>OV838936.1:35000-4926616 GCA_929442735.1 Watsonalla binaria
GCACAAGTGTTTTAATCAGGTATGTACCAATGTTCCAGTTGTTCCATCAGTTATTGATGAAGTTTTCCATTGGAATAAAGACATATGTAAGGAAGATTTTTCGGTGAAATTGAGTCACATTGATCATTCTGTCATCACCAGTCACATTGATCATTCTGTCATCACCAGACACATTGATCATTCTGTCATCACCAGTCACATTGATCATTCTGTCATCACCAGACACATTGATCATTCTGTCATCACCAGACACATTGATCATTCTGTCATCACCAGACACATTGATCATTCTGTCATCACCAGTCACATTGATCATTCTGTCATCACCAGACTAAGGACTGTATTTAATTACTTACTTATATTTTATTCTTAAGATTTGGTAAAAGTTTGTAATTCCCCATTATATGGAAGCGACCAATTGAAAATACTTTAGTAAATATATAGCAAATATATAGTAAATATATAGCATTGATTGTGAATGCCCTGGCTTGTGAATGTGTTGAGGCCACTATAATACATTACCAATCCAGCATTGGATGATTGATTGAGGTCCTCCTTCAGAATCATTTGATTGCTTGGTGAAAATCTAAAATCTTTATTTGTTGAGGCAAAGTACTTTCAAATCGTTAAAAGGACATACAAATTACACTGTACTGTATTGTAAATGTTACCGCCAGGTCCGGAAGGTTGCTTTTACTGAGAAGAAATTCATTTAGTACATTTGATTTATATTGAGGGAGGGTTAAGGCAAAAAACAAGCAAATAGAGTCTAGTATTTAATGTAACCTCTGTAGGTGCATGGTACAGTATGTATATGATGTAGTTGGTGTGATTACTGCTTGGTGGCGGCGTCGTGGAGTTTCTTCTGAACCTCTTCGGCGTGCTTCACGAAGTCATCGTAGGCGGCCTTGATCTTGGGCCCCAGCTTCGCGTTGGTCTGCTCCAGGTTGGCTCCCACCTCTTTGGCCAGCTTCTGTGTCTCCTGGCACACACACACACACGGCACATTAGGTATGTTCTACTTATAATAAAGCTTTTACCTGCCACTTGGCCTACTATGGCTTTTTAACTACCATCTTCTCGTCATCTGTCACTCTATATAGTCATTAAATGGTAACAGACTTCTCCCCATTTATAAAACACGTTTACAATAAGTCCCTATAGACTGCTATGTATATAAATGTATACTTAAAATTGCTACTTAATCATTATACTCTAGACATTCAACAACAGTTTAAATAACAAATATATCTACCTACTTACCTACTAACTACGTACGTGTAATCAGTTACATTAATTATATAAAATGACAAGTGAAATATAACAATCTGTATCGATGTGAACGAAGTGATCTCCTCTGACATCATGAGTGAGATAGGTTAGTAGGTAACTAACCTATCTCGGAATTGTATTATATATTGTAACAGTAGTAGGTATACCTACTTGTTATAATTCAACGTACGTCATGTTTACCTGTGTCAATTTACCTGCGTGACCATTGTAATGCAATTGTAATAGTTGTGAGGGCGGCGGCAGCGAAAATAGGCCTAGTTTCCATACTGCTTTGTAAGTTTATAATTATAATATATTGTGGCGGCGCGGTGTGTCGATGATATTTAGAGTCGTTTTCGAGGCATTAGATAGGTGGTGTGCGAAACGGATACTGGTCTAAGAAGCCGACATGAGGGGTCGTGTGTATGGGAGGCGAGGTACCTGCACGGTGTTCTGCACGGCCTGCTGCAGCTTGTCGCGCGTGGCGTTGGCCTGCTGCTCCACCTCGGGGTGCGCGCGGCGCAGCTCCTCCACGGTGCGCTCCAGGTTGGCGCGCGTCTGCTCCAGCGCCTCCTTCGCCTTGCCGTTAGCCTCTCCCAACTGGTGGAAACATCACCACTTACTAACACAGCGCTTGCCAACTGATCACTGAGCTATTCGAGCTCTAGTCTTAGGAATTTCCGCACGGTGAGAACGAAACTGGCACAATAAGAAATTCGAAGTATAGAGCTCTTTTTAATATTCAACCCGCATTATTATCTCCAACTGTTGTCTACCAATCTTCTTGCTTAGTTTTAATTAGGTAACTGTGATAAATATGTCGAGAAAGTCTATAAATACAGACGATGTATTAAATATTGAACAGATTTATTACGAGCGGTATAAAGACTTAATATCAATATCGGATTAAAAAATATTGGCGGGCCGACCAAACTCTAAGCACTTATGACGTAATAATGATTTTATTTGTTGCCTGTGGGGAAAAAGGTCTCTGCGATCCGTGGAGGGAGAGTAGAAGCGCTGTGCTAGTACCATAGTGGAACTTTGCTCTCCGTCTCTTACCTTCTAAGCTGGCACTTGAATTCTAGTCTTTATTAGATTGGCAATGCGTGAGTGACAATGATGGCGGTCACGAGCTGACGACCTGCTGTCATAAGCTGCAGTAGCTTACCATCAGGTGAAATGGGGGCCTGCCATCATTGGTAAGCATAGTTTATTCAGAACTTTTAAGCTTAACGTTTAATTTTTTTTGCCGTAAGGGGAAATTAAACGTTAAAGCTTATAAGTAAGTTGTTAATACGCGCTGCTCAAACGATCATGGTTGGCCCCACGGATAGGATAGTTTGCCACATTTAAAAATAAAGCACTCACAGCATTCTGGAGACTGCTGGATAAAGCGGAGATCTGGGTCATCAAGGAGTCGGAGCCGTCCTTGACGGCCTTGTTGAACTCTTGTGTGTTCTTGGAGCCCACGAACGACTGCCATTGCTCCTCGAGGGTCTTCTGGAAGTCGGTGGCGTGCTTCTGGAGGTCGTCCAGCACGTTGTTGGCGGCGGGCGCATCGCGGCGGACGTTGGCTGCTCCGCTCTGCACGCATACACATATATTATAATTTATCGAATTACTTCATCATCAGCCTCCTGTCCTAATTGTATGTTATTTGTGATCGATGCAATACGTTTTACTCTTCCATTTCTCTTTACCGCCGTCAAATCTGTATTCACTGCCTCTATGGGACCGTGGCTGTGAGCCCTCGTGCCCCTACCCCCTTTATACACTTACTTGTACGACTTTTATAATAAATCACTTCTTCAATTTGGTAATCCTATTTACCAAATTGATTTTATAATTATAGTGATTTGATTTTCTAATAATTCACGCTAAAAAAATTGGGATTTGAAATGATCCTCTGACCATCTGGGGGTTCGTGGCATTTTGCCGACTTGCTACTCTGTTGTTACGCCACTGGGTATAACTTATCATCATCATACAAAAACTCATTTATTTCACCTACTTAATAAACACAAAATTATTCCACGACAATAATGAAAACCGCATAGATAGGTATTAATTAACAAAAATAATACTAAATACCACTCACCAGAGCGAAGCAGGCAAGGAAGAGTACAGCGATCCTGGCGGCCATGGCGGTTGAGTAGTGTGACGAGTGCGGTGAGGTGGTGTCAGTCCTGCAACAGGCGGGAATGTGCCGGGAGTGCGCCGAGCCTAGCCTATTATACACCGGCCGGTCCTCCCCTCCCTACCTCCCCTCCCTCCGGCCTCGTAGCGCTCCTGTTTACAAACACCACGTCCGGGTCCTCGTGCCGCCCCTCGACTATGACACTACTGACTGCTGACTAATACCATATGATGCAACAACACGACAACTGACACCAAGATCTATTGTCGCTCCTGGTCATTCCCGCTGCGAGTACCGGAATGGGAGTTTTTGCCTCATGAGGTCAGGCTTTAGAATCAGCAGGTGAATTTGGTATTGGGTAACGCGGTCAGCTCGAAACTCGTTCAAGACCAAGTAAATTGAGTGGAGAACAATATTCGCACTACCTGATAAGTGTGGTAGGCAAGGTGACGGGGTCAGTGCGATAAGCGTGTCCGCGAACCTGTTGATAGCGCGACCCCAGCCCCGACCCCTAGCGCCCCCCCCGCCGCACGCCGCCACCACGACACACACTGACAGGTGCTAACGATGAACATGACTAGCCAATCATCATCATCTCCTTGACCTTATCCCATACTTTGTTGGCGTCGGCACTTGATTCAACCCGATGTGGCTGATCACCTGATTTTTATATGACTGCCATCTGACCTTCGTAAACGGTCACGAGGAAAACATGACCCCCAATTATCATGTACTAAACAGGAGAAGCAAACATGTCTTTAAGATCTCCCCTTACCCTCAGGATGAGGGCACGCAGATATACATGGATGGGTCAATAACAAATACGTCGAAAAAACTTGAAGATAGTCTTCAACTTCAAATGGAAACATGACATTTCACTCGGGCACTCTTTGTCTCGAGCATTATTTTAGCATATGTGATTGTGATTATATAACCTGACCGTGGCGGCTGTTTTGGGCGAATTTGATTCCTGGAATAGGTTTATTATAGAGTTCCAGAAGACAGATAATTAGATACTTACATTTCACTTGGTCATTCGCATTATATATCAACGAACAAGGTACCGTCATAGAAAATCCTATAAGTCGGTCATCGCCTCAAGCCCCGAGGTAAGCGCATTAGTTACGTTATATCTTGTAGCTATTATTGGTTTGTATGAATAATCTTTGGCTGAACCTTTGTAAAAATGCTGATAAAAAGCTGGAGAGAGCGAGCTATCGTCGATCGATACTTACCTTCGTACTTCTTTGTTGCCGAGGGTCACGGCCAGGAGTTAACAATCGAGCAACAATCTCTTATCAGTCAGCTCATTTACACTAATGAGCCCCTAACGAGGAACATTAATTAACCGGCGTGTAATGATGAGCAAATAATTCCATAACAGCGGAGATAGGTGTAATGTTGTGTACACAATACAGGATAGGCAAAGGTCGCAACATACATACATATCGGAGCACAAACACGGACATTGGTGAGGATCCGCGTTGAGACCGATGCAGCCCGAGGACTTTATACACAATTGAGGCGACAGAATGTAGGCACTGGCTCGCATTTCTGTCAGCCTGATTGTAACCTACTGCATCAATCTACAAATGCTTATAACAATATGTCAATAGCGCGTTGCTTAACTTACATACAATAAAACCCCTGTTCTAGCATAATTACTACTATTACTAGCCATTCCACCTCTACTCCTCCTTTCTGTGGAACACTGACCGTACTCACCACAGGAACAACACTGGGTTATTCCGTTTGGGCTGTTCTGTAAGTTGGGCTCACTGGCTCGAGCTGGTGTCCAGTGGGGCGGGCGGCTGGTGACTGACGGCGGCTGCGGATTATCTTGGGCGATTGAATCACAATGGCGACACGCACACATGCACATGTGACCCATTAGGTGCGCTCGCGCATTGTTCACCGAAATGAATACGTGACCACAGTGAGGGCTACCTGCCTCTACTAACTAACACATCATCTGCAATCAATAGATAGTTGTTGTCTCATGCAGAGGTCTGTAAATATTTACGATTATGATGGGAAATTAACTCTTACATGAAGACCAGTGCAATATGTATTTCTCTTAAATTTCTGTCTATCAGCCGGTATTTACACATTTTCTAGCCTCTTTCTTACAATCTCTCATATTTTCATAGGTATTTCACATTTATACTATCCACATTCATAGACGAAACTCCCAGCAACATTATGTTCATCCCACTGCATATCATCTCCATACCATACCATGAGACGAATGCTTACTATTCAACTTTTCAGTCAATGGTGCTACATTCAAACCTTCTCTTAATAAATTATACAAATTCAGCGTAATCTTCAAATGTGCATTTATTTTCGTACAATCGTTTTTAGCGTGTAGGCTATAGCTAGACGCTTTATATTATTGGCTTAATATTTTATAGACTAATAAAAGAGAAATTTCTCACCACGAGCTTAACGGTGACGGAAAACAACGTTAGGAAACCTGCATATGTTTGACAAGAACTCAAAGACTGTATGTATAGTGCCTGAGACGGCGATGGACCATCACCATCTGTCACGTTGGCACTTAACCGTCTTCTGTGAAATGTGGGTGTTGTTATTTTAATTACAACACCTCTGCTTATCCCTTTGCGGAACTGTCTGGGACGGCGTGAGCATATTTGTTTATTATATGAGCAATGGTTGCAGCAGGCAGGCAGGCAGCCCTGCGTCGCAGACAGCAATCCTGTCGCGCACCGCTCGTTCCTTTGTGACGATGTATCGATCGATGGGGTCACGGCTCGTATTGGCATACATATAAGCACACTACCATACCCTACATAGCACAGAATACATAACAGTATCAAGTTAATCTAGTACATAGTTCACAACATGTTTGTGCATTCTAATTAACGTCTAATTTTGCTCACTTGTCTGTGCGTCCGATGCAATTCTGTATATGTATACCAATGTAGATACTTCCGTACCTACCTAATATGCGCTCTCGGTCGACCCTTTCGTGGACCCTTCCGGGAACACAAAAAGGTAACATAATTGTATGTGCTCATTGTTTACATATTTTAATTGGTCACGTGGTTATGTCGACCAGACACACTTCCTCGTACGAGTACCTACTCATGTTTGGTCTGCGAGGAGCCAACGAGGCGGGCTCCTAACAATGTAGGCAGCTCACGTCCCTCCACGCACGGGGCACCGCATCATTGTTTGAGTTTGGATAACAGCATTCTGGCAGTTGTAAACATTGGTAGTAGTAAACGCAATTAATCTACTATACTATTATACCATGCCTGTGTTTTATTCGCATCACGTGAAACAGACATACATTAATTAAACCTACTTTTGAAAATAGTGATCGTTCTGTTTCTTGCCGAGTTGTCAGTGCAAGCAAACTTCCAAACATTGACACAAAGACTGCTGCCCTTTGAAGGGCAGCGCTCATGACTCGTGGCGGGACTTGAGGCCCCACCATGACCTCTTATTGCCATGATAGTTAACTCTTATTATGATATGGATGTATATGACATGTATAAGTTTGTCACTCTCACACAGTGGAACTATGATGACAATAAGAGCTAATAGTAAGGCCCCTGGTTCCTAACCATGAGATCTTCCGACATCGTGTCAATAAAAGCTTATGATAAAATCACTGTAGCCATGACAATTTGTGGTCTATTCCAGTTAACCAAAACCGGTTCTCTGTTATCATAGTAACACACATCCAATAGCGGCCGCGGGTGGTTCAGGGAGGGAGACCACCATTATATGTTGCTTTCATGCCAGTGTAAGTCACAAGTACATCTAGCTCCGAAATGACCTGAAGAGGTTGGTGTACCCCAAAACACAAATGTTGGGGACCAACCTACCTATCCTTGTTTCCCTACATCGCCGGCAGCCAGACGATCAGACGAGCTCAGGTAGCAAACTATGACGTCATCGTCTCCATTGTTTGCCAACAGCCACTAGCAAACATCTCGTTTTATTTACATACTAGTTGTGCCCCGCAGTTTTAGTTTCCTAATATTTATTCTAAATAAAAGTATCCTAAGTTACTCCTCAAAACATCAGCCATCTGCCAGTGAAAGCCGGAACAAATAGACAGACATATATAAAAAAATATTGTTTTTTTTATGTATGTATAGTTTATACTTTCATATGCATTATGTAAAAAGCTATAAATATGGAATTACAAAGCGAAACTTATTAATTATTAACTATTAATTATAGAAATTAATTATTAACTTAAGAAATGGAACAGAAATATACAACAAGAGCGTTGTTACACATCACGCCACAATAACTTGAACAAGGTAAATAAGGTGCTTCGCATTCTCTAACAAACATTCTGGAAGTAAGTTATCCTAATTATTCTTGTTTATTTGAATTCATTAATTTTAATAAATTAATGATATGGTTTAGGCAGCTTGCTAGTAGGTAATATTTCAGTCGATGCTGATAATATTGTTATGTGCTTGCTACGAGTGGCTATCGGCGCTTGCTTCCTAAGGTGCGGCCCACAGCTACAGGCGCCGTCACGAGTAATGAGCGCTAACCTTGAATGCTAAATCTGAGTCTGTCCCTATGTGTCTGGCGCCACGCTATAAATAGTTTTTTGTTAAATTAAGTACCGTAGGTATAAACTTCCATATACATTTTATGACTATTTGGTTATACAAACAGACACTTCAATTGTATTTCAATTGTATATATCTGTATAGAAATGTGAACGATTCGTATCTTCCCGTACACACTTTGCTTTACTCTTTGATTTGAACATTCAGTAAATAAATGTTAAGGAATCCATAGATAAGGAAACATTTCGAAGTAACTAACCCTCAGATAACGAGTTCGCAGACTGCTCTCAAGATACATGTAGCACCTGAACGAAATATGTATTGCTTTTAAATTACGTTTTAATTACGTTTTTGTGACGTATCACCTCGACTCACAATAATTGGAGCACCCTCGTAATTATCTTAATCTGATGTTCGAGAATACTTATCTATTATGAGGAACCTTCGAGGCTCGCTTTGAAGTTTCAGTTGTGTCTGTAACTTTTTATTTCTTGTAGAATTACACGCGGGATGAAGCTATCCTACTTCCTACTAATATTATAAACGTGCAAGTCTGTAACAATGACCTATGTTTGTTACTCTTTCACTCAACAACTATTGAATGATTTTAATGAAACTTCACAAGAATACATCTTACTCACCAGAATAACACACTCATTTATAACGATATTGTGTGAATTGTCTAAAATATAAAGATAAGTTAACTCCTGCGCAGACGGAGTCGCGGGCACCAGCTGTTTGAACAATAATATCATAATCGGCATAGTTAGCTGAATTGTGCTATGTGACAATTGAATGCGGGTATTCTCAAGACGTTTGGAAATCTTTATCTATTTTATACATACTTAATTGTAAGTTTAAGTTTAATTTTACCTAGATTGAACTTTTAAAACTTACTCGTTATATTGGTTTAGTACAGATCGAGATCGGTAAGATTTGACCCTGCGAGTCCATAGAATTAAAATTCGGAGGAGCAACGTAACCGTTTTGATATTCGACAGTCAAACCTATTCTCCTCTGCATACGATCTTAGTGTCAGTGACATCTGTGTAAAATAAATACAAACTATTATCATTCATATTGACATCGTTATACAAGTCAACCTTCTTCAGTCCGACGCAAGTAGTTCATACAAATACTACGAGATGGCGTTACTAGTATTGTATTTTTGAAATATGGGTTCAACAATAGTCACATTATATTATTATTACTACATCTGAAAAGTTTTCGGTCAGCTTGATGAAGAGAGCAATTAAGATTTTAACCAAACACAAGGAAGGTGTTATTTGATTTGATCTACCCTCTTGTGGGTACATAATTTGCTAATTGTGTGTAAAAACCGCGCGGTTTCATTCGCGTAGACTTTATTCTTTGAATTCAAATAAGCCTCAGGTAGGTAGTACTTACCTGTAACGATCGGTCCAGTAAATACAATGTTTCAGTGCCGTACTTACATTCAGCGTTTGCATTTTGTGCAATTTAGAATTACAAGCAGACATTTTATTTATCTGTATATATTACAAGAACGAGCTCGCGGGTAAAACCCACTATATTACTAAGTACTTACCTACCTAATTCGTCTGTGATTCATACGAAGTTTAGTGAGCAGAAGACATTGAGTAGGTATTCATTTTCCTGTTAGTTTTTTCGAGTAGCTATGTAGTGGTTGATCATTAAGTACTCGTGGCAGAGGGTCACAGGCAAGCCTGAGCCGCGACACCCAGCTCACCCAGCTCACCCAGCTCACCCAGCTCACCCAACTCACCTAGCTCACCCAGCTCACCCAGCTCACCTAGCTCACGTCCTTGTGTGCGGTGCGACCTTGGGTGCGCTTCTACAATGCATTCAAATCTCGATAACCGTCACCGGGTGTGACGTAAGCTTGTTCTATCACAAATGGGTATACCTACGTATCATAGTAAATTACCTACATTTAGAGATTAGAGGTTCAAACAATGGTATAAGTATATCAAAACATTTTGATGAAAATGTTAATGTAAGCGTCAATAATTTTATAATTGTCAATGTTATAAGTAGGATGACATCTTCAAGTGCCGCTCCTACGAACGATGGTTGACTCCCAGCTCCGCAGCGCGTTTATTGCTGGATTCCTGAGGTCACATAATACATTTTGTTGAAATGTACCTGGTGCGTCGCTTCTCCTCAGAAGGCTAGTTTCCAATAATATTATGTTATAAAAAAAAAATTATAATGATTTGTGCATTTGTGGCAAAATTATCTATTTGCGAATTCGACAAGGTAGTAAATGTATCTTCCTCACGAATCTCGATCGATACATTGTTTGTTACTGTTAATGTGTGAATATTACGTTCAAACATGTCAGGCGTAGCGCAATGAAAGACATATTATCCGTCATGTGGTAATTAGCATAAATTAACATTACATGGTTGAAACCAAAACTGAGATAAAAACGGAAACTATATTAATAGTATATTAGATTAACATTTTTGAATTTTGCAGTGTTCTAGTGCGACACATTCGCCTTACTTTATTAAATAGATATATTTGTGATTAGGTAAATAGAGAGATCCCAGTCATGAGTGCCACTCCAGGAGCAGCATCGAGTCATGTTTCAGAGCTGTATGACCTTATTAACTAAATGTACTAGGCACCACAACTTAAAGGAGGTAGTTTTCAAAGTCCGAGCAAGTTTCTTTAACAACCATAAGGCACCAGTACTTAATAAGGCGCCAGAATAAAAAGAGATACCTACATGTAAATAAGGAAGAAAATACGAAATCCCTTATATTTTAAACATTCTTTGTTATGTCGATTACTATGCTTGCTGGTTTTGGTACAAACTAGCACAGTGGGTGGAGGGGTTGTTTGCCACATTCATGATTCCCTTACCTTGGCCCTCGGTTACTCAATATGCCAATTCAAACCGGTGTTTTGTTCAGATGTAGTCATCAATCTGCACCTACTACCTACTGTAATGTTCAGCCTGATGTTTAACCACAGGACCAACCGGCCATTATCTCGTGATCCCATTATTTATGTCCAATCACGATGGTGGATCACGAGGGAGAACTGTTTCCCATTGGTATGTGCGCCCTGACCGCACGCTGATAGGCATCATCACAAAACACTAGTTTCAGAACCAGTGGTCATTGTTCCCGCGACATCCTCGTCGTACAACCAACATAACTAAGAATACAACAAAAGGTCTCATAAGGAATTAGAAATGATAAGCACGGCGAACTATAAAAATATATTTTAATACTAAGTAGGCTATGTTTAAGAGGTAAGACTATGTATAAGCAGAGATGTGTGGGTGTCACCGGTGCGGCGGCAGGAAGCCGAGGTCGCGCAGCGCGGCGTCGACCCGCCGCTCGAGCGGCTCGCGCCAGCGCCACAGCGCCGTGTCCCGCACGGGCTGCGCGCGCAACTCGGCGCACGACTTGCTCAGCGCCGTGACGCAGTCGGCGCGGTAGTGCTGCAGGCGCGCGTGCTGCGTCTCCAGCGCGTACGACGAGCACGCGCCGCCCAGGCACGCCAGCGGAAAGTGGTTGTGCAGCGCCAGCACGCGGTCCGTCTCGTGGAACGCCTTCACGTAAGTGCCGGGCTTGGTGAAGTTGCGCGTGCGGTACACGTGCTGCAACATGTGCATGTAGCGCGGCACGGCCTCCTCCCAGCCGTGCTCGTGCCGCAGCGAGTCGAGGAAGTACAGGTTGGACGCGTGGTAGGAGGAGCGCGCCGGCTTTCCGGGCAGCGGCGCGGACAGCGGCAGCGCGCGCCGCATGAGGCCGGCCCAATCGGGGTCCTCAAGGGGAACGATCACCTCGTCGATGTCCAGCAGCGCCAGCCACCGGTACTCGTACATGTGCCGGTACAGGCAGTCGTTGTAAGGGATCAGCTCCATTTGCCGCTTGTGCGTGGTCTTCTTCTTGAGGTACATGTGCTGTAGACCCGGCAGGTTGGGCTGGCCGCCGGGCAGCGTGATCGGCGTCACGGTGACCGCGCCTCGCGCCGAGTAGTACTCGAGCACCTTGGTCACGTTGGGGTGTACCTGGAGCTCGTAGAAGAACACCTTGTCGGCGCCCAGCAGGCGTACCAGCTCGATCCACTCGACGAGGCGCACGGAGAGGTCCTCGTGCAGGAAGTCCAGACCCTTGACGCACACGGCGAAGTCTTTGCGGGGCGGCAGCGGGCTGGGCGGGCGGTGCACGCGCAGGTTATTGGTGGCGCGGTCGCACGGCGCCACCACCAGCGACACGGAGGCTAGCGCCAGGTGGCGCACCTCGGCGGGCAGCACGCAGGCCAGCAGGTAGGGCTGAAGCACGCGGTCGCGGTAGTTGCCCCACTTGCTGTTCCACACGTACTTGTACTCGAGGTTGCGTACCACCACGGGCTCAGCGCGATCCTCGAACCACAGCTGGCAGTGCGTGGAGAGGCTGGGCTTGATGCGGTCGTGCACGGCCAGCAGCCGCACCGCGGGCCCGATACGCGACGTGTTGCGGGCGTCCAGGTACGCGCCGTACAGGTGGAACACGCCCTCGCTCGTGTGCAACGTCTGCCAGTACGTGTTGTGGAACTCCAAATCGTAAATGGAGGGGAAGGGGGCGCAGTCTTTCTTCTTGAGGAACTTGTTCTTGTCGTCTTTGTGTTTGTGCCAGTAGACTAGCGGCAGCGAGGGCAGGCGCCTCTCGGCGTCGGCGCGCTGCTCGTCCTCGGAGAGCACGCGCGCGTCGGTGGCGGGCAGCGGCGGCGTGGCGGCGGGCGTGGACGCGGGCTCGGACTGCAGCAGCAGGCGCGCGGCCGGCGCAGGCCCGGCGGGCGCGCGGCGCGGCGGGCCCGGCTGCAGCCTGGGCAGCGCCAGCGCCACCAGCGCCAGCCAGCACACCACGCCGCACGCCAGCCGCGCGCGCGCCCGCGCCCCGCCGCTCCACCACCGCACCATCCAGCCCCGCATGGCCTGCAACACACCGCACGTTAGATGGTCGGCCTACACCTGCCCTACACACGCAGGACGCCTCCGCGCACCTCCAGGGCCGCGCCGCGCCCGCCCGCCTCGCGCCGCTCACATGCTCAGCGGTCCTCCCAGTGCCAGATTACACTAACAATTTTATATCATTTTAATGTACATTAAACCTAAATAACGCATTGATTGAATAAAATCTAAAGCATGCTAAAAAAATCTTGACAAGTAAATGTCATAGGATAAACTCAGACTTTTTGACTTTTCGTAATCTTTTAGACTGTTTTTAATAAACTTTATAGTCAGCAAAGGTCTGGTAGGTAAGCTATCCTGCGTGTAACCTTATGATGATGCTCAATAAGCACAAGCTGCAAGTAAGAAAGAGCAGAGATCGTCATAATTTGATGATCCGTTCGAAATTGGCGATACTAATATTGTTGTGCGCATGGGGCAATTCTCCGCAGAGAGAGGGCTTAGGAAATTATCAGGCCAGAGATTATCGAGAAGCCAACTCGCAGTGCTCTGCTCTACCTGGTGAGTAGAGCTGTTGTTGCTGTGTTTAATGAGGTTTCTAAACATTGTGAACCTGTTACCAGTTTTGATTTTATGACAAGTGTGTGCGGTATTCTCTGCTCGGTATCCAAGTATGGTTAATTGTAAATTTTGAGGCATTTTTTACGAAATTATTAACAACTGCCAGCTATTTAAAAATGTGGATTATAGTCGGTTATTGCTTAAAATATCTCATATGGGAGATCACTAACTACTGATATGTGTATCTCAAATTATCTCTGTCCATACATTTTGTCAAATTAAACCGCGCAGATCTTGTCTGCCAAGACCGGACGAGACCGATGAAATATGAACGTTTTTGCGTTGTGCCAAATATAGATGTCTGTGCACCATGGTGCATATAGTGGGGTGGAAGCGAGGTCATCGTCCCCTCCCCGCCACCCCCGCTGGAGCCGGGGGAGTGTGTAGGGGGGAGGGAAGAGGCAGGCCAGTGAGGGCCGAGTCGTGAACCGGTCTGACGGCGCGCGCGCAGCTCACCCCGATCCCCGAGACACGCACCCCTCCCGCACACAGAAACCACCTTGCTTGCCCTTCACTCACACATACAGACACGTGTACTGTGACAATACATAAATAGTAGCCATAGGTACGGGAAAGAAATCATGTATGTATCTATTACATTTCAGATGAAATTATGAAAAATATTTTAGTAACTCAGTAATGATATGCCTAGTAGTATGTTATTCAACTGATGCTGATATTACTCCACAAGCATGATTTTTAACACAAGCAAGATTAACTATTTGAATACTTGCACATAATCTTTAGTCCCGACACCAAGACTGACACTATAACACCCAGAACACCAAAACAAACGAACCACGACTTCCCTGGCGACACACACTGTGACTCACACCACTCGCCACTCGCCATGATCATGGTGCTGTGGGATAGCCCACGTAGTCGCAAGCACACGTATCAGACAGAATCGCGAGGTAAGATCACAAGGTGTATCAGACAGAATCGCGCACAATCGTCTATAATTCCATTACAATTTCGCTAGTTTGAATTAAACTGGGGGCCCAGTGCAGTTGTAGGTAAACCTACCAAGGCGTTAGCTGCAATCATTCACACGTACCAAGAGTGGTGATGTTGGCCAACAATGGCCGCCGGATCACTCTCGTCGGTACAATTTGTGAAAGGGACCTCGCCTGGACTACATGTGCTCGTCATTAAGTTCAATCTCTTCATTTTGCAACCATTCGGCAATGCATTAGTGATCATTCGATTACAAAATGCATTTGGTTTAAAGCAAATATGAAGACATACAAGACAGTCGTGGTTCGGGTGAGTGGCGGCATTGATTGGACCGTGAGATGTGCAAGTAATAAGTAAAGAAGTGCGGCGCCGGCGCCGCGGGCGGTGCTCAGACTAGTGACTGTACCTTAATGAAGGCCGGTCACGCATCACGGCTGTATCTCAACGCTTCTTTACGTACCATTAAGGTCTACCGTTCGCAGGAGTACCGCAGTAAGGTATCTTTGCCCTTCATGGCGACAACGCAAGGGAAACACTTCCGATTTCAACTTGGAAAGCTTTCAAACCGCTCTTGGGGCTTCATAATAATTGTCTTTTCTTGGGTTCACTCTCCGACGTTCAACGTATACGGTGAAGAGTAACTAACATAGAATATTATTTTCATAACAGCCGCGCTAAGCCTGGTGCGGTTGTATTGTAAGTCAGTGGTGGCCCAGCGGCGGATCGCGTCCCGCGCACGGTGTGATTGGTGCGACTGCGCGCCGGTGCCAAGTGTGTCAGCCCGACGTTCCTCGTTGTGCAACCATGCGCGCGCGCAGCCCGCCTCCACTAATGTGCTTTCTATTAACATAAGCTCTCGCCACTACACACATACAACTAACCTAACTACTTATATTACACCGCTCTCGCACGATCTCTTAGCAGATGTGCAGATTTGAAGGTTATTTATTTCCATATTTTTTTTTATATTATTCGAATTATAACATAGGTAGGTTACTATAGGTATACTAATAACGTCCACCCAATAGCCAGGGTCTAAGAATATGGCTATGGTATCCCCTGCCTGTCGTAAGAGGCGACTAAAAGGGGGCCGGAGGGCCTGCTGGCGGTGGTCGGGGTGGGAGCTTTGACCACCGAGCCGCGGTCTCAGGGGCGGCATCACAGCTGCCCCGGGGATGTGCGCCGGCAAAGTGTGGGGGGACATCGGTGCGTTCTATCAGAGTACCCGGAGTCCCCTCTGAGCACTGAGGATGGCCACCGGGGGGGTTTTAGTGCGGTAAGAATCCCACATACCCGATCTGCCTCTCCCAGGGCGGTCGGGGACCTTTTGAAGGTTTCCCCCTCATCAACAAAAAAAAAGGTATACTAATAACGAACTCTAACTTTAACTAATTGCCAATTGCTATAACATAATTGCATATGTAATGGGCAAATGTTTCATCATTCATCACCAAGTTACCAATTGGTTGTGAGGGCTAGCTACATTATTACCGTTGGAGGAGATGCGTTGTACAACCACATGAGTGGTACAATGGTGCCGGTGTGCTCATGAGCCGATGGGGCGGGCGAGGGTCGCCACTCACGGCAGGTTATGTAACTGATGCGGAACTGATCACAGCCGTCATAAATACATAATGCATAGAGTATTGAAGCGAGTCAAATGTCAATAGGAAGGGGTGGTGTCGGTTGCAACGACCTCCTGTGTACCTCGCCACATCTATCTACAGTTCACATGACGTGTGAATTACTGAATGGTTTACTTCTTATTATTTATATAGTGAGCAGTAGTTCAAGTGGTCTATCAACAGATGGATATGCGTACATGTAGGAGCTGAATGAAACCAATATATTTATTCAACAAGGGACACGTGAAGGTAATTTTTAAGATAAATTCCGATTTATTAAATACAGTGGAATATAGTTTCCAAATACAAGCCTGATCGGCTCCTTGGGAAACCAGGCCACTATACAGGTAAGTGCCCATCTTACTGGAGGGAGCATAGCCTGTCTATTAGATGCTATGTTGGTGAGCTACATGTGTAGGTAGTGATGAAAATAGATTCAAATTACTTTTTTTTGTAAAACTTGTATTTTCTTGTTGGTTTTGATATCTTGACGACTGCGTCCCGCTGTGAGGTGATGTCTCAGGCTGGCTGAGCTGCCTCAGGCTGACTGAGCTGCCTCAGGCTGACTGAGCTGCCTCGGTGGTTGGGAGCTAATCTCATTACCTAATTACGGAGCACAATTGAGCACGACTAATGGGAAGTTTATTGTCATAGTAATAGCACGTATAATAGCTACATATTACCTGAGTACGTGCTTTTTATTATGATGTAGTCGGACGGATTGTACCTAATGGAGGCATTGAATCAATTACATGTATAATTGGATAATCCTAGGCCTCATATTACTAATAGGTTTACTTACTTTTACATGGTGTCTTGTATCTTATACAAATTGTACCTTAAAGGAAATAATTGTATGCAATTGTTGCCTCGCGGAATAATATGTTTTCAGGATATCATTATAATATAATTTATAGATTGTTCGTTACGATTTCAATTTCGTACTGATCCAAGCATGAATAATACAAAGGTGTACCATGAATATGTATTATATGACGACAAATACATACCAACGAATGTACATATTTAACGAGCTTCAAAAGACTGATTTAACAATATTACTATGTATTACGTTTTTCAAACAAGAAATACTTATTTCTTGGTGTTATGGTTGACAATTATTAAAGTTGATGCTGAATTCACTAATTGTAGGTAACATAAATAAGACATTATTATTTGTAAGTCAAACCAGGCAAACAGTTTTCCAATTCCGTCCGTCTGTCTGTCTGCTACTCACAATAATGTTATTCCCAGATAGTATTATTGATGTGTTGTGTGACCTACGCACTAATGTTCCGAGAGACCAGTGGCGAGTTAAACGACGTGGTTAGACCAGTTGTATGAGTGATGAGAAGTTATCGAAATGTCCGACTGACTATTATTTGCTTTGTTCGGGTTTGCAATCGGTTTAGCAAAGTAGGTTACATTTATGCCACCACAAAACAGCTTCACAAGCAGGTAACATTGGTTTTCTGGAGAAAACGAAGAAAAAATAAGCAACATACCTAACGTTTACTTAAGTTTCTGGTAATAACTAAACATTCATTGTAGGCCTGTAATTTAGAGAAATGGAGGCGTACCTACCTATAGCTTAAACAGCTTGTGAGTCTGTAACCACGAACGGGTCCAGCAGAACTAGGGATGCCTGTACCAGAGTAATGTCACACTGAGGTAGTGGGTCTACCCACTGGTACTCCTCACTGTGGTGTCCACGCGCAAGGAATGAGAACAGTACAAACGTGTCAATGCAAGTGGAACCGCAATCGAATGTAGGTACACTCCGGCACGTTGGTAGTACCGGACGTGCCGGAGTGGTGGCCAGCGAGGTGACGGTCACTCGCCGCGGGCGCCGGAACTGCCAGTGACTAACCGCGCGACCTTCCTGCCGAGCCGCACGCGCCTCACTGCTACTCACTGTAGTCACTAACTTACCAGCAGTGACAGTAGTACGGCGATACAGTGACCTCAGGGATAGATTTTTTAAGGCACACTATTCTCTCCCTACTTCTTGTAATATACAGATATGATGTTGTGCACTCTCTGGCAAATGTTTAATAACTGGAAAAACAAACTCGGCTGCTGAGCGAAGGTCGCGGTGCGAGAAATGTTTTTCGAAACATTTGTAAGAAACCGGTCGTAGGTGTTATGGTAGCCCCAGGCCTTCCGCACACGGCTAAGCCGCCCGCGACGGTGCTAGTAAGGAACAACATTAACATACCAGAAACCAAGCAAGTACATAAGCTTCCCGAGAGGAGGCTCATGAGCTAGTTCCACTAGGGAGCAACGGTACGCAACATTCTCGCGTACTCCCGCGCGATAGTTTGTACTTACTCCATTGGAGCGTATGTGAACTGTGAACCCGTCGGTGACAGCCTATTTGTGAGTGCACTACGCACCGCTGTTACAGTCTCTACAGTCTCCCATTGTAAGCTTGAGGCAGGCGAGGTGGTGACTGACACCACAATAGCTCGGTAACTTCCGCGTTATCCTCGACGCTACACATCAAAGAGCCACTCGGAATGCCTCACTCCAATCATTCCACAGTACTCCCAACACACTGTTCTAATTGCATAAACCTGCACGACGGCATTCTTACACGTAAATAGCTGCTCTGAGTGCTTTTGCCTGGAGCAGACTACAGTTTGTTACCCTCGGAGTGTGAGTGGAACGAGGAAGCCTTGGCATGTTTCGAGGAGTCACGAGCGCCGCGACGCACATCCTACATAATATTAGCTTAGTCTGCGGCAAGGGTTAAGACAAGCATTAGAACATAACATATCAGTAGCACGTAACATGAAACATCGCAGGCGGAAACAATTTGACCAGCGAAACAAATGCGTAGATAGGCACATAGGCAGATATCGTTGATTTTGTAAAACTGGAGTATCAATAGATAATTCAAATTGTTTTGCTATGTAGATACACGACATAATCCTCCAATGAGTATAGAAATACGAAGCATTTATTTTACTCTAATAATTTCTTATACAATATTCAAATGCATCGGTATCTGCACCAAACTGGAACGTTTATTGTATTGTAACGCAAATGTAACAATTGTTATACAATATCGGACCGAGGCGACGTCGCAACGATTTAACATTAAGAATAATTTGGAGAGGCCGCTGGCTGGAGGCCGAGCGCGGACACCGAGAAAGTGTGTAACCGTGTGAAAACTACCGCGGAGTTACCCGAGTGTATCCGAGTTATACGATAGTTTAGTGGGACACGCGGAGTGTAGGTACATCTCATCTCACTGCTCACACTCACTCACTGCACATACCGTGATCCAGGAAAGCACCATGCCGTCGTTCGCGGCTCACGCTCTACGTGAGCGTGGATCACTACACTACTAACACTAATGTGTCACACCGGCCGGATACTTAGCGCAATCGCGACTAAACCGATTACTAGCGTTATCACAAAGATAAGCACCATTAATTAGATTAGTCAAATTTACGAGCCAGACGAGTCGACGAACTTGTGCGGTGGACTCCTCACAACTTACAGATAGATATCTCGCGGAGGAAATATATGTCCTCCGTATCAGCAATCACTGCAGATATAGAAGCACTTGTTATCAGGTCGCTCATCGCGTTATCAACGTATTCATTGATCATGCACCGTGTTTACCTCAAACATTTGTTTGTTTGGTATGTACCTAAATGTATGACTTTATTTTTAGCCAAGCACCTACGTAGGTAGTTTTATTTACCAACAAATAATGTGGTCGATGTGCATTGCGCCGCCACCGCCACCGTCAGCGCCCAACACGCCGAGCGCGAGTTTACGATGTAGCCGTAGAATTTTCCGTGATGTTCACAGTACCCCAAGGATATATTTAAACATATTTTTACTTTGACTCAAGAAATGTGTTGATACCTTCTGAAGCGGGTTGGAGCATCAAGCTACACTAAATACGCAATGGAGTGTTGACAACGTTGAATCATAATGAATCTTATATTTAACTTTTTTTTATTACCACCGAAGTGGCAAACAAAGTGCAGTCTACCTGATGGTAAGTGTCTAGGCGGCTACTGTAACCTATCATAAAGAATTTAAACTTTCTCTCCAGCATAGTAAGTCATGAAAGAGTCCCACCATGAAAATGATAAAAATATTCAGTTAAGGCCCTGGGAAGGCAGTTATGAATGTCGAGAATTGACCAACATAGCTAATACAGCGCCTCCACTCCCCCCCCCCCCCCTCATTCTCTGAGGTATCATTACCTACTTGTCTGCGATCTTCTGTAAGGCGGAGGAGCAGTCCCCAGTCGGGCAGCCAGCTTATGCCCACCTCTCTAAACTTATTTCTGAATGATTATAATCAAAAGCTATGCTCGAAGCACTGAAGACGTGTTACATATTATTATCGTGGAATGTGTGACGTAACGAGCGCAGTGAGGTGGTCTCGGCAACCAGACACCACCGTGTCGGTGCAAAGGTGACCGCTGACATAACAAACGGTGCGCTACCGGTGTGTGTACAACACAACTATATTATATATCGATCAATGTTAGGAAGTGACGAGCGACGTTCACTTGGAAAGAGCATTGAGTTGTGATGTCACAAGCTCTCTCATATTCAACTGGTATAAGCCATATTATGCCACAATTATATATATAAAGGGGATCATTTTTCGAAACTACAATCATCCGATTTGTAAAATGATATGAACAAAGGCTAGTTAGGTAGTACTTACTTATCTACAACGCAGGTGAACCCGCAGCTTACGATTAAGTATAATGAATTATTAAGTATACGTTCATTATACGCCCCTTTTAAACATCTATGAAACTTGTTGTAAGGTATTATAATATCTTAGAACATTTCAGACAGTGTGAAGGCACTTGTGAATCAAATTATACGCACTAACTACAATAAACCATATATATACGGATGAATCCGGTAGGGTACTGCCTACAGCATGCTATCGCGACAGTGATAACGGGTGCAGGCTCTGCTCGTTGGTCGCAGGCCACACGAGGCGCAAGCGCGAGCTTTCTCTGCGCGTCCTTTCACGATTCACCCTTTGACATTAGTGCGATCATCTACCGCTTTATGATACCAACGATACACCTCCGATGACACTTCTAATAACGTCTTATTTATTGCGACTCGATGGGAATGTTGAAATAATCATACAGTTAATAAAATATCTAGGATAATCATGTGAACATTCTGGATCCGCAGACTTGGTGTAACGCAAAGGAAGACGAGCATTGGTGACCTGACATGAAAAGGACCAGCGACCAGCGGGATAACAAGAATCAGGTAAAATGTTATTTCATTCCATCGCGGTAGTGCTTCCCAATTGTGTACAGGGAACAGTGAGGCGATGTCACTGTTGGTTGACAACCAGGCGATTACTGCCCCTGACCACATCGTGGTCTGCAACGGCCATTTATTTATTTGTGGAAAGCTAAGTTGAGTGAACTCCGGTGCGGACGGTCGGCAATGCACACTGTGCAAGTCGTGCAACATCCCACTAGTTTATATTCGTGGTGCAAAACTGAATGGTTATAGATCTTGTGAATGCGGTGGTGAGGCACTTCTGCAAACACACTGCAGGTACCAGGAGGAGGAAGGATTCCTGAAGTGTGAGGCAGTGTTGTTATAATACAAGCTTATGATCAAAGATGCTAACGTAACAGATGGTGAGTCCATGGTGTATTTTTCCTAATGACGTTTTGCTTCCAAGTAAAATACGTGACGAGGCACTTGTTTTTAAATATCCACACATTGGTTGGTACAGAGGAGCTCGTGGCACAGTTGCTATTGCGCATTCGCTGATCGAAATCAGCGAAGTTAAGCAACCCTAAGGCTAGCCAGTTATTAGATGGGTCACCGCCCGAGTTCCCTCCGTGCCTCGGAGAGCACGTTAAGCCGTCGGTCCTTGTTGCCAATTTATCATCTTTGGCAATCGTTACAGGTCAGTCAGAGGCCTAAAATAGTCTGACAACTGGTTTAACCCAGATCACAGATTTTCCTCGTTAAAGGGGTTGCGAAGGTCAGATGGCAGTCGCTTCGTATAAAAATCAGGTGATCAGCCAAATCAGGTTGAATCAAGTGCCCACCCCAACAATGTATGGGATAAGGCCAGGGCGATGACATTGGTTGGTACAGACCGGTGGGATAGGAACTATGCGTCACTCAACCACTCGGCTACCACGGTGTAGATACCTTCGAATGGATCTTGGTGTTTTGGATCAAAGTTGGTTGGGCGCTTATAATTGACAAGTTGGGAGCAACGCCTGAAAGGAGGGGCGCGTGTCGGCGAGCCGTGGTGAAGGCCGAAGCGCGGCCACGGTCGGCCGCTCGGCCGCGCGGTGCGACCACCTCACGACCACCACTGACCAATCACAGCATAGCAATTCAGGAGGTCAAAGATCAGTCTCTCGGACTGAAGCTACACATTAACGAAACTATCAGCTCTAAGCGCTAAGCACAGGACGCCAATAATTCATCTGTTGATATTCCGCCTATTACATTATAATCGTCTTGCGGCCATTATTAAAGTGCATTGAAAACATACCTCGTATTTTTTTGTCTTATCGACTACTATAAATTGTATTGAAATAAATGTACTCGAAAGCTTTGCAATGTATAGTTGCATGCCGTGCGCTAGCGTGTGCTAACGGCGAGTGGCGAGTCGCGGAACCGGTCCGCATCCGCACACTGGTCTACCTTTGGAGTCATTGTTGGCTGCTTGCACCGCACAGAACTTATCTAAAACTACGCAAATTTAACCAAGATCTGCTATATTTGCAGCTTCAATTGCACAATTCAATTGCTTCAATTGGACCCAGAGTGTTCTGATATGTAATAGAGGTTGGATTCATTGCTAGCCCTCTTCACGCGCTCATTGCTTCGAGGTATTCGCAAGTTGCCAGCCTGCGCTGCTCTCCTCGGTACATGAAAGTCATCTAAGCAAAGGAGATGTCGTCTAACAGTAACGGACCCTAATATTATTATACTGACAATCTGAATTAATCTTTAAGCCAGTCTAATATTAGGCGAATGTTACGCGACTCATTCTCATTAATTTGTCCAAGAGCGAGTCAGTGGCATCGTAAATTGATCTTTATTAACATTAGTGGAGAGTGCATTATGTTTGAGGGTGTCAGCTCACTTTCGCCGTAGTTTACATTTTCCGAATGTGTTATAAATACGATGGTTGCACACGCTAATGCGTCCACCGGCAGCTCGGACGGAGAGGAGTAGCGGTCGGCTGGCTCTACTGGCACCACCACAGCATCGTCCACTGACACTGGACCAATCGGGTGCATAGTTGTATACGTCTCGTACAACTTTGTTAAATATCGCCTCAACATCACATCAAATAGTACAAAATCGGTTTATACGTATTACGTTGGCAAGCTACTGTACGGTGATCGAATTAAACGCACCTCGGATTACACTGATATCAATCGTTTTAATTTTGGTATAAAAGACGATCGCTTCCGCTGTATTAGAGCATTTTTTTTCTGCCATTCTAATTCCCGCTATTGTTAAACGTATTGGTATTAAGACAAGGAACAATTCTAAATGCTGGTGCAGGAATGCGTGCCAATAGTAGGGAGGGACGTTTTGGTAGTAATTTTAACAATTCAAAGGAATAATTGTAAATATTGGTGCAGGGATGAGTTCCACAAGTGAGCCAGTGGCGATGTAATGGAGGCAGAGAGAGGTGGAGGTTGTGTAACGGCGGGAGGGACTCGGCGATGTACTCCTCGCTACAATCACCATTGTGTGTGCCGCTGACGCTCCACTTGAGTAATCCCATTAATAGTGATGCGTCGATCTATTCAACACTCACAAAATTAAGGTCAATTTAATAATATGTGACCGCGTTTGTACATGTGCTGTACGTTGCAGTCCAATATTTACAGCGCCATTAATCAAGTGGAGGAGGAGTGTGTCTCACCGCTGTTCCATCTGGCTCGTTCATGTTTATTTACACGGTCTTGTTGGCACGCGAATGTCTAAATCCCACTCTTGTTGCTTTTGTCCAATCGGTATCTGGTTATGCACTTGAATAGTCCTTGATTACCTGTCTACAATACGAGTGCTCTCAACAACAGATTACAACATTAAACAATCGTCCTCAGTTCAGTTTCCGGTCTCAATTCAGCACAACCCGGATGAGATCTTTCAGAGAGCCTTGTTTTTTTGCTTGTAACCAAGTTATGTAAATGCAGCCGTAAATTGGCACCGACCACTGTTTGTTTACTAAATAAATACTACGCTATAATTATGGAACTGAAAGTTAGCTATTAAAAGATACAGCGGGCGCATATGAGTGTTCATAAAATAAATTAGAAGTCGTTCTCGAAATGGACTACTTGAATGAATTCGACACATAACAGATATATATATATATATATATATTATTTGCAGCATCCAATTATCGCCTGATGTTTGTTCGTTGGTTTATTTTCTTTGGGGAACATCTGTGGGAATCATCCGTTTTTTTATAAACCGACTATTGAACGAACATTATCGTTGCATTCTCGATCCAAAAGGATCCCAATCTTCATCCCAAGTATTACGTAATGGATGGCTTCATTTCTTGCTCAATTCAGGGTACATGTAAGAATTACTGAACTGTAGTCTGCTGGGAATTTATAGTCTTATCTAGAGGCTAGATCAAATCATGAAAGCTATCTAGAGACACGAAGTTTTTCGGTTTTCAAATTGTGACTGTTTCCTAAGGTTTGTGTTTCAGGATTACAAATAGGAGTATGATTAATTCAATCTCGAATAGCAAACGTATCTCGAGAAGTATCGGTTCTAATCCCCGTTGTCCCTCATTCGTTTTAACACTGTAATTTGAAAGTATATGACGCAAGAGAGATAGAAGGCTTTAGATTGTCAACAGGTTTGCGCTGGCATTAACGGTGTAAATATTTTGTACACATCGCAGTTGTTCTCGTGTTCCCAACTGAGATAACCGATTGTACGTAGATTGGCTGATTGCGTCTGTGCGTCCCTTTGTCTGTCTGTGCATGCTGCATCAAGGCAATGGAATTGTGAGGTATAGTTATATTTATGTTTTGTCATAAGACCGCGGCACAGAGGGTGGCTTGTTGTAGAACACTGATAATTATTACGTTTGGTCGATACAGAGGTGTCGTGGCGACACCCCAGCTTGTGGGCTGTTGCCATTAGTTGCGGTATACGTATCAATAAGATGTGGTTATTGTAGTAAGTATATTACGTTGGTAATGAGCTGCCGGCCACAGTCGATGATTAGTTGTTGCGAGCGATGTGCGCCCTACATCGACGCCGAGTGTAGCGGAGGCTGAGGGCCTAGGAGCTGGTCTCAGCGCGGAGGGTAGGAAGCTCACCTTGTCGTGGTCGGAAGCCGGTTAGAGGTGGCGGGAGTGCGGCGGGCGAGGCATACTCGCGCGGTCGACGACCTGGAGCCGGGTAACTGTACACACACACTGGTACACTGGACGGGCACTGGCACGACTAGTCAGCAGGAGAGCGCGGCGCGGACTGAGTGAGGCGCCGCGCCGCCGCGTGCGCCTGTGGCCTTGACCGCCCCCCTGCACCCTCCCTCCCCCGCGCCCCTCGAGCCCCCCCGCACCCCCGCGCCGCCTGCCTCGGTCCGCCGCCGAGGGCGCATCCGCACCGGCCCAGGTAGCGCGGTACCTTGTGGGCGAAAGTCAATACCGTTACCGAATCATTACGATTACGATTAGTTTTTGGCGTTATCTATATACTGCGACTTAGCGGTAACTGGTTGAGAGCTGAGACCGCTCGTCGCGGACCATACGACACACCCGACTGACGCAGCGCCCACAACCATCCTTCATGCCTTCGATTGGAATATGTCCTCATCATGTTACATTGGCTGTGAATTCCGAATGTCCTGATATAATCAACAATATCTGAAGATAGGCAATTAGATACGGTTTAAATAGGTACTTCCTGTACGCCAGTCATTGTGAAATCATCGATGGTGATTCCACTGTAGGTATCCATTCTTCATTGAAACGCCCATGCTGAAGGTGATTAGAAGCTTTGTTCAGATTAAAGCTTCAATTGGTTTACTCACCGACTTGCATTTCCCCTTCAACAACAACCACTTTTGTTGAAGATGATTAAGTGCCAACGTGACAGACGATGAGTCCATCGCCGTCTCATGCACTATACAGACGTCTTTAAAATATTTCTCGGAAATATGCAGGTTTGATTTTATCCATCACCGTAAAGCAAGTGGTGTGAAATCATTCTACATAAGTGTTGATTCGAGCCCCGCTGGGATTCGAACTTACGTCGCTTGCGTAGCAGGCGACTGCTTAAATCCCACGGCCAACATTTTAAAATTGTAAATCAATATTTTGGCCTGATGATATGTATACCACCACGCCTGTAAACCTATAAACTGCTCAGTCCTATATCATCTATTCTATGCTATATGACGTATTACTAAGGTGTCAAACTAGCACACCCCACCACCAACTGAGGATAAAAGACCGAATGCATAGTGATAACAAAAGTGGACACCTAAGTATGTACCTAAGATTGAAAACAAATATAATTTTAATTGTGTATTTCACACCTAGTTATAATTAATATTTTATCTACACATAGACAGTATACATTAACTAATGACATTAAAGAAATATATGTGCAAGTGTACCTACGTTCATACCTACCTATTCCATACACACTTTTTGGATTTCCACGTTGATTATCTATAGTATAAAAATAATTTAGTAATCATATACATACTTCCCAATTCAGTGAATTCAATTCCAATTGAAATATCACCACGTGTTGGAAATACGCTGCAGTAAAATTAGGACACATGTGCAACCAAACTTCTTCAAATAATAACATGTCACAAAGAGGGGCGGCAGTGCGACATGTTACGTTAGGTCCTGGTCGAGAGCTGTATTGTCGCTCCTTCACAAAGGATTATGAGCGCCGAAACACAGGCATTGTGGTAATGTGTGACGTAGCGTTGGGCAAGAGGTGCTCGTGAGACAATGGGAGCAGAAGGTCGCGGGGAGTCGTGACGTGAGTGGACACGGCCGCCCGCTGGCCGCGAGCCGCGCTCATTGCGCCCGTGTGGTAACGGCACCAGCGCCGCGATGCTCTAACAGTAATAACACCAGTCCACTGCAAGTACCGGTTGCTGTCATTACACATTTCTAATCTCCAATCTGGAACTGACGTGTTCGCGAGGTAAGTTCTATACGTATGGTACCTACCTATGCTGCGTATTGCGTGAAGCGGGATGTACGCTCCCAATAGACCGAGATTATTAATAGCACGCCGCAAATAGCATTCAACTAACCAACAATGATGTTTCACAAACACTCGCAGTGTAACTATAAGTATTCTACACTTTGATAGGATCGGTGATAATAGTCTGATGACGCAGAGGCTAGTGGTTTCACACGTTTGGAAAGTCTCCGTCGACACCTCATTCACCACATTGTGTGTGTGTGTGTGTGTGTATATTACTGAAATCCCGTGAGATTAGAGGAATGCGATAGATGGAGCAGTGGGCCAAGGCGGCGTCTTGTAAACAGTAGCGACGAGTGCCGCGGCGCATGCGTTCTTTGTTCCACGGAAGTGGGCCGATGCCGAGTTCCGCTCCACTGGGGACCAGCTGTACCCGTGCACACGGCAGGCACTGTGCCTATGGGACATACACATGCAGAAACCATCTATTATCTACTATTATACGCATTGTAAGTATAGGAAGAACAGTTACATTCGTTAGCCCCCTTCAACAACGACAAATAAGAATCTTGAGTGTAAATTAAGGGTTCTGGTTTGTCGGAATGGTGCCAATTCCTCACGAAGATCGCACCGAATTGACACAGAACTGCTCTATTGTGTAGTATCGTGTTTCTGGAGGAGTGAGTCCAAGATGATTTTGTGGAGCTGTGCTCGAATGAGGAACAGACTTCTGGCGATGCAAGGATTTATAACATACTGGAACCGTTATCCATCAAGCATACTATTTATCACAATATATTTTATAGTGTCTTTCCAGTTTCCTTTATACATTTCTCTGTAACTCTCATAGAGACAGAGGTGCGGCTCTCGTCCAGTAAACACGCCCCGCGCCCCCCGAGACGCCGCCCGCCCCCCGCACCGACCCACTTACTAATTTTACACCACACTAGAGTTCATTAACTGTCTCTAGCTTATACTACAAATTAAATCGCCCTCTTGAAATAAATATAATCGCAGAGAGCTGCCAGCTTCAAAGCTTTACACCATCGACCAGCCGAATACCTGGATACTTACTACGTTCTATGGACAAGCAATGCAGAATGTATTGTTGATTAGCGTTAGCACCACGGATGTGGTTAACAAATTATAGATTCCCTGATCTGCATTCGAAGAAGTGGAAAAATTCAAATCACACAGGATTCCAAGAGAAGTGTGGTATGATTTATCATAGTGTAGTCGCACGTTACTTGGATTGTAAATGGCTAATGACTTGCCTGAGAGTGACTCTACAATTTATTATTGACTTTCCCGAGTCTGTATAATACTCGTATGTGTGAAATGAGAGACTGCAGACTGCAGGTGACACTACTATTAGTCTCATACTTATTGGAAAACACAAGTTGATGAGAGATGAGTTGCACGCTGCAGATGCTCCCATCGTGTTGGTCGCCGATGGTGACGTCACACAACCTCTGCGAAAGTGAACGCACAGAGAACAATTAGGCACAGATGGCACACAGTGAACTCTCTCCCATTAACTAGTCGCGAACTATAATTTGATGCTCATCTATCACCGTTAGCGACCAGAGACATGAGCATTACCGAACATCGCCACCTAAACTAACATTCTGATTTACATCATAAAATTAATAATTGTATAACATTAAGTAATTTGCATCGCATCATAATTGAACGATGTAAATGTTGAGAGTGGACAACGCTGCGCCGGCGTCGCTCCATCAGCGAAGCGAATGAACAGGCGCGCCTCACGGCGTACATCCATTGGGCGGAATTAGAGCACATACTACCATTTGTTCTTTCATAATAACTGTAGAATTTAGAAGGTTATACTCATATCGCTTAAAAATACGTATATGATGGCAACATATTTCTAATTGTGTCTTCCAAGAATGTTACGCATACACAAATGATGGTAATTAATTAAAACAAAGCATTGCTTTACCGGACCCAGTGTCCCCGAACATTCTTTCGTTTATTGATTTACTTTGTATTGGATGTACAGATCGAGCGAAACAACAGTATCAAAATATGTAATCGAATAATATCCGCGTGTTCCAATCGGACAGAGCTCAAAGAGAAATTGGGTATTGTTCGCGGGGCAGCGGCGCGGGCGCAGCTCTCAAATATATTCAATTACGAATTTCCCAAATCGTGCCTCGCTTGCAATTTTCCCTCGTCTCCAGTTCTATCTGCATACTAAGTCTTAAATATACTAGATGCTTCCCTGTTATATAACAATATACTTTATAGATGCCATAATAATATTATTTAGTATATTTAACATTGACCTTTTCAAGTCATCAAATCAATTTTGCCGTTTTATGATTTAGATTCAGAACACACGAGGCTTTATATGACTGTCGATAAATAAATCGGTCACATGATTATCAAAATCTGATTTATATTATTTTGGAGTTTAGCAAACATTATGCATTTTCAAGTCGAATAAAGCATATCGAAGGAGTTTGAATATACACCGTTACAAGATACAACAAACAAGGACGCTATTGCCACAGTCACTAATCAAAGTAGCGAAGCCCATTAGTTTTATATCATTCGCCATCTCCGAACAAATTGAGATTGCTTGTAGTTACTCGAACTGGTGCAGTAATATTGGAATATTACTTCCCTGGAATCCCTGGCACTGACCCCAACGACCAGAGCTGAGGGTAGTGCAAGCAGTTCTGGTTAATCGCAACCCTCAAGGCTCAATGTGGAATCTCCTGCATCAATTGTAGCTAACACGGAAATTATTAGCTCGGTAGTTACACGAAACAAAATGTTAACGCCGTTAATTTAACGATATACATGAATGCTTCATAAAATATAACATTTACAAAAGCCGGCGCCGGCGCAGCTTATAATATCAGTTCTATCCAATGAACGGCGTATAAAGTGCCCTGTCTGCCGCTCGCTGCTCCAATCATCCGCCGCACATAAATCTCATCACCTTGGCGCTAACACAACATTCGTGACATTATCAAAGCTCACAAAATGCCAAATAACGTTTTGATTGGAGCCCATAATTAATTAGTAGATTTATTTTGCGTGATGTCATTAGCCAGCGAACGCATCCGCCTGATCTTCGACTCACGTTTAATTTAAATTCGAGAATGATCGCACATTTGTTCAGCTGCTATAATATGTTATATGTTGATGTAAAATTGTATGTAATTGTATTAATGCGCTGCGTGCGTTCTAATGAGTGCGCGTGCGGCATGAGGCGGCGACGGACCAGCTCACCCACAGTGGTCGGTGACACCGGGCCGGCGCTACCACGACTCTCCAACACAACAACCAACCAATCAACACTACATTCAACCCATATTACAATTAAAAAGTATTGTAAATTGATGTCGCCATTTCCATACAAAATTATTATAGTTCAAATACATCGTTCCATCACCGCTCGTTCACACTGCACTTCGATGTGTTTATTTTACAACACCTCTGCTTACCCCCTCGGAGACCCTTCTGAAATGGCGTGAGCATATTTATTTACTTTATATATTGTACGGACGAACTTATGATACGCAAGCAACGATGAAAATGTTACGGGTAAGAGTTAGTAATACTATTGTGACTGAAGGGACGTTTGTAGTCAGAATAACGTTGGCGGTAGTTACTCAAGGAAGTACCCCAATAATAGATCATTTGTTCGACCTCCGGCGGTAGTAAGTGATGGGGTGCACGTACACAGTAAGTACACGCTGAGTGTTGGTGAGCGGCGGTGGGTCGCGCGGTGTCGACACGCACCTCTCGGGTTCCGCGAAGGCTGCGGTTGTGGTGCCTCTATTAATGCGAAAAACTAATTAACGCATTGAAACGATTTCGTTAAACCTTGCGGCATTCCAAGCATTCCATACACTTTAGAATCCATCCTCATTCTTAACATAGCGGGTCTGTCCTCACCTTGCAGCGCGCTGCATCCTCTCATGAGTGGAAGATTCCTTCCGAAGCAGTGAAGACTTCGGTGCTTTCTTGAATTGTGCCAGTTGTAGTAACGTTCAAATACCTTGGTGGCCTTGAGGTTTGAACAGTCGCCTGCTACGCAAGCGACAAAAGTTCGAATCCCAGCGTGACCTGTACATATGAGTTTTTCTTAAAAAAAACTCACGTTGACACTTAATCATCTTCGGTGAAAAGTGGATGTTGTGATCACAACACTTCTGCCTACCCCTTTGGGGAATACAGGCGTAAATAAATATTTGAATGTATACATAAGCCCGCCGCTATATCCCGAAGGGTAATTCATAAGTGTACTTATAAAACACCCACATTTTAAACTCATTTATTTCTAAGTCCCATGTAATATGAGACAGCCATAGTCTGGACACTACTTCAGATTGCTATTGGGAAATTACAGATGAAGACACCCAATATAATTTTGACCGACATGGGGATCGAATACAGGGCCTTGTGTTCCGAGTAACTTGCAACCACTAGACCAACGAGTGTCAAAAACTGTATAGAAAGGGTTTGCCTACCAAAGTCCTACATGGCACCAAAGTCTAAGAGTGCATACTATATGTATATCCCGTGTGTCGCAATGACAGGATCACATTACGCTATAGATGATCCGACACGGGTGACGAGACCCACTCCCACTGCAGGCCCAACCGTTTGTCAACTTTATGAAACGTGAACTAGATTATACACTACCATTATACTGAATTACAACCTTTAGAAAGTAGAACGCGATGCGACATCGACATTATGGCTAGCTCAGCGCTTGCTAAGCAACTTGTTTTTATCGCAGCTGTAAGTGTTCTTAAGATTCCAGGAACACCAGCTAGACTGATACACTCAGTTATTATGTTTACTAATGGACACATTAATTATTTTATATAAGTAGATACTAAGGTCATTCACGTGGATAAGCTCGCGATGACAAAACGTTGAAGCTATTTTGAGTGTTCATGAGTCAAGTGAATGCGTGTGATGATGTCAGGGGAAAAGGATAATTTTACAAATTGTAGCCTATGTGTTATTCTGATCTATGACATATGTTGAGTTTTATTATATTCCATTCAGTAGTTTTTGCGTGCAAGAGTAATTATCCATCCATCCATCCTACAATGCTTACAAACATTAGCGTTTATTATATTAGTAGGGAGTAGGATAACAGGACATTAAAATGTTAATATTGCTGGGAATGATCTTTCCATTTTCGTGCGTTATAAAAATAGCGTGAGTAGGATTCGCAACTTGTATGAATAAGTCTTTAAATCGTGTATTTGATGGTTTCCTAGAAGGAGGTCGTGCGTCACCCGATAGTGAGTGTGGTATTGTCCCGCTCGCCGGCCGACAGGCTGGTCCAGGCACTTTATTTCACTACTAGCTGCTCGCGACTTCGTCCGAGTGCAATAGTTACTTTGGACTAACGCTAACGTTAACCCGCCATTGGTCTCGGCGTGATGATGATCGATCGAAATAATTCTTCAAATCGGACCAGTAGTTCCTGTGAGAAGCGCGCTCAATCAAACTCTTCAGCCTTAAATATTAGTATAGATACAAGTCTACATTTAAATATCTAAACGTCATCGCATGACGTTCAGACAGTGAAAACGTGCCAGCCACATGTTGCGGATCGCGAATAATTTGATAAAAGTATTGCATTGTATGAAACGTTGTTTGTTTATAAATTTATCAATATTTCATGTAAAGTGGCTATTGAAGTTAATGATATATGACTGTTTGTCGTCCGACCAGCTGTGTCAGCTCGCGACGCCACTTTGGTGCATATCAACCTTATGTACACATTTGTCGAAACATTTTAAGTGAAAATGTTCTATAAATTATGTACTTGTTCAGTGCTATTTATATAAAACAAGCGACCCGCCCTCGCTTCACTTACAAAACGTAGACATTCCTTTACTATCTTGAAATATAATATATATTTATTTTAGCAATAAACTATTGTAATTCAATTCCTACATACTAGTAAAAATCTTATCAAGATCCGTGACGTACTTGATACTGGAAGAAAGATGCGTTTAAACAGACTAAATACTTTTTAAATACAATGGCAACATCAATCCCACTTATAATCCTTACGTTATAAACGTGAAACTTTGTATATATGGATGTTTTGATGTATGTTTGTTACTCTTTTACGCAAAAATTACTGAATGGCGAATTCTGACGAATCTAAACAATAATATAGCTCATACTCATCTGAATAAAACATGGGCTGTAATTTATAAAGATATTGTTTAAATTGTCCAAAATGTAAAGATAAGTCAAATCCTGTGTAGACGATGTCGCGGGAACCAGCTAGTTTATTATAATTTAAAGCATACATTTCATATTATAATTTGTAAGTGCAGAAATCTAGCCACTAAGTGAATGGAATGGAGTCGCATTATGGTCTCTATCAGCCATCGTTCTGTTCACTGGAAACAAACCTAGGCTGGTATTCTTGGTATTGTACTTAAACGGCACGTCGATTTAGTATTTCTGGAAATTTGATTCATCGCGGATTTAAAACTACTTATAGAACAAAGGGTGCACTTTAGTGGGTTGCGGACGGCACCTGTGTTCCATTAGCACTCTATTCTGGTTTACGTGTTTAAGTCTAGTATTAAAGTGTTCACAATACGTTTACTACCCTTTGGAATCCAGAGGTATATCAACCTCTATTCATAATCATATGGATCTCTCATCTATTACTTAAGTTGATACAGATAAACAAATCTATCATTTTGTCCTTACTTTCGTTGCAATAACTTATCGCCAGTTAACATTATAATACAATTGAATATATGGATAGATCAAATCTGACAGATTACTGGGGATAGCAATTCATCTGTCAACTTTGAAATTTGTGAATGGTCAATACCACGGCCTGCTCTCTGAACAGCGAGCAATTCAAACAAGCTTTGAATACGAAGACAGTCCATGATTAATGCGGCCAATGCCAACACCAATTAAATAAATATTATTTGTACTGCGCACATGCAGGAAGAGACTAAAGTGTTTGATGTGAATAAACACGTGAATGGTTTTGTGGGGCATTGCGGCGCGTCCCTGTCGTTGAGGGGACTCGGGACTCGGGACTCGGACAGGAAGCAATCGAGACTCCTCGAGCGCGTGTTGAAGGGAGGACTCATCGTACCGAACACGAGGTGACTGCCATTTGACCTTCACAGCTTGATGTACTGCGGAAAATCGAATTAACTGCGTTTAATCAGTTGTCAGGCTTCTTTAACCTTGTAATGGTGTTAAATTTGGAACCGGTGACGGCAACCAGTGTGGTGGAGGTGGCTTGTTTATTAAATTAGGAACACTCACCTGCCCCCCATACATGGCAGTAACTGAACCTAAACGTAGATGCTTTGTGTCGACGATTGGATCGAGTGTCGCGCGCCTCCACTAATGAGTTAGTCGTTACTTGCATTTTTGTGGAACATCATGGCTTCGTACCAGGGAGTCCAGGGACGTGGATGACGACAAGTTTTAACACCATGGCTTCGTACCAGGGAGTCCAGGGACGTGGATGACGACAAGTTTTAACATCATGGCTTCGTACCAGGGAGTCCAGGGACGTGGATGACGACAAGTTTTAACTGAACGAACGAGTTTAATTGATTCGCCGCGCCTTCAATATCCGGGGAAAATATAGGTGTCTTATTGACTGAAACACAATTATTCTGGACCATATTCAGTGCCAGGTAGCCTATAGTATGGTATTCCGCAGGGTTACTCGGTGGCGGACTTTCTTGTATAGTGTGGGGCTAATTAGCATTATTTTGTTTTCTCCGATTTGAATTTTTATTTTTTGGTAATTATTTTATTTAATTCATTATTGCCTTTGCAAACAGTCTACCTGATAGCTTGTTCATATCAAACAGACACTCAGGCTCAGTCTTGATTCCTTGCACATTATTACACACACATGCACAACTTTCTCTTCCACAATATATGCATAATTTTAGTTGAATTTTGGGTGGTGGCAGAATACCAGTGTTTTGTTCGTAAGAGCAAAGCGATACACTGAGCCATGGCCTATTTGCACCACTGCAGCGCACTGTCATATTACTAGACCTAAGTTCCTTGTATTCGTTTACTCATTTACTGTTAATATTTATTTTGTAGGTCTTCATAATTATAGTTTTGTTTAACTTATTAGTGTGTGGCAAATAAACGTTTTATCTATCTATCTATCTATCTATCTATCTATAGTATTCGATAGGCAACAGGTTCGGTATATTCCAGGATTTTAAGTCTTATCACGAAGTACTTATTAATTCGAATGTCTTCTGACAAATGATTCAAATGGAATTATTTTCTTGAATCAAAAAGCCTGGCATATGTTATATTAAAAACCGCTTCACTCCTTTCGCTTCCAGCGAATTTTACTTTGAACAAACATTGCAAGAATTTACAGTCAAATCATTGATGCATATAAACAATAAATATATTTAGTTGTTAGGTATTTATTAGTCACCCACCGGTATCGCAGCGAGCGCCAATTTCAATATAATGTTATTCCAATTATATTCGCATGATGTACAATTTGTCCATAACATGAGCACATTTTGCTTTGAAGGCAATTTGGTCCGAATTCATTCATTGAGCTCACACCGTTCAGTGTGGTATTAATTGTATTGTATTTAATTATACTATTGTTAGATTACTATGTGAGACACCACCTGTTGCCAATATCAATTAATGTGAATTTAAAGCTGGTGCTCACTCCATGACAATTAGTACAACTATAATCTAAACAATTGTTTCATAGAACTTGGTACTTGTGTGATTGTTCAACTGAAACCAATAAGCATGTACTCGTAGGTACATGATACAAAAGGTACATGATTTCTAACAAAATTAACGTGTATTATACAACAGTTTTATTTTTGGGTGGAATTGTTTGACATTGTGAATGGGGATTATACTTTTTGTATGAGATGTATGTAATGGTGCTTATTATGAACATTTGCTTGGAGCAAGTAAAAAACTACAATGGTCCAAGGACGCGCACTGCCAGCAGGCAATTAAGGCTAATCCCATCTATTGAAGTAACGAGTCTTTTTGTGTGTGTCGGCGAGGATGGCAAAAACCCTGTTATTGACGGATTTCACTCATTCCGAGATAACGGCGGCCTCCGGTGCGGGGCGGTGGGGTGCGCGCGCCGATTTCTTCGATACAAGCTGTAATGAAAGCTAGCTCAGTATCCGGTACAGTTGCATGCAAGCTTCCTGTTAGTAGCTCGCCATACCTGAACTTTATATAGACTACACATTATACAAGACACAGTCCGCATAAGATAGTCGTACAACTGACCGACGGAGTGGCCAGATCGGTATTACTGTGGAGCTGTCAAGAAAGAAGTAACATTGCCACGCTTCATAAATAATACATTTCCAGCCAAACGAATACGAAACGTCTTTATCATCTTAAACGTCGTTTCACCATCTACGTGAAGTTGGTAGACGTTGAAACATGCTAGAACCGAATACTGTATGTATTCTCTGTCTGTCCTGTCCTACAGAAACTTTGTGATAAAGCATATTGTAGTGTAACTGAGTAAATGTATGATAGCCAACCATGGCAATGAGTCTCCCTTCCATTAAATTGTACTAAAGCAATTCTATGTATAAAGAAACTCCCCGGCTTTTCTTTTTGTAAGTGTCCCATACAAAAAAAAAGCCGGGGAGGTTGTTTCCCCGTTTCTTCTCTTGACAGGCTTACATTTGGAAACGGTGGTAAATTAACCTAAGTTAGCGTAAAGAAATGGAGTTATTCCGGTCGGATCCCCTCGTTTTCTTCCACTCTATGATCAACGAGTGTTCCAAGTGCCCCTTATGTTGAATAATAATTTTTTTTACATTTTATCTGTGCTTTTTGTGTACAAAATCTATGAAAATTAAAGAAATCAGCGGTGGTACCTCCGTGAGGCACATGTACGATGAGTGCAGCTGCACTTTATTAAAAACTTTCATGATTACTGTTTATATATTAGTTATTGCATTTTATATTCGCCCAATAGTTGATAAGCCCTGGCCTACCTTGTGGATTAGTGACTAAGATAAACGCAGTCTGCAGTCGGCACTGCGTCAATACCGGAAAGAGTAAGTAGAGACAATATTAGTCGGGTGTCGCACAATTCCGAGCCATAATCAGATATTTAGATAATTTAGATAGTTGGTGCCAGCGTTTTAGCATTCAGACTACATTTGACTCTACCTATTACATACACTCTCACAAAACGCACATACACACAATGACGCAAATCTCATTAGTGAACCATTACTTACGATAAAGGGCCACGCATGTCTTTATAATTAAAAACCGATAAATCCATGTCCCATGTTGGACGTATAATAGTTGATTACCGGTAACTATCGCCATTAGTCCCTCTCTGATGAGGTGATTCGGTTCGCGCTCGTTATGCAAGCATCCAATTAACCCACGTATTCTCATCTGACTGACTCGCTGTCACTCATTCTATGACATCAGGCACACGTCCATTGATACTTTAGGGTTCCACATCAAAGGTAAGACGGGCTCTGGAGTCTGCGTGTCTGTTTATCACACTTTTATATGTATGTATATCAGAAAATGCAATTAAACATTCAGCTTTATAATGATTGGTCTATAAGGCATTTAAAAACCTGTACGTGATAATTACACTGCAAATATTTTCCATCTTACAAATATGTATGTCATGAAGAAGTAGTTTTAAGTGATGATACAAATATTAAAGGAGTACCAAGTTATTGTTGATGCCATGTCCGAATGTGACCGTGAGGCCGGAAGTGCAGGCAGGTCACGTACCCACCGCGGACCATAGACCATTAAACTGCGCGCGCGCACGTCGCGCTCCACCCGTGTGAGCTGCATCCACAATACCTCGGCCCTCAGTCCTCACCGGGTACACATATTTATTGAGCTAATAGCATGTAATATTACGATAATTGACAACTATAAGCAAATGCGGTCTGTTAGCAGAAATTGCTCATTGGCTGAACACAATAGGGTAGTAAGTATAATGCAATAGGTAATTGGACGTACTTCTTGTCCTTGCATTGTTTTATATAATAAAGTATTGTTAGTAATTATATTATGTATAATATAATAAACGTCATCACAAAAGAAGAAAGAGATGTACCTAAATAATTTTGATGCGGTTCGATGTTGGGCGTAAATGTTTCTAAAATCAGCGCCAAAATGAAATGTCCTTAGGTACATGATGTAGGTGGGTTCGCTCTGACACTGCCTCATAGACAATATACCCAATTCGGTGCCCATAGTCATAGCGGTGTGTGTGTAGTATGGAGGGCGACGTCCCGCGGCGCAGGCGCAGTGCGACCAGTTCCTAGCTGCACACACACCACGGCCGCAGCCCGCACACGCACACTGGCACACTGACCAGTCCTAGTCCACTCTCCTAGCCTCGGGGCCCACGCTGGGACCAAGACTCATGGTGGCCGACATTTGTTCCTAACCCGCTGCAAACTGTGCTCGTCACTACATGGACCCAATGGTTGTCTCTCTGCCTCTAATTACTCAAATACCAATATACAATCATCACACTACTACACTTATATTTATATGTAAAATGAGCACACCCTTAAGATAGTGCTCACGATAAACGAAATGGTGACGAAATAATTTATTTAAATTTTTCGGTGACCGAAGTCTTTACTAGTTCACCATAAGTACTTCACCAAAATATGCTGATCCATATGTGCCTTCTAATTTTCTGTTAATCGTGGGAGACCAATAAATAATGAATGTGACATCATTGGGATCAAGCAGTGTATGTATTATGATATTGCACCACTGGCGGGCGGTCACCGGTGCATTATCGGCACATTAACGCCGACACACTCGACCTCCAAACATTCAAGAACATAACAAAATGAAAGTGAACACTTCACTCTCCAAATATGACCATTAGTATCCGCGAGTGCCGAACTCTGTTATATTGTTTTTGTATTTAAAACTATAATATTAGCAGAGCGACCTCGACTGGGATGGTACACGGAGACGTGCTCACTCCTCATTATGCAGTCTGTCGAGATACATTTGGTCGCGGACACAGTGTTGCGAATCTCTCAGCTGCTATAATACACTACAATACATGTTATTAGCATACGGTAGTGCTCCATCATCTCTATTGTTGGGCTGCTGCTATGAGTGTTTACTGTGACTCCTACTACCAAACTATGTTTAAGGAAATTCAACCAGAATTGGTCTTATAATACGGTAGTGTTGGTCAGTGCATACACACTAGAAAGACTTTTAGACGCACATTTCGTCACAGAGCAGCGGCTAGTGGTACATATCAATTTGTACATCTATACAGATCAATCAAATCGAAGTGTCTGTTTGTTATTCCAAAATAACACCTTCTGACTAAATGCATATAAAAGTATACCACGGTACTGACATAGAATGATTTTTTTTTTTACATAATTGTCTGTCTGTCTGTTTGTTCCGGCTGATCTCCGAAACGGCTGCACCGATTTTAACAGGACTTTCACTGGCTGATAGCTAATCTTACAAGGGGTAACTGAGGCTACTATAATTAAAAAAATATAAGGGTTCCGGGGGCCACCCATGAAGGCAAGTCCAAGCTGGTAAACTTGTGGGACGCAGCTAGTTTAATAATAAAATAAATAATCCCATATAATTTTTTGTAGGACTTAGAATTTCATTACAAAAAAAATCCACTGTCTTGTGTTCCACATAATTATTCCATAAGCATCGAACCTCTAACTATTACACTTTACTACAAACATACAATTGTGGTAAATGTAACGATATATATTTTTTTAAAGTTAGGAATTTTAAAACTGACAAAAATGTGCTTGTATAAAGGCTCGAGTCTGTACATTCGAAGCTCGCAGAAGAGATCATTGGGCATCAGTAGACTGTAGATACGTTATTGTATGCACAGCTGTGTAGTGGCACGGAACCATTGCGCAAGCGTCGCGAATACCTGAGCCGTAGTTATTGTTGCATCCTCAGCCATTGAGTAACGCGCATTGACATCTAATTTAGTGAGGCACGGCGCAGGCCCTCCGCGCGCTCCACGCCCTCACTATCACACATTCATACACACATTTAATTACACGGCACTACTTAATAGCTAGCAGTCTACTAGCATAACCATCATGCCTTAATTGCTATATAATTTGGGCACAAGCAAGTCAATCATGAGATATTGCAAGTGGCAATGGAATCTATACTTCACTAACATAGTACAAACCAAAGCCGCTTCGCGCTGTCATACATTATATACTTTGTAGGGAAACCCTGATCATTTGCAAACGCTGGCTGAAACCCACTTACAAGATACATTAAAATAAAGGACACCTTAAAAAGGTCTACTAAAATCTCCGCTATGGTAGTGTATGTCTCTTTGGGACAATCCTCAATAACCATTTTTTATCATTTGATTTTTCACCAAAACTAATTACTCGTTAAATTAAGTGTCCGCGGGTGAAATCGCGGATCACAGATAGTAATATATAAACCAGAAGAGTTTTTTGTTTGTTTGCTTGAACGCGTTCGTCTCTAAAACTAAAATATTGCATTAGACCATAGTTCCACCCGAACCAAGTCATGGGTAAAAGTTATATTTATACCTCTATACTAAAATACAAGGCTGAAGACTTTGTTTAAAAAATATTTCAGTGTTAGATAGGCCATTTATTGTGATGATATAGCGGGTTAAAGTTATAGTTTGTCCAAAGTACGTAACTATTCCGCGCGGACGAAGTCGCGGGCAGAAGCTAATTGCTGTATGATTTGGGTCACAAGCAAGTCAATCACGACATATTGCAAGTGGCAATAGAATGTAACTATAATTCTATAATAACTACAATGCACATATGCAATAAAAGTGTCGGCAGGTCCCACAGACTTGCATCATCCGCGTCACGATCATATTAATTGGTGTTTCCTGAACGCGTGGAAAGGTCACGGCGCCAAGGTCCCGTTTAGCACATCTCATTGCAAGTATCATATCGTAATGTGTTATTGTCTCCGGCGCAATTAGCGGACATCGCCGTCGAGTGGCACCTCGCGCCGCCCGCCCGCTTCCACGGAGCGCAACGTCGCTGCGATAATTACATTTACACGCACATACTAAAATTAGGAACATTGACTGTCTAATCAATACACAAACAGGTACATACATATTAGTTTATGGTATTTGGAAGGCTGTAAAACTAATTATAATGTATGACAACCACATGAGTGACAACATCATCTGCTGATATAAGGCATGGGTACGCGCATTTAAAATCAACATACGAATAATTATTACTTATTACCGTGCCCCGGTTTCTCACGCGTAGACTTAATTTCAGCTATCTGCCAGTGAAAGTCCCGTCAAAATGGGTGCAGCCGTTTTAGAGATAAGCGGGAAATAACAAAACTAACTATGAACTATAAAAAAAGATAAAAAAATAAAATGAGTGATAGCATCATCTACAGATTTTCAGCTATTTGATTTAAAATCCACGAAGATGAATGTGACACACATGTGACCAGTTATTATGTAGGAAGAGCCATGTGTTAGTGTGTGTAAACTGTATTGGGGTAAACTGTAATATTAGCATAAGCTATTATTGCCAGGATAGTTCAACTCATGTTATGAGACAGATATATATGACATGGCAGTGTTATACAGCAGAACTGTAATTGCAATAAAAGGCTTGGCTGATAATGACCTGTGTCGCACGTCTTTGGTATTTGAGTTTTTGTTGCAGTCCCATGTGCATTGCATTGTTACCTGTAGTAAGTGAGAGCAATGTCGATCGATACACCGTATTATGTGTTACAGCAACACTGACATTGGGACATGGGCGGGAGGCAGGCACTAGACGTATATTTGCCGTATCTGGAGATAACTGGTTCTTGTAACGGGCACTCGCTAACAGTACCTGAGCGCTGGCAACCTCCCGAAACCTTCTCTATTTGTATATTATACTGACCCAGAGTCCATAACGACACTTACGTTGCCAGTCTCCTTAATATAAATTATAACATATGCATATTGACAGCTTTTCTCTTAATGTATATGGAAGTATATACTGTACCATCCTACATAGAAAAATCTATATTTAAAAAGACTCCGTCACTTTGTCTGTTCCGGCTGATCTCTGAAGCAGCTGGACCGATTTTAACGCGCCTTTCATTGGCAGTTGGCAACATGTACAAGGAGTAACTGAGGTTTTTAATTAAAAAAGTAAGGGTTTCGTGAAATAAAACCCCCATGTCTAAATGTATGAGGGGAAACCGCAGGGTATAACCTAGTCATCATAAACAAAGACAACGGAACGTACTTGTGCGGTAATTGAAAGGTTGTAAAGTAATGAACAATTTAGTTCGCACTTGGCTTGTGATTGGGACGTGAGGTGAGGTAAGTGTAGCTGCTAATAGTCCATCGTCCTCAGTGGCAACCATCGGTACTCGCATCACGTCCGATTAATTCACGAGGTCGCCACGTGGGGCGCATTCAAATACCTCGTCAGCGACCAATGCAGCCGCTAAACCAATCAAATCAAATCATTTGATAATATGTTATAGTCCCGTCTGTACCTAAAGCAACGCTTGTACTATGGGTACTACACAACCGATACATTACGAATACAATTTATACGTTGAAAAAAAAACACTTTCGTTACCTATTTATTTAATTCACACGCAATGCCGACGACGGGTAGATGTACAGTGTTTGGTATCCGACTTTTGTCTCTCTCTATTCATAAGAGCCTTACCACCAGGACCTAAAGTGAATACAATAACAATTATCAATGAGCAAGAGGAGCTCGTGGCTCAGTTGCTCCTCCGTGCCTCGGAGAGCACGTTAAGCCGTCGGTCCCGGTTGCCAATTTATCATCTTTGGCAATCGTTACAGGTCAGTCGGAGGCCTAAGTAGTCTGACAACTGGGTTAACCCAGATCACAGATTTTCCTCATAAAGGGATTGCGAAGGTCAGATGGCAGTCGCAACGTATAAAATTCAGGTGATTAGCAACATCGGGTTGAATCAAGTGCTGACCCCAACAATATCCCATATACATTATTGGGTCAGGGAGTTCAGGGAGACGATGATCAATGAGCAATGGATGGCTTGTGTACAATCACGGCGTGTGCCTCCTTTACAGTGACGTGTGTGTGAAGTGAAAGTGGTCATAATGGATTAAACATTAGTTTAATCCATTATGACCACTTAGACACTATTTATAATGTCCTTCACGATTCTTAAAGATTGATTTCTCCTTGCGAGATTATTATAAGGAAAATTTAAAATCTTTCTCGATGGTGTAACGGTCGTAAGCTGCGGAACAGAAGATCTTGGGTTCAAAGTTTTATTAGGTTTTCTATCTGTAATTTCTCAGCAGCGGCCGGGATTCTGGATCAGTGCCCGGTTGTGGCAATAGGCTCGCCTCCTATTACATGGGACTTAAACATAACTTATAAATGTGGGTGTACTACGAGTACACCTCTGCCTACCGCTACTTGGGATATGGGCGTGAGTATATCTAATTATCATAATGTTATACTTAAAATGCAATAAACAAAGTTGGCCCTATCATATGAATGAGCTCTGTGTTGCTCGTGATCCCACTTATAGTATCGGCCGCCCGATACACCCCATCTCGAATCACCTCCCGACGCCGTCCGAGGCACGTCCTTATTGACCCTGATGACGATATCACATTGCTTCAGCAAGCAATGTCTCAAAAGCACACACCAAACCGACCATTGTTCCGTCCTCGCCGGCAAGGCTCGTCGCGATCTCTACGCCACCTCCTCAAGCACCTACTCATTTGATTCCTGTGCCCTATCTGTAATAATTATATATTTACATCCATGCTGGTCTGGGCTCCACGGGCTTTTGTACCACTGAGGCGGCAACCTAGTCTACGGCCCACCTGGTTACCAGTCTCTGAATGCCAGGGGCTTCTTCGTCAGTCACTCACTCTAAGTATCCGCTACTTTTCACCCTATTAGGGCGAAGCAAAATGGAAGGTTATGATGTTTGTTCACCTGTTCACCAAACGAACATGATTTTTAGTAAAAACAAGTGATGAGCAATATTGATATCTATAATCGTCGATATCTATAAAGTATTATGTTGTAATTGGTTTGCTACTATCAATTTACAAAACTAGAAAACTTCAGATGTCTAAAAAATGTGTTCCGTGGAATTAATTAGACAGAACTAATGTAAATAAATGATGGGTGCCTTCCAAGGTTAATAGCTTAGTTCAAAGACGATTTCAAATGATAACGGGCAAGGCTCTATGTGCACATCGCCAAGGAATTACAAAATGATTCAGGCCAAACCCACAAATAGAGCAATAACCTAACAGCATTACCATAATAATCATAATATTTGTTCGTGTTTGTATCGTGTTGGGTGGAGCAGAGGTCACGACATCGATGCACAAGATGCTATCGCCTGAAGTGATGGTAACGCTGTCAGTTGCAGATGTAGCCGATTCCGCGATACTTCCTCAATACACAACACAACACGATACAGTATTCAGAAGGACTACTCCATTAGCAGTAGTATAGTATTCCGGAGCATTGTATAGAATTCTTCAAGAAGGTTGGGAAGTGTTTTTACAGGGTCGGTAACACGCACGTGACGCGCTTGTAGCAAGCCACCATAGACCACCTACAAATAATTCACGGTCTTTGTATGGGAGCCCCCTTACATATATTGTTTTATAGTATTTGTTGTGATAGCGACAACAGAATAATAATTTGTGAATATTTCAACTATCTAACTATCACACCTTATGAAATACAGCCTAGTGACAGACATACGGACACACTTTGGGTATTGAATCCTAAAAATTCGGATTAGAAGGGATTAGAAGGCACTGTGTGATAAAGCTTGAACAATATTATGTAGGTATTACCAGTGTCTCGATTAAAAGTTAAATTATACTGCGCTTCGTCCGTCACCGACGGTTGATTCTCGACTGATGTAAAGAGCCGCCTTTCTGTTGCTTTACTGTGATGGTGGTCACAACTAAACACGAGACACTGTCGATCGAGCTTTTACAGCATTTACAATATCATTGAGTGCTGTAACACGTTGGACGTTGGACAGGCGACATTTAGCGGGCAACGAGGACGGATGTTAGGTAACGCTACCAAATATTACAATGTATTTGTTAACCGTTATATCGCCTGTCATCAGCTGAGGACTCCCCGCCAGGCACCGGGGGCTGGTTGATCAACGGTGAGATCTATATCTCTAAAGTGTGTCGTTGAAATAACTTATGATATTTAAGTAAATGTCAGCTGTGCAAGAATGTGTGCGTGTGTCGCCTCACATGCCGCTCATAGGATAATCACAGGACACACGCTAATGCATTACTAAGTACGTACCCTCACACACACAAACGACGGCTTGCGTTTGTGTGTTAACCACACGATTGCAGTCAAGGTTTTTATCTTAAATGTGAGCTGAATATAATATAATACAAAACTATACATGAATTACATGTAGGAGTGTATGTCTCTCTTCTTGTGATTTTTAATGGTAAGCGTATAATAATACCTATGAACGTGGCCACCATCATTACCACTCGCGCATTGCCTACATTATATAAATCTATACATCTATAGTTAAATACAATTTAAGTGTCTGTTTATAAATCCAACTTGTTAACTTTAATTTAATGCATATGGAAATATTTATTTCCCCCACTTTTCATTAAATATGATTAACTGCCAACGTGACGAGAAAAACTCATTGGTACAGTAGGCTTTAGGTAGTAGTTAACAGAATCGGATTGGAATTGGATTGAGGTTGGTTACAAGAGTAAGCCTGCAGACCCCGCTTCGCTTGTGTAGCAGGCAACTACTCAAACCCCAAGGCCACCACGGCTTTAAATAAAAAAGGAAAATATAGATATGCGGTATTTCAATATAACCAATTTTTTTAATATATCTCTGTCTGTTTGTCAGTTTGTGCTGGATCCATGTAACAGATTTTAAGGGGACTTTCACTGGCAGCAAGCAAAGATAGCAAGATTACAAGTTGGATCTATGCCTACTTTTTTTTTAAATAGTGTTCCGCGATAATAGCCACCCATGAAATTACGTCTTCGTGGGTCAAACCGCGGGGTCCAGCATAAATCATAAAATCCCTGCTGGTTCATAAAAAGCGACTACAAATGTCAAGCGGTAACTATCTTGTAATAAGGAGATCGCAACAGCTGTGTTAGCGGCAGGGTCAGCGCGCGCCAGCTCAGATGTAGATAGCCCCCGGTGAAGGGTGAGTGGTCACGTTACGACACCCGCAACATAATCTAATCACTGCCATTGTTACAACCATTCACTTCACTACATCCCTTTCTCTCCTGCAATATTCGTGTTACATATAACAACCAGACATATGCCGCCGCCGCAAGTCTAGTGCAACCAACAAGTCCTATCAATAGTTACATCACCAGTCGCTTGGCTCACAATCAACACCGTCCTTCGGCTCAGCGCATCGCTCGACTGCTCAACCGATAAACTACACCATGTTTATCTGATTACGTCTAAGGACAACGTTACTGCCTCGGACATGCTAAAACATTCTATCAAAAGGAACCTTCATCGGAGCAGAGATATTCCTTCATTGGAATAACTCAATTTGGTAACAAATCACTTGACTCTTCATCTAACTACTAGAGGACGGCAAATCAGACAGCACCACATGTAGTGACCAGCATATAGACCATCGTTGTTCTTCGAATGTCTACGTGTTATACGCTGCCGTGTTCGTGCGTCGACGTGTCTGTCCGTGTGCACAAAGCTATAAGAAGAAGTAATTAAAAGATTATTTTGAGAAGGTCACATCTAATGCCGGCGTGGTGTGAACACATGTGTAACTCAAACTTAAAAACATCTTTATTTGATTACACTTTTAACAAAGTACTTTGAAATCGTCAGAACGCTATGATTATACATGCAACCGCCAGCGTCGAAATATTGCTTTTTACTGAGAAGAACCTGAAAAAACTTTTTCAGAATATTTAACAATTTTTATAAATAGGTACGAAATGAATTACATGATGATCATAAAAGTAAAATAAAATAAAGTCTAAATCAACTTATATATAAATGTGTTATATGTAGATGACCAGCCCCCAGAAGCAGCACCTGTATGAGAGTAATGATGTTTACACACATGTCACAGCGGGATGAGACGGACGTGGAGGCACGAGGCACAGTGCCACTAACAAAGGCCCTCTAATGACTCCGCGCGCGGCGCACATCATTGTCGAAGTTCAAGGGACATTCACTCAGTAATATCAGTATGCTACGCTTTACAACTGAATATGCCAGACATGTGTTAGAAAATCTATTTACTTACTGCTCAATTCATCATCATCATATCCCATAGGTTCATTGTTGGGGTCGGCACTTGATTCAACCCGCTGCGGCTGATCACTTGATTGTTATACGAAGCGACAACCATCTGACCTTTGCAACCCCTTTTACAATGAAAATTGGTAATCTCGATCAAACCAGTTGTGTTGTCTCTTGGGCCTCCAGCTGACCTGTGACGATTGCCAAAAATGTTAAATCGGCCATCGGAACAGAGCCTGTATGTAGAGTAGTTCCTGAGATTAGCGCAAATCTCAGGAACTACGGGCCCTATTTGAATAATAATTTCAGCTATGTATCATCACGGTTAGACGCCGATCCCACGCGGACGAAGTCGCGGGAAGACGTTAATTCTACAGATGTGTTATCAATTCGGAATTAGTTTTCCTGTGTTTAATGAATGCAGCTAATACCTAAAGCCACTAATACCTTATCAGTAACTGTATGGGCTTCTAATGAGCAATCATTAGTGAGATAAGAGCAGGCTCTGCGTTGCACTCACACGAGCACGGAGCCAATGGCATGGAGCACGCAATATACCTACTACAGGTGTCGTCGCCAGTTATGAGCACTCAGCTAAATTAAACAATACAGTCGCATTGAGAACTTCTTCCTTTTGTTGAATACGGTTTAAAAGTGTATGTATATGTATATTATTCGCATTCCATACAGTCCATACTGACGAACTCATGATCGCGCCGTAAAGAGAGACTTATAAAAAGACTACAGCTCATTCAAGGTCAGCGCTCATAGCTCGTGACGTAACCGTACTTTAGAGCAGTGTTGTGTTCACATGGTGAGAAAATGAGACGGCGCTCTGCTGACTTGTGGGATACTTTCTTCATTCATAATTTCTACAAGTTTTATTATTTTAAATGGAAACGGTGGCGAAATTAGTTATTAGTTATATCATGGCATCTCATAATGTTGAGAAATTGTCTTTGCTTATAATAAATTATTTAAACCTAAACCTATAATCTTGCTATATTCCTCATTACAGTAGTAGAGTCGGTACATTACTGTATTCGTGCTCCTGCCAGTAGAGGCGCTCGTGGCACAGTTGCTATTGTGCATATCATTCGATCAGCGAAATAAAGCAACCCTAACCCTATCCTCCGTGCCTCGGAGAGCACGTTAAGCCGTCGGACCCGGTTGCCAAATTATCATCTTTGGTTATAGGTCGGTCGGAGGCCTAAAATAGTCTGACAACTGGCTTAACCCAGATCACAGATTTTCCTCGTCAAAGGGGTTGCGAAGGTTAGATGGCAGTAGCTTCGTATAAAAATCAGCCACATCGGGTTGAATCAAGTGCCGACCCCAACAATGTATGGGATAAGGCCAGGGAGATGATGTGCTCCTGCCAGTAGGATAATTCAGTAGAAGCGCGACCCTGCAATCTTTATAAATGACCATCATTTATACACGACCCTTACCATCTAGTGGGCGGACTGTGCGTGTGTTTGTTTATTTAATTGCAATATTGGAAGTTGTGATTCGGAACCCCACCACCACTAAATCTGAGAACTAAATGTTGAATACATCATTATCAATGTATTAAGTTCCGTCCGATATGTTAGTAACTTGTACATGGCTGTACAGGTGACGTCATCAGACATCTCATCACGTACAACAGCTTAGTTTTAAATGCGATGTTTATTGGGTGCGCATGCGCCGCGCGGACGAGGCCGAGAGGTCGGGTACAGCCGGAACATGGTGCTAGAATCGGTGGTAGGGCTGGCAACGACTCCTTATACGACCCAAACATAAGAATTATGAATCTTATGTTGCGTCTAGTTATAAAAAAAGGTATAATTAAGTCTGTTAATAAATAGAAAACCGTATTCTGAGACATGAAGATAGGGATTGTTGTGCAAACGCAATGTGCTGTCATTGCCTGTTCCCCTTATTAAGAAAGCTCCAGGGAGCGACAACCCTACCATCAGAAGTTGGATGAGTAGCAAGTACCTACTGTGCGTATTAACGTGGTCACAACAGTGTGTAACCGCGTGCTTGGATTGGTCGTGAATGACGTAACGCCGTAGCCTCCATCTCTTCACCAACACGTGCGTAATTCTGTAAGTTATCTCAACGACGAACTCGACGTCGAGTTCGTCGTTGAGATAACATAATGCAGCTGCCTGAACACAAAAGCCAATGTTTACACTCCCCAGTTTAGGTTGCACAACCAGCGGTATTGTACGCCACATTGTCCAATACAAGCACTTATCATAATAAAATGTTTGCAAGACAATATACTTACGTTAGAATAACGCGCAAACATTTATGTAAATGTCACGCTCACATCAAGTTATATACTAGCTGTGCCCCGCGGCGTCATCCACGTACACTTTTATATGGGCGGAATAAAAGTAGCCGAACTTAACATAACGTCATATCTGATAATGAACAAACAGGCAGACAGACAGAGGAGTAATAAACTGTAATTATCATTGTTTACTATGTAGCGAAATGTACATGATGCCAGCTGAGTTTCTTGCTGGTTCTTCTCAGAAGGCTCGTTTCCGAACCGATGGTCAATTCTTCGACATATACAAGTGTCTTACCAGGGCTTGAACTGAATAAATCATTTCCATTTCAGAATATTTTTTTTATGTAATCTCCGCGACTATTTATACTTCTATACTAATACACGTTTGTTTGCGTGAACGCACTAATCTCAGAAACTACTGGTCTGATTTGAAAAATTCTTCCAATAGATATCCCACCTATTGAGGAAAGCTATAGGCCATATATCATGACGCTGAGACCAATCACAGGTAGTAGCGTAAGCCCTTTATTTTTTTCTTTTTATTTCATTTGGTGAAAAGCTGTATTATAGTACTATAAACTAACCACCTATGCAGGTCTGGAGGAGGCCGGGACGCTGCAAACCACCTAACTACTGGAAAAACGGGATCACACACACACCAAGGTGGGTCGCGCGCGTTTATGTCTTTCGTTGTTATCTGTGCACTGGTTTATAGTGTTACGACCGCACGCACACTAACTACCTACGTGATTACACCAAATGCAATTACTATTGTCGTTGTCGTTAAATACAAAATAGTTTTTAAATCTTCCGCAACAAGGCCACAGTTACACTATAAGCCTATTAAGCAGTATGGAACCTAGACATTTTTTTGAAATAAGACCGTTTTCTCCGTGGAGCGTGACGGTTGTCACTCCTTAAATTGTTGTCAAAGTAATGTGACAATGAAGTCGATTAGAAGTTTAGAAAAATATCTGTAAATACACTGATGACGTATACGCTTACAGTCATTACGTTACCCCTTACTGACATTCCGCCTAAGCGCTTATTATCTGGTAGATGCACGTCTGTGTGAGTACGTCGATTTGTTCCTAGATTCAGTACTGCTTATAGTATGATTATATTTATAGTGTGGCAAGGCGAAGGCCTTATCGTTGTGGTTAGTCTGCACGAGTGTAGCAACGACTGCTGTGTGTGTGTCCTGTGTATGTGGGGTACACCACATAGATGTGAGACAACAAGTTCCTCGTTAACATAGCTTCAGTGAGTTATTATCGGTAGTTCGATTCAAAGTCTAAAAACGGAATAGCTCAGTGATCGTCGCAAAAATTTCATATTGACTTGAAGTCCTATCGAACTACGATTTAGGATCACGTGAATATACCATTAGGATTTCGATCGAATGACTTTCATCGTTCAACGGTATTTTGATCGTTTGTTTTACGTGAATCGTTGTATTGTACTCGATGTTGTCTTTGCAACCGCCGCCGCGTCGAGGCGCCTCACTTTGGTATTAAATAAAAGTTAGTACTTATAGATAATTATTGAGTTTCTCACATTGAGTTGCATGAATTCATACACGCCACTTATAACGATTCAGGGAACTAGCAATATTAAAGTCGTGGCGACTTTCATTTTTAGTTTGTTTGTAGAAGTGACGCACTCGCCCCGCGTCGATACATAGCGATGTTATACAAAGTTACAGCAACAAGCATAATATGTGTCCACGTGACGGGGCCCTGTGGAACATCTTCACACCTTTCATTAAAAACCTTGACAAATTGAGGAAACCATGTTAGAAAGTCTATTACAGATTGTGAGCGCTCGTGGCATATTCAGAGACCTCTCATGTCATGTCAACTAAACGAACTAATTCGGTACTCGATCGTATTATAATCAACTAGCTTCTGCCCGCGACTTCGTTTACGTAGCGTGATGATATGTTGTAGTCTTCCTCGATAAATATCTTACACTGAAATATTTTTGAATCAGACTAGTAGTTCCTGAGATAAGCGCATTCAAGCAAACAAACTCTTCAACTGTATATATTAGTATACATATAGAGGACTGATAAACGTACGTTGTATGTAGGTACGTTTAGAAGCGACAACTCCGTGAAATACTCGCGAATAACAAGAAGCGTTACCGAGAGTAATTGAGGTTGAAAGTGAAGCCGACGCGGGAGACAATGGGCCGTACAATAATATTAGCACGGTACTACGAGCACATTCGAGTATTGCCGAAGGAGCCGCTGCTGGTAATCGTGGTACTAGCTTAATTTTTTATACTATAAATATAGAAATCGCACAGTCCGCCTGATGGTAAGCTACGGCAGACTATGATCGAGACCACCAAAGTGCCACTCGCACATTGCCTGGCATATAAATAATGAACTAATAGCGCCAACATTGCAAGAGATGAAAAGGTCCCACTATATACCTAGGCGCCGTCACGAGCTATGAGCGCTCAGTAACCGCACATCTATTTTATTCGTGTCGCGGCATGTAAACTGATTCATAATCGAGCGCTCAGAGAGTACAAAATAGTGGAGGTTACTGCGTATATTTTTATTCGCGTAGCACTCTTGTGCACTATAATATATCCTGCGCAGATGGATGATCCCCTTTGAGATTAGCCGCCGTAACCGAAATACGGTAGGAGACCATTATAATGGTTATCTATTATTATTATTAGTTTAATATATGAAACACAATTAAAAAGCGCGTATATAATTCATTTAGTCGTCTCGGTGTTTGCAGGCTCCATTAGCGCAACGTTTGAGTGGCAAGCTGTTCCTGAGGAGCCTCAGCTTGCCACTCAAACGTCGCGTCCGGAAGGTTACTGAAAACACACTCTCTACTGGCCAAAGGGCGGGCCGTCAATCATGTGTAATATAGCTGCGTGTCCAGTGCCCCGCAGTGTCCAACTGACGAGCGCCATCCGAGGGGCGTGCGAATACTTCCACGTAATGAAGTATTTGCAACAGTTGCTTGTGACAGCGATAGTTCTCTCAGTAATAGCAACCTTCCGAACCTGACGGTAACATGTATAGTCCTGTATAATTATGTCATTCTGAAGATTTGAGTGACGTGATATTTCCGAATGCTAGTGATAGTTCCGTCTTATGTAGTTCTGTGAGGAGAGGCTCCACTGACGCCTGAGGACCAAGGACGGAGACAGTCGCAGCGCGCGCGTCACAAACCATTATAAATTACAGGCGTGTTATTGTATTCGTATCAAACAAATAAAAGTATTCCAAGGCCTTCTTTATCATTTGATACATAACATTACACCTACTTACGAGTATTTACATTTAATGTTAAACGATTGTGTCAGTTAGATTTTGGACCTTAGGCGAAGTGACTCAAAATTATGCTTTGATCAATTAGCCAATTTCACCCGGCAGTTGGTTTGCCACAAACTACTTCAGAATGAATAATAATTTCTTTCAATATTATGGTGAACTACCTCTGCCTACCCCTTCAGGGAATACAGGCATGAGCATCTGTATGCATGTGTTATGAAGGACCTGAATCTTTTTTGTTAAAAAATTGTATAATAAAATTTGAGATCGCGTGACATACGTAGCAGAGCCGCGGTGAGCCAAATTGATGAACCTCTTTCTTTTTTTGGAGTTAGCTTAAAACTGATTGGTACAGAACAGAATGTAACCAGCATCGCTCTCGATTACACAAACCACTCGGCTTCGACTTTTTATGGTTTTAAAGTAGGTATATGTATAATGAAGCAGTTGTTACTTATATCATCGCATCTTAAGTAATATGCGGTGTCTGTGGGTGCTCTGCCTCAAATGGACATTATATTGCAGAAACCAATCACTAAGATCGCGGATAAGCCGTGATCTTAGTGATTGGTGATGACAAAGCGGCCGATATTGACTCCGTGCGGACATAATAGTACGTGAATAATAAATGTGGTTTGGAATTAATCTTCGTTACTTCTCTTCTTAATCCTATAACTTAAGTAGAATTTAAAATTATAAATAGGTACCTACGTATTTCTTCGTCCACCATAGTTATGTCATCCGTCAAATCTTCCTCTTCTATATCTCACACTGCCTATCATATTATAACCTCTATTCACATCAATTCCCAGAAACAGCCTGGAGTCCGGATTAGAGCCTGGCTAAAATATCATCAATTGGCTCGCTCCCCATTACATGTGCCGTCACAAGCTATGAGCGCTCAGCGAAAATAGTGGCGGTAACTGCGGATATATTTTATTTGTGTTGCGTCATACAGACATAGAGATTCATGAAATTACTAATGTGCATTCGAGGTCAGCGATCGTAACTCGTGACGGCCTCTGTAGATAGTACACCTCTTCCTACCCCTTCGGGGATTACAAGCATGAGCATATTATGTAAATATTAATTGATTTTCTGACACATATTGTAATACGAGCGCCTTCTTTGCCTTTAACCGACTTCAAAAAGTCACTACAATTGAGAGCAATGAATTCGAGTCACCGATACATACTCCGAATAAATACCCTAAATAGCTTTGAAACTAGAATAATGGATACTGTACCTATATAAACTTTTTTTTTGTAAGTAAATTTCAGTGCTATCATTTGTAAATTACTTCGGTATTTATATTCAAGTAGGTAGCCTACATTTGTGAGACCATGAAGCTGGGCCATAAGGCGTTTCTATCTTAATTCTAATTAATTAAAATTAAATGTATGTAGGTTTAATAATCTACATACATTTCTAATTGTGAGTTCTTCGTTCTTAACCGACTTCAAAACAGGAGGTTCTCGGCTCGGTTACCCGATTTCTCAGAAGTGTCCGAAGTATTGAACAATTTGAATGAATGATGACAGAGGGTGAGGCCATCGCCGTCTCAGGCACTATACATACGTCTTGGAATTACTTCTACAGAGAGGTTTCCTCACGATGTTTTCCTTCACCGTAAAGCACGTGGTGTGAAATCACTACACTTAAGTTATTTAGAAAAACTATTTTGAGTACATTTTGATTTGTTATTTTTTCTGTCCATGTGATTTTCTCCATCCTTCTCGAGCACCACGTCACATACATCACATCACATATTTCTTAAGCAAAAAGCTAAATTTTTTGAAATCCAAGATATTAACTCTCGGTGACCCTCATTGAGTGCTCCGTGAGTGTTGAATGTGTAGTCACGTTGGTTCAAACACAAGCTCATTTCAAAACACGTCGTTACTGAAAGTATTCATAAGTTAATCGTGTAACGTGACTACAGATCGGCACACGCTACCTACAAGTGTTATTTATAACCATCACTTCATATTAAATACAACATTTATAACACAGAATGCTTTACGGTCAGACCCAAGGAGACATTCAGACATGTTACTACAGTACATACTTGGGTATATACGTACATATCCAATACATTATATTACTATTTTACACTAGCTTCCGACCGCGATTTTGCCCACGTGTTATAACGGATCCCTAATGAACCTCTGCGATAACGATATAGTACTTTTACTCGCTGTAAATGTAGCCTTCATACTAAGAATTATTGAAATCAGTTTATTTTTCTCTATTTCGATATTTTTTTGTAAAGTTTAAGGAACAATTTTAGTCGCTCATTGGAAATTCAATGTAGTTTTTTTTTATATTTGACGTTGCTCTGGGGTTAATTATTTTATGTGTAAAACATTGTTTCTGACTGATGAACTCAACACGAGATATACAAATTGGATACCCATCAGAATTATCTACACAACAGTAGGTACCAGTAATACTGGTATTGTCTCGAAAACTAATTTCCTGTTTGATATTTTCTTAATGTTTTAAATGCGTCTTACTTTGTAAGTACTCGTACATACAATGACGCCTCATCGTGTCGCTTCTTCACCAAAATAATCTTTGTAATTTGAATCATACTTATAACATCGCAAGTGAATATTTCACTCACTTCACAACACAAGTACTTCCTCGTGCGACACTCATTGTCCACAGCCGTGTATAGTACAGACAGGCGCACGCACAATACTTTAATCAGTATAATTACACATTATATTCAGGTACCAATCGTTTAATCAGTTACGTATGCCAGTTAACAGTTTCAATTATATTTGTGGATAAATGTGGACAAAATACACGATGTACCAAGTGACATTGAATATCTTAATTGTACCTTTCGCAGTAATTGTTTACAAGACATTCAAACCGTGAACATCTGGGTAATGGTTGTGGACACCACAGTTAATTGGATTGCAAACATCTACCGACATTTTAAAATGAATTACTAAATCATTTTATAATCATCAAAATAACTGCGCGTATTTCCGGTATATATATTAATTCTGCTGAATTATTATTTTGATGAATAAGAACATAGGTTGATGTTGTAATGAAGCTATGATTGATGAGCCAACACCCAGCCCGAGTGGTCTCACCTTGTGGTCCCACCCTGTGGTCCTACCCTGTGGTCACGGACCTTGAGGTGTCTCGTGAATCACATGCGGCGTGCAGATCTTAGCGATATGTGTGACTTATGACATCATTATTACTGAATATTGAACTACCATGATACAATATTTAAATAATGAAAATAAAATGGATATAGAAGGTTGGTAAGAGAACTTTCAACATGGGTTCAGTACATTCAGAGATCACATACACCCAACAGCCTCACAAACTCACAAACTTTACTTCTTTAAAATATCAGTATAGGTAACAATAAAATATTATAACTTCCGTCTAACCTCTACTTTTTCTTATATATCTAATAAATTACTAGTAATTTTTTAATGTGGTTATCTTCGTTTGTTTCCACCTGTAACGGTCTATACCTATCTGTAACCACAAATATAATGTTTTTATGATTTATTAAAACTTTCCCACTGTTCTAATAAATAAATAAATATAAATAATTATCAAGCAGACTCGGGAAGCAATTCTCTAGCTTGTTTATAAAGTCAAAGTACATCTGCTTTACAAACTCAAACTCAAACTCAAACTCAAAATATCTTTATTTGATTAGACTTCTTACAAAGTACTTTCAAATCGTCAGAAGGACACAAAATACATTATACATGATTATAAATGTTACCACCGGGTTCGGAAGGTAGCTTTTGTTGAGAAGAACCCGGCAAGAAACTCAACAATTACTCTTTTAAAAAAATATATATTATACAATGTTTTTGGTTACAGTATTTATATCTCATGAATATAAGCCCATGGGACACAGCACAAATGCTCAATTGTCAAATATAATAACTAAAATATTACAAATATTTGTGAGCATGGCAAATTCCAGCCAGTCAAAGCAAAGATCAAACTAAGATTAATTAATTGTAGCAAAAGTACAGTGCCAATGGGATTATTTACAATAATTTTTCGACAAAGATACATCCCAGGGTTCCTTATCACAAATATAATCACTTACAGTATAATATCCTTTTTTGAGCAAAACTCCTTTGATGGTCTCTTTAAATTTATTGAAGGGCAAGTTTACAATTTCTGTTGGTAATTTATTATAGAAGCGTGTGCACTGTCCTAAAAATGAGCCATGTACTTTCTGTAAGCGATGCGCAGGCACTACAATTTTGTTTTTGTGCCTTGTGTTTATGTTATGCACATCACATTTTTTTTGAAACGATCCAATGTTTTGATGCACAAATAATAAGTTAGCTAAAATATACTGTGAGGCCACTGTCAAAATTCCAATTGATTTAAATTTTTCCCTTAACGAATCTCGGGGTCCCAAATTATAAATTGATCGTATAGCCCTTTTCTGTAATGTGAATATATTCTCTATATCAGCAGCTTTGCCCCAAATTAAAATAGCATAGGACATAACACTATGAAAATAACAAAAATATACGAGTCGAGCTGTTTCTATGTCTGTATACTGTCTAACTTTACGAATTGCATAAGCCGCGGAGCTGAGTTTTCCTGATAACTTGGATATATGTGGGCTCCACTGAAGTTTGTTATCAAGGGTTATACCTAGAAATACTACTGACTCTACGATATCCAAAGTTTCACCATTTACCATGACCTTTGTATCAACAGGTTTGACGTTTGGTAAAGTGAATTTAATACATTTAGTTTTTTGTGCATTTAAGACTAAGTTATTTACATTAAACCATTTCAATACCTGATCAAGTGCACTGTTTACATCTGCATAATTCGTTTTGGCTCTGTCGACTTCAAACAAAAGAGATGTGTCATCAGCGAACAGTACAATGTCACACGTATTCTTGACTAAATTTGGTAAATCATTAATATACACTAAGAACAAAAATGGTCCTAGCATTGAACCCTGTGGGACGCCCATTAGTACTGGAGAACCGGAAGATTTGACGCCATTTACTTCGACCGTTTGAATCCGCTGACAAAGATACGATTTGATTAGGTCGAGTGCCCTACCTTTGACACCGTAATAATTTAATTTAACTAATAAGGTTTCGTGTTGGACACAATCGAAAGCCTTGGATAGGTCGCAGAATACACCTATGATGTCATGAGCGTTCTCCCACGCTCTATAAATATGTCTAAGAAGTGCAACACCAGCATCAGTAGTTGAACGACCTTTTGTGAAGCCATATTGCTCGCCATGTAGAATATTATTAAGATTAAAGAAGGCGACTATTTGATTCAAAATAATTTTTTCAAAAATTTTGCTGAGGGCTGGCAGGATAGAGATCGGTCTGAAGTTGGTAGGATCACTATTATCACCACCTTTAAATAATGGAATAACTTTACTATATTTCATGAGGTCCGGGAATACACCGCTCATAATACAACTGTTAAAAATTTCAGCTAAACAGGGGGCAATTATGTCAATAATATCGTGAAGTACTTTCACTGATATATCCCACAAATCACCAGTCTTTTTGGAATTCAAACTTTTAAATGTCTTTATTATTTCAAAAGGCGTGATAGTACAAAAACTAAAGCTAGTGCCACACTCAGAAACATTTGATTTCAATAATAATTCGGCGTCTGTGGGAGATGAATTTAGGGAACTAGTAGTTACTAAAGGAATATTTACAAAGAAGTTGTTGAAAGTTTCAGCTATTTTGTTATCATCTTCGATTACTTTGTTATCAATATTTAAAGTAATACGACAGTCGCGACAACGGTAATTACTTGATGCGCTTTTTGCAAAGTATTTGAATGGTATGACATAATCAACTGACTATTCATGAAGGTATTTACCTATGTTAGTTACGTAAGAAAATATTTTTTGCTACAACAAAGTCGTGAATAGACATAATATAATATAGTACCACAGGTTATATATCCTATGCGGACCAAGTCGCGGGTAAAGTTATGTTTGTAGATTTGTATTAACTAACATTATGTGTGTGACTAACAATTCACTAACAAATATTTTATTTCATGCATGACACACGTTTTTATATTCTAAATTATTAAAAGGGTTTTTGAAATTATTAAACTTGTATTGTATTTTAACTTTTATCGATATCTGTACACTGGAACTGTGTCCATGGGCTTACATTTCTCATGTCATTTATTTTGCAACTTTTAAATTGTATATTATTTTTGGGGTTTTTTGCCAAGTTCTTCTCAGTAAAAGTAACCTTCCAATCCTGGCATATGGAACGTGTAAAATCATGTCGTTCTGACGATCGGAAAGTACTTTGTGATAAGTCAAATAAATATTTTTTCGAGTCAGAGTTTGAAGTGCACGGTTTGCAGTGTCATGAGTGTCGCTCGGTCGGTTCGAGTCACGCTTCCGGCTCGTATTTTTCTTAATCAGCATAAGATGATTACTTAGCTTGCCCATTAGTAATTCGAGGTAGGCAGTAGGCACTAACCACGTGCGTGTACACGACTTGAGGTTTTGTGACAAGGTTGAAAGTTGCATATTACGTAGCGGGGAGAATCGGCATGGCGGCTCTGATTATTCATGGTTGGCACACGGCACGCGTGTGCTCAATTGAACACTCACAAATCAGTCAAAATATAACGTTCAGCGATCGGCCACGGCTGGCTCTATATGGACACACCTACTTACGTACTAGCACAGTCTGCATGTAGGTAAGCATTCAAAGCAGTTAGGAATCTAGTCCTATTTTTTTGAATAAGGACATTTGCTTCATTGGTCGCGAACGTCAAACGTAAAATTAAACGTCAAAGGTAAGAAGTTCTTAATACGCGCTGCTGAAACAATCAAATCAATATTTGGCCCCTGATCGGCCACGACGTTACACCTGTTACTGACATTTCTCGTAGCTGTGTGAGTGTGTCGTTTCGAACGAATTGTTCTTAGATTCTTAACTGCTTGTAAACCTTACATTGAAACTGTGCTACTAGTTGGTAAAATTGGTACATGTATACACGTTTTAGTTGCAAATATTATATTACTGACTCTAAGCAAACTGTGTATTTATGACGTTAGCACTCCGGAGATAAGCGAGATCCATTGTAGTCACGTTATGTATGCTTAACACCTCAGTAGTGTGATGTAGGGTCAACAGCCTGCTCCACATTGAAAAACTGGCCAACATGGCGCATAGGTACCTTTACAGGTCCCATCGCGAGTTATGAGCTCTGACCTTGAATGTGCAGTAGTATTTTTATGAGTCTATCTCCGTCTATATGTACCACGCGAGGTGAATAAACACATGCGTAACACCTTTACTGATATTTGTTTCATCTCATCGAATTATTACGAATATACCAAAACTAACATACTTACCTATATATCGTTTGTGTTAACAGTTGTGTATGTGTGCGCAGGTGTACATGTACCTGTGAGGTGGTCAGTGACGCTGACATCGGAGGATGCGGATATAACGGACCGAACAAGATGGGCGGCGGACCAGGGGGCGTGGAGTTACACCTGAGCCCCAACTATAAGTTTTAACATGTTCTTAAGCTGACGATATCGCCTGCGTTATTTCCTCATTGTGTATGGGCGAGCGGCGAGTGTACGAAGTTTTACGATTCCACATAAATAGCGCAAAACGCAAGCAACGACGTTCGAACATGGCAAAACCTATTCTTGAGGCATACTAATTGCAACTGTCAACCAACTGTGCTAGCGTGTTGATCTAGAGTATCTATCATATTCATCTTTAGGTTAAGCTACCAAGATGACATGTTCGTTCTGGAAAACAGGCATACATTTCGACTGGTGGTAGAGTTGGTATTATAATATACATGAGGGAAGGTTTAATTTAAAATCTCCCCTTTGTTACAACTGTGCCTCCTAAAGAAACTTTGTGGAAACCGTACTATTCGCAGCAAGTGAAATGGATAGGACCTAATTACAGATTCAAGAGAGAAGAATTATAAGCTTTATATAAAATAATGAGAGCAACTTAGACTTTAAAAATCACAGGGGTGCCACGGGTCACCCATAAAATTAAGTCTACGCGGGTGAAACCGCAGGGCACAGCCAGTCTCTTATAAATATGTGTGAGTGTGCCATTAGGAACGATTTATACCTACATTACTTACTGTGCATGTAGAGCTTATTATTTATACTGTGACTATAGTTCCATCGCGGCGTCGTGCGGTCAGTGTGTGTTAGATAATTGTATGTATAGTTGTGACATTAGCGTTGGTGATGTGACGTCACGTGTTACAGTGAAGTGGGGACGGCTGTCACCGGACGCTGGCGGTGTGATAGCTTTATCTTTGATATTGTGATAACGTGACAGTGGACGCGGACCGAAGGACACGCGCCGCGTGTCACATCAAACATTACAATTTAATATGCACATTTTTACGTCAGCATATTATGTATGATCGATGAGGTTTCCAGTGAGTATAGTAAAGATGACGTAAGACCATGAACTGTCTATCTAACATTCATTATTATCGGTTCGTATTGCTTCGATAAGGAACTACTTACCTGCCAACTATATTACATATATTGTTTTAGCCAATAATACAGAATCGTGCGGATTATTAACATGATGTTTTTGTGTATTCATATTTTAAACGCATTTAAAAGTCGTCTTAGGAACTTATCGCTTATATATATGACAGAGTTAATATAGCTATATACATATAACAGTGGCCTGAGAAAGCAACCTTCCGAACCCCAAACATACATCCAGTATATGTCCTTTCACGATCCCAAAGTACTTTGTTAACAGTCTAATCAAATAAAGATATTTTGAATGTTAACCACTATCAACGTGTTGATGTCGAGCCAAGTTCATTGTGAGTGATATTATCAGCGTGATGTGACCCGAGCGGGGCAGCTCCCATGACGAGGCTCCTCGCTTCCTGCCGCACCTGACCTTCACACCACCCGCAGCTACCGGAGCCAAGCTACCACATTACGTCACCCGGATCATGAAGTTTGTACTGAATTGTTCTTTTGATATTTTAGGATACCATCTAAACTTATTCCTCAAATCTGTACTACCTATGTATTTGACACAGTGCAGATGCATTCCTTATTAAGAGGACAATGCTTGAGTGACACCCTTGTTTTGTCACTCCCATGGGCTGTGCTGCAGCTGACCATCAGGTGGGCTTAACACATATTTGTCACCTTAGCAGAGCAATTAATATCTCAAAATATCATATTATTATAAAGTAATGTTATCAGCGATGCAAGAACTTTCTGCCTTCATCCCAAACCTAGTAAGTTTCCCTTCGGAGAGGTTCGAAAGATTCGAATCATGACCTACCCATCAGCGAGCCAGCGGTGTGGTGACGTGCCTGGCTGTCAGTGACGTCACACTCCCGACGCCCGGCATGTCAATGAGAGTGTTGACATTGTGGAGTACGTGACCTCCGCGGCCGACTGCTGGGCTCGCCTTGACACACTCGCTGATGAGATTATCTCACATTCAAATTATATTTATTGACGGATTACATGATTAATAACCACATTAACATACCTTAAAAATAGCTATCTGCTTAAAAGTGAAATCATTATAGATATAATAAGGTAGAAGTGTCCGTGAGATGCAAATACGAGTGTCCATCGGTGTCGGGCGGAGCGCCAGTGTGTGCTGTCCACCCACATTTACGAGATATTTCCCGAAGTTCCGTTAGATAACTGTACCCGACGCGACTGTTGCATAACCTGAGAGAGACGTCTCTCGAGCGTCGCCTAGAGCTTTACCTACTGCTTTACACGCTGACACTACATTACAATAATACCCACAAATACGCTTTTGCAGAGATTTAATTATTTGCCGTGATTAAAGTCGTAATGGTCGAGTATTTTGAGTCTTCTACGCAAGAGCCTAGCGGTCAACTACGAGTTTTACAGAAACTTAAGACCAGTTATTTCACACAACGATGAAGAAGAACATCGTGAGGAAGCCTGTATATGTCTGAGAAGACATTCAAAAGTTTACGAAACTTGGCTGAGACGGACGCTGGTCTCACTGTCTATCACGTTGGCACATAATCTCCTTCGGTGCAAAACTTGGGCTAGCAACTTGGCTTACCGCCTCGGGGACTTCTAGGGTGGCGTGGGTACATCAGATATTCCGAGTAATTTATATATTTTGTCAGGTCGCTGTGTTACTTGCGTCACCGACGTGCCACCACAACTGCAGATAGTTTGATATGTGGCTTATCACAAAACAACATCGCTTTATTGTTTGATAAGTATAGCGACGCCAAAGTCAGCGAATGGAACTCGCGAACTATTTAAGTAGGTAAGTATCTGATGTTATCAATAGAGTCTGACTTAGAGCAATAATTGTTAAATCTATATTGAATGTAATCAGTACCTGGCTCTATTTTACCGTCAGTGTTTTATGGATGTTTCAACAAGTCTATCCCCACTTCTATACAGATAAATAAAATTTGAGTGTGTGTTTGTAATTCCAAAGTAACAGCTTCATCAACATTTTCTGTAAATGCACATGAAAGTATCATAACTATTTTTCTCTGTCAATCTGCATGTCTGTCTGTGGGGCTGTTTGTTCCGGCTAATCTCCGAAACGGCTGGATCGATCTTAACGGGAATTTCTCTGGCAGAAGAAGCTACGTTTAAAAAAACAGGGTTCCGCAGGTCTCCAAAGATGTCTACGCGGGTAAACCGCGTGCCACAGCTAGTTTTTCATATACCTTGTCCCCGTCTCGCACCGGGACAGGGAAGTAAATTGGTCACTCTCGCCGAGGACGGGTCACCCCGTGTGTCGTATATTTATAACCAAACAAAGATTGCATTTCATTACAATAATTGTCCCTTATTATTCCTTCACTGTGTTGTTGTGTTAGTCACGTATCCCGTGTCTGCGGTATATACAGGATGTGTGCACATTGCGCCGCTGTGTGTGTATCGCGAGTGGCGAGTCCTGCGCGGGCGCAAGGTTGGTGAACTCAGTTCCGCGAACCCCATCACTGGCCAGTGTATTATGTGAGTTGGTGCACTGCGAGACTATTAGCATGTGTTTAGCGCTCCACAACTACTGTTAGCTAATGCGAAATGGTCCATTTACAACTACTTTAGTAAATTACTAACTACTTACTCAAGTATTTACATCGTCCCAGAGCCATCGGTGTACATACGGGAAGTTATTTGGTAGCAATTAATTTCTACCAACAAAGATTATTCCTTAGGTTTTATTATGTTTCCGAATTCCCAGATTAAGACTAAAACTATTAAAGGGTATTCTTCCAATCCTCCAATGAGATAGATCCTGAGTCCTGTTTAGGGTCGCTAAACGAAATAGCTGGATAGATCAGCTAGTTTAGGCAAAAAGGCCGGATAGCCTACAGCACCTGTTGAGTTTTATGTCTTATACTTATTGGGTAGATAAAAAAAATATGTGTAAAATCAAGGTTTTTTTGTTCCTTACCATGAATCTTGTTAAATTATAATTTAAATAACATTGACTGACTTCAAATGACTTACTTCAAGTACCTACTACTGATGCCTCAAAGTTCGGCGACGTTCGGTGCTCGTTTATTTGCGAAATGTAAAAAACCGAATACCGTTTATTTTAGCTGGACACGCTATCAAAAAGCCTAACTAACAAAGAAAGCCTGGCAACCCTAATCCCGTTGTTGGCTATAGCCTGTGACCCGATGACCTAGTTCACCTGTGATCCGCGGTCCAGTAGATGGCCGTGCGAGTGTTAAGTGAGTATATGATCTGGTTGGAGCCAAGTGCGGGCAGCGGCGCGTGAGTGCTGGATGTGAGGCCGAGCGCGGCGCTAATACCATGTCTCAGACATTAATATAGCACTAATTGCAGGCTCCGGCTCACTCAGTCGTTCTCCGACACACCCCCGCTTACATACATCCGCATGTGAGGACATCTTCATATAATATGCGACTCGCACTGCCCTGTACATTGATGGGGCTCGCCCCGCAATCTACCCATCTGCTACTGTGCTGTCTGTACTGTACTGTCTCAACAGTAAAGATAAATAAAATTGAAGTTCCCGTTTGCAATTCCAAGGTAACAGCTTGCGTTAAAAGTACCTAACTATACTTAAGTAAATACATGTTATAAAATCAACTATTTCTATAAGTAATTTTGTCTGTCAGTCTCTCTGTTTGTTCCGGCTAATCTTTGAAATGGCTGGACCAATTGTAACCGGACTTACCTACATTGGCCGATAGCTCATGTTATAAGCTCACTTACGCCAAAATTGTTTGCTTTTTAATAGGGTATAAAACCTATAACAATATATAGCACAGCTAGAAGCAAATGTAATATTAAATAATAATAAAATGTAAGTGTTGACAAGTTCGCTTAGCCTCGAATATAGAACCATGCACATCTAGAATAATATTATATCGTCATTCGATAAGATACTATCATCATAATTATCTCATCACCTTCCGTTAGAACCATTGATAAGTGCATATTTAAAAGGGAAATGATAACAACTCAATAATATTCCACTTATGAAATGAACATTCAGTGTCAAACACTCATTAGTGGATATTATCTACGATTTGTCGCGTAAATATAGTTTTTATCGGGTGTTTCCCGCAAGCGAAGCGAGCTTGCGGCTACTTGAAACGCCCGATAAAAGGATTATAGGATTCAACAAGTACTCTGCCCACAACTAGGGTTCTGTTTGACACGTTCAACCGTCGAAGAATGCCTTCCACATATTACATAAATCTCCCAGCACAATCCCTAGTTTTAAAGTAGTTGGTTCCTCATCTTTATATGATACGGTTTTCAAAGGGCTGGACATAGTTTTAGTCGTTAGATTTGAAATAAACGGGCTTGCATTTTAGCCTGGCCCAAAATGAGTGCATACTTATTTTGGTGACTGCTTATGGCTGAATTTAGAAAATGGCGAATCAATACGTTTCCAGCTACACCAAATAGGTATATAATCGAATATCTAGTTATCCGTTCGGGCACCTTTCTGGGATAGCTTGAGCATATCATTTTATTTACAAACAGACGCTTCTATTTTATTTATCTGTATGTATGTATATAAGTACTGGGGCCTCACCATGAGCTCTTATTGTCATCATAGTTCCACTGTGTGACAGTGACAGACTTATACACGTCATATACATCTGTACCTATAGTATAGGTGCCGATACCTACTCAGCGTTATTACTTAAATAAAACTGTAATTATTACGATAAGGTGCCAAATAATAACCTGCAGCTAATTGGCATATCTAATTATAACCAGATGGTGTCTACGATAGTGACAATAATACTTCTACGATTCGATTAAGAGCTTAATATAGTGTTGATAATGTTTTACGGAGGTAGCTTTAACCCGTCTTTGTCTGCCTGCGGTGGTTTTTAACAAGGTAGGTATGTACAGTGTGTCCGGCCTCGTAGATACAACTACCCCCCCACCAATACCGATCAGCGGTTGAGCCCTGAAAGGGTATCACACAGAGAGAGACACTTTCCTATTTCTTGTTGAACACTTAATTTAATTTAGATTGGCGTTGCGGTGCTAACTTTGGTGGGATCCATTATATTTAGTATTGAGCTAAGAGGACGAGCAATGAACTATCTACCAAACTCTGTTTCCTGCGAAATAGATGTCAAAAATTCATTTTTTTTTTTAATTAAAGTTACCTTGTGTTAGGGAATTCTCGTAGGTAGTCTTTTACAGTGGAAGTAACAACAAAAACAAGTTACAAATTAACCAATTGACGCCATGAATTAACAAGTAAGTAAAATGAATAGTGGATTATGGACTGTGCATTCCCAGCCAATACAGCGGTAATATGCACTCTGCCTACCTGTCCTGGTCCTTGGCTGCGATGGTGGTGTAAGTATAATTTAATGTATCCAAACAAAAATATATTATTTTCTCAGAGGCTACTAATGAGTACACTAGCGCCATCTGCCGGTCGCAATAACTAACCAATAGAGATGTACCTACATATCCACGTAAGTAAAATGTTTAGAATCACGACCGCTAGATAGCGCTGCACCAAAATAGAAGTCAATGTAGTAAGTAGTGTGTAACTTCGCTTTTTGGTTCAGCACCAGGATTCTTAAAACAATTCTAGCGTCACTTAAAAGACCCAACATACATTTTTGAATGACCATAAATAAGTTCATCTTCCAACTGGCGGTTGAAAGTCAAGTTCTCAAAAGATGTATGTTATTTAAACATTCCTTACACTGGTCGTGTCAGCTGGCCAGCATTCAGCGTTAATTATTGAGACACTGAGTACATGACACATTATTTAATAAATATACTTACAATTGTTTATTACGATTACACTTATCTAATACATTTCTTATAAAAGTCACTTATATTGATTCAACCGCAGCTACATTACATACAAATATTATCACAGATTAAAAGTCTCCGTCAATGGGAACTAATACAATACAACAAAGACACGGTAATATAATACCAGTAATAAGTCAGTGGATGGAATCGTGGGTCCCGTGGTCGTGGCGCACAGGCTGCAGCTGGAGGTCCACCGTCCAGTGGTAGTACAGCGCGCCGCGGTAACCTTCGGCCCCGCTGCGGAAGTAGCGCTGGGAGAACCGCTGTTCCACCGACTCCACGAGCAGTGACGCGCGCCCCGGCGTCGCCCGCGCCACCAGGCCGTCCGCCGCCGCGCACCGCACCCTCTGCAGCGCGGGGTGCGCCGCCAGCCGCCGCAGCTGGGGCTCGGCCAGCGACACGTCCAGGTCCAGGCGCGTCAGCGCGCGCAGCGCCAGCGCCAGCCGCACCACGCCCTCCGCCGACAGCCGCGTGCTCCACGCCTCCAGCACGCGCACGCTCGGCGCGTACTCCGCCAGCAGCTCCACGTGCTCGTCGCCGAGGCTAGTAGCACTCAGTACCAGCTCCTCGAGGCCGGGCCGCAGGCCGCGCAGCATGTCCCCCAGCGGGCCGGAGCGCAGCAGCGGCGCGCCAGTCACGTGCAGCCGCCGGAGCCGCGCGCCCCCGCCCGTCAGAGCTCGCGCGCCGTCCTCCAGGAGCATCAGGCACGAGTACAGCCGCAGAGTCTCGAGCCCGAGGCAGGCGCCGATCGCCCTGTACACGCCGTCGAGCAGCTGATGGCAGCGCAGGGTCAGCTCACGCAGGTTGCAGCCGCGCACCTGCAGCAGGAGCTGCAGCTCGCGGCGCGGGTAGTGCACCGCGCGCCCGTACATGTGCAGCTCGCGCAGGCGCGACGATTCGGCCAGCGCGCGCAGCATGCGGGGCGCCGTGGTGTCGTTAATCACGAGTACCTCGAGGCGGCCCGCCGTGCCGGCCAGCTCCTGGGCTCGCAGCACGTGCGAGCCGGCGAACACGTCGAGGTGGGTGAGGTGCGGCAGGCGGCGGAGCGCGGCCAGCTGCGCGTTGGCGAGCGGCGCGGCGGCCGACACCGTGAGCTGGGTGAGGAAGGGCGCGCGCCAGGCGAGGCCGACTAGCAGCTCGGCGGCCACGCGGCCTCGCGCCAGCACCAGCAGCGCGCGGGTGGCGCGCCCCACACGGTCAACGTGGCGCTCGGCGCGCACAGCCAGCGCCCAACGCCCCGCCAGCCAGGCCCAACGCCGGCACACCTTGGCACACTCGCGCGCCACCACCGCCATCGGCAACATATCGAATATCATCAACAACAACTCGTTCGGAAGTTCCATTATATCACTCATTTTCTTTTGACTTAGCACCTATTTTAGGTGCAGTATTATCTAAAAAGGATCTAAAAATGAAGTAGGTATAAGCACCCAAAGGCATACATTCCCTAGGTTACAGAAAACATTTTATAATAATTTTACTAGGTACCGTTCGTAATGGTTTGGATACGAGTAATTAGCCTACTTCCTGCCTATTTTGGTTCGTTCGTCAATAAATGATTGTAACAACCAATAAACCCAACCCAACCAACTAAACAAAACAATAACCAACCAAACTAAGTGACTGCAAACAGTCAAACCACAATGACAATTATGATGAATGATCTGTCTTATCTCATACGTCTGTTTGATTGTCAAAAAAAACATAGATTAAGAATATCGAAGAAGAGTATCGAAAAAAATTCGCTTATTAGATAGAATCTTTTAAATGGAAGATTTACTGCATTTGTCCTGTTCCTATCAATCTCCACCCAACATGTGATAAAAAAGCGAGAAGACATCAATAGGGACCTCTTCAACGGCGCGTGTCGCCACATTCTATTGACAGCTTTATTTGTATAATCAAGAGGCCAGCAGTGCAATATCCACCTTAGATTTATCTTATACGTGTTTTAAACCAAAAGTGTCGTGAATGATAATTGTAGTCATATATATATATATATATGCCTGTAACGGGTAACCTACCGTCACGAGTTATTAGCGGAATGCGCAGTAATTTTATTAATCTGTCTCTGTTTATGTGCGAGGCGAATAAAAACATGCATATCACCACTATTTTTGCCGCCCGCTCTTAACTCGTGACTGCTAAGGTCGAAGAATAAGCGCAGTTGTTGAAATACTTTAATGCAGGATTTAAAACATTTAATTAGATACGTATATTTCCTGACAGACACAATTTTTTTACACGAGTTGACAAGTCCGTATCAATAATATGGTATTGCCTAGCAACGGCTAGCTAGTTAGTTTTCGCTAGTGATATATGACCTTATTACTTTCCCTCACTAGTGGAAACATCCAGGAGTCCCAATTGAGCTCTGATCCTGACGAGCCTTGGCTTTGGAACAGCCTTGGTTAAAAGATCAGCCAATTGATCTTCTGAGCTTGTTTTTAGGACATTCACTAGACCTTCTTGTACTGTCTCACGAACGAAGAAATGTCTCACACGGATATGCTTGGTCCGTTTATGGAATTCTGGATTATGCGCAAGGCGTATAGCCGCTTCATTATCCACTTTTAGTGTGGGTATTCCTTCCAAACTGGTTAGTTGACTGAATACCCTTTGAAGCCACACTAGCTCTCGTGCGCCCTCGCTCGCTGCAACAATTTCTGCTTCAGTCGTGGAAATTGCAACTGACGCTTGTCGTTGGCTTAACCACGAAACTGCTCCTCCAGCAAAGAGACAGGTAACACCAGTCGTAGAGCGTCCAGTTTGATCGTCACCGGCGTGATCTGCATCACTATAACCTTCTAGCACTGATGTAGTGCTACTGGTATTATATCAGATGCCGTAGGATATAGTTCCCTTTAAATAACGTAATATCCTTTTAACTTTAAGCCAATCGGCTTCTGTTGGATTTTCTAATTTCCTCGATACAACACCAACAGCATATGCTATATCGGGACGCGTACCTGTCATCAGGTATGCAAGGGCACCTACAGCCTCTCGGTATGGAAATTTCTTTTCTTCAACTGCAGCTTTCCCTATTTCTGAAATATGATTTCTTTCAATAGGTGTTGCCACTGGGTTGCATTGTGACATCTGAAAGCGTTCCAAAATCTTCTTAGTGTAAGATTCCTGACTGACACGTATGGAACCGTCTTTACATCGTGAAATTTCTAATCCAAGGTAATAAGATACTGCTTTGGATGTAATTTTAAGAGTATCGCCTAATTCCTTGAGGAATTTAATCGCCAGAGCTTTATCTGTCGTGGCCACGAGCCCATCATCCACGTAGAGAGTTATCATTATCTTTTTGCCTTCCACTGTCTTTGTGAAGAGACAACAGTCTGCAGAATTCTGTATGAAACCTTTTTTCAGCAGTATATCCTCGAAACATGAATTCCAGCACCGAGGTGCTTGCTTTAAACCGTACAGGCTTCTCTTTAAGCGACACACTTTTGAAGTGCCGTCACTGAATCCATCAGGTTGCCTCATATATATCTCTTCATTGAGTTTACCGTTAAGGAATGCTGTCGACACGTCAAACTGCGTAAGGTACAGATTTTCTTTAGCGCTGACGCTTAACAAGGCTCTTATTGTAGCCATCCGGCTGACTGGGCTAAAAGTCTGGTCGTAATCAATGCCTTTTCGTTGCTTGAAACCTTTTACCACAAGCCTGGCCTTATATTTGCTAATTGTTCCGTCTGGGTTTCGCTTAATCCTAAAAACCCATTTACATGGAAGAGCCTTTTTGTTAAAGGGTAACTCGCACAGTGTCCACACATCATTGTCTTTTAATGACTTTAGTTCGCATTCCATGGCCTTCTGCCACTCAGCATGGTCATCTCTCTGACAAGCTTCCTTATAAGTTTCGGGGAAGTTATCTGTTCCCACGAAGCATGCGAAGTCATCGAACCTTTTTGGTCGTGCGATGGTTGATCTCTCTCTTAAGTCATATCGAGGCTCCGCGTCTATCACAGGCTCAACTACACTTAAGGAGTCTTCGTCGGCATCGACAAAGGCATCATATCCATCATCTTCTTGAACTTCGTCTTCACTGATTTCTAAGGCAACATCTCCATCATCTTCTTGAACTTGGTCTTCACTGATTTCTACTCTATCTCCCTCTAGAACAGGTTCAGGACTGTCTTGAATGTTTGTAGGCTCTTGGTCAACAATACTTTCATTATCGTTTTCCTCTATTGCTCCCTCTGAACAAATAGGAATTCTGGTGGAAATTTAGAATTCAACATCTGATTCAAAAGTTATGTCTCGAGACCTTAGCGTCTTATTTCCATCCCAGACACGATAACCATCATCATTTTCGTAGCCTATCAATATGCCTTTAATCGCTTTCCTATTCATCTTTTTGCGATTTTGTTTTGGAATATGAGCATAGCATTCACTTCCAATGTTTTTTAAATGAGTTATTTTGGGCTTCTTGCCATGCCATAGCTCATAAGGTACCTTTCCGTCGACCCTAGTGGGACCTGTCCTATTGAGCACATAAGCAGCAGTATTAATTAGCTCAGCCCAAAGTACTTGAGGCATCTCGCCTCTCGTGTACATCATTGATCTTGCGGCTTCGACCAAAGTTCGATTTTCGCGCTCGCTACAACCGTTTTGTTTCGGCGAGTACGGCATTGTCAATCGATGATGTATACCATGACTCTGTAATATTTTACGGACGGCTTGGTTCTCAAATTCACCACCATTGTCGCTTAGTAGAGTCTTCACCGTATGCCCAGCATTTTTTGCTTCTTGAAGCATTTGTTGAAGCTTATCCTTTACCTCCGACTTCTCTCTGATGAAGTAGACCATGCGATAGCTTGAATAATCATCCTTAAATAATACGTAGTACCGGTAGTGCGCAATGCTATCTGCAAAGGGGCCACAAACGTCTGTGTGAATTAGCTCTCCTACAGCTGTTGCTCTTTCCCTTGTTCCAAACGGCTTTCGATGTGACTTTCCATATATGCAACCCTCACACTTCACTTTGTCGGAACTGAGCTGAATGCCTAGCTCACGTTTTACTACTCGAATGACGTGTCTCTTGTCCTGGTGAGCAAAGCGCTCATGGTATAGCTGCAGCATATTGGATCCAGTTACAACATTTACCTCAAAAGCTGTTCTCTTAGCTGGAATAACAGTCTTTACGTCCAGCCTGTAGAGTCCACCATGCGGCATTCGTCTGCCAACAACTCTAGTTGTGCCTTCAATATCTAGCTTGCACTCTCTAGTTGTTGATGTAAAAATGCTATTCTGCATTCTATCTTGTGCTGCTAACGTTGAAAAAAGATTTTTCGTAAGTGACGGTACTAACCACACATTGTTTAAAGTAAGTTGCTCTTTATTTCCACTCACGTTCGACTCTATCACAACGGAGCCCACTCCTATTGCAGGTATAGTAGTTCCGTCTGCCGTCGTTACGGTGTGATCCGAATCAAATTCGTGAAAATCTTTAAAGATATTCCTTTTTACCGCTATGTGTGTTGTTGCTCCATTATCAACATACCAGTTCTCCCGGTCTTGAGTGTGATTCATTGAGCATGCATTAACCATCAACGAAATCTGTTGCACTTGATTGGATTTAGAGCCAGATGATGACGTGCATGAAGTTGGTTTAGGTGGTCTCCCATCTTTAATCCACTTTTTGCACTTACGAACTCTGTGTCCTTTTCCAAAGCAGTAGTTGCATATCAGCTGCTCGTCCTTCTTATGCTTAACTTCACGTTCAGCGGGCGTAATCACTAGTGTCTCCTGCCGAGTACTCTCTTGACTACTTAAATCTCGTTCAAACGAGCACAGATTACTGGTTAAACTGTCAATCGTCTTTTCAGATCGTTTGAGCATTAGCCAGCTTGACTTAAAGTTGAAGTACCTATCGTCAAGGGTGTCTAAGACCTTACATATCAGGAACAATTCAGGGAGCTTGGCGCTTGCATCAATTTTACAAATCTCAACCTTCAAGTCATTCCACAAATTCTTCAGCTTTGACATATGAGTAGGTATGTCATCTTCCTTGCTATGTTTGAGCCCGAAAAAATCTAAGCATAAACTGTACGCCCTGTCCTCTGTTTGTCCATCAAAAAGCCTGTGTAGCTCTTGCCAAACTTCATGTGCAGTTCTATAACGCATAACTTTCTTTAAAGTGTCTTCGGTCATGTTCGTAGTAAGCACGAGCAAAGCACCGCTTTGAGTCTTCCTATATTTAGCCATTGCTATATTATAGGTACTTGTAGCAGCATCACTTGCTTCTCCATCGAGCATTGGTTTCTGGAGTCTACCTTCAACTGCTTCTAAGGCACCTTCCGTACCCTCCAACATTATGGAAATCTTATATTTCCAGGTAGACCAGTTTTCCTTTCCCTCAAGTTTGCCGATTTCTAATTTTGTAGAAAAATCCATTGCAAACGCTTTATCTTCTTCCAAGGATAGTTAAAAAATCTAACGTCCTGGGCCCATAACCTGCTAAGGTCGAAGAATAAGCGCAGTTGTTGAAATACTTTAATGCAGGATTTAAAACATTTAATTAGATACGTATATTTCCTGACAGACACAATTTTTTTACACGAGTTGACAAGTCCGTATCAATAATATGGTATTGCCTAGCAACGGCTAGCTAGTTAGTTTTCGCTAGTGATATATGACCTTATTAGTGACGGCATGCAATTCTTACAACTATCTTTCTCTTTACTAATTGTGATTATTATCTTTATTCTTTTACCTTGTCATTTAAAAATAAAATTGTGCCTTCGTCTGTAACCCCCTTAAAAGGCTAGTGTTATAACTTTGATACAATAGTACATAGCGATTCGAAAAATCAGCTGACTCTATTGTTAGAATTAAACGTTGCAATTTTTTCTGTTATTTTTATGTCAATCAAGTCAACCAGCTGATAACCCAAATATTGATAGGATAATTATTTGCTGGCAAAAGCAAAAGAAATTAATATAAATTAAAATGCGCCTTGTAACCTTTAGTTTTCTAAAAACCTGTAAATTAAAAACTGTATATTACAGATCAGCGCAAAAGTATAGCATTGATAATACTCAAATTAAATTGGATAGTATTAAAGGTAAGTTTGATGAGACAGCCAGCACGGCGTTGTACCTATTTCCTACAAACATTTAAGACTTGTGTGGATGTAGATACCCCCAGTGGGTACCTCGCGTTCCTTAGGATGGTTTGGGCGTTAAAAGCAGTACCTATTTCATTTAAAATATCAATTTGTATTATATGTAGATATTAGATTATGTGGGAACAAAGTATGACCTGATGGCAAGCCTACTATGGATGCCTGCAACACCAAGAGCATCATTTTCTGACCATGTTCAAATCTATTTAGTCAAAGTCGAAAATATCTTTATTCGATAAGTCTTTTTACAAAGTACTTTCAAGTCGGTTGCTTTTACTGAGAAGAATTTTTTTACTAAGAAGTAATTTAATTATATTTAAATAAGAAGAATTGTAATTAATGTGGTAAACCATGCTCAGTAGCTCGTTCCATAGGTTTACTGTGAAAAGAAGTCTGATGGTTAAAGAACACTGTAATATGATATGAGCAGGTGACCCGTCCCTGGTGGAGGTGAGGGCGTCGTGGCCGGTGGACGAGGAGCAGAGGCTGCGCGCCGACGTGCTCGCCGACATGCAGGTGTACCATACCTTTTACGATTTGTTTAAGTACTAGCCTGAATAGGACACAGTTCTAATGTTAAAATGTCAATAAAAATGCGACCTATATGTAACAAAATAATATTAATAAGAATTTTGTATAAGGCTGAAAATTACTATTTAAACATGTAATTGCAGAAAAACACACCATGTGGCCCTCAAACTCAAAAATGTTTTTATTTTATTAGACTTACTAATAAAGATATATTTGAGTTCGAAGCACATGGTGTGTGTTTAAGACACTGGCTGTTTATTAAAACATACTAAGACTGTGTCGTCCATGTTGTTTGCATACTTTTTAATGCGAAACAATGTGTTTTTACTGCCGACATGGCTACATGTATGTTTTCAATCTTCTTTCACTTAATATAACAATTTCTAGTTTTATCTACTTCAAAATATCAAGTGATATTATTTTTAGGTAGCAAGTGAATTAAATTCTGAAATAAAAACTTGTTATTTTGAATTTTTTATGTTTGTAGGTGATACCGGAGTTTGTAAGTGAGCAGGAGGAGGCAGGCCTTCTGGCCGAGGTGGACCCCATTCTTAAGAAGATGCGATACGAATATGACCACTGGGACAATGTAAGATATTACTATCTACATTAATAATACACACCTTTAACATATTACATTATCGTTGCTCTTCAGTACTCGTTTTCCGCCACGTGTTTATGTTTAATTTGTGTAGTTACCATGAAAGAAAATGTATACATATCAAACTTTGTATCATGATGTCAGGCCATCCAAGGATTTCGAGAGACGGAACGGTCCCAGTGGAGTAGTCACAATGCAGCCATCTTGGCGCGGGTGCGAGCCGCCGCGTTCCGAGCGGAGGACAGGCCCTTGGAGCACGCCCACATACTGGACCTGGCCGCCGCGGGACACATCAAGCCGCACGTCGACGCTGTCAGGGTATGTCCTGCACGCGAACGCACGTCATAATATACAGTCCGCCTCATGGTAAGCTATCGCTGCCTATGACCGTGACCAACAACTGGAGATGCAAACGTTTCTATCATATTTCACAGTTTCAACTTTGATCATTTCCATTGGGATTTGTTGTTATGAAACGTGTGTGTGTGTAGTTCTGCGGGCCGGTGATAGCGGGCCTGTGCCTGTGGTCCAGCGCCGTGATGCGCCTGGAGCACTGCGCGCGGCCGCAGCTGGCGCTGGACGCGCTGCTCGCTCGCCGCTGCCTCTACATCATGAGGTGACCTCACTCTCGCACCCACTGTACCTCCTGTAAACATTGTGAGGCTTTTGTTACAGATAAATTTAAATTGAGATGAGCATCTGATGAGCATACACATGACCCTTCCACTAATAAGGCTCGTGCAATTTTTTTATTTTTTATGATGCACTACTTTAGCGAGAATAAGCGTTTAATATACCATCATTTACACACGCCACGCGTGTTTACGTCGATTTCCATTGAATCCCAATACATCACACCATACCAGTGGGCTAAGCGAACTGATAATCCTTCATGCGAGGTGTGATATAACTGAATTGAAATGGTACGATTTATTTGGTACGTGTTACGCCAGGGGTGAGGCGCGGTACTCGTTCACGCACGCCGTGCTGGGCGGCGAGCACAGCGTGTGGCGCGGTGACCGCTTACCACGGCTGCGGCGAGTGGCCGTCATCTGCCGCACACAGCCGCATCCACTACACACACAGTGACCAACCACAGGGTATCTCCACGACTAGATAGTCAGACAGAATAGTATTCCAATTTGTTACGATTGTATATTATATTTATTGAAATGTTTTTTTTTTATTTGTTGTTGTATTTTTATTCCATAACGACGAAGACTTACATCCCCTTATGTTCAATCCCCATCAATAAAAAATGCTTGTTTAGCTTTAAAATGTATTCAGTCATAAAATACATAATTATAGTTAACACGTAATAAGACACCGTACATATACATCGTTGTGAATTCAGCTTCACGTCAGGTAGGATAGAGTAGTCCATTACAATTCTTAAAGCAACACCTAGTCCTTACCAATTTTTCCACACGTATTGAGTAACATTTTACAAAGAGTTTGGAAGTTCGAAATTGTGAACAAAAAAGGGTAAACAAATAAATTTTACCAAAAATACATACATATGCTCACGGCTGTATTCCCCGAAGCGGTAGGCAGAGGTGCTGTTATCACAGCAACCACTTTTCACCGAATTTGATTAAATGCCAACGTGACAGATGTACGTGAAAAATACTTAGCGCGATCATTAACTTATAAGATATCTAATGATATATTCTAACATCTCGACCATAGCCTTGTGGAGGTCTACACTTTCTATATACAAATAAGGCTTAAACACAAGCGGTGTGTTGTGTAACATATTTTGTGTGACAAATACGTTGTGTTCGCGGCGTCACTGCAGTTCTTCTAGCGCATCGACCTCGAGGTATTCCACTTCGCCCTCCTCGCCCTCCGCCTGCCAGTCCTCCTGTGTATACACACATTGTTAGTTATTTATTAATTATAAGGGTGGCACTGAAATATAGATTGAAAATAAAATAATGATTTTAGATTGTTACGTCTAGAATAATATAAGTTGAAAAGTTTTCACAGAGTTCGAGGGAATCTGGGAAGAAATCAATGAGATAGCAATTTATAATCAATTTCCATTACTACACTTGAAATATCGGGGCATCAGGCACGCGTCGATGGTACTGGAGCCTACGGAGACCATCGGGGCCGTCGCTAGGACTGGATGGTGGCAGTAGTAGTTACCTGCTTGTCAGGCTGGTGCACCCTGGCGTGGCGTCGGAGGGCGGCGAGCGACGCGAAGGAGCGGCCGCAGTGCGCGCACTGGGCGGGCGCGGCGCTGGGCGGGGCCGCCGGGGCGGGCGGCGCGCCCGGGGCGGGCGGCGCGCCGTGCGCCGAGCGGATGTGCTGCAGCAGGGCGGCGCGCGCCGCGAACCGCAGGATGCAGCCTTCCGCGCCGCACACGAAGTGGCGCGCCTGACGCACACACGTATACATTTAGCACTTTAAATGTGTATCGGTGGCCTATTGAAGGAGGTCGTATACGTGGAATAGAACACAAGTTAGTACCTGTCGGTGCGAGTGTTGGTGCGCGGCGCAGAGCGCGGCGTCGGGGAAGGAGCGGAAGCAGAGCGCGCACACGGCCGCGTGCAGGCGCGCCACGTGCTCGCCGAGCGCCGCTCGCGTCGCGCTCCGAGCGCCGCACGCCGGACACCGCGCCGCGCACGCTCCCTCGTGGCTCCGCAACGACGACATGCTCTGTGGACATGGTTACACTTGCCCGAGCTTTTGACGATGACGAATTAATGAAGAATAATTACAACAAGGGAAATGGGTACCCACCTGGAAAGTGGTGTTGCAGAGGTAGCAGATGAGGGCGGAGTGCTCTGCGTGCGCGGCGGCGTGGTCGCGCAGCGCGGCCCGCGAGCAGTACTGCGCGCCGCACTGCCAGCAGCAGTGCAGCGCGTCCGCCGGGTGCGACGCCATGTGCGCCCGGTACTCCGACACGCGCTGCGAAATACTCTCCTTACATAAACCCGCTTATCACAGAAAACGAATCGGATGATATCAATATTTCATAACGATTATATTAATAAACTATACTGATTCGGCCTAGTACTTGTAAACCCCGATTAATATCAAATACTGGATTAGCAACCAAAAGTACCACTCATAAATGCAACTTTGATATAAAAAAAATATAATCACAATATCACCAATATTGTTGCTTAATTAGTTTGTAGAGAATTTATGTAATGAAAGCAAGTATATATATAATATAATAATGTGTATTGTGTAGTATAATAACCTGGAAGGAGAGTGGGCACACGGAGCACTGGTAGACGGTGTCGCCGCGAGCGTTCCGGGCGCGCTCCAGGTCCTCGTCGTCGGCCGCCGCCGCCGCGGCCAGCGCCTCTCGCTCCACCATGATGATGTCCTCCTCGTTGTACTGCCCACTGGCGTTCTCCCCCGGACCCCCCACTACTATGAACACATCTATCTTCTGGGTCAGCTCATGCAACCTAGTTGAAAAAAAATACACACAATAGACTTTTTATGATCTGGGCACACTTCAAAGAAAAAATCTTATTTTATTCAATCCAATTGTATCTGTATTCATATTATGTAAAATAACACAAAAATTACTTACTTCTCTCATAAAAAGCAACACTATATGGTACAGATAAACATATATAGGTTATATCTGTTGAAAGCCCATGTTGTGTTCGATTGGGTACAATGTATGACTATCAAAATATACAGCCAAACACACATGTTGTGTTTTTACCATTGATGATGACTCATATTGTTTTTAGATATTTACTTCAATGTCATAATTTACAGCTCTGTAGAGAATGGCTAATCAATTGATGTCATTACAAAAACTCCAAAGAGCAAGAAAAAATTGATGGATGATTAAAGATAATTTTCTTATGTAATTATGCACTTTTAAATTATTATGTTTATCTACATATGGTGAAGAGCAAATTGGTGCAGTTAATTTTTATTACATTACATTACTTGGATGCTAAAGTACTTAGTAACCAATTTTATTTTATTATTACACAAAGCCTCATTATTTTTAAGTTGAATTAAAAATTCACCAAGTATTTAATAAAGTGTTCAATTCAAGCAATACCTCCTGCGAAGAGCCCTGATCTTCTCACTGAGCGGAGGAACAGTCTTTGTGGACAGAGCTGTGCTGAACTCATACGCATCCAGGGTCCTCCTGATGCAGCTCTCGCAGAGACGGCCCTCAGGCACTACCTGAACAAATTTAAATCAAAATGAAATGAAATGGTAAGTTTACAACATCCTCTATTTATAAAACTATGTAGGGTGACTTACTGTGTATATGCTATTAGAAATACCTCGCTTACTTATTATACACTGTGAGGACTTAGAATAGCATGAAATAAGGGCAGAAGCATGACGATGACTTATGCAGGTATATTTACAACTTGAATGTTGACATACAGAAAGCTAACCTAAAAACATTCACCCGGTAACATTAAGTTCGCGATTCAATTTCCTAGTACCTTGCAGTTGTTGAGGTGCAGCAGCATGGCTCGCAGCGGCGTCTGCATGGCTGGGGCTCCGATGTCATACTCTTCGGGAGTCATAAGTTCGCCGCCGTTGCTGCAGATGCAACACGTCTCCGACTCCACCTCTATCTTTAACACTGGTGCGGTCATGGCTCCAAGGGCCAGTATACCCTTCCCACTTTAATTAATGAAGACCGAATTGGTGGAATATTTCTCCTTTGGCTTATGATACAAAAAAAAATATCTCCCCGCACCGACCGTTCATCTATCTATTTCGTTCTGAAGGAAATGTCAAACAAATGTTCAACCTCATGCCATTGTCAATAAAACATCTTTACGTTTTATGCACAGACATACGATTTATAGTTTATATATTGTCTGTGGAATTATGATGCTACCGCCATAGACCTTACAAACATCAAACGTAACTTTGATTTAAAGTTGCAATTTAATGCAAATAAATTAACATGTGATTTTTTTGTAAGGTTAACGTAATTCTTGGTTGTATGGCTCACGATCCTTCAACCTAGATCTTTTACTTGCATTCGTAATTTTATATTTACGTTGCGTCTGATGTTTCCTTGACAAAAAACCTAGTTAAGCTAGGCCATAGCCAATCTTTGGTCATTATTTATCTATAAATGAACAAGTCTATGTACCAAACAAAGTGAGCGAAGCGAACTGTCAGTCGGTCGGTCAACCAAAGTTGTTTTGTTTTGGGTTTTGGTTTGATTATTGATAAAAATTAATCTGTACGCATCCTAAATTGTGCATCAAAATCTTAGGAATTCTTTATCGTTTGTAGTAAACAAAATCCTAAAATGTCTATCGGTGTGCCTATTAAAGTACTTCACGAAGCTGAGGGTCATGTAGTAACTTGTGAAACGAATACCGGTGAAGTATACCGAGGGAAGCTAATAGAAGCCGAGGATAACATGAATTGCCAAATGACGCTGGTGACCGTCACGTACAGGGACGGCCGCGTCGCTCAGCTCGAGAATGTGTACATCAGAGGCTCAAAGATCAGGTTCCTGATATTACCGGACATGTTGAAAAATGCACCGATGTTTAAACGACAAGGGAACAAACCGACCGCTGGACGCGGCAAAAGTGCTATATTACGGGCACAAGGTTAGTTACATTACCCAGACATAACAATGATGTTATTATGGTATTTGGTTATTGTGTGAGAATGCCCAAAACTAGGCCAATCAAGGACCTGGCCTCGTATATCTAGCTGTCGAAGGAGTCCATGGGTTCGAATCCCATTTCTATCTCAACTGAGGATGAGCTGTGACAACTGACAAGACTGAGGAGGTAGGTACCTATCTAAATAATTGTTTATAATCTAAATCTCAAACAGGCTGCAATCAGCAGTAAATGGCATTGCTGAACCAATGTGTGTTGCATGATGGTGAGCAGCTACAGCAGTTTTGAATAATGGGAACACCATGGTTGTTATTACACAATTCCAAGCCTGTGTTGTCCTACTATAATAATACAAGTAAACAAAACTACATAGTATGGAACTTGACAAACACATGAACATTAAATCTGTGCCATATACTTCATAGAGTTAATACCCACCAAAATTACCAAATTAATAAGTTATTGTGTCATAAATTGTATTATGCTGTGTATATAATTCAATGTATTGTGTACTGTATATATATTGTGTAATATTGCTATGTTTTGTATAATTGGTTACTGGCCGTTCAAAATGTATATTTCAAATAAATAGAATAAAAATTAAAAAAAATCTGTTCCTGAATTAGTTTTGCCCTTTATGTATAATATATAATTACAATACCTTGTCCATGTCCTTAATCTACTGATTAAATATCTTATCTTATTTATACTTCAAACCTACAACTTAAATGAATTTATAATTAGTCTCATTGTCTGACATTAATAATAATGTTTTCAGCTGCGGGCCGGGGTCGAGCCGGTGGGAGAGGCGGGGGGCACCGTGGCGGCTGGCAGGGAGGCTCCGGGCCTTCTCGACGCTAGCTTTAACTATATAAGTCTCATTTGTTTATGTATGTTAAGTCTAATTCAAACCAAACTGGATGCATCCAGTATGAATTTACAATAATTGTGTGTCATGCAACTTTTGGATGCATCTCATTTAAGTATGTATGTATCATGTGTGTTGTTTCCTACACATCCACAACTTTGTGTGGCAGAGTGGGTTCCAGTGATTGTGGTCGTGCATTTATAGTATAACTTGTGGCTATACCTATATATAGCCTGTTTTTCAATGTCGGTCCACAGTTTTAGTATATTCATTACAAAAAATGTAAATAAGCATACACATTTTCTCTGTATAACGAGATATAGATATGAAGTGATGCACCCATCGTGGACAACCTGTTTTGTATGTGATAGATGTGTGTGTGGATCCAGGGAGTATCAATAAAGCGCCCAACATTCAACAATTAGTTTTATTTCATCTTTTAACCTTAATACCTTACTGATGAACATTACTTTCACATACATTATGTTTCCTTTACTTAAATAGTAAGTGTGTCAAAACATGATACACATATTTCATTGTTCCTTAGTACACATGCTGCCACGAGTTGTGAGTGCTAACATTGAATATGCAGTAATTTATGAATCTTTCCGTCTGTATGGCGCGAGGCGAGTAAAATGCATGCACACCTATTAGCACTATTTTCGCTGAGCGCTTATAACTCGTGACGGCACTTGTAAGGAGCCTTCATCAATGATAGCTCATTCCTCCACGAGAGGCGAGCACTCCATAATGCCTTATTAACTAATTTCAATGTCACTTCGATATTTGATTGAATTCACACAATCTGCAGTCAATTAGTGTGACCTAAGAGTTGCAAATTGCTTGTTCTGTTTATTTGCTTGTTCTGTTAGGTAGGTAAGTACTTTGTACTTACCTACCTAACTATACTTGCTAACTACTCATGTAGCATTCCATTAGGTACTTAGTTACTTAAGTATATTCCCTTCAATTTCAATTTCAATTTCAATTTATTAATTATTTCAAGAAAAATTCAGATTCAGTCATCATGTAAAGCACATATAACAGAGATATTAGGGAGTCCAATTAATTGAAACATGGGATTACCATACCTGCTGTGTGCTGATAGGTTTGATTATATACATCACTTTAGTTATTCCACAAGGCTAGTCCCCATCGCCACAGCACGAGGTAGCGGAGGACACCCTACAATAACGCCTACCAAGTTCCTGGGCTACTAACCCATTTTAAAGTCGATTCATCCTCTGGAAACCGTGCAGGGAGTGGGGCCACATTCAACAAGAGACGAAACTTCATAGAAGCGCTTACACACATAGGCTATTACCGAAGGGTTCCCTTCGGTAATATAAATAAAACAGAGTACAAACTATGGCGTGTGATTACGCGGGGACGCAGCACGTGTGTGAGTGCATTAGCAGCTTGAATGAAGCTTGGTCTCTGGTGTGCCTTCATATGTCTGTGTGCGGGGAGGTCCGAGGTCAGAGGTCGGCCTTGTCCCCGCGGCGCGCGGCGGGCGGCGCGGCGGGCGCGGGCCGCGTGAGCTGGCGCAGGAGGCGCTGCGCCGGGACCTCCACCAGCAGCGCCAGCGGGATGGCCGCCAGGTATGACACGCACGCCACGCCGAACCACTCCAAAATCTGGTGCACGACCAATTTAATTATTAATCTATAACGCTTCTAGGATCTACGTAGACAGGTCGGTTCACACCTTCACATTACAAAAGATCCTAGTGTGGTGTGTTGTTTTTCTAGGTTGGGGCGGCTACATTAGGCAGGCACTATGGGGATCTATAAATCTTTTACTGTTGGCAAATCAAATACTTTCCTAGGCAACAACGAGTAATTAGGTAACCTATGCAAGAGTGACATCTTGCTGTTGAAGTAACTTGTTATAAAATGAGCTGTGTATGTGAACAGTATTAATGAGATAGGCAGCAGTGTTACCGCAGTTTGTCGGTCGAGCTGCGAGGGCGCGAGGCGGGCGGCGACGAGCGCCTTGTTGAGGGGCATGTGCAGCAGCAGCGCGCCGAACGACAGCCGCGCCCACACCGCCCAGCCGCGCCATGACAGGCAGCTGCGCACCGCCGCTGGAACATTACACATTTACATACCTGATATCCTGTACGCTCACAGATACAATACCAACGGCTCCAGAGTATTACACTTAGATACTTATCTTACCTATTTGTAATCATGACATATATCGCGTTATCGGGTAATTAAATATGAGGACGCAGCGACGTTTCATTGTGGATTGACGTTTAAATGCAAGAGACGTAGGGTATACGGGGTTTCCCGTTAGACTTGGAGCTGCGCGATAGGGACCTCCACCTTACAGATAATCGCATAATTCTACTTAAGAGTAGTATTGTGTTCCTGTGGTGAGTAAAGGTCGCCAGTGCCACATGGAGGTGGGGAGGAGTGGAGTCGCTTGCTATAGTGAGACTCTTTATCTTGTAATATCTTGGCACAGCGATTTCATTCTTTATAAGGTGGCCAATGCGTAACATTTTGGTGTTGGTCATGTTCATAGGCTAGCTTATCTACCACCTTTGATTTATAAAAAAAATGTGTGACTAGGTTTTGTTGATAATCTAGCTGTATGCTCAGGACTAAGACCACATTTCGATTCAATTGCATACCCTAGAGATTAATGTAACTGTGACTGTAGATGTGTGTGTACATATTTGGTTTCATGAAGGCACGTGTTCAGGGATGTGCTGCTCCGTTACACAACAGTCACGTAATCTAGGAAGTCAGCTGGATAAGCACAGATATCAACACATCACACTAGGTTAGTGTCCTGTTTGTGACGCAACACTCCGGTCTCCTTTAAGTGGTCAAGAGGCTCGGTCTAAGTGAAAGTAGAAGCAAGGCAATACCCACTAACGCACTTCTTATCTGAGAAGCTATAATATTCACATTTTTTATCTATTTAGGAAATGTTAACACTCATTGCGTGCATGTGTATGACAGGTGCTTTAGTTAGTGCGTTTGCCTGCAGATCACGTGGTCCCGGGTTGGGTAAGACATTTATATTGGGTTTTTCCGTAAAAGAAATTCGCAATAAAATGCCCGTAGTTTAGAAGTTGGCGGTGTTTCCAACCCCGTGCCTCGAGGCGCACGTTGCACCGTTGGTCCTACGCCTGATCTCTCTCCGGTCGTGTCGGATTGCCTCCCATCGGACTATGAGATTGAGGGAATAAAGAGTGCACCTGTGTTTGCGCACACACTTGTGCACTATAATATATCCTGCGTACATAGCTAATCCTCGTTGAGATTAGCCGCCGTAACCGAAATTCAGTAGGAAATCATTATTATTATTACTTATACTATAAATATACAGCATGTTAAAAGAAATTGTATAAGATCCGTAACATACTTTAGAAGACAGATGCGTTCAAACACTAAATATTGTTTTACGAATATATCATCAATTTAAACTATTGGCATAGGGAAAGGATAGGTAGGTACTTACGTACCAACTTATTCCATTTCTTTTATGTTAGTCTCTAGTAAAATAGTGTGTGTGCATACAGGGCACCCGGTGCATGGCGCCGAGCAGGGCGGTGGCGACGAAGAGCGCGAACACGGGTCGCTCCAGCGCGGCCAGCGCGGCACCCGCCGCCCGGGTCGGCGCGCCGCCGCCGCCCGCTGCGCCCGCCAGCCGCGGCGACTGCGCCACCCACCACGCCGCCAGCGGCACGCACCACACCGACACCCAGCGGAACACCTGCACAAAACATACCACCTTATCACAGAACGTAGTGCTTGGTTGAAAAGTAGATACACCTCTTTCTGTGATACGAATTTTAGCACACTACAGATTTCTGTGTTTTAAACATCACTGCAACATGTCGCTATTCACCGCGACATATCAATACTTTTTGTTGAGTAAGCGCAATTAGTTTATAAATTAGCGAAACATTAGTTATAATTTCTCTTCCACTTTTGGCTACCATTGGGACTACAATAAAGACCTCCAACACTATGTGAATATCTCCTTGTCTCCAACACACCCCGCGAGAAACTGGGGTAAGGGCGAAGGTCCGGACCCTTTGCAGAGGTTAGTCTTCAATTAAATCATGTTTTGTAATAAGGGGCACGGTGTAAGAATGCATATCCTAGGTTTTATGTGAAGTAATCGAAACTAGTAATAATTTTGATGCCTTGAGTGTTAGTTATAAACGATCTAATTTTACCTAATTCGACTCTCGTTGTTAATAATAAAACGTGATGTACTTATGAATTATCTATAAACTACCACTAGTAGGTACGTAGGTATAATGTAGGTTTTACTGATTATTATATAAGTACCTAATTGTAGACACATAGCTAAGTTACCTCCACATTGTCAATAATTCATAAGATTTGATGACCGTATGCAAATTGTTCGTGGCTTTCAACAATAGCATCGGGACAGTGCTTATTTTGCTGGTAAATCACTTACTATTTACTGTGTCCTAATCATATGCTTACATTGGCTATCATGAACCAAAGGAAATGCTATCATGTAATTTAAATTTAAGTACTTAATTAAGGACCTATCAGGCATTGTTACCTAGTAACTTTGTGTAGATTACGTAGATATCTGCCTACCTCGTAGAACTATGTAGATATTTATATGATGCGACAATTTTATTTTGCGCCTACCTCATGATGAGCACAAGCAATATTCACCCAATGACATTGTAAGTCTATCACCAAATCGGTGTTAATATAATTCGTATTGTAACATAATAATCAGTGGAACTGACCCGCGGTACCGATGTGTTCACTGCAGCCAGGTGAAAGTGGCTCAGAGGCAAGCAACGCTACTAGCGCCAGCTAATGCTACCCTACCTATTGCTATAGGGATAATTTTATTTGATCTCGATTGAAATAGTATCCTCGGCTTATGATCCAGAGGAATACTGATTTTTTGTTGCGGGCAAAGTTTTTTTACAACCTTAAAGCCTACACGGTAGAGTGCAACAAAGAATATCCCAAAAGTCGTCGTGTGTCTTAGTACATTTGGAGTCGCTAGGCCATAATAGGATATTTGACTAAGGCTTAAAGCAAACAGGCCAAAAACCACAGCCAGTTGTGTAGCCTTCACTCACCGGCCGCAAGCGTGCGGAGAACTTTTATAAAAATGTATTCTCGCTGGCGAAAGCCTATTATGTAAGGTATGTCACCCGGTATTCTGCGAGAGGAACCCCATGGTGCAGCAGCTGGTGGTGCGCGAATGCGAGCAACAGGCCGGCCAGCGCGCCCGGCACGTTGCCCAGCGGCGACTGGTACATCACATTGAACGACGGCTCCGCTGAGTACGACGCGCGCACGGTCCTACCACACCATATATTATTCAACAACAAAGCAACACACATCAGACGTACTAAGGATGAGTAGGTATTAAACAAAGAACAATATCCTGCATAGGTGAAGGCAAATAACGAACACATTATAGACCTAGGAAGACGTCCTTGACCCGCCGTGCTCAGATTCTTTTCGAGAGCAAGGATCCCACAGATTCCAGTTGTTGGTTGTGTACAAGTGGTGCAATATATTTACTCAGGGCAGTGCATGACGTAGGTGGGCACGAGGTGCCAGAGGTAGGCGAGGGCGGCGAGCAGCGCCACGGAGGCGGCGAGCAGCGCGGCGAGGACGCCGAGCGCCGCGCGCCGCAGCCGGGCCAGCACCAGCGTGAGGGCCAGCGACACCGCGTACAGCTGCATGTCCGCCGCCAGGTACCTGCGCACCCATTCGACCACACCGCGCGTCAACGCAAACATTGTCGCCTTGAGTCTGGATGTTTAGTATACATTACTACCTGTGCCCCGCGGTTTCACCCGCGTAAACTTAATGTTATGGGTAGATTTTTACACGGAACCCTAACATAAAAAAGTATCTTAAGGTACTCCTTGTAACATCAACTACCTGTCAGTTAATGTTCCGCAGAAATCGGTCCAGACGTTTCAGAGTTTAATCGAAACAAACAGACAGACTTTTTTTTATGTACTTTCATATGCATTAAATGAAAAGCTGTTAATTTGAATTACAAACAGACTCTTCATTTTTATTTATCTGTATGTATAGTTCGTCCTTCTCCTGGTTCTAAGCTACCTCCCCACCAATTTTCAGCCAAATCGGTTCAGCCGTTGTTGAGTTATAAATAGAGTTACACTATTTATAACTCAACAACGGCTGACACGACATTCTTTTATATATATAGATTATGTATGTATTTACAGAAAGAGGTATTTATTTGGGCATATCGACGACGTAGTGCCAATATCTCCTAATAAATGCAGTCAAGTCATACAATATGCTCACGCCTGTATCCTTTGGGGGTAAGTGTTTATATTATAATATATGAACTGAATCCTTAAAATTAATACGATTAAGAAGTACCTAAATGTCAGTGGGGAGGTATTGACATGTGATCCTAGCAGCATAATGATCGGCTATTTGACAACTTTTAATATTCCATAATATTTTCCGTACCATTATAGTTGCTGTATCAATGTGAGATAACGCCTTAGGCCCCAATAGCAATCCAAAGCGGTCAACACAAGCGGCCGTGTGGTCCGTTTGCTTGCGCAGGATGCACTTAGTTAATTACACCCAAACAACCAAGAGTAAACAACATGTACCTTAAACTATTATGTAAACTTTAGGTAATGTCGTATAAGCGTATTCGGTAAATCGCAGTAAAAGGCCGTTGTCATCGCAATGTTTGAAGGCTGCTGTTTATCTATGCTTATAATAAATCGGTCGTGTCCGTATATTGACAGTAAGAAACTAAGGGGTGGAAACCAATAATATCTTTATTTGATTAGACTTTTAACAAAGTACTTGCAAATCATCAAAATGACATAATTATACAGTACTATACATGCTACCGCATTTCCTAATGTATAGTTTTTATATCCCGTGCCTAGATCTCACAAAGAACAAACCCTACAAATTGCATATCTCTGGGGCCAGCGGTTTAGGCTTTGCGCAGTCATGACTGAAATTTATGTGTATAACATTTGAACCACATATCTTCGAAGTTTTGTTTGTCTGTGCATGCATCAAGTAAAACTAATGAATTTTATTGTAGCGTTCCTAGGCTTCCCGGGTTAACATTTAGATTACTCTTTACCGCGGGACGATAAAATAAGCAGTCTGATCTGCGGTAAACAGCTAGTGAATGAGCAGCAGTGTTTGAATTGCAGTGCGCGAGTATTATTGATGCTGTTTGTTTAGAATTATGACATGACGTCTCTTCATAGCCGGCTGGTGAACACACACCGATGTCTACTTCAGTGACCGAAACAATATACTTCTACACTATGCTATGAGTTAGAAATTTGCGATGGATGTTTAAGCATACCGCCCACCTGAAAGTACGTGGTTACTGCAACCTAAGGACGCCGGCAATGCCAGGGGCTTTGTTGTATCTGTAAGAATCTCTTGCTGATGCGCTTGGAAAAAATACTTTGGGAAACTCAGCTCCAACATTTATGTATATTTATAAATGGTGGGAAAGGTTTTTGTGACTAAACTCGTGTTTTTAAACTTTTCGAATAATATTATGACAGGACACTAAAAACATCGTCCTTCTAAGAATCCTTTGAACAATTTATTTGCCTAGTCATGTCCACAATCGTGACCCATTAGTATTTATTTAATTAACAGAACTCCCCGATTCAAGGATTATGCGAAAACCATATCGCATACTAAACTTTGTTATATCTATTTAAGAATACAATAACAAACATTGTTAAGGTTTACAGGGAATCAATGCGATAAATAAAAAAAAAATATGCACACGCCATCCTAATAGGGTGCCCGAAGGGGTAAGCAGAGGTGTTGTCACATCAATTCCCACGTTTCACCAAATATGATTAAGTGCCAACGTGACAGATGGTGAGTCCATCGCCGTCTCAGGCACTATACATACGTGTTTGCATTACTTCTCAGACATATGCAGGTTCCCTCACAATGTTTTCCTTGACTGTAAAGCACGTGGTGTGAAATCAATGTGATGTTATTAGATATCACAAACATTGGTATCACTCGTGCAATATCCAACTTTTTTACTATAGTCTACTGCAGCCTATGAATGATTGCAACGCCAAGGCTCTCTTCAGTGTTGCCTTATTATATATCATGTCTTAATATACATACAACGAAATCGCAGGAGCATACATAATTGTCATTTTTATTGACGAGGGGAAACCTTCATAAGATACCCGGGCCTATTCCCAGACCTCCAAGATGTTATCACCACCACCTCCATGGCTTTTGTTTTGGTATACAAAAGAATTCACACAACATCCAAGAAATTTTATTGACTTCCGAGGTCGCGGGAATTAATGTATGAAAGTTTATTTTACACAATCGCTATTTCGAAAGAGACATCCCGTAATACCCAGGTTGTTTTAGCTGTTAAGTTTAGCTACCCGAATCTACCATGATGATAATAAGCTACCAGATTGTGAAGGTGAAGGGAGTGTTACCAGGTCTGTATGAGGCACTTGTCGTCAGCGTCGAGCACGTTGTTGAGGTAGAGCAGATGTGTCCACCACTTGCGGCGGCAGACGGCGGCCTCGGCGCGCACCAGCGGCGCCCACAGCGGCCCGCTCCCGCCGCGCTCCCACCAGCTGCCCGCGAACCACACCACCACGAAGTAACTGGGGCTTACCCTACACACATACAACGCAACAACTTTTTACTATGCTTTTCATGTGAACTGGGATAACACAGCGTTTCTCTGCTACGTAGATGGCGCTACTCATTCACAATTGCAAGTTCCAGTACATACGAGTTCCTAATTCGCGCAATAAGAGTATTACGTGTGCATTGCAGTATATTTACAAGCTTTCAAAAATATATTTTATTATCATCATTCTATTGTAACCTGCGCCTCAGTAGGTCTATTATATCGTGTGAGTTTCAATAAATTTCAAGTCGAAAGTCATGGCGTTACCAAATAAGTACTAATGAATACTTTGTAATACACCTCCACCTCCTAACACCTCCCTTCCTTAATTTGTGCTTTTTAGTGAGATATTGTTAGCTAAAAGTTATAAGTTTTCTCTATTATTACTCGTCTCTAATATTACCACCACCAACCATAACATAATCCAAGGAGTGTTGTACATCTGGTGGTAGCAATGTAGGTACCTGATGATCCTGTGTATCATGGTGCGGCAGTAGGTGGCGAGCAGCGGCGCGGGCGGCGAGCGGCGCGCGTCCTGCAGCACCTTGTGCGCCAGCAGGAACGACGACATCAGGAAGAAGATCTGCACCACCAGCGTGCTGTTCACCATCAGCGTCACGTCCACTGAACGACGCATCTGACAACACGCACAACGGTCACACTAATCAAGGGTCGTCGGCTTGATGTGACTACAGTAAAACAAGAGTGATATTTCTGTACATGTAGAATTTTTCATTTTTTGGTTAAAGCAAGTAAATGATGAGGTGTCAATCCGTCTGTAAAGTGTGAATATGGCCGCCCTCTGAACTTGCCGACTATACCAAACGAAAAATTTTTTTTTTGCGAAATGTCAAACTGAGACACTTCCCCAGCAAATATTAGTAGCTGATTGCATTCAGACAGTTGGTTCGTCTGTGTAATTGTAGTTACCTGTTCAATGCTGTGTGGGTTGACGAGGTATGCGTGCATGGTGATCCAGCAGACGTGTTCGATGATGACGCACATCATGCAGAGCACTCGGAGGCCATCGAAGGCGCGCAGGTCGGTGTGCGCGGCGCGCGCCGGCGGAGAGGTCAGCTCGCGCCAGCTGCCCGCCACCGACCAGCACAGCGCCCATCTACCACCTGACATACACACGTACACACCTCACTATATACAAATTCATGCGGCTCTTTTATCTGTCGATGTGCGACAATGTAACCTACATCTGTAATCGCTGAAATGTTTGGCAGGGGTGTACATTTCGCTAGTTATGTTTATGTCCACGTTTTTATAAGCTTTTGTGTAATTTTTGTTACTTATTTTGTATTACTCAAAACTTTAAAAATATTTTTGAAAAAAGTAGTGACTGAGTTTGTTGTCAAGTTCTTCTCAGTAATTTAATCCTGTATAATCATGCCTTTCTGACGATTCGAGAGTATACTGTTAAAAGTCTAATCAAATAAATATATTTTTGAATTCTTGAATGGGCGAGTCTATTGCCAGTAACCGGCCACTAATCCAGACTCTGGACTACTACTGGGAAATGACAGTAGGAAAAGCCAATAACACTTTGCCCAACCGGGGCTAAAACACTCATGTTATGACGTACACGAGGCCATCGAAGCAGGCAGCTGCATTTGTATCTCAATTATTGTAAATCACTGCAGTTTACGTTCGATGCAGTCGAAGTAACTCGCGAGATGTCAAGGATAAATGATAATTACCTCCAAACAGTAAATGATGATGACCGGAAGATGATGAAACAGTAATGAAGTTAACAGCGCTATGCTCATTAGACATCACACCGCCGGAGTAACTTATATGCAAAAGTAAATAATATCTCATAAGTTACTCAAAAGACAGTATTCAATGTATTAACTTTAATAAAGAAGTCAATGGACAGTAAGTAGTGCGTAGGGCACTACTTACTGTGCATTGACAATTAAATAAGAATTAATAAAAAAAAATTCGGATTGTCCTTTGTTATTGTCTCATTTTAAATGATTAGTGTGAATTGACAGTGCAATTAATGCTAGCCAGCTATTTTATCGTTTTAGATGGCTTATTCCCAGATATCCATGATTTTATTACCACCACCTCACCAGATAGACTTTTGGTATACAAATGAATACTCACGTCATCCAAGAAATTGAATTGTCGTGGAGGTCGCGAGAATTAATGTATGAAAGTTTATTTTTCAAAATCTATGGGCTGTGGATGTCTGGGAATATTCTTAAGCCGGGCTTATTCTTTACTTGCCTTTTTGATTTAGGACAATTCTTCATGAAGTAGCCGCTTTTCTTGCAGCCAAAGCACTTGGGCTGTTTGCGGACAGCTATCAATGCAGTCACATTGTCATTCTTGTAAGTTCTCTTGCAAAAGCTTACTTTTGACTATCTCACTAGTCAGCTTGACATCAGAATTTTCAATGGCCATAATTAAGGGGTCTTCTTTAAGACCACTTAACATTAATACTGCAACGAAGTCATCATCAAGGGGTGCTCCTATGTCGCTCAGTTACTGTGCTGTATCTCAAATTTTGCGCAGATAGCTCTCCATACTCTCGCATTCGGTTAATTTGGTATTGAAGAGTATGCGCATCAATCCCAGTTTCCGACAAAGTCCTCTATCTTCATATGCTTTCTGAAGATTTGTCCACGCTTCATGTGCCGTAGAAGCATTTCTGATATGAGCGAACGCCGATGAGTGCACTGACAAAGCAATGCGTGCTAACGCCTTTTGTTTTTTCTTCACGTCTTTACTTTTATCCGACTCTTTTTCAACATACTCCCAGAGATCCTCGTGAATGAGAACCATCTTCATAGTAAATTTTCATATTAAATTCCTCTGACAGTTTAAAACCTTCATACAGACTAATATTTCTGATACTTGACGGAACATGTAAAAAAACATTATTAACTAAACAAAAAAGACTAAACTCGGACTAAAACTATATCCATCCCTTTTTTTAATCCGTATCAAAAAAGAGACGGATAAACTTTTAAGCCAAGTACTATCTTGGTTTATGTTTTGTAACGAGCAAGTATAACTTCAATTGATAGAATTGAACTCTCTAACAGCTGGAGGCATCAGCTCACTGTAGTGCTCGGTTAGAAAAGTTTATTTTTAGCTTAGTTGTTACATAATTGCTGAGTTTCTCAGTGATAGCAACCTCCCGAGCCCGGCGGTAACATCTGCCTTTTGGCTATTTGAAATTACTTTGTAAGAACTCGAATTAAATAAACATATTTTTGATTTTTTTGTTTTCAATAGAGTAACTTATTAGCCAGCCGTAGAACGTACTCGAAGGATCGTAATTAAGTGAAGGATGAGGAGCAGCGTCAATTGAGTGTATTAAAGTATATAGTAGCGAAGTAGCGCGGTGAGCGGCGCGGGCGCATTGCGACACACTCCGCTAACTCGGTGGTGGTCAACCGCATATCAACGACATGCTGAACCATAATATCATTTCTTCTCTACTAGATGTGCGGTTTCCCCTCGTACATTTTATTTTGCGGACCCCTATTTCTTTTTCAATAAAAGTCATCTTTTTCCTTGTTAGCTAACTGCCAGTGAAATTCCAGTTGAAATTTGGTGACTATTTCAGATATTAGCTGGAACAAACAGACACACCTACACCCTGTATGTCCTATTTAACTATTTACTTCAATGCTTTTTGTATGTAAAATGTATGTATATGAATACATTGAAAGCGGGTGTAACTACTACAGTCGAATTTATTAAATAACTTTATTCCACTAACGATGGTCTTGAACTTTATGTCAGAGGTGTAATAAAACTCATACTATAGTGCGTGACAGTGTGTCAAATATAATTAGTAAATAAGATGAATTACATATTTAAGTATAATACTATAATTAGGAAATTAAAAAAAAGAGCCGTGGTGGCCTTGAGATTTGAGGAGTCGCCTGCTACGCAAGCGACGCAAGTTCGAATCCCAGCGGGGCCTGTACCAATGAGTTTTTCTAAAAAACTTATGTACAGTGATTTCACACCACGTGTTTTACGGTGAAGGAAAACATCGTGAGGAAACCTACATATTTCTGAGAATTAATTCAATGACGTATGTAAAGTGTCTGAGACGGCGATGGACTCACCATCTGACACGTTAGCACTTAATCATCTTCGGTGAAAAGTGGGTGTAGTTATTACAACACCTCTACCTACCCCTTCGGGGAATACAGGCGTGAGGATATGTATGAAATTAGAAATATTGATTTAAAAAACTAATCCAAACAACTAATTAGTAGGTTATATTACAAGTAGATCGAGTGCTCCCGCATCGCTGTGCCCTAACAGGGTTGTTAGTTATAACCATTATAATTAAGTTAAACTGCAGGTAAATGTAACTAGCTTGTGCAGTAAATATTTCTGAATATTAATATTCTAGACCGGATACATTAGACATCAACGCGTCTAGCGACATCGAAAGGCACGATTTCTATTAGACATCAACGGGCTACCTTAATTTAAATATATACGTATAACTCAAAGGTGACTGACTGACTGACATAGTGATCTATTAATGCACAGCCCAAACCACTGGACGGATCGGGATGAAATATGGCATGCAGGTAGATGTTATGACGTAGGCATCCGCTAAGAAAGGATTTTGATTAATTCTACCCCCAAGGGGATAAAATAGGGGATGAAAGTTTAGGGTATTGTTAATAAAAAAACTTAAGGTATGGTTACGCGGGTGAAACCGCGGGGCACAGCTAGTATCACATATAATTATAATTTTTCGGTATAGGGGTTGTCACAATAACCCACTGTTCACCGTAGATGATTAAGTGACAGATGGTGAGTCTATTGTCGTCTCAGGCACTATATACATAATACATCTATTGAATCACATCGCGATATATGCAGGTTTCCTCACGATGTTTTCCTTCACCAAAAAGCACGTGGTGTGAAATCACTACACATAGGTTTTAGAGCTTCCTCTCCCCTTGCAATCATCCATATTCTTTAAGGAAAATTTATTTTATTAATCAATTTTTTTACTTTCGGATATTCAACAATTTACATAATTATAGTGGCATTATTGTAAATTGTTTTTATACTAGCTTCCCCCAGCGGCTTCGGTCGTGTAATGAAAAGTGTGTATGTCCTTTTATCTACACGCGTACGATAACTAGTTAAAGGCATGAGAGAGAAACAAACGAATCCACATTTGCATGAACAATATTAGCAAGGATTATATTGTGTTAACAAGTTAAATATAATATGGACAAAACGATTGGGTTGTCTCATGCGCTGCTTTCATATATTTCCGTTATAAAATGTTAAGAATGCGCACGAGTTGCGAAATGTGGCTACTTGGTTGAAGCCACCGATGTTATAATGTAACCGTGTCACTACACTATACATTTTTTGGCATTTCAATGAAAGTGGTCACGTCCATTCAGTACAAATGCAATATTTAATAATTAATGCCACTTCGAATAGTACCTAAGTCAGTTCTAGATATTTCGTCACATCCAACAAAGTGAAGTCGTTTGCATTCACATTTCCGATCATGTCATCTTCAACCCATCTTGAATATTTCATTACATACTAGTACACACGCTAATGTGCTCGTGCCTGGATTCCACAAAGAGGTAGGCAGATAAGACAGAGGTGTATTTATAGTGCACCAGCATTTGGTCACTTTTATTTGAAGTCCCATGTGATAGGGGGCGAGCATGTTGCCAGTATCTAACCCAGACTCTGGACTGCCAATGAAATTACTAATGGAAAAACCCAATAACATTTTGCTCGACGCGAGGATCGAACATTAGACAAGTTCCATGTAGCGCTGGCGACCACAAGACCAACGAGGCAGAATGAAATATTTGTGCGAGAGAATGTCGTTTCCAAATGAGCAGTTTAATCACTTAGTATGAAAATATAGTGATGGTACTAACTTTTCCTGGCATGGTCAGACAGCGTGAGGTCCAGCACGGTGGAGACAGCAGCCAGGGCCAGCAGCGTGGCGAGCAGCGCGGCGAGCCCCCGCTCGCTGGTGGAGAGGGCGGCCGCCTCCTCGCTGGGCGCGCCGTGCTCGCAGTACGACAACTCATACAGCCGGGCTGACAGGTTGTACTGGGACCACGTACTCGCGTTCACACACCACGAGAACCTGAACCACAAATGATATACATATTGCAGAAATATATCGGGTGCAACGGAATGCAAGGGGGATAATCTTCACGTTGAAAATGAAAATGAAATGATTTATCCAGTTCGGGCCCAGGCACTTAACTAAACAAAAATCCTTCCCTACCCTTCTGAGTGAGAAGTACCTACAAGACACTGGGATGATCCATTTCATCAATACAATACAAAAAAAAAAAATTTATGTAGGTCGGTATTGGTACAAATAGGTTGCAGAAGATCGCAGTCAAATGAGATAACACTACTAAAACTTAAACACTAAACATACTTTATCATATTTCAGGAAATGTTACAAAAAATACATAATGACATAAAGAAAATGATTGTGATGAAGCAGAATAAAATTGGCCTCCCTAAAAAGTCCATTCTTTTGGGAGATAGCGACCATAAAGTTAACTTAAATCAGTAATATTGTGTTCCTGTATGGACTGTGTTTGCCGGGAGATGGCTGTAGTAGTTGGTTACCAAGCCTGGTCGGTGTGCGCGTGAGCAGGTCGCGGGCACCGCTCGCTCAGGCACAGGCCGCGGTGCAGCCGCGTGTGGTTGAAGTGGTCCACCCAGTTCGCTGAGTAGCGCTGCATCACAGACACATTACAACCAACATTATTTACTACTCTTTCCTTACGTTTTCTAATAATTAAACCTAGTTTGATCGTTGTATTGCAACTGAAGTAGGGGGTTTCATACTAAATTACATGAAAAACGTTAGAGCTGTTTCCGAGATTCCGATTATATATATACATAAGAATTGTTCGTTTAAAGATAGATAGATAGATTAAAGTACTCAAACTACAGATGGTGAATCTGTTGCCAGACCGTTCCCGTAAAGGTTATTTAGCTTAGAAAAGCTCATTTGCAGAAGTGTTATATCATATGTTCTTAGTGCCGTGATAATTTTGTCTGTGTGGTAGTGTCCTAAACTTATTCATATCATTTATATATCATCATCAATCTATGATGGTAATAAGAGGTAGGGACCCATAAAGGTTCGCGAAAATTATGAACAGTCGTTTGTCTTCTTTGTTCGTTTATCTAAAGATAATACCTCTTTGTCCTGAATCGGTACGTATATATTCAGAGTAAGTACAGCATTTGAGTAACATCCTCCCAATATTCCCCAACTAGGTGTTATGTGAACATGTTCGATGATGTACGATTAAAAACCAGACAAACAAAGGTTACATAACGCTGACCCACTAATGTCAAGGTAGACCTCAGTATATGATGATCTATGTTATATATATCGGCCATTGACCCTTCCTTTCACCGCGTTTGCAGTTTCAGTGCGCTATTTTATTCTGTAATGCACTTTAATGTCAGGGATTAGGGCTGCAATTCGCAGTCTGTACGAGTCTGTAAGATAGTTAGGTAATGGTTACGCAGTCAGTCGAATTATTAGCATTTGAGTAGGAAGTTTATATTGAATGGAAAATACCTGAGGAAAGGAATATAGCGCCGTCTTAATTAATTAGTTATATCGGAGGACATCAAATTGCAAGATGAAGAAACAGCATGTTTCCCTTTGATAAAGCTTACTGACTAGGGCTAGGGTTGCTTAACTTCACTGATCGAATTATATGCGCAATAGCAACTGTGCCTCGAGCTCCTTAAATAAAGTAAGGTTACTCTTTGCAGGCTCCGTGCTAGCTATAGTGGGATCCTCTGGGTTTATTGTTGTTTTTTGTCGGTCACGTTCATTAGCTGCAGTAGCTGGTTACCTGCATGAGGTTGTAGAGTGTGTGGTGTGGGTCGGCGGTGAGCTCGAAGCTGCCGACGCAGTAGAGGCCGCGGCGCGCCAGGCAGCGCTCGTAGTTGTCCAGGTGGAACAGAGTCGGCATCGAGTGGTACTGCTCCTCTATAACCAACAAGATACATCAGCTGGTGCCACTGACATTTCATGACTCTATCTATGTATATAGTGCTATCTTAGCCGAGCGCTCATAGCTCGTGGCAGCACATATATTAAATACTAGGACACTGTATTACCTGTAGGATAATTTTTTTTCAGTTGGACAATGGATGTTGATGTTACTTTGCGCAGACACTAATCTATACAGATAAATCAAATTTTAATGTCCGTTTGTAATTTCCAATTAACAGCGTTTCACTAAATGGACATGTAAGTATATATGCGGTACTCACATAAAAAAAACAATTATTTTTTTTTTCTGTCTTTCGGTCTGTTGCGGCTAATCTCTGAGACGGCTGCACCGATTTTAACGGGACTTTCTCTGGTAGATAGATAATGTCACCAAACTAACAACAAAAAAAATATTGGTTTTCCACGGGCACCCTTGAAATTACGTCTTCGCGGGCCGTATTTAATCTATCATATTTATATTTGAATGGTTTATGGATCATCATGATCAGAATTACAAAATGTGTTTATAAACTATGTTTGAGCCAAACTCGGCGAGCATAGTAAGTAAGTGGTACAAGCGCGGTGAAGTGTCCACTTGCGCAAGCGCAGTGTGCCCGATGCTGGGTGTCGGCGCTCACCGGCCCGCGGCGCTGTGTTACGTGTGGAACTACATCTGACATTTGTTATATGTGTAAAATAGAGTTCATCTACACTATTTTTTTTGTATTGATTATGATATAATTTGTATTTTTGTATGTATGTATGTTTGTGATCAATAAAAACAAAAACTATTACGCCGATTTCAAAAAATCTTTCACCATTGGAAAGCTACATCATCAGCGAGTATCATAGGCTTTATTTTATTCCCGTACTCTCACGGGAACGGGAATTTATAGGAGCAGTAGTCATTTTATGAGTGTCTGTCTATACATATGGTGCGATGCAAATAAAAACATGCTCAGTATCCCCACTATTTACGCTGCGCGCTCACAACTGGTGACTGCACCTGCAGTACTACTTTCACCGGTCACAGTAGTGAGTTTATGGCCATTGACAACACTAGACAATGGAGCGAGCACGTGTGAAGTGCCAGTTCCCATTAGCGAGTAGAGCCGCGTCACGGAGCAAGGTCAGTCGGGCGCATCGGTAATGTGGTGTCGTTGATAGAATGCACTGCTACACTTGTTGATACAACATGCATCTTATTTTTAATGTGTAGGTAAGGTTTTATTAACTTATATTTATAAGTAAAATATTAGACAACACTATGAATATGGGTCACTCAACATTTTCAAACTAATATTTTGGAAATGGCGATCATTATGGAAACTGGCCCTGATTTTTGAAATGACGGTGTCAACTCTAACACTTCAATTTGTCGTTTTGATAAATGAAAAAGGCGATCCATGACGTGACGCTCTGTACTGGCAGGAGTGAATGACATATGTCACGTGACTGATTTATGTCATTTACATACATTATGTATCGTTTCTATTGGCACAGGCGCGAGAGAATGTTACATAGTCTAGGCCTACAACGGTCACCCAATAGCCAGGGTCTAAGAATATGGCTATGGTATCTCCTGCCTGTCGTAAGAGGCGACTAGGCGGGGGCCGGAGGGCCTGCTGGCGGTGGTCGGGGTGGGAGCTTTGACCACCGAGCAAAGGGCCCGGGAAGGTGGCCAAGCGACGTGGCTCGCGGTGCATTGCACAACGAGGTCTCCAGGGGCGGCGTCACAGCTACCCCAGGGATGTGCCCCGGCAAAGTATGGGGGGACACCGGTGCGTTCTATCAGAGTACCCGGAGTCCCCCCTGAGCACTGAGGATGGCCACCGGGGGGGTTTTAGTGCGGTAAGAACCTGGCGGTAACATGTATAATCCTGTATAATTATGTCATTCAGACGAATTTAAAGTCTAATCGAAAATATATATTTTTGAGTTTGAGTTTGAACGATATCTTCATAGTCTCCGTACTGCTAAGTAAGCAAATAATATATTCTGTGGCGGAGCTGAGCCTACTATTGATCGTAACATTAATCAAATATTCCACCAGTGGGGCCCGACTCCTTCGAGCCACACTCTCGTTGTGTTCAATATCTAATTCACCACGTTATGTCATAATTGGATGCTGATAAGCAATAATGTGTCAACCCACAAAAAGTCAAATTCAAAGGTTTTGATATATTTTGATAATGCATCACGTATTTAACATTCTAAAAAAGTGTTTCAAGTCATCTGAAACATAAAAGTACGTAAAAAATGGATTTATGTCATAAAACAAATCTTAAATCACGTATACAATCATCTTAAGACGCCATTTTCTCAAGTTTATGCGGGTTGACACATTATTGCTTATCTGCATCCAATTATGGTCGACCGAGCTGAGATTACATCGATACTTTCCGTAATAACAATATGCATGAAGCAATACAATAATAGATTACACACATATATATATATATATATATATATATATATATATATATATAATCACTTAATATGCAAATACAAATATAAATAAATACAAATAATGTAACGAAGTCGTGTTAAACTCCAAAGTTGTCTCTGTGCGCTTGGAAGCAGTCCGCCTGATAGTAATCCAGCTTATAATCGCTTGCAAAAACCTTAAATCGCGCATGACCTTATATAATGAATTTAGTTAGTGTGTCAAAATAGTGAAATACGAGACGATGTCACACCAAAACCTTCTTTTCACCAAATATGTTTCAACATCACAGATACATACTTCTCCGAAAATTTTCTCATACTTATGCATGTTTCCTCATTAATTTTTCCTTCACCATTAAGCTAGTTTTTTGGAATCACTGCACTTAGTTTTTATAGAATAACTCATTGGTACAGGTAACCGAGTATGATATTCAATTTAGTTGACTAGTGCTATCGGCCATAGAATTTCATGCCCTATATTTTATATAGAACGTTTTAATACATATTTTAGTAGTAAATTTCGTAGCATGCCTGTTTTGATAGCTGTTCTCTGAAAGCTTATCGACATTCATAAGTTGCCTTACTAGATCCATAACTTAATCTGTACCTAAATCATTTTCATATTGATTTTGTATTATGGTATTTACGCTCACTACACTCTCCCTTGCTTAATAAAAATAATTGGAGATACACAGAGACAGATGAAGATAAGTGAAGCGTGCGCTGTTCAATAAGGATTTCAGATTGACTCGTTGATTAACAATATAGCGTCGTGCATAATATGGACACTAGGTAATTTTAATAAGTTAATGGAACAGGGGAGGGTCAAAGCTCAGGCATTGTTGTCGGGCCCACGTCCTCCCTTCCTGGCCACCGACTTCGGGCTCCACACAATCATTACGGCGGCGGCACCATTCAATCAACATGTCATTACAGTTGACACCTTAAATCATGCCGATCATTGAGGTGGAATTAAATATTGGATACAATTCGAAATAAACATATTTTAATCCTAGATTTCGCCCATGTCATTCATAATTTCAGTCTAATCAGTTCAGCGGTTCAGCCGTGAAACGGTCACAGATAGACACAGACACTCCCGCGTTAATAATATTAGTACTAAATAGTTTCTTTTATTTTCTTGAAATAAATTTTATTTCAAGAAAAAAAAACCCTTTTCCTGTGACTACGCAAACCTTGTACTTAGGTAGCAAGTTTTCAGTCACAATGGTATTGTCATACCAGCCGCGTCGTCAAAATATATGAAACACAATTATTATTTCTGGTTATACTGAGTTAGCGCGTCACAAGCGAATAAAAGCTCCGCTTGTAAATATAACATTTTCCGTTCTTTTGTTTAGGGTGTACCTGGTACTCCAAACTATGGCCAATACATGACGAACGTACATCCTTATATAGGTCAGTTTTCAGTAGAATGAAGTGTTAATCATCAACCCTGTCATGACCGTTCGAGGAATCTCAAGTATATCGGCGACCACTTCATGTTGCCGCTTTCATTTGTATATTCCAATGCAACACAAAGGCGGCTTTGCTTATACCGTCCTCGGAGGATATGGTAGTAATTTGACTTTAAACAATAACATAATTAATTCACAATGAGACACCTTTAAGCTAAGAATTTTGATATAGTTTACCATTTGTGAATCCCTAGGGAACAAAAGGTCGTCATTCTTGATTTTGATCAAAAGTCTAACGGCCGTTTCCAATAGCCTATCAAAGTTTACAGATGGATTGCTATCAACAAATATCTGTCAGATTTGATCCATCAATACCTTAAATATCATAATAATGTTAACTAGCGATAAGCTATTGCAATGAAAGGACAAAATGATAAATTTTTTTAGTGATGGATAGAACATGGAAAACGGCCGCAAGTAAATCCAGCTATTATTTAATTTGAATGTGTCACGAGCACTGTTCGAGCTTAAAGTTAATAAAACTCTGAGGCACCCCTACCGGATAAAGTGTAGAGCACGTCGTCATCTGGTGCTGCGGTAGCGTGCGCGAGCGCAGCCATCAGCACGAGGGCCACTGCCGGCGACATGGTAGGCACTGGTCACCACTCACCACACAAAATATAATATAACACTTATCACTTAAAATTTAACTGGCGAACATTTATGAAAAAAATACTGTCCCTCAAATATTAATATTTAACTTCTTAAGTTTATTGCTAAATCTCAGCAAAAAATATTATGGATATGGATTTAAGTGTCATTTAAATAAAAGTGTTAGTTTTTATATCCGGTGATGTGGTACATGTCGCCACGGCGCGGCGCTCACTCACAGCTCTGTGTAGTGGTATGCCGGCCACCATGCGCAGGCGCCGCTCGCGTTGCGCAACTGTGCACTTGCATTTGAGACCGGCCTTTCCTTTCTATGGCTGCAGGGCTGCCTCAAGGACCCACTGGTCGCTTCGGTGAGGGTTGCATCCCACGTATGCAGAGTCCCGTGTAGCATAGAAAGCTTCACTCTCCCATGTACCACTTTCTTCCATTTAATATTAACAACAACACCCACATTTCACCGAATATGATTGTGCCAACGACAGAGGGTGAGTCCATCGCCGTCTCAGGCACTATACATACGTCTTTGAATTACTTCTCGGACATATGCAGGTTCCCTCACGATGTTTTCTTTTACATTATTGTCCTCTTGTCCTTGGGGTGTACCACCATGGGTACTTAGAACTTCTGAGCTTTGACGTTCCATTTTTGTACCGTTAATTCAAGCTTAGAAGCTGAAAGTTCTTAATTCGTGCTGCTTAAACGATCATAGTTGGCCCCCTTATCCCATTTAACTGGCACTATGTATTTTTCTATTCTCTTCCGTATCTGAAAGTGAGAGAGACCTGTATTCACTCCATTTCTATCCATCTCATCTTGCACCCATAACTCGTGATTTTATTTCAAGCCGATCTACATTGCCTCCTATCGTGTTCTGGGGTTTACATACAATTTTAATATCACTAGTGTGTTATTCGAACACAAGAATAATAAATATCTTAGGAAATGTAAGCCTCCATTTCACCCTTTTATAAAGGGATGGAATTTGAGAAAACCTTTTCTAATTGTACATCACAATAAGTACACACCCTTCAAATGTCTCTGTCCCTAAGACCAGTGGTTCAGACTGAGCGTTGATAAATCAGTCATCCAGTAACTCTGGACTTTGAATTTAATATGTCTAGATAGATTGTCTAGTAGCAAGGGCATTGTGGTCGGTAATGGTATTGTATCCCGTCAGGTGCCATCGTAATTTCCTGTCCAAGTTAGTAATTTGGTGTTCGGTGCAGCCCTATGCCGTCAATTAGTTTGATATAATAAACAAACGCACACACGCTGTGGTCACCAACACACCGCGGGACCGGTACTGTGCGCCCTAATACATATATGAAGGTACTAACGTTTTTGATTCTATTCATATGAACACACCAACTTCGTCACCTTACATAAAATACTTTCTTCGTCTCTCAATCCACACCAAATATTTGTTAAATTTAATTCTGATCCTGTAATTTAAATATACTAGTTTACGCCAGTTAAATGCTACCTTAAAATTTCAAAACATTGTCGCATTGAAGGACTTATATATATTTATTTTCGATCTTCGATAACTGAAGGCTTGTTAGTTTTAAATCATGTAACTTTTAGTATTTTATATAAAATCTGTTTAATTTCCAAATAAATAAATAAAACATCTGCCTGACCCTTCGGGAACTCATCTGAGGACACGTGAGCATATTATTTATTTGCCTAAACCATGCTGTGTAAACAAACGAACGAAGATACCTGATAAAACTCTTTTGAATAAGAAAGAGATTTGTCAGGTCATTACTGGTGAATTTTGCCATTGCAATCAATGCTGTTCGGGGTCAATGTGCCTGGATCTTATCTAACTAAACAAATTGACAATTTGAAGCAATATGATATTATTTACAGATAGTATTATCTGTTTCCTGCATTGTCTGCAATGCAATTTATTGTGCATTTGCCGACTTCGAACAGGAGACTGCTCTGGGTTTTGGACAGGGGGCCTACCATCATTACCGCCATCTTAAGTTTAAGCACAGCGTATTAAGGAATTCTTAGCTTTGACGTTGAATTTTACGATACCAAAATCAAAGCTAAGAAGTTTTTAATACGCGCTGCTTAAACGATCATAGTTAGCACCTGGTCAATTTATCTCAGACCTCATTCTCGCAGGAAATAGCCGATTTTCCTCGTAAAATGGATTACGGTGATCAGATATCAGTCGTTTCGTATAAAAATCTGATGATCAGCCACATCGGGATGTATCAAGTGCCGACCCCAACAATGTATGGGAAAAAGCCAGGCTGATTATGAAAGCTTGGCATAAATAAACCGTTACATGTAGCTATAATTAATATCTTCGATATTTAGCTGTTATTCGTTTAGGAAATATTGAATAGAGCGCAGTTACGTAAGTAGCAGTTGGACTGGTCTGGTCGGTGGTCGGCCCGTGGCCTGCTGCCACATATAACCAATTAATAGGAACCAACACTGTTTCATGTCCACACTCACTTCGCACTTCCGATTATTAAGCTCTACACACTGGTATAAAAGGGGCTGTGTATAGTATGTGAGACGAAAAAAATCCTGGATTACGGGCTTGAGAGGAACGTGCGCTTACAATATTTTTATTTGCTAAACACCAATACTAGTAGGGTACATGTTCCGTCATGAGTTAAGAGCGCGCAGCAACAATAATGAGATACTGCGTATGTTTTTATTCGCCTCACGCCATACATATAAACAGAGACAAACTCAATAAATGACTTCCTAGTGCGCAATCGATGACCTATATCTATTGGAAATTGTTGTTCCCTCATGATCAGACTCCATGCCACCACCACCATCTGCCACATACCACCACCTTCCTACCATGTATTTGATTGGAAGCAAAAATACTTAATATACTTCTAAAACGTTTTGACCTCTGTATGTTAATTGGATAAATGCAAGTGATTCTATTAATGATCACGAAAGAAACTTATTCAACAAATTGGAAGGATTATTTAACATATTAACTACATAGGGTAGCGCTTAACACGACTTCGACGATACCGTTGGTTTAGTGGTGAACATCAGTCTGCAACGCTAGGTGTAGTGGGATCGTTTCCCACGCCAGGCCAACATGTATGTGATCATAATTTAGTGTTTGCCTTGCGATTGGCTATTTTATTTATAATAAACATATATATAAAAATCGTGTTAGTTACACTGTAACTCAAAAAATACTGAAACGATTTGCTGAAAATTTATGGGGAGGTTGCTTAGAACCAGGAGGATATAGGATATCTTCTTATCCCGTTCCCGTGGAACGTGACATAACACGTGGTTATAACGCAATTGAGACTATTCTAGTTATTTCAACCGCACAATTAGTAATTCATATTTGCAAAAAATTACATTTAATCTGTTGTCTGCCATATGTAATACGTCGTTTATAATTATGTGCGATAATGTTTGGACAGTAGCACAGTGTCATCTTAACTAGATACTAAGACCTTAAATATAAAACCTTAGTAGTTAAAATGCAGGCTTACTGCAATGTGTGCATGAAGGTAGGTGAGTGCGCGTGCGCCGCTGGCCGCGCAACTAGGGTAAACGACACCAAGTCGACGTTCGACTGTCAGACCAATGACCTGCAATACCCACGAGGAAAATGTGTACGTAGGTACATTTCCCCTTGAGTTTTCTTAATTCTTCAAGAGCCGCGGTGACCGCTGTACTAACAAAGGTTTCAAAAAATAATTTATTTGCAATGATTTCACACAACGTGCTATAGGGTGAAGGAAAACATCGTGAGGAAACCTGCATATGTCTGAGAATTAATTAAAAAGACATATGTGTGGTGCCTGAGACGGCGATTGACTAGATCTATCACGTTGGCACTAAATCATCTTCGGTCAAAAGTGTGTATTGTTATGACATCACTTCTGCCTGCTTACCTTTTCGGGGAATACAGCCGCGAGCATATGTATGTATGTAATTCTAGTCACTTGGTCGTCGAAAATTGTGAAAATTTGAATTACCAAGCGACAACCAATGTCGTCCTAGCGCCATGGGAGTAAGACTAATAAACGATTGATTTCAATGATGTATGTAACTCAATATAGCTCAAAATGTCGCTTGGTAACTTTTGCCTTTCAAACGTCGATATATTTGTGGTATTGTTGCAAATGTTATGCTCATTGGCAAGGAATAAGGCTGCAGTAGCCGCTTACCATCAGTCGGGCTGTAACGGTGTAAGCTTACTTCAAGTAATGAAAAACGGCAGCGACGTAGGAAGCTAACTAAAAAAAGCAATTACGAGTACATGAAAACAGTCCACATGCTCGTAATCGGGGTTTATCAATTCCAAGAATGATTGAATGCTTGTCCGGATATTACGTTTCAATTAGTGGTACGACGATAAATTTAAAATTCTCCCTTATACCGCTGGTGGCACGAGACAACGAGACAATGTCGAAATTGACTGCTTTAAAATTGGAAACAAATGCGCCTGATATGATTTTAATTGCAAGAGTATGCAATATAATGTATTGATATGTTTTAGTTAGTAGGCACTTTTAAACAATGTATTAATGATTGGTGTTAATGAGGCGAGCGAGTTCTAATAACTTGTTTGAATACAACATCCTGTCCATCAACCTGGTTGGACAATGAGTATATTTCCCGTTTATTAACCTGGAAGGTCAATGTGAATTTTTAAGCTTTACAACCCAACTGGAGGTAATGGATAGCTATGGAAAACTAAGACATTATTGTTTGTCATTTTGGGTCAATGAGTTAGTTAACGTCGATTTTTGGCCTGGAATGTGTTGGAAAGTTGGAAAGGAACTATTGGTTTCATGGGGAACATCATAGAATATTTTTAAAGTGGATAAAAAGGCGAGAGGGTATAACGTCACGAGTATAGAGCGCGCAGCGAAAAATAGTGGGGTTACTGCTAATGTATTTATTCAGCTCGCGCCATACATATAGACAGAGACGTAAATCATAAAATGATTACTGCGCATTCAAAGGTACTCGTGACGTGACACCCAGACACGTTCATAAACTGCAGTAACCGCTTACCATCAGGCTATCAATGCACGGTTATTTTCAGTATAAAAAAAAGCACGAGAGAAGTATTTATAGTCACGTGGATTTTTACTATCTTTTTCATTAATGATCTCGATATTTTTGTTTATTTAACACACTGCCCTTGGTGTATATTTAGAGCGATCTCAGAAAGTAGGCTTTAATATTATTTTATTGTTCACGTGTAATGTCAAGGACGATCAAAGGCTTCCTTAGCAATTCCTAAAGATAAGTACCTACATCTGATTTTGACTTCTGGTTCCTTAGGCATAATTTAATATGTGCGAAACGAAGCCCTTATGGGGAATTATTATGTTAGCTTGTGAGCCATGCCACTGGACCAAATTCCCGAAAAAATGCTTCAGCAATCAATTATAATTTCACACATTTTGTAAATTACTAAAATTTATTTTGCGTCTCATTTTTTGTGTGAAAAACAAATTTTCTTTCTTTCTCTCATATTTGCAAGACCACGCATTCATGTATTTACTAGGATGAACGATACAATACGAGATCAGCGTAGACAGTCTCGTTGGTCGAGTGATCGCAAGCGTTACTGCGGAGAAGTGGCGGAACACGAGGTATTGGGTTCTATTCGGCCCCAGGGTCGGGCAAGTATCTAGCGGGTTTTTTCCATCTTTAATTTCCCAGTAGCAGCTTGGAGTCTGGATTATTAAATTGAAATTGTATGCACAACGAGGTACAAAACTGAGACAGGAGAAACTCAAGAGTAATGGGCTCGCCAACTGGCGAAATGTGGATGTACCATAAGTATACCTCTCCCTACCCCTTCGGGAATAAAGGCGGGAGAAATATAAATTGATGTGCAAACGTGCGTGAAAACATGTACCTTAAAAACTTCTTCATCTTCTTCTTCGTCTTAGCGTTTTCCCGGCATGGTGCTGGGGTCCGCTCTCTCTCCTCCACTTTGCTCGGTCTTTGGCATCCTCCTCTGCGATGATTTATATTGTATCTGTATATGTAAAATATTTTTTTTGATAAGAGTAATTACTGAGTTTCCTGCCAGGTTCTTCTCAGTACAAGCAACCTTACAAACCTGGAGGTAGGATGTGTCATCGTGTCGTTCTGACGATTTAAAAGTAATTTGTTAGAAGTCAAATCAAATAAAGAGATTTCGAATTGAATTGTAATTGGAATTTGAGAAATCCTCATACAGTATTTTAAGGGACCACGCGTTCTTCGAGCTATTATACCAACCAGTTTATAAATATTAAGTATGTATTTACATCATGTATCTGCGTGCCATTAAGTCTCGCACCAGTTCCCAGATACACTTCCTATTTATAAGTAAACGTCTCATTGTAACATTCAAATTGTTTAATTTTTCTCATTATGTGCAAAGTGCATTTGCACTTACTACCTAGTATTGGCTACTTATATATATTTAACTACCTGTGTCCCGCGGCTTCACTCACGTAGACTTAATTTTATTAATAGTCTACGTTACATTAGCTATCCGACAGTGAAAGAAACAAACAGGCAGACAGAGAAAAAAAATTAGTTTTTCTATATCTGTGCCGTGTATCCTTTCATAATTATGCATTTAATCAAAATGTGTAATTTTGGAAGTACATGTGCATACATTTAGTTGACACGATCTGTACCCCGCGGTTTCCCCCGCACTTCATTTCATGGCAGGCTTTCTTTCGCGGTACCTTAATTTACTTTGAAAATAAATGTAGCCTTAGTTACTCCTTGTAACATCATTTATCTGTTATTGCAAGTCCCATTAAAGTTATGTTCTGTCGTTTCAGACATTAGCCGCAACAAACAAACAGACAGGGAATTTTTTTAAATATAGATTTTTTTCTTGTCGGTATGTACCGTATCGTATGTACTTATAAATATGTTTAATGCAAAACTGTTAATTTAGATTTATCAACAGACACTGAAATTTTATTAATTTGTATGTATGTATGTATAGATTTAAAAAAGTCATAGTGGCCTTGAGGTTTGAGCAGTCGCCTGCTACACAAGCGACGCAAATTCGAATCCCAGCGAGCCTGTACCAATGAGTTTATCTATAAAACTTATGTACAGTGATTTCACACCACGTGCTTTACGGTGAAGGAAAACATCGTGAGGAAACCTGCATATTTCTGAGAAGTAATTCAATGACGTATGTAAAGTGTCTGAGACGGCGATGGACTCACCATCTGTCACGTTGGCACTTAATCATCTTCGGTGTAAAGTGGGTGTTGTGATTACAACACGTATGCCTACCCCTTCGGGGAACACAGGCGTGAGCATATGTATGTAAGTTAATTTCATGGCTGCCTTTAAATCTACTTTGAAAATAAATGTAGCCTTAGTTACTCCTTGTAATATCATTTATCTGTCATTGCAAATCCCATTCAAATATGTTTTGCCGTTTCAGACACTAGCCGCAACAAACGAACAGACAGAGAAATATTATAAATATAGATTTTTTCTTGTCGGTATTTATGTACCGTATCGTATGTACATATACCAACAGACACTGCAATTTTATTTATCTGTATGTATGTATAGATTTATAAAGCTGAAATACACGTTATCAATTGTGTTAATAAGCAAATTAACAGGTTATATTAAAATGTTAGGGAAGTACTGCAGCGGATCTAACAGAATTGGTATGAATATTTAAGTGTATCTATAGATAGATAATGTATTCGTTAGCGTGTGCGCGTTGACCTGTTCCGTGTGCGAAATTACTTGTTTGATCATTTGTCAGTGTGTGTAGGAGGTGACATTCGGTTTATACTATTCTGGAAATTTCCTTCCGTTTGAGACACGAACCAATTCTACCATACGTAAACATTGGCAAACTACTTAAGACTACAGTAAGTATAAATATATTACGATACACATTTAACGTAGTTTCTTTCTTCAGACTATTTAATATTTAATGAACATAAAAGCGGTTATTGTGACTGAACTATGATAGTAGATACGTGTTCTCGCAAATTTCATTGTAGATCATAATAAGACCTACAAACCCGTAGTACATGATTTTGTTCTATTGTCAATAGCTTTTGCAGCGCACGCATAAATAGATTTTCGATTTTACAGGTCGGGTTACAAAATCGCAACAATAAAATATAGCTAATCTTCCTCGACAAATGGCCAGCTCTGAAAGATTTTTTTCAAATCGAACCAGTAGTTCCTGAGATTTGCGCGTTCAAACAAACAAACTTAGCTGCTTTGTAATATTAGTATAGATTTCCAAACAGTAAGGAATCTAGGCGCCGATTATGAAATTAAGCGTTTGCATCATTGAGTGTGAGGGTTGTCGATGTTTAAGATTTTAAAATTTACTCTTTTATTTACAGTCGAAATAATTTAGTTTTGTCATTTAGCGTCTATCTGTTTCGAGTGATTTCTTCCAAGATTCCTGACAAGATTCTTGTTAAGCTTATATTTAAACTGTGACTCGGCATCGTGACACCTAATGAGCATAACGAGCACGATGAAGTAACACACACCATTTCATTTCCGAATCAAACCTGTGCCACGGTTTGGTACGTTTTAACACTTCGTTCAATCGACGTCGCTTGGCTCTTGGCGTGGCTCGAAATGCGTTGATATTTTTGGTTTGTGGTTGGATGTCAAACATGGTGGATTACTTACACGATGTATATTATTGTGAGCCACTATATACAAGGTCACGTGACGACGTACATTTACTAATTTATTTTTGGTGTACCGAAATACAGGTTTTACTCTTCGTCGTAGGTAACTATATTGTATACTTGCTACTGTATGTACCTACGGATGAACCTGTAAGTACATCACTCGGTAAAAAGCCTTTCGATATTATTTTACAGTTTAAATATGTAATTATGCGCCACTTAAAAATGCTAATATCAATTCCGCAAACAATATGTCTTGAGAATTTATGTCGCGAACCATTTGTCGCCAAAACTAGGATGTTAAATTTCCGTGTTGAATTTAGCAAAATTATTCATTGAAGAATTACAAATGTATTACTACTTTTAATATTCAACTATTATTTTCACACATGCATGCTGATACAATGAAAAAGATAAATATAATAAAAATAAAAATTATAAATAAAACACGGAATTTAAATTAGTGTCTGCGGGAATGGTGCCCAGTAAGCTGGCTGCGTTACCTCGCTGGATCGCTAAGCTAACCAAAATGTTGACTTTAGAGTAACAACAATATGTAAGATGCGATCGATGCACCTAAGGCACAGTAGCAATACAAGCTTTACAACCAGTAAGGAATCTAGGCCTGTTGTTTTAAATAAGATCGTTGGAACCCTCACGGTTGGCACTCTTAAAGATTGTTATTTCCTGTCAAAATAATATATATATTTCGTACAATGTCGGTGCAACACGTGATGTATACGCGATCTGTCACGACGTGACACCTCTCTCTGTCATTACGCCTATTCCGCTTATTTTCTCTTATACGCGTGCGTCTGTGTGATTTCAAACGATTTGTTTCTAGTTTCCTAGCTGCTTGTCACGTTTAAACTTAAACTAAGGCTAAGCTAAGCCTAAGGCTTACATTGTGTCCCACCGACCACTACCACCATACTCCAAGCTATAAATCTTCCTTGAAATATATTACATGCCTCAGGCTGTTACAGTGGAACCTAATTTCAAGTCAATCTTTTGTAAACTTACCTATGTGTAAAGTGTATACCTAAAGTGTTGCAATTAATATAATTATTTTTTTCTTTTTAGTGACCAAATTTAAAAATTTTCAAATTGGTTCAGGCGTCGGTTAAATTGTGTGCATTGGGTATTCTTTTGAATTTACGAATGTGAGCATTGATTGATTCATATAAAATGTAATAATTATTTGATAAACATCCACATTAGGTTACATCGGAAACTCCAGAGAGCGAATAGTTCACCTCGCCGAGAGGTGAAGGTTGGTGAATCACATGAGATAATTACATTCATTACGAAAATACCCAAATTGAAGAAAACCATTGTCAAGTTCATGCCAAATATGTCATGAACTAATAACCAAATGCCACATATAAGTATGATAGATACGATTGCTTCACCATTTGAGACTGCTCGATTAACTGACTTACTCGATACCTACTATTGCCACAAAATAAAAACCTACAGAAGATCAGCTCCCACACATTGGTGGTAGCAGGCGTACGCACATAATAATCAGAATGTACTGCTTACCCCTAAGGATGTATATCCCACCACACCATCTATCCGCGTTGGGTATGTAAGTGGACGAAGGGTGTGTGTGTGTGTTCCACTCTCCCGTCACGTAATCGTGTCTGTGACGTATAGGCACAAAATGACAGAATCTATCTTATTTATTTGCATATACTACATCAATCGAGATAATCCGTATATATACGGATTATATTTCAACAACGACATTTTGCTGCAAGTTATTAGAATAAGCCTGATTAGAGACATCATAGTACGCACGAATAAGTGTGTGTGCATCGATTTAAAAAATAAATAGGATAAACAGGTGATGCAACACCCACATTTCACCGAAGATTATTAAGTGCCAATGTGACAGATGGTGAGTTCATCGACGTCTCAGGCAGGTATATAGACGTAATTACTTCTCAAACATATGCAGCTTTCTTCACTATATTTTCTTTCACCGTAAAGCTCGTTGCGTGAAATCACTGATTAGGTTCTAGATAAAATCATTGGCAGACCGCTGAAATTTGAACTAGCGTCGCTGCACCGTAGACTACGTAAATCCCTCTACCTCCACGGATATTCATCGATGTGTAATGTATTAGAAGCCGTCCTTGTGGTGTGTTTATTATTGAGTGGTGTGACACCGAGGGCCGCGCTGGCATTGGGGGCAATGTCGGCAATAATCGCCAAACGCGTCGCTTTACATATTAGGTGTGGTTAACTAGACCTCAACCCGCCACCGACAGACACCTAAATATCACAAATTCTGAATGCATTATGCTGGTTAAAACCCCGGCTGTGGTTTATTGTGCTACCAGCTCTACGAGCGAGTTTAATTAATAATAATTAATGTTTGGAAGGACATTATCACACAGCGCCATCTAGTCCCAGAAGCATAGCTCGACTGTGGGTACCAGACAACGGATTTAATATTAATACCAATACTATAAACGCAATGTTTGAAAGAACATGTTTGTGACTCTTTCACGCAAGAAGTATTAACTGGATTTTGATGAAACTTTACAATAATATAGTTTCCACATCAGAATAACACATAAGCTATAATATTTAATGATATTATGTGAATTTTACAAAACAAAAAAGATAAGTCTAATCCTGCGCAGACGGAGTCGCGTGTATCACCTAACATAGTTATAACTAGCTGTGCCCCGCGGTTTCACTCGCGTAAATTTAGTTTTATATGATATATCAGTTTAATATTGACGAAGTTTTATACAAACTTTCATCCCCTATTTTATCCCCTTGGGGATAGAATTAATCAAAATCCTTCTTAGCGGATGCCTACGTCGTAACATCTACCTGCATGCCAAATTTCAGCCCGATCGATCCAATGGTTTAGGCTGTGCGTTGATAGATCACTATGTCAGTCATTCAGTCACCTTTGACACACACCAAACACCTATTTATTCTTACGCGGGAATCGAACTCAACGCACTTAGTGTAGTGCAAGAGGTATACTAACCACTACACGTATAATGACTTCAGGAACCCAGCATCCGTCACCATTTACCACCCTGGCACCTAATTAGTCTTCGGCAAAGTGCGCTTGGTACCTTTGAAATCTCCTTCAGCGTTCCTTGGAGAGAGCTTGGAGAGAACATGGGGCCTACCATCATCGGCTTAACGAGCGCGTATTAGAAACGTCTGAGCTTTGATGTACCGTAGAATTAAACGTCAAAACTTAGAAGTCCTTAATGATAGTCAACTATTACCCTGAACTATCTTATACCAACACTGTCGGCGACGCTAGCGAGTATAGATTATGAAAACGGTGCAAATCTCGTGAATTAGTCTTTGAATAAGGAGTTAGGAAACTCCTTCAGCGATCCTTGGAGAGACTGCACTTCATGTGTGAGAGAGAGTTGGGAGAGACATAAACACATTATTTAAAGTATCAATTCAACTTACTTTTAGTAATGTCTGTCGGCTTGTGCCAAGTTGGATTTGGTGTCTGCAGCAACCAGATTTGATCATTAACATTTCTGATATATCCGCAATAATATAAACGAGAACTATTAAATAAATTACGCAAATATTAAACGATTTTTATAATAAAAATCTGAAGTTGACACAACGGAAATACGTATATTTTAAACATTTGTATGCTTTAAGTAAATCCTTTGTTTCTGGGCTCGTGGAATATAAACCATAAAACATCCTACTAATATTACTACTAATAATTATACTACTATTACTACAATATTATAAAAGCTAAAATTGGTCAGAATCGATACATGTTTGTTACTCTTTCACCCGATGTTTAATATGTTGTTAAAATGTAATGTAATTAGATAATTAAGTTAATATTTACATGCCCTAAAATTGGGTGAAATATGTGATTCTTGTAACCTTTAATAACACCTACCCTTTGTACCATATTTCTTGTGAATAAATATTATTTCTATTTCTATTTCTATTTCTATTCCCAAAAAAAACAGAATGGATTTTGATGAAACTTTACAATAATATAGCTTACACGTCAGAATAACATATAGGCTGTAATTTATAACGATATTGTGTGAATTGTCTAAAATATAAAAACAAGTCAAATCCTGCGCAGGCAGAGTCGCGGGCATCAGCAATAATTGAGCTATTTGTCAACCTCATATGTCGAATATTTCTTCCCTTATTTGGGAACCATCTGTAGGCTGGATTATAGAAAACCAACTTATAAGCATAATATATACATTTCTACAGGTGGCGTCAGTAGTTATAAGCGCTCAGAGAAAATAGTGGGGGTAACTGTGCATGTTTTATATTCGGAAGACAGACGGACTCATAAAAGTAATGCGCATTGAAGGTCAGCGCTCTTAGCTCATGACGGTACTTTCACATACATATCAAATCGATGGGACAGGCCCAATACTTTCCATGTTTTTGAATAAATGCATGTTTTGAATGCCACCTCGTGTATTACAAGCTATTTATTAACTTAGTTTTTACAGGGCCTATGAACAAACAAAGTATTTAAGTTATTAGTTTGTTTGGTATGTGTGTTTGTCACATGTACACACATGCCACGTACGTCATAGTTAGCTAATTGAGGCTAATATGGAGTAATTAATTATTTATATCACTGTAATGAGATTTAATTCTTTCGTGTCATGGAAAATTCTGACAATCTTAAACAGAGCAGTTTAACATGACTAGTTATATTGGGTTAGTTATTTTTAACTAATATATATTTTTATGGTCACTTGTTTATGTTTATGTAAGTTGGTATTTGTATACTGGTTGTTTGACGTCGTTTATGGATTAGCTGTGACGTGTTTTGTGTACATAAACTATTGAATTAGAGTGGTGGCTCGGTGGTTGAGTAGTCATGCTTCGCAAGTTTCCATCTTGCTGTTTTGTAAAAGTTTTTCTCAAAACTCAAGTGCAGTGGGAACACTATAGTCTTTATTTTGCAGGAGTTGGTGAGGGTGATGAGCACCATTAAATTTTTTCTCCTGTATTTACGTCAAAGTAATGTCGACTAGTCGATTTGAAGTTTCTGTAACACATCGAACGATTCGTTCCTAGATTCAGTACTGCTTGTAGCAGGCTTATATGTATACATATAACTAAAATTAAGTGTCTGTTTGTAATTTCAAATTAACAGCTTTTCACTTGCAAAATGTATATACGGTAATGACATAATAAACATAAATTATTTTCAATATTTATCTGTTTTTCTAAAAAAAAAATTTGTTATGATTTCCTCTTCTATATCGATTTTTATGGGACTTTCACTGACAGATAGCTCATGTAATAAGGAGTAACTTAGGCTACTGTAATTATACGTAAAATAAATATCTCTAAATAACATGAATTATATTTTTAATCCAACGCAGAATAAACCGCGGACCCTAGCTAAGCTTATAAATATATCTTAAAGTGTCATAAATCCGATAGTCGTAAAGTTCAAAGGAGTACATATATTGGAGTGGCTCATTATAGTTTTATAGTGAGTGGTCAGAGCTTAGGCAGTCCTTGGTGGTTAAGGAGTGCCACAATCCATGATTTAATTGACAAATATCTTTAATTTATCAGATCATCTTCATCTCCCTGGCCTTTTCCCATACATTGTTAGGGTGATTTTTATACGAAGCGACTGCCATCTGACCTTCGCTACTTTTGACGACTATTTTAGACCTCCGACTGACCTGTAACGATTGCCAAAGTTGATAAATTGTCAACCGGGACCGACGGCTTAACGTGCTCTCCGAGGCACGGAGGGAGCTCGGGCGGTCACCCACCCTATTACTGGCTAGGGTTTAGGTTGCTTAACTTCGCTAATCAACTGTGCCACGACATCCTCTCCTAATGTATTGGACATTTTAATGTAGACTTTAAATTATTTTGATATTTTCTGAAACCCATGTAAATTCGCGATTGTACATTATTATAAAATGCTTCTACCGAGACTAGCGGCGCATACCTGCAGTTTCATCCGCGTAGATTGAATTTGATTCCCGTGGAACCCCAAACGTTTTTTTTTAATAAAAGCAGCCTAAGTTACTCATTGTAACATTAGCTATCTTCCAGTCAAGGTCCCGTTAAAATCGCTCCACCGTTTCGGAGATTACCCGGAACAAACAGACAGAGATATTTTTTTTAATTCGATTTAGAGACTATTTGGGCCAAATTTTTCTACTTATAAATAGTTTTATGTACTTATTTGAATATGAAATATAAAAAAAAATCCATTTTTTTATTCAATATCTTACATATACACTTTCATATGTACTTAGTGAAAAGATGTTATTTTGGAATTACAAACAAACACTTTAATTATATTTATCTATATCTTTAATAATATAGAGTATATATATATATATATATACTCTATACACCTATATGTGGATGTTAGCTGCAGACAAAAACCATTATGTGTATCGTAATTTATAGAATTGGATATAATAACATTTGGAAATAGGTTGGATTTATTCATAGATAAGTCCATTTCAAGGTTCACTAGTTTTTTAGTTAAATATGTCTTTTAGCAAATTATGGCCACAATAAGATATGGTATAAACATCCTAAATCAAACCCACTGGTGGACATTGAAGCCCAATAATAAGTTATATTATAATATATCGCGTAGATTTCATTTAATACGTGACCCGCGGAACCCTTATGGCTTTTTAAACAAAAGTAAGTTACTCCTTGTAAAATTAGCTATCTGCCAGAGAAAGTCCCGCTAAAATCGGTCCACCCGTTTTTTTTAAATATTGGTATTTTTATTTCAATACCTTATATACTTTCATTTGCATTTATTGAAAAGCTGTAATTTTGGAATTACAAACAGACACTCCAATGTTATCTATCGGGATAGATTCATGAATTAACTACTTAATTACCTGCGACTCATTATTAAAAAACATAGCCTAAGATAGTCCTTGGTTTAAAAGTAGCTCAATCTCTTTCTGTGATACGGATTTAAAAAGGGTTGGATATAGTTTTAGTCAGAGTTTGTAGTCTTTAAGTAAACCATGTCCTGTAATGAGGGGGTAAAGTTTGGATGCACTTTATGTATATGAAACATGATTTTGCATAAAAATCTCTCAAGATACATAACTGCAAAGATTTATGAATATCTTTAAGAAAAATCATGACAAAAATTAATTGTGAAGTAAACGCGTTGAAGTCTTTCATATGAGCTTTGTTTACCGTTGATTGTGGCAAATCGGACGCTCAGAGCCAATGACAGAATAAAACCGTTGAATTTTTCGGTCATTTATCCAAAAAGAGAGGCGATAGCCTCCAGAAGCTAATCGTCACCGAAAAAATAGAAGTAAGAGACCACGTGGGCGAATACCTCTACGCTGGACAGATCAAATCCGCACCACACTTGGGACAACGCTACAGGACGCCATGCGTGAAGCCGAGAACAGACCCTGATGGCGAGACATCATGTGAACCAGGGAGGTCACGACTCTCAGCAAGGAGGAATACGACGTCATGAGAGAGATGTCAAATAGGGTCAAATTGGTATAGTGGGTATATTATTATAATTCGTGGGTGTATATCTGTTTTTTTCACCTAAAAAATATCAAAAAATAGGGAAGAGACTGGATTAGTGCCTGGTTAATGGCAATGGGCTCACACACAATATTATTGCCAATATGCACATTATTTATTTTAAAAAAAAAATGTTATATGTAAGAAATAATATAGATAGCTTTAAGAAAAATTGTGATATGCACAATATAAATACACGCAACAGAGATTAACTCCGTGTCCCTGTAACTAGACTGTACAAAACTGGTAACTCTTTTGTGGGGCAAAGTATACGCTTTTTTCTACCATTAAAATGTGTGAACTCCATTTTTAAGTTTTAAGGCCATTTTTAATCATCGAACAGAAACTTTGTGAAAAATCATATTATAGTGTGACTGAGTATATTGATGATAGCCAAGCATGGCAATGAGTTGGTCACTCTTACATTAAATTGTACTAAAACAACCCTATGTATAAAGAAGGGACCATGGAAAAAAAAACGCCGTGTAGTTTGTTTCTCCGTTTCTTCTCCTGACAGGCTTACATTTAAAAACGGTAGTAAATTAACATAAGTTATCGTAAAAAATTACGTTCAATAAGTGTTCCAAGTTTCCCTCATGTTGAATAAAACTTTTTGATTTGAATGGATTTGATTGACAATATTATTGCGTGTGTGAGGCTAGCCTTACATAACTGGCGAAATGTGTGTATACAAAACTACACTTATGCTCACCCCTTCGAAAAATACAGGCAAAGGCATTACATATATGTTTTTGTATGTATGTGTATATACTTATACAAAATTAACTTATGATTTATTGACTAAATTCTTTATGAGTATAAGCCGATAAGCAGTATATTATATATACCGTTGAATTCAATAATCTACCATTGTGTCGTCCAGGTAGATTAATGGTATTTTAACTGATATGACTAACATTTGCTTTTCAAAACAACATATATTGAAATTGTATGCAAAATATTAAATTGATTTCTGATTTATGTGTCATTTGGAAAACCAGATGAATTCGTTACGTCTGAATATATGATGGTGTGTTGGATGTAAGTGCCGATAAATAAACATTCCTTCATAATTTCATAATATAAAATATAAATGAATATGCTCACGCCATCCCAGAAGGGGTAAATAGAGATTTTGTAACAACAACACCCACATATCACCGCTTCACATGGTTAAGTGCCAACCTGATAGATGGTGAGTCTATCGCCGTCTTAAGCACGTCTTTGAATTACTTCTCAGATATATGCACGTTTCCTCACGATGTTTTCCATCACCGTAAAGAACGTGCTGCACCTCCACATGTCTGAGAAGTTATTCAAAGTGGTATGTATAGTGCTTGTGACGGCGATGGACTCACCCTCTGTTAATTGTGGGTGTTGTTCACCCTTCTTCTGGGATGGCGTGATGAAACATTATTTTATTATAATACTGATAATTTAAAAGCATTTTTTTGCTATTTCGCCAATATCACGAAATGAACGGTGGAGACCCTTCATTGCGATATCTATACTAATATTATAAAGAGGAAAGATTTGTATGTAAGTATGTTTGTAACGAATTGGATGAAAAAGTACTGGACTGATCATGCAAAATTCTTTCAGCAATGAGTAGCTACATAATCAGCGAGTAACATAGGCTATATTTTATCCCCGTACTCCCACGGGAACGGGAAGCACGCGAGTGAAAACGCTTGACGTCCGCTAGTTTATTATATTGCAACTTAGCTTAAGTTCCCAGGCAATTGTTTAGAGGCACACCAAATTGATCTACGATGCACTCAATAGATTTTGGAATTATTTGACTTTGACTTTGACAGCTATGTGTCAAATGAAGGACTTATTAAGACCTTAATCGGATGACGGCGGCCAGTAGACCATCCTCGCCATATCTAGTCCTTTGGTAAGTGTGGGCGGTTATTTATTGTATTGCATGTTCCACTCTTGTTGCCAAATATTACGCAACTTAGCTTACACTGGTTCCGGTCTAACCGAACGTGTTCGAAGGTTATTGAGACCTGAGACATTATGGTAAGTGAGGCTTTGCATGGATTTAATTTAGTTTTGGGAGGTTACTGCCTGGAATATTACTCGTAAGGCGGAACTGGTAGCAGGCTGTCGACTCAATCGACTATACCTCCACCTTACAGAAGATAAATAATTCTACCTTACCTTACACCATAGTATTTATAGCTTTGAGTAGATACAATCTTCCGTGAGCAGTATTATCCGCGTGTTATTGCGGGTGTTGACAACATAGACTATGTTAGAATTTTTGAATACTTTATAAATACTGGACCGTTTTAAAAAAATCTTTCACCATTTGTTTGCTACATTATCACTGATGAGTATTTTATCCCCCTAATCGAGCGGGAACGAAAACTACGTGGGTGAAACCGCGTGACGTTCGCTAGTAAGTTATATACCATCAAACGGACCGCATGCTTTGATTGTAAAAATAACACAAAGACCACAGATCGTAGGATAAAATATGTTGTTGTTATGTAACGATATTTTGGAACAAAAGAAGCGCTTGTAACCTGCGTATTAATATCATACGTCGCGCAATTCTTTATACTTATAATAATCAATGTGTCGGTACATCTGTTGTTTATTAATTTCCTTAATTTATCTTGCAGAAGGCCTTTTGATTTCAATTTATTTTGGATGCATTGCCAATGACAGAATGTTGCTTCCAACAAGGATGTAATATGTTATTATTTAAGTCAGTTTTTATCGTTAATTGAAACCACCACAATAGTGTAACTTCGATGACCATAAACACACAATTTCGTATATATGTAGTTCGTTATTGTAAGTGTGACGTCATTTTCATATTTTCTTTGTCTGTGCATGCAAATGGATGCTTCTTGCTTGTTTATTTATTACCGTCTGCTACGCCAAATGCCCCGGGTTCGAACCTAGCGTCGTGAGAGCAAATAATGTTGATGTATTTCATATATATATATAAAACTAGCTGTGCCCCGCGCTTTCATCCTCGTGGAATTAATTTAATGCGTGGCCAAATGTGTTTTTTTAAATAAAAGTAAACTAAATCTTACTCCTTGTAACATTAGCATCTGCCATTGAAAGTCTCAAAAATCGGTCCAGCCGTCTCTGAGATTATCCGGAACAAACTGACAGATAGACAGAGATGATTTAAATTTTATTTTCTTTTCAGTACCTTATATACTTTCATATTCATTTAGTGATAAGCTGTTATTTTGGAATTACAAATGATATATGTATATAGATGTGATATATGTATATAGATGTACGTTGTTTGTCATGACTTACAGAGAGATCAAAGAGTTGGCACTGGATGGAGCCGACTGGAGGAGGTTGCATCAGTTACACGACAAGAGTAAGTGTTGATGTGCGATAAATATTTTTACAATGTTAATAGATAAAGGGCTGAGTATATTACCTACTTTGAATCCCGGAAAAAATAGTTAAAAGATATGAACGAGTAAGTCCACGGTTAACATCTCAAGGCTTTAAAAAAGGCTTTTGGCCGAATGATATAAAATATAACCATTACGGTTATATTTTATATCATTCGGCCAAATAAGTTGTTAAGTGTGCGGAACTACCGTAAAACATCTCATGTTTATGTAAACTATTGGTACCTGTGAAGATAAAGGGTATAGAGCCCATGATATTAGACCAGTTTTAATGTAGTTATGTCACTGCGTCCTCGGTTGCTCCCAAGTTTTTATACGAATTATTTGACAAGTGACAAATTGCGTGAGAACATTTTTTTTTCGCTTTGCGAGAGCTTAACGTAATCTTATAATATCATTGCTCACACATATATCTTGCTAGTTACACTATGTTAAGTTCTATGATTAAAATCACAATATTATGCAGATATTTTTATATTCTATTTAACTTCCGTCCGCGGCTTCGCCCGTGTATTATACTGTACGTACTAATTACTATCATCATAATTATGAATTTATACGTCAAACTCTTGCAAATTTCCCTATTCATCCTGTCCAGTGCCATCTGTCTCTATCTCTTTTTCTCTAGTATAATAATAGCTACTCAAGTTATCTAAAAAATACAAATATTTTATATTTTTTATATTCTGCATACAGAGTTTTTGTATTAATACACACACATTTTGCCAGTTATGTTTAAGTCCCATATGATAGGGGGCGAGGCTGTTACTGGGAAATTACACATGGAAAAATCCAATAATGATTATTCCAATAATGAAAAATTAAATTCCCGACCCGGGAATTTAACGTAGGACCTCGTGTTTCGAGGTAGCGTTAGCGACCACCACATCAATGAGGCAGTCTATAATTAGGAATACTTATAAATTCAATATAATTTATTAATTAAAGAGCTATGCTTGGTTTTCTCTGAAGGATTGGATCTGCAACGATTACATCCGACAGGGAACCAAAGTGATCGACATAGCTCTAAGAATTAGCAAGCTGAAGTGGCAGAGGGCCGGCCATATCTCGCGAAGAACCGACAGCCGCTAGGGTAAACGTGTTCCTGAGTGGAGATCGCGACTCGGCAAACGTAGTGCCCTCCGGCCCTCCGGCCAGGTGGGATGACGATCTGCGAAACACTGCAGGCAGATGCTGGATGCGGCAAACTGATAGAAGATAGGGCTGTGGCGCTCATGAGGGAAGGCCTATGTCCAGCAGTGGAGCAATATAGGTTGATGATGAATGAATGATATATCCAAGGTAGGCATGTTAGTTTTTAGTTATACGTTATCTTCAGTTAAATAAATGATAAGTTAATTGAAAAAAAACGTAGGCATTGAGTGTCAGTACTACCTAAATCTATTTGTTCTGAAAACAATAGAGTTGCATTCTAGTCTGACCTTGCACAGCACTTGAATATTGCCATGTATTGTTGCAATTAACATAAAAATACTAATACATTCTCTTGCATACGGACCTCCTCTGTTTGAGGCAATGACCTTTATACAGTGATGTCACACGAGCTTTACTGTTAATACCATTAACTACAAAAGCGGCAAAAAAATCAAGTTTATTATACGGGGACTAAAATAAAAATTTAAGGGCATTTTGATTTTATTCTGCTTTTTTAGTATTTTTTGTTATTGTGGCAACATCTATGCAAATGTCAACTGTCTAACTATCACAGTTCTTGAGACCACTGGACCAACGGTGCCGTGTATGTGCAGTCGTACAGAAAGCCTGAGAGGCGGCGACACATCACAAAAAGGCCTGTCTGCTTTTTGGGTGACCTTTAACAGAACGAGTGAAGGTATAAATATAGTTTGTGAAGACGTGTTGTACCTTTTGGTTCATTAATAGCAAAGCAAACTGGAACAGAATGAGAATGTCAGTTATAAAAGCAAACAAACACACATTAAAGTGAATAGTATGCATGTACTTAGTTTAATGAAGTAGGCGGAAGGCAAACGCTTTCTGGTCCGTATCAATGCTGCAAATATCTTTTTCATCTATACCTTGACTCTGACAGTTCATACATTCTTCGAGTAGGACTTGGTAGTAAAATATGTTCTTACAACAACATTTAACAACATCAAATTCGGTCGTATAAGATTAGTTTTCAACTTTGTCCAGTCATGCCATCCAGCCAATGAAGAAATATTACATTAATACACGGTTCTCTTCATCTTCTTTGAAACGTATAATTTTAAGTCGCAATCGTTCGTATCTAAGCTAAGCTAAGTTACGGACCTTGATACGGTTTTTACTAACGTATAGAGTTGTACTCCGATAGTTTAAAAAAAACGATGTTATATTTATATAAAGACGACAAAATTCTGGTGTGAAATATAGTGGTGAAAAGAAAAGAGAGGAGCTCGTGGCACATTTACATTTGCGCATATCATTCGATCAGCGAAGTTAAGCAACCCTAACCCTAGCCAGTAATTGGATGGGACTCCGCCCGAGTTCCCTCCGTGCCTCGGAGAGCATGTTAAACCGTCGGTTAAATTGGCAACCGGGTGCCAATTTATCATCTTTGGCAACCGTTACAGGTCAATCAGAGGCCTGAAAATATAGTCTGACAACAGGTTTAACCCACATCACAGATTTTTCTCGTTAAAGGGTTGCGAAGGTCGGATGGCAGTCGCTTCGTATAAAAATCATGTGATGAGCCACATCGGGTTGAACCAAGTGTCGACCCCAACAATGTATGGGATAAGGCCAGGGACGATGATAGTGGAGAAAATTCTACGTTCTGTAAAGGCCTTAAAAAATCGTAACCCGAAGTGAAGCGCGGCGGCTCGCTAATAGGTTATAAGCTTGAAAATGTTTGGAAATCCCTAAGCCTCTAGGTGTAATTTAAAACAAGAAAAATAATATTAAATGTCATGAATAATATTAATTTCATGCAAGTGGTGAATCGCGGCTGCTCATCGCATTATGTAGATGTTAATCGACGTGGTATATAGCTACGCTGTCATCAAATCTTGCTTTACATTATATATTATTTATTCTACTGCAATCGTGTTTGCGACATATACCTACTTTAGCAGTTCCTATTCAGAACAAGATTTGTTTAATTTGTATTTAAATCATTCTATGCCGGTTATAATTTGTAGGCATTTTTATATTTAGTAGGAGGAACTAAGCTAAACAGGTATTTTTTATATTCTTTTAATATTTTATTTTTGAAATTTTCGCAAATTATAATTTTTGATGAAGGAATTCCAACATTTCGCCAGGAACATTATCTGTAAAAAAATTAAAGACGAATGTATTATTAATACAAATCGTTACTTAATTATCTTCAATGAAAAGTGGGTGTAGTAACACCTCTGCTTGCTTACCTTACGAGATACAATAAGTACTTATGGTGACCACACGAGCGCCATCTAGTTATTTTTGTCGGTAACTTTTGACTACTTCATTTATTGGCCAATGTATAGTTGTCAATGGGAGTACCCACCTCAAGAATGTATGTTAAGCCAGGGCGAAGATGGTTCCTTCATAGTGGTCTACCGACAGTGACCTTCGCCAACGCTTATTTATTTACGACCATTCAACGCCAAATTCACTCATACAAAGGACAGGAAGATTTCCCATTTGAATTTTTTTACAAATTAAATAATTCGTATTAGAAGTATTGAATAGAGATAACTCTTAAACAGATTTCGGGAACTCTATTACTTAAAATGTTATAAAAAAAATGGTCCGACGTGATATGAGACACATCTCCAAATAGATCAATCGGATATATGTGCGCAGCGCGCCGATCGAAAGTTTATATAAAGTTGCGAATAATTAGGCCGAGTCAGTCCCGCGGCGCCTTGCGATGAGGATCAGCTGCAATCAATAATGTTGGTGGCATTGTTAGTAGTCGCTCTCGCTGCACACACAGCCGGGATCACCGGTAAACATTACTCAATAATATTTCGTGATTTATCCCATCATTTTCAAAAATTATCATAAACCTAACGTGCGCTTTTTAAAAAAGCGAACTTTTTCCACGTCGTTAATAAACTACGACTTGTGCGACAAAAAACGTTTTTTTGAAAAAAATTACATTCTCAGTACAAATATTTTGATTTAATTATTTATAACCAGTGTTAATATATAACAACGAAAAAAGAAGTGTCCAGTGTGTTTGAAAGTGTATCAGTGGTTTTATGGTTTGTAGTGTCAGTTAAAAGATTTTAAGGATCAATTAGTCATATTCACTATAAGTAAAATAAAAAAAATAAGCTTCTTTCAGTGTCGCTATAATTTGATTGACATATACTTTATTATTATGATAGTATGTAAACTGACATAATATTATAATATATTTTATGAGTCGACAATGTAATCAATAATATTATTAAGCCGTTTCAAATAGATAATAATTACAAGAATACAAAGGTTATTTTTCTGATGACATCAGTGATCGTTGATTAATTATTTAGTTAATTTGTAAATAAATATTAAAATTAAATACATAATCTATACATATACAAATAAATAAAAAAAGCGCATAATAGCTTTACTAACAAAATGTGGATAATGTGCGGTACTGAATTTAAAAAAAAACAATTTTTATATGTCTGCCTGTCTGTTTGTCCCGGCTAATCTTCGAAACGGCTGGACCGATTTGAACTTTCAATGGCGGATAGCTAATGATATAAGGAGTCCTTTTAAAAGAAACGTTAGGTTTCCGGGTCACACAAGAAATTCTCTCTACGCGGGTAAAATCGCTGGGCATAGCTAGTTATTATAAAAATATACCACAAAATGTTCATTGTTACGGAGATAAAAAATCTTTATATCGGAACATGAACGTAGTGTCATACATTAATATAACTCTGCTATTTACACACGTGTTTACTAAAGTGAATGGTGTTTAGTTCACCAGTTCTCTTTACGGAAAAATGTAATTTTATAAACATTATTAGTAATACTTTACTATAAAGTCATGCGGAATGCGCACACGGAGCTGTCCTACGCATGTAAACTACACTTTATACACATCTTATGTCGGATTCGTGTCTTTGTTGTGAGCTACCTGTGTGATCTAATATTTCACGGTCATTACACCGTCAGAATATTATACATACCACTATTATCCAAATACAAGAACATAATATTTGAAATAGTTTGAATGTTCTACATTCTTGTAAAATAATATAAATAAATATGCTCACGCCATCCCCGAAGGGATAAGCAAAGGTGTTGTAACAACAACACCGACATTTCACCGAATACGACTATGTGCCTACGTGACTGATGGTGGTCTATCGCCGTCTCAGGCACTATACATACGTCATTGAACTACTTCTCAGACATACGTAGGTTTCCTCACGATGTTTTCCTTCAAGATTTTTTTTAAATTCTTACGTGAAATCATTTTACCGTATGTTTGTGTATTTATACGATTATAATTAAAATAAATAGTCAAGTAATGACAGTCTCATCCTCATTTGTTTTGTCTATCATGTGTCTACTAGCTTCGGCCCGCAGTTTCGCCTGCGTGGCAATAACATTTAACATATAAACTTTCAATTCTTTTAAACATGAAATTTCGAAAGCCCTACAGCAAATACAACCAAATTCGATATCTTTTATGCTGTGCATTGATGTAATAATATGAGTTCAAACCCTGATCATGCACACCGTCATACGACGGAACGCAGAAAGACGTTTGCGCGTCATACCGTACCTCTACAAAATTTAACTACTTGAGTCCGAGATCGAATACCAAGTAGTCTAAAAATACGAGGCCATTATAAAAATAGAATAACTTTGTGTAACATAGTATTACTTGAGGAGCTCATGGCACTGTTGCTATTGCGCATATCATTCGATCAGCGAAGTTAAACAAACCAACCCCTAGCCAGTAATTGGATGGGTGACCGCCCGAGTTCCCTCCGTGCCTCGGAGGGCGCGTTAAGCCGTCGGTCCCGGTTGCCAATTTATCATCTTTGGCAATCGTTACAGGTCAGTCAGAGGCCTAAAATAGTCTGACAACTGTTTTAACCCAGATCACAGATTTTCCTTGTTAAAGGGGTTGCGAAGGTCAGTTGGCAGTCGCTTCGTATGACAATCAAGTGATCTGCCACATCGGGTTGAATCAAGTGCCGACCCCAACAATGTATGGGATAAGGCCAGGGACGATGATGATGAGTATTACTGAGTAGGTTTGTATCGTGATTCGTAAATAGTTTACCCTATAATCAGATGCAAAATAAAATAACATTGCCCTTATACGCTCTCGTAGCGAGCAGAGCCAGGAAGTTATGTTTCACCACATTCACTATTACTACGAATAAATTATGTTCATTGTAGAAAAACTAAAGAATTATAAAAGTAACTTAAAAGTGCCAAGTATGTACAATGAACAATAAATATATTTGCACTAAAAATATTTAGTAAACGCCACGTGCATTACGGTGAAGGAAAACATCATGAGGAAACCTGCATATGTCTGAGACTTAATTCAAAGACGTATGTATAGTGGCTGAGACGGCGATGGACTCACCATCTGTCGCGTTGGAAATTATGGTAAATTCAAATTTATTAGAATGTTTTTCTTTGTGTTCATCTCGTCTGATCTTAGTCAAAGAAGTTTGGTGATAGCTGTGATAGAATATATGTTGAAAAACACTTGTTTTTAAATCGCAAAATAAAGACTGTTATAAGTTGTTAAGTAGTATCATACTTATGTTATCAAACATACTTTACTTGAAGGGGGGTACTATGGGTGTTCCATATTTCGTGTATTATTTATCTATGAAGTATTTTGTAAATAGTTTACATACTTACTTACTTTTCTCTCTGAGCATATCTCTCTGGTATGTTGCTAGGCGACGAATAATTAATATGAATATGGAGTAAAAGATTTCTCATTTAAAATATATATAATTTTATTACCTATTCGCTGCTACATACTTAAGTAAACGAAGCCTACTGTAATCACAACACTATGTTATTTTAATTTATTATTCACGTGCATATGACTCCTGGGGCCCAACCATGAGCTCTTATTGCAATGTTATTACAGTTTTGTGATAGTGACAGATGTATACACGTCAAATACATCTGTCTGATAATAAGAGTAAAACTATCATGGCAATAAGTCTCTGATAGTAAGGAACGTTACCGAGAAACGCAAAAGTAACTGTTATTAGATATTCAGTGGCACAAGAAGAATATTTTAAGGACATCCTTTGACAATGTTTCATAGAAACTAGTTTATTTACATTTATTTTATCTGTATAGATGTATAGATACATATGAGGTCTGGCAGACACACATATCCCTTCACGATAACAGAGCCCCGAGGCTGGTATTTTCAATCCATCCCCAATTTCCATCACGCATGGTGGCCTAAGTGCTTAGCCTGATAATATTCCGATCCTCCTAAGTGTCGCCTCCCTCATTCCAAGCCCGACAAATTGTCATAAGTCCATAGAGGCCTGACAACTGACCTAGACAACCGGCTATTGACAAGGAAGGTCAGCTGGATGCAGATAAGCAATAATGTGTCAACCCGCATAAACTTGGTTTTGAGAAAATGGCGTCTTAAGATGATTGTATACGTGATTTAAGATTTGTTTTATGACATAAATCCATTTTTTACGTACTTTTATGTTTCAGATGACTTGAAACACTTTTTTAGAATGTTAAATCCGTGATGCATTATCAAAATATATCAAAACCTTTGAATTTGACTTTTTGTGGGTTGACACATTATTGCTTATCAGCATCCAGATGACAATCAATTTCCTCTATCACTTACTTATCTTATTCTAATATCAGGAACTTATGTTATTAAACAGTAAAGTCACTCACAACAACGCCAACGCAGGCACACGAAATATAGGGTATATTACACTCTGGCCCGCTAAAGTCAGTTCCGAATTCTTGGTGCTCTGTGTGAACTCAAAAATCTTCATACACTGTGTCCCGAAGTACTTTGCATATTAGAAATGAGGAGAGGTATAGATACAACAGTGTTAATTTACAGATGAATAGCTATCCTAGTTAGCTGTCAGATTTGATCTATCCTTAACTTGCATTTCCTTTCCTTTATTTATTTAATGGCGATGAAACTTGCATTTCACAATGGAGGATAACAGCTATCCCTGTCAAACAAACAGTAGATAGCGTTTTCCTTCACATATATCCAAAGAGTTTGGTTTCACCTAAGGTTTTACTAAAGCAAAAAATAATTGAATAAAAATGTTGTATTATCTATCAATATCTTCAAATACATAATAATATTAAATAGAGATAAGTTATTGCAATAAAAGTAAGGACAAACTTATAGATTTTATTATCTGTAGTAACCAAACTGACAGCTGGATAGAATATTCGAAACGGCCGTAAACAGCCGTGGTGGTCCAGTGGTTATTGTAGTCACCTGCTAGATGGGATGTGAGTCACAATCAAGTTACGAAGCGATTACATTATTTATAGGTATACGTAAGACCACGTCAGAACTCAAGATACAATAATCTATTTCACTTGACCTTTATAACTGGCCGAGCTAGGGACATTTGAACACGTTCCGGGTGTTTTGATGAAAATAAAACAGAAAGCGGAGTATTTTTCATCTTATAATGAATAATCTTTATGCAACATAAAATTAAGAAAAAATTATATACTTATAATGTGTTAAATTATAAATATATATTGGATATTATGAATTGTAAAACAATAACGAAAATAGAGTTGCTCTCAAAAGAGAAAATTTATTTTATAACATACACTAGTTTTGACAACATTTACAAAATATTCTATTACACGTATATATCACAAGTCTTACCTGAAAAGAGAAACAACATTTAAAGCTATTGCTTCACCAGTTATTAATCAATATTATTTAAATATTAACATTACAGGTACATTCTTACTTGTACTAAGCTCCTTTCCTTTCCTTTATTTATTTAATGGCGATGAGCTTAAGTAAAACTATTCCGCCTCTTTCAAGTGATTGTTGAGAAAAATATCTTGTAAATTGTTAAAAATATGTGGAGGAACCCATTGGATTCCTCGCTGTCCGTTCTGTAGAGGAATCCTGTACTAAACTCTTATGTCAGTTATCCAAATGTCATATTCTGACATAGACTGCTCTATGAACGAAACAAAATACAAATAAATATGTAAAACTAAATGTCATGCACTTTGTTTACATACTTAATGATTATTTCCGATGATTTCCTCGGCGCCAAAGGGGTTATAACGACGTGTTATAGCATTTTCCAATAATCATTTATATGAAAAAATCTTATCATTTTCTTTGTAGTTCCATTCGGGGCTCTTCTCAATAAAAGCAACCTCCCGAACCCGGTGATTACATTTTTATAATCATTTTGACGATTTGAATGTAGCTGCTTTTTATTTAAGCCTAATCAAATAAAGATATTTTTATATTTTAATTAGTCACAATAAAAGTTTTATTGTGACTAGGTTTTTAGTTATTAGATTATATTTTTAAGGTTTTTAGTTATGTTACTTATTCTATAATTCCATGTTATCTCATAAATCCCTTTGCCTTGTGACAAAAATAATAATAGTTTTTTGTGTGTGTGTTGTGTAGATGAGGAGTACTCTCGGTTCCCGCGCCTGTTCCACCTGGACGAGTATGAGTGGTGCCTGGCGAGACCGGGCGCCCTCTACTGCCTGGGCACCTTCCACGTCACGCCCGCCACCCAGCCACATCGACTCTACGACATGATGAAGGTAACACACACACATTATACTATATTTACCGGATTACCATTTTGATAATTCCGTGTTTTGTAATGGCTAGCTTTGCCCGCTTCATATTCGATCTTATGAATAAAGAGTGTTTGATAGGCTTGGAGTCCTAGAGATATTTGGAGGCAGCCAATTAGGACTATATATTTTATGTGTATAGATAAAGACCAGCTGCCTAAAGCTTCAGATCCCCTTAGTATTTCCATCGTATACTCAAGAACTTTTACATTTCAAGATATTTTTATTAAAAAAAATTCGTATGATTTTTCAAACATTTTTTTCGTACAAACACAACACAATTATTTATACTTCATAGACATGCACTTACATACGTTGATCAATTTCTTTTTTAGGTAATAATCACTTTAGCTTTTGTACCAAACAAATATACTAGTATTATACTTAATAGATTTCTTAAATGACTTGTCATCTTTTATATAGGCGCTCATTAATCAAAAACTGCTTTATAAGCTCGCATAATATACCTAGGTACTAATGTTTTGGAGTACAATATATTCATTTAGACACGATGTTATATATTATAGACATTAACTCTGCCATTAACGCCGCAGATATGACTAATAACGTATAATATTTACGACCAACTGAATATATTATTGCCTAATTTAACATTTCAATTGACAATGTCAATGTTATCGTGAACTAACTTCGATGCAAACTTCCGTTTTGTACCTACTTAGCTACCTACTAATTAATGTTAGCACTTAACTATGTCTCGTAATTTTACTCCTTATTTATATTTGTACTAGCTGTGCCCTGCGGTTTCACCCGCGTTCATGGTTGACTCGCAGATACGCTAATGTTTAAAAAAAATAAAGTAGGTAGCCTAAGTTACTCCCTGTAACGTTAGCTATCTGCCAGTGAATATATCGTGAAAATCAGTCCAGCCGTTTCAGAGATTACCTGGAACAAAGCGACAGACAGAGAAAAAATTTGATAATTTTTTTTTGTCGGTACCGTATATACTTTCATATGCATAGTGAAAAGCTGTTATTTTGGAATTACAAACAGACACTTCTTTTATTTATCTATATATGATAAAATATAGCCTATGTTACTCGCTGGTAATGTAGCTATCCATTGCTAAAGAATTCTTCTAATCGGTCCAGTAGTATCGGAGCCTATTCAATACAAACATACTTACATAGATATTTTTTTTTCTAAAATAACATCACTACAATTACACAAAATTAAAATCGGTTCAATGTTATTTTGGAAATACAAACATACACTTGAATATTATTTATCTGTATATGTATTTAGGAAGACATTTGAGATAAGAAAAAACACGTTATGTCCATGACGACACGAATTGCCTAAATTATGCATAATTAATTATGTCGCCATTTTAAATTTAATTACACTCAACACACTGACCATAGCTATATTCAACAAATATTACTTGTAAACGTAAATGTTAAAGCTTGTATGTTTGTAATTCAATCACTTTAAAACAGCTGAAAGAATCTGGATGGTTTATTACCTGGAACCTGGTTAGACGTTTTCTCATTTTCGTATGCTGGAAAAAAATTCGTGTGCCGAACCGGGGTACTCTAGTTACATTATCGCCCCGTAAGCTGGAAGCCTCACGTTTGGGCTACCATAACTTGACAGAAGTCGGCAAAATTTACTGTCGTATTGTAATGATATTGAATGAATTTTTCCAGTGCCTGAAAACATGGTCAAAACGATGTTTTCCTAAAATGAAATCTAGCTAGATCTATTTTTTGCCCCTGAAACCCCCTGCACACAAAATTCAATCCTTGGAGGCTCAGATATTATATATATAAGAATTGCTCATTTAAAGGTATAAGATTTGAACACGTAGCATACTTTTTAGTCTAATAAGCCACGTGAGCGAAGCTGCGAGCGGAGTTTAGTGGTATATATGATCTTAAAAAAATATTTAGTGAACCACAATTCTGCTCAGGATTCTTTTTCGTTTATGATATCACTAAAACCGTAGGTGGAGAACCGGCGAAAATATTTGCATAAGTACGTAACTAGTTTTGAACACAAAAGTCAATTTAGGATTAAATAAGCTGCTTTATATATGTGCCTATAAACAATCTTACGTTAAAGAAATATTTGTTGTCTTCTTAGCATCCCTTAAATTTGATACCAATACTGTCCGCCATATTGGATAAACCGCCATATTGGAAATTAGAATGACTTCAAATAGCTTAGCATGCAATATCATCCAAAATAAGCGATATCAAATTTCAGCTCAATCGGTGAAATTCCACCCAAAGCCCAATTTTAAGCTCTCAGGTTCTAAATAGTATTATAACCGATCTGATGTATATCTCATCTCCAGGAGTACTCCAAGGACCCTAACAACTACAATCGCACGTTGCTGCACCGCGGTTACTGCGTCAGCCAGCGATGCCCCAAGCTAGCTTCCGAGACCAACACCACGCTGCGCTTCGAGCGATGCGTCTCCAAATGGGCAAGGTCCCAGGACTTGCGAGTGTCCGTCCACAAACTGCACTACTGCAAGAACCACCAACAGCATTACGTCCAAAAGACTGAACCAGAGCCGCTTGACCTCTCCCACCGAACACTCATCTACGCGCTCGTAGCTCTACTGGTCTGCAACACTATCGGCACTTGCTTCGACGCCCTCACGGAGGATAACCCCAAAAGTATGTCGTTAATTCTTGTTTTAATTAATTGACAACTTGATGGATGATGTAATAACGAGAGCTAAGGAAATGTTGATTGGACGAGACAAAAAAACCGATTAGATTTTTTGAGAAGCTTATTACGACATTGTGACAAACTGATTGACATAATTCGCAAACCTATTTGACACCATCGTCATCTCCCTCGCCTCATCCCACACATTGTTGGAGTCAGCACTTGATTCAACCCGATTTGGCTGGTCACTAGATTTTTATACTAAGCGACTGTCATCTTATCTTTGTTAACCCCGTTTACGAGTAAATTCGGCTATCTGGCTTAAACCAGTTGTCAGACTCTCTTAAGCATCTGACTGACATGTTACGATTTCCAAAAAACTTTGTACTTATGAGTTGCGAGGTAATAGCGCTTGAAATTGCACCTTGAATGCGCAGTGGTCTTTTTATGAGCCTGCCTCTGTCTGTATGTATGATGCGACGCAAATAAATGACATGCGCAGTTATCCCCTCTATTTTTGTTGAGACGTGACGACACCTGAACCTGTCGAATAATCAGAGTGAGTCCAGAGGTTACATATTTAGAAATATGACTTGGTAAATTAAGTAAATGCTTATTACAGAGAACAAATACCTAGTGGCCTGGTCAGTGCGCGCCAACTGGCGGCGACTGACGGCCACCCACGAGGATGGCGACCCTCGTCTGACGGCCCTACTGCCCGTCCAAGGAGTCAGGTAAACAACCGCTATTCACACACAGACTAGAGCGCAGGTCTATTCTATGGTATGGATCCAAAGCAGGATTTAAATGAGATTGCTATGCGATGCTTAAATTGCCTATAAATAAAGAGGTTGCGAAAGTTTGTAGAATTGTTTGTCGCTTTTCTTTGGTCAAGCCATAGAGGCTCAGGCCAAGTAATAAACTGTTAAGTTAACAGTTCACATGCCTCAATAAAGAGGTTAAGCATCTGTAATATATCCAGAGTCCCTAAACCTTTAAATTGACTATTGTCGTGGGTTCCCCAGGGTGCTCCTGATGACGCTGATAATGACGACCCACGCGGCGTGCATACACGTCATGTCCTACAACTACAACCCCAGGTTCATTGAAGAGGTGAGAATAGCTTTAATATGTAATTAATCCCTACGCCTACTTTGCACCGAAGATGATCAGGTTCAACGTGATGGACGCACTTCGAAGACAACCTAGGCTTACATTATCAACTGTGTATATGATGTCAGGCAAGCCGCATCCCGTGGCTGATGTTGTTCCTCAACGGCACGTCAGTGGTTCAGATCTTCGTGGTGATGTCCACCTTCCTGCTCACCTACAACATGCTGCTGTACTCCAAGCTGCAGCCGCTCTCTCTCTCCATGCTGCCGATGGCCATCATCAAGAGAATTATCAGGTAACATACCCTATCTATTACAAAACATTGTAAGTTAAGTTTGTAAGTTAGTGAAGTTGTAGGGGTAATCTCTGGATCTACTGAGCCGATGTTGAAAATTCTTTTACCAACGAAAGCCACGTCACCTATATAATTAACCCTTAATATTAATATATTTACTCGTGGTAGTTAATTTATATGCGGGTGAAATCACCAGGCTCAACTAGTTACACGCTAATGCAAATACTAACGAATTGACAGAAAAAAATTATACCATCTGTAGTTTGCAAAATAATTGATGACGATCATAGGTGTTCGCGTCTACGGTAAAGTTTGTAAGGAATGTATTTTGCTATTTGACGAGGTCGAGGAACTTCTAGGAGCGGCTCCTCTGACAACGTTATTTAATTTATAATGGCCATCTAAAATAATTACGTATATATGTGAATAAAAGCTTTAACTCAATTTGCAAAGGTTGAGTTGGTATCAAAAGTAAATATTTATTATTGAACTGCTGTTTTTTAATTTACATAAATCTGTGATATTGATTTGCATAACGGCCGACATCAATCACCTGTTGTCACCGTTACAGTGTTACGGAGGTACACATGTGTATAAGATTATTGTTAAGTGGACTCCGATGACGCACATCGTCTTTATTACTTCATAAATTACCTAAATAATGATATTACCTGTTTACTGTCATAGTAGAAAGATCTCTGCTTAAGTTTTTTTGCCGGTTTTTCAAGTTTCCAATAATATTATATGTTATGTTATTATAGTTTAGAAATGTAGACACAGATACGTCCGTTTGGGAACTTTACTATAAACTTTTCGGTATAAGATGGACATACACGACACCGTTGGTCTAGTGGCTATTATAGCTGATTACTATTCTAGGTTTAGTGGGTTCGATTCCCGCGTCAGGGCTTACAATGTTTGCCAAACACCCAAACACAAGGCAACCAAAACAAAGTATTAAAGTAAATATTATATTCGTTGTCTGGTACCCATAGCACAAACATTGCTTTGTTTGGGACTAAATGGCGCTGTGTGATATTGCCCAATCATTATTAATTTATTTATATACTTTCACTGGGCCGGTGTCACGGGCTGGTAGGGTATGGGCCTAATGATGCTAGCTAGCAAAGCGTCGACAACCTTCTAGTACCATCAACCTTTATTGGCCCATATCGCTTGTGTGTCTTTTCGCTTGCATGCCTTGAACTACAATAAACCATACGTAATGTTTGCAGGATCAGCCCAGTATATTTGCTGGTGGTGGGGTACGCAGCGACGTGGTGGCCCCGGGCCCACGGCGGCCCCATGTGGCCCGCGCTGGTCGGCGCCGAGAGCGACGTGTGTCGCCGCAAGTTCTGGACCCACGCGCTCTTCATCAACAACATGATCGACCCGCAGGACCAGTGCCTCGTGCAGACCTGGTCACTATGACATGTTTTATTACTCATGATATTTACTCTAGACATTTAAAAAAAATGCTGGAGGTCTTGCTTCTTTACGGGAGACAAATTATCGCTGTCGTTGGTGTGGTACCGTTATTTACGGATGCTGTATGAACGCTTACCAAACCATTATAGTCAAAGTCAAAGTGAAAAATATCTTTATTCGATTAGACTTTTAACAAAATAGGATTATACATGCTACCGCCAGGTTCCGAAGGTTGCTTTTACTGAGAAGAACCGGGCAAGAAACTCAGCAATCACTCTTTTTAAAAATATTATTCAATAGGTATATAAGAATACAAAATAAATCACTTAAGAAACATAAGCCCATGGACACAGTTCCAATGCACAAATGTCGATAAAAAATAACATAACTAAAAGTCTAGTAGTTCTACTTATAACTAAATGCGTATCTTGAGATAACATTGAGAATATAAGTCTAATCGCCTGGGCTTTAGTTTCTATTCGTTGTTAAAAATGGCACCCATACTTAGTCCAGACCTTTAAGATACAGAATTCGCATCCCCTCTCACTTGTACCTACGCATTTTTTTTTTAAACATTTACTTGTTGACAAAAATCTCAAAAAGTCTACCAATTTCCTTGTGGCTTGCTGGATATAGACAATATGTATTATAATAAGTAAATAAAATAAATAATGGTAAGTCCCTGTGCCGTAGGTTCCTGGCAGTGGACATGCAGCTGTACGTGTTGTCGTCAGCGCTGACCCTGGTGTTGTGGCGCGGCGGCGCAGCGCGCGCGTTCTCCGCGCTGGGCGCGCTGCTGGTCGCCGCCTGCCTCGCCAACGGCGCGCTCGCCTACATCATGGACTGGAAGTCGCTGCTCTTCTACGTATACCCTGAGTGAGGACACTGCACCTCACATTACACATACATTATCGTCACAAGATGAAACAAAAGTAAAGAAGAGAAGTACACAGAGGCACAACACGTTGACTTGTAATTATACTAATGAAGCAGTCTTCTTTCTTTAAGGCAATCTGTTCCGAGTTTTAATACAATTTTGCGACGTAGGTTGCATTCCATTACATTGTGCTAAGCACTTGCGGTCATATATTATGCCGTCCTGTAAGGTCCTCATTTGCAGACTCAAAACGGTCGCAGCTGTCTCTTTTGATTGAAACATATTTACAATAACGGTTCCATATCTTTGCAACATTGTACCGAGACCAAAATATATAATTGTATTTTTCTAGGAATCTGAGCAACATGTACCACGGAGTCCCGTCATTCTCGTGGATGTACATGTCGCTGTGGGGCAGCCTGCCGGCCGCGCTCATCGGCCAGCTGCTAGGACACCTGCACTTCCAGCTGCAGGAGAGAGGCATCAAAGTCGCCAATAATAAGGTAACACCCACCCTATAGGTATATATTCTGAGAAGGTGGCAATCACTCCTAGGCCAAGGGCCAGAGACTGGGCCAGAGGTAGCACTATCATTACCACTGCTGACTTCATCTTTAATTTTGATACTGCAAAGTTATGGTATTTTGGATTCGCTTTTAAATACACTCTTAACATGTTGGTCTCGTCTGATTCAAGATAACATTTTTTCGTCTGAGGAATCACGTTACCGTAGTGTGTATCCAGTGTGTAATAGATGTTGTTTGTGCGTGTAGTGGGTGATAATGACGAACCAGTGCGGGGTGCCGCTGATCGTGTCGTGGATCATCGCGGGCGGCGGCGCGCGCGGCGCGGAGGGCGCGGCGGCGGCGCTGTTCACGGCGCTCGAGCGGCCCGTGCTGGCCCTGCTCTCCGCCGCCATGCTCTTCTCCATGTTCAACGGGGTCGATGGTAGCGTCACTACAACTTCTATAATCATTTTTGAATTCACTTGTCAATTAAATGATAGTACCCAACCCTACGATCGCTGGCAACACTAAAAGTGTAATTCACATGCTACTCTTATGCTGACGAGAATTATTACCTTAGAATAAAAGACATGCCATACATATAAGAATAATCCTGAGGAAATCACGGCAATTTCAGTCACAAATAGGTAGTGTGATAAACTGAACAACTCCAATATTGGACGAAAACGTCGTCCGGTGTGCTCTGCCTGGAGGCTTACCCCGAACGCGAGCAGACCCGACCTCTAAATGATAAATTACCCAATGTATGTGTGCAGGAGTGTGGGCGCGGTTCATGTCGTGGCGCGGGTGGCACGCCATGGGGCGCATGTCGCTCGGCGTGCTCATGGTGCACTGGTGCGTCAACACGCTCTTCGCCGCCGCACGACCGCAGCCCATCAACACCAACCTCATGGAAATTGTAACATACCTCACAATTATTATAACACTGAAAACGTATTCTTCAAATTGGAATTGAATCCTCAAATCTTCACTTATTTGACGAAGAGGTCGAACGGGCAGTGCATCTGAAGGACCTAGAGATGGTGAGATTGAACTACCGAACTGATAACACGGCCGATACCGCGGATTGAGACAAATCTAGCAAGCGGCCTTTAGCTACGGTAGCCACAAACAACAGCAAGGAAGTTATCATATTTCTCACCATCATTAGGTTTTAGGTCTTAGCTTTTTGCTAACATAATGTTTGTCCGCAGGTGGTAGACTTCCTGGGCACGGGAGTGCTCTCGTACATTATCGCGATACCTCTCACTCTCATGGTGGAGATGCCGGTGCAGAGGTTCCTGAACGCGCTCATCTTCTAACGACCTCAGGATATTGTGTTCTAACACTACGTGCATTTAATCCAACTTTAGGTTGAACTATAAATGTATCATTGATACTCACTGATTATGTAGTTAAAGGGTCTAAGGAACAGTGCTAGTAATTACAGTCTCGTAAATGGAAGAGATAGTGCAGTGTGATAATTTTAAAATAATACTAGCTGTTCTGTAGGCATAGCTGTGTAACAATGTGATTGAGATTATTAAACTATTGAATACTATATACCTAGGTATTAAGGTCCACAGTACTGTTATAACTATTAAGCATTTAATCTGTGTCTCTGGGCACAGGATAATAATATTATAATGTTTGTGCAATATTTCACTCCCATGCAGGAATTAATTTTAGTAAGGTGTTTGTTACAATTCCTGGTTTAAGTTAAGTCGCACATGAAATCCCAACGTAGGGCTGTCACGTACCTACTAATAATAGGGCTGTGAGTGATGGCAAGAGCTGTCGCAGTGAAGGGAAGCTATTTGTCTGTCTGAGGTCACATCATATTATTATAATGTGATCAGCGTAATGCTTGTTCCATTAGTATTAAGACTAGTATTTATTTCATGTAAGTTAGGTAAGTTTGTGCAGTTAACTAGTTATAATAATAATTAATACTATACCGAACTAAGGTATCAACTTTAATAAAAGGGTTCGAGAAAAAAATCTATATTATCGTGTTTATTTTTGTCCCATCTGTCTTATGAAATTATTCAGTAAGATAATTTGAACAAGTAATTAATTTCACTCAAACCATTTTGAAACTCAAGCTCATTTAATACTAAGCACTAATACTTTGCTGTTGCAGCCTATATGCGCCTATGTGAGCAATTGTGACAGCGAGGTTGTTAATCGTGCTCTACCAATCATATAAGTTTTTTAAATGTAACTCTCATTCCCCCAATTGGGAATGTATGGAGTAATCTTAAAATAGTCTTAGTTGGCTGCAATTTTCCGTAATGTGAAGTCCGCAGTCAGGAAACCCCAAAATGGAAACCCTATACACAATTGGTGGCTGAATAGCTTGTGTCAATACGCTAGTACCTAGCTGGATTAAAAAACATTAATCGTAACGTAAACGTCAAGCGCAGCTGTCTACTGTCAAATGTGTCAAAGTCAAAGTTCAAACGCCAAATATTTTTTTCTGTGAGTGACGTTGGTCGGTTGGACCGTCGAGTAAGAGAGCGACATTTTTAGAATTAATTTCGTTTCGCTTTATTTAAACTTTGGTTGTTTTTGCCGAGTCCTGGAGATTTTCAAAGCTTCCAGGCATTATATAAATTCTCATTAGATACACGTCTAACCGTCTTGAAGAGATGGGAGGTCATCACAGTCACGAGATGAAGGGCAGTGGCGAGCAATCTGGTAGTGGATCGAGCACACCTCGGGGCTCGAAGAGGGAGTCAGGCTCCCGGTCCGGGTCCAAGGGGGAGCTGCCGGGGCTGGGAGAGAAGCAGGAGAAGCCTCCTCCTCTGTCGATGGTGCCCGTGGAGAAGCTAGGCAAGGTAAATAGTGTTAATACGACGAGGTCACGCGTCCGCCGTATTTGTTTTACCCATGACGTTTCCTGCTCGCTTGTTGTTTGTTTTGGTTCGACGGCCGTCTAGTATCAGTATTTCCTCGATAAAAAATAGCCAGGCATTACTAATGTTAATTGAGATATGTCTAGTTCCAAGGTAGTTTCCCAAGTCTGAATAATTGAGGCATAATTCTTAGTTCGTTCATACATTTAAGTATATGATTTATGAATAGTTAGGTATTTGGGATGTCCTCTTCACATTCATTATTTATCTTGTACCTATTCAATAATACTTCAATCAATGTAATATTGTTGTATAAATATTATGAAATCTGCTATCTGTAGATTAATGATATTATTGTATCAAAACAATTGACAATCACCAAGAGCACCTTTCTGCAATATGCAGACTGTATCTTTAGATTAATACCCTCGGTAATAATTATGACTGAGTAATATTTTTTAATATCATTTTGTTTTTATTCTGCATGAAAATGTGGAATGAATAATGTATGAACACTAACCAAAAATCATGTTAGTTAGTTATTAACTAAGTTATTCATACAGTTACAGTGACCTTCATCCAACAATGAATATAATACCCAATAAGTAATATTAGAACTACAAGGCTGTCAGTGATCTGTGTTAATAACATCAATGCAAGTGTAACACTGGGGTCAAGCTCTATATTACTTGATAAGGCTTTACAATGAACTTCATTCGAAATTATTTATTATTAGACCTTTGTAGAGTCGGCCAATAATGCGAGTTGAGTTGCAAGTATTTTAATCTTCACCTCTCAAATTATATGTTGTCATGCCACATAAAATCCTTATGATTTATTGAAATAAAAGTATCCTAACTTACTTCTTGAAATATCAGCTGCCAGTGAAAGTCCAGTTGTATGTATGTATGTATGTACTTCATAAATTATTGTTGTTATCATTGTAGTTGACATTAATAACATTGGTTCAGGCACTTCAGAGATTAGCTGGACAGACAGACAGGCAGACATATGGACATACAGAAGAAATTTTCAAAAAAAAATTTTTAATTTCATTACTGTATACATCTACTTTTATATTTATATAATATAAACCATTCATTTTGGAATTACAAACAGACACTTAAATTTAATTATATGTATAGATGTATAGATATGATTGATGATCATATATCTGACTGACTGTGGAATAGAACTTTTGAAACTAGGAAAATCTAAATCTATATTTAATTTATTTAGACTTTTCAAATAATCATAGAGAGGATCAAAATGAAATTACACAGAATACTAGTTACTGTTGGGTTCCAAAGGTTGTTGTAACTAAGATGAACTCAGCAATTACTGTTTTCAGAACCTCAGTACTTATGTGTATTGTACAGTCATTCACCCTGTAATCTTGAATCAATGCCGAATGCAAATATTGTATTAGTTAATGAGTTTCCGAGGACACTCTAATCTTGTCAGGTGAGTGTAATCTTTCCTATATCCAGTACTGGTCATGTGATGATAAGATATTTTTAGATATCTAGTAAATAACTAACCTCATAAATTGACTAGATAACTGCGGTTACCAATGGACCCATTGGCAACAATAGCAGTATCTGGTCATATGCTGTAAATAAAATTGCAAGAAATATATTAAATTTATTTCTAAGTGAATCCGTACTGTGACCTCACACACAGTACAATGAAAATGTATTTATGAATTAAATTGAAATAGAAAGTTTGTTAAAATTCTGCACCTTAGGAACTGCGGATGCTGTAGTGGTGTATTAATTATTAAGTAGATAGGAGAGTCAGATAATTTATTGATCCCATTTATCTAACTTCAAAAGCTGTGTACTTACTCACTTTGCCTGCTGATCACGAGGTCCCGGGTTCGATTATATAAGATATTTTTGACAAAGGTCGAGTCAAAAATAGATATTGGGTTTTTCTGTCGAGAAAGTCACAATAAAAGCCCGGAGTTTGGAAGTTTCTACCCCTTGCTTCGGAAAGCACGTTAAGTCGTTGGTCCTACGCCTGATCTGTGTCCAATCGTGTCAGATTGCCTCCCTTAATATGTAAGTTGTACCATTTATGAGTTAAGCCAGTCGGATCCCCATATTTAATGACGCTGTTGATTACGAGCCTGCGGTTTTAGTCGGATAGGATTTACAATAAAAACTATGTAACTTAATATTCCTTTTTTCCAAAAAAACGTTGCATAGAAGAGAAGCTATACATAGCCGTGCATGATTTATATTCAGTCACATATGAGTGGCCATCACTAAAATAATACAATGTTTACGTCAGTGTTGATGGCCCCTTGCGCATCTAAATATACAGACAAATGATACATGCCTTGTTAACATGTCGTTCGAGCGAATGAGCTGCTACATACCGAGCCGTTTGTAAATGTGTAGTTATTCATTTAGATACAAACTCTCTGAACTAAAATAAATCCTTTAGAAGAAACCACTTCGCATTGTTGAGCTATGTTTGTTAATGTTGCATGTCAAAATTAAGCTTATTGTCTAGTGAAAATGGATGGAAATTATTTATTAGTATCATGACCATTGATTGTCACTTTATTAGCGCTGCTGTCACTTGTTAGTTACTTACGCCCTTGCACGAGTTGCACGGCATTGTTGTGCATATTACTTACTATACATACATACATACATACATACATACATACATACACACAGATAAATAACATTAAAGTGTATTTTTGTAGTAAAATAACAACCTTTCACTAAATGCATATTATGAAACTACGGTACCGATACTTACAAACGAATTTAAAAAAAAAATCTCTTTCCGTCTGTCTGTGTGTCTGTTCCGGCTAATCTCCGAAGCGGCTGGTTCGATTATAGCGGGAATTTCACTGCAGATAGCTAATGTTACAAGGAGTTACTTTTATCGAAAAAAACATTAGGATTCCGTGGGCCCCCCTGACATTAATTCTACTCTTTAATCCCTCACTCTCGTATTCAGATAGGATCGGAGAGGGATCAGGCGTAGGACCAACGGCTTAACGTGCTTTCCGAGGCACGGGGGGTACACTGCTAACTTCGAAACTCCGGGCATTTATAACCAATTTCTATACAGAGAAACCCAATATCTATAATAGAACCCGGGGCCTCGTAATCGGCAGGCGAACTTACCACTAGACAAATGAGGCAGTCACCACCATATCACATAAATACAGATAGGTACAGTCCAAATCAGTGATAGATAGTAATATAATGTAAGTGTCCGATCTCCCGGCGTGACGTGCACTGATATGATATCATCGCTATCACCATTAATTTAGTAATGCTTTATTTAGATTGGACAAGTTCATTATAATTGAGCGCGCTCTATGCACAATGGAACCAATCATACAAATTTAACCTCAACACCGAATTTTCCAAATAAATGTTCATTATTATAGCAAAATGTTAAGGTGAAGGGTGTGGTAAGAATTTGGATTTTTTACCGCCATTTAGGTATCTTCCAGGGGCGCAGAATAAGTAGGTTTTCAGTTTTTCCCGGTATCCCCTGACAACCTAAGGCACAGTTGCGTCAATCGAAAATAGGTCGTTGCTTATCAGTAGTGTAGATTTGAAGGTAGTCCAATTATGTAAGGAGTCTCTGAGACAAGTGACGTACGCGAAGAGCTTTAGAAGAGAGGAGATACTTACAGGATAACATATTAGGCCTGGGAGCCACGATCAATCATAAAACAATATACGTAGCTGAAAAAGAATTTCAATAGCGTGATTTTGAATCGCACAGCGCCATCTTTTGTACAAAAAGGAAACTCCTTCGATAGGCTCATCATGAGCCACTGACACTTTTTTAATTTTGATTATCTTGATGAAATTAAGGTGTTGTTACACCTAATAATGGGCATATGTATACTAGTATTATTAAGCTCCAGAATTTGTTTGTTTGAACGCGCTAATCTCAATAATGATTGGTTTGAATTGAATGAATGTTATTGTGTTGGATATTTCATTCATTGAGGAAGTGTTTAGCTTTATAACATCACGCTGCTACCAATAGGAGCGAAACTTTAATGGAAAATGTTACAAAAACGGGAAAAAATATTACTAAGTAGCATATTTGTAAACCTAACATTACGCGGGTAAAACCGCGAGGCACAGCAAGTATTAAATAATTAGACGGCCACTCAGTACATAACAACGTCCAATTAGCAGTTATCAAAAATCTGCCTTTGATAAAGTAAGTAGGATTGTGGCAGGCCAGTGGCTTTTGTGTGGCCGTGGGTGATTACTGTGCTGATGGAGAGCAAGCGATCGAAGTGGGTGCCGCGCCAGAGGAACCTGCACCTGGCCATAGTTGGCATACAGGCGGACAGGCTAAAGATTGTCACCACCGCCGCGCCTACCTGCAAGGTGGGAGCTTACATTTAGGATAGCCAGATATTATAGAAAATAAAGTGGATCTTTTTTACAATCGATACAATAATTTATTTAAGGAAGAAAGAAAATAAATTTATTTGTAACAATATACATTAATGAGCGTAGAGGTTGGTCGAAAAACATTTCTTCTAACAACTTTGATTTGCTTGAACTTTAATACATATAACTTCATCTTCTCCCACAAGGGTCCCGAAATAATAGGTAAGAGTCTGTCGCCATCTCATAGGCAATGCTTTACGACGTACCCATTTGTTCGCATACGTCGTGCGTGACCCTCTATGTAACTTATTCGTGTTTATGTGACAAAATTAATCTACTTATACCTTGCGAATTAAAGTATTAAACATAGGTATTATCATCGTTATGCACGTATCTATGCATTTGTTTTATATTAATGTCAATAGTCGCCTTATCACAGAAGTCAAGTGAGTAGTTGATTGATTGCAGGGAAATATAGAAACAAACATAATTAGGTAGACAATTGTGTTTTGGTTGGTGAGACACCTATCGTGACAACTTGCGACTGCGCATATTATACGTACCAAAAATTATACGTACATTGTATAAACTTTAAACATTAATCTGAATGTAGCAGCGTTTTTCCGCTCGCTACATAGATGGCGCTACTCGTTAACAAATGCGAAGTTTGAGTACAATTACACGAGAACCTAAATCGCGCAATAAGAGTTTTCATGCGCATTGCAATATATATATATATAATTTTCCAACTAGAACAGTTGGAGCCGGCGTTCTCCATGGCAAGAAGATCTTCCCCTTGCTGGGGATGAGCATAATCACTCGCGCACTTCACATCGACCCTAATTAATTACATCTAATACCTAGACTATAAACTGGATGTATCTTGACTTTGGGTAATCGTTACCAGCTCATTATTTTCAGTACCAATTCAGTATGAAGATCATTACCATCAATACTCTATTTAGATAGTGTAACTCCTTACCTTACTACACCTAAAACGCTATTAATTTTTTTTTTTATGTTTTCACTGTGCAATAAGGTAAATTTTGAGGTTCTCAAGGGTTAGGCGAATGTGAAGAAACACTCACTTTACATTCAATATTTGTGTGCCAGTCATGGTGAGGCACCTCTTAAATCTCAGGATGTTTATTCAGAGCCACTTACACAAATACCGTGTCTGTTCCAGCTGCTCGCACAGAAGTCACAAAAGGAAGACGGCATCAACGGCGTCACAGAGAAATGCTTTACAGTGAGTATCCTGGCTATAATCTATATTACTATTTTAAAGAGGGAAGATTTGTATTTTTGTGTGTATATTTGTAATGAATAAACTCAAAAACTACTGTGCCGGTTTCAAAAAATATTTCACCATTAGAAAGCTACATCATCAGCGAGTAACATAGAAGAGATTATGATGGCCATTTACTTTTGGCCAGGCCCCAATAAGGCCGGGTCCATAAGGCACCGTAGGCAAGTGCGTGAGGGCATCGGTTAGAGGCCTCGCTATGAGAAAACTAATCAATTTATTAATCAGGTCAGAAATAATTTTATGACAGAATTTAAATTCTATACCTACATCATCATCCTCCTGCCCTTATCCCATGTTATTTGTGGTCGGCGCAATGTGTTCTTCTCTTCCATGTCTCTCTATCAGCCGTCATATCTGTATTCACTCCCATTTTAGCCATGTCATCTTTCACACAACCTATCCATCGTTTTTTAGGTCTTCTTGTATACCTACATATAAAAATCCAAAATTTCCAGCATAAAAATACATTTATAGAGCGTCATCTAGTCAGCATTTCATGCAATAATAATAGGAATACCTTACGTGAATATTCCAGCGTTTTTCCAGTTCAACCAAAGAACAAGATTTGAAAAACAAGATTTCCTTTGCTTTTGCGTTATGTGAATCATGTTTGTTAGTTTTATACGTTGTTGAATGTTTTCCTCCAACATTACGGGCGCTCCAATGAAACTACCTGTGCCCCGCGGTTTCACCCGCGTAGACTTAATTTTATGGGAGGAGAGAAGAGTATCCTAAATTACTCCTTGTAACATCAACTACCTGTCAATGATAGTCTCGGTCCAGAAGTTTTAGAGTTTACTAAAATACGTTAAAGTGGAAAAATACTGTGTAATAGAGTAGTTGTTTCTTCTAATTGTGTTCGAATCCTTGGTAGAATGTCGCCTCGTAGTCCAATGAGCGGTAATTGTTATTTATTGCGCAGACGGCGGCGCCAATACTGCGCACTCCTCTAAACACACAAATGTTTTAAATAGAGTTCATAATGTACCTTCTAATTATCAGCGACTGCAAATTATACAAAAAAAACCGACCGATGTTGTTGAGTTTCTTTCTCGGTTTATTTTCAATGACGTTTTCTGATATATAATGTATGTTGATAAAAAAAGGAAAATGTTAACCGGTACAGTCGTTATCGCCCCGTAAGCTGGAAGCCTCTGAGCTACCATAACTTGACAGATGTCGGCGAAATTTACTATCGTGTTGTAATGATTAACATGGTCAACACGATGTTTTCCAAAGATAAAACCTAGCTAAATATTTTTTTCTCCTGAAACCCCTACACACGGAATATAATAAAAATCGTTGGAGCCGTTTCCGATATAGAATTGGTCGTTTAAAGGTATAAAATATATCATATCTCCCCCGGGATCATCGTGGAAACGGGTATGCTTTCACGCTTTTTGTTCGTTTATTTTATAAAATTTTGAGTCATTATTGTTTTTAGAATTTCATTTTACACCAAAAATAGGTATTGCCTTGTGTTTCACATATGATCCAATAAGCATTGCACCTTTAGGATCCTAATAGTACTTAACGAAGAAAACATGTGCGCCTAGCATGTCTCATATTGTATCGTATTGCAGAAATACCTGTTCCCGTTGTATCCGGAGCTGGCGCGTCATTTCTACCGCTACCTGCACCGCAGCGGCAAGTGCAAGAACCAGCACATTCCGCTGACCACCTTCCGCCAACAGTGCGAGCGGATCCTCTCCATGCTCGACGACGCCCTCATCATTGACACATACGTCAGGTATGATGATGATGATGACTGCCTCGCTAGTCTAGTGCTCGTTAACGCTACTGCCGAACATGAGCTCAAATTCATTGTTAGGCTTTTGCCGTCTGTTATTTCCCACTATCAGCTGAACTGGATAAGTTCACGGTTAATGGTCATATGCTGGCACCCTATTACATGGAACTTAAACATATTTGTGGGTGTACTATCAGTGCTATAAGTCCAATCTCTACCTCCCCTTAGCGAAATACAGACGTGACTATGTATAAGATCTTATTCAATCAGAACTTAGTTACATACAATATTTTTATTGTATTGATGAAATGTACGAGATGCCCGAGTTTCTTGTCAGTAGATTAGTTTCCGAATCGGTAGTAATTTTTCGACGTTTATAAGTGCCTAACCAGGGCCTAAAATTAATAAATAATTGTAATATTGCTATAACGTGGTTGTGTGGCGGTTAGGATGTTCGGCGCGGAGACGGACGACAACCTGGTGACGCCGGACGGGTTCCGCAACCTGCTGTACACCAGCTACAAGCTCTCCATGGACCACTACCCCGAGGGGCCGCAGACCTGTCTCATGGTACCTCACACTACTGACTTATGACACTTACAATTGATGGAAAGCAATACTAACTAAGCTCATGAATTCGCTTCAAGTAAATTTGCCTTAAGCGCAACGGTATCGTTACACCAATTTCCTCCAACATGATTGAGTCCTTTGGCACAAAATCTCAGACAATACACAGATTTCCTCACAATGTTTCCTTCAGCTCGTGTGACTTCGCTGCATATACGTTTTGAAGGAATTCATTGCTGCAGACCGGTGGGATTACGTAGACAAGTCATACCACTCGATCATCATTGCTCGCCTAGTGAATGTTATAATTTGTGATCAGATCAACAAGACGCTGCAGTCAGTGATTAACGGGTGCTTCAACAAGAAGGACTCACACAGCATCGGCTTCGTGGTCCGCTGGCTCGAGGAGCATTGTCACAGGCTCATATTCCCTGTTCATAGGTAACCAACCACTCGTGACTCTCTTCCAAGTATTACAACTAGCGACTCCAGCTCTTATTTTCGTGTTCGTTAAAACCGTGTCAAGATCCGTAACGTAGGTTAGAAGAATTATGCGTTAGATGTATACTATTTAAAACATGATATTATGGTCCCTTATTTAGCACTTTATTCGACACAGGAACACAATACTTCTAAGTGAAAGGCATAGTTCCCTAGTTTCGTGTTAAAGTAATTAACGTGTAATCGACTTTATGTTGTGATTATAATGTCGATTATTTTTTGTCTTAAATCATTAATCCTGAAGTTACGATCCTGGCAAAGAAAATATGGCAAACTATTCAAATTATTGCATTGTTATTGGCCCTTGATAAATGTTTTTTGTCTGGTATCTGAGAGGTGGAGGTACAGCCCCCAGTCGGGCAGCTCAGTTATAGCTGTATGTGTGTGTGATGTGCGTTGTGTGTGTGCTGGCGTCAGATACTGCGTGCACATGCTGGCCACCCGGCACCGGGACATCGAGGCGCACGTGGAGTCCCCGGGGGAGCACCTGGACCTGGCCACGCCCGTGCTGGAGCGCGGCTGGCGCGCCGGGTCCGCGCTGCTGCCGCTCTCCGCCGCCTGGCTGCTGGCCGGTCAGTCCATACCCTATACATCGTTGGGGTCGGCACTTGATTCAACTCGATGTGGCTGATCCTGATTGATTTTACGAGAGAATCGGTAATATAGGTTAAGTTGTCGGTTGATACGATTGCCATAGATAATAAATTGGCAACCCCCAGGACCACCCAGGACCTCACATAAAAAAACGACCCGGCGCCCCTGGAGCGAGCAACGATAGTCAACGCTACAATATCGTCTACTTATCTTCGTTGGGAGATATCCCATCTCCATCGGAACAGCTGATAGTCAGTTGGTGCGCGGACATAGTGGAAATCCAGCGTGATATCGACGGTGCGCGTGAAACATTCCTAGCGTCGTTGTAAAGAAAATTACCGATTGACTGAAATTTGGTATAGGGGAGCGATCCTGTCGAAGGACAGCCTCCGGTCTCTTGGAGCCATATCGCCTCATGATGTAGTATTAAGAGATGCGTCCAGGGGCGGCGCCGCCGCTGTACAGCCGGCCGGGCGCGCCGCCGCCCGCGACGCTGGCGTCGGCCGCGTGGCTGGCGCGCCTGGTGTGCGCCGTGCCCTCGCACTGGGTGCCGCTCTACGCCTCCACGGAACACGGCCTCGGCGCCAACAGATTCCTACATCACACGCTTGCCTATAGGTATGTCATGCCGTTCTAAGTTATTCATCTACAAATACTAAATATATTATAAACATTAGTTTTTGTTTGTATTGAATGGGCTCCGCCACTACTAGACCGATCTTATGCGCTCATAGTCTGCAGTTGCTTACCATCAGGCGGCCTTGTTCGTCACTTTTGAAATATTGATATATGAAAAAAACGCGTAACGAAAATTCCTAAAAATCGATAAACCGCACTATGCTAAAAACCGATAACCGGATATTACTCAAAACTGATATCCGGAAACTAGAAAAAACCTAGAAATAACCAGATATTAAAAATCCGGTATCCGGAAATAAGATAAACTTATAATCGGATATTTACAAATCCGGATATTAGAAAATTTCGTTAATTAGAAAGTACGATTGCCGGTACTTAAAAAATATCGATATCCGGATATTATTCAAATTCGGTTATTTATAAAGGCTATAACTGGAAATAAAATAACCCGATAAGCGGAAATAAAGAAAACCGATATCAGGAAATAATAAAAACATATATTGGATAGCCGGAAATTATAGAAGATCGATAAACTGGAAGTTTCGTAACCCGGTTATAGTTAAGTCAATGTTGTGTCCCAGGGGTCCGTCGATGGTGCTGCTGCAGGCCTCGGAGCTGGTGGTGGTGGTGTGCTGCAGCTGCGAGTGGCGCGAGTCGCACCAGTACTGTGGGGGGACCGACTGCGCTCTGCTGCAGCTACATCCACAGTCAGTACACTTCTACCTATGACTATTGAACTTATTTATTCGGTTTGAGCCCTGGTAAGGCACTTATGAACTCAGCCGGGCATCTTGTACATTTCATGAAAGTAACAAAAATATTTGTGTTGGTACAAGGTACACCAAATTAAATGGAATTAAGTACATCAAGCTAAATAATTACAATTCAATATAATACTGTATAGAAATATCTACTTTATACTGACCTGACCTGATTTACCTGGCCAGCAGAGGATGGGCAGATTAGCCTCAATTAGTTGTTTTTGTCGATCATGTGTTCCAGCCCGAGCCCGTAACACGGGGCTGGTCTAGTCTGCACCGATTTCCGAGCTCATTTGCAATCTCACTTTTAGTCACTAATAAAATTTCTTGGAATTTAATCATGAAAATTAACTATAATTTGTAATATTATGTAAAATGGCGTTTTTTTTCATGAATACAATCATCATAATCTAAAATATTTAGCTCCAGAACTCACATAACAGTAGGTACTCGAACTCAAATTCAAAAATATCTTTATCTGGTTAGACTTCCTACGAAGTACTTTCAAATCGTCAGCCGGGTACAAAGACGTACTCTGTACAGGATTATAAATGTTACCACCGAATTTGGAAGGCTACTGTTGAGAAGAACCCGGCAATAAATTCAACAATTACTCTCTTAAAATATATTGAGTTATATATAGTGAAACTGTACGATAACTTATCACGTCAACAGACCTGTCGATGTCGTAAAAGATCAAAAATCAATAAGGGTAGTTGGAGTATAGTCTACTCTTTATAGCCATACCTTTTTTTTTTGCTGTCGAGGGGGAAACCTTCAAAAGGTCCCCGTGGGATTTTTACCGCACTAAAACCCCCCCGGTGGCCATCCTCAGTACTCTGATAGAACGCACCGGTGTCCCCCCACACTTTGCCGGGGCACATCCCCGGGGCAGCTGTGACGCCGCCCCTGGAGACCTCGCTGTGGGCGCCACCTTCCCGGGCCCTTTGCTCGGTGGTCAAAGCTCCCACCCCGACCACCGCCAGCAGGCCCTCCGGCCCCCGCCTAGTCGCCTCTTACGACAAGCAGGGGATACCATAGACATATTCTTAGACCCTGGCTATTGGGTGGATATAGCCGTACCTCCCAGTACGGGCAGTAGGTGACGCAGAGTGTGGTGGCAGGTTCTGCGTGGTGGAGCGCGGGCCCAAGCTGGTGTACCTGAACACGTCCATCCGGGGCTACCCGCGCGGGCTGCGCGCCGGCCGCGACCCGCGCGCGCCGCTGCTGGACGTGCACGAGGACTTCGATACGCTCAAGTTCAAGGGCGCGCCCTACAAACTGGAGTCCATCGAGGTAACCCACCCACTACAGGCCCGAGCGCTGACCTTGGATGCGCAGTACGCATTTTTGGGTCTTGTGTGGCGCGAGGCGAACTAATGCAAGCGCAGCTATCCCCACTATTTTTGCTGAGCACTTATAACTTATGAAAGCACCTGAACAGACATTCACGCGTGGTCAAGGTCACTTCACTTCAGCAAAAATCCTCGTAAAAGCCTCTGTATTACCTAATGTAGTAACATTTCCACTACTCATAAGATGACAAGTTCCCCGCGCACGTTAACCGATGAGTGCGTGGCATTTCAATTTGTTCCTAGTTTTCTAACTGCTTGTAAAGCTTATATTTAAACAGTAAGCAACCAATTACCATCGAAGGATTATTCCCTCAACAGCAGTAAGTCGTATTATTTTCAACATTTCAATAGGGTTGCGTAATGCCTGACGTTAATATGTGTTAGGTGTGGGGTTGTGGCGACACGGCGTCGCGCGAGACGCAGCTGGAGATCAAGAAGTGGCAGGTCAAGGAGGCCGAGAGACAACGACAGGTCAGACACAACCGACACTATCATATCCAACTGGTTCAATACCACACGCTCCTATTGTGGACACTGTGTTCTAGATATTGATCAACAAGTAACATTTATAACTTAGTAAGTACATATACTTGTCGATAAGTTTTGATCCATTTGGGACTGATCTGCTGCCTTTAAGTTCCACCAAACATTAATTCCTTCGTAAGCAGAAAACACATCGTGAGCAAAATACTTGCTAGACTAGTAATCAGAAAAAAATTGCCCTGAGATGGCGACGGACAATTTCCAGTGAAAACTGAGTGTTAATACTTCTACCTTCGAGGAACCTTCTGGGAAAGCGTTATTTTAACAAAAACTGTGACCTTTCAGGTTAAAATCTCAGCAGCCGACTGGATCGACCACCCGGACAGGTATCTCCTAGAGCTGGCTGGTCGGCCGCAGTACAACAACTCCGCTAGCTAGTGGCCGACAGATGGCGCTCGTGCGCCGACTAGTGGCGAGAGATGGCGCTAGTGCGACCAGTGGCCCAGAGATGGCGCTAGTGAGGACAGCGATTGTGACATATGATTGTGACCAGTGTCAAAAAATTACGTATTTTTGTAATTGATTATGCTTTTTATCTTTTCCTTATTTCATTTCTTTCTTTTACTGTTCCATCATATTGAGATAATTTAAGAAAGTTGTCCAATAATCTTCCTTTCACCCTTTTGTACCATGGACAGTTTTGCTTAATCTCGAGTCTCAAATAAATACCATGTGACTGACAAAAAAAATACTTAATATTTTTTCAATAATTCTACAACTGAATTTATATGAATATTATCAAGAGGAAAGGTTTGTATGTGTGTTTGTAACGAATTGGCTCTAAAAGAACTGGACCAATTTTAAAAATTCTTTCACCATTTGAATGCTACATTATCACTGAGTAATTTATATAGGCTATATTTTATCCCCGTACTCCCACGGGAACGGAAACGACCGCGTGACGTCCGCTAGTAATATAATACGTACCAACCATTCTTACGATACTTAGATATATAATGCAATGTTATTATAAAGTACGCACTATCGTACTATACTTCTAATCAGTACCCCATCACCAGTTTGCCACCGTTTTCGTAATCTATACTCGCTAGCGTCACTCGCAATATTTGTACGAGATATTTTAGTTGTTCACGTCACCGCTGGGAGTCGCTGCACAATTGCTTATACTAATATTCGGCGGAGACACTAGCGAGTGTTGATTAGGAAAACGGTGTCAAACCCGTGATAGGGGTACTGAACTCTTAATTGGAAACATGTCAGAATAAATCGATCGAATGAGTAGTAATTATTATCATATGTACACAAAAGTCAGAAAACAGAGAAATCATGTTCAATATCTTTTCAATATTTCAATTATTCCAGGCTAATGTTACTGCCTGTATAGTATATTTGAATGCACTGAATGTGATGAGATTGAAGGTCTGAATATGTATGATACCTGTATGATTGTTTGTAAATCATTTAAACTAAAGGTTTTGTATATTTTATTTCTCTTTACACTTCTGCCAACTATATATAACAATATAAGATAATTATATTCTGTAATTTGTATTTTGCAACGTAATTATTTTATGTATGTTTCGAATTATTTTCCAACTTTTATAAGCAAACCAAATTATTGCTAAGATTTTATTAATTCTTTCGACACAATGATTTTGTTCGACTAGATATGTTATGTTCATAATAATCAAACATTCAAAATGTATTCCTGAAAATTAACAGTACAGAAGGTAAACAAGCTCGTGAGTGAATCATCTGAGTAAGAGACCGTCTGAAAACGTCCCAATTGGGATGATAACTATTTTTCGGAATTGCTTTTGTTAGGAGATTGACTCTTTGTTACCATAAAGCAATTTAATTTTTTTTTATTTTTCATGAGAAAATTTACATTTTAAAGAAATTTATTAAGTTTCAAACTACGAAAATGTGTATTCCTAATAAATTGAAACATCATATCATACATACATATGCTCACGCCTGTATTCCCCGAAGGGGTAGGCAGAGGTGTTGTAATCACAACACCCACTTTTCACCGAAGATGATTAACTGCCAACGTGACAGATGGTGAGTCCATCGCCGTCTCAGACACATTACATACGTCATTGAATTACTTCTCAGAAATATGCAGGTTTCCTCACGATGTTTTCCTTCACCGTAAAGTACGTGGTGTGAAATCACTGTACATAAGGTTTTTTTGTTTTTAAATGTGATGTCTTTTTAATACTAAACAATAATCGTCATTAATACTTAACAATAATGTGTGATTAGTTAGTGTAAACATTCCTATTGGAACTTTCTCGCCTTCACTTTACGCATCCTAATTACATTATCTGCTTCTATAGCTGTCTACAACATCATTGCTTGTAATTAATGACGTATTTATTTTAAATATCACTCACTCAACTACCATGTAACCATTTCCAAACGTGAAGGACTTTCTTATAAATATTTCCTTTATGGCATTATGTATGTTATGATACTGCTTCCAAAAACATAATCAATAGATGATTTGCGTTAGTCATCGTATAGTCAATAATATTGTAGTTGCTCAATCGTAACTATTCCACGTGAGCTTATTAGTAAGTATTATTTATACCGAGTGTAAGTTACATGGGTCTCAAACCCTCTTATTACTAAACATGGCTTAAACCATACTGACTAAAACTATGTCCATCCCTTTTGAATACCATATCACAAAAAGAGATGGAACTACTTTTAAACCAACGATTATATTAGGTAATGTTTTGTAATAAGGGGCAAAGTATTTAGGTAAGGTCAGCATGAAAATAATAATAAAATAATAATTGTTACGTAAGTAGCTGAAAGCAATATTGAAAGGAAATCGGATTTAAGTATTTTTAACTCCCCAACATTGGTTAGTAATAAAATAATATTTATCAGCGTTATTTTGAATACTCGTTTCAGCTACTTGTGCTGCTGACCATACATCATAATTGGTGATCACGGCTGCCTTTCCAACATAAATCACAATGTATGACGTTAATTGTATCGTACTATTTGTAAAGAGTCCGTAATTAAATTACCAAAAAGACATTGTCTCAACATTTAGTACTTTAATCACAAAATGTATTTAGTAAAATTATAAAACATGTTATGAGAGCTTGCTAACATTTAGTTCCTAGTTTTATTAAGCCATAATGATCTATATTTACGTACGTAGGTACTTTCCATATAAGCTTTGTATAATTAATCAGTCAAGTGCACATATTTTTATGAAATTAAGTATTTATCTAAGTTATAAAGCTTTTTGACCTGTCGGTAAAACAAATCAAACCATGAGATAAAAATGGTCGGTGACTACATTCGCAAAACGTTTAACATATTCAAATGCGTTTTGCATTTTATAGGTGCTACAATTAATCGCTTTAGGTACATTACGTGTAAGTATTGTATTTAATTACCTATGTTAGTGTAGGTATTTGGAATAAAATATTTTAATATGATTAAGTTTTTTTATTCGGCGGGAATTTAAACGGGTTTTAAACGTTTTGATTTTCTTCCCTATTATAATGTCGAATAATGCAGACGGGTAAAACAGCTTCCATGTAATGTAATTGCAAAAATAGTGAAGTTTGGGTGCGCAAGCAAGTGATTCAGATTCACAAACTAAGTTATCCACCAGTGGATCCATTTTACTGGCCGATGCGGCATAACCAACATTTTACCATAGATAAAGAGAAACAAATTTCGCTTCATAATATTTTTAATACCGCACAGCACCTGTGTTGATTATCTTATGAAAAATGTTACGTTCATTGTTAAAAATAAACGAAATGTTTCTTCATCTATGGAAAAAAGCTATTTTGACAGCTGATGACAATGACGTGAAGAAAAATGTCATCACATTTAATCTGTCAACCAATATTGAACTAGAGGAAACTTTACAACCAAAGTTGCGAAAGTTTGAAAGATAAACAAACGAACAACCTATGAACCTACAAATCCTAAAATAAACTTGGCAAATAAAACGAGGTTCCACAATTTTTTACAATAATAGTGTGGTGTATGTACATCGGAATTTGTATATAAATGGCAGTGTACGCGGCTCACTTGACCCGGACGTTGCAAGGCACTCCGTCGGTGTTCCAAGTGATTGCTCAGGAAGCCCTAGGGGCCACGGTCAAGCCGGCGCTGCAGAGAGTCGTCCAGGTATGTAACCATATTGTATTATCAATGAAATCTACAAAGCATTTGAAAGCACAGTCGTCTCCACTCTGTCTCGATATATAGCGAATATAAACATGCAGTGTCCTCACTAATGTCCTATCGCAAAATAATCTAGGAATTCACCTTATCGTAAGCATTGTAAATTTGGTTAAGATAGTTTTTAGTACAGGATTGCTATGGAAACAATGTAGGCAGAGTTATAGCATCAAATTTTTACCAAATTCAATTGTGTGTCAAGGTTCTTAGAAAAGTATTAATCCAAAATCTTTCCCCTTAAAAAAGTACTGCCATACCTTAAGATCTGAAAGCTACGTCATGGCAATCTACACAATTGCAGAATTATCAAGGCCCACATTCTTTCCTTTCACCTAAAATTTGTTATACTCATATAACATTATTTTAGTAATCTGATAGCAGAATTGACTGTGCTATAATTAGTTTGTCTGTGTGTAGTACTTGGCGGCAGTATATCCAGACAAGTGTGGGTGGTGTGCGCGCTGGTATGACGAGCTCTACCTGCTGTTTGACTGCTGTCTACAGTACCACTACCTGAAGCACTATGGTAATCCATAATATATTACACTTCAACTTACTAGTTTCGGACTATTGATTTATAATCTATACCTAAGCTTAAATCAGTCGCAGACAATTCTAAATATCTTTTTTAAAAATGGTAATAGAGTACATAAAGTTAGTAAATATGCTCACGCCAACCTAGAAGGGTCACCGTAAAGGCATTGTAATAACACCCATTTTTCACCAACGATGATTAAGTGCGAATGTGATGGAGGGTGAGTCCATCTCAGATTTGAATTACTTCTTAGACATATGCAGGTTACCTCACTTAGTGTTTTCCTTCACCATGAAAAAGAACATCAAAATGTGTAGGGATAGCAATTGTGTCAGATTATATAAAGACTTCTTTCTGTATAGCTAATAAAATGTTTTCAAACTTAGCACCACTATAAAATGATGAGATAAAAAGGTTTGAGAAGACATTGTCCATTTAACAAAAAAGTCCCTCAAACCTCTCTCTAAACTTTGGGAGTGTTTTTTCCAGCGGCAAGCTTCTCAGAGAGTTTCTATGGATTGCTTCGCGTGCCAACTCGGCTAGACAGCGAGTTCAGTAGCGGGCAGCGACTCCCTGCTCATCTGGAGCGAGCCTCGCTGGCACTGTTGGTACTCGTACCGTATCTGAGGGACAAGGCTGGTGATGCCGTGCAGCGGTGGCAGGAGGAGGCTGATGAGGTATCATTATGAAGAATTTAATGCTAACTGTATGACAGCAATTCTTTTGGACAAAACATCTTAACATTAATCCAAGACTCAATATTGACTTTTGAATGAACTGAACATGAACTTTTCTATTCGGACAAATCAATATACAATATTACAGTGTATGCTAAGAAAATGTTTCTAAGTTTATTTCTTAAGAAGTGTTATGAAATATAAATAATGTGGGGTTCGAACCCACGGCCTCCTGCAAACCGTGTAGTTGCTCCGCAAAACGAGACGAATTTTACTTTCCTTTTTAAAGAATCTAGAATCTCTTTGTTAGGGTAAATCAGACAGGCTACGTAATGCGGCCATCCGAGTGTACTCGACGGTGCACGCGGTGTGTTCGTGCGCGCGGCTGGTGCAGGCGGCGCGGTACGTGGCCGGCCGCTCGGGGAGCCCGTCGCCGCAGCTGGCCGCGCTGCGCCTCGCGCTGCGGCCCGCGCCGCCGCCCCTCGACCAGTCCTGGGGGGACCTCGCCACCAGTCTGCTTACTGGGAACTTCGGGTAATGCTTACCGTTCTTCGCAGTAAAACCATTTATAATCAGGGATGATCGTGGCATTCTAACGATTCGAAAGTACTTTATCAAAAGTGTAAACAAATAAAGATATTTTTGAATTTGAATTTGCCAGTAATTGGATGGGTCGCCGCCCGAGTGCCCGGTGTGCCTCGGAGAGCACGTTAAACCCTCGGTCCCGGTTGCCAATTTATAATCTTCGCTAATCGTTACAGGTCAATCGATGACCTAAAATAGTCTGACAACTGGTTGAACCCAAATCCCAAATTTTCCTCTTTAAAGGGGTTGCGAAGGTCAGATGACAGTCGCTTCGGATAAAAATCTGGTGATCAGCCACATTGGGTTGAATCAAGGCCGATCCCAACAATGTATGGGATAAGGCCAGGGAGATGATGATGGTGGTTAAATTACATACAACAATGAGATGTACTCAGTTGAAACACGGCAATTTGCTATCCATTACTGTTTCACTTCGGATTAAAAACTATTGCAAAACGTTGACTTTTCTCAACTATCTGTCAATCTTAATATATATAAATCTTGTGTCACAATGTTTGTCCTCAATGGACTCCTAAACCACTTAACCGATTATAATAAAATTCGCACACCATGTGCAGTTCGATCCAACTTGAGAGATAGGATAGTTTAAATCTCCAATTATAGTCGCAATTTTAATTTATTGCTAAATTATATAAAAATCTATGCGGGTGAAACCGCGGGGCCACAGCTAGTATAATATAGTATGCTACATGTTAGTTAATACAGTATCAAAATTGTCAACGCAGTTTAGAGTGATGCATTCTAACAGGCAAAATAATTTTGTATTGAGATAGCAAATAGAACGAATACTTTTTAAAGATCGATGTAGGTTATGTGTAATTGTGTGTAGGAATGCGTCGTTGACGTTCCCGATGGTGGGCGGCGCCGTGCTGCGCCTGGCGGAGTACGGAGCCTTCGGCGTCCAGCTCCTCCGCTGGTGGGACTCCCGCGCTCCCCTCGCCCTCGCCGCACTGCCCACTCCCACTCCTCCGCAGGTCAGATATACCAAGGTGTCCAGCTGGTGGGACTCCCGCCGCACTGCCCACTCCCACTCCTCCGCAGGTCAGATATACCAAGGTGTCCAGCGGGTGGGACTCCCGCCGCACTGCCCACTCCCACTCCTCCGCAGGTCAGATATACCAAGGTGTCCAGCTGGTGGGACTCCCGCCGCACTGCCCACTCCCACTCCTCCGCAGGTCAGATATACCAAGGTGTCCAGCGGGTGGGTTTTAGAATTTCATTTTACAACAAATATAAGCCCGTCTACATATTATGTATGTTCCATGTATGAAGTATGTTCCACATATTATCCGAAATAAGCATCGAACCTTTTACACTTTATCACAAGGTATATAGTAAGTATAACGAAGAAATAATAAAAAAAAATTGAGTGATTTTCTTATATACCAACTATGGTGCCAAAAATGTTCGCTATATTTATTATGAACAGTTGTTTGTTTGTAGCGAGATGAGCGCGCGGTGCGGTGTAACAACAAGTGTCCGATATGTCTCCAGTCTTGGAAGATACCCACCGTGCTGCCCGTGTCCGGGTCAGTACACTATTTTCATCATATTATATATTTCATATACACTTAAATTATACAGAAACTACCGGCCGCAGCATCGCCTGAGTGGCAGTAACGTATCACTTAACTTTCAACTCACATTTGACCCCCTTAGAGGTGGAATTTTCCAGAACACACCCTCCAAATGTCATATCAGTAGGAGCATCGCTTAAGACTGCGGGGATATATGTCGGTCAGGTTTGGAAAACAACCTAAATAATATACATTTATAACCTGGACAATACTATATATCTGTACAGAAAATTTATTTAAACTGTTTTATATTCTAATAACAAATAATAAATAAGTAACTAAAAACTAATTACAAGTAGAAAACTTGGCCCTAATCGGTGTCTCTCGGGATCGTGCCAAGAAGGCTGGTAGCATTGCCACATTGAATGAGCGAGAAAAGCCCCAGTTTGCTTGTCACGAGAAGCTTCTACCAGACGACGTGCAACCTCTTTGAAAAGTTGATGAGCATCCGGACCCCAAGGTCCCAGAGTTTCAACCGCAAACGCAGAAAATATGTATCCTCGACCAATGCAAGCATATTTCCGGCGCTTGAGGCACTCCTGCTGAGCAGCAGCAGCACCGGCTGCCACAGCAGTGGAGGGGAGATGGGACGGAGCCAACGTATCTATACAGATAAATAAAATTGGAATGTCTGTTTGTAATACCAAACTAATAGCGTTTCACTTCTTGCATATGAAAGTATATAGGGTACTGACATTAAAAAACCATATTTTTTTCTCTCTCTGTCTGACGGTCGGTCTGTCCGTCTGTCTGTTTGTTCCTGCTATCTCTCAAACAACTGGGCCGATTTTAACGGAATTTTCACTAGATAGCTATTACAAGGAGTAACGTAGGCTACTATTATTTATGAAAAAAAATAGTGTTTCGCGGGAATACATACATATGCTCACGTCTGTATTCCCCGAAGGGGTAGGCAGAGGTGTTGTAATCACAACACCTACCTTTCACCGAATATGATTAAGTGCCATCGTGACAGATGGTGAGTCCATCGCCGTCTCAGACACTTTACATACGTCATTGAAATACTTCTCAGAAATATGCAGGTTTCCTCACGATGTTTTCCTTCACCGTAAAGCACGTGGTGTAAAATCACTGTACATAAGTTTTAGAAAAACTTGTTGGCATAGGCCCCGCTGGGATTCGAACTTGCGTCGCTTGCGTGGCAGGCGAAATTAAATATCCCCGGGTGTAACCGTATGTAACCAAAGCTATAAAGTGTATATAATAGTATGCGTGTATTGTTTAGGTACATATTCTGCTACGTGTGCATCTCCCGCCACGTGCGCGCCGCGGGCTCGTGTCCGCTCACCAAGTACCCCGCCGCACAACACTCGCTCGTCAGGCTTTATCTACACTGAATGTACACATGACCCCAGTACCCCTATCACGAGTTTTTCACCGTTTTCGTAATCAACACTCGCTAGTGTCTCCGCCGAAGAGAGTATGAGAAATTGTGCAGCGACTCCCAGCGGTGACGTGAACAACTAAAATATCTCATACAAATATTGCGAGTGACGCTAGCGAGTATAGATTACGAAAACGGTGGCAAACTGGTGATAGGGGTACTGGATATTGTTTGTTATGCATCATGTAATTATTATAAATTGGAGACTGGTATATTGTTAAGCTTATTTATATTTATTATTTATATAATAAGACCTGTGATTTTCGGTTGTGGTACCTACAGTAGATTTGTAAATAAAATAAAAATACGTGTTTACTTTTGATTTTATTATAACGTCATGAAAATATTCTTAGTATTAGAACCATATCGTAAATAATGCGTAATTACTCAAGAAAAATTGCTACAAGAAACGGCACTTCGTTCTACTTCTTAAAAATGTTGAAGAAAAATACGAACACGAGCCGGGACTCGAACCCATGACCTCTGCAACCCGTGCACCATGCTCCTCCAACTGAGCTACTCGTGATCCTACCTCATGCATCGAGTCTTTAATTCCCTTGTTTTGCTGTTTAAGGGGCCGCCTTGCGTCATTGGTAGAGCAACTGCAGGGTTTGCAGAGGTCGTGGGTTCGAATCCCGCCTCGTGTTAGTATTTTTAAGAATTTAGAGTGTAAACATGTGTGTCATAAATAAAAATCTAATATTTAAGCATAGAATTCCTCTTTTGTAATAATGTATTTTAAATAAAAATATATTTTTTTTAGAACCTGTAATTAAAGGAATTCATAACGTCCCTAATATCTAATACTTGAACATTAACCTACAGGAAAAATAACTGTGTTTTCACAAACTAATTATATTTACACTAAATACTTTGTTTGAACACTGGTTGAGCAACATTGCTATCATCTATTAGTTATATATGTTTCGAACCCTGACTGACCTCGCAAATAAATCTATACAGATAGGTTAATCAAATTACAATTCCAAATTACCAGCTTTTCACTAAATGCATATGAAAGTATATACGGTAGGTTCTTTCATAATAACAAAAATGATCTGTCTGTATGTCTGTTTGTTCCAGCTTATTTCTGAAACGGCTGCGCCGATTTTAATGGGACTTTCACTGGCAGGTAGGTGAAGTTACAAAGAGAAACTATTATTTGAAAAATATAGGTTTCCGCTGGCTATTAATGAAAAGAATCTACGTGGGTAAAACAGCGGGGCACAACTAGTACATCAAGAAAAAATTGGTTTATAGCAAGTTTATAGGCAACTATAACACCAAAATTACTAAAGCCTACGGAAAATAAGTCTTCGTTTAGCTTTATGACAATCATATTGGCCAGGCTTTCAAGACTACAGTGAAATGTATTAGACATAAATTAAAATTGCCTTCCATTGTATACAATAGTTTGACGAATCACAGGTATTCAACATCTCGTATGACTCCATGTAGGTAGTTGTGCGAGATCTGGCGGCCGTTGGAGGCCACGAGCACCAGGCGAGGGTCGCTGGTGAGGTGCAGCACCGGTCTCGGCGGCAGCTCCTCGCTCACGACGGCGGCCGGCAGCTGCTCCACGTACGACCGCAGCGACTCACGGTCCGCGAAGGTCTTGTCCCCGTAGATGAGGCTGCCGTCCGCCGTCGGCAGGATCGTCCAAGGTAACGGGGTGTCGAAGTAGCCGCTGTCACCCTGGAGTTATGACATATAAGTTGAAGATTCTGGATGCGGTACAGTAGCTAAGTGAGCGAGGGGAACAGAGTGCATCCGTCAACGCGACGGAGGCTGTGAGAGACGCGTTTGAAAACGTCGCTTGACCTTGCGTTTAATCGTGACTCAGAATGTGTTGATACTTTGGGTACGGGTGGCAAGAAATATACGGCGTTTGTGAATATTGCGTGAAGCAACTTCTTCTTCTCCCTGGTCTTATCCCATACATTGTTGGGGTCGGCCCTTGATTCAACCCGATGTGGCTGACCACCTGATTTATATACGAAGCGACTGACGACTGACCTTCGCAACCCCTTTTACGAGGAAAACCTGTAATCTGGGTTAAACCAGTTGTCGGATTATTTTAGGCTTCCGACTGACCTGTAACGATTGCCAATGATGATAAATTGTCAACCGGGACCGACGGCTTAACGTGTTCTCCGAGGCACGGAGGGAACTCGGGCGGTCACCCACCAAATTACTGGCTAGGGTGAGGGTTGCTTAACTTCGCTGATCGAATGATATGCGCAATAGCAACTGCGCCACGAGCTCCTCTGCCATCGCCACAAAATGTAGTTAGGTACCATACAATCGTATTGTTTAGCGGTTGCGAAAACCATCTACATTCGGATTTGCAAGAAATATCCACTGTCACTGAATCTGCCAATAGAAATATTAAAACTAGACGAAATTGATAGTATATCCCCTGTTTCTGAAGCTCCTTTGCCTTCCTTGTAATGTCATCAAGTTGGACTAGGTAGGTCAGTAAGTGTCTCACCTCAAAAGTGGAGACGGCATAGTGGTTCCCCTTGCGGGCGGTGACGAGCGAGACGACGGCGCCGTCGTGGTCGAGGATGGGCGCGCCGGCCATGAACCTGTTGCTGGACTCGAAGGTCGGCGCCGCGCGCCACTGCGCCAGGCGCCCGTCGCTCGAAACTATCAGCATGCGCTTCGTGCGGTTTATGAACACCTGGACACATCCTCATTGCATCACATACACGTTTTAAGAGACTCCTTAAATACCCCGAAGTACATCGAATATGAAAACTATGATAGCATTATTACTGTTGTTTTCAACTCGTATGGTAAATATAAACAAATTTTATATCGTTTTTTTCTATTTTATGATTATAATTTTTACCTTAACTAGGAATCCTTATAATTATTTCTTGATCCCTTATTTTACGTTTCATAATATTTATAATTTAAAAAAATATATTTTAAGTTTCATCAGTTAACGGTACTTCTCAGCTCAATTGACTTTTAATTGAGTATCTTAAGATTAAAAAACAGGATACTCCGGGACGGGGGCCTCAGGGTTCGGGATACGGAGACTAACCCTTTTAAGATACCAATGACAATAGATTCTGCCGTTCGAAATTGATAGCTTTTGTTAGAGAATGAATCTTTTAAAGCAGTCTTGATTGAGCTTAATTCTCTCTCAGATTAAACACCATGTAGAAAAAGAGATACAGCATGATGGATCTAAGGATTGCCACTAAGGAGGTAATACTAATTTTCAGCATTGTGTTCCTGAAGGAGACAGACGAGAAGTGGGTAACCAGGGCCTTAGGCAGCGTTGTGCTAGCAGGAGGGGTTCTAATAGAAGGATCGAAGCGACTCCCGTGGTGTTGCAAGCTTTTATAGGCTGCAGTAGCCGCTTACCATCGAGCACTCTTGAATGCCCACAAAATAATAACTGCATATCGAAGGCCAGCGCTCAATCTCGTTAGAACACCTATATCCATATATAGTTAGAAAAGTAATCAATAATAGAGTAATGGGTACCTTCTCAGCGGTGTTCTCGTCGAGCCTGACGTAAGCCAGCTCCCCCAGCGGCGCCAGCAGCTGCTCCGTGAACAGGTCGCAGTAGTGGTGAGTCTTGGCCGCGTGCTGCAGCACCTGGGGACATACCGTAACATCGTGCTCATTGGTGATGTAAACGTTATTACTGTTACCAGGGACTTCTTCCGTGTAAGAATTCTTCAAGTAGGTACCTTATGTCTTTCATCAGAGTCATAGATTATTACAGAGACATCGCATTTATTATATTGTTAGGTCAGGTTTTTGTTCATGCAGCACTCAGAAAGACTACGAGGCCCTGTTGGTCCTGTCTTCGGGTCTACTTGTGGGTTTCAATAATTACTTCGAGTCTTCAGTGGGTTTAATTATGATGAAACTACGATGGTATCTCCACCGCCCAAACGAAACAGGAGACCTACTCGTTTTCTCCGAAAAACGAAGTTTCCGCCGAAAATTCGCAAATTTCCTACCACGGTTGTTATTCGTTCTAAAATTAAGTTCGTGGTCCGCAAAAAAAAGCTAATAATAATATATTTTACACCTACTTTAAGTAAATTAATAACAAAAGGAAAACTTGATTTTGATTAAAACAAAGCGATACTGAAGCTACGTTTGTCGTTCGTTTGCGAAGTTTCGATTTCGGAGAAAGAAAGTAGACCCTCAGAGATAAAAACAGTCTGGTCGACGAATTTATATTCATTAGCGTGGCTCGAAAGTGTTGACCCGACATCTTTGAAGACAAGCAGCCTCCAACGAAGTCCCACGCTAATATGCGGGAGTGGCTGAAAATCAGCGCTTAACGTAATACAATTTACGGGCAGCACAGGCTGAGCCATGTCCCTTTGCTTTTATAAGGCTTCAAACATAATTTTTTTTGTAATTATATTAACTTGTTGTAATTTTATTATAATGTCTTTACGTCCTAAGCTAAAAAGCAATAAAATATCATTTATTATATGCAACGATATTCATTGACGTTGAAACAAGACAAGATCTATACTTGGAGCACTTTATTTTGAATATTTGGAGATTGAACGTTAAATCACCTGTTCAGGCGTGCAGCAGTGAATAGGGACGATGGAGCCGAAGCTGGCGAACTTCTTGCCGTCTCGCTCATGCAGCTCCACTGGGATCGACATGGACTCCACCAGACCTCTGAACGGCTCGTTCAACGCCGTACGTTTCGACATATTGACAGTCTGAAAATAAGAAAGGTACACCCTAATGAAATTGCTAATCATAATAACTCGTAAGCTCACGGGCCCATCAAATGTGAATAATTTTCAAAGATGTAGGCACAGGTTTACTTATAATAGTTATCTACACCCAAATTTCGCCTCTATTGGATGGAAAACCCTAATAGTACTTTACCGAATACTGGGATCGAACCTAGGACATGAGGTCTGATACAGTACAAGAAGCAGAATTATTGCTGAACTCAACAACTTTTTCCTTCTAAGATCAAAAATCGAAAGGCCTGCGAAGAGGAATCCTAAAATCACAATATAATTTATATTTCATCAGGTGTGTTATCAATGTTGTTTGTGTACCAATACACTATCGGTGACATTCGGTGATAAGTGCAGCCGCGCCCTGATAGCTGTGATAAATGACCTCAAAGCTTACGATTACACACCCCTATCACCGTAATTACTGATACCTACAACGGGCAGTACTTTCTACAATACAAGGTGGAAGATTTGGAGGAACCACCGGATCTCATCGCTTCTTTATGAAAAGGACAATATACCAGAGAAATTGACCACCATTTCAAATAATATACCAATCTTATTGCAGAGAGAATATATCACTCATCATCACACACACGAGATTCTTACAGAATCACTTACACACACTACAAAAGATCTTACGAATCCGATGGAAGAAGTAATTCAGGCAACAATCCTGTTAAACTAAATTCGTTATTAGAAAACTTCTTCTCAAGAGTTCACACTAGCTTATCTCAGGAACAATAAGCACTGCGTTCTACAAATATGAAGCAAAGCGAATGAAATGAAGGCGGTGGATTAGATTAGGTACCGCTACCACATCCAATAGCCAGGGTCTAAGATTATGGCTATGGCATCCCCTGCCTAAAAGGGGGCCGGAGGGCCTGCTGGCGGTGGTAGGGGTGGGTGGGTCTGGTAGGTGGCAGCGGGATGTGGCACAGCGAGGTCTCTAGGGGCGGCGATACAACTGCCCCGGGGATGTGCCCCGGCAAAGTGTAGGGGACACCGGTGCGATCTACTTGAGTACCCGGAGTTCCCCCTGAGCACTGAGGATAGCCACCGGGGGGTTTTAGTGAGGTAAAAATCCCACATACCCCGACCTGCCTCTCCCAGGTCGGTTGGGGACCTTTTGAAGGTTATCCCCTTGGTCAATAAAAAAAAAGGTACCGCTACCAAATCGATTGTTTCTTTAGAAATGTTAGACCTATTGTTAAACGTCGAATACCCATAGCAAGTGCATTATTACCAAGTGTGGTCAAATCAATAAATACCAGGACTGTCGAAGTTACGGTGTACGTCTGATCCTAGCTCCCAGACTGTGAATGCGATCGGAAATATTGGTAGAGGGCGTTCCATAAAGAACTACTATGAACATATTAATAATATTTTTCCAAAAGATCAAATTCGGAGCACTCGTAATCGAAGAAAGTGTTGAATTTGAATGTGGATAAAGCGAAAGTATGTAAGGATCGTAGCATGTGGCAAACGGTGGTTTCTGCCTACCCCCATGGGATACAGGCGTGATCACATGTATGTAGGTACTATAGGTACATTTATTGTAACAGGAGATGATTTAAAACAATGCAAACATGCCACGTGCGTTTCTGTCAGATAAAGTTACAGTTCGATGTCCTAACAAGAGGTACTGTTATAGATATGACGTCATTATATACCAGTTTTGTCAATATTCGAGTGTTCCATGTTTGGTATGTAAATTGAATAATTAAATGGAAATAGCAAATACTGTCAAGACAAGATCAGAAAATCCATAAACACCTACAATGTGGAATAGAAACCGCGTTTATAGCCTTAGGGGTAAACCTGTCTGTTCGTCCACAATCGCCTGCGAAAAAGTATCAAAACACTTTGAGCGACATTGAAACGCAAATTCAAGCGACAACGTTTGAACGTGTCAAAATCTTGGGGCAAGTACTCTATAGTATTATTATAAACAGGAAATATTTGTATGTTTGTAGTGAATAGGCTCCGAAACTACTATAGACCGATTAGAATTTTTTTTTTCAGCAATGGATAGCTCCATTATCAGCGAGTAATTTAGGCTATATTTTATCTTCATACTCCCACGGGAACGAGAACTAAGAGATAAAGTAAATCAAAGGAAGTAGGTATTCAAACCTTGAATAACGGAGGATGGTGTAATTCACCTACCGAGAGACACCGATTAAGCCAAGTTTTCAATTAGTTTAAGATAGGTTTACTCTGATATGTTTAGTTTTTATTCAATAAATGTACCTGCACCTACCTGGGGTAGTAAAGTCGTAGTATGAAGTAACACAGTTTCATGGAAAACTACACATTAGTTTTATACAAAATGGTGAAAGTTTTACCTCATAGTCACAATGAGGCTCCACATACACTGCTTGCGTTTGTAAGTTTATACAAAGCAGTGTCCAGTAACTTGTACAAATAAACAATGACTCACTGCTTGCACGTGTGGACTTGTCAACTTGTTTAATATACACATTGCGTACTATTTAGATTATAACTGCAATAATGAAGTCTCTGAGAGTTGTATTATTGTTTTATCTTTTAACTATTTCCTTTGCATTATCAAAAATGTCACTCCTAAAATTGTAGAATTCATATTAGGTATATTTTATAATGCATATTATGTACCAATGAGTTTTTCTAAAAAACTTATGTACAGTGATTTCACACCACGTGCTTTACGGTGAAGGAAAACATCGTGAGGAAACCTGCATATTTCTGAGAAGTAATTCAATGACGTATGTAATGTGTCTGAGACGGCGATGGACTCACCATCTGTCACGTTGGTACTTAATCGTCTCTCTGCCTACCCCTTCGGGGAATACAGGCGTGAGCATATGTATGTATGTCGTGTGTTGTTACGTGGCTTATGTCCAAAGGGTCCTAATTCTTTCTCGACTACTCTCGTCTCGAGACGAATTGTAAGTAGGTAAGGGCATTGAACTACTCGTGATACATAGATGTGATGTCGTCACGACGGCAATCAAATGTGCCGTCTCCAGTCAATCGAAATGCCCGCTGAGAGGAAGTACTTAGCTTCTTATTGAAAACTAGCTTCTGCCCACTTCGAACTTGTGGAAAAGTTACTTTGGGCCGATTCAATTAAAGTCGGTGTCGAATCAATATAAACGAAACGCCCCTCAGAACGGCTCTATTCAAAAATCATTTTTTTTTATATCGCGGTCATAGATCGGCCGGCAAGTTTGGATTCATATTGACATTAATTATTTTACGAATTTTGAGGACAAAGATACTTTTTTTATATTTTTATAGTAAAGATTAAGTTATGTTTTGTCAATAAAAAAAAAACAGATTTGTTTATAAACTTCGGGTAGAATATCATATTTACTGTCTATGATCTTAATTATTTTTCACAAAAAAATGGAGTTGAGCCCCAGTCGTTTTGAGGATGCGGCCTCATTATTTAATCAATAATACGAGTTAGGAAAAATCTACATGCTCCTAAGCACGGACGACACACTCACACTCACCAAATTGTGTTTGTATTCACACCGGCACTCCTCGCGGCGGATGATAAACAACTGAAGACATCCAATTTTATCTCGCGATAGCGATCATAATAAAGGTAAATATTTTTTCGCACGATAAGAGCTGTGATATACCTTCGAAACCATTTTAAGTACAGCCTAACAAGTATAAAGATATGTTGATATAATCCTTCGAGTAGAAGCGTAAGCCACATAAACACAGAAAGACTAAAAGAATTTGAAGAAACACGTTAAAAACTCTTAGTTGGACCAAACCAACTCACACAAACAAAAATAAAATTTTTTTTTAGTTTAATAGTTCGAGAATAAAGGGTTTTTCAATTTCGAAAATAATATTAAAAAAATTACTTGTTTTGGAAGCACAGAAGCTAAACTTCCCGTCACTGCACAAAGATACAAAATATGTTTTAATTTCTCCATTGTTAAACTATTGTCTATAACTCACTACTAACTCTGCTTGAATAGAATGGATTGTAATTAGCTACCCATATTTATATACTTAACTACAATGAATAGGTATATTTCTTCACGCCGACGGGAAATTACCATTGACTTACCTGCCCGTTGCGACGTTAGGCATTCGGGAAACGGTTTTTGTATAGAAATTATTATTTTTCAAAGTCAAAAGTATCTTTATTCGATTAGACTTTTTACAAAGTACTTTCAAATCGTCAGAATGACATAATTATACAGGATTATACATGATACCGCCAGGTTCGCAAGGTTGCTTTTACTGAGAAGAACCTGGCAAGAAACTCAGTAATTACTCTTTTTAAAAATATTATACAATTTAAAGAATACAAAATAAATAATTTAAGAAACGTAAGCTCATGGACAATGTTCCAATGCACAAATGTCGATAAAAATTAACATAACTAAAAATCTAGTACATCTACTTATAACTAAATGCGTAGCTTGAGATGACCAGCAAATTTGCTAGATATATTTCAAAATTGCTATGTACTTATAAAGTTATATCTGAAATCCCACAAACATCACATGATAATAATTAATTATATTCCACATAGATACCGTAATTAGGTAATTATTTACTTAAGTAGAATATTTTATCAAATATGCTTGGTCAGAGCCATGTTGTTTGCAGACAAAATGTTTAACATTTTATTAATATTTACATACCGTAAATGGGTGAAATATGCTATGTACCTTTTATTTAAAACAACATCTTTTGTAACCATATTTCATGTAAATAAATTATTCTTATATTCTTCTAACTATTTACACTCACCTTGAAATTCCGTAGTTTATAGCTACCGATGAATGTCTATGTCACTTTAACACATCGACAGAAGGCCTAGGTTCTACTACTGGCTATTTACCTTAGTCTTCCTTGACCACCGGTGACCCTGTGATGATACAAATGGTCCCATTTCCCGAGCTCAATTTTATTATAGTTAATACAGTCCAACACATATTTTGTTTTCAGTTACGGGCGACCTTATAGCGTCATTGTAAAAAAATAAAACCGATATTATGTACGAAGGGCGATACTGTAGATCGAAAGTAATGTGAATGTTCCTATGATTTTTTAACACTTATTAAGGGATTCTCTTTCAACAGCGACTTTACTGCTTCTACTTAGGTAAATTATTTAGTTATTAGCAATTATTTTCTCTGACTGTATCAAACAGGGGAATTCCCTTATGTTATATCTTTCAATATATTTTCCGAACGATTTATGCAGAAAAGTGTTGCTATGTAATAAATACCACAGAATACCTACATTAATAAAATATTTATTTTAGTGTGTGTAAGGTGCCTCACGATCTCTAAGAAATTATTTAAGGTAAGCTTACCATGGCTATATTTGGTCAATATATCATATATTTTTAAATTTCTTCTCCTAACAGGCTTACATTAGAAAACGGTAGTGAATTAACCTAAGTTATCGTAACAGAAATGACGTTCAATGAGTGTTCCAAGTGTCATGTTGAATATTTTTGATTTTATTTGAAATATCGTAACTAGGTATTTAGGGTACCTTACCTACGTAGATGGTCAGAAACAAAAGGTTTAAGGTTCAGGTGAAACTCTCTACATACATTTTCATTTGTATAAGTTCACCTAGTAGGTAGGTATATAGTACCTTGTATATAGTAATACTTAGAAGCAAATCTAATTATCAGAGTTGTTTGTGAGGGATTTATATTTTTTGCCCGTCTGTCCTGTGTGCTCTGGAAAAAAATATGGATCCTCTTCATCCACCCTAGGTTGTAGAAGGAATAATAAAATCTAACTACTTAAATACTGAAGATTTGTTGTGCTCTGTTTTGGGTATGTACCAATGATTAGTTCAAAAACTTATGTACTGATGTCACACCCCGTGCTTTACGTTGAAGAACAACATCGTGAGGAAACCTGCATATTTCTGAGAAGTAATTCAATGACGTATGTAAAGTGTCTGAGACGGCGATGGACATCTGTCTCGTTGGCACTTAATCATCTTCCGTGAAAAGTGAGTGTTGTCATTACAATTCATCAAAGTATTCCCCGAAGGGGTAGGCAGAGGTCTGCCTACCCCTTCGGGGAATACAGGTGTGAGAAATATGTATTTCATACGTACTTTTCTATTCTCGAATTAACTACTTACTTAAGCACATACCTTATGTTTTTAGATTATCGTTCAAATACCGTAGGAATATTAATTAGTTCTGAGCTTCATTAGGTGCCGTACAATTAAAATGATGACGTTAGGCCCTATATCCGGATCTACCACCACTATCCACCAAGTATTATTTAGACATTTTTTATTGTCCTGCGCTCCCTATCTTGAGTATCCATCATTATTGATACTCCATCTAATGAGTAAAACTTAGTAGAACATTAGTACCAACCTACCTGGCGTTCCAGAATCTTGTGTACCTACAATTTAGATTAAATAATATAAACAATATGTATTATCACGTAGGAGCTCGTGGCACAGTTGCTATTACTAGTCAGTAATTGGATGGGTGACCGCCCGAGTTCCCTCCGTGCCTCGGAGAGCACGTTAAGCCGACGGTCCCGGTTGCAAATTTATCTACTTTGGCAATCGTTACAGGTCAGTCGGAGGCCTAAAATAGTCTGACAACTGGTTTAACCTCTGGGTTTACCGATTTCCTCGTTAAAGGGGTTGCGAAGGTCAGATGGCAGTCGCTTCGTATAAAAATCAAGTGATCAGCCACATCGGGTTGAATCAAGTGCCAACCCCGACAGTGTATGGGATGAGGTCAGGGAGATGATGTGATCCATAATAAGTGGAAGTGTTCGAAAATAATTAATTAGCTATTCCAGTTCTGATTGGTTGTGAATAAACAAGGAAAATCATTGTAAGAATTTCCTTGTTTATTCAAAACCAAATCACGTTTATCTATTGGTGGGTATTCCCCGGGTGTACACCTACTTACATCACGACGGTATTGGCTTTGATTCAAGTGTTCATAAAATATAGGTACATTGGCCCAAATTCGGTCAATTTGGATAAGAAGGTACTCACCTACATACGTTAGGTACTAAGGTTATTAAGAAAATTGTAAGTTATCCCATATCTTACCCGTAAACTTGTCTAATGAATTCATGTCATGATATCTATACCTATCCATATATCCGTAGCTAATTAATTATTTGCGAATTAGGAAAAAAAAATGAAAAGGGTTGCTTAAGAATTCAATGTTTGAATAATCTTTGACTAATAACATAGGTACCCAGATACATCTAGTGTACCAAAAACAATGTCCTATTGTCCCGGGGGGAGGTGAGATGTTTCGGTGTAGAAGAAATAAGAAGAGGGTTTATATTTACAAAGTGGGTTCTTCAATACCCATCCGTTTCCTTAGCTAGTGGTGGTGGGTGAAGGTAGGTGGTAGGTAGGGGAACACTAGCGTAGGGGCAAGGGATCGGCTGGGAGCAGCCTGGTCTTCTACAGGAAGGAAGACAGCGCCTGGTAAAGGGGTAGTGCCTAGACTGGAGGCGAACCCCAGTCCGCCAGTACCTCCGGCCCAGACCCTACCTCTGGACCACCAGAAACAGGGTCTGGACCGGAGGTACTAGGGCGCGTACTAGGTGCAACGTTACACTATATTTGCGTAAGAATTTTTTTTTATATGGCACTAATAAGGCACTATTTTTTGAGGAACACAAGAACAAAGATAGATATAAAGGTGCCACAAGTTATGAGCGGTCAGCGAAATTTGTTGGAGAGAACAAGTATGTGGTTATAACACGGCATCTCTCGTGTCATCAGACACTCAATGAAACAACCTCTTTCGACACTTATACATTTATTTTTCATCAAAAACCTACAAAAATATTCTTAAAACATAATAGTTACTGTAAGTACCTTGCTAGTTGTGCCTCTCGGTTTCACCCGCGTAGATTTCTTAGGTGGCCCGCAGAACCGTCATGTTTTTTTTAATTTAAAGTAGTCTAAGTTACTACTTGTAACATTACCTATCTGCAAGTTAAAGTCCTGTTGAAATTGGTTCAGCCGTTTCAGAGCCCCGGAACAGACACACAGACAGAGCATTTTTTTTTAAATTGTCATATGTCAGTACCGTGTATACTTTCATATTTTATTCAAAAAGTGTAATTTTGGAATTACAAACAGACACTTCAATTTTATTTATCTGTATAGATGTAAATGTATATTAATCTATTCATAGGCCTTATCCCATATATTGTTGAGGTCAGCATTTGATTTTATTTCACCCTTCTATGAGGAAAATCGATAATCTGGGTTAAACCAGCTGTCAGACTTCTTAAGCCTACGACTGACCTGTAACGGTTGCCAAAGATGTTAAATTGGCAACCGGGTCCTATGGCTTAACGTGTTCTCCGAGGTACGGAGGGGATGGGTAAGGGTTTATCGAATGATATGCACAATAGCAACTGTGATACAGTAGTGTTACAAAATAATCAACACACAAGTCACAGACAGTCAATCTCGTATATTGTCATCTTACATACACATTAGACATTTACAAAAGCCTCCCAGTATGTTCCAACTGTAGGAAGCTTGGCATGATCCAAGATCGTCGCAGTAGCACGTACGAACGTGTTCATTATGGTTTGACAGCGTGTAACGGTCACGGATATTGATTATAAATGAATATGACATCCTCGTCGGTGCCGGGCGCCACCCGTGCAGCGGCCAGGGCTGCGCTGGGGGCCGCGCACAGCGAGGGGCGCCGCGCCGGGTCGCGGTACACGAGGCGGGGGGCGCGGCGCCCCACCAGTACTATGTAGTGCCCCGAATAGCTGCCCCCGAAACAACGCCTGCACATACCATTATAATTTTTAATTCAATTTCTAGTATATATACCATCAAAAGTTACGAGCGCTCATTAAGAATGTGCAGTAGTCGTGAGTCTTATCTGGCCGTCCGTATGGCTGCAAGCACAGTTACCTACTGGCACTATTTTCGCTCGTAACTTGCGATATTTGTGATGTAATTGTACTGTGTTCTTGTGGTATAGGCATTCATTTAATATCAAAAAGTTATCAAAATCGCCCTCTCCACGTCATCTTGCGAAGGTTGCCCAACATATCTTCCTAAATGACATTCTGCTAGTATGATTATCAATATTTTGTTAGTAGTATATCAAAATAAAGAGTATTTTTGTTTGAATAAAAAGTTAATAATAAAAGAAGTTCTATTTTCCCAACGTTCAACAGCAAAGATGACCTCGATGGGGTCGGTAAACCCTTCCTAGACAGGTGGCTGTATGCCAATCATCTCAAAGTTCAAAATCATACCAATGAACTGACAAATCCCACTCTCGGAGAAATCACAAAGACATGTCATAGTTATAAAGTATTGTGACTGACCTGAACTCAACTTTCAACTTATTATGCTTGCACAGATCACAAACTAAAAGTCCGGCGTCCACCAGGAGTATGACCGGTCCGTGACTATCCAGATGTGTCATGATCTCGGCCATGGAGACTGGCCGCTCCGACACCTCGATGCCCATACTGGACGCTTCGTCGAAGCGACGCCTTACGCGCTCTCGGTCCTACAAACATGATACAGAAGTAGCTGTGCCCTGCGGTTTCACCTGCAGAACCCAATCTTTTTAAAACAAAAGTAGCCTAAGTTACTCCTTGTAAAATTTGCTATCTACCAGTGAAAGTCCCGCTAAAATCGTTCGTAGCATGCTATGAAAGGCTTCTATAGATTCTTGTGTCCCTCTGACAATGTGTGCACAAGGTGTCATCATGTACAGTTGTGTGAAATAATGTAAATGATTAATGAGTAAACTTACAATATTTATAATTTTATTGTAATATCCATGTTTTTTATAGTCCTCATTGACTCCCGCCATTTTAGTGTACATACAGTGTTTGATTCCAAACCTGGAATATTAAATTGACACAGTATGTATGATATGAAAAAAAAACAGAGGAATATACTTATTATAATCCTACTGAATTTCCGCTACAGCGGCTAATCTCAACGAGGATCAGCCACTGCGCAGATCACAAACTGCGCAGGAGATATTATAGTGCACAAGTGTGTGTGTAAACACAGGTGTACTCTTTATTCCCTCACTCTCATAGTGGGATGGGAGGCAATCAGACACGACCAGAGAGAGATCAGGCATGGTGGTGGAATCACTGCCAACTTCCAAACTCCGGGCATTTTATTGTGAATTTCTTTGGAAAAACTCAATATCAATTTTTGATCGTCAGGCAAACATACTAACCACTGGACCAATGAGACTGTTATATACTCTATACAACATTATCCCATTATATTATGACATTTGGACATTATAGCACTTTAGTATCTCCATAGTCAGTAGGTCTAAAAAGGCCACTTTAGGAGAATCATAATGTGATCCGAATATGATTCATTATCGAAATGAGAAAATGGTCCCTTTGGTGCAATTCATATTATGATTCAAATCACTAGATCATTGACGCAGTTCATTATTTAAGTAATCAAATTTAATTTGACCAAATTACTATACCTCTTCAACAAGTAGCACAGGTCAATGGTCCAAGTAGATTGTCCGAAGCCCTCCTCATCGCATATAGCTTGGAAGTTGTTGATAAAATGCTCGCGCTGCTCCGGAGAGAGCAGCATCAGCACACATGACACTCCACAGTCCCAGTTGAAGCTCTGTCTATAATGCTGCACGTTGTGGAAAGGGGGTTGTGCGGGCCCTACAAATTGTTGGATATAACACGAGTATATAATTATTGCGAGTATATTGCAGATACTGATTTTCATTATTAAATTTATCACATAAAATTACTGACTTGTACTTTGAATAGACATGGTTCGTCGAAACACTACTTCTTTCTTGATTTTGGAACAATAATCAGATTACAATTATATCTTATCTAACTAAAAACGGTTGCTAGAAAACGTAGTTCGAATTTTATTCTTACTGTTTGTTTACTTAAATTGACTTATCAGATGTTTTTTCTTTACAAGTATCATAGTGAATCAGATTATATTTTATTCTTGTTCGATGGTAGCAAGCTAAAGTCATGAATCATACTGCCGTATGATAAATATCTTCCCGAGTCCATGTTCACCCGTATTACTTTTCTTCTAGTTTATGGTACCTATGTTAATTTTGACATTAACTGACACTGACAAATAATAAGAATTACCAGCTGGCTGTCATCAGCTGATATTAAAGTATTAGAAAAACCCATCGATCGAAAGCAAACGAATTCAATATTAAATCACTTGTTAGCAATGGCGCTAAGAAAAGGGATAATTAAATTACTTGATACAAGAAGACCTTCGCAGAAGTTGTATAGGGTACGATCCTTGGCTACACAGACCGCTTCCAAGGACACAAGTAGTGAACAGCAGGGCAAAACTCACTTCGGTTTCCAGACAGTAGATGAGGAAGAAAAATGGAAAAAAGGTAAATAATAGAAGTGTAAGGAAAAAAGACTGAAGCACCCATTGGTATAACGTGAATCGCCTGAACTCTAGTATGTATTTTTCGCGTCTATTAATTTCCAGTTCACGAGGTATTCGAGACGGTAGCTGAGAAGTATGACCTGATGAATGACGCGATGTCGTTCGGTGTGCACCGGCTATGGAAGGACATATTCATACAGCGGCTGTCTCCGGTGCCTGAGACCAAGCTACTTGATATGGCTGGTGGGACTGGTATGTAAATTCAACTTTTATGATTATTGTGTTATCCTAAGCTATGGACTAAATGGACTTTTTGGAACCTGGATAACTAAATATACAAAACATTTGTCTTACCAAGGCTGAATAAAATTATATTTTTATTAATTCCCATTTACAGGTGACATCTCATTCCGGTATATCAAGTACCTGCAGTCACTGGGCGCGCCGCCTGAAGGAGTCCGCAGCAGTGTCACCGTATGCGACATCAACCAAGCCATGCTTGATGTGGGCAAGGCTCGGGCTGAGAAGTAAATACTTTTGATTCTGTCTTATGTGCCCATTTTTATATTAGCCAATACACATTTTCAGCAGCCTAAGAATTTATTTGCTGTGGTAACATATTGACCTCTTCTCCATGGAACCCAGGCGACCTTATCATAGATCACAAGTTTAGTCAAGACTATGATGTCTATACACATTGCACAGTGGTGTGCAGTCCATATAAGCAGATAAGCAGTGGTTAGCATTTGTGATGATTTAATACACTTGTGTTGTGTGAGTCTATACCAGAATGTATGTATCTATGTGCACCATTGGTATGTACTTAACCTCCCCACCTACCTACTTATTGTTTATGCCTACCCCTCTGAAAATGCAATGCACTCCCCTGACATTGCATAATACTATTAGTTCTTGTTGTGTGCTGTACCTTGGCTTGTATTTTTGTGGGATTTATCCCCATATCCAAATTTTCTGAAAATGGAAATTACTTCGGATTCTTTATTCTATATCTTCATCAATCATTCTGATCTTTGAAAGTCTGTTAAGTCTAATCAAATAGATATTGCTTTTTACATTGACATATCCAACCATACATTTTGTAATCATCATTCCTCTATTAAGCTTAAGAGTTCAGAACCAAACTTCACTTAGTAACCTATCACGACAGACTAGGGTACACCAAAGGGTCCTGCGGCGTGGATGTGGAGTGGTTGTGTGGAGATGCTGAGAAGCTGCCCATTGCGGACGAGTCATACACAGCATATACCATCGCATTCGGCATTAGGAACTGCACTCACATTGATAAGGTGATCTATTTGCATTATTTTAAATGAACAAGCACATACCCCTGAGAGTAAACAGTTGCGGCTTATGACTTATAACGGCAGGAGACATGCCGTATCATGTATTAAGTATTGAAAAAAATTAACCTGTTCCAACATTTATGGGATCATCTCCACTATGTCTCCTCTTGTCTAAGGCCTTTACTCGCCTTGTGTACACAACACTCCTCTCATGCGGCACTATTTGCCTGCAATCTTTTCGTTAGGTATAGTAGTGTAAAAGGGAGTTCACATTCGCTGGCATAATATTTTGTTTGCCAACAATGTTATCACATCCATCAAATTTCTAATATATATTGCATAATGTTTGCAACATGTTTCTTAAGTAATAATATTGTCTTAGGTATTAGAGGAGGCGTACCGGGTGCTCACTCCCGGCGGCCGGTTCATGTGCTTGGAGTTCAGCCAGCTACCCAATGAGACCTTGCAATGGTGAGTCACATATTGATAAGATAACTGCACCAAGGAGTAGGGTTTTCGACAAGGTAAAGAGGTTTCTTGATTTAAGATCTGGCAGATTGTAGTTTCTTAAAATAAATGGTGTGTTATCATCTTTCTTTCCAAACAAATAGAATGTTTAAACTATTTGATGTTACAAATTATTGTGCCTACCCATAAACTTAAATTGGTCAGTGCATAATAATTATAAACTCTTTATTGTATATGATGAAGAGTGTAGACAATAGCCAGTCTTGTCTCTACAGCGATCTCCTCCAGACATCCTTTGGGTACAGGATACAGAAGATAGTAGTAAATTATTGAATTTGAAAATATTTCCTTCCAAGGTACTTGTTATTGTCCAAGAGATTGATGATATGTGCATTGTGCAGGGTGTACGACCAGTACTCGTTCCAAGTGATCCCGGTGCTGGGCCAGCTGCTGGCGGGCCAGTGGCGACCCTACCAGTACCTCGTCGAGAGCATACGACAGTTCCCCAACCAGGTACACATCTCATGTGTTTTAAGGGTACAAAATAAGTCATGGGTTAGCACAGATATATTCTTATTAAAGTCTTTACCTAAATCTAGAAGTATTTACTGCCTGCCTAGTGAGGGAATCCGAGTCTTAATAGTTAATATTGTGCATAAAGAACTAAAGGTGCACCCTGATGGAGCCGCTCGACGCTTGTATCCAGCGACCAATGTGGTCACGTGACTCCATTTTAAATTTCCCGCGACTCAAAAAGGAACTACGTCATGCAGATCCAGAAAAGCTAACGGTAGATGAAATGGCTTTACCATATGTGGTAGTTGGTGACGAGGCATTCCAATTAACACTCTCGATACTTCCCAGCGATAAAGCCCAACATTTTCAGCTTTGTCGCTACCATTTCCTGCGACCACATTTGTTGCTGGAAACGAGCGTCGAGCGGCTTACATCAGGTTGCACATTAATAGTTTTCTTCCTGTTGCAAATACATACAGATAAATACAATTAGGACAATTAGGAGGATGATGATGATGAAATACAATTGAAGTGTCTGTTTGTAATTCCAAATTAACAGCTCTTCACTTAATGTACAATATGAAATTACACAATGAAAAACAAAAAAAAATCCGGCTCCGGCTATTGGGCCGATTTTAACGGAACTTTTCAGGGAAAGCTTTAAGAAATAAGCCACCCATGAAATTAAGTCTGAAAGCAAACTGCGGTACCCAGCTGGTATTTAATATTATTGTGTATGGTTTCAGGAAAAATTCAAGACAATGATAGAAGATGCTGGGTTCAGACAAGTGACGTACGAAAACCTGACGTTCGGCACCTGCGCCATACACTCGGGGTTCAAGTTATGAACCATTCATAAGGTCCCTAAATGGTACACTATTTGATCAAATAACATCACTGTCTTATGGTTGGTTGAATTTAGAAAAAAATACGAACGGAGCCGTGGGTTAAAAAATAACATGAGGTATTTTTTATCTGGTATATAGTGTTACTAGTCAAAAAAAACGCTCAAATCCGAAAAAACATTCTGTTTGAACATTGTACAAAGTGTGAAAAATAAGATTAATTTGTTAGGATAGCAGAACAGTCACTAAATAAAACGTTGTTATTAATTTCGTCAGGAATTTATTAAGTCCATCAAACTGTGTTGGTCTTTGGAATGCAAATCCAATATCTAAATTACATACATTTCACAATTATAACTATGATATCCATCGATCGGCGATCTCGGTCGTCTACACATTTCATTACAATATAAACAATTTGTGATTAATATTGGCCGACTTATAGTGGGAAGTGTGACCTGGCAATGGCCAGAGTCGCGCGGGCAGACACTCAGTCACCTCAGGCACTCGCCAGCCAGTCGTCGCGCTCGCGCTGCTCGTGTCAAGCTCAAGCATGCTGACTATATTATATAATAACGACAGCGCATGTTAGGGGACTAGAGCAAAGCTAACTCGGATACAGTCGGACCGACCGACGCCCTACTTTACAACAAAACGGCGGAACATCGACAAGCAAATAAAGTGTGAGTCAGGATATCCAAACAAATATTAATGTTTCGTACCGAGCGTGCACTCAACATAAGTTATTTTGCAATAATAACAATAGCATACCCAGGTCCGTGATCCGTGATCCGCGATCCGGGCGACCTACGCGATCCGGCGCTCATCCTACCCGCGCCTCCCTAGCCTGATCCGTCCACACTCCAGCCAAGCAATCCCACGATCCCAATCCACAGTGGATGAAACAAAAGAAAACTCTTTTAGTGTCAGCTCGGTATGGTATCTTAGTCTAAGTGCGGCGAGCTATCGCCATCGCCGCTCCGCCGCCGCCGGCCGCCCGCTGTCGACACAAACACCAGCTTAGTTCCTGCCCTGTGCCCGCCTCTACCTCTACCGTCTCTCCTCGTCCTCCGCGCCCGCACTACGCGACACACCCTTCGATTCGACTGACTTGTGCTCCACGCGCAACACATTATAACACTTGATAAATTTCAAGGATAAAACGAAAAAAATAAACTAAAATCTACAGTAACTCTTGAAAATTAAAAGCATATAGTGTGACCACAAAATATGTTTGGGAACCGATAATAAACTGGCATATTTGACAAACATGTCAAATATAATGCCGTCATATAGAATGCGCGGTGGAGTTGTCAGATTAGATAATACAATACACAAATGGAAAGGCGCAAGCGTACTGGAGGCGTATAGTGTGCGATCCAAAATCCAGTTCGATCGGTCCAGCGAAGATCCAGGTATCCCTTAGATCCAGGTATCCTTTAGATCCAGGTATCCTTTGGATCCAGGCCCGTCTCCACAATATTTGAGACATGCGTTTTGTAATCCGATCCACTGTTCCGATCGATGGCTTTCGTACTTTGCGTGGTGTCGCGAGGAACCTCGTAATATAAAATAATAAAAGTAATTAATATTGTGTTGCAACTTTTATCAACATTATTTTATAATATACTTACATCATAATAGTATATTTAATATGCAAGTTCTACAACTGGTACGTATCTTAACCATATTTTTCTGAATAAAAGAGTTATGCAAAGTAACTAACTTTCTCCTACGACTTCGGCTGCGTGTAGTCGTACTTTACAATATTTCTCTATGCAGACAAAGTCGCGGGAGAGAGCTAGTTAATAATTGACCTAGCTAGACCGTGTGCTACACTCTCAACCAAAACTAATAAAATTGACAACATTATTTATTTATTATCTTTTAAAATAAGTTTATATCTCTGGCTTCTATACTTAACATTATGGACAACGGCGTGTTAGTTTATGGTCTATAAATGTAATGTATTTTTATCGAGTTGATGAAAATGTTGTCAATTCTATTTATTATAAAATTCAAGTCGTCAATCAGTCAATAAAAGTGTTTGTGTATTTTTGCAGTTTACTAACCTTCCAAATTATTCGGTAAAACCGATGTATTGTCTATGGCTTTCATAACTTATCGTTTAGGCTTCTCTATTTTGTTTGTGAATAAAATGTCGTTATTTAGGAAGAAGTAGGTATAAAGGAAGGAGTTGTTATGGTTGTGTAACGGCGGTCAGTGTGTTTCACCTGGAGCCCGATTAACGTAAATCTATAAAGTGGTATTTTAATTGGATTGAACTTAATAAAGTACTTTCAAATCTTCAGAACTACACACTAATACCGGATTTTAGACATGCTATCGCCAGGTTCCGAAGGTTGCTTTTACTGAGAATCTGGCAAGAAACTCAGTAATTACTTTTCAGTAATATTATTAATATAATTTAAATAAAATGAGATATATAAGCCCATGGACACAGTTCCAATGCACAAAACGACTATAAAACTAAATAAATTACAATGTCATACGTCATACGGAAACAGTTTTCATTACGTGAATCGGACTACCGTATGTGTGTATGGGAGCGTTCAAGTATTACGTAACGCAATGGGGGTGGGGGGTCTCGTAAAACGTTACGATGCGTTACAGGGGCGGGAGGGGGTCTTTCTTACAACACGTTGCGTAACATTATTTCATTTTTTATATAAAAAATTAGGGAAATGTTTAATTTCAGTTGGATTTCGGTTTATAATTCCATTGCCAAAGGTTAAAATAAATACGTTATTTTATTTGAAGACTTTATAAGTAAAAAAAAAGCTAAAATACTTAGGAGAATGAAGGAGAAAAACAATTGTGTAAGGCTAAAAATTTATAAAAAAATAAACAAAATACGCAGGATTTGCGAATTAAAAATCTCTTGTTTTATAATAAGGCAATTAAAACGATACCAAGAATAAAAACTATAACATAATTTTTTGCGACTTCAGGGTAAAAATGATCACTTGAGTGTTACGTAACGTTTAGAGGGGGATCTTCAAAAATTGCGTTACGTAATACTTGAACGCTCCCTAAGGTCGGTAGTTGTGTGTGTAGTGATGTTAGATGTAGGTGTGTAGGTGTGTAGGTGTGTGCGAGTGCTGACCTCAGTAGGCGTGGTCTCGCGAGCGCGACCTGGAGCGGGAGTAGGAGCGGCGCACCGGCGAGTACGTCGGCGAGCCGCGCCGCCGCGGGGAGTACGACCGCGACCTGACACAATACATTACCATTCATCCACTAACCAGGTGGAATCTACATCTCTTTAAACGACATCTACTAATCTACATCTCTTTAACGAAAAGGTAGTAGCGCCTGCTTAGAATGACAGTGCTGACATTAAGGGGTGTCAAGTCATGGATATTGCATATAAATTTTATTTAAGTGTCTTAAGGACATTTTTCTAAACTTTCAAACGACAAATCTTTATTACTTTAACAGTATTTTTTAATTAATGGTGACCTCTCATGTTCTAATATCAATGAACTTTGATTAGTCGCGTGCTAGTGGTGTTTCAAATTAACACAAATTGTAGTTTGTATGGAATAGCCAGGTCAGCATAATTTGTATAGTAGAGGTCAGCACGATGTCCACAACCACCCACTTTCCACGTGCAAAGGTGTCCTTGCAGACCGTACACTGTGGAATCCAGCTTCACAAAATATTCAGGTGTTTCTAATCATAAGAGTACACAAAGTTCATAAAAGACGTGTTATGATTACATGCATGTTACAAGCGTCCATAAGCTTTAAGCACTTAAAACCAGGGCCATATTATGCTTATTGGTGATGTGCGATGGCGAGACGTTAATCGCTATTGTTTCGATTGTTCAAACATCTCGATGCAATCCCTCGCATCAAAACAATCGAAACGATCGAAAAACTATTGTTTCATCGCCAGAGCGAGTCGATGGTATTAAAGCAATTTCGATTGTTGAAATCTCTCGCAATCGCGCATCTTTAACTTACTTTACAACTTCAAGGTGATATGAAATTGAATTGTTACAAGTGCATTAATTCCATTCAAAGTGGACGTGATGCCAGTAGTTGGATGGGTGACCTCCCGAGTTCCCTCCGTGTTTCGAAGAGCATGTTAAGTCAGGTTGCCAATTTATCATCTTTGCCGATCGTTACAGGTCAGTTGGAGGCCTATGTGAGTGTGACAACTTACCGATTTCCTCGTAAAAGGAGTTGCGAAGATGGCAGTAGCTTCGTATAAAAATCAGGTAATCGGCCACATTGGGTTGAATCAAGTGGCAATCCCAGAAATGTATGGGATAAGGCCAGGGAGAATGAAAAATATTTGTCAGTTTAGGCCCTGGCACTTATGAATATTGAAGACTCGACCAAGTGTTGATGATAGAAGATGATGATGACCTGGATATGATGCATGTGTTAAGCTTACCGCCGCCGCCCGCCACCGAGGCATGGTGCGGTGAGCTGTAATAAGTCATTCGTCACCTATCTCTCTCGCCGGGATACCTGTCGCCGCCGCCCCCGCCGCCGCTGCCGCCGTAGTCCTCCTTCACGCGGATGTACGACACCTCGCCCTGGATAAATACATTACATTCATAATACATACTCAAAAGTGTATCCACTGCGTAAAGTTCACGCCTATCTCAAAAGGGTCCCCGAAGAGGCGGGGAGGTGTTGCAATAACTACTTTCTCTTCACCTTTTTGCAACTGAAACGTCTCGTTAGCACGAAGTTCGCAAGAAGTTTATGTAATTTCATTTTAAATAAATTCAATATTCATCGACTTGTATCGTTTACTCTGTACAGAATTATTTGACAATTATCGAGTAGTTTGGGGTGTCTAGATTTTCAGCGGATACAGGTGCCGTCACAACTGACAAGTTACACGAGGGGGATTGTGGCGCCGGAATCGCGAAAACAGCGAAGCGAACGAACCTCGTGACTCCTAAAGCGCGAGTCGTCCAACTTCTTGACGGCGTACTTCATGTCCTCGTGGCGGAGGAACTCGACGACGCCGGAGCCGTCCTTGAAGGTGTCGGCGAAGCAGACGTCGCCCGCCTCGCGCATGTGGTCCTTGAGGTCCTGCCAGGAGCCCGAGGGCGGCAGGCCCGAGACCAGCACGCGGTAGTCGGAGCGGCGGGCCGGCGGGCCGCGCGCGGGAGGCCTGGCGCCCCAGCGCTCCGGCCCGCCGCGCGCGCCGCGTCCCCCGCCGCCGCCGCCGCGCGGGAACTCCACGCGCAGCCGGTACCCGTCGTAGTCGTACCCGTCGCGCGCGCGCACCGCGTCGTCCGCGTCCCTGCCACACCATGCTGCCTCAACTGCCGCATTGGCGTCAAAACCTTACCCCTATTACGGGTTTGCTACCGTTCCTAATCTATACTCGCCGAACAGCTTGACGTGAGGAACTACAATGTGATACAAATTCGGAAAGCTTGAGAGTATAGATTACGAAAACGGTGTAAAACTCGTGATACGGGTACAGGTCCAAGAACTACCTTTGAATGCGCAGTAATCAGTTTATGAGCCCTGTCTCTGCCTATAAGTATGGCGTGAAGCGAATGAAAATATGCGCAGCATCCCAAAAATTTTCGCTGCGCGTTTTCTTTTCTCAGAATAAGTAAACAAGCTAAGATTTACATCCACTATTCTGGCTTGTGGCACACTTTAAGCTTTGTTGTCTTCAAAGTACCTATATATCGACCCCCGTCAATATGACACCAGTTATGACGTTGAGGGAAGTGTTAGTCATTAATATGTATGTACAACAACGGAGGGCGACATGCCACCACAATAATTACAATAACGAACACTCACATTGTATGCTAATTGCATCGCACACACTTAATATTCACAATTCAGGAAACCTTGAGCCAAATGAAAGCAACCGGTGTATTTTTAAATACAAATATAACATTCAAAAAAATAAACCACTGGATAGAGGCATGAACTTTGAGTGGAGTGTGGGTGAGGTGTGAGCAAAGACAAGGAAGGGTTTTCCGAATTACCACCCTTAAGAGGATGAAATGGGTCTTGGAATATTTAATTACTACCCCATAGGCCTGGCTGCAGGCACAAGCTAGTTGCTTTAGTAGTTTTTTATTTGTGAAATAATTTCAATTTTCAATAAGCAAATAGTATTTTTCAGAAAGGTCAAATTCGTAGCACTCATAACCGAAGAAAGTGTATGTAGAGATGCATGAATGTGGGTGAAGCGAAAGAAGTATGTAAGGATTGTAGCATGTGGCAAACGATGATCTCTGCCTACCCCCATGGGATACAGGCGTGAGCGTATGTATGTATGTAATAAGCAAATAATAAGATTAAAAAAAATGTGAAGAAAAAGAACCATGGTCAAGGGGACTGTCACAATGAATTGTGTGCAGTGATTCCACACCCCTTGCTTTACAGTGAAGGAAAAAATTGCAAGGAAGCCTGCATATAGTGAAGTAATTCAAAGATATATAGTGCCTGAGACAGAGATAGACTCATTATCGTTATGTTAGTCCTAAATCATCTTCAGTGAAAAGTGGGTGTTGTTATTACAACACCTCTGTCCCCTTCGGGGAATACAGGTGCAAGCATATGTATGTACATGCATGTCAAAGATATCTTTTCATAACTTTTTAGACAAACTAACAAATGGGTTGCAATTGTTAAAAATAAACATACATGCAAGTAATTATCTTTGGCATATTAATGTTATCATAAAGTACCTATTTACATACGAGGCTATTACAAAAATTATTTACTTCCTTATCAAGTGGTATGTGCCACTTATCAGTAATGTAGTATAAAGTATACTCATTTAACATATTTTATCTGCCACAAAGTCCCCATGTAATAATGCATATAATGACTGCTGCAGTGTAGCCCATCCATTTTCATACATATGCTCTTTTAAACTTTACCAAAACATTCACATCAATAAAATTAGTTTAATATAAAAATAAGCAATATATTTAATAATAAACACAGACTCATAGTTTGGCCTTCATTAGTGAATACTTTTATTATTGGTGGAAATTTTCTAATTAAAATCAGACAGACAGAGAAAATTTAAAAAAAATTGTTTTTCTGTATTAATACTGTGAATACTTCGATATGTATTTAGTCCAAAGGCATAATTTTGGAATTACAAACAGACACTTCAGTTTTATTTATCTGTATAGATTAGTTAAAATGAACCAACTTGTATCAAGGGATTGAAGCATTACTTATTAATTACAGCATCAACATTACAATAAAATAAAAATAAATATGTTCACACCATCCCAGAAGGGTCTCTGAAGTGGTAGGAAGAGGTATTGTAACAAAATCCACATTTCAAAGAATATGATTTAGTGCCAATGTGCCAGAGGCTGAGTCCAGCACAGTCTCAGGCATCATACATATGTCTGAATTACTTCTCAGACTTATGTGGGTTTTCTCACAATGTTTTCCTTCAATGTGAAGCATGTGGTGTGAAATTAAGCATTACAATGATATACATTAACAATGTATAAATATATATACATACTAACTTGTTTATAATCAGTATAAAAGGAAATATTAGTAGTTTATAATGAACACACTTCAGAACTAATAATAATGTATATCACTGAGTAACATAGGCTATTTAGTTAATCAAGATAAATTTAGAATTTCTAAAAACACGCGGGCGAAGCCACGGACGGGAGCCAGTGTGCTTAATATTAAGTGTAAACGAATACAATCAAATGACACAATGAGGTTATGTACAAACATAAAGTACATTAAACTTCACAATGATGATAGCAATTTAATGATATATGATATGACCCAATTTAACTCCATCAGAAGCCTGATTTAAAGTAAATTTTCAAACAAAAAACACGTAAATAATTTTAATAGACTGTACTAACTACCACGCCATCAGACGCCCGAAGTTTCATTGAACTCTTTCTATAAAAAAGTTTTGATACATACTCGAAATAAATACGAATGAAAGTCTGATGCTACCGACAAAATAATCAACTTTTTCTATATAGTTGTGTGAAATAATAAATTTGTAGATGTTGTAGGCCCACGATAACAGATTCTCAAAATACCCGCGATAATCAGAGAATAAAATATAAATATTCGGACTCACCTCGGATCCTCGAATTCAACGAAAGCAAACGGCGGGCCTTTTCTGTTTTTTAGATCAACGAATGTAACTTTGCCGAATTTGTAGAAGAGGTCTTGAATGTCCTTTGTCCTTATGTCTGGGGGTAAGTTTCCAACGTATATTCTGCATTCATTTCTATTACTACTGCTTCCACCAGACATGATGATTTATGATGAACACGAAACAAATATTATTATGATTTAAAATTTAACTTCACATAGATTTCGGCGTTTCGCGTTTCTCCTCACATGAAATCAATCAAATATGGCGTCATGTAATCAAGTAAGTCAAGTTTGACAGTTAGTGCAGTGGGAAACGGAAATGAAGTTGCAAAGATCCCTATGAATACCGTTTGGTTGGTTATGGTCCCGACCCATAGAATATAGTGTATACTAACACAGTACCCATACATACCTTTCATTCACGAATTGTTTCGAATATTTAATTGCTTCAAAAAGACGGTATTGTAATTTATCAAATTTATAAACTGTCCACCCGTCTGCAAAAGATTGAAATCAGGTGAAAAACACATTTTACTTATTTGTCTGCGAGCAAGTAAACTGAAAAAACAATAGAAAATTTTCATTATGAAAGCTACAAACAAATTTATTTTCTGTGAAGTTTGCAAAAGTACTGGCTAAAAATAAACTGTACGAACGCAGCCATAAAGTTTATTTTTTGAATTTCTTTAAATTTCGAACGCCCTCTAGCGCAATCGGCAGAAATCTTCGCTGAAAGAAGCCTGTGAAAGAATCCTCTAGAAAGTAGGCACTGAATCTCCGGTTATCAAAATCTTTACGTGAGAATTTGTACTTATCCCGAAGCAAAAGTGAGTATTTTAGTATCTTTGTGTTCCTCTGTATGTAATCTAACTGTTCAGAACTATAATTTGTGGAAGTTTTATAGTTTTTATGGCAAATTTACAAAATGGTGTTTGGAAGTCCGAAGACGAATCGTTTATTGGCCAAATATTTGCTAGAATGTGCATTGGTTTCGTTATTTATCGATTAAACTTTAGTTTCCTTAGCAATAATCTGCTTTTAGATGGATTACTTTTATCTTTTTGGGTCAAATAGGGTGTATTTAGATCTTCGCACATTGTCTGCGTAATATAGTTCAGTTTTGTGTTGATGACGGGGTTTTCAGCTAGTGCTTCGATTAGGATTTGCACTAAAAAGCCTTCGTCAACAGTGCCAGTGATCAGGTAACAGTCCTCGAAAATGTTAGCGTAGTTTTTATGCGTCAAAAACCTTTCTAAGTAGAAGTGATTTTGACGCAATTTGTAAAGGGCGCGCATTGGGAGTCCCGGATACCGCGCTTGACCTTTACTGGAAGTTATTTATAGCCAGTTATTGAATATAAACAATCAATGACGCTCCCCCTCGCGGACACTGGAAAATCAATGATATAAAATTAAATCTAATGGCAATTTGACGTGCGATGTGCAGATAACCTCGGTGGTGCGACATTAGTCGCTCTGCCGTACTTGCACGTACTAGACGATAAACAGTGATCAACCAAGTTATTACTTGTAACAGTTATAACTTAGACTGGCCATCAGTTACCTCTTTGATTCCCAAGTTAAATCTCTCAAATAGGTATGGTATTTCAAATTATACAGTTAAAATCAGTTAAATAGGGTTGTAAATAATTATTTTCTGTTATTTCTCTTATTATACTCTAATTTCGTAAATAAAATGTCGTAAATGGGACACTGGACATGGGGATAAAATTGAAACTTTTCTATAATTATGTTCATGAATTGGACTTGCCTTATTGACTGGATTCCAAAAGTGGATGATACCCTATTGGTGTAATTACAGCCACACAACCGACAAGATGTGCGATCGCAAGGCAGTTATCAAGAATGCTGACATGAGCGAAGAGATGCAGCAAGATGCTGTGGACTGCGCTACACAGGCTCTTGAAAAGTTTAACATTGAGAAGGTAATATTCGTTTCCTTAGGTTTTTATAAATACTACACCCAACACTTTTTAATACCAAATTTAAATGTTTTAACTGTGGCTTTAGTGATAGTGTGAACTGAAAGTATGGATGGCGAAGCTCCTGCAGTTGATAAGTTGTGGTTTTCCTGTTGTGGTGAGCACTGTAATAATGTGGGAGTGTAGATATGTGATTATGCGATTATTTGCAGGACATTGCTGCGTTCATCAAGAAAGAGTTTGACAAGAAGTACAACCCCACGTGGCACTGCATCGTGGGTCGCAACTTCGGGTCGTACGTGACGCATGAGACTCGCCACTTCATCTACTTCTACCTTGGCCAGGTGGCCATCTTGTTATTCAAGAGCGGTTAGACCGCAAACCTACGTTCCAAATTTTTTGTTGTTAGATCAGGAGGCAGCAAGGGCGCGCGTGTGTGTGTGAGTGAGAGAAGCCTACACCGATTATTTATGATGCTGGACATTGCGGCGTCGCATCTCTTCACGTCTGTAGCGACGCACTCGATGTATGTTTGTACTGTGTTAGCTATTACTTAAGGTTCAATATTGACTTGATACATTCACTTCTAGTGTATTTATATTAAAAGAAAATTTTAGTTTAATTATTCCTAGACTTATACCTAGTATAGAGTAAAAGTCATATGTTAGTACCTAACTAAATTTATTGTTTAATTTCTTTGTTAATACATTCACTGGAGATATTTTCAATACTTCTATAATTATTAAACTTTCTTACAAACAATCTTGTTTTCCTTAATTACACTTGTCTTCAAATGATGACTGCATATCAAACTAAGTAGTTGTAAGAAATATATAGACCATTTTTATTTTTCACTTTACAACATACTCTAACATTTTTGGTTTAGTCTGAGATTCTATAAATGCCAGATTCTCAGAATGCCATTTTCTGCAAACGACATTCTATCAATGCCAGATTCTACAAACGGCAGATTCTATGAATGCCAGATTCTATAAATCTCAGATTGTAAAATGCCAGATTCTATCAATGTTAAAAAAATCCAAGATTTGTATAATTTAAAACAACTTAATACCTATTATTATACGTATTTACAAAATTACTGAAAAATAACACGATACGATAGCCTAAGAAATAGTATTAAAAAAACCTAAAACTGGTCGAATTCTGTCATCCATAGTCCTAAAAAATAATTTAAGCAAATCTTTTAGAATCTGACATTAATAGAATTTGGCATTTATAGAATCTGACACCGATAGAATTGGTCGTTTGTAGAATCTGTAATTTTGTAAAATGCGGCATACATGGAATATGGAATTTTGAACACGTTGGCATTCATATAATCGGACATTTTGTTGACTAAGTCAAAATTTACCAACCTACATACGAAAACATACATTACATAATATTTTACATACCTACATATCAACCACACGGATGAAATTTTCGTTAGCCGTCACGAGTAAAGAACGGATACCTGTGAATGCACGTAGTTATTTTATTTGACGCGCAGTGTCCTTTACTCGTGAAGGGCGAAGTACAGAGGTATAATTATGGCGCTTGAATCAAGTATCTATGTACAGGTGCCGTAACGAGATTTATGCTTTCAGCGAAAATAGTGAGGATGCCTTATATCCGACCACAACAGCGTCTCCACTCTCTCGTGAAGCACTGTGACCCACTTGGTGAACTTGTAACACTAGGTACCTACGTAGTTTCTGGGGGGGTCACGGCGAAGCATGTGAAGACGTATCACGTGCACCCCCCCACTTAGCGACTTGGAGGAACACCGTGGAGTTTAGTCGGTGTGAGTCCGACATAACCCTTCCGCTGCCCCCGCGGCGGTTGGTGTATCCATAACGGATTTTCACGTTAAAAAAAAAAAAAAAGGTTCCTAGTATTAAAGTATTTTCAGGGGAGCAGGGCTGTAACCTCAGGGACCCAACCATGAGCTCTGTGTGACAGTGACACGTCATATACATCTGTCTCACAATAAGAGTCAAACTATCATGGATCATTGAAAACGATAGTAAATTTTAACACAAAAAAAAACCATTTTTTTTCACCTTCTGTCTGTCTGTTTGTTCTGGCTAATATCTTTCACTGGCAGATAACTAATGTTACAACGAGTAACTTAGGCTTAGACTTTTATAACATTACTGTTTCGCGGCTCCACCGGTTGACGCATTACAACTTTACAAGATGGTGTAAAGTGATCATCGCCCATGAACATCTGCTACACCGGAGGACAAAAGCGTTGCCGGCTTTTAGGAAGAATTATGTTCAATCCTTGAAGGTTACGACGGTGGGGATTGTAGTATAATTGAAACCTTTGTCATCATCATCATGATCAACAGCTTTTCAGGCTGTGCTTTTCGTTTCCAGTCACAGCCAGCTGACTTATATATACCTTCGCTCCATCGAGTCAGGGTGTCCTATGATTGTGGTCTCCACTCCAGAACTCATCACCCCAGCGGTTTTCGATAGCTTTGTCAACCCTATTGATTTCGGCGGTTATCATAAAGTAAAGTACCTATTTCACAAAATGATAACATTGACCGCTATATCCGCCAGCGTTTGCACACGCTTGGAATGCACACAGAAATTTTGATAACCAATATTGTATAAAAGGCCTCTTGGCCCCTCGCAGGCCACAGTCGAGCCGTGGTCCTCACGGCTTACTACCATCACAATATTAAAGTATAGTATAGGTCATTTTATAAATAACTTACTTAGGTACCTTTCACCTTTTGGGATTATATTCAACTGGAATTAAATCTTGTGGTACGTACCTATTCATGTTTTATTTTTAAACGTTGTACCTTGCGTGAGCCATGGTGGCCATGGGGTTTGAGCAGTCGCCGTCTACGCAATCGACGCAAGTTCGAATCCCAGCGGGGCCTGTGGCGGCCTAACCTTTTTTTTTTTTTTTTTTTGTTGACGAGGGGGAAACCTTCAAAAGGTCCCCGACCGCCCTGGGAGAGGCAGATCGGGGTATGTGAGATTCTTACCGCACTAAAACCCCCCCGGTGGCCATCCTCAGTGCTCAGGGGGGACTCCGGGTACTCTGATAGAACGCACCGGTGTCCCCCCACACTTTGCCGGGGCACATCCCCGGGGCAGCTGTGACGCCGCCCCTGGAGACCTCGCTGTGCAAGGCAGCGCGAGCCACATCGCGCTGCCACCTTCCCGGGCCCGCGCCGGTGGTCAAAGCTCCCACCCCGACCACCGCCAGCAGGCCCTCCGGCCCCCTTTTAGTCGCCTCTTACGACAGGCAGGGGATACCATAGCCATATTCTTAGACCCTGGCTATTGGGTGGGTGGGGGGCCTTTTTTTTTTTTTTTTTTTTTTTTGTTGACGAGGGGGAAACCTTCAAAAGGTCCCCGACCGCCCTGGGAGAGGCAGATCGGGGTATGTGGGATTCTTACCGCACTAAAACCCCCCCGGTGGCCGTCCTCAGTGCTCAGGGGGGACTCCGGGTACTCTAATAGAACGCACCGGTGTCCCCCCACACTTTGCCGGGGCACATCCCCGGGGCAGCTGTAGGGCCGCCCCTGGAGACCTCGCTGTGCAAGGCAGCGCGAGCCACATCGCGCTGCCACCTTCCCGGGCCCGCGCCGGTGGTCAAAGCTCCCACCCCGACCACCGCCAGCAGGCCCTCCGGCCCCCTTTTAGTCGCCTCTTACGACAGGCAGGGGATACCATAGCCATATTCTTAGACCCTGGCTATTGGGTGGACGGACCGGGGCGTGCGTTGCCTCCGCCCCGCCGTCGCCGTCGTCTCCGAGAGGGATCGGCTCTCTCCCGATCCCGCTCGGAGGTCTCCTTCTGGGACATTACCGTCTCGCAGAAGGAGACTACGGCCCTCCATGCGGGTGGGTGGGGGGCCTAACCTAACCTAACCTACCAATGAGTTTTTCTAAAAAACTTATGTACAGTCATTTCACACCACGTGCTTTACGGTGAAGGGAAACATCGTGAGGAAACTGCATATGTCTGAGAAGTAATTCAAAGTCGTATGTATAGTATCTGTGGCGATAGACTCACCATCTGTTACGTTGGCACATAATCATCTTCAGTGAAAAGAGGGCGTTTTCATTACAACACCTCTGCCTATCCCTTCGGGGAATACAGGCGTGAGCATATGTATGTATGCTGTACCTACCTAGTTTCAATTAGACGCGTTTGGTTCATACCAAATGGTTAAGCCTGTCGAACGCGGGTTCGATCTCGGTTAAAAAAAAAACATATCCTTAACACCCGGTTGATTGGTGTATTATTTACGTGAATGGGATTCGTTAGTATTCATCTGTCAAATTAAACCTAATTTTATTTAATCAGTATTTACCTAGTTTGTGTCAATGAACTGTTATATTATCCAAAGGTACAAGATGACGGACGCCAAGAGCAACCTGCTGCTGTTCTTCGACCGGCCATCGGAGCCCTGCTTCATGCAGAAGGGCGACGATAAGGCCATCTTCGAAGTACCTGATAGTTACTATGTAAGTACTACACATATTATCACTGATACCACTCTTTGTTCATCAGTTGCGTTGAAGCGCCTGCTTAAAATAATATAGCAATTGTTAATAGAAGAATGTAAAAGGGCCGTGGTGTGGTTGTGGGGTTTGAGCAGTCGCCTGGTACGCAAGCGACATAAGTTATGTGTTAAACTTATGTGTTGTGATTTGAAAACATCGTGAATAAACCTGCATATGTCTGAGAAGTGCCTAATTCAAAGACGTATGTATAGTGTCATTATCTGTCACGTTGGCACTTAATCATGTTCGGGGAAAAATGGGTGTTGTTATTACAACACCTCTGTCTACCCCTTCGTAGTATGCAGGCGTGAACGTATGTATGTAGGAAAGAAAAACATTTATATTCTCGCACAGACTATTAAAAGTACAATATAGATACTCGTACTATTTCTGTTTATCAGTTCTACTCTACTCTACACGCGAGGCTAGTTTTCCAGACGGTGGTAATTTCCTCGAATATTATGCTTTACTAGGGCCGAAAATTAATAAATCATTCTAATGTTTCCGGTTTGTTTCCTCACGATATTTTCCTTCATCATAAAGCTTACTAGACATTGTACTTTATGTAATATTTACATATTCATGTTTCATGGTAGCTTAACAAGTTAAAAGTCCTATTTAAATCTCGATCAATACTTGCCAATGTAACTATTGCATCGACCAGAAAATGTGGCATAAAATATTAATAGATTGAATGCACCCCCAACACGGCATCGATCCTACTTCACCGACGAGCCAAGGACCTAGGTTGCCATGGCGAACTATGCCCTATAATAAATAGCTTAGTCACTCAATCAATAAGGGTGTACAAGGGCTACGGTGTAGCGAAGCGATGCATTCCATGGGCATGTAGGTTTATACTCTATTTGATATCATCTCTTTATGATAGAAGAAGGCGTCATTCGTATTTTGAGGTCTTTTAAAGTAATTTAGAGACACTCAAATTGGACAGTTTTGTTTGAGTGTCCCGTCGCTGTTTCCCTCGGATATATTGATTTTCTTTCCTACCATTGAAGAGCTGATTGTATCCATATCCTGCAGTTGTGGAATAGCTAATTGTATTCAACATAAAAATTAAGACTTGCAGCAATCAAGGCCGCTGGTTTTCTTAAGCAGCAGTACCAATTTAGTCTTCCAGGATTACTCGTATTTGAAAGCATTAGCTTTGACTGTCGCTACCTGTTAACGCTTCCCATCCACTCGAGGCTTGATTCCTTTCCAGCTTTGGAACTATACAATGTAATATTAACTTTCAGCCCGAGAAGTACAAGACGGTGAGTAACACGCTGGCCAACCGCTTCGGGAGCGATGCTGGCCGATCAGTGCCGGTGCGCAACATCGCGCTGCCCAACCTGGCGTTGCCCCTCGAGCTGCCCTTCAACCAGCAGTTCTCACTGTTCGTGCCCAAGCACAGGAAGATGGCTGGAAGACTTATTGACATATTTATGGGTAACATTTGAGTCAGATAGAGGAACAATATTTCCAGCCGCGGATTGTGATACAGGCTGATCGATTGACAGTATTTTGTACTTTAAGGTGTGGATAATCTTCATGATTCTACGTTATACGCAGTAACTGTATATCATCAAGGCAGAATATACGTTTATCAGACGGCCAGTTTCTTCTAAAAATGCATAGGTCTCACCGCAGATACCGCGGTCAAGATCCTTTCATGGGCTTTACCATAAGCTCTTACCGCCATCATAGGTCTACTGTGTGATAGTGACAGACTTATGTACGTCATATACATCTGTCTCATAATAATGTATGTGTTGTGCAGGTATGCGTGACCTGGAGGACCTGCAGTCGGTGTGTTCGTACTGCCAGATGCGCATCAACCCTTACATGTTCAACTACTGCCTCTCCGTTGCTATCCTGCACAGGTACCACTAAAACATTACCTAAAGTTTCCTACACACAGCCAGAGGCAATGTCTGGTGGGTAGCACACTAGATCGCTTCCTTGATCATCACATGGGTAGGGAAATCGGTATTATTATTATTCCCCATAGTTTTGAAATCTCCTGGCGATTATCATAGATATAGGAGATATTAGAGCTGTGTGTAGACGAAATAACTTTCTGGCTCTTAACAGTCGAAGTTCGAACGGAAACATTAAATTGCTTTAAGTAGGTATGTACCATGATTTTGGTAATGATGTTCCATGTTCCAAACAGTTGCGTTACAAGAGCAGCATTCTGCATATGCGAAACCACTTCATGATCTCGTAATAAGGAACTTATTAAGATCTTGAGAGTTTTTTAACTTGGGACTTTTCAAGAAGAGAGTGAATAGGTTAATAAACAAAAAGCTTGCGTCATATTAGATCACATCATCACTTGCCAACAGGTGAGTATGTGGTATCCTAAAATAAAAATCATTTTACGGACATAACATCATCAGTCGTTGCCCTAAAGTAGCACCATCTATATGGCGTGCAGAGAAGCATTGATACACACTAATTTGTTCGGTGATTGCACATCTATTTGTATTTTGTGTTTCCAGGCCCGACACCAAGGGTCTGACCATCCCGACGTTCGCGGAGTCCTTCCCCGACAAGTTCATGGACCCCAAGGTGTTCCGTCGCGCCCGCGAGGTCACTACCACCGTGCCCACCGGCGCTCGGGTACGTACCAACACTTTAATCACCTTGGAGTCCTCTTTCGATACGACATTATACGTAAGAACTAGAATGCTGGCTGGTTGGTATAACACCTTATGATTGAAATTTCCGACGAAATAGGCCAATTTGTGATGTTTCTCTATTATGGTGCGCGATACACAGAATATGGGCTATTTCGCAGGTTGTGTCAACCATCCGGTATATACCTATGTATCTCAAGAACCTTGTGACCAGACGATGAATTTCGATATTAGTAGGTACCTAGTTTTGTGAGAAGCACAAATAATAGATAGGACATTAGAATAACAAAACTGAGTATATAAGGGTTCTACAAAGGGGCTCGCGTAACAGACAAGCAGGCACCAGCCAATGCAAACATGGCCCACCCATACGATTAGTATGGGATGACGGGGAGCCGACAGGCGCGTGGCAACCTTGCCTCACCAGTACAGGGTGTAAGTTCACCGGCAGATGCCGCTGACGATCCCGTTCAACTACACGGCGGCGGAGTCGGAGCCGGAGCAGCGCGTGGCGTACTTCCGCGAGGACATCGGCATCAACCTGCACCACTGGCACTGGCACCTCGTGTACCCCTTCGACGCCGCCGACCGCGCCATCGTCAACAAGGACCGCCGCGGCGAGCTCTTCTACTACATGCACCAGCAGATCATCGCCAGGTGTCTACTTATCCTATTACTTTCTTCATTCATTTCAATACATACATACATACATATTCCCCGAAGGTGTCCACCATCCGCATGCATAAACAAAAATTTTTTGGCAACATTATCCTCTATACATATTTAGATAGGTATACATATAGGTACCTAATCTAGTTATATATATTTAGGTACAACATGGAGCGCATGTGCAACGGCCTGGGCCGCGTGGCGCGCTTCAACAACTTCAGGGAGCCCATCGTCGAGGGATACTTCCCCAAGCTGGACTCGCAGGTCGCCAGCAGGGCCTGGCCTCCCAGGTATAACAACGGTGCTATAATATAGGGCATGATGATTACCAAGTCACGCAAGAGTAGTCTAATATCAAGGACATTTAATAAAATGAATTACCCACAGTATTCATCACATAATTAAGTAAGGACTGTTCGTTTTTGAAAAAAAAATTTTAAAATTTGAATTTTGGAAAATGCTTAAAGATATTATAAAAGAAGCGAGTGACTGAGACATAAGGCGCTCGTGAATTTGACTCTATGTATGAAGCCACGAGACTAGGTGGCATTATTAATTTATTAATATCTGGTTGACCGAGCTGTGCTCGGTTTCTTCTTCACACAAAAAAAGGAAAATAAGAAAAAAAAAACCAGTGGACGTCAGTCTCGAACCGCGGTTCTCTAGTTTCGTTATCGCCCCGTAAGCTGGAGGCCTCACCTTTGAGCTACCATAACTTGACAGATGTCGGCGAAATTTGCTGTCGTATTATAATGATATTTTATGAGCTATTCAGTGCCTGAAAACATGGTCAAAACGATGTTTTCCATAAATGAAACCTAGATAGATCTATTTTTTGCCCCTGAAATCCCCTACATGCAAAATTTCATGAAAAAAGTTGGAGCCGTTTCCGAGATTCAGATTATGTATTGCTCGTTTAAAGATAAGATATGTAGATCTATGTAGTATTCATCTAAAAACCTATTTAGTATTCCAATACAAAGATTTATAACACGCTCTAATTCTAGATCCTGAAATTGAAATTTCGCAATGAACAGACATATTTTCTTCAATAAAATGGATGTTTTTATGTTAGGTTTGCAGGCACCACCATCCGCGACATCGACCGTCCAGTGGACCAGATCAGGAGCGATGTCTCCGAGCTGGAGACCTGGCGCGACCGCTTCCTGCAGGCTATTGAGAACTTGGCCATTGTGCTGGTAATTACCCCCTTTTACGTTATACCAATAATTAAGCGCCAACGCTACAAATGTCGAGTCGTTGGCTTGACATCACCGCAATAAATTTTCTTTAATCTGTGAATTCTCCTGACAACTAACATAGGACACTCTTCACATCCGTGATAAATAATATACTTAGTATGCTTCGCATAGATTACTTGACACACAAAACTCTACAAATAAATAAATGTAAGTATATAATAAGCTAGAGAGGTAATTAATTGGACGTTTATTAAGAAAATTTCTCTGTTCTATCCCTAGATCCAATTCCTCTCAGCGCGCTGTAAACAACACTACCAAAATGTATGTCAACAAATAGGCACAATAATTCAATGTAAAACTTAGAGTCAGTCCAGCAGTCAGTACGGTAGATGGAATAAGCAAAACTCAACAATAATCTTTGTAACGTTAACCTTTTTACATAAACGAGGTTTTTTTACCGACTTGTGATTGTTACAGCCTAACGGCCGCCAGATGCCGCTGGACGAGGAGACAGGTATCGACGTGCTCGGCAACCTCATGGAGTCCTCCATCATCAGCCGCAACCGGCCCTACTACGGCGACATGCACAACATGGGACACGTGTTCATATCGTACTCACACGACCCCGACCACCGCCATCTAGTGAGTACAGCTTGCAACTCTTGTAATCTAATATCGACTATTATAAACAAGTGTTTTTTATGTGAAGAGAATTCACTCCACATGCTTTACCGTGAAGGGATACATCGTGAGGAAACCTGCATATTTCTGAGAAGTAATTCAATGACGTATGTAAAGTGTCTGAGGCGGCGATGGACTCACCCTCACTGTCACGTTGGCACTTAATGATCTTCGATCAAAAGTGGGTGTTGTTATTACAACACCTCTGCCTACTCCTTCAGGGAATACAGTGAGCATATGTATGTTTTTTATACAACATCAAGGAGATGACTCCCTGGCCTTCTCTTTTTACTTAACTTTTTAGGGTCGGCACTTGATTAAATCCGATGGGGCTGATCACTTGATTGTATACGAAGCGACTGCGATCTGATCTTCGTTTCGCCTTTTACGAGGAAATTCAGTAATCTGAGTGAATTCCGTAAGGCGTGAATAACACCTATGTTGCAAGCATTTCCCAGCTGCTTACCACAAGCCTGAATGCTTGTTTTCAGCTCTCATACTCTTAAAATACGAAATATTCAAGTTTTTAAAGTCATTAATGGTTATTTCCAGGAGCAATTCGGTGTGATGGGTGACTCAGCTACTGCGATGCGTGACCCCGTGTTCTACCGCTGGCATGCATACATCGACGACCTCTTCAACTTATACAAGAGCAAACTCACCCCTTACTCCAATGAAAAGGTGGGTTTATTACGAAATATAAACATTAAAGCTTTTTTTTACAAATCATCGCTTGAGATAGTCTTTGGCTTAAAAGTAGTTCCGTCTCGTTTTGTGAAACGGATTTCAAAAGGGATGGACATAGTTTTAGTCGAATCTTGGTTTAAAACATGTTTTATAATAAGGGGAGTCTGTGCCAATAGTAGATACAGCATCTGGGGGCCTACCATCATCGGTTCGAGTAGAGCGTATTACGAGCTTTGATGTTTAATTTTTTTACTGGCAAATTAAATGTCAAAACTAAGAACTTTTTCATGGTTTGAATCGAAAATCTACTGGTCCATCCTGTATCAAAGGACTTATGTGAGGTTACATTTTAAATGGCAATGATTTATTCAGTTTAAGGCACTGGTAAGGCATTTATTCTCGTTGAAAAAATTACCACCGGTTTGGAAACTAGCCCTGAAGAAGAACCAGTTGATTCGTTTACATTGTATGTTCGACGGTTGCTTACATACATACAATCTCACGCCTGTATTCCCCGAAGGGGTAGGCAGAGGTGTTGTAATCACAACACAAACTTTTCACCGAAGATGATTAAGTGCCAAAGTGACACATGGTGAATATATAGTCATCTCGGGCACTATATCTATGAATAACTTTTCAGACATATGCAGGTTTCCTCACGATGTTTTCCTTCACCGTAAAGCACGTGGTGTCAAACCAATGTACATAAGTTTTTTAGAAAAACTCAGTGGTACAGGCCCCGCTGGGATTCGAACTTGCGTTGCTTGCGTAGCAGGCGACTGCTCAAACCTCAAGGCCACACACATAAATATAATTGCAATGATGTATATGGTACGTTCAGCTGGACTTCCCCGGGGTGCGCGTGTCGTCGGTGAGCCTGGAGGGTCGCGGCGGTGCCAACAGCATCGCCACGCTGTGGGAGCAGAGCACGGTGGAGCTGGCCAGGGGCCTCGACTTCACCCCGCGGGGCAGTGTGCTCGCGAGGTTCACACATCTGCAGCATGAGGACTTCACCTATGTGTGAGTATCTAAGGGTTTGTGGGTGGAGACCTGGGGACAGAGTTATGAAAGAGAAGATCTTCCCTTCAAGGTGTCGTGCCTTATGAACCGCGGTTACAATTGTTTCAGTTGGAAACCTATATGTATCAATCTAGTAATGAAAGAAATCAAGAAAAGTTACATACTTAGATAAATACTTTTGAAACCTATTTGTTGAAACCTACATTTGAAATAAACACTAAGGTAAGTACTCCATTACCGTCGCACTTAATTATTGAAAACCTGAATGTATGTGATCATCTAGTTGTTCTGTCTGATAAATTACAATCAGTGCTGCGATCGGAGAAGTATTGCTTGGAGTTCCTCACATAACATCTGACTTTTCCCATTTATATAATAAAGCGGACGTCACGCGGTTTCACCCGCGTAGTGCCCGTTCCCGTGGGAGAATGGGGATAAAATAAAGCCTATTTTACTCGCTGATGATGTAGCTTTTCAATATTGTAAGACTTAATAAAAATCGGTCTAGTACATTTCGTTACAAATCTTTCTTCTTTATAATATTAGTATAGATGAATATGGTTATATGTCCCCAGAATCGAGGTGAACAACACCAGCGGGCAGGGTCTGATGGGCATGTTCCGTATCTTCATGGCTCCCACGATGGACGAGCGCGGTCAGGCGCTCACCTTCGACGACCAGCGCCGGCTCATGGTCGAGCTGGACAAGTTCTCCCAAGGACGTGAGTACCACTTACAATCTTGAAGTATGAGCCTGCATTCCCCTAAGGGGTAGGCAGAGGTGTTGTAATAACAACACCCACTTTTCACCTAACATGATTAAGTGCCAACGTGACAGATGGTTAGTCCATCGCCGTCTCAGACACTATACATACGTCTTTGAATTACTTCTCAGACATGCAGGTTTCCTCACGATTTCTTGCTTCACCGTAAGTTTTTAGAAAAACTCATTGGTGCAGGTCGCTGGGATTCGAATTTGCGTCGCTTGTGTACTGCGACTGCCCCAACCACCACTGTATTCTTAATATAGAGTATCTATTATATGTATTGCAGTCCGGCCGGGTAACAACACCGTGCGTCGGCGCAGCGTGGACTCGTCAGTAACGATCCCGTACGAGCGAACGTTCCGCGACCAGACCGCGCGGCCGGCGGACGCGGGATCCAACGAAGCTGCCGAGTTCGACTTCTGCGGCTGCGGCTGGCCCCACCACATGCTGGTGCCCCGCGGGTCGGCACAAGGGTACCCTGTCGTCATCTTCGTCATGGTCTCCAACTGGAGCGAGGATAGGGTCAGTCATCTTTCGAAACACTTTTGAATTCAGCCGTAATTTGGTGTTAAAGGTTTTTTTTAATACATGTAAATAATAGTTACTGGACGAATTCTGTGGAAGGCGAAATTTCGTTACCCATAAGACTCATGAAGAGTTGGGCAGTAAACCACATAATTTGCACTAAAGGTATTGGGTACCAATGTGATAAATATGACTATGCCACCTCTTTGACAAGACTGTGTAAAATGCCGTTGTTTCTTCTCAGACGTAAACCCTAATAATTTCACTGTAATTATGACAAACCGTAACTACGTGGTGTCACTAAACCTATAGGGAACTAAAATCTCTCTGTCTCTACATAAGTGAATATTCATAATAAGTATGTTATAATTGTCCCCAGATCGAGCAAGACCTAGTAGGGTCGTGCAATGACGCGGCGTCTTACTGCGGCATCCGCGACCGCAAGTACCCGGACCGTCGTCCCATGGGGTACCCATTCGACCGTCCTCCGACGGCGCGTTCGCTCACAGACTTCCTCCAACCAAACATGGCCGTCAGGGACTGCACCATACGGTTCTCCGGGCAGACCCGGCAGCGGGGACAACAGGGGTAGGTCTGCTTGTAACGGGGCTATTTTGACGGGATGGGGATTTGGTTTGAACTGACGCATTTCCCTCGAATTTCAGTCACTGTTAAACTTAACTATAACATCTTGAATATAATGTAGTTTTGATAGTAGATTTTGTAGTTATGAGTGATTGATTAGAAGCTAATAATAATTGTTTTATTTACCTTCACTCTTAAAGAGACTATTGGAAATTGACATTCCCATGCCAAATCAATTTCTTGATCATTAGGACCACAATATTGTCACCATATATGTAATTCAGTTCTGTAAAAATGTGTTGAAAGTTTATAGTAGTCAAGTACTTACTTAGCCCGTCAAAAATAGCCTCATATAAAGAAAAAAACCTAGCCTTAACATCAAACTGAAAAAGCCAGTAGCAGCGTTCTCAAAGTAGATTATTTGCTGTAGAGCGAGCGAAGTCCATGAAGTGATGGAAAAGCCAAATCTCCCGTGTGGTTGCCCTGACAGTTCCGACACCGGCGCGCGCGCACAGATCAGAAAACCTTACTATTACGTTAAATGTTACCACAAACATCACGTATTTGAAACGTTGTACTGAGCGTTCTTATTCTTAAAAAAACAGTAAAAAAACCAACTTTATATTTGACATTGACATTGACATAAAATATGTCATGACTATACCCATATGACAGATAAAATCAGTCATTCAATTTGGAAGTATTTTATGTTCTCTTATAAAAACTACGTAGTGGACCTACGCATATCGTTATATTGCATTTATACTGTATTGTTTACATAGTATGTTGTTACTTGGCTTGGCTATGTAAAAAGGACATCGATTATTATAAGTTAAGTTATAAGTGGGTCATTAGTACTAAGTTACAGCTAAGTTGGTTAAGTAAGTTATGTGTACATATTGTTAGTAAATAATGAAATTCATGAGACTGAATATAGTATGCCTTTCAAAATGTGCGTATTTTATTGATTATCCCTTTCATCCCTAAACATTATTTAAATTTTCCTAACAATATTAAAAGAACTGTAGCTCGTATACCAGCGGAGGTATTTACACGGGGAATACAGGCGTGAGTATATGTATGTACGATATAATGTTTGACTAAATTCAAAGAATGGTTTTCTAAATAACAGAATAATTAAATATTTATTAACAAGCCATTTAGTTTGATAATGGACCTGTGTGATAATTATTCTTACACTAATTTGTAAATGATTGTTCTTCAATAAATTGTTACGGAGCTACATCCTCGTCAACCATGACGCTGCTAGCACGGGTATGTTGAATTTTATTAATTCATTTCATTTCTTATATAGATTTTTGTATCGTTAAAATGTGTGTGTTTCAATTAAATAAAAATTTCAAACGTATAATAATCTGTCAGTTATTATTGCAATTTATTTTACATACTTGGAATAATAATTTATTTATTTAACATCATACAATTAGCAATATGTTAAAGCAATTAGTAACACAATACCATGCTGTTAGTGCTCTCAATTACATATCTTTTCATTTATTCTACGTTCTATATATTCTAGGAATTCTAAATGATCCATCATACATAATCCAATCAATGATATTAATTAAAAATCTTCTATTTCAGATAGCACCATTGTTCTTATACGTCATAACAGCGGAATGCAATCTCAACCCATTTTATATCCTGGGTTTACCAAATAAGGTGTTATCACCTCTTGGTACCTATACCTATGGGGAACCGCACCAAGAGTCATGGCCTCACAATATATTCGATCCTTCCAATTATCATCAAGATTATAATACAAGATATGAAAGTAACCCTTACCTCATGAGCCAATTTGGTAAAACAAATCCTACAGCCATTCTGAATGTCAACACAAATGAAAGAGTACCTTATTATAATGGTGAGTCGGTTAAATTTCCTTCGAACGTATATTTTCCCGATAATCATGTATTCAATACCCAGGAGGCGAATGGTTTGAACAAAAATGAATTTCAAGGAGACTGGAAAAAAGCACAAGAGATTTTTCTAAGAATGGCTGAAACTTCTGAAGCATATAAGCCAGGGGAAATGGAAACATTAGTTGATTACGACCTTGACAAAGAAGAAATATCAACACAACATAAAACAGAGGGTTACAAGAAGCTATCTTTGAAAACCAATCAAGATAGTGTCGAACGAGAAGTACTTACTCCCATTCAGAGTATCCCGAATCCCAGCAGAAATATTATGTTGGTTCCTCTGACCCACTCTAACGGTCACAACAGTGAAACTATACAGGTCATAGGCAATGATGCCAGCAACGGATTGCCGGTAGTTAATATAAATGGGTTACTGTATTACATAGTTAATTCACCAAATACAAATGTACCTCTTACTGAGAGACCTGCGCCGGTAATACCCATAGATCAGTTCAACCCACGTAATGTACCAAGTTTGGTTTTGCAAAATGGCATGAATAGTGCAGCCAGTGGAAATAACGTTCCGTATGTTGCTCCGAACCCAAGAAGAGCTAAAATTGTCTACGATCTATGGCCAATGAAAGTGGACAGCAATATACCGCAAAGTTCAGGTGATCAAAGAAGTCCTGTTCATGAAATATCTGTACCGAAAACGAATGTACCTGTACCGATAACTAATGTGCCACATCTAAAAGTAAATGATGATGAGCTCAATAAGGAATCAATTAGAAATAATATTAATGACCTATTGCTCGCGTATATTTTACAACATGTTGGTAGACAATCGTCAGACTCTGTCAATACTATTAAAGATGCACAGCCTTCCGTGGATGATAATAAAAGCCTGAATACTGACACAAAGTCAATTAACATCAATGATTTATTAGCATTAATCAACAGTTTCAAAGTTCATGATACTGGTAAGAATGATGCTATTAAAAATCCATTACTGGTTTTTATTAATGAAGTACCTCATGTTCCAGACAATAAGTCAGTAGATTTGAACGTCAATGATGAAAAGGTAAAGATTATGGGTAGTATGAAAGATTTAGAAATAAAAGAAGAACATGGTATTACGATTGAAGGGAAAGAGCATAAAGACGATGCGAATAATAAAGTGACGCCAGATATTGTTGAAGATAATAGTGAACGTCAATCTCTAAGTCTTGTGGATTAACATTATACATGACACGGAAATATTCTTTTTCTTTATTTGAGACATTTGAATAAAAGCTCGGCTAAAATTTTGTCTGAATTTTTTTTCTATAAACCTATTACTAAACTGTGACTAAAAGTGACATGTTTTCATTCCATAAAACATAAATAAATATATATAAATGTTGACTATATAGGCTGCAAATTTTCCTAATTTTTTATGGGATCGTTAAACTTCCTACAGTCTCGGCTAGAGGCTTTTAACCTATACTTGGGGTATAGTAAGTCTGCAAATTTTAAGAACATGGAGAGACGTTTTTTTCTACAACTATATTTGAGTCGATTAAACAATATATATAACAAAAAAAGTAAATATAGACATGAAATATGTGGTGTGTGCATGTACTAAATGAATTAAACAACAGAGTTTGTATTATTTCAATGTCTGCCAACTGTACGATACAGTTATCTGGAGTAACAATACGTAATTAGTCAAAGCCGTTGGTGAGGTGACTTGAGCAAACAATGGTCCTAAAAACACAACCCTTGCAAACGGCAACGGCTCGTCCATTTGGTCCATTACATTTAGGACATATCTATGTTTTTACAACTGCTAATAATAAACACATGCTCCGAAAGGCAACTTCATTGTTCAGAAGGCTATTTTGTAATTTGGTTTAAGAATTAAAACGACGATAAAATAGATCTCGACAAAATAACATGGAACATAAAATCTCCGTGCTTGAGTAGCTTTAGAGTAAAAATTTATTTAAAATCTGCACCAAAGTCGTTGGTGAAACGTACATGACTAAATTCTTGACGCTTCTTATTAGAAGGATCAGCAGAGCTGGTAATTATAGGCATAAATGCCTCGCTAGGATCTGAACTAATAAAAAAAATACCCTAACGCCATCCCAGAGGTGTTCCCGAAGAGCTAAGCTGAGGTGTTGTAGCAACAGCTAATTTTCACCGAAGATGATTAAGTGCCAATGTGACAGAGTATCTTTGTCTTAGGTTTAGGCTATGTATTAGAATTACTTCTCAGACATATGCAGGTTTCCGACGATGTTTTCGTTTGCCGTAAAGCACGTGGTGAATGACGGCGTTTGACTAAAGTTTTTAGAAAAACTCTATGGTCTAAATAGCTCATGAAGTTGGGATTTGAACGTGTCGCTTGCTTAGCAGGCAACTGTTCAAACCCCTCAGCAATCACGGCTCAAACGAAAATATAATTTTAATAACGTGTGGATTTAATTTCATTCCCACGGAACCCTAAATGTTTTTTTATTAACAACAGGCTACCTGCTAATGAAAGTCCCATTAAAATCGGCCCAACCGTTTCAGAGATACCCGGAAGAAACAGACAGGCAGACAGATAGAGAACATTTTGAAAATTATATTTTTTAAGTCAGAACTTAGTGTTAACCAGTATATATACTTTCATATGCATTTAGTGCAAAGGTGTTATTTTGGAATTACAAACAGACACTTCAATTATATTTATATGTATAGGTATAGCTTTCCATTTTCTCAACCACATCTTCCAACAATCTAATGTAGAGATATTATTCAATTCACATATTCAGCAATCTCAAAGGCTTCAACTTCATCGTTTCCATAATTGATAGATCGTAAATTGCCGTAGCGCTCCTCATGCACGGCCGCATATCACTTGGTATCACGATACACGAGCGAAATTGGCGCGATCCCGTGGGAAATTACCGCGACACCCGGCCTCGCACAGATATGACACGCTACAATTAGCGACGTTATGGACAAATTGGTGTGACACCGCATACTAGCTGTGCTCGTGGTTTTATCCGCGTAGACTTCATTTCATGGGTGTATAATAATATGAAAGCACCTTATTTTAAATATAAACCTAAAAGTTACTCCTTGTAATATTATTGTCATGCTCACAAAAATGCCTTTGCTTGCGGCGGCGTCAGGATGACGGGTCGCTCACTTCCCTCTATAATGGTTGAGGAGGGCGATGGCTGGCATTCTCGTCATACTTGTGAACAGGTGCTGCTAGTGGGGGCTGGTCATCTCAAGCTACACAATTATTCGTAGTTCTTATTTTTTTATATCGACTTTTGTGCACTGGAACTGTGTCCATGGGCTTATATATATTTTTTATGATGTATATTGTATTACTCAAAGCTGTAATTTTTTTATATAAGAGTAATTACTGAGTTTTGCCAGGTTCTTCTCAGTAAAAGCAACCTTCCGAACCTGGCGGTAGCATGTATAATCCTATTTAATCGTGTCTTTCTGACGATTTGTAAGTACTTTGTAAAAAGTCTAATCGAATAAAGATATTTTGAATTGAATTGAATTGAAATACTATTGAAATAATGTGATAATAATAATATTATTCTTAAAAAAAAAGATCCAGCCTTTTCAGAAATTACCCGTAACAAACATACAAAAGAGAAAGAATTTTTTTTTACCGTACATATTACGGCTTACTTTCAGATACATTTAGTAACACAGATTACTCCAGAAAAAATATTCTACATTCCAAACGGTTTGATATGGTTATAATAACATACTTGACTTTGACTGCCTCGTTGGTCTAGTGGTTAGTACCTTTGCCTGCCTATCACGAGGTCCCGGGTAGGGTCAAAAATGTATATTGGGTTTTTCCGTAAAGAAATTCACAATAAAGTGCCCGGAGTTTAGAAGTTGGCGGTGTTTCCACCCCCGTGCCTGGGAAAGCACGTTAAGCCGTTGGTCCTACGCCTGATCTCTCTCCGGTCGTGTCTGATTGCCTCCCATCCCACTATGAGAGTGAGGGAATAAAGAGTGCACCTGTGTTTGCACTCACTTGTGCACTATAATATCTCCTACGCACGTGACTAATCCTCGTTGAGGTTAGCCGCCGTAACAGAAATTCGGTAGGAGATCATTATTATAATAACATACTGTGGGTATAGGCCGACACCACCGTTTGCCACGTGCGAAGATCCTTACCAACATAGATAAGTACTTGTCGTTCTTCGTCTGCATTCATGCATACACTTAATTCGATAAAAAGCCTCTGAATCTGAACTTTTTCAAGTATATACATGTATACATACATACATATGCTCACGCCTGTATTCCCCGAAGGGGTAGGCAGAGGTGTTGTTATCACAACACCCACTTTTCACCGAATTTGATAAAGTGAGAGATGGTGAGTCTATCGCCGTCTCAGACACTATACATACGTCTTTGAATTACTTCTCAGAAATATGCAGGTTTCCTCACGATGTTTTCCTTCACCGTAAAGCACGTGATGTGAAATCACTGTACATAAGTTTTTTAGAAATATTCATTGTTTCAGGCCCCGCTGGGATTCGAACTTGCGTCGCTTGCGTAGCAGGCGACTGCTCAAACCCCGAGGCCCCCACGGCCACCACGGTATATAGGATTGGGAATAATAGTGAGCATCTTTCAACATCATGCAGAATAAGTAGGTATATTTAGGAAGAGTAGTTACCCAAGCAGAAATGGTTTTTTCGTTTTTTTTCCGAAACAACTAGACGCAAAAATTATTGGTATTATCACATCTCTAGAAGACACTTTCTTGCTTGGGTAGCAATCTCCTTTGGGAATTAAGCAAAACGAGAGTTTAAAATATTTATATTTATTATTGGAAATGTCATAAAATCAATAAAATTGGAGAAAACCCTTATTTTGGTACATTCACTTTGCTTTCTATAGCGAGTGTATCGCAACATTATCAATGAATAAATTTGCTTAAAAATTATTTCTTAGATATTGAAGGATAAAAAACGCCCTAGCGTGAGCCGAACTCGGCCATTGAAGGTTATGTATCAACTTGTAAGATTGTATCAAAGTAAAGGACAAAATCTTACTAGACATTGACAGTTTTAAGGGCCTCATGACCTCTTATTGCTATGATAGTCTAACTCTTATTATGACACAGATGTATATGACGTGAATAACTCTGTCACACAGTGGAACTATGATGGCAATAAGAGCTTATAGTAAAGCCCCCGTATACAAACAGAAGTATGATGTTTATGATCACAAAAAAGGTCAAGTTCAAAGAGACAAGGCAAGGAATGGAAGGGTTTCTTATACCTTTTAAGGTAAGGATTATTATAAGATAAATAAACTTAGGAATCAAATCGCACACTCAGAAAGAAAGAGGCCCAATCAAAATTTTTTTTTAATCGTTATCAGAATCGGCAGTGATAAATTTATGACTTAGTTGTACCAGTTTGGAAATCAATGTATTTTAAACTACAGTTCTTTAAGGTTGTCCATTGTCGTTCAGTGTTAAAAAAAATATTTAATTATACTTGTTTAAAAACTAAGGTAGAAATACATTTTGAGGCCTGTCTGATCTTAACATAATTATTTTCGCAATTTTAGAGTTGAGCCCCTTTCGTTCTCAGGGTGCGATATGTTAACACAAATTTTGCTGCATTGGTATTTTTTCTAGGTCAAAGATTACTGATATGATAATAAAGTCGGCTCTCTGCTTCATGTCAATTCATCTTAGAAGGCTATACCTATATATTTATGTAAGTTCATAAATCGTTGAAATATAAATTGATTATAGTTCGTCGCATCATTTTTCAGATATTAATATAACCACGTAAGTCCCTTTAACTTACAGGCAACACTCGCACGCTTTTAGAGAGAATTCATTCTATAAAAAATAACATTTAACCATAGACGTTCTCCCACCCTACTATGGTCACACTCATTAGCTCATTCCTTTTTCGTGCGAGGCAACGAGTGCACGCGTCCAAGTAAAACATGCCGAAACGCACCGCCGAAGAGAAGTTAGTACGCTACAAAAGGAAAATAAAAAAGCTGGAACAACAGGAAGAGAATAGATGTCGTACAATACGACCATTTGACTCGTCAGATGACGAAACCCCTACTGGTAAGTACCGTACATTAAAATATTGTAATGGGAACAATATTTCGAATTATTTTTTCTACGAAATCTCAATTGACTGAGAGTTAATTGAGATAACGCGGGTAGCTGCGAGCTATCCGTGAAATATGCAGAAAATACGTAACATCAAGTCGATGTACGTTAATAATCTGTTTCGTACTGTCTGCGAGACAAGTACCCACATAATATTTTTATTTTTTTTGGGAATGTTAAAAACGCAAAATATAATTAATATTTTGTATTTTAGCGGTCACCAATGTCGAACTACAAACAAATGTGCTACAAAATCAATCGGATGAAATACAACTGTCTTCTCCACAACCGAATTCCACGGAAGAGGTTGTCCCTTTGGCAATTACAAGCCAGGACGAAGCCGCGATTCCCACAGAAGTTCCCACCGAACCAGTCGTTGATTTAGACCCAGAACTATTGTCAGCACTGGGGTCATCCACATCGGATAGTCCGGACTTTGGTGAGCCTATCCACGATAATTTAGCAAAACTTTGGCTACCATTGCTGAGAAAAGGTTTGCCTAAAGAAGAAAAAGAAAACTTAATGAAGGTATATCTTATACCATCCAATTGCACATTATTACAAGCACCAAAGCTTAACGCTGAAATATCTGCCGCTGTATCTGATATAGTAAAGGCTCGAGACAAAAAACTTGTTAACTTCCAACAAGAACTTGGCGCTGGTACGTCCGCGGTAAACCGGGCCATGGATTTCATGCTAAAATCGGATAATAAGATCCAAGCTCTAAAATTTTTGAGCGATGGATGCCGCCTCTTGACAGACTTGCACCATTCACTTTCTTCAGACAGGAAGAAATTAGTCATACCTAGTTTGGATAAACATTTCTCACAGCAAATCCAAGATACTGAGCGAGATGACACGCTCTTTGGAAACTCACTGGCGGACAAAATAAAAGCAAGTAAAGCCATTGAAAAACAAGGTCAACAAATTCGAAAATTTGTTACAAACCAGAAGGCCACTACTTCTACGACGCAGCCGTCAATAATCACCCGTACAGCCCAGCACCAGGGAAACTGGACGGGACCTCCTCGTTACCAGTACCCGTCGAACAGGGGGGGGCGGGGAGGTCAGCGGAAGACTACATCCACAGTACGACGGCCTTACTCCACGACAACTCCTCAACCGTCGTCGAAGAATTACAACCAATCGAAGGCTCGTGCCAACACGCAGCCTTAACACAGGTACACGCGGGCAGACTCACATTAATGTACAATTGCTGGTTAAATATAACTCAGAACCGTATAGTTCTGTCATGGTTACTCCAAGGGTATACTATCCCTTTTTACAAAAATGTAATTCAATCGGCCGTTCCTAGTTCTTCTTTCAATGACAAAGAAAGCCATGAGATGATCATTGCTATCGAAAATCTCTCACAATTAGGCGCTATATCAGTGTGTAGTCCACGTAATGACCAATATATCTCCCGAGTATTTTTAGCTCCCAAACCAAATGGTAGCAAGAGATGCATATTAAACCTAAAGCCTTTGAACAAATATATCGAAACTACCCATTTTAAAATGGAGGACTATCGTACTGCAACCAAACTCATCCCACCTGATGGGTTCCTTGCTACCATTGATTTGAAGGAAGCATACCTTTTAGTTCCTATCGCTTCAGCAGATAGAAAATACCTCAGATTTGAATTTCGAGTACCGAATTCTCAGGAGCTAATTACCTATGAGTTCACGGCTATGCCCTATGGTTTATCTGTGGCCCCGAGGGTTTTCACAAAAATCATGAAGGAGGTTATAACATACCTCCGAAATCAAGGTCACAAGTCAGTTATATACCTTGATGACATTTTATGTATAGGAGACACTTTTGATCAATGTATGAATAATGTACGGGCCACATTGCAATTATTGCATTGTTTAGGCTTTCTTGTGAACCATGAAAAGAGTTCATTGTATCCCAATCAAGTAGTGAAGTTTTTAGGTTTTATGTACGATACTCAAAAGTTAACAATGTCGTTACCTGAAGAAAAACGTATCAATATAGCCCGTTTGATCCGAAAGTTTTCAAGTCTACCCAGATGTACCATTCGTGACTTCGCCAAACTGATTGGTGTTCTTGTTGCCGCTTGCCCAGCAACCAAGTATGGTTTTCTGTATACTAAGATCTTAGAACAATGTAAATTTTTGGAGCTACAAAAACATAACAATAATTATGAAGCCAAAATTAAACCACCTACTACAATTTTAAATGACTTGAATTGGTGGAAAGAAAACATACACTCAACATTTTCCAGTCTAAATAAAGTTCAATATAAATACGAAATATTTACCGACGCTTCCCGCACAGGGTGGGGCGCCGTTTGTAATAATTTGAAAACAAATGGTAAATGGAAAATAGCAGAACAAGAACACCATATTAACTACTTAGAATTACTTGCAGTCTATCTAGGACTAAAAAGTTTTTTAATTAACGAATCGAACTGTTCAATATTACTGAGAGTTGATAATACAACTGCAATAAGCTACGTTAATAGGATGGGCGGTATACAATTCCCGCACTTAAACAACTTAACTAGAGATATTTGGCAATGGTGCGAGAAGCGCAATATCTGGTTATTTGCTTCTTACGTTAACACAAAGGAAAACTGCGCGGACGCAGAATCAAGGAAGTCAAATCCAGACACCGAGTGGGAACTATGTGATGATGCTTTTCAAACGATCACACGACTCTTTGGAGTTCCCAAAATTGACCTCTTTGCCTCTCGCAGCAATGCCAAATGTCAAATGTTCATATCATGGAGACCAGAACCCGATGCCTTCTCCGTCGATGCATTTACTATTAATTGGAAAAACATATTTTTTTATGCTTTTCCCCCATTTTCGTTATTACTAAAATGTTTGCGAAAAATCATGGATGACGAAGCAACGGGTATATTGGTGTTCCCATACTGGCCATCCCAACCATGGTTCCCTCTTCTCCATAACTTACTTGTATCAAAGATACATTACTTCAATCCAAATAAATCGCTTCTTCAATCCAATTTCAGGGAACATCACCCCTTGCACGCGAACCTTACCCTGGGTGTCGCGAAGCTCTGCGGGCGGCGTTCACGCGGCGCGGTACACCAACCACCGCGCTCGACCTAATGCTGGCATCACTCTCTGATAACACTATTAAGCAATACAGCGTCACTCTGAAGCTTTGGTGGCAATTTTGTTTAAGTAATAACACTCATATATTTAACGATTCGATACCTTTAGCACTAACCTTTTTATCGGAACAATTTAATAAAGGTTGCTCTTATGGCTCCCTCAATAGCCACAGATCAGCATTGGCACTATTCTTGGGGGATTCGATCGGTAATGACGATCGTATCAAACGACTCCTCAAAGGAGCTTATAAAGTAAAACCTAGCCGTCCCAAATATAGTTCTACCTGGGACCCTCAAATTGTATTAAATTATATATCCAGTTGGTATCCGAATATAGAGCTAAATTTAGATAAAATTACAAAGAAATTAGTACTTCTTTTATCATTATGTACCGCACATAGAGTGCAAACTTTGTCTCTAATAAAACTAGAGAACCTAACAATAACGCAGACTGGAATTAATATAGCAATTGAGGACACAATTAAAACCTCTGCTCCAGGCCGAGAACAGCCGTTACTGTTTTTGCCATTTTTTCACGATAATATAAAAATATGTCCGGCTTCAGTCCTCAAAGATTATATTTTTGTAACAAAAAATTTGAGAACCACGAACGCAGGTTACCTATTACTAACAATAAAAGGGCCACACAAAGCTGCTACAGCGCAGACAATTAGCCGCTGGATTAAGCAGGTGTTGTCAGAGAGCGGTGTTGATACGCGCATATTCAGCGCACACAGCACCCGCCATGCGGCTACGTCCGCCGCGAGCTCCGCAGGACTCAGTATAGACATTATTAAGAAGACGGCTGGCTGGACCGGCTCGTCTACAGCTTTTGGTCGGTTTTACAACAGACCAATTATTACCGAATCAAGTAATAGCGATTTTGCAAGGGCTGTTGTATTGCAAGAACATTAACTAATTGTATTAAAAATTAAAATGAGAGAGAAATACTGTTACAGTTTACAAATCTATTATTAAGTCTAATATTGATACTTGGTTCAGAATAAATCATACACGTAAAAACAATAATTTATTCACCCAGTACCAAACAAAACTTCCATCTCTAAATATCTACGTGGTTATATTAATATCTGAAAAATGATGCGACGAACTATAATATATGATCAAACGAACTTCTCAAGTGAAGTTCGATCGATATTATAGGAGTCGCATCATTTGAAGATATAGTTACCCTTACCCACCCAATTTTGCTCAACATACCCTCTGGTTCAATGTTTCATATCTATCCCTTATTAGGAAGTTTTGTTCACAAGAACTCTAAAGGAATGAGCTAATGAGTGTGACCATAGTAGGGTGGGAGAACGTCTATGGTTAAATGTTATTTTTTATAGAATGAATTCTCTCTAAAAGCGTGCGAGTGTTGCCTGTAAGTTAAAGGGACTTACGTGGTTATATTAATATCTTCAAATGATGCGACTCCTATAATATCGATCGAACTTCACTTGAGAAGTTCGTTTGATCATATATTATATTGACGCGATCCACTCTATAAGAAATAAAAATATGTTTAGAATCTACCCTTTAATAAGATATTTAAAAATGCTATCACTTATATCTATTTAAAATCGGAGAGTAAAATTCAAAATCCCTTTATTTACATTAAGTATAATCCTTAAGTCATAATAATATGAAACAAGCACATATTTACCTAGTTCTATCACAACTATAAAGGCAATATATAACAATTTGGACCATTTGCTTGCAAAGGATATCTACTAATAAAGTAACTTCCTTCACTCAAATATTTAGGATTTCTTATCAATCATAATTTCACATACAAAATAGGACACTCGCATTAAGTCATTTATCTGTTATTTGACCAAAACTATGGCACAGTTTCCAATCGTATGACTGTGAAAATGATATTGAAAATAATTATAATTATATAACAGCATAATTGTATTATTGGATGCATTGAGTAAGGTAGGAATACAAGGAATATTGCATATTTGGACAAAATTACTTTTAAAATCTAAGCTTGGACATTTCATTCGATTTATTAATTACGTTAAAATGTTATTTTAATATGAAATATGCACATGCTATACGAATTGGTGATATGGACCCTGTACACTAACATGCTTAGTGAATATTTCAAAATTTTTATTTGATCATCATAGTTACTGATAAGTATAATAATTTCATGACTATTAAATTTAGTACAAATAAATTTCATAGCATTTATAAATGTTCAAGACAGCGTTGCTAACTAGCGAACCACAATTACCACTTAGAATGAATGCGAATGCGTATTATTATAAAATTGTAAACGAAGCTAATTTGACAGTGAAAATTGGTCTTTCTCTTATCATATCATCTGCCTACCGCCGCTTACAGACGCTGTGTTCTGGTCTCATACACATCTTATTGTGCCGTTATGTTACTAGAGTTAATTACATTGCCATCAGAGCAAGAGCTCAACATACAACATATGAGACACACCGGTCTCACTATCAGTCATAGCATAATCATTGCACATCATGTAATTTGTCAATGACATCAATTTCATTTTGCTCATGTCATGCACAATGTTTAAAATTATATATTATTAAATCTGCCATTATACTGTCAGTAACATAACGACACAAGAGTACCCGTAGCTATATAAATGTATATACATTATACATTGTAACGGTGCATGTGATGTTGAACAGCATTGAGCAATCTCCCTAACTAAAAACTAAATTATATGTACCGACGATCAACCGGGAAAAGTATCAAATACTTAAGTAGTTAATAAAAATTATCTAATATTATTAAGTAATTTTTAAAAATCGTCAAGTAAAATACGAACACTAGGCGGGTCTCGAACCCTGGATTTTTTAGATACACTAACCAACAGATGGCGCAAGGCGGTCACTAAACCGCAAACCAAGGGATGGAAAAAATCGACGCACGAGGTAGGATCACGAGTAGCTCAGTTGGGAGAACAAGTGCACGGGTTGCAGAGGTCGTGGGTTTGAGTCCCGCCTCGTGTTCGTAGTTTTCTTTAACATTTTTAAGAATATACAATGTGAACATATGTGTCATGTAAAACAATCTAATATTATTTAGGTAAGTTAAGACATTGGCAAATCAATAAAACTTAATATATGTTTAAGTACTTTATAAGTTGTTATTGAGTCAAGTCACGGATATCAACATCAAAAACAAATTAATGAGCTATTAAAATAATATTTTTATAGACATTAAATCTCAATAACATAACATATTTGTTGTATAACTGTCAATATATCAAGTTATGATAATGAACATAGAACAACCTCACATTTGGACAAAACAACCGTTAAGTAAAAAAATTATAATTAATATTGTAAATATGATACCGTGTAAAATAAAACCGTTCAAAAAATATTCCCCTATGTGCATCTTCTTATAATATATTTAAGTAATAGGACAAAATGGTATAATAATATACTATTTAAGAATATTTACATTAGGTACTGTAAAAATATGACGACTAGCCGACAAAATGAATTATAATTAGTAAAAAATCTAAGTACTTATGTACTAAAATATATAAAAATATCATTTCAGTCCACTTGGGACATAAAGCTGAGTAGCTTACTGCACTCCGCCATCAGTCTAACTATAATAATTACTCTTTAGATTTGGTGAAAAACCTTCCACATGTCTAGTTTTTAATAAAATCGCAGTAATTTCACGTCACGCTCTTCTTTCACAAAAAGGCTTCTGACCTTTCCTGGTGTAAATGCTTCGTTATAGTTTATCGACTATAGAAAGGTAGGTAGGTACTTACATGAAATATAAAAAAATCTTGCAATGAAATCACTAATTGTGATTACCTACAGCGATGCCCCCTGTCATTGCACACTGACGAAACTATGAGCCTACTTACTGTGGAGAAGGTATATTAAATGCAAACTAATATTATTACAATGAGGGCTTTTTTGAAGTATTTTTTTTGTAACTGCAGATCTTCAGGTATACCATAAACTATATTATCTATATTTCAATGTCCTTACATCTAAAAAAAGGTAAAATTTTAATTGTTATAAAATCTGTAGATCGGGAAAAACTTCGTTGTCCATTTTAAAAATGTAATTACAGTCTCTAATCAAACTCGATGGCGATTCGAATGCGAATGAGCCAATCAGCGGCACTGACCGCGTTCTTGTCGTATCACCGCGTCGTACGATCCTTGTCGGGCTTGTCGCACGACTCGTCAGACTTCTCACACGACTTATCCGACACACCGCCTAAATTCTCCGATTGATCTTTAGATGCATCTTGGCTCTGATCACGTGATTCTTCTACTGATTCCAAATTTATGTCGAACGACGTTTGTCTGTGGAATAGAAGTAAAAATATATATATATTTTTAGAGTCAATGTATTGAGGGAAGTTTTATGAGAAGTGAGCACGCGAATGCTGGTTATTGAACTCATCGCCACCCTGTATTTAAGTTCAGTGACTTTACTTTGTGGTTAAATTGTAGGTACCTTTATTTCGTACATAATACAAAAAATTTATGTAAAATTCGGTAGATTTTAATGTTCAGGAGCAAGGAGATAAGACATTGAAACTTCTAAGCTGAATACACTATTAAATCTTATCACAATCTTATTAATAATTTCGCATAGACTCAGAGGTGAAATTGCACCATCTCTTCTCCTGTATCACTTTTGAAGTACCAACCTGTCAGCGAGGCAGTTCCCAGGTGCGGAGAGCGATCTCCCTGCACGTGAAAGGACACCTCGCCGGGCGCCTCGCACCTCGGGCTCACGCCGAGCCGTGTCTCCTCGACGGATGAAAGGATTCTGCACCAACAATAATATTTTAGTGGAGTATTTAACCAAATTGTTTTATCTTTTCTAGTTATGTACCCGGCAATATATAGGTATATATATACATATAGTCAAGTCAAGTCAAGTCAAAAGTATCTTTATTCGATTAGACTTTTACAAAGCACTTTCAAATCGTCAGAATGACACAATTATACAGGATTATACATGCTACCGCCAGGTTCGGAAGGTTGCTTTTACTGAGAAGAACCTGGCAAGAAACTCAGTAATTACTCTTTTCAAAAATATTATACAATTTAAAGAATACAAAATAAATAATTTAAAAAGCGTAAGCTCATGTACAATGTTCCAATGCACAAATGTCGATAAAAATTAACATAACTAAAAATCTAGTACATCTACTTATAACTAAATGCGTAGCTTGAGATGACCAGCCCCCACAAGCAGCACCTGTTCACAAGTATGACGTGAATGCCAGCCATTGACCTCCTCAACCATCATAGAGGGAAGTGGACAACCCGTCATCCAGACGCCGCCGCAAGCAAAGGCATTTTAGTGAGCCTGACAACTCAAGCCAGTCAAACAAAGATCAAAACTAATAAATATTAAGAATTGTAACATAAGTACAGTGTCCATGAGACTACTTACAATATTTATCTGGTAATACATTATTCCAAGTTTCTTTATCACATATATAATCACTAACTGTATAATAACCCTTTTTAAGTAATACAGATTTTACAGTCTCTTTAAATTTATCAAAGGGTAAATTTACAATACATGTAGGTAACTTATTATAAAAGCGTATACATTGCCCTAAAAATGATCCCTGGACTTTCTGTAAGCGGTGTGTAGGTACTACTATTTTATTTTTGTGCCTTGTGTTGACATTATGTACATCACACTTCTTTTGAAAAGAATTAATATTTTTATGTACAAGTAATAAATTTGCTAAAATATACTGCGAAGCCACTGTTAAAATTCCTATTTCTTTAAATTTTTCCTTCAAAGATGCTCTAGATCCTAAGTTATAGATTGATCTTACAGCCCTTTTCTGTAATATAAATATGGCTTCTATATCGGCAGCTTTGCCCCAAAGCAGGATGGCATACGACATAACGCTATGAAAGTAACTAAAATAAACTAAGCGTGCCGTGTCTACATCAGTGAATTGCTTTACTTTCCTAACTGCATATGCTGCTGAGCTGAGTTTCCCAGCTAGACTAGATATATGTGGGCCCCATTGAAGTTTATTATCGAGTGTTACACCTAGAAAAACTACTGACTCCACAATATCCAGTTCTTCATCATTGATCATAATTTTGGTCGGAACAGGTTTGACGTTAGGTAAAGTAAATTTCAAGCATTTTGTTTTTTTTGCGTTCAAAACTAAGTTATTTACAGTGAACCATTTCAATACTTTGTCAAGGGCACTGTTTACATCATCATAATCCGTTTTAGCTCTGTTAACTTCAAACAGGAGTGATGTATCATCAGCGAACAGTACAATATCACAAGTATTCTGAACAAAATGCGGTAAATCATTAATGTATATCAGAAACAGAAAAGGCCCTAATATTGATCCCTGCGGAACGCCTATTAGAACCGGGGACCCGGAAGACTTAACGCCATTTACCTCTACTTTCTGTACCCTCTGACTTAAATATGAATTAATTAAATCGAGTGCAGTACCTTTGACTCCATAGTGTTTTAATTTGAGCAATAATGTCTCATGATGTACGCAATCAAACGCTTTAGATAGGTCACAGAATACACCTATCATATCATGTGATTTCTCCCAAGCCGAAGAAGAATACATGTCGAAGAAGTGCAACACCGGCATCAGTAGTCGACCGACCTTTGGTGAAGCCATACTGCTCATTGTGTAAAATCTTATTCATGTTGAAATGTAAAACTAACTGATTTAACATGATTTTCTCAAAAATTTTGCTAAGAGCAGGTAAAATTGAAATTGGTCTGTAGTTATTGGGATCATTAATATCACCAGCTTTAAACAATGGTATAACTTTACTGTATTTCATCAAATCGGGAAATTTACCTAATTTAATACAATTGTTAAAAATTTCAGCTAGACTTGGAGCTATTATATCTATTATATCTTGTAATACTTTTAGTGATATATCCCACAGGTCACCCGTTTTTTTTAAATTTAAACTTTTAAATGTCTTAATCACTTCTAATGGGGTAACGGAACAAAAACAAAAGCCGGCGTCGCATTCTGACACACTTGACTTAAGAAGAGATTCGGCGTCTGAAGAAGATGCAAGGAACAAGTTGTAACTACAGGAATGTTAATAAAAAAGTTATTAAACGTTTCTGCAATTTGAATATTATCGCGGATTAGATTATTATTAATATTTAAGGCTATTCGAGTATCATATATTTCAGGAGCATGCTCGGATTTAGTTCGATTGATCCTGACTGCACTGACTGAATTTTCTTTCAAATACAATGCAAGCCAAATGAGAGAATAGAGTGGTTTAGGATGTATAATCATCTCTCCGTGCATACAATCCTTCTCTAAGATATCCTTGGCTGCGGTTTTCTGTGAGGCTATTTACCTGAAAGCTATGTTTCTTGAGCATAGTCTTGATGAGTATGAGGGTGGAGAGGTTGGGGATGGAGGTGACCACCCGCGCCATGTCCTCGTCAGTCACCTCCACCAGCCGGCAGTTCTCCTGCTCAGACGGCAGTGGCTGCCTGCCGCCCGCTGTCACCCATTCGTGCTCCTGCATTAGCGTACACGGGTCATATATGTTTCGATCTTCAATTATTTGGCATTGTTATTAAGAAAATCTCTCGCAATTGTATAAGAAGGATTATGAATATTTTAAAAATTTTGGAATCAGAAAAGAAGTCTCCGAGAATTTCTGAGAATGGTCGAGTGAGTTCAGTCAATTAGTTCCCGAGTTACGATGCCACACTTATAACAACTCGTAATTTTTGCATTGGGTGCTAATAATAACTCACCTTAATTTCCTGCATGGTAGCCCTGGAAACAGGGTCCTTATCCAGCATCCTGCCAAGCAGATGCCTCAGCGACCTCGAGGGTTGTAGCCGTGGTGGGAAGGAGAGAGGCTCGGCCAGCACGCGGCGCTGCAGCTCGACTGACGACGGCGCCACCCAGGGCACGCGCCCAGTCACCATGGCGTACAAGGTCACGCCTAATGACCATATATCTGCAGCCTGGATAAATCAGCTCTATTTATTTAAAACCAACGTTAGTCACAGAAATATGCAAAATAACATTATTTGTGGGCGAAGAACACCACACTGTTTTAAATTGATTGCGGTAGTCAGTTGATTTGCTGTTTGTCAATGTGGAAGGTCTTAACAAACAATACCATGATACCTGTTGGCGACGATATCGTTGACTACAACGATACAGTGGGAAAGCATTTAAGTAGTAGTGATTGTATCAAACTACCAGTCCAACGATATCGTGCAGTTGCCGTGTCGTTACCGTTATCGTCCAATGAGAAAGCGCTTAAAGTATACCGTAAAAAGAATTATCGAAGTCGATCTAATCTGCATAAGATTATGCGTGGTCGCATGATTACTGACAGTTCATGGTGGCAAATTTATCTATAGGTGTAACAGAAAATGTAAAGTTTCTGCCGCTTTCGGGTATCCTTCTGGGAAGACGTGACCTTACATGCATGAGGCCAATATCCACATACCTCCCCGCTGTACTTGTCCGCCGGGGCAGCAGCCTCGGGCGCTCTGAAGGCCGGAGTGCCCACCGCGCCGGATAGCCTCCCAGCTCCAGCCAGCTCCCCACATGCCCCCAAGTCCGCAACCTGAACACGACCTTCCCCCAGCAGCAGGTTAGCCGGCTTGATGTCTCGATGAGCGATGCGTTGGTAATGCACTGGGGGCAAACATTAACACCTCACCAATTATTATCAGAATCACAGGCACGTTACCCTAAATCAACTTGGATGCTGTCACGCGTGTTCGGAAGGTTGCTTACTGACAAGAATCCGGCAAGTAACTCAGGAATAAGGTTTTTCATAAATATTTTGCAGTATTGAATAATTAGTAAAAAATTGTCACAAAAATATAAAAATGGAATCTCTCTGCCGGTTAGAAGAGAAGGACCATCTTCTTCCGAGTGACCTTACTCACCACAAGAACACAATACTACTCAAAGGTATATATTTCACTGCGACCTTCTGTAAGGTGGAAGGTACAGTCCCCAGTCGGGCAGCTCCAAATTTCGGAGGACGATACCTCTTTATTAATCAAATAGCTGTGCCCCGCGGTTTCACCCGCGTAGTTCCGGTTTCCGTGGGAGTACGGGGATAAAATATAGCCCATGTTATCCGCTGATGATTTAGCTATTCATCGCTGAAAGAATTTTTAAGATCGATAAGTAGTGTCGGACCCTATTCAATACAAACAAACAAACAAATCTTTCCTCTTTATAATATTAGTGTAGATAAACCATAATTAAACAAATGCAAAGTCAAAAATATCTTTATTCGATTAGGCTTTTTACACAGTACTTTCAAATTCGGCAGGTTCGGAAGGTTGCTTTTACTGAGAATGCGAAGCATATTCTCAGTTTTCTTCTCGAAATGAAAATGATTCCGCTGGTTGCTTGTTACCTACATTATTCATGTTGCAATTTGAATTTTATTCATGAATTCATGTAGAGTCGTAACTTCTTAAGTCATCGATTTGAAGGCTTCCAAGTTATTCTCGATTTCATCTATATATTTCGTCCGCGTGAAATGCACTTACACAACCTATCTATACATATACAAATCAATGTGTATACGCACAAACTAACTTCTAGACACATGAACTTCGGATAGAGTGTTCTTTGTGTGATGTGTGTTTTTATGAATAAAGGGTTTATTATAAAGCGAACGTCACGTGGCTTCACCCGCGTAGTTCCTGCTCCCGTGGGAGTATGATGATAAGATATAGCCTATGTTACTCGCTGATGTTATAGCTATTCATTGCTGACAGAATTTTTAAGATCGATTCAGCACTTTTTAGCTGATTCGTTACAAACATACTAACATTCATTTCTTTCCTCTTTATAATATTAGGATTACAAATACATACAAACTAATGACTTTATGACTATCCATTTACATATTTATTTACTTGTACAATAACAATATATTGTAGGAAAAGAACCCTTTACAATGCATTGGTTACCCTCATTATAACGGGTACGTAAACTTCACAAAACTAGTACGCCGTGGGCCTTATAGAAAGACGCTGAGACACGACCCTTATTATCTAACTATATATTATTTGTGTAATGTAAGAATGTTGGTCATTAGGAAGATAAGTAAACTAAGGCCTCCCGACAAATCCTTTGAAAGCCTTGCTAAGCCCTAAAAGCCTTGTACGTAAGGACATGAGCCCTTTGCTTCTGACGACTATTATCTAGTAATTGATAAGGATATTATTGTTTACCGTTTATGTATATAACTTGAAAGGGTTATAGCGGTGACTTAAACGGCATTCTGGTTTCCCAGTTCTTTTTATTTGCTCATGCTATAAGGGTCCCCGAAGGGGTTAGGAAAGGTGCAGCTACCACATTTCACCAAAAAATTATGAAATGACAACGCGACAGGTGGTGAATTTATTGCTCTCTCGGGCACGAAACATACGCCTTTGTATTCCTTCTCAGATATATGCAGATGCATCACGGACCTTTTTAAATAATCAGTACGACTTTAAGGTGGGAACAGCCAGTATTCCTGTGAGTATAACAGGTGATTGTTTATCATGAATCTGATTGCAACAGTTTGAGAAGCTAACAAATTATGAAAACAACATGGATACATATTTTAACATAATGTGACTGTAAAATTGGCGGCTGATAGAGAGAAATGGAAGAGAGGAGCTCGTGGCACAGTTGCTATTGCGCATATCATTCGATCAGCGAAGTTAAGCAACTCTAACCATAGCCAGTAATTGGATGGGTGACCGCCCGAGTTCCCTCCGTGCCTCGGAGAGCACGTTAAGCCGTCGGTCCCGGTTGCCAATTTATCATCTTTGGCAATCGTTACAGGTCAGTCGGAGGCCTAAAATAATCTGACGACTGGTTTAACCCAGATCACAGATTTTCCTCGTTAAAGGGGTTGCGAAGGTCAGATGGCAGTCGCTTTGCATAAAAATCAGGTGATCAGCCACATCGGGTTGAATCAAGTGCCGACCCCAATAATGTATGGGATAAGGCCAGGGTGATGATGATAGAGAGAAATGGTAGAGATGAACACATTGCGCCGACCACATATAACATGGGATAAGGGCAGGAGGATGATGATGATGATGATTGTGACCTAAAATTATAATGGTTTATTCAGTTCAGGCACTTATGAATGTCGAATTAAATAATTAGGACTGTTTCGGAAAAAGCTTACTCTTGGCGCTTGTATGTCATCTTCGTACCGAAAAATCCTAGAAATTGGTAAAAATGTAAAAAAAGTCGATACTACTTGATAATTTGAATGACGATAATATGCTATTGACCTTTGCATAATATTATTCAAGCACGTTTAGAACGCTGGCAGATGTATTCACAATTGTAATGTCGTGTGTAACGTTCCTCTTCAACACAATCAAAGTTCAGGGCCTGTAGGCAAAGTAAAATTATCCTCACGCATCGCTTATATCACGTGACATTCGTCACGTGTTATAAGCAATATATGTCATCCTCATAATTTTTTTAGCGCAAGCGCGTGAGATTTTTTCTTTGTGTAGGCTTACAGCAATGCTAATGAGAATAATGTTGAATTTTACACAGTAACTTAATACTATTTTTCTTTTTTATGTTCAAATAGCCATAGTTATATTATACGACGGCAAACATATAAACAGAGAGCCTTGTGGTTTGAGCAGTCGCCTGCTACGCAAGCAACGCAAGTTCGAATCCCAGCGGGGCCTGGTCCAATGAGTTTTTCTAAAAAACTTGTGTACAGTGATTTTACACCACGTGCTTTACGGTGAAGGAAAACAAACATCATGCATATGTCTGAAAAGTAATTCAAAGGTGTATGTATAATGCCTGATTCGGCGATAGACTCACCATCTGTCACGTTCGAACTTAATTATCTTCGGTGAAAAATGGGTGTTGTGATTACAACACCTCTGCCTACCCCTTCGGGGAATACAGGCGTGAGTATATGTACGACGGAAAACAAGCGTCCAACCCGCGTAAACCTCTTGAATGCTTGCAACACCTACTGCTAGCACAGCGACCCATAAGAAAAGTTCAATTTGCAACTTTTCATCCCTGACATTCATATGGATCTCTTGGGTATAGCTTAATACTGGTCAACAGTGGTATTGTCGTACATATATCGCTGACGTTGAATAAATAAAGCCTGTTTCCTGGGCCCCGAGGCCTCTCACATAAGGCCGTGCTGGATGGAGATGCTATATTATTTATCACCGGAACACACCGGGCCGTGTATTACGTGGCATAGACAATGAGTTATATGCGAGAGGGTACAACTACTAATTGGAATTTCAAATTGCAGGTATTTTGATAAGGTATAAGGTAATAATGTTTAAATTCAAAATTAAATTTTTTGATTAGACTTTAACAAAGTATACAGGACTAGCTTCCGTGTGCGGTTTTGCCCGCGTCTTATTACGGATGCCTCGATATTCCTAGAAATTCACAGCTCATAGATTTTGAAAATGTTTTTTTATACATTATACATTTTTATTTTTATTATTCCCGCTAATTAAATATATTGGATGTCGTGAGAATTCATTTGTATCAAATTTGTGTCGATTAACAATATATTTTTGACTAGAAATTAGGCCTGGGAGCCAAGGACCAATGGGAGCAATATAACTAAGGATCTATAGATCTGGTTCTGACAACCCTGATGTTAACCACACATTGAAGTTTGTCATTGAAATATATAAGGAACTAAAAGATAATCTCTATAGCGTGATTTAGGAGAGTGCAGCGACATCTTGTGTACAAAAGCAAAACTACTTATTCGGCCATAATTGAAAATGTCACGGATGTCATTCCATCACCTTAGTAAACACCCTTACTCATGTGCCTTAGCTACGTAACATAAAGATGCGTATATCAAGATGCTTGTATACACCTCTGCCACGTGAATGATGTCAGATTCCGGCATGTGATTTCCCCTGTGAGCTCTTATTGCCATGCTCGGCTCAGTGGCAGACAACTGTACCATAATATATATCTGTCTAGTAACGGATAGGGCCTGAGCATGAGATTTTTAAGGAGTGAACATGTTCCAGCATACATGGTTATACAGGTATCCCAGGAGCCGACGTCAAAATGAAAGTGATAGGCCGAGTCATAATTTTTTTAGTAACTCAATAGCAATAATTAGAATCAAAAAACTAGATATAAATCATATTAATGAAACATCAGTACATATTAAAAAAGGACGTAACATTTTCTTCTGTGCAAGTGACTGTTCGGTTAAAATTTAGGGCAGCTTACATACATACATATGCTCACGCCTGTATTCCCCGAAGGGGTAGGCAGAGGTGTTGTAATCACATCACCCACTTTTCACCGAAAATGATTAAGTACCAACGTGACAGATGGTGAGTCCATCGCCGTCCCAGACACTTTACATACGTCATTGAATTACTTTTCAGACATATGCACGATGTTTTCCTTCACCTTAAAGCACGTGGTGTGAAATCTCTGTACATAAGGTTTTTAGAAATACTCATTGGTACAAGCCGCACTGGGATTCGAACTTGCGTCGGTTGCGTAGCAGGCGACTGCTCAAACCTCAAGGCCACCACGGCTCTTCGGGCTCTTTGGGCAGCAATGAACAGAACAACCGAATAAGGGCTGTAGAAAAAATAACATTATCCTTACGCTTCGCTAGTAAAAACGATACGAAATGTACGGGAATGACATATGTCACGTGATTGATTTATGCATTACCATACATTTTGTATCGGATCTATTAGCGCAAGCGCGAGAGAATGTTACTTTGTCTAGGCCTATAGAAAGGTTTGCAGTAACGGGAGCTAAAACGCTATTATAGAGTACGGAATATAATTATATTTTTTTAAAGCCTGGAAAGTAAAGTAAAGTTTGGAAATATAACTTACTTTTTTATATTTTTGTGACAACACATCAGGGCTCCTGGACCATAATAGGTATATATTTAGATAGTTTGTCGACATCATCGAAGGATCTAAACCTTACAGAAGATTGCTTACACCAATGAAGATTGAAGACGTTGTGTTAGTTATGATGTGACTCTTGGGATTAGCGAAGTGATATTTGTGCCAAATTTTGTATGGCAATGTTAAAAAGCGCCTCAAGCGACGAGTGTAGGAAGTTTTGCGTCCCCATAGAAAAAAGCACAAAGCGCAAGGTCAAGCTACGTTCGAACGTGTCAAAACCTTTACAGTACTAGGGGAGCCGGTGGAACGTATGATTACCACCTTTCAAGTATTAAAATCAACTTACAATACTCGACACCGAGCAGCGCATCTCTGAAGTACTTCCTGGCCACGTCTTCGTCCAACGGTGAGTCGTTGGGCACCTCGATCACAGGCCCTCCTTCCAGCAGCTGGAACACCAGGTACAGCTGGTCCTCCGCCGGGTCATCCAACACCTGCCCGACAACATAAGGTTGAAGACACACATTCATCAGCATAAACATTAATTACAGACCTTGAGGAACATTTCAGCTATACGACAGCAATCTATTACTAGCGACCCGCCTCGACTTCGCATGAGTGTAAAGTATATACTTATTAATATGAATAAGTGTTCCTCTTGAATCATTCTATTAATTGCTGAAAACTGCATTAAAAATTATTGAGAAGTTTAAAAGATCTATGCGGCACAGACAGTGGAAATGACTTCGTTTTGTAATGTGTATATCAATATATAAAGCTGAAGATTTTATTTGATTGAGCGCGCTAATCTCAGGAACTATTGGTATAATTTAAAAATTATGTTAGATAGCTTATTTATCGAGGAAGGCATATGCTATCATCCCGCTCAGACCAATCAAAGTAGCTATCCACATGAACTAAGTCGCGTGCAGAAGCTAGTCCAAAGATATAGATACCCACTCTAGTGCAGTGAGGCGATTACTTATTATGCTGGACTAGCCATTTCAATCTATATAAAGGTGAGCGAATAAAGCATCTGCTGTTAGATGGAGTTACTTTTTGATTGTATAGTATTGATTGTATCTTGATGTTTACCTCAACAAGTTTGACAACGTTCGGATGGTCCAGTTTCTTGAGCACGGCGATCTCACGGTAGACGCTGCGCAGCGGGTCGGGCGGCGGGCCGGGGCCCGGTCGGCGAGGCGGCGCCCGACCGAACAGGCCCGCCCGCCGCATCAACTTACGCTTTGATAGGATCTTCATCGCCTACAACAAATTAAACTTATGATTAGATTACCATAAAGTTGGAAGAGGAATCATTATCGAAGTAGTGTTGGAGAAGCCGTGAATTTAATTATCATGGTGGTCTAACTTGTGTCACTTTGGTGCCTCATATCACCTCATCAGCCAAAGGCTAGGGCACTGGTGGAAAATACGCTTATTCTACTTCACAAGAGCCGTGGTGGCCTTGAGGTTAGAGCAGACGCCTGCTACGCAAGTTCAAATCCCAGTGGGGCCCGTGCCTTCCTAAAATCTTATATGCAATGATTTCACACCACGTCCTTAACGTTGACGGAAAAAATCGTGAGGAAACCTGCATGTGTCTTAGAAGTAATTCACGGCGGTGGACTCACCCTCTGTCACGTTGGCACTTAATCATATTCAGTTACATGTGGGTGTTGTTGTTACAACACCTCTGCCAGACGCTTCTGGGATGGCGTGAGCATGTTTATATTTTTTCTACTTCACAATAAGTGGGTTCACTATCGCTATCCAGAACGCACCTTATAAGGTGGTGGTGGACAAAAGTGGTACTCGGGAACCAAAATCAAGCACACCCTAGCACATCAAGGATAGGTACAGTTGTAAGTAAATGTTACAATTGCTTATCCTTGCATTATACATGTAGGTGATACTCGTAACTTACGTAATGTGTGTCGTCCTCTTCATTGTAAGCTAACTTGACGATGCCGTATGAACCCTGCAACAGATGTAATACTTAGGATGAGAACTACATCCATCCACCACCTGTCACACTATGTTTTCCAATCCTCTCATTTTACTTGTCAAGTAGATGATCTGCAATAGCCAGTCAGTTTGTCAAACTTCAAGTTTAAGGTAATATACATTGGTATCTCAACGAAAGACTATTTAATCGACTTTCAATAAATAATTTTCTAAGTTTTGAACCTCTCTCATCAACAAGAGTTCGGTGAGAGATGGGTAATGCTTCTGCTATGGCCTGCATTCAGAGCTTGAACCCCGTAACATCTACTTATTGATTGTACGGGATTTATTTGACGGCCAAACATCTGTCACTGCCACACGGAAACCATCGCAATAAGAGGTACTGGTAAAGATTCTGGGGGGTAACTACGAGCGTTTAAGCAGCGCGTATTAGGAATTTCACAGCTTTGACGTTTGATTTTACGGTACCAAAATGAAACGCTTTGACGCTCCTTTTACCGATGATGGCCGCCTGGTCATTGGTGCAACTAGTTGGTGTAAGTTGTGCTAAGGGATTAGAATAAGCTTAAGTCAACCTGTCCAATAGGTTCGAGCAATCGGTACTGGTTGAGCTGCACGTATCCCGCGGCCTGCGCGAGCGACACGCGGCGTGACTCGCGCGGGAGGCGGCGCGCGCGCGGCGACCCCTGCCCGCACTCCGCCGACTTGGCCGCGTGCGACCGCAGGAGAGCCGACCGGTCACCACTCGCGTTGTATGTCGACAATCTGAGGGTAACCAAAGTGAGTGCCAAGTGTGAGTTTTCTTAACATCGCCGTTACAAATCAAATCTGCGTTAGGAATTTATTTTTTCAGTATAAGCCGTGCTTTTTATAAAATCAGTAGCTGCGCCCCCGATTTCAACCGGATAGACTTAATTTCATGGAAGGTTCTGTTTTGGTAACCTCTATAATTTAAAAATAAATGTAGCCTAAATTACTCATTGTAACATCAGAGACAGCCACAGAGAGTCCAGCCGTTGCAGAGATTAGCCGGAACAAAATTTGACGTCATTCTAATTCCAATATGGTGGATAATCCAAGATGGCAGACTAGTTATTTTTTCTGCATTACCGCAGCATGGGTATCAAATTAAAAGGCTTGCTGAGGAGAATACGAAAGTTTGTTTTAAATTAGTTTTTTTTATCATTAATATATTATTAAAAGATCCAGTAGTAATTAAGGTAAGAAGTTTCAATGTAAATAATTTCCTTATAAAACCTACAAGCTTGTATTTTATTATGCCTTAACTTAATAAAAGGAGATATCAAACATGAGGAACAAATTAAATATCCTCATCAAATATTTATCAGAGTCTTCAGGGATGAGGAGTCCCGAAATAACCGGCCCGGGGCGCCGTCAAAGGAAAATCTACTTTGTTACTAATTATAACGACTGAGTTTCGTCTTGTTCAAAAACCTTGTCACGTCTACATCTGGGAGACAAGAACTTCCCTTCGTAATGCAGTTTGGTCAGCCCAAGCTATTATGATACTTCTTCTCATTTATATAGCTAATATTAATATTGTAGAAAGGTATAAGATCTAGATTATTAGCCACCAATTAAATATATGATATATAATATAATAATAAGATAAAATATAAGCCCGTAGGGATTGAGCAGTCATCTGATATGCAAGCGTTGAAAGAATCCCAGCGGGGCCTGTATGAACTCATAATTTTCTTGCAGTATATAATATTTTCCGTAAATCAGTGAATACTTTCGAAAATCCGTGAATGCAGTTTGAAATATTTCAAAATTACGACCTATCTCCTTAAAGACTTTCTTCTGGCTATAATGGTTGACATAGATAGCAAAAATGTATACTAACATCCTTATACAAAGCTCTGTAGCTCAAATCTCCTTATAAAACCTTACACAGAATGCATTGTATATTAGCAAATATTTTCCAGATATTATCCCGTCACACGAGTATTCGAGATCCCGCAAGAGCGCACATCCCATTGATCCCCCGGGATTCGCTCGCAAAGGAGTGTGGTGTGTTGTTAGGAGATTATGAGCTCTTGGAAAAATACCGCTGGGAATATGTCTGGTTATTTCTACACGATGAGATGAGAGCCTTCTAAGATCTGTTTCATTTATGATTAGTGTTCAACAGTTTGTTTTACCCAAAAGCTTGCATCCTCAGGGTTAGAATTTCGGTGAATCCTTTCCTAGAGCATACACACACCTCACCAATAATACACCATCTCTCTAGAAAAAGCGGTTTGTTGGTAGATCTTGTAAAGCGGTGGCTGGTCTATGAACTTTTCGACGTTCAGGTAACTAACTATGTTATAGTCAGTAAATATTTCATTTTCAATGTTTTTTAACTCTTGTGAACCCCTATCATGAGGAGTCATTATTTTACATTCAACTAGCTGTCCGCGGCTGTGCACGTGTTTTATAACGGATCCCTAATTAACTCTGATTAACAATGTAGCCTTCGATACTTGATAAAGATGTAACATTTATTTAAAATCTGTTACGTAGTATCTGTGCCTATTCGTTACAAATAAACAAACAACCTTCCTCTTTATTATATAAGTATAAACAGTAAGCTATCAATAAGTACAGTGTTAAGTTTTCGGGAAAATAACTTCTAGAAATGCTCAGTTTTCACAGAAAGCAGTATCGGCGGATCCAAAGGTATGAAAGTACTGAACTAAAACTCGTTATTTCCTTACAAAACTTTTCACCCCAACTTGTAGGAGAGTTTCATCTTAGTCGCTCTGCAATTGAACTATTCCACTTTTTAGTACTTTAGCATTTTAAGCACTATTCGTAAAATATTATAGTTTAACCTTGTGAATTGTGTTCAAAATGGGTTTACGAACGAAAATTCGGTGCGTTGTATTTTTCGGTAATCCAACAGGAACTGATAAATTTTGAACTGGTAAAGAGTATCATATTATGTAGCTATCACAAAAAAACTAATTATGTACAGTAATTTCACACCATGTGCTTTACGGTGAAGGAAAACATCGTGAGGAAACCTGCATATTTCTGAGAAGTAATTCAATGACGTATGTAAAGTTTCTGAGACGGCGATGGATTCACCATCTGTCACGTTTGCATTTAATCATCTTCGGTGAAAAGTGCGTGTTGTGATAACAACACCTCTGCCTACCCTTCGGGGAATACAGGCGTGAGCATATGTATGTTAAATTTTTAGAAAAACTCATTTGTGCAGGCCGATGTGATTTGAACTTGCGTCGCATGCGTTAAAGCTCATCTTTCTCAAAACAATATCCTTTATTCACAAATCATTTTATGTAAAATTACTATAGCCACGTATATAATATGTTAGCAATTTTTGGTCCAATATTTCACTTGGTCAAATATTAGTTCAAATGTATTTTAAAACGTTCGTCATGATATATACCAACGAGTCAGCGCAAATTTACATAAAACAATTTGGGATTGTGTGCTCACAAACACCGACGCTGGCCAAATATGGAATATTTGATATTTGAAAAGAACGAGAAACCCTACATATTGACTATAATAAAAGTCACTCTGTATATTATATCACATTACAATAACACGGATGGTTCACTCACACTTTAGTAAATGTTATGTAAATTTATAAGGATAAGGATTTATATAGTAGTATAGTGCCTGAGACGGCGATAGACTCACCATCTGTCATGTTGGCACTTAATCATCTTCGGTGAAAAGTGGGTGTTGTTATTGCAACACCTGTGCTTTCTTACCCCTCCGGGGTCATGTTATGTATGTTTTAAATAAAATTTAAGAGTCTGTTTCTAATTCAAAATTAACAGGTTGTCCCTGAAGTCGTAGGCTACTTGGAAAAAGGTTACTTGGAAACCACCAATGGGTAAGGGCAAATAACACTTTTCCGAACTGGCAATCGAACTTCGAATTCCGTAGTAGCATTGGCGACCACTAGACTAACGAGACAGTATTTTTTTGAAAAATATTTATTCAATTTACCACCGATTCGGAAACTAGCCTTCTGAGAAGAACCGGCAAGAAACTTAGCTAGGCATCATGTACACTTGATTACTCAAACACCTCGGCTCCCAAAGCTCAGCTCAAAGACTTAAGAAATATTGAAGACGTACCTGTCACCCTCCGAGGGCTGCCAGCGACTGTCCCTCGAGGACCCATTGGTGACGTCAACAGCTGAATGCCTGTCGAACAAACACACATGGTCAGGTTACAACGTGAGCAAATCCTCCTCTGATTTATAAAAAAATGTTGTTTTTTCACGCTTTTCACTGTCTTATTGCTAAGTGTAGGTACCTACTGAAAGGACTGCTTACCAACTACCACATGACTTTACTCTACCATATGAGTATCACACAAATCGACATTTGTGCATTGGAACTGTGTCCACGGGCTTATATTTCTTTAGTGATTTATTTAGTAATTTTAAAATTGTATTATATTTTCGATAAGAGTAATTACAGAGTTCCTTGATGGGTTCGTCTCAGTAAAAGCAACCTTCTGAACCTGATAGTAGCATGTATAATCCTGTACGATTGTCATTGTGACGATTTAAAAGTACTTTGTAAAAGTCTAAAGAAATTCTCAGCTTTGACGTTTCGTTTTCATATTGTAAAATTAAACGTTAACGCTAATAATTTCTTAATACGCGCTGCTTAAAAGATTATAATTGGCTCTCTGGCAAACTATAAAAATGTGTTAGCAAATTATACAAATCGTATAGAACAAGTTACATAATATCTTTAGCGCGCGAAGCATATATACTGTCCTAGTCACTAACCATAATGCTTATTTGCAACATTATGACATAAAAATAAGTAATTCACGTTATTTTTAACATCAATAAGCGTTTATTCCGAGTCAATAAAACATTGTCACCGTTCATAACGTAACAAGATATCCTATGATATTTGTATGAAAAAATATTTTTGTGTTCGCTTTCCGTGTTCCTTATAAGGAGCCTAATATAAATACCGCGAGTTACAAGCGCGCCTCCCGCTGACAATGCACAACAAACAAGGCATTGAACACGAAAATATACGAATAAAACCATATTATCGTCATATTAGCGTATTCGGTTACACAAAATACACAAAGTACGTGGTGAAACGTTGCGAAAAATTTGAGGCCATTAAAAATGCGAGCAGAGGCGAATCGGAAGATTCCACAGAACATTACTAAGTATACCTTGTACAATGAATATCTCTGAGTTTTTGATAAGTTCATACTAGTAAATCACCTAACAGATCTATACAGATAAATAAAATTGAAATGTCTGTTTGTAATTCCATAATAACAACTTTTCACTAAATGCATATGAAAGTACTTATTATACGGTACTGGCTTAAAAAACATTTTTTTTTCTGTCTGTCCGTCTATTTGTTCCTGGTAATCACTGAAACGGCTGGACCGATTTTAACGGGACTTTCACTGGCAGATAGCTAATGTTACAAGGAGTAACTTAGGCTCCGCGGGAATAAAATTAAATCTACGCATGTTGAACCGTAGGGTACAGATAATAGGTATATCAAATACAATTGAATACCAATATGTATTGGGAGTCAATACTTAAGCAGAGTCGTAAGGATTTATGGAAAGTAGTGACCGCAGGGATAGAACAATTTAGTTACGTTACTGTAACCCTAGCACGAGGCCACCGTTTTTCTAAGCAATACTCGCTAAAGACGCTGATCTTTCATTACATTGTAAACGTCTCCCCTTGATAGACCACTGGAAACCTTTACCGCAACACAACGTTCCATAAGGTAGCTTTAATAAAGTGTGATCTTGCATTCTGATATGGCTTCAAATAAATAGCCCTACAATTTATTTATTACATTTTTGATAGGCGACAAATGAAGGAAAGTTCGATTGACGCTCGTTCGATGGCCTGCCCGCTGGCGTCCCGTATTCGGCGTTGGGCCCGCACCGCCCCGATATACCTCCACAACACAATATACGAGGAACGTGGTATTACTTGGAAACGTGACTTCCAACAAGTACATTATAATATTGAGTGACCTGGGGCCCGACCATGAGCTCTTATTGCAATGATATTTCAGTTGTGTGATAGTGACAGATGTATACCCGTCAAATACATCTGTCTCATAATAAGAGTAAAACTATCATGGCAATAGGAGGTCATGGTAAGGCCCCTGTACGCGAGATGGAATAAGGCTCTCATTACTATGAATTATAGAGGTGGGGCTTTAACGTCAGCTCTTATTGCAGTAGTTAATGAATTGCATGACAACAGACAGCAATTCACTTCGAAGGACTGCGTGACAGTGACAGATGCTGACATGCACATACATCTTTTATACATCAATACAGAAAAATAAAAAAAATTGTCTATGGCTATTTATTTTTAATAATTGTCTCCTCGTAAAGTCTACTCGGAATTAAAAAAATCACAATTGTTTATTAAGAGCAGTGATGTCACAACAAAAGGTTTATGATGAAAATAAATAATATCGTGAGGAAACTTGCATTTGACTTAAGGTGAAATTCGAAGTATGATATCTATCTCTAAGTAAGATATCTCTGCCCCGCGGTTTCACCCACGTAGACTTAATTTTATAGGTGGAACCTATTTCTTTTAAAATTAATAGTTGTATAATTTACTCCATGTAACATTACGATGGCTGGCATTCTCGTCATACTTGTGAACAGGTGCTGCTAGCGGGGCTCGTCATCTCAGGCTACACAAATTATACGTAGTACTTTTTTTTTAGTTTAAATTTTTTTTATTGACTTTTGTACACTGGAACTGTGTCCATGGGCTTATATATATATTTTTTATGTTTTATATTGTATTACTCAAAGCTGTAAAATATTTTTTTTAAAAAGAGTATTTACTGAGTTTCTTGCCAGGTTCTTCTCAGTAAAAGCAACCTTCCGAACCTGGCGGTATCATGTATAATCCTGTGTAATCTTTCTGACGATTTGAAAGTACTTTGTAAAAAGTCTAATCGAATAAAGATATTTTTGAATTTGAATTAGCTACCAGCCAGTGAAAGACCCATTAAAATCGGTTCAGCCGTGTCGGAGATTCGCCGGAACAAACAGATAGACAGAGAAAATTAATAAAAAATATTTTTTTATGTCAGCACCATGTATACTGTCATACGCATTTAGTTAAAACGTGTAATTTTAGAATTACAAACAGACACTTCAATTTCATTTATCTGTATAGATAGAGTCTGAGACGGCGATGAACTCACCCGCAGTCACGTTGGCACTAAATTATATTCGGTGAGAAGTTGGTGTTGTAATCTCCTTCCGGAACCCAATGTAGGTGATAAAGATTTAAGAATAGTGAAAATCTTATTCCAGAATTTACCAGACGTCAGCCATTCTTATTCCACGCTCCCGTTTTATTCTTCTGCCTCAAATTCCCAGGATTTTTACGAAAATAATGTTGTCTACGCTTTTAATGAATTTTAAAATTGTATATTAACAGGAAAATTTGTCGAAAGTTTGTATCCCGCGGGATGGAATGAAGCCGTAAAAATGTATATTTAATAAGTTGCTACAATGTGGAGCAACCGTCCAAATATTATATTGTTCTTATTTAGTCACGTCTCGGGGAAAACTGTTTTAAGAATTCTGCGAATTTCGTCACAGCAATGTCTTAATTTATGACAGCAAAAATGTATACGTAAATCTATACATATAAATAAAACAGCATTTTCTTAAATTATTAGCGGAATCATCTGTATGACATCAAGGATGTATAGTATATAGTATAGTTATATACAGTATTAGGTATTTATTTATCCGACTATTTATTTCTGTCATATATTATTTATTATATGTAGACAATATATAAGTATTTAGGTGTTTTATATAGTATATGTGTAAGGAGTATTTCCTCCTTGATTTACTGCCAGGGCAAAATAGATTTGACATGATGATAGATGTCAGTGATATTTGTCAAGAAGATAAAATAAGATGGTGGTTTCGTTTAATTGTTATAATAGCTAGACATTAAAACTAACATAAATGTCGTTTCTCTTATTTCAGGTAAGTCTGGTTTAGAATTAATTGTAATTGTAAAATACATACATACATACATATGCTCACGCCTGTATCCCATGGGGGTAGGCAGAGACCATTGTAAAATAGTATTTTATTTTAATAAGAATTGAATAAAAACTCTTATTTCAGAGCAACACATTGTGTTAGTTATTTAAACGTCAAAATATAGATCTTATATATGTATTATCATATTTTTTTTATGAAATTGAAATATTACGTAATTTTTATTTTTATTTCCTTTAAATTAGCACCTGCCATGTCTGTCTGTGCATCATCCAAAGGTTTGGTCTGGTAGAGAATGTCTATGGCATTAAGTCCGCATGTGCATCCATTGTAATGCAGGAAGTTGTTAAATAAATAAATAAAATAAAATTGTAGTGACCGTTTGTAATTGGAACATAACAGCTTTACTCTAAATGCATATGAAAGCGTATATACTGACGATACTTATGTACAAAAAAAAACAATATATTAAAAAAATTCTCTGTTTGCTTTTTCCGGGTAATGTCCAAAACGACTGAACCGATTTTAGCCGGAATTCACTGGCAGATCAGCTAATGTTACTAGGAGTAACTTAGGCTACTTTTATTTATAAAAAACATTTAGGGTTCCGTGGAAATTAAATTAAATCTACGCGGGTGACGCCGCAGGGCACAGCCATTTATTTATAAGCACGTGACACCCTTGGTGTTGCAAACTTATAAATAGTCTTTATAATAGAAGACAGACATCGATATACCTATTTATAAAATGTCAAAAAGGGCCATCACAGCTTGTCTATTTGTGAAGCCGACAAACGATCTAGGCCAGCGCCTCTTAATCACAGTATACGTTTACAAGCAGTAAGGAATAACCCTTTTTAACGCTTTACATTCGCTTCACTTGTATGTTTGTATGTATGTTTGTATGTAGGCGCCGTTTAGACCCACTTTAAACGGCGCGCCAAACTTTGTAGATTTATCGAGGATCGATGACAATACACTAATATGGTAAGATTATTCCATTATTCAATATCACAAAAAAGTGCAAAAAAATAACTATATAAAGCGCGCTTTAAATTTTTTACTGAAATCTTACAATTAAATCTTAGTCCCATAGAGCGTGAGAGTTCGTAGTCACGTCTGTAATCTGAGTCTTTGTCTCATAATCTCATAGTGTATCAATTTTAGCGATTTGTTCTTACATTCCTTACTGCTCGTAAGGCATATACGTCTTATACTGTGGCTTAGTTCTCCCTTCTTAGGTAATCATGATGTGAATGCATTCAAAATGATAGTACAAACGCTGCATCATGCACGCTCGAGTCCGGACGATTTTTTGAATCGAAAATTTACTTAACAAGTGAGCCGTAGGCTTTGTTCAGCAACCTGTTACGCAAGTGACGCAAGTTCGAATCCCAGTGAGGCCTATACAAACAAGTTTTTAAAAAAAATCTTGTGATTTCACACCACGTTCTTTACGGTGAAGGAAAACATCGTGAGCAAACCTGCATATGTCTGAGAAGTAATTCAAAGACGTATGTATAGTGCCTTAGACGGCGATAGATTCACCATCTGTCACGTTGGCACTTCATCATATTCCGTGTAGGTGTTGTTATTACAACAGCTCTGTCTACCCCTTCGGGAATAACAGGCTCACGCATATCATATGTATGTATGTGTTAATTCTAGTTAAGAACATTTCAATGTTCAAAAATTATATTTATTTGCAGGCAGTTACGCAGATCTCCGTACTAGTGCAATGCTAAGATCAAAATGTATTTATGAGCTCAGCTTTGACACAGAATATTTGATCTCTTCCTTGCTAAATATGTAAATATAGTTTCAGGAATCCAACATCCATAATAATTATTAGTATTAGTCATTAATAAGCGTACATTAGGGGCTGAGAGGATTCATTTGGCTACATCATACGAATATCTATAGGGTTGTAAATAAGCCGTTTCATGTCTAAATGTGTCATATTAAAATCGATCCAGCAGTCTCAGAGATTACCCGGAATAAACAGACAGACAGAGATTTTTTTTGAAAAATTGTTTATTTAAGTTAGTATCATATATACCTTCATATGTCTTTAGTGAAAAGTTGTTATTTTGGAATCACAAACAGACACTTCCATTTCATTTATCTGTATAGATGACACTTTAATTACATACTTCATATTGTACTTACATATACATACTAGTTTCTGCCCGTGACTTCGTCTGCGCAGGATTAGCATTTATCGTATTTTTTTGGCAATTCTCACAATCTTTATCCATAGTAATATATAATATAGAGCCGTGGTGGCCTTGAGGTTTGAGCAGTCGCCTGCTACGCAAGCGACGCAAGTTCGAATCCCAGCGGGGCCTGTACCAATGAGTTTTTCTAAAAAAACTTATGTACAGTGATTTCACACCACGTGCTTTACGGTGAAGGAAAACATCGTGAGGAAACCTGCATATGTCTGAGAAGTAATTCAATGTCGTATGTATAGTGTCTGAGACGGCGATGGACTCACCATCTGTCACGTTGGCACTTAATCATCTTCGGTGAAAAGTGGGTGTTGTGATAACATTACCTCTGCCTACCCCTTCGGGGAATACAAGCGTGAGCATATGTATGTACTAATATATAAAGTTGAAATTTTTTTGCTAATTTTTTGTATAAATGTGGCAGGTGTGCAGACCATTATCGTGAAGCATAAATTTAAAAGCACCTATTATGTATCATTAGGGCGTATAGTCGAACAGATATCATTAGCATGTGTAATGTTATCACCCCGGGCACCTTGTGTCATGAGATTAACCTCCAAACTAACGACATGGAACATGTATATTTTGCATAAACATCGCACGCAATGTATCATACATTAAAAAAAAATGGTAGTAAAGGATTATAGCTAAGGGCTACTGAGAAAATGTTAAAATCTTGATTTTATCTATGCATACATACATACAGATAAATAAAATTGAAGTGTCTGTTTGTAATCCCAAAATAACACGATTTCACTAAATGTATATTTAAGTATTTAAGCCGTGGTGTCCTTGGGGTTAGAGCAGTCGCCTGCTACGCAAGCGACGCAAGTTCGAATCCCAGCGGGGCCTGTACCAATGAGTTTTTCTAAAAAACTTATGTGCAGTTATTTCACACTACGTGTTTTACGGTGAAGGAAAACATCGTGAGGAAACCTGCATATGTCTGAGAAGTAATTCATAGACGTATGTATAGTGGCTGAGGCGGCGATGGACTCACCCTCTGTCACGTTGGCACTTGATCATATTCGGTAAAATGTGGGTGTTGTGATAACATTACCTCTGCCTACCCCTTCGGGGAATACAGCCGTGAGCATATGTATGTATTGATGTTAAAATCAGTACTTAAACTGAATAAATCGTTTTCATATCCAAAAATTAAAAACTTGAAGCTCCATAAACCATAATTAATACACCAATAAACCCAATATTGAACCAGTGTCATGTTTTATTGTATTGCGGTCGTTGATCAATTTAATTGAAAACTGTCCGATCAAATCGTACCTACATCGGCTGGTCGATCGGACATTGACACATTGTTCAATATTGATACTATACAGGGGTGAATATAAAGGAAGGTGGGTTAAAAGACATACATCTTCGAGGGCTTATTGACAGCCCCGAACTTTTCTGTGCCCAACAATTACCTGCGATATCGACCCAGCAGCCGGCACATATTGTTCGTTCAGCCGACCTGCCGTACTGTAGTCACGGCCCAGTCTCCGGTGTACCATACCCTGACCATGCTCAATGCCCCCCCTAGACGCCAACCCTGAATGTGATTTGTTTGCGGATGCAGGGAACTATATTTTGTCTGAATGTTTGACATTCTGTGAGGTTAAGTATGCGAGAGTATCCACAATTTTATAACTGTGTATTTTATAAGGCATAAGATCACCGTTCTAAAATGTTAATGTTAATTATTGTAATTGGTATATAAATAAATAAATCTATACAAACAGCTAAATAAAAAATGCATATGAAAGTATATACGGCACAGTCATAAAAAAACTAATTTTCAATATTTGTTTTGTCTGTCTTTCACTGGCAGATATCTAATAATACATGGAGTAACTTAGGTTACTTTTATTAAAAAAACATATAGGGATCCGCGGGAATGGAATTAAAACTGCGCGGGTGAAACGTCAGGGCACAGGTAGCAATATTATAAGGAGGAATTTTTTGTAAAAATGACTGGACAGAATTGAAAAAATATTTCTGCAGTAGATTGGATTGCAATGGACATTACCAGCAAGTAACATAGGCTATATTTTATCCCCGTATTCCCACGGGAACGGAAATTACGCGGGTGAAGCCGCGTGACGTCCGCTAGAGGAACATAAGATTTTAGTAAATGTGTAATGGAATTCTACCACAAACCGCCATCAAAAAAGTATCAACTCAATTTGAGCCACACTAAAAAGCAAGGTTCAATCGTCGATCTTAAAACGTGTAAAAATAATAGTAAGTAAGCTATTATAAGTATGTTAAAGTAGTGGAATATGCCCCCCTGTGAATGTACTTCCTCATTTCTTACCCGAAGTACTTTGCATAAGTACTTCGGGACACAGTGTATGAAGATTTTTTGAGAAGGCCACAACGTAACACCAAGAATTCGGGACTTATTTTAGCGGGCCAGAGTGTAATATACTCTTTATACTAAGTTAAAGTTTACTATCCTTATGAATACATATAATAGTTATTTCAGCAATAGCAAATCAACAGCTCCTGCGTGAAAAACATAATGAAATGTCAAATATAGATATATGTCATATATACTTGCAAAAGAGCCGTGGTGGCCTTGGGGTTTGAGCAGTCGCCTGCTACGCAAGCGATGCAAGCTCGAATCCCAGCGGGGCCTGTACCAATGAGTTTTTCTAAAAAAACTTATGTACAGTGATTTCACACCACGTGCACGGTGAAGGAAAACATCGTGAGGAAACCTGCATATTTCTGAGAAGTAATTCAAAGACGTATGTATAGTGCCTGAGACGGCGATAGACTCACCATCTGTCACGTTGGTACTTAATCAAATTTCGACGTTCGAACGTGTCAAAACCTATTCTGGTTTAGTTGGTAGTTTTCCTTATAACAAAATTTATGAAAATCTTCTTTTTCCTTTAGGGATCTACTAAAGCCGGGACAAAGTGAATAAAAACAATTATATTTCAGAGATCTCCGCAACAAATGGCTGAAAAGAAAATTCCAGTTGGCAACTGGTTCTGCCTGTGTAAGATCTCTAGAGCTTTACTTGCGATGTCATAAAATACACATCCGCACTAAAAATGTGAAGTAGGTTATGTAATATTACTGAGTATCACAAAAGGTAGGCTTCTCACGTTGGTTTATATGACGTCAATTCGTGTGCGTCACTATTTTTGCTGAGCGCTCATAATTCGTGTAAAATCGTGAGACATGGTAATGACATGCTGGAGCTTAATTAACTTAATAATATTATTAAATTCGTCTTCTCTTTTATTTGTCATAGACACCAATTATAATTGTCATAGGCAGTGGCTTTGACGAATCACAAAATGAAATGTCAAAGCTAAGAAGTTCTTAATACGCTTTGCTTAAACTGATGATGACAAAACAAAACAATTACGAAATAACACAGTCAAAATATATATTCTTTGTAATTTCAAACAGCGTTTTTAAAATATATTAAGTTAGGGGAGACTTGCCAACAATTTTATGGTCGGGGGTAGAATTATGAACCCAGAAAGAATATCAATAAAATAACTTCCCTCGGGAAAACATTTCCATGTATTTGCCGGCACTGTTTGTGAATGTTTCGCAATGTGGGTCTAGACTTTTCAGGCGCAATTTTTTGGCACAGTTTTCAGGTGATGTTACATATAAATCTATACTATACTAATCCCCGACCGCCCTGGGAGAGGCAGGTCGGGATATGTGGGACTTTTACCGCACTAAACCCCCCTCCCCAACTACTGGACTAATTAGAATACTGATTTCAGCAATGGATAGCTACATTATCAGCGACTAACAAATGCTATATTTTATACCGCGTGATTCTCGTTCCCGTGACCGTTTAATAATAAAATAAGGAACTCCTAATTAATTTTTCATGTTTTTCGTTGATATACATACATACAATATATTTTCTGGTAAAGTGTAGTTGTTAAAGGTTATTAAAGATTGGATGCTTATTGGATGATGCCAATAGCATTATATTCGACATATCATCATTATTTTTATTGTGAATTAAATTTTAAAAACTATTATGCTTCATATCTACATAATATATACGGAGAAAAATAAAAAAATATACGATTCTTTATTTGTTTACTTTATTAGCCTGAAGTTTGGATTAGTTCCCTGGATAGTGGCAATAGCCTCATCCCTACTAAACTAAATTGGTAAAATTTGGGTGTAGGTATATATTATAAGTGCACCCCTAGGTAGGCATTCGGGAAATATATACGTGAGGATATGTAAGTATTTATATTTTTTTCAGGGACACACATAAAAATGGGTGAAGTAATACAAATATTGTTTCTAACTGAATCCACCTACGAAAAAAGCCAGTGAATGAAGGACTTTTTACTTGGTGTAATACAATACCAGTGTGTTTGTTCAGTGAGGGCGGTGGAGTGGAATAACGTCCGTCACAGAACTTTAACAAAAGTGACACGTTAAAATGGAATCATTTAAGTACACTGAAAAAGGTAGATCGTATGAAAAATAGTGTGATAAGAGACAGTTGCAAGTTGAACAATGATGTGGTGACCAGAATTGAAAAAAGTATGTTGAGATGGTTTGGACATATCGAAAGGATGAGTGAAAGGCGATTAACGAAACACATTTATAGAGCGAATGTGACCGGAGTGTCGGCAGAGGGCGTCCAAGGAACAACTACTATGGCCAAATTAATAGTATTTTTCAGAAAGGTCAAATTCGGAGCACTCGTAACCGAAGAAAGTGTATGAAGAGATGCATGAAGCGAACGAAGTATGAAAAGATCGTAGCATGTGGCAAACAGTGGTCCCTGCCTACTCCCATGGGAAACAGGCGTGAGCATATGTATGTATGTATGTATGTGTTTTCGACATTGTAAGAACCGGATATTTTTACTGTTTCTTCGGTGTATGTCTGTCACACCGTTTTAACACTTCGACTACAAGAGCTATCAACATATATTTAATTTTCAAATATATCTTTATTTATTTGTACTTTTATCAAAGTACTTTCTAATCGTCAGAACGACACGATTACACAGGATTGCTACCGCCAGGTTCGGAAGGTTACTTTTACTGAGAAGAACCTGGGAAAAAACTCAGTAATAACTCTTATAAAAAAAAATAATAATACAATTTTGACTAATACAGTATAAATCATAAAAAAATATTAGCCCATGGACACAGTTCCAGTGCACAAAAGTCTATTAAAAGAACTAAAAGTTGGTACTACGTATAATTGTGTAGCTTGGTATGACCAGCCCCCACAAGCAGCACCTGTTCACAAGTATGAATTAGTTGTAGTATACACACAGGGTGGGTAGGCCTCAAGCCAGGTGGACCAACTACATCACTAAAGTCTCAGGTAATTGTAGGATGCAGTTGCCTTTAGAGAGGGAGGCCTATGATCAGCAGTAGACTTCAGCAGGCTGATGATGAGGATGACAGGCCCACCGAGATTGTCTTTTGAAAATCAAGGCTTGCTTCTTTGCTATAGCGTTTAACAAGTTTTACATCATCATCCTTAGGACATAGAGTTCATATTCGCTTACTAAGATACAAACCTTATAATTTAACAGAATGATTGCTTGAAGAAAACCTGAAGTTAATCCCTCGGGACTCACAAGTGTTACAATTAATATTCCCCTCGTAATCTGAAGCTTCAACAATTATTCGACAAGGCTTAAAGGGATCCATTCAAAGAATAAATAACGTACGAATTCTCAGAGGGTATAAGAATAAGGTATATATATATAAAACTAGATGTGCCCTGCGGTTTCACCCGCGTAGGTTTAATTTTATTTCCGCGGAACCCATAATATTTTTTTTAATTAATAACCTAAGTTACTCGTTGTAACATTAGCTACCTGCCAGTGAAAGTCCCGTTCAAATCAGTCTAGCCATTTCGGAGATAAAACAGACAGACAAAAATTGGTTTTTCTAAGTTAGTATCGAGTATACTTTCATTTTTATGTATTTAGTAAAAAGGTGTATTTTGTAATTACAAACAAACAAATAAATTTTATTTATCTGTATAGAGTATTCCACGGGCCTCTTCGCGTGGTAATGAGCAAATGGATACACATTGCCACAACTCCGACCTCCTATATTATTAAGCCTGTTTCTGTGAACATTTTAGATGTTGGTTTGAAGTTTTCTAAATGCTCCGTTGTTATATCTGGCCCATTGTTCTATACGGGTGTGAGACTTGGACGAAAACGTGTAGAGGCGATGCTTGACAGCTGGTATAACCCAATTTATCGGTTTTTCTCGCGAAAGGGATTACGAAGGTCAGATCGCAGTCGCGTATAAAAATCAGGTGTTCACCCACATCGGGTTAAATCAAGCGCATGGGATAAGGCCAGGGAGATGATGATATGGTACACGAAGTACCAGGCGCACATAACGGACAAGGAGTGAATAAGTTGATTGCGACTAACATGGAGCCACATCGGATTGAATCAAGTGCCGACCCCAACAATGTATGGGATAAGGCCAGGGAGATGATGATATGGTACACGAAGTACCAGGCGCACATAACGGAGAAGGAGTTAATAAGTTGATTGCGACTAACATGGAGCCACATCGGATTGAATCAAGTGTCGACCCCAACAATGTATGGGATAAGGCCAGTGACGATGATGATAATAGTTATCTTGTATTAGTTATTTGAAAACCTAATCAAAACTTGATCCCTGACTTGAAGTTGAACGAAAACCAGTATTCAAGCCATTAAGCACAAACACCTAGACCCCAGAGCTTTTGTAAAGTAAACTGAATGTTATATTAATATACAAAGAGTTTATTATTCAAATACCGGTCCATTGTGATAGATAAAGATTTAACAATTAAAATAGTCCGCAGTCCTGTCTGGGTGAATAATGGAATAGATTAAGATTGGATAAGTTTTAATTGCCTAAAGAATAGATCTTATTATTTCACTCACTTGTGTACGAATATTGATCACAGAAATAATTTAGTACGTGGATGACCGAGCTTTGCACGTTTTTTTTCGACGGTTTCTAAAGAGAAACCTAGCTATTTGGATTTATCGCCCCTGAAACCCCCTGCATTCAAAATTTAATGAAAATCATTAGAGCCATTTCCGAGATTCAACCAAATTAACACTAAATGCATATGAGAGTATTTAGGTACGATATTTAAAATTAAAAAAAACATTATAAAGTGACATTAAAATGTGAGTACTGTATGTATATACGTTCCGTCATTTTGCACCCTCAGAACGATAGAGGCTCCAAACAAAAACATTTTTTTTGGATATCGCAATCAGCAAGTTTGAATTTATAACATAGGCAGTAATTATTTGACCAGTTTTGAATACAATATATTTTAAATTAAAGTATTGTTTAGGTAGTGCATTGTCGTACGTGTACTATGTATAAATATAAAATTTTTGAGTTAAGGTCCCTATCGTTTTGAGGGTGTGATTTGTATTTGAAATTAAGTGAATTGGAATTCCATACAGATTACAATATTATTTATTTGTATGTTTAGATATTATTTCTTAGCGTTTAGTTAGTAGTAGCGTTGCGCGATAGCGAAAAGTTACACGCGATTTTTCAAACATCTCGATGCATTGCAATTTTTTTCAATCACAGTTGATGGTAGCGAGTCCGAGTCGGCCCACAATCGATTCCATTCGGCGAGATTCGGCGCGACTCGGACCGATTTTTTCATCGCTATAGCGAATCGATGGTAAATTTTACCGACTCGGATTGTTGGGATGAACAGATGGATTGTAGAGATTATTCAACATTCTAACTGTTGAATCATCTCGCAACCGCGCATCGCTAGCTAGTAGACACTATATTCATTCTGCTAAGTAGGTATTTGTAGCTATAATGCAAATAGCTGATCAACAAGTGTGTCTGAACTCTAACCTTTGTACTGTGCTCAGTTCCTCCATATTGGATTTCTCAAACGCAATTAAGCTAATGATTAGTAAACATAATTAACTCCTTTTTAGATAATTAAGTACGTTAACATTCGGTCTAGCATAGACGGGATTCATCTTTAAGTAGTAATTGACATTGAAGTCGCCATAAAATTTATAAATATGCTCACGTTATCCCAGAAGGGTCCCCGAAGGAGTAAGCAGAGGTACTTTTCACCGAAAATGATTAAGTGCCATCGTGACAGATTGTGATTCCATCGCCGTCTCAGGCACAATAGATACAGATGTCTTTTAATTACTTCTCAGGCATCATTTGCAGGATCCCTCACGATATTTTCCTTCACCGTGAAGCACGTGGGTTTGAAATCTCTGCACTTAAGTTATTAGAAAAAACTCATTGGTACAGGCCACGCTGATATTCGAACTTGCGTCGCTTGCGCAGAAGGCGAATGCCACGACCCACGGCTTTCTGCTACTTTAAATACATTGAAGTCACTATTTCCACACAAAGTTTGTTTGTCTGTTTGAACGCATCGTTCTTCTAATAACGTTACGGATCTTGATATGGTTTGTACTGATATTTAAGTATAGAACTCCGATGGGTCTATTGCATAAAAATACCTATTTATATTTCAACAAATAGAAAAGAAGGAAAAATCAACGTCATTTATCAAGACTAAATAGTTTATGATAGCTGTAGGGGTAACCTACACTATGAATGATATAGATACATACATACATACATATCTGTATCCCATGGGGGTAGGCAGAAACCAACGTTCTCCAAAAGCTACGATCCTTACATAAGTACTTCTTTCGCTTCATCCACATTCATGCATCTCCTCCTACACTATGTATGCTCTGAATATGACCTTTCTGAAAAATACTATTAATTTGGTCATAGGTCTTCCTTGGACGCCTTACCTTGCATACGGGGCTCTGCAAGGATGGACGTTATATCTCCCTTGGTAATCGTGGGTACAAAATGATATAACTGATATAATGATAACTTGATATAAATTGATAATGATATTGAGTGCCGAATGCAGGGGAAATACAACCGGTCCATCCGGATGATGATCATGCACCGTACTTAATTGCTGTATGCTTAACCTAAATATGCTATGATGCGTCGGCGTCGACCGCCGATATTGTACATTTTGCATGCATGTACGGAAACCCGTATAATAGCAGTCACAAGCACTATTCCAGAACACGAGGTCAGGTGGTCAGGAGGTATTGTTTTTAAGGTTTTCAATCTGTAATTTTGTAGCCCAAATGAATCAAATTTTACTCGCGAAATATGGGTGCACTCTATGTTCTCACCCCTTATTTATTTATGCAAGTAAATATTTTTCAAAACCTCAGTAAAGGCGCCATTGATAAAATTCAAAATTCAAAAAATCTTTATTTGATTAGACTTTTGAGAAAGTACTTTCAAATCTTCAGATCGACAAGATTACACAGGATTATACATACTACCGCCAGGTTCGGAAGGTTCCTTTTACTGAGAAGCACCTGGCAAGAAACTCAGTAATTACTCTTAAAAAAAAGTAATTTTACATGTTTGAGTAATACAATGTAAAATATAAGTCGATGAAAAAAATATTTAAACTAAAAGTAGGTACTACGTATAATTATGTAGCTTGAGAGGACCAGCCCCCAAAAGCAGCACCTGTTCACAAGTATGACGAGATTGCTAGCCATCGTCCTCATCAACCATTATAGTGGGAAATTATATAATTGGAAGTGTATGAGATGTATTAATGTAGTCGAAGCGAAAGAAGTAGGTATGTAAGAACCGTATTTCTTGGTGCATATTATTCTCTGCCTACCCCCATAGGACATAGCATAATAATGTATGTATATAATTGGGGCAGTACTGTAAAATGTTTATCGTTTGTTTGACCGCACATATGATTTACTGGCGTATATTGCCGTCCTCCACGGTCATAAACCGGCGCACTATCGCTTGTGTCGCAGGGAGGCTTCATAATGACACTTTATAGCTATTTAACCTGATTATGGACCGAGATTACATGTGCACTAATGCGGACAAATATCTACAATATACAACAAAGCCTTACGATTTAGCTAAAGATAGTCAAAGTCAAAGTCAAAAATATCTTTTCGATTAGACTTTTTACGAAGTACTTTCAAATCGTCAGAATGACATAATTATACAGGATTATACATGCTATTGATATTTTGTGTTGTTCTAGCTGTGCCCCATGGTTTCCTCCGCGTGGACTTAATTTGATTCCCGCGGAACCTAAAGTGTGTTTTTTGAATAAAAGTAGCCTTAGTTACTCCTTTCAACATTAGCTATCTGCCAGTGAAAGTCCCTTTAAAATCGGTCCAAACGTTTCAGAGTTTACCCGGTACGAACAGACAGACATAGATTTTTTTACAAAATTGGCTTTTTTATATCCGTACCGTATTTACTTTCATATACATTTACTGAAAAATTTTGGAATTACAAACAGACACTTCAATTTTATTTATCTGTATAGATGTATAGATTAAAAATACTACCAGCACATAAATATGGTATAATGCTAACAATTTTTTTTCAAAAATATTTTTTCCAAGTTTTAAATGCTACTCAATATTACAATTCTTTTGCATAATTAACAATATGGTTTTACAGCTTGCGCAGTCGTATTGAGCCGTGGTGGCCTTGGGGTTTGAGCAGTCGCCTGCTACGCAAGCGACGCAAGTTCGAATCCCAGCGGGGCCTGTACCAATGAGATTTTCTAAAAAAAACTTATGTACAGTGATTTCACACCACGTGCTTTACGGTGAAGGAAAACATCGTGAGGAAACCTGCATATTTCTAATTCAAAGACGTATGTATAGTGCCTGAGACGGCGATAGACTCACCATCTGTCACGTTGGCACTTAATCATCTTCGGTGAAAAGCGGGTGTTGTGATAACAACACCTCTGCCTACCCCGTCGGGGAATACAGGCGTGAGCATAAGTATGTATGTATGCAGTCGTATTTAGCATATCAGCATCTGAGCGACTACGGCAGACTATGTACGTGACTGACAACAGAGTGTCATTCGCGCATTGTCTACCTTATAAAGAATGGAATCCCCATGCCAACTTAGTAGGAGACGAAAGAGTCCTGCTATAACAAGCACATTCAATTTCTCTCTCCTCTAAGGAGCAAATTTACCCAGTCGGAGAATTCGAAATTTCGAATAGATGATCACATTGCCCCTTTCGTATTCCGTTCTGTGAATCACTCTACGTTTAACAGAACTCGTATATTAATTACTTTTTATAAAGGATTCCACAAATGAGCTACGTAATAATCAGTGGTAACATTGATCGCCCTAATTAGCGGCCGGTCCGGCTTTTTCTGCTGAGGACAGGGTTGTCAGCAAAAAGCTGACAGTGTAATTCGCTTTTTAGGGTTCCGTAGCTAAATGGCAAAAAACGGAACGCTTATGTATTCGTCATGTCTGTCTATCCGTCCGTATGTCACAATCACCGTTTTCTGTAAGTAGATGTATTCTGTAAATCGCATTAAAATTTTCACAGAATAATTTAAAAAAAAATTTGGTGTCTCCGTAATTAGTATACAACTCAAAAATATTTTTTTATCTAACCCATCCGTATCTACGGATAGGTCTTTAAAAATAATTTTGAGGTTTCTAATATAATTTTTTTCTAAACTGAATAGTTTGCGCGAGAGACACTTCCAAAGTGGTAAAATGTGTCCCTCCCCTGTAACTTCTAAAATAAGAGAATGATAAAACTAAAAAAAATATGTAATGCACATTGCCATGCAAACTTAGAACGAGATCTACATATCCTCACGCCTGTATTCCCCGAAGGGGTAGGCCCTCTGCCTGTTGTAATCACAACACCCACTTTTCACCGAAGATGATTAAGTGCCAACGTGACAGATGGTGAGTCCATCGCCGTCTCTAACACTTTACATACGTCATTGAATTACTTCTCAGAAATATGCAGGTTTCCTCACGATGTTTTCCTTCACCGTAAAGCACGTGGTGTGAAATCACTGGACATAAGTTTTTTAGAAAAACTCATTGGTACAGGCCCCGCTGGGATTCGAACTTGTGTCGCTTGCGTAGCAGGCGACTACTCAAAACTCAAGGCCACCACGGCTCTAGTAACGAGACCTAGTAAGTAGTTTTTCTGTATTACATTCGTACTATAGCCCGATTCACGCAAGGAAAACCTACGATGTCGTAGCGACTTAGTCGTTGACAAGGTTTTCGTATTCAATTCATTATAACAAAGAAAACACGGAATAGTTCGGTCGTCGACACGAAACGTCACGGGTTGATCAAACTACGATTTCGGAACACGTGAATACCGCTTTGGGAGAAGATTTCGATCGAATTACTTCAACGACATAACGGGTGTTTTACGTTAATTTACGTTTGTTAACTTAATCAGGCCTGTGCTCATTCAAGTTGCTCTGTTTTTGGTTATTATTGGCATTATGAGTAAATCAGATCGCACTATTGATACGTTTACCTGAATATCTAATTATTTACCGCCTTCTTCTGACACCCATTTATTAGTGGTTCAAACAATACAGTTACAGTTGCTATTGGGCATATCTTTCGATCAACCAAACTCAAGGCAGTAGCTGGATGAGTGACCGCCCGAGAGCACGTTAAGCCGACGGTCCCAGTTGCCAATTGAACATCTTTCTAAGATAATCTAATTGTTTTTTTTTTACCGAGATTACCGATTTTCCTAGTCAGATGATAGTCGCTTTGTATTAAATCAGGTGACATTGCCACATTGGGTTCAATAAAGTGCCGACCCAAACAACTTATTCTTGGGGCACCGGTCCATTAATTACACAAACAACTTGATTGATAGTTCCTGCATCAGTATTGATGTGGTATTAGATGTCATCAACGGACCTGCAACAATAAGGAATCATCGTGTCATTTCAATCAATCATAATAATCTTAAAGTTGTACAACATAGGATTTTGTATTAGTAGTAGGGACGACGAGAGGGAATACGAGCTAATATAGCCAAAAAGAGGCTAAACATACCTAAAACGTAATGATATTGTAGCTATCATGAAAATGAAATTAAACTGATTGGCAAGTATAATGGGAAGAACATTTTTTCAGCTTAACGGTGATCGGCGATAACTGTGAGGGTACTTTATGAGCGTCGCGCCATATAGGCAGACAGAGAAAGAGGCATAACATTACTACTGCGCAATCAAGGTCAGGGCTCGTATCTTATGACGAGACCTGTAAAGTGTAATAAAGTTGTTGGGTGAGCGAGTGATCATGCTCCTCAGCTAAGACAAGATCTTCCAGCCAGGCGGGTGTCACGTATGGGGAAAGCGACTCCAACTGCTCTAGTTGGAAACTTGTATACTTATATACTGCAATGCGCTCGAAAACTCTAATTGCCCGATTGTGGTTCTCGTGTACACAATTACAATTGTTAGCAAGAAGCGCCATCTATGTAGCGAGTGGAGAAACACTGTTACATAGCGAAATGCCTTCTTTATGGCTCTTTGGGTGCGATCCCGTTTTTCCATCTTAATTTCCCAGCAGCAGTTTTAATAGATAACATTATTTTCCATAACTTATGTGCAGTGATTTCACACCACGTGCTTTACGGTGAAGGAAAACATCGTGAGGGAACCTGTATATGTCTGAGAAGTAATTCACAGACGTTTGTATAGTGCCTGAGACGGCGATGGACTCACCCTCTGTCACGTTGGCACTTCATCATATTCTTTGAAATGTGGGTGTTGTTAATACAACCCCTCTGCATACCCTTTCCGACACCCTTCTGGGATGGCGTGAGAATATTTACTTTCCATTCTCGTTCCATGTTATTTATTTTGTATACTTTGAGATGTTATTACGAGTCACTTAAGATAACTACTGAACTGATGACCCCAAGACGAGTCGCATTACATTTTAAGATTATGATTGAAATTACAACTCATTTAAATTAAAGTTTTGTATTTCTTTAGCCACGAAAGGCACAAAGATCATTGCCGTGTGTCTATACTGATAAATAAAACTGAAATGTCTGTTTGTATTTTATTCCAAGCTAGCTGTGCCCTGCGGTTTCACAGTTAGTATGATACTTAATTGCGCGGAACTCTATTATTTTTGATAAATAAAAGTTGCCTAAGTTATTCAAATCAAATCAAATAAAAAATATCTTTATTCGATTAGACTTTTTACAAAGTACTTTCAAATCGTCAGAAAGACGATTACTTAGGATTATACATGCTACCGCCAGGTTCGGAAGGTTGCTTTTACTGAGAAGAACCTGGCAAGAAACTCAGTAATTACTCAAAAAAAAAATTACAGCTTTGAGTAGTACAATATAAATCAATAAAAAATATATATAAGCCCATGGACACAGTTCCAGTGCACAAAAGTCGATATAAAAAAATTAAAACTAAAAATAAGAACTACGAACAATTGTGTAGCTTGAGATGACCAGCCCCCACTAGCATACAGCAAGTATGGCGAGAATGCCAGCCATATTCCTTGAAACATCAGCTATGTGCCTGTGAAAGTCCCGTTAAAATCGGCCCAGCCGTTTCAGAGGTTAGCCGGAACAAACAGACAGACAGCCATATATTATTTTTTAAAATAGATTTTTTTACTTCTATACCGTATACACTTTCATATGCTATCTCGTGGCACAGTTCGATCAGCGAAGTTAAGCAACCCTAACCCTAGCCAGTAATTGGATGGGGGACCGCCCGAGTTCTCTCCGTGCCTCGGAGAGCACATTAAGCCGTCGGTTTCGATTGTCAGACAACTGGTTTAACCTAGATCACAGATTTTCCTCGTTAAGGGTTGCGAAGGTCATAAAAATCAGGTGATTAGCCCCATCAGGTTGAAAAAGTACACCCCAAAAATGTATGGGATAAGGCCAGGGACGATGATAATGTATAGATATACTGTGGTATCACAGTTTATACTCCTCTCAGACTTGAAAGAGGTGTGATAGGGGAGGCCTCATGAATATAACAGAGGAGTCTGTCCCGGCGTCTCACAAAATGCCGCGTACATTTTATATTTCCCTTCGAGGAAAATTGATGAAATTGTAAATTTAATTATGGGAGCTTTTACGTTATGTATGGGAATTGCTCTGCTGGCGCCTTTTCAATCTTTCTGTCGGTTGTGTTATTTGTGATGGCAGACACGGTGACGGATGAAAAGTCACATTAGGATGAAAGAGTATTTATTTACGTTGTACACTCTTGATCTTTGAAAAATGATTAAAAATATGTTCTGAGTTTATGATGAAGCTAAGCACTTCAGCATTCGAAAGATTATTCAAGCTTTCCTATTAGGGTCCACAAGGGGTAGGCAGAGATAGATATATAAAACATTTATTCGCCTCGCACAAACGTGATGAAATCTATACATCTATCTGTCCATATAGATAAATAAAATTGAAGTGTCTGTTTGTAATTTGAAATAAACTGCTTTTCACTAAATTCATATGAAAGTATATAAGGTACTGAGTTTAAAAATCTGTCTATCTGTCTGATTGTTCCGGATAATCTGTAAGACTTTCACTGACAGGTAGGTAATGTTACAAGGAGTAACATAAGGCTACTTTTATTTTAAAAAAAAGCATTAGGATTGCGCGGGTCACCCATGAAATAACTCTACGCGGGTGAAGCCGCGTGGCGAAGCTAGCTATTATTAGCTAGTTGTTATTATAGCCGTGGTGGCCTTGAGATTTGAGCAGTCGCCTGCCACGCAAGCGACGCAAGTTCGAATCCCAGCGGGGCCTGTACAATTGAGTTTTTTCTAAAAAACTTATGTACCTACTGTGATTTCACACCACGTGTTTTACGGTGATTGAAAACATCGTGAGGAAACCTGCATATTTCTGAGAAGTAATTCAATGACGTATGTAAAGTGTCTGAGACGGCGATGGACTCACCATCTGTCACGTTGGCACTTAATTATCTTCGATGAAAAGTGGGTGTTGTTATTACAACACCTCTGCCTACCCCTTCGGGGAATACAGGCGTGAGCATATGTATGTATGTAGTGTTGTCATAACATACCCTTCACCAAAGATATGAATAAAATCTTCAAACAGTTCTACCATCACCACAAATACACCGTAAATTCATTCATATGCTCACGCCTGTATCCCATGGGTGAAGGCAGAGACCGTTCTCTACATGCTACGATCCTTACAATCTTGTTTCGCTTCATCCACATTCATGCATCTCGTCATACACTTACGAGTGTTCCGAAATTTACTCTCTAAATGTCACTTGACATATACGAGACTGGGATGTTCTTCACATAAACGTGATCCTGATGTCTTTACCCAGCAGATTACGTGTGAATCGCTAAGTCTGCTAATATTTCTTCAGCGACAATAAATATATCAATACACTAGACAATAAATGAGCTTGATATTTGCGACCGATTTCCAATGTTCAAGAAGAAACTAGCAAATATATTATATTCTTAAGCTCTTTGTTAACTCATATTTTTTTATATTTTTGTTTTTTTTTATATTGATATGTATTCAAATAACTTCATAATTTTAATTTTTCTGTTACATAATTGCATTCTGTTTTGTTCTTGTTGCTATAAATTATATTTTAAAGCATGCTGTGGTCTCCTGTAATTGAAGGGACACGCTTACTTAGAACCTTAAGAACTGTATCTGTATATTTACGTGTATCCTTTGTTGGAGATCCATAAATAAATAAATACGAATTAACATCATTAAAGCACTGAATTGTAATAAAAATAAGAATATCGCAATGAAAATTAATTGCTCCAGTTATCCGAGCGAAGTGCGTGGGGTGACTAGTGTCGACCAGGGGCTTTACCATGACCTCTTATTGCCATGATAGTTTTACTCTCATTATGAGACAGATGTATATGACGTGTATACGTCTGTCACTGTCGCACAGTTGCACTAACATTGCAATAAGAGCTCATGGTTGGGCGCCAGATGACAGGTCAATAACCTAAGACATTTACATAAGGTAAGCCCAAGTTAGACTGTGCTTATATTGTCTGTTAATTGCCTTTGGGGATTTGAGCTCGAGGTTTTACGACTTTAAAATTGATTCAATTAAAAAAAATTAAATGACATCTTTTTTTAAATGTCGCAGGTCAATCCTTGAATTAAAATGATACTGAAAATAAAATCTACTTCATTTATCTTAGTTTCATGGTCAGTCAAAATGTGTTGATCTTTTATTTTAGTCCCTATGATATAAATATGATGTAATTATTTGACCTTATCTCTGTTCTTAAACTCTTAAAATTGCTTGAAGAAAGGCAGAGTCATACAGAACGGGATCTCTCTGGTCAACACTTCGTCATTCATAAGTGCCTTACCAAGGCCTAAACTGAATAAATAATTGACATTTTCATTTTCTCGTTGGATTTTTGAATAGGTAATATTTACTCCATTAGGTAACTGCAGTGAGTAAGGTTGCCAGAGTGCTATGGGGTTGAGAATGAGGCGTGGAGTCACTGCGCCTTTGTAGCTCTTAAAGAAGGTACGATAATGAAGAAAAAGATAGATACAAGGATCTAATACCAACCCTCATTAAGAAAGTCCTTATTTAAGCAATCTATCGGGATATTGGACACGTTCGGGTCAAAAGTTCCGTTAGGCGACATCGACTGATGCCTGTGCCTTAATAAAAGGCAGTTTAGAATACACTTCTATTAGAGGTCGTGTCTGATTAAGAATTCTCGAGTAATAAACATTATATTAAATAAAATTTTACACAAAATGTAATACTGCCTTCACATAGCAGGCTGTCATGTCTCTCTCTGCATCACCCAAAGCTTGACTGGTAGATAATGTCTGTGGCATTAAGTCCGCCTGTGCATGTAATGCAGGAAGTTTTTAAATAAATAATTCTTTATAATTTTAATCTAAGCTTCACCAACATCAAGAAAACACACCTCCATAACTTCCCAAGATCTCAGAGGGAATACATTTCTCAAAGAGATAAATTATAAGCCCATATCTTTCAGTAAGTGTCTGAGTTTCTTCTCTAACGTATGGAAGTTTCCTCGCGCTTACGAGAGCATCTTGAGTATATCTTTTCCATGGAATCGCAGTGTTTTTTGTTATAATACATCAAAAATAGTTAATTACCTCAAGTAAATTAAATACCATTAGTAGCAAAATAATATAATACGCCTTAGTTTTTGTTATCAAATACGAGACAGACAGGTTATCCGAAACACGACCTTCGCAGCGGCCATGTTAATGCGTAGTACTATGACTTCAGTATGAACATCAAACAACTATATGAATTATTTGTGATTTATTACAAAAACCAGTTATGTCTGATGCGGATCTTGTAGGGGCACGTTAAGTAGCTGTTTTGTTTGTTGGAGCAAACTTCTAAGACTTTCAGGATATCGTACTTACGCAGGAAGCTAAAATTTATTGTTTTGTACTTATTTCTAATTAATAATGTTGATACTTACGTGAAATCACGTACAAATGGTGCCCTTACTGCAATTTGTAGATGAGGCCCTAAGGACTTATGTATCTGGATTGTAAAATCGGTCAATCACACATAAAAATATTATTACCTCTCAAAGGAAAGCCTTTTTCAGGCTCGAAATTACTCTTAAAATCTTAGATTTTAGATTCCACGAATCAGTTGTGAGCTGCGAAAGAATTCAAAGACAGAATATAGAGGTTTCGACTTATCGAAAGGATGAGTAAAATGCGATTGTAGAACAACGCAGTGAGTGAAAATTTGGTAGACGGCGTTCAAGGAAGAACTACCATGACATCTTCTCACTAAAGGTCAGAGAATCGAAGGAAGTGTATGAAGAAATGCATGAATGTAGATACAATAAATACATTTCTTTTAGTATGCAAGGATCATAGTATATGACGTTCAGGCGGGAGCATATGAGTCTGGAGATGATGATGGTGCAGCTCTATGGTGACCAGTGGGTGTTGTAACACCCATGCGTACTCATTAAGGGACTCTTGCAGCATGGAGATGTTAGTTGTAATCGTTTCAGTATTAACTATGTTTTGTTGAAACCCGCCGAGTGAAAGGTGCAACCAAAGGGCTTGCAATTATAGGAGGTTTGAGTTTCGCAATTTGTCGTGAAACTATTTGCGGGTTCGTATAACTGACAAAAGAATAGCTTGAGATGCGTTCCCATGGAATTATACGTAATGATTTAATACGGGATCAGTAATGAATTGGTCAATGTAACCGGTGATGCGAGTGAGATATGTTGATAGCAAAATTTGTAAATTTTTCGAGTTGTTTTTTGACAAGTTACAAAATAGACGGAGATAACTATTTGTTTGCAATTATTTATGCTGGAGGAGGATCTCGTGGCACTTGTTATTGAGGAAGTTGGATGGGTAACCTCCCGGATTCACGGTGCCTCAGAGAGCATGTTAAGCCATCGGTCCCTATTGCCAATTTTAAATCTTTGACAATAACTGGTTTAACCTAGATTACGGATTTTCCTCGTAAAAGAGGCTACGAGGGTCAGATGGCAGTCGCTTCGTATATAAATCAGGTGATCAGCCACATCGGGTTGAATCAAGTGCCGACCCGAACAATGTATGGGATAAGACCAGAAAGATGATGATGATTACAAGATATTCTCTATATCATAGGTACCCTTTGAACATAAATAAAGAAAACCATTAATTATCGACAGTCTGTTAAAAATGTGATTAATGGAACGGAAAAAAGAGCAATTTATTATTTCAAAAATTAATAACTTTGTACTTAGTTAATTAAAAATAACATTAACGTTTTATTCCCCAGGAATTACCCGTAAAACAGCGTTTAATTTAGAGATACAGTATAAATACCAAAAAATCTTTTTCGCTTTACGTTTATACGATCCACGCACACCAACGCTTCTTATACTTATGTAGATCACAGAGATGAATAATGCAAATGCACCGCGTTTCTGACCACGCATCTTATGTTACTCAAGCATCTATAATCTATAGAAACGATACAACCAAATCACTTATACTTATATATTTTCCCCTTGAGCTTATGTGGGAATCGGGAGTAGCGTGGGTACTTACATGCTTATTATATTTTTATTTACATTTGGTAAGTACTTATAACGCGTTACGCGCTGCTTAAACGATCATAGTTGGCTCCCTGTTAGCGCTAATTAATAATTGGTTTTTGTATGTTTCTAGTTGTGATTTGGGTGTGTTTTGAACAGTGTTGAAATTACCTGCTTACGTGCGATCAGGCCACGTGTGCGAAATATAAAATTATATTTACGGCAGTGAACGTGTGGGTATAGTACGTGGATACAGTTGCGAGATGCGATTGAGCACACTCCGTTCGGTACGTTGCTAACTGATTACCAGCCTAATATCCGTGTCTATATACAAATGGGCGTAGGAAAATATTTCAATGTATATTTCTCATATTCACGTAACGAACTACCATAGTAAATCTACGTCGAATAGATGACGTTTCTAAAGCCGAACTAAGAACTCGTCACCATTTCTCAAACTGTCAAAAAAGTATTTCTTCAAGAGGTTATAAACCCGTGAAAAATCTACGCGTATTTTTGAGATAGCCGCATTAAAACACCGGCTAGAGAAGAGACAAGTATACGGTATACAGAGTCTAGACTTTAGAGGCGCACAGCTTTAGAGTTCCGTAGCCAAATGGCAAAAAACGGAACCCTTATGGATTCGTCATGTCTGTCTGTCCGTCCTTATAGTAAGTGACTACTGCAGCTCGTGAATTGTAGCATTAAGGAGCATTTTCTTACATGATGACTTCAGTCTGTCTTTTCTTCAAAATTAAGGGTGCGAGCTGAGTTTCTTGCCGATTCTTCTCAGAAGGCTAGTTTCCGAACAGGTGATGACATTCTCGTCGTTCATAAGCCTTACAGGGCCTAAACTGAATAAATCCTCTTAATTTTTATCGTTGTATTAGCAGTAGCCAACTTTTGAAATAGAGAAGCTGTTGTATCGTATCTCTTCTTCTTATCTATACAGCTAAACATAATTGGAGTGTCTATTTGTAATTCCAAATAAATAGATTTTCACAAAACGCCGTTTGCATTATATTTCATAAAGTATAAACTTATGGTTTTTTAATGTATATATATAAAAAAAGAAAATAACAAAGTTCTCAGTCTATTTGTCTATCTGTTTGTTCCGAACCCTCTGCAACGGATAGAATAATATTAACGGGACTTTCACTGCAGCTGGCTGATGTTACAAGGGTACCTAACTAGGATTCCGTGATTTAATTAAATTAAGTGCACAGCTAGTAATCTATAAAAATATACTTTAGCAGTCTCAGTCGACGGTCGATAGCACACAATACAATAAATATGTACGTTATCAGCTCACCAGTGCAAATTCCACGCAGTTTAGCGTTACCACTGGAACGTAAACATTGACTACAAACGTACAGAACTTGGCCACCATTCTGAATAATATTTACAATTATTACTATTATAACGCGCACTACATATAGACACAAACGTGGTAACGAGTGGTTATAATATCTTATTGTACATTTGCCATGTCTATCTGTGCATCACCCAAAGGTTGACTGGTAGAGAATGCCTGAGGCAAAGTCTTCTGGCTGACATGTGAAAGATCATTTTTTACGTAGAATAATTTCATGCTTAATTCCTATAAAAAATGGAGCCTCCATGAAACATCAGCTATCTATCAGTGAATTTACCGTTAAAATCGGTCTAGCCGTTTCAGAGATACACCGGAACAAACAGACAAATGTAGATTTTTTTTTTGAACTTAAGTACCGTACATACTTCCATAATATATTAATTTGAAATTACGAACAGACACTTCAATTGTATTTATCTGTATAGATGTGTTTCTCTGCTAGCTACATAGATGGCGCTACTCGCTAACAAATGCGAAGTTTGAGTACAAATACATAAGAACCTACATCGCGCAATTAGAGTTTTACAGTATATATACAAATTTCCAATCAGGACACTTGGAGCCGGTGTTCCCCAGGCGTGACGCCCTGGCTGGCAGATCCTCGCTTTGCTGGGGATGAGCATGATCACTCGCTCAATACTGCAATGTTTAGTCCATTATGTGAAGTCCCGTCACCTTAATGAATAAACATACTACCGTACACTGCATAATCGTGATGTAAATCATCCGTCATGTTTATAAATGTATCCGCAAGCAGTGTTCACTAAATGACCGATTGTTTAAATAACTTATGGTATTTAATTAATCACCTTGTCTTTCTTAAGTGACAACCACTATAGCTAGAGTTATTTAGCTTAGGTACACGATAGTTATTATTGCCTTTTTGATTAATGTTCAAAGAAATAACATATTACAAACGAATACAATAATCGATTTGTTACATTGTAATATTATCGAAATAACAACATAGACCGAGCAATACCTAAGTAATAAGTACCAAGGTTCGTCGTGGAATCAGGAATTCTAGACTGGTTGAAACAAATAGCATTGAAGGAAGATTGATGATTGAAGGAATAAATCCAGAGACACCAACTAATGTATCGGTATGCTTTGTATTAGACGATGCACCTCACTCAGATGGCCTTAAATATTTTAGATAGGACGTTTCAGTAAGAGAAGGCTTTATTTTATCTTTAAAAGATTTTTTATTGCTTACTTTGTCTGGGAATGACCCACCAAAGTTAAACCCAAAAATTATGATCCTTTCGAACATAGTACCTTCAAAGAGCTGAATCACGGAATATTAATCACTATAGTGAAATCAGGAGTGATTATTTGTAAGTTGTTCCTTTCTTTGAGGAATTATTAGTTACTGTCGGTTGCCATTATAAAAATACAGGTTGTTTCATACAAAAAATCGTCCTGCCTACAATATTTGAGGTAGGTACTTCCCATCCATGTGGGCTAGCCGTGTGACACCCTGTCAATGTAGATTAATGCACTCGACACCCACTTGACGTTAATTGAAAATCCATACACAAATAATATAAAGCGTTGATGATGTAGGTAGAAAGAATAATTATGAAAAATTACCGTGGTGGCCGAGTTTCAGGTACCATGGTTACCGGTTCCACTCATTTATGAGACAGATATAGGCGTATCTACATACATCTATCACCGTCGCATACCTGTACTTTAATTGCAATAAGAGTTCATGTTAGGGCCTCAGACTTGCTGCGCAAACGACGTAATTTCAAGTCTTATCTGTTTGTACCAAAGGGTATTGCCCAGCCCACACTGCGAAGCAAAGCATCGTGATTGCGTATTCAAATCATTTGCATAATCTAAGTCTAAATTATTTTCTATCTGTTAAAAACGGCGTCACACCTATCTCAGGGTACCTCTGGGAAAGTGAGGGCTTACTCTACGGTGATCTAATATGTAGAGTTATCAAACTAATTGAGTTGGTATTGTGATGCATCTGCCTAACCCTTCACAGCCCCCTTCGGATTCGTCTATAGTACTATCAACAGCTCAACTCATTTCTTCTTGATATCTTTGTTGTTGGATGAAGCACTAACTCGTGTATTCGGGATAGTGTGAAGTTTGTGTACACAGGCAATAGATTCCTCTATCGTCCGGGTTGTGTTGATCAAGTTACAAACACATCTCAAGTTTACGCACATCCTGCGGTATAGACTCGGAAAACTTCTAAACTGCTCCACAAATTCCCCGTATCGATATTTTAACAAGAGCCTTTAGAACAACATATAATATTAAATTATGTTAATATTGTAAAGTTGAGGAGTTTGTTCGTTTGGTTGAACGCGCTACCCTCAGTAACTACTGTTTTTTTTGATAAATAGTTCAATAATTAAGGAATGGTTTATAACATGACGCTGCGGTCAAAAGAAGCGAAAGAACAATGAAAATATCATCATATCCCTGGCCTTATCCCATACATTATTGGGGTCGGCACTTGATTCAACTCGATGTGGCTGATCACCTGATTTTCATGGGAAGCGACTGCCATCTGACCTTCGCAACCCCTTTAAGGAGGAAAATCTTGTGATTTGTGTTAAACCAGTTGTCAGATTATTTTAGGCCTCCGACTGACCTGTAACGATTGCCAAAGATGATAAATTGGCAACCGGGATCGACGGCTTAACGTGTTCTCCGAGGCACGGAGAGAACTCGGGCGGTCACCCATCTAATTACTGACTAGGGTTAGAGTTGCTTAACTTCGCTGATCGAATGATATGCGCAATAGCAACTGTGCCACCAGCTCCTCAGAGAACAATGAAAATATGTATTACAAAAACGGGAAAAAAACACTGAGTAACATTGGTTTTATTGTTAATCTTACGGGGGTAAAAGAAAAACAATGCTAGTTTTGGTATAAAGATAGCTTGGAATTTGTACTAACATATTTAACTGCTGAAATCCTGCAAATAATAGTAAACGTAGATACTGAATAAGCAGTTACCAGTTCTGAAGCGAGTGAAACATTAGTTGTAGATGGATGTAGGATGATGCCAAGCACACAGCAACTGTGAATGACATTTCACCTAATAATACAGATATTATTCGCTCTTTAGCTCTGAGCTGGTATAACACAATTAACAATTACTAGTGCTTAATTGGTGATAACCATACATAGGATAGAATCAGGTAATGGAGTTCCATTCTGATTAATAAATCTATAAGTGCATCACACTAATAAACGTATATTCGTTAGTTAATTAATTGCATTACCACTTAACAAAGTAACCTGATCTTGAACGCGCAGGAGTACTTTTTGGGTCTGTCTGTCTGTATTAAATAGATGTCCCAGTATTTTCTTTGAACGCTCATAGGTCGTGATAGCACCTATTCTTGTGTTTCTGTGAGGCAAACTGTCGTGGCTGTATGATTTATGGTAAGGCTATTGACTAAGAAAGTAAGTATATTTGGGGAGAACTACTAAACGCTGGAGAATCCACGGGATGCGGCTAGTATACATAATATATATTTATTGATCCCTATCTTTAAGATTGACCTGATGAAGCCTTAAGACTGTTAGATGTTTTAGCTGTTAACTTTAAAATAAATTTGTAGAATGTATAATTAACTTAGTGAAATCAAAGCAACTCAGTTCAGTTATTGAATATCCAAATGGCTACGTGGGAGAATTCAATTTAAATATTGACGAAGCAGCTAAATATGGAATGTTATATTAAACTTTTTGCGCAAAGCTACCTCGCTAATTAATATGCACATCGATATTTCTGCAAATGTAGTAACTAGCTATTCCTTGCAACGTAAAATATACATAGCTTTGGATTAAATCACCTGGATTCTAACCTGTTATCGCCATGATAGTTCGGCTATGTGACAGTGACAAGCTTATACACGTCATTCACATCTGCCTCATAATCATTGCCGAAGTCATGATATTATGAGGTCATGGTAAGATTTCTGGTCACCAGTCCAACTATTGGCCATAGTTGGGGTTGCTTATCATTGCTGATCTAACGATATAGCGGAAAAGTCTTGTATTTAGAGGCTTGTTTCCATACCGGTGGTAGTTTTTACTATATTCATAGGTGCATTACCAGAGCCTTAACTGAACAAATCGTTTTCATTTTAATTTTCAATACAAGTAACATAAACTGACTCTAAAACACCAAATGTTTGTTGTAAAAGGCAAATTGTGTAGTGAATTTGAAATTGTAAGTTGAAACATGCCCCAACTGGAAGGGCGGTCAATTTGTTCACTTTGAGTCGCGTCAAAGGCTTTGTGGGAATATAATAAAACGGTGCGCAAATAAAACTTGCTGAAATTCACCTCCAGTCGGTCACGTAACTCTCAAATGGGTGTATTTTAAGGTAGTGATTTAGAAATAGGTGAAATAAGATTTTTTTTAAAGTTTAACATTATATTGTCATGTGCTGTTCTTTGAAATATAGAATCAACTAATTATATTGAGCTGAAGATACACTTCACAATTTTCGTTGAATGAACAGGCAGGCTTATATGTTAATATTTGTAGTAATAACAGCAACACCTCATTCATATTATGGGCTTTTTTGCTTAATGTAATCTCACGAACATTAGAAAACACTTACCCCGTAACTTGTTATTTTGCAATGTTATGAATTAATTGCAATGTTATGAAGCGCATTTAAGACTTCACGTTTCAACGTCCCTAGTTATTTGCACGTAACATCACGGGACACAGAGAATGCGGATCATGACTTGCAACTAACACTTCTAAAGTGAAAACCTAGTTTAATGAACACATAATTAATATTCCGAAGTAAGTTATGAAGTGCCCAAGCTTGTCACTCAAAAGACGCTCAGTTGTTATGGACGCATGATAAAACACAACATCATCTACATAAAGCAGCCCTGCGTACCGTATAGCTTGCTATTGTATTCGGACAAAGGGCTTGCGAGGCGAACTCCTAATATCATTATCATATAATTTACACGGTGTAAAGGATGGGGGCACCCTTTGTCTATTATGAAAGTGGCACTCCGTCGCATGTTGATACGATAACATTAAATCATTATTATTACGTTTAACTAGACGACATTTTAGTAATAGCTGATGATTCTGTTAATATTAACCAATTTATCATTTTCCTTGTTTATATCAACAAGTGGACAGGAGATAATCCGGATAGCTCCGGATTGGAGATTTACAGAACAGGAAAGCTCAGTCAAACCTCAAACAGTTCATATTTAAATATTCATAGCTCAAATGAATATTAAACTAGCAATGTTTTGAGAAAACAGACATTCTGTTGAATGAGGACGATAATCTCCAACATTTACTAAATGGGAAGAGATTGTGTCTAAGTGAAGCTCTTTGGTATAGTCAATCCTGCAAATCGTACAATCCATCTGATGATAAGGAGCTGGCTACTATGCAACCAACACTGAGGATGCCACTTGCTCGCTACTACAGATTAAGAAATGATCAAATCTCTCTTCTGATACATAATAAACTTGGAAACCATACTCACCAAAGGAACAAAATACTAGAGAGACGAATTGGAAATAGACGATTTTAAGCTCTAACATTTTCAAACTCTAATTACACTAACAATACAAAGATCAATTTCAAAATTATGTGATGTAACTAAATAACACAGTTCGTTGTACAGATGCTACTAATCTAATTCCCCAATATCCTTAAACCAAACAAATGCTATCCACCGGTTACATAGGTCTTGGTCGATGCCACCGAAACCCTCCAAGGGCAGATTTGTCAGGTCAGGGTCAAGCGGCCACCCTTGACGCACGTCGGCTAAATATACAACACATTTTCTGGGTTGCTCAAACTACGAATAATAAAGGAAGAGGATGCCTTAGGTATAAAGTTTTGGGTGAGACTTACAAATTTATTATCACGAAAGTATTGATAAGGCTGCAAAGATTCTAGTAATATTGTTCTTTATTGGGTGCAGGGTCTCTGAAGGGGTAGGCAGAGATACAACCCATCTTTGATCAAAGATGTTTTGGTGCAATCGCGATAAATGGTGAGTTCCATGTAGTCTCAGACAAACGTCTTAAAATTCATTTTCAGACACATAGGATTCATCACGATGTTATAATTCACGGTATAGTTGGTGTAACATATCACATATAATTTTATTTGTCTTTCGATCGATATTGAGTATGTAACAAAATGGTCTCGACTCCAAAATACTAATAATATAAAGTGAAATTCACTAGATTCCAATTGTTTTCTCTACCTTATTTCCGATGGAATTCAATTTTACAGCGTCTGGTTCGAACAGACCGCTCCTGGAATGATTTAACAAGATGCAGTGCAGTTATACGGAAAGGAAGACTGTCCGATCCAAATTTATCGGACGAATACAGTGAGATGAAGTGATTGGATTATGTTATTTCAGACGATGTTTGCGAGATTCTTGATAAGAATGGTCAATATATCCATTCGAATGTTTCTCTTAAATTGTGGGTCAGTCAAGACTTAAAACGTGGTATATATCTGAATGGAAAAGTACAAGGAAGGAGAGAAAGGAAGCCATAATTACAAAACGAGGTAGGTAACCTTAAATATGTCAAGCGAAATTAAATGTGTATTATGACGTATAAGAGATCATAAAGGTTATGGCACTTGATAAAGAAAAATGGAAAAAAGAAAGAGACTAATAATAGTATGGGTTAGTTATAGTAGTAGTTTGGGTCTCATGGTTTAGTTTAGTTTGATTTCCTGAAGACTTATTGATCTGAACCTGAATGCCCGCGGGTTTGTTGAGCAAAATTTTATAGTCAAACATGGTCTTTCTCGACTCTATTCTGTCATTCACATTTGCGATGCTCTTATCTTCATGATGTGCCCTTATCAGAAGATCCATTCTATAAAAAATTGTACCAAGATTTTTATTGTTTGTATTATTTGACCTGCTAATATCCTCTACCTGTTTTGTCTTTACCCATGTTAGCTATGACCTTATTAACAAAGACATCATTAAACGACTCTGAAATTTTAAATGGTCTGGCGCATAAATATTATCCCTATCGACTTAACAATTTAAATTTAGCATAGAAACGTATATTAAAAATGTCAATGTTAAAGTCACTACCCCCTTTTTACAAAACATGGTTTGAACCAAGACTTGACAAATCCGGAATAAATCCTATCTATATAACTGAATCACAAAATGAAATAGTGACTCGATTAAAAAAATATGGATTTTCTGCCACGTTTTGCAAGAAGAGGGTAGGTAGAGTGAGTGTGCACTAGTGTGTGTGCAAGTAATGTAACCCATACAAAGCAAATCGCTTGGTTTATTTTGTCAGTGTAATACGTAGCACGTCATAGCAACATCTGTTCCTAAAGTTCACAGGTTATCACCAAGTATTTTCAATATTATCTCTAATAGCACAACGCACTTGGATACGAATGTGTTGAACTTAGCTATCGGATTGTGTTTAAAATACCTATTTAGAATACATTATTTTGTGCGCACTTGTTATGTGAAGAATTCTACAAGTTGTTTTTTGAGTTCAAATGATTTAATTTGTTGGTTTTAGATTTACACATTTCTCGCAATGCTAAGTTGTCTAAATTCAAGGAGTAATAGAGACGGCATTCAAACATTATTTTTGTAGGACAGGTGATTTGATATTTTTTTAAACAAAGTAAATCAATATAAAAGAAATACATACATATATGCTCACGCCTGTATTCCCCGAAGGGGTAGGCAGAGGTGTTGTTATCACAACACCCACTTTTCACCGAAGATGATTAAGTGCCAACGTGACAGATGGTGAGTCCATCGCCGTCTCAGACACTTTACATAAGTCATTGAACTATTTCCCAGAAATATGTTACTTCACCGTAAAGCACGTGGTGTGAAATCACTGTACATAAGTTTTTTTAGAAAAACTCATTGGTACAGGCCCCGCTGGGATTCGAACTTGCGTCGCTTGCGTAGCAGGCGACTGCTCAAATCTCACCACGGCCACCACGGCTCTTAGATATATAAAATATACTGTAATTTATTTCGTTCTAAATAAATTCAATCACTTACTCTATATTCTATACAGGTAGATAAAATTGAAGTGTCTGTTTCTAATTCCCAATTAACAGCTTTTAACCAAGTGAATATAAAAAGTATAAATACGGCACTTTTTTATTTTTCTCTCTCTGTCTGTCTGTCTGTCTGACTGTTCGTTCCGATTTATCTCTGAAACGCCTGGGCCGATTTTAACGGGACTTTCTGAATGTTTGATGAAGACTTTTATTTTGAAAAACATTAGGGATCCGCAAAATAAAACCCGTCATGAATCCGTCAGCTATCCGTCAATTACTTAGCTTTGGATTCAAACTCAGATAATCGCAATATGGTATAACTATTAGGTCATTGAGGTGAGCTCAGGGAATAACACGGCACGTCATGGTGACACACCTGTGTTTGCTTAACCTGGCGGCGAGGATTGCTTACAAGCGTATTGACTGAGCGAAGTGTGTCGAATGCGACCAAGTAATCGTTTATTCCACAATACACCTATATCTCAGGCATTTAATAGACCGTAAGGGCCGTGTGGTTGAATACATTGCCTGCAAAGTGTAGATATGATATGTTTTCGGATATATTGTGTGGAGAACTGGAAAAGTATTAGAATATAAAGTGATGTCGCTTCTAGACTATAAAATCTTATTACTTATTCTTATCTACTCACGCCATCCTATAAGAGTCTCCGCAGGGGTAAAGAGGTGTTGTAAATACAACACCCACTTTTCATCGAAAATGATTAATTGCCAACGTGACAGAGTGTGGGTTCATCATCGTCTCAGGCATGTCTCAGACATATGCTTATAAATTTTAGATGCGTAAGCAGAAATTAAAAAATCGTTGTATATAGTCACTCCCAAGATACTTTGAAATAAATATGTTCACGATATCCCATATGACCCATAGGGTCCTCGAAGGGGTAAGAAAAAATGTTACAACATTAATTATTCACAAATGTAAACGCCAATAACAAAAAATAAGCGCGTAACAGATGGTAAGTAAGCCATCGCCATTTCAGGCACTACTTATAATACTTTGAAATTCTTTCACGTAAAGAACTCTTAAGTGAAAAGGTTTCAATGCACCTATACTTTAAAAAAATATGAATATTATCTTATAGGTACCTTTAATCGAGCGATTCTTGTATATACCTAAATATATATAGGAAACGGCTCCAACGATTTTCATGAATTTAGGTAGGCAGGAGGTTTCAGAAAACATAGTATTGACCATGTTTTCAGGCACTGAAAAACTCATAAAATATCATTACAATACGACAGTGAATTTCGCTGACATCTGTCATGTTATGGTGAGGCTGCCAGCTTACGGGGCGATGGTGAAACTAGCGCAGGTACCCCGGTTCGAGTCTGACGTTCACCAGTTCGATTTTTTTTCTTTTTTTATTATTACTGTAGTTTTTTGTAAAAAAAAAAGAAACCAAGCCAAAGCGCGACAGTTCTTAATATTAATTATTAGCATACATTTCGCTGGATGCATTGATCGAAAGTTGATTATACACTAGAAAGACACTTTAGTTAGTGTTCGGTAGAATGGAAATATTTCCACCTCAAAGTTATGTAAGTTGTCAACATGTTTACGTTAATAAACATCTAATAGCACTCCCCCTTTACAAGGATATGCGCGGAATATTAAACGACAACAGACGGATAGGGTGATAACGTAGCTTTTCACACAGTTCTTAACAAAAATCTATATCTATACTGGTAAATAAAATGTAAGTGTCTGTTTGTAATTCCAAAAACAGCTTTTCTTAGCCTTTCTTATTTGAACAAAACTCAGTACTATGACCTTCGTGTAGGTACTTGGAATCGTAATGAAAGAACGATGTACCACAGAGGAAAGTTTTATTATTATACAGCGAGTCTTAGTATATACGTATACCGTAGAGAATCTCTATAGCGTAATTCACAATATAATTAGCCCCATCTATCGGCATTGTTATACACTACTACTCAAACCTACATACTTGGCTTGTACATCATTAATTAGACATTTAGTGAAAAGCTGTGTCAATTTGGAATTGCAATCAAACATCATCGTCCCTGGCCTTCTCCCATACATTGTTGGGGTCGGCACTTGATTCAACCCGATGTGGCTGATCACCTGATTTTTATAGGACTGCCATCTGACCTTCGCAACCCCTTTATCGAGGAAAATCTGTGATCTGGGTTAAACCAGTTGTCAGACTATTTTAGGCCTCCGACTGACCTGTAACGCCTGCCAAAGATGATAAATTGGCAACCGGGACCGACGGCTTAACGCGCTCTCCGAGGCACGGAGGGAGCTCGGGCGGACCAACATGGAATTACTGACTAGAGGTAAGGTTGCGTAACTTCGCTGATCGAATGATATGCGCAATACCAACTGTGCCACGAGCTCCTCTAATCAAAATAACTATTTACTAACAAATTAAGTTGATGAGTCTCTTTGTTGGAACGCGCTAATCGCAAAAACTACTGATGCGATTTGAAAGAAATAATCATGACTGGAAAGTTAGCCTTAGACAAAAGTAACTACTATATACGTAGACGAAGTCGAGGGTAGAAATTATATAGGACATTCGGAGACATTCAGCTTTGCTGAAGACACGTCGAGCAACTTACTAGCTAACTTAACTTGCCTTAACTTTAGCGTAAGTTCAACTAGAGGTTATTTTACGAAAAAGCAGTTAACGTGACTGGAGTCTCGTGACTAGCAACGATCGCGTTTGAATCTGACGTTTGTAATGTTATACTTAGTTACTTACCAAAATTATGGTTATTTATCACAGCTACATCAAAGCAAAGTCATAAAAATATTTACTTTAAATAATAACGAAACTTCGGCTTGAAATGAAATGCCTGCCCTTATTTTAGATATTTTAACATAAAATATAACTATATTTGTTACACAATACTGTAGAGTTTACGAGAATTTTTCTGCTACGAAAGCGAGGCAAGTACGAATTTCAGCGGGGCCTGTTCCACGTGCTTATCGGTGAAGGAAAACATCGTGTGGAAACCTGCATTTGTCTGTGAAGTAATTAGTGCCTGAGACGGCGTGAGCCATCCCAGAAGGGGGGACCTTATAGATACGTATTTGAATTACTTCTCAGACATATGCATGTCTCCTTACGATGTTTTACCGATAAGCACGTGGTGTGAAATCACTGCACATACGTTTTTAGAAAGACTCACAGGCCCCACTGGGATTCGAACTTGGCCCCCCCCAAGGCCATCACGACTTCTGTTAAGGAGTAAGCAAAGGTATTTTTAAAGTAAAATAAATTCCCAGAACCTGACATGACGCAACGGTAATTATTAAATTATCAGTGGAGTTATTCAAATGAGTTCCTAATGTCTGGGACAATCAACGACAGATTACCAAATCCAGTTGGTAATTTGACATAGGTAAATAAATGCCTAATACATAAGTATCTAACTATTATGTCTCTACACCTACATAAAATGAAGTGTCTGTTTGTAAAGCCAAACAAGCTGTTAGCTTTTCACTAAATGCATAATATTATGAAAATATAGTATAGGTTCAGTACTTACCTACAAAATATATTTTTCTTTTTGTTATTTCTGAAAAGTTATTCAAAGACGTATGTATAGTGCCTGAGACGGCGATAGACTCACCATCTGTCACGTTGGCACTAAATCATCATTGGTGGAAAGTGTGTGTTGTTATTACAACACCTCTGACTACCCCTTAGGGGAATACTGTGAGCATATGTATTTTTTTATTATACATAAAGGGGTGTACCTAGTACTTATAGATAATTAAATATTTTTATTTTATTATTTTTTGACAAATTAAATAAACTGCTAAGCATTATATAAGTGACATTTATTATTAAGTAAAAATTCACAAAGTACTCTATTGTAAGTACCTTTATAAATACTTAAGGAGTATTTTTATTTCGTAATTTTATTTATCAATATAAGTTGGTGTTCGACATTGACCGCCTAGGAACTTGTTTTTGATCGTAAAATATTAACTGATTTCCGCATTACAAGTCTGCTTAGCAATACCATTATGAAATCATGCCTCTCTTTGAGAGAACAGATTATTATAAGGTATTTTCCGATGGGTAGGACACTATAAAAATATTACTGGAAAGTCAAACATCGAAGCCTAGAAAAGTTGCCAAATAAAGATATTTGTAAATATAATATGTGTTTTGTAAACCAACCTGTCAATTATTCCGGCCTTTTCCGGCACACATTCCGTATTAACAAGAACACCATTCATTTTCAAAAGCACATCACCTTCAAACTATTTATTTTAACTATGAACAACAAAGCTTAAAATCAGACCATATAATTGCTAGTTTATTTCAAAAGTTTGTTTGTAAAATACGTAAACGAAAGGGAAAATAAATTAAAAGATTTGTACGTGTGCTTGGCTCGAGGCGCCACGCGCGTTTGCCGGACCGACAGCATCTCACTCAAAGATTGACATGTTATTGCGTAGATGAGACACTGGGTAGATGGGACATTGCGTTCATATTAGGCAGCGACATAAAAATACAAATCTTTTGAGAAATAGGTCTGGCGTGGGAGAGTACTGAGTAATGTCTTTTTTTGTTCATACTATAATACCTCGCTTTATATTGATCTTTTTGAAATTTTCTTTTATAAGTCTACTAGCAACCTCGCCTCGTAAATCTTCCTCTTGAATCACTCTATATATTGCATTAAAACTGATGAGTAATATGAAAAAATCAACGCTAACAGACATCGGAAGAGATTTAATTTTGTTCTATGTAAAGATAATTCAGGTGGCAATGATTGGTTAACTGAACATCATTAATGAACATTTAATTATTAAGTCACGCGTTTAATTCTGTTATGGTTTCGAATAACATTGCGATAGAAAAATGAACTGTAACTTTGAGTAAAAACAATATGATCGCTTTATATTTATTTAGTAATTTCCTAAGTGGTTCATAATTTATATAATATTTAGCAATTAATGAGTAGACACGACCTTGATTCGCCTTTATGTACAAGTATTTAGGGCAAGCGTGATGTATCGAGGTCACCGACGTACCTATTGCTAAAAATAATGCGTTATGGAATTAAATTATAATACTGATTTTAGTTTATTATTAGATATACGGTAGGTAGGTTTTACACCGAGAATATTGTATTTAATATATTATTCATCCATAGGGAGAGTAACGGGGAAAAGCGTAGAAATATATTTTATTAAAACGACCTTTCAGTCTGCATATTTTAATAGCCTCCATAGTGTTATTGTTGGCTGTAAGATAAATACAGGGTTTCATGTTCAGATAAAAAAATAATCAGAGAAAAATAAGCAATGGTTTTGAAATGTAATAATTAAAATTCCTTTCATTCGTTTATAAGTGTAAATACAATGTTGAAGTATAATGTTATATCTTTAATTTCAGGCTCGTATTTATAGAAATTAAGAACCTATTAAATAAAAGTCCCAGAAGGGTCTCCAAAGGGATAAGCAGAGGTGTTCTAACAACAACACTCACATTTCACCGAATATGATAAGTGCCAACGTGACAGATGGTGAGTTCATCGCCGTCTCAGCCTATACATACGTCTTTGAATTACTTCTCGAACAGCAGGTTTCCGCACGATGTTTTCCTTCACCGTTAAGCACGTGGTGTGAAAACAGAATCGACGGCTTAAAATGTTCTATTGAACTAAATCGACTAAACTCATATCTGCGAAGTCGTTAATCTTTGCCGGAAACCAGTTGCTCGACGACCGTCCGAGATTGTGCAACAAGCGATCACGACCGAGTTTGGTTGGGTACATTGTTAATGACAACAACTTTAAGCTTTTGCCCTCCACTTCGCCTGCATCATGATTTCTCTTTCTGGTTTTGGAGTAAAAGCTTTGTCTAAAATCAGTATTGTAAACCATCACACGTCAGTTAGACCGCAAATGATTTAAACCGGTGGCCATACTAGTGCTCAGGGGGGACTCCGGGTACTCTGATAGATCGCACTGGTGTCCCTCCACACTTTGTCGGGGCAAATCCCCGGGGCAGCCGTGTCGCCGCCCCTGGAGACAGTATGTAAGTATGTTTGTATTGAATAGGCTCTTAAACTACTGGACCTATTAGAAAAAATCTTTCAATTACGGATAGCTAGATTATCAACGAGTAACATAGGCTATATGTTATCCCAGTATCCCCGCGGGAACGAGAACTACACGGGTGAAACTACGTGAATTTCGCTAGTAAGTAATAGAGTTTATAAAATCTATAAATGCTTACAGACAAGTGATTCTCTCTTTAGCCTTCTATAAATCAAATGGGGTATAGACATTATTCCTGAAACTGTAGTGGTGATCGATGTCATAGCTGCAGTAGTGCCTCAAGCTGGAGATCTATTACTTATCCTAACATCTCTACCATGGGGTCCATACCTCCGTAGCAGCGTTTCCACACTCGCTACATAGATGGCGCTACTCGCTAACAAATGCGAACTTTGAGTACAAATACACAAGAACCTTAATCGCGCAATAAGAGATTACAAGCGCATTGCAGTATTTATACAAGTTTCCAACTGGAACAGTTCGAGCGCTTAACCAGGCATGACACATAGCTAGAAGATCCCTTTGCTGGGGATGAGCATGATCACTCACTCTCCCCACAACTCTACATTGTAAATAATGTTTCTTAATTTTCAATAATCATAGTATATCAGTCCAATCTGCTAATATGCTGAAGAGAGCGTTAATCTCTAGAACCGGTTGGAATTGAAAATTTCTAGTTGTTTTGGATAATTTACTTATTAACACGCTGCGCACAACAGGACCGACAAATAATAAACGACAAGTAAATAATGTAGTATTGATTGTTAACCCTACGTGATAATAGATAGTCTATTAACCTACACCTATTTAGGCTGCTTTCACTGCATTTGATCAATATTTACAACCGACATTTCCGGTTATGTACTTTTGTATTTCTTTATTTCTTGTCCGGTATTTTGAAGACTTGGCATTTGCCCAATCAAAGACCTTTCTATTAGATTATACAGATTAAACATAATCTGGATTGCTTACAGACATTTACATAGAACATGAACGAACGCCAACGTACACCCACGCTGAATGTTTCAAGCTTTCACAAACGGATTTATATACCTATAAGCACAATATACAGTGGAAAATCGGCTTCTACGTTTAGTCGAGTATCTCCGTACCTACAGAAAGACCTACGCTTTTGAGGTTCTCGGGTCAAGTCAGGCAAATGCCAACGTGGTTAAAGTATGGGCATCAAACGTTGAATTCAAGGAAATATTAGATGACATGCCGCATAAAATCATACTCGTATTAATAATAATCTCGCAGTCTTCTTTAAATATTGTAAATTGTTTAGCCATAATTCATTTCGGGGTGGAATACTCTTATCATTTAAGGGATCCTGACCTACCTGATTTACACACACAACTCAAAGAAATTGGTCACAAACACCGAGATACGAGAATTTTATAGATTTGAACTCGCCATATCCGTAATATATTGTATCTATTTGTATTCACACGTAGGAGCTAAATTTCTCTCCGTTTTATATTTATAGAAAGTACGATTTGTTATTTATTACCTTAAAAAGTTAACCAGAAGCTAAGTGAGGTCTCGGTCGGATCGCTGGTTACTTTTATAAAAGAAACATTCTGTTTTCCTACCTACTACGAGTAGAAACAACCTAAAGCTTATTAAAACACATACCTACATAACGCTCACGTCTTCCCCGAAGGGGTAGGCAGAGGTGTTGTAATAACAACACCCACTTTTAACAAAAGATGATTGAGTACCAACAACTTCATAGATGGTGAGTCTATCGCTCTCAGGCCCTAGACATACGTCTTTGAATTACTTCTCAGGCATATTCTGGTTTCCTCACGATGTTTTCCTTCACGGTTTTAGAAAAAAGTCACAGGCCCCGCTGAGATTCAAAATTGCGTCGCTTGTGTAGCAGACGACTGCCCTAACCCGCGGCCACCGCGGCATATTATAGAACACAGTGCATAATTGATAGGTTGTATGTTTAAATAAAGACGTGAGTGCGTCTTCTACCGCAAACGTGTGCACACTGACCTTCCGTTTGTCATTATTTAATGCTGAAGGCTCTGCTGAAAAACTCAGCTTTGCAACTACTGTTTACTATGCATTAGTATCGTCCGGGCAGGGCGCACGTATGACCTACATTCAATCTTGAATGTAGGCTTTCGAGAAAAGTCTGAATAGACATGTAGGTACATGGACGTGATACAATCTTGTGAATTTTGTAATTGAATCTGATTTACAGTCGCACAATTTTGTTAATAGATGACTAGACTATCACAGCATGGCAAGGCAGATCAGAGAACCATAGAAACTAATTAAGTATATGTGAATCCAATCGGCATAGCTCTGTAGGGCATAAAGGGATATCCCGTCCGAAATTAAAACCTGCCCCTGGGGAGTATACTCTGCCTTACAGAAGACCATCATGCCCCTGGCCTTATCCCATTGGTTGGGGTCGGCACTTAATTCAACCCGATGCGACTGATCACCAGATTTTTGTATGATGCGATTGCCATCTCACCTTTCTGGTTTAAACCAGTACCTCGGAATGAGTTGGAACGATTGCCAAAGATGTTAATCTAACCTTACGTGCATACGTCTGAGAAGTAAGTCAAAAACGTATATAATATAGTGCCTGAGACAGCGATAGACTCACTAACTGTCACGTTAGCACTTAATCAGCTTTGCTGAAAAGAGGGTGTTGTTATTACAAAACCTTTGCCTGCTCCTTCGGGGAATACAGGCATCAGCATATATACCTCACAGAAGAGTGTAGCCAAATAGTAGCTATAGCCTAATCCTGAATGTTTCCTGGTTTCCTCGCGAATTAGTGAAGGTTGGTGGGATTGGAACCTCTTCCTTAACAGGCTTAACTTCGCTCAGTCACCACGGGGCTTGTTGTACCTTACATGTAAATCTGCCTCGAAATAACATTCCTTTGATCTTTTTAATTTGATAAAAGATATCCGATAATATCTCTCCGTGAAATTCCTCCCACGCTGTGCAGATTGAGATCAAAATTTATGAATGGCATTAGGTTTAAGAATAGATCTCATCGAGGTTATATACGTATTGTGTTGGTATATATTAGCACCAATAAACATACCTCTTGGTCCTGCAAGAGGAATGGTTTAGGTCCTTTAAGAATTGGTGCTTAAAGAGGAATACTCCTTCAACCTATACCAATATAAAGATTAAGAATTTGCGCAGTAATCTCAGGAACTATTAGTTTAATTTTTGTTATGTTGGATAGTTTATCCTATAGAACATCACGCTGCAACCAATAAGAGCGAAGCTTCAACGAAAAATGTTACCAAAACGGGAAAAAATACTAGTATGCATTTGTTAGTGTTATTGTTAATTCTACGCCGGTAAAATCGGTATAGGTTTTAATTCAAGCAAATAGCTAGCTGTATATTTAAAAAAAAATTTTCGTTCAGTCGTAGTTACGTTATCTATATATATAAAAGAAAGTCGTGTTAGTTACACTATTTATAACTCAAGAACGGCTGAACCGATTTGGCTTAGAACCACGAGAAGGACATAGGATACTATATCCCGGAAAATTTACACATTCAGATAAATAAAATTAGGTGTCTGTTCGTAATTTCAAATTAACAGCTTTTCACTTAATCCATATTAAAGTATATAAGGTACATACATCAAAAACAAATTTGTAACATTTTCTCTGTCTGTCTGTCTGTTTGCTCCGGGTTAACTCTGAAACGTCTGGACTGATTTTACTTACCAAAATGTAAGATCATTCCCAAGTTTCGTAGGAAGACAAAATACAAATGAAGTTCTCATCATCAAAAAAATCACGAAAGTCGGTCAACTAATAGTGGATTTGAACCTTGTGTTCACGGGATTAAGATCAAAGTGTAATATTGCGTGTTAGCCAATGTCAAACTTTTAGGGCGCCCTTAATTTGATATAGTAATGTTATAAACTGTTTCTTTAGTGGCGATTGCTGGGCGGTTTGTCCGAATAAAATAGTTTAAAATAAAAATAAATATGCTCACGCCATCCTAGAAATGTCCCCGAAGGGGTAAGCAGAGGTGTTGTAACAACAACACCCACATTTCACCGAATATGATTAAGTGCCAACGTGACAGAGGGTGAGTCCATCGCCGTCTCAGGCACTATACATACGTCATTGAATTACTTCTCAGATATATGAGACTCTCCTCACACTGTTTTCCTTTACCGTATAGCACGTGGTGTGAAATCACTGCACATTAGTATAGACCCCACTGGGATTCAAACTTGTGTCGCTTGCGTAGCAGGCGACTGCTCAAGCCCCAAGGTCACCACGGCCGAAAATAGATTATTATTTCTTTAATGTTTGTCAATGACAGCTTTTTTAGTATTTCAAAGTAGTCTAAAACTATGCTGAGTCATAGTTAGTATGAGAAATATTAATATAGGACAATCCTTCGCACGAAAGATTTTAAGATCATACAACTAAATACATCTCACTACGTAATTGTATATTAATTGGGTACTTGTTTGTTCATCGATGGATCTATTTTTGACATAAAATCCCATAAAGGGTTGAGAGGGTGATATAATTTATTTATTTCCACAAAACAGTATAAGTAACTTAAATTATTTACTGTATTGAGGAAGAAAGCTTATTATTACAACTGGCTGCACGTTTTACCCGCTTTGAGATAATTTCATGGGAGGCTCGAGGAATCCTAATAAAAAAAAAATTGGCCTTATTAACAACATTAGCTATCTGCCAGTAAAGTCGTTCTGCTGTTCATATCGGTCAAGCCGTTTCGGAGATTAGGCGGAACAAACAGACAGACAGATTTATTCGGTAATTACTGACTTTCATATGCATTTAGTGAGAAGCTGTTATTATGGAATTACAAACAGACACTCTTTATTTTACTGTATAGATTATATATTATCTGTGTTTTCAAAAACTTATCAAAAATAACCTTTGCGATCGTGAAGCCCTGAATAGCAACTGATTCTAAGAGCAGGAATACCCAGCCCGCTCTCCAGTCCCGTGGCGTCATCAAACGACCTTTTTAAAAAGTCCATTGGAGGCTTAACTAAGACGGCGCCAACTGGTGTTAACAATGAATCATGTAATTAAACGTCCTGTAGCCAATAACACAATTAATTGTAACAAATCGCTGAGAGGCTCGATGCAGGCAGACTCGCTAATTGGGAGCGATCGCATGATATCATCGCTACGAGAGATCATATTCCGTGCGAAACGTTTGTTTTTACAATACAAAACATACATATACTCACGCCTGTTTTCCCCCAAGGGGTAGGCAGAGGTGTTGTAATAACAACACCCACTTTTCACCGAAGATTATCGAGTGCCAACGTGACAGAAGGTCCATCGCCGTCTCAGGCACTATACATACGTCTTTAAACATTTGAAGCTACGCGGTTTAACTCGCGTAGTTCTCGTTCCCGTGGGAATATGGGGATAAAATATAGCCTATATGAATCAGTGATAATCTAGCATTCAAATAGTGAAAGATTTTTTTTAATCAGTCCAGTACTTTTTGAGACAATTCGTTACAAACATACAAATCTTTCATTTTATAATATGAGTATAGAATACAGGGTTTGCCTAACTATGAATATAATTAATCAGGCAAGTGGTTCCAGTTAGCTAACAGTCCCAGTCGCCAGAATCCAAATTGAACGCCCATCAAAAATGACACACAAACAGTACAAGTACATTATTATAACATAACGTATTCATTACAAAGCTCAAACAGAGTACCGTGACTAATGGATATGCGCAGTGATAATTGAACACACACGAATGTGCATGCGTCTGTATCCATTATTAGAAACACACACATCAATAAATACCTCACTCTAATTGACGAATATTTGCTATGCAATCAACATATTTACATTTATATCATATTTTTTCAGTATAAGATGAAATAACCCTTTCTGAATATAACAATGAAGATTTTAATTTGGCATGTTTTGTGAATGTATTAAACTTCTAGAGAGGTGTGGGGTTTTCGACGCAAGTTTCAATCCCAGCGGGGCCTGTGACAATGAGTTTCATCCGCGTAGTTCCCGTTCCCGTGGGAGTACACATAAAAATGCAAATCTTTCCTCTTTATAATAGTAGTACAGATTACAGGATTCTACTCTATAAAGTCTACGGGTGTAACCGCGGGGCACAGTTAGTCCAAAAACAAAAGTATGCAAAAGCTGCACTTGCTATGAAACGTCAGAACACGTACACAAATAAGCCGACAACATTATTTACATCGCTCGCAATGTAGCCTCATTATTCTAGCAGCGTTGCGAGCGCGCCTAACGTGGTGTTGGGGCGGCTAGACGGGCACGCAAGCGAATAAACAATATCAAATGGGCTTGCTTATTGAAAATTACGATGTTATCTTTATTCTATACCATGCTGGCGACGCAAGGCTAAGTATTAGAATTTGTGAACCTTTCTGAATTATCCTTGAAGAAATTTTCGTCTTTGGAATTTGTGACAAGGCGGTTAAATGGTTTCAAACAAGTAGCTACAGAGATTATACACACCCACTTTTAACCGAAAATTATTAAGTGCCAACGTGACAGAGGGTGAGTCCATCGCTGTTTCAGGCACTATACATACGTCTTTGAATTACTTCTCAGACATATGCAGGTTTCCTCACGATGTTTTCCTTCACCGTAAAGAACGTGGTGTGAAATCACTGTACATAACTTTTTTTATAAAAATATTATTGGTACAGGCCCCGCTGGGATTCGAACTTACGTCGCTTGCGTAGCAGGCGACTGCTCAAACGTCAAGGCCACCACGGCTTGTTCTATCTAATAGGAAATGGCAAATGGCAAAATCTAATATCACTCTTCACAATCTTATCGGGGATGTAACGTATTAAGAATCTGTGAGCTTTGACGTTTCCCCAACAAGGTCTTAATACGCGCTGATTAAACGATCATAATTGACTTCCTGGTATTCCACAGTTAGCGCTTACGACTGATAGCCATCGACAACGTCCATCATCGTCCCTGGCCTTATCCCATACATTGTTGGGGTCAGCACTTGATTCAACCCGATGTGGCTGATCACCTGATTTTTATTCGAAGCGACTGACATCTGATCTTCGTAACCCCTTTGACGAGTAAAATCTATGATCAGGGTTAAACCAGTTGTCAGACTATTTTATGGCCTCTGACAGCTGTAACGATTGCCAAAGATGATAAATTGGCAACCAGGACCGACGGATTAACGTGCTCGGTAACCCATCAAATTACTGGCTAGGGTTAGGGTTGCTTAATTGTGCCACGAGCTCCTCTCCACGAGGTCCAAAAAAATATCTATTTAACTTGCTATTTTCTGAGAACTACTTTATTCTAAGATAGATTTAGAACCGCATGAGGAAGTGTAGGTGCGATGATTGTCTACGAAACGGTTACAAAGGTGAGAATTGATTGAATGAACACGAAATAAATGTGCGGAACCATTCGGTGGAATATTCTTTGTTACGCCCGTCACTGACATGACCGACGAAGGGATACACGATATATGATTAGTGTCGTTAACTTAAATCAGTTGTAAGCTATTGAGGAACTAATGTCACATAGAGAATACAATATAAGACAAATAGTTGTGTTAATGTTTATCTGTGGATATGCCCATGGAATACTGTGGATCAATGTCTATGTCTGTGGCAACAGTCTAATTTTAAAAATATTGTCTACCCTTAGATAATCATTACGAGTAATTTTTGATCGTGTCAATTTTTGACCGTCACCGAAGCGACTGTGGGTGCAATACTTTTCTCGAACTCCAACTTACGTGTTCAAAGTACTTCTATACTATAATATTGTATTTCAAGTTAACACCAGTCTCTTCATTTCACAACTTCAGTCCTGCGCACTATAAACCTGGCCTTTAGTACTCTACGTACAGGTTTTGACACGTTTGACCGTCGACGAATGACCCAGCTATGGTGGCAACGCCTGTGATGCCCTGGTATTGCAATTGGCTATAGGCTGCGGTAATCACTTACCATCAGATGGGCCGCTTGTTTGAAACTATAAATTAATTTATAGGGTACTCCATAGGAACCGGGCTGTGGTTAGATGCTAAAAATGGCGGAAACACGCAATCGAATGTCGTCAACGTTGAAACACGTTGAAACTTATACTTGGGGCACTAATTCGACAAAAAACCCAATTTCATTGTAAATGTTCACGGGAAATATTACATACTAGCCGTGCCCTGCGGTCTCACCCGCGTAGATTTAATGTAATTCCTGCGGAATATTAAATGTTATTTTTTCAATAAAAGTAGCCTAAGTTACTCCTTGTAGTATTAGCTACCTGTCAGTGAAAGTCTTGTTAAAATAGGTGAACAAACAAACAGAGAGACAGAGAAAAACATTTAGGATTTGTGTTTTTAAGTCAGTACCGTATATGCTTTCATATGCTTAAAAATCAATTGATAATTTATTACATTTTTTAAAAGTAAGACCAGAGTATTTTACGAAGTAAATCTCACAGATGTCTCTTTTTAAAAATGAGGTAATAACAACAGAAAAGCCCAAAAACTGCAAAGGAAATAAATGCCAGGCATAAATAGGCTGCTGCCAGCCTATTTATGCCTGGCACGATCCCGAGAGACACCGATTTGGGCCAAGTTTTCTACTTCTAATTAGTTTTTAGCTACTTATTATTTTATTCTAATAAATATTTATATTAAATAATAAAATAAAATAATACTAATATCATAAGAATAATGTCTAAAATTATATTTGCATATATGAAAAAAAAGGATATAAATATGTTTTCGTTTTACTTCGTGGACCTTTATGGGGCTGTGTGATGACCATCAGTCATGTTTGAGAGAGGTCAAGTTATTAGGTACCTGGGTATGTCTGCCAGTCGAGGCGGCCTCGCTCGCCGCACTGTGCCCCCGAGGGGCCGGACCCCCACCTGAAATGAATAACATTGCCATTACAAAATCTAATTATATATAACTTAAAGGTGACTGACTGACTGACATAGTGATCTATTAACGCACAGCCCAAACCGGACGGATCGGGCTGAAATATGGCATGCAGGTATGCTCGCGCCTGTATTCCCCGAAGGGGTAGGTAGAGGTATTGTAATCACAACACCCACTTTTCACCGAAGATGATTAAGTGCCAACGTGACAGATGGTGAGTCCATCACCGTCTCAGACACTTTACATACGTCATTGAATTACTTCTCAGAAATATGCAGGTTTCCTCACGATGTTTTCCTTCACCGTAAAGCACGTGGTGTGAAATCACTGTACATAAGTTTTTTAGAAAAACTCATTGGTACAGGCCCCGCTGGGATTCGAACCTCCACGACTCCTGTAAGATCTGTAAGATATGTTTATGTTATCTTCAAAATTATCCGCAGATTGTCCTAACATATGTTTAGTGTTGACATCTGCCCCGAATACCATTCCGAAGTTTATTAACAAAAACGTGAGACTATTCCAACACGAACTGGGACCTTTAACCATAACCTCATATTGCCATGATAGTTTTACTCTTAATATGAAACAGATGTATATGACGTGTATACATCTGTCACTGTCACACAACTGAACTAACATTGCAGTAAGAGCTCACGGTCGGGCCCCATGTCTGACTACGTCATAACATTACATTGACGTCATTATTAGCGTTCGACAGCGACTTCCTTGACAGTCAGCGCTTGTATAACTTCACTCAGAAATAAAATATAATTACGTACGTAGAATAACAATATTTTGGGAAAATTCCACATAAAAGAGCTGTAGTAGCCTTGAGATTTGAGCAGTCGCCTACTACGCAAGTTCGAATCTCAGCCGGGCCTGTACCAATGAGTTTGCCCATGAGTAATCACGTGATTTACGGTGAATGAAAACATCGTAAGAAAACTTTTTCACCGAAGATGATTACCTAAGTGCCAACGTGACAGATAATGAGTCCATCGCCGTCTCAGGCACTATACATACGTCTTTGAATTACTTCTAAGACATATCATCACAATTTTTTCATTCACCGTAAAAGCTCGTCGTGTGTTACACTGCACTTGTGGTGGTGGAGTTTGAGCAGTCGCCTGCTTCGCAAGCCATGCAAGTTCGAATCCCTGCGGGGCATGTTCCAATGAGAATTACTAAAAACTTACGTGCAGTGATTTCACACCACGTGTTTTACGGTGAAGGAACAAATCGTTAGGAAACCTGCATATGTCTGAGAAGTATTTCAAAGACGTATAGAGAGTGCCTGAGACGGCGATGGACTCACCCTCTGTCATGTTGGCACTTAATCATATTCGGTGAAATGTGGGTGCCTACCCCTTCGGGGACCATTTGATTGGTCTAGTACAAAACTTGACTCCATGTAAACTACATTTTTGATTACACTAACGCCTAAATCGATCGTGTGTTACACATAGTTGCCAATTTGCCCGCCCTAGGAACCTTGGGCGGTCGTTATCGCCGTTACGACGTAAATAACGGTGCCTACTTGCCCTTGTATGTAGTTTGTATGGTGTCGGGATGGGGGTAATAACTTGTTTCGCTCGTAATTTTTGCTTTATGGGGCCGATAGAGTAAAGAAGATATATAGTTGTTACGACTATGTAGGTCCATCTCTTCAATAACAAGACAGGTTGTCTACTGTCTATATGCAGAATGTTTGACTAGTAAGTCATGACTAGTATGTGTCGTTCGGAATTCGTAGCTTTTGATGTACATTTGGGAGGTTTTGTAGAAACTTTAAAGTTAATTTTCATTTTTAACACGCTTTTTACAACTTTATTGGGTTTTTGGACGCGAGTTTCACCCCTTATAATTCGATGGATTGATTTGAACTTTGCACAGTTCATCATCATCCTCCTGCCCTTATCTCATGTTATTTCTGATCGGCACAATGTGTTCTTCTCGTCCATTTCTCTCTATCAGCCGTCATATCTGTATTCACTCCCATTGTAGCCATATCATCTTTCACACAATCCATCCATCGTTTCTTAGGTCTTCCTCTCCCCTTGTAACCAATCCACATTCATAAACAAAACTCTTTAGACAACATTACCATCATCCATCCATAACATGTCCATACCACGACAAATGTTTATTCTTCAACTTGTCAGTCAGTGGTGCTACTTTCAGACTTCCCCTTATATACTCATTCCTCACCTCGTCCAACCTCATTACGCCACACATCCATCTCAACATCCGCATCTCAGTTGCACATATATCGAGGAAAAATTCTTTAAACGCGCATTTTATAACGCTTTTTTACAATAAAATATATTTTTTGTCAGTCATCGGCTGACATCAGAGCTATAATATGGTCTTATTGTTCTCAAATGGATATCCGTGATCCGACCCTATGGCTTTTACGTCGAGATAGGTAGGTATATATTGAAAATATTTTTTATGAATTTGGATGAAAAATAAAGTAACACATTCCTTGGCAGGCGGGCTTCGAACGTTGAGTCTAACTTAAGTCAAAGATTAATTATGCCGTCGACAGAATCAATCAACCGCTTCGAAGATCCACTGTGATTGAGGAGGCGCTGAGAAGGCAAATCTTTCATAAACATATTCTGCCGCCAAAGGGCCGTTAATAATAATTATCTAAGTTGTTTCCCTTTGAAGATACCGAGACATTATTCGCAACCCTTTAATAATCCAACACAAATTAGTAGTAACGTCCAGACAAACAAACAATTGATCGAAACCCTCTCCCAATGGGGTTCTTCCCAAAAGAGCCGTGGTGGCCTCGGGGTTTGAGCAGTCGCCTGCTACGCAAGCGACGCATGTTCGAATCCCAGCGGGGCCTGTACCAATGAGTTCTTCTAAAAAAACTTATGTACTGTGATTTCACACCACGTGCTTTACGGTGAAGGAAAACATCGTGAGGAAACCTACATATTTCTGAGAAGTAATTCCAAGACGTTTGTATAGTGCCTGAGACGGCGACAGACTCACCATCTGTCACGTTGGCACTTAATCAAATTCGGTGAAAAGTGGGTGTTGTGATTACAACACCTCTGCCTACCCCTTCGGGGAATACAGGCGTGAGGATATGTATGTATGTATGTATGTTCATCCCATAGCACGATTTTGCGACTACGACTGAGCTATTCTGTTTTTTCTTTGATATTTATATACAGATAAATACAATTTAAGTGCCTACATACATATGCTCACTGCCTGTATTCCTCGAAGGGGTAGGCAGAGGTGTTGCAATAACAACACCCACTTTTCACCGAAGATGACTAAGTGCCAACGTGACAGAAGGTGAGTCCATCGCTGTCTCAGGCACTGTACATACGTCTTTGAATTACTTCTCAGACATATGCAGATTTCCTTCACCATAAAGCACGTAGTGTAAAATCACTTCACATAAGATTTTCAGATAGACTAGCGTGTATATCTAAAAATCTTATGATATAGATTACGAAAACGGTGACAAACCCGTGATAGAGGTACTTGTGTTTCTGAAATACCTAAGAACAGTCTCCAAATCTATACAGATAAATAAAATTGCATTGACTGTTAGTGAGCCCAATTTAACAGATGTTCACTGAATACATATGTAAGTACATACAGTATTAACATGAATATACAATCTTTAAAAAAATGTCTCTGACTATTCGTCTCTCTGTCTGTTTTTTGGGGACAATCTCGAAACGCTTTGACCAATTTTAACGGGAGTTTTACTAGCAGATAGCTGTAATTACAAAGAGTAAACAAACATAACTTTATTTAAAAAAGGTAGGGTTCTGCGAAGTGAAGCCTTTGCTTCTCGTATTGAATAGAAATTATAACCAAACAGCATATATATAGTAAAGGGGCGTCAAGGATGACAGTTGTGTACACGTTTGCTCACAATTAAACGGTAAAGGAACGCGTAGGCAGGGTAGGCAGGGAAGGCAGGATATAGCCGATGCCTCATCCTTCCGGTACCGAGGGCTAATCTTGGACATAAACCTTCTAACAACTCCGTCGGCGGGGACATGTCACAGGAGATGGCGATCATTCCAAAACATAAACGAAACGTAATAATTTTCTTTACGGTATACGAGAGGTATATATCAGGATCGCCCTGGGGACAGAAGCTCACAACCAAATCTCACAACCTTCAGCAGAGTCTCAGAGCAGTTGAAATAAAGACAATAGGCATATTATGTAACTATATAATAGAGTAAAGTAAAATGTAAAGATAATGTACTTAGTGTAAGTCCTCTCTCAGTCAGCAATTTTGCTGTGCCCCGCAGGGTCCATATCGTTAAACTAGTATAATTCTTGAGGTCATTTTTAAGAACTAGATTAAGATTATGTGGGGGCCATGCGAAATCCTTTTTAAGGACTTCTCAAAGCACTTAGTTGACGTCTCTGTTGACCGTCGAGCTGGTTCTTACCTCGGTCAGAGGATCAGTTAGGAATCCAGCGAGGTAACGCAGCCATCTTACTGGGCACCATTCCCGCAGACACGAATCAAAATTCTGTGTTCTATTTATAATTTATAATGTAAAATAAATACTGTCTTAAAGCAGTGTTACGTTCAATCATGTATCTTATCGTGCACATTTAACTTGACTTGTCCTGGCAGCCTTAACTTTGGATACAGTAGTAAATTATTTAAAGATACAAAATAAATAACAAAAAAATAATATCTACACTAATAACAGAAAAATAAATTGTAGTGTCTTGTTGTAATTCCAAATTAGCTTTTCACTAAATGCATATGCAAGTATATATGGGACTATCACTGGTAGAGCTGATTTTACTAGGAGTTACCTAATATATATTGTTAATCCTACGCGGGTAAAACAGCGGGGCACGTATAGTTTTGAATAAAACTGTTTTTATTTATTTTGACACAACGCAAATTTATAAAAATAAATATACTATATAAACGCTTAAATAATAGTTCTAAATAAAATAAAATGTGTTACAAGAATAGATTCTCAAAACCGCCCAAGCTTAATAATTGCATCGGTTTATAAAAGCCTTCAAAGTAGGGCGCCGCCCTGACCTTACTGGCCTGATATAATAAAATGTCCGCCCTCGCTCCACCGGCCTATCACTTAAGCTCGCCCTTAAATTATTATATAGGTAACTTGAATCTGCTCAAGTGACCGATATGAAAAGGTGGGTACATATATTACACGTTAATTAGAAATACATTTTTACTATCATTTTATGTAGAAATTCGAAATCTAGATCTCGACTGTGCCACCATTTGGATCGCAGTCAAATAATGCTACCTTTGAGTAGAATCATGTTCCTGCTGTGATTAAGGTCGCCTGTATGCCTCGAAGGGGGTAGGCAGGTTGTAATAGCAACACCCACTTTTCACAGAAGATGACTAAGTGTCAACGAGACAGATGACTATCGCCGTCTCAGGCACTATGTGTATAGTATCTTCGAATTACCATTCAGACACATGCAGGTTTCCTCACGATGTTTTCCTTCACCGTAAAGCATGTGGTGTGAAATCACTGTACATAAGTTTTTAGAAAAACTCATTGGTACAGGGATGTTATGTTCCCACGGTCACCACGGCTTATAAATAAAATACTATAAATGAATCAATATGTCGTTTAAGAACCCAAGGCACTGCATTTAAAGCTAATTAATTTCCCCTGCAAGAACTTCTGAACAAAACCTTATTGTTCGCTTAAAACAAAGCGAATAAGCAGCTTGCAGCGTGCCAACAGCGAGATAGTTTAATCTTACACATTAAGAACAGCACTGAAGCTGCTGTTTCAGAGCTGGGATATTGTGAGATTTAATGCCGTTCGAATTCCTGCGAATCCAAAATGCAAGGCAAGTATTTACAGATCTTAAAACGCGTTAAATCATTGCGCGTTCTTACTGGCGCGTGTAGCGCTATCTTGTGTGTTATTAAAAGTCAAAAATATCTTTAATTCGATTAGACTTTTTACAAAGTACTTTCAAATCGTCAGAATGGCATAATTATACAGGATGCTTTTACTGAGAAGAACCTGGCAAGAAACTCAGTAATTACTCTTTTCAAAAACATTATACAATTTTTAGAATACAAAATAATTCATTTAAGAAACATAAGCTCGTGGATACAGTTCCAATGAACAAACGATAAAAATGAACATAGTTAAAAATCGAGTAGATCTTATTTATTACTAAATGCGTAGCTTGATTAGTTTGAGCAATAGCCTGCTATAAGCGACACAATTTCAAATCCCAGGGGTCTGTACCAATGAGTTTTTCCCCTGTGTCACGGTTAATAAGATATAGATAGACGGTGTTCGACTGACATCATCATCATCATTTCAGCCGACAGACGCCCACTGCTGGGCATAGGCCACCCTCAACAAACTCCAGGACGACCGGTCTTTAGCCTCCCACATCCAGTGGGCTCCCGCGATCTTCACCAGGTCGTCGGTCTACCTCGTTGGGGGCTTACCCACTCTGCGCCTGCCGGTACTCGGTCGCCACTCCATCGCCCTCTCAGAGACCTCGTTGTGTCTTAATAGGGTCCCGTTTTACCCTTGGAGTACGGAGTCCAAAATGCGTACGAATGAGGGGTAAGGTAATGAGTAAAGTAATTCTTATGCGTACATAATGATACGCAGAAGGGTTAGGCAAGAGTTGTCATGCTAACTAAAATGCCTTTCCTTGCGGCTGCGTCAGGATGACGGCTCGGTCACTTCCCTCTATATTGGTTGAGGAGGGCGATGGCTGGCATTCTCGTCATACTTGTGAACAGGTGCTGCTAGTGGAGGCTGGTCATCTCAAGCTACACAATTATTCGTAGTACTTATTTTTAGTTTTTTTAGACTTATAGAATTTTGTGCACTGGAACTGTGTCCATGGGCTTATATATATTTTTTATGATTTATATTGTATTACTCAAAGCTGTAAAATTAAAGATATTTTTGATGAAAGGCAAAGTAGATCGTATCACAGTCGCTGGTCGATCGATACTAAGAATTGAATGTAAGTCTAGAGTCAATCCCACGCTCCACCTCACTGCAACAATCACGCTGCTCTAGTTTACGTGACTAAACGATTAAATAAAGGTACAGGTGATGTCATGAGTTACGAGCGCTCAGCGGAAATAGTGAGAATAATTGCGCAGGTGTTTGTACGTATCGCGACATGCGAGGCAAAAAATCGGCCAAGTTCGGACTCGCACAGGCTGAGTTCCGTACCTACTACCTATATTATATACAGTTAAAAAAAAATAATTGTCTGATTGTTATTTCAAATATATGGACTGTCAGTAAATGCGTAAGAAAGTATATGAGATGCATACGTAAAAAAATGTTATATTTTTCTTTGTCTGTCTGTCCGTCCATCTGTTTTTTTGTTCCGGGTAATCTCTAAGACGGCTGAACTGATTTTAGCGAGACTTTCACATAGAAAATGTTACAAGGAGTCAGATCATAAAAATGGCAGAGATATTAAATACGAACAAGAGTCGGGATTCGAATTTTTAGTAACCTTTTTTAAGAATTTAGAAATGAAATTTTACTGTCATGCATCAACATTTAATATTAATATGGAGGTGTACTGGCGCACCTCAACGTATACCTCTTAATTTTACGATCAATTAGTGTTCCAGCAATTAATAGAATAATTAATTTTTCCATCTCATTTAAACCCTACCCTAGTCTGAGGGTAGCCTCCCCATCTAGGAGGTGTGAAATTATAACACCCCTAGCGGCGCTGTATGTAATATGATTTATTTATTGATTGCGCGGTAATTGGGTCGTCGATTCAATTCCGTCGATGTAAAGCGGTCGACAGCGTGTTAAAAATAATAAGTAATTTAAAAACAATTTTTTTTCAGAAAGGTTTAATTCGGAGTGATTAAAGGAAGAGTATAAGGAGATGCATGAATGTGGATGAAGCGAAAGAAGTATGTAAGGATTGTAGCATGTGGCAAACGGTGGTCTCTGCCTACCCTCATGGGATACAGGCGTGAGCGTATGTATATATGGTAAATAACATTATGACGAGCAAAGTAACACAATAAAAAATCTCCTCTGAACGGGAAAATGTTGAAATAAATCAGAAGTATCTTGAATGTAATCTTTGGCAGAGCCTATATAAAAGTACCTACTGCTGGTTTTTATGAAAGAAATCACAGCGAATGGCGGAAATAAGGAATAATATAACGCTGACATCGCGCACTGAATGATAAAAATGCACATTGGCTGAGGTTGGCCATACATACTAAATGTTGGTGACAAATTGTCAAAGCCTGTTGGCATTCCGGCCGAGGGACGAGGGAATATCATGTTTCATGATGTGTCACGAAAACATGTCGCTATTGTTCATGATTACACGTAGTTATATAGCAGTAATAATGTTTAATCATTCACCAAATAATGAATATATAGATATATTAAATAGTTTCACCCCATGAAGAAGGTGAAGGAAAACATCTCTATGAAACCTAAGTATGTCTGTCAATTCATTCAAAGACGTATGTATAATGCCTGAGACAGCGATAGACTCACTATACGTTACGTTGGCACGTAATTGTGCTCGAAGAAAAGTGAGTGTTGTTAGTGTAATACCTCTGCCTACCCCTTCGGGAAAGACAGTCGTGTATGTATGTATTGAGATAGTATAAATGGGAAACAGGCAATGGTAAGCTTGTGGGTAAGCTGTCTGTCTATCTTGTTAGTTATATTTATTATTCATAGATGAATGGAGAATAATTCTATGGATTTGAGTCCGGTTTGTGTTGTTGCGCGTTTCTGAACGGAGTTTTTTACATTTCAATACTATATTTGTCGCTTATATACTTCACCGCCACATACCTTTAATTTCGCTATAGTCAAATATTACCAATATTACAAAAAAATATTTAATCCAAGACTAGATTAAGCTCGGACTAAAATTATGTCCATCTCTTTTGAAATCCGTATCACAAAGAAATGGAACCACTTTTGAACCAAGGATTATCTTCGGCGATGTTTTAATAAGGGTATAAAGTGGGATTAAGTTCCAAATCGCTACCATTAAGAAAGTATTTTTAGTGCAAATGTTTTAAGTACTGTGAACAAATTACTTTATAACTTTTACCTATTTAGATGTCCTCTTATCATGAACATACATATGCTGACGCCTATATCCCATGGGGTAGGCAGAAAACTCCGTTTGCCACATACTACGACCCTCAAATATTTATTTCGCTTCATCCACTTTCATGCATCTCTTCATACACTTCCTTCGGTTACCGGTGTTCCTAAATTGACCTTTCTGAAACAGAACTTATCATGAACTCGAATATAGTCCTAATAAAGGGTTATCCAGGGATAAGCTATCATGTTTATCACACAATTGTAACCCGAGGTTGTGGAAGGGTTGCAGGATCTGAATAAAACCAGTGTTTGTAACCACAGAATTATTATTATGTTCCGTCAAAAAGGGGGATATAAATCAATGGTACCAATCATATTTATGTAACGTAATGCAACTTTCAATAGCGCGATCTATTTCACAACTCACGCCATCTACTTACAATTAATGAAACTAAAATATAATATACTCATAGCAGGTACTAGTCGTAGTGTGAGGCGATCGGATTTCCTACGAAGTTGTGAAGGTCGGACCTTGGTCCTTAGGAAGAAATGAGAGCTTTCAGTGACATATCAGGTGTCATTGAAAGCCGATGCTACGTCCGGGGCACGCAAGTTAATAATGGTCTTACTTGACAAGTTTACAAGTATGTTACGAACATAAGATATTGATTTTCGGATATTGAAAATGTCGGATCTTAAAATACAGTTTCTTCTGGAGATATCGCCGCAACTCTAGTAGGCCCAGTAACATCACTGGCACTTCCCTTATATACATGTATACAAATTACATTTGTATTATTTATATCATCTACAAACATTTCGTATCGCTTCTATTAGTGCAAGCGCGAAAGAATCTCACTTGCCTACTGAAATTCGAACTACTGTGGGTAAGCTCGCGATTTATAAGCACATTAGCTTCTGTCGCGGATTTGCCCGCGTCTAATTAGATCCCTAATTAACATCGATTATCAGTATATACTGTGTAATGTTACTCAACACCAATGTAGCATTAATGAAATATTTTTTAATTCTGTCCTGTTTTTTCGGAACCTATTAGTTACAAGCAAATAATCAAATGTTTCCTCTTTAAATCAGTAATAAATCTATACAATAAAATTAAAGTGTCGGTTTGTAATTCCAAATTAATAGCTTTTCACTAAATGCATATGAAAGTCTATACCGACATTAAAAAAAATCTTTGTCTGTTTGTTCCGGCTAATCTCTTCACTGGCAAATTTTCAAGGAGCAGCTGAGGCTTACGTTACTTTAAAAAAAATATAATTACCCATGAAATGAAGTCGACGCTTGTGGAAACGCAGGACATGCTAGTAAGTAATATAATTACCACATTTTAACCACTCTTTTTAGCAAATAGCAATAATTACAAATAGCTATAAAAAGATATAGAAAAAACCGCTGCGTTGATAATATATTTAGACCAGATATGTAAGACGCTTTCGTGGGACTCAATTAGTTCCCGATACGTCACAGGCAGTTCTATTCGTAAATTAGAATAGTTATGTAAAATGTTTAGTTAATATTCGAGCACGTATTACGAACGAGAGACTCTCATTCTCACTTTGTTTAGACCCTATTTAAAAAATAAATATGAACTTTAAGGCTAACCCAAGAAGATCTAAACCTAACCAGAAATTGACTGCAGTTGAGTAGTTAAACTGTAAGGTAACTTTAACTTTGAGTAACATGAGTGATCACGCGATGCTTAGACGAAATCGATGTTAGTAAGAAACTCAATAAGCTAGACGAGTTAAGTTGGACGAGTTTCTTTGAGTTTATTAAGACGAGTGCGGGTACGAAAGATGTTTAAGAGATCTTTTAATTTGCACATAAAAACGTTTTTGCACAGTGCCATTCTAACACGAAACTTAGTTTGTCTTTTCCATATATGTAAAAAATATACTCACACCTGTATTCCCCGAAGGGGTAGGCACCCACTTTTCACCGAAGATGATTACGTGCCAACGTGACAGAAGGTGAGTCCATCGCCGTCTCAGACGCTATACATACGTCTTTGAATTACTTCTCAGACATATGCAGGTTTCTTAACGATTTTTCCCTTCACCGTAAAGCAAGTGGTGAGAAATCACTGCACATACGTTTTTAGAAAAACTCATTGGTACAGACCCCGCTGGGATTGGAACTTGGAACTTGCGTCTCTTGCGTAGCAGGTGACTGCTCAAACCCAACGGCCCCCACGGCTCATTCATTAAAATTTGAATTATATAATTATACAGACTAATATCAGACATATGCAGGTTTTCTCACGATGTTTTCCTTCACCGTAAAACGTCGTGGTGTGATTTCACTGCACTTAAAGTTTAAAAGAGTCTCAAATCTTTTCCTTCTGCTTTATTTTGGAGGATAAAATGTCGCCTCAATATAACCAGGTCAAGAGTCTTTGATAAACTAACATTGAAAATATGTTACAGCGACACGTAATTCAATAAAATCTGTAATATGATTTCCGAGGCGCCCTTGCAGTACGTCCCTCTGATTATATTTAAACCGCCCTCCGGCTACGTTGCCTTTCCAGCTTCTTTTATGTCTCTTTTCACGTGAGAGGGATGTAAGATGTATTGGTAGGGATGTACGATTGCGAGATATTTCATCAATCGAAAAATCGGTTAAACTTACCAACGAGTCAACCAATTTTATCTTTGCTTTCACTGGCTGGAATTTGCCATGCTCACAAATATTTGTAATATTTTAGTTATTATTTTGGACAATTGAGCATTGGAACTGTGTCCATGGGCTTATATTCATGAGATATAAATACTGTAACCAAAAACATTGTATAATATTTAAAAAAAGTAATTTTTGAGTTTCTTGCCGGGTTCTTCTCAGAAAAAGCAACCTTCCGAACCCGGTGGTAACATTTATAATCCTGTATAGTGTATTTTTGTGTCCTTCTGATGATTTGAAAGTACTTTGTAAGAAGTCAAATCAAATAAAGATATTTTGAATTTTGAAAAAACGGGCCCTTTCATGTTGGACGATAACGATATTGTCGGAGTGGTAGTTTTAATCTCTAATGAATGATTACACACTGCGTCGTTACAGTAAATATCGTCGCAGACAGATTATCAGGACGATATCGGGCTACGACACAATCTAGGATGAAGAAGAGAAACGCTCTAATACCGACCGATATCGTCCAGATATCGGCGGACGATATCGTTGTCGGCTGTCATGTCGTTATCGTGACAGTGGGAAAGTGCCCAACGACTCCAGCAGTGAAACAATGGAGTGGCTTTTTCTCGAATCTAACCGAATGGAATCGATACATCGCGCCTTATTCGATTAGTGGCGACTATACGCGAGTCGGACTCGTTACCATCGACTGCGATGGAAAACAATCGGGATTTACCTCTCGCCATGTTGAATCATTATTACAATTTGTTGGGCATTATTGAGAGCTATATTTACTTGCTTTATAGCTGTGTAGAAGATGTTTTTAATTTACCCGATTTGAAGAGAATGCGCGGTTAATGGCGATAGACTCGCTCCTATTTCATGGAAATTGTTTCGCCCAAACAAAGCAGAGCTGTACTGTGGATACCAGGCAGCGGATGTACATACATACATATGCTCACGCCTGTATCCCATGGGGGTAGGCAGAGACCACTGTTTGCTACATGCTACGATCCTTACATACTTCTTTCGCTTCATCCACATTCATGCATCTCTTCATGCAGCGGATGTTATATTTTTTATTATTTTTAGTGGTGAAATGTGGGTGTACTGTGGTACATCCCTGCTTCCCCTTTCGGAAAATGCATACATGAGCATTTGTATGTATGTATGTATGTATGAGTTTTCTAAAAAAATACGTGCAGTGATTTCACACCACGTGCTTTACGGTGAAGGAAAACATCGTGAAGAAACCTGTATATATCTGAGAAGTAATTCAAATGACGTATTTATTTTTTTAATAGTTTTTATTTTAAAATTTACGCATTCGTAGTTAAAAAATTATCACCGGTTACGAAACTAGCGTTCTTTAAGTAAGTAATAATATTTCTATTTTATTTTTATTCTTTTATTCTTATTGTAATGCTAAGTTATGTAACAGACCCATTATGGTAAGTTATGTAACAGGAAGTTGAAGATAACTGACAATATCCAATATGTTCTGGCTCGGTTCGTGGCTGTCATGTCGTCACTCGTGTGCATGCACTCCATTAAGCTTGAGCTTCTGTAAACATCGAGCTAAGTTGATGTTACACCTATTATACTGTGAATCTTCTACTTGTTAGACATTGTGTTGAGATATAACTATATCCAAATATATATATATATATAGAAGCCGTGGTGGCCTTGGGGTTTGAGCAGTCGCCTGTTACGCAAGTTCGAACCCCAGCGGGGCCTGTACAGGCGTAAGCATATGTATGTAAGTAGCCTAAGTTACTCCTTGTAATATTAGCTATCTGCCAGTGATAGTCCAGTAAAAATCGTTTCAGCCGTTTCAGACTGAGAATTTTTTTTATTCAGTCCTTATATATAGTCAGTAAAGTCAGTACTTACATATGCACTCAGGTAAAAGCTGTTATTTGAGAATTACAAACAGATGCTTAAATTTTATTTATCTGCTTAGACGTATAGATATAGATTCAATCAGTACAGTTTGTCCCTTGAAAACAAATTCGCAATTTTCTCATCAAAAGTAAAGGACAGAGAGAGCCGTGGTGGCCTTGAGGTTTGAGCAGTCGCCTGGTACGTAAGCGACGCAAGTTTGAATCCCAGCGGGGCCTGTACCAATGAGTTTTTCTAAAAAACTTATGTACAGTGATTTCACACCACGTGCTTTACGGTGAAGGAAAACATCGTGAGGAAACCTGCATATTTCTGAGAAGTAATTCAATGACGTATGTAAAGTGTTAGAGACGGCGATGGACTTACCATCTGTCACGTTGGCACTTAATCACCTTCGGTGAAATGTGGGTGTTGTGATTACAACACCTCTGCCTACCCCCTCGGAGAATACAGGCGTGAGCATATGTATGTAGTAAAGGACATGTCTCAAAAAAGCCATTACGAAAATGTCAGTGTTCAACATCGCAGACAACATTAAAATTGCTTGGTTATAAAAAGGTTATGTAACGATGTATTTCGAAGTGTCACACACAATGTTCCAGTCGATGGCAGGGCGGGACCACAAACGATGCAAGGGTCGCACCGTATGTTGTGCTTACGTGTCATATTACTTACATGTGTCTCGGACACACACGGAGAGGCTTCAGAGGAATACTGGTATGTCCTGGTGAGGTTCTTGTGGAACTACAGGCAGCAAATTTAAAATAAATCAAGGATTTATGTTCGTAAGCAGGACTATCGAATCAAATAACGTTAGCTATCTGCTAGCAAAAGTGGCGTTAATATTATCCGAGCCGCTTCGGAAACGGACTGACAGACAAATAAAATTAATTTTTTTTTGTTTAAGTCAGTACCGTATATGCTTTCATATTATTATGTATTTTGTGAATTTGTGATTTTGGAATTACAAACAGACACTTCAATTTTATTTATATGTAATGTAATGTGAACGTTATATACTTTGAAAAGCATTAGGGAAAAGCTTCTAATTTGAAATAACACAACTACATTTTTTATGACAATTTCATTTATTTGGACCGTAATGTGATTGACGTGTTGTACATTATTCAAATTCAAAATATCTTTATTTGATTAGACTTCTTACAAAGTACTTTCAAATCGTCAGAAGGACACAAAATACATTATACAGGCTTATAAACGTTACCACCGGGTTTGGAAGGTTGCTTTTGTTGGGAAGAACCCGGCAAGAAACTCAACAATAACTCTTTAAAATATGTATTATACAATGTTATTGGTTACAGTATTTATATCTCGTGAATATAATATTATATCCTAGCATCCGTCATGTCAACATTACAAGTATGTGAGTGTAGGACGGTAAGTGCATCAATTTGTCTCCCGCCACCCAAGTACCGGGACAACCTATTTCCGGGAGTAAGTGGTCCCGGCGAATGTCTTGCTTCGCGTTTTAGTTTGTGAAGTTACATTTGACAAATAATAACGAAAAAAACATTGTGGTTTCACCAGAAAAGAGCGGATGTTTTTTGACAATGTTGAAATTCGATACAGATAAATAAAATTGAAGTGTCTATTTGTAACTCCAAAATAGCGATTTTACACTAAATGCATATCAAAGTATATACGGTACTGACATGACTTAATTTTCTCTGTCTGTCTGTTTGCTCCGGCTGATGGCCGAAACGATCGATCGGTTTTAACGGGACTTTCATTGGCGGATAGCTAACGGTACAAGGCAGGTAGATGTATAGATTAGTGAACTGTGAAAACAGTACCAAATATTTTAAATAAAATGTAAGTATTTGTTTGTCATTCCAAATTAACAGCGTTTTATTGCATGCATACGTAACTATAACGACTGCCATAAAAAAAACAATATTAATTATTTGTCTCTGTCAGTACATCTGTTGGTAAACGGCTGGACCGATAACGGCGTCTGGATGACGGGTTGTCCACTTCCCTCTATGATGGTTGAGGAGGTCAATGGCTGGCATTCACGTCATACTTGTGAACAGGTGCTGCTTGTGGGGGCTGGTCATCTCAAGCTACGCATTTAGTTATAAGTAGATGTACTAGATTTTTAGTTATGTTAATTTTTATCGACATTTTGTGCATTGGAACATTGTCCATGATCTCACGTTTTTTTTAAATTATTTATTTTGTATTCTTTAAATTGTATAATATTTTTGAAAAGAGTAATTACTGAGTTTCTTGCCAGGTTCTTCTCAGTAAAAGCAACCTTCCGAACCTGGCGGTAGCATGTATAATCCTGTATAATTATGTCATTCTGACGATTTGAAAGTACTTTGTAAAAAGTCTAATCGAATAAAGATACTTTTGACTTTGACTTTGATATTCATTAGCCTTTCACTGGCAGATAACTAATGTTACAGGTATATTAAGCTACTATTTTTTTGCAAAATAAAGCCACACATGAGATAAAGTCTACATGGGCACATCTAGTGGAAATATAAGGCTTTTGTTACGTTCGTGCATAGAGACAATTTCCACAAAGTACCAAGATTCCGCCTGAGCTGCTCCCATACATCACGGCTGGAAATAATGTGCACACAGCATTCGTGCTTCTAGATATTTATTACCTTAAATACTGTTCGCTTAGTTTCATTCAGCAACTGGAACTAGTACTTATTACTTTAATAATGAGTATACATCTTTGCATCTTTTACGACCATTGCTGGCCGTAGGGTTTAAGTAAAATTCAAAATATCTTTATTTGATTAGACAACGTACTTTCATATCGTCAGAACGAAACGACTACACAGGATTAAACATGCTTTTACTGAGAAGAACCTGGCAAGATACTCGATAGAAACTCTTTTCAAAAACTTTCAAAGTTTATTCAGTTTAAGAACAATATAAATCATAGAATAATGAATATATATAATCTGAAAAAGTATGTGCAGTTTCACACCACTGTGTTTAATGGTGAAGGAAAACACCGTGAGGAAACTCAAAGAAGTGTGCATGATGGAATCACCATCTGCCACGTTAGCACTGAATCTTCTTCAGTGAAAAGTGGGTGTTGTTATTACACCTCTACCTACCCCTTAGGAATACAGGTGTGATCATATGTATGTGTGTAACTAATATTACGGTAGCTATACTGTCACCTTAGGTGAACTTGTAAAGATAATGTATGTATGTACTCTGGGACCTTGGGGTCCAGATGCTCATCAACTTTTCAAAGAGGTTGCACGTCGTCTGGTAGAAGCTTCTCATGACAAGCGGGCTGGGGCTTTTCTCGCTCCGAGAATCAGCATTGCTATTCAACGTGGCAATGCTGCCAGCCTTCTTGACACGATCCCGAGAGACACCGATTTGGGCCAAGTTTTCTACATGTAATTAGTTTTTAGTAATTTTCATTATAATATATTTTATAATATTGTTAGTAAACATAATAAAAGCAATAATTCTTAAACAAATTATACGATGTATGACTGAAATCTTTGTCTATTACACCCTGCTGGATGATTTATACTATATACTAGTTAAAAGTATTTTTATAAATGTTATTGTACCCCTATCTAAAGAACTGACGTCATGAATTGCAGTAAAACCAACTTCCTGAATATCTTCGCAATAAGTCCGGCTTTAAATTTAATTACCCAGTTAAAATGGTAACACGCAAAGATCAAAGGTAAACGTAAATAGTTAGAGCAAACTTTACAGTAATGTAAAACGTGGGAATTGGCGGGGAGTCGAGTCACGCAAGTTCAAAGGCAACTCACGCCCACCCTGCCTCGCCACTGACCTTGCCTTTGTATGGAAAGTTTTCATGTTGCGGAAATGCGCTCTGAAATTATCGAAAGTGAAATATGTATTTATTATGAATTGTTTCATTATTAAAATAATAATAATAAAACTGATTATGCAGAGTCATGGTGGCCTTGGGTTTTAAGCAGTCACCTGCTACGGAAGCGACGCCAGTTCGAATCCTAACGGGACCTGTACCAATGAGTTTTACTAAAAACTTATGTACAGTGATTTCACACCACGTGTAAAAAAATCGTGAAGAAACCTACACATGCCTGAGAAGTAATTCCAAGACGTATGTATATATAGACGGCGATGGACTCATTCTATGTCACGTTGGCACTTAATCATCTTCGGTGAAAAGTGGGTGTCATTATCACACCACCAATCACAACCCGCGGCCATTCATTAAAAGTTGAATTATATAATTACCCAGACTAATATTAAGAAACTGAATTGTATTCATATTGAATCAATAATCAATTAAGTATTTATATATCTGGCGCTCTACACATTTGTCTACCCCTTCGGGGAATACAGGCGTAACCATGTATGTACACAACCCAACCTGTTACAATTACCGTCTTGGCCAAACCAACATATAGGCAAACGTTTATTCACGATTGACTAAAGGTCATTTACGAAAGGTCAGCCTGACCCGTAGATAAGGTATATTTACATGATAAAAGGAGGTCGACAATAGGAAGTCGAACCCTATGTTTGGAACGTTTTACCCGCTATTAGGTGAAGGGTACGGGTCCAACAAATATTGCGGGAAGGCTCAGGTCAAGGCTAAAATGGATTGACGTTTGACACGACACGTGTGGCCGAGTGGTTTGGTTAAGCTACGAAAGCTTACCGGTTCGAACCAGCACATTACTGATTCATCAAACGAATTTAGTGCTTTTACATCAACGCCGGTTCTGCGGTTAGTAGTTATGTGTTTAAAAGTGAACTTTTCTAAGTTTACTAGTCGCTTGTAAGTAGATATTGCGGCCGCGCTACGTACGAGGACAAAGACCGGCGCCGGCGAAGCAAATTCAAAATATCTTTATTTGATTAGACTTCTTACAAAGTACTTTCAAATCGTCAGAATACTTTAGGACATTATACATGATTATAAATGTTACCACCGGGTTCGGAAGGTAGCTTTTGTTGAGAAGAACCCGGCAAGAAACTCAACAATTACTCTTTTAAAAAAATATATACTGTACAATGTTATTGGTTACAGTATTTATATCTAATGAATATAAGCCCATGGACACAGTTCAAATGCTCAATTGTCAAATATAATAACTAAAATATTACAAATATTTGTGAGCATGACAAATTCCAGACAGTCAAGGCAAAGATCAAACTAAGATTAATTAATTGTAGCAAAAGTACAGTGCCAATGGGAAGCGGGCCTCACCACCGACCACTCGCCTTCGGACTTCGCTGGATGACACCTCTCTTTTATAATATTGTATAGGACGTGAAGAAATGGAATCAGCTCCTATTGATTCAAATTTTATTTTTATACCACTTAACTCGTTATAGGACCATCGTAAATAGTGTGAAATGAGAAGACTGATGTCAACTTGTAGATCGTTTATTGTAGTACAATATTATAGTATACAAGTACTTTGAACACGTAAGGTGGAGTTACAGAAAGCTATTGCACGCAAATCCCTCGTAATGATTCTATCTAAAAGTAGACAATAATTATTTAAGTATAGTGTTTCTATAGAGACTACTGCTCTATATCGATCAATTGACATTTACATTAACACTCAGCTTATCCACAGATAAACACGAACACGACTATTAGTTCAGTGTTATATACTCTATATAACAAACAGTAGCCGTAATATCTTTGACGCCAGTCAATCATAGACAGTTATATTGTGGTCACATAATACCTGGACAGTCGTTAACCAGGTCAGCCATGCCTGAATATGGACATGCCTGCCAGCCGCTTAGAGGTTGGCGTGGCCACCCACCTAGAAATCAGCTCATATCGCACTGAAGTGTTGAAGCACATACAAAAATATAATGTACCTACATATTTTTTATACATTCTTTACCTTTACATAAATACACACAGATAAATAAAATTGAAGTGTCTGTTTGAAATTACAAATTAACAGCTTTACTCTAAATGAATGTGGGAAGTAAATACGGTACTCATATAAAAAAACCTATTTAAATAAAATTCTCTCTTTGTCTGTTTGTTCCGGATAATCACCAAAATGGCTGGACCAATTTTTACGGGATTCTCACTATCAAATAGCTGATGTGACCAGGAGTAATTTAGGTTACTTTTATTTAAGAAAAACAGCAGGGGTCCGCGGGTCACCCATCAAATTAAGTTTCCAGATTATTAATACAATATACCCCCTACTATTGTTAATATTTTCTTACATACTAAATGCATGTTAAAATCTGGTTTCCCAACGTCATTAAATCCATTATCCCGTTTAATTCAGTCCCGATGGAATAAAATGGCAGGGCGCCAGGTGTATTTCCCGGGAGCAAAGTTTACATAACAGCTTCGTATAAACATGCACCTGGCCTTCAGTTACAGGTGTTAACAGTTCCGGGCTTTCACCAGATAATTGGTTTTTGCTAATAATTTTGATCATTGGGAGAGGCCTATGTTCAGCAGTGGACGTCCTATGGCTGATATGATGATGATGATGATGAATAATTTTGGACGTGAAGTTCTATTAATGGAAATAATAATAAATTCAATTGTCCACACACAGCATGGCATGGATCAGCGGTTCTATTCCCTAACTTTTGAGTGATGATCACTTTGCGTGTACAACGATCAAGTGAAAAACAGGCGTTTTTGACAGATTTGGTATTCCCTAACGTCACTGTCCAACTAAAATGACGTACTGAGTGGCTAACCGCATTGATAGCCACCGTAACCATTTTTGACAGGAGTTTGTGTATCGATAAATCAAAAGTTGCGATTTTGTAAGCAAAGCGAATTGGTACTTATTCGTTGCGCACTTTAATTTTTCATAGCAACTATCGAAGCATAGAAAATAATAATAAAATAAAATTGATCCCCTGGTGGATCAAAAATGTGGATCAGAACGGCATAGCTCTATCAAAAAGATACCATATCTTACTTATTGTAAATTTACAAATTTTGTTGTTCTCAGAGGGCGTAGACGATTCACTTTTTTAGGTATTTTGGAGGAGCTCGTGGAACAGTTGTAAGTTGCGAAGTAAAACAACCCTAACCCTAGCCAGTAATTGGATGGGTGACCGAGTATCCTCCGTGCCTCGGAGAGCACGTTAAGCCGTCGGTCCCGGTTGGCAATTTATCATCTTGCGCAATCGTTACAGGTCACTCGGAGGCCTAAAATAGTCTGACAACTGATTTAATCCAGATCACAGATTTTCCTCATCAAAGGGGTTGCGAAGGTCAGATGGCAGTCGCTTCGTATAAAAATCAGGTGATCAGCCACATCTGGTTGAACCAAGCTCCCCTAATAATGTGACATTTGAAGATTTGCCTGTCAAATTGTATGGATGGATGTTAAAGGTAACATTGTTTCCAGATCAATATTGGCTATCATAAGACAATATTGAAAAATAAAAATCATATTACTAAGCCTTACTACTAGTACTTAGACGTAGTTTCGGGTAACAGCCACTGAGAGACAAATATACTAATTATACTTCAGATGAGCGAGACGGCAAGACAAAACCGTCAAACAAACAATGAACCAATCAACAAACAACTTAACAATAATGATAACTCAAACAGAAGCATCTCAAGGCCGGGCTCCTTCGAAACCAATCCTAAATTGATTTTCAAATATCAGATTCAATTACAAAGACTCTCGTTTCATGGGACGAACTAATTTCAGTTTGGACACAAAGGTACGAACGATGGATCACGGATCCGGAGAATTCGGACCCGAGGCCTTTCAATTAACTGCTCCTTTTACATGTAAACTTGCGATATTTTATATTCAAGGCTGTCGAATGCTTTGAGGAAATGGACGGATTACTGTATGCAAACTTAGTCCTCCCATTTCACGAGTTGGAATTATAAAGTCTAAGTCTAGCAGTAGGGTTTCTAAGCTGCTAGACTGCGAAATATTGCTGAATAATAAACAAAAGATTTACATACATACATATACTCACGCCTGTATTCCCAGAAGGGGTAGGCAGAGGTTTTGTAATCACAACACCCAATTTTTACCGAAGTACCAACGTGACAGATGGTGAGTCTATCGCCGTCTCAGACACTTTACATACGTCATTGAATTACTTCTCAGAAATATGCAGGTGTCCTCACGATGTTTTCCTTCACTGTAAAGCACGTGGTGTGAAATCACTTTACATTAGTTTTTTATAAAAACTCATGAGTACAGGCCCCGCTGGGATTCGAACTTGCGTCGCTTGCGTAGCATGCGACTGCTCAAACCTCAAGGCCACGGCTCTTTTACATTTACACAGATTTAGAAATTATAATTTTTTACATGTCACACAAGTTGACATTCTAAATTCTTAAACATGGTAAAGAAAAATACGAATACGAGGCGGGACTCTCTGCAAATCGTACAGTTGCTCTGCCAACTGAGCTTCTCGTGGTCCCACCCCCACTATTTTCGCTGAGCGCTCATAATTTTTGTCGACATCTGTACAAACATATGAAGGAAATTAGAATACATAATAGGTATTTATTTCAAAATACCAGTTAATCGGTCTATATACAGCACCGTTTTATAGTACGCGTGAAATAAATAGCTATTCACACTTTAAAGAGTAATATTACATTAGGTACGAAACTAAGACAATTTCGTAATATTTGTGTTCAGTTGATTTGGCAGTGTCACGCCCTCAACTTGGCTTGGCGGTTTGCCAGCCGTTAGCTCGTGTGAGGCAAGCCTGGAATGATCCCCAGATAATGGGAATGTCAAGTTGACACTACAAGATTACTTCAGATGGAAGATATTTTTGGATGTCATATTCAGGTATTCATAAATAGTTCTTACGTCACTAAAGCATAGAATAAATATAAGTTGGCTACAAGCAGTACGCAATCTATGGACAAATCGTTTGAAATTACCCACTCACACAGGTGCGTGCATCTACGAGATTACAAGAGACTCCCGGCGTAATGTCAGTAAGGGGTGTCATGTAGCGACTATGAACATTTTTCTAAACAACAAATTGACATATTGACGTTACTTTGACAGTTAATCCTGACGCTCGATGGAGCATACGTTCTTATTCTTAAAATGTTTTTTGATGAAATATCAGATAGATATTTAGGTATTTATAAATTGTTTATTATGAGCCGTGGTGACCATGGGGTTTAACTAGTCGCCTGCTATGCAAGCGACGTAAGTTCGAACCCCAGCGGAGCTCGTACCAATGATTAAAACATATGAACAATGATTTCACACCGAGTGCTTTACGCTGAAGGAAAACTTCATACTCATCATATCAGACATATGTATAGCGCCTGAGATGGCCTTAGACTCACCATCTGTTACGTTGGCACTTAATCATCTTCGGCTTATATGGGTGTTGTTAGTATAACACCTCTGCCTATCTCTTCGGGGAATACAGTGAAATAAAGTTTCAGAGGTTTTGTTTCGGCGAGGAACTAGGTTGAGTATCGATATAATACACTTACTGTATCGCCAAGATACGATATCGATACGGTTATTGATAACTAGAGTGCGATGAACGGTTATTTACGATCACACACATTTGTATTACGATATTTGAAACCTGGTAGAACCCACCAGGAAAGCGGGCTGAGGCATTTCTCGCTCAGAGAATCAGCATTGCTCTTCAACGTGGCAATGCTGCCAGCCTTCTTTGCGCGATCCCGAGAGACATCGATTTGAGCCAAGTTTTCTACATGTAATTAGTTTAAAGTACACATTATTTTTAATATTATTAAGTAACATATGCTCATACCATCCCAGAAGGGTCCTCGAAGGGGTAAGCAGAGCACATTTTGCCGAATATGATGTAGTGCCATCGTGACAGAGCAGGCGACTGCTCAAACCTAATTTTAGGAACTGATTGGCTTTCCTAACCCTTGCATTTAAGTAGAGAAAGTCATACATAAAGCTACGAAAAAGGTGCCTTGTAAATCTTATTCAACAATCTTAAACACTTTCTCAATTGTAAACTACAAATAAAGTATAACATTTTCATCAGCGTTCTACAAATTGCCCCGAACCGTAGGTATTCCTTTGTACGGGACCTGCTCCGAGCGAGCCCACCGACGCTGGGACCCCTCTGTGTACCGGCTGATTGAGTTATCGATTGTCTAGCGGTCTACATTTAATACTAATGGAATTATTAAACATCTAACACTGTTTGATACGAACTATAGAGATAGCTCAGCAGGTTAGCAATCAATATGATGAACTCAGTATTTATCAAACTTGTAGACATATTCTTGAACAGAGTAATAACTAAGTTTCTTGCCTGGTTCTTTTCAATGAAAAAATCCTGTATAATAATGTCATTACGACGATTTGAAAGAACTTTATTGAAAATGGAATCATAATTACATTTGCTTACGACTGTATTCCCCGAAGGAGTAGGCAGAGGTGTTGTAATAACAACACCCACTTTTCACTGAAGTGGGTGTTGTAATAACAACACCCACTTTTCACTGAAGTGGCGACGTGACATATGGTGAGTCTATCGACGTCTCAGGCAGTATACATACGTCTTTGAATTACTTGTCAGACATATACAGGTTTAATCACGATATTTTCCTTCACCGTAAAGGACGTGGTATATCACTGCACATAACGATTCGAACTTGTCGCTCATGTAGTAGGCGACTGTTCAAACCCCACGTCCACCACAGCTCTATATTAAAGTCAAATCATTGAAGGTCAAACAAGTTGGTAAACAATTTTATAACCCGCATCACCCTGTCTAACACAGTGTTATATTAACGCTCGCTCCCTTAAAAGATTAAAGACATACAGCGTCCGACATTAATAATTATCTTCATTCACAGACGACGTTTACTCTCGTCTGAAGCAAAACAAGTTAATAAAGCCTCCTTTAATCTGGCTGAAGGCTCGTGTTTGTTTGTGAAGCTCTGTTTTTCTGAAAATATATTTATTTATTTATCTTGTAGCTTACTTATATGTATGTATGTTTTTCTGGTCAAGATACAGCCTTAACTACGTACTATTGAGTTCTGTTATCAGATTTTTTTCCTTATTCCTAAAGTTCATGAGCTTAGGTTAACTCAAAATATAACCCACAACGATGAAATTAGTTTTTGATGCTCTAGCGGTTATAAAATATTTGAAAAGCATAACGTATGACTTGGATAAGAAAGCGCCTTGTCTGATATCGAAGTGTCCGCCAAGCTAGCGTACACATGGTGGAATTATGGTCGGGAGTATCCTCCAAATATAGTGCTTAAATAGTGCCTAATTAGTGTCATATTAAAAAAAAAATCCATTATATAACGGAAATACAAGACATTGGTTGTCGTACGCAAGCTTAACGGCAAGCTAGCATACACATCCTATATTTCGATAACGGCTTGCACAAGGGTGATACTTTACTGTCCAAAAATAGAGTCACTCTATTTAAAAATTAAATTGTATTCCTCTAGAAGATAACCGTTGCTAATAAAAATACTACCTATTAACTCTCTTTTAGCCAAGTGATCCAATCTATTTTGATATATTTAAACGTTAAGAGCCGTGGCCTTGAGTTTTTCTAAACATCTTATGTACAGAGATTTCACAACACGTGTTTAACGGTGATGGAAAACATCATGAGGAAACCTGCATATTTCTGAGAAGGAATTAAAAGACGTATGTATAGTACCTGAGACGGCGATGGACTCATCCTCTGTCACGTTGCCACCTTATCATCTTCGGTGAAAAGTTGGTGTTGTTATTACAGCACCTCTGCCTACCCCTTCGGGAAATAGCGTGAGCATTTGTACAACTCGTATTCGAACAGAACTGGGAATCTACCAGCGTATTAAGAACTTCTGAGCTTCGACGCTTCGTTTGGCCACCGTAAAATGAAACGTCAAAGTAAAGAAGTCCTAATACATACTGCTTAAACAATCATAGTTGCCCCCTTGGACCTAATAGGCGGAAAGGATAACATCAAACATATGTAGCTATATGGAGCGCATTGTAACCTTCCAATCACTCAAGGCCCCATGAACCCTCATGCATATTCAGTTATTCACACTCTCAACTTCAGTGATACGGGAGAAGGGCAACAGATAACTGTATAGAGTCTTATAGTTGTGACCCAGATTCAAATAATATCCCCTCAGAGGTAGAAATACATGGAATCGCAATCAGGTTTTATGAGGAACGGTTACAAGCCAACTGTAAAATCATTGAAACAGTTTAAGCTGGCTTGCAGATTATAAAAACTAAACCGTCTTCTAAAAGAGAAAAATATAATTACATGTTTATTATAAATAAAGCTATCCATGAAATAAAGTATAGGGGGTGAAACCGCGAGACTAGCTAGTAATTTTATAAGGAGGTAAACTTTTTATGAAAAGTTATTCCACGCGCTTGTCTCTGACATAAATCATACAGGCGAGTGACACCTCTTTAGCAGTAACCGCGCTCCAAGAGGCTTTTATGATTTTTTTGCCTAATTTGTGGGAAATATACGGTCCTATTTTTCCAAAGGGAAATGGAGCTTGAGTTTAAAATCCAGCTACAGGACCGCTGTGCGATAAATGCTTAAAAAATAACAACTCTATATAAATAAAGGGTTATTTGCGCTGTGTCCCGAAAAGTAAGTTCCATTTACACCGTGGCCTTAATTCTTTATTTTTCATTTTCGTTGAGACCCGAAAAATTGGGCCACAGTGTAAATGGTAAAATATATAAGGAAGGAATTTACTCAGCAGTGGGACACGACAAGCTCATAATAATAATCAAATAAATAAATGTATAATACTCCTAACATTATTCATTCTGTACAGCTATGGTACTGATTTTTTTACCTCAGTCGAGGAACTTATTGTACACCCAGATTTCGCTAGATATATTTTAGTCGAGCCGTGAGTAGAGCCGTGGTGGCCTTGAGGTTTGAGCAGTCACCTGCTACGCAAGCGACGCAAGTTCAAATCCCAGCGGGGCCTGTACCAATGAGTTAGTATGTACAGTGATTTCACACCACATGCTTTACGGTGAAGGAAAACATCGTGAGGAAACCTGCATATTTCTGAGAAGTAATTCAATGACGTATGTAAAGTGTCTGAGATGGCGATGGACTCACCATCTGTCACGTTGGTACTTAATCATCTTCGGTGAAAAGTGGGTGTTGTGATTACAACACCTCTGCCTACCCCTTCGGGGAATACAGGCATATGTATGTATGTATTCTCACATACCAACATGTTGGTTGTCAAATTCATTTTCAAACACCGCGAAAAGCATAAGAAGTTTTTGGACAGGTTGTAATATGATATTTAAACTTTTAATTAAAGCTGGCAACATTGTACCCATGTAACATATTCATGAAGTTTTCAGGCGTATTATAGTTTAACATTATACCTGCCACTGTAAAGTTATTTAATAGGTTTGGAATCATTATGTTCATGACCTTATCCCATACACAGTTAGGGCCGGCACTTCATTCAACCCGATGTGGCTCCATGTTAGTCGCAATCAACTCATTAACTCCTTGTCCGTTATGCGTGTCTGGTACTTCATGTGTCATATCTTCCTGGCCTTATCCCATAGGCCTTATCTCTATATACTCTATACATAAATGCAGATAAATAAGATTAAAGATTATTTTTGTGTGATTCGAACGTCTGTCGCTTGTGTAGCAGGTGACTGCTCCAACCCCAAGGCTTTCACTGGCAGATAACTAATGTTACAAAAAGTTACGCAAATTTTATTAAAAAAACATTAAGTTTTCCACGGGAATGAAATTAAATCGACGTTGGTGAAACCGCAGGGTACGGCTTGTTTATTATTAACTTAAAAACTAAACACCATTTATAACATACGTATCATGTTTTAAAAATGGACATTAAAAAGTAAAAAATACTTAACGAAAAATGTCTGAATAGATAAAATAAAATAAAAAGTTTATACTCCGCGTTCACTGTGCTTGAATACACTTTTTTGTTCATTTGATAAACGTTGTATACACTCGAAAGGTTATATTTTTATTCAATGTATCACCTGACCATTTATCATTACATGTAGATGTGTGCGATATTGTGAGGTCTATTGATTCTCCATTAGTCCATACGCACCGGTCTCGGGGGATGAATTGAATACCGTAAGAGCTGTAGCTCTAAAAAGGTCACTTAGGGAGAATCATAATGTGATCCGAATATAATTCATCATCGAAATGACAAAATGGTCACTTAGGTGCAATTCATATTATGATTCATTAATGATTACAATAGTTGTAGATGTTAGTACCTAACTAACTTTTCATGATGCTATTTGTCACAAAAGCAATTCAAATTTTACCTAGCGAATTTAGCTTCAGCTAAATCTGATTATAAAGTATATTTTGTTGTATAAGCATATTGTAAACAATACTGTTCTTATTTTCCTGATTTCTGTTTAGCCACTAAAATAATATTAACTATTAGTAAAGAATGAATCTGTAATTGGCACTAAGAATAGACTGTATAATCTTGCTGCTCTCTGCTGTAAAAAAGAAAATTGTGGACCATTTTAGGAATCTTTATAGGAAAGTGTTAAACAGGTAAATTGCGAAATATTGATCATTTGCGAATCACAATATAAATTGCACGTCAGTGATCATTTTATTATTTCGATGATGAATCATATTCGGATCACATTATGATACTTCCAAAGTGGCCTTTTTAGACCTACTGACCCAATGACAGAGCAATATCAATGCTTTAAATTCATTATCTCTAGAAAGTTACATACAAGTGTAAGCGGCTACTGCAGACAATGGCATATTTTTAAAAATATTAGATTGGTCATCGATTGACCACAAGCGCTAAAATGAGATTGACGGTATAACTGATGCAACTCTTTCCATTAGTCTCTGTCCAGTGCCATCTCTTTGACCTCCCTTTCCGACATGACAGACACCTTATCAACTTGTCTCATGTATGTTACCAGAAGGGAAGAGAGGAAGACCAAGTCCTCTTCCTCTCTTCCCTTCTATTATGTTTTTATCGCTGTCATGTCACACAAGTTGACCAATCATCTTTCCCCTTTGATATTTAAGAAATCTTAATTCAAACAATATCGAGACTGACTTTAGCTGAACTTATTTTTTTAAAATCAGATTTGTAGTTACATAGTTTACCTACCATTTACAAACAAACTTCATCTGTTCCAATATTAGTAGAAACCGTACGTAAGTAACCTCACCGCCAGTTTCTGGGTCATTAGTCCCGGGAAAAACTCCGACAAAACCTTTAAGGGTCTTACACTCGACTTGTGTCATTTAACGTTGAATTTTTAAGCATCACCGCATACCTCTTTTGTGCTTTTTTGTAAAACGAAGTAAATACGACAAGATTGGTTTTCATGATTTATTTCGTAATGCGTAAATGTATATAGAGAACAAATTTTTCATGTTCCCTGATGGAGTTATTGGTAATTTAGGTTACAAAAAAGTATATAATATTACAACGCTATATTCTGCTTTTATAAGTATACAAATTACATAGTTATCCTAATGAAGTGTAGTCCAGTATGTGTTGAGGGTCCACCAGCCTGCGGACGTCCGTCTGGTCTGTTTTCAACACGCCACGTATATATACCTGTATACGGAATCAGAATTTCGGAAAAGGCTCCAATGATTTTCATGAAATTTCGTATGTTGGGCGTTTCGGAGGCAACCAATTGATCTGAAAACTAGCTTAGGTTTCAGTTTCAGAAAACATCGTTTTGACTATGTTTTCAGGCAATGAAAAACTCTTACAATATAAAAGTAAATTTCGCCGATATATTCTGTCGAGTTATGATGCTCAGACGTGAGGTTACGGGGCTATAATTTAACTAGAATACCTTGTTCGAGTCCGAATATTATCATACATAATATATTCATTCTTATGGTCACACCTGTATCCCATGGGGGTAGGCAGAGGCTGTTTGCCACATTCTAAATGTCAAGTTCTTTTTTTTGAATATCAAACGGGACATTCAGTTATGCCCTCTTAAAAACAAGTTTATAGACTTATCCACGGTATTTTCCCTCACCGTAAATATACACGGCATATTTTTGCACTATTTCTTTAAACCAATTATAAGCAGGATGATAACTCTGACCAGTAATGATATACTATCCAAGAGATCGATTGTGAGAGCTAGTTGAATATGTGCTGTGTCGGCTAATAGCGCTCTATGAATAATTTAACGAGCCCCGGCTACATTTTCATCCGTGCAAGATGGTGGCGTCTGGCCGAAGTTCCGTATATACTGATGAATAGTATAATTTCAAATTCTCAATTAGGATTACCAATTTAAAAAAATGATTAAAAATGTATCTTAAATTACCAAAAAAACTAAATACACAAGCTGCGAACATAGTACAGAAGCATATTTTTGAAAAGAGTAATTACTGAGTTTCTTGACAGGTTCTTCTCAGTAAAATCAATCTTGCGAACCTGGTGGTAGCATCCTTTATAATAATGTCTGACGATTTGAAATAAATTTGTTAAAAGTCTAATCAAATAAACATATTTTTAATTTTGAATTCAATGAGCTTAGAGTGAGTTTATAAACTCCATTAAATACATTACACTTGATCCTTATTATGTGTGTCCGGTTTTTGAATTACTTCTCAAACATTTTCAGGTTTCCTCACGATGTTTACCTTCACCGTAAAGCACGTAGTGTGAAATCACTGCACATAAGTTTTTTATAAAAACTCATTGGTACAGGCCGCTGGGATTCGAAATTACGTACTTTGCATAGCAAGCGATTACTCAAACCCCATGACTCCCGCGGCTCCCTGACTAACTTAACTATATTTTTATACGAGTACATAATGAAATGTATATTCATAATCTTCCTTTAAGAAGGTACCGAAACAGCCAACTGCTACCAACGTATTTTCCAATTCTGCAAATTCAACGTAAGCTTGTGAATAAAAATGTACCTATGTATTGAAATACTTAAAAATAATGATTATAAGACGCAATTACTGCCTGTCTCGACAAACACGCAAAATCGTCGCAGAGAAAATTGCCTCATTAAAAATTCCCGAGCTTTACCCCCCTTGCAAGACCCTTGTCGAGGCAGTTTCACAACTTTCCCTTTGCTAAAAGCGAAGTTGCTTTTCGCGGTCTGTTTGCTTAGAATTAATACGATTTTTAAAGCTATATGCTTGTAAGAGTTATTTTTTCTCGATTACCGAGTTTCTAGCCAGACCTGTTGGCGGTAGATTGTATACTCCTGTATAATCCAGTCGTTCTGACGATTTGAAAGAGGTCAGGACCCACTTGTCCCCTGAAATTCTTGAGGTGTCCACTCGACCCCTGATCTATCTAAAGTACTAGAGCGTCAGATGTATAATGAATAGCTTCAATGATTTTCGACTATATGTCCGTATCTTAACGTTACATTTATACCAGGAGACGAGTGGGTACCTTCAAATATATATATGTATACTAGCTGTGCCCGGCAAACGTTGTATTGCCATATTTTTTTTTGGAGTGGACTACCCCTAACATTTAGGGGGATGAAAAATAGATGTTGGCCGATTCTCATAGATACCGGATAAGCACAAAAAATTTCATCAAAATCGGTCATGATCCATCCATGAAGACCGTTCGGAGGAGTATGGCAACGAAAACTGTGACACGAGAATTTTATATATTAGATATAAACATTAGTAGTTGCTCGTTAGTCTCGTTAAAACTTGAGAATGGATGGACTTATTTGAGTGATTTTGTTCTTGATGTATTTATGAAAGTTCAGGGAAGGTTTAAACGGTGAAAAACATAAATAATTAGTTAATGAAAAGGTGATACGAAATACGAAGTTCATCTATTCCACAAATTAAAAATCGACTGTTCTCCTCCCGGGGACCAATGGGCAGCTATAACTACAAACAACTTACAAGCTTTATTCTGGGGTACGAATATTGGGGGCTCAGTGGATCCTGACCTTTATGTACTTTGTTAAATGTGTAATCGAATAAAAATATTTTTGAGTTTGGGCTTTTCCAGAAATTAATGGAAAACGGCGTTCTGTACGCATGTTTTTTGTAGTAGAATTGGTTGTTGTGTAAGTTATAAGTTTCAGTTAAATACTGCAGATCCGGTTTCATGAGTGTATAAGACAATGCCGGAAATGAAGTTATAAAACCAGAGGGACTTTAGACAACCCCTTAGCTCTGCTATGAATGTACTGTTCATAAGGTCGTAGGATTATTTAACTTTAAGGAAAATTGGCGACATTCTTGATGTGCTAGTAATGCTAGATATTCAAAGTACCTTTTTATTTATTTATTAAGTTTTTAGCAATCCAAATATTATATAAATCTACACATATAAATAAAATTGAAGTGTCTGTGTAGCTAAATAATAACTTTTCACTAAACGCACAAGAAAATATACACGGTACAGAAACACCAATTAGAAAAACCAATTATTTTAGTTTTTCTCTGTCTGTCTGTTTGTTCCGGCTAATCTCCGAAACGGCTGGACCAATTTTAACGAGAATTTCACTGGCTGATAGCTACTGTTATAAGGAGTAATGTCGCCTACTAGTAGTTATACTACTATAATACAATAAATTAAATCAACATTATATATAAAGTTTAGTACATTGTAGATAGGTTAACAGGCATAGGCTTGTCAATCAAAAAAATTAAAAAAAAAACTGTTTTTTACAGTTAAAATAATGTAGATTTTAAGAAACTTCGCACTAGGAACTCTGGGCTTATTTTCACGTAGATGTGCGCGTTTGTGTGAATATGTCATGTTAAACCGTGGCCATGTCCTTTCATTTCCTCTATTTATTTAATGGCGATGAGCTTAAATAAAACTATTCCGCCAATATCAAGTGATTGTTGAGAAAAATATCTTGTAAATTGTTAAAAATTCCTTCACATATTTTGGATTCCTCACTGTCTATTTAATTTTTCTAACTCGTGGCCATGTCAATACGCACGTAACGAAATTCGTTGACGTTTTAATATGTCAAAACTGCGTGGATGCAGAAGTAAAAATAACACGACCATAAATTGTCAGCATAAAAGAGGCTTCGTATATGTTTCCGCTCCTCCAGCCCACACACACAACTATTGCTTTTATCAAATTGGAAAGAGAAATAGATAAAAATACTAAGGGAACTTTGCAATCAATGATACTATTTTCAGGCTTTACCGCCTTAGCAACTCGCTTGCACATACTGCATAGCGACTTGCTACCGTACCGTAAAAGTTTCCGAATACCCACATGTTTTCTAAATTGTAACATGACATTAGTTAATATTTCTAATATTGTCAGTCAGTTATAGGTAGCCAGTAAAATAACTGTAATGTTTAAATATTAATGAACGTTAAGAAATCATGTACTTACTTAATACCATTGACATGTTTAAATCACCACGCCTAACGGAACGGCAAATGCATACTAAACTTATCTTTCTCTGTAAGTGAATTGTAAATTCTTAAGAGAAATAAAGTTCTATAACCACATTTTATTGAGTTTCATGTTTGTTTTTCTAAAGTAGCAATCAGGCTGTGTTGCGTCTGGGGGATATTTTCATTTATTTAAGCTTTTGTTAGCTTGTCCGGTCTCATAATGATAAAATGTAGCCTGGTTCTTCCTTTATTTCTTCATAGTTTATTATTGTATATTTTTCTTACAATTTCTCCCTGGCCTTATTCCATACATTGTTGGGGTCGCCACTTGATTCACCCCGATGCGGCTGATCACTTTTTCACTGATCGGTTTTTTATACAAAGCGACTGCCATCTGACCTTTGTAACAATCAGACCCGACGGTTCCCAACGTGCACTCCGAGGCATGGAGAGAACTCTTGCGTGTCACCCATCCAAAAACTGGCTTGGGTTTAAGTTGCTTAACTTCGTTGATCGAATGATATGCGATAAGAAATAAATTTATTTATTATTTCTAGTTTCTATTAATCTTATTATAAATTAACCCATAAGTATGCAAGTTGATGCATGAACAGTAATCTTTGCCTGTAATTGGGATATGGGATTCATGCCTGAGTATAGCCTATGGAATGATTTATGTATATTTAATGTTTGTAGCTCTGTGGTATATACAAATATTTTATTTTAGCAAATTCAGTTTAGCAGTATCACCGTGAAAAAAGAGAGTGAGTGGGGAGAACGTGCGATCTCGCTCATTCCCAGCAAAGGGAAGATATTTCAGTCCAGCAACTGTTCTACTTGGAAACGTGTGTATATACTGCAATGCGCTTGAAAACTTTTATTGCGCGATTGAGGTTCTCGTGTATTTGTACTCAAACTTCACGCTGCTACAATAACGGACACACACGGGGCATTTAATGATCATAAAGAAAATTAAATTAATAAATATTATAACCTTCAGAGAAAACCCGTACTTCAACCGCGGGCCAACTAGGGTCGTTTTAAGAAGAAATTTTATTGTCGTCTACACATCATATTAAAAGTCATTCTTTGTTGACTATCTGACTGACCGATATATCGACGCATAGCCAAAACCACTGATTCTAAAGACATTTTGAGGGTGTGTTCACACACCCCTAACAGAAAATAAATCTATAAAAAAAGGTAAGTTCTTGGTCGAATACCACGCAGGCGAAGCCGGGGGGGTTAATAAGTATAAAGTAAGCATTAATAAAAAAATATTCCATCAAGATTATTATGGAAATGATTTGTAAAAATGCCAGAACAGAAAAGCCATTAGCTTATTGTTCACGTTAGTGGAGACCGCGATGCACCGGAATATTTTATCGCCATTTTGCACGATGCCATTAGCTGCTGCCCACGCCCACTAGTGGACAAGCACTGCCCTCGTATCCTGACATGTGTCAGATGTGGGTGTGAGATTTATTGGGTGGACACTGGGGTTGGAAATAAAACAAGTAAATTATGTAATCAACCTTTACGAGTTTTCTATTTATGCCTTGATTTAAGAGAAGTTGCGGAGTGAGGTATATAAGCTACTTATGAGATTACGAAAACTTGAATGAAACCATGATTCGCCAGCCTTACAGGCTGCACTCAGGCATATAAAAAAAAACAGGCACAATGTTTTTTTCTCTGAACACATCGACCAACTTATAGTCGCCGCGCTTAGGCATACCTTTCAAAACAGTTGTAAGTACGTTTTATATTGCTCACGGCAACTGCGTACATAAAACACGTACCTTAACTATCGTCTTCCAAGAAGGGTCCCCTTATGAAAACGTTGTATCAAGTAAAGAAAAAGCTTTCGTATACACCCCAACATGCCGTTTTTTATACCCACCTGATAGTGTAGAAAAATAACTAGTCCGCCATCTTGGATTATCCGCCATATTGGAGTTAGATTGACGGCAAATAGGTGATCGTTGTCATAGAATTATAGCATGTTACAACACCTGGACAAACATACCTACATACGTTGCAAGTTACTGATAAACTTGTAAAATATAGCAGTTAAAACAAATAAATGGCAATTTTAAAATCTCGCTCCATCGCTGCAAAGACTTTAAATAAAATAAACGTAGAATACAAAGCGTATAGGAAGAAAATGATAAACAAGACTTTGAATTTAGACAGCTCCTAATATCACTGCATTACGTTCTAAACCCAACCATAAGGATATAGGAGTAGAGTCTAAAGTATTGTTGTGACTAGTCCAAAGTCCAATAAAGTGCAGGACGGAATAGTGAGTATACATCTGGTTGCGATGGGGAATATTTATTTGGAGCCTTTTATAACAGATACAGCCATTTCGAGGTTTAAGCTTCAAATATGTCCGCCAACTGAACCAAAATAAGTCCACATGAGTAAATAATATGCTCTCACACATATACGCCGCACCGCAACGTCCCACCGCGTACTCACTTTCGATAGTATGTACTCTGTCTGAGCGTATGTAAACCTGACAGTCACATGTGTGCGTGTGCTTCAAAACACCACTTTTTTTAAGAGTTTCTGGTGGAATATTTGCTTGAATCGGTGTGCTTTCGCCACCTTGGATTTAATTATTTTTTTAAGCGAAAAATGGGAGCTTATTGGAATTTATAATTGTTTGACACTCGTGGGCCCGATTTCCCCTCATAAAAAACTATTAAATCAAGACATTGGAGACTGCGGTTCAGAGAGCCTAGTGAGTGTTATTCACTACCGCCGTCAGTCAGTCAGTCGTAAGTCATCGCGTTGACGTAAACGCAGATTTGTAACGATGACATGTGCCGACGATTTTTAGAAAACTCGCACCAGGCACTCTGGTCGCAAAAGCTCTAAATCTCATTTGCTCATGTGGCGGTAGGCAGCGGTATATATCACAAATCCAAATTATTACATGGACTAATGGATAGACATACGACTTTGTATTTTATGAAGCTTCAATAGGAATATCGGGTTAAAGTATTTATGTACAGGACAAAGTTATGACAATTTTCATCGACAGTCGTAAACTCGTCTGATGAGATATCTCTAAAAGTTAAAACAAGCAAGAACGCCATTCAGTAAAATGTCGTTTTCATTACCTACAATGTGGGTCATTTATTACATAAAGTTTCAATTACTTTGTACATGGGAGTTTTACGACTTGTAAAGGTATTTAGGGAGACATTACGAAGATTCCCCTTGTCCATTACTTATACAGATTTCGATAGTAGGTATAAGTACTATCAAAAATCCAGAGAACTCATGACAGTCCAGATATCTGGGACATGTATAATATAACATAATACGACTATAATATTAACCAGAGTATAATGATGGGCAAAATTGAGGGGAAAAAGCGAGTTGGAAGGAGAAAGTTGTAATGGCTCCGAAACCTAAGGGAATGGACTGGGAACAGCGTGGAAGAATTGCTTAAGCTTGAAGGACAAATTTGCGGAGCTGACGACCAACCTTCATTAGTGGAGCGGCGCAGCAAGAAGTAGAAGATAAGTACTATACAGGGGTGATTTGCATCGGTATCATATTAACGGAGAGTTTTGAATACAACATAAAACTATCATAATTAAAAAATTCCCTCAAAATAAGAGAAAAATAAATTTTGTGAAATAAATGTATGTACTTGCTTTTGAAGTTGGTGTTTGACACCAAGTTTGATGATACATTTGGCACCAACTTCAAAAGTAAGTACATACATTTATTTCACATAAATTTATGTCTCTAACAGGCGGTTTTTTATAAGAAAACGCAATAAATGTGTATACTCACACGGTTTCACCCGCGTAGTTCCTGTTCCCGTGTGAGTACGAGGATAAAATAAAGCCTATGTTACTCGCTGATAATGTAGCTAAACAATGGTCAATTTTTGAAATCGGTCCAGTAGTTTCTGAGCCTATTTATTACAACCAAACAAACAAAGTTTTCCTCTTTATAATATTAGTGTAGATAAAATACGATATTGGTGTTTCCAAGTTTGATATATTACCCGAAAAAATAAAATACCTTTTCGAGGAGGTGTAATTTCTAAATATTACAAATTCCAGCCTATAGCAAAAAGTAGCCTTTATAATTACTCCTTGTAACTTATCTATCCGTCAATCCCGGTAGAATCGTATGCGTAAAAGCTATTAATTCGGAATTACAAACATACCCTTCAATTTTATTTATCTGTATAGATATATACAAGAACAAAATTGCTCATTTAAAGTTATTATATAGAGAGATAAGTAGATATGATTCTTGACGACTTCTGAAGGAGTTATTTCGTTTAGTAATAAGTAGATTCATATGAAATAACACAATTGTTTGGCGGAAAACTAATCATTCCCAAATCAATCCGCAATCCTTGGGTGCTCAACCCATTTGCTCACAGAAAATATATCTTATTCGTTAACTAAATAAATCGCTACAAATAATATCCAATTATGCCACTAATCCAGAGCTTCAGCGATTCCTGATCTCGCAAAATCGTATTCAGCTCGAGTCGAATAAACTGATTATTGGTTTCCGGTCGAGCAGGCTGTATGGGGTGCTATTTATCTCGGTTAACTCACATTACCGTAGTTTTGGAGCAATTGCGTGTATCGGATATTCGGGTATCGATTCCTATTCCATTATCGTGGCAATCGGCACGAATCGAATACGCACCGCAGCTTTACAGAGGGCCCATGGTATTGTATTATACTTATAAATTAATGAAAATGTAGGATTCAACTTAATAAAACTCATTTATATTTAGCTACAGGTATCTGGGGATCAACTATGACCGATTAAGTACGTATGACACACTTCTTAGCTATGACATTTAATTTTATGGTACAAAAATTAAACGTTAAAGCTCAGAAGTTCTTAATACGATCTGCTTAAACCGATGATGGTAAGCCTCGGGGGCCCTACCATGACCTCTTATTGCCATGATAGTTAAACTCTTATTACGGGTCAGATGTATATGACGTGTATACATCTGTCACTGTCAAAAAGTGGAACTATGATGGCAATAAGAGCTTATAGTAAAGCAACTGTACTTATAACTAATTCATTGAATTTAATTATTTGGTTATTAGTGGGAACCCACTTTATTTATCAGGTCAGTTTTATATAGAAGTAGCTGTGCCCCGCGTAGACTTAATTTTGTGAGCATTCGGAGCTGGTAGCCAACCTTCATCAATTGGAGAGGCACTTGAAGAAGAATAAGGGATTCGAACGTGCATGGCTTGCGTAGCAGGCGACTGCTCGAACCCCACTACCACCACAGCTCTTAGCGGATACTCTTTTGCTATATTAAGTATATTAATTTGCAGAACATACAATATGGTTTATTGCTAAGGTATACGTTCAAGGTGGAAACGAACATTAGAATGTGTCAGTTGAAGACAAAGGAACAGATATTTGAACCAGAATTAATTTGAATCAAAATTGTTAATTCCCCTTGCAAATTGTTCCGCTGTAAATCCTCCGGTAATTGTTTGATGTGGATTTATAATAGCTATGAATAATTTATAACCTGAGCTGTGGTTATCTGCAAACAGATTTTGGGTACCTAAGGGCTATGAGGGCCTAGGTATGTTGCCTGTAAAGGTCAGGTAATTAGGATCTCATGCAATTTATAACAGACGAATAATAAGGAGGATATTCCCAGTCTAATAAATAGAACATATTTTATTTAACGCTGTGGTGATCTTGTGGTTTAAGCAGTCGCCTTACTACGCAAGTTCGAATCCCAGCGGGGCTAATACCAATGAGCTGTTCTAAAGAAGTGGAGGAATACATCGTGAGGAAACCTGCATATGTCTGAGAATCTGAGAAGCAATTCACAGACGTATGTAAAGTTCCTGAGACGGCGATAGAATCATCATCTGTCACGTTAGCACTTAATCATGTTCCCTACTAAATTCAAAATTCAAAATATCTTGATTTGATTAGACTTCTTGCAAAGTACTTTAAAATCGTCAGAAGGGCATAAAATACATTATACAGGATTATAAATGTTACCACCGGGTTCGGACAGTTGCTTTTGTTGGGAAGAACCCGGCAAGAAACTCAACAATTACTGTTTAAAAATTATTAAAAAATGTAATAAATTTGTCGGGAGATTTTGTTACTTGTCGGGAGTCTGGACAACACATGAAATGTCGGGAGAATCCAGTCGATTCCCGACCGAAAGTAACTTACTAATTAGCTTTAAGGCAAGCAGCAAGTTTAGTTTGGAAAGCGTCCTATTTGCGTACGATCGTTGATTCTGACTTTCATAATCGCCTACGCACAGACAAATTGAACAAAGTACTCTCATATTCGTTATTGTTTATCAAATAACATGAATAGATATTAAAATTGATTGGGAAAGTTTTTGAGTAACACTCCAATATAATAAATTGCTTGGCTGACAATTGCAGTCGATGGACTTGTGACATCTGATTAAAAGAATAGGATTTCAAATAGCTAAGCTAACATATTTGATATTTTAATTTGAATCTTTATACATACATATATGCAGATAAATAAAATTTAAGTGTCTGTTTGTAATGCCAAAATAACAGCTTTTCACTAAATGCATATGAAAGTTTATCCGGTATTGACATAAAAAACAAATTTTGTTCTTTTTTCTCTGTCTATCTGTTTGTTCCGGGTAATCTCTGAAATGACTGGACCGATTTTAACGGGACTTTCACTGGCAGATAGCTAATGTTACAAGGAGTAACTCTGGCTACATTTATTTAAAAAACAATTAGGGTTCCACGGGAGTGAATTTAAATCTACGCAGGGCACAGCTATTCTGTAATATAATTGATTTTGCTTTTAAGCCCATAACCGTGTTTTGTTGTGACCAAGTTGTTTGAGCAGTCCTGTATTAAGCAGCTATGCTAATATAACCACTCGAGGCTGCGCGTGAAGTCGAGCGAGTCGTAGAAACATCCTCCAATTTGTTCTTCTTTATTTATTCAGTTTAAGCTTAGGGAGCCAACCATGATCGTTTATGCAGCGCGTATTAAGGATTGACGTTAAATTTTACGGTATCAAAAAATTAAACGTCAAAGCATGTTAGGCCCTCAGGTTACATGAATACTATAAATATGGTAAGCATCTGATGATAAATGGCTATAGCAGGATGTAAATGGAGCGTAGCCTACCTTATAAGAGAAGAGTGGAATTGCTGGATCAAGATTTTCCACCCCACTGTCTTCACTTAGTACCATACCTACTGCAGGGGCAGAACATGCGCCTATAAACGGCTTATTCTTGCGTTTTGCGCTTTTGTCGACGTAAAACGTTCCCATACAAAATGAGGAAAAGACGCAGGCGATATCGAGAACGTAAGAGGAGCTCGTGGCACAGTTTCTATTGCGCACATCATTCGATCAGCGCAATTAAGCAACCCTAGCCCTAGTCGGTAATTGGATGGGTGACCGCCCGAGTTCCCTCCGGTTAAACATCATCTTTGGCAGTCGTTACAGGTCAGTCAGAGGCCTAAAATAGTCTGAAAACTGGTTTAACCCAGATCACAGATTTTCCTCGTAAAAGAGGTTGCGAAGGTAAGATGGCAGTCGCTTCGTATAAAAATCAGGTGATCAGCCACGTCGGGTTGAATCAAGTGCTGACTCCAACAATGTATGGGATAAGGCCAGAGAGATGATGATATCGTCAACGTAAAACCATGTTCAAACTCTATTCCTATACTCAACAAAGTCAAAAGCAGAAAGCTTATGGTGTAAGGACTTTAACCGTCTAAAAAAGATGTTCATTCGATCCACGTGTAATCCGATTTTATTAAGTAGATATAATTTTTTGTGTAGTGCCCGAACCATCACGAGGAATGCCGGGAATAAATTTGTTTGCATCCAAAAATATCTCAAATGGCTATCTATAGCAGATTTTCTCTGTAATAGTTCTTGGATATATAAACTGTGTTATTTCGGACTAGGTTGTTATTCTCAGTAGACCAGAGTCTAGACTAGTGCTCGGTTAATGTCAATAGAATCTTCCCCTATTACAGGGTTGTATTCGGGGAATACAGGTGTGGGCATTGTTATATAAAAATATGTACTTATGAGCAGTGATTGCTAAACCTGAGCTTTTGCAATGAAAGAAAACATCGTTATAAATCTAAGAGAAATTCCATAGATGTATGTATGGCCTAAAAAGGTGATTGATACACCACGTGCCACATAATCATTTTCGGTCAAAGTCAACCGTCAACTATCTGCCAGTGAAAGTTCCGTTAAAATTGGACCAGCCGTTTTGGAGATTAATCGGAACAAACAGACAGATAATTTAATTGTTTTTTTTTTATGTGAGTACTGTATATACTTTCATATTGCCAATTTATCATCTTTGGCAATCGTTACAGGTCAGTCGGAGGCCTAAAATAGTCTGACAACTGGTTTAACCCAGATCACAGATTTTCCTCGTTAAAGGGGTTGCGAAGGTCAGATGGCAGTCGCTTCATATAAAAATCAGGTGATCAGCCATATCGGGTTGAATCAAGTGCCGACTCCTACAATGTATGGGATAAGGCCAGAGACGATGATGTATACGATGATGTATATATACATATGCATCAAGTAAAAATCTGTTAATTTGGAATTTTAAACAGACACCCCAAATTTATTTATTTGCACTGATGTAAATACAAATTTTAAAGAGATCTAATTACTTACATCAACGTTTGTAAACATCCTTATGATAAATAGTAAGTTCTTTAGGTACTCCGTAACGTAGTTCCTTCAGTAGGTTAATTATGAAAACTTTAGACTCACCGTTCCCCCGCACTGGTCCATCCTCCATTCACTACCATAACACGAAACACTAGCGTATTATGAAACCGCACTGAATTTCAGTAAGCACTCCACCTCGCTCCTTTCAGGGACTATTTATAAAGCGTTTAAAGTGTAATGTTTATGTTTCAGGAGCGGCCAGCAAAGCGACCGGGTCCCACCATGGGTGGTTGGTGACTGGGTGCGCGCGCTGCCCCGTTGCCATGACAACCGACGTTTGCCTCCAAATATGCAGAGGAAATTGGACGTTTTTCAAATGGAAATTTCATTTGGTTTTTGGTAACGAGAAACGGTTTCGAAAACGTTAAATAAAGCTTGAGGTATTTTAGCATTATACTCAGATAAGCCACGCGGTTATCTATACAGATAAATAAAATTGAAGTGTCTTTAATTCCAAATTAACAGCTTTCCACTGAATATACCTATAAAATATACACATTTACACGTAAATATAGCACGCAACTCGCATAATATCTTAATTTTTTTTTCTCTTTTTGTCTCTCTGACCGTCTGTCTATTTCTTCCGGCTGGACCGGTTTTAACGAAACTTTCACTGACAGAGAGCTGATGTTACAAGGAGTAACATAGGCTCAATGTATTAAAAAAACATTAGGGTTCCGCGGGCCATCTATGAAATAAGTCTACGGTCAAACCGAAATATCACAGAATCTTAATATCATCATGAATTTAAGAGTAATAACTCTTGTCGGTGTAACCGATGCATTTCTTTCCACTTGTCTCTGTCCAGTGCCATCTCTTTGACCTCCTTATACGTCATGACAGAACATTCCTTAACTGAAATCTTCTCTATTCTTATGCAGTCTATTATTATGCAGTGAGGATCATTTGACTACTATATATTGGTTTTTTATAAAAATATCAATACAGCAAGCTTAAGATGATTGACTTTTATTAATAAGTGACGTTATAAGGGAGTTTGAGGTTTTGACCGGCTCGAATTTACATACATACATACGTCATATGCTCACGCCTGTATTCCCCGAAGGGGTAGGCAGAGGTGTTGTAATAACAACACCCACTTTAAACCGAATTTTATTAAGTGCCAACGTGACTGATGGTGAGTCTATCGCCGTCTCAGACACTTTACATACGTCTTTGAATTACTTCTCAGACATATGCAGGTTTCCTTACGATGTTTTCCTTCACCGTAAAGCACGTGGTGTGAAATCATTGGTACAGGCCCCGCTCAAATTTACAATTACAATTTTAATTAACCGCTACAGTAAAAAAGTTTTTAGGTTGATAAACTTTATTGGGATAGTGTGAGAAGAGACAAATCTGCACTGTTTTCACGAACTGTCACTCATGTCAATATGCGGAATCTTTATATTTCATTTAGATATGAAAAATAATCTGATGTCTATGATCATGATTCGTAATAGTAGGGCCTCAGATCCTAGTTATCCGGGAAATAAATTATAATATAATTGTGTGCCAAATTTTATTAAAATCCGTTCAGCTGTTCTTGCGTGTTCAAGTAATACTGACACATTTACAATATTCGTAAGACTAGCCGTAACCTGCGGCTTCACCCGCGTAGATTTAATTTCACTCCCGCGGAACCCTAAATGATTTTTAATACATTGAGCCTATGTTACTCCTTGTTACATCAGCTCTCTGTCAGTGAAAGTCCGGTTAAAACCGGCCCAGCCGGAAGAAATAGACAGACGGACAGAGAGACAAAAAGACATTTTTTTATTTTTATTTTATGTGAGTACCGTGCACTAAGTAAGCCTAAGTTACTCCACGAGCATTAGCTATCTGCCTGTGAAAGTCCTGTTAAAATCAGTCAGAGGTTACTCAAAACAAACAAACAGACAGACAGGCAGAAAAAAATTCAGTATTTACAACTTAAAAGCTTTTATTTTGGAATTACAAATAGACACTTCAATTTAATTTATCTGTATGGATTTATTTCGTATCCGGTCCACATTAATCAAAACGTTTAACGTTCAAAAGGCAATTTGGAATCAAGTTTAATGTTGATTTATCGTAAGAAGATCGAGTTTTCGTAAACGTTCGAAAATTGTTTTGCTTACCCGACTACGGGTAAGCAAAAATTTCAATGATCGTGAACCTCAAGAATAATAATAATAATAATAATGATCTCCTACCGCGTTTCGGTTACGGCGGCTAATCTCAACGAGGATTAGCCATGTGCGGAGGAGATATTATAGTGCACAAGTGTGTGCGCAAACACAGGTGCACTCTTTATTCCCTCACTCTCATAGTCCGATGGGAGGCAATCAGACACGACCGGAGAGAGATCAGGCGGAGGACCAACGGTGCTACGTGCGCCCCGAGGCACGGAAAGAACGGAAACCTCAAGAACTATTCCTGTGTAACAATAAATTTCTCCAAAGTGTTTACAGAATTTTTATATGTACAATTTTCCTGTCATGTCTTATTCATTCCAGCAACCTGTGCCATTGTGGGAAGCGAACGAAGACATTAGTATATATAGCGGGTGCCCTCGAATTTCCTTTAGCATGTAGTCAAGTAGTATTACATGTTATTAGTGGTAATTAAGCTGGTTCAAATACCTAAGTAATTGAGGTTTTACGAACGACATAATCTACCTTGTATATACATACATATGTTCACGCCTGTATCCCATGGGGGTAGGCAGAGACCACCGTTCGCCACATGCTACGATCCTTACATACTTCTTTCGCTTCGTCCACATTCATGCATCTCTTCGGTTACGAGTGCTCCGAATTTGACCTTTCTGAATAATATTATTAATTGTGTCATAGTAGTTGTTCCTTGGACGCCCTCTACCGACACTTCCGGTCACATTCGCTCTATAAATGTGTTTCGTTAATCGCCTTTCACTCATCCTTTCGATATGTCCAAACCATCTCAACATACTTAAACTTGCACCTGTCTATACTTTGTACTTGTTGGATATTGTAGACTTATTTTTATACATAGTAATACGTACATTTATTAAGAGACTAGCTGTGCCGCGCGGTTTCAGTTTAACAACAAAAGCTACCTTCCGAACCCGGTGGTAACATTCATAATCCTGTATAATATATTTTTGTGTCCTTCTAACGATTTGGAAGTACTTTGTAAGAAGTCTAATCAAATATGGATATTTTGAATTTAACTCGCGGAATCCTAATTTATTTTTTAAATAAAAAGCCTAAATTACTCCTTGAAACATCAGCTATCCCGTTAAATTTGGTAGAGCCGTTTCGGAGATTCGTCGGAACAAACAGACAGACAGACCAGACGCTTCAATTTTATTTTTCTGTATGTATATATATATGTAGGACGTAGGTATGTATGTATGTTACATAAAGCTTTCTGAATTCAAGGTATAATATTCGGTAAAAAAAAGTGTATAAAAATAATGTAAAATTTTCTTACCCCTTAGGAAACCTTCTCAGCAGACTCCTAGATACAAATTGTAAGTCAAATACCTACCTAAGTTACACAGCTCAAACTGGAAAATAACATCTCTCACAAGAACTTATTTATCTAGCTTTAAAATATATTTAAGAACTTCTCATCAATACGTTTCCAACTCCAGACCAAGAAATCTTTTAGTTGTGAATTACACTTTACTAAAGTCAACCAACTCCCTTGTCATTACTTACATTACGCCCTTAGTCTAGGTGACCATGCTGGGCCCTTATTCTGACACACGAGATACCGTGATAATAAGATAAATATGCACATGCCCTAGTGATGGGCAGAGATGTATTTATAGTAAACCTACATTCGCCAGTTATATACAAGTCCCATGTAATAAGGAGTGAGTCTATTGCCATTAACCGAGCAATAATCCAGACTCCGGGCTAAAGTTGGAAAAACCCAATAGCAGTTTGCCCCACCAAGGCATCGAACCCAGGCCCTCGTGTTCCATCAGACCTCTAGACCAACGTGAGAGTCAGTCGAGTACACGTGCAAATAACGTGACATTGAACAAGGCTTTTGTAATCACGTGTATAATCTACTTATATGTAGATAAGTTGAAGCCTTCCCAGAAAGGGAAGTACTCCCACTTTTCCCTAATGACGGTAGATAAGTTACCAACGTAACATAATGGTGAACCTATCACCTTTTCAAGCGTTATCTATATAGGTATAATATTTTTTCTCACAAAACACACATTTATTCTCAGTCATCATTTATATCCAGATTTACGTTACGATGTTTTCCTTCTGTGTAAAGCACGTGTGGTAAAATTACTGTACATAAGATTTTAAGAACTACTCATTGATGGATGCCGCTGGGATTCGAACTTGTGTCGCTTGTGTAGCAAGCCATTCCTCAAACCCCACGGCCACCACGGCCCGTTTTTTACTTATTCTTTATTACTTAGAGGATATTTATAAATAAAATACGTTTCTGAAAAAAATCACGTTATTTGCAAGATATCTCGGGTGCTATGGAGAATAACGGCCCTGACTTTATCAGACTTTATAGTGCAGTGAAGCGCCTAATGGAATTAAATTGGCAAATATTTTCTTTCTCAATTGCTCCTCTGTATTTTAGTAAGCGTTTTTTATTGGCCTCTGTCCAGCAGTGGACATTGTTAGTGCTGTGAACTCTTGCAAAATAATGGGGATTTTTAAGGCAAAGTTGCATTTCTTTAATTTCACCGGACATGCATTGCCGACACGATTAGTATTCAAAAATATCTTAATTCGGTTAGACTTTTAAGAAAATCCTTTAAATCGTCACAATGATATAATTATACTGGATTATACATGTTACCGCCAGGTTTGGAAGGTTGCTCAAAAAGGATATTATACTGTAAGTGATTATATTTGTGATAAGGAAGCCTGGGATGTATCTTTGTCGGAATATTATTGTAAATTATCCCATTGGCACTGCTTTGACTGGTTGGAATTTGCCATGCTCACAAATGTTTGTAATATTTTAGTTATTATATTTGACAATTGAGCATTTTAACTGTGTCCGTGGGCTTATATTCATGAGATATAAATACTGTAACCAAAAACATTGTTTAATATATATATATTTTTAAAAGAGTAATTGTTGAGTTTCTTGCCGGGTTCTTCTCAACAAAAGCTACCTTCCGAACCCGGTGGTAACATTTATAATCATGTATAATGTATTTTGTGTCCTTCTGACGATTTGAAAGTACTTTGTAAGAAGTCTAATCAAATAAAGATATTTTGAACTGAACTGAATTGCATTGCTTTTACTGAGAAGATCCTGTATAATTATGTCATTCTGACAATTTTAAAGTACTTTGTGAAAAACTAATCATTATCATCGTCCCTGGCCGTATCCCATACATTGTTGGGGTCAGCACTTGATTCAACCCGATGTGGCCGATCACCTGATTTTTATACGAAGCGACTGCCATCTGACCTTCTCTCTGAAAATCTGTGATCTGGGTTAAACCAGTTGTCAGACTATTTTAGACCTGTAACGATTGCCAAAGATGATAAATTGGCAACCGGGACCGACGGCTTAACGTGCTCTCCGAGGCACGGAGGGAACTCGGACGGTCACCCATCCAATTACTGGCTGGGGCTAGGGTTGCTTAACTTCACTGATCGAATGATATACGCAATAGCAACTGTGCCACGTGAAAAAAAGTGCTCTGTGAAAAAAAGCGTGCAAAAACTAATCGAATTAAGATATTTTTGATTTTGACATTTACGGGTTGCTAGGATTTGAACTTGAGTCACCTGCATCCGACTCATATCACGTCTAGGAGAAAAAAAAACTAAAAATAAATAATACCATCCGACCCCATCAACATAGCTGCTTACAACTTAGAATAATTTTTTACCCCATCTTCGTTTGTTTACGTCAAAGGTTACCAACCTTTTGACAAACCAAACCCACACAGACAAAGTTTCCCTTCACACATGAGCGGCATTTAGGGCGACAAACATATTATTAGAAGGCAAGTAACATTTTATTTCCCTTAAGATATATTGAGTTACTAGTCCACTTCATTTTCGAAAGGGCTTCGTATTTTCCCCGTTTCTGAGGTAAATGAAATCTTTATTAACACCTTCAGGACTTCGAACTCAGCTAACGACGGCAGTTTTATATTTGAGTACGAAGTTATCTGTGCCCCGCGTAAGTATAGATGTTGACACAGATAAATAAAATTGAAGTTTCTGTTTGTTCAAAATATTACCTTTTGACTAAATGCATATGAAAGTATACACGGTACCTACTGACATAGAATTTTTTTTTTCTTTCTTTCTATTTGTCTGTTTGTTCCGGCTAATCTCCAATAGCTAGTCATCAGTATAAATTACTAGCTGTGTCTCGCGGTTTCATCCGCGTAGAGTAAATTTCATGGGTAGCCCCAACGATTTTTCTAAATCCGCAAGTTCGACGTAAGTTCAAATCCCAGCGAGGCCTGTACCAATGAGTTCTTCTAAAAAAACTTATGTACAGTGATTTCACACCACGTGCTTTACGGTGAAGGAAAACATCGTGAGGAAACCTGCATATGTCTGAGAAGTAATTCAATGACCTATGTATAGTGTCTGAGACGGCGATGGACTCACCATCTGTCACGTTGGCACTTAATCATCTTCGGTGAAAAGTGGGTGTTGTTTCAATACAGGCGTGAGCATGCGTATGTATGTAAATTTATTTCTGAAAGAGTTCGCAATGAAAATCGCTGTAACTTTCCACTTTTAACGAACATAATGATATAGCTGACTAATCATATGAATTTGCCATGAGTAAATTAATACATATCCGCACAAATGCACCCGAAACCTCACCACAAGCATGCGGTCTATTTAATACAGTTCATAAATTAATATTTTTGTGTTCTCAGAAATTATGATGGATCATTCAGGTGCTGGAAAATCACACAGCTTATGACGAATTTTTATACCACCAATGGATTGAATTGTGATGGAAATGAAACTTACTACATAAAAAAAGAGTCGAATAGTATAACCTCCTCCTTTATTTTGAAGTCGGTTAAAAATTTAAGGCTTTTGTTAACTATTGACAGGGTATTGATATTACTCGAGCCGTTTATTGAAGCTCGAGCCGGCTCTGTCTGGTGTCAACCACTTGTCAATATCTACTCTCCATTACTGGCTGTCCAAAGTATTAATAGCTTGCTATCACCTGCGTGGGGATGACATATACTACCCTTGTCCTCATTGGTACTTTCCATAACATCTGGTGATCGCTGGAATTGTTATAACCGTAACAAGCAAACTTGCATTCGCATACAATATTTAGTAGAGATTTATACACTACCGTAACTTTGTCGGTAAAAAAAACTCATAAGTTTTTTTTAATATTCTGCATATGTCTGAGAAGTAATTCAAAGACGTACGTATAGTGCCTGAGACGGCGATGGACTCACCCTCTGTCACGTTGGCACTTAATCAGGTGTTGTTGTGACAACTCTGATTAACACTTCGGGGAATCGTCTGACAACTGGTTCAACCCAGATCGCAGATTTTTCTCGCCTAAGGAGTTGCGAAGGTCAGATGGCCATCGCTTCGTATATAAATCAGGTGATCAGCCACATCGGGTTGAATCAAGTGCCGACCCCAACAATGTATGGGATATGATATAGTCCCAAATTTTAGATACTCAAAATCAGTTGTGTTTGATCCCAATTGACCTTGGATTAGGTACCTATTAATTCTGTGATATAATAATAACAATGGAGCGCGACTATAATAGATACTATGTCAGTAAATACGGATCTAGACTACATATTCTAAAAACAGATTAAAAACACACTCTAAAATTCCGTAGTTTAAGTTCCAATATCATTTGACATTCAGACAAAGCTTACATTTTCAAATAGACACGAAATAACGTGAACTATACTTTAACAATATCGATGGTAGGTTTAAAATTGCCTAAAAACAATTTGTCCCAGCATCCTGTACTTTTTTTCCATTACTCATTCATTGACAACATGAGTCAATAGTTGGTATAAAAAGCTATAGGAACTGATCATTCTCCCATATTGAATGCAAAAGGTGAAACTATTTAATTTAACGATTAAGATAAAAAACAATACCCCCTTTTTTGTTGCTGCTGACATTTAAACCAGTGTGGATTTGTGATTCGCGATCGAAGTACGTTGGTGTCGCTGCGTTGTGAAAACATTACGTTGTTTGAAATGGATTTGAAAATATTGTTTGGATTGGTGAGTATGTTCAGTTTAACATGAGCAGTGGGGACTGAAGGGTAATTTATCTACCACTAATAGGGTCAAAAGATTCACTAAAATATCGTGGATTCGATGTATGAGCCGTGACCGATGGAGATTTGAGAAGCTGCTGCAAGAGGCGCAAGCTTCGATATTAACGGCCTGCATAAATGAGTACAAAAGTTTTTTGGAAGTGACGCATATATTTCTGAGAAAACATTCATATGGTATATATAGGTACATGCAGTGCCTGAGACAGCGATGCCCTCAGCAACTGTCACGTTACTACCTAATCATCATCCAATCACAATCCCATCGGGAAAGACGTTCGTTCCACTAGACACCATCAGAATGACACCATTGTAGTTTGGAATTACTTTTCCGTTCGACACTACCGATAATTAGTGATGTATGTAATAAAGTGTCTATATTTTAATTTTATGACATAAATTTGACTATATTTTTAAGTTATTTTATCACATAGCTATTCAGGACATTACTAGTGTCGTACGCAAAAGTATCGTCATGATGGATTGAACGGGAAGGACAGGAACCTAGGCATATTCCAATAATCTTTATTATTCTGGTTACATAAAAGTTCCTAAGTTGAGAAGTTTCAAAGTTAAGTTCACCAAGTCAATATCGAAAATGAGATTACATTTTCGATATGACATGCGCGATATCATCCTCTATATAAATCCGTGAACGCTGGAAGTATTCCAGGATTTCATATTAGACGCTTCCTTCACGTTGCACGATAAAAGAATATTGTTAAAGTTATATGAAATATGCAAAGTGTGCGAGACTGCAAAATAATGCAAAGTGACTTACATTAGTATCATCATGTGGAGCTCCCCGTGGGGCTGGCAAAGACAAAAGAGCGCTATTTCGCTCCTCATTACAGTTCTTATTGGCTTAATCCACATTTATAAACTCTGCCCGGTTTTTCTGCAGGTAATTTCCCATTCCTGATTGTTCAATCAATTTGAGCTAGGGAGTTTGAAAGTTTGTTGGCATCAGCTTTTCTTAGGAATCTGTACCCAAAGGGTAAACACGGGAATATATTACTAAGACTTTGCTGCCCGTGTGTCTGTCACATACACTGATAAAATTTTCTCAGATGGTGTATATCTGTTGCCGCTTTAACAACTAAATTTAAAATAAATTTAATATTTAAGGGGGCTCCAACAAATGTGATTTATTTGCTTGATTTCGACGTTTAACGACATCGTGACGGGTTTCATTACGTGAATCGGGTTACTCTTAAGGCACTTATAAATGTCGGAGAACAATCGTTCGGAAACTAAAATTCTGTGAAGAACCAGCAGGAAACTCAGATTAAAGATAAACTCAAATAATCAGACTAAATATAGATAACATTCGATTTGTGAGCTAGGAACTAATAGTGAAATACCTTTTCAGGTAGCAATCATCAGTGCTTCAGCAGCCCTTCCACAAACGAAATATTACAATCAAGTGGACAATGAAGAAACGTTTACAGACAATGGCAACGCAGCACCCAGTTACCAAGTGACCGAGAACGTCATGGACATACCTGATGATAGAACCGTACGGGGACCAATTATTGCTCATACACCTAAAACACAATTGAATTTAGTTAATAATGAGGCTACAGCTAAAGCAGATGACAAGGAAAGTAATTGGAATCTAGAAAACAATGCTAATTGGAATACTAGAATGGATAAGGAAAGTAATTTTAATGTTAACAATAATGGTAATAGTGCAGAAGGAGAAAAAAGTTGGGATAAAGATAAGAGTCCCAATAATGAGAATGAATTCAGTGAGAATACGCCTGATAAGATAGCCAGTTGGAGCTCAAAAGGGAATAGTGGGAGTAACCCCATTAGAAATACAGTTAACACGAATGAAGGAGATGACAATTCCAATGACAATTCAAAGAAAACTAAACTCGATATTCTTCATATTAAAGCTGAATACGATGATGGAAAACAGGAAATCGATGAAACTCCTAATAAAAAATGTACCTTACTAAAATGTATTAAGAACTATTTTTCCGGAGCTAAAAACCGGGTAGTTAAAGGTTTTCGTAATTTATTTAGCCGAAAAGATGCATTGAAGTCGATCGATGAAGAAGCTAAGGAACAGTTTTCGTTGATAGATCAACTTCATAAGAAAATTGATGGTGATAATGATGATGAGCTATCATCAGATGATAATGATGATTTTGATGAAGAGTTTAATTTTTAAATTATAATAGGAGCTCCGAGTCATACCTATACATAATTATCAGAATAATTATAGAATTCCTTTGTACGTGTGTTTGGCAGTGACCTTGATTCTATCGAGTGGACCAATTTTAAAGATTAACTAGCTATACCCCGCGATTTTACCCGCGTAGAGTTAATTTCATGGGTGACCCGTGTCTTTTTAAATAAAAGCAGCCTAACTTACTCCTTGTAAAATTTGCTATCTGCCAGTGAAAGTGCCGCTAAAATCGGTCCAGCCGTTTCGGGGATTAGCCGGAACAAACTGACAAACAAGCAGATAGACAGACGGACAAAGAGAAAAAAAAATAAAAATAGTTTTTTATTTATGTCAGTAACGTATGTATATACTTTCATATGCATTTAGTAAATAGATGTTATTTTGGAATTAAAAACAGACACTTAAATGGTATGTATCTGTATGACTTAAATTCCCAGTCGGATGAAGTATGTGACGTAGTTTCGAGGATTTTTATTTTTTTACATCAAATGGGACTGACGGGATGATAAACTGACGATTCCCAGTTTAAAATCTACCAGACCAATCGAAACAGCTAATTTAAGTAGCTCATTATAAGATGCTCATCAACTTTTCAAAGAGGTTGCACGTCGTCTGGTAGAAGCTTCTCGTGACAAGCGGGCTGGGGCTTTTCTCGCTCAGAGAATCAGCATTGCTATTCAACGTGGCAATGCTGCCAGCCTTCTTGGCACGATCCCGAGAGACACCGATTTGGGCCAAGTTTTCTACTTGTAATTAGTTTTTAGTTACTTATTTATTATTTGTATAAATAGATTATAAAATTAAATATACCAAGTTATCTATGAGAATAGTTTTAGTCTGTATATATTTATTATTATTCCAGTATGTTTAGACTCTTTACCTGTAATATCCTTGTCCACAATCTTGTCATTAAGAACTAACTATTTATAAGAACCTGTAGGAAATACCAGATTTTTTTGGGATTCAGAAAGAGTAGAAAAAGAAAGATAATCCGGACAATGGAAGACAGGAGGAGAGGAGGAAGGAGAAAGAAGGAAAGGGAAGAAGAGGGAGACCAAGGATTAGTTATATACAACAGCTGAAGGAAAAAATCAACGTCATGTCGTACAAGGAAGTTAAAGTGCTAGCGGACAATAGAGAGGGTTGGCGATTGCTTCACAACAAGAGCCTAGCTCTTAAATAAATGATGATTACTTCACGAAAAGTAGGTTCTATTGGACATGCCAGTTACACCCTGTAAAGTATTCTATGCCTATCGTGACACCATTATCAAATGGGGTCCCTGAGCTGAAAAACAAGAAGTACCCTAGTGTTATTGACTTGACATCTCTGGCTTGAAGCCAATACTATGAAAGTTCAATAGCCGAATAAAAAAAGAATTCTTTGTGAATTGTGACCTGAAAAGGATAACGGTCCATAAATATTAAATACTAGCTATGTCCCACAGTTTCAGACAATTTTGATTTTCGCACGCTTAAATAGGTTTTCAATTTTTTAAGGATCCCCGATTTTTTTGAAAATAAAGTATAACTTTCCTTGATAAATGGACTAGCAAGCATTGAAATATTTTTGAAATCGGACCAGTATTTCCTGAGATTAGCCCGTTCAAACAAACAAACCAACTATGCAGCTTTATAATATTAGTATAGATTGAACCTTTCTATGATTCTAAGTGATGGCACAAGTGCCGTCACGAGCTATGGGCGCTGACTTTGAATGCACAATAGTCCTTTTATAAGTCTGTATTTATCAGTTACCCCCACTATTGTCGCTGAGCGCTCATAACTTGTTGAGACGTGAACTCGGGGAGGAGTAAAATTCAATGGTACCTTTATAAAGATATAATTCGGAATACGTTTCCGAATTATATCTTTATAAAGGTGCCTTGATTTGAATTCTAAATGTGCAGCAAATAATAATATATTGTGGAGTACGAAAATTAACGTAATTTGCTGTGCCCAGACGAAGAGTGCCGACCACATCCGGCTCCGGTGTGCGCAGTGTCACTCTCACGCCGTTGACAGCTGACATTAGTGACATTAGTTGGGCGTTGCTCGGTTTAGCGCTCCTGCGCTCCCCGTTTAAGTGGAGCGTTAACATAACTTTTGACGGCACCAGTAAGTGGTTACCGAAGCCCATAGACGCTTGCAATGCCAGGGAAATCACGTACGCTTTGTCGACCCTGGAGGAATATCTACACACCCTACTTCTTCTTCTGATCGTGTCGATGACATACATTTTAAATTGTTTTAGCCCAGGAGTTGGCTACTGTAACAGTATTATTGGTGGCAGCTGTTAGATCCTCCCGCGTGCAGCTGGTGGAGCACGATATAAGGTTGAGGGGCGCTGTAGCAGCGTTTCTCCACTCGCTACATAGATGGCGCTACTCGCTAACAAATGCGATGTTTGAGTACAAATACACAAGAACCTAAATCGCGCGTTAATAGTTTTCAAACGCATTGCAGTATATATTCGAGTTTCCTCCTGGAACAGTTGAAGCTGCGGTTCCCCATTCGTAACATCCGCCTAGCTGGAAGATCTTCCCTTTGCCGGGGATGAGCATGATCACACACTCTACTCACAGCGAAACCCTAACTAAAGACCATCATGTGTATTGAGAAATTCTGAGCTTTGACGTTTCAGTTTGGTACCGTAAAATAATTTGGCCTGACCAAACCACCCGGGGAGTTTATCTTATAGAGTTACCATCCCGGGGAGGCAGCTCCTTTGATATTCTACTTGTTACAATGAACTTTGATAGAACCGAAGGTCGTCTTGAACCATTAATTACTAAACTAACTCGAAAGCCTTAATTACGAACTTGTCAGGTTCATCTTACACAGATTTTTATTATATTTTTTATTATTAGTGGTTTAAATATTAGTTGTATGTCACTATCATTGAAGTTCTTTCTAAATATTAGTGTAAAAATGATCTATAATAGTTATTAACTGACATCAAAAGCGGAGGAGGTTCTGAATTCAACTGTAATTATTTATATTATAGAAAAAAAGAAGGTTGTTGAAGGTTGTTTTTGAAAAGTGTTCCTGAATTTCTCGATTTTTGCAAGGTTTAAAGGTTAGAGGACTTCACACCACGTGAAGGAAAACATCGTGAGGAAACCTGCATATGACTGAGAAGTAATTCAAAGACGTATGTATAGTGCCTGAGACGGCAATGGACTCACCCTCTGTCACGATGGCACTTAATCAAAAAATATGGGTGCTGTTGTTACAACACCTCTGCATACACTTTGCTTCTGGAATAGCGTGAGTATATATTATCAGAGATAATATTATATGAATGACCAATAAAAATATTAGGTTAAATACATAAGTAATAAGGTTCTAATGAATCAGCCTTGATCGGGCGCGGTTGATTAGTGTCAAACTAATTGGTAAAACGATTAATTTAAACGCGACAAAAAAGGTAATGAACCGAATCAAGGTGTGGTGCGCCACGGATCGGTGGTATCGTCGTGACAAGAAGTGTAAGCAAATGGGTTTCTGTAAGTTTTTACCGTTTAATTATTAGAACATATTATTGGCACATGACTGGATGCTTCTTCGAGTGAGGCATTCTTTGGTGATTTACGTGGCAATTGTCAAAATATTTTTTTATTAATTTCATTTCAGAATCTTAAAATATACTTAAAAATTATATATTTTATAGAAGAGGCACCTGTAAGAACGATATACTTACAGAAATAATCTAGGTTACAAAAATGGAAGCCACGCAAATCACAAAACACCCCATAATTTAAATTTAACTAACTCAAATGAGTTACTTCCTATTGAAAATAAGTTATTTATGTTATTATAAGGCACAAACATAGGCAGGTTACTAAATCAGAATACGTTTCGTAGTTGAGTTAGTCCAATATTATTTATTTTTAGTTAAGAAAATTAGAAAACGATAACACTTAGGTACCTATTTAAAAATAAAACTTTCTATTGATATAATCAGCCATTTCTTAGGAACAAATCAGTATTTTTAATCATCACAATCATTTAATTTACTTATTTATATATATTCTTTGAAAAATGGTAAAATCAGAATCGCTCGAGATTTCGGTCGCTCCATTGTCTAAAGAGTAGTATGCATAATATTTCTAGTAGGTAGTTTTTAGGGTCATCAGGTCCTCATATTTTTTGGTCGAGCCTGAAACCGAGAAACTGTTATTGTCTTACAATTCAGTATAATCCGTTGATCGTTCTACATCATATTTATAATTTGGTGTTTTTGTTTCAACTAAAATTTTTGGAATAAACCCACTCCGTCCTGGTTTCAATAAGTAAGGTAATAAAAATAATATTGTTCATAACTAGTACAAAACTCAAAGTTATTTCATTTGCTCGATCATAAATGTATTTGCGTGGGTCAAAACTACCACGTAAATCAAAATAAATACCTTATTCTAAATCGTTATTTCTACTAACGCAAGTGCGAATGAATCTTACTTCGACTAGGCCTTAATTTATTTTTGTATTAAAAAATTGGAATAAATATCATAAGTGTTACAAGGACTAACTTCGGATCCCGCGTCAGGAAACCACCATGCTAGTGAATCCGCGGGGCACATCTAGTATTTATAAAAATACCTGTAAGCAATGAGACCCGCGGCTGAACCCGATCTAGGGAGATTAATTTTCACTCTGTTCTCGATTTCATCAAACGCAATTACCATTGTAAACACGAATTTATTATTTCTTAAACTGCAGATTCAATAATAAAATATGAAATTGTTTTCACGACGGTATTGATTACAAGCTGGATAATAATACAATCCAACTGGTACCAACCAAAAGTGATTGATTCCAGCTAAATCAATGTAGAAAAGACTTGATTGTCGTAATATAACTTAGGTTGAGTGACGTAAAGCCTAGATTAGCCAGGTATCCAAGTATAACGTTCGAGCAGTTCCCGGCGTGGAGGTCTTAATTGAGTGATCCACGAAAATAACTTAGCAGATTTCCATCCCTGAGGGTGTAGCAGCGTTGCTCGACTCGCTACATAGATGGCGCTACTCGCTAACAATTGTAAAGTTTGAGTACAAATACACGAGAACCTAAATCGCGCAATAAGCGTTCCCGAGCACATTTTATTATGTATTATAGAAGAGATGAGCTTGATCACTCGCTCTACCCGCAAGGGGATGAAAAGGCTGGGCTTTTTCCCTCTTCCAACCAAAGCAACCTTCCGAACCTGGCGGTAGCATGTATAATCCTGTATAATGTCATTCTGACGATTTTAAATTACTTTGTACAGATAATAAAGACTTTCTCTCATTCAAAACAAAATATTTATATTCAATACTATGGTCCCTGGAAAGACATTACTGAAATTGCTAAAAAAATTACATTGACGTTCCTGTCGACAATGTCACCGACAGTAACTAGTCTTTATAATACTGAATCTATTGAACTTTACTTTCCTGACCGAAGATTTCAACGAGCTAACAAAAAAGTGTTTTTCGCCCACTTGCCTAAGTTTCTTCAGCTTTTAACGTTTATATAAAGTGACGATGTCATAAAATACCCTAAAAGCTTTCCAAAAGGGCCTTATTCATTTTATATTGACTTAAATTATAGCTTACATCAAACTGCTTCGGTAAATCGTTAATCCAAGGGCAGTCACCTTACCAAATGCCAATACCATGGAAATAAACAACAAAACGACGAAATTCAGATTTTTATTATCATAAGTCCTCTGTCTGTCTCAAACTCAAAATATTTATTTGATCAGACTTACATACTTACTTTCGTACTTACGTACTTTCAAATAGTCAGAAGGACAGAAATATTATACGTTTGTCATAACATTAGACCTCATAATTATTTACTATCATAGGTATTAAAAAATACAGCTGTTATATAATAAAAATGTTTTATAAAAATATTCGCACCCACTAGCTTAAAGCAATACGGTACGAAACTTACGCTCATTATTTCTTACAATCAACCTGAGTTCGTACTTTACATACAGCGAATTCAATTGCTTCGACGTCGCGTCCTTAGCATATTAACCAATACCTACCACAGAATAAATATTCTAATAGTAAGGTGCGCCTTACCAACAGCTCCATGGTATATACCGCACAAAGTCAACTCCACAAAATTTTACCTGTTTGCCAATCCACTGCATTGGTCAATGAACTGGACTAAACAACATTGTTTGTGCTGATATTAGATACATATAGAGCTGATGCTCTTAGCTTGCATTCAATTATTAATCATTATTTACTGTGTAATGAAACATGATGCCAGCTGAGTTTCTTGCCGGTTCTTCTCAGAAGTTTAGTTTCCGAACCGGTGGTAAATTCTTCGACATTCATAAGTGCCTTACCAGGGTCTAAAGTGAATAAATCATTTTCTAGAAAGTCCAGTGATCATTTTCAGGGCAATGTATACGCTTTTATAATACATTACCTACATATATTGTACATTTGGCTTTTGATAAATTTAAAGAGACTGTAAAATCTGTATTACTTAAAAAGGGTTATTATACAGTTAGTGATTATATATGTGATAAAGAAACTTGGAATAATGTATTACCAGATAAATATTGTAAGTAGTCTCATCTCATGTAGAAAAAACTTGCTTATCATTATAGAACTCAGGTTGAGTGACGTAAAGCCTAGATTAGCCAGGTATCTAAGTATAACGTCCGATCAGTTCCCGGCGTGGAGGTTTTACTTGTGTGATCCACGAAACTAACATAGCAGATAGCAATCACAGCAGGGTTTATCAAAAAAGTCTAGACCCTTTATGTCGTTTTTATGCTTAGTTTTAAAATCATTTGATCGCGGTATTACACCTCTATGAACATAACGGTAGAGGCAGGAGGTCAGTATCCTCGGGGGATGCTGCGCGGAGGCAGTGCGGCTAAGCCTGCGCGTGCGACGGACGCGCGGACTGTTTGTGCACTTGTGTGTGTTGTATTATAAAATTTCATCCTAGCCGCTTTAAATAAGGTATGTTTATATCATACTTTTAGCACTATTTGTGTGGTAAATCTTCTGTCATTTTGACTATAAGTTCTTACGGGAAGGGCCGAGGAGAAGTTCACCATATTTTATTACACCATCAAAATGATAGGGGCTGAATACAAAAATATTTTTTTACTCACGCTGTAATAATTTTACTAGTTCTGAATACAACGTATTTTTTAAGTATAGTTTTGGTTGTGTATCTGTGTGTATAATAAAAATATTTTTTTATATTTTTTTAAAACTCCATGTAGAAAAACATTTTGAGGTCCATCATATGATCTTAACATAATAATTTTCGCAAATTGTTGAGTTGATTGACCGTATCATTCTAAGGGTGCGAATTATTTAATGTGAAAAAAATTTCATTGATCCTTTTTGTAGGTAATCATAGCGTTTAGTAATATTAATATTATGAATTTAGTAAAAAGCTGTTTGTTAATTAGTAGTAATTTGTAACAGACACAATCATCAATTGTATTTTTATGTATAGATTAGACTGATCAGTTAAAGAAACAAAGCTCTTTTTACATAAATCGTTCAAGTCAACATCTGTTCAAATTTTTGTCAGAAATAAATTCGTCTACCCTTTTACACTTTTTCATTTGGAATGATTAATTACTATCAAAGAAAATGCATACCTTTTACGTGTCGCAGTTTATAAAAAAGATATCATACCTTTTCTTATAGATACCAAAGCTTAGCTTTTTGTCCAACATTAAGATAAATCTTGTGAGAAATACGTTTCGATTTATTTACGGGCATGTATTTATTTGAGACAAGGTTCGGAATATTTTTATAGCCGTGCAGTGTTTCAGAGTCACGCAGTAGAACTCTAACGGCCTATTCCAATATTCCATTTACCTGTGACTAATGTTAAATAGATTTATTTATCCTTCATTCCAATAACATACCTCTAGCTTACATTATTATGAAATTGAAGGTATTGATAGATCAAATCTGGCAGATCCCTAAAGATAGCAATCCATCGGTAAAATTTTATAGATTACTAGCGGACGACACGCGGTTTCTCCCGCGTAGTTCCCGTTCCCGTGAGAGTACGGGGATAAAATATAACTTATGTTATTCGCTGATGATGTAGCTATCCGTTGCTGAAAGAATTTTTCAAATCGGTCAAGTAGTTTCGGAGCCTATTCAATGCAAACAAACAAATAAATATACAAAAGAAACAATCAAATCTTTCCTCATTATAATATATGTGAAAAATTTTAATCGTTGTTAGACAAAGTCAGGAGCTAAAGCTAACAGAACTAGGTAAGTAGTTACATGAGATTGCAATCAAAATGACTGCTTTTAATATGAAGTGCAGTCCACCTATTGCAAACGGGCAGGTATTCTGTCGCAAAGGCTTGAAATAAATCGCCGTGCTAACTTATTGAAAACTATAAAGTGAACAGAAATTATCGACATTTTATACAATGTTCTCAAAAGAATGCTCGTTATGAAGGGAAGACCTAAGAAACGATGGATGGATTGTGTGAAAGATGATATGGCCAGGGTAGTGAATACAGATACGACGGCTGATAGAGAGACATGGAAGAGAAGAACACATTACGCCCATCACAAATAACATGGGATAAGGGCAGGAAGATGATGATGATGACTACCCTACCCTCACTGGAGGAGCTTCAAGTCTTTGTTAACCCAATTGAAAAAGATTATCTGTATGTTTGATCCGACTAATCTCCAAAAAGGCTGGACCGATTTGAATGAAACTTTCACAGGCAGATACTTAGCTAGACATAAAGAAGAATTTATAAAGAGTAACTTAGTCTACTTTCATCTTAGAAAAAAATCTCTAAGTAACACAGTTTTTTATATATCGATTTAAACACTTATAAATAGTATGTAATTTGTCAAACATGTTTCAGAGTTCATTCACCCAATCCTAACTGAGTTATTTTTAAAATGAGTCAATAAATAATGTGGTTAATCGACCTCTGTCCGAATCGTATGATACGAATACTCGATTAGGTACTGCGCTAATCGAATCGGAAATAAGCTAATGAATTCATAAGTGAATCGCTTTTCCTAATGAGGTCAAATCTGGGTGATGGAAAATATTCAGCCTATTAGTGACATTAGAGTATCAAATACGAACGATGAAACAGTTTTTTCATTGTAATATTTAAATAAATAAAAGAGAATCTCAACATCGAGATTTAGAAAAGTACAACGCCATCTTGTGAGAAGATGGCTAACTGTTGAAATGGAGGACGCCAAAATACGACTGGCCACATGATTTGAACTGGCTTAATATGACAGCTGCCATCAAGCCGTTTTTATCTGTCTGTCTCATATATATATCGGTAAACTGCTAACGTGTCTTGTGTAAATTATTATTAAAATAAAGTAGTAAAAGTATTAGTGTACTCAGTAATTATTATTTACAACACTAACAACTTAAATAAACACTCAGAACGATAGGGGCTCCATTCAAAAATCTATATTTTTGGAAATCATAATCAATGATCGTCAGGTCATTTATATCTTAGGCAGTATTTATTTTACCAGTTTTGAATAAAATGTATTTGTTATTATTAAAGTACAGTTTAGGTTGTGCTCTGTCGATAAATGTTAACTTTATAAAAACAACGTGAAGAAATACATTTTGAGGTATGTTTTATGATCTTAACATAATTATTTTCAAAGTTTTTGAGGTGGGCCCCTATCGTTCTGAAGGTGCGATTATATATATATAATCGTGTAAAACGTTAAACACACACAGGTGCAATAAATCTTACCTCATCATCATCATCATTAATTTAAGAGCTAGGCTCTTGTCGGTGAAGCAATCTTCAACCCTCTCTATTGTCCGCCAAAACTTTAACTTCCTTGTACGACATGACGTTGACTTTTTCCTTCAGCTGTTGTATATAACTAATCCTTGGTCTCCCTCTTCTACTCTTTCCTTCTATCTTCCCTTCTATGATGTTTTTGATGAAAGCGTCATGTCGTAATAGGTGTCCAATCATCTTGCCCCTCCTGTTTTCTATTGTCCGGATTATCATTCTTTCTTCTTCTATTAGAAAGATCTAATACTTCGTCGCTAATAAATCTTACATAGGTCCTAAATCTAAAATCTAAGAATATCAAAAGGTACAAAGCATACAATTAAATACATAGGTACCAAGCCTGCAATTCCTTGGTCCCGTTAGTCGGAAGTGGGTCGTTATCTAGACCTACGCTCGTTGGGGCAGCATTGTCGTGTTGAAACAGACACCTACCTTATTTATGGAGCATTCGATAACAGATACAGTTTTAGAGCGGGCTTAAGTTCCGTTCGAAGATAGGGTTTCGATTTGCAAAGTAATGTGTCTAGTTCTTGGTCTAGATTGGCGATAAGTTTGTTTTGATACTGGCTACGAGTACTACTGGGTACTTAAGGGTATGTTTTCCAGTTATATTGGTGTCTAATATTATACGGTATTATACGAAACGACTGCGCCTCGCAGTTCTACCCGGGTCGACTTAATGAGCTATCTGCCAGTGAAATCCAGTTAAAATGTGTCCATCCGTTTCGGAATTTTGTCGAAACTAACAGACAGACAGGAAAAAAAATCTGTTAGGTATTTTTGGGTCGTGGGTAGTATACTTTCGTGTGCATTTAGTGAAAAGCTGTTAATTTGAATTAACAAACACTTCAATTTTATTTATATCTTTATTGTATAGATATATGTTTATGTATAAGCCGTGGTGGCCTTGAGGTTTTAGCAGTCGTCTGCTACGCAAGCGACGCAAGTTCGAATCCCAGCGGGGCCTATACTAATGAGTTTTCTAAAAAAAACTTATGTACAGCGATTTCACATCACGTGCTTTACGGTGAAGGAAAACGTCGTGAGGAAACCTGCATATTTCTAAGAAGTAATTCAAAGACGTATAGACGTATGTATAGTACCTGAGACGGCGAAGGACTCACCATCTGTCACGTTGGCACTTAATCATCTTCGGTGAAAAGTGGGTGTTGTGATTACAACACCTCTGCCTACCCCTTTTGGGAATAAAGACGTGAGCATATGTATGTATAGATATAGACAGATTTACAACGCATTGTTCATCTCAAATATCCATCTTTTATATTCATTCGATATTTTTTATCGAATCAATTTACAATGTTATACAAGCACGACGCCAGGCGTCTTTCAGTCTCGTCCAATAAACTGAGCCGCCAAGGATTCGGAGAGGCTGTTTGATCCTGTTATAGGACATCAACTTTATTACGACACTACGTTGTTGTGGGAGTTATAAATATGGATTAAATACTAGCTGTGCCGGATGGTTTCACACGGGTATAAGTTTTTTTATTACGAAACAGGAAAATATATGCAGTTTATTCCCAGAAATCCAAGAAATGTAATTGTCGTGGAGGTCGCGGGAATTAATGTATTAATGTTTAATTTTCAAAATATATATCTGGGAATAAACCTGAAAGTAATACACTTAGATTACATTAGTCAATTGATTTTTATTTCTATAAAACCCTATTGTTATTTCCGTCTTGGAATCCACTTTTCACCGAAGACGTCTATCGTCGTCTTGGAATTTCTTCTCTTCTGAAATGAATGCAGGATTTGTTAAAAAATATACCGTTGGGATTCGAACTTCTGTCGCTTGCGAAACAGGCTGCCCCTCGGCCACCACAACTGTCTACGGTATGCTTAAAAACATTTTTTTTTCAGGCCTGTAAAATGTTCCGCCATTTACTACTAGTGGGGCTGATCCTACAAATCGCTGTGGTGTCTGAAGTGAGTACCGAATCCATCAACCCTTCCAACCCTCCCTTAAATACAGCCTTAACCAAATTGGTTTTGAGGGAAAATATTTTCTTTGTTATGAGGTTTCGCTATTGTTTTTTTCTTTACAGAAGCAAACATATTAAATGATAAGGTCATAAAATAAAAATATCCATAACCTCTTATTGCCATGATTGTTTAATTCTTATTTTGAGACAGATGTATATAACGTGTATAAGTCTGTCACTGTCACACAGTGGAACTATGATGGCAATAAGAGCTTATAGTGAGACCCCATTGAAAACGAAAATGATTTATTCAGTTAAGGCCCTGGTAAGAATGTCGAAGAATTTATTAATTTGTAAATTGGTTGTTAAGAGACATATGTAGACAGTTCGACATATTTTAAAAGTGAAATCAGTGTTATTACGTGTGTGCAAATTGCAGACAATTGTTTCGCAGCTGTCGCGCGACGAGAAAGTGTCAAATAATGATTTATTCATTAGAACATTGTCTAAATTTAACCCCCAAAAAAGTGATTGTTGTGTCATTGTTCTAAGCACAAGTGTTTTAGTGTGCCTGTTGTGATGGATCGTGAGCTATATTTAATACTGTTCTGTGTTGACTGCGCTCTAATGTTCACTGTTTTCGGATCAGCAGCAACAGATTACGGATCAATGTTGGTCGCAGATTCAACATTAGTCCCGGTTGAAAATCGTTTACACTCCAAAACTATAATGGGTACCGTTATATCATTGGTCCCAGATATGATTCGTCTTGTTTCATTATTGGTCCTACAAGACTTTTGGTTCTAACATAGCTAGCGCAAATATAGTTTCAATACAAAGAAGTAGACCTCTCCGGAGAAATGATATAGCTAAGAAAGTCAGTTACTAAAGTACAAATTCACTTTTCAGCGCTTCTCGTAGCGCCATCTTGGTGCACAGATTTTATTCGCTATTTATTCAGTAGCTAAATACAATTTACAGGTAACACCAGCCAAACAACAGATTCAGCTATCAGACTCATACCTGCCAGTAGCGATGCAGGTCATAGCCCATCTAACAGATCAGATGGCCTTCGAGGCCAAGGACGAGGCTACCTCGACCAAGCCGACCCCCAAGCCTACCTTAAAGCCAGCCACGAAGCCTACAACCAAGCCTACACCACAGCCTACGACCAAGCCGACAACGAAACCTGTGTCGACCACATCTGCGTACGTCACTACCGGGTTCTGGACAACCAAACCTAATGGGTGGTGGATGACCGTTACTACTAAGAGGTTTTGCTTTGTACATTGCTATATATTTTCAGGAAGGTGTATAGTTAGATGAATATAATAGCTGATACTTATTGCGCGCCTGGCCATTCATAACGGGGTGCTAGTACCTACTCTGATGTATGGAAGTGAATGTTGGGTTTGGCAGAAGAAACATGAAAGTACAGTGAATGCAGTGGAAATGCGTTCGTTACGAAGTATGTGTGGGGTCACCATTGTAGATCGTATGAAAAATAGTGTGATAAGAGACAGTTGCAAGTTGAAGAATGATGTGGTGACCAGAATTGAAAAAAGTATGTTGAGATGGTTTAGACATATCGAACGGATGAGTGAAAGGCGTTTAAAAAATAAATTTGTAGAGCGAATGTGACCGGAAGTGTCGGTAGAGGGCGTCCAAGGAACAACTACTATGACCAAATTAATAGTATTTTTCAGAAAGGTCAAATTCGGAGCATTCGTAACCGAAGAAAGTGTATGAAGAGATACATGAATGTGGATGAAGCGAAAGAAGTATGTAAGGATCGTAGCATGTGGCAAACGGTGGTCTCTGCCTACCCCCATGGGATACAGGCGTGAGCATACGTATGTATGTATGTACTTATTGAAAAATCCCTTGCATAGCACCAGTCCTCATCATAAATTTAAGAGTCTCATGTCGGTGTATTTACTCTATCCATTCGTTTCTATCCAGTGCCATCTCTTTGCCCTCCCTTTAAGTCATGGTAGACACATTTTTCTTAACTATTATCTTGATTCACTGTGGTTTTCCTCTTCCAAAATATTATTTTTTTTTGTATCACGACAAGTGTTGGACGATGAAGTTATATTTATGAAGGGTGTATTTTAGTGTGGCAGGTATTTACCTGGTTTGGATATTAGCATTCAATTAATATTCATGACTCTAAACGGTGATTGAATATGCGAACTGTAAATCAACATCTGCTTGGAATCCACTCAACCGAAAACAAATCTACTCGTGCTAAGTATTGTCTTTAAACTTAGAATTCTGTATGATAGTACAGGAGGTCATACAAGAAGGATGCCTATAAAGACATATCAGGGTTCAATTCCAAACTCCGTAAAATACTTCACCGAAAAGAACTCAGTCTAGGTGAACGAATTCCAAAAGTAAAGGATTTACCAGTCTGCTGCATTCAGCATTACCAATACGTTTTCCATTCCAGGCCGGAGCAAACAACTCCATACCACAAACCAGGACTCTTCGCGCCGGTCCCGCCGAAGCCTTCTGACCGCCTGGACAGGTTCCAACAACGCTTTGTCCTCTTACCACTGGAGCACCAGTCGCAGTACACGGTCATTGGACCCCATGAGACCAGGACGGATGAGTCGTTCCTAGCCGTGCACCATGAGGAGGTGGTGCCCTTGATGGAGCCGAGTCCAGAAGCTTCTCATCTTCTGCCACCTCATTTTGACTTTAAAGTGTCTAGTAGGTAAGTCAGGCTTTTGTATGTCACTTAAAAAAAAACCACTATATTTCCGCTTTCTACTAGAAAACTAGATACATACGTATTCCCAGAAGGAGTAGATATTCACACTTATAGCACACTCACATTTTGCCAGCATTTTTTAATCGGTCGACTGAAACCACAACACATTGCCTGACTCCAGATCGAACTCATTACAAATGAAGCAGTCAACAAGGAAAACTTTATTACATACATATGCTCACGCCTGTATTCCCCGAAGGGGTAGGCAGAGGTATTATAATCACAACACCCACTTTTCACCGAATTTCATTAAGTGCCAACGTGACAGATGGTGAGTCTATCGCCGTCTCAGGCACTATACATACGTCTTTGAATTACTTCTCAGACATATGCAGGTTTCCTCACGATGTTTTCCTTCACCGTAAAGCACGTGGTGTGAAATCACTGTACGTAAGTTTTTTAGAAAAACTCATTGGTACAGGCCCCGCTGGGATTCGAACTTGCGTCGCTTGCGTAGCAGGCGACTGCTCTAACCCCGAGGCCACCACGGCTCTAAACTTTATTAAAATGCATAAATAATAGACCCGCAGGCGTTTGATCTACTAAATAAGGAGGTTAAATATCTTTACATAATTAGCATCTAATTTCTTACAGGTCAGATGGATTCCTGATAGACGAGGAGATAAATGAAGAAAACCTCCAATATCTGTCAGATAATGTGAGAGAGATGATCAAGATGGCAAACGACCCTAATGATGAGCGGCTGGTGGATGTGTGGGAGGAGACCAGAGCCGGGCCCCAGTCGTCTTCTTCTAAGGCTAAACTCTCCACCTCTAACCTGAGGCTGCTGCTGCTCTATGACCTGCTGAGCCGTGAAGCTAAGAGACAAAGGCTTTCTGATTACAGCGTAAGAGATTTTTTGACTGCTATTCGTTAGGGTCGATGGTCCCAACTTTAAATAAAATTTTATTGCAATTGTTTGGAGTCGAAAGGGATATGAAATATGATGACAGTTTGATTTTATATGCGAAGGATTATTTATAGTTATTTGAACATTAAATTTGTTCAAAAACGTTCATTGTTTCATCGACCCTCTTAAGAATGGCACACAATTTGGTGCAAAGAAATGAAATAAATGAAGATGAGGTTAAAAACTTTTGATTGTATTGTAATTTACCGCGTAGAGTTAATTTCATGGGCGACCGCGGAACCTGAATTTGCTTTTAAATAAATTGCCCTATGTTATTCCTTGTAAAATTTGCTATCTGCCATTGAAAGTCCCTTTAAAATCGGTCCAGTCGTTTCGGAGTCGATTAGTCGGAACAAACAGACAGACAGACAGAGAAAAAATATAATGATTTTTTCATTTCAGTACCGTGTAAATATATTCACTTCGAAGAATAAGGTTTCTTTTTTAACAGACATTTTAATTTTATTTATCTGTATGTATGTACGTTAAGAGTATATATGTATAGATTAATAAACCTACAGAGGAGAATCTGTGAGCAAATGATTCGGTCGTGTCGTGGTGTATTAAGGGGGTATCATCATCTAGATAATTACAACGAACACCCCTGGAATATGTATCGGTATTATCAGGCTTTAATGAACCTTGCCTTCGCGGCTCCGAGGCTGTAATCTATTCAGTTACGTGACTGGTGTAATACATACCTATTTTATATAATTACGTCTCATTCTGTAATGGTTTCTTAAACGTTCAGGATTTCAATGAAAATATTCCTAACGAAACCTAAGGATAACAAAATACCCAAATTGGTAGACCTACGAAATAGAGGATCCTACGAAAAAATCTGACGCGCTAGTAGTTCTGATATTCTGATGTTATTGTTATTATGGAACATAATCATTTTTAATTCCAATTTTATGCAAGCTTTACTTACTTTGGGACTAGATGGCAATGTGTGATAATGTCCGAAAAAAAATACGGGAAATATACAAAACTGTTCGTGATGTTTGACCTCGTTTGATAAACATATTATATTTCACACCACGTGCTTTACGGGGAAGGAAAACATGATGAAGAAACTTGCATATGTCTTATAAATAATTCAATGATGTATGTATAGTGTCTACGGGGATAGACTCATCCTCTGTCACGTTGACAATTATTCATGTACGGTGAAATGTGGGTGTTGTTATTACAAAGCCTCTCCCTACCCCTTCGGGGAATACAGGCGTGGTATAAATGAATTATGTATGTATATAATATTTTTCTAGGGCTTCTCTCCCGACGTCATGAAGAATCTCGTGGAGTCTTCGAGCGGTGGTGCGCGGGCGCAGCTGAAAATGGCTCTAGCCAAGATGGTGGAACGACACGACTGCGAGCATGAGTACGCTAACAACAGAGCGAAAGAGATGGTCGAAGAGCTCGCTAAGGATGAGTCAAAGCTGTCCTCCGAGATACGGTATCTTCAACCTTTAGTGTATAGATATTAAAGCTACTTTTGTCCGTGTGTTCCGACTGACCCTAATAAGACAGACGTCGTGTGAATTACAATTAAAAGAAATAATGTAATAATTTGAGATTCCCGGGTTTTATGTTATTAGAAATGTCTATAAACTAACAAATTTCTAATATAAGGGTTCTTAAGATTTGTTTTTTATAGCAACAAACTTATTTGTTACGTATTTGCTGTGTGAAAAATATTTATTTACTCTGTTCTTGTGCTGTGATCTGCTTATTTTACCAAATATAAAAGGAGATTATAAAATGTTTTCTTTTAAATACTAGCTGATGCCCGTCGTTTCACTAATATTCTTTCATAAAGTCGTGAGAAACATATTCCTTTGTTTAACACAAACATCAAATCCCAATTTCCATTCGTTAACATCTTCAAAAAATCAGGTTTGACATACCAACCCTAATTACTCCCTTTATAGATGAAACGAGGTAGTGTAATACTCGGAAATATCCCTAACTTATGAAATTCATTTTCAGCTCTGAATTTATTTTTATAAGAGTAATTGTTGAGTTTCCTACCGGGTTCTTCTCAACAAAAGCAATCTTCCGAACCCGGTGGTAACATTTATAATCATGTATTAATATTTGTATGTCCTTCTGTAAATTTGAAAGTACTTTGTAAGAAGTCCAATCAAATAAAGATATTTAGAATTTAGAATTACAGTTTACGATGTATCTATATCTATAAGCTCATGATTACTTCAGAAGCAAAAAAAAGCCGGGGAGTTTGTTTCCCCGTTTGTTCTCCTGACAGGCTTACATTTGTAAACGGTGGTAAATTAACATAAGTTAGCGTAAAAGAAATGACGGTCGATGAGTTTTCAAAGTGTCCTTCATGTTTCGTGTAACGTTATATTATAAAGCGTAAAGATCTGTACTTTTGTGTGTATGTTTGTAATGAATAAACTCAAAAACTACTTTGCTGATTTCAAAAATTCTTTCACCATTGGAAAGCTACATCATCAGCAAGTAATATGGCTTTATTTTATCCCCGTATTCCAACGGGAACGGGAACTACGCAGGTGAAACCGCGTGACGTCCGCTAGTATAAATAAATTATAGGAAAGAAAAAGTGCTCCCTAAAATGTATTTCAGATGAGCGTCTTTCAATGTTATAATTGAATTACCTCGCCATGATAGCCGGGACTCCACCAATAAAAGTTAAATTTACATCCTGCCTTACTTCCGCGAACTTATTACAAACTTTGAGGGAATTCTGGGAAAAATTTAAATTCACAAGCGGAACGAGGTCCGAACGGCTCCATACAATTTTCTTTCTCAAACATTTCGTGTTTCTTTGTTAATTGCGGTCGATGCCAGATAAGGGACGAAGCCCTTTAATTGATGGTAAAACTGTTTTACAATTCTTTATTTTGCAGAACCAAACTCAGGTAAATACATTTTTTTTAATTCGACAATCTAACTAATTTACTAGCATTAAATTTGAAATGATCTAATAATCAACGAACTAGATTTTTTCGTATCCAGCAAAGAAGATGGTTATATAAACATGCTGACCACATTTTTACGTCACCTTACGAGGTATGTTTAACCTAATAGGAGCCATGCGTCAAGAAGATAAGCTAAGAAATAGAAGAATCTAAGAATTTGCACGTCGTCTGGTAGAAGCCTCTCGTGACAAGCGGGAGGGGCTTTTCTCGCTCAGAGAATCAGCATTGCTATTCAAAGTGGCAATGTTGCCAGCCTTACTTTGAAGTACTATTTAATGAAGCAGGTATAATAAGGCATCGTTAACTATACAGCTACTAACGTAAATGGGTATTTCTCAAGGGTATAAATATATATAAAAAGAGTATAAAAAATATTTTTTTTACATTTAATTGAAATATATTTTACATGATATCGTGCATATGGCAAAATGGTAAATAAACTTATAAATACGTATTTGTTCTGTATGTTACTGTTACGTTAAGTTTTAATAAAAAAAAATGTATAGAAAGATACTTAACTATAAAATCAATAATTTATTATTTAATTCACGACTAGGTTAGTTGTTCGTTTCTTGTAAATCTTTGGCGTTCTAACTATCCAAAGTTAGAATTGTATTGATATACTGTATTAAACTATTATTACCTTATCACTGAGCACTTAGATAATCTTAGATACTAGCCATTGAACTTGACAATGGAGCATTTACAGCGTATTTAAGTACCGCGTTTTCGCGTACCTGTGAATCGAGCTATTTATATACTCTGTAAAACATAGGTACGCACAGATTAATTATTGAACCTATTCAAAGGGTAATAAAAAAATTACTATGACTACCCACACAAACGTTACAGAATAATTATAATATTAAAGATGAAAGATTTATTTGTCTGTTACGAAATAATTAAAAAAATACTAAAAAACGAATTTCTCCGTTATATAGCTACATTTTCAGCAAAAACTATAAAATATGTTGTTTAATGAGACTCATATATATAAAAGGCATTTTCATGTGTATGTCTGTATATGACTGCTGACCACATTAAAGACATATTAATTTTTTTCAAAAAAACCTCCATGTGTCTTTACTTTACAACTACCCTCTAACAGCAAAAAAACAGCCCCTAAGATTTAAATATAGATGTTAACCCACCCCAAATCAACTGGGCAATACTACTTAGCATCTCCAAGATAAAAACTAGGGGCCCTTCCCTTGGGCTTTCAGATCTCTCATCATCGAAGTCAAAGCTGAAATCATCAGTACTAAAAGGGTCGTCTACATCATCAGTGACATTCTCCTGCAGCTTCTGACTTGGTAGGTAGCTGGAGTAGAGGATAATCTTCTCAGGCCTTTTCTCCGTCCTGTTACTAGCATCTGAAGACAGTTCTTCAATGTCTCGGTATAAGGATATATCGTTGTCAACTGGTTTTATTTCGGGTTTCAGAACTTCTGGCTTGTCATCCAGGAGTTCTATATTGTCCCAGGGTCGTTTCGTGGTCTTCTCCACTGTTGTATTCGTACCGATTCCAAGAAATCTGGAAAAATAGATAAAAAATCTTCTTAATAATAGTAGTATTAACACATTAGCGGTGCCCTGCGGCTTCACCCACGTAAGTTTAATTTAATACCCGAGGAACCCTTAATGCTTTTCTTAATAAAAGAGTAAAGTAACTTAGGCTACTTGTAATTTCAAATTGTTCCAGCCGTTTCAGACTACCCGGAACAAACAGACAGACGGATAAAAAATTAAAAAAAATATTTTGATGTCAGAACCGTATATACTTTCATATGCATTTAGTGAAAAGATGTTATTTTGGAATTACAAACAGACACTTCATTTAATTTATCTGTATAGATATATACGTATAGATAACGCCATCTTGTTCCAAACTAAGCAAATATACAACCAGACAAGATCTAAATCTATATCTAGAACCCCTAAATACCAACTTTTTGGTAAATACGAAACACTGAAGTAAAAAATATCTCAAATTCTGAATTTTTAAATGACCTCATTTATGTTCGCCTTGATGCAGGAATCGAACTCCCAACCCCTAGCGTAGCATTTATCATATTATTATCAAATAGCTGGGCTCCACGATATCACTTGGCAAATCTTACTTTCATGAGTGACTTTATTTCGCCATGTCCGATTTATTTTTTTAACTTAAAAATAGCCGCTAAAACTTATTCAGTCAGACAGTTTTTTTTTGTGAAATTGCATATTTTATGTTTGTATACTGTCATAATCTATTTAGTGATATCCGTTAATTTGGAATTACGAACTGACACTTCAATTTTATTTATGTGTATAGATTAGACCAACTGTGCAGACGTGTTGAAGCAGTGTGTATTCAACTCGCAAACTACCGGTCTTTCCACTACACTGTGCATTAAATAGCTTAATGTTAAAAGACAGTCTTGGTTTGATTATAAAAATATAGAGCTTAATACCGCCATTATTAATCGGATCACACCCAATACTTAATGATTCCGAGTTAATTTTCCTTGATGTCGAAATTAGTTCTCTGACCTTACCAGAGCGTGCCCGCTGGAATAAACACAGCCTGTTTAGACTTAATGAGGGATCCAGCCTGGCCGTTTTCCTTTTATCTAATCAAATTAGGTAACTAATAAGGTAAGACTTATTAAGATTCTGGTCGTAATTCTCATTCGCTCCTCAATCGATGGCAATATTTGCTATCTGCTTGATAGATATGTATAATATGAATACTTATAATACCCGATCATTGAAATAATTTTATTTGACAATTACTATACTATGCTATGATATAACATATTATGTTTAATAAAAGTTATTTGGACAATTTTGATGACATTGTATACTAGCTGTACCCCGCGGTTTTACTCGCGTAGAGTTCTGTAGGTGGCAATCGAATCTTGATTTTTAAAATCTAAGTTTTGCCTTGTAATATTAGCTATCCGACAGTAAAAGTCCTACTGTTTCGGAGATTTGCCGAAATAAACAGACAGACAGACAAAAAGTTAATTTTTTAATTGTTTTTTTATTAATTTATCATATGGATTTAGTGAAAGGCTGTTAGTTTAGAATTACAAACAGACACTTTAATTTTATTTGTCTGTATAGATTTGTAATTATTCTGTTCAGTAAACGATTAAATATACAAATTCAAGTTTCACCTGTAAATAGGGGAAGTGATCCTCTCAGCAATATTGGTGGCAATCTGGTGGTAGACGTCGAGGGAAGCGACGGTGCCCGCGGTGGTCGGCTGCGTGGTGTAAACACTCACCACCGACTCCTTCTGCTGACCATCGTCCACCGCCCGCCCACAGCACTCCCGGGACACCTACAACACCGTTATTGGATTTCATTAAAAGTCATGAACAGCTGGGAAATTATATTTTATCCTAGCCGGGCGTTGACTACCTACTTAGGGGAGGGCTGCCAATATGGATAGCCTGATCGAAAAGCAGTTTGGTTATAACGTGTGGCGTGAATTGAAAATTCTGGCGACGTAACGGGATCCTCTTGTGGATGGCTGAGGCCTGACGAGGCTCACTTAAAGTGTAGTGCAAAATCGGTGGCCAGTTTTAAAATTACTAGGGAATTGCAGCCTTACCATATATTTTTCCCTGATAGGGTCGTCATGTGGTGACCAGGAGCGTATGAAAGAGTCAGTTCGGGTTAAGTTCGGCTTATTAAGCGTACGGGAAAACGGTTAAAGCTCGACTCGAACGTATTCCTAGTGCGAGTCTTCTTAAAATCGCCATCAAAAGTCATAGCGTCGAGGTAAACGCAGATTTGTATGTGCTCACAATAGTGTCATCTTTAGGCCGACAGACGGCTCCGTTTCGATCCTACACGAATCTGCGTTTACGACAACGCGGTGACTTGTGACGGCAGGAGCGAAAACCTCGCACTAGGCACTCTGCGTCTTGACTTGAAAGGTAATACGTTCGTAACACGCCCTGATTAAATAATCATAGTTTACACACAGTTCGGAAATAGCTCAGCGATCCTTAACGTTTCCTTAATACGAACCACATACATTCTAAATTACTATGGCATGATCGACCAGCCCCAACGCAACTATATTTTCACCGCCAGCCATCGCCCTCTTCAACCGTCTTGAGGAAGTGTCAATAGTGACATACAGATAATAGAAACAAATATAAATCAATAAGCATTGTATCCTTGCATTATTCCTTTAAGTATTGTGACGTGGTCGCCATTATAATACAGATGATTGGTTGATCAATCAGTCCGCGCCACTAATATACGAAGCGGAATTGAACACATTATGGTAGCACGGAACACGGAATTAGATTGTATCATCCGATTTACATTTCAATGACAATAGCTCGTTGGATTGATCAGATGCAGCATAAAAACAGGCTTATTATGGACACCTATTATTAAGTGAAAATTGGCACAAACTAATAATAATTCCAATTACGTAATTTTTTTATTTATTTATACATGTATTAATTAGAATGGGTAATAGCCAATTACACTAATTACGAGTAATATATACAATATCCATTCATTCGTTCTCCTCACAATACTCCAGACATACTGACATGATCGTCTGCCATTCATCCGCTCCACATCACACAATCGGGGTTGGAGACCAAGAGAGCGTTGAGAGTTTTGAGCGTTGCGCCACTGTGCGACTTGTAACCACTGCAAATATTGTTATGTCCTTCTCATGGCTGAGTTTCTTCTCGGTTCTTCTCAGAAGGCTAATTTTCGAATCGCTGATAAATTTTCGACATTCATAATTGCCTTATATGCCAGGGCCCATAATGATCTACACTATACTATTATAAATAGGAAAGATTTGTATTTTTGTATGTATGTTTGTAATTAATAAATTCAAAAACTACTGTGCCGATTTCGAAAATTCTTTCACGATTAGAAAGCTACATCATCATCGAGTAACATAGGCTTTATTTATGCCCGTACTCCCACGGGAACGTGGACTACGCGGGTGAAACCGCGTGCGGTCCGCTAGCCATTTATAAATATTTTAAGTGAATTGAAAAACATATGAAGATAAGTCGTATATACATCTTTATAGGCTGGTCTCATCATTTACTGATCTGTCAAAGGACACATATTGGCCTAAATAACGTATGATAGAGCGCACAGCACGTGTTGATCCTTGGTGCCAATGCCGCGCAGTTTGAACGCCGATCACGTAACTTTGATACTGTATCCATTTTGGAGCGACAATGGCACATCTCAGACAATTTATTGTATTATTGGGTCGTTAATGGTCCAATGTTGAACATCTTTAAGTGCTATTAAAATTAGCGGAATCTTTGAACTTAACTGCCTCTAGAATAATACTATTATAATATAATAGTTTTTATAGTTTATATATTGTTGTTGTTTTTAGTAAAAAAAATTAACAGCTTATCACTAAATGCATAAGAAAGTATATCCGTTACTTACAAAAAAATACTGTCTGTCTGTTTATCCCTGCTAATTTCAGAAACGGCTGGTCCTATTTTGACTGGACTTCACTGACACATAATTATTACGTTACAAGGAGTAACTAAGACTAGACTTTTAATTTGAAAAATAAGGGTTTTGCGAAATGAGGCAGCCAGGAAATTAATTCTACATGAATTCTATGACATATTATGCATAATAGAAATGATTGCATATCTGTGGACCGGATACGTGTATGACGTTAATGATTAGCTAGTGACGTTAGTGGTAATGGGTGATTGTTCGTCATCTGAGTCATCATTCTGCGACCTCTACACCTCGCTAACAGATGCCAAAAGTAATTCGAAGGTTGTATGCGGCTCATGTTATGGTCAATACTTTTTGATGAGGACATTGGACTGTCTCAAGGTGGATCAATGGCACAACTAAAATAATTCAATCAATATTAAAATATAAGAGCCGTGGTGGTCTTGAGGTTTGAGCAGCGGGGCCTGCACCAATGAGTTTTTCTAAAAAACTTATGTACAGTGATTTCACACCACGTGCTTTACGGAGAAGGAAAACATCGTGAGGAAACCTGCATATGTCTGAGAAGTAATTCAAAGACGTATGTATAGTGCCTGAGACGGCGATTGACTCATCCTCTGTCACGTTGGCACTTCATCATCATTAGATTTTTTTTATAATAGCGTAGGGAAGTCTGGTAATTGCGTAACAATAAATTATATTACATTTACAATAATTACCAAGTTTCATACAGTAATCATACTTGTGAGAAAAACTTTGTCAATACTTGTTCAATATTAGACGGACAACAAATATGTGTTAGGAGTGGCCAATACACACTTTGGAAGCTCTCACAGATTGGAGGAAGCATTCCACTTCCTTCGCTTTATGTACGGGCTACTTAATTTATTGCGTGTGGATTTGGTAAATTCGAAGACTTTTTCTAAATGTCTGTGAAAATAAAAATTATTTATTCAGCTTAGGTCGTAGTAACGCACTTTTGAATGTCGAAGAATTTACCACCGGTTTGGAAACTAGCCTTCTGAGAACCGGCAACCTCATCTGACATCATTACTGTGTTAAAATCACCATATTATTTATAAATTTTATATTATAATTTAATTAATTATTTTGTTGGGGTGATGGAAAAATAAAATAACTTTTTTTATTTAGAATTTACATAAAAAAAAATTACCAATTTTTTTTTTAGTTCAAATAGGAAAAAAGTTTGCGAACTCGATGTTTGGATTACGATAAAATTTTAATGCAGAAGTTTAAATGTTTATACCGGTGTAAGCCAAGTTGGTTTCTATCTTTTAATGAGTTTCTTACGAATTGAAATTGTTAAAAAACTAATTAATATAAACTAATGTAAGTACTTAAGATGATTTTGGACAAATTAACTCAAAACTGAGTCCATCTCAAATTTGAATATCCTATTAATGAAGTCGTCTTAAATACGTCTCATTAAGAAGGCTTAAAAGCTTAAGCGACGTTTAAATATCGCCTATTACTACAAATAGTTGCTTGCATGATCCTTTCAGAGGCTGACGGAATCAACGTAATTATAATTATACTAGCGGACATCACGCGGTTTCACCCGAGTAGTTCTTGCTCCCATAGAGTTACCAGAATAAAATATAGCCTATATTAATCAGTGATAATGTAGCAATATAATGATGAAAGAATTTTTAAAATCGGACCAGTTATTTTTGAGTAAATTCGTTACAAACATTCATACAAACCTTACCTCTTTATAATATTAGTATAGACTAGTATAGATTTACAATATGTTAGGAATTTCATTAGTCAATCACCGTCGACTTGTACTATACAGCTTCTGTCCGCGACTTCGTGTGCGTGGAATAGTTTGAACTAACGCTAATATTAATCCGGGATTGATCTTAGCGTGATGATATATAGCCTATAGTGTTCTTAGATAAATGGGCAATCCAACGCTGAATTTTTAAATCGGACCAGAGGGCCTACCATCATCATAAGTTCTCAATACTCACTGCTGAAGCGATCATGGTTGGCCCCCAGTAGTTCCTGAGTTTAGCGCGTTAAAGCAAACAAACAAACAAGCTCTTCAGCTTTATATATTAGAATAGAAAAAGAAATTTGCGAGCATGGTGCAACTATTCTTGAGAGAAATTTATTTTCGCCAAACGTTGGATTGTCCCTAATTGAGTCTGTCGGAATCCAGTTTGTCGTGTTGTAAACTTACACCAGACTTATACCAACTCCTCGGTATCTGGGGCCTCGCATTTAAAAGTTAACTTCAAGTTATTTCTCCCATGTCTGTCTGCAATTAGCAGAGACTTTTTTGCACTAGTAAGTTAGAATTTCATGAGATAAGTTCTGGAATAAGTCATATAATTTAGTAATATCTTTGGAAGTCCTGTGGTCGTACCTCGGGTTGGGCAAAGTGTTTTTGAGTTTTAGCATCTATAATTTCTCAGTAGCAACCCGGAGTCTGGATTTGTGCTCAATTTATAGGAATAGGCTTAAACATAACTGGAAAAATATAGGTGTAATATTATGTACATTGTACATCTCTTCCTACCCCTTCAGGGGAAACAGGCGAGAGCAATTATAATTTTATATTGTAAATAATCATTATTTACTTTGTAATGAAATGTACATGATACTGGCTGAGATTCTTGTCGGTTCCTTTCAGAAGGCTAGGTTCTTGGACATTCATAAGTTCTTTATCAGGGCCTACTAAATAAATAATTTTCATAATAACCTTGGAAACTCAAAGTTCAAAGTTTATTTATTGCGTGAAAAGCATCTCAAAGTTTATATCGTGCATCAATGCAATCCGCCTGTGGAGGCGTTCATTATGATTATTTTACAAAAATACCTTATGTCTATAAATCATTATTTATCAAGAGCCGTGGTGGCCTTGGGGTTTGAGCAGTCGCCTGCTACGCATGCGACGCAAGTTCGAATCCCAGCGGGGCCTGTACCAATGAGGTTTACTAAAAAAACTTATGTGCAGTTATTCCACACCACGTGCTTTATGGTGAAGGAAACCTGCTTATGTCTCTGAGAAGTAATTCACAATCAAGTAGTTGTTGTTACAACACCCCTTCGGGGACCCTTCTGGGATGGCGTGAGCATTATTTTTTTATGTATACATTTTACACAATCTTAAGTTTATATTAAATTTCAAGTAATTCTTAGTAGTTTATATTTTGCCCCAACTTCATAAATGTGGAGGATGGTAGATAATTTTTTTCCTTTTATTTAACCATCAATCAGAGTTGCTTAAGATCTCTAAGTGCCTTGATGTAAAGACCTTCAGTTTTCAATATGTATATATAGGTATTATTATGTACTTATATGATACTTCATCTATACTGATAAATAAAATTGGAGTGTCTGTTTGTAATTCCAAAATAACAGCTTTTCACTAAATAAAATAACACCGCAGGCTAGTCTAAATTTACATATATAACTCAAAGGTGACTGACTGACTGACATAGTGATCTATCAACGCACAGCCCAAACCACTGGACGAATCGGACTGAAATTTGGCATGCAGGTACATGTTATGACGTAGGCATTCGCTAAGAAAGCATTTTGATTAATTCTACCCCCAAAAGGATAAAATAGGGGATGAAAGTTTGTATGAAACTTTGTCAATTTTAAACCGATATATTATATAAAACTAAATCTACGCGGGTTAAGCCGCGGAGCACAGCCATTTGTGTTCAGTACCCGTCGAGGGCTGATATTTTTTCATTATTTTTTCAAGGTGATAAACAAGCCTAGATAGCCAGCTAGAAGCCTAGATAAAATAGGGGGTGAAAGTTTAAGTTACTTTTAATAAAAAACTTAGGGTATGGTAACGCGGGAGAAATCGCGGTGCACAGCTAGTATAATATATAATCCAGCGCAATATTTTCTAGTCGATTATTAAATATGAAGCTAATATCGGTACTCTCATTTGTACGCAATCGTTAGAACCATTACTAGAAGACCCTGACTTCTTTGATAGATTCACATACTATTTACATTACGTATGTGTGTCTAATAAGTAACTACAAATGTGTGGGTCATTTTAAAATGTTACATTGAACAAATATATTGATTGTAAAAAGATTAAGATATATTATGATACCAACTTCTGACCGCGACGTTTTCCGCTTGCAATAGTTACTTTGGGCCAACGCTAACTTTAACCCGCGATTGGTCTTAGTGAGATGATATATAGCCTGAATTCTTTCTTGATGATGATGGGCTATATAACACTGAAATATTTGTTCAAATCGTATCAGTTCCTGAGGTTGTGGTCCCAGTCGACCGATTCAAAAATGCTATCAGGCGACTGGGACCGCGGTTCCAGATCTTATTGGGTCCAGTCGCCTGTATCCTCAGATAAGCGCATTCAAACAAAAAACGTTTTTATCTTTTTATTAAGTAACTGTTTGTATCCGCGCAGATTTATTTTCATGCTCCAACTTGCAGAACCCAAATTTGTTTTTAAAATAAAATAAAAATCCTTATTAACTCCTTGAAACATCAGCTATGCCAGTGAAAAGTCCCATTAAAATCGGTCCGGTGGTTCAGAGAATATCCGGAACAAACAGACAGATAGACAGAGAAAAAATTTGAAAAATTGTTTTTTATCTCCTTTATATACTTTCATATGCATTTATTGAAAAGCTGTTATTTGGGAATTACAAACAGACACTTCAATTTTATTTGTCTGTATAGAATATATGTATAGATATATGTAAAAGCAACCTTCTGACCCCGGTGGTAACATTTATAATCATGTACCTATAATTTGTCCTCCTGACGATTTGAAAGTACTTTGTAAGAAGTCTAATCAAATAAATATATTTTTGATTGATATATGTTATTAAGAGCCACAGTAGTCGTGGGGTTGGAGCAGTTGCCTGCTACACAAACGACGCAAGTTCGAATCCCAGCGGGGCCTGTACTTCCTGTATGAAGGAAAACATCGTGAAGAAACCTGCATATGTCTGAGAAGTAATTCAAAGACGTATGTATACTGCCTGAGACGGCGATAAATTCACCCTCTGTCATGTTGGTACTTAATTATGTACGGTGAAAAGTGGGTGTTGTTACAACATCACTGCCTACCCCTTCGTGGAATGCAGGCGTAAGCATATGTATGTATTAAAAACCTCCCTGGAGTTAAGTACATTTGCATGAAATTCTGCCTTGATATTAGGAATAATTTAATTTTATCTCATCTGTGACTCCAATTATAAAGTCTCGTGAGCCCTCAAAAAGGTTTGCAAGTTTTAAGTATATATTTATCTATACAGATAAATAAAATTGAAGTGTCAGTTTGTTATTCCAAAATTACAGCTTTTCACTAAATCCATACAAAGTATACACGGTACAGACATGGGAAACCAATTTTAAAAATTTTTCCCTGTCTGTTTGTTGCGGGTAATGTCCGAAACAGCTGGGCTGATTTTAACGGGACTTTGACTGGCAGGTGGATAGTGTTACAAGGAGTAACTAAGGTCAAATTCGGAGCACTCGTAACCGAAGAAAGTGTATGAAGAGATGCATGAATGTGGATGAAGCGAAAGACGTATGTAAGGAGCGTAGCATGTGGCAAACGGTGGTCTCTGCCTACCCCCATGGGATACAGGCGTGAGTATATGTATGTATATGTAGGCTTACTTTTGGAAACGGTAGTAAATTAACTTAAGTTAACGTAAGAAAAATGACGTTCAATAAGTGTTCCAAGTGTCCCTTATATTGAATAAAACTTTTTGATTTGATTTGATTTGATTTGATTTGTATGAGTAACTTAGATTTCCGCGGGCCAACGATGAAATTAAATCTACGCGGGTAAAACCGCGTGGCACAACTAGTTGTGTAATATAATGGTTCGTACACAGAACTTTTGCGTTTCAAGTATTTTATTGCGCGTCATGAAATAAAAACTTTCTTTATTAGCCCTTCAAGTGATAACAATATCATAATGACACTCCACACCTGACTCAGTGCACTTGTTTGAAAGTTAAACTTGACAATGGCCGCAGACCGGTCACAGGTCACGGAGGGCATCGCTTATAAAACGAGAGAGATATTTTTTTATGTATGTATGTACACTAGCGCCACCTGTCGGCTTTACTATGACATACCGATGCCTGTCTCCTGTATGTAGTATCTGCTAGTACACCTTTAAACGAGCAATTCTTGTATATCTTGTAAAATCTGAATCTGTAAAATTTTGCAAATCGTTGGAGCCGTTTCAGCGATTCAGGGGCAAAAAATGTATCTAGCTAGGTTTCATTTATGGAAAACATCGTTTTGACCATGTTTTCTGAAACTGAAAAACACTGAAAAACTCGTACAATTAAATCATTAAAATACGAAGGCAAATTTCACCGACATATGTCAAGTTATGGTAGCTCAGACATGAGGCTTCCAGGGGGCCAACCATGAGCTCTTATTGCAATGTTATTACTGTTGTGTGACAGTGACAGATGTACACGATGTATTTGAATACATCTGTCTCATAATAAGAGTAAAACTATCATGGCAATAAGAGCTCATGGTAAAGGCCCCAGCTGACGGGGCGACAACGAAACTAGAGTACCTCGGTTCGAGACTGACGTCCATAGACGTTTTCCTTCTTTTTTTCAACTTGCGTTATTTCACTCATGTTCTCAACTTTACACTGGCCACGAAGCGTACCCATACGACATTTTAAATTTTTCGAAAAAAAATTTAATTTAAAAAATGTCTGCGGCGGTTTTGGAATACTAACACTATTCGATCATAACGTGAAACGACTGTCACTCATGTTCCCAACTTAACATATATATATACAACAGTAGCATTGTCTGTCAGTTGGTTTTGGCCGTTTAAATCTCTACTAAAAACTTTTATTATTAGAACTAGCTGTGCTCCGCGGTTTCACTAATTCCCGCGGAACCTCAAAATGTTTTTGTAACGAAATGTATAAAATTACTCCTTGTAAGATTAGTTATCTGCCAGTGAAAGCCTCGCTAAAATCGGTCCAGCCGTTTCAAAGATTACCCAGAATAAACAGACAGACAGACAGAGAAAATATTGTTTTTTATGTCAGCACGGTATATACTTTCATATGCATTTAATGATAAGCTGTTATTTTGGAATTACAAACAGACACTTCAATTTTATTTATCCTTATAGATATATACCTCAGTCAAAGAATTAGACTTGCCATCCAAAGGGGGAATGCTGCCAGTATCTTCGGAACCTTGCCTCCTTTTAATAATATATTTTAGTTATAAGATTATATTTTTAAGGTTTTTAGTTACGTTACTCATATTATTATTAATTATAACACAGTTAAATCTCCCCTTTATCTGTATAGATATATAGATGAAGAGTTTTCATTTAAAATAAAAAGTAAGCAATATGTTGATAGCATAAAAAAGCCATCACATTAAATTTATACCTAACTAACTATGCCCGCGGTAAGATTAACATTAAGAGTGTTATTTAAATAAAAATATTCTCGCTAAATAAATAACTCACTCCTTGTAATATCAGCTACCGTTAAAATCGAATCTCCCGATCAACCGGAACAAACAGACAGACAGATATTTTTTATCTCAGTACCGTATTTACTGTATTGATTGAGTAAAGTGTTTGTTTATTATAGTTTATTATAGAGAATACACTTGAATTATATTTATTTGTATAGACTGCGACACGCCCTCACTTTGCTTCGGGTTTTAAGACTGAATTAAATATTTTTTTCATATGGATCTGTTACGTAATTAAGAAGAAAGATGCGTTTAACAGACAGAATAATTTTCTGTAGAAATGGCGACAAAAAAAGAGGAAATATTTTTATTTTGTGTGTATGTTTGAAATGAATAAACTCAAAAACTACTGTGCCGATTTCAAAAATTCTTTCACCATTGGAAAGATACATCATCAGCGAATAATATAAGCCTTATTTTATCCCCGTACTCTTACGGGAACGAGAACTACGCGGGTGAAACCGCGTGGCATCCGCTAGGACTATTTAAATATTATTAAGGAAGTAGCTAAGTTCAGAAGAGTTGAATAAGAAGAGAGTGAATTAAGGAAGACAATGTTTCCAGGACCTGTTGACAAGGTAACATTATCCTCATGCTTCGCTAGCAGACACGATACAATGGGAATGACATATGTCACGTGACAGATTTATGTCATTTACATACATTTTGTATCGTTTATATTAGCGCAAGCGTTAGAAAATGTTACTTCGGGCTGACTAGTGTTAGGAAGCCATCAAGGCGGTTAGAACGCACCTGTTTCGTGCATTTAATATTTATTAGTTATCACGCTATCGCGAACAATTCAGATTGTAATTACCTTATATAAATCTACTTTACATTGACCGAAATACCCAGCCATTGTCGGAGAGCTGAAGAATATTTTACGATTAAATAATTATAGTGTTTTTCTGATGATCGGTACGTGATATTGATATTATGTTGTAAGGAGATTTTGATTTTATAAATGTATGTAATTCTTTTTTTGCAGACAATATTTTTATTTATTTATAAAAAAAATCATAACTCACCAAAATAAAAGTGAGCACAAAATAAATCTTCATATTTCCACGATTTATCGAAACAATTTCCTAAGGAACTTAATTTTTCTTCGGCCCTTCTGCCTGAATCGGAACAGCCTGTATAGGCGTGCGGCGCGGGCGCACATTCGCGACTCAGTGCCGACACTTGACGGATCGAAGGATCAACACTACTGGTAGGGTGACCATCCTTACTGTACGTGGAATTAATTTAACCAGTCGAATCTAGTTAACACGACCTTCGTCACATATGTATACTTGGTAAGGATAAATGAATCTATATCAATACAGATAAATAAAATTGGAATATCTGTTTGTAATTGTACAGAAGGTACTCACATAAAAAAAATCAATTTAAAACTTTTTCTGTCTGTCTGTTTGTTCCGGGTAATCTCCGAAATGGCTTTTCTGATTTTAACGGGACTTTCACTGGCAGATAGCTAATATTAGAAGGAGTAAATCGGTCTACAATTATTTAAAAAAATTAAGTTTTAAAACCGTTATAACGAGTTGGTTGTGTGTTTTTCAAGTTAGCGCTATCTTCATAATAGGTATTTTCTCTTGTTCATATATTGGTTATTGAAATTGGAAACGCTTTGAGATAAAGTCCTGCTTTCTCAGCGTCGAACTCAACGACGAGCGTTGGTTTCAGTCATAGGAAATTGATACATAATACATAGAGGATAAGGTTCAATTTCGTTTCTTTAAAACCGACACTCGACAACGAGTGCAATGCTGACAAACCTTAGTGAGTAACGCGACTAATGCACTTAAGAACACGGCTTCCCCATTTCCCTACGCAGTTCTCTTAATCGAGTAACTATGTTAACTTAATGAATTTGAACTTGAAATTAAATTTTTACATAGTTTTGACAAGATATAGGTCAGCACATTTTGTTGTAGCATGCGTTCATATATATATTTTTTTTTTCTCTCGTAGAAAATGGGTCCCACACGTCCCCTGATCTATCTTAAGTACTAGGGCGACAGAAGTGTAAAGATTCAGTTTTCAATGTTTGTCGACTATATGTTAGTATCCTAACGTAACATTTATACCAGGGGAAATAAATTAATAATTGACCTTTCTCCCGGGGGACCAATGGGCTCCTATATAGGGGCCGCATCTACAACTTTTATTCGAGGGGACGAATATTAGGGGCCTAGTGGGTTTTGACCCTAGAACATAGTGCTATGAAAGTAATTCAAAAAAAATCAAAATATCTTTATTTAATAACACTTCTTACAAAGTACTTTCAAATTGACAGAAGGACACAAAAATACATTATAAATGTTACCACCGGGTTCGGAAGGTAGCTTTTGCTGAGAAGAACCCGGCAAGAAACTCAACAATTACTCTTTTAAAAAAAAATATTATACAATGTTATATCTCATGATTATACGCCCATAATAATAATAACTTCCCTTATACCTTTTGATGCCTCGTCACCGTAGTCTAGTAAGCGTTGCCACCATGAATGACTGATCATCTGCCGTCATTACAACGTAATTTAGCAAGCAAAGTATATCTTGGATTATCCTTCGTGTAGCGCATGCGTCGTCACCCTATTGGGGCATGACCTCCGCGCTTCACCGCACTTATAATTGACTTACATCTCAACAATAGCCATTACAATTATAATGTTATTATATCATATTATCTATACATACATACAGATAAATACAGATGGAAGTGTCTGTTTGTAATTCCAAAATTAACATATATTTTCTGAATGCATTAAAGTATACACGGTACTCAAATAAAAATAATAAATAATTAAAAACGTTTCCGAGTAGTCTATCTGTTTATTCTGGGTCTCCGAAACGGCTGGACCAATTTTAACGGGACTTTCAGTGGCATATAGCTAAAAAAGAAACATTAGGCATCCGCGGCTGAATCCGCAGGGCACAGCTAGTCTTTAAATATACTCCATTGTTTTATGAATGTTATAAAATGTATGATAGTTTATCTCATGGCCAGCTGGGTGAGGCTTAGTGATTTCATCCATTAAATATTACAGCGGTAATATTAATAATATTATGCTTACATCTGTATTCCTCGAAGGGATAGACAGGAGGTGTTGTAACAACCACACCCACTTTTCACCGAAGATGGTTAAGTGCCGACGTGACAGATGGTGAGTCAATTGTCATCTCAGGTATTATACATACGTCTTTTGAATTACTTCTCAGACATATGCACTGCACGTAAGTTTTTAGAAAAACTCATTGGCACAGGCCCCGCTGGGATTCGAACTTGCTGCTCAAACCCCAGGGCCACGGCTCCAGGTCATTATAATGTGGTAGTTAAATGAGGTTGTATGTGATAATGATGTGCAATGTGTGAACAGTTACGAATTGAAGAGGAAATATAAAATGATGGATGATAGCAAGAAGGTAGGCGATGAACGACGTGAACGACAACCAAGGAATAAAAAAATATTATTTTTATATTTGGATGATAAGCAATAATGTGTCAACCCACAAAAAGTCAAATTCAAAGGTTTTGATATATTTTGATAATGCATCACGTATTTAACATTCTAAAAAAGTGTTTCAAGTCATCTGAAACATAAAAGTACGTAAAAAATGGATTTATGTCATAAAACAAATCTTAAATCACGTATACAATCATCTTAAGACGCCATTTTCTCAAAACCAAGTTTATGCGGGTTGACACATTATTGCTTATCTGCATCCATTTTATTGTTGAGTTAGAAGACCAATTGAAACCTTTGTGTATAATTATTATTTTTAACTTCAATCACACTCCTTACAGAAGATAACCGCCAAATAACGTTATCTTTAAGAAGTGTTTAATTGATAAAATTATACATTCAAAATGCCTACCTATACATACCTATATTTAAAATTATACAGTGTTAAAAAAATGGGAATTTTTGTTAGTAATAATTTTTTTTATGAATTGTTTGTAATGCCTTGTAACAAAAAACTATACAATAGAGAAAACTTTATAATGTGATTTAAACAAATAAGATCTATGAATATTCGTATATGCGGGTAAAACCGCGGGATGCAAGCAGGCTAGTATAAAAATAAACAAGAGCGCTCGTTTATGTCTTTCACTAGAAGAAATAAGTTTTATATTTGACCGCTAGAGGCGCTGTTGAAAGATATTTTAAAATTACCTTGCCATCTCTCTTTAATGGGCTTATAAAATCCATATGAAGATGTGCCTGAGAGACGGCATCTATTTCTTATATATGAAAAAAATCTATTCAATTATTTGTAAGTGCATGCCTTTAGCCTTGAAATCAGAAAACAATATTTTGGTACTACTAGCGCCACCTATACCAAGCTTTACGTACTAACAATTGTCGCTACTCGCTGCTAGATGGCGCTACTTATAATATAAGTATTTCACAAGGTAAAGGTCAACGCTTAAGAAATAAGCAATAACATTAATGTAATACGTTGCACCAAGCGTAATATTTTGTAATTTATTTACTAACATCTCACTGTGGGTCGAGAATTTATTTTGGTAGTCGTTACGAAAAAAGTTTCGTTGCCATGACGACTAGACCAAACATTGATAGTACTAAAACTTTGACTTTCATAGCTTGGTTGGTAGCCATACAATGAATAATGTCGTGTAAAATGAACTGTTCCAAAGGTAGTGTGAGAACGAGGGGTTGTGATAAACATGTGCCAAAGAAGGTGGTTACTTCCAAAACATTGTCCGGAAGCTACTCGCAGAAAATCAACTCGGTTGCTTTCACCAGCGCCAAGAAACCTCTCCCCAAACCAAAGAAGACAACGAGATCGGATCTAACATTTTCTAAAGTGATTGTCAAAGATACCACAGCCATAGATTACTGTAAGAATTGTGGCGACGGAGCGCCTCGGAAAGTATGCATTGAAAAGCGAACCAGCTCTGTCAAATTTACTGACAGAAACGAACGTGACAGGGAATCCATGTATGACAGGAAGCCCATCCAACAATACTATAAGAACGAGAATTTCATTCAGTCGTCCGAGTCCATACACGCAGAGGCTAAGAAACCGAGCTTGGACACCATCAAGGAAGTATCTGAACTGCGCTCTCTGTCAGACCCTTCCGCCATTTATAAAATCTGCTCAGACTCCGAGGAAGAAGCTGGCTATCTCGACGTCAACAAAGAAGAAAACATCAAACAGCTGCGAGATTTTCGAACTAAAAACTATTTCGAATGCCATTCCGCTAAAACGAGGATACAGTCCAAAGGGTCCGCTACCAGCCTACATGAACACAAGTGCGTCTATAGATTCTATCTCAACGACAGACTGTTCCCTGTTCCATTGAGCGCTGACCACCGCAATGTGATACGGTGCGTCGAGTGCCACTTGCCAATGGACATCAAAGAATCCATCGAACCAAAGAAATCTGATAGCATTAACGGCACCATTCAAGCGAAGGTAAAACTGGGCAGTGAGATACAAGACCTGACCCTTCTGTTGCCTGTGAAAGAACCATTGATAGTGAGGGAGAGGAAGAGAGCTGACACCAGAGAACAGGACGTGGTGTACTTTGGAGTCATCAAGTTGAATCCTTTGGGTGATTCAATGTTCAACCGCACTCTGCCGTCAGACTCCCTTGCGTTGAAATACCAAAAAGGTTATAAGGAATATGAAAATGTGAAATCTTATAGATACGAATGTCAGGATGAAGGGGATGTGATAGTTATTTGATATTCAAAGTTAAAACTTGAAACAAATCGACTGATATGAGACTATATTTTAATCTTTGTGATGTGGTCATTGCTCATATCATACTACAAGCTATGGTAAACTGAGTTCACTCCAGTGTGTCATCATCATGAATTTAAGAGTTTAAACTCTTGTCGGTGTCACCGATGCAACTCTTGCCATCAGTGGCTGTCCAGTGCCACCTCTTTGACCTCCTTATACGTCATGACAGACACCTGGTCTTCAACTTGTCTCATGTATGTAAGTCTTGTATTTTAATTATATTAGTTTTGAGTTTACTTTGAAGTCTTCAAGTTTCTATTCCACAAGAAACAGGCTATTCTGTATTTTTTATTGCAATAAAGATGTTGTTTATTATTTATTATCATTTCTTTATTTTGAAAAATCTATTATACAATTATTCGACTTCTTTACTTCTAATAACGTATATAAAGAAATGTATTGGAAAAGAACTTTGATATAATTCGGCAATTATTTTTAATAAAGTCTGGAGTTTTATATTTGCGATCGGTCGTGTTTCGTATATTAAATAGTTTCAGTGTTGCAAGTAAGAAAATTATCTCAATCCAAACTGGGTCCTTGCACAAACACACTACGAAACCATCAGAAATCTTCCACAGCGATTTTGCACATTATTTCACATCACTAATATATCGACAGCAGGCTTTAACGCACATTCCGCAATCTTTGGTGAAAGATAAAAATGGCAGAGATTGGCGCGCGCCCCTCAGTGTCTCCCGGCGCGCGCGCACACTATCTCGTCCGGGCACCGCCAGTGTTTCTGTGAGATTTACAAAATGATCACAACGAGAATTATTCCGTTTTTAACGTTTTCGTGTCTCGTAGTAGCTGAGAATTTGTTGCGTAAGTTAATGTCTATGTTTTAAATCAATTTGTTGCGGCTTGATCATTTGAATCTTTTGTTTTTTTTGTAATTTTGTTGCAAGTTCTACAAAATCATGGTGTTTGTTTTAATGATAACGATTAATTTCATCGTTTTATGCATAATATTAGCGACATATTTATTGTCTTATTAATATTAACCAACGAACGAATTAGCACATTTTCTTAATTTACATAAAATCTAAAAGTACCCCCTGTTCAGATTTATAAAAAGCATACAATATTTTTTTGTTGTAGGGTAGATGAAAATGCCTGTGTTGTTGCATTTAAGTTTTAAGTGTGATACTATAGGTATATAAGAATACTTCCTTTCGTGTTGCAGCACGGATATTGGAACCCTTCATTATAGAATAGGACATTGGCACGATACTAGATACATTACAAGTATCGCACTTGGATGATTACAGTTATTTGATGGGAAATGAAGGGCTTACCAAGGAAACGAACAAATGCTTCCAATTACATACATACATACTTATACTCACGCCTGTATTCCCCGAAGGGGTAGACAGAGGTGTTGTAATAACAACACCCACTTTTCACCGAAGATGATCAAGTGCCAACGTGACAGGTGGTGAGTCTATCGCCGTCTCAGCCACTATACATACGTCTTTGAATTACTTCTCAAACATATGCAGGTTTCCTCACGATGTACATAATAAAAAATCACTGTACTTAAGTTTTTTAGAAAAACTCATTGGTACAGGCACCGCTGGGATTCGAACTTGCGTCCCTTGCGCATTCCAATTGCAAAATATTTATAATTGGAAGAAAAAAGAAAAAGAGCCGTGGTGGCTTTTGAGCAGTTATCCTGCCACGCAAGCGATGCAAATTCAAATCCCAGCGGAGCCTGTGACCAATGAGTTTTTCTAAAAAACTTATGTGCAGTTATTTCACACCATGTACTTTACGGTGAAGGAAAACATCGTGAGGAAACCTGCATATGTCCGAGAAGAAATTCAATGACGTATGTAAAGTGTCTGAGACGGCGATGGACTCACCATCTGTCACTTTGGCACTTAATCATCTTCGGTGAAAAGTGGGTGTCGTGATTACAATACCTCTGCCTACCCCTTCGGGGAATACAGGCGTGAGCATATGTATGTATGTACGAAAAATAATCACTAAGTAAAATACGTGTTATTAACAATTACTACGCGAGTAAAACGAATCGTAGCTAGTTATTTATATATGTAGCTGGGCCCTTTCACTCGAGTTGATTTCATGGGTGACCCACGAAACCTTGATTTTGTTTTAAATAAAAGTAGCCTAAGTTACTCCTTGTAAAATTTGCTGTCTGTCAGTGAAAGTCCCGCTAAAATCAGCCCAGCCGTTTTAGAGGTTACCCGGAGCAAACATACAGACAGAGAAAAATTATAATAATAGTTTTTTTACGTCATTATCATATTATATACTTTCATATGCATTTAATGAAAAGCTTATATTGGAATTACAAACAGACACTTGAATTTTATATATCTATATAAATATAGACTACCAACGTTAAGCCACAATAATGCAAGAATCTTATTATCATTAAGTTTGCATTGTTTTGAGAGTCATGCCTCACACGTAATAACCGTAACTGATATTGATTATTCCGTTAACTAATGTTACGGAACTTGAATTAGTTTCCTACAAAATATTACTTAACTAAGCGAAGTTAAGTTACCCGGAAGTGGCGGGCATTACATGATCGCACGCAAGGATTCGCTCACGATCCAACATCACTTGGTGGGTACAAATGTAACTTAAGTACTTAAGTAAAAGTATTTAATATTAACTTGTTACGTACAAACTTAGACCTACTAGTAATATGTATTATGGATTAAGCTGTGAATTATTGATAACGGTCAATAGACATTGCTTGGAAGTATCTAAATATATTCAAATTCAAAATATCTTTATTTGATTAGACTTCTTACAAAGCACTTTCAAATCGTCAAAAGGACACAAAGTACATACATGATTATAAATGTTACCACCGGGTTCGGAAGGTAGCTTTTGTTGAGAAGAACCCGGCAAGAAACTCAACAATTACTCTTTTAAAAAAATATATATTATACAATGTTTTTGGTTACAGTATTTATATCTCATGAATATATAACTCAAAGGTGACTGACTGACTGACATTGTGATCTATCAACGCACAGCCCAAACCACTGGACGGATCGAGCTGAAATGCAGGTAGAAGTTATGACATATGCTTCACTTAAAAAAGGATTTTGATTAATTCTACCCCCAAGGGAATGAAATAGGGGATGAAAGTTTGTATGAAACTTTGTCAATTTTAAACCGATATATTATATAAAACTAAATCTACGCGGGTCAAACCGCGGATCACAGCTTGTGTTCAGTACCCGTTGAGGGCTGATATTTTTTCATTATTTCTTCAAGGTGATACACAAGCCTACAGTCCATCTGATGGTAAGCGGTTACTGCCTGCTTATAGGCGCGACATCAACAAGGGAGCCACCCGCACTTTATTAACCACTAGCCGTGCCCCGCGGTTTTACCCATGTAGATCAAATGAATGCTAAGGTAGCCTTATTTCTCTGAACCCTTATTATATGTAGTATATAAAAGTGTACTGTAAGATCAGCTATCTGCCAGAAAAGTTCCGTTAAAATCGGTCCTCCCGCATCCAGGGTCTAATGTATAATATTATGTTGTCATAATTTAGCCCCACGTGCTTCACGGCGAAAGAAAACATCGTGAGGAAACCTGATCATGTCTGAGAAGTAATTCAAAGACGTATGTATAGTGCCTGAGACGACGATGGACTCACCCTCTGTCATGTTGGCACTTAATTATATTCGGTGAAATGTGGTTAATCAGAATTTAATGTTTAGTTTCAGTTTAGTACTTAGTACAATAAAATAATATAAATAAACAACACTCCTACTTAGACACCATTAATGGACAGTAAAAATCCAGTGTTGTGTTTAAGGGCTAAAATGATAATTTATAGTGTGAGTTATATTATAAAATTGATGCATTTCTATTGATAAATCATTCAATAATATGAATTTCAACAACGACGATACACCAGCCACAAAATAAGATGATAAGTGTACCTACTTGCAAAGCGACTAGTAAGAAATTACGATTCCTAACACCAAATGACACCGCGAAAATATCAACCGTTATGGCCGCAAACAAAATGCGTGTCAGCAGTCAGAAACAGCTAAAATACTGGCACAAATGATCGGTATTGATATTAGAAAAAAAATACTGCGCGTTTCCTTAATTTTGGAAGAAAAAACAAATAATGTCCATGATTAGTCCGCGTCCAACATAGGTGACTTTACCTTACATGTTTATTTTACATGCATACATATGCTCACGCCTGTATTCCCTGAAGGGGTAGGCAGAGGTGTTGTAAGCACAACACCCACTTTTCACCGAAGATGATTAAGTGCCAACGTGACAGATGGTGAGTCCATCGCCGTCTCAGACACTTTACATACGTCTTTGAAGTACTTCTCAGAAATATGCAGTTTTCCTTCACCGTAAAGCACGTAGTGTGAAATCACTGTACATAAGTTTTTTAGAAAGACTCACCACGGCTCTTTTTTATATATTTTTTTGTATATTTTATTATATGTATGTCTATATGCGAGACTGAGTCAATATAATACAGTGGAACGTCGTGCATCGTATCGTCTTGGTATTGACAAAGGACTAATAAAATAAAGCTTCTGCCAGCTAATATGGTCAGCCCTTTGTTCTTCACTCATTGAAATTAAATTAATATATAATGCATAGTTCACGTACTTGTAACTCAAGACATTTGAAAGACATCTTTGCCGATTGATTTGAAGAACTCATCTGTTGATGAAATCTTCATCCACCTACTGTCAAAACGAATTGAGTCGGTCTATCTGTCTGTAAAGTCAAAGTCAAAGTCAAAAATATCTTTATTCGATTAGACTTTTTACAGAGAACTTTCAAATCGTCAGAATGACATAATTATTCAGGATTATACATGATACCGCCAGGTTCGGAAGGTTGCTTTTACTGAGAAGAACCTGGCAAGAAACTCAGTAATTACTCTTTTCAAAAATATTATACAATTTAAAGAATACAAAATATATATATAAGAAACGTAAGCTCATGGACAAAGTTCCAATGCACAAATGTCGATAAAATTAACATAACTAAAAATCTAGTACTTATAACTAAATGCGTGGCTTGAGATGACCATGTATGTATGGCGCGACATGGCCAAATAGCATGCGCAGTCACCCCCCTATTTTCGCTGAGCGCTCATAACTTAATACTTGTCATCACTGTTACTTTGAGTCAATACGCGAATGCTTAGAAATCAAAATTATATCATTTTTTATTTGAATATTAAAACAATACACACGAGTACATTATTTTTTATGTGATCTTTTTATTTTACTTTCATTATAGAAGGCACTAGGGAGGTAACTTCTGAGAAAAGTTTCAACTGCCTGTCTATTTCATTACTGCGAGTGGCTTGCGATTAATAATATAATACTTGTGATATAGTGATGATGAGTCACGTCAACATACGAATAAACAACGTGAGGGTTCCTTGATCACCTTGACATATCACTTAAATCGCGCGTGCAAATTAATGTAATGCCATTATAAAGTTTAATTTATTATAATGTGTTTAATCTTATATGTAGGAAATGTCACCATATTTATTTGTTTATTATTAATCCTGTATTATGTATATCTATATTTAACTGCCTCTAGTGGTTAGTAAGCTCGTCTGCCGATCACGAGGTCGAGTCAAAAATAGATATTGCATTTCTCTGTCAAGAAATTCACAATAAATGGTAGGAGTTTCGACGTTGACGGTGTTTCTATCCCCGCGCCTCGGAAAGCACGTTTAGCCGTTGGTCCTACGCCTGAACTCTCTCCAGTCGGATTGCCATCCCATCAGACTAGTGAGGTTCTGAATTTGTGTATTAAGCGTGTCTTATTGTCCATCCCAGAAGGGTCCCCGAAGGGGTAAGCAGAGGTGTTGTAACAACAACACCCACATTTCACCGAATATGATTATGTGCCAACGTGACAGAGGGTGAGTCCACTACACATACGTCACTGAATTACTTCTCAGACATATGCAGGTTCCTTACGATATTTTCCTTCACCGTAAAGCACGTGGTCATTGGTCCAGGCTCCGCTGGGGTTCGAACTTGCGTCGCTAGCAGGCGACTGCTAAAACCTCGAGGCCACTGCTCTTATTGTATTTAATTTTTATGTCTCGGGTCATCTATCACCATTGATCGACCCAATGCAAAAACACTTGCAATCTGATACTCCTACTGGAATAAAAGTAACATACAATACTTTCACATTTAAATGCATAGCAATTTAACATCGCTATGTTAATCGAATACGATCCATTGACAAATTCGATTATCGTAGACAAAGTATCGAGTTAACTAATATATCAGTTTGATTAGATGCAAACATTACAGAGCAATTATCATCACAGGATCGGGTCAAGGTATCTTAGTGGAAGTGCGCGCGCCTCCCAGCATTGGAATAGCTGCATTGTGTTGACATTACTATGCGAGGCTGGTGGTACCCTTGGAGCGACCCCGGCCGGCTCCACGATGCTACTAACGGCTATTAACCTTACACGAGGGTGGTTAGAATACTGAACATGATTCAACTGGGGACATTTTAGCGCAGTCTGTGTAAGAGATTATAACAGACTTCAGGACGGTTCCAGACGCGTAGTTCCTGTTCCCGTGAGAGTACGGGAATAAAATATATATCATGTTACTCGCTGATGATGTAGCTATCAATTGCTGAAAAAAATTTCAAGATCGGTCCAGTAGCTTTTGAGCCAATTCGTTACAAACATACTTATATACAAATATTTCCGCTTTGTAATATTAGTATAGACAAGGTGTGTACTTTCACCCGCTGTTACTTAATTTCATAAGTGGCTTTATTTCGAGGAACCCTAATTAATGTCCTACTAATATTGTAAATGTAAATGTAAGTTTGTTCATGCGTAAACTAATTAACCGATCGTAATTAAATTTTCTACACATATTTTTAGAGGTGTAAGGAGTAATATAGGATAAGTTTTATTAAAAAATATTATCGATGCGGGCGAAGCCGCGGGTGAAAGCTTGATTTTATATAAAAGTAATCAAAGTTACTCCTTGTAACATGTGCCAGTAAAAGTTCAGATAAAATCGATCCATTAGTCAGCCGCACACACGAGAAAAACAAATAGAAAAATGTATACATATATTTTAATATTCTATTCATATTTATATATTTATTGCTGTTAAGTTAGTATACGTAGAAGGGAGGCAGGTTCACTACGGGTAGGCAGGTACACGGAAATAGCAAACATAGTGATTTGTTTAGCTTCACGGAAAACATGCATAAAGCTACATTTGAAAGCAAATTGCGTTTTCCTGCTTGACGGACCACTTCACTTCCTGCACTTGGATTACCATAACAATATGAAAATTAATAGCAGTAGTATCTCAGAAGAACCACTGGCTATATCTGTGTATGTATCTCTAGGAGCCATTCCTGCTACGCAGGCGAAGCAAGTTCGAATCCAGTGGGGAGCAAAAACTTGCAATGATTTCACCCAACATCGTGAGGAAACCTGCCTGAGATGTAAGGCGATAGACTCACCATCTGTTATGTTGGCACTTAATCATCTTGCGTGAAAATTGCGTGTTGTTATTATAACACCTCTGCCTACCATTTCGGGGAATACAGGCGTGAGCATATGTATAGCCTTGTATCTCGAAACTCATGATAGTATAATTAGGTTTAGTCTGCGCTAATCGCTATGAAGGTAATGTTGCAGCGGTTGCAGGTGTAGCGGCCGGTTGCATCACACGCATCATCTGTTACGAGAGGGACGCACGTAATACCTGGGTGCACAGTACTACAACTAGTTTAGATCTAGTCTAATACACCTCCTTACAATTATAATATAAGCTGTATTATGTAGTACATCATAATCAAAGATGATGAATTGCCAATTTATCATCTTTGGCAGTCGTTACAGGTCAGTCGGAGGCCTAAAATAGTCTGACAACTGGTTCAACCCAGATCACAGATTTTCCTCGTTAAAGGGGTTGCGTAGGTCAGATGGCAGTCGCTTCGTATAAAAATCAGGTGATCAGCCACATCGGGTTGAATCAAGTGCCGACCCCAACAGTGTACCTATGGGATAAGGCCAGGGACGACGATATGTAGTACATCATATTAAAACTTGTCGGTTTTGTCACAGATCCTGGCAGATGGGTCAGGAGTTTGGTCCCCTAATATTGTTCCAAAGAATAAAAGTTTTGATGTAATATTTTAAAGATTTGGTGGTATATAGGTAACAGTCAAATATTTATAATTTATTTCTAAGTACACAGCTGACACTAGTGGAAACCTCAAAAATGTAAGGAGGTGGGTAAAATGTGTGAATTTTAGAGGACGAATGAGGCCCGACTCTCGCAGATATCAGTAAACGAAGAATGTCCTTTAACACGTTATTTGTTTTCATTTATGAAATGTAGGCGCAAATTCAGAAACAGTAGGTTTTGTAGCTTGAAGATCAGAATGCGAACTCCTTTGGTACCCACTTCAAAGTGAAATGGTATATGGTATATTACATTCCATAGCTATATTTCAGCAATCGCAGCCTTCATTTGGCAAACAGCCTCTTTCGAAAATCTTAAAATACCTGCGAGTTGCACTACTGTATCCAGTTGTTCTGTCGGTAAACGTTCGTCGGAACATTGGTTACAAGGCCGGTGGCTGTCTTGGGCCATCGGCCTGAACACGTGAGTGTAACGATGCAACCCGCGGTGACCAAACCACGGTCGATCCAGGTCAATGACTACCAGATACATGGCGCTGTGCTAGCAGGCCTGCTAGCCTGATACTGCTACCACCATGACACAACACATGAGGCTGCACTCTCGAACCAACCCTGGTGTATCTTTCACACAGAATACCATCAGAGGCTTCACCTGAACTCATACCATGTTACAACTCGGACTAAAACTATGTCCATCCCTTTTCACATCCATATCACTGGAAGAGACAGAGCTACTTTTATACCAAGGACTATTTTACTCTATGTTTGGTAATAATAGGGATTGAGTTGAATTCGTTTTCGGTATTTTAAGAGCTCTCGAAGGAGGCTAGACTGACAGTATCTATTTGTGTGTGGTAATTTTCTGTAGAATATGTTCGGGAAGATACCCACGGTCATAATCTACCACAACTTCTATCTATCTTATGATATCTTATTAAAACTAATAAGGGTGTTAGATCTTCCTTCTAGGCTGATTATGTTTGGTAACAATGAGCCCCTATCGTAGTATTTTATCCCGTCTCGTCCTCACAGTAACGCATCGCTCTGTCCTGTTCCAGCGGCAGACTTCACGCAATGCAAGCAGAAGGATCCCAAGCTGAATGACTGCCTCAAGGCGGCTGTGCCCGATGCTCTCAGGAGAATGAAGAAAGGTAATATAATTAGGGTTATTTGGGTAAGTAGTACTATTTATTATTCTAGGACTAGTTCAAGATAGGCTTGAATAGGTATGTATCTAGTCCTCGTAACATATTCGCTACTCTGATTATTACTCTCTCACAGTTTTCCTTCATTTCCACCGTACCGGCTCCGTGTGTAAGAGATGACTGAATCTGCCAAATTGTACGTTGCACGCACAATATACAATTAATAAGTAGGGATATATTGTACCTACGATATAGGTACTTACGGAACTAAGTACAAACTATAGCTTCTTTCTGGCTGCCCAACTACGGTAAGGTCCCACACGCTAATCAGTGCGTGTGGGACCTTACCGTAGTTGGGCATAATAGTAAAGGTATCAATATTATCAACAATAAGACAAACCAGTTTAATATTTCGTTTCCAATTCGAAAATACTCTTGCTTTAATCGCTACTGATGTATGACAAAATAATATTTTTAAATAAAATACACATTTCGGAGATTTTTATTGGAAATTACTTATTTATATTGTCAATATGTTTGAATTCCAATCTACTCGTCAATAGATGGCACTACTCAAAGTTTTTTTTTGTCTATTTGGCGCTAGATGACACTAGTGCTGCTTATTAGCTGTATTAGTTCAGACATACGTCAAAAGATGGCACTACTTGTTGAATGAATTCATTTTAGTTTTACTATTTGACACAAGATGGCAGTATTATCATTTGTGTTTAGTATAAATATTTGGCGCTAGATGACACTACTGTTAATAGTAAGTCGTATAAGTTTGATCACTCGACGAAAGATGGCATTATTACCATTCTTCTACTATTTGACGTGAGATGGCAGCATTTTAGAATTGTTTTCGTTAATTTTATAACTTAAACATTGCAGGTATAGCATCACTTGGAGTACCTCAAATGGAGCCCCTGCTGGTATCCGGTATCAATATAGATTCGGGAGCCGGTCCCGTGGTGATCACTCAGAACTACAAAAATATCAAACTCCATGGACTTACCGACTCCGTGCTTACTTCATACAAGTGGGTATCTGATTTTTTCTAGAAGTATAGAAAAGTATACATTCCAATATATTCTATGATCGCTGGTATTTATGCTTCCACTGGTATATTTTTGTATAAGTGCCTACCAATATTTATTGTAGAGCGGACCTCAAGCACTTTCGCCTGAGAACAGACTCCAACACACCGAAGATGGAGTTCATCGCAGACTACATAATGAAGGGCAGGATCCTGGTGCTCCCCATACAGGGGAAAGGAATCGCAAATATTACTATGGGTAACAACTTTAAAATGAAAATTTCGCACTCATTTAGCGCCATCTATTGTCAAAACATTGAAAGCTTTGTTCGTCTTATTTTGAATACTTACAAAGAAACTATGTAAATTATACAAATATAATTATGAGGTAATTTTTACTAGCATTATAGATTTATTTATTTTTTGTATTGCAATTGTATTTATTTTTTCAAGATAAATAAATATAAGGACATTATGCCACAGTGCCTCTACTCCCAAATCAGTACAGCAAATCTTTCACTAAGTATGTATACCAGACGACGGATATATACTTTTTGTAAATACTTATAATACATACCAAGCACCCAGATAAAGATAAAGGCTTTTGATCTCGGATTTTTTTAAATGATACGCTCCTTCATACTAACCTACTGGCGTTAAATATATGTTTATTCCAGTAAACCTAGCGGTGAAGCACGACCTGATCGGGGAGGCGGTGCAGCGCGACGGACAGACGTTCATGCACATCAAGGAGTACAGGGTCAGGTTCGCCCCCCAGAAGGTCGTGCTGCACTTCACCAACCTGTTCAACGGAGACAAGCGGCTCGGGGACCAGATGAACCTGTGAGCTTACATTCCTTATAGTGTGACCTAAAAATTAAACCTAAAATCTTTCAGCTGAATCGGTTCACAAAGTTACAGAGATATACAGATGATCGCTTTCCCATTCATATTAGTAGTTACTTATAGATTCATGTACTCATACAAGTGTTCGTTCACATCCTTCAATAAGTTTACTACCGTCTTATAACCAGAACCTAAAGCATATTAGTGCCCATGTACCTAATACTTGTACCATGTATATTAACCATAATACCTATACAACATTTCAGGCTACGATGTCCTGTTTCAGGTTCTTGAACGAGAATTCAGAGCTTGTCTTCAACGAGCTGAAGGACTCGTACGAGCAATCTTTAAGCTCCGTGTTCCAAGACGTCACCAACAAAATATTTGACAAAGTGCCGATGAATAAAATATTTTTGGAAGACTAAAATATTCTAAAGATCGTTCAAAGTAAAACGCTGAATGTTTTTAGATTTCTTGACTCTCTTAATGTAAAATAAATGTTGTTTCCGCGTATTACTTTGGAGGGTTTGACTATTAAATGTAAATTTATGTTATTGTAGGTATACATATAAATAGTTATTTAGATGACAAGAGAGGGAGAACAAATAAAGAATCGGATAGAAATTAGTCAATAGTTCGGGGTTATTTATTGAACTGCTTTAATTAGATTTTAGTGTAAGTAAATAAAAAGGTGACAAATGCGGATGTTTCTTTTATTTAATTAATACTTTATTAAACTAATCTACCAATTATTTCGTTAACATTCTCAAATATAAATAATCATAATTGTGAACAGCGCCATCTGTCGTCGAAAAGACTGTACTACGATCGGTTCATTTTGTAAGGAGCATCGCCGTGCCCTAGATTGCGTTTAGGAGCCTTTGAGATGACTGGCTTTGTCGGTTTCCTTTCATTCAACTCCACGTCGTGCTGCTCATGTAATTGAGTTGCATTTTTAATACAAGCAGTCTTACAGAAGGCCTCATTGATAATGACAACTGAAATATTATTAAATTGTTAATCCTTGAAAGAAAATGTTTTTTGGGTAATTATTGAATTAAAAGTAACTAAACATACTACATACGTATTCCGACTAAGAGCAAGTAAATAACCAGCCCCAATAAGACTGCGTCTAAATCCATTATGTCGTTCTGGAATTGCATGCGATCTGCAAGGAATATAACATGCTTCATTAAATTAGAATGAGTTCAATAAAAATATAAGCAATGTATTTAAAACAATAATTATTACATAATAACAATTACATTTTAAACAACTTAATACAATATTACAAATTCCTAAAAAAACATTTCATTATTATTTAAAAAAAATACATGAATATATAATGTAGCGCCATCTGTCGTCGAATAGGTAGTGAATAGAAAATTAAAGTCATAATTTTAACTTCATTTTTATAAAAAAAATTAAATTTTAGGGTAATGAATCTAAAATTTTTAATAAACCTTAATTAAAAAGTAGGTATATAGGTAGGTAGGTAAGAAATCTTGAAGAGTTTATTCCATAACATTAAACTATAGACTATTATTATTATAAACTATTTGATACCTACCTAGAGCTGCCTTCAGAGTTGTAAGTACGTACTAGTGAAGCAGTATGCAAGGGGAGGTTTCCCTGACAACTCTATAGAATATCAGAATTTTGTTCAAGTACGTTGGGGTAAGTTACACTCTTGTATAAGACCGAATGATTTTTCTACTGAAATTAGCCATATATTAGGTACGGATATCAGTCTGGAATTTAGCGGGATTTAATGGGGTTTTGTACAGAATATTATATTTCTCAACTTTTCTCAAAGTACTATAGAATACCTTGCTACAAATAAGTTATACCAGGTTACCTGCATCGACTCAGCACGAGCGCCCTCTGGTAGCCCTCACAAGTCCTCGGAGAGACAGGTAGGCAGCGAATATGATGAGCAGGAAGAACCCTGTTTCCCAGAAGTGCGCGATCAACACTCTAGGCGTGCTCATTCTAACGAACTGCACCCACTACCGGGACTCATTAGCTTTATTGTTTTACACTACAATACAAACGATATATAGACATTACATCAGATTTGACATTGATTAAAGACAACATTATTTTTCCTTTTCTGCTGTCCGAATTGTTTCAGTATGAAATATATTATAATTCTGTAAAATACTTTTTTGTCTATTTCAATATTTTGCCCAGAGATGGCGTTGGTATAAAAGTAAGTCCAATGATTGTCTCCCAATAAATTATATTTAAATCTTTGATATATTTATAATTTCATTTGCTGTAGATTACTTTAATAAAATCCTTACAAACTAATAATTAAAATCAGTTCAAGCAAATTAAACAAAATGCATGCATTTCATATGTTTATTCAGTGATACATAACAAATTCTATGGCATAGTCACTGGTAACATTATGTCGAAAGAGAAGAACTAACTTAAACTTAAAACTAAGTTTCACTTAGCCTCTAACTTAGATCCGTGTTACATTTCAATAGTTCAAAGAAAGATTTCTGTTCAACGCCATCTAGTGTCATTTTGAAGAACGATTAGAAGGTTTAAGCAATATTTTATTTCAATTATGTTTATGAAACTTTTCCGATTTCTGATTTTATTATTATTGATACCTACAGCAGTCCTACAGCCTTAGTTATGCTTTAATAATGTGATTGTCTATAATTGTATTGTTTTACATAATATTATTAATGAACATAGTATAGTAGCGACATCTAGTTACACAATGCTAAACTAAATCGACTGTGAAACGAAAAATTCGTTACAAATGTTACTTGCCATCATAAATTTAATATTAAACATTAAATTATTCATTAGAAATGATGGAAGTAACTAACGATATAATAATAATGGCCTAAGTCGCTATCTACAACTATGCCATCGTGCTAGAAATATCAAAAACCGGACGGCTACATGGCAATATCATCTAAACTTGAGTAAAATGTCAGTGGAAAAATATTTTCTCATTTAAATTGCTAATGAGGTATGGAAATGGATGTCTTTGTGATTTGTTATTGTTTCGTGCCATACACTAACATTATATTATGCAATTAAATATTGTATTTTGTAATAAAATCTAAGATTTTTAACTACAATTACAAATTACCAGCTCCCGCCTCGTCACAACCTACAGAAGTAAATGAGATTACACACGGTAAAATTGCTAAGCATCCCGGCTGCCTGGAATGGTAAACCTCTAAACTAATAAAACATTTGAAGTATGTGTTACAGATAATGTTTGTACCGGGAAACAAATTAAATTTAACTTAAATAAGATCTTATCTAATTATTTTGTCATTCAGATGTCGGAAGAACAAATTCCTATCAATTCTATATAAAATGTCACATATATTGTTTTTTAGACATGTCTATTCTTATGACGATAAGAACATATTCAAGAATTTTTTTAACTCCAACCACTCCAAATAAATTCGTGAATATTGATAATCATAAAAAACATCCATAATTTTTTTAAGCAACTTCAATCGAATTGCAAATAATATTAATTATTAAATAAGTGATACAAATAAATGTATTACAATACAATAAAAAAAATTAAACTAATTCTTTAAAACTTAGCACCTTGCAGTAGTACAATTAAAATTTTATTTTAGTCATTTCTATACCGTACACTCACAAGAGCGAATATTGTATTTTAATTTTAAATTAATATTAATGCCAATTCTTAGGAATGAGCATTCAATATCAAATCGACTAAAATCAAATTCAAATTGTCAGAAGTAAGGATAATATTACTAAGGTAAACATTTCGTCGGTATTCCGTCATCGTAGTAACTACTAAATACCGAGATAGTATAAAGTTCGTAAAAAAGTTTAAGTATTTCTTCTAAACAACATCTTTATATAAAGATCTAATCCGATTACGTAGTCATGTTAATTCCATATACGTACTTACAAAATAGGTCAGGTTGACCTAATCATTTGCCGAGTCCCTAATCTCTTTAGCAAAGTTATGATTGTGTTAGTATGAATGTTATATTAATAGAATATTGTAATACTTAATGTATGTTAGGCAGTAAATTATGAATAAAGGTTTCCATCATAATAATACATTTTAAGTAAATACTACGATAAATAAAAAAAACTATTCAATTTAAAATAGATCTACGTTAAACTGCCAAATTTTAATTCAAATATGATGGAACCCATTCGGTAAAATAGATTTTACAAAATATTAGAAGGTATATACTAACATCAGTACGTTATGCATGATGTCGCCTTCAGAAATTATCTGATACTGCGACACACACTCACAGATAACTCACAGACATATCTCATAGATAACTCACACACCTCTACATTGACAGTTTTATCACCAAGCACATGTCTCATTGTTTCCTTTGAGAGTCAGAACATTGAGAATCCGAGTCCTGTCATTGGAACTGCGATGTGGACGTTGATCTCCTGCAGCCAATGGAGACAGGGGCTGGTATCCGCGAGGGTCCGTTCCTCTGGTCCTTGCGCGGAGCCGCTAGCTGCCTGGTGCTCGTCGACCGCTCCAGCTTGCCATCAGACATCACCCAGGCTGACGTGAAATCAGCGTAGTCTGAATCCTTGGAACTACTTCTTGATAGCGAGTCGTCGCCTTTCGAGTAAGTTCTAATAATCTCCTTCATTTTTTCTAAGACTGTGGCGTCGTCTCTCGCCGTCTCCGTGGAACGAAGGATTTGCTCCAGAAGGGGGCTCAAGGGTTTCTGTGGGGGAGACCGTAAGGTGGCGCTGCTGGCTCTCAGAGGGGAATTCCTTTTGAAAGCCTCTGCTTGTGGCGTTTTAGGTTTAGCTTTAGGGGATTTATTGGGGTTCTCAAATGTGTCGGCTCCTATCGTAGGCCTGGCCTTGGATTTAGCTTGATTAGGCGCAGTCCTACCTCCCCATGTGTTTCTCGATGAAGGGGGTAGTTTGGGGGTTAGTTTGGGCGATGTCTGGACGGGCGTGTGTTTGGGACTCGTGTTATTTCTGTTGGGCGTGCGCGCCCTGACCGGGGAGTGTGGGATCCTGCTGGCCTGGCGGCGTTTTGGAGATTCTGGTTCTCTGGAGGGGCGGAGGCTCTTGCTGGGAGAGTCGTTGTTTTGGACGAGGACCCGCTCGGGGCTGCCCCGGATGGATTTGTCGTCGATGGAGCTAGTCTTGCGGGGTCCGTAGAAGGTGTCGGAGAAGTCTGTCTTGCGCAGGCCGGTGTTGAGGCTCACGAAGTCGTCAGCTCGCTCCTTGTCCACCGAGCAGCCGTCTTCGTGGTCGAGACGCTCTGGAAACACAACAAATTATGAATAAAAACATCTTCTCTTCCTCATCTTATCTATGTTCTAAGTTTGGAATCTGCTACGCATGTCAAATTATGCGAGAAAAATTATCATGTTTTTTCTTCGGCGTTCCTTTGTTCAATCACTAAATGTTACATAAATATAAATTTCGTAACTGGATTTTGCTACAACTCTGCCCTTTTGGAAACCCTTGCCTAAATTAATAAAAAACGACTTCTTAACTAACGTGGGGATAATTTCGTTAAGTATTTGAGCGACGTGAGTGTCGCGGAAGGGGAAGTGAGCCCATAGCTCACCTACAACGCGGCCATACACAGCCATGCACGTCCATACATGGCAATAAGCGATAGACTAGTTATCAACTCCATACACGGCCACCACACGGCCATTAACTCAAATAATAAACATAATGTAAGGTTGTTTATAAATCATATAGTTTATGTGCAAAACACTGTTGGTTACTGAATTTGGTGTGACAATATAATTAACAAGCTTAATGGGTAATATAATATACGTACAAAATATACATAAATATGTTATTTTGGCCTTTCGTTAGTCATTAATATTTACATAAAACCTTAACCTTAAGGGTCCTTTTACTAAGTAATAGTAGGATAAGCTATCCTACTATTACTTTGCTTAAATATATAACATTTTATATTGTATTTCATTAAATCACGTAAATACAGACAGTGATTTAGTAGTAGGTAACATACATATGCTCACGCCTGTATTCCCCGAAGGGGTAGGCAGAGGTATTGTAATCACAACACCCACTTTTCACCGAAGATGATTAAGTGCCAACGTGATAGATGGTGAGTCCATCGCCGTCTCAGACACTATACATACGTCATTGAATTACTTCTCAGACATATGCAGGTTTCCTCACGATGTTTTCCTTCACCGTAAAGCACGTGGTGTGAAATCACTGTACATAAGTTTTTTTTAGAAAAACTCATTGGTACAGGCTGGGATTCGAACTTGCGTCGCTTGCGTAGCAGGCTACTGCTCTAAACCCAAGGCCACCACGGCTCTTAAGTAGTAGGTAGCTACTCTGATTTACACATTAGTCATATAATCCGAAGTTATAAGCAGATATATATTTACCTGTCGCGAAAATTATTAAGCCTACAATAATTGACACTACACAGGTTATCTAGATTCTTATAAAATGTCTACATACCAGAGGTATATTATATCCCATGGGTATTACAGACCTGAGCATTGTTGGTCGTTAGCCGACACATATCGAACAAAGTGTTTATATAATAAATGATAATAGTGCCAACCTTATACAGCAAGGACTGATCCACATTCCACTCGACACATACATGGTGCTGCGGATTGGACTAGATATACATAATGTGTATGACTAACAGACCACTACTTCATAATACTTATATTAGATTATTGTATAGAACAAACACTGTTTCATAGAGGCGTGTATTTATCATATCTCAAATCTAAAAATGTTGGAAAGCCCATTGCCTACCACCAAAAGAGTTTAAGGTACTGTACTTAATCGTATTCGGTGAAATATGGGTGTTGTTGTTACTATACCTGCTTACCCCTTCGGGGACCCTTCTGGGATCGCGTGAGTATATTCTGTAACCCTGAATTCTATATATCTGCCTCTATATGTGGGATTCCTTCAACGCTGAACTTGATTTTTTAGAAAAGTTGCTAAGAAAAACTGGAAGCGTTTGAGATGTGGTGTTGGAGAAAGATGGAGAAAATCAAATGGACAGCAAGAGTCACAAATGAAGATCTCAAAAGAGTTAACGAAAAAAAAATACTATAATGGAATATAATCCAGAATCGAAGAGGAAAGTCACTAGCCACCTTCTACGGCATTACAGTTTCTATAAAAACATATTAGAAATAAACTAGAAGGGAAGAGAGGAAGAGGAAGATCCAGGTTAACATACGTGAGACAAGTTAAGGAAACGGTGTCTGTCATGACGTATAGGGAGGTCAAAGAGATGGATAGAGACGAATGGAGGAAATTACCTGGCCAAGAGTCACACTCATTTATGATGATGAAAACAAAACTATCCATTGATTAACCTTATCGTCAAAACAAGGAGGTCGACTCATCGTGCGTCAGATAAGACAATAGATCACATAATATTACATACACGTCCATACAAGCACCATGGCGTATGTATGACTGACGTTCTCACTCCTAAACTGTATTGCATTACGTTGGTAAGCAACGTACGCTTGAACGAATTTTGATGTGTGGGATTTTGCCAGCGAGATGTGATAGATTAGGAAGATTCGTACATTAAAAATATTTAGTTCGATCCGTTAGTTTTATGAACCTATCAACGTACCAACAATAGAAATTTGCATTAAAGCAAACTGTTGTTTCGCTAAATAGTAAAATTAGTTAAGTAATTAGTAACTAATCAGAATTGCTATGGTGGTGCCTCTCTTTGTAGGTACCATTTGGACACAGACCATTTAATTAAAAATATTATTTATTTCAATATTATTGTAGATCTGATCGATGTATACTTAACAATCACGTTTTATGTAATTAAATATATCTAGCTATAGGCAGAATGTGCTGAAGAGAATTCTCAAGTTTCCTAACCCTTAGAGATTGGCCGCAAATTAAATGCTGAATTTCATAACATGAGGATCTGCTTGCGTTGGTCCCCAAACCACAAGAACAAGGGAAGGAAAAATTTGACGCATGAGGCGTGATCACAAGTAGCTCAGTTGGCAGAGCAACTTGCAGAATGTTCGTATTTTTCCTGACCATTTTCAGCTTCACCATATATATAACTAGTGGTCAGTGTACGTTCGTTCATCCGCCGCATTATGCCACAGACAATAGTAATTTAACGGTACGCTACGTCAGCTGCCAACCGTGTGTCGCATTGCGGCACTCGCGGAAATATTTGCACACTACAAAGTTTAGGAGACAGCGATATTTCGGTTCTAATATTTTAAATAAAGTTTTTTTTAGACTTTAATGGTTCCAAGGATTCTCAAACTTGTCTCTAATGCAGTTCTCCCAGATCCTCCTTAATATGATTAACGAAACTCCTATCTAAAAATCGCTTTCATATTTTTATTTGTAACACTATTTTTATGTATTAATTCCCTGAAATAGGTGACCCAGATTGGGAAACCCTGAGAGCTATGCGATACTATTAACCATATACAGTTGCCGTCATTAGCTACGAGCGCTGACATTTTATGAGTTTCTCTCTTTTTGTATCACGAATATAACGTGCGCTGAAACCTCCACTCGCTAAGCGCTCATAACTAGTGACGCCAACTGTACCTGAAAAAATATTCATACTTAGGTACCTGTCCGTTCGTTTAATAAATAATTAGTGTATGCACATCAGGCGCGAAACAAGGGAAATTTTGCACATGTTTTCACTCGCGTAGTTCCCGTTCCCGTAGGAGTTCGGGGATTAAACATAGCCTATGTTACTTGCTGATAATGTAACATTCAAGTGGTGAAAGAATTTTTTAAATTTGTCCAGTACTTTTTAAACCAGTAACAACCATACAAATATTTCCTCTTTATAATATTAGTATAGAAGTATAGATACAGATTTGCATGGAAATTATAATCAGCTATTTATTCAATTCCATTAAGCGAGACCTAACAAATAGCTTCTAAGTTTCTTAACACACTGGCAAAGATGAAGAAACTCCTAGATATGTTTTGTAACTCGTACCACACGTCATATGACAGCAACGCATTGTATACCCAGCCTAATAGGTTTCACTGAAATCTGCGCGGGCGCAACGCAGTGGCGATTTGTGCTTACCGCCCGAGACCGCCGGATGGCAATGTGTCCTCGGCTTTGCGAAATACTAACATACTAAGTAGGGTCTTGTTAGTATGAAGTACTAACGACGCACATTACCAACATTGTTAGGTAAATACACTCAACTGAAAATAACTACAGTTAAACGACTTATCCTTACTCGCGATTTCGTGCGCCTTGGGGTTCGAAGCTATACCTATACCAAATTTCTGCTAGTAGAGAGTAGTAGAGACACTTCATATCCCTAGCCTTCATCCCATACATTGTTGGGGTCGGCACTTGATTCAACCCGATGTGGCTGATCACTTGATTTTTATACGAAGCGACTGCCATCTGACCTTTGTAACCCCTTTAACGAGGAAAATCTGTGATCTGGGTTAAACCAGTTGTCAGACTATTTTAGGCCTCCGACTGACCTGTAACGATTGCCAAAGATGATAAATTGGCAACCGGGACCGACGGCTTAACGTGCTCTCCGAGGCACGGAGGGAACTCGTGCGGTCACCCATCCAATTACTGGCTAGGTTTAGGGTTGCTTAACTTCGCTGATCGAATGATATGCGCAATAGCAACTGGGCCACGAGCTCCTCAGACAGAGACACATATCCATTTTAATATGTATATATGTATAGATAGGTACACGGTTCCCGTCACGAGTTATGACCGCATACCTTGAATGCGCAGGAGTCATATTATGAGTCCATCTGTCTATATGTATGGCGCGAGGCGAATAAAGATATATCCCCACTATTCGCTGCGCGCTCATAACTCATGACAGTACCTGTATGTAGATGCATAGTAAAATGAAACACTTACCACTAAATTCAGCATCATCGATGGAGTTCTGACTGTGCAGAGAGTATCTGTTCGTTGCTTTGAGCGAGGGTGACCCCTGGGTGGAGCCGGCCACCACGCCCAAGCTCCTGTACCCTTCATCAGACACCTCTGATCCGTTGTCTGACGCGCTCTCCACCACGGGAGCGGGCGACACGGGTCGCGGGCTTTTATTCCTCACCCCTAAAGGAGTTGGCACTAAATGATTCGAAGCTATGATCTTAGTCCTTCTGTCAGGAGAAGAAGACTTCCTCCCAGGACTGGCATTGCGAGGACTGTCTCTCGGAGCGAGGTACCTCCTGCTCGGGGAGCTGGCTCTGTCTAAGTCACCAAGGTAGGGTAGACTGGCTGGGGCATCAAGCCGGGTATTCGAATGGTAATGCGGAAGTTTCTGGTCTTCGTACAGTTTATTGTATTGGAGAGACATGGGTTCTTTCTGTGGGGTAGTTTCTTTGATGAAGGGTAGTGATGTGGGTTCTCGTTCGTAGGTGACAGTGGCGCCGGCGAGGTCGTGTTTGGGGCGGGCGAGGCGAGCGGACAGCGAGGAGCGGTGCTGGGCCTTGCAGCGGCAGGGGTCGTGCTTGTCCAGGTAGTGGGCTAGGGTGTCCCAGCCACCCCCGACGCGGACCATCACGTGGGAGCGCAGGATCTGAAAGAAATTTCAATACTGAATTTTGAAGACTTTTTTGCATCCATTTACAGCATAGAATAGAATACATTTTTGTCACGTATTCACTTCACAGAGAAGACAAAAGATTTGTAACAGCTGGGGACTTCTGTCGGAGGAAACCTTGATGGTAAGTCTTTCGTCGTCTCATGCACTATACATAGACTTATTTCTCAATCATATTATGCCGTGGTGGCGTTGAGGTTTGACGCAAGTTCGAATCCCAGCGGGGCCTGTACCAATGAGTTTTTCTAAAAAAACTTATTACTTACAGTGATTTCACACCACGTGCTTTACGGTGAAGGAAAACATGGTGAGAAAACCTGCATATTTCTGAGAAGTTATTCAATGACGTATGTATAGTGTCTGAGACGGCGATGGACTCACCATCTGTCACGTTGGCACTTAATCATCTTCGGTGAAAAGTGGGTGTTATGATTATAACACCTCTACCTACCCCTTCGGGGAATACAGGCTTGAGCATATGTATGTATGTCATATCATGCAGGTGGTCTAATTTTTTAATCTTCTTCCATTCATAATCGTTAAGGTAGCATAGGTAAAATGTCACACTCTATATTTAATCAATGTTTACTTGCTATTAGCAAAAACTTAGTGCCATTTCTAGTAAGATTAAAACCTATACATCATCTGTGGGATAGTTCCAAAGGGCAACCTTGGCACATAGAAACCTCGATCTGTCTCTAGCCTTGCAACCCTTAATATGGAAGCCTCGGTCACAACACAGCCAATTACTATGACTCCTGGCCTTTAACTATTAACTTAACACGAGGGACCTTTCTAAATTTGTTCGTGTATAAAAATCACCAGTGTAACTTGACCTGCCTCGAGCAGCATTCTCCACGGATGTAGAGGTCCGTATACAGTGGTGATTGTTAAGGTCGTGAATCTAACATTTTCTTCACAATATGAGGCGAGCATTCGATTTGCCCAAAGAAGGAGACTAGCGAATGAATCATCGATCGATGATCTTTAAGGGATTATAGACTTTATTGGATGTATTAATAGACTAAAATATTGAATGAGGGGTATTTGGTGCTTAGGTTATATCACAATAAGACTTCATTATATTTTTATCTAACATAAATGGTTGAGATTAATTGATTTAAGTAACACGATTGAAGTAAGCTTGAATTATCTACCTTTGAAAACCAATATTTTTCTTTTAGAAACCGTAGTGGCCGTGGGGTTTGAGTCGCCTGCTATACACGCGACGCAAGTTCGAACCCCAGCGGGGCCTGTATCAATGAGTTTTCCGAAAAACTTAAGTGTGGTAAATTTATCCAACGTGGTGAAGAAAAATATTGTGAGGAGCTATATTGTTTTTTGGTTACTAAAAGTACCCTTTGACTAGGGATCGTGAATGTCGGATGCGATTCTTAGCTGTTTTGTATTCCACATTGATATCATAATGATTCCCTTACATTATTTTATAAGGCTCGTTGTGCTATGCGAGAGTAACGCCCTCAGTTGGTCACGTTAATAGGCTGTAACAACCAGCCACCTTTATTAAACAAAAATTATGAATAAATCAGTTTGTTTATCAATGAAGAGTTGTTGCCATTTATGGTAAGTTCACAGATAACACTAGTTACGACACGTGTTCGCTAATCCATAATCATTTATTCAATGTATGCTAAACCAAGTTCCTGCTTGCCTCCAGTGCACTCATTCTAATTATGCTCTGGCGCCGGCTGGACGTACAGACACGACGTTTGAATTTATGAACTATTCTATCATAATTATTGTCAACTAGCTATGCCGCCGATTCTTATCAATAATATAATATCTGACTGACTGACATAGTGATCTATCAACGCACAGCCCAAACCACTGGACGGATCGGGCTGAAATTTGGTATGCAGGTAGATGTTATGACGTAGGCATCGGCTAAGAAAGGATTTTGATTAATTCTACCCCCAAAGGGATGAAATTTTGAATGAAACTTTGTCACTTTTAAACCGATATATTATAATAAAATTATATCTACGCGGGAGAAACCGCGGGGCACAGCTAGTATAAATTATAATTAGCAAAATCCACTTACCCTGACAAATATGAGCATCCTGGTATCCCCGATCCTGTACTTGCCCTCGGAGACCCTCACCATGGGGAATTGCGTGGGGCAGGAGCACCTCTCCACCAGGTCCCGCACCCTCTCATCCAAACTCCTCAAATCATTTGTCACTAACTGCGGCTGTGGCGCCGAAGGCACCAAGCCCAGCGCCGAATCGTCCGGTCTCAACTCCTCTCCTGCCAACTCTCTCTCTATCTGCTTCTCCATCTGCACGAGGAGAGGAGCAGGCATACCGAGTACTGCTCCCTTTCTAGCAACTTCTAGAAGACACAGCACGACGTGTTTCTCATTCTTCCTCAGACAAAGGTCATCGGTTTCGAAGAGCAGACATTCAAGGATGCCCAAAGCTTTTCTGCACCAGTCTATGAAGTTGGAAAGGTTGTCTCTGGCGAAGAAGGTGCCAGCTTTGGCTGCGGGGAGCATGTTGACCGGGGGCCGGGTGCGCAGGGCCTTGGCTAGGATGAAGGCGTCTTCGGACTCGGGGGTAGGGGCGTCTAAGATGAGCCGAGCTGATTCTCGGACTGCGTTAGCATGCTGAAACCAACACGAATATTGTTAATATTTTTTTAATGAATTTCATGATCTCAAGCCTAGCCTGAACGTATTGGCACACACCTTGGCAGAGACACCTTTTTACTGAAGTAAATTAGATGCCAATGTGACAGATGTTGAGTACATCGCCGTCTCAGACATATATGCAGGTTTCATCACGACGTTTTCCTTCGCTGTTAAGATTGTGGTGTGACATCACAATATGTATAGATTCATGATTTCCTTGTTTTCAAGACGTTAATAATTATTGTTCGTTTTAATTCAGACATTTTAATATTTATACGAGTTTATTGGGTCATTTATATGTAAAATGTGTTTAGATAGACTTGTATATTCATCATGTATCTTTTAATAAATATGACTATAGTATGAATCATTTATAATTAACGTTCAAAATTAAACATATCAAGAACTTATTTTCGCATAAAAATCTGCGGTAATGTAGAGTTATTGACATTTACATAGGAACTAGCCGCCCTCTGGTTCGCATAGTTATTTTTATTTTGTTATTTATTACTATATTACATACATACAGATGATATGACTAGAATAGGAGTGAATACGGATATGATAGAGAGAAATGGAAGAGAAGAACACATTGCGCCGACCACAAATAACATGGGATAAGGGCAGGAGGATGATGATTGCTTACATACATATGAGTATGCTCACGCTTGACTTCTCCGAAGCGGTAGGCAGAGGTGTTGTAATAACAACACCCACTTTTCACCAAATATGATTAAGTGCCAACGTGACAGATTGTAAATCTATCGCTGCCTCAGGCACTATATATATGTCTTTGAATAACTTTTCAGACCTATGCATGTTTCCTCACGATGTTTACCTTCACCGATAAGCACGTGGCACATGAGTTCTTTAGAAAAATTCATAGATACAGGCCGCTGGTATTCGAACTTGCGTCGCTTGCGAACAGACTACTACTCAAACTCCACAGCTATAACGGTATATTATTATTATTATAAAACTAACGAGAGTTATTTCTTCACCCCCTTTCATCCCCGTAATAAAGATATATAAAGGAGGTTCTAAATGTAAGCGAAATGATAAATGTCGTTCTCAAAGCGTGACGCAAATCTTGTGATATGATAATATAGCGGTTGCCTCGCAATAATATTATGTTATGTTAACACCGACCGACACTGCGATTACTGTCATATACATAAATTGTGCGTTTATCGTGTTTAGTAAGTATTTAGTTTCGTTTAGGGTTGTCAATGGATGGAACGTTAAAATCTCATAAATATGTGGGAGAGAGGGGTCTTACTATGAGCTCTTTTTGCCGTGATAGTTTTGCAGTAAGAGCTCATAGTTGGCCCCGAGGTGTAAATCAAAGTTAAAATCAAAAATATATTATTCTCAATTTTTGCAAATATATTATAAATTTTATCATTTAAATATAATAAATAATGATAAGTCACCATCATCACCATCACCTTATCCCATACATTGTTAGGGTCGGCACTTGATTCAACCCGATGTGGCTGATCACCTGATTTTTATACGAAGCGACTGCCATCCCCTTTAACGAGGAAAATCTGTGGGTTAAACCACTTGTCAGATTATTGTTAGGCCTCCGGCCGACCTGTAACAATTAGCGAGGATGATAAATTCAAACGGGACTGACGGCTTAACGTGCTCTCCGAGGCATGGAGGGAACTCGGGCGGTCACCCATCTAATGACTGGCTAGGGTTAGCGTTGCTTAACTTCGCTGGTCGAATGATATGCTCAGTAACAACTGTGCTACGAGCTCGTCCACAATAAATAATGATAAGTGTGCACAGCAATTGTGTTGACACCGAAGTACTTAAGTATTTATTTGGATGTTTAATAAAATATGTTTACAAAAGATAGATTATAAAAAAACTAAAAAGATAAAAGAAAATGCGGAAAAGTGTCAAAATAATTTTTCGCCAAAAAAAAATATAATATGAAGATAATGGAGCCACTGCATCGTAACATTCAAATAGTAATTCTTAAAATATACCGAAAACTAGAAAAAAATTAAGGCATCGAGAGTCAAATGAATACAATTTTTTTTCTTATGTGGAAATTATACATCGGAGGCAATCACACGGAACAAAGTGGAACCTACCAAGTAATAAAGCCGTCAACATAGAGGTCAATTATATCGATGCAGAATCGATACAGAAACACGAAATTATCGATACCCATTACAACCTTAATGTCCGAGTGTTCGTACAACTTAATGATTGGCTACCAGTTGCAAATTGTGGGTTGCAGGGTCGGGTAACGATCGCAGATTATTGATTGGTTTTAATTTCAATGTTTTTTTGTTTATTATTCAGTGAACAGAAGTTCAATTCGATAATACTAAAAATATCTTTATTAGTATATATCTATATAGATAAATAAAATTGAAGTGTCTGTTTGTAATTCCAAAATAACAGCTTTTCACTAAATGCATATGTATACAGTATACATGATACTGACTTGGAAAGACCAATTTTTTTTTCTCTGTATTTCTGTCGGTCTGTCCGTCTGTTTGTTCCAGCTAACCTCAGCTAGTCTCAGGCCAGCTAATGTTATAGGGAGTAACTTAGGCTACTTTAATTTTTTTCTTAAATATTAGGTTTCCGTGGGTCAATCATTAAATTAACGGGTTAAAAAGCGGGGGACTAAAAAACTAGTCATAATCATAAATAAAAATAAAAACGTCAAAATAAAAGATTGAACCTAAATTCACGATACGACAGAAGCCTACGCACACCGAAAAATTGATTAGAGCTGCATTTCTTAACCGATTACGACCATCGATATATCGACTAAACGAAAGTGAATTTTGTATGGCAATGTAGGACGCAGCGCAACCTTGAACCGGTCGTGCGATTTAAGAATCGATCTTTCCGGTTCTCGGTTATCGAACTCGAATCGAGTCAAGTGCATTCGATCGATCGTTTTAATGACTATTTACGAGTTGTGATAAAATATATCAACTCAATTAATGATTCGTGCTGAAGAAAGTGCCACAAGAGATTAATTAATCCGTTTTTAAAATGATTGTTTATTATTTTATTCGTTTTTCTGATGAATTGCTGCCTACTCATTAATTACAGACTTGAATAGGGGTAGGCACTTATTATGTTTACCCACTTAAAAAATGGAGCGAAAGATTAGTCGATCCATTACCATTTACTTAACATGAAAACAAGGATTGGACATAGATAAATTAAAAAAAACGTTATTTATTTTTTTCTTCCAGCGTTTTGCATAAAGTTAAAGATTGTACATAGAGTAAAATCTTTACGGATTAATAAAATGTAAGTGCCCGTTTGTAATTTTTAACTAACAAATTAAAAAAAACTATTCTGTCTGTCTGTCTGTTTGTTCTGGTTAATCTACGAAACGGTTCGTCCAAGTTTAATGGGACTTTCAATGGCACATTACAAGGAATAACGTAGCATAACTTTATTTAAAAAAAACATTACGGTGTCTCGAGACACCCATTAAATTATGTATAAGCGAGTGAAACCGCGGGGTACAGCTAGTTAATAAATAATTTCAGAGTACAAATATAAGTCATACATTTTCAAAAGTTCGATCAAACTCGTGCACTGTAACAACGTAACAAACGGAGATTATAGGCATGCTATAGGTCATTAATCAACATAGGTAATGCTATATCTTTCAAATATCTAGCTCTAATGAATAATTAAAATAAAAGGCCGATCTATTACATTGTAACCTTGGTCTAATTAATTAAAATTCGGAACTAACAATCGATTTGTTTAACAATCGACTTTTGCAATTGATTCACAGATCAGTTAGATGTTTCGCAACACTATCTATTATAATATACACTGGATGTTTAGTACTATAGGTCATAACAGTTTTCATGCACTGCTTGCAGTTTTAATTTTAACAATTTCATCATGGCTGATCATAGAATTGAAGTGCCAATATGACAGATGGAGATTCTAACCCCGTCTCGAGCATTATACATATGCCTTTGAATTACTTCTCAGAAATATGCTTAACTTCACAAAACTGTGGTGTGAAATCACTGCGCATAAGTTATTAGAAAAACTCAGTGTTACAGTATATCTTTTAAAAACACGGTTGAATAATCCGATTTAAGCAAAAAATTCTGACAACATAATTATTTGGGCGAGTTGGAGACGTAGGGTTGAAATTTCACAACAATGGTAATTTTGATGAAGTGTGTTGCTTAAGACTTTTTGATTTTAATTCGAGAACCAACAGTACGAACGAGCACTCGATCATCGATCCAGTGAATCACTGTAACGTTAGATGCGATGTAACACTGAGGTGTAACAGTTATTAATTGCTCCCAGACGTGGAGTACGGGCGAGGGCGTGGGACTACAACGCATTGTGTTTTATTAGTGGCGTAATCACAAAAACTGCGTTTACTATCATAAATACCTATAGTTCTACTGATGGTAAGCGCTTACTGTCTTTGAATGCTTACAACACCACTCACACTTGTCTATCCTACTCACCACTCGAAGATAAATCTTTCGCTAGGTGAAGATACAACCCTCAGTCAGGCAGCTCTGAATCATGAACAAAAGACCTCTTAATATATGTCTCTCTTTGAGTGATGCCTTTACTTCATGGATCATTTTCATGTGCCTTACCGGGGCGTTCGTCGATTCGAACCCCGTCGGATTCGAACCACATTATGTAAATAATGTTCCCATGTGTAAAACCGTGGTTCGAAGCAGCTTTTTCAAAAAAACTCCCTCAATGGGGTACCATTGAACGAATGTCCACATATGCAATTGTTTGCAAAGAACCAAGATTATTTTTAACTAGAGGACTCTTTACAATCTGGAGATTTTAAACATTAAACAGCACTTCATAAGCTCTGAATAATAATTACTAATATATTCCTATTTCCTCATTTCACGAACGATTCAAGAAGTCATGTCCTAAGTATAACATTTCCTCGTCCAGGTGCGCCAGGGTCTACATCATTAGTTAAACTACAACGTTACTCCAATTGAACTATAAATCACGTGTCAGATGACTGATAACGTCTGTATACCCTTCACGTTCCATTGTCTACGGATCGGCCGAATAATGTTAGCTTTGTGGGTATTTTGAAATAAGATTTATCAGCTCATTTACCATCATTATGTTTGGTAATCACAGAAGCTTATAGGTTGTTGATATTGCCTACCATTATTAAAACATCTTCTTCAATCGGAATAAGAGCTTACAGGCTTACTTTTAGCTCACAGTAATGTGTGACGTCTTTGAACTTATTACTTCTTTTAATTGGCATTCAAATATATTTGTTCCCTCTCCTTGCATTTGGATACTTTGCTCTTGAAATCGTATGTGCTTTTTAAAAGGACACCACAACATTATTTAAGATACTAATCTATAATCTTGTTCATAATTTCAATAATATTTTACAATAAAGAAACGATCTTTCAAATGACATTTTCCTTTGTATCATATTGCAAAATTTGGATTCCTGAATTACCTCTTTTTCATCCTCAAGCAATCTTCTATCGTCGCCACGAACATTTCAAACTCCAAATTCAGGGGTGAATAAAATTGAACGATATACAATTTGTATTATCTTACAATGTTGTTGATGACCTGTCACCGCACAATCAATGTCTTGTAAAATTACTTGACAAGGAAGAAAACGTGTTCCATATTAGATGTGACCTTTCACTTTGTTTATATCTTTTGTAAAATTTATTTACGGTTAGGACGTATTGAATAATTTACTATTCGCTTTTGTCCAACCATCCTATTTATCGCAGAATCATTTTAGACAAATAATTCCGATAAATCTTATAGATATCAAATTTTAATTAAAGGATTCAATGTGGCAATTCCTATCAATAAAACATTAGCAGTGTTTCAATCACGCGCATGCAACACTGGCGACCATATTCTATATGAATATTTATAGTATATACTCATCTGTTCCATTTCCCAATATGGGCTGATCCCTAAATATATTTCGTGAACTTGAGGCATAGCTAAGACATTGGTTACCAAAAACAGATTGAAATCACAACCAAATGAACACACGCTAGCACCCCTTTATGACTTGAATTCCAGCCGAATATGGCGGACTATACTTCCATAACCCCCAAATAATTGACCGTGTCCAATCATAGCCATTGAAGTCCTACAATAAACTCACACTTGGGAACACTAAATATGGCTTGTGATCAACTAATGACACTGATCTTGATCCAAGGCGAGGTTTGATCCACGATGATCATAAATGGTGATAGCTTGCAATGTGTCATAACGCAAGGTCTTGTCATAAAGATCGTATAAAGATCCTCGTTCCAATGTCAGGGCTGATTACCTTGCCGTTAAAGCTCTGAAAGCTAATAAACTTGTATTTGAAACCCTTGTAATTCAGGAGATGTCGACAATGTGCCCTGCTAGAGTCTCTAATGTTATCTATATCGTCTGGACTTTCGTCTTCAAACGCAAATTGATGAATTCAGAGTGCTCTCTAAAATAGGTACATATCCTTTACAAAATAATAACGTCGATTGATTGCTGTCTAAGGTACCGTGTATACGTTCTTTGGGTTATAGCTATTTGAAATTGCATCAATATCGACTGAGCATGACCGCAAAATATTTACGTTTTCTTAAATCTGTAACTGATCTGCTAGCTGACAGACACTACACCTTTCCCATTTGCGATATTGAAAACATCTATCTTTCATTTAATCTAGTCTCTTATAAAGGATCTTCTGGTCAAAAGATAGATATTTTTGCGCATTTATTGTCCATCTATCTTTGGTATAATTGCCATTGCTACATCTTGGACCGTTCAACAGATTGGCTGCGAGCATCGTTCACATCAATCATGTTAATCGTCACGTTGAATTTCTTCCGCATTATGACTCTTTAAGGCATATCACAGTTGTAAATCTTGGTGGGTAGTGTGAATTTTTATAATGAGTCAGTCACCCCACACGGCCTTGCCCGTCGACGGCGCGGCCTCGACTGACCGGCGACCGGCGCAGGCGCAGGCGCGCTGCGAGCCTTTTACGGCAGACGAGTGTCGCTAGTGGCGCTTCCAGGTCACGTGGTCATCTAAATTACTATATTCATTTTGAGTTTACGCGCGTGCCCTTAACACAAGCGATTAATTTCGCAAGGTTCGATATCCTATACATAATTATTATTTACTGATATTACATACTACTTGATTTCAAACTAACACACGTTTTAAAATGGTCTTCCAAACTGTATAATATAATATTTGTAAGCTAGCTGTGCCCTGCGGTTTCACCCGCGTTGATTTAATTTAATTCCCGCGGAACCATAAATGTTTTTTTTTTAATAAAAGTAGCCTAAGTTACTGTCTGTTTGTTCCGGGTAATGTCTGAAACTGCTGGACCGATGTTAATGGAATTTTCACTGCCAGATAGCTGATGTTACGAGGAGTAACTTATGTGACATTACTGTTCGTTCGCATCAGTTCATAACAAGTTGATATAAATAGCATAATGTCAAGCGCAAGATGGATGAATCAGCATTCAACAAGGAATGTCAGCTCACGCTCATTATAACATAAATACATCTGTACATACATACAGTGTCTGTTTGTCATTCCAAAATAACAGCTTTTCTCTAAATATAATATTGATGTTTATAAGGTACTGAACTGCAAAAATATTTTTTTATTATTTTTCTCTGGCTGATGTATCAAGGAGTAAATTTTATTTAAAATAAAATTTGCTTTCCAAATATGTCCCCAATATATATTTTTTAATATTATTTTCAGCAGTGGAGTACCACCATTAGTTACAAGCTTTGCATACTAGATGGCGCTGTGGATGTAAATTTCATTTTTATTAATCTATTTATTTTTTTCCGAAGCAAACTAAAATAAGTAATATTACTTTGTGTGGATCTCAAAATAATATTTTTTACGTATTAAGTAACAGTTTCTGTAACATTTACAATATTCGGTTGTGCTTATTGGTTAAGAAAATAAATTGATACCATCAAAAAAAATCTTACTGAAATTTAATATTTATCTCAAAACCCCTCTATAATATAAAATAATAAATTATATTCACCAAAACAATAGTAAAAACAAAAAAAAATAATCTGCGATGGCCGGGAATCGAACCCGGATCAACTGCTTGGAAGGCAACTATGCTGACCATTACACCACCATCGCAGCTGAATAAACAAACGAAATAGCGCTTCTGTTATCGCATCACAGTGCCTTCAAACATTTATTTACTCGTATAATCGGCAATTACTTTGTCGATCGCCGCCGATAAATCGATAGGGTGACCATGACTTGGTGATCTATAGGACATTGTTGCAATTTTCCCTGGGGAGATTTAATAGTGAATTTATATTTTATATCTATTAGATTACAAGATAAATCAATTATGTAGGTCATACTTGTCATGATTTATTTAAAGTTCGCTTATTTATTATTTAAGTACTACTTATTGCAATGTTTGTGTTGGAAGGTTATTTTTCAACTAACACATCCGATTTATTCAATGCCTAAAAAAACAATCAAAAAGTCAAATCATTCCTCTTTATTAACGGACTTCAAAGAAAAGAGTAGGTTCCCAATTCAAGTCTATGTTTTTTATAGATGTGCCTACATGTGCAAGATTTTATGTTTTGAAAAACGGCTGAACGGAATTTGATAAAAATACATTTAAAAAATATATATAAATATGTTTTTTGTAATTAGTCGCTGACGATATCTTAGCAGTACCTAAGTAATAATAATTATTATTTTCAAGTTTGATAGGGGGTAGGCAGAAATACTCGAGTACTTATCAATGTTGATTGAATTCACATTTATCCTGTTAACTAAAGACGGGATATGCATAACTGCAGACCTCATTCCCACAGGCGGCGGTCCCTTTGTAGTGTATCTACATGATCACCTTACCATATACGGCGTTGGGATAACTGTTCCACTCTACGATCTTAGTGGTGAACTTTTTATTGACTGTTAAAGTATGGAGGTAAGTTCAGCATCAGTGTAACTGTTCATTGTTGGGACGATCATATTAGTGCGTAGGAATATATTTTTAAACACTTGGAGGGGTAGGCAGAGATGCTGCCACCTTTTTTGTAGGTTACTTACGTTGGTAATTGCATTTTTACAAAATGCTTATATAAAATACGGAAAAATGCTTATAAAACAATAAACATTTTTTTTGGAATTCTTTTGTTTGTCTGTTTGATCCGGCTGACGAACTTTCACTGACAGGAAGCCGCGGGGCACAACTAGTATCTTATACAAACACTAGCTGTGCCCCTGGTTTTACAATATATGGAAAAATATGGGTTTTCACTTTAGTGAAATGCTGCTATTTGACATTACAAACAGACACTTCAATTTCAATCACAAATATCTGTATGTACATACATACATACATATGCTCACGCCTGTATTCCCCGGAGGGGTAGGCAGAGGTGTTGTAATCACAACACCCACTTTTCACCGAATTTGATTAAGTGCCAACGTGACAGATGATGAGTCTATCGCCGACTCAGGCACTATACATACGTCTTTGAATTACTTCTCAGAAATATGCAGGTTTCCTCACGATGTTTTCCTTCACCGAAAAGCACGTGGTGTGAAATCACTGTACATAAGTTTTTTAGAAAAACTCATTGGTACAGGCCCCGCTGGGATTCGAACTTGCGAACGAATATCTGTATGTATAGATAGATAGTATAACAAAATATACACTTGCTATTTTCTACGCAGCACACAAATGTATATTCGCAGGCAGTACCCTGCCATCTATACACACTTCCGCCCGCCCACGCGTCCAGTTATTTAAGACTATTTGTGCAATAATCGGGTTTATTCACATTCGTAACTCAATTTATGCCAAGCAAGCCTGGTGCACTAAATAACGCGACCAATAGTCCAGAAGTTGGGCCATAGCGAGGTAGGTTAACTTTATGGCTAATTATACGATGTGGCAAATTGTTACTGAATGAGTTATGGGGTGCGGTGATGGTGGCAGCGGGAACTGTAGCTGAGCGATAGCGGGGGCGGTTATGAAGATGGTGAGTTGTATGAAAATAGCGACAGTATGAGTGCATAAAACAATTAAACCAATTTTATATTACGGGTATTATATTCTTAATATAAACATACAGATAAATAACATTGAAATGCCTGTTTGTAATGTCAAATTCAATTCAGTCAACATCTTTTCACACAATGCATATGAAAGTATATGGACTCACCCTCTGTCACGTTGGCACTTGATCATATTCAGTGAAATGTGGGTGTTGTTACAACACCTCTGCTTACCCCTTCGGGGACCCTTCTGGGATGGCGTGAGCATATACATGTATATATATATATATATATATATATATAGTATATGGCAGATAAACAAAAAAATCCTTGTCTGTTTTTTTTTCCGGGTAAATTCTGAAACGAGAATTTTACTTGAAGATAGCTGATGTTACTAGGAGTAACTTGGACTATTTTAATTTATAATATACAAATAATTATGGGATCCTCGTGATAACGCCACTCCATGCAATTCAGTCGACGCGGGTGAAACCGCGGGGTACAGCTAGTCTTTATATAAGTAGGTACATCCTTCGGGATATGCGGAGTGAAAGAAGTCGGGAACGGTATTTGAAATTAGATATATTAGATTATTTATGTACATTTAACATAATTCCTAAGTACCTTAGTGTCATTTGTAGTTATCCAATGGCTCATAACTGATAAGAACAATCCAATATCCGGAAAGGATAAGTTAAGTAAGCGTTTAAGCGCCTGTATCAATATAATTTATGATGGCAACAAAAGTCTACAAAACAATAAATTATTCTTATTGCGCATATTATCTATATCTATAAAGATAAATTCGACGTCGAATGCGCTGAGAAAAGAACCCCCATCGAGTTTTACACTATTTTCGTAATTTATACTCGCTAACGTCACCGATAATATTTGCATGAGATATTTTAGTTCTTCACGTCACCGCTGGGTGTCGCTGCACAATTTCACATACACATCGGCGGAGACGCTAGCGAGTATAGATTAAGAAAATAGTGGTGAACTAGTGATAGGGGTACAAGTACGCGGCAGTCCCGCTGACAGTGGCACCCCATTCCCCAGCGATCCTTGACCGGCTCGTCCCAGTTGCTGGCCAACTGTGACAGACGGACAAACAAAAGGAGGAAGTGTCGCCGCTTGCGTCACGCAAGTGTCACAACACGATACAATGCATTTACAAAATGCGTTCAGACAGCGGGCCCAATTGGGTTTTGTGAGAGATTGAGGCCCAATTATAGAGCGAAGAAAATACAAGATATTGAGAAAAAAATTACATGAACGTTGACGTATTTCATTGCGTATTATCATGGCACAAAATATGTTAAGTAGGTCGTGGGGTTTGCGCAGGCGCCTGCTACGCAAGCGACGTAAATTCGAATCCCAGCGGGGCCTGTGCCAATGAGTTTTTCTGCAAACTTATGTATAGTGATTTCAAACCACATGCTTTACGGTGAAGGCAAACATCGTGAGGAAACCTACACATGTCTCAGAAGTAATTCCAAGACGTATGCCTGAGACGGCGATAGACTCACCATGAGTCACGTTGCTACTTCATCATATTCAGTGAAACTCCTATTACAGCACCTCTGCCTACCCCTTCGGGTAATACAGGCGTGAGCATATGTATGCATGTATGAATTGTGGTCGAATTCAAAGTAAGGTGGAACTCATTGTCAGTCACCCAAGGTGTAAAATCAAAAACCTATGCGTGCGCTGCAAACATTTTTGACAATAGAACAAAATTATGTACTGCGGGTTTGTAGATCTTATTAAGATCTATGAAAAGTCCGCGAGAGCACATATCTAACTATCATACTTAATCACAATCAAACAGCTTTTATGTTCATAAAAAATATTAAATCGTCTATGGAAAGAAAATACTTGAAATGTGCATAGAATACATATTAATATTATATAAAACTAAATCTATCTCTAATGATAAAACACCCAGTGACGCATAACCTACGAACACATCTACCTGCAGTATTATAGTACTAGTACGGCAGACAATATGTCGATTAATTACAAACGAATACAATATTTACTAGTCTCGCTTGCAGAGGTCGGCTGACTCATTGTGCACACTTTTACGGTCAATATTATTGATTTAGATTAACATTAACGTCTGTTTTTATAGAAGTGTGCTACTAATGAACACCGTATTTGGCTTTATGGCACTATAATATGGAGGTATATGGAACGGCGTACGAGTAACACGTACGACGTAACGGAGCGTCAATGTACTAAGTATAAATACTTTGAGTATTACCTTATAGACTATTAGCGGACGTCACGCGGTTAGGCCCACGTAGTTCCCGTTCCCGGCGTAGTACGGGGATAAAATATAGCCTATGCTACTCGCTGATAATGTATCATTCAAATGGTGAAAGATTTTTTTAAATCAGTTCAGTGCTTTTTGAGCCAATTCGTTACAAACATACTTACATACAAATCTTACTATTTATAACATTAGTATAAATATAGATGTTTGGGTACATTGGATGGACTTAATTACATTATGTTCTTAATTAGAGCAAGTATTTATAGATATGGGATTTCAGAAATGTCATGCGGAGTACTTGTAACCGAAGAAAGGGTATGAAGAGATGCATGAATGAGGATAAAGCGAAAGAAGTATGTAAGGATCGTAGCATGTGGCGGACGGTGGTCCTGCGTACCCCCATGGGATACAGGCGTGAGCATATGTATATTTGTATGTAATATTCAAGTTGCGTGACACGTTAGGACGAAGTGAGTAAAACAGGGCTTGAGACTTACTCATTTACTAACTTACTGTCGATTACTTTACACGTAAATAATGCTTACCTGCAACAAAAACAAATAACAAATTAGTAAATATTTCGTCGAAACAATACAATTATACTTAATTGTATCAATTAAACACTCAATACGAACAACAAACAATCAATCAAACCAAAATGATCGTAAATAAACGAATGAAGTAATAAAATCGAATGATTCTCGATTACATAAATGCTCGAGAAGTCGAGACGATGTAAACAGACCGATGAGGCGGAGTAATTGCGCTCTAAATCGATTCACAATCGATTAGAGGTCGTTCGTTAGTCATCACTCGATACGCGGCTGGTGCATCTTAGGGAGCTTGTGCTATGCATATCATAGACACCTAATACATATACTGTAACGCATTGATTCAAGAATTAACTTCAAATGAATTAACATATAAGCTAATTACAAATCACAACGTACAATTCCCCGAAGGAGTAAGCAGATGTGTTGTAATAACAGCACCCACATTTCACCGAAGATGATTAAGTACCAACGTGACAGACGGTGAGTCTATCGCCGTCTCAGGCACTATACATACGTCTTTGAATTATTATATAACATATGATGTATACAGTACTTACTTCTAAAAGAAACCCTATATATTCTTTTTAATGGTTTAACTACTAAATTACTTCATTATCAACTAATCTCCATAAGGGCCGGGTTTATTTTATTGGTGGTGAAAACCTAGGGTGGAAAAATAGTAATATTAGTAATACGAAATACCGTCGCGAACTTCCTCAAAGAGACATCGCTTTATAAAAGCTGTTTTAAATATCCGCTAAATAGAAAACATAATTATTAAGTAGTTCATCAAAGAAGCTGTGCCCATGGCTTACATTTCTTATATGATTTTCTTAATTTATACAATTTTTGAAAACAGTAATTACTAAGCTTCTTATCAGGTTCTTCTCATATTTGTGTCATTCTGACGATTTGAAAGTACTATGTTAAAAATCTAATCGAATAAAGATATTTGTCATTTGATTTGATAAGCAAAATCATTAGCCAAAGTTAACTTGATAACTCTACAAATTCAAAGCTCTACATTAAGACATCGACACCCAAACAAATATTGTACGTTCCAAATTCGGCTGGATAATAACCAAAATGGGTCACTATAGCTATCTCATAAAAATATAGGCGATTAAACAAGGCTCGCTTGCCGAAGGTCGCCCGGCGAGTGGGCGTGGGCTGACCACGCGTGGGCGAACGAACAGCATTGATACACATTCGCTACCGAGATATATACACACCGTGGGATACTTACTAACAGATGATAGTAGGCAAATACCACTGCTCTTTAAAAGTTACAAAATCAAAACAACAAGGTCCTATGAGACAAGCGGTCTAGGTACCCAATGGTGTCACCACTTTTCACCAAGTCACCGTCTCAGGACTAAGTCACGAGCTAAGAGCGCTGACCTTGAAAGCGCGGTAGTAATTTAATGCGTCTGTATCTATATCGCGCAAGAATAAAATATTTACTATCACATTACGTAAAGCTCTGAGGTTTTTAGAAAATTATATTGGTTAACAGACTGGATGTGGATGAAGCGAAAGAAGTAATAATAATAATAATAATAATAAATTTATTCGCCAAAAACATGGTATAAAGGTGGTGTGAGGTATAATAGAACATACATGTTTAGCTAACTTATATTATAGCATGCGAATGTTTGACTGACGTCATCACATAAACTCCTGTACACTGTATACATTTTTTTTATACAAGAATTTGTACAGCTGACTTAAATGATAATGAAGTATGTAAGGATCGTAGCATGTGGCGAAAGTGGTCTCTGCCTACCCCCATGGGATACAGGCGTGAGCATATCTATGTATGTATGTACTAGATAGTTGGAATTAGAATTTGTGTCCCTTGTGTAGCAGGCGACGCTTGCAGGGCTCAGTTCAAAGGTGAAATATGCTGATACTGTTCACGTCAGCAGTTCATCTGTAGGCTACCATGGATTCCCATAGCCTTATATGATATTAAACCAGAAGTAAGTACATCAAGAGACAAATCATAACGATATTTCGTAAACTACTTCCTATTTATTTTGAATTTATATAATAAAAATTATGAAGCCGTGGTGGCCTCGGGGTTTGAGCATTCGCCTGCTACGCAAGCGATGCAAGTTGGAATCCCAGCGAGGCCCGTACCAATGAGTTTTTCTAAAAAAACGCTTTACGGTGAAGGAAAACATCGTGAGGAAACCTGCATATTACTGAGAAGTAATTCAAAGACGTATGTATAGTGCCTGAGACCGCGATAGACTCACCATCTGTCACGTTGGCACTTAATCAAATTTGGTGAAAAGTGGGTGTTGTGATAACAACACCTCTGCCTACCTCTTCGGGGAATACAGGCGTGAGCATATGTATGTATGTAATAAAAAAATTCCTCTAACCTACATAAGACCGTAACCAAATATCCTGTTATTTAACGATAAGGTTCGAGAATTACTAGAGACTGCAATGCACCAATAGATAGCGAAACGATCTTTGCCGCGGGCACAATTCCCTTAAGTAACCGCTTACATACCGGCTGTTGATTTTCCATCATTAAGTTGTTATAAAATACAAAATATTGCTTCGAATAAATCTAAACACAATAAGTGAAGATGTTTAGGTTACATAACGCGGTTCCCATGGTGGATTGAACCCGGGGCCCAACAATGGCAGGTTAACAAGTGTGCCCTCCACCGTGGCGGGTCCTGCAGATTACACGCGCACCATCACGACAAATCGCTTAGGATTACTTTATTAACTTTACTGCAAAGAGACCTATGAAATAATAAGCCTAAATAAAGAGCTACATGACTTGTCTGTCCGTCGGTCTGTTTGTTCCGACTAATCTTCAAAACAGCTCTACCGATTATAATGGAACTTTCACCGGCAGATATCTTTTGTTACAAGGCGTAACTAGGTTCTTATTTAAAAACTAGCTGAGCCCCGCGGTTTCACCCGCGTAGACTTGTCTCAGCCCGATCGGTTTGACAAACTTTCATCCCCTTTTTATCCCCTTTGGGGTAGAATTTATCAAAATCCTCCTTAGCGGATGCCTACGTCATAACATCTACGTGCATGTCAAATTTCAGCCCGATCCGTCCAGTGGTTTGGGCTGTGCGTTGATAGATCACCATGTCAGTCAATCAGTTACCTTTGAGTTATATATATTTAGAAAAACATTAAGGTATCGCGGTCCATCCATGAAATTTTGTCTATCCAGGACACACACTTAATTTATATATAAGATTAGTTGCATACTTTTTATAAAGCTCAATACTGTAGCTATATTCCAGAAATACTACCTCACCCATCAGTATTGTCTCTTGATCCCCAATCGCCATTTGTCATTGTTTTTGATTAGGTACGATTAATTTTTTTATCCCGATAAGGCCACCCGAACCATAGCTTTCAAAGATTACGAAATATTTGTGAAACATGTAAAAACAATTAACTTTCTATTTCGTGATCTCCACACGTGAGTTTGGATAGATAGGCGCTATACGGGAAGGCACTTGAATGCTCAAGTACACACACATTTACATAACGATGTTAATATCAGTTTAGAGGGGACGAGCGGAATTTTGATTATTATGATGCAAGTCAACGTACTTGTGACAAGGGACACTGTGTTTCACGTTGAAAATTAACAATAATCTTGATATATTGATAGATATTTTTTGATGTCTCTGATGTCAAGTCTTATAGAAAACACTACTTAATTATTTTCAAAACAGCGATCTTAACGCATTAGTATGTGCGGAGGATATATAATATGCTCACGTTTGTATTCCCCGAAGGGATAGGCAAAGGTTTCGTTATAGTTACGTTTAAAAGTCCCATGTAGAAGAGGGACGAGCCTATTGTACATACATACATACATATGCTCACGCCTGTATTCCCCGAAGGGGTAGGCAGAGGTGTTGTGATCACAACACCCACTTTTCACCGAATATGATTAAGTGCCAACGTGACAGATGGTGAGTCCATCGCCGTCTCAGACACTTTACATACTTCATTGAATGACTTCTCAGAAATATGCAGGTTTCCTCACGATGTTTTCCTTCACCGTAAAGCACGTGGTGTGAAATCACTGTACATGAGCCTATTGTATATTCACAATAGCCCTTCTTGAGGAATAGCGAAATAAGATGCAGTTTATCAAATTGAAAAATATATTATAGTTAAGGAACACTTGGAACACTCATTGAACGTACTTTTTAAAGCTTATTTAAGTTGTAAGTTGCAAGTTTTAGGAAGATGCAACTTGTGACGTGAGTTGAAAGAAGTAAGTATGTTGAGATGTATGAATGTTAAGATGATTCGGACATCTTAAAGGGTTGAGATAAATAATAAAAGTAACTTTACGAAATCACATCTGGTAACAACAATGACATCACAAAAAATATATTCCGGAATGGTCAAATCCGAAGAGATGCATCAACTATATAAGAATTAATGTACCTATGTGGCAAACAGGAATCTCTGCTTACCCCCGTGCTGAGTGAATGCTGGAGTGAGCATATGTTTGCATATTTTGCAGTAAAAAAAAAATATAATGAATATCAAAATGTAATAGGTCTGTATGTACAGTGGAATAAAGCTCACGATACGCGACAACAAGTAATTTTGTAAAGCGATTTACATTCGTTCAGACAGAACTGCAGAACTTAAAAATATCTCAGTCTCTGGCAAAATAAATGAACGTGGGCTCATGATTAATGACGAGTCATAATTTAACCATTCCAATAAACGATCAAGAGTCACTAATCAATAACTAACTACCTACATGTTCACTTCCGGACAAACATTATGAGTTACTCCTTAAATATCTCATTACACTAACGAGGTAAGGATGAGTATTTTCACTAAACATCACTTTCTAAATACACATAACAAACTTAATCATTACAATTAAAACTGTAAGTATCCGGCGAAAGTGACGACACACGGATCGAATTAAATCGATTCTGAACATCGATTCGATCCGCTTAGCAATCGATTAATCGTTGTCCGGCCGGTGGCCACGAAAGTTTACCTCGAGGCATAGACACTTACTTATAATGCAAGAGATGCGTGTGAAAATTATTGAATGCTAAATTTTATCTGTGAGTACGACCAAGTCTATTCATAGATAAGATACAAACAGCAATTCATACATTTAGAGATTGGAATATTTGGAATTAGATTCGGTGATAGATTTAGAAAAGAAAGAACTAGATTCTAAGCTAGATCTTAAAACATAATTAAAGAGACTATACAATTCGTTTCAATTATATTAAAAATATCGCGGATTTCAAATATGAATCCTTGGAATATCAAGTGTTCTGTCATGTGTCAAATCAGAGCATTTTACAGATAGAGTTCCTTGCAAGGTGGTCGGTTCTTCGCCGTTACCAAGGCCTAAACTGTATATCATTTTAATTATCAGATACTGACGTGTGAGCGCCATCTTGTGGGCGAATCAGTCGTCTGTCTGTATGTTACTTCTTCACAACGATTGAACCGAATTTTATTGAAAACTTGAGATAGCATTAACCCCAAAGACGCACAGAGGGTAAAAGATTCACGCGGCTCAAGTTCAAAAGAACATATTATGGGACTCATCACGAACGTGCTAATGAACCAAAATATTATCAAGCTATCGGCATATTAAATTCCAGTAACCGCCCACACTGGCAACTAATTTACAATCAACTAAAATGAATTAACAAAAAAATAATCACGTGTATCTTCACACGAGTGCTAAAGTCAAGGCACTCAAGTAACTTTGAACTTTATCTAATTATCTGCCTAATTATCAACCCTGATCAACCACAGCCTTAGACTTACAAGCTCAGAATACACGCACATTATACCTTGCCAGTACAACTTAGGACAGTAGGACAACTTAATCTTGTAGCAGTTTAGGTGAATTTTATGGCGAACGCATTGTTATGCTTCTGAAAGCTTAAATTATAGATGATAATTTGGTATAGATGTGAATAATTCAGGTGCAAGCCCGCACAATTGCAATAAAGGTGCCTGCCAAACCACTGTTCTAATTAAATATACGAGTAAAGATAATATAGAATAAAGACCTCAGACATAATCAGAGAAGATATTCATTTCTGTAAACGACTTCGACATTTTTGTGTATTCCTAAACTTTTTCTGAAAGGCACATCCCGAATCTCATTTAGATCGCAATTAAGAGCGCAAACAATGACTCCCTTATTAAGAAACACACTTTAATGTACTCGAACTAAAACTATGTCTATCCCTTTTCAAACCGTATCACAAACAGAGATGGAACTAGTTTTAAACCGAAGACCTTAAGTCTGTGTCCCACCCTCAATTGCCAAATAATATGAAATAAAAATCCCTATTACGGTAGTTAATTCACAAAGTGCTGAATATGGTCACAATTAAGACGTACACGGCAGTACTAACATAAGCAAGCTCATTAAATCTCACGTTTGTGGCTAAACAGAGATTTGCGAATCGAAATGTTCGGCCTTGTTGGTCGACCGTAGACAATGTTTGGGGTACCGTGTCGAACACTATACGAACGAAAAAACACCGTTCCAGATCGTATACTTTACCAAAAGCTAGACTAGTACCGTGCGCTTTAAGGTAATTGTATCAAGATTAATTAATTGTGATTTAGCATTAATGGACGGTACAGCATATTCTATGTATGTATTTATTAATCACATCTAAAGTGAACTTTTTAAATTATATATAGTCAAGGCAATTAAAAAAAAAATTAAGAAATTGCCATTAAAGTATTTAAATCTATGTTATCATAAAGTCTTCGTATACAAAACGTCCAAAGTGTTAAAAAACCTTTAAAAGAGCAATTCTTGTATATATATATATGATTTCAATATGAATCGCGGAAACGGCTCCAACGATTGTAATGAAATTTTGTATGTAGGGGGTTTCAGGGGCAAAAAAATGATCTAGCTAGGTTTTATTTTTGGTAAACATCGTTTTGACCATGTTTTCAGACACTGAAAAACTCATACAATATCATTACAATACGACAGTAAATTTCGCCGACATCTGTCTATTTATGGTAGCTCAGACGTGAGGCTTCCAGCTTACGGGGCGATAACAAACTAGAGTACCCCGATTGGAGACTGACGTTCACCGGTTAAATTTTTTTCTTATATTTCAGCTTTTTTGGCCAAACATATATGAAAAAGCGTCAACCAGGTTCTAGTATTTAAATGAAGAAAATACCAAAATGACTACAATATCTTTCAAATGTAATTAAAAAGGAAGTGTACAAAATGTTAAACACGTCTCAACTCAGATAGCAACAATGATACAGAACCACGCAAGGCAGTCGTTTATGTCAATTGGCAATCACAGCACGTGTTAACGTGGAATTATGAAAACGAGACGAGAGACAAAACAAGAGAAGAATTTGAAACAAGGCCGACGGAAGGCGACCGCAGCCCATTATTAAGAAATAACGCCAAAAACGGCGAGACCTCAAATCACTTGCATCCGACACGCGTTGACTTTTCGGTAATTGACCATTAAATTATGTGTATTATTGCGCAAAAGTTTATCGATGTTATTGTCACGTTAAGTGCTAAAACAACAATAAAAATGGCGCCTAGATTACGTTAGAACTTCCTGTTATTTTATCTTAAACCAGTCTAGGTATTTGTCCACCACCCAATAGCCAGGGTCTAAGAATATGGCTATGGTATCCCCTGCCTGTCGTAAGAGGCGACTAAAAGGGGGCCGGTGGGCCAGCTGGCGGTGGTCGGGGTGGGAGCTCTGACCACCGAGCCGCGGGCCCGGGAAGGTGGCAGCGCGACGTGGCTCGCGCTGCCTTGCACAGCGAGGTCTCTAGGGGCGGCATCACAGCTGCCCCGGGGATGTGCCCCGGTAAAGTGTGGGGGGACACCGGTGCCTATCAGAGTACCCGGAGTCCCCCCTGAGCACTGAGGATGGCCACCGGGGGGGTTTTAGTGCGGTAAGTATCCCACATACCCCGATCTGCCTCTCCCAGGGCGGTCGGGGATCTTTTGAAGGATCCCCCTCGTCAACAAAAAAAAAGAATAAGGTATTTGTCCAATCCTGCATTAAGAAAGATATTAAACAATTTGTAAAAACCACAGATAGGTAGCGAAATCCGCAGTGCTATAGTTTAAGTGAGATAATTTAAAAATGGATACAAAAGCCATTTAGCCTTTTGATATAAATTTATAAAAAAGCAAATAACAAGTAGATTTTAAGTGTCGTTTCGCATACAAATCAGGTGATCAGGCACATCGTGTTGAATCAAGTCCGACCCCAACAATTCATGGGATAAGGACAGGGCGATGATGTTAAGTACATGTATTTTGAAACACGCAATATAGCACTTGCTACTTGGCCACGTGTAGATTACGAGTATAGGGATAGACGGGGGGGTGCATTGATTTGTCAAAGGGGGTAAGCATAAACAATAAGGTACGTATGTTAGGTACATACCAATGTGGTGAGACGTAGGTTTCAACGTTTTTAGACACACACGCACACAAACACAACACAAGTGTATTTAATCATCACATCAATATTTTAGTTTTTGAGACGCAGTAAGCACCGCTTCTTTGCTTATAAGGAATGCACGCCCCTGGGGACAGACAAGTCGATGAAAATAATTTTGCAAGCACAAAGGCAGTGTAGAGGCATACAACCAAACATGTTTAGCAAGCTAACAAAATCCAAGCCCCAATTCCAAGCCTACGCGAACCCAATGAATGAAAGGAAGTGAGTTATGATTCCAATCACACCACGCTCATCGCTTCCGCGAATTACGTACCGGTGAAATGGCACAACGTGGAACCTTAGAGCTATAAGCAAATGAAGAACTAACATAGGTGGAATCAATATCGGACGTTGACCTCATTTAAGATAATTCAACAGGTTGAAAGTGACATAATTATTGGTAAGTTTATTCATACAGAACGTTATTATTTGAAAAGATACATAGAGATACATTTTACCAGAAAGCAGACGGGTTCTTTAAAATAGCAAAGCCATTTCATGATATAAAAATAAATAAGGTTAGCTCTGCAGTGGGATCCAGAAAGAGACTACTAGGTAATTAGGTACATATAAACAAAAAACTGTTTGGCACCGCTGTGGCGGCCGGTGCTGCTCAGCTGGAGTGCCTCAAACATAGGAAATATGTTTCGATGGTCAAGGATACATATTTTCTGTGTTTGCGGTTGAAACTCTGGAACCTTGGGGTCCGGATGCTCATCAACTTTTCAAAGAGGTTTCACGTCGTCTGGTAAAAGCCTCTCGTGACAAGCGGGTTGGGGCTTTTCTCGCTCACAGAATCAGCATTGCTATTCAACGTGGCAATGCTGCCAGCCTTCTTGGCACGATCCCGAGAGACACCGATTTGGTACAAGTTTTCTACTTGTAATTAGTTTTAAGTACTATTCCTTGCATATCTGTATAGATGAAACGAACAAAAAATTTATAATGAATTGGTTGGAATTATTTTCGTTCCAACTGATTTCTGATGACAATAAAACGCTCGATTGCATTTCTCACATCACTCACTCAAATGGTTCGAGCAAATTCTACGACATGTTGAAACCTTTGACCCAACTAATAATATTGGCCAAACAGTCGATATATCAAACATCAGTCATATCCAAACAGATGCATAAAGCATTACGTAAACTGAAGACAATAGAGTTTGTAGAATATTAACGGTAAGATTACACTATTCTCATAGATAATAACAATTAAAACTATCCGGAGAACGTAGAATTGTTCATAATAAGCGCGTACATGTGTTTATTAAAACATTTATTACGTCTCCCACAGATGTGATCGCTATAACAGCTTCTTGAGTAATGGGTTTTCTTTCACCAATCTTACTTAATCTTCAAATTAGATGACTTCACAATTATTTCTATTGTTTCTTCTCATTCACACAGTTTTACATAAAAATTATGTAGTGTTTCGTAATGTATGTTCACTCGTAATTATTTTTAACATTCAATTATAGTGCCCTGTTTTTATTTGAATATTTCTCAAGCGCTTTGATGGTTAATTCAAGTACTTGACTGATGTTGAAATTGGTTAAAATATTCAACTTTACTGCATTATAATATGCATTACATGTTATATTAATAATTGTCTTAATCGTTTAGCAGTGTTAGGGTACACACATTTATCAATCTCGATTTTAGTTAAGGCATTTGATTGATGGATAAGGATTTTGAAACGAATGGCGTGGAATTTACCTAAATCATGAAATTAAACTGATTAGCGCGTTCAAACCAACAGATTATTACCTATATTATTAAACTAAGGCTGAAGAATGTGTTCGTTAGAACGCGCTAATCCCAGGAACTGCTGGTTCGAATTGAAATTTTGTATTGGACAGTTCATTAATCGAGGAAGGCCTTCTAATATCACACTGCGACTAATAGAAGCGAAATATCAACGAAAGTGGTTACAAGCACTATAAAAAACACTTTTTATTGGGGCACAACTAGTAAGTTACAATATAAAACACTAACAATCACATCACAACAATACAGCCTTTCTCAATAATGACTCCCATTTTTTCTGTTGCCAAATACAGAAGCGATTCCCATTAAACAAAAACCTCTCGACACGATTACAAAGCTCATTCCTTAACAAGGCGTACTTAAGCGCTTTCTTTTGGATAAAGAAAGTGTTTATAATCATCAGTTATCGATATGGCGGCGCTTGGGGCGAAAATAGGCGTTTTATCGTCGTGTGCACCTTATTCAGGTTATAGGGCATTGTCTTCAAGCACAATAATACCGTTACCACCAGTAAGGCTTTCTACGTTTTCAAGCTGGATATGGTCAGGGTTTGGATTAGATTAGAATAGTGTGATAAGAGACAGTTGCAAGTTGAACAATGATGTGGTGACCAGAATTGAAAAAAGTATGTTGAGATGGTTTGGACATATCGAAAGGATGAGTGAAAGGCGATTAACGAAACAAATTTATAGAGCGAATGTGACCGGAAGTGTCGGTAGAGGGCGTCCAAGGAACAACTACTATGAACAAATGAATAGTATTTTTCAGAAAGGTCAAATTCGGAGCACTCGTAACCGAAGAAAGTGTATGAAGAGATGCATGAATGTGGATGAAGCGAAAGAAGTAGCATGTGGCAAACGGTGGTCTCTGTCTACCCCCATGGGATACAGGCGTGAGCATATGTATGTAAGTATGGATTATATTGCTCAGTTGGAGCTGTAGAAATATCGTTGCTACTGTCTGTACCACTGTTAAGAAAGGTTTTATTTATTAAAAGTATATTTTTTTTATTAAAAGCGGTCCAGCCGTTTCGAAGATTAGCCGAAACAGACAGAGAGATAGAGAATTTTATGAAAATCTTTTTTTTTTGTAAGTCAGTAAAGTATATGCGATACTTTCATATGCATTTAGTGAAAACCTGTTATTTTGGAATTACAAACAGACACTTCAATTATATTTATCTGTATGTATGTACTGTATATATATATATTGGCCTCTTGCATCTATGACAGATGATTTAAGCAGCGTCATTTAGGAAATTTTGACGACACTTCCGCCAATGGCTGTGAAGGCCGATACGGGAGCGACAGATCCGACCACAGCACGCGCACACGTTGGAGCGCTGAGGGTCTTGGAATGGTAATGGGTTCAGAGCACTGTACTGTACTGTATAGATAGATTAGATTTACTATAACTGTGGATGATCTAAAAGATCTAATTACACTAGATGCAATGTGTAACTAAGTATTAGGATACTATACACATAGTAGAATTCATATGTGAGTATATTTTTGATATGTTTTCATATGTTAGTATTCTCTACATACTATTCAAATAGGGATGGACATAGTTTTAGTTCTAGTTTAGTCCAGTCTACGTCGTTTTTTTAAAATGGTTTATATATTTAAGCACCGTATTCATTTCATACGCATCCAGTGAAAAGCTGTCAGTTTGGAATTAAAAATGAACACTTCCATTTTATTTATATGTATAGATGTAGACTTAGTAACTTGTTAAGCATTTGGTCATATTAAACTAACATTTATATACTTTATAAATGACTCGTGATTGATAAGAGCTCTATTACAGAGCTAGACTTGAGATACGGTCAATTAGTTTTATCTAATCTTCTAACCTTCGAATAATAAGTACTAGTATTATATTATAAATCCTGAGTGTCCTAATTACAATCAATAAGAATGTGAAATTGCATCATGGTTTTAATAATCCATTTTACTTATAAGCTTTGCAATATATTACTAGAAATCACACTTAAATACGATTGAGCGTTGAGAAATTAGTCAGGTGTCTATTACTTAGAGATACATTTATAATAAGGATTAATGTCTTATGTAACAAACGTCTTTGTTTTAAAATATATACAGATAAATAAAATTGAAGTGTCTATTTGTAATTCAAAAATAATAGCTTTTCACTAAATGCTTATGAAAGTATATACGGTATTGAATTAAAAAATAAAATTCTCAATTTTTTCGTTGTGTATCTGCCTGTCCGTCTATTTGTTCCGTGTAATCTCTGAAAATACTGGACCGATTTTAGCAGGACTTTCACTGGCAGATAGCTAATGTTACAAGGAGTTTTATTCAAAACATTTAGAAATTAAATTAAATATACGGGGGTGAAACCGCAGGGCACAGCTAGTTAGTAATATATTTGCTGTTGGTTTTTGTAAAGTCATCGAAAAAACCTAAAATAGTTATGCCAGAGGATGCCCAGTGGTTTGAGTAGTCGCCTTGTTTGGTATTAGATAAAGTTTCAATCCCAAGGGTCGTTACAAATAAATTCAAAAACTTATTTGCAAAGATTTTACACCACTAACGGTGGAGGAAACCATTGTGCCTTTAACAGGGCAAAATACACAGTAACCTAGGTTAAGCCAGATGTTGGTCTTTCTCAGGCTTCTGACCTGGTTCTTTGCCATAAGCTCTCATGTCATTATAGTTCCACTGTGTGACAGTGACCGACTTATAAATCATATACATCTGTCTCATGACAAGAGTTAAACTACCATGACTATAAGAGGTCATGGTAGGACCACAGTATAAATATAACTTTTATAAGCAGTAAGGAAACTAGGTTTATATTTTTAAATAAGAACGTTTGCTCTATTGAGTGTGAGGGTTGACAATCTTAAAGATATTAAAATTAGCTCATATACATATTTACTGTTGCAATAATGTAGATTTGTTGTTTTAAAGTTATAAAAATTTCGGACTCAACGTGGCAGCCCTTATTGACGCAGCTATCTTGTTTACAATATATGTGCGCGTCTATGTGAGTGTGTTTGATCGATTCCCAAATTTCGTTACTGATTGTAAAGCTTTTGTTTATACTATAGTAGGGCTTGTAAGTGTTAGCCACTTCATTCCGTCATTTTTCAGTAAACTATGCAAATGTAGGTGCAAGCGTAGATGTAATCCCAGTCACTAGACGGCCGTGACATTAACTATCTTATCAGCTGTCAGCTGCACTACAATCATTTATCTATAACAGTCAGACATTACACAGCCACATCTTAGTGTGTGCGTTTGTTATTATATATACTCGTTGATATTATGATTGATTGGATTGTCTTCACATACATTTAAGTTTGAGACTTTGAGAAGTTTAACTTTTGAAAGTTGACGCTGTCCAACTGCCAACTGTAGATTTTTCCTTAAAATTCGTAATTTGAAAGTATAATAGAACTATTATTAAGGAGCCGTGGTGGCCTCGGGGTTTGAGCAGTCGCCTGCTACGCAAGCGACGCAAGTTCGAATCCCAGTGGGGCCTGTACCAATGAGTTTTTCTAAAAAACTTATGTACAGTTATTTCACACCACGTAATTTACGGTGAAGGAAAACATCGTGAAACCTGCATATTTCTGAGAAGTAATTCAAATACGTATGTATAGTGCCTGAGACGGCGATAGACTCACCATCTGTTACGTTGGCACTTAATTAAATTCGGTGAAAAGTGGGTGTTGTGATAACATCACCTCTGCCTACCCCTTCGGGGAATACAGGCGTGAGCATATGTATGTATGTAATAGGACTATTTTGGATTTGGAATTTATATTTTTATATCTTAAATATAGTATTGTCATTCTTATATACATAATTATTAAGAACCTGGGTGACCGAGCCGTGCTCGGCGTCTATTCAATGACGTTTTCCATTATTACATACATGCTGAAAAAAAAGGAAAGAAAAGAAAAATTTTACAGGTGAACGTCAGGTCTCGCGACCAGGGGTACCCAAGATTGGAAGTCTCACATCTGAGCTACCATATCTTGACAGATGTCGCCTCAAAGTCTCAACCCCAAACAGCAGAAATATACAATTATGACTGATAATCTGCATATTTCCACTTCTTGTGGTTTTCTGCACACACTACCGCCGCCCCTGGTATAAATATCACCTAATCCTACATATCTTACTAATATTATAAAGGCGAAATTTTGTAAGAATGCGTATATGGATACATCCATTTCGTTCATCCATTCGTAACTATTTCACGCAAAAATAACTGAATGGACTTTGATGAAACTTTACAATAATGTAGATCAGAATATAGATAGCATATAGAATATAAATTATAAAGGTGGTGTGATTTTTCCGAAATAAAAAGATGACTCAAATCCTGCTAATATCACTGCTGCATTACAGGTATTAAGACACGGAAGTGCTAGCAGTTATTCTCAGAAGACCACAGAAATCAGTAGATAAAGTCAGCTGTTCCGAAGTAACCACAATGAATGGTGGAAGTGACTGGAGTATTGGACACAGTTAGCACTGCGGTCGGCTTACGATGTTACGACATTTAGTGGTTTCCCAACATTTTATTTGCGGTCACAAAAACCTTATCGGTGCCTCCAACATTGGTTTACACTTACAGCTATGGTCATTAGCGAGATGCGAGGTGAAGTATGCGACTGGCACTAAATTTAAAACTATATTTAGCATAAAGAGCCATGGAGGTCGCGGGGTTTGATCTGTCGCCTGTTACGAAAGTAATTCCGATGTTTCCATAAAACTTAAGCGCCGTAATTTCCCACCACGTGCTTTACGGTGATCGAAAACATCGTGAGGAACCTGCATTTGTCTGAGAAGTAATTTAAAGACGTATGTATAGTGCCTGAGACATCAATGGACTCATCCTCTGTCACGCTGGCACTTAATCATCTTCGGTGAAACGTGAGTGTTGTTGTAGCACCTCTGCTTACCCCTTCTGGGATGGCTTGATCATAATTATATTTTTCATTTTTCTTTTTATAAATCATAGTAATGTCTATATCCCTTAAGGGGATAGATAGTATTTTAAACATTAACAAACTGTGCAATAGCATATGTGCTTCATTACATCGTGATCACGTCTATATAATTGACGTAATTATCTTCCAATATCAACTGCTTTATCTATTAGCATACTCAATGACAGAAACTTCCAGTGTCGTCCTCCTTAACTATAGATACTTATTAGGTATCACATCATTGTGTTGCTACGATCCTTATAAATCTTCTAACGCCAAACGAGTGTCTCTGACGCCAGTTGTACTTGTACGTTGTAATATTCTATAAGCTACTGATCATTTCGCCTTTCGTCATCATCAGTGCTGAATCACCCTTATCACTAAGGGGTGTGAAAAATTGTTTACATACGACAAAATCGCCCGAACCGTTACAGATGACTTCAAAATAAGCGAGAGGTTTTTTTTTATAGATTAGATTTATGAACCTATTAACAATATAACTCATATGGCACATGTCAGTTATCTACCAACCACTCCAGATGCAACATGATTAAATAGTATTGTCACATAAATATTCAAATGATTTAATAATCTTTGGAAGTACGCATTCATACTGCGTCAGGGCACATCCTGCTACCAGCATAATAACCAACGTTATTTGACCTCTCACTCAGCTACAATATACAGCTACGAGATTCCTTGGCAAACTGGCCGACTATAAAAGGGGCTGTTTATATCCAGCGGATAATATTTTGCAGCAATATGACCTTTATGTATCCAGTTATAAGGTACACATTATATATTTAAATAAAAGATAGGCTAAGCGTGGAGTTATAAAGTTAGTATATTTAGGAACTGATAGTACCTTTTGAATATTGCATGAAAATAGTGTCAGTGTTGCTAGTTAAAAAATACCGGTGTTGCTACATCAATCATGAAAATTATATTAAAAAAAATACAGTTCCATAAATATTAAATAACTGGGAATTTGCGACAATTTATGTAACTAAAACCATTCTACATTACTACTTATTATAAAGAGGAAATATTTGTATTTTTGTGTGTATGTTTATAATAAACTCAAAAACTACTGTACCGATTTCAAAAATTCTTTCACTCCTATGGGAACGAGAACTAGGCGAATGAAACCGCGTGACGTCCGCTAGATTTCACAACAAACAAAATAATTCAAAACAATCGCACTTGACTTTGAAATCAATGAAAGCAATTCAGTCACCATCTATCAATACAATAAGCAATCGAATATTCAATAACAATAATATAAATTAGCATTCCTTGTTTGTCCGTCCTCAGAGACGCAAGGAAAATTTATATAAGACCGCTCAGTATTAACAACATTTATCAAAACTGAGGCCAAAAAATACGCCTTTCTTCCGGTTCATAAAGGAATAAATACTTTAAGTTACATCTAACCTACTTACATTATTATTAAATTCCTGGATTTCCTGGCCATCTTACAAATCTGGCCAATAACCTGAAGGACTATTTTTCAAGAAATAAATGCTGACTCTAGGCCTAAATTCTAGACTTTACTCAGTGAAATATTTTTTAAACATTATTTAGTGATCTCATAAAATTAGCGCCTAGAGCTGGTTAGTTCTCATGACTGACTGACCAAATAAAACCATATTTAGCTTTTACAGAGGCAATAAGAACTACCGGGTAAAAGATATCAGTGAAATGACACTTCAATACTAAAATAAAAATAAAATTATGACGTTTGCTCAAACTCTCAGCCTTTGACATTCGAATACTCAAATAATTTAACGTCACTATTCAAGTATCTGTCAAAGCATCAAAGTGACAGATATTTTGACAGAAGCTTTCGCGCTCTTTCGACGTCACCTTGACGCAGACAATCACAATTATTTAACAATAAAGCCTAATGATGGCAATATAAGGGCGAGATAACTCGAAATAGTGCTTTTTGTGAACCAACAATGTTTACGATCACTGCAATTGTCAGCTTCATTCGATTAAGCACGACGCGTCCTTTCATCTTGATGAAATTAAAGTGTTGCCAGTTATAAAATTTATTTTATTGCTTCTTGTTAATTGATTGCGTAATTTTGAGTTTAAATTGAAAATTATTGCCAAAAATCGGCGTGATAAAATGTATGCCCATTGATGAGTGAATTAAAAAAATGTTTTGTGAGATTTCTTGGTGGGGGGCAATTATATTAGGACTGGATCCACTTATAATTATTATATATATTCAGTTCTTGTTTACAATATGCATTAATTAATAAAGACAAATAAATACCTACGTAAAATGCTCTACATAGAAGAACACGAGCATTTTGTCCATGTAATAGAGAGCGAGCTTCTAGCATAACCAAGCATTGATCCAGACTCCGGGCTACTACTGAGAAATCACAGTTGGAAAAAACCCAGGACCTCGTGGTCTACAGTAGCCAACGAGACAGTCATACCTACGTCTCTGAAGCAAAATAGAAACTTAATTACTTCGAGCTTTCTTCCAAATTGAATAAACAGGCGAAATATGTCATAATTTGACACACAGAACTGACGCTCTTTTGTGTTTAGAATAATAATGTTATTTAAGCTTTTCACCACAATGAACGGATTTTAATTCGTCAATTCATACGCTCGGCTGAGTCACGCCAATCCAATGTTGCAAACTTGAAAAATATTTTTGATTTATAGCATTTATTTTTAATTCTCATTGTAATGTCCGATGCGTTTCGTTTTAATTGCGTTACGACTGTTTTTAATTTTTAACGATAATTGTGTCCAAAATATAGGCCTCTCTGTTTTTGTACGCGGCGAGGCTACTCTGCTCTTTAAGATAACTGGCGACAATTATATATTAATTTATGACCTATAATAATTAATATCTCGATGTTATTTATTAGTTTATTTACCTTGGATTCATGAATTCGCTATAAAACTTCGTAATATGGTGGCTGGATGTAGGATGATTGTGAGCCAAGTGGAAAAAAATTTGGCGGTAAGGGTGTAGGGGTAGGCAAAAATATCCATGTGTGTCCATAATATTAATGTGGACATTTCAGACACTACACTACTTCACCTATATTACCTATATTACGATAAGTATTTCAGTCGAGTGTATGAAGGTTTCATCAAGATAAAATATTAATAAATAAAATATACTGACTCCATCCCAGAAGGGTTGCAAAAGGGGTAAGCAAGAGGTGTTGTTACAACAACACCCACATTTCACCGAATATAATTGAATGCCAACGTGACAGAGGGTAAGTCCATCGCCGTCTCAGGCACTATACATACGTCTTTGAATTACTTCTCAGACTTATTCAGGTTTCCTCACGATGTTTTCCATCACCGTAAGGCACGTGGTGTAAAATCATTGCACATAAGTTTTTTAGAAAATCGCATTGGTACAGGCCCAAAGAGATTCAAACTTGCCTTGCTTTCATAGTAGGTAAGTATTTGTTACGATCATCATCATCATCCTATATTGGTCCACTGCTATATAGGCCTCCCCTGTCTTCAGCTTGCCGCATCCAACATCTGCAGTGTTTCGTAGATCGTCATCCCACTTAGCCGGATGGCGTCTTACACTACGTTTCCCGAGACGCAGTTGACGATAAAGTGTGTAAACATTACAAATGGCCACAAGAGTATGAAGTATGTAATTATTTTTCGTAAAGGTGCAAAGTCATTTAACATAAAGCTTTACTCCACACAGTAATTGTTGCGTACATTAACAGTAGCCACCACTTAGTCCAGGGTCAAAGGTGACAGTGACAGATGAAGCCACCGGTCGCTTGTCATCTGCTTGTCGCGATTCGGTAACTACGTTGTTCGCACTTCACTTGGCAGGTGAGGTGAGCGGACACAAAGCTGAGAAAACGCTGAGCTTAACTTCGAGATGATGTTTTTATAAAGGGATTTTTTGGGTAATAGTTGATTTGTTCTAATTTCACGTAGCATTAGTAAAAGGAGACTTGGTTTTTCACAAAGATATATATCTAGTCCTCTAAATTATCTTTATCACCTGAACTAATTCTCGCAAAAAATATGACCTCAAAGAAATAGTTTATGCATACTAAGTATTACCTCTTTACAATTAAATACAGTCACATTATTCATACAAAGTAATCGAATAAACGAAGAAGAATAACGTTCGTACGTTTAATATCAAACAGAACATCATCACAAATCCTGAACATGACAATGTTAATTAAGAAGCCGCCGACAATCCGTCAATTAAAAAACCGTGTAAATTCCAAGTGTACGACGCTCCTTACAAGCAGCCGACAAAATTACAAAGTTCAAAGTCATGTAAATACCATGGTTGCCATCAGAATACATTATAATAAATATCGCAAAATGTCATTTAATGATTCCCCGCCCTTTCCAACCTGTGAAATGTCATTTAATGATTCCCAGATGGGAAATGTCAATTAATGAAATGATTTAAGGATCGCTCTTGCAGCTAATTAAGATGTATCTGCGGTGTTGAATGTAAGCTTCTTTTAATTAATGTTATTATATTTTTAATGAAATATGATGGAGGTAGTTGTGGTAAATTTCATTAATTAATATACATTTAAATCAAGGTTTCGCTCAATATGACGATATTGTTCCAATCCTACTTTTTTTAATTTTTTTTTTTATATACGTGGATGTTGTTAATCATCTCAGACCGACTACAGATTCCAAAAGGGTCCTCGGAAGGGCTAGCAGATGTGTTGTAACAACAACACCCACATTTCACCGAATATCATTAAGTGCCAACTTAACAGAGGGTGAGTCCATCGCCGCCTCAGGCACGATACATACGTCATTGAATTACTTCTCAGACATATGCAGGTTTACTCACGATGTTTTCCTTCATCGTAAAGCTAGAGGTGTGAAATCACTGTAATAAGTTTTTTAGAAAAACTCATTGGTACAGGCCCCGCTGGGATTCGAACTTGCGTCGCTTATACTGGGAAATTACAGATATTAAAGCCTGATAACACTTTACTCGACCCGGGGAACCTAGGACCTCGTGTTCAAACGAGGCAATCAAGGCATCAACGTTAAAACATGAGAAAGCAACCTATAGGCTTTTTTATTTACAGTGCAAAAATGAAACGTCAAAGCTCCGAAGTTCTTAATACGTTCTGCTTAAACCGATGATAATAGGCTCCTGGGGCCCTAACATGATCTCTTATTGCCATGATAGTTTTACTCTTATCATGAGACCGATGTATATGTCGTGTATAAGTCTGTCACTGTCGCACAGCTGAAATAACATTGCCATAAGAGCTCATGGTTGGGCCCCTATATCCGGCCTATAGGTTCCTTTGTCATGTTTTAACTTAACGACGATGGTTGGCTGCTAGCATATACGTTACGAACTGGTACTAGAATAATCAATTTCGAAGGTTTAGCTCAGAATAGCATTGAGTAAAGCCTAAATAGGGCACGACACGACTCTGTGTATATGTCAAAAACATAATTAAATCAAAATTTGCCCACAACTGTGTCGCCATTTGCCAGCTTTCGTGCTTTGTAATTATAAAATTAATGTAATTATTCATATCCCACTTAGGTCAATATACGACGTTTATATATAATTCTGTGTAATTTGTCTGTATGTCCCGCATTTCCATATTTCACACTTCCGCACCTATGTCGCTTGTTATTGGACTTGGCCAGACTGTTGTTTAATTGCAATAACAATTATATTGATAGGCATATTTTCGCAACAATACGCCGAAGAAAATTCGCTTTTTTGGATTCGATATTAATTTTAATTGCCGTGAAGTCATTCTTAGCTAATAACTGATTACTTTGATGACAGGCGCGGTAATTAATAGTTCAATCTTAAAAATGCAACTATAGTTTCATGTGGAAGCGATTAACATAATGCTAGTCACAAGCTAGGTCTTAAAGAATTTCGTCTCCCTTCAGTTATCTATACATCTATCATATCGCAACGATAGAGGCTTAAATAAAAAAAAATTATAACAATCAGCAAGTTTGAATTCATAACGTAGGCAGTAATTATTTTACCAGTTTTAAATACGATGTATTTAATACTTTTAAAGCATAGTGTAGTTTGCGCACTATCGATAAGTGTTAAAAAATATAAATTTATTTTTAAGCTACGCGTAGGAATACATTTTGAGGTCCGTCTGTCTTAAAATAATTATTTTCACAAATTTTTGAGTTGAGCCTATTTCGTTCTAAGGGTGCGATATATACACCTATACATACATACAGATAAATAAAATTGAAGTGTCTTTTGTAATTTCAAAATAACAGCTTTTCACTAAATGCAAATGATAGATACGGTACTGACATAAAAAAAACAATTAAATTTTTTTTTTCTCTGTCTGTCTGCCTGACTTCTTGTACCGGCTAATCTTTTCACAGATAGATAGCTAAAGTTACAATGAGTAATATAATAGGCTACTTTTATTTATAAAGAAATAATACGGTTCGGCGGGTCACCCATGAAATTAACTGTACGCGGGTGAAACAGCGGGACACAGCAAGTTTATACATAAATTCTTAAAAGTAGTGCCAAATATTACAAAATAGTGCCGTAGAACCTAGTTTGAATGAGAACGGAATCACCAAGTTCAACATAGATATGCTCTCACATGTATTCCCCGAAGGGGTAGGCAGAGGTGTTCTAATCACAGCACACACTTTTCACCGAAGATTATTAAGTGCCAATGTGACAGAGGGTGAGTCTACCGCCGTCTCAGGCACTATACATACGACTTTTAATTACTTCTCAGACATATACAGGTTTCCTCACGATGTTTTCCTTCATCAAAATCACTGTCCATAAGTTTTTTAGAACAAGTCATTGGTACAGGCCCCGCTGGGATTCGAACTTGCGTCGCTTGCGTAGCAGGCGACTGCTCAAACCTCAAGGCCACCACGGCTTCCCGGCAAGTTAAGTTCAGTATGATACAAATCAACTTACAATGCAAGAAGCGTATATTTTTAGCTACTATTATGTCACCCGCGGTCGCGTCGCTGTTGACTGATTTATGACCAACAACATCTCATTGTCATTCACTTAGCATCGACTTACGTTTGGTATTTCTCTATGGATATGTGGTTAGTATTGAAGTTTAGCAATGTTTGGAGCTGCCCGACTGAGGATTGTGTCGCAGACAAAGCGATTATAAGGTCTAGATCTCAAAAAGTTTGTAAGTCTTCACTTCAACTTTAAAGTAATAAAAATGGGAGATAGAGACGAATAATATTGCTGTGTTTACCACCTAATTTGCTAATAATCTTATGAAGTATTAGCTGCGCCTCGCGGCTAACCCGCGTAGAGTTAATATCATGGCTGGCATTTTTTCACAGATCTCATTTTTTTAAAACAAATATAACAAAATTTACTCCTTTAAATTTAGCTATCTGTCAATGAAAGTCCCGTTAAAATCAGTCCAACCGTTTCAGAGATTAGGCCGGAACAAGCAGACTGACAGACGAGTCAAACAGACGGAAATTTTTGTTTAAATTGTTTTTTTTTGTCGTAAGATCCGAATATGCTTTCGTTACATTTAGTGAAAAGCTGTTCTACATTTAAGAACTTATGTATAAACTAGCTGTGTCCCGCTGTTTCACCCGCGTACATTTAATTTCATGGGAAACCCGCCAAACCTTAATAATTCTTTATAAATAAAAGTATATTACTCGTTGTAACTTTAGCTATCAATCTGTGTTAGCTATTTACCGCATCTATCATATGCATTTAGTGAAAAGTTGTTATTTTGGAAATACAAACAGACACTTCAAATTTATTTATATGTAAGTATAGATGGACTAAACAAAATCAACTGAGTCCCAGTTCGTAGGGCTTACTACAATTTATTAAGATTAATACTCAAAACTATATAGGAATTGAGTTCAATATCAAGTTAATCATAGTCATTAGAAATATATAAATTGGAATATGTAAGTGGCAAAATTAACATCAATATGTATGACAGCTTAGAACTAGGTTACAATCGACATATACATTTGATAACATAGTTTATAACATCCAAGTGAACTTATATATATCTATACAGATATATAAAAATGAAGTGTATGTTTGTGATTCCAAAATTGCACTGAGAGACTAAATGCATATGAAAGTATACAATTATTTTATCTATATCTGTCTGTCTATTTGACCTCCGAAATGGCTTGACTGATTTTAACGTTACTTTCACTGGCAGATAGCTAATGTAACAAGGAGTAACTAAGGCTACTATTAATTGAAAAAAATATTAAGGTTTCGCTGGTCACCCATAAAATTAAGTCTGCGGGTGACACCGCGGGGCACAGCTAGTATTCTAATAAAATCATGTCTATAAACTTTATTTAAGATTATTAGATTCGAAAAAGCACGCATCGACTCACCTATTCGATCCACGTGCGATTTCGAATCGAGTAGAATTCGATTGAATTGTATCGTTTCATCGAATCATACCGATTCGTACTCGGTATTGCAGTGTCTTAGGATTCCCATGCTCGAGACATTTTGAAACGTGACTATTATTTTTAAATATAATAGATTGATTTAGGAATTTGTTTCGTATTATGATCGTCATAAGGGTGGTTTGAGGGGACCAAAAAATGGCAATATCAAGGTCTCTTACATCGTGGTTTTGTCTTGTTTGACATCTGCACAGGAGCTGCACAAGAGGAGCTCGTGGCACAGTTGCCATTGCGCATATCATTCGATCAGTGAAGTTAAGCAACCCTAGCCCTAGCCAGTAATTGGATGGGTGACCGCCCGAGTTTCCTCCGTGCTTCGGAGAGCACGTTAAGCCGTCGGTCCCGGTTGCCAATTTAACATCTTTGGCAATCGTTACAGGTCAGTCGGATGCCTAAAATAGTCTGACAACTCGTTTAACCTAGATCACAGATTTTCCTAAAAGGGGTTGCGAAGGTCAGATGGCGATGGGAGAGAGATCAGGCGGAGGACCAACGGTGCAACGTGCGCCTCGAGGCCCGGGGGTGGAAACACCGACAAATTCCACTCCGGGCATTTATTGCGAATTTCTTGACTTAACCCAATATCTGTTTTTGGCCCGACTTGGGAATCAAACCCAGCACGTCGTGATCAGCACACAAACTTACTGACCATGATATTGAAAGATAAATTAATTTGGACGAAGCGAAAGAAGTATATAAGGGTCATAGAATGTGGCAAACGGTGGTCTCTGCCTACCCCCATGGGATACAGGCGTATGCTCACATGCCTGTATGTATGTACTAGCTCTGCCCTGTAGGCTTACCTGCGTAGGGTTAGTTTCATGGTTGGACCGCGGAACCCTCAACTTCTTTATTTAAATAAAAGTAGCCTATGTTACTCCTTACACCATTGGCTGTTTGCCAGTGAAAGTCCCGTTAAAATTGGTCCAGTCGTTATACAGATTCGCCGGAACAGACAGACATACAGAGAAATATTTTTATCATATGCATTAGTGCTAAAGCTGTTAATTTAAAATTTCAAACAGACACATCTTTTTTATTTATTTGTATTTTATATGTTTGTAAAGAGCCGTGGTGGCCTTGAGGTTTGAGCAGTCGCCTACTACGCAAGCGACGCAAATTCGAATCCCAGCCATAACCAATAAGTTTTTCTAAAAAACTTATGTACAGTGATTTCACACCACGTGCTTTACGGTGAAGGAAAACATCGTGAGGAAACCTGCATATTTCTGAGAAGCAATTCAATGACGTATGTAAATTGTCTGAGACGGCGATGAACTCACCATCTGTTCAAAATCAATCATCAATCATGTTCGGTGAAAAGTGGGTGTTGTTACTTCAACACCTCTGCCTACCCCTTCGGGGAATACAGGCGTGAGCATATGTATGTATGTCCATCGTACAATCGATTCAAGCTCTAGGATTTGACAGTGACCAGCTACTTGCAGCGGCTGCGCCCACACACGTTCAACTTTATGATCATAGTGAATATTGAAAGGTACCTGTTGGTATTTAGTCATATTTATTACGAAACCCCTCCCCTTAGGCGCCATGCCTTATAAGAATCCTAGCCTTGTGATAGGAATCTATAGATATGCGCTAATTACCAGCGTGGGTAATACCGGCCGCTAAATCAATCATATTTTCATATTCTATAGCAATTACTAAATTAATTCGTCTAACTCCATTGAAATAAATCAATTTCCTTTGGAACTGGCAATCTAGAGCATCTACATAATCTGTGGTACTCTTGTTATTAATATTTCTGCATATAGGATTAAACATGTTCCAAGCTCTAGAAATGTGGTGACCAGAATTGAAAAAAGTATGCTGAGATGGTTTGGACATATCGAAAGGATGAGTGAAAGGCGATTAACGAAACACATTTATACAGTGAATGTGACCGGAAGTGTCGGCAGAGGGCGTCCAAGGAACAACTACTATGACCAAATTAATTGTATTATTCAGAAAGGTCAAATTCGGAGCACTCGTAACCGAAGAGATGCATGAATGTGGATGAAGTGACAGAAGTATGTAAGGATCGTAGCATGTGGCAAACGGTGGTCTCTGCCTACTCCCATGGGACCCAGGCCTCAGCATATGTATGTAGGATTAAACATTGGTTTTTAATAGCAATTATCTATTCTTATATACTAATATTATAAAGAAGAAAGGTTTGTATGTATGTTTGTATGGTTGTATCAAGTGCCGACCACAACAATGTATGGGATAAGGTCAGGGAGATGATGATATGGTACACGAAGTACCAGGCGCACATAACGGACAAGGAGTTAATAAGTTGATTGCGACTAACATGGAGCCACATCGGGTTGAATCAAGTGTCGACCCCAACAATGTAAGGCCAGGGGGATGATAATGAATAAAGGTACTCTGGCCACGTATTATAAACATTTCTACATTCCTATTTTTATTTCGAATAATTCCAATATAAAGAGAAATAAATGCACATAAATATTTTAAAAATAATACAAAACATGTGTCCTATCTCGCTCTACTATATTTCGATCGCTGAATGCAAGAACAGCTGCTGATGACAGACAAAAATAAATAAATAAGTGCAAAGTCGCAAAAGCATTTTTAATGAACTCGATCGCAACAAAACTACCAATTTTTTTGTCTAGAGATGTTATTTACCTGAAATGTTTGTGTTAATGACAGACTTAATAATATTTGTGTTGCGCCTTACTGACAGATTCTGAGATATTCACTAATTCATACAAATTAATAATCTATATATCTATACAGATAAATAAAATTGAAGTGTCTGTTTGTAATTCCAAAATAACAGCTTTTCACTAAATGTATATGAAAGTATACACGGTGCAGATATAGAAAAAACAATTTTTTTTTTCTCTGTCTGTCTGTCTGTTTGTTCCGGCTAATCTCCGACATGGCTGGACCGATTTTTACAGGACTTTCCGTGGCGGATAGGTAATATAATTCTAAAAAAGTAGTGTTCCGCGGGCCATCCATAAAATTACTATATAGTCTTGTATCATTATTGGCCACAAGATTCGCACGAATGTCTGAACATTAACTAATGTAAATTCCTTAAGGGCCTTTCATATTGACACAAAATACATCTCAATTTGTATATAATAAGCATTCTAGCTTATCTGTAAGTAAGAACAGTCATGTTACTTCTCTCTCTCTTTTTAACTCACTTTAAGAGATCAAACACTGCTAACAGCCAACAGCAGTCTCTTACGACATATTTTTTCGTTTCAAAGTCACAATTCCTGTTCCAAGTTTATGCAAATGGGTCCTTCTGGGAAACAGTTTTGGGGTTTTGCCGTCTCCCGTCTGGCTCATTCATTATAACACACTACTTTATAATTCTGAGCCTTCGTAATGTTCAAGAAAGAGTCACTAATCTTTATAAGCAAAAAGTTAATCTCATTTTGATGACGCAAAATTTGGATAAAAATTAAATTATAAACAGTGACCCTGACTGGTTTTATGTTGTAAATTGATGCACAAATAAGCGTTTACTCTGAGCTGTTAAATATCACGTGAGTTTTAATACTGATGCCCTGTTAATTCCAAATGTTAAAATTCTCGTAAATATCCGTACTTAACTCAATTATATCAACAGACAAGACATTCCTATAGATATTTATCTGAGCAGTCAATACAAATAAATCCATTTTAAATATATCTTTACTATCTATAAATACAGATAAATTAAATTCAATTCAATTATTACTAATATAAGTACATAACATGTCATATCGCCACCTAATCCCAAACTAAGCAAAGCTTGTACTATGGGTACCAGATAACGGTATAACAATAATACAATACATACCTAAAGACTAACATACATACAACATTTATATTAGAATATATATAGAATAACAATAATAATATAATGTAATAAGGGTTTGGCGATCCTGCGCGCATCCCTATAACGCCGATAAACTATTCATGTCGGCCAGAAATCCGACTGGAAGAACATGTCGCGATACGTTGCAGGCACCTTGAGGACTATTCCTGTCGGCCAGAAATCCGACTGGAAGAACATGTCGCGATACGTTGCAGGCACCTTGAGGACTATTCCTGTCGGCCAGAAATCCGACTGGAAGAACATGTCGCGATACGTTGCAGGCACCTTGAGGACGTAGGACTTGAAGTGTCTATTTGCATTCAAAACCTATAGGTACGAAGACAAGCAAACGAATTTTTGATCGACTCATGTCGGCCTAACCTTACCAAAAAGATAACAGTACTATAAATACACTTATCAAATAATTAGTCATACATTCGTACAAGAATTCGGAGCGGAAGTATTGAAACAAAGGGAGTGTACATCCCACATAGATAAATATACAACGGTGTGAGTAACTTTCTGAAGAACAGCTGAAAAGTGAGTCAGAAAGTGTGGTGAATGTGTTGGGGATTCTACAAAGCACGTATGTAGAGTGGGCAGTGAGTGTAAACCTGCTTTTTCATGATTTTTTTATTAATAGACTTGCTGCTTGCATGAGGAGCTCGTGGCACAGTTGCTATTGCGCATATCATTCGATCAGTGAAGCTATCCAACCATAGCCAGTAGTTAGATAGCTGCCAGCCCGAGTTCCCTCCGTGCCTCGGAGAGCACTAATTACAGTTCAGTCGGAGGCCTGAGAAAGTCTGACAGCTGGTTTAACTCCGATTATCAATAGAAGAGGTTATGAACGTCAGATGGCAGACGCTTCGTACAAAAATCGGGTGATCAGCCACATCGCATTGAATCGAGGGCAGGCACTATACATACGCCATTGAATGACTTCTCAGACATATATGCCGGTTTCATCACAATAGTTTCCTTGACCGTAAAGCACGTGGTGTGAAATCACTACACGTAAGTTTTTTTGTAGAAGAACTCATTGGTACACGTCCTGCTAGGATTCGAACTTGTGTCGCATGCGTGGCAGGCGACTGCTCAAACACCACGCTCATAAATAAATAATGTAAAATAATTGTAAAAGGCTACCGCTTATCAAAGCGTGTGACAAAATGCAAATATAATGCCTTCTTCGCCTTGAAAGTGTTGAAACTCATTAGCGCCGCGACGGCTGCGTCTGCGCAATTCGACCCTCGGTCACGCCTATCTATCCATATACTGACTAATAAAATTGTAGTGTCTGTTTGTAATTCCAAATTAACAGCTTTTCACTAAGTGCATATAAAATCAATGAAAAATTATCTGTCTGTCTGAATGTCCGCCTGCCGTTCTTTTTGTTCTGGCTAATCTCCGAAATTAATGAATCTTTCACTGGCAGATTGCTAGTGTTACAAACTTAAGCTACTTTTATTCAAAAAACACGGCGCCTCTAATTGGTAAAACGTTTATCAAAGCCGGTGGACGCTTGCAATACCAGGGACAGCATGAACGTTGCCTACCAAGAGAATCATTTCAAAAAAATGTTCACGCCATCCCATAAGGTTCCCGAAGGGGTAAGCAGAAGTGATGGAACAACAACACCCACATTTCACCGAATATGATTAAGCGCCAACGCGACAGAGGGTGAGTCCATCACCGACTCAGTTACTGTGTCTTTGAATTACTTCACATACATCGGATTGATCAACGCAAAGTACGTAACTGGGGTAATATCATGTGCCAGCATAATATATTTATTTCCACAATTTTGAAGCAGTCATAAGTAATTACATTCCATAATAATTATTCCATTGGAATTGGCCAGATCATAGTGACTAATTATGAAGCAGGATAACATTATTATTTTGCAAACATCCATTAGTTTAGTCAGCGTTTGATTTATTTATACAACAGAGCCCCAGTACCTTGTTACGATAGTGTTTTAACAACCCCTTAGAGAACCCTTGCAGAAATGCATGTTTAAAGAGAATATAGCTTATACTATACTATTTCATTCAACTTTCTAGCTAATAAATAGAAACGTGAATTCTACGTGCAAACTTTTTTCGTCTAAATTAACATACATATGCTCACGCCTGCATTCCCCGAAGGGGTAGCCAGAGCTGTTGTAATCACAACACCCACTTTTCACCGAAGATGATTAAGTGCCAACGTGACAGATGGTGAGTCCATCGCCGTCTCAGACACTTTACATACGTCATTGAATTACTTCTCAGAAATATGCAGGTTTCCTCACGATGTTTTCCTTCACCGTAAAGCACGTGGTGTGAAATCACTGTACATAAGTTTTTTAGAAAAACTCCTTGATACAGGCCCCGCTGGGATTCGAACTTGCGTCGCTTTCGTAGCAGGCGACTGCTCAAACCTCAAGGCCACCACGGCTCTTCTAAATTAAATATATCAATATTATTTCTTATCACCAAGAACTGGCTGGATGGGAACCATCGCAATACCAGATAGTAAGCAGTATGTAGTACATTATCATAAAGATTTGCAAATAACAGATTTACTTTATTTGACTAAAGCATGTCCATTCTTAGTTTTTTTTTAACCGACGACGGCGAATCAAAAATGCAGATTATGAATTTGAGCAGTTCAAATTAGACACGTTCCACCGTTCGGTTCGACCATGCGTTTTGCGCTTCTATTTGTATGGACACATCTTCCCATACTCGCCACTAGAGGCGCTTTATAACTTTCTCATACAAAATGAGGAAATACGTAGGTGTATATTCTTTCCATCATTAATTGCAATGTAATTGTAACTTCTAATTATCTTATCACAATTTTAGAAAATCTAGTATCGTATTGATAACAGCCATAGATCTGTGTCTATGGTCTTGGTCCTTCGCTCAATTAAACTATAATTAAAACCGACTACAAGCAAAATTTGCAACGCTCTTAGCTATAATTAATTAATACGCCAAACAATAATTAAAATTATGATTTTCTAATTGACAGTTACAAAATTATCGTGATGTAGAAGGTTGTGTTACAAAATTGTTATTGTGAAACAGATGCTAATTAAATTTAGATCTGAGATAGCGCAGTCAATGAGCAATTGGCGGGCTTGTGAAATTGTCGCCAATATGCCACCTGTCACTTTGGACATGTCAATTTGGTGCAGGCAGCATACATTATGGCCACCCTAGTAGAATGTGACATGTACTAACTTTGACAGGTTCGAAATTTGAATAAATACTCTGCATCTAGAAACCCCAAACCGGTATGGAAGAAATATTTTTTTCTTATTTCTATGGTTTTACTCGCAACGTCGTTCTCGTAGAATAATTACTTTGGGCTAACGCAAACTTTAACCCGCGATCTTAGCATGATAATTTATACCTTATCTGGGAATTAATAAACAGTCGGGGCAGTAAATACGTACATATATATATATATAAACTCACTCCTGTATTCCCCGAAGGGGTAGGCAGAGGTGTTGTTATAACAACACTCATTTTCACACAAGATAATTAAGTGCCAACGTGACAGATGGTAAGTCTAACGCCGCCTTTGAATTACTTCTCAGCCATGTGCAGGTTTCTTTACGAAGATTTCCTTCACCGTAAAGCAATTGGTGTGAAATCACTACACATAAGTTTTTAGAAAAACTCATTGGTACAGGCCCCGCTGGGATTCGAACTTGCGACGCTTGCATAGCAAGCGACTGCTCAAACCCCATGGCCACCATTGCTCCACCACCCAGAATTAAGCTGAGCAATTACAAAATAATTTACAAATCCGACATGTAGTTTTGTCAAACGTCAGTCGCGCTCTGTGATCGACTGATGTTACAAAATCAATCTAATCTTGATTGAAATATATATACTTGTGTTCACACGTGGTTTGGCTTTGGTTAATGGAGTAGAAAATACGCGGTTAAAAATAGTAGACTTCTTTTTTACTGGGACATATCCTGTTTTGATGCTAATGTATGCTCACCATTTTTTTAGTTTCAATTATCAGACAGATTATCTTAACTAATATTACAAAGAGGAAAAATGATGTAAGTATGTTTGTATTGAATCCGAAACTACCGGAATGGATAACTACATTATCAGCGAGTAACAAAGGCTATATTTTATTTCGAGAACTACAGGGGTGAAGCCGCGTGACGTCCGCTAGTCAATTATATTTTATCTATACAGATAAATATACGGTACTCACATAAAAAACCAATGTGACAAGCGGGCTGATTCTCGCTCAGAGAATCAGCATTGCTATTCAACGTGGCAATGCTGCCAGCCTTCTTGGCACGATCCCGAGAGACACCGATTTGGGCCAAGTTTTCTACTTGTAATTTTTTAGTTACTTATATATAATAAAAAAAAAAAATTTAAAAAAAAACCAATAATTTTTTTTTCTCTGTCTGTCTGTTTGTCTGTGCGTCTGTCTTTTTGTTCCGGCTAATTGTCGAAATGGCTGGACCGATTTATACGGGGCTTTAGTAGAAAGCTAATGTAACAAGGCTACTTTTAAATAAAACATTAGGATTCCACGGGCCACCCATCAGATTAAGTCTACGCGGGTGACACCGCGGGGCACAGCTAGTCTATACATATTTATTGAACATGTATCTGTATTCGCTGGGGTTAGCCCAACAAATACAGGAATTTATAAGCAAATTTAACACAACTACTGTTTACTGCGGCGAATTAAAGATCTTGCATGACGTATGCAAGATCATGCATCTCTGAAAAAACGACCTACTTTTCATCCAAGATAACTAGATAGGCAGGTACTAACGTGACAGATGGACAGTCTATCCATCTCAAGGACTATTCATGACATCCTGAGCTCACAGAAAAATGAGGCACAGTTTTTTCTGAGCCTCGCATAACTTGTTTAAATAATAAAATATTTTATTATACAAAACATGGTTTAAGCCGAGACTAAGACAAGCTTGGACTAAGACTATATCCATCGCTTTTGGATCCGTTTCACAAAAAGAGATAACATTCTTAAACCAAGGATTACCCTTGATGATGTTTTGTAACTGGGAATAAGTATATTCCAAATACTTTGATGTAACTGATAATTAATAATTACTTACATGACATACGGACAAAGTTTCCGCCTAATCTTTTTATCAATCGCCAAAGAGGCCAATATATTATTATCTGAATGTTCACCAGATGATAATCGCTTTTCAACGCATGTCTTCAGTAATGTTGTTTGTTTATAATGCTTATTCGCAATTAGCAATTCTAACGAAAACACTAAGTTTCGGAGAACTTATCAGGGTTACAATATTATGTAGAAGTGTTGTTTGATAGGATGTCATTATAAGATTACAAGTAATTTTCACAAGTTAAGAAGTTCTTAACACGGACTGCTTAAACGATCATACTTGGCCCCAAGAAGTCCTGTACTAAATAGGTTCTGAGTGCCTAGTGCGAGCCTTCTTAAAATCGCCGTCACAAGTCATAGCGTCGACGTTAACGCAGATTTGTATGGGATCAAAATAGTGTCATCTTTAGGGCGACATAGGGCGCTGTTTCGATCCTATTCAAATCTGCATTTACGTCGACGCGTTGACTTGTGGCGGCGGCAGTGAAAAACTCGCACCAGGCACTCTGGCCTTTTTTTAATAGTATATTAAATCGAACATTTAGGAGGATTACCTAACATTTTCAAAATTAAAAGTAACTCACCCTACATAGCGCGACTCCCGTATCCAATCTGTCCAGGAAGTTATCAGCGTTGATCCTCAGTTCAGGGTAGAGGACTGTGAGCCACTCGGCCAAGTCCTCCTTCATGGCATAGAGGTACTCCTCGGAGGACTTGAAAGGCCTGAAAGGCCTCGCCTCCAAGAGGACAGCTCCAGCACTCGCCATCTTGTCTCTTTGACACCTAGTTGGACATCACTGGCTCTGGAACAATGGAGATACGTTTTCATTTTAAGAAAAAAAATTTTTTTTTACTTATCATATGTTTTTCCATATTTAACCGACTTAAGAAAAGAAAAAGAGGTTCTCAATTCAACTGTATGTATTTCTTTCGGTGGTTTAGTGCAAATTACACATTCAACTATTTACTACCAAAATTCAAGCACATATTAACACAAAAATCACTAAAATCAAAAAGTTTATGTCAACGCTCGGCTCGGACCCGGCCCGGACTCAACTCGGTCTAGCGTGTCATCAATCTAACTATATAGTAAATATCTTCAGACAGAACGACATGCTTGTAGGATTATACCATGCTACCGTCATCATATGATCTCGTGCTTCCAATAATAGCATCAAAGTGAATCCGAGACTTTTCTCCTCGGTAGTAACGGATGATAACACGTGACATTTGAACTATACCCTGATAAGAAATACGATGACTCCATGACGGTCACGATGATGCCGCCATGGTCATTGTTTAATCATTCACAAATTACTTTGTTGACTGGCTGATTGAGCGCCGAGACACACAAATTAGTTTTTAATTACAATACGCAGTTCACACTGTGCTTCTATGCTATTTAAACCAAAGAGCTCGAAAAAAATGTTTTTTTTTAACTCAATGGAAATAGTTTTATGTAAATGTATCTATATAGTACCTACAGATAAATAAAATTGAATTATCTGTTTGGAATTCCAAATTAACAAATTTTCACTGAATGCATATGCAAGTATACACGGTACAAAGAAAAATAATTTTTTAAAGGTTTTCTCTGTCTGTCTATCCGTCTGTTTGTTCCGGCTAATCTCAGAAACGGCTGGACTGAATTTAACGGGGCTTTCACTGGCTGATAGCTAATGTTACAAGGAGTCACTTAACTTAAAAAAAACATTTAGGGTTCCGCGTGAATTTCATTAAATTTACGCGGATGAAACCACAGAACTCAGCTAGTATGTAATAAATTTCGGTATCGCAGGTTAGATATTGGATTTGAACACACTTTTTCAATAAATTATACCCTATGTGTTACTCTGGTGTGTAAGCTATATTAATGGATAGTTTCATCAAAATACATTCAGTAGTTTTTGCGTGAAAGAGCAACAAACATATATACATACATACACTTTTGCGTTTATAATATTAGTAGGACTAGTAAGACAACCATATTCAACACAATAATATCTCATGGTTCCGGCGGACATGACCAATATACGACGTGTCATGCGATTTCGGCTTTTTACCCGACTACGCTAAATATTTTATATATGTGTGTATTGATCATGAAACAATTTAATATCTTTTCAACAGCTGCAGCCAATGGCTTACCTACTGGAAAATAATGCCTTGAGCGATAAGATCGCTTTTTGTACTCTTATCAAGCTATGTTATTCATTAAATGAAGAAAATAAGGTATATATAAAAGTAAAATTAAATAAAAAATTATGACAGTGTTATTATCCACACGCTGTAAATACGTAAACTTTATGAGTTTGTAGAGGATAATATCTGGATATGCTGAGCCGATTTTTAAATAGTTTTCGTTTCGTGTGAATATGCGAAAAATCAAAATACTTTTACGTAGTGGCTGTAACCGCGGCTCAGTGTGAAGTGAGCTTTACAATCAAAGTGTCAGGTTGAAGATCTCTTGTTCAAATGATTGTGCAGTGTAAATGAACGCCAGTTGCGTGTCAAATGTATATTATATAGAGCTGGGATCCATCAACGGGATGTCAGCGGACATGTTCCGGTCGTTGTAATAACTGTAGGTCTAAAAAGGCCACTTTGCGAGAATCATAATGTGATTCGAATATTCGATTGCGAAATATTTCCCGAATGATTAATTTATCGCAATTCACCTGTTTCTCACTTTCCTATGAAGATTCCTAAAATGGTCCACAAAATATGAATTCTTTTTGTGACTAAATAGCATCATAAAATGTTAGTTAGGGACTAACATCTATAATTATTGTAATCATTCGTGAATCATAATATGAATTGAACCTTAGTGACCATTTTGTCATTTCGATAATGAGTCATATTCGGATCACATTATGATTCTCCCAAAGTGGCCTTTTTAGACCTGCTGGTCTAGCCATGTTTGCACAACGATAAATACGTCTGCGCTTGCGATTCTATTGAATGTTAACAAGATTTTTTTGGAAATCTGTTGGGATTGAAGATCTTTCTTTCGTTAATCAACTTAACATTTTTTCGATACGTTCAAATCATTTCGCCAGATATCATTTTATAATGTTATAGTATAGCATACTTATTACTTCATCCACATTCATGCCTTCGTATCAAAACATAATTAGGTATGTAAATCTTTTGGTATTGTTTTTACTTTTTTAATAATTATTTTTTACACATCCATGCTGATACAATTTTACTATTGTGAATAATTTTATATGAATCTTATTGTAATATATAATTATTTACTATGTAATGATTCCAGCTAGAACTTGTGGTCAATTCTTCGAAGTTCATAAGTGCGTTACCAGGGCCTGTAGCCAAGTAACGTTGTCCAATAGAAACGGTACAAAATGTATGGGAATAAACATATGTCACATACATACATACATACATATGCTCACGCCTGTATTCCCCGAAGGGGTAGGCAGAGGTGTTGTTATCACAACACACACTTTTCACCGAATTTGATTAAGTGCCAAAGTGACAGATGGTGAGTCTATCGTCGTCTCTGGCACTATACATACGTCATTGAATTACTTCTCAGAAATATGCAGGTTACCTTAAGATGTTTTCCTTCACCGTAAAGCATATGTCACGTGACTGATTTATGTCATTCCCATACATTTAGTATCGTGTCTATAAGCGCAAACGCGAGGGTAATGTTACTTAGTCTACAGACCATGACCTCAATAAATCATTTTCATTTTCATGCCTCTCTTCACAATTCTTCCGGTTACGAGTGCTCAGAATTGAACCTATAACACTTATAATTAACTAGAGTTTTAATATAGTTAGCTAGGGGAGCTGGTCATCTCAAGCTACACAATTATTCGTAATACTTATTTTTTGTTTTTAAATTTTTTATATCGACTGTTGTGCACTGGAACTGTGTCCATGGGCTTATATATTTTTTTTATGATTTATATTGTATTACTCAAAGCTGTAATTTTTTTTTTAAACAGTAATTACTGAGTTTCTTGCCAGGTTCTTCTCAGTGAAAGCAACCTTCCGAGTCGGTATCATGTATAATCCTATGTAATAGTATCTTTCTGACGATTTGAAAGTACTTTGTAGAAAGTCTAATCGAATAAAGATATTTTTGAATTTGAATATAATAAGTGTTAGTATTATATCAATAAAGTGTGTGTTGTGTGTGTTGTGTGTGTCTGCTATCAATCAACGACTATGTGGATGTTATTTTGTATTTCCGTCGTTACGCGCGATGGCCGCTTTCCCATTTTCCAATGGCAGCTCGTTAATTACATAATTACACGGTTATCGCCTTAGAACTATTCATTGCAGTTTCATGACTTTTCAAATGTAAACAGGTGTGTCTACACCTAGTGGAAAGGAAACGATTTGAACGAAAGGAGACGATTTTCACACAAGGCTTACCTTGAAGCGTCGCTTATGGAGTTGGTTCATCTGTATCTATATATACGGATAAATAAAAATATCTGGTTGACCGAGCTGTGCTCGGTTTCTTCTCCACACAAAAAAGGAAATAGAAAAATATAAAGAAAAAAAATTTCCGGTGAACGTCAGTCTCGAACCGGGGTACTCTAGTTTCGTTATCACCCGTAAGCTGGAAGCCTCACCTTTAAGCTACCATGACGTGACAGATGTCGGCGAAATTTGCTGTCGTATTGTAATGAGTTTTCAGTGCCTGAAAACATGGTCAAAACATTGTTTTCCATAAATGAAACCTAGCTTGGTAATTTTTTTGCCCCTGAAACCCCCTACTTGCAAAATTCATGAAAATCGTTGGATCCGTTTCCGAGATTCCGATTATATATATATATATATATATATATATATATACAAGGAATGCTCGTTTAAATATATACGGATAAATAAAATTCAAGTGTCTCTCTTATTAAAATTCCGTGTTTTATTTATAATTTTTATTTTTATTATATTTTTCTTTTTCATTGTATCAGCATGCATGTGTAAAGGTGATAGAATTAATTATAGTGTCTCTTTGTAATTTAAAATCGACATTTCTGTATAACCTGAAAATGAATGAAGAAATATTGCAAGCTTACAGCTTTCAGCAAGAACTACAGTAAAATAAGAGGATATTTTTTTAAGCCTGGCGTGGTTCATGACTTGAACATACATGGCAGAAACAGTTTATCGCTATTCAAATATAAAACGAGACCGTTATTCGTGAGAATTTGAAGCCTAATTGGCCTATTACAATTTATTAAAATAAACTAGCTACGTCTCGCGGTTCCACTCACGTTCAAAATACATATAACTCAAAGGTGACTGACTGACATAGTGATCTATCAACGCACAGCCCAAACCACTGGACGGATCGGGCTGAAATATGGCATGTAGGTACATGTTATGACGTAGGCATCCGCTAAGAAAGGATTTTGATTAATTCTACCCCCAAAGGGATAAAATAGGGGATGAAAGTTTGTATGACACTTTGTCAATTTTAATCCGATATATTAAAACTAAATCGACGCTCGTGAAGCCGCAGGGCACAGATAGTTTGTTTTATAAAAGTCAAAGTTACTCCTTGGAACAATAGCTATCTGCCAGGGAAAGTCCCGTCAAAACCCATCTAATAGATTAGAGGTACATAGAAAAATAAAAAATAAAAAATTCTTATGTCAGTACCCTATATACGTACTTACCTACTTTCGTAAACATTTATTGAAAAGCTGTTAATTTGGAATTACAAACAGACACTTCAATTGTATTTATCTGTACGTATATATAAAAGAAACAAGTATCCACTATGGCAGCCATCGTGTATAATTACTAACACTATGTAATCAGTATAATCAAAGTAATCATGCTATCAAGGAGTCACGCGTGACAGCCGCTATCAACACTGATTGGAATTACGTCATCTATACCTTATATACAGGATAGAGACTTTTTAAACGATCATTTTTGGAACATAACATGGTTATACATATCAATCTATACATAAATAAATACAGATGAATAAAAATAAAGTGTCTGTTTGTAATTGCAAAATAACAGCTTTACACTAAATGCATATGAAAGGATATACGGTACTGATTACGAAAAACAAATTTACAAAATGTTAATTTTCATTAAATAAAACATTATGATTCCTCAAGTTTCATATGAAATTAAGTTAACGCGGGTGAAATCGCGGGGCACAGCAAGTTAAACTCTAAATGAAAAAAATTTTTTGAAAAAAATTTATGTGAAAAATCTATTCAGTGTTATATAGTCTATGTATCGTGAAAGGCTATAGCAGTTGAGTTCGACTTTGAGTATCAAAGAATTTAAGTTGCTAACTACTTAACCTTAACCATCTGAGTACAGTCTAAATATATATAACTGAAAGGTGACTGACTGACTGACATAGTGATCTATCAACGCACAGGACGGATCGGGCTGAAATTTGGTATGCAGGTAGATGTTATGACGTAGGCATCCGCTAAGAAAGGATTTTGATTAATTCTACACCCACGGGGATAAATAGTCAAAACTTTGTCAATTTTAAACCGATATATAAAGCTAAATCTACGCGGGTGAAACCGCGGGGCACAGCTTTTAAATGATATATACAGTAACAATAAAATTGCGATACCACGACAGGCGGCGAGCGTCTCGTCACAAAGAACTTTGCGGTCTAAATCTAATAAAACAACCGGAACACATAGAGGTATTAAACTAAATAGAGGGGACAACAAGACGGGATGTGTTCTAACGTTAAGTTGTGACGAGCCTAAATCACTCGGTCTCTACCAAACGATTTGTACAAGCCAAGTATGTAGGTTTGAGTAGTAGTGTACATCAATGCCGATAGATGGGGCTAATTATATTGTGAATCACGCTATAGAGATTCTCTACGGTATACGTATATACTAAGACTCTATGTATAATAAAAACTTTCATCTCTTTAGTACATCGTATTTTATTTGATCCCAAGGTCCTACTCGAAGGCCAGAGAACTGAGCTTTGTTCGTTGGGGGTCGTCGAAGGGGTAAGCAGAGGTGTTGAAACACCAACACCCACATTTCACCGAATATGATTAAGTACCAACGTGACAGAGGGTGAGTCCATTACCGTCTCAGGCACTATACATACGTCTTTGAGTTACTTCTCAGATTGCAGGTTTCCTCACGATGTTTTCCTTCACCGTAAAGCACGTGGTGTGAAATCACTGTACATATTTTTTTTAGTAAAAATCATAGGTTTGCTACAAATCCGTGTGCCAAGATGACGTTCCCCAAAGCAGTGCAAATAATAATAAATACAACTTTTTCTGGTCGGATTCTGTATGAATTACGAGCGTGGACCTATTCGGGGAATACAGGCGTGAGCTTATGAATGTATGTATGTCTTCTCCATCTATTTAGTACCTCAATGGACATGGACACGACAATTTTAAGAGCATAATTACATGAAAAACATTTACTACTACACCGCAAACACCGACAAAAACGCTAAATCTAAGTACCCACACAATCTTAATGTTGCTGCAAAAACGACCAAATTACGAGCAAAGCCAGGGGAAATTAGGCTTTATTTTTAGGTTGATAAGACTGACAGTTGGATGCTGCAGTGATCTGTTTGGTTAAGCGACCGTTGAACCTAATATTAGGATGTAGATTATAAAGTTTTGTGAGTCACTGTACACTGTCTATCTCCGTACAAGGAGGGGAAAAAGTAATTCGGTTCGTAATTAGGGTTTGTATTAAGATTCTGGAATCATCATCATCTCCCAGGCCTTATCCCATACATTGTTGGGGTCTGCACTTAACTCAACCCGATGTGGCTGATTTTTATACGAGGCGACTGCCATCTGACCTTCGCAACCCCTTTAACGAGGAAAATCTGTGATCTGGGTTAAACCAGTTGTCAGACTATTTAAGGCCTCCGACTGACCTGTAACGATTGCCAAAGATAATAAATTGGCAACCGGGACCGACGGCTTAACGTGCTCTCCGAGGCACGGAGGGAACTCGGGCGGTCACCCATCCAATTACTGGCTAAGACTAGGGTTGCTTAACTTCGCTGATCGAATGATATGCACAATAGCAACTGTGCCACGAGCTCCTCTTTTTTATTATTAAGATTCTGGAATATGCTACCTTCATTTATCAGTACCTGGTTGACCGAGCTGTACTCAGTTTCTTTTTCTCACAAGAAACTAAACTTTTTTCCACAAAAGATAAACCTAAAATAACCGGACCGGGTAATAGCCTAATTTCGGTATCAACCGATAGGCTGGAAAATTCCCGTCTTAGCTATCATAACTTGACAGACACACCATTCTTACGTAAATTCCGAATAGCATTTAATTAATTACTAAAAGAGAAGAATTTATCTTAGTAATCTAAACCTGGGGCCTAACCATGAGCTCTTATTGCAATGTTATTTCAGCTGTGTGACAGTGACAGATGTATGCACGTCAAATACATCTGTCTCATAATAAGATTAAAACTATCATGGCAATAAGAGCTCATGGTAAGGCCCCTGAATTCTTTATAAAATTACTTTAGTTTATTTTTGTGTTTGGAGAAAAAATATTTAATATTCATTTTTTATCTTAAAAAAATCTTACATTTTAATGAGTGGTTTTTGTAAAAATTCCTCGAAATGAAGAGGATATATATATTAAATGATGATGATATGTAAAACTGTACCTAATTAAGTACCTAAATCTAAAAATTACAAGCTTATAAAATGTATTAAGCAGAACAGACTTTGAATCATGGCCAAATGATTTAATTTTCACTGAAACCCAGTTTTCAAGAAAATCATTCGCGTAAGCTATCTCAATCTTACCTCAACTTATTCGAAATTACATGACTATTATTTAAAAATAAGCATGAAGTTGAGGTCAAGAATTCTAAGAAGTCTGATGTGACCTTACACAGGTGGCTATTACGGGTAACATGACCTACATCACATGAAAATGACGTAAAATGCATCATTTACATATTGAAAGATGCTCTACCAGGAATGTGTAATACAAAATTGCGCTAATTCATCGGAATTCCGATGAGTATTTTGCAATTATTGGAAGGGGCAGAAAATATTTGGTCGCTTTCAAAACCAGAGGTATCACTCGTTGCAGACCCTGTAATATCTCTTCACATCCTTCTTGAAGAGCCCTATGCTGTATTCGTTTGGAAAAACCATGGCGGGGAGTTCATTCCACAACTTGAGGGTCCGGGGATGGAAGCTCCTTTGGAAATGAACAGTGCGAGACCATTTGGGTTCCTAAGTGTGGTGAAGAGCTCCCCGTCCGTGGCGATAAGTGTAATGGTAGAATGTGAATATTTATATTCTAATAGATTTTTTGGATGATATACCTTTTGATTGTCAAAGATGTTTAATTGGCAACCGAGACCGATGGCTTAAGCACGGAGGTAATTCGGACGGTCACCCATCCAACTACGAGGTCTATAGCATCAGCAGTAAACAAACACATAAATATGGTACATGTGAGTATTGACAGCGCCCGCCGGCCACAACACAATAGCACGTTGCGTAACAGAACGCTTCACTGACTTCCGCTGTCACCCCGGGAGCGATAGCGCATAAAGCACTTTTTTAAATTTTACTTTTTTGTATTTTTTTAAGTTTTTTTTAAACATAACTTTATATTGATTACATACATAATACATAACAACATATGAAACCCTCAAATAGTGCGAATTGCTCTCTTTTTGCGGAGCAGAGTTTGATGGGCAAAGAAATGAGGTTTTTGCGTTTGTTATCACGCTGTGTATAACTAAGTTAATACATGTATAAATATATTAGGAATGAATAATAGGAGATAACACAAAGATCGTCAAAAGTATAAATAACTTTCACTATAACCAGACATCATAAGAAAACAAAAGCCATATCAAACGTATTTATTCATAATTACCGTAGTAAAACCGTATTTTTTGCTGCCACACCTCAAATTTCAGTATTAATGTATTGTATTGCGTCGTTGCCGACGCTACAGTTAGTGGGCTAATCTGTTTACAGCGCATCACTCTTGTAATTTTAACTCTAGTATATTATAACATAGTCTGTTGCTATTTATGTTATTACAAGTATCTTAAGACAATACAATTCTTCGTTAATTATGCTAATTACTAAACGATAATTTCCTTAAAAAAACTCATTATATTTATCATTTTTATTATTTATTATATTAATAATAAATAGGTAACTAAAAACTAATTACAAGTAGAAAACTTGGCCCAAATCGGTGTCTCTCGGGATCGTGCCAAGAAGGCTGGCAGCATTGCCACGTTGAATAGCAATGCTGATTCTCTGAGCGAGAAAAGCCCCAGCCCGCTTGTCACGAGAAGCTTCTACCAGACGACGTGCAACCTCTTTGAAAAGTTGATGAGCATCTGGACCCCAAGGTCCCAGAGTTTCAACCGCAAACGCAGAAAATATGTATCCTTGACCAATGCAAGCATATTTCCGGCGCTTGAGGCACTCCTGCTGAGCAGCAGCAGCACCGGCCGCCACAGCAGTGCCGGGGAGATGGGACGGAGCCAACGTATCGACACACGTGGCATCCCACACCAGCGGCCGACCCAATCTCCACGGCACCAGTGACATACCATCCGGCCTCCGGCCATCGCTGCGCGCCAAACCTACTGGTTCCAGTACAGCAGGCACCCCGGCGGTGACCAGAGCCCGGCGTATTAGGTCATTGATGGAAGAATGACGACATCGTCGACCGGCGCTACTGACGCATGACAGACCATGGTGTCCGAAGATGTCCACACTATCTCCACAGTGACACCGATGAGGGACAATACATTTTGCGCCTAAACGCAAGCAAGCACACAATCTGAATGTTGTGTCATCCAGAAGCGTACCGATGTTAAAAGATGGTAAGGCCTGAAGCCAAAGACCAGACTCCCATTTAGCTACTGCCAAGAGGCGGGCACGATCAGCAGAGATTAAACTACTTTCAAGAAGTGTATTATAATTCAGCCTGCTGATAGGCTCGTCCCATTGCCTTTGAGATTGCGGTCTTGGCGGCAAGTCAGTGTTAGGGCAAGCCATAAGCCAAGTATTTCTGGCCTCAGTTAGGAACGAAACCTCACAGTCACTGAGTGACGGAAACAGAATATTGCCAGTGAGGTCGCGCACACTGTGAACTGAAGCCAGAAAAGCCGGCAGGGCCACATCCGAAATTTTGCGTATTCCCAGCCCACCAAACCTAATAGGCAGGGTAGCCTGGGACCACGATCGGTCGTCCAAATCAATATTGCAAATTGTGGATAAAGTTGATCGAACTTGAATATCTAAACTCTTTAAAATTTGGGGGTCTTTCCACAAAGGGCTGCTGCGCAAGACGTAGGTAAATTTAGGTACGAAAAGACTTATTATAAAATAAGCCATATGTGTTTTAATTTTGGATAGATGTTCTGAAGAACCTCTAAATTTTTCTAAATGGTCTTCCGCAAAAGCCGGGAAAGCCTCTTCAAATATGGGAGATCCCAAGAGGCGAAGTGAACTCTTTTCTTTGATACAAATATTTGGGGCCAATGAATTGAATTTCGAGATTATGGAACGTTTACTCTCCAGCGTGTGGTCGGAGATAAAAAGTTCGCATTTAGTAAAATTTAAATCAAGTCCGATGGACTTGAATTCGGAAATCATTAATTTAAGGTCTGAAAGGACTGTGTTCACGTCACCTCCAAGGGTGCCATCATCTAAATACCAAACATTGAATTTAGAATTAAGCTTAGAAATTAGAGGGTGTATTGCTAGGCTAAATATGGCTGGCCCAAGAGGGTCACCCTGTTGACAGCCCTCGGCAGAACTGATGAGGTTATTTTGGTATAACAATTTGGTTGGTGAACTATAGCACTGCCACAAGAAATTAAAAGCGGAAAGGATCTTTTCCTTTACCTGCGTCAACAGAGTGCCCCTGTCAACACTGTTGAAAGCGTTCTTAACATCCACCTTCAACACCACCTCTGCTCCTTGGTGGTAAAGGAGAGTCCTTAGGGAATGAACCGCCGCCTCACAACCCCCCTTTGAACCGAAACCCATCTGCCTTGGCCGGAAGTAGGGTACTAGATCAACCACCGCAGACTTGCAACACAACTTTGCTGCAAGCCTGCGGTAAGTTGTGCCAACCGCGATGGGTCTGATACCACCGTCCTTCTTAGCCAGAGCACATAGATTAGCTCCATAGAGCACATCGAGAACGCCCCCGGGAACTTTACCTGCTAACATTAAGTTATTAGTTTGTATCGTTTGTATTAGCGCAAGCGTTACTTTGTCCAGGCCTACTGGACTAATTTTGACAGGATTTGCATTATCAGATTTTACAGTCTGTCAAGTTACTTTATTCTATTTTATAAACACTGTACTGAGTCCACACATGTGCAAAGCTTCTGGCTATAAATTCATTAGTATCTGGCTGACCGAGCTGTGCTCGGTTTCTTCTTCACACAAGAAAAATTCCGGTGAACGCCAGTCTCGAACCGAGACACTCTAGTTTCGTTATCGCCCCGTAAGCTGGAAGCCTCACCATTGAGCTACTATAACTTGCCAGATGTCGGCGAAATTTGCTGTCGTATTGTTATGATAGTTTATGAGTTTTTCAGTGCCTGAAAACATGATCAAAACGATGTTTTCCATGAATGAAACCTAGCTAGATCTATTTTTTGCCCCTGAAACCCTAAACTTCATGAAAATTGTTGGAGCCGTTTCCGAGTTCAGATTATATATATATACAAGAATTGCTCGTTTAAAGGTATGATATAAGAATATGGAAATATTCGCCAACCATGTGAAATAGGGAAATGAAAAGTAAATAAGAAAAAATAACTCACTCAAACTACGGAATATATATTAACAATACGCATTAATGACGTAACATTCTACAACAAGGAAAATTATGGCTGACACACAGTATGGGAGAACTATTGTATTATATTATTGACACGAGAAATGACTTCATAGTTACATGTTAAAAAAAATCCGTTTTATTTGAGAAATAATTTGGGTAATTTCCTATACTATAAGACCACTTATGTCAAAAGTAACATACATTCCATACATTGTCGGGGTTGGCACTTGATTCAACCCGATGTGGCTGATCACTTGATTTTTATACGAAGCGACTGCCATCTGACCTTCGCAACCTCTTTAACGAGGAAAATCTGTGATCTGGGTTAAACCAGTTGTCAGACTATTTTAGGTTAAATTGGCAACCGGGACCGACGGCTTAACGTGCTCTCCGAGGCACGGAGGGAACTCGGGCGGTCCCCATCCAATTACTGGTTATGGTTGCTTAACTTCGCTGATCGAATGATATGCGCAATAGCAACTTAGCCACGACCTCCTCTTTAGCTATATTTACTTAATTTAAAACAAAATCTAGCTGTGCCCTGCGGTCTCACCGACGTAGATTTAATTTGATTCCCGCCGTGCCCTAAATGTTTATTTACATAAAAGTAGCCTATGTAACTGCTTATAATATTAGCTATCCGTCACTGAAAGTCCCGTTAAAATCAGTCTAGCCGTTTCAAACAGACTGACAGACAGAAAAAAAAAAATTATAACCGTATCATATATAATAAAAGTATATTATACTTTCATATGCATTTAGTGAAATGCTGTTATTTTTTAATTACAACAGACCCTTCAAATTTATTTATCTGTATAGATGATTTTTTTATGTTCACAAAAGTGTGTAAGTTATATCTTTCTGTCACAATTATCGCTACTTCCAACACTACCATTCTATATATAGAGTATAAATATAAAAAATCAATCGGCGCGTACTCAACGCGCAATACTTCCTTGTTTACCGATTCTGTTGACGAGTACCGTTCGCATACAACGACGATTCGATACAAATCGATCTTCCGAGTCTATTAGTTTACGACGTCACTCATTATCGCACTTAACAACGATAGGCTCAATCGAATAACTATTTTAACCAGTGACCTCATGTCAATAGTGATGTATCCCACATTTTAACATTTTTGAGAAAACAATTAAATAAAAAAATATTAATAATGTTATAATATTTACGTAAATTATTATAATATACTATGTTACTTACTTACCCATGGCAAAGACATTATATTGAAATTCATTACTATGTATACTTTCATGGTATCTATTCTTATCAATCCCATTAAAAAAATATACAAGAAAACAGTTGAAGCACGTGTAAATTATGCATTCCTAAATTAATATGTCGAAGCCTGATAATTAATCATTAAACTATTGAATAGTAACACATGGTGGTAATTTTACGTGTGTCCACTAACCTTGCTGACCGGAAGTAGGACGGCGGCCTCGCTAGGCCGGTGACATTTGAGATAAATTGTCGATTGCACAGATAAATCACGTTATCAACACTTTGCGTACTACGAGAAAGGTATGCTACTTAAAATAACCTGTGGAGTGAAACGTCTTAAGCAAAACTTAAAAAAAATCTGCATTTAAGTTATCTTTAGTCAGCTCGTCAGTCGTAGTTGGACATAGAGTAGAACGATCTGGTTTTGTATCTAGTACTAGTTTTTTATTTATTTTACACTGCATCGCAGGTAAACGTATAATATATAAATACTTAGGGGTGTCACCTACACTACTTTCCCACTTCTTGTTGAATCACCGTGTTGTAAATATTAACTTATGATGATATCCAATTATTTGTCCAACCCTAGTTTTCTTTCTATCCTTTGTAGATTTCTTTCTATCTTCCCTTGTCAATGCAACCTTAATGTCTCAAAACAGTATATCATTCTAACATAAAAATAATCAGTTATGCGACGCTGGTTGTGAACTCATCAAATTTATATATTTTGCTTTAGATTTCTCTCTATAATTTTCAAAGTGTCATTCTAAAGTCCTCATTAAAATGAGATAAGAAAATAATATATAGGATGTAGATGTTCAGAGCTGCCTGATTGGAGTTGTACCTCCACTTACACAATGATAATCTCAGTGTAAGTTGTTGTCCTGTGAGGAATAAGATCACTGGTACATCATTTAGTGGAGGAGGTGTGAATGAGAGATTGTCTTTCAATTAATTTAGTGATACAAATTATGTTCGTAAAAATATTTTCTTAGTCATTAAATCGAGAACAAGTTGACAAAACAATTTTCGAAACACTGATCAATGAAAATAAACATTCAGTGAAAAAAATTCAGTACAAATAATATAAACAGTATCAAAAATGTCATTTGAACATTTGCAACTGTTACTTTGATCAAAGTAAACTTTAAGCTGACACCATTTACATCATTGAGTCATACAAATGAACTGATTCTATTTCATACATCATCCTTCATGATGACGCGCACGGCTGATTCATTATTATGAAAATGGTTCAAAAACAGTAAAGAACATTGAAACTTTAATGATGTCAGATTAATGTTGGGGGAAAATTACTGTCAAGTTAATTAAGGACATACAAGCCATAGATTAATGTACGCATCATTCGGTGGAAAAAAAATCTTCATTATTATAAATACAGGCAGAAAAAAACACCACGCTAAAAAATCATTTCACATTGTTTTCATTAATTTTCTGTTTTTTATACAATTCATTGTTTGGTCGATGATTCAAACCAAAATATTTATAACAAATATTAAAAAGTAATCACCCAAGAAATCTTTAACTGCCGTGGACTTCGCAAGACTTATTCCGATTATTAATTTCCAATATTACAATTTTCATTTGCACTGGAAAGTAATAGACCACAGTAGATTACAATGGCCACTCTCTCTGGATGTAGGGCCATAAACCGCGGCTGATAAGCGTTATCAGCTCGATACGGGAATGTAGGCCGATAACAAATATATAAAATAATGCAATCACAACTGCATAGCGTCATGATGTAGAACTACAGCGAATGATTGGGAATGTAATGTTATTGTATACATATATGTTTATAAATTATCCAGCTAAACGTTATATATATTATATATATTATAATGAACTTGGATTATTACTTTTTTATGTTATTTATCAGAGATATGGCAAAAATGTACCTTAACTTAGAAGTTCGTGGTATTTTACTAGCACTCATAATTTAATAAATATTAAAGTATCCAATGATTACAGAGGTTTCGACATTTCGGTTATGAATTCTTAAAGACCTTTGACTTTAAGAAACCATAACCATACATGCATATATACAATTAAATAAATATTTAACAATATAATCGAAGGACGTACAAATAATAAAGCACTGACTCTTAGATTTCAATTAGAACTTTCAAAAAAAAAGCTTTCTAGTCAAGTTTTTGAGAATAGTAGGTAACCCTAATCGTCTTCACAGCACGATACATATTGCCAGCGCAGGCCAGACTTGAACTTTGCCTAAATAAGGCAGACTCCAAATACAGTGCAATTCATAGATAGTTAACTAGAAAGTACATCTAGACAAATTAGGACATGGCTAAATTAAAATCTAAATAAGATTCTCAGAGAGAAAGGCTTACAAAATTACTGCATTGTGATGGTTAATGATTCAGTAAAAAGTGTTTAATAAAAAAAATATTACTTTTTTTGACATCCCATGTTGTGATTGAAAATAGCGAAAATTGACTTATGACACTTTGTAACGCACATCTTTTTACGATAATTATAAGCTAGTATTATCTTTTGATTAGTGAACTTTTAATCCAGTTTCTATATTAATATTTCACTCTTGAACAAATACAAAATAAACCAACTCAATTAAAAATACAGAATTCGCATTCACAGACTGGGGCTTACTAAAATAACCGTCTAGAAGTTACGCCGTAGGGTTGGGACGTATTTATTTTTGCAAATCAGCTTACGAATAAATTCGATCAAGAGATTTTTAGACCAACAATAATAATTAAAATATATGAGGGGGGAAAAAGAGAAGAAAATGTATTTCTAACCTTTCTCTCAGTGGCTTCGGTGCATGAAGTAATAATGTATAAATAAAATTGTTTCATGTCCGTTCTCACACAGAATTCCAGCTATTTTGTTATGTTTCCAATAACTGCGACTGATTCACATATTGCAATAATATTTATACATATTATAGTATTTATTTCAGTTTCTACGGAGCCGTGGTGACCTTTGAGGTTTGAACAGTCGCCTGCTACGCAAGCGACGCAAGTTCAAATCCCCACAGGGCCTGTACCAATGAGTTTTTCTAACTTATGTACAGTGATTTCACACCATGTGCTTTACGGTGAAGGAAAACATCGTGTGGAAACATGCATATGTCTAAAAAGTAATTCAAAGACGTATGTAAAGTGTCTGAGACGGCGATGGACTCACCATCTGTCACGTTGGCACTTAAGAATCTTTGTTGAAAAGGTTGTTGTGATTACAACACCTCTGCCTACCCCTTCGGGGAATACTGGCGTGAGCATATGTATGTATGTCTAATAAATATATAAATGGTGAGATTTGACTTGATGAGACGAGAAGACGGAAGGTGAGCCGACAATATCGCGCAGACGTCTGGGAAACTGTGGTGGACACTTACTGGGGACCGAGAACAGTGACGTGCCACAGGGGAGGCCTATACCCCACAGTGGGTGCGTGTGGGCTGAATATGATGATTAAATATATAAAATTATAATAAAACGACAAATAAACAGAATATAATATCGCGTTTTGAATATCAACCAGTCTTACTTATTTCAAGATAATAAAGTGTCCACGATACATAATATAAAATACCAAATTAATTTAATTTCAACATTTATATTCATCAACATTTTAAGAGATATGTGCAATCTTACTAAATATATATAATTTAAAGGTGACTGACTGACTGACTGACTGACATCTATCAACGCACAGCCCAAACCACTGGACGGATCGGGCTGAAATTTCGCATGCAGGTAGATGTTATGATGTAGGCATCCGCTTAGATTTTCATTAATTCTACCCCCAAGGGGATAAAAAAGGGGATGAAAGTTTAGGCTACTTTAAATAACAAAACATAGCGTATGCTAACGCGGGTGAATCAGCGGGGCACAGCTAGTAAATGATTTACACAATCTTCACTAATATTATGTTTGTACGTAGGAGGTATTGTTCAAATGTTCTTCTTCAATTCGAATATATTTCACCGATATTTAAAAGAACTTACTGGGTGGACTTTAACTGTATATAGTGTACACAAATTAGGCGAAACCGAGGGCGGAGGCTAGCTAAAATAATAAAATAATTGCCACAATCAAACTTATGATCAATGTTCCATATCCAAAAAGCATAATGATTATCAAACATAAGTATATTATATTTATTAATATTATTTATCATTAACGTACATACATAGTAGCTGAGTACTAAATATATTCAATGATTCCTACATACCTTAGTTATCACCAAGCACACTATTATCTTACAAAAATACAATAAAACCCAATCGAATCGCTGGGGATTATCTACGATTATCGATACGCAGCGTCACTCGATAACACTATTTCGATAAAAAAAAATTTTTTTCAATGTTGAATTAATACCGGAGCTATCATTATTTTTTTTAAGTTAATAACATATGAATATAACTGCTAATTAATAATTACTTTTAGTTGTATTTAGCGGTAATTAAAAAACAAAACATAGCAATGAAAACTTTAAAGTTAATAATAACTAAAAAAAGGTTTTAGTAAAAACTTTATATAAAAAACTAACCTTTGAATTGCAAAAGAGCTGGCTGGTACTAGACGCACAATCAAAACAAAATCCTTTTATTCGATTAAAAAAAAATGACACAGTCACAAACGCGGACGCTAGCAGGCGAATCGCTTCGATTGATCAACACGTATGTACGAGCTGACGGTCGCGGGCAAACTGACGAAACGATGCGAGCGTAGAACAGACAAGGCTCGATGCGCGGGCGCATATAGCTACACTCCAGCCTTGGATGCAGCGCGGATCTATCTTAATTTTCTTTTGTTATTCCGAGAATGCATGTCCTTGATGACTTTGAACGCGACCACCTGTTAGCCTGGTGGTCAAGTGATTCGTCTGCTATTCACAGGGTTGCGTATTCAGTTCCGTAAAAAACTATCTGTCAGCTGAAGGACATCATATAAACTAATCGTGTTTCGCCATAAAATCAACAAATAATTAAAGTGGGTAGAGTTCCTATTGTTGTGGTTCCCTATTACTAAGGCGCCGCTGTCCGTCCGTCCGTCTGTCACGAGGTTGTATCTCATGAACTGTCATAGTTAGTTGACATTTTCACAAATGATGTATTTTTGTTGCAGCTATAACAAAAAATACTTAGAAACATAAAATTTCAAAAACAATATAAGATTTTTTACCGTTTTTATAGATAAATGGTTAGGAATGCTTTGGGCGCGAGTTGAACTCGCACTTGTCCTATTTTTCAATTCAATTCAATTCCAATCCGAGCCGTCTGGAAGTACGATGAGTTTTGCAAAAACTTGGAGTTTTACGGTGAATATAAAAGACGTATAGTGCCTGAGAGGGCGACTCACTTAACTTCAGGCCTTCAGGAACCTAATTCAGGAAAGACGTGAGATGAGAGTTTTCTAGGCGCTAAGTAATACATAAGCTGTCGATTTGGAACATAAATTGCCGGATGCCATTAATAGTTGCTTATAACATTTTTCCCCATAACAACAAAGGAACAGAGATCACGTGATTAATAAACAATAACCACGTAAAAACGTTTTCTATTTCCCAACAATCGATTTTCTCTGAACACAATAATGCTGACACAATACGTTGTCACAATAACAAGACGATGCTTTCCCGACTTTGTGGAGGAGAGGTATGGTCTCACTGTGAGCAAGCAGTTTTCAAACTTACATAGAATTGAATCTGTTTTGTAGTAAATAACGAGTAAATTACAAGGGAAGAAACACATACAACATACATACATATGCTCACGCCTGTATTCCCCGAAGGGGTAGGCAGAGGTGTTGCAATCACAACACCCACTTTTCACCGAAGATGATTAAGTGCCAACGTGACAGATGGTGAGTCCATCGCCGTCTCAAACACTTTACATACATCATTGAATTACTTCCCAGAAATATGCAGGTTTCCTCACGATGTTTTCCTTCACCGTAAAGCACGTGGTGTGAAATCACTGTACATAAGATTTTAGAAAAACTCATTGGTACAGGCCCTGCTGCGTGCGTATCAGGCGACTACTCAAACCTCAAGGCCACCACGGCTCTTTTTAAAACACATACAACTGTCAAATATATCAATAATATGAAGAATTTTCTTAAATGTAAAGACTGCAAGTATGTATAAATAAGCATTTTGTCGATTATATTCCTTATATATTATGCTCCCGCTGCCAGTGCGACCACAAAACACGCCTCACATAATTATTGTCGTGTAACTCTTCCCATTGTCATCGATTAGAAAACGTAACTTAGTGTGGGAAAATTGCGGTTACATAGTTATTATAACTTCAAAATTTGTAAGGTTCAATACATCACTGTGAGGGAAACACGTGTAAGTATTACTTTTATTTATGCGATAAACCAATGACCAATGTCACTCACGCACGCATTGCTTAATTTATAACGAATGGAACTGCTGTGACAAAATATTACAAGACTAGCTGTGCCCTGAGGTTTCGGACCCATGTGACCCTATTTTGAATCAAAGTAGCCTAAGTTACCACGTGCTTAAGGGTGAAGGAAAACATCGTAAGGAAACCTGCATGTGAAAAGTAATTCAAACACGGATGTATAGTACCTGAGATGGCGATGGACTCTAGCTCGGTCACGTTGACACTCAATCATATTCGAGAAAATGTTGTTGTTACAACACCTGTGCTTACCCCTGCGGGGACCCTTCTGGGATCCTTCTAGAATAGCGCGAGCATATATTTTTATTTATTTACTAAGTAGGTAGCAATGTCACGAAACCTATTTCAAAATGAAATTCCAGTTTAAGCGCATTGAAATTCATAAAGTTTTCACGAGGAGTCGCGTGAGTAACGAACAGGGCGGGCGGAAGTCTGGCTGGGCGGGCGCCGCTTCAATCACGCGACACGACATTACCGCTACCATTGGACTATTATTATTTAAATTTACTTAATTGTATATTAATTTCACGGTAGTACGGCAATTATTAACTACCTACTTTCTTTCGTTTCTTAATACCAATATTTTTTACCATCCAAATTATTTTGTTATTGCAGAATCTGGATTAAAATATTTTGTAAGCTCATACTTTTGAAATGCATTAATTATAAATATATCATCCTCATTTATTGATTCGTTCACCTAGGTAATAAAAATATGCTCACGCCATCACAGAAGAGTCCCCGAAGGGGTAAGCAGATGTGTTGTAACAACCATACCCACATTTCACCGATATGATTAAGTGCCAACGTCACAGGGTGAGTCTATCGCCGTCTCAGACACTATACATACGTCTTTGAATTACTTCTCAGAAATATGCATGTTTCCTCACGATGTTTTCCTTCACAGTAAAGCACGTGGTGTGAAATCACTACCTTACAAGAATCTTGGGATACCTACAATATTTTAATGGCAACCATAAAAATGTCGATGTGACGATTGAAAAGTGAGAAGATCGATAGTAAGTCTCACTTATATTACTCGAATAGCCGACACAAAATGTGAATGAGTTCTGTAGAAATTACTAACTCACCGCGACGCTGATTCAGCTCAGAAACATCCCTATTTATAACCAACCTTAGAATAATAATCATTAAATAAATAAGGTTTTGAAAACGATCAGCTGTTACTTTGCGTAAATATACAATATCTGGTTGACCGAGCTGCGCTCGCTTTCTTCTTCACACAAAAAAGAAGAAAAAAGAAAAAAATTCCGGTGAACGTCAGTCTCGAACCGCGGTACTCTAGTTTCGTTATCGCCCCGTAAGCTGGAAGCCTCACGTCTGAGCTACCATAACTTTAGGGATGTCGGCGAAAGTTACTGTATTGTAATGATATTTTATGAGTTTTTCAGTGCCTGAAAAAATGGTCAAAACAATATTTTCCATAAATGAAACCTAGCTAGATCTATTTTTTGCCCCTGAATCCCCTTACATGCAAAATTTCATGACAATCATTGGAGCCGTTTCCGAGATTCCGATTATATATATACAAGAATTGCTCGTTTAAAGATATAATTGTAAAATTATATTTCACACCAAGAAAATACGACATTTTGAAAAATAAGCTTCCCGCGGCCGCAACGACACTGCAATTTCTTGGATGTCGTGAGAATTCGTTTGTATACCAAAACAAAAGCCTGATAAAATCATGGATGTCTGGGAATAAGCTGAACATACCGAACAACCAATGAAGGAAAACACCGTGAGGAAATCCACTCCAATTCTGTTTTTTTTCAGTCACTACACAAATATTTGTGTGATATTTGTTTATTATTGTGACTGAAAAAAACGAATCTTATTACCACATAGACATACATACATACATACATACATACATACATATGCTCACGCCTGTATCCCACGGGGGTAGGCAGAGACCACTGTTTGCCACATGCTACGATCCTTACATACTTCTTTCGCTTCATCCACATTCGTGCATCTCTTCATACACATAGACATCTAAATAATAAGTGTCTCTGAGCGTGAACCCCAGCCCGCTTGTCACGAGAGGCTTCTGAAAATGAAAAATATTTATTTAGTTTAGGCCCTGGTAAGGTAAGATACTTATGAATGTCGAGCATTTACCTTCTTATTTTATTTTATTAATTTAATTTAGTTCTACCAGACGACGTGCACCTAATATTTTCGGTAAATGGGTGATGGTTCACCTTCCCTCATCCAGCCCTGTTGAAGGAGTCACGTCCCATCAGTAAGTATGCAAATAGGGAATCGCATGTGATTTGTAAAGGTATGTTGGCAGAGTGCCAAATGCTTGCGAACGAAAACAACGGTGCCTTGGGTCGACAACCCGTTATGCAAGTAGGGACACGACTGGAGTGCACGTGTTTACCTTAGAAATGATCATTTTGGTACTTGTTGGTACCGTCACGAGCTTAGAGCGCTCAGTGAAAACAGTGGGGAGAACTGTGCCGCATGTATGTTCACGGTCGCGCCTAACTAGCCCAAAAAAAATCGCATTCAAGGAGAAAGCGTTCAGAACATGTGACGCCAAGCCAGGTACCCTACGCAGAATGACAATATGCTTTATCAGTTCAAGCCCTGGGAAGGCTCTTCTCAACTTCAGAAGAAGAACCAGCAACTGCGAATATAATGAGAGGTGGGCTACCATCATCGGTTTAAGTAGAGCGTATTCATTCTGAGCTTTAACGTTTCGTGTTACATCATCCCATACATTGTTGGGGTCGGCACTTGATTCAACCCGATGCGGCTGATCACCTGATTTTTATACGAAGCGACTGCCATCTGACCTTCGCAACCCCTTTGACGAGGAAAATCTGATCTGGGTTAAACCAGTGACGTTTCATGTTTGTACCGTAAAATTAAACGTCAAAGCTAACGTCATCAAAGTTAACTATGAAGTTTTTAATACGCTCTTCTTAAACAATCATAGTTGGGCCTATGGTTCCTCTACCTACAGACAGACTATGCAAATATTGCCGATTCTCCAATAATCATTACAGGTGGGAGTGAGGTAATTCAGGATTATGCAAAAACGGCTGGACATACCAACAGCGCTGACCAAGGCAAATGGAAACATTTTCGCAAATCCCACACACGAAACTCGTTCAAAACTTGAAGTTTGCTATTTCGGTCAATGGTCAAATATTTACCCTCATTATTATTATTATTAGCATGTCGTGTCCCACTGCTGGGCAAAGGCTTCCCTTCCACTTTTCCAACTTTCTCTGTCCTCTCCCAATCGCTCTTGTAAGCATCAAGCTCATCCCGCCATCTCCTACGAGGCCTGCCGCGTTGTCGTTTCCTACCATTTGGGGTCCATTTTGTAATGGTTTTCGCCCATTATAAAGTTACATATTTCCCAACGTTTGGTATTGAAACATCTCGGCCAGTAACAATGGCAAGTCAAACACGAGACATTGCAATATCGATATGTGTATATAAAACGATCGATCATTGGTCAGTACGCATAATGACCGCTCGCGGCGTGACGCCGAGTACTTATGACACTTACCAGCTTTGCTCGAGCTCTCGATTGATTAGAAAAAAGAAATACCTGAGGTTCATAGCTCAATGTGATTTTCAAAGCTATGTCATTATTAGAAGTTTGTAAGGATCGTAGCATGTTTACGATGGTCTATGGTTACACCCATGGGATACAGGCGGGACCAATGGAGAAACCTATGTTTGGGAAGAAAATTTTTCAAAGACAAAGGTTTCACTAATCAGTTCTTCGACTTTCATAAGTACCTTACTAAGGTCTAAACTGAAAATAATTTACATTTTCACTATCCCCATTGAAAATTCCCAACGAATCAATAAGCCAAGTAAGAGAGCCGTGGTGGCCTTGAGGTTTGAGCCTTGAGATTCACACCACGTGCTTTACGGTGAAGCAAAACATCGTGAGGAAACCTGCATATTTCTAAAAAATAATTCAATGACGTATGAAAAGTGTCTGAGACGACGATGGACTCACCATCTGTCACGTTGGCACTTAATCATCTTCGGGAAAAGTGGGTGTTGTGATTACAACACCTCTGCCTACCCCTTTGGGGAATACAGGCCTGAGCATATGTATGTATGTATGTATGAGAAGAATTTGTTTCTTATTTAGAAAAATACTTTAATATTTGGTCAAACTTTACGAGACTTGTAAATTATGAAAACTATAGCCCGACTATTATAAAACGTAGACTACGTTAGTTCTTGGTTTAAAAGTAACTCCATCTCTTTCTGTGATACTGATTTAATAAGGGATGGAATCTAATATTTCGCTGCATCACATACTTTCCTTCACATTAATACACTTAAACCACCCCTATCTACATGTATACAGATAAATAAAATTGAAGTGTCTGTATGTAATTCCAAAATAAAAGCTTTTCACTAAATGCATATGAAAGTATACACGGTACTGACTTAAAAAAACAGATTTTCAAAATTCTTGTTTGTCTGTCTGTTTGTTCCGGATAATCTCCGAAACGGCTAGACCGATTTTAACGGGACTTTCACTGACAGATAGCTAATGTTACAAGGAATAAATTAAAAAACAACTAGGGTTCCGCATGGCACCAATTAAATTAATTTTACGCGGGTGAAACCGCGAAGCACAGCTAGTATAAAATATAGTCAATTAACATTCTAGCATAAAGTATTGCTAACTGCGGCTCTGCGTAGACTGGTGGTGTCATATCAAAAGGTTCATATAATTAATTTATTCTGTGACCCGCGACGTTGTATTGATGTTGACCCCTGTTTATGTGAGTTAGTTGGCCCTTATTACGTGTTGTTTTGGTAGAGATGAGGACTCAATTTGATAGAAATTAATTTCTATCGAAGTGTGAGTTACAGTTCTACAAATTCTACTCTTGATAATTGATAACATAGTTAAAAGGCTTACTATATGAAAATATTAAGGCTGATAGAAAAAAAAAAGCGAAATCCACATTACTCCACAAATGACATGGGAAGGAATATTACAACATTGCAGTGCTTTTCACAACCTTTATTTATTTCTAGACGGATCAATGATATTCCACTGAAGATCTAAGCAAAAGTGATATGTATTAAGTATCCAGCCTAACATGTATATACTAGGTTATCTATGGCGCGTAAATGTCTATGGTTGGAAAATGTAATAGCATTATTGGAGGCAAGATTGAAAAGGCTAATAAACGTGAATTTCTATCCGGGACGGCATGTACTTTATTATCCATATATTATCAGACTTTTCAAAAAGACTTCTTAACATGGTTTTGAGACTTACCTGATAGCAACCACTTGCCATCACCAGTTATGATAGCAATTATTCACTATCGCCATCACCATCAGAATTATTAATACGAGCTTCGGTTGTCACTTCTCGTAGATTCCTCCATTGATCAGAGACGCAACCAACAAAGATACTTTGTATAAACATATAGTTATTAAATAATGTTGTCGTGTGACCCCTGACCAGCCGGTTACTATTTTAAACTGTGGCAATACGCTTCTATTGACTGTTATACAAGGACCTTTTACTTTTGCTATTGGGAAATATATCGTCTAGATAGGAAGCCGTGGTGGCCTTGGGGTTAAAGCACTCGCCTGCTACGCAAGCGACGCAAGTTCGAATCCCAGCGGGGCCTTTACCTATGAGTTTTTCAAAAAAACTTATGTGCAGTTATTTCACACCACGTGCTTTACGATGAAGGAAAACATCGTGAGGAAACCTGCATATGTCTGAGAAGTAATTCAATGACGTATGTAAAGTGTCTGAGACGGCGATGGACTCACCATCTGTCACGTTTGCACTTAATCAAATTCGGTGAAAAGTGGGTGTTGTGATAACAACACCTCTGCATACCCCTTCGGGAATACAGGCGTGAGCAATATGTATGTGTATCGTCTAGAATAATATTATTGTGGTGACTGACTGACTGACATAGTGATCTATCAACGCACAGCCCAAACCACTGGACGGATCGGGCTGAAATATGGCATGCAGGTAGATGTTATGACGTAGGCATCCGCTAAGAAAGGATTTTTATTAATTCTACCCCCAAGGGGATAAAATAGGGGATGAAAATTTGTATGAAACTTTGTCTGCCGGAATTAAATCAACGCGGGTGAAACCGAAGGGCACTGCTAGTCCTTCAAAAGTGCCTTTTTTAAATATTTATTTTAAGAAGGCTTACAGACAAATTACATTAATAGAAAATACAATATAATACAAATTGCTATTAACAAGCCTCCACAGATACATAATTATCTAAGTCAAGGAAATTGAAAGGGAAACACACTAGAATTAAAATGCCTAAATCCTGAACTGAATAAATAAAACTCGTCTTTTTGGGTACACTAGAAACTTATTTCCATTTAGGGAATTATAAGTAAATACTTAGCTAAATAGCTTAGCTTAGTGTTACGCTACGAAAGGGTGGAAATGGAATGACTCATTGGTTTTTACTCTATATGTAAAATACTGATTAAGGCTACCTGCTCTGCTAGCGATGCAAGTTCCAATCACACTGGTGTGAACATATATTTTTCTAAATATATTATCCACTAGATTTACAGTGAAGGGAATCCCAATAAAATCTGCACGAGTTTGAAAATAAATGTAAACATTACCTATATCTTGTGCCTGAGACGGCTATGGGCTCGCTGTCTGTTCTGAACTCTGCCTACCCGTTGTGGAAAGGCAGGATCTTTATACAGATAAAACATTATGTAATGTATGTTATGGTAAAGTATGTACCCCAGTTAAATTTGTAAATTATCGTTATCCTGGCCGATATCCTATAAACATCAGCTGGTCGATTGAGTGAATTGACGAAAATGATTTGACAAAACCTTGTATATTAACGTCATGGTAAAACCCGCCCATTTGATTAGCAAACCATAACATTAATAAACGGTTTAAAGTAAATTATAGATGAATACTATAATTTTACGGTAGTGGAAGAACGCAACCTAAAAAAAATATGTGTGATTAGTTTGCAGTAGTGTGGTATTTGAGCAAATATTTGGCAAATGTATAGACTCATGTCACAGTATACATATGAACTACAAGCAGTACGAAACCTACGAAAAATATATACGCCTGTATACCTCGAAGAGGTAAACAGAGGTGTTGTAACGACAACACCCACTTTTCACCGAAGATGATTTAGTGCCAACGTAACAGATGGTGAGTCTATCGCCGTCTCAAGCATATACATACGCCTTTGAATTACTTCTCAGACATATTCAGGTTTCCTCACGATGTTTTCCTTCACCGTAAAGCACGTGATGTGAAATTACATACGGTTTTAGACACATATACATCCTCACGATGTTCGAAAAGTAATCAGCATTACTTTGATAGTAAATAAAGGAGTATTTTTTTAAATCTTGAATTAAAGCTCTCACGCTCGATAAGCAAACATTGTTATATCATAAACTAGCTGTTCCCCGCGGACCCTAAATATTTTTTTTAAATAAAAGAAGTCCAGCCGTTTCGAGGTAAGCCGGAGCAAACAGGCAGACAGACAGATATACAGAAAAAACAATTTAATCTTGGTTAGCTGTTAATTGGGAATTACCAACAGACACTTAAATTCTATTCATCCGTATGTATAGATGTGATTCCATTCTAGATCGCATACTGCTTGGTAAGTTTATTTACTATGCCTCTGTTATTAGGTACTGGAGAGGTTGTAGCTATGTGTCATTCGTCATTTAGTTCATTGTTTGATGTCTGCAGTTTATGGTTGTTTGAGGTACAGTTACACTAAGTGCTACTTGAAATCCATACTAATAATATAAATGAGAAAGTCTCCTGTGAGTTGTCAGGTGAGGAGTAATTTCTGCAGATTTTAGTTAATAAAATTATCAAATGCTTGTCAGCTTTTTACCAAGAGATTGAAATGAACATGATTTAAATTTCACCGAAGATTATTAAGTGCCAACGTGGCAGATGGTGACTCCATCATGTCTTTGAATTCCCCCTTAAACATAATTTACCTTACGATGTTTGCCTTCACCGTCAAGCACTTGCGGTATTCACCTCAAATCATCTGACCTGCGCAACCCCTTTACGAGGACATCTGCAATCTGGATTAAACCAGGCTTTTATAAGTCTTTTATAAGCCTCCGAATGACCGGTAACGATTGCCTAAGATGTTAAATTGGCAACTGGGACCGACGGCTTAAGGTGCTCTCCGGCACGGAGGGAACTCAGGCGATAACCAACCACTGGCTTGGGTAAGGGTCTAAGAATATAGCTATGGTATCCCCTGCCTGTCGTAAGAGGCGACTAGGCGGGGGCCGGAGGGCCTGCTGGCAGTGGTCGGGGTGGGAGCTTTGACCACCGAGCCGCGGGCCCGGGAAAGTGGCAGCGCGACGTGGCGCGCGCTACCGCCCAACGCGAAGTCTCTAGGGGGGACACCGGTGCGTTCTATTAGAATACCCGGAGTCCCCCCTGAGCACTGAGGATGGCCACCGGGGGGGGTTTTAGTGCGGTAAGAATCCCACATACCCCGATCAGCCTCTCCCAGGGAGGTCGGGGACCTTTTGAAGGTTTCCCCCTCTTCAACTTAACTTCACTGATCGAATGCGCTATAGCAACTGTGCCGTGATCTCCTCTAGCTTGAAAGCATATGTAAATATCAATTACTTAAGTTAGGATACCCATATTTTTTCTAAGAAGGTCTTTTTTCCTAGGCATTGTTAATTTTAATCTACAAGGTACATATCCCATCACTATGGAACCACCATGGTCTTTAAGTTGACAGTTGAATGTTGGCACCTGACCTCAGTTTTTGCCGTCATTGCATCATCGGATCACATCATCAAACGTGTTTTACCAACGTTGTACCTATAGCTTACTTTGGTTAGTGATTGATTCTGTTCAAGTGAATATTGATTTTGACACGTAATAGAGGCTTTAAATTTTTGTGGCAAACAAGTGTCCGTCTGTACGTAGACCATCATCGGTTTAAGCAGAGCGTATTAAGGACTGAGCTTTGAAGTTTCATTTTGGTACCATAACATTAAACGTCAAACCTTAGGAGTTCTTAATACGCGCTGCTTTATTGATCATAGTTAGCCCCTTGGAGTATTTTATTACAAACAGTGTTATAGTGACAGCATTTTGAACGATTCTGTGAGATTTGTTGTTCAAACTTTCTTCAAAGTATGTTCCCAATGAGCCGTGGTGGCTTTGAGGCTTGAGCAGTCGCCAGCTACGTAAGCGACGCAAGTTAGAATCCCAGCGGGCCTGTACCAATGAGTATTTGTAAAAACTTATGTACAGTGATTTCACACCACGTGCTTTACGGTGAAGGAAAGCATCGTGAGGAAACCTGCATATGTCTGAGAATTTATTCAAAGACTTATGTATAGTGCCCGAGACGGCGATAGACTAACCATCTGTTGGCACTTAATCATATCAACGGTGAAAAGTGGGTGTTGTGATTACAACACCTCTGCCTACCCCTTCGGGGAATACAGGCGTGAGCATATGTATGTATGTAAGTAGCAATAAATCAATTAAAAACATGTTACGATCGTCTGTCGATGGACACAGCCCACTGCTAACCCTCGGGATGTTACATTAGCATCCCGGATATCCTTATTATGACATCCTTAACAAACAGCTTCCCTTTCAATCACTGCAGAGCTTAACTGTATTGTATTGTTGTTAATATTAGCTAATGGGTTTTAATATGAGGGTTGATGATGGGCAAGGAGCCGTGGTGGCTTTGGGGTTTAAGCAGTCGCCTGCTACGCAAGCGACGCTAATTCGAATCTCGTACCAAAATGTACCAAAACTTATGTGCAGTGATTTCTCACCCCGTGCTTAACGGTAATGGAAAACATCGTGAGGAAACTTGAGGAAGGACGAGTAATTTCAAAACGTATGTATAGTACCTGAAGCGATAGACCCACCATCTGTCACGTTAGCACTTGATCATGTTCGGATCGGTTCCTTCATATGTATGTACGTATGTATGGCTCGCATTTGAGGCAAACATTGAAAGTGTATGAAGCGACAAATATCCTATACGGATCGTAGACTAACGAGGGCTGTGCCTACCCTCTAGGCGTGGGCATATGTACGCAATTGGTCTCACCATGATTTGTGAAGAAAAATATCGCGAACGATTAAGTGTGTAATATTTCTTCCTCAATAAATGTGCTATCTAACACTGAAAGGTTTTTTCAAATCGGACGTTCAAACTCTTCATCTTTATATATTAGTGCATACGTTAATATAAATATTATTCACACCACGTTTTTTGATCATCATCATCATCATCATATCAGCCATAGGACGTCCACTGCTGAACATAGGCCTCTCCCAATGATTTCCACCTCACCCGGTTGGAAGCGGCCTGCATCCAGCGGGTCCCCGCGGCCTTGACCAGATCGTGCGTCCATCTCGCGGGGGGGCGCCCTACGCTGCGCTTGCCGGTACGTGGTCTCCACGCGAGAACTCTACTGCCCCAGCGGCCATCAGTCCTTCGAGCAATGTGGCCTGCCCATTGCCACTTAAGTCTGCTAACCCGATTGGCTATGTCGGTTACCTTAGTACGTCTACGGATCTCCTCGTTTCTGATTCGATCTCGTAGCGAGACACCAAGCATAGCTCTTTCCATGGCACGTTGAGTGACTTTGAGCCTATTCATATGTATATGTAATATATATTGTTTTTTGATCAACGTACGTGTAAATATATATGTAATGTGTCCGTCTACTTAGCTTATAATCCATTAATAAACCGCATAGCTTTATAAATCACTTTTTACCACATGAACTAAAAAATCTATTGAATCTCACAATACAATGAATAATCAAAATCAATGGCGAGCAAAAACTTCTCTTGACCCCCGGCCCTTGACCTTATACACGTTACAATAAAGCCTATTTTAAAACATCCGCGTTGGCTTTGAATCTTCATTTCGTTACCAATAAAGGCGTGCGCAAGAGCAGTGAGTAATGCGAAAGGATTTTGTAAAATTACCAAATTTAGTCGAGAAGGAAAACCTCGAGGATATTGTTTACTTTGGAAACATCTTATTACTCGCCTTTCCATTTGATAAATGGGTGTCTCAACACCCATTTTTACCGAAGATAAAGGGATAGACACCTAGTTAGTCTAACGCGGTAGATAGCTTCACATACGTCATGGAAATCCTTCACAGACGTAAACAGATTTCCTCAAGACAGTGAGTATTTCCAAAAAAATCTTGTGTATATGCTTATTAGGGTTATCTATATAAACGTAATTCTGAAGAGTTTGTTTGTTTGCTCGAACTTGCTTATCTCAGGAAATAGCCCATTTATCGAGGAAGGTTATAGGCTATATTTTTTTTTTTTTTTTATTTATACATGTATTAATTGGAACGGCTAAAAGCCAATTATATGTCTGCCATTCATCCGCGAACACATCACAATCAGGGTTGGAGACCAAGAGAGCGTTGAGAGCGGAGAGAGTGCGGGGGACTGGGGAGTGAGCGCGCGCCACTGTGCGACTTGTACCTTTATACTTGTATATGTCATCACACATACATATGCTCACGCCTGTATTCCCCGAAGGGGTAGGCAGAGGTGTTGTAATTACAACATTCACTTTTCACCAAAGATGATTAATTGCCAACGAGACAGATGGTGAGTCCATCGCCGTCTCAGACACTTTACATACGTCATTGAATTCCTTTTCAGAAATATGCAGGTTTCCTCACGATGTTTTCCTTCACCGTAAAGCACGTGGTAATACGGTAAAAACTTTATTTTTTTCTCAGTCTGTCTGTTTGGTAGAAACCTAATGTTACAAGGATAACGTTATATTTGTTTTATGAGTACGACTATGTGTGTGTGTGTGTAAATAAAGAACTATTTCTGTGCAAAATTCAAACCAAAAATAAACTTGCGAATGAAGCCGTGTGGACCACAACTAGTCGACATTAAATGATAAAAAAGTAATTGAGTGACATCAACCCTCAACCGCTGTGTAGCAATCTCTCAACGCATCCCGTTAGTGAATGTAATCCGTGACTTCCGTCGATAAATTCGTCAATCGGTCGGGATGGGCCGATGTGGGTCACGACTCACCCAGTGCTCATGTGGCCCGTGCACATGTGCGGGCTGGTCGGTCAATGACCAGGGCACGGCAGTAAAGGGGTGCGCGGGAGTTGGTGTTGGGTTATATTCAGTTCCTTATCAATTAGTTGTAGTAATATCAGAGAGCCGTGGTGGCCTTGAGTTTGAATCTCAGCGGGGCCTGTACCAATGAGATTTTCTAAAAAAACTTATGTACAGTGATGTCACACCACGTGCTTTACGGTGAAGGAAAACATCGTGAGGAAACCTGCATATTTCTGAGAAGTAATTCAAAGACGAATGTATAGTGCCTGATACGGCGTGGACTCACCATCTGTCACGTTGGCACTTAATCAAATTCGATGAAAAGTGGGTGTTGTGATTACAATACCTCTGCCTACCCCTTCGGGGAATACAGACGTGAGCATATGTATGTAAAATTTTTAGAAAAACTCATTGGTCTGGGTTTCGAACTTGCGTCGCTTGCGTAGCAGGAGACTGCTCAAACCCCGAGGCTACCACGGCTCTTTTATACACAAGTATAAATAATAATCACATATAACCAGGAATGTATGTACTTTTATGCAAAAAACCTGGGTATTTCCATTGATCAACTATTTTTGTATTACGATGCATTCACTATGGTATCGAAGCTTGAAAACACTTCTAAAAATAAGTACTTACACCCTTCATACAACTAACTTGTACATTGTATCCGACTGTCGACTAACACTGCACTGCAAAAACAACGTTAAGACATAAGAAAAAGGGTTTTAATTAGTACTAACGGTAGTATGCCAGCTTTAAAAGGAGTAATTGAATAGAACACAATTATAAGATTTAAAATTACCCTGCTTCATCCGCTACAGTTGATTTCAATGTGTATTCTTAGTTGTATAGAGTTGAAAATACTTTATCTTATAAATTGAAAGCGCACATGTCAGCTATTCCCCTAAACACGTGTTTCTTTGTCCTATTTTATTGCTTCTGGGGACCACACGCTGGGTTTGTTTTGAAAACAGAAATAAACATTATTATAAACAACTACCCACCCATCAAAAAGAAAAAAAAACTGCTAAACCTATATCTTATTATGTATACATACATACTTAGTACATACATACAGTAGATATAAATAAAATTGAAGTGTCAGTAATTGCAATAAGTGGATAACAAAGTATATAATACTAGCTGTGCCCGGCATACGTTATATTGCCATTTTTTTTCAAAGTCAAAGTCAAAGTCAAAAGTATCTTTATTCGATTAGACTTTTACAAAGCACTTTCAAATCGTCAGAATGACACAATTATACAGGATTATACATGCTACCGCCAGGTTCGGAAGGTTGCTTTTACTGAGAAGAACCTGGCAAGAAACTCAGTAATTACTCTTTTCAAAAATATTATACAATTTAAAGAATACAAAATAAATAATTTAAAAAACGTAAGCTCATGGACAATGTTCCAATGCACAAATGTCGATAAGAATTAACATAACAAAAGATCTAGTACATCTACTTATAACTAAATGCGTAGCTTGAGATGACCAGCCCCCACAAGCAGCACCTGTTCACAAGTATGACGTGAATGCCAGCCATTGACCTCCTCAACCATCATAGAGGGAAGTGGACAACCCGTCATCCAGACGCCGCCGCAAGCAAAGGCATTTTAGTGAGCTTGACAACTCAAGCCAGTCAAACAAAGATCAAAACTAATAAATATTAAGAATTGTAACATAAGTACAGTGTCCATGAGACTACTTACAATATTTATCTGGTAATACATTATTCCAAGTTTCTTTATCACATATATAATCACTAACTGTATAATAACCCTTTTTAAGTAACACAGATTTTACAGTCTCTTTAAATTTATCAAAGGGTAAATTTACAATACATGTAGGTAACTTATTATAAAAGCGTATACATTGCCCTAAAAATTTTTGGGGTGGACTACCCCTAACATTTAGGGGGATGAAAAATAGGTGTTGGCCGATTCTCAGACCTACCCGATCTGTACACAAAATTTCATACAAATCGGTCCAGCCGTTTCGGAGGAGTATGGCAACGAAAACTGTGACACGAGAATTTTATATATTAGATAAGGTACTGACATTCAAAATAAATTTGTAAAATGATTCTATGTCTGTCTATCTATTTGTGCCGGCCAATCACTTTTATTTACCGCGTAGAGTTAATTTAATGTATGATCCCCGGAACCCTAATGTTTTAAAAAAAAATTGGCATAAGTAACTGTATGTAACATTAGCTATCTGCCAGTGAAGGTCCCGTTAAAATCAGTCCAGCCGTTTCGGAGATTAGCCTGAACAAACAGAGAAAGACAAAAATATATTGTATTTTTATGCAAGTATCTACAGTAGGTACTCGCAAAAAAATTTCACATGCACATAGTGAAAAACTGTTATTTTAATTACAAACAGACACTTCAATTTTATTTATCTGTATTGATTATTGATACATTCCGAAGGAACAAAACTAATTTTGTCCGTTCGCGATCCCCAAAGCCGTAACACTAAGCTAAAATTATACTTAGTCCCCTATGGAACGTCGGGTGGTGCGGCTACTCTTGAGACTATCATTTAAAATTGTACCGATGCAATCACGAGCTATGAGCGCTGAACTTGAAGGCGCAGTAGTCATTTTATGAGTCTGTCTCTGTCTATCTTTATGACGCGAAGGGAATGAACATGATTTATTCAGTTCAGGCCCTGGTAAGGCACTTATTGATGTCGCAGAATTGGCAAGAACCTCAATTAATAAGTGCACAACATATATATAGAGTAGTATAGCCACAGAGGTCGCGGCTGCCTTGACCCGGTGACGCAGGACACAGGCATCCTACCTAGTAGCGACGCGTGCTTACTAATTTACTACCTATTCTGGTATACTTTGATTAGATTAATACTTAATTGAAACGTATAAACTAATAACTAAAGCCTTAAGAAATATAATCTAATAGCTATAATGGGGCTTTTCTCGCTCAGAGAATCAGCATTGCTATTCAACGTGGCAATGCTGCCTTCTTGACACCGATTTGAGCCAAATTTTCTACTAGTAAATAGTTTTAAGGCTATATAGATCAGATAAATAAGATTTGTATTTGGTTGAAAGTAAGTAAATAGCTAAAATATATTATTAAAAGGAGTCCCTGTAGGCAAGGTTCTGAAGATACTGGCAGCATTCCCCCTTTGGATGGCAAGACTAATTCTTTGTCCGAGGTGCCAGCTCTTCGGTCTACTGTGATGTCGACTAACCTTTTAGTTATTTCCCCCATGGACCAAGGGTCTCGATAAGGAATGGGACAAAAGGATATTTAAATTCGAACATTGGCTTATAATGAGCTACGAACTCGCAAGGTTTGGGCCACAAACGACACAGATGAAAGAAAGCTGGATGCAACTAAGATGCGGATGTTGAGATGGATGTGTGACGTAACGAGGCTGGACAAGGTAAGGAATGAGTATATAAGGGAAAGTCTGAAAGTAGCACCACTGACTGAAAAGTTGAAGAATTAAAATTTGTCGTGGTATGGACATGTTATGGGGAGGGATGATGATAATGTTGCCAAAAGCTTTTTGTTTATGAATGTGGATGGTTACAAGGGGAGAGGAAGACCTAAGAAACGATGGATGGATTCTGTCAAAGTTGATATGGCTACAATGGGAGTGAATACAGATATGACGGCTGATAGAGACATGGAAGAGAAGAACACATTGCGCCGACCACTAATAACATGGGATAAGGGCAGGAGGGTGATGAACTCGTTCGCGTAATTAAAGTAGGTACCCTCTATCACTCCTTGGAGTCAAATCTCCAACCGGCTTCACCGTGGAAAGGTAACAAACAGAAAGAGCCCACTTTGTTTTATTAGGCGACGCAAGTTCGAGTACCAGCGGGGCTTATACCAATGAACCTAAGGAAAACATGTGCAGTGATTTCACACCACGTGATTTACGGTGCTTAGGAACCTGCATGTTTCTGAGAAGTAATTCAAAGACGTATGTGTAGTGCCGAAGACGGCGATAGATCTGTCACGTTGGCACTTCTTGGAATACAGAAATGAGCATATTTATATATTTATCGTACATTAGCTGGTACATACGAATGTTGATATCATAATATATTCGGCAGATACCTAATCGGCAATACAGGGTGCGTAAATCTTCCAACTAGTATCTATAAATAATATTATTTACAACCATTCTGGTGAACTGGAATTCAAGATCAAAGAAATCTCAATTCTAATATATATCCGTTCCCAAATTATTCTTTCATGAATTCACCTTATAGAAGAGCATATAAACGTACTAAGAAATGTGGGTCGCAGCGATGAAGGTTTCTGAAGGTGACGCCAGAATCGTAAGTTTTCCTGCTTACCATCACAATAGTCACCAAAACGATTATTTAAACAAGAAACGATTATGATTACCAACATGATTTAATCAGAATTGGCTATATAAAAAAACAGCGGTATGAATAGGGCAGCGATTTTACAGCCCGAGCCTCATATTTAACAATCGCGTTTCGTAAGGAATCTTAAAATAAAAAAAAACCTTTTTCTGAAAAGCATAAGTTTCTTCTTATAACAACAGTAATCTTCTAGTAAGGGCCCGTTAAAATGGGTCAAACTATTTCAAAGATTAGCCCGAACAAACAGACAGATAGAAAGTATTTGAAAAGTATCGCCTGCTACGTAAGAGAAGAAAGTTAGAATCCCAGCGGGGCCAGTATCCATGAGTTCTTCTCAAAACTTATGTGCAGTGATTTCGCACCACGTGTTTAACAGTGAAGGAAAACATCGTGAGGATACCTGCATATGTCTGAGAGTAATTCAAAGACGTATGTATAGTGCGTGAGACCATCTGCCACGTTGGCACTTAATCATCTTCTGTGAAAAGTGGATGCTGTTGTTACAACACCTCTGCCTATATTTTCGGTGGATACAGTCATGAGCATATTTATGTATTTTAAATAGTACCGAGATAAATATGTATTATAATATTATATTATAAATACTCTAGACCTCTCAGAATAAGCTCCTTCGAATGAATTGAGCATTAAGCGGGTCCATGCTTGTCGGCGCCAGCGCAGCTGACGAGTGGACGCGATTAACCCGCGTTGTGGCCGGTACGTAGATATGATCGACCTTTGAATAAAACACCCATTTATAACAAGCTGCGTGCTCTATTATACTCATTCATCTATTCACAATTACTTAACAACCCATCTACTAGTGACAGACAGACAAAACAGCCCAAAATCAGAATGTTTTCTATATTATCCCATGAATGGTCTACCCTTTGATTTTATTACACCCCCACGTAACTTCGACTGCACTGCTATAACACCTCTATATGCCCTAATCTACCCATTGGTCCCTTATATGACCTCTTTTTAGGCGCACATTTTTGACACATAGCAAGTTTCAACTCTGTATATGACTTTAACTACTCCCTGAAATGACCTCTACTACACACTTTTATGACCTCCACTACACCTTTAGTACTTCCTTATATGAACTCAACTACATCTTTATATGACTTCCACTATAGTGGCCCCAGTTCTGACAACTTTAACCTCTTTTTTTAAGACACTAGACTAATATCATTGACATTATCTCCCTATTTCCGTTCCACTGCACCCCGCTATCAGCTCGACATTCATTCACAATTCATTCAAAGATCATTCTAGAGGAGTATCCGATATCAACACTAATATTATAAAGAGGAAAAAAATATTGTTATTTTTTTTGTTTTTTTGTTTGCATTGAATGGGCAGAGAAACTACTTGACAGATTTGAAAAATTCTTTCAGCAATGGATAGCTACATCTATCCGTTGCTGAAAGAATCAAACGTCAGCGAGTAACAAAGGTTATATTTTATCCCCGTACTTTCACGGGAACGGGAACTACGCGTGTGAAACCACGAGACGTCCGCTAGTTATTAATAGTTTCGTCATACGCAGATATTGTGCTCTCATGAATATATAAAATATACGAATTACCTGTTTGTTTATTTTAATGCATCTGTCACGTTGGTTGGTATCAAGGTTCACACCGGAGAGCTAAGAAATAAACAAGTGATAGATATACTAGCGGACGTCACGCGGTTTCGCCCGCGCAGTTCCCGTTCCCGTGGGAGTACGGAGATAAAATATCCTACTATCCTAATAGCCTACTAGCTAGTATATTTAGTTACATATAATATTTCGGCTTAAAATTGACAAAGTTTCATTCAAACTTTCATCCCTTATTTTATCCCTTTGGGGTTGAAATTAATCAAAATCCTTCTTATCGAATGCCTACGTCATAACATGTACCTGCATGCCAAATTTCAGCCCGATCCGTCCAGTGGTTTGGGCTGTGCGTTGATAGATCACTATGTCAATCACGTCAACTTTGAGTTATATATATTTAGATGTTCACCGGTCATAGTGTATCTTGCTAACAGTGAAAGAATTTTTCAAATCGGTTAAGTAGTTTCGGAGCCTATTTTTAACTTAAAATTAGAAGGAAGCGAATTTCAGTTCGATTATGTTATAATAATACCAAGGATATAGAAGTGTGGAGAGAGCGAATGATCATGCTTCAGCAAAGCAAAGATCTTCCATTGAGGCGGTTGCTATGTCTGGGGAACACCGACTCCAACAGTTCTAGTTGGAAGCTTGTATACACACTGCAATGCGCTCGAAAACTCTTATTGCGCGATTTAGGTTCTCGTGTATTTGTACTCAAACTTCGCATTTGTTAGCGAGTAGCGCCATCTATGTAGTGACTGGAGAAACGCTGTTACAGAAGTATCAGGATAAAAATTCCTTATTCCTAAGCCTGAAGGTACAAAATGCAACAGCGTAATGACTGTATCTTAAATGGAAATAGAGTTTCATAATCGCACATTTCCTTAGTACTGTATTTTATTAAAATATAAAAATTGGGAGATTTAATTTCTTTCCTTATGTACTTCGACAGAAAGGTCAATTTCTTATAAACACATTATGGTTATCGAATTACGGACGTTTTACCTATAAAAATAATATTAAAGTCATACATAATATATAAAGGCTGTGGAATTTTAGCGCAGGTTTTCGGCTGGTGGCACATCCATACAGATAAATAAAATTGAAGTGTCTGTTTGTAATTCCAAAATTACAGCTTTTCACTAAATGTATATGAAAGTATACACGGTACTGAAATTGAGAAACCAATTTCATAATTATTCTCTGTCTGTCTGTTTGTTCCGGCTAATCTTCAAAAAGACAGGGCAGTTTTTATCTTAAACAATAATAATTAGTGTTTCACGTGCCACCCATGAAATTATATCCACGCGGGTGAAATAGCGGGATACACTTAGTCTCACATAAAATTAAATGGATATATGCTCTTAACACGCGTTGCTTAAACGATAATAGTTACCCCCTGGCCCACATATCCGTTGATAAGCGTTATCAACGATAGGTAGGTGATTGACCCGACCTTATCAGGAAAGTGGGCCCCAACGCCATACCTCTACACACTACACTTACATAGATCTTCTATGTATATACATCTATACAGGTAAATACATTCTAAGAGTTTTGTAATTCAAAATTCACAGCGTTACACTAAATGCAATATAAAAATTAAAAAAAAAACCGAATTTTTCTGTCTGTCTATTTGCTTTCGCTAATCTCTGAAACGGCTGGACTGATTTACGGGACTATCGCTATCAGAAAGCTGATATTACAAGGAATACATAAGTCCTTTTTTATTTAAAAAATATAAGGGTACCGCGAAATAAAGTTCCTATTCCCAGAGATCCATGACTTTATTACCACCACCTCCACCGCAGAGATGAATACTCAAAATAAATATAAGTAATGTTAAAAAGATCAAAATTACCTTTACTAGCTACAGACGAGTTATTGTGTTGATAGCTAAGCAAAAGCCCAGCCGTGCCGTCCAACCCACAAATGTTCTCATTTTGAGTAGCCTTAAGCAATGTTATTTATGCTTAATTTTGTATTTATCAAAATTCTATGATATTTTTGAAAAGAGTAATTACAGATTTTCTTGCCTGGTCCTTCTCAGCGACCTTCCTAACTTGGCGGCAACATTTATAAATAGTCTAATCAAATAAAAATATTTTTGAGTTTTGGGCTTGTATTTTGATAAAGTCTCGTGTCATATTGCTGTTCACTTTTGCACACGACACCCATTTGATTGGCTCGACTCGATTGCGAACAATAACCAAATATGACTCAGTAGGACGCATTTTATTAAGGCTAACATAATTTGAATAATTGAGGACAAATCTGGCTCACGGGCTTATTAATTTATTAGTTACATCGACTGGAATCATTAATATATTGTGTCTGCTGTCGTTTGTAAACAATCGACCGTGGTCATTAAGACAACACACATCAATAAACGAACACATGCACTAATAAATGTCCCCACATGTATTTATAAAACAGAAGTACTAAAGTAGTTTTATAATCCAAATATTTGGCTTCACAGACAGACAGACTGACGGACAGTCAAAGTAATTCGTGCATCAAAATTGAAGACTAATGATCTTAATAATGGCACAGCAGTGATGGCCGAGGGGTTTTGAGTAGCCCACTAAGCAGAAGACTCAAGTACAAATCCCGGCGGTCTGTCTGTCAGAGAGATTTTCAACTTGAACGTAGTGATTTCACACCACGAGCTTTTCGGAGAAGACGTTCAAAGACATATGTATCGTGTCTGAGACGGCGATGGCTCACCATTTGTAACGATGGCCAGCGATGCGCAATTGTGAGGTTTTCCTCCGAGTTAACCATGGACTCGTTCTGGCGATGAAGCAATCGAGAGATTTTTCGATTGTTTCAGAGTCGTACCGAATGGAAAAGATTGTCGGCTGACGCCATGACTCGGTACCATTGACTGCGATGAAAATAATCGCGATGCATCGAGGAACGATCGCAATTAACCTCTCGCCATCGCGCAGTGTTGCTAAGAGTCTTTGCTTATCCCTTCGGGTCCCTTTAAGTATCATCACGATCGAAAATTAAAGCCTTGTTTTCCTAGACGATACAGCTATCTACGCCCATAACCTCAACCACAGCCAATTATTATAGAACAGCTAGATGGCATCAGCCCGCGACGTGCCTCACTAAAATTATGTAAGTAACAAGCTAATAAGGATAGCAATAAACGCCTACACGGGTAACCACAATACTATGTTGAACTTCATAAAGAAATGTACTCTGACTTGGACTTGTTATTCTCTCCATAAACATACATACTCTACTTGATGTTTGGTTTTTGAATGTGGATTATGATACAATAGACATTTAGCTACTCTAGACCAGATGCCCCGGAAAGCTTATAAGGGGAGAGGAATACCAATGAAACGATGAGCGAATACAGATGTGACGGCAAATTTAAAAATCATATATAACGACCACAAATAAGATCAGCAGGAGGAAGACAATGATAAAGACACGATGTAGTGAAATCGATTTGATCAGATCTTCAGTTTGAAGAATTGACGCCTCCAATAAGACTGTCTAGATTTATGAGGTGCTTGCCACCTTGATACAATAAAATTAAAGGCTTTTATCAGAATTCCAAAAAGAAATATCTAACATGATGAATAATGGATAGGAAAGGATTATTTATACCTCAAACCAAAGTCTGACATCTATACTGCTATAATAAAGAGGTTTTGTGGGTTTTACGTATGTATGGAGAAGCCAATCCTGGCAACTAGGTAATACAATTTAAAAACATATTCACCGATGTATGGAATGGAATTTTTTGGACTGGATATACTCAGCACAGAAGCCAGTCTGTTAATAAAACGCAAATTAAAGCAACTTCACACTAAAATGTTTGAATTTATTCCAATCACGTAAAATTCTCGGAAAGCTGAGGTGAATTTTATCGAATACTCGTACGAGCGATGTCTACCTATGTCACTGCCCCCAGATTTGTATCTGAGATCTGTGATCTTAACGATTTAGATATAAGTCTATATAGTCTAAGCAGGCATATAACATACGTTTTATTACTTTACCAACAACTTTAAGAGAGAAGCATAACAGGACTTTAAAAACACGAAATTTGGAGCTGCTCGACTGAGAACAGGAGGCCTATCAAGAACGTATGAAGAACTTCTGAGCTTTGACGTTTAATTTTTGTACCATAAAGTTAAACTTCAAAGTCAAGCAGTCTTAATACGCGCTGCTTTAACGATCATACTTAGTCCCCTGTAATATGGAGGATTACAGAAGATACCAGACAAATAATACTACATTAGAGAAGGCCTGTGTTCGTGCTTTAAGGACATAAGTGCTCCATGAACGCTGTGCACTGTACAGGGCGCTGTGCTCACTATAGTAAATTAGTGTAACCTTATGTTAGTGCAACGATTCCATCTATACTAATATTATTAATGCCAAAGGGTCTGTCTTCCTGTCTGTCTGTTAGCGGCCAAACCAAACATCTGAAATTTGGCACAGGGATAGCTTAGACCTTTAGGACAGACATAGGGTACTTAAAAAATCATTGATTTATATTTCATTAATATTATGGACAAATATCGCTAAACGGACACATACACAATAATAGTGCCAATAAAGTGTATTAACATTCAATAGAGTGTTGTCAAAATTCACAATATTACTCTTTTATTTTCTGTCAAAATAATGTCAATTTGAAATTAGCAAACGTGCTTCTAAGTGTATCATGGAAATAAGAGGTCATGGTAGGGCCCCTGGGCTACACTTGTTCGCCACCATCTTACTCCAAATAGGGTCACACTACGGTAGTAATTAACAAATCCTCGCCAATTCCACATGCCATTTATAAAGCTATCAATACATTTGAAACAACTTGTTTACTCACTTTATGGCTTGCTAAGTTAATATGTACTTACACTACTTGATAAGTAGGACTATAGTTATTTATTCAGGACAGTTCAAGTATGTGTTGACAAGAAGGCATTATTGACATGTTCTGAGGAGAAATTTCACCAAAGATTATTAAGTGCCAACGTGACATAGGGTGATTCCATTGCCGTCTTAGGCACTATAAATCTTTGCATTACTTCTCAGGCATATGTTACAAATACAGGTTTCCTGACGATGTGTTCCTTCACCGTAAAGCACCGCAAATAACCTGACCTGAGCAACCACTTTATAAGGACATTCTGTAATCTGAATTGAACCGACGATATCACATTGCTTCAGCAAGCAATGTCTCAAAAGCACACACCAAACCCACCATTGTTCCGTCCTCGCCGGCGAGGCTCGTCGCGAACTCTACGTCATCGTCCCCCCCGTCCTCTGCTAGGGCCGGCGCGCGCCGAGCCACTAGCCTTAAACATGTCCCTAAATTACACCACTCAGATCCAGCTCCCTAGCTCATCCCCCAGCAACGCCCTAAGCCGAGGTCCGAGCCCCGCACCGGGGTGCCCTTAGCTGTGTTGCTTAGTTTTCAAGTATTAGCTCGGCTGGAGGCCCTTGGGTCTCGCCCTTTAGTCCGGTTAAGCAGTGGAAGTAACTCCCCCCTACCAACTGCGAGAGTCCATATCGAAAAAAAAAAAAAACTGAATTGAACCAATAGTCAGACTTTCCTAGGCTTCCGACTTACCTGTAACGATTGCCAAGGTTGTTAAATCGGCAACCGTTGATGGCTTAACGTGCTCTCAAAGGCAAGGGGGCAACCCGGGCGGTCACCATCCAACTCATTGAAAATGAAAATGAAAAATGCTTTATTTAGTTGGACCTGGTAAAGCACTTAAGAAGGTTGAAGAATTGAACACCGGGTCGGAAACTAGCCTTCTGAGAAAAACCCTGATAAGCTTACATTTGGAAACGGTAGTAAATTTACCTTAGTTAAAAAAAATACGTTCAACGAGTGCTCCAAGTGTTTTTTTGAAATTCTCTCCCTTCGTAACGCGTGTATAATGGAAACCAAATCCTCCATTGAAGACACAAATTATCATTTAAAGAGGTAGCCATTGCAATAACGACGGTCACTTAAGAGCCATAAAGTCCATGTCATCGACAAGTTTTGAGGTCACTGCGCAACAATCTCGAGAAATGTAAACACTTCAAACATAAGCCTTGGGTGGGGATTACGATACAGAGGTGGGATTAAACAAGTGCAGAAAGGACAGCTAGTTCATTTGGTATGTTGGTAATAGGGGATGTTATAAACAAAGAGTGCGAGAAAGACAGGCAAAGGAATTGAAACTATATTTGTAGCTAGAGAAGTTATAATAAATAAATATTCGAAGGGGTAAGCAGAGGTGTTGTAACAACAGCACCTACATTTCACCGAATGCGATTGAGTGTCTCAGGCACTATACTATACGTCTTTGAATTACTTCTCAGACATATGCAGGCTTCCTCACGATGTTTTCCTTCAGCGTAAAGCACGTGGGGTGAAATGATTGCTGTTAAGTTTTAAGAACAACTCATTGGTACAGGCCGCTGGGATCGCGCAATCCTCACGGCCACCGCGGCACTTTTAATACTAGAAAATAATATATTACATGGGAAATATACAAAGAACCCCATGTTGTACTTATTCTATAAGGTGATTGTACACGGGCAAGCATCGCATCGCATATATTGCTGAATTGGAAAAAGGTGATATTTCCACAAGATTCTTGCATGTAATCTTCGAGAAACTAATGAGGGTTTCAAGCCAGTGTTTCTTAAATCTCCCGAAGACCTATGATTTGTAAGTATGTTCGTTTAATGGAATACGACACCATTGGTTTATGTTTAGTATACCTGACTGCTACTACACTAGGTGTCACGGATTCAATTCCCGCGTCAAGGCGAACATTTTATGTAATAAGCATTGGTGTTTGCCTGGTTTCTGGGTGTTTGGTACATATTAATAGTATTTATTTACAAAATCAAAGCTTCGATTAGTTTGCGAATATTCTATTCTAGAGATAACTTTCATTCTATGACTCCGTCCAGTATTTCCATACCATCTTAGCGGTTAGTGGGCGATAAGAAGGCATATTTTGACGTTTCGCAATTTAATTTGGCGAACGGCTAAAAAGGCAGCGGTGTGTGAGCGAGATTCGTCCTCGAGATAAGCGCCATTAAGGAGGCGCTTCAATGGAATCGTTACTAAACTATCTCATGACCCAAACAGTAATGGTCTTGGTAATAAGTAGGAATGATTAGGAGATGCGCCTTAATTTACAAACGAGTGGGTATGAAGAGATTGGGTTAAAATTGAGTTTCGTTTTGTAAGCGTGCAGCATCTAGAGTGTAAAGATGCGCCGGCGCATTAACGAAATGACGAACCGCAACGCAACAGCGCCATCTGTGAACCCTGTCTAGGTACTTCAATAAGTACGATTTTTGAAGTCATCTCTTGCAGATTAAGCTCCGGGAGCTATTTTTGCTTAGCCGGACTATGCCAAGACTATTTAAGCCTGACAAAAGTTTTAAGCAATATAGCTAAGGGCGCTCTAAAGTAGGTCTCGGACCCCTGCTTAGGGCGAGCGACCTAGGACCTAGTGCGAGTTTTTCTCTGCCGCCGTCATAAGTCACCGCGTCGACGTAAACGCAGATTTGTATAGGATCGGAACAGCGCCGTCTGTCGGCTTAAAGATGATACTATTGTGAGCCCACACAAATCTGCGTTTACGTCGACGCGATGACTTGTGACGGCGATTTTAAGAAAACTCGCAGTAGGCACTCAGAACGATACGATAGGAGCTCAACTCCAAATTTTGCGAAAATAAGTAAAGAGTATTGACAGACCTAAAAATGTATGTTTAACAGTAAAATACATGAGAGGAATAAACATTGCTGGTGGTATGGACATGTTATAGGGAAAGGGATGAGGATAATGTTACCAAAAGAGTTTTGTTTATGAATGTGGATGGTTACAAGGGGAGAGGAAGACCTAAGAAACGATGGATGGATTGTGTGAAAGATGACATCTAAAGAGAGAGAAGAGAAGAATACATTGCACCGACCACAAATAACATGGGATAAGGGCAGGAGGATGATGATGAGAAAAATTATAAGGATCATAACAGCTAACATAACTATGAACGAGATAAGCACCTTGCCTTCAACATAATAACACGAACACTGACAAAAAGTAGTCTCAAATACTTCCAAATATCATTAAACGTTTTTCCTATAATAAAATCATCCATATACGTATCTTTTAAATTAAGACGGAGAGTCACCAATATTTGTAAGCCCATGAAAGATGGCGCTTATGGCGCAGTTGTAAATAGTATTCTTTGAGATTTATTAGTTCTAGTTTAAGACGGCGGTTCAGTTATTTTGGTGGTAGTATAATGAATTAAACAAATCATTGTGTCATATAATCAATAGTTTTATGTCGTGATATAAGTTGTACAACGCGTAGGTGCGAATTGAACGCAAAAAGTGCGCGTAGGATGTGCGGAGTGCGTACGCGCAGGTTGTTGGTTTCTGTTTTGTTTGGACGGTGGTACTCGATAGTGAACAAATAATTAATATCATAAACATACTTACAGCTTAGTTAGAACTATTTCAAGTTCACAATACCTAAATAGATACGAATTTGCATAATAAAAGGTTATTGGAAAAAAAAATATGCTCCCGCCATCCCCGAAGGGGTAAGCAGAGGTGTTGTATCAACAACACCGACATTTCACCGAATACGATCAAGTGCCAACGTGACAGATGGTGAGTCCATCGCCGTCTCAGACACTTTTCATACGTCATTGAAATACTTCTCAGAAATATGCAGGTTTCCTCACGATGTTTTCCTTCACCGTAAAGCACGTGGTGTGAAATCACTGTATATAAGTTCTTTAGAAAAACTCATTGGTACAGGCCCCGCTGGGATTCGAACTTGCGTCGTTTGCGTAGCAGGCGACTGCTCAAACCCCGAGGCCACCACGGCTGAGGATATATATATTTTTAATTATTGTTAATTAATCTCCTTCGCGAAGTCTAGGATTGCTATTTCCTGGTGCTATAATGTATGAGACAGTCAATGTAATTAATTTGCCCGCTCCGTCTGTTTGTCTGAGTCAGTCGCCACGTGCTCCGCTGACATTTCCTTAATTATATTAATATATGTAACTATTGTGCTTCTTACTTAATTCGCTACTTATTACGTCGCTTAAATACTAAGCTAATTTACTTTAAGCTTAAAGCAGTTGATATTTCTTCCGTTCCCGAAATATATGCTCACGACATCCCCGAAGGGTCCCCGAAGGTAAGCCAACGTCTTTGAATAACTTCTCAGACATCTACAGGTTTCTTCACGATGTTTGCCTTCACCGTAAAGCACGTGGTTTGAAATAACTGCATATAAGTTTTTAGAAAAAGCTCATCGGTCCAGGCCATGCAGGGATTCGAACTTACGTCGCGGTGTTAGTTGTCAAAAACAGTTGTTATGACAGCTGTACCACTGGCACAACTGATCGGTATTGACATTTGAAAAAAAAATTCTGAGGCGTTTCCTTAATTTTGGAAGAAAAAACAAAAAATGACCATGATTGGTCCGCGTCCAACATGCCTTTACCTTCTTTTTATGCCCAGACATACACAAAGCCGCAAGGATATTGATACAATTTAAATCTCATTCCCCTACGTGGTGGTGGCGCCAGGAAGATGTCGTAAATCGAACACGCTGTAAATACTGCACTTACGCCAATTAAATAAACATAGAACGTCAATGTACTACACTCACCACGCATTGAATCATCAATCTGCAACAATTCAAAAAGGTTATAAGTACTGGGCCTTCAGACAAAGTAACGTTATCGTCACGCTTCGCTAATAGAAATGATACAATGGGAATGACATATGTCACGTGACTGATTTATTTATTCAATAATTAGAACGGCATACAATGCCAATTACACTAATCAGACACAGGTAATGCAATATACACATAAAATATAATATAAAAACTAAAAATAAAATATGAACGTTCATCCTTTCTCGCAGAACACCATGCACTCTAACAATAGCTTGTTCCATCCGTCATCAAACACATCCACAGTAGGGTTAGACTCCAGGAGAGCATATGTCATACCCATTCATTTACCACATTTAATATCGTTTCTATAAGCGCAAGCGCATGAGAGCTTAGTCTTATGTAGTAAAATAAGTACGATACGATTGTGTTTCTTATTTTCTACTAGCTGTTCCCCGCAGTTTTGCCCGCGTATACTTTACTGTGATATACCACAATTTATGTCAAATTACGGGAACGGTATAAAAAGTATCCTATGTCCTTGTTCAAAGTAACCTCCCCACAAATTTTCAGTCAAAACGGTTCAGCCGCTTTCGACTTATAAATAGTGTAACTAACACGACTTTCTTTTATATATGTATATAGATAGTGAAAATTGTATTAAGAAAGCACTTGCTAACTCGTGATCTGTAAACATATCTCAGAACAATAGGGGCTAAACTCCGAATTTTGCAAAAACGAATTAAGATCATAGACAATCCTAAAATTGTATGTTCTACCCAAAGTATAAATAAAACCTGAATATTTATTGTATTTCTCGACAAGACACAAATACAAAATACAAATAATTAATTTTGTAAACATAGGTTATGGGCAGCATACAGATATCGAGTACATGAAGTAGAATGTTTTGCCAACAGGCATACGAAATTACATTCATATTTTTTTCTTTATTAATGTTTTATAACTAGAATTTACTATAAAAATATTAAAAAATCTAATGCCCTGCAAATTTATGATTCCAAACTTGCCGGCCGATCTATGATTATATATGATTAGCAAAAACACTTGATTTTTTGCCCCCATCGTTCAAACCGTTAGAATGTTCAAATCATCTGATATTTTCAGGCTTACAGCCCTTGCAGCCTTGTCCGAGTAACTTGAGATGGGTTTAATCAATTTGTATGGAGATATTAATTAAAGATATTGCAAATTCTCGCTAAAGTCAACAAGAGCTACATAAATCAGTCGTTTGTAATGAAGGCCTTGCATCCATCGCAATCGTGCGCACGTGGCTGATCTACATAGCAATTAATTGGTTAATATTACCAATTAATACGACGGAACTACTGCCTGCCTTTGGACGTTACAACGGGAATGCGTTATCTATACTAATATATATCTATACATGTATAATCTCGCTGGCCTTATCTGATACATTGTTGGGGTCGGCACTTGATTCAACCCGATGTGGCTGTTCACCTGATTTTTATACGAAGCGACTGCCATCTGACCTTCGCAACCCCTTTGACGAGGAAAATTTGTGATCTGAGTTAAACAAACTATGTATCCATACATCTATACAGATAAATAAAATTGGAGCGTCTGTTTGTAATTTCAAATTAACAGCTTATCGCTAAATGCATATGAATGTTTATAAGTACGGTATTAAAATAAAGATTTTTTTATTCTTTTCTTTGCCTCTTGTCCGTCTGTCTGTCGGTCTCTCTGTTTGTTCTGGCGAATCTCCGAAACGACTAGACTGATTATAATAGGACTTTCACTGACAGCTGATGATCCAAGGAGTTATTTAGTTTATGTATAAGTATTAAAAAAAATACCTCTTAAATAAAGTCTAAGCAGGTAAAACCGCGGGACACAGCTAGAAATATAATAAACACACTCAAAAAAGTCTACTAAAATCTTTGTTTTTGAGTGTATTTGGTCATCATTTTAACTTTGAAAGTTAAAGTCATTTTATTATCAAAGGTAACTTCATCCGTAGGTAACGTTTGAGCTTATATACCTACCTGCGCAATAACAGCTCATGAATATGTTCTAAACATTTTAAACTATATAGGAAAATAACTGATTTCCGAAAATTGATGATTTTCCTTGTAGGAAAATGTTAATTATAGGAAGTCTATACTAATATTACAAAGAGGAAAGATTTGTCTGTAAGTATGTTTGTAACGAGTTGGCTCAAAAAATACTGGACCAATTTTAAAAATTCTTTCACCATTTGAATGCTTCATTATCACTGATTAATATAAGTTATATTTTATCCCCGTACTCCCACGGGAACGGGAACTACGCGGGTGAAACCGCATGACTCCCGCTAGTTTTAAATAATCGGTCACATACTAGGTGACTGGGACAAAGTGCTAGAAACATGAATATTCATAGACACGTCTCCTTCCTAGGGTTCTGAGCAAACTATACTCTGCGCATAATAAGCACGCTCTGTCACGTTGACACTTAATCATGTTAGGTGAATGTGGGTGTTGTTGTTTCAACACCTCTGCCTGCCCCTTCGGGACCCTTTTGGGATAGCTTGAGCATATATATTAAAACTCCAAAGCCTAAAGTTACATACATTTGTATAATACACACGTATGTTTAAAAAAGTTTGTAGAAAAATGCCCATCTAATAATATTTCGGGCTCCCCTCCTTAGACATTTATAAATAAACTCCAACCTAATGATGGCTTACTTATAACATACGAAATACGTACACAAGAACTACTACTACTTAGTCCCACGATTAATAAACATACTACAGTACTCTTCAAAATATAAGTTATCAGAAGTAAATATCAAGTTTAAAATTGCCGTGGTGGCTTTGAGGTTTGAGCAATCGCCAGCTACGCAAGCGACGCAAGTTCGAATCCCAGCGGGGCCTGTACCAATGAGTTTTTCTAAAAAACTTATGTACAGTGATTTCACACCACGTGCTTTACGGTGAAGGAAAACATCGTGAGGAAACCTGCATATTTCTGAGAAGTCATTCAATGACGTATGTAAAGTGTCTGAGACGGCGATGGACTCACCATCTGTCACGTTGGCACTTAATCATCTTCGGTGAAAAGCGGGTGTTGTGATTACAACACCTCTACCCCTTCGGGGAACACAGGCGTGAGCATATGTATGTATGTATGTAAATTAAAATCTTACTACCTTTCTCAAAACTAGCAGTTTTTTAACAATATAGCTACACATATTATAATATCAATGCTACCTACTTAGTTCCTAGATATAGTCAATTATGTTACTATATCCTTAGGGTAGTAGGGGAGCCCACGATGCTAAATGGGGATTTACTCGAGCGTCGTAGAGACCTATATGGGTTGGTTAAATGATAACAAGATTTTTTTTTATATGATATATACCTTTTCATCTGTGGGGGAAGCGGCTATAGCTTTTTAAATATGTAAAAAAAAACTCTTGCATGGACATCCTCGAGCGCGTCAGATATTGATAGCATCAATGCCCTACGTATTTTTAATAATGTGATCGTTTGCATGATGCGGGTGGTTGTATGTAAGGGTGCAGGTGACTGAGATATACAAACCGTGTTGGGCTCGGGGTTTAAGATTTAATTATATTCGGTGATATGTGTTTTTATTACAACCCCTCTACTTACCCCTTTGGGGACATATGTATAATTTTTATTTATTTATTTATTTATTTAAAAACTTTATGCACAAAGTACACAGGTGGACTTAATGCTAAAGCATTTTCTGCCAGTCAACCTTACAATGCAGGACAAACATAGAAGCGGGTGTGCTATATCATTAGGAAAAATAACATTAAAAACTGATTACATACTTAAAAACTAAACTAGTCTAACAAACACACATATGTCAGAGAATATGAATAAATATAATAATGAGAAGATGCAAATAAATATATAAACAAATTATACATAGAGTAAATAAATATTTAAAAAATAAAACAATATAATATATATAATATATATAATATATAAATATTATATAAATAAATACAATATAAATAAATATATAGATAACAGTGACACAGAAAAAAATTAAAAATAAAATGCATCAATAAACAGCAAAACTTAGGTGGAAATTTTTTGGTAGTGTTCTTTCACAAGACTCTTAAAAATAGCCTTGGAAGGACTTTTCCTTATTTTTGATGGAAGCTGATTCCATAAACGCACCGCAGTGACTCCGAAGGATTGATGCTCGCGAGAGGTAGAGTGTGTAGGAGTGCGAAGAAGAAGTGAAACAGTTGATCTGAGATGTAATTCGTGGGAATCGGAGAGGAAACTGAAAGAGTCTCTAAGGTAGATAGGAATTTTAGGATCATTAAGGATTGAAAAAAGCATATTGAGAATCCTGACATTCCTCCTCTCCCGGATCTTGAGCCAACCAAGTTAAATTTAAATTTACCAAAAACAAACAACCAAAAAAATATACATTTTTATGACATATATATATTTTTTACCTTAAGCCACGTCACCCCTTGTCAAAGGGGTCAGTCATGTTCTTAATTAATTTAAACCACATTAAAAATAAGGTTGTCCAATCAGAGATGTAAATATTTTGATGTCAATTCAAATATAACATACAGGATGTTCAATTTCCTACAAGCGGGCCATCCCAATGTGACAGAATTCCCCGCCCTTGTAATGTCAGCTCGCCCGCCCCACCCCACTGTCAGATCCAATAAGTGTCAAAAATATATCTTTTGTTTGTGCATTGTATCAAGACAATGGATTAGTATACGTTACTATACTTATCTAAATCTAAACCTATCTATACTTTATTCAAAACTGGCTGTACCCCGCGGTTTCGGTCGCGTAGACTCACTTAATTTCCAATATTTTTAGAAAAACTAAATAGATTATGTTACAAGGAGCAACATAAGTAAAAATACCGCTAAAATTAGCCAAACAGACGGACAGATAGAAAAAAAATTTTTTTTTATGTGAGTACCGTATGCCGTGATCTCATATGTATTTAGTGAAAAGCTGTCAATTTGGAATCACAAACAGACACTTCAATCTGTATAGATATAAATATATAGAATGACGCCTTTTAAGCCGGAAAGAATAGATTATAATAGGTGAAAATAAACATATCTACAAAAGATTACAGGTGTCCGTGACCTAACATGTAGACTTATCATAATTAAGCTGAAATTAATGAAAAAGGTAGGTATATATGTATAGGTATTATTAGAGGGTATATATGGAATAACCCGTAAGCCATTCGAAAATAAAAATAAAAGTACCTCCTATTTTTGACGAATGAATGAAAATGTGGTCCGTGAGTGAGCCGTGGTGACCTCGGGGTTTGAGCAGTCGTCTGCTACGCAAGCGACGCAAGTTCGAATCCCAGCGGGGTCTGTACCAATGAGTTTTTCTACAAATCTTATGTACAGTGATTTCAAACCACATTTCTGAGAGGTAATTCAAAGACGTGTGTATAGTGCCGGAGATGGCGATAGACTCACCATCTGTCAAGTTGGCACTTAATCAAATTCGGTGAAAAGTGGGTGTTGTGATAACAACACCTCTGTCTACCCCTTCGGAGAATACAGGCGTGAGCATATGTATGTATGAATGAAAATGAAAATAGATTTCATTCAGCCTGTGAGTGTCATTTCGAACGATTACCTCCTAGTTTCCTAACTAATTGTAAACCTTAGCTGTGCCCGCACTGTCTTTTCTAAGTACATCATCGCATCATCGTCCCTGACCTTATCCCATACACTGTTGGGGTCGGATGTGGCTGATCACTTGATTTTTATACGAAGCGACTGCCATCTGACTTTCGCAACCCCTTTAACGAGGAAAATCTGTGATCTGGGTCAAACCAGTTGTCAGACTATTTTATGCCTACGACTGACCTGTAACGATTGCCAAAGATGATAAATTGGCAACCGGGACCGACGGCTTAACGTGCTCTCCGAAGCACGAAGGGAACTCGGGCGGTCACCCAGCCAATTACTGACTAGGCTTAGGGTTGCTGATCGAATGATATGCGCAATAGAAACTGTGCCACAAGCTCCTCGTCCTTTCTAAGTACGTTAATGTCAGTTTACAATAACAGTAAAGAGATGCATGAAAGTTTAAATAAACCTTATTTATTAAACTAACTACAAAAAGGTAACCGAATTCCATATGAAATAACGCGCAGAAGAACAATAAAAAAATAGTACCTTATTTATTACATATTGCATTAATTTCAACCTTATATTAATAACGCTAAGGGTCATATTACAAACACACGGGCTTGCCATCTGTTTCCGCATAGTTCTGGCAAAATCAGAAATCTGATAATATCATAGCGCTTGATGACAAATTGTTTGTTATTATGGAGATAAGATCGACATTACGCGTTATATTTTGTACCAGCTATGCCCCGCGGTTTTAATCAATTTCGAAGCCGAAGTTACTCGTTGTACAATTTGCTATCTACCGTTGAAAGTCCCACTAAATTCAGCCCACCACAGACAGACTGAGAATAAATTAAAAACTGTTTTCGCATTTAGTAAAAGGCGGTTATTTGGGAATTACAAACAGACACTACAATTTTATTTATCTACATAGCTTTTTTACAAGGAGTAACTTAAGCTGAAAATGAAAATGATTTATTCAGTTCAGGCCCTGGTAAGGCACTTATGAACGTCGATGAATTTACCACCGGTTCGGAAACTAGCCTCCTGAGAAGAACCGGCAAGAAACTCAGTTAAAAACTATGAAGAACTTCTGAGCTTTGACGTCTTATTTAGGTACGTTTAATTAAATAAAATAAGTCCCGAATTCTTGGTGTTATGTTGTGGCCTTCTCAAAAATCTTCATACACCCCGAAGTACTCTATCTATAATATAACATATATCTATTATATACTCTAGTTATATAAGTATCGCGACGTACTTTGCATATTAAAAATAATGGTCTCCTACCGAATTTCGGCTACGGCGGCTAATCTCAACGAGGATCAGCCATGTGCGGAGGAGATATTATAGTGCACAAGTGTGTGCGCAAACACAGGTGCACTCTTTATTCCCTCACTCTCATAGTGGGATGGGAGGCAATCAGACACGACCGGAGAGAGATCAGGCGGAGGACCAACGGAGCAACGTGCGCCCCGAGGCACGGGGGTGGAAACACCACCAACTTCCAACCTCCGGGCATTTATTGTGAATTTCTTGACATAAAAACCTATTATCTATTTTTGACCCGACCTGGAAATCAAACCCGGGACCTAGGGATTGACAGGCAAACTTACCACTAGACCAATAGAATTGAGGAGAATAAGTAAGTAACGTCTCTCCGTGATCCGTGGTTAGCACTGTATGGAAAGATCTATGGGGTTGTGTAACCAGCATCAATTCTACCTTATAGAGATGAACCTCATTTGTATGGAGATGCACTCAGGCAAATGGTGTGAACATAAAAATATATGTAATATAAACACACGGCGTCTAATGCACCGCACCAAAATATATGCGGCCATCTGTCTGTTGCGTAATTTGACACTGATTTAGGGCTGGCATACTAGGGTATTCGTATCTATCAATGCAGATAAATAAAATGGAAGTGTCTGTTTGTATTTGCATATGAAAATATAAACGATACTGACATAGAAAAAACAATTATTAAAAATCATCTGTCTGTCTGTTGTTCCGGCTAATCTCCGAAACGGCTGAACCGATTTGAGCGGGACTTTCACTGGCAGATAGCTAATGTTACAAGGAGTAACTTAAGCTACTATTAATACAAAAAATATTCTGGTTCCGCGGGCCATCCTTAATATTTAGTCTACGCGCGTGAAACCGCGGGGCACAGTTAGTTTATTTCTATAACTTACCAAAATGTACATTAATGATTTATGATTGATGCAAGGGTACCAGCAATAATTAACCAAATCATTGGAAAATGTTCGCCAAACGGCTAGGCAAATTATTTAATTTTAATGAGTATTCATGGTAAAAATAACGATATGAGCCAATTATTAAAACGGAATCCATTCGTTTATTAATTTTATTTAACGCTTCGATGGATATTAATGAGACTTAGCGTAATTAAAGCTATTAATTTAACAGTTAACCCTTGGTGCTAATAAGTCTTAATGGATTAGCTATTTTACGAACGAATAAATACCGAAACATTAAATTTAATAGATAAGTTAAAGCATTATATGTATGTAATAAATCACAGTTCAATCCCGTATAGGACAGCCCTATTCCCTAAACCCGCATGCTCCTTTTGGGGCACATGTAAAAAGGCCATCAGCCCGGGAACTGTACCCGCATCCCGTGTTTATGTACACTTTACGATGCTAACTAGTGTTACAACACAATACTGCACACATAGGCCCCTCCTATATCCGTTAAGAACTATTCCTTCCTGGGGGCCAACTACATACATACATATGCTCACGCCTGTATCCCAGGGGGGTAGGCAGAGACCACCGTTTGCCACATGCTACGATCCTTACATACTTCTTTCGCTTCATCCACATTCATGCATCTCTTCATACACTTTCTTCGGTTACGAGTGCTCCGAATTTGAAAAGAGAAGAGAAAAAGAAAAATACTATTAATTTGATCATAGTAGTTGTTCCTTGGACGCCCTCTACCGACACTTCCGGTCACATTCGCTCTATAAACTCCTTTCGTTAATCGCCTTTCACTCATCCTTTCGATATGTCCAAACCATCTCAACATACTTTTTCAATTTAAAATTGAAACGTCAAAACATAGGCTGAAAATTAAAATTATTTATTTAGTTTAGGCCCTGGTAAGGCACTTATGAACGTCGAAGAATTGACCACCGGTTCGGAAACAAACCTTCTGAGAAGAACCGACAAGAAACTCAGTTAAAAACTATGAAAAACTTTTGAGCTTTGACGTCTCATTAAGATAAGTTCTTAATACGCTCTGCTTAAACCGATGATGGTAGACCCTCAGTCCGCCTGATGGTAACCGGATACTGTGGCCTATGACAGTGACCATCACCAAGAGTGTCCACTCGCCCATAGTCTACCTTATAAATAACAAAATCATTGGCTCTACATCACAACGCATCCAACCGCCCCCTTGCGGAATTGATCACAATTATACCCCTAATAGCGTGTTTTCTTGCTGCAATCTTCTGGAGGTACATTCCCCAATCGGGCAGCACCGACTTTCGTACGGAAGGTCCCCTAATGGTGTCTTAAAACCCTATCATACTCCCTTATGGCATGAAAGTAAAACCTACCCACGTTCAAAATCAGCTAAAACTCTTCCTTTATCATTTTCCAAGCTCAAAAAATCACAATATTCTAATTATCCTTCGAATACACTTCGAATGTACCAAACGCAAAAATCTAAACACGCACAGTTCATCGCCAGACAGCCGTTATACTTTCACTCAAAAATGTACTCTATTTCGTAGCGACACAGATAAAATCTCGCTGAAACCTGTTACACAGTGACAAAGCGCGTCTGTTCCCTTAAAGAACCGTAAAAGGGTTTACGACGATGATCACGAAAGGGAATAAAGTAAACTGAAGGGAACATTAACATTTTAGGATAAACAGGCGGTGGTGAATTACAACTTGGAAAAACAGACACGGAAAGAATTTTGTCCTCGGTTTTTCGTAAGAAAAGACTGCCCAAGCCGAGTATGTAGGTAAGAGTAGTAGTACATTACAATGCCGATAGATGGGGCTAATTAAACTGAATCGCGCTATAGAGATTCACAGCGTTATACATATATACTAAGACTAAGACAGTCAATTTAAATTTGATCCCAAGTATGTACCTATTCAAAGGTCAAAGTACTGTTTTGTTAAGACAACCTTTTTGATGAAAAATGTATACAGATAAATAAAATTGAAGTGTTTGTAATTCCAAAATACGCCTACGCGGGTGAAACCGCCGGGCTCAGATAGTTGAATATATAATGTCACACAATATTGGTAGTTACTTTGCTTAGTCCTGTTAGGGAAGAAATAATATAGCTTGTCAAATTGAGATTCTATTTATTTATGTCAAAATATACGTTATTCATGTACTACATTTAAAATTAAATTAATTAATAAGTGTTACATAACTCAAAACCTTAAAAATATAATCTAATAACTAAAAACCTAAGTGAAAAAGAAAAATATAATAAAAATAAAAATTATAAATAAAACACGGAATTTAAATTAGTGTCTGCGGGAATGGTGCCCAGTAAGCTGGCTGCGTTACCTCGTGGGATCGCTAAGCTAATCCTCTGACCGAGGTAAGAACCAGCTCGACCCTCACCAGAGACGTCAACCAAGCGTTTTGAAAGATCCTTAAAAAGGACTTTCGCATTTGGCCCCCATGGCCCCAAAGCCCCAAAAAAATTTGGTTTTTTCAAGTCGGGTGCTAAGTTCACATAGCTCCCCAAAGTCTCAACCCCAAACGGCAAAAATATATATAATAAATATATAAATATATTTCCGCCGCTTGAAGTTTTCTGCCCACACTGCCGCCGCCACTGCTTGCTTCGAAGTCGAGTTTAAGTGGCAGCGAGCAAGTGAGCTTGTTATTATGCCTTCGTTTTGTCGATAGCGTAAAGCTTGAAATAGCGCCCCTCTATTTACTTAACAAAGCTGCAATGCGGGATTACACTCCGCCGATACATTAGTGATGCTCTATAAATAATTATTAGATATGTACAATAGTCTATAACATGGGGAAGTATATCGATTATATTTTCCTTCGTTCAATACTCTATTTGTTTCAGAACAAAAACAAGTTACTTATATTTGAATACTATGGATTTTTAGATAAATATTCCGTAAATCACTGGCAAGTAGAGACGGATTACATTATGCACTCTAATATGCCTTGCCTTAGAAATGTAACTAATTAGGGAACTAAAGATAGTTTGAACATGAACTAGCATACCTACATGCAATCCGTTATGATCGATACTGAAATGCGGGCCTTCCTTCACTACCCCAAGTATTGAGTTTAAAGTTGACGATATCGCCTGGGAATTTTCCTCATTTTGTATGGGGACATAAAAGCGTTCCTAACTGAAAATGTAGGAAATTAGGAGTACCACGTTTACACAGCTTACAGAAGGGATGGGAGTGAGGACAAATAATGAATCGATAAAAAAATTAAGTGATGCGCAGATTGCCAGATTATTTAGCAACATCACTGATAGGCTATCATTGTGTTACATATTGTATAACACTGAACGAATAGACGTATTTGTGTTATCTGTGAATATGCCATAGGAAGTCTGTGTGTCAATTGATCGATATAGAGATGTAATATCTGTGTAAACACTCTATATTTTAAGAATTATTGTCTACCTTTAGATATAATCATTACGAGGGATTTTGGAACGTGTCAAGGGCCGTGACCGTTACGACTGTGGGTCCTACCTTTGTGCAACTCCACCATACGTCTTCAAAGTACTTGTATACTATAATATTGTACTACAATAAACGATCTACACCAGCCTCATCATTTCACACATTGCACTCTTAAGTATAAGCAAGGAAAGAATGAGAATAATCCGGCCCTGCCCGTTAAACATCAATCAAAATAAATTTCACGCTGCTGTAGAACAAGTTGGCAATTACAACACAATTATAAGATTGATATATTATATTATATTATGATATAAACGCATGAAATCAATCAGCATACGCTGTGATCGATGCATTTCACATGATGAAAGATATCGCAATGGTTAGGTATGCCGACAAAAATCTGGGGCACGGATCGACAGACGTAGTTACAATGATAATGGTAAGTGTGGGAGGCATTACAATATTAATGTTAATGTGACATGACAGGGAATAATAATTAAATTGCTGAAATTCTAGGCTCGGCAAGAAACGGCATATTAGGCTTGATGTACGTATAGGCCCAGCAAAGATCAATCGCTTAAAAAAAATGCGGACGTAAATAATTTACATACATATACTCACACCTGTAATCCCCGAAGGGGTAGGCAGAGGTGTTGTAATCACAACACCCACTTTTCACCGAAGATGATTATGTGCCAACGTGACAGATGGTGCGTCTATCGCCGTCGCAGACACTATACATACGTCTTTGAATTACTTCTCAGAAATATGCAGGTTTCCTCACGATGTTTTCCTTCACCATAAAGCACGTGGTGTGAAATCACTGTACATAAGTTTTTTAGAAAACTCATTGGTACAGGCCCGCTGGGATTTGAACTTGCGTCACTTGCTTAGCGGGCGACTACTAAAACCCCAAGGCCACCACGGCTCTCTAATAATTTATTCAGCTAATACCCTTATCACCCTTAAAAAACATCGAGAAAATTACTTCTGAGAACAAACGAAACTCAGCTGGCATCTTATACTTGTCATCAAAAAAAAAACTCTCGCATGGAAATTGAAATATAAGTTAATATTGTTAACATTTTCACAAAATTACAAGGAAACCTGTCTAGAAATGTATGAATTTGATTCGGTCATAGCATTTTTTAATTAGTGATCAATAACTGTGACAGTTGAGTGAGTGAGTTCACACGATGCGAGATTTTTGTGACAATCTTTTGTCCGATTTTCTCGGCCCTTTCTTAATGAGAATTTTCGATGTATTTTAATTGATTGATTTATCGACTACGTGAGAACAACCTTCATTCATCCTTACATATAGTATACAGAACCTGGTTGACCAGGTTTTCTCATATATAATTGCTAAAAAAAAAGGAAAAGAAAAATATTTTACCGGTGTACGTTAGTCTCGAGCCAGGGTTCACGTTTGAGCTACCATAACTTGACAGATGTCGGCGAAATTTACAGTCGTATTGTATGAGTTTTTCAGTGCCTGAAAACATGGTCAAAACGATGTTTTCCAAAAATTTTACCTAGAAGACTTCAAAGATATATTTTTTCCCTTGCATATAAATATATACAATCTGAATCACGGAAAAGGCTCCAACGATTTTCGTAAAATTTTATGAGGCTTATACAAGAATTGCTCGTTTAAAGGTACAACAGCTGTATATACACCGGAGATTCTAATGATCTAGATCTGTATAGACAGCATGTCACAAACACGTTGGTGAATTAAAACAATATAATTTCACAGACAATAGCGTCCCACGTGCGCGGTGACATGCGATGGCATACCTGAACGAGCAGCCACGCCTCGCCGAATACCGTGCAGTGACTACACCAAATACCAGAGCTATCTAGATCTGCTACCTACACGTTGATCTTCAAAAATCAAGGGACACGAGAAGAAATATAATGAAAAAAAAGGTCATATTCGAAGCACTCATTGCCTAAGCAAAATGAAAATGTTTTATTCAGTTTAGGCCCTGGTAAGGCACTTATGAATGTCGAGGAATGTACCACCGGTTCGGAAACTAGCCTTCTCAGAAGAACCGGCAAGAAACTCAGCTGGCATCATGTACATTTTATTACACTATATACAACGATAATAACAAAAAAAACATATAAATTATTCAGGAGATGCATAACGTAGGCGAAGCGAAAGAAGTATGAAAAAGCTAAAGATCCCAGCATGTGGCGAAATCTGAATCTCTGCCTCTGCCCATGGGATACAGGCGTGAGCAAATACCTGTATAACAATTAAATAGAAGCCGTCAAAAAAGCCCTGGTGGCCTTGGGGTTTGAGCAATCGCCTGCTACGCAAGCGACGCAAGTTCTAATCCAAGCATGGGCTTTTATTTAGAAAAACTTACGTGCAGTGATTTCACACCACGTGTTTTATGGTGAAGGAAAACATCGTGAGGAAACCTGCATATATCTGAGAAGTAATTCAAAGACGTATGTATAGTGGCTTAGACGGCGATGGACTCACCATCTGTCACGTTGGCATTTCATCATATTCGGTGAAATGTTGGTGTTGTCGTCACACCTCTGCTTACCTCTTCTGGGAAGGCTTGAGAATATTTATTTTTATTTTACAAAAGACCAGATTTTAGATGAAAACAACATATCTGAGTTCACAACAATAAAAAAACCGTGTGAAAATGTTTGTATGTTGCGTGATCCAAATATCAACAGACCACCGTAACTTAAGTATGCTGTGTTTACCATCCTGCAGTACCTACGTAAGCTTTGCTCCGCACCTAAATGTAACACTGATTTTTAATACAAAACTTGCGTCATCAACATATAGCAAGCCATACAGATAAATAAAATGTAAGTGTCTGTTTGTAGTTTCAAATTGACATATTTTCACTAAATGTACGTAAAAGTGGTACTCATACAGATAAATAAAATGTATCTGTTTGTTTGTATAATACATTTTGAGGTCTGTCTTAAATTAAAATAATAATTTTTGGGTGCGATAAGTCCTTGTGTAGAAGACCTACAGTAGGCTTCTATTTAATATATGTGACTTCCAACATATAATATGCTAATAAACAAAACATATTCATAACCTGTCAGACCAGAATGTAATTAACATGTATTAACCTATTCACTTTTCTTCCTGCAATACTTCCGGATCCGCTTTTAGCTCGACCATAAAGGACGCTTGTGACGAGAAAGTACTGTATTTATTAAGAACATTTTCATGAACTCAAACCCAAAAATATCTTTCTTTATTCGATTAAAATTTTCACAAAGTACGTTCAAATCATCAGAATGACATAATTATACAGTATTATACATGCTACCGCCAGGTTCGGAAGGTTGCTTTTACTGAGAAGAACCTGGCAAGAAACTCAGTAATTACATAAATACATATGCTCACGCCTGTATTCCCCGAAGGGGTAGGCAGAGGTGTTGTTATCACAACACCCAATTTTCACCGAATTTGATTAAGTGCTCAGGCACTATACATACGTCTTTGAATTACTTCTCAGAAATATGCAGGTTTCCTCACGATGTTTTCCTTCACGTAAAGCACGTGGTGTGAAATCACTGTACATAAGTTTTTTAGAAAAACTCATTGGTGCAGGCCCGGCTGGGATTCGAACTTACTTAAGTAATTACACTTTTCAAAAATATTATGCAACTAGCTCAGCCCTGTTTCACGCACGTAGATTTGGTTTAATGCTTAATTTCGCCGGAAGCCTGATATTTTTTATACATAAAAGTAAGCCTAAGTTACTCCTTGAAACATCAGCAACCTGCCAAAAGTCCCCTTAAAATCAGTCCAGACGTTTCAGATATTAGCCGGGACAAACAGACAGACAGTCCGACAGACTGACAGAGAAAAACCTATATACTTTCAAATACATGGAGTAATGAGCTGTTAATTTGGTATCACAAACAGACACTTCAATTTTATTTATCAGTATAGATAAAAAAAATAAAAAATAATTCACATAAGAAATGTAAGCTCATGGACACAGTTCCAATGCACAAATGTCGATAAAAGTTAAAATAAGTACTTAAATAGTAGTTTTACTTACATTAAATGTGTAGCTTGAGATGACCAGTTACTGACAATGAATGCTAGCTAATTCCTAGGATTAACCTCTCGCATATTTGGTATTATCTCGAAATACCAAAAGCATTCAAAGTAATCGTTCTAAATATAACCTGTTATCATTTTTACAGGTACGGCTACACCTGAGGAAGCGCGATTACGATTTTTTTTATCGATAGCGCCACGGATACAACTTACTAGCTCCTGCCTGACTTCATTCAAACTAACATTAGATAGATAAAAAGTATTGAGAGAGATAATACAGGAAATAAACTACCTTTGTTCCAAAATTCCTCCAAATCCGTTGAGCCGTGGTGGCCTTGAGGTTTGAGCAGTCGCCTGCTACGCAAGCGACGCAAGTTCGAGACCCAGCGAGACCTGTACCAATGAGTTTTTCTAAAAAAAAACTTATGTATAGTGACACACCACGTGCTTTACGGTAAACTCAAACTCAAACTCAAAATATCTTCATTTGATTAGACTTCTTACAAAGTACTTTCAAATCGTCAGAAGGACACAAAATACATTATACATGATTATAAATGTTACCACCGGGTTCGGAAGGTAGCTTTTGTTGAGAAGAACCCGGCAAGAAAAGGAAAACATCGTGAGGAAATATGCATATTTCTAAGAAGTAATTCAATGACGTATGTAAAGTGTCTGAGACGGCGATGGACTCACCATCTGTCAAGTTGGCACTTAATCATCTTCGGTGAAAAGTGGGTGTTGTGATTACAACACGTCAACCTTCGGGGAATACAGGAGTGAGCATATGTATGATGTAATATTAAAAAATATTTCCCCATAGTCAGGATTTAGCTAAATTAATGTATAGACAAACTCATTCTTCTTCTCATCGTGTCTGTTTAACGTAGTTTATTCGTAGTAGTTAGCCATCTTATCACAAGATGGCGTTGTATTGTTTTACATCTCGATGGTAAGATTCTCTTTTAGTTGTGTATATAGTTCGGTGTCAAACATCAATAGTGTGGTCTTCAAGGGAACCAATCAATATAGTGTCGAATCATTAAATACCAGGCCTGCTCAAGTTACGGTGTTTCATTCAACCAACCAAGGTCTGCTCCGACTGATCCTGGCTCCCAGGCCTAATTTGTCATACAAATTTGGTCCTTCGAGCCGGATCTTTATCATTAGATCCTCCCGCATGCAGCTGGTGAGGCACACAGGGCATGATATAAGGCCAAACTCATTAATAAATCGCTAAGAATTAAAGAGGAATTAATTACTCAGCTAACTTACACGTACAGTATACAAACCCGGCGCGGGTTACAGTGAAATAATTTTGGAATTTCATGAGAGACTAAAACTCGTTTATTTCATACTATTACATAAAAATGTATGACATTTTATGAAAACACTTCTTCACAAGTATATACTTTTATACACACATCAACGCAGCGTTACATTACGTCATTGAAACAGGGTATGTAACCATGATACGAAACATGCGAGTAACGAAAAGTATTCGTGAGTAACGTTTCGTTACTCGGTACTAGATGGCGTACCCGTTACTCAGTAACGAATACACACGGTTTGCTACAGCTCTACTAACTTGTTCCTTCGACTTCCTACTATCTCAATTCGTTTCACTAATGTAGTATGCGATAATATGTTTTTGTTTAAAGATATCACGCTTGTAAACACGTGGGTGCGAAATGTATCTAATAAGATTAATTCTTTTGTAGTACAACAATTTGTTTAATTTATCTATAAACTTACTAATCAAAGGTTATAAGCGAAAAACAAACGGGAGATCTCGTTTTGCTTTAGGATGTTATTACGTTAATGCATACCCGTTATAAAACCCCTGACTCATTCACTTAATACATAAGCCTCTTCGTAATTACTTACATCAATATTCATCATTTCATCAATCTGATAAATAAACTTGACGTGTCAGTTTGTAATTCTAAAATAACAGCGTCTCACAAAATTTACATGAAATGATATACGGTAATGATTTTTTTTTCTCCCTTAGTCTGTCTGTCCGTCTGTCTGTCTGTTTGTTTGTTCCGGCTAATCTCCGAAACGGCCGGACCGATTTTAACTGGCAGATAGCTAATATTACAAAGAGTAACTTAGGCTAATTTTGTTTAAAAAAACCTTAGCGTTTCGCGGGTCATCCATGAAATTAAATCTACGCGCGTGAAACCGGAAAAAATTTGATCAAGGAAGCAAAACTATCGATATCGGCACCAGCGTCCCTAGTTGCGGGGATGTTAATGACCTTGTATTTGAAAATAGCCCGACCACCGCACGCGCTGCGCTGGTAATAGAAATGTTAACTTTTATTGATACTAATTAGATGGAATATGTGTTTAGTCTACAGAGGGGTCGGTATAGGAATGCCAGTGGGATAAGACCGCCATATCCGTTTGTTTATTTAAATCCTCATTTCCTGATTTAATGACTGTAATAAGTAGTTAATGTTATAATTTCATCATAACTCATCATCACCGCCTGAACCCATACATTGTTGGGTTCGACATTTGATTCAACGCCATGTGGCTGATCACCTGATTTTTATACGAAGCGACTGCCATCTGACCTGCGCAACCCCTTTAACGAGGAAAATCTGTGATCTGGGTTAAACCAGTTGTCAGACTATTTTAGGCCTCCGACTGACCTGTGACGATTGCCAAAGGCTTAACGTGCTCTCCGAGGCACGGAGGGAACTCGGGCGGTCACCCATCCAATTACTACGGCTAGGGTTACGGTTACCTAACTTCGATATGCGCAACAGCAGTTGTTTCGTAAACTATTTAAATGAAATACAAAATTGCATGGGATAATAAAATGTACTATAAGTGCACCTTTATCTACCACTTCGGGGAATACATACGTGAGGATATGTATGTAGTTGGTTTGTATAACTGTATGACTATTACTGTGTAAACAATATTTTTATTTTTTGAAATTACAATCACAGATCGGCGAATTTAAATGAATAATCTTTGTTAGTTATTATTTTGCTAGGTTCTGAGTACAATGTGACTATTTTTATAGTTTAGTCTTAATTGTGAAGTGCCGCGAAATAAAAAAAAATGATTTTTTTTTAAAAACTTCTGGTTAAACATACATTTTAAGATCTATGCTCATAACTCGTTTTCGCAAATTTGGAGCTCCTATCGTTCAGAGTGACTAGTCCGAGATTTCTTAAAATCGCCATCACAAGTCATAGCGTAAACGCAGATTTTTATGAGCTCACAATAGTGTCGTCTTTAGGGCGACAGATGGCGCTGTTTCGGTCCTATACAAATCTGCGTTTACGTCGACGCAGTGACTTGTGACGCCGGCAGTGAAAAACTCGCACTAGGCTCTCAGTAGGTGCGATATGTAAATACATAGCAAAATAGTGAAACTCATTGGGCAGTGCGAATGTGATGGGAAGCACGTATACCCACGAATTAGCGAACACACCGATAACACACAATCACACATACTTTACAACTGTTACGACTTAATGCTGTGCAATTATCAATACGATAACCGATTGGGACGATTACCTATTATACTGGTATGCGAACAGGTGCCGTCACGAGCAATGAGCGCGCAATGACAATAGTGGGGATACTGGGCATGTTTCAATCACCTCGCGCAATACATTTAGACAGAGACAGACTCATAAAATTCAGAGATGTAACTTATCGAAGACTAGCGGACGTCAAGCGGTTTCTCCGGCGTAGTTCCTGTTCCCGTCGGAGTACGGGAATAAAATATGGCCTATATTTTTCGCTGATAATGTAGCTATCCATTGCTGAAAGAATTATTCAATTCGGTCCAGTACTTTTTGAGCCAATTTGCTACAAACATACTTCTTATAAATCTCTATTCTTTATAATATTACAAGCGGACGTCACGTGGTTCCATCCGCGTAGTGTCGATCCTGTGGGAGCACGAGGATAAAATATAGCCTATATTAATCGGTGAGAATGTAGCTATCCATTGCCGAAAGAATTTTTCAATTCGGTCTAGTAGTTTTTTAGTTTATTCATTACAAACATACACACAAAAATAGTAAAAAAAATTGGAGGTGTTGGTCGACAGTTTAGGGCTAGTGAGAAAATATGAATGAATTAAATAATATTGGGCTGAGTACCTACTTGAATATTTTGCTTATTTTGAACATTCAATAAAGCTCTTGATTGAAAGAAAAACTCTCATCATAATGAATGTATTAATAATAACTTTAAACGATAAATTAACAGCTCCAATTGAGTGCCCTCATAACTTAAGTGAAATAAGTGAATTGAACTTAGAAAGTGAATGGACCAAGATGACCCTTGTCTTAAGTTGTCCAGACGGTCGAGACTTGTGAGATATCCTTCCTTATTAATACTGACGAACTGAAATGTCTGACTGTGTATTCCCTTCTCGGATCCTGATATAGATAGGTTGGTACTCTTGACACTTTCTTGAAGTCTTTAAAGCCTTACAATTGAGTGTAAAATATATTTTGAGAACAATATGGATACAAAATTACTAGAAATAAGTAGTTAATATAGTAGTAAGGGCCCTGGGGTTTGAACAGTTGCCTGCTATGCAAACGAAGCAAGTTCGAATCCCAGCGCAGCCTGTACCAATGACTTTTCTAAAAACTTAAGTACAGTGATTTCAAACCACGTCCTTCACGGTGATGGAAAACATCGGGAGGCAACCTGCAAACGTCTGAGAAGTATTTCAAAGACGTATGTATAGTGCCTGAGACGGCGATAGACTCACCATCTATCACGTTGGCACTTAATAATCTTCGGTGAAAAGTGGGTGTTGTTGTTACAACACCTCTGCCTACCCCTTCGGGGAATACAGGCGTGACTATATGTTCAATTTACTTACTTTTGAAGTTGGTGTCAAATGTAGCATCATATTTTAATTTTAACATGATTCAATTATAATTTTAATATAATTTATTTTGCGGTAAACTTCACATATCACGAAAACAAGCATTTTCAACACGCACTAACATTTTACAATATCACAGAAGTCCTATCGGTATTAAAACGCGATGAAAACTGAAGGGTAGTAAGGGGGTTGGGGGTGGCAGACAGGCGGTAGGATTGACTCATGGCAATTTCAATGTATACTATGATTTCTATCAACCTTCCTATTAAGTACCTACTCTTTCGAACCCGTGTCGTGGTGATATTTCTTCTAGATATTCGTTTATTCTTCAATACAGTTCTGCCATTAAGTATATATATAATGTTATATTTCATTAAGTTCAAAGTTCAAAATGTCTTTATTTGATTAGACTTCTTACAAAGTACTTTCAAATCGTCAAAAGGACACAACAATATAGGATTATAGATGTTACCACCGGGTTCGGAAAGTTGCTTTTGTTGAGAAGAACCCGGCAAGAAATTCAACAATTACTCATTTAAAAAAAAATATTATACAATATTTTTGGTTACAGTATTTATATCTCATGAATATAAGCCCATGGACACAGATCAAATGCTCAATTGTCAAATATAATAACTAAAATATTACAAATATTTGTGAGCATGGAAAATTCATTATATGTATTTATTATAAACATATTACTTATAACTTCGAATATAATTTCTATTTTAAAATAGTGTGCGTGAAGAAAAACAAGTCTTGCATTTCGGGTATGGTGGCGCCATCTATCGAAAAGCAAGTGCAACTTTTAGGTATGTATGGAGGTCTACCAGAATCTGGCAATTGTGGAAATATTTTTTTAAGCGTGCAATACCGTGGTAATGGATACAACCCTGATATCAGTATTTTCACACGAAATTTATTTTGATAAGTGATAATTCATATTGCAATATAAAAAAATCACAATATCTTCATTTATTTTTTTGAGCCAAATGTTTCTAGTACATATACCTATTGTTAAATTACTGTAGGATTTTGAGTACTTGCTATGAAGGTAATAATTTGTGTATTAATACGACGTAATACAATTATTTCATATTTAAAGTACACACATACAAGAATACCAATAGTTTTCAATCTTAGATTTAAGATTGAAAACCCTCGGGTCTCGAAACATATTTGTTCACCATCTTGTGACATTATTATTAACCGAGTTCAAAATAAGGGGTCTATCAATTCGTCTGTATGTGTATTTATATAATTATTCTGGTTTATCTAAGGAGGAGCCACAACTGCCGATAAAATTACAAAATTTCGTAACTGTAGATACCGGCCCTGTGGCGCAATGGATAACGCGTCTGACTACGGATCAGAAGATTCCAGGTTCGAATCCTGGCAGGGTCGCACAGAATCATGTTTTTTTATTTTAAATTAGTAGATTGTAAACTTCAGTACTAACTAACTCTAAATATGATAATATAATAATAAAATCACATTATATTATCATATTTTTAACGCAATCATTTATTTCATTCAAATTTCTCGGTAGTAAGTAAAAAAAATTCACTGCCATTGAATAAGGATTTTTTTAAATTGCTATCAATATCTTTATATATAAAAATAAATTGCTTTTCGTTAGTCTCGCTAAAACTTGAGAATGGTTGGACCGATTTGGGTAATTTTGGTCTTGATATATTAGTGAAACTTCTGGGAAGGTTTAAACACTGAAAAACATAAATAATAAGCAAGGGAAAGGGTGATAAGAAGGTTCACCAGGTCAACTAGTAGTTAGATAAATAAGAAACCCGCCATGTGCGTGTCGGTCTCGCGCACGAAGGGTTCTGTACCATTATCTATAAAAACAGTATAAAAAAATACGTTTATTGTATGAGAGCCCTCTTAAAGATTTATTTAATTCGTTTTTCTATATTTGTTGTTATAGAGACAGCAAAAATACATTATCTGTGAAAATTTCAACCGTCTATCACGATTCATTAGACACATCCTGGTGACAGAGGGTGAGTCCATCGCCGTCTCAAACACTATACATAGGTCGTTGGATTACTTCTCAGACATATGCAGGTTTCTCATCTGGTTCCAGTACGTGGTGTGAAATTACAGTGCACGCCGCTGGGATTCGAACTTGCGTAGCAAAGAGCCTAGTGCGAGTTTTTCACAACCGCCGATTTGCATGAGATCGAGACAGCGCCATCTATCGGCCCACAGGTGGCAGTATTTTGATCCCCTACAAATCTGCGATTTCGTCAACGCGATGACTTGTGACGGCGATTTTAAGAAAACTCGCACTAAGCACTCTGATGACTGCTCAAACCCTAACGGTCACCACGGCTCGTAGTCACCTTACCTACTATCAGATGAATAATATTATCAGACGGCGAAAGACTCACTATCACGCTAGCACTTAATCATCTTGCGTGAAAAGTGGGTGTAGTTATTACAACACCTCTGCCTACCCCTTCTGGGAATACAGGGCTGAATTGTGGTTTATGAACGACCTTGGCCTGAAGAAAGTCATATCATCCTCACGCTTCGATATAAACGTATAGGAATGACATATGTCACGTGACTTATGTCATTGCCATACGTTTGTATCATGTCGAATAGCGCGAGAGAATGTTATTTTGCCTACCTGTTTTCAGTTGTAGTAGCAGCTGTATAATAAGCGTGCTATAAGCGTATTTAGGTAAATAATGCACTTTTCAGCTTCGCTCGGTTGGTATTTTACTAGGTCGGCAGGTAAAAAAAATTATTTAGGTCAAGTACGAATAGCGAATCCATTTATTTATTATTTATAATTTGAATATATAAACTTACGGCTATTGCCAACGCGCTTATATATAAAACCAAAAGAAAATTATAATTTACAAATATACAAGATTAGACTTTTTACAAAGTACTTTCAAATCGTCAGAAAGACACGATTACATAGGATTATACATGCTACCGCCAGGTTCGGAAGGTTGCTTTTACTGAGAAGAACCTGGCAAGAAACTCATTAATTACTCATTTAAAAAAAATATATATATATTAATATAGAATCTCAAACTCTGTATGAGCGACGGCAGCGAATCTGCGAATACGTCAACATCTTGGATCATGGCGACAAAGTCGTTGTGAAAACTTAGCGCCCGAGCAGTGGGACTCCATATCAGAACCTGATGAGTATCTACAGAAACGGTAATGTTCTTTGCCCAAAGATCCCTAATTCTCAGTTAGGTACATACATACATATACTCTGTATCCCGTGGGGGTAGGCAGAGACCACCGTTTGCCACATGCTACGATCCTTACATACTTCTTTCGCTTCATCCACATTCATGCATCTCTTCATACACTTTCTTCTGCTACGAGTGCTCCGAATTTGACCTTTCTGAAAAATACTATTAATTCAATCCTAATAATCTCAATACTATTAATCTTAGTTAGGTATGATGTAAAAATGAAAATGATCTATTCACTTATGAATGTCGAAGAATTGACCACCGTTTCGGAAACTAACCTTCTGAGAAGAACCGACAAGAATCAGCTGGCATCCTGTGCGGTCCTTCGGAGCCGAGGGAAACCGCATACCAAAGCTAGTGTTTTTTTATCCCTGCCTAGCTGTCTCAAGGGTACACGTGTCAATAACATAAACATCAACCTAGATATTGTACATGATGTCAGCTGAGTTTCTAGTCGGTTCTTATCAGAAAGCTATTTTCCGAACCGGTGGCCAATTCTTCGGCATTCATAAACTGAATAAATCATTTTCATTCTATGTGGGTATCAGTATTTGGAAAACATTATTTACTAACAAAGAACGAAATAATATCTATAAGAAATATTTAGCCTTAGTATTTAGGTACTTACCTACAGGTACTGGTATTCAATCCTTATAATCTGCTATCACAAATAACTATATTTAGTAAATAGAACTAGCGAAATTCTAGCTAAGTTGGAACACAACACGCAAACCGCACAGTTTTCACGAAAACCACAAACGAATTACTGAATTACACAACCATTTAGCTAAAAATTGTTTATTAGATAACAGTTAAACAAATAAACAATGAATTATCTAATGTATTTTATTGATATAACCTCTAAATGTTGATATGAATTGTCGCGAATCCACCCGTGAGGGGTAAACCACCCTCCGCGTTTGACAGCTGACTGAGCGAATTTCTACCCGACCCACGCATGCGCCAACAGTAAGTCCCATTTTTTAAATAGGGGATCTTCATGAATTAAGTTTCCTATGTATTTATAATACTCACCTTTTTACAAAGTCGGTTTAAACAGTACCTTCTATAGGTACTGTGTAATTTATTGCTACTCATTGCTAGACATCTTAATTATTATAAGAAATAATTAAAGAGCCTCGGTGGCCTTAGGGTTTGAGCTACGCAAGCAACGCAAGTTCGGATCCCAGTGGGGCCTGTACCGATGAGTTTTTCTAAAAACTTATGTGCAGTGATTTTACACAACGTGCTTTACAGTGAAGGGAAACATCGTGAGGAAACCTGCATATATCTGAGAAGTAATTAAAAAACGTAGATATGTATATTACCCGAAACGGCGACAGACTCACCATCTGTCACGTTGGCAGTTAATCATATTCGATGAAAGTGAAAGTGGGTGCTGTTGTTACAACACCTCTGCCCATTTGGGGAATACAGGCGTGAGAATATGTATGTATAATTATTTATCTGGTTTAATTAAGAGTCACGTGGTTAATTATGTTATTTAAATAAATTTCCTTACCCTTCGCTTTTCAAGCAATATTTAATTATAGCGCACGAAACATCTTTTGATGCTTAACCTATTTACAAAAGAGTGAACGAGGAGCGGGCGTGAGGGTTTGAAAAAAATGGGTGTTGTTTTTTTTACACAGTAAAACCGGGCCCAATAAATATTACCTTTAAAGTCCCATTGTTCGATCGGGATCCGCCGATACGTCGACCCATGTTTACACGAAACGGTTGGAGACAATAAGATTTTTTTGATCAAAAGTAGGCTTAAGAAATAAATTTTAGGATCACCTAAGCGGTGAAGTCGACCACCAAGGGAGTTTTTACCAGGAATGGGGTGGTAGCGAAGCGTGAGGAATATTACTATGTCTACAGAACGAACAATGACTTATATTTCCGTAAATATAGTGGCACAATTTTTTTTAAATATCGCACTGTATTCCACCATGAGTACGCTATCTTGACGGTCACCCCCAAAGGGTAAGCAGAAGTGTTGTAACAACAACACCCAATTTCCACCGAATATGATTAAGTGCCAACGTGATGGTGAGTCTATCGCCGTCTCATACTATACATACATCTTTGAATGACTACTCATGGAAGTCGTACCTATGGAAGTTTCTTCACGATGTTTTCCTTTACCTTAATGGAGTAGTATGTAGTTTTTATTTTATCTAGTAAAGCTGTGCGCCGGGATTCACCCACGTATACTTAAATTAATGGGTGTCCTACGATACCGCGAAATAGAACCAGTAAGTTTTTTCGTCTCAATATCACATCAGGCGCCTAACCATGAGCTCTTATTGCAATATTATTGCAGTTGTGTGACAGTGACAGATGTATACACGTCAAATACATCTGTCTCATAATAAGAGTAAAATTATCATGGCAATAAGAGGTCATGGTAAGGCCCCTTGTCTAGTCGTTTCAGAGATAAGCCGGAACAAACAGACAGAATGTTTAGAGAAAGGCTGTTATTTTGCAATTACAAACATACACTCCAATTTTATGTGAATGTATAGATGCATAACATGACCTATTTGTACCGTGTCATCTGCAGCAACACTTCCGGCGCGCGTCACGCCAGCACGACGCGTCGTGGTCACGAGAACTATGGCGCCTGCTTGCATTACAATTTAATTTATTTTATGACACTCTCTGGCTCTATGTTCCTTAGGGTTCCGTAAAAGAAAGGTAAAAACGCAACCCTCATAGCCTCGATCCGGTGTCTGTCACACCTTTATATTTCGGGAACTTATATTACCTCATATCGATATTTGTATTATAACTCATCCATAAGCCAATGACTTAAAATTTGTCTTGGTTCTTTGCCCCTTAAAATCTAAACATATCTATACATACATTAGAGCCGTGGTGGTCTTACGGTTAGAGCAGTCGCCTGCTACGCCAGCGACGCAAGTTCGAATCCCAGCGGGGCCTGATGTTCCTGATGGGCCTGACCAATGAGTTTTTCTAAAAAACTTAGGTACAGTGATTTCACACCACGTATTTTACGGTAAAGGAAAACATCGTGAGGAAACCTGCATATTTATGAGAAGTAATTCAATGACGTGTGTAAAGTGTCTGAGACGGCGATGGACTCACCATCTGTCACGTTGGCACTTAATCAAATTCGGTGAAAAGTGGGTGTTGTGATTACAACACCTCTGCCTACCCCTTCGGGGAATACAGGCGTGAGCATATGTATGTACATACAGATAAATAATATTGGAGTGTCTGTTTGTAATTCCAAAATTACAGCTTTTCACTAAACGCATATGAAAGTATATACGGTACAGACATAAAAATATGAAAATTTTTCGCTGTCTGTCTGTCGGTCTGTTTCGGCTAAGCTCCGAAGCGGCTTGACCGGTTTCAACAGGACTTTCACCGGTAGAAAGACAATGTTACAAGGAGTAACTTACTTTTATTTAAAATTAGTGTTCAGCGAGTCACCTATGAAATTAAGTTCAAAATATATTTATTAATTAGACTGTCAAATTTTGTTGTATACTGTGCTTAAATCCTTTAGGTACCTACTTAAAAACTTTCTTCATATTTTTGAAAAGAATGACCTCAAGTCAAAGACAAAAATATCTTTATTCGATTAGACTTTTTACAAAGTACTTTTAAATCGTCAGAATGATAATATATAATTATACAGGATTATACATGCTACCGCCAGGTTCGGAAGGTTGCTTCGACTGAGAAGAACCTGGCAAGAAACTCAGTAATTACTCTTTTCAAAAATTTAAAAAATACAAAATCATTTTATAAACATAAGGTCACGAGCATTACCTACTAATTACCCATAATCATTACATAACACCTACTCTGTCTCTGTCACAATTGGCAAACATTCGTTCGCAATATGAACAATCCTCCCATTATACAATAATTATTCGAAATCCATTGAATAATTAAAAATAATTGGCCATTTTGTCTATAAAAGGGGCAAGTACATTGTTGGTCGGGCAATTGATTGTTATCAACAGATTGATCGCAGTTAAGATAACCATAAGATCTCTCCCTGTTGTTACGACGCAAAACTTTCGTTAACTGATTTAAAATTGATGATAATGGAATATAATAAAAAATAAAATAAACATGCTTACGCCAGCCCAGAAGGGTCCCCGAAGGGTAAGCAGAGGTGTTGTAACAACAACACCCACTTTTCACCGAATATGATTAAGTGCCAACGTGACAGAGGGTGAGTCCATCGCTGTCTCAGGCATATGCTGGATTCCTCTCCATGTTTTCCTTCACCGTAAAGCACGTGGTGTGAAATCACTGCGCATAAGTTTTTTTTTAAATCATTGGTACAGGCTCCGCTGAGATTCGAACTTGCGTCGCTTGCGTAGCAGGAGGCTGCTCTAACCCCAAGGCCACCACGGCTCTTATATACTAATATTCCTAAAGAAAACCGCGAATGAACTTCAATGCCTAATTACCTACTAGTAACAAAATCGATAGTTTGAAATACATCATTTTATTTATTACCTAAATACTTCACTAAGTATCACATACAATAGTCAATCATAACCCAATATCACAACTTAACCCAACCTTATATTCCACCCAATAGCCAGGGTCTAGGAATATGGCTATGGTATCCCCTGCCTGTCGTAAGAGCCGACTAGGCGGGGGCCGGAGGGCCTGCTGGCGGTGGTCGGGGTGGGAGCTTTGACCACCGAGCAAAGGGCCCGGGAAGGTGGCGCCCACAGCGAGGTCTCCAGGGGCGGCATCACAGCTGCCCCGGGGATGTGCCCCGGCAAAGTGTGGGGGGACACCGGTGCGTTCTATTAGAGTACCCGGAGTCCCCCCTGAGCTCTGAGGACGGCCACCGAGGAGGTTTTAGTGCGGTAAGAATCCCACATACCCCGATCTGCCTCTCCCAGGGCGGTCGGGGACCTTTTGAAGGTTTCCCCCTCGTCAACAAAAAAAAAAAGGTAACCTTATATATAAATCATTGTTTTGGACATCCAACTGTAGGATGCTAGATTAACTCGACACCTCGCCGTTCGATTCTCTTTACATTCCTGAGGAAAAAAGCTGTTATTAAATACTAGATTTCTACCGCTATTTTGTTCATGTAAATACCTTATATCGATATTTGAAATAAAAGCTATCTCTACTCCAGTCTACAGCCATGGTAGCCGTGGGGTTTGAGCAGTCGCCTGCTACACGATCGACGCAAGTTCGAATCCCAGCGGTCTGTACCAATGAGCTTTTCTAAAAAATTACTTGTGTACCACTTTTCACCGTAGATTTTTAACTGCCAACTTAACAGATGGTGACTCAGGCACTATACATACGTCTTTGAAATACTTCTCGTACACTACTATACAATTTTCTTCACGATGTTTTCCTTCACCGTAAAGCACGTGGTGTGAAATCACTGCACATACGTTTTTAGAAAAACTCATTGGTACAGGCCCCGCTGGGATTCGAACTTCCGTTGCATGCGTAGCAGGCGACTGCTCAAACCCCACGACCACCACGGCTCTACATTATACATCTATATCTATACAGATATATAAAATTGAAGTGTCTATTTGTTATTCCAAAATTACAGCTTTTCACTAAATGAATATGAAAGTATATAATATAAGGTACAGAAACGAAAAAAGTCAATTTTAAATTTATTTCCCTGTGTGTCTGTCGGTCTGTCTGTCTGTCTGTGAGTTCCGGTTAATCTCCGAAACGGTTGGACCGATTTTAACGGGACTTCACTCGAAGATAGTTAATGTTACAAGGTGTAACTTAAGCTACTTTTATTTAAAAAAAAACATTTAGGGTGCCGCGGAAATTAAGTTTACGCGGGTGTAGCCGCAGGGCACAACTATACAATTTCTTTGTGAATAGGTAAATAGCAATAAGATAAACTACGAAATATATTTAAATATAATATATTCATTATTACAACAATACAGTATACTTAATCAAAATAAAACTATTTGATCAAATAACTAACTAGGATTACTTAAATACTATTTATTACATATATATAACTAACAAATATTATTTACTTATCTATGTAACAACTGACTTTACATATAAAAGCATTGACTACGAGTATGTCTGTCTCGAATGAAAGAGACAAATACTTTGGCATCCTAAAAATTTTTGTGTTAAATTTGTGCCGTCGCGAGTTTTGAGCGCTGGCCTAGAATACGCAGTAGTCATTATTTAGGTCATGTATATAACGACGCGAACAAATACATACAAAGATAGTCGCTATTTTTACTGAGCGCTCATAACTCCTGACGGTAACTGTATATGAGTTTAATGTGTGTTTTTTGAAGCGTTTTCAAACATACATTTTCATGATATAACTACAGAGGGCCTAGTGTGAGTTTTTCACTGCAACCGTCACAAGTCATCGCGTCGACGGAAACGCAGATTTGTATAGGATCTGAACAGCGCCATCTGTCGGCTTAAAGACACTATTTCGATCATACATATCTGCGCTATTTTGAGAAAACTCACACTAAGCACTCTGATTTTTGACCTATCATTATACTTAGACAATAATAAAAATACAACAAAATGCTTACAACTGAAACCTAGGTGAATAGGTGTAATTACACCCTTACCCGCCCCTTTGGATACATATGGGATGGCTTGAAATCTTTTAAAACCAAATTCCATGTTTAATCAAATACGTGTTAATCGAATATAGATCTTCATACTACGAATATTCGGTTACTATTCGGCTTTCGATCTACCCGACTGATTTATTTTATTTTAATTGGGCTGCCGATAACCTAGTCGATTATGTGATCGGGTAAAATCATTATTCTTGACATCCCTATACAAATAATAATGATTCATACATGATAATCCCTCCTGGGGGCCAACTGTGATCGCTGAAGCAGCGCGTATTAGGTAGCTTTGACGTGACCAAATTAAACGTCAAAGCTTAGAAGTTCTTTATACGCCCCCCTATAAGCCCCCTGTATTGTGATTGATAAAAACTGAATTAAGGGCAAATTTTCTTTGTGACATATTGGGGATATCTTCTAGTGTTCCTTATTAGTCAAGACATACCTGTCAAATATATGGAGCAGTTCAAACACAACCTCAGCAAGGATGAGGGCAATGATCATCCATTCCAACCTGATGTGGTGTCTATCCGCTGCCCACGAGGAGAGCAGCTCCAACAACTCCACGCAGTGATTCAGACGATCGTTCAACACCTGCCGATAACGGATTGAAGAGTTGCGACCAAAGTTCAATAGATGGCGCTAGTTGGAGGTTTGTGATGTCGCAAGTTTAGTTCGATAGATGACGCTAGTTACAGGACTGTGATGTGCCAAGTTTTATTCGATAGATGTCGCTAGCAAGTTTAATAAAATTAATTTATTTAGTCTAGGCCCTGGTAAACGTTGTATTGACCACCGGTTGGGAAGCTTACCTTCTGAGAAGAATCGGTGAGAAACTCGGCTGGCATCATGAACATTTCTTCACATACATACATACATATGCTCACGCCTGTATTCCCCGAAGGGGTAGGGAGAGGCCACTTTTCACCGAATATGATTAAGTGCGAACGTGACAGAGGGTGAGTCCATCACCAGGCACTATACATACGACTTTGAATACTTCTCAGAAATAAGGTTTCCTCACGTTTCTCTGATTTTTTTAAAAGGATAAATAAAAGATTTCAAACGGGATAGACATATTTTTAGTCCGAGCTTGGTATAGTTTTAATTTAAACCATTTTTTGTTTTAAGTGGGTTGTGTTCCTGCGCTTGATTTTTTATAATTACGATCAACCGTTTACCATCAGAATGAAACATAAGTTTTTGTTCAAAAAAAACTCACCCGTGTCCTCCGCGGTATGGTGAAGTACGCAAGAGTGGCAGTATAGAGCCGCTCGAGCTGCTCCTCTTCCCAGTAGAAGTCAGGAGTGTCCAGGATGTCTGACTCCACGGTCAGCCGGTGTCGCAGGGAGAACAACTCACCCAATTTGCGCACCACCTATAACAACGTAGCTCTTGATACCTTATTCCATTGTAACGTTTCTCTGCTAGCTACATAGATGGCGCTACTCGCTAACAAGTGCGACGTTCGAGTACAAATACACGGGAACCGAAGGCCTAGAATAGTCTGGCAACTGGTTCAACCCGGATCACAGATTTTCCTCGTTAAAGGGGTTGCGAAGGTCAGATGGCAGTCGCTTCGTATAAAAATCAAGTGATCAGCCGCATCGGGTTGAGTCAAGTGCCGACAACAGTGTACCTATGAGATAAGGTCAGGAAGATGATGAGTATATGTGCGTGTTGACCTGTTTCTTGTCGGCGCTCGCGACCCCCTCGCGCTCCATGGCGGCGGAGTGGGCCCGCACGGAGGCCGCCAGAGCCTCCAGCCGCGCCTCCCACGCGCCCAGCCGCGACGACTGCACCATGGCGTGGCTGACACACCGTACATACCATCCCTGAGTACCTAGTGCGAGTTTTCACAAGTAATCGCGTTGTAGACGCAGATTTTTTATAGGAGATGTTTCGATACTATATAAATCTCGGTTTACGTCAACGCGGTGACTTGTGACGGTGACAGTGAAAAATCGCACTAGGCACTCTGGTAATTTATTGACAGTGCCTTACCAAGGTCTGAATGAATAATTTTCATTTTAGCCCTTTCAGTGACTCTTTTGAATAAGCATGCATGATTTCTTATTGTTTCAATGACATACATTTTGTGTAATTTAACTGCAGTAGGCCAGAACTTGTAGAGGTATGCAATGCTTACCTGAATGTATACCTCTCCATTGAATTGTCTCGGTCCGGGACCAGCACAAAAGTTGATTCTTGTAAATGGCACCTCTTTCTGTAACCAATTTCAATTTTTTACTCATGATGGCTCATGTCGAATGTTTGATTGTGTTTGTATTTTTATAATATGCTGTGTATATAATTCAATGTATTGTGTACTGTATATATACTGTTATTAGAAATCAGAAGTGGATTTAATGTTTAAAAAATAACTACCTAACTAATGATTTATTATAACCAGTACAAATAACGTAGCACTAATCAAACACTCAAATTTATTTATTTATTTATTTAATAGGTTTACTAACAGTTGTTACATCTTTACATGATTATAAGATACATTTTGTTTATAATTATCTTAATGCACAACTAATTATAAGTAAACACATCATGTATATAATTCTATACAATAACATTACAGTTTATACATAAATCTACATTAAGGAAATATTGGATTATGACTATTTTAATTATTATTTCTAAGTACCTAAGCATCCCAAAACAAATTATAGTATATATTCTAAAATACACTTCCGGAAAGAAGCCAAAGACTGCAAGCCAATGTCTAGGCCGCTGTTGTCGTTCAATAATCTGCTTAGTCGTGCTATTGGTGAGTTAGCACAAATTATTCAGAAATGCAAATAATAGAAACGTCCGTTTCCTCCGAGCGCCACCCGAAAAGTGAACCCGAGCCGCCATAAACGCTCATATTTATGGCATTCTGCTTGTGCCGGGGGGTCATTGGTGGGTGTATTTGCTAACACTGTTTGATATTGCTATGTTTTGTGTAATTGGTTACTGGCCGTTCAAAAAGTATATTTCTAATAAATAAATGATTTATAATAATATGTTAAAATTTAAAAACATATTATTTATTTATGTATGTATTTAGAAACTTACGCATTAGGCTGGTACACATAGGTCATGACCTCTCCCTCCTTCTCCACCACCTCTCGAGGATAGCTCTCCACTTCATACCTGGCAAATAAGGGCATCATCACAAATGATACTTCATCTACTCAAAATTATCTATAAATAGGTCGTAAGTGCGCGGATAAAACTGGTCTGTTATCTATGCCTACCTAAATGGGTAGGCATAGATAACATGCAGCATGCACTAATCAATGAAGTTCTTCTCAGACAAACAAGTGCACTCCGCACAGTCAGAAATTAAGCAGATGAAAGATGACAAAAACAAAGCACCTTCTGACAAAGTCAAGCACATTGCTGGCCTCCATCTCAGTGCAGTTCCAGAATACGACAGCGCCTTCCCTGAAGAACAGGATCTCCCGGGGCTCCGTGCCCACCGAGTACACTGCCTTCGCCACCACTACATCGCCCACCTCATGAGCTTTTAGTCTGAAATAAATACAAACATCATCATCCTCCTGCCCTTTACCATGTTATTTGGAGTCGGAGCAATGTGTTCATCTCTTCCATTTCTCTCTATCAGCCGTCAAATTGATAATTTCACAACAATTCATCACTTGGAATTTTAAAATAATAAATTGTTTTCAAAACCTTACGTGCCAGGCTCATATAGCTTCTGCTCCACGAGGGCTTCTTTGAGACTCTTCAGGTCATAGGACTCGGCCGTAGCGAAGGCTAGGGTCAAGTAATGGCCCTCTTTGTTACTCAAATCTGCTAGATCTGCTTTCTTATGAACAGTCTTCTTTTTCAAAGGTATACTTGCGTTATCCAACGCTAACATAGGTTGTACCGCATCACTGGAGTGCTTCCTCGTCATCAAATGCTGGGGTGACGAGAAAATACCACATCGAGATGATAAAAATACATCAAAAGGCGCGCCGACTTCGCATCTAACATTCGACAAACTGCATCGAGAAAGTGCACCCCGCACCGTCGTTAACACAATTCTTGATAAGTACACCGTCATTTCTGTGTTAAATTTTGATTATGTTAAAACAATGATGCAATTTAAAGCGTTCTCGTAATTTATTTATTACATAAAAGTGAGGTTATGCTTAAAGTTTATTGTTTTGACATTTGAAATCAAATTCCGTTGACAAATGACATTGACATTTGATTGTCAATTGACAAGGAAAACTAAATGTTACCAAATCCGCGTAAAAAAAAACAACCTAGAACAACTACCGAAAGGTCATTTATGTGATGTAGGAATCCGATGGGTTCTTCCGCATATTTAAAAAAATACTAGATTGTTTTCTCTACAAGCACTTAAATAAATAAAAACAAGAAGTAACTACCGGATTTTCAGGCATGTTCTAATAAGATCCGTGCAAGGCTTTTCTGTTAAATTTCAAACATGCTTGTGATCTACAATCAAATAATGATCATGCAGATTATAGGTATGTCAATAAAATGTTTTCTACTCTATCCACGTGACATTGGCGAAATTGTGGCAACACCACAGAAGCCATAAACAAGAAGTGACGTGAAGATGAGATTTGTTTTTATTAAGCTTTTATCATTATTAACTTTTCAGATAAACAGTTTGTATCAGGAAAAACGATATAAATTTGAATAAATATATCTTTAATAGTAATCGCTTAAGCAATCTATTCAATCAAAACATTTCCATTTTCCTCTGTAAATATTGTCTTCAGTTTTCTCGCAAACTCTGGTCCTATTTTTCTATGTTTACACCCTGGGACCGTTGCTCTTGCTACACAAATATCTGCTACTTCATTTACCCCATTAGGAGCTTGAAACGCCTGAAATTATGATTCAAAATATATACCAAAACAATAGATTTTTAAAGGGCGCAACCTCATGCAGCCGCTCGCCCTCGTTCCCAGCGACAAATGTGGTCATGTGACCCCATTTTTTATTTCCCGCGACTTAAAAAGGAACTACGTCATGCAGCCGCCCGTCGCAGCGACAATCTGGTCGAGCGACCCCATTTTAAATCGCTCGACGCTCGTTTTGTGATGGTGGCATTTTTCGTGATTCAAAGATGGTCCAAAAGTTCAAGTAGTCAGATATGAGTGTACCCGATCCAGAAAAGCTAACGGTTGATGGAATGGCTTTACCATATGTAGTAGTTGGTGCCGAGGCATTCCAATTAACACTCTCGACACTTCCCAGCGACAAAGCTCAACATTTTCAGCGTTTGTCGCTTGAAACGACCGTCGAGCGGCCACATCAGGTTGCACCTTAATAGTTGCATAATTTATTGATCTGACAATTGTCAAAGGAATACGCCTATTTGGCCTGTAGAATAGATATGAGTATATACCTCGATTAAGTCGCCAGGGCACTTGTATTTAGCGCACAAGGCCCTCGACGTATCAAGACTGGACAGGGGGAGTATGGCGATCATCTGCTGCCATAATCTATCCCCTGAGAAACCTGAAAATTTATCGTAATTTTTTTTATTCCACTAGCTATGACCCGCGAAACTCTAATGTTTTTTTAAATAAAAGTATCCTAAATTACTCCTTAAAGTTAGCTATCTACCAGTGAAAGTCCCGTTCAAATCGGGCCAACCGTTTCGGAGATTAGACGGAACAGACAGACAGACAGAGAAAAGTTTTAAAAATATTCTTTATTATGTCTGTACCGTATATTTTCATATGCATTTATTGAAAAGCTGTTATTTTGGAATTACAAACAGACACTTCAATATGATTTATCTGTATAGATATTAATATACGAAGGGTAGCAACATAGCTTAGCTGACAGCTTAACCTTAAGAGAGCAACCCTAACCCTATCCATGGATGGGTGACCGCCCGAGTTCCCTCCGTGCCTCGGAGAGCACGCTAAGCCGTCGGTCCCGGTTGACAATTTAACATCTTTGGCAATCGTTACAGGTCAGTCGGAGGCCTAAAATTGTCTGACAACTGGATTAACCCAGATCACAAACTTTCCTCGTTTAAGGGGTTGCAAAGGCCAGATGGCAGTCGATTCGTATAAAAATCAGGTGATCAGCCGCATCGGATTGAATCAAGTGCCGACCCCGACAATGTATGGGATAAGGCCAGGGAGATGATGATAATTCCAGAATCTTAATACAAACCCTAATTACGAACCGAATTACTTATTCCCCTCCTTGTACGGATATAGACAGTGGACAGTGACTCACAAATCTTAATAATCTACATCCTAATATTAGGTTCAACGGTCGCTTAATCAAACAGATCGCTGCAGCATCCAACTGTCAGTCTTATCTGCCTAAAAATAAAGCCAGGGAGATGATACCATATGGACCACATTCGGTGACCGCAATACAATTCTTGTTGTCGGCCCTCATGAAGAAACGTGCTTGTTGATCGCCTGACCACTTTGCTTTTCTGGAACAAATAAAATAGGGGCTATTTACACATTCTTTGCTAAAACTAAAACTGAAAATAAAATGTTAACGAAGAAAAGTTATACGCAGCTTATTTATTTATTTATATAGTAGCTTTGCCCGGCAAACGTTGTATTGCCATATATTTTTTTGGGGTGGTCACCCTTATCACTTGTAACGTACCAGCCTGGTAACGTAAGGAGGGGTCTGACAGGCCAGTCGCTGGGGGGGTCACGGCGAAGCATGTGAAGACGTATCACGTGCACCCCCCCACTTAGCGACTTGGAGGAACACCGTGGAGTTTAGTCGGTGTGAGTCCGACATAACCCTTCCGCTGCCCCCGCGGCGGTTGGTGTATCCATAACGGATTCTCCAAGTTAAAAAAAAAAAAAAAGGGGTATGGAAAATAGATAGTAGCCGATTCTCAGACCTACGGAATACGCATTTAAAATTTGGTAAAAAGCCGTTTCGGAGGAGTACGGTAACTAACATTGTGACATGGAAATTTTATATATTAGATTTATAAAGACACGGCCTCATGCAGCCGCTCGACGCTCGTTTACAGCCACTAATCTGGTCACGTGATACGTAGCAACAAAGCTGAAAAACTGCAAAGGCTGTACCTCAACATTTTCAGCTGTGCTACATTTCCTGCGACCACATTTGTCACATACAAATATTGCGAGTGACGCTAGCGAGTATAGATTACGAAACGGTGGCAAACTCGTGATAGGGGTACTGGACAATTGAAGCCGATAATCCTCAGGAAGGTGCATTCCATATAAGCAGAGGTACCTACCTACTTTTTTATGTCAGTATATACTTTCACACACATTTAGTGAAAAGCCTATATTTTGGAATTACAAACAGACACTTCAATTTTATTTATCTGTATACATTTATTTGGTTGTCCACTTCCCTCTATGATGGTTGAGGAGGTCAATGGCTGGCATTCACGTCATACTTGTGAACAGGTGCTGCTTGTGGGGGCTGGTCATCTCAAGCTACGCATTTAGTTATAAGTAGATGTACTAGATTTTTTGTTATGTTAATTTTTATCGACATTTGTGCATTGGAACATTGTCCATGAGCTTACGTTTCTTAAATTATTTATTTTGTATTCTTTAAATTGTATAATATTTTTGAAAAGAGTAATTACTGAGTTTCTTGCCAGGTTCTTCTCAGTAAAAGCAACCTTCCGAACCTGGCGGTAGCATGTATAATCCTGTATAATTGTGTCATTCTGACGATTTGAAAGTGCTTTGTAAAAGTCTAATCGAATAAAGATACTTTTGACTTTGACTTTGACTTTGATAGATAATAATCACAAAGTAGCGGTGAAATGAGAACCTTCTTTTTTGAAGTGGGTTAATTATAGGGTGCGTGAGTATACTTATAGGGTTCCTCGGCGATGGCCTTAGTGAACCGCACGATGAGCAGCGCGAGCTCGTTGGGGGTGTCCACCGTCACCACGTCACAGTCAGCGGTCACCAACACGTCTAACAAAATAAAAAAAAATTAAAAAGATATATTATCGTTAAAAAAACTGAAAAAGTCGTAGCTTAAAGTTACATCAGCTATTTGCCAGTGAAAAAATGTGTTAATTTGGAATAACAAACAGACACTTTATGTGTATACTTAAATATAGATATGTATATAGAATAATTTTATATGAACTTTATTGTAATGAATCATTATTTACTATATAATGAAAAGTACATGATGCCAGCTGAGTTTCTTGTCGGTTCTTCTCAGAAGGCTAGTTTCCGAACCGGTGGTCAATTCTTCAACATTAATGAGTGCCTTACCAGCGCCTGAGCTGAATAAATAATTTTCATTATCAGAGATAAAATAACATTTCTCACCAGTGATAGCCATTTCAAGATCAATTTTCTTCATTAATTTCTTATTACTATTAGCAGTTGCGCGGCCGTTTCCTCTGTGACAAACAAACAATATTGTTCTAAATTCTTAAAAAGGGTAAAGAAAAATACGAACACGAGCCGGGACTCGAACCCACGACCTCTGCAAACCGTGCAGTTGCTCTTCCAACTGAGCTACTAGTGATCCTAACCTAATGCGTCGAATTTTTCCTTCCTTTAACACGAATATTTTCCTCCAAGCGACGCAAGTTCGAATCCTAGCGGGGCCTGTACCAATGAGTTTCTCCAAAAAACTTATGTGCAGTGATTTCACACCACGTGCTTTACGGTGAAGGAAAACATTGTGAGGAAACCTGCATATTTCTGAGAAGTATTTCAAAGACGTATGTATAGTGTCTGAGACGGCGATGGAGTCACCATCTGTCACGTTGGCACTTAATCATCTTCGGTGAAAAGTGGATGTTGTGATTACAACACCTCTGCCTACCCCTTCGGGGAATACAGGCGTGATCATATTGCACGCTCAGAATTGAGATCATAGAAAGACCATTAAAAAAAAAAGAAAAAATTTGTCAAAATCGTCTTTCTCTAGTAAAATGATTACTGTCAAAGTTCTGAATCCAAACTTGCTAGTTGATCTGTTCAATTCAATTCATTTCAAAATATCTTTATTCGATTAGACTTTTTACAAAGTACTTTCAAATTGTCAGCAAGACACTATTACATAGGATTATACATGCTACCGCCAGGTTCGGAAGGTTGCTTTTACTGAACCTGGCAAGAAACTCAGTAATTACGCTTTTAAAAAAAATTACAGCTTTGAGTTATACAATATACATCATAAAAAATATATATAAGCCCATGGACACAGTTCCAGTGCACAAAAGTCGATATAAAAAAATAATTAAAAACTAAAAATAAGAACTACGAATAATCGTGTATTGTGTGATTGCGATTAACAATGTAATTGAGCCCCTATCATTCTCAGGGTGCGATATGTATGAAATATTTTATATTTTCTGTAATCAAAAGGATATTTTGAATTAGAATTGAATCCTTACTTTTTCAAATTCAAATTCAAATTCAAAATATCTTTATTTGATTAGACTTCTTACAAAGTACTTTCAAATCGTCAGAAGGACACAAAATACATTATACATGATTATAAATGTTACCACCGGGTTCGGAAGGTATTACTTGAAATAATCCTTGAGGCCATATATGGCGAGGGTGAGCCTGCAGCCAGCCATGGCCTTGATGGCGATGGCGCTGGTCGCCAGCGAGTGTGAGCGCACCAGTTCCTCCACATCAGGCGCTTGGTATATGTACAGGGCCTGGTCGCACCGCTCTTTAGATGGCCCTAGGCACAACTCGGAGCCCTAAAATATAACTTTTTTAATTATTATTTTTACATAAAAGAGTGGTAGCCTCGGGGTTAGAGCTGTCGCCTTCTACTCAAGCAACGCAAGGTCGAATGCCAGCAGGACCTGTACCAATGAGTTTTTGTAAAAAACTTATGTGCAGTGATTTCACACCACGTGCTTTACGGTGAAAGAAAACATCGTGAGGAAACCTGCATATGTCTGAATTTATTCAAAGACGTATTTATAGTGCCTGCGACAGCGATGGACTCACCCTCTGTCACGTTGGCACTTAATGATATTCGGTGAAATGTGGTTGTTGTTACAACACCTCTGCTTACTCCTTCGGGGACCATTCTGGGATGGCGTGAGCATATTTTATTTTTACATTATAGTTATGTGATTTTTTTTGTACTATGGTAAAATTTACATCATAAAATTCTTTCACCATTGGATAGCTACATAATCAACGAATAACAAAGGTTTTTTTTATCCCCGTTCTCCCACGGGAACTACGCGGGTGAAACCGCGTGAGGTCCGCTAGTTAAAAGTATAAACAAACAATATATGTAACTCACCGTTCCAGCAGCAGCCAATAACCTGGGCACAGTTCTCGACCACATGACCAGCGCGACGTCGACCAACTCCGCCGCACTGACCAGCCTGGCCCCCACAGCCGCCAGCTCGCGGCTCACGTCGGCCATATACAACGACTTTGACAACACTGGGTGGACTTCTACATTCATGTGCTGTTGACAGAAATATACATTTGCTCCTGTATTCCAACGTGACAGATGGTGAGTCCATCGCCGTCTCAGACACAAAACAAACATCTTTGAATTACTTCTCAGACATTATCGCACCCTCAGAACAATGTTTTTGGAAATCGTAATCATAGATAGGCCGGCAAGTAATTATTTTACTAATTTTGAGTACAATTACTTTATTTTTTATTTTTATAGTAAAGTCTAGGTTGTGTTTTGTCGATAGATGAAAAAAAACAGATTTTTAAAATCTTGGGGTTGAACATACATTTTTAGAGTCGGTCTATGATGATCTTAATTAGTTTTCGTAATATTTGGTGTTGAGCCCCTATCGTTCTGAGGGTGCGATATGCAGGTTTCCTCACGTTTTCCTTCACCGTAAAGTATATGGTGTGAATTCACTGCACATAAGTTTTTAGAAAAATTCCGCCCTGGTACAGGCCCCGCTGGGATTCGAACTTGCGATAACTACTTAAGCTTCACCATCGCTCAAATACTAATAACATAACTTATTTATATTTATTTAACTAGCTATACCCCTCAATTTCACTCGCACACACTTATTTTCATGATTGGATTTTTTTCACATAAATTTAATTAAGAAAAAGTAAGTCTAAGTTACTCCTTGTAACATCAGCTACATGTCAGTGAAAGTCCCGTTAAAATCAGTCAAGCCGTTTCTGATCCGGAACAAACAGATAGACAGACAGAAAGATTTTAAAAGTTAGTTTTTTTATGTATGTAACTTATATACTTTCATATGCATTTAGTGAAAAGCTGTTCATTTGGAATTACAAATAAACACTTCAATTTTATTTATCTGTATAGATATAACATAGATATATGTGCATACAAGCATAAAACCGGATGTAAGATAGCTTGTGCCAATCGCATTGCCAACATTATAATAAAATATTCAAATCGCAATGCCAATTCCTATTGCAATTATTAATAAGTGTGGCACAACATCCAACGATGAGAATACTACCTTCATACATTCTCCAGGCCTGTACATCTTGTCCAACTCATTCACGGACAGTTTCATAGCAGCTGCCATTGCCTGAGTCCCTTTCTTGGCCTCCCTTGCTACTGCTGCATTTGGTTTCTTCTTTACTTTGTCTTCTATCTTCTTTGTTCTGTCTCCTAAGTTTCCTGGGGTGAGAAGAATTTGAGCCCAAGATAGGCAAGTTTCAACATACATACATATGCTCACGCCTATGTTCCCCGAAGGGGTGAGCAGAGGTGTGCCAACGTAACAGATGGTGAGTCTATCGCCGTCTCAGGCATTATACATACGTCTTTGAATTAATTCATATGCAGGGTTCCTCAGGATGTTTTCCTTCAGCATAAAAAACGTGGTGTGAAATCATTGTATATGAGTTTTTAGAAAAACTCATTGGTACAGACCCCGCTGGGATTCGAAATTGCGTCGCTTGCGTAGCAGGCCACTGCTCAAACCCCAAGGCCACCACGGTCTTGCAAGGCATGTTAAAACAAAATTATAAAAAGGTCACAGACACAGCCATGTTATCCACATTTATTTGGGTTTCTGCTCTGGCCCTGGAGACAAAGTAACATTATCCTCACGCTTCGCTAAACGATACTGAATGTACGGGAATGACATATGTCATGTGACTGATTTACGTCATTTCCATATATTTTGTTCGTTTCTATTAGCGCAAGCGCGAGAAAATGTTTGTCTACAGCCCCTGGCAAGGCATTTGTGAATATTAAAAAAATTCCATCAATCAGGAAACTAGCCATTTGAGAGGACCCGGTAGGGACCTCAGCCCAAAATGTGTACATTTTATTATTATCAAAAAAATATAACACAGCCAAGTGTCTATATCAAATTCATGAATAAATATTATCGCACAGCAACCTGCTTCCTTCCTAATCTATTATAATATAACCTAATATATTAATCTATACAACTATACATTTACTAAACAGATAAATAAAATTTAAGTGTCTGTTTGTAATTCCAAAATAACAGTTTTCCACTAAATGCATATGAAATAATATATGGTACTGACAAAAAAAAACAAATTTAAAAAAGAAACTTGTCTGTCTGTTTGTTCTGGAAAATTTAATATGGCGATTTTAACAGGACTTTAACTGGCAGATATCTAATGTTTCAAGGAGTAACTAAATATAAAAGTAGCCAATATTATTTAAAAAACAATAAGGGTCCAGTTAGTTAAGGCATGAAACTAAGTCTATGTGGGTAAAACCGTTGGGCACAGCTAGAGAGCTAATGTATAATATCAATTACAAACCAGCAGTTTTCCCCCTAGTCTTCATAGATCCTGTGCACCCATTCTCTTTGGAAGTTGATGGTGCCTGCTCTGATGCTGTCAGAACAAATATATACAGTTAAATTTCTTGAACACAATATTTAGAACAACATATATACATATGCTCAGGCCTGTATTCCCCAATGGGGTAGGCAGAGGTTTTGTAATAACAACACCTACTTTGAGTGAGTCTATTGTCATCTCAGGCACTATACATGGCTTTGAATTACTTCTCATACATATGCAGGCTTCCTCACAATGTATTCCTTCACCATTCAGCATGTGACCCACTTGAACACTCAGTACAGGCCCTACTGGGACTCGAACTTGCTCCCCTTGCATAGCAGACAACTGTCCAAAACCCAAGGCCACCACTGGTCTTTATTTACTATTTAGAATAATATATTTGTTATGTTGATGACTGGCTTCTGTCCACGGCTTTGTCAGTATTATTACAGAACCCCAATTAACTTTGATTAACAACGTAGCCTATGTTACTCAGCAGTAACATTCTATTAGTTAATGAACTTTTTAAATTGATCCCATAGTTTCATAGCTCATCTATACTTCTATACTAATATTATAAAGAGGAAAGATTTGTATGTGTGTTTGTAATGAAATGCCTTAAAAAGTACTGGACTAAACTTGAGAATTCTTTCCGCAATGGCAAGCTACATCATCAGCCAGTAACATAGGCTATATTTTATCCCTGTAATCCCATGGTAACGGTAACTACGCAGGTAAAACCGCATGACGTCCACTAGTACATTATAAACAAACAAATCGTTCCTCTTTATAATATACTAGCGGACGTCACGCGGTTTCACCTGCGTAGTTCCCGCTCCCATGGGAGTACAGGGCTAAAATATGCCTGCGATACTCGCTGATGATGTAGCTTTCCAATGGTGAAAGAAGTTTTGAAATCAACGCAGTTGTTTTTGAGTTTATTCATTACAAACATACACACAAAAATACAAATCTAATAGTAGTGCAGATTAGTTTTCTGAAACTTAAGAGCGGATAAGTCACACAATCCTTAGTGAAATGAGAGCGCAGGACCTCAAACTTACGCCCATTTTTTTATTTGTATTATTTGTTATTGTGGCGACTTAGTATATTGAGAGCTACTTACTATAGCCGTGATCCTCATCATCCAGTTGTGATAGATCTACAATGCCCTTGTCGGCTGGAGTCATGGTTTACAGATCACTTTGAGATTCAACTGAAAACAAGATGTAAAATTATTTCCTTATGCTTATATGACTATATAATATAATCAATGCTCTCTTAGCTAGCTCTAAGTGATTCGTTTGCAGTTGAAAGGCAGGCGAAGCGAAGAAACACAAACGATTTTATTTTGTTTTGTTTGTGTGACTGTTGTGACATGACATGACATAACAATCATAGCATTTGACAATGACACTGTTGTCTCTCTGTCATCCACCATGACATGCCTGAACTGACAGTGACTGAAAGGAAGTATTCTGAAAAGAAAAAAAATGGGGAAATATTTAAAACTATATCAATGCAGATATGAGGAATCCCAAGGATTCCACCACATATTTTTTACAATTTACAAGATTTTTTCTCAACAATCACTTTACTAGGAATAGCTGTACTTAAGCTCATCGCCAATCAAAAAATAAAAGAAAGAAATAAAATGGGCTAACACTGTCACTCATACAGTCAAAACATTAGTAACGTTTAATTATTCTTTTTGATCGTAGAAAAATCATGAATCCTCCATGTTGCTAGTAAAAATCCGAAGCGTTATGAGCTCATAGTTTTTATTCAATAAATACTAAAGTTCACGGTCAGCTTTAGTTCCTAGCGATTATATTGCACTTACGTCAGGTATTGTATTGTGTGTTCCTAAAAATATACACAACTGTTAATTTTATTTATTTGACCCTTTACAATAACTTTGTAAAATTATAACAAGTTTTACGTACATACTTACCTATTTAACACCACGTGCGATACGGTGAGGAAACTTGCATATGACTGAGAAGTAATTCAATGACGTATGTATAGTGCCTGAGACGGCGATGGACTCACACTCTGTCACGTTGGCACTTAATCATATTCGGTGAAATGTGGGTGTTGTTGTTACAACACCTCTGCTTACCCCTTCAGGGACCCTTCTGGGATGGCGTGAGCATAAGCTTCAAAAATTAAATGTTATGTTATTAGTAACAAAGTGTAATGGCGCAAAAATGCATCGATTTCATTTAAATCTACCTACGTATCGTTTTCATTTCATTGTTCAATAACACAATGGGGATTGTTAGTTTATTTGCTGTCGTAAAACATTCGCAATAGAACTTGAGCACATGAGTACTAACCAACTTTCATGAGCATCGAAAATGATTTCCAAATTCTTTAAACTGGTTATGAAAAATAGGAGACGAGACTCGAACCCATGACCTCTGCAAATGTAAACATGTTTCCAATCCTTTCTTATGGAATTGGTGGATGATTTTTATATTGATTTATTTTTCCATTTTAATGTAATAATCGACTAATCTAGTAAGATCTTACATACGTGAACAACGTGTTAATATTTACAAAATTCTCTAGGTACTTACTCACATAATGTGTAGTATCCCACTGCCCCATAGCCTGTCTAACCCTGAAATCCACTTTACCTGTGCACATACCTTTTTTTTTGTTTTTTTTTTTTTGTTGTCGAGGGGGAAACCTTCAAAAGGTCCCCGACCGCCCTGGGAGAGGCAGATCGGGGTATGTGGGATTCTTACCGCACTAAAACCCCCCTGGTGGCCATCCTCAGTGCTCAGGGGGGACTCCGGGTACTCTGATAGAACGCACCGGTGTCCCCCCACACTTTGCCGGGGCACATCCCCGGGGCAGCTGTGACGCCGCCCCTGAAGACCTCGCTGTGCAAGGCAGCGCGAGCCACATCGCGCTGCCACCTTCCCGGGCCCGCGCCGGTGGTCAAAGCTCCCACCCGGACCACCGCCAGCAGGCCCTTCGGCCCCCTTTTAGTCGCCTCTTACGACAGGCAGGGGATACCATAGCCATATTCTTAGACCCTGGCTATTGGGTGACCTTTGCACATACCTAGGTAAGGTAAAGTCACCAGTCATGGACAGTATAAGCGAATTTTTTTCATATTTGCTCTGTAATTTCTTTATTTTTCAACATACATTCTTAAGGATTTGGAGGTAAATTAAAAGCTCTTTTCTTAATCAGAATTTAATGTTTAATTTCAGTTTAGTACTTAGTACAATGAAATAATATTAATAAACAACACTCCTACTTAGACACCATCAATGGACAGTAAAAATCCAGTGTTGTGTTTTAGGGCTAAAATGATAATGTATAGTATGAGATATATTATAAAATGGATACATTTCTATTGTGTGATGACAGTTGTGATGACAGCTATAATACTGGCACAACTGATCGGTATTGACATTTGAAAAAAATACTGCGCGTTTCCTTAATTTTGGAAGAAAAAACAAAAAATGTCCATGATTTCTATGCTGGACGCGGACAGCATAGAAGCCTTTACCTTACCTAAGTAAGTACTTACTTATATCTTATAGCAAATAGTGTTTTAAAATCTATATACCGAAAATTAAACAGCTGTACTCATACTCGTCGCCAATCTAAATATATATAACTCAAAGGTGACTGACTGACTGACTAAAATAGTGATCTACGTAGGCATCCGCTAAGAAAAGATCTTGATTAATTCTACCCCCAAGAGGATAAAATAGGGGATCAAATTTTGTTATCTTACGACTGCCGGAATTAAATGTATCGGAATAAAATCTACGCGGGTGAAACCGCAGGGCTCAGCTAAGCTATATATATAAATAAAAATAGATTTCCGCAAAATAAATTCTACGCGGATGAAACTGCGGGGCATGGCTGGTCAAAAATAAATGTGGATCATAGGTATCATTTCAACACCTTGTGCTCGTGCACTCGTGCTTAGGACAGTGAAACTTGTAATTAAACTTTCTTTTCACCCTTAAAATCTCATCCAGAATGTTCTTTACACCAACATTGTACACCTACGTGTTTGTATAGGTACATAAGGGTAGGAATCTTTTCCCTCGCCCACTCAACAGCCGCCCCCGTTCGCGTCAGTCAACAACCTGAATTAATTCAAGCCCTTTTCAGAACCCTTCGTGGTATACCTCAGACTAAGACGGGAAATATTTTTACGAAACATGACACCTACTTGCTATATTTTTCTTGCATGTATATAAAAAAGGTTATGTAAATAAATATTAGGTTAAGCTGCGGAGGAAGATTTAAATAGAATATAGGTCTGGAAAAAGCATAGAAGAAAATAAGAGAAAACGGAGTCTTTGAAAGGAGAAGATATGTCTCAGGTAGGCTCTAAAACATAAATTAATCCCATATAACAAAACTAGCGGACTTCCCGCGGTTTCACCCGCGTTCCCATTCCCGTGGGAGTACGGGGATAAAATATAGCCTATGTTACTCGCTGATAATGTAGCTAATCGTTGCTGAAAGAATTTTCAAGTAATTTCGGAGCCTATTCAATGCAAAAAAACAATCAAATCTTTCCTCTTTATAATATTACTGTAGACAAACACTAAGACAGTCCATGGTTTAAAAGTAGCTCCATCTCTTTCTGTGATACGGGTTTAAAAAGAGAAGGGCATAGTTTTAGTCCTAGTTTGGTCTGATCTTCGTTTAAACCATGTATTATCAGGGGTATAAAGGATACAGCGAATGGAAGCCCTTCCAGTGAAGGAATATTTCGTAACGATTCTGAATGATGTGATGAATTAGAATGAGTTCTTATCATTGTAAAGATGAAAGGTTTGTATGTATTTTTGTAACGAATTGGCTCAAAAAGTACTGGACCGTTTTAAAAAATTCTTTCACCATTTCAATGCTACGTTATCACTGATTAATGCAGGCTATATTTTATCCCGGCAATCCCACGGGAACGAGAACTATGCGGGCGAAACTGGATGACATCCGCTAGTTATTATGATACGCATAGTGACTCAGCAGCAATAATGTTTATTTTGAGCCCAATGATCTCATCAGTGATCGATACCTAATGAAGTTATGCACAAATGCCGTCACGAGTTTTGAGCTCACGACGCAAATAGTGGGAATTACATTTATTTATTCGCGTCGCGCCATACAGACAGACACAGACTCATGTGCATTCAAAGTGAGATTCAAGGTACATCTGATATCTACACTAATATTATAAAGAGGAAAGATTTGTTTGTCAGTATGTTTGTAATGAATTGGCTCAAAAAGTACAGGAGCGATCTTGAAAATTCTTTCAGCAAAAGACAGCTACATCATCAGCGGGTAACATAGGCTATATTTTATCCCCGTACTCCCACGGGAACGGGAAACGCGCGGGTGTTATGTGATTTATTTTGTATTATTAAAATTGTATTATACATGTACATTCTGACGATTTGAAAGTACTTTGTGATTTTAATTTAGGCTGACGATGCAAACACACATAGAGAAATTAATAACAAAAGTCAAAATGTGTCTTTTCAAAATAGGAATGGAACTCGTTTTTGTCAATGCACCCTTCTGTTTACTCTTAAAATATTTGCTCTATGTCTGTGGCGGCTCCCTCCAGCCAGCCAGTCTGGCTTTGTTTATCGGCACGGGAGGGCGTCCAACCGTCACTCCGTACGATAAACACACGCGTATATATCACAAAAGAAAATCGAATTCTGAGCCAAACAAATACTTTAAAAATCGTTTTGAGTGAAATCTAACTTTTTTAAGTTCCGCGAAACAAAACGCAAATAAGTTTCGGTATTTGCGTTCCAATCATAAATTACGACCGTCTGTGTTAAGTTGTGCTTTTGAATAATTTGGAGGGTGGCAATATTTAAGATTTTTTTATTAAATATATTTAGTTGCTAGTGTTGCTGCAACTTTCGTGTTTAAAATATTTGAATAAGAAAATAAATAGAACAAATGAACATGAGCCCGTTAGTTTGAAACGCGAACTGACTATGGGTGCATTTTAAAAAGTAATAATTAAAAAAAGCTTAAAAAAATGGATTGGCGCGAAAAACTTTTCGGCAAGGTGGTTGTGAAATGTGATTCAGCGGGAACGCAAAATGGCCAGTTTGAAAATGTGGCAACATTGGAGGCTTTATCCGACTGTGTGGAAGAGGGTGATGGGGCAGTGTGTGGAATATATTTTTCTTTTGCGAACATAAGCGATAGTAGTGACGATTTCGGGGTGCGTTTGGAAGAGGTTTATAAAAGGGTTCAACCTCGTTTGAAAGTGGTACAAGTGGTGTTATGGGCTCATGTGGGGACGCCGGAGGGCCCCATCGAGAGGGAGGCTGGGTTCAGGCGCAGCCTTACTGGGAAACCTTGGTTTGCTGTGCCCTTTCACGACGTTGATACCAAGGTAAGAACCGAAGTGTTACTTACTATGGGTACTTATCTGCAGAGACCTCAGGGGTCAAGTTATATAAGCTCAGACATGAAGATTCTAGTCTATGGATTTTTCTTTATTTTTCAACATACATTCATAGGTACACAATCTGACGCCTGTATCCCATGGAGATAGGCAGAGGCCACAGTTAGCCACATGCTAAATGTCAAGTTCTGTTGTGTGAAAAAGAAACCAGGTACTTCTTATTACATACATACATATGCTCACGCCTGTATTCCCCGAAGGGGTAGGCAGAGGTGCTGTAATCACAACACCCACTTTTCACCAAGTTAATTAAGTGCCGACGTGACAGATGGCAAATCTTTGAATTACTATTTGATGTTTTCCTTCACAGCACGTGCTGTGAAATCACTGTACATAAGTTTTTTGGAAAAACTCATTGATACAGGCCCCACGACTGCTTAAACCCCGAAGCCACCACGGTTTCTTCTTATTCCTGAAATATATACCTAAAGTACATTGAACCCTTATAAACAATATAAATTGAAACTCATTACGAAAAACACTCGTTTCCATAACAGCTGAACACTGAAAAGCACCTCGGAGTTTAGAAAATGGCTGCCCTTAAGGCCTGATCCCCATTGCGGGTGTCTACACCATGTATCACCCTAAATTACTTTCCACCCCACAAGGGGAGCGTTTTTTAACTCTCCAAGCAGCTAAACAGGTGAGCTTGTGATTAATATCCTTGGGTTTTGTTTTGTTTACATTTGTGTAAAGGTTTTGGTGGAACAAATTGAGGAGTCAATGGGTTCCTCCGCATTTTTTTAACAATTCACATGATTATTTTCTCCTACAAGCTCGGCGCCGTTAAATAAATAAAAGAAAAGAGTTTTGGTGAAAGAAAAATGGTCTCTCACATCATTATGTTAAAGTAAAGTATTTAAAAACAAGTTGTATTACCAGAGGACGTTGGAGAAGTAGGTATTCTTATTGTGTTTCTTATCCTTGAATGTAACAATATCAGTTTAGCATTTTCAGTTTTCCTTGATATCTTAAAAATTTACGTAGTTATAGATAGTGTTTCGCTGCAAAAAAACATTTTAATTAGACAGCTCAATCAACTAAGCATAATAACTTTTGATTCTACTAAATGATAGGCTAAGAGAAAGAGCCGTCATGGCCTCGGGAAGAGCCATGGTAGGCTAGCGACACAAGTGTGAATCCCAGTAGGGCCAATGAGTTTTTCTTAAAAACATATCTACAGTCATTTCACACCACGTGCTTTACGGGGAAGGAAAACATCGTGACGAAACCTGCATCTCTGAGAAGTAATTCAAAGACTTATGTATAGTGCCTGAGACGGCGATAGACTCACCATATGTCACGTTGACACTTAATCATATTCGGCGAAAAGTGCTTAGTAAGTTCTATGCAATTTAGGAATTCAGGATCAAATATTACATGGAAGTCTGCGAAATCGAAAAAATATAGGAAATTTCGGATATGATACCTAATGAAAATTGCAGACGAATAGTGTGCAGAAAAATAGTAAGAGAGAGTAAGAATACAATACGATTCCCGCAGTACTCTCTTGTGTAATCCAATGAGTGATTGCGTTCTTTAGTCACACAAACAAATAACACCGACAGCAGCCAATGGACGGCTCGTTCAATGAAATGAAGCGCGCAAATTGCAAATATTTGCATCTGTTTGGATCGGAGTTAGTACCTACGTAATGGCAGATCATTTAATTAAGTATCTCCCGTCTCTACGCTTACCAGTTATTAGTTTTTTCGCAATTCAATCAAATTAATTAAGTTTATTTGCTTTGATTTTCCATTTCTCAACTCTCCAAAAATGATTTTATGTTGCGATCTACTGATATGGATCGCCATCTTGTGGGTACTTAAATATTTTGTCTGTCTGTCTGTTTTCACGATCTAACTTTAACCCCAAGGACAGATATTTTACAGTACTAACATTATAATAATTCCGCGCACGAAGTCTGGTATTATATTCCACCGAAATAGGGATTTTGAATCGTTTTAACAATTCAATCCTGAATATTACCCCTATCAACTTAATTTTGACACAAAACAAACAGATTAACAATGTCCATAATTAAAATTATTCTATTAATTACTTTTCTTTTCATCCCACACGCGGTACCATTAACAAACAAGACCTTTTGGGCTACTGAGAGCGTTTAATATAAGTAAGCTTATCAAAGTAGCATAATTAATTAACGCTTTAAACGAAACAAGATGCCTTCTGAAATTAGGGCTTATTTACTTGCAACCAACGTTTCAAAAGTAACTAATTAAGTAAAATCATTGACTTTATCTCCATTTTTGCCCAAGATAACTATAGGTTAGAGAAACAGTTCGCAGACAACAAAGGAACTATTTTTAGATCACCATCCAGTTATCCACTAATTCGAAAACACAATATTATTCTGTGTAAGGGCTAGCGATTTCCGTTCCTTCTATTGCCTATGCCTATTATTTAGTCTATGACAATAGTGACATAGGTGTCTAATCAACAATTTATCATCCATAACATACGCTCAGTGCAATGCCCTAACAGACGCGTACCCGCCGCGTCTGGTGACGTCATGCATTTTTGAACATCGAACGGGGGTCCCGGCTTCCCCCGCAAATCAACCGCCATTGTATTATGACGCAACGTGTGAATCTAACTTTGAATGAGTTTTAATTTTAGAATTGTTTTTCCTACCTGCCTGACTTAATGATATAAAAAGGAAAGATTTGTTCTTTAGGATTTCATTAAATACTGACCGATTCGTGAATCATAATATGAATTGCATTAATAATATTGCAAATTTTGTGATTTCGATGATGAATCATATTCGGATCACATTATGATTCCCAAAGTGGCCTTTTTAGACCCACAGCACTTTAACAATGAGTCTACAATACCCAATGGCACACGAGGGTTATCTGTATGTGTATCGCAAGCATTGAACCGGTGCTCCCATAATGTGCAGTGTTCACGACACAGTTCACTGAACGTTCGGAGTAGTTCGGACCTCCCCTCGTGTGAAAATCGATTTAGCTTATTCTTTTGAGAATGAGAAATGATATGGGAACGTGGATTTTTTTCTTAGGATTTTTTATCAAACAATGATTTAGCATACCTACATACGTTTCGAACGTTTCGAAACGAAGAAGTCCTGCGACTTATTGGACAAAAAACGGCGCTTTTGAAGACCGTCAAAAAGAGAAAAGTGTCATATTTAGGTCATGTGTTACGACATGACCGATATAACTTGCTACAACTTATCATGATGGGAGAAGTAGCTGGCAAAAGGAAGTCTGGTCGTAGGAAGAAGTCGTGGCTACGAAACATCAGAGAGTGGACCGGGATTGCGAGTGCCGCCGACCTGTTTCGCCGCGCTAAGGACGGAGACAAATGTTCGGAGCTGATTGACAACCTTCAGTAATTGGAGAGGCACTTTAAGAAGAAGAACATACGTTTGAAAATACTACGGAGAATATCATTGTAACTAATACTGTACTTGAATGTAAAAGCACCTGAGTATTACACTATGCTAGGATGAACGAAGGACATTTTCAAGCAGTCAAACGTCAAATTTATTGAATAAAAACTTAATCATATATTCAACGAACATGAGCCTGACCATGAGCTCTTATTGCAATTATATTTCAGCTGTGTGGCAGTGACAGATGTATTCTCGTCAAATACATCTGTCTCATAATACGAGTAAGCTTCCATGGCAATAAGAGCTCATGATAAGGCCCCAGTACTTAAAACTAATAACAAGTAGAAAACTTGTACCAAATCGGTTTCTCTCGAGATCATGCCAAGAAGGCTGGCAGCATTGCCACGTTAAATGGCAATGCTGATTCTCTGAGCGAGAAAAGCCCCAGCCTGCTGGACGACGTAGTAAATCATAATTAAAAAAAATATATATGCTCACGCCATCCCAGAAGAGACCCCGAAGGGGTAAGCAGAGGTGTTGTAACAACACCCACATTTCACCGAATATGATCAAGTGACAGAGGGTGAGTCCATCGCCGTCTCAGGCACTATACATACGTCTTTGAATTACTTCTCAGACATATGCAGTTTTGCTCACGATGTTTTCCTTCACCGTAAAGCACGTGGTTTACTCGCAGTCAGGTCGAACAAACGAACCTTCCGCAATGACTGCGCTGGAATATATTGTTGTTATAGCGACAACGGAAATATAGCATCAGTGAAAATTTTACTGTTTAACTTTTTCATGAGATACAGTCTGGTGACAGACGGACACACAGACGCACGGACAGCGAAGTCAGTCTATTAATAAGTCCCGTTCCGTACCGAACTCTAAAAATTAATAGTGCCATATACACTATGTATTCTGAAATTAAATTGTATATAGTTTATGGTACAAATACTATATATCTATGACCGAGAGGAACTATAAAAATTATTAATGAAGACAATGAAAATGGATGTCTGAATATAAATGAGTGTAACTTGGCAGAGTTAAGTCCATAAGGTTTGATACAAGACTTCAAATATTGCAGAGACCATTTCCTAAGACAATTATTTTTCTACTGAATAACATTTAAGTATTTGAGTACTTTGTATACATTGAAACAGATGTGGATAATTATTTATTATATAAATATTTGCAAGAAGGGGAGTTCAACTCAAAAATCTATACAGATAAATAAAATTCACGTGTCTTCTTATTTGTAATTCCGAAAGAAGGTCTTTTCACTAAATGCATGTGAAAGTATATACGGAACTGTAAAAAACACTCAAAAAAATTCTCTGTCTGTCTGTTTGTTTCGGGTAATCTCTGAAACGACTTGTCCGACTTTAACGTAACTTTCACTATACAAGGAATAACTTGGACTACTTTTATTTAAAATAAACATTTAGGGTTCCGCGGGAATGAAATTAAATCTATGCGGATACCTTAAAACCGCAGGGCACACGAACAGCCAGTTTATAATAATGATGAGAATGAGCAAGGCAATAAAGCTGAATGAGAGCTCCTGATATGTAGGTAAGTATTAGGTAGGTATTGGTACTTATTCTTTCTATGGATGGAAACTTTCAATGAAGCGTCCAATTTACTTAACATACGGTCATTTAAACACCGCGTAGGTATTAATAAAATCGATACCAAAATGAAACGTGAAGACTCAGAAATTCCCTTTTTTTATTTATTTATTTATTTATTTATTGCATTTATGTTAGTTACATGTATGATACATACTAATCTTAATTATAATAGTAACCCAAGTAAATCTAACATAAACCCTGTTAGGGCACAGCAACGTGAGAGGCACTACTAGAGCTAATAATATATTTATCTACAAGTACCTAATATGTATAAAATTATTTATTAATAAACAACAATGTAATATCTATTAATTCCTACACTTTATTACAACAGACAACGCACACTGCCTTATCTCTTAATAAGCTCTATCATAACACACCGATTTATTATTATATACTTCTTGCCATTAACAGTTAACGTGACAGATGGTGATCCCTGTCTCAGGCACTTATTTACTTATTACTCTAACATATAGTCTAGTATTCACATCCAAAATATTTTATTTTCATCTCGCTTACATCTGCCGAGGTGTAATGAAAGGGTGTTTATGGTATCATAAACATGTAGATATTATTAGTCGAACGTGGTTTAAGACGCACCCTCGCAATAGGTGCGTAGGTAGGTGCTGGGCGATAAAGCCTCGATGGTCGTTATCTATGAGCGAAGACCGTAATATCTACAGACGGAAGGCCCCACCGAGGCTTCTATGGAAAATATATATTCTTATTTATAGCGGTCGGGATAAGACATTTATTCGAGGCGATTGGACACGAATATTCGAGATAGATATTGAATTAATCTATACTTACCTACTTACTTATACTGAAGGATAGTTTTGTAAGCTAATTGCAGGTATTACAAGGATGATTGTTATTTATTTGATTATGAGTATAGCACCATGATATTTATCGCTAAACAAACCAAATTCAACAAAGGGGTTTACGTCGCAAATGTTCTTAATTTTGTTCGTAACAAATTCATAATAAGTATGAAAAGACGCGTGGAGAAATTTGAAAATGTAGTTAGTGGAAAAGCATGCAGCATTAAACAAACGCCCGTGGTAGCCCCCATTAACCTTAAAACGTCACCAACCTCACAACTACCCATTCATAACTACCTACACATATTCACCGCCCGAGAACCTGGGTTGACGTCTGCAGGAGAGCTCTCAAAACACCTCTTGAAAAACGTGCAGACGTCAGCAGTGCTCTTTAAACGCTCCTATACACATTGCTGTGAGGAAAATAAAGATTTTTTATATTAGGTTCGTGAAGTTGTAAGCTTTGCAGTGTGTAAATATAATAAATGTTTCTTCTGCCACTGTATTTTAACCCGTTTACATTCTAAAGTGAGTTCATAAAATGTATGTCCGTTTTTATGACTAAAATTATGAGACTAATTCTATGAAATAAAAAGAACTCTGGCTGTGCAGTTTATGTAACTATACCTAGTCACAAGACTTGGATAAGTAGGTTCAATCTCAGTATATTTATAAGTCATAATACTTACATAGGAGTGAAGTAAAACATCGCTAGGAAACCCTGAGAAAACTGAGAAGAAATTTGTGCCTGAAAGACGCCATAATATGCCAAGATGGGACTTACATATGATTTTATCCTATTCGATGTCGAGATCCTTGGTCCGTAGGGCCCTAGTGCTATAAGGGTTTTTAAAGAAATAACAAAAAGGTTAATCGACATCACAGGAGACCGAAGATCTGGCAGCTACCTCGGTCAAAGAATTAGTCTTGCCATCCAAAGGGGGAATGCTGCCCAGGATCTTCGGAACCTTGCCTACAGGGACTTCTTTTAGTAATACATTTTAGTTTTATGATTATAGTTTTAAAGGTTTGTTGTAGAATTTTGTATATAATAACAACTTTTTCAACTGTATATTAGCATGAATAGAAGCTGAACAAAGCCTTTTATCTATTTGGAAATATACCAAATGAGCAAACCTGGATATGTCGCCAAAAAATTCAGCTTACAAGAATGTAAAACTGCTGACTCCGTTATGAAATTTGCTGAACTCCTAATCGAAAAAGGCGCGCTTGCCTCATTCAGCCGGGAAAACGCTCCTAGTTGAAATCTGTCGGATTGATCTGGAAATCAAATCATCATTCGGAATAAACTAACAGACGTTATAGATATAAACATATTGGAAATCATTGCATAGTACTGTAATCATCCCATACAATTTATAATGTATTATAAGTAGCTAAAAACTAATTACAAGTAGAAAACTTGGCCCAAATCGGTGTCTCTCGGGATCGTGCCAAGAAGGCTGGCAGCATTGCCACGTTGAATAGCAATGCTGATTCTCTGAGCGAGAAAAGCCCCAGCCCGCTTGTCACGAGAGGCTTCTACCAGAGGACGTGCAACCTCAACCTTCTCAACAATTTATTAATTTATTATATAACTAAATAACAACAAAGCTAATCCAATAACTAAAAACCTTAAAACTGTAATCTATACATACGTAATCTATACATCTTATACAGCTGAAGTTTGTTTGATCTGAAAATTATTTCAGTTTCAGGCGTCCTATATATCATCACGTTAAGACCAATCACAACTTAACTTTAGCGTTAGCCCAAAGAAACTATTCCACGCGGACGAAATCGCGAGCAGAAGCTAGTCTTATATAATCCCTACATTATATGAATTTGTATCTATACTCGCTAGCGTCTCCGCCAAATATTAGTATGAAAAATTGTGCAGCGACTCCCAGCGGTGACGTGAAGAACTGAAATATCTCATACAAATTTTGCGAGTGACGCTAGCGAGTATAGATTACGAAAACGGTGGCAAACCCGTGATAGGGGTACGGTCGTTTTGTGGTAACTACAGGAAATCTATCGTTAAGTTTCTGCAATCCGAATGGTTGAAGCCGGCCCGAGTTTACTGATTCTTATCAAACTACTTACTTACAAATGTAGAGGGACCCAACATCCGCATGTAGTTCTAATCAAGTCATTAAGGCGGCAGGATTAGGTTGTAAGTCAGGTGGAGCGCACAAATACCAGACCCTCAGTTACCCTCAGTCGCGCTCGGCTGCCCTCCCTACGCTTTACTAAATTACTCGTGCCCCTCAAGTGTTTTGTGTTCCAATCAATGCTTTTTGGAAGTCTCAGCCCCTGGATTCACTCGAAAATATCTTACCATTGTATTAAGTAAGTATTGTAGATGTAAAACGGAGCCGTGGTGGCCTCGGGGTTTCGAATCCCAGCGAGGCCTGTACCTATATGTTTTTCTAAAAAACTTGTGTACAGTGATTTCACACCACGTGCTTTACGATGAAGGAAAACATCGTGAGGAAACCTGCATATTTCTGAGAAGTATTTCAAGTATATGTATAGTGCCTGAGACGGCGATTGACTCACCATCTGTCACGTTGGCACTTAATCAAATTCGGTGAAAAGTGGGTGTTGTGTTAATAACACCTCTGCCTACCCCTTCGGGGAATACAGGCGTGAGCATATATATGTACTTAAGGTGTAGTAATTTCACCCAACGTGCTTTACGGTGAAGGAAAACATCGTGAGGAAACCTGCAAATGTCTGACAAGTAATTCAAAGACGTGCCTGAGACGGCGATGGATTCACCCTCTGTCATGTCACTTAATCATATTCGGTGACGTGTGAGTGTTGTTGTTACAAGACCTCCGCTTACCCCTTCGGTGCCACTTCTAGAATAGCGTAAGCATATATTTTTTTATTATTATTATTCATGTAAATATAAATCATGTTTGCTGCCCATACATCTCGCGCGCAGCATCGGACCCACGGACCTCAAGTATATCGGACCCACGGACCTCAAGTATAACTGATGACGGGGCTCACTGTTACCCGATTTTCTTGTGTCTGTGATTGTTATTCAATTATAATACTCGTATGTATTAATAACTATATAATATACTGTTTTTTTAATAGGTATTATTATATCAATAAATGGTACTAAAAACTAATTACAAGTAGAAAACTTGGCCCAAATCGGTGTCTCACAGGATCGTGCCAAGAAGGCTGGCGGCATTGCCATATATTGTTTAGATTTAATGTTTTATAATTTGTAATTATGTATTTACTACTTATATTTAACTTCATTGTCTCACTTTACTTCTCTCCTTTTCTACACCTGCCATGTCTCTTTCTACATCACCCAAAGGTTGACAGGTAGAAAACGTCTATGGCATTAAGTCCCCCTATGCAAATATGTATTGCAGGAAGATTTAAATAAATAAATTACAATCTCGAGTGAATTCACACACATAACTTCAATCAGGAATTCTGGTTCGTCAGGGATACATCCAACATTACAAAAACATCTCCCAGTGTATTCCTGAAAAGGTAATGAATATTGAAACCAAATAAACAGGCCCTATATATCGACGAAGTCTGAGATAAAAACATTCGCTTGAATATCTTGGGATATAATGTTGCTGGCTGCCTGGGGAATACAACTAACTAGATTGCCGTGTTCAAATTTTAACTTCATATTATTTCCCTAGAGATCTCCCACAGCCACTTTATAAACTTACGTCTTGCGATGTTGCCTGCCGCGTATTATGTTAATAGTTTTATTTTATATTTTCTGATATCTATTATGACTTGGTCTATTACCCGGTTTCGTTTTGGCGTCAGTTTGTAGGACTGTACATCGACGCCCAACCAATGCCCAGGCATCAGGTTTAACATTTACTTACGTTGACGATATAACTTGCGTAAGTGCCCCAAGCGGCGAGTGTAGGAAGTATTAGCAAGGTTAAGCATCGACGTTCGGAGGTATCAATATTGAACTTAGGGGGTCCTAGAGACATTACATTTGAAGGGTGTGTTTTTTGTAAGGTATGTGTATCCACCGAAAAAGAGCTTTAAATTTCCAGAAATTCCACCTAATCCTAAATGGAAAAAATTTACTTATTAACTCAGACATCCGCGACAATTCAATTTCTTGGATGTCGTGATAATCCATTTGTATACCAAGACAAAAGCCGTGGAAATTTGTTTATGATACAACCCAGGCGAAGCAGCGGACGCAGGCTAGTACTTAATAAGCCCCCAAGCTGCGTTATATCCTTCAAATATGGCAAGGCAACGTCATGTCACAAATACAATGGCTGTTCAGACAGACACGATGGATACAAGACACGCTTTTAGCCTGATTGCCTGCTACACATCGACATCATCATATAGGTAGCTATATGAGTGTAGCTAGGAGTTACCATGTAGGTACATGATGTCCTGAATAACAACTTTGAAAATGAAAATGACCCCTGGCCTTATTCCAGGCCAGCGAACTGACTTTCGTATCCTATTTTCCGAGGAAATCTGAACATATGAACATGATATTAAAGAAAGAGAGCCGTGGTGACCGCAAGTTCGAATCCCAGCGGGGCCTGCACCAATTAGTTTTTCTAAAACACTTATGTACAGTGATTTCACACCACGTGCTTTACGGTGAAGGAAAACATCGTGAGGAAACCTGCATATTTCTGAGAAGTAATTCAATGACGTATGTAAAGTGTTTGAGACGGCGATGGACTCACCATCTATCACGTTGGCACTTAATCATCTTCGGTGAAAAGTGGGTGTTGTGATTACAACACCTCTGACTACCCCTTCGGAGAATACAGGCGTGAGCATATGTATGTATGAATGTAAAACAAAATTATAAAACCTCTATTTTTGTAAAATTAACGACGAAAATGATAAATTTTTAATTAATATTTACCACTAGCCGATTCTCTATGAAAAATGTGCACCTAATGGTCTCGACTGTATATTATCCATGTCCAAAACACACGCAAGTGTTCGTGTTGTGTGGGTGACGCTGTCATTTCGATCGATATGTGACAAATTGTGGGCGTCTTGTGTGGATCAATCAACTAATATACGACGATCCCACTTAGAATAGCTATAACTATTTATAAACGATTCAAATTCAATTCAAAATATCTTTATTTGATTAGACTTCTTACAAAGTACTTTCAAATCGTCAGAAGGACACAAAATACATTATACATGATTATAAATGTTACCACCGGGTTCTGAAAATAGCTTTTGTTGAGAAGAACCCGGCAAGAAACTCAACAATTACTCTTTTAAAAAATATATATATTATACAATGTTTTTGGTTACAGTATTTATATCTCATGAATATAAGCCCATGGACACAGTTCAAATGCTCAATTGTCAAATATAATATATATATATATATATATATATATATATATATATATATATATATAATATATATAATAACTAAAATATTACAAATATTTGTGAGCATGGCAAATTCCAGCCAGATTATTAAAAACATCACCACACTTCCAAGAGACAAGTCAACGTGAACTCAGTACCTAAATATAACCACAGATTGAGTGAGGTCAGTGCAACAAAGCTCTGGTTAACATCAAACGCGCTGGTGTTTCCGGTGACATACTATTTATATCCACTTAACTGTAGCCATGGCACAGTGCACAATATACCATCAGTACTACTATAAACGTTTTTTGATTGCATACTCACAAGTTTTATGGAGCCGTGGTGGCCGTGGGGTTTGAGCAGTCTCTTGCTAAGCACGCGATGCAAGTTCGTATCCCAGAGGGCCTGTACCTATGAGTTTTTCTAAAAAAAACTTATGTGCAGTAGTCACACTGCGTGCTTTAACGTTAAGTAAAACATCGCGAAGTAACTCAAAACTGAGAAGTCATTCAAAGACATAGTGCCTGAGACGGCGATGGCCTCAGACCCTGTCACGTTGGCACTTTATCATATTCGGAATTGTGGGTGTTGTTATTAAAACACCTCTGCCCACCCCTTCTTGGACCCTCCTGGGATAGTGTGAGCATATTTGTTATTATTTTATAAGATACAAGTAACATACATATTGTAAACTAGCTGTGCCCCGCGGTTTCACCCGCGTAGGCTTAATTTCTTGGGTGATCCTCGGAACCCCAATATTTTTTTAAATTAATAGTAGCCTAAGTTACTCCTTGTAACATTAGCTATATGCCAGTGAAAGCCCCGTTAAAATCGGTCCAGCTGGCTAATCCCCGTTAAAATCGGAGATAAGCCGGAACAAACAGACAGACAGACAGGGAATTTTCTTGAAAATCACAAAGTAAAAGCAACCTTCCGAACCTGGCGGTAGCATGTATAATACTGTATAATTATGTCATTCTGACGATTTGAAAGTACTTTGTTAAAAGTCTAATCGTTTAAGATATTTTTGACTTTGACTTTGACTTTGAATACATGCATTATATCCTAGTATGAAGGACTTAGCTTTTGTAATATCACATCTTTTCTTCCAGCGCCGCCTGACGCAAAAATACAGCATTGCAGTGGGAGTTCCCACCCTCTTGATCCGGGGTCGTCCAGTCCGGGACGCGCTGCTCTCAGACCCAACGGGGTCCAGGTTTCCTTGGCCAGCGCCGCCCCTGCACGAAGTCCTACGAGGAGTCGAGCTGCAGGAGGCTGGGGGCTCCAGGAAGTATGAAGATTTACCGTCAGACGCTGTCAGGGTGTTCTACTTTGCTGCTCATTGGGTAAGTGAAGGCCCAGAGCCCTGCAAATTCACAGACAGACTAGTAGAGGAGAGAAAATTTTAAGCACTCCATTTCATGGGCTTTACCATAAACTCTTATTGCGTTATTGCCATGCTTATCTACTTACATCTGTCTCATAATCATTGTCTTGGCGATAATAAGTAATGGTAGTATGCAAATTGGAACCTCTATACGTATCTTACCTGATAAAATAAGATATACTAAATAGACCTCGTAGAACGAAGTGTGAGAGGTGAGTCTACATATTGTATGACCCAATCATGGTATCGCTGCTACCCTCATGTTTTATTTGCGAGGGACGTGTGCTTGCACTTGATAGGCATGCCGTGTTTGGTGTGGGGTAAAGTCGTTGAGATCATATCTAATTATTAGTCCTACGCCTGATCTCTCTCCGGTCGTGTCGGATTGCCTCCCATCGGACTATGAGAGTGAGGGAATAAAGAGTGCACCTGTGTTTGCGCACACACTATAATATCTCCTGCGCACATGATTAATTGAGATTAGCCGCCATAACCGAAACTCGGTAGGAGATCATTATTATCTAACTAATTATTAGTTCTAAGGTTTCTACGTAGTGTAATGTCTAGCTTCACCAAGAATATTTAAAGGATAATGCTTTTTTTGTCGATTACACAGAGATCATCGTTGATTGAAGTCTTTGGTGACTAGAGTGTTGAAATTTGGCCAAAATAATATGACCATAGCAATTGCATAATAGATTAGCTAAGGTAAGAGTAGCAGGATTCTTTTCGATACTTAAAATCAGCTCTTACAGAGTTAATATCTAATTCTCTCAGTCTGTTTGTAATTCCAAAATTACAGCTTTTCACTAAATGCATATGAAAGTAGACATTATACACGACACACAAAGAAAAATCTAATTTTAAAATTATTCTCTGTCTGTCTGTTTGTTCCGGCTAATCTCCGAAACGGCTGCACCGATTTTAACCGGACTTTCACTGGATAGCCCACGTTACTCCTTGTAAAGTTAGCCATCTCCAAGCAAAATTCCCATTGAAATCGGTCTACCAGTTACGGAGATTAGCCGGACCAAACAGAGGGAGAGACAGACAGAGAAAATATTTTTTTTTATATATATCCCTTTTATACTTTTATATACATTACGTGAAATATAGACCTTTACCAAACGTCAAACCTGTTGATACAAAGGTCATGGTAAATGGTGAAACTTTGGATATCGTAGAGTCAGTAGTATTTCTAGGTATAACCCTTGATAACAAACTTCAGTGGAGCCCACATATATCCAAGTTATCAGGAAAACTCAGCTCCGCGGCTTATGCAATTCGTAAAGTTAGACAGTATACAGACATAGAAACAGCTCGACTCGTATATTTTTGTTATTTTCATAGTGTTATGTCCTATGCTATTTTAATTTGGGGCAAAGCTGCTGATATAGAGAATATATTCACATTACAGAAAAGGGCTATACGATCAATTTATAATTTGGGACCCCGAGATTCGTTAAGGGAAAAATTTAAATCAATTGGAATTTTGACAGTGGCCTCACAGTATATTTTAGCTAACTTATTATTTGTGCATCAAAACATTGGATCGTTTCAAAAAAAATGTGATGTGCATAACATAAACACAAGGCACAAAAACAAAATTGTAGTGCCTGCGCATCGCTTACAGAAAGTACATGGCTCATTTTTAGGACAGTGCACACGCTTCTATAATAAATTACCAACAGAAATTGTAAACTTGCCCTTCAATAAATTTAAAGAGACCATCAAAGGAGTTTTGCTCAAAAAAGGATATTATACTGTAAGTGATTATATTTGTGATAAGGAACCCTGGGATGTATCTTTGTCGAAAAATTATTGTAAATAATCCCATTGGCACTGTACTTTTGCTACAATTAATTAATCTTAGTTTGATCTTTGCTTTGACTGGCTGGAATTTGCCATGCTCACAAATATTTGTAATATTTTAGTTATTATATTTGACAATTGAGCATTTGTGCTGTGTCCCATGGGCTTATATTCATGAGATATAAATACTGTAACCAAAAACATTGTATAATATATATTTTTTTAAAAGAGTAATTGTTGAGTTTCTTGCCGGGTTCTTCTCAACAAAAGCTACCTTCCGAACCCGGTGGTAACATTTATAATCATGTATAATGTATTTTGTGTCCTTCTGACGATTTGAAAGTACTTTGTAAGAAGTCTAATCAAATAAAGATATTTTGAGTTTGAGTTTGAGTTTGAGATGTATATATTTGCTGGTTTTGTGTCCCAGTGTCCGCCCTGTCGAGCATTCTCTCCGAGTCTGTGCAGCGCCCTCGCGGCCGTGCGTAAGCGTCGAGCCAAGTATGCGCACACGCAGCTCATCCTCGTGTCCAGTGACAGGTCAGTATTCTTACATTATATAAAAGTACTAACATTAGGGTGAAGAAAAACATCGTGAGCAAACCTGCATATCTCTGAGAAGTAATTCAAAGTAAGTATAGTGCCGGAGACGGCGATAGACTCACCATCTGTCACGTTGGCACTAATTATCATCGGTGAAATGTGGGTGTTGTTATTGCCTGCCCTTTCGGGGAATATAGGTGTGAGCATATGTATGTATGTACTAATATAACTCAGGTGTTATTTAATACCAGAAATATATATTTAGATCGCGAATGTTCAGAATACATTCTTCTACTCGAGAAGTACCCTACTCTTTTTATAGGAACAGAGCTCGTCCTTAGACGAGATCAGATTTTTCTGAACTAACCGTCGAAGTTGGGCGTTGCTTTTAAGGTTAATTAAACTAATTAAGTATTTATTTTTATCATTAGCAGGAACCGAGGCACCTTGTAAGTTATTATAATACTAGCTGTGCCCCGCGGTTTCACCCGCGTAGATATAGTTTTATATAATACTTTCGCAATAAAAGGTGTGTCCTTTCTCAGGGTCTAAAGATTGTCTGTGCCAAATTTCATCAAAATCGGTAGAGAGGTTTAAGTGGGAAAGCGTAACAGACAGACAGTTACTTTCACATTTATAGTATTAATAGGGATTCTTAATTAAAGTTCCCAAATGGTGCAAGGTAAATAACTTATTCATTATTTTATTATTTTGTGAACAGAAAAGTAAATTAAAATAATGGCTTCTGTCCCTACTTCGCCCCCGGTACCCCCAATAAAACCATAAATTTCCGAACGATACCACCCGAGGGGTGCTCAAACACTTCCAATTTTCCGCCCCTGCTGCAATTATTATAACAGATTAGTAAATTACAGTTTCGTACCCCCACAAATCTCAAAACAAAGTCAAATTAACTGAAATTACAAGTCGATCTTGCCCAATGATCTTAACCTCAATGACTGCGCTTGAAATGTTAGAATTAAATAATTTGAAGATCCAGTTTTCTGACTAGAATTTATATATTTGGGCAAAAGTAATCGGGATGAAATTCTTCTTGTCTATCAGAGACCACATCGCATTCCTACTTCATTGAATATCATTCTCCAGGTTTCATATGGCTTCAGAGTTTGACTCTTTTTATGTGGCAGGTGTATATAAAATCTGTCATTGTCGCACAGTCCAGTATGGCAATGAGTTCATGGTTAGCCTTCTGTGTTTGCTCGTGGGTTAATGGCCATCAGATAAGTTGAATATATTGAATAGAATCAGGAGTTACTTTACGGAATTCCATGTTTATGGTTATAAAAGTGTAAAAAAATATGTTGAACACGGACCAATCATGGACATTTTTGTTTTTTTTTCCAAAATTAAGGAAACGCGCAGTATTTCGTCAATACCGATACCGCAGCGCAATGTCAATACCGATCAGCCAGTATTATAGCTGTCATAACAACTATTTTTGACAACTAACACCCATTTTGATTACGGCCATAACGGTTGTTTGGATCGCGGTGTCAAAACGATGTTTTCCATAAATAAAATCAAGCATCAAGATCTATTTTTTGCCCTTGAAACCCCTACATGCAAAATTTCATGAAAATCAATGGAGCCGTTTTTGAGATTCCGATTATATATATACAAGAATTGCTCGTTTAAAGATATAAGATAAGATATGACCACTTCCAAAAACATAAGTAGAATTTCTACTGTGTTAGAACTATAAATAGTTGAAGCAACGTGGTCAGAAACAGCAGTTGTGGATCTTATGTGAATATGGCCGTCTCTGGTGGGTGCCTACCGTATTTCGACACACTTTTCTAAGGAAAGTGCCCCTTCGTGACACTGGTGGAAACGTTACTCTAAATTGAAAGCTTTTATACGGAACTTGTGCAATTTGTCGAAGTAAATGTAATAATCCAAGGGGTTCCTCGACAATACGCACAAATTGAGTTCCCGGCAATTGTGTCGTTGGCGCAAACAGTGACAATACAACTAAACTTTACCGTTGTAACTTTGATAACAGTTCGGAGTTCTCCAGTTCTCCATATGCTCACGGCTGTATTCCCCGAAAGGGTATGGAAGTGTTGTAATAACAACACCCACTTTTCTTTGAAAATGATTAAATACCAACGTGACAAATGACGACACATAGGTCTTTGAATTACAAGGAGTAACTTAGACTATTCTTCCTTAAAAAAAACATTAAGCTACCCGGGTGAAACCGCAGACCACAGCTAGTTATTTAATACGACTGTAAATTACTTGATATTTCACTTTGAAGTAGTCATTTTATTAAGTAACTGATAAGTAACTAAAAACTAATTACAAGTAGAAAACTTGGCCCAAATCGGTGTCTCTCGGGATCGTGCCAAGAAGGCTGGCAGCATTGCCACGTTGAATAGCAATGCTGATTCTCTGAGCGAGAAAAGCCCCAGCCCGCTTGTCACGGGAAGCTTCTACCAGACGACGTGCAACCTCTTTGAAAAGTTGATGAGCATCTGGACCACAAGGCCCCAGAGTTTCAACCGCAAACGCAGAAAATATGTATCCTTGACCAATGCAAGCATATTTCCTATGCTTGAGGCACTCCTGCTTAACAGCAGCAGCACCGGCCGCCACAGCAGTGCCGAGGAGATGGAACGGAGCCAACGTATCGACACACGTGGCATCCCACAGTTGTAATGTTTGTAATGAAATTAAAAACAATTTCGCGAGTCATTAATAGCTTGGTTCACTTTGCGAGGCCACCTTTACTGCGAGCACGAATTTGCAGCGTAATGCCATGAATGAACGCCCTGTAATCAATTACCCTCATCTACTATGTAAAGAATACAGATTAATACATGGACCCTTGTTATGAATTAGTAGGTTTTCCTGCAGGACTACGAAAGTAAATTTCAATTAAACGCTGACTGGATCAAACAGGACTTGCATTTAAAATTCTGATGGAAATGAACTATTTCATTAGCTTCACTTTCTGTGGACTTTATCCCTATAATAATTTAGTACCATTTTACCGGTTTTTTGACGTTTTCTATAAATTATACCCAGCTAGACCAATTACTCGCCCCCGAAACCCCCTGCATAGTAAATTTAATGAATGCTCGTTTAAAGATATTAGATTAGATACAGTTTAGACTTCAGTTTAACCCCGGCAAGGCACTTATAAACTACAATTCTGCCGTGGCATAACTAAAATACCGTTATCCGACATCGTGAAGGATTCAAAGACGTATGTAGATGTATGTAGAACGTATGTATATGTATGTAGATGTATAGTGCCTGAGTCGGCGATAGACTCACCATCTGTCACGTTGGCAATTAATCATCTTTTGTCAAAAGTGGGTGTTATTACAACACATAACCCCGTTTGGGGAATACAGGCGTGAGTATATGTAGTCAAAAGTATCTTTATTCGATGAGACTTTTTACAAAGTACTTTCAAATCGTCAGAATGACATAATTATACAGGATTATACATCCTACCGCCAGGTTCGGAAGGTTGCTTTTACTGAGAAGAACCTGGCAAGAAACTCAGTAATTACTCTTTTCAAAAATATTATACAATGTAAAGAATACAATATAAATAATTTAAGAAACGTAAGCTCATGGACAATGTTCATGGATGTATGTAGGTATATCTAATTCAGTCGTGAATGGAATTAACAAAAGCAATATAAGTAAAAGCTTCCTCGATGCAACAACAAATCGAATACAGCGAAATTGTTTCAAATCAGTTTTGGCGCGGCTCGCGGCGGATGGTGCCTACTCATTAAAATTCAAGCCCCGTCTCCCGACCGGGCCAGTTATTCCAATGAATCGAGCAAATATTCAACATTTGCCATCGTAGACACCTGTTTTACATATTCCGGCGATATTTTATACACCTGAGACTGATTTAAGAAGCTTTTAGGGGTCGATACGACGGATGGTTTCGTTTTAGGGAAATATGGGGATTTTTAAATTAAAATATGTAGAATTTATTCACGTGTTATTGTCATCTTACAGAGAGATTGTCACAGTATACATGATATACAGTATGAGCTTACTACAACCAAAATGAATTTCAATTTCTTTTTTTTTATTGTTTTAAGTAGTGTCACACATATCATCATTCACGAATACGTCATTCGAGTCTTACAGACAATGTTCTAACCTTCAAATTGACAAATTGACATTATTTAATTGAGAAGTCAATTAAAAAAATAAAATAAGACATACATACACACATACGCTCACGCCTGTATTCCCCGAAGGGGTGGGCAGAGGTGTTGTAATCACAACACCCACTTTTCACCGAAGATGATTAAGTGCCAACGAGACAGATGGTGAGTCCATCGGCGTCTCAGACACTTTACATACGTCATTGAATTACTTCTCAGAAATATGCAGGTTTCCTCACGATGTTTTCTTTCACTGTAAAGCACGCGGTGTGAAATGACTGTACATAAGTTTTTTAGAAAAACTCATTGGTACAGGCCCCGCTGGAATTCGAACTTGCGTTGCTTGCGTAGCAGGCGACTGCTCAAACCTCAAGGCCACCACGGCTCTTAATAAAAATTAAGAGTGACTCGTAATGTTATGTTCTTATTATAAAAACTAGCTGTGCCCGCGGTTTTACCCGCGTAGAGTTAATTTAATGGGTGACCAGCTGAATCCTAATGATTTAAAAAAAAAAAGCATAAATTTTAACTGTTAGCCTTGTAACATTAGCAATCCGCCAGTGAAAGTCTCGTTTAAACCTGTCAGACAGAGAAACAAAGAAGAAGTTAAGAGAGATTACGACTTTGAACATAAGAGAATGTTTATTTTCGCTGAAAAGTTTAATTCTAATAACTAAACAAAGGTAATTTTTATACATTTTGAAATTTATGTCAACCGAAGCTCTACGCCAAATTTGTTCGCCTAATAAGTCTAGATCCATATATTATATATTATAAGAAAGAAAGCTTTTGTTTGTTTGTATGAACAGGCTCCGAAACAACTGTGCTTTCCATGAACATAGATATTATATATATGGAATTTATACTCATCATTCTCACTCGAGCCCAGTTCTAATGAAAAGGGCACTTAAGCCGGAAAATTCCACCGTTTCCTTTAGAATGCTATTTATTATTTAACAACGCGAATATTTCAATATACTCTAGTTCATGAATAAATTATGAATACTTTAGAAATAATGTATTATTTACATTAGATTATACATACCGGGCAAAATAGCAAGAAAAATCATAATATGATGACCCAGTCGTAATTATTATTATCCTACTAATCCTATTAATATAATAAATACGAAAGTGTTGGTACGGATGTATGTTTGTTCACGCAAAAACTACTACTAACCTAATTTATGTACGTCAGAATAACAATTCGTATTGTAATGATATTGTAGGTCTTTATCATTACCTGAAAACATAGTCAAAACGATGTTTTCCGAAAATGAAATCTAGATCAATTTGTTGCCTCCGAAAATTCCGTTCCGTTGCCGATTCCGAGAAGAGGAAAGATTTGCATTTTTGTGTGTATGTTTGTAATGAATAAACTCAAAAACTACTGTGCCAATTTCAAAATTCTTTCACAATTGGACAGCTACATCATTAGCGAGTAACATAGGTTTTATTTTATCCCCATACTCCCACGGGGACGGGAACTACGCGGGTGAAACCGCGTGACGTCTGTTAGTATACAGTACAATAATTGCTCGCTTAAAGGTTCAATATGTTAAACCACATTGTAGGTAATATCCACTATATTACCAATAATGTAGTTGTACATACAAGTGGTACGACGACCTTTGAGTAATACTGCCTATATCCTATATACCATCACATATCATATCACAAAGCTAATGGGAGAGCAGACATTAGTTAGCTTCCGGCGACATCACTGTTTTGATAACACGAGTATAATAGGGTTGCCAACTAGTCAGCCTTATATTTGATTGATACAATACAAATATTATATTGCCAAATTATCATCTTTGGCAATCGTTACAGGTCAGTCGGAGGCCCAAAATAGTCTGACAATTTGTTTTACCAGATTTTCCTCGTTAAATGGGTTGCGAAGGTCAGGTGGCAGTCGCTTCGTATAAAAATCAGGTGATCATCCACATAAGGTTAAATCAAGCCCCAACAATATATGGGATAATGCCAGAGAGATAAGATGACAAAACAAGAGGAGGGCGATGGCTGACATTTTCGTCACACTTGTGAACAGGTGCTGCTAGTGGGGGCTGGTCATCTCAAGCTACACAATTATTCGTAGTACTTATTTTTAGTTTAAATTTTTTTTTATATCGACTTTTGTGCACTGGAACTGTGTCCATGGGCTTATATATATGTTTTATGATTTATATTGTATTACTCAAATCTATAATTTTTTTTTTTAAAACAATAAATACTGAGTTTCTTGCCAGGTTCTTCTCAGTAAAAGCAACCTTTCGAACCTGGCGGTAGCATCTATAATCCTATGTAAACGTGTCTTTCTGACGATTTGAAAGTACTTTGTAAAAAGTCTAATAGAATAAAGATATTTTGAATTGAATTGAATTGAATCAAGTATTATAAAGGGGCCTACTGTGATAGTTTAAGCAGCGCGTAGCTTTGACTTTTATGTTCACGGTACCAAAATGAAACGGCAAAGCTTAGAAGTTCTTAATACGTTCTGCTTAAACTGATGATAGTATGCCCTCTGATGTCAGGAATTATTGTTAGTGATAGATAGATTATTCACCGAGGCTTTATGTGATGCTGTCATTAGGAGCGAAGTGTCGATGGAAAATGTCACTAAGTAACATAGTTTTAATTGTTAAGCCGCGACGCTTAGCTAGTTTGTGAATAAACAGACATACATGTTTCATTTTATATTATCTTTTGCTGTTACCAAGTACTTATATTGCTTATAGAACCGATACTGTAAAATAAATTCATATCTTCCTTAAAGAACCCCATGCTAAAGGTATGTTTTTCTATAGATCACATGTTTAAGCAAAGTCCCGTGGGAGTACGGGGATAAAATATAGCCTATGTTACTCGCTGATGATGTAGCTGTCTATTGCTGGAAGAATTTTTAAGATATGTCTTGTTGTTTCGAAGCCTACAATGCAAACAATCAATCAAACCTTTTCTCTTCATAATATGAGCATAGATGAACTAGCGAACGTCACGCGATTTCACCCGCGTAGTTCCCGTTCCCGTAGGAGTACGGGGATAAAATATAGCCTATACTACTCGCTGATGATGTAGCTATCCAATGGTGAAAGAATTTCCAAGAATGGTCCAATACATTTTAAGCCAATTCCTTGCAATCATACTTACATACAAATCTTTCCTCTACAATATTACTATAGAAGTATAGATATTATTATAGACAAACGGTAATAATGTTTAAATGTTGGTTTTAAGTAGGTATATAGTAAGTGCTGAACCACTTAAAGCTCCCAATTGGAAGTAAGTAACCCGACACCGCAGCCCTATCCCGCATTAGCCGGGGGGTAGACAGGGGTACCTGTCGCGACTGTGACGTCACACACCCCTATTTCCAACGATTAGTTAAGAAAGAATATATATCTACTCCAAGCGAAAAAGAGACGCAAAATGTGTACTGAGAAAACTGTTATGAAGAAACTTGAATTCCAAACAAGGGTAACGAAATAAATTCATTGATTTTTTATACAAGCTGCTACACTTAACATTACTTTTGATATAATTGCATTTAAGTTAGATTAAAAAATCCAGTGAATTTGTATTCCTTATAAATATGCGCACGCCATCCCAGAAGGGTCCCCGAAGGGGTAAGCAAAGGTGTTGTAACAACAACACCCACATTTCACCGAATATAATCAAGTGCCCACGTGACAGGAATGAGTCCATCGCCGTATCAGGCACAAACGTCTTTGAATTACTTCTCAGCCATATACGATGTTTTCCTTGACCGTAAAGCACGTGGTGTAAATAACTGCACATAAGATTTTAGAAAAACTCATTGGTACAGGCCCCGCTTTGTATTCCTTGTAATTAGGATATGGGAATTGAGAGAGTCGCGGTGGCCTTAGGGTTTGAGCAGAAGCCTGCTTCGCAAGCTCGAATCGCAGCGGGGCCTGCACCAATGAGTTTTTCTAAAAGCGTATGTATAGTGATTTCACACCACGTGCTTTACGGTGAAGGAAAACATCGTGGGGAAACCTGCGTATGCCTGAGAAGTAATTCAAAGACATTTGTGCCTGAGACGGCGATAGACTCACCATCTGTCGCGTTGGTACTTAATCATCTTCGGTGTAAAAGTGGGTGTTGTTATCACAACGCCTCTGCCTACCTCTTCGGGGAATACAGGCGTGAGCATTATGTATGTATGTAGGATGGGAATTGATGGGATACGATCTTTTCAATCTGGCTACTATACTCCTATGTATAACAGTTTACAAATTCAAATCTTAAATATCCTGTATAGCGCCATTTTTTTTAATAACTCAGTTGAATTCCCTGCAAGGGTTTTGGTACTGCGTCGGCCCTAACAACATCGATTTGCTGTGATAGGTCTAAATGAACCTAAAGCTCGACCCTTTGTAGGATGATTGTCAAAGGAAATCAACGGACATTCTAGACGTCGTCACGCATTTTTAAACCAGAGTACTTATGTACGGAATAGATTACGTGACATGTTATATAACTTATGTTATGTAACAGGAGTTTTTTATATTCTTACACTACATTTATATAAATAAATTTTTAATACTATAAATTGCTAATATAATTTAATAATTAAAATTTCAATGCCTTAACGATTATTGGATTATTCAACCTTAAAATCTATAAAGATAAATAAAATTTAAGTGTCACTTAATCATCTTCGGTGAAAAGTGGGTGTTATTACAACACCTCTGCCTACCCCTTCGGGCAATACAGGGCTGAGTATATGTATGTATGAAATTCAACTCAAGTCATGTTCGGCACACAGTTAATATAAAACAAGATAAATCTAAACAAACAAACTCCCTACACGGTTCAAATAAAGCGAAGCACGTTTATTACGGGCGCTTACCCGGGTAGCCTCCCTCCATACGGTGGAGCTTACGACCGGTTTATGATCTTATTTACCCGGCTCCCTGAACCCAATTGCATTGGATTTAGATCCTCAACTCGATTGTGTCGCGATAGGCCTTCGACGTCCTCCCCGTAGTACAGTTTACATAATTCACTCGATGAACGGATGAACGGCTGAGGGACTGAAAGGTATCCGTTATCCGGAGTTAATAACAAAAGGACCTCTTTCATGGGCACATGCCTCATAGATATATCCGGTTGGGGAAAACGCACCGTGTTCCACGCCATGTTTATTTATAACATGTTGTAGGGGGTGGGTGTAACGAATAGACTTATTGAATGTAAATAAAACGTATAATAAGATGTCCGGCACAAGTTACACTTAGGGGTGATGAAAGAAACATAAAAAGAAAGTAAAACACGGATAACACAATGAGGCGCGAGCGTCGCGAGCGGTTAGAAAAAACATGGACTGGGTTTCGCAGAACCCGAACGCAGACTACTGCTGCGCGCGCATGTCGCGCCATGCGTTGCATGCGGCGGCGCACGGAACTCACGCGTCGTAGAACAATGTACAGCGCTTAGTGACATTAGTTTAAGCATCGTACCGAAGAGGGCGCTTACCCCTTGAGGTGCGGATAGGAAGGCCACACGCTACAGACTCCCCCTCGAGTTCATGAGAACGACCCCGTTCATGGACTCGGACATCAACATCCTGGATCCGCGGGCGGCCCCTTGACCGTTTTGGCATGACAGGATTAGGAGGCGAGTCATTTCTACTAAAAAAACGCGTAAGCTCAGATACATGAAACTTGCCAAGAATCTCCTCACTAAAATTAGCAATAAGGTAGGACGTCGGACTGATCTTCTTCACAACCTGGTAGGGCCCATCTCTCTTTGGCACGAATTTAGAAGTGATATCCTTAGACGCATTACTAAGGACGTGCGATTTGATGAGAACTTTATCACCTACTGCAAAAAATTCTGACCTACGTGACTTATCAGCATAATCCTTACGCCTATCCTGCTGTTTCTCGACTCTATCCCTAATCGAAACTAAAGAATTTAAAAAGCTTTTTAGGTAGGGCGTGATTTGAGGAACGAAATTATGTTTATTTAAAACCGTTCTGATATCAAAATCAACATCAACAGGCGATCGCAGCTCCCTAGCAAATGTCAAGAACGCCGGTGAGACACCCGTTGTTTGACATGCTGCTGAGTTCATTGAAAACCTTACCGCAGGTAAATGCGATGGCCATGAAGTGTGCTTGGTATCCAACACCTGGGCCAAATGAACTTTGAGATCACGATTCTTTCTTTCTGCTGGATTTGCCTGTGGGTGATATAACGGCAACAAATCTTGCGTAATGCCTAAAGCATACATACACTTTTGCATTACAGCGGAAACAAATTGAACTCCGTTATCAGAAATAATGCGACGTGGAAGTCCATAGCGGAGGAAATACTCTTCTATGAGGACTCGAGCACATACCTCTGAGGTTGCTTCTTTCAAAGCGTACAGCTCTACCCACCGAGTCGCTGTATCTTCCACCAACAGTATCCATTTCTCCCCCTTTTGTCCAGCTGGAAGTGGACCGAAGAGGTCAATCGCTAAAACTTCCCCTCGTTGGTTCAAAACCGGGGTCTGGAGGAGACCAGTTGGTTTCTGATTAGACGCCTTATAGCGTTGACAGGTAACGCAAGTTTTGATATACTCTCCTATGAAACGGCGCATACCTGGGAAATAAAAATGCTGAGAGATTTTGTGAAAGGTCCTTTCAATACCATGGTGCCCCGCAATTTGAGAATCGTGACATTCCTTGACGATATCAAGACGAAGGCTGACAGGAACAACCAGCTGCGGTTCTTCACTGTCGACATCAGGATTGTACCTGAACAAAACTCCTTGTTGCATGAAATACCCTCTTTCTGACCAGCGCTTTATAGCTTGTGGTCCAGCATCAGAGGTATCTTCAAAATCATTTATGATCTTTTCCAGTTCAGGGTCGTCGAGCTGAGAACGTCGCAAGTCTGATGGACTTCTAGCAGGTAAATCGACGACGACCGAGCAAACTCCACACTGATCTCTACTATCAACTTCGCAGATGGGACGGCTGAGAGTGTCGGCTACGACATTTGCACGTCCTGGAGTATAGGTGAACTGGATGTTAAAAGCCTGTAACTTAAGTGCCCAGCGAACGAGCCTTCCAGAAGGTGACTTTAAAGTAAGAAGCCACTTCAATGGTTGGTGATCGCTGCCTACTATAACCGGATGCCCTTCAATGTAACCCCTGTAACGCTCGACTGCCCAGACAACAGCGAGAGCTTCACGCTCGGTAGTGCTGTAATTCCTTTCGGCTGGACTAAGCAGGCGGCTGGCATATTCGATGGGCCGTTCATCCTTATCCTCGCCTTGGAGTAATACTGCACCGATGGCGTAACTACTGGCGTCAGTTCTGAGGATGAATGGACGATCGTAATCTGGTTGAATAAGAATAGGCGCTGAAGTCAATAAACGTTTAAGTTCGTTGAACGCATTAACCTGAGCTGTCTCCCAAATCCAAGGTTGTTTCTTCTTAGTGAGCATGGTCAACGGCTGAGCAACCTGGGAGAAGCAAGGAACGAACTTCCTGAACCAAGAGCACGTCTGTAAGAAACTTTGAAGATGTTTCACAGAGTTTGGTTCTTTCATATCAGCGATGGCGCTGATCTTGTCTGGGTCTGGAGATACACCCTGGGGAGTGATAACGTGGCCGAGGTACTTGACGCTATCTCGAGCAAAAACACACTTATCTCGGTTAGCCTGTAGTTTGAAAAATCTAAGGCGTTCGAACACTGCTTGCAGGTCCTGGAGGTGCTGCTCATAGCTGTCCGAAATTACGATCAAATCGTCGATGTACCCCAAACACGTGATATCCTTAAGAACGGCGCTGGATCTAAAACGATCTATCAGCCGCTGGAAGGTTGCGGGCGCATTTCGAAGCCCGAACGGCATTCGTTTGAAACGATGGACCCCGAATGGTGTTACAAATGCCGTCTTGTCGCGATCTTGTTCACTGACCAACACTTGCCAGTAAGAAGCATGAAGATCGATTGTACTCATAAAACAACTCTTACCTGTGTATTTTAATAGGTCGTCGATTACCGGCAATGGATATGCATCGCTCTTTGTGATTGCATTAAGCTTCCTATAATCGACGCAAAACCTAATCGACCCATCTTTCTTCGGAACAAGAAGAGCAGGTGCAGCCCACGCTGACTCGCATTCCTCTATAATGCCATCGTTCAGCATCCGCTCGAGCTCAGCTTCCATAACGGCTTTTCGAGCTGGCGTGAGGCGGTAAGGTGGAACTGCAATGGGAGGATGGTCACCGGTGTCAATCCTAAGCTCAGCAAATGGAGTCGGCTCTCCCCCTAACTCGAAGATATCCTGGTTATTTATGAGGAGATCGGCAAGAACTTCGCATTGTTCGACACTAAGTGACGTCGCCTCATCGTCCCTGAGTACATTAATAGATGCCAATGAGGTTGGAGGTGACATTTCCTCGAACATCAACTTAAATCTCTTTGATTTTTGATCACCAAAATGCCATGTAGCATTACCAAAATCTACTGAAACATTGAAATTAGTCAAAAAATCTATTCCAAGTAATGATTCATTACAATTAGCTTCAGGAAAAATTAAAAAAGTTACTTTATTTACTTTGTGACAGAGGGTCACCTCAACCTCCGCGGTAAGGACATCCATCAATCGACTAACTCCATCCGCCAACCAAACATTAATTGTTGACGGGATTAAAGGATGGCCTTTTTCTCTTAGGATAGCATGCAGCGTGTGACCAGCAATACACGATTTTGCTCCGGAGTCAATTAGCGCAGAGCCATGCTCTCCTAAAATGCTAATATTTAAAATAGGGCGTCGAAACAGCTGACTATTTAAAAAAGGTTGAGAACCACGTGTTTTATTGGAAAAAGGTTGAGAGTCACTGTCCGTTTCCGAAAAAATATTAGAATGACTCGAAAAAGGTTGAGAGCAACTGAGATTATTATTTCCCTCTGACGAAGCACTTTTAGGTGTAAGCTCCCCCTTGGCACGAGTATCAACATTACATTTTAAATTAGTGCTATAATAGGTTTGACAATTTATGCACGAACCAGAATCATTAAAAGACTTATTATTGCACAACGAACATTTTCGTGAGTGCGGCATAGTATTGCAACCATTAATACAATTTAAATTTTGCAAATTGCACGAATATTTACACAAATCATTATTTACAGTAACACTATCGTAATTATAACAACTAGAAGTGCCAACATAATCATTACTAGTGTTATTAAAGTTCAATTTACGCGAAGTAAAGTTACTGTGAACCCCTACGGCACGCGTAGGGTTACCTTGTACACTCGTCGCAGGCGAAGGGTTAGGTTGTCCGACGGTCGCTGCTAGCGGCGGCGGCGATAGCGCGCGAGCGCTGCGCTGTTGAGCCGAATGTGCGTCGCTACTGGCCGCTGGCGCTGTCGCGGGTGGCGAGATGGCGCGATCGGTGCGCGTCATCGGTGCTCGAACCGAACGATCAGCAGCGCGCGATCCATGCGTGGACCTTACGCGCAGGGAATAAAATGAATGTCCGGATTTAGTGGGATTACACTTTGTACACTTACTACGAACTACATTCGCGGCACCACAACCAAAACATGATATTTTATTCGATTCACCCTTGGAATTGTTATTGTTTATTTTATAACAATTGTCACGTGTGTGACCTCTGCGTTTGCAATACACACAAAAGCTACGTTCCGACTGTGACGTCGACGGCACATTCCTGACCGGACCCGGAGCAGCGGCACCTTCGACAATAATTTTCTCGACAGCGGGTGTCGTTACTGGATAAGTAGATCGGTTGACAAAGGGTTGGTTTACCCTGTCTGGAATGCTCTCCTTCTGTGCATCTTCTATCGCACGGCATTTACAAAGGAGTTCGTCGAAAGTAGTAATGGAACATCTTTCCACTCTTTTACGTATACGCCGATCCAACAACCCAAAACACATGTCTATCTGGACACGTTCGGACAAGTCCTCTGTAGGTAACTTAGCGAGGAGGGATCTAACCTTAGCTATAAATAGGTCTGTATTTTCGTTACCTTGATTGAGCGAAAACAATTCCTTGTATATCTGGTAAGGTAGACGACGCTCACCAAAAGCACTCCTTATCCTCGTTACAGCTTCTGTCCAGGTGTTGGTGCTGGCCTTGACTCCTTGCCACCACACTGCTGCATCATTGGTGAGGAGCATAGACAGGCCGCGTAGCGCGTTTTCATCGGTCACGTTCAAACATGTTTTATATACTTCTACCGCGTCTAAGAAGTTCTCGAGGGATTCCGCTGACGAGCCACTGAAACGCGCTGTGCATCTGGAGAAGTTTCCAGAAGTAGCTACGTGAAGGGCGGCGGCGGGGCATCCCGTCGTGGCGCCGGCGGCAGGGTCGCACGTATACGACGCGACCGGCGTCGACGACCGTACTTCTTGCAACAAAGCCCGGCAAAATTCTGCCTGGGACTGCTGCAGAGACGAAAACAACGAAGTCAACGCTTCTCCACTAAGCGTGACGTTCGAAACACTTTCATTAGCGTCCTCTGATTGTGATTTTCGAATTTTCCGTGGCATTTTCGTACACGTAACACTTTTGAATACGCGAAAAAACGAACAAAATGCAAAAAGTTCAATCACCCCTAGCCCTGAAAACGTTGGGCGTCATTGTAGGGGGTGGGTGTAACGAATAGACTTATTGAATGTAAATAAAACGTATAATAAGATGTCCGGCACAAGTTACACTTAGGGGTGATGAAAGAAACATAAAAAGAAAGTAAAACACGGATAACACAATGAGGCGCGAGCGTCGCGAGCGGTTAGAAAAAACATGGACTGGGTTTCGCAGAACCCGAACGCAGACTACTGCTGCGCGCGCATGTCGCGCCATGCGTTGCATGCGGCGGCGCACGGAACTCACGCGTCGTAGAACAATGTACAGCGCTTAGTGACATTAGTTTAAGCATCGTACCGAAGAGGGCGCTTACCCCTTGAGGTGCGGATAGGAAGGCCACACGCTACAATGTGAAGTATTTATTGTAATATGTACCAAAATACTTAGGTACGGACTTACTTGTTCTTTAAAACTGATCTGAATGTTGATTAAATACTAGCGAACCCGACAGAGGTTGTCCTGCAGAGGATACAGGAACTGGAACCGGGGTCCCAGTCGTCTGATAGCATTTTGGAATCGGTCGACCACATTACTATTATTAGGTAACTATTACTATTACTAGTACTATTAGGTAACTTATTAGCATCAATGTATTACGCAGGATTGTATGTGATCGAAGAGGCTACGAGGCTAATAAAATTACGAGTGATCACATTCGCCTGAAAAAAAATAAAATAAAAAGGAATCAGGCATTTGTCGTCCTATTATCTACTGTCAACCTATAATCGTAATGCATACCAACTGCAGCGCCATGCCGGACTAATTTGTGAATCTAAGCCATCCAGGGCGCCACACAAACGCGTTTAGGAGGAGTTCAGTGACATACATACATTCAGTAGAATTATATATTTAAAGATTATTTCAAGTCAGTAAATGACAGCTTACCATTGTAAGACTACTATGAAGATATTTATATCCTCCGAAATTCTCGCCGGTCCTTAACTCGTAGCGCCATTCGTAAAATTTGCAATTTTTATCAACAATTTTAAGCAATTCTAATCACATGATCCCAGCTAAGTCATTGTGATCGTGAAACAGTAGCTATATAACTTACCACTACCAGTAACTTTTTATCAAAGTAGGTAAGAATCTAATTTTCTCTTATAAACATGTAGATACATGAGCAAAGCCTTTCCTGAAAAAATATTCAAATGAAACGAAACGACATAAAATGAGCGTCGTTTAATACAATTGCCTATTTGGGGAGGCAACTTTAGTCGTTCCACGCGTAATGGCGCCTCGGAGAGTTACGGCGGGAATCCGCCATCTTTGTACACGCCACATTTGGCGCGAACTGTGACAGATAGCCAGTGTTGACAGCTACTATTATCATGTATGTATGTGCGTGTGTTGCAGTAATCTAAGATTAATTATACTTACGTGACAGTGTAGATTACCTACTCTCTGGGTTGGGAATTTGGGATATAAGCATTCCATGATTCCGATGGGTTTTGAAAATTATACTGTAGGGTTACGGACGGAATGCTCGGAGATCTTTTTATTAGCCAAATACCGTTTCAGAGATTACCAGGAACAAACAGACAGACAGACCGAAAAAAATGTTTTTTATAAGTTGGTACCGTATAATAAGTGCATTTAGTGAAAAGCTGTTATTTTGGAATTACAAACAGACACTTCAATTTTATTTATCTGTATAGATATATATAGATGTATAGATTAGGTACCTCGAAAGCATGTCTCAAAAGTATCACAAACATTTCTAATTTGCAAGTTTCCTTCAACTTGCTTTGATAGCGGTCCTATACAGTAATAACGTTGCCTCTTAAAAAATCCTTAGGTACCATGAAAGTTTGTCAATGCGAAGCTCCACAAAGATTAATGGGAAAAGTTTACAACCACCAATATAACTGGACCCGTGAGGGGGCGCTAGTATCGCTGCGCAAATAGTTTTTTATACTGGTAACATTAGTTCCAGTTTCATCCGCAGGTTTCTATGAATTTTGACGGTAAAATATATAAAACTATTCAATCACGTAGCACGCAACGGAAATAGCTATACAATTTATTGGATTAGTTTAATGTGAGGAAGAATTATTGCCTAAAATATTCTTGATACTGGTGATCAATCGATCAGCGAAGTTAAGTTAACCCTAGCCAGTAATTGGATGGGTGACCGACCAAATTCCCTCCGTGCCTCGGAGAGCACGCTAAGCCGTCGGCCCCGGTTGCCAATTTATCATCTTTGGCAATCGTTACAGGTCCGTCGGAGGCCTAACATAGTCTGGTTTAACCCAGATCACAAATTCCTCGTCAAAGGGGTTACGAAGGTCAGATGGCAGTCGCTTCGTATAAAAATCAGATGAATAAAGTGCCGACACCAACACTGTATAGGATAAGGAGATGATGAAGTATTTCTAAGACGCATATATAGTGCCTTAGACGACCATAGACACATTTTTTTTTATTTATTTGTTTATATATAACCTCTTTACAGTATTTAGTTATACCAATGCGATGTTACAGGCCTTATAGATAAAATTATAATTAAAATTGTTATTAGCACTAAATATAACAATTAAAACAAACAAACCGAATTAAAACTAATACTTAAATATCTATTTAACTTAATACATATTTATTTAGATAACTTTGGCACTGAATCATCTTCGGTGAAAAGTGGGTGTTGTTATTACAACACCTCTGCCTCCATCGGGGAATACAGGCGTGATCATTTGTAAGTATGTATGTAGAACTGAAAAATCATGTAACCAAATTTTCATACAAAAACTATCAAAGGCCTAATTTATAGCCCGCTCCAAACCAAGGGATAACTGGCGAAGTTGGCTCGTAAAACCGTCACTTTATACGTTATGCCCTTACTTTATAGCACTTTTTAATGATAATGCGGTATACAACATTTTACGACGGCCCTATTACCAGTGAAGCGACGGCGGCGGTAATTAATAGAATAATGATGCTCACACTTGATGCTTTACACGTGACATGCCTATGTGTATGTTAAGTGTCTGTTTGTAATTCAAAATTAACAGCTTTTCTGTAAACGCATATAATGGTGCGGCCTCATGCAGCCGCTCGACGCTCGTTTCCAGGTGTCGTTGGAAACGAGAGCGCACCTTAAAAGAACTTACATTAAAAAAAAAATTTAAACAGTTATCTGTCTGTTTGTTTGTTCCGGCTAATCTCTGAAACAGATGGACCGATTTTAACACAGGCAACATTAATTTCAAATAAATAATCATGCATTTTTTTAAGTCTACGTGGGTGAAACCGCGGGCTAGTATATTATATTATTTTCATTATCTATTTCTAGATATTTGGATTCCCTTTTTTTTGGGACATTCTTTTTTTTATGCGGTGCACACTCAAAAAAACAAATTTTGGGGTACATGCTTCTTCTTAACATGCTAGACTCGGTAAACCTTTCATTCGTAAGACTGCGGTCTGAATCCGAATAATCAATTAAGATTCCTTCGTGGTGCTTAAGTAACAACACTGCCCCTGTGTTAACACCACAAACATTAACACACCTCCTCGGAAAATGCCCACAATAAACTATACAGAGAAATAACCACGAACAAACATGCATATATCACCAAGTAAAACTATACAACATCACACAACTCACACAACCTTCCAAATCCTTCATCTACTACATAGAACAGATCTTCAACACTCTCAAACGCTCAACAACACCTAATTAACTAATTATACCAGACCTACTAATATAAATGTGTGTGAATTTATAAAAGTCTTACTAATTTGTCGGTTATGCTTAATGTTCTTTAATATATACTTTGCCTAGATTTTCATAGTTTGTTATTTTTATTGTTTCTCTATTTTTCTTATTTAATCATAATATATTCATATTAATATATTTTATTGCAATTATTTAGTTACAATGATACAACATAAACTTAATTATAATATATATAAGTAATTAATTATATATAAGTATGTAATTGTTTATATATGAGCAGCATTACCGCATTGGGTACATCCTGTAATGGTATATGTAAGCTTTTAATTATAAATAAATACTCATTAATTTTAATTATACGTACTTCATAAAATTCTGTATAAACTCGCAGAAAAAAATTTTAGGTGGGCAACTTTTTGAGGACAATATAAAAAAAAACTTCGGTATATCATTTAGATTAAACGTGCAATTTTATGTCTTGGGTGACTCTGGTGAACCCTTTCAGGCCCTTCGTGATAGCACGATGACTCCCCTTTGCCCCCTTGTGACATTCATAGAGATCAAGGGATAGACATCATTTAAATTTATTGCTTTAATCGGGGTACAAAATACACCGGGACTTCCATTCTGGTGCATATACCGCACGAGGATCTATACCTACTATTTACTTAATAGGGTTTAAAACGTTAACTATATCGATTGCGTATTTTGAATGGGAACTTAAAATAGCCCCAAGCGGTGTAGTGCAGTATTAAAAGAGCGATGGAAAACATATATATTAAAAAAATACAATTAAGAAACTTACATACATGCATATGCTCACGCCTGTATTCCCGAAGGGGTAGGCAGAGGTGTTGTTAACACAACACCCACTTTTCACTGAATTTGATTAAGTGCCAACGTGACAGATGGTGAGTCTATCGCCGTCTCAGGCACTATACATACGTCTTTGAATTACTTCTCAGAAATATGCAGGTTTCCTCACGATGTTTTCCTTCACCGTAAAGCGTGGTGTGAAATCACTGTACATAAGTTTTTTAGAAAAACTCATTGGTACAGGCTCCGCTGGGATTCGAACTTGCGTCGCTTGCGTAGCAGGCGACTGCTCAAACCCCGAGGCCACCACGGCTCTTAAGAAACTTAGATGCTAGAAATAAGTCTTTTAAACATTGCGAAAGCACATAAGATCTATAAATCTATGACTGAGCACTGAATACGGTAGATAACTCTAACTGGAGCATTCTCAGAAAGGTTCCTGAAGGCAGAGGTGTTAGGTACATCAACTTTTCAGGGTAACGCACCCATTCGTTCCGAATCCGTTGGGTATGCGATTCTTGTGTCCAGCGGCCTTACCATAACCTCTTATTGCCATGATAGTTTAACTCTCATTATGAGACATATGTATTTGACGTGTATAAGTCTGTCACTGTCGCACAGTTGCAGCAACATTGCAATAAGAGCTCATGGTTGGGCCCCAGTAGGCGTAGACAAAGTAACAATCTCTCACGCTTGCGCTAATATACGCGATACAAAATTTATGAAAATTACATAAATTAGGCACGTGACATATTTATGTTATTCCCATACATTTTCTATCTCCTTCTATTAGCGAAGCGCGAAGACAAGGTCTCTCTTAAGCATTGTCTGTGATACCTTCAAGAAGTCTTCTGAAATAGTAAGATTTTTTTTCAATATCAGGAGCGAGCAGTCATACAAGCGCACAGTGATGTCAGTGTCGGACGCTGGAGCGTTGTGTGTACCCTGGTGTGCCTCTTCCACGAGGGCCGCGCTGCCCAACGCTCTGGGGGTCGCCGGCATCCCTGCCCTGGTCCTCACCGACGGAGACGGACGGGTGCTCACTGCTAATGGACGACATCATTTGACTGCTGATCCTTTAGGACTGGTAACCTTATGCACTATTTTTAAAGGAGCCAAATATAGCCTATCCAATGGAACTAGAATGATGATGAAAGGTTGATATTACGAATATTCCTTGAGATCTAAGTGTATACATTATATCATGTTTTAACAGATAAGCAATTATTGAGTTTGTTGCCAAACTTTGCTCAGTTAAAGCAACCTTCCCAACCCGGCAGTGACATTTATACCTGCATAACGTAATTTTCTGTCGACGGACGATTTAAAAGTATTTGATTGTTAAAAGTCTCAGTAATCAAATAATAATCTCGAATAACAAACGACAAACGCTATATGTCTCATTAATAAAGAAACATTGATTGATGTTTTAATTATTCTGTAAGGTGGAACCGCCCCAGTTTACATTACAGTTTTAGTAATATAATATGCCATTAGGCAAATTAACTTGTTTGTAGTGTTTTATTTCATGATTATGTTCTTTAACAGAATTTCCCTTGGGCTCAGAGACCAGTATCAGTGCTCACAGAGCAATCGCTGTTGAAGATGGCGAGACATCCCGCTGTGGTGCTGTTCATCGGTAAACATCCTTGCTTATATTTTGACAACTTAAACATTGGTGTTACTCATGTGTTGTTACAAAGATACCATATTATCCGTGGATCCAATGCTGGATGCTGCTTGCCTCACTCCACATTATAGTAAACCATCTGAAATCTAACTTACCCAGCAGTGTCTCGATTCACGTAAAACATCATCATCTCCGTGCATTATTGGGTTCAGAACTTGATTCAACCAGAAGTAGCTGATCCCCTGATTTTTATACGAAGCGACGGCCATCTGACCTTTGTGACCCCTTCTACGAGGAAAATTGGAAACATACGAAATATCGCTGAACGATTAGTAATTTCATCAAATCCTCTGCCACTGTAGTTCGATAGGACGTTTTGCGACGACGATTGAGCTATTCCGGTTTTTTCATTGATATAATTAATACGAAAATCTTGTCAAGGACTAAGTCGGACGGTAAGGTTTTCATTAAGTAAATCGAGCACTGAGCCACTAAGTAATATGCTTTTTCTGATTTCTAGACGATGAAGACTCCGAAATAGAATTCGCCGAATCAGTCCTGACAGCATCCGCAGAGTCTTACTACGAGGAGTGCAGCATCCAGTACCCAGGGTTCTGCCCATACCAGAACTCTTCAGACGACGAGACCATGGACTTTGACTACCCCACATCAAAGCACTCAAGGGTCAAGAAGAAACCATTTAAACATGTCATGTTTTACATCGGTATTGACGGCACCGATAGCGCGGACATGTTGCGAGAGCATATCTCTTTGGATGACGCTGTTCCATTGCTGACGGCAATAGACTTCCCCAAACAGCGAATGGTTACCATGAAGTATGGTGATGAGATCACGACGGACTCTGTGCAGAATTTCGTTGACGCATACCTCAGCGGTAATTCTGAGTTTAAGCCACTGAAACCTTATAGTGAGAAATGTTAGGCCAATACTTGATTGGCATTTTGCCAAGTTATTGTTTTTTAGATATCTTAGATCGTTCTACATTGTTAGCTTCAGACTGACAGACTTTAGTCAGTTAATTAATGAAAATTAAACCGATGTTGTATGATGTACAATATTTTTTCTTATGTAGGTACCTAAGTAGTTTGTAGAATAGATAATTTGTAGAGGTCAGTTTCGGAAAGAAAAATAGTTTTTATTGTAAGCAATCAATTACGTAAATAAATGAATTTGAATAAGAGAATGTGCGTCTTATTATCACATCCCATAGGCATACAATACTACAAAAGCTCAGTTCGATCGTAATTTTTTGAGGAGCAGAATTTGAGCTGCAGGCCTGGGAAGGCATGAAAAACTTTAAATTAGTTTACTTTAAAAACGTTAAAGTTATATTAACAGTTCAAAAAGAACACAAAGTCACGCAACGTGCCCAAAATTAAACTAACTCTACGTCGCTTCTAAGGTTAACGTTTACCATGAAACTAAATATACCTTTATAGTAAATACTAATAAGAAATAGTAGGGTTCGTTTTCAAAACAAACAGAATAACAAATACCTATGAAGTACATTAGCTTTCGAATTCCGCACTACAACACTGCCCTTACACACCTACATTACAGACGTCAGACACCATAATATCCGTTTGGGATTACCAAGTTCCACTTCCACCCAATCACAAGTCATGACAACACCTACAGAAAACAATTTTTTTGTTATCTATGATCCAATCAGATTTTTTTTTATAGTATTCGTGCATACATGATAATTACCCATAAATATTTAAAGCATTAGCAGTTTTTTGTGCTACAGATTTGAGAAATTTCATTTAGGAAATTCTACAAACTTAAAGTGAACATCGTTTTGACAGCAACGAATAATATTTGAGAATCATCTTATTTCGGTGACGAAGCATTTTTTTTATTAAATTTTAGCATAGCAAATTTCAGATTATTTTATCTGTAATTACTTTCAAAAACAAAGATATAAAAATAATGACAAATGTTGTCTACGTTACTTAGGTATACACTGGGACTAAACTATTTTAATATTGAATATTATTTTACTAGTTGTTACCTATTGGTAAGCTTAAAATAACAATATCCAAACATTTACATAGTATTTAATTTGTAATAGGTATTGAAATTTACTAAACTTGCCTTTATACACGTTTTGCTTCGAATCTTCGAAGGATTTAATGTTAATTTATGGTTGTATAGACTACGCACTCTTTGCATTGTCGTAACAAGAAGCCAACATAACCAAAAATATTTGAGCCATAGTCACAGAGCATAAACAAAATAAATTCGATTATTTTTTGACTTGACGCCAAAAAAAGCGTAAGCCGCCATTATTGTGAAAATAAAATATCAAAATAAATTTCACGTGCTCAATTAGAGTGCGTTGAATATACACAGAAAACTATCAACTTTATAAATCATGGCCGATAACGACGATCTTCTGGACTACGAGGACGAAGAACAGGCGGAACAGCAGACCACCGATGGGGCGACCGAAGCGGCGCCCAAGAAAGAGGTTAAGGGTTCCTACGTATCCATCCACAGCTCCGGCTTTCGAGACTTCTTGTTAAAACCCGAAATTTTGAGAGCTATTGTCGACTGCGGCTTCGAGCATCCATCCGAAGTGCAGCATGAATGTATCCCGCAAGCCGTGCTCGGTATGGATATTCTGTGCCAAGCCAAATCTGGTATGGGAAAAACCGCCGTGTTTGTTTTGGCGACATTGCAGCAGCTGGAGCCGTCAGAAAATCATGTGTACGTGCTCGTAATGTGCCACACTAGGGAGCTGGCGTTCCAGATCAGTAAGGAATATGAGCGATTCTCAAAATATATGGCGGGAGTTCGTGTGTCGGTGTTCTTTGGCGGTATGCCGATACAGAAGGATGAAGAGGTGCTTAAGACTGCGTGCCCGCACATCGTCGTCGGCACCCCCGGCAGGATCCTGGCGCTCGTCAACAGCAAGAAGTTGAACTTGAAGCATCTGAAACACTTCATCCTCGACGAATGTGACAAGATGCTGGAGTCCCTGGACATGAGGCGTGACGTACAGGAGATATTTAGGAATACTCCCCACGGTAAGCAGGTTATGATGTTCTCTGCCACCCTGAGCAAGGAGATCCGGCCAGTGTGCAAGAAGTTTATGCAAGACCCTATGGAAGTGTATGTTGATGACGAGGCCAAGCTGACTCTGCATGGACTGCAGCAACATTATGTGAAACTGAAGGAGAATGAGAAAAACAAGAAGCTATTTGAGCTGCTGGATGTGCTGGAGTTCAACCAAGTAGTGATATTTGTGAAGTCTGTTCAACGCTGTATTGCGCTCGCACAACTGCTCACTGATCAAAACTTCCCTGCCATTGGTATTCATAGGAACATGACCCAGGATGAGCGCCTGTCCCGCTATCAGCAATTCAAAGACTTCCAGAAAAGGATCTTGGTGGCCACCAACTTGTTTGGGCGAGGGATGGATATTGAGAGAGTGAATATTGTGTTCAATTATGACATGCCTGAAGATTCAGACACTTACCTCCATAGAGTGGCTCGCGCCGGCCGTTTTGGTACCAAAGGCTTGGCTATCACCATGGTGTCCGATGAAGGCGATGCGAAGATCCTGAACGAAGTCCAAGATCGTTTTGACGTCAATATAACAGAGTTGCCTGAAGAAATTGAGCTATCTACTTACATCGAAGGGCGATAGATTAAGGCTAGTTTAAGATTCTCATTCCTTTAACAGATATCCTCAGTATGGAGGGTGCTCTCAACTTAAGAGTATGTTCTAACAGTTATTGTTCTATGAATGTTCATGGCGAGTGTATTCTTTGGTTTGTCAATTGTTAGATGCACTCTTTGTGTCCAAATATAAGTAACGTAGGCTAAACTATTAATAAAAGTGACATTTCAATTTGTGATAATGGGCTGTTTTTAATTATACCCTTACAACTTGCATACATTCTAAAAACTATGTACAGCGATTTCACACCACATGCTTTATGGTGAAGGAAAACATCGTGAGGAAACATGTCTGAGAAGTAATTCAATGAAGTATGTAGTGTCTGAGACGGCGATGGACTCACCATCTGTCATTTTGGCACTTAATCATCTTCGGTGAAAAGTGTTTGTGATTACAACACCTCTGCCTACCCCTTCGGGGAATACAGGTCTGTATTCCTCGAAGGGGTAAGCGGTGTTGTACCTGCTGTTCACTGAAGGTGATTAATGTGTCAGAGGGTGAGTCTATCGCACCTCAATAATTCCTAAGGGTCCATAAGATGGGTCTGTTAGTGCTAGAATCTACCTAAGTATTTCCAATTATAATTAAAATCTGTCTTCAATTGTTACACAACATCTATACAGATAAATAAAATTGAAGTGTCTGTGTCAAATTAACAGGTTTTTACTAAATGTATATGAAAGTATATAAGGTACAGAAGTGAAAGCAATTTAAAAAAAAAATCTTTATTTGTTTTCCGGCTAACCTCCGAAACGGCTGGACCGATTTTAACGGGACTCTCACTGGCTGATAGCTGATGTTTCAAGGAGTAATTTAGGCTACGTTTATTTACAAAAAACATTAGGGTTCCGCGGATTACCTATGAAATTAAGTCTACGTGGGTGAAACCGCGTGGCACAGCTAGTAGTTAATATAAGAGATTGCAAAAAATGTGGATTCAAATTATATCAATTCAAGTGCAGCCTACAGAAACACTATTGCTTATTTAATTCAATAAATACAGTTAAATATTAAAAGCAAATAATGTTGGTAAGATAAAAGCTTCCATAATACACACAGTTGCAACTGTGTAATCAAAAGTAATACTTGCCTTTTATATTTTACTTTTTTAGACTTAACACGGTTTTTTAAATAAAAGTAATAAAAATTAAGGTGCAACCACATGCACCCGCCCGACACTCGGGACGCGACGGAAATTTAAAATGTCGGCCGGAAATTTAAAGGGTCGGGCGGTTGCATGTGGATGCACCTTTAAAGTAGTACTTCCTTGGACGCCCTCTACCCTTCCCGATAATTTGTTTGGTTAATCGCCTTTCACTCATCCTTTCGATATGTCCAAACCATCTCAACATATTTCTTTCAATTCTGGACACCACATCATTGTTCAACTTGCAACTGTCTCTTAGCTTTCATTCGATCTACAATGGTGACCCCACACATACTTCGTAACGAACTCACTGCATTATTTTTATACTGATATGAAAACTCACTTTTTATTAAATATATCTTTATTAGAATTTTATATAATTATTCTCAATGTTCACCAATAAACTGAGATTTTTACACTTAATAACTATATATAAAACAAAAGCTAAAAACATGATATTCTAATCAATTTGACACCCTGTCATACAGTGTTTACTTTCAGAGTATTATTTATTTGGTACAAACAAATTATTTGGTAATAGAACATATTTAAGTCACAAAAACTTAACTTAGCCTTGAGATGAGAAATATTTTCTGATAGGAACATTATCTAAAAACTATATAGCACCAAAACATTATTCTTTTCCTTGCTATTGAAACAAAAATTAAAAAAAGCAATCAGTAAATTTACATTTGAATTTGCAAAGAATTTAAATTGTTAGTGTCCATGGCGAATCTTATACTTGGGATGACCAAATGTCTTTTCATGTGTGAACCGTGTAATGAGGTCCAAAGCCCACTTCGGCTGGTCAGCAGGCACCATATGACCAGCATTCCTCACCATAATTTCTACCAGTTTACCAGCCTGTTTGACATAGCCAGCAACTTCACCATCCACCTGCCAGATGTAACGTTTCGCAGTTTTGTATTCTTCTGCACCGGTGAAGTTAAGGTTTCTCAAATAGTTCAGAGTCAATGGATATGCCACTATAATATCCAATTGACCGTTGTAGATGACTACGTAATAGTGATCCAGTAATTCCGATATCCAAGGTGCGACTGATTTCATTACGTCTTGTTTCAAATGCTTCTCTACTTCCTTACCATCATTAAAGGTGAGGTTTCCAACATGTATAGCTTTACGAACATTACTTGATTGCAACAGGGGACCAAAGTCTTCCGACATGTAATCCTTAGTGTGCAGTAAGTTGAAGTAGAAGTCAAAACCAGTCATATTGGCAAAGAGACTCTTGCCTTCGGTCATGTCCCCGTTCAATAAAGTATCAAATGTATTAAAGGCAAGATCGTAATTCCCCTGTGTTATGTAGTCTCTTGTCTTGTTCTCATACTCTTCAAAGATTTTAGCCTGATTCCAGTCTATGAGGCCATGTTGGTACAAATATTTGCCATACAACAGCTGGTGTACAGGATCACTCAGCCCATTGCCAATGGCCAAGCCTTTGAGGTTGATCTTTATATCTGCAGTTGGGTTTTTTTTGTGAATGGTATAGGACAGAGCTGGGACATACTTCCCTCCATATGACTCTCCTGTCACAAAGAACTTGTTCTGCTGCAATTCTGGGAACATTTTAAAGAACTGCACAATTGTGGAGTACAACTCTTCACCAACCTGAGTCTCATCAGTGCAGTACCCTTTAGGGTCCTTAGTAAAGCTGAAGCCAGTGCCAACTGGGTTGTCAATGTAGATAACGTGGTGACTCAAGGCCCAATTGTATTTCCTCCTTTCGAAGGTCTTGCGCCTTACTCTAAGTGGGCCGTTTTCAGTGAACAAACCGTACAGAGACGATGCTCCGGGCCCTCCCTGGAGCCACACAATAACCGGCGCCGTCTTGTCGGGCACCATGGCGGGGAAGTACCAGAAGAACTGGTTGGAGTCATAAGTGGAATTGACAGTGAAGTAGCCAGCGTAACTCTTGATGCGTAGACTCTCCGTGAAGGGTACGCGCGCCAGACGTCTTGCATCCGATATATTGCCGCTCTCGAGATATGGCGTCAGGAACAACGGCTCCCCAGGGTCCCCACCATCACGTTCACCAAGATGTATCGGCGGGTAGCGATGGAAAAAGCAATGTACCGTGCATATTTGCAGAACAAAAATTCCCCACAATAATCGTGTCATTGCGTCCTCGCGAAACGACCGAATGCCGAAATAATCAGGTTTAAGTTTTAGGTCAACTTCTTATCAACCACGTACTCATTAAGTTTAAATAATACGACGCTTTGTTTTTATTATTTCCGTGCCGGCCGGCTCGGCTTATCAAGATAAGGGCAGGGAGGCAGGAGATCCAAGCGCGCTCATTTAATAAAAATAAAGCGAGATAAGTTAGGGTCATCAAAACATAGAGCCAGAAATGTCAAATAAATTATGCTGCCAACTATCAAATGCTAGTGAAGTGAAGCGGCGTTTGATATTGATGTACGGAAATAAAACTAAATCGAAGCATGATTTCTATACTTAGTTACTTGAACATTCTGCTGTGTATAAACTGCAGTATGTACCTCATAAAAAGACACCAGTTGATGGTCAATCCAATAAAACATACTAATAGAGAGTTCTTCATAAATGCCAATTATATTTATACAACTAAAGAGCACTCCCCGGGCACGCTGCGCTAGTTAGATTCTCAATATGTCAATAGGCCCAGTGAGTCAAAGGCGTGAATCAATAAAGCCTTCGAGTCTCAAGCTGATTTTTTAAGTTGATTGAGTTCTGTCTTTATTGTTCTCTCTCTTATTTATTAATTTATTATTGCTAGCGAGTACTATTTAATATTTATTGTAGCGAGTGTTAAAATTACTTCTCGATACTAACTTTGCTCGCGCTAACTGCCCCTCCCTATCAAGTATGTCAAAAGTAATTTATATCTGTCAGTTTCAGAATTTCTTTTGTGTACATTCTTGTGTTTAAAACTTTACATAATTTCTATAAAAATGTATTCACTATCTATTTTAACATTACTGAACTTCTTTTCGACGTTGGCTGCGTTTAATTTATTTTCCAATATGTATCCTCGAGTTAAATTGGAAGCGAAGCCATCGTCAGACGCCGGCGACCCACTGATCCTGACTCCTTACTTGAAGAAAGGATCCATAGCCCTCGCCCAGAACCTGTCCCAAGTGCCTATAACTGAGAAAATGGGCTTCAAAAGTTACTCAGGTTTTTTTACTGTTAACGAAAAATACGACTCAAATCTTTTCTTTTGGTATTTCCCGCCATTTTCAAAAAAATCTAATGCGCCTGTTTTACTCTGGCTGCAAGGCGGGCCCGGTGGCAGTTCTTTGTTTGGGCTTTTCACGGAACTGGGACCTATTATTGTAAAAAAAGAAGGGCTAGCGAAGCGGAAATACCACTGGGCGCGGAATCATCACCTCATATTCATAGACAACCCAGTCGGAACCGGGTTCAGCTACACCAAACGTGACGACGGTTACTGCAACGACGAAGGTTGCATCGCTAAGGGCCTTTACGAAGCCATGCAACAATTTTTCACATTATTCCCTAATTTGCGGAACAATGAATTTTTCATCACAGGCGAGTCATACGCTGGAAAGTACATACCCTCATTAGCCATCGAAATTCACCGCCAAAATATATTGAATGCGGCAGATTCACACAAAATTAATCTGAAAGGACTTGTCATGGGCAACGCTTACTGCGACCCGGTGAATCAACTAGATTACGGCAATTATCTTTACGAGCTAGGGCTGATCGACAACGTTCAATTGCGTATATTCGACAAGTACCAAACGCAAATAGCCAACGAAATCAAGAAGGAAAACTGGGAACAAGCTGATTTTCTAATGGACAGACTAATGGATGGAGAAGCAACAAATTTCTCCTATTTCAAAACATTCACGGGCTTTGAGTATTATTACAACTTCTTGCAGACAAAAGATTTGAATGAAATGTCTGTTTTCGTGGATTTATTGCATAATGACAAAGTAAGGAAAGGTGTTCACGTCGGCGGGTTGCCATTTAACTCTGGAGAGCTCGTGCAGATTCATTTGGTTTACGACATGTTGAAATCCGTTACATCGTACATTACCGAACTTTTATCCCACTATCGTATTTTATTCTACAATGGTCAGTTAGATATAGTGGTCGCTTACCCTTTAACGGTGAATTTCCTTCGCAAATTGAACTTTACATCGGCAGAGGAGTACAAAACGGCTTCTCGAAAAGTTTGGTACGTTGGATCGGAAGTGGCAGGATATGTCAAAAAAGCGGGAAATTTGACAGAAGTACTCGTTCGTAACGCCGGGCACATGGTGCCTAGCGATCAGCCTAAATGGGCCTTCGATTTAATCACAAGATTCGTTCGTAATAACTTGTGATATGCTTTACAATCGGCCTACACTTAAAATTTGATGTTATACTAGCTGTGCTCCGCGGTTTCACCCGTGTAGACTTAATTTCATGGGTGGTCCGCGGAAATCTACTTATTGTTTTTAATTAAAAGCCTAAGTTACTCCTTGTAGCATTAGCTATCCGCCAATGAAACGTCCGTTAAAATCGGTCCAGCCGTTTCAGAGATTATCAGAAACAAAAAAAATGTTTCTTCTTTGTATTGAGTAAACTTTCATTTGCATTTAGTGAAAAGCTGTTTTTTTGCAATTACAAACAGACACTTAAATTTTATTTATCTATATGTAAACTGTCCGACTGATCTGTATATAGAGATAATTCTAGGTGGTTTGATCTGGATTTTTTTATTTTGAATTTCTTCGTGAGATTATGAATGTATTTTATTGAAATAAGATATAAATTATGACATAATAAACACAATGTATATTTCTTACATTATTTTTTTATTTCATATTATTATCACCTATCAATAAATAATTAAACTAAAATTACAAGAAAAGCTAATTCAAAAAACACAAAACAAAACTATTGATTATTTTGGTGGGAATATTTAATTCAATACATAAAATAATTGCATTAATTAATCATTAAATTAAAATATTAATTACGAATCATTGTTGAATTATAAAACACAGTCAAATCATTGAGATACATTTAGATAGCAATTTTTTGCAAAAGTAGATCATAGACAATATTTTTTTTGTTCATCAATTATAAGAATTTAAATCGAATAGGGCTTTACTTAAGTTTTGAACCAGCCAAGACCGAAATATAGTCCCAAACAATAATTAATTATCATTTTAATCCCATTGACAATTTTAGAGCTCTCGTCAGGTAACTCATATGTGAATTCTGACAAATATTCGCTCCTTGAAACTATAACTAATATCCTACCTATATTTACAACTTTACTTCACACACCATTTCAAATTATAATATCATTGATGAATTAATTAAATTTATCAAAAAAAATAGTACTTATTACAAATATTATTTAAGATTTGTGATATTCTGGTCTTCGGTCTTGCAAGCTCATCTCTTCAGCATTTGAGAGTTACGGCAAACTATTATATTTCTTAACTTGATAATTCGGCTCGAGTTCTCATATTTTGAAGGTTAGCTCCAAATACGACAAGTCTAAATATATAAGCTCACGCCATCACGGTAGGATTCCGAAGGCGTCTGGGGGGGTCACGGCGAAGCATGTGAAGACGTATCACGTGCACCCCCCCACTTAGCGACTTGGAGGAACACCGTGGAGTTTAGTCGGTGTGAGTCCGACATAACCCTTCCGCTGCCCCCGCGGCGGTTGGTGTATCCATAACGGATTCTCCACGTTAAAAAATTCATTAGACACATCCTGGTGGCAGAGGGCGAGTCCATCGCCGTCTCAGGCACTATACATAAGACTTTGAATTACTTTTCAGACATATGCAGGTTTCCTCACGATGTTTTCCTTCACCGTACGTGGTGTGATATCACTGTACTGTACATAAGTTTTTTGGAAAAACTCATTGGTACAAGCCCCGCTGGAATTCGAACTTGCGTCGCTTGCATTGCAGGCGACTGCTCAAACTGGCCACCACGACTTCGGGAAGTCTAAACTGTTGACGGTTCCTGCCGTATTTGGAGTCCTTTGTAAACTCTACAGTATTTATACGAGAACACTGGGCACTTTTTCAAACCTATTTAACTCAACCCTGTAGCCCATTTAGGCGGATATTCAATCAACTTTTTATATAAGAATGATGGCAATGGACACGCTTTCAGCATACAGGTGGTAAGGGTCTACTATGAATTAATGTGGGGCCTCATGCAGCCGCGCGACTCTCGTTTCGTTCGCCATTCCATCAACCGTTAGCTTTTCTGGATCGAGTACACTGATTTCTCTCTATTTGAACTTTTGGCCCATTTTTGAATCACGAAAAATGCCACCATCACCAAACGAGCGACGAGTGGCTGCTTGAGGCAGTAACATTTTCAGTAGCGGGTAATTTAAAATGGGGTCACGTGACCACAGTTGTCGCTGGAAACGAGCCTCGAGCGGCTGCATGAGATTGCATCTTTACATAAGGTTGTATTCAAGCTAGTAACGCAGTGAGTGCGTCGAGGAACTGCGCCCGTTGGGCTACTGGCAGTGTGATCACTGAGGTATCCATGAAGTCCAGGGACACAGAGGCGCCGCATTTGGCCGCTGCTTGCTCGAACGCTGCGCCGAATAAACTAAGGACGAAATACTATGATACACATTCAAAGTTTTTTTTGAGATTTTTGTAAATTATTTATTGCATTAAACTTTACGTAGTTATTGTAATTAATAAATAATCACTAATATTAAAAGTATAACGGTGTATCTGGCCGTGTTATTTTTTAACGATTAAGCTGCTGAACATATTTTGGCTGAAAATCGGTACTGAGATAGGTATCGAGTACCAACATGGTATGAACTTTAAAAACAACGCGAACAAAGCTACGGAAAAAGCTAGATTTTGCAACAATCACATTTGGAAAACAATATTTGGTGACTATAATTAAAAGTAGGTGTCATACTTCCTGGGCTCGTTGTGTTTGGGCGGCGGCACGCCCAGCAGCAGGCAGCGGTCGGGCGGCAGCGGCGCCGAGGCCAGCACGGGCCGCGCCCCGCCGCCCGCCGCCGCCGCCCAGCGCGCCGCGCAGCCCAGCCACAGCGGCCCGCCCACGGCCGCGCCCTGCAACACACACTCGGTACATGCCCCGCCCCCACCGGCCGGAGCCCCGCATACGGCAGGCTGGCGGCGGTCACCTCGGGCACGATGCAGTAGGCGAAGGGCCCCGCGTGGGACAGCGCGCAGGCGGGCCCCAGGCGGGCCACGGCCCCCAGCGCGCGGCGGGCCCCGGCCAGGCCGCAGCTCCAGGCGCGCCCGGCACCATCGCCTTCCACTTCGAGCGCCGCTAGACTCAGCTGAAACCCTTCGCCGCGGGGAATCGACTCCTGCAACAATCCAACATACATGTCTCTTCAGTAGATAGAATCTACATACATACATACATATGTTCACGCCTATATTCCCCGAAGGGGTAGGCAGAGGTGTTGTCACAACACCCACTTTTCACCGTCTCAGGCACTATACATATGTCTTTAAATTACTTCTCAGAAATATGCAGGTTTCCTCACGATGTTTTCCTTCACTTGCGTCGCTTGCGCAGCAGGCGACTGCTCTAACCCCGAGGCCACGGCTCTCTAGATCTTGGCTAGATAGAATCTCTGCATTGAAAATATTTTTGAAAAGAGTATTTACTGAGTTTCTTGCCGAGTTCTTCCCAGTAAAAGCAACCTTCCAACCTTCGCGTTAGCGTGTATAATCCTGTATAATCATGTCGTTGAGAGGATTTGAAAGTAGTTAGTTGAGTCCAATGAAATGAAGACATTTAGAACCATAAATGGTAGGCGGCCGTACGTGTTCGATGAGCGCCATGATGACGTAGACCAGGTCGAGCGCGGGCAGGTCGGGGCGGTGCGGGCGGCGCAGCAGGAAGCAGGAGGCGGCGGGCGCGGGCAGCTGCAGGCGCGGGCACGCAGCCTCCAGCGCCGCCTGCAGCCCGCGCCGCAGCTCCACGTCCATCGACCGGTACGCTTGCCGCGCTTGTTGCAACGGGATGCTGGACACACCTCTACTGATTACACCGCTCTCCACTTGGACCAACTTTGTAATTACAAAATAACTGCTCCTCATTAAATGCATATGAAAGCATATATGGTACTGTATTAATAAAAAAATAAATTTAAAAAACTGTCTCAAAAAGTAGTCGAGATTACTCCTTATATAATTTACTATATGCCAGTGAAAGGCCCGTTAAAATCGGTCCAGCCTTTTCGGGATTAGCCTGAACAAACAGCCAGACAGAGTTTTTTTTAAATATATTTTTTTGCCGTCTAATTCTAGTCCTAGTTTATTCAACAAAAGGGATACTTGGAACACTCATTGAACGTCAATTTTCTTATGCTAAACTATATTTAGTGGAAAATTGTTTCGGAATTACAAGCTCTTAAATTTTATTTATCTGTATATATCTAATATATAAAATTTCCATGTCACAATGTTAGTTACCGTACTCCTCCGAAACGGCTGGACCGATTTGTAATGCCAAAATAATTTTTTCATACCCCTAAATGATAAGGGTGACCACCCCAAAAAATATATGGTAATACAACATTTGCCGGGCACAGCTAGTGTGTATATAAATTTTAGTTCACTAACCCCATATCAGCAAGTAATTGTCGCAATCTCGCGTCCCCAGCTCTCGTATGCAGCTTCAACAATGGTCCGAGGGCTGGAGCGTGTCGCAATGCTTCCTCCAGAGACCACCATCGGTAGAGCGGGAGACAAATCTCTTTTTGCAGGGACACCGATACTGCCTGCGGAAATACAGGGTGTGGGAGAAAAAGGAACAGTTGTCTTCTAGAAGTTGTAGGGTTTTATGAATATATCACTATGCTGAAGTCGTAAAATATCTAAATCAAAGTTAAAGTCAAAAAATATCTTTATTCGATGAGACTTTTTACAAAGTACTTTCAAATCGTCAGAATGACGTAATTATACAGGATTATACATCCTACCGCCAGGTTCGGAAGGTTGATTTTACTGAGAAGAACCTGGCAAGAAACTCAGTAATTACTATTTTCAAATTCTCATATGTTACGTTACACCCACATATCACTGAAGATGAATAAGTATCACTCATGTGATTTCATTATGAAGTTCTTCTTCATCATGAAGCACGTGAATTCGTCACGTGCTTCATGATGAAGAAAAACATCATGAGTATGTCCGAGTAGTTAAAAAGACGTGTGTCCAAAAGATTCACCATTTGTCACGTTGCCACTCAATCATCTTCGGTGAAAAGTGTATTATTCCTTTGGGGAATACAGGCGCGAGCGTATTGTATGTATCCACACTAATATTATAAACAGGAAAACTTTGTTTGTTTGGTTGTAATGAATAGACTCAAAAACAACTGGACCGATTTTGAAAAAAAAATCTTTCACCATTGGATAGCTACATCATCAGCGAGTAACATAGGCTTTATTTTATCCTCGTACTCCCACGGGAGCGGGAACTACGCGGGTGAAACTGAGTGAGGTCCGCTAGTGTAGGATATAATAATGTTCGTGTTACCGTATGCGGGTTGGCAGTAGCGTAGTGCGCCAGGTGTCGGTGCGCGGCGTGCGTGTCGAGCAGGCAGGCGGCGGGCGCGCGCAGCTGGGCGGCGCCCTGCGCGGCCAGCGCCACGCCGCCCGCCCACAGCGCCGCCCACCCGCTGCGCGACACGCGCCCCGCCAGCTCCAGCGCTACCATCGCACTCTGCAACATTATAACACATGCTCGAACTTTTTTTTCGTGAAGAATCCTGCATTTATATCTACGAATAAATAAAATTGTATACATAAAGAAGTGTCCGTCGGTAATATCAAATTAACAGCTTTTCACTACATTCATATGAAAGTATATATGTTCCATACATAGAATAGCTGTGCCCGAAAAAAATTTTATACTTTCAAATAAAAAATTTTTTTCAGCTTTCATCTCCCTGGCCTTATCCCATACACTGTTGGGGTCGGCACTTGGTTCAACCAGATGCGGCTGATCACCTGATTTTTATACGAAGCGACTGCCATCTGACCTTCGCAACCCCTTTAATGTGGAAAATCTGTGATCTGGGCTAAACCCAGTTGTCAGACTATTTTGGGCCTCCGACTGACCTGTAACGACTGCCAAAGATGATAAATTGGCAACCGGGACCGACGGCTTAATGTGCTCTCCGAGGCACGGAGGGAACTCAGGCGGTCACCCATCCAATTATTGGCTAGAGGTAAGGGTGCTTAACTTCGCTGATCGAATGATATGCGCAATAACAACCGTGCCACAAGCTCCTCCCATATCTACGAATAATAGATATTCCCGGACCTTCCTGATATGCACACAAAATTTCATACATATCGGTCCAGCCATTTCGGAGGGAGTTCGATAACACAGAATAATTACGATTTTATATATTAGATAGAATATAAAAATGAGAGAGGCCTATCTTCAACATTGCAGACAGAGGCTGATAAGATGAAGAAATGAGAAGTATTAACTCACAGGCTTCCCGTAGTAAGAGAATTGTGTATAGTTGAACATGAGTGTATTGCGGCGTTCTTCCCAAGCGCGGCGCGCGCGGCGACGCTCCACCACTGCTTCTGCGCCGCCGGACTCATCCTGGATAACATCAACCCACAATATTATATTTATTTCATTAGACTTTTAACAAAGTACTTTCAAATCAGCAGAACATGATTACCCATGCTATTGCCAGGTTCAGAAGCTTACTTTTACTGAGAAGAACCTGGCAGGAAACTCAGTATGTAATTAGTCTTTTCAAAAATATAATACAATCTTAAACACAGCATTTCACAAAATAAATCACATAAGACATGTAAGCCCATGTACTCAGGTCCAATGCACAAATGTCAATAAAAGTTAAAATAAACGTCTCATATTTGTACTTATATATAAATGTTTGAAATGACCAGCCCCCATAAGCAGCACCTGTTCACAAGTATGATGTGCATATCAGCCATTGAACTCCTCATTGAGCTCCTTGAGGGAAGCAGAGGTGTGCATTGGATTTTCAGTGGGGTAGCATAAACAATAAGTAGGTAGGTATGTATATAATGTAGGTTAACACATTCACTGCTAACAATTGCACATCTTCGTCAATTAGCTCACTGCTGTATGCATTACATTTGTCATTAGCAGTGAATGCATTAAGTATATATCAATATGGAGCAGCATACATATATATTATATTTTGGTATAGACACACTACACAAGTGAATTCAGTCAACACAAATAGTAAGCACTGCTTATCTGCTTATATGGAATGCACCCCTCTGGAGGGAAATGGACACCCCTCACAATGAGCAGTAAAAATTGTTGATTATTTGAGTATTAATAATCTGTACCTCATTTTCTTCGTCGTCATCCCTGAAGATATCATCAAAGTTGGGGATATTCTCCTCTTCATCCTTGTACACCAACCTCACCTTTAAATATACATGATTACAAGTTACATCATTGTCCACAACATTAGCTTTACCATGTAGATTGTGATTGAGTGAGTGAACACTAATAGAATGTGAATACACTGTAAGGAAACATTAATAAATTACCAGAGAATAAGTTATGTGAAGGGAAGTGAATATAACTTAGCAGCTTAGTTGTTGATGGTTCTACCTGCACAGCTACATGTTGCAGGTTTGAACTCTAATGCTACATTCATCATTGTTTAGTACCCAAAGTAATACACATGAGATTAAGAATGATTAAATATGTGTACAATTATTTGATAGATGTATATATTAATATATAAAGTTGAAGAGTTTGTTTGTTTGCTTGAACATGCTAATCTCACGAACTACTGGCCCAATTTGAAAAAAAAATCAGTGTTAGATAGCCCAGTTATTGAGGAAGGCAATAGTATATGTATCATCATGCTAAGACCAACTGTGGCTTAAACTTTGTGTTAGCCCAAAGTAACTATTCCATACAGATGAATTGATGGCTAGTTATCTATACTAATATTGTAAAAAGTAAAGATTCCTATGTAAGTATGTTTGTAACATTTGAATGCTATATTATAGGCAATATTTTATCCTTATACTCCCATGGGAACGGGAACTACGCAACTGAAACCGCGTGACGTCTGCTAGTGAATAATACTTAGAAATAGTTTTAAAAACCACCCTCACCTGTCCATCACTATACACATTACAAACATCAGTCGGCTTGTGCGCATCAAGCACAAAGAACACGACATCTTCCTCCGGCTGCAGGATATCCACTAGATCAATGGTACCTCCACAGTTCACAAGCACCACATACTTAATCTCTTCGTTATTCTCCTCGTAAGCTGTCTTCAGCTCTGATATACCCCCAACAGGCACTAAGGTATACGATATATTGTCACATTTGAACAAACCCTGCAGGATTTTACAGGTACATATCGCGTCTACGTCGTAGTGAACTAGCAATAACACACGCTGAAACAAATATCCAATGTTAACACTAGTAAGATAATAATTACATTACGATAACGCCTCGAAATAAACGTGGTTTCACTTACATTGCCCAAAAGTACGCTATAAAAATCGTCTTTTATGTCTTCTATAAACATTTTGCTCAGACACTATCGAGACAAATTGATTAATGATTTCTTAAGCATTCATTTTGATTTGTGGCCTTTCCGTTTTATACAATAAATTAATACAATAGACCAACTAATAACCAAGGAAAAGGATTTTTTTACAAACAAAACAATGAGCTGATTTCTCTCGTTGCTCGACTTGCTCGCCTCAGCCGGTGGTCGGACAAAAAGTCAAACTTGAACTGTCAACATAAGTTTCCCGCCAAAATATTTGATGCGTTCAAGTTTGACAGACTAAAAATAGATTTAGTTTAGTTAAGACACTACAATCGAAAATTATAAAAAATATCTTGCAAATTTGATTGTTTCTTATCTTTGAGCAAAAGTATGTTCTTAAACTAAAACAAGACTACTGAAGATTGTCGAACTAAAAAAGTATAGTCATAACATAAGGCCCTTTACCGATCTCACATTACTTACTTCCACCACTAGCTCTGTTTGAAATGTTATGTTTTAACAAAGTACCTTCTTTTTTAGTAGTCGGGTACAAAGTAAATAACGTAACAAGTAAAACTGAAACTGATTCATAAATCAGCTTACTGTACCTACTCCCAGTCGCAGCTCACCTATTTTAAAATCCACTTAAGCTTATCTTAGATAAAACTAGTTTATTTTAGGAAGCGCTGTCAAAGTAGTTGAAGACGCCATAATGCGGGCATAACAACTCCATTAATCCTTATGTTCGGCAGCACTGCAGTAGCAGTAAGCCGCTGGTAAGCGGTGCAATAAGCGCTAACAAATAGACTTGATTTATTTACAGTAGGTATCTATCAAGTTCCATTACCTTATTATATAATGGATATATATTATTACCAGGGGAATATATATTACCAGGGATAAATGAAAAACATTTTTTAAGGTTTGCATACATAATGATTTATTCTTATTTAGGTGCCCTCACGAGTTTTGAGCGCTGAGTTTAAATGCACAGTAGTAATTTTTTGGGTCTTGTATGACGCTATAAATACACAGTTATCCCCACTATTTTTGCGCGCTCTTTATCTCGTGACGGCACTTATACTTAACTAATAATTATTTAGAAGTACGTTTTTTATAACATTCAATATGATGCGTCGCTATCTTATACGCGATAGTATTGGGCCTTAGCAGATTACTTGATACTGCTTGGAAATATGATTTCACAAGCGACTCGTCAGTTTCTTCAGGGTATAAGTACTCACTAATGTCATAGCATAGCAATTCTTGAGGGCAATCCAAAGCTCGTAGACAACCGGCGTATTCCGACCAAATAAGTTTACGCCATTTAACATTATGCCTTTGTGCTAATGGTACAAGCACGCACGCGGCGAAAGTGTGGTCTCCATAACTTACTGACTGAAATTGTTCCAGAACTTGAGTATAAAAATCTTGGAAGTTATGCAGTCCTGTCAACTGCTTCTCAAAGTTCAACCCTGATTTACTCTTGAATAAGAACTGGGTACATTTCTGTAGAAGCAAGTTTACTTTGGGCTCCAAAAACACGGAGTTATCACACAAAAATATGCATAGGATGCGACAGAATCTGTCTGTTATATCTATGTCAGTGAGTAGATCTGGGAAACACAATTCATTGAACAATATCCATTCCAAACTGCACCTTATGATAAATTCTTTTTCGGTGGCAATATGCTTGGCTATATTCTTTGATTGTTCCCCTACAATTTTCGGTTTATTTACAATGGATTCTTGGCTTTTACTGTACAGGGACAATATTGGCAAATATATCCAGTCTCTTGGTAAGATAGGCTCCATCCATTTTCTGAGTACAATATAGGGACCAGTAGGCTTATAATTCACATTCACAACTTTACTGTAACATAATTTTATGTCTTCTATTGATGACAGAGCTTTAGAGAAGCCATCAGCATCAGTCAGATTAACAAGATTCATTAATCTCTCTGCTGTAAACCATTGTTTGTTGAATATAATCGTTTGGAACAAGTATTCCAGCTCATGTTTCTTGTCTATCCTCAGAATAAAGCACAGTTTTCCAGCTACTGCATACAGAAGGTCTTTAATCGATTCTGAACATTCACTTTCTATAGATAGCTTTAAAATGTTAAAAATGAAGTTAATTTCCATTCTAGTAAACCAGTTGTCACACAAACATGGTGTTTTGGAAGCCAATTTACTCAAATACACTGACAAAGGTTTTAAGTACAATCCAGCCACCTCATTATCCTTGATGAGAACCAAGAGATTGAATAGGGAATTCATGAATGGCAATGGAGACATGATATTTAATATTGGTAACACTTTCCGTGTGCTATCAACCACAACACCTCCAAAACTCATTATGTTTTTGACCAAAAATAGATTCTTGTCCTCTAATCCAGATAATATATTTGAACTTGGCACAATATTGCTGATCATCTGTCCAAATACTTGAGACCTTGTCAGCTGTTTAAGAGATTCAAATATGAATTTTACTGGCAAATTTTCAATCAGCAGAATTATCTTGCAGCAGTCAAGAGCTGAGCATAGAAGTCTCAAATGTCCGCATGTGTATTGGTTGGTATTTGAAAGTTGTCCCAGCCATTTGAGGATGCCCTCCTTCACTAAGGGGTATATTTGTGACTTATAGTCCTTTTGTAGCACATTCCAGCCAAGCAGCCTGTTGATTAATTGCAATACAACTGCCGCATGAGTTGCTGACAAAACAGAGCAGTTTGCAAATACATCTGTCCCCTGCACATGCTTGTATAGGGTAGTTATAATCACAGGGCACAAGTCTTTAACATTTTCATAGCCCAATCCATAGTATAGTATATTGGAAAGTATACAGTAAGCCTCTATTTGTATCCTCAAGCCATATGTCCTATCCAGAGCTGAACTTATGTAAATGGATAATGGTTTCAAAATATTATACTTGGCTACTAAAGTATTGTTAATTTCAAGATTTTGCAAGGAAAGCACTCTCATCAATTTTAATGCAGATAAAATTGGTTTGCCATTGTAAACAATTTCAGGGGTGAATGCAAAGTTTATACTAGTTGCTGGAATAAAGTTGTCAATAATGGTGTTCATGAGATGTTCTGTTTGAACAATTTTAGTGGCAGTTTCAACAGAGTCTCTTGCTAGTCTTGTCAGTATCTGTAAACAATATTGCACACAGTTGTAGGTCGGTTTCAAAGTGTCTAATATGTAATAAAGTCTTTGTAAAACATCAGTTCTTAGCAATACTGTGATGAGGTCTATTTCTGCCAAATGAAAATCTTTTAATTCAGATTCCTGTGACTCCAGTTCTTCTATCTCTGATTTATCATTTTCAAGACTTGGTTGGAAGGTGCCTTCTTCAAAACCCAGCAAGGCATCTATACTGGCTTCATCAATTCTGTTGAAGAGTAAGTTTCTCATAGCTTTAAGAGCAGGTTCTAAAATGACCACTTTATTCTCATCAATGGCAATTCTTATGATGAAAAACAATTTACTCAAAGGGATGTCTATGATATCTTTATATGTTCCAGAGAAGTAATATTCTAGGACTCCTGCAATAGTATTTAAAGCCATCACTCTTTGTTGGGTAATAGCAGACCGGGACAGTTCTATCAACTCGGTCAATGAATAACCTGGTCTATGTGGTTCTTCTCCATGGTGGTATAGAGTTTTAGTCTCCTCGGTATACTGTATGGTGTAAGGGAGTAAATAGCCTTTGAAATCAAATCTAGCTTCATAAGGTTCATTTTCCTGTACTCTTTTGCTTTCTTCAATCCCTTTCATCCATTCAAGTTTATCCTTTTCTAGAGAATCAAAATGGAGCCATTTATCCACTTCAGGATGGGAAAGGACATCATTATCCCATAAAACATTGATATTGTATTTTGGAGCCAGATCAGTGTCCATGCTTAATTCCATCTCTCCCTCCTTTGGTGCCGTTGATCTGTGCTCTTCATCTTTAGCTGCAGCTGGTAAATTACTAGCCATGTCTTTAGTGGAATTTTTCAGTTTCCTAGACTTTAAAAACTCAACTAACTTTGGATCAAGGTTTGAAATTAATTTCTGTTGCTCCTCCAAAATTTCCTGTTCCGTCATTTGTCTTAGTTTTTCTATATTTTCATTTTCAATTTGACGGATATCATCTGATGACATTTCAGAACTCTCAGATGGCAGAATTTTAGGTGATGTTATATCTTGGTTTGATGTTGACATGGAGGGTTGATCTATGTCCATAGCTTTCGATGCATCTTTATCTAAAACTGGTTTAATTTTACGAGTGGGGAATTTCTCTGTTCTCTTAGTAACAACTGGGAACCCTCCTTTTGGCATGGGTCCTAAGTTGTATTCTAGACTGCTGTCAACATTCTTCTCAATTATATCGCCTAATACTGACGGAATCAACTTAGGAAAGTATACCTTATCGTCCTCGTCTTCTGGATTATTTTTGTCCGTGTTTTTCTCAACTATATCGCCTACAACTGACCCGTCAGTCCTGGCGCGTTTTTCGGAGCGGTTCTTCAAGCCTTTGTATTGAGCGTATTTCGAGGGCTTCTTTACTTGAGGCTCATTGTTGTTAGGCCTCTTTGTTGGTTCTGTACGACGGAGGTTAGTAACTTGTGCTGCCGCCTGATAATTTTCGTTTTTACCTTTCTCTCGAAGGAATTCCTCTTGCATTCGAAGAAGGTCTTCTTCATCTTCACCGCGTTTAGGCCTTTGATTCATCGTACATTCATTACATACATTAACAAAGTAATTTCACTTCACTTCGTACGGGACGGGAATTTTATTTATTTATGTTTTTTGACTAGCAGTCAGTCAGACAGACAGCAGAAAGTGACATTTGTTTCGTTATCAGAGTACAGAACTAATACATATTTGATTGATGCGAAACCTCTTTGTCTCTGGTTTGACCACAAGAAAACGGAAACTATGTTTCATTTAGATCATATGACCATTCTACCTTGTTTTGAGTAATTTTCATTTATACTTAATGTGAAGTATGCATGTCGTATTATAGTTGCTAGGCGACTTGTTTATAAGATTTGTCAAAAAGTTTTCTTACAATACAAAACGTCTCGATTTATTTCACATATTTTATTTACATTTAACATTACAATTTAACATGGTAGCAGAGCGTAAAACGATACAAGAATAGCAGGGCATCCCACATTAAAATGTCGAGCTCGAAGATCGACGTTCTCACTAAAGAGAATTATGATACATGGGTGATCCAAGCTGAAGCGGTTCTTGTACGGCATAAACTATGGAAATTCGTCGAGACTTCCCAAGACACTGTTGCTGACACAGAAGGTGATCGACAAGCAAGGTCAGAACTAATACTAATGATTGCTCCCTCGGAGCTATTGTTAATTAAATCATGCAAGACAGCAAAAGACTTATGGGAAAAATTAAAAACTATTTATGCTAGCAAAGGACCTGCCCGAAAGGCATCTCTCCTAAAGCAACTGATCATGACAAAACTCAATGGCCACGATGACATACGGGCTCATTTAGACAAATTCATGAATACAGTTAATAAACTAGCAGAAATGGACATTTCAATAAATGAAGACCTTTTGACTATCATGATGCTGTACAGTCTTTCTTCTGATTATGAAAATTTCAGAGTTGCTATTGAATCGCGAGATACTCTTCCAAAGCCAGAGGAGCTTAAAACTAAAATTATAGAAGAATATGAAGCTCGTCACAATCAAAATTGTAGCTTTAGTAACGAACCTGGATTTTCGTCACAAGAAGAAGCATTATATGCATCTAATGTGTCTTGTAAAATTTGCAAACGAAGAGGTAATATCTTTAAACGTAAAAATCATAAGATCTGTACAGACTGTTGGAAGAAGAACAACGTGAAGACTAAAAGATACCATGAAGCTCATAAGAACCATTATGCTACGCAGTGCTTTCACGCACGTGACAAGAAGCCTGTAAACAACATATGGGTACTCGATAGTGGATGCACTTCACATATGACCTTTCAATCTAATCTATTCAAGAACATGCAAAGAATGTCACGAAAACTAAAATTTGCAACAGAGGAACACACTGCAGATATTAAAGGAAGAGGTATAGTGTCCTTCATGTCAAAACATGGCACTAACGCTTCAATTACATACCTTAAAGATACGCTGTACGTTCCAAGCCTGTGCACTAATCTCATGTCCGTCGGTAAGATTACAGATGCTGGATGCACTGTACTCTTCACAAAGGAAAAAGCGACGATTGAGAACCCAAAAGATGGCATAACGCTCACCGCATTGAAGCAAAATGATGGTCTATATTATATAACACCACAAGCAGAGCAAACAGAGCTTAACAATTTAGTTAACGTCAATAATGTCACTATTCCGAAGGATGTTCACAACACGAACAAACAGACCATAGAAGACTGGCACAGAAAACTAGGCCACATGAATGAAAATTCCCTCAAACTCGCTCTAAAGAACAAAACCTTAATTGGATTAAACTTCAATGAGTCTGAAATGCTGGCAGATTGTGAAACCTGCATTAAGGCAAAATTACACAAGGTTCCAGTTCCTAAAGAAAAAACAACCGCTCGTACCGATGAGCTCTTACAAATAATCCACAGTGACGTTTGTGGACCCATTCAAGGTACTATTAACGGTAACAAATACTTTGTAACCTTTATAGATGACTTCAGCAGATATTGTCAAGTTTATTTCATAAAGAATAAGAGCGAAGTACTTGAGAAGTTCAAGGAGTTTAGAAAATTAGCCGAAACACATACTGACAAAAGAATTAAGTTCTTACAGTCTGATAATGGTACGGAATATTTGAATAAAGAGTTTGACGCTTATTTGAAACGTTGTGGGATACAACGAAGACTCTCCGCACCATATACGCCAAACCAAAACGGTGTTGCTGAACGCAAGAATCGAACACTGATAGAAAAAGCGAGAGCAATGATGATTGACGCCAAAGTTCCATTTAAATTCTGGGGCGAAGCAGTGTTTACTGCAAACTACCTATCAAACAGGAGTTTAAACAGTGCCATACAGAATCAAACGCCTTTCGAACGATGGGTTGGAAGAAAACCATGCATCAATCATTTATACATTTTTGGATGCAAGACTTATGTTCTCCTGAAAAGTAGTAATGGACATAAATTTGCACCAAAGGCAATTCCTGGTATATTTATGGGTTACTCTGAAACGTCTAAAGCATTCAGAATTTTTGTACCCTCGAAAAACAGAATTGTAATTTCAAAGGATGTTCGTGTCATGAAAACTATGTACTACAATGAATTAAACGGTGATGAAGTCTCCAAACTTTTCGTCGATACAGAACTTTCACAAGAACAACCTATATACCGTACATCAAAACAATCGCCACGCAAGCAAGTGGACATTATTTTTGATGACAAACAACTTGACAGCGATAATGATACAGCTGAAGAAGATAACAATCAATTGTTTCATGAAAATGTGGTCAACACCACTGAAGCTGGTAACATAAGCGATTATGAATCGTTGTCGGATGCTGAACCTGAGCATCCTGAGCATAATATAGCCCAAACAAGGTCCTTGAGAGACAGGTCAAAAGTCACTGCTCCAAAGCGTTACGACGACTTTATTATGGCAGCTGTAGAAGAAGTTCAGAATCTTCACCGACCCAAGGAACCCCTGACCTACAAAGAGGCAATCGAATCGGCAGAAAAAGAGAAATGGCAAGAGGCCATGCACAATGAAATAAGTTCATTGAAGGACAACCAAACTTGGGAGTTAGTAACACTACCCAAAGGACGGAAAGCACTACCTTGCAAATGGGTATATAAAGTAAAAATGAACCCTGATGGCTCAGTAGAGAGATATAAAGCAAGAATGGTCATCAAAGGGTATTCGCAACAACCTGGGGTGGACTACGATAAAACATTCAGTCCAGTGGTTCGTCTTAGCACCGTTCGAGCACTGCTTGCCGTAGCTGTTCAGGAAAATTTAAAACTTTGCCAATTCGATGTTTCAACCGCTTTCCTTAATGGCACAGTTAGTGAGGAAATTTATATGAAGCAACCTGAAGGTTATCAGGATGGCACGAAACGAGTCTGTAAACTAAAACGCAGTCTTTACGGGTTAAAACAAGCACCACGCTGTTGGAATAACTGTATTGCAGAATTTTTGCAGAATTCTGACTTCCAACAGAGTGAAGCTGATCCGTGTTTATATATTAGAGTAAAAGGAGAATCTAAAGTCTTTATAGGACTCTATGTTGATGATGGACTTGTGGCATATAACACATGCAATGCAGGAAAAGAATTTATCGAGGAATTGAAATCAAGATTTAAGATAACAACTAAACCTGCATCCTATTTCCTTGGTATGGAGATTAACATCCGCAAGGACAAGACCATTAACCTTTGCCAACAAGCCTACACCAAAAAAGTTTTAGAAAAATATGGAATGTCGAATTGTAAACAAGCACCATCACCAATTATCAAAGGAAATGAAACGGAAGTAGTGGACACCAATATTACCAATTTTCCATATAGACAAGCTGTGGGTGCTTTGGCATATCTATCAGTAGGTACAAGGCCTGATATTTCATACGCTGTAGGAGTTGCATCCAGAAACTTAGAAACACCATCCAAAACAGATGTTATGCTTGTGAAACGCATTCTCCGATATCTAAAAGGAACACAACAAAACGGACTCACTTACACAAGAGACTCATCTCCACACTTAATCTGCTACAGCGATGCAGACCATGCGGGAGATCAAAGTACAGGAAAGTCTACGTCTGGAATGGTGTGCTTATTCTCTGGAGCTGCAATTAGCTGGAGAAGCCAGAAACAAAAGACAGTCTCCATCTCCTCTACAGAAGCAGAGATTATAGCAGCCAGTGAGGCCGCACAAGAGATTCTTTGGTTAAATCGCCTTCTCAACAACCTTGTTAAAACAGAGAAACCTGTGTTGAACCTGGATAATGAATCAGCTGTTAAGCTTGCACACAATCCAAAATATGAGTACCATAGGCGTACAAAACATATAAAGCTAAAACACTTCTTTGTTAGAGAATGTGTAGCCAATAAAGATTTTAAAGTAGAAAGTGTGTCCTCGCATGAGCAACTGGCTGACATGCTGACTAAACCTCTGTTTGGACCTCGGTTACAAGAGTTGAGCCTTAAAATAGGATTAAGAAATTTATGTCTAAATTTAAAAAACTAGGGAGGCTGTGAAGTATGCATGTCGTATTATAGTTGCTAGGCGACTTGTTTATAAGATTTGTCAAAAAGTTTTCTTACAATACAAAACGTCTCGATTTATTTCACATATTTTATTTACATTTAACATTACAATTTAACACTTAAAAATTCTCCAAGGCTTCGCCTATTCAAAAGAAGGGATGTTGCAGTTTTTAAATGGCAGCGTTTTTTTTATTATATAAATCAACTATTACAAGCGAATTGCACAGACTTACAAAAGGTACAAGTAGATTTGTCGTGTAGTATTATCTGTGCTTTTGAGTGTCAATGTCAAAATCACGTGGGATAGAAAGTGTTTGTCAATGATTCAAAAGACGTCGCAATCAAATCAATAAACACAACTAGAAAAACGTGCTACAGAATGCCTAAAATCAAGAAAAACTTGGAAAAACTGAAACACCCAAACAGCAGAAAAACTATTACGTTGTCTAAGAAACTGCAAAAGAATGAGAAAAAGGAGCAAGCTAAGTTAGGTACACATATCAAACACAACCTCATAGGCGAGAAAATTATGTGGTTTAAAGAGAAAATTCCTGAGGGAAGCCTTTTATTATCAAAGGAAGAGACTTTAAAGCTGGTCGAAACATATTTAGGAAGGTTTGACGAGGAATTGGATCAAATATTACTGAAAAACTCCATAGGGCAAAGGAAAAGTCGACAGCACGCTAGTCGTGAGGATATCATTAATATTACGAAGAAAAATGAATGCGAAGAGTTTGAGACGTGTGGTTTGGAGATGCCAGACTTGATGGACCAGCACCAGATGGAGGTATTGAGGAACTGGAATGGGGAGCTAAGGTTTCTTCAACATTTCAAGTTGAGAAGGATAGCTAGGAAACATTTAATATAATAATATTTTGAATAAAATATGTTTTTATTCTGTTATTTCCTGATCACCTATCCAACCCACTATTCCACTTCTACTACCCTGGTAATTATTATAAGTCTGATAGTGGTGTTTTTATACCAGGTTCTAGGTCTTTACTCTGAGTGAGATATTACAGGGAATATTAAAAAGGGGAGAACAGGATGGCAATAACATCCCGTGGATTTCAAAAGTAAAAGTCTTCTTCATAACTTCTAGAAATAAAGATTTTATTAGTTTCTAGAAGATGTCAATATTATAGAATGATTATGGGAATAAGTTTAAAGATAAGTCAAGTTTAGATGTACGAGAGATACATATAATCAATATGACCTAAAAATGCATTTAATATTGGCATTCTGATCCCAAACCAAATAATACCTAGATATGTAGAAGATAATATAACTAGTTCAAGGATTCATTAAATATGTATTGCATTCTTGTCTATCTACTCTTGTTATTGACAATCAAAGGTCGTAGAAGTCCTATTTAAATAAAGCCGTGGTGGTCTTGGGGTTAGAGCAGAAAAAAAAATAGCTTTTTCTATATCTCATATGCATACAAACGGTGGTCTCTTCCTACCCCCATGGGATACAGACGTGAGCATATGTATGTATGTATGTCATATACATTTAGCCAACAAGTGTAATGTTTGAATTACAAACAGACACTTCAATTTTATTCATCTATGAAAAATGTTTCTACAATATCGATGATTTCTTTCTTTTTTTTACAAGAAATATCTTCGCTTTATATTCTAATAACAAATAATAAATAAGTAACTAAAAACTAATTACAAGTAGAAAACTTGGCCCAAATCGGTGTCTCTCGGGATTTCTTAAATGTCAGTTGGTGATTTCAATCTTGTTGTACAAAGATCTAATTTTAAGTCAAATTTGTTTGTTACATAGGTAATTACTAACCACAGATCCCTTAATTTGTACGCCCCCCGGGGTAAAATATGAAGAAACGAATATTATCATTCATGTTTTCGCAAATAAATTATTCTATTCTATTCTATTATATTCTGTATAGATGAAATGGTAAATAGGTGAATGTACTTGCAGGCTTGCCATAGCTGGCAGCAGTATAACAACAAGAAGGATAATAAAATGGATAAAATAAAAAAACAAGGAACAGTACATACTTAAATGTAATCATAAGTAGAAAACTTGATACAAATCATTGTATTCTCAGGATCGTGCCGAGAAATTAAAAACTAATTTGTTCAGTGGAAAATTGAAAAACATATATGTATATTCATAGTTGAAAGCAATAAATAATTAAAAGAGCCGTGGTGGCCTCGGGGTTAGAGCAGTCGCGTGCTACGTAAGCGACGCAAGTTCGAATCCCAGCGGGGCCTGTACCAATGAGTTTTTCTAAAAAACTTATGTACAGTGATTTCACACCACGTGCTTTACGGTGAAGGAAAACATCGTGAGGAAACCTGCATATTTCTGAGAAGTAAATCAAAGACATATGTAGACTCACCATCTATCACGCTGGCACTTAATCAAATGCGGTGTAAAGTGGGTATTGTGATAACAACACCTCTGCCTACCCCTTCGGGGAATACAGGCGTGAGCATATGTATGTATGAAAGCAATAAAATAACAAAGCGAGTTGACTATTTTTTATTAAAATTAAGTATTTACACCTTTTACATAGAGCACAAAACAAAGCAGTAACTGAAAATATTGCCATTACATTTAAGACCTTATGCGCAATGGAACTATAATTCAATTTGTTTTATTCATTAAATATACTTGTTACCACTTCCTATGAAAAGTATGATAAACAAACAGATCTTTCGAATCGCCAGAATCAACTTTATAAGCTTACTTTTAATAGGTTTAAGTCAAGTCCTTTACCTGCTTAATCTGAATGAATAATTTTCTTTAATGAACCAATTCAGTTGAGCAGTGGGGAAAGAAGCAATTTATATGTCCTACTGATCAACTAAGTTGAGCTATAGAGCATCAAATGTTTTGTAATTTTATTATGTCTATGGGCAGAAGCGATTAAAAATTATTTTTTCTAAGTTGGACACGTAGATTTCCCATATCATTATATCTTCTAACTTCTATGTCGCTATATCATATCAGGAGCCTTACCATAACCGCTTGTTACCATGATAGTTTTACTCTTATTATGAGACAAATGTATATGACGTGTATACATCTATCACTGTCGCACAGCTGCACTAACACTGCAAGAGCTCATGGTTGGGCCCCAGTTATACGTATGTAGCTTAACAGATGGTTCAACATTCCGTCATTCAAGCTCAGTCATAATATATCACAAAATACAATAATAACGGCAGACAATAAGTTTATATAAGGTTAGTAAGTTTGAAATAATTATTAGTATTTGTTCTGCCGACCTTGAACACAACGTTCAAAAGAAGTCAATTTGTTAGCTTGTAAATCATCTTTAAACACTATAATAATACATATTTTAACTTGTCTGACTGTTCAACAATTACAATGATAACTCTGATGAGCTGGTCAATTTTATTATGGTTTACAATTTTATTGGAATTATTTTGGGACGCTATCTTTTTTCAATTTAACTAAATAAGGTTTATATTTTAACATAAGTAAAATTAAGCGGGAAACGAACCTTTGATGCTAGTCGTAAAGACTTAACAGCTACAAGGAAGTTTCGTTACAATTTCAAAAAAATCTAATTTAATTAATAAAAATAAAATAAATACATCCTTATAGGTACTGTATTATGGTTGATCTCCAATATTAAGATACCATTCAATTATTAATTTCTAAATATTGCTTCAGATGATATGAATAAATAGCCCAAATATTCAGATAGCAGAACGCACACTTAGGTCAAAGCGTTATTGTATGTTGGGGTAAGTTCGACATAAGACATTTACCGCGAAAAGTATTTCCCTGAAACAGGGCACAATTTTTGAAGTGGGCAACATTTTGCAGAGTGCTACGTAAGCGACGCAAGTTCGAATCCCAGCGGGGCCTGTACCAATGAGTTTTTCTAAAAAACTTATGTACAGTGATTTCACACCACGTGCTTTACGGTGAAGGAAAACATCGTGAGGAAACCTGCATATTTCTGAGAAGTAAATCAAAGACATATGTAGACTCACCATCTATCACGCTGGCACTTAATCAAATGCGGTGTAAAGTGGGTATTGTGATAACAACACCTCTGCCTACCCCTTCGGGGAATACAGGCGTGAGCATATGTATGTATGAAAGCAATAAAATAACAAAGCGAGTTGACTATTTTTTATTAAAATTAAGTATTTACACCTTTTACATAGAGCACAAAACAAAGCAGTAACTGAAAATATTGCCATTACATTTAAGACCTTATGCGCAATGGAACTATAATTCAATTTGTTTTATTCATTAAATATACTTGTTACCACTTCCTATGAAAAGTATGATAAACAAACAGATCTTTCGAATCGCCAGAATCAACTTTATAAGCTTACTTTTAATAGGTTTAAGTCAAGTCCTTTACCTGCTTAATCTGAATGAATAATTTTCTTTAATGAACCAATTCAGTTGAGCAGTGGGGAAAGAAGCAATTTATATGTCCTACTGATCAACTAAGTTGAGCTATAGAGCATCAAATGTTTTGTAATTTTATTATGTCTATGGGCAGAAGCGATTAAAAATTATTTTTTCTAAGTTGGACACGTAGATTTCCCATATCATTATATCTTCTAACTTCTATGTCGCTATATCATATCAGGAGCCTTACCATAACCGCTTGTTACCATGATAGTTTTACTCTTATTATGAGACAAATGTATATGACGTGTATACATCTATCACTGTCGCACAGCTGCACTAACACTGCAAGAGCTCATGGTTGGGCCCCAGTTATACGTATGTAGCTTAACAGATGGTTCAACATTCCGTCATTCAAGCTCAGTCATAATATATCACAAAATACAATAATAACGGCAGACAATAAGTTTATATAAGGTTAGTAAGTTTGAAATAATTATTAGTATTTGTTCTGCCGACCTTGAACACAACGTTCAAAAGAAGTCAATTTGTTAGCTTGTAAATCATCTTTAAACACTATAATAATACATATTTTAACTTGTCTGACTGTTCAACAATTACAATGATAACTCTGATGAGCTGGTCAATTTTATTATGGTTTACAATTTTATTGGAATTATTTTGGGACGCTATCTTTTTTCAATTTAACTAAATAAGGTTTATATTTTAACATAAGTAAAATTAAGCGGGAAACGAACCTTTGATGCTAGTCGTAAAGACTTAACAGCTACAAGGAAGTTACGTTACAATTTCAAAAAAATCTAATTTAATTAATAAAAATAAAATAAATACATCCTTATAGGTACTGTATTATGGTTGATCTCCAATATTAAGATACCATTCAATTATTAATTTCTAAATATTGCTTCAGATGATATGAATAAATAGCCCAAATATTCAGATAGCAGAACGCACACTTAGGTCAAAGCGTTATTGTATGTTGGGGTAAGTTCGACATAAGACATTTACCGCGAAAAGTATTTCCCTGAAACAGGGCACAATTTTTGAAGTGGGCAACATTTTACAGAGTCCCATTCAATCCAGCTCACAACAATCATGATTACATCTAACATGTTCCTAATTTGGACAGGAATTTCTATCATACTAGCGTCGAACTTACCCAACGTACCTTATTCCTTCATGATTCTATAATAGCTAGTAAAATGCATCAACAATCACAACAGTTCACAAACAACCATACTCGCTCAATGCCAATTAAATTTAAACATCGTTTTACAGATATGGATCTAAATATATACATGTCCCGAACGAAATGTTGCACTTTTTGGCTACCTAGATACTGTTGTGGGGAGAGCGAGGCTCATCCCCAGCAAAGGAAGGATCTTCTATTTGAGTGTCATGTCTAGGGAACCACGGCTCTAACTATTCTAGGGGGTTATCCATAAATTACATCACACGAATTTGATTTTTGCCCCTCCCTAGTGTGACGTCACAAATTTTGTAAATTTACATTAGAAATTATTGAATTTGAACAGCGGTTCCGAAATCAGTTTTATTTCCATTTAAATTATTTTTTGACAAAATTAATATATAATAATAGATTTTGAAATGTGATGTCACGAAATTAAGAACCGCTCCCACCCAATTTTCATACAATGTCACACTTCGTCGATCCCCTCCCTCCGCCTTAACGTGTGACGTAATGTATGGACGGGCCCTAGTTGGAAACTTATATATTGTATACTGCAATATATGCGCTCAGAAACTCTTATTGCGCAATTTACATTCTCGTGTATGAAAATGAAATGAAATGTAGCGTTACGAGTTTTGAGTGCTGAGCAAAATAGTGAGCATAACGCTTACGCCATACAAGGCCCAAAAAAAATACTACTGCATTTAACGCCAGCGCTCAAAACTCGTGAAAAATACGCTCAAAGCTCGTGACGGCAACTGTGCACTCGCGACATCTATCTATTTAGATCCATAACCGTGCATCAATTATAATACTACTCACAAAATACAGAGTAATTAATCCAACTCTATTACTAGAACTAGGCACTTTTAAATAGTCTATTATGAAGATCTTAGTCTCTGGAAACAATCAACACCAATATTTAGAAGGTTGCATTTTATATGGCTAATATTTATGGTTTTCAAAGAGGTTTATATCCCTTTCTAGACATTTTTGGTTGATATTGGCTTTAACTTCATAGTTCCTATTTTCATTAATAAAAAAAAATATTATTCTGTCATATCTGTTGAATGAAAACAGGACTTAAATTGATACATAATTTAAACACAGAAGTCCGGATAAGGGTAATTCGGATTACCCTTATCCGGACTTCTAGGCAAAGCAATTCTCCGGGTCCCTTTCATTACTTCTTAAATATGCCGAACTCGCCTTATGGATCCTGCCCTGCTTGTATGTAGGTATGCCGCCTATACCGTGACAGTTAGGTCACGTGACATGAATTGTAAAAGTTTTTTTTCTAACTCTGTATATGCATTTTGGATCAGCTATTCAGTTCAATGAATAATAAGCATACGCATAATGAATACCAATTAATTAAACGAACAACGAGTTAATTTATGGTCAATGATATCATTGAACAAACCGTACCATTCTAGAATTGAACCTCGTACTTATAAACTGCACTCACTTTACCCATCTCTCTCTATGCTCAAATTCTCTTTACCTTAGCTGCCAAACCACTGCGGCAGTGTTGCTATCTCTACGTATTTTAGGCCTTTCCTGCAAAGCTACTAACTTCAGTTCTAGAATTCCAGAATATACTTATTTTTTAACAAATTTGCAAAATATCTTTCGTTACTCTAAACGGGCATAATTACCAGTACGTACCTTCGCCCAAAAAAGGTATATTAAGATTCCGTTTCATAAGTAACGCACACTCAGTTCGCAAGTTAATATAAACTGGGTTTCTTTTTTTATTTCTGAATCGAATGAAACCTAAACTAAAAATAGCAGCTAGATGAAAGTAGATCTACTAACTTTATAAACCCCGTCTACGCTTTTTTTAAATCTTAGTTGGCAACACTGCACTGCGTCATTCGTCTTACAAATGAAATTACGCTCGTTTAAACATTTAATTTTGTTTTTATGTGGCAATGCGGCGCAGCATTCATTGAAACTTCGAGGAGCTCACACGGTCCTTAGTTTCAAAAATTCCCGTTGGTTACCGCACCAGAGTAAAAATTTTTTTATTATATCATATAACCAACAACCCAATTCTGTATCTCATTATAATATTTATAGAATATCCCTAACATTATGCATCTTTAAAAAGCTCCACAAATCTAACATAAATAACAAAAATCTATATAAATTAATAAATAACATTTTAAGTAGGTATTTACGGATACAGAAAATGGGCGCCTGAATATTTTATTATCGTTTTTTACTTTATACATTTTTGTCATTTGCAACACTTGAATATTTATTTTTATACATATTAGTAGCTTTAAATATTTTATTTTAGGAATTCTATGTATTAAATCTAATTTATTTTTCAAAATGGACAGATTCTCAAACCAATTTATAAAGTAGTTAAACATAGCAAATTTATAAATGACTCTTCAACTATACAGATAAAGCTTACTGATGAAATATGTACTATTTTTCCTCAAAATACTCATTCAATATTTAATGATGCGATGACGCACTTATAAATTTACCATTGTTAAATTGTAACAAAACAATATCTACAATAGAGAGCAAACACAAACATCTCCAGAGCCTATTAGAATATACATTGAAATTCATTTTACTTCGCTTAGATTACATAAAACGAATCAAGTAAATAATGGTAGGTGGTAGAAGTCATACCCTCTCTGTCCTCGAGCTGCGAGCCATATGTAGACTACATGGTAGGCACCAGGGACGAAGCAGATCATGCCAGCAACGAAGAACACAGCACCTTGGAGTCCATTGTCTGGATCTGCCACAGCGAAGGCACCCATACCCAGTAGACCTACTCCAACAATGAGCAGCACAACGGCAGCACAAACTGTCTTCCAGTTCTCCCGCACTTTGGGATGGTTCCAGCAGTACATTGACTGCGTGGCTTCGACATATTCATGTATCAGTGAATCCGAGTCCCTTGATGTTGTGTCCTCTGTGATTTTGTAGGTTTTACTGTAAATTATAAATAAATTGTAGATTGAATTTTACACAGTGGGGAATGACTAAACCTAGGGTCTACCTGTTTTGAGTCAGCGTTACATAAACAATTCAAGGAAATATGCTAATCGATTCAATAAACTTATTCATTCCAATAACCACGAGAGTCTAGTTGTATTAGTTTAATAATATGCATTAGACTTTAAAGATACTCAGGGCCAGTCAACAGTATCATGGCCCCTAGGCATTTTCAGTTACCATTTTTTTAATTCTTTATATATACAGTCAGAAAAAGGAATAGTAAAGTTGTCTTCAAGAAGTTGTAGAGTTTTATGAATTCACTATGTTGAAGTCGTAAAATATCTAGCTCCAACCATAACATAGTTATAGGCTATGGTTGCTAAGGGCCGAAGAGCTTGCGCCCTTAAGCGATTTAATGAACGCGCGGCCGCGTTTACCTACATTACGTACGCGGTCATTGAACTTGTTAAATTAAGAAAAGTCTTAATGAAAAAATAATTCAAAACATAGTTAGATTTCATGTGAATAATGAAAATAAGGTCTTGATATGGTCAACTTTGTACGTCAATAACTCTAAGTAGAAGATGTTTTTGTCATAATAATTTAATTTGCCTCCTAAAATTATACCATTACACATATTTTAACAGCTGTCCTATTTTCCATCCTGTATATTTTGCCCTCCTTATGTTCGGGCCTCTAATCAACAGCTTACGGGCCCACACTGGGCCCTGAACATAGCAAGTACTTGCAATTTACAAGAATTATATTATCTCCCTTGTTACCATTGGTTCTGGAGAGAAGCTTGTAGTGAAAAGAGTATAGTAAAATATTATTACATTTTTTATGTTTAAAATCACAATCTATAGTATTATTTCAAATTATCTATAGTAATCAATAAACTGAGGAATAAATTAACATACTTATAAAAAGGGGTATTGTTTTGAACAAAAAGTGTAAAATTTTCTTACAACCCAACCCTTTCAACAGAATAAGACTGGAAAGTAATAATGTAAGAATAGAGTTGTATTGTGAGATAGGATTGATAGCGAGGAATCCAATGGGTTCCTCCACATATTTTTAACAATTTACAAGATACTTTTCTCAACAATCACTTGACATTGGCGGAATAGATTTACTGAAGCTCATCGCCATTTAATAAATAAAATAAATAAAAGGACTTGTATTGTGTTATGAGGTAAATTCTAAGTTAACAAAAATGTATTTCAAAATCCTATAGCTATATTATATTATATTAGTCACTGCAACTGTTTACTGAAATAAACATTAGCAATTGTGGTTACCATCACCATCTATATCTATACAATTAAATAAAATTGAAGTGTCTGTTTGTAATTCTAAAATAACAGGTTTTCACTAAATGGCACATGAAAGTATACACAGTGTTGTTATTGAAAAACCAATTTTGAAGAATTTTCTCTGTCTGTCTGTTTGTTCCAGTAAATCTCTGAAATGGATGGACTATCTTCGATTCAATATCTTCTTCCGTTTTTGAGTAATGGACCTTCAAAGTTGACCATATCAAGACCTTAATTACGTATAAAAATCAGCGTAATGTAGAGCCCAACCATAGCCTATAACTTCATTATTATTGGAGCTTAATATTTCTCGACTTCAACATATTGATATATTCATAAAACCCTAAAACTTCTAGAAGACATCTGTTCCGTTTTCACCAACCCCTGTATAATTTGTGTGTCCATATAAACATAACCAGGCTGTTAGCCTTAGCTTTGCTCTAGACATGCTGTAAATGACGAGCTGATAATAATGTTAACAGTCATATAGACAAACATGTGATATTCCCATGAGCTGGTCCGATTTAATGGTAACTATTGCCTATGATCGGATGAAGACTAAACTAACAGCTGAATTATACATATGCTCACGCCTGTATTCCCCGAAAGGGTAGGCAGAGGTGTTGTAATCACAACACCCACTTTTCACCAAAGATGATTAAGTGCCAACGTGACAGATGGTGAGTCCATCGCCGTCTCAGACACTTTACATACATCATCATCATCGTCATTGAGTTACTTCTCAGAAATATGCAGGTTTCCTCACACAGGTTTTTTCCTTCACCGTAAAGCAAGTGGTGTGAAATAACTTTACATAAGTTTATTTATAAAAACTCATTGGTACAGGCCCCGCTGGGATTCAAACTTGCGTCACTTGCTCAAGGCCACCACAGCTGAATTATAATACAATATTTACTAAACACTAGGAACGCCCTGTGGTTTCACCCGCATAGACAAATTCATGGGTGGCTCGTGGACAGACACATAAGAGGAAAACATTGTTTTTTTTATGTGAGTACTGTGTACACTTTCGCATGCATTCAGTGCAAAGCTGTTCATTTGAAATCACCAACAGTCACTTAAATTTTATATATCTATTAATTATGCTATTGGAGTATGGTTTGAGTAAATAGGCATTAGGAGGAGGTAAATATAAAATAGTAATAGTCTGTCTCTGTATGTATGATGTGACTTAAATTTAATACCTATAACCAGATGCACTAGCGATTATTAGATTTTATTAAAATTAATTAGCTTAATAATAGATATAAATGGCATACAAATGTCTTTCGTAGCTGTATAAAGAAATTACTTTGCATAAAGAAAGTGTGAAACTATGCAAATACTTAATACCAGTTATCAGAGCAATTGAAATATCAAACATTGTTAATCATTTAATTATGGTCGATATAACTTTATCGCTATGTTACGCCATAAGCAGAGTCCCGTATCACTTCAGGAGGTTAGTGTACGAGAACAATTAGCAAACACTGGCCAGTGATTAGCGGTTGAATGTAGACCAGGGCAACGGCACGGTACGCAAGTTCAAATGTCTCTGCCCCACTAAGGAAGCTGACTCGGTAAAGGTCACCAGCATACTGCTACATTGAAACAAAGAAAATATGCTTCGAACATGATATCACTACAAAAACTGGTCCATAACGACATTATAAATATTTAAATATGTCTTACCTTGATATAAAGTCCCCGTTTTTGTATTTATTTTGTAAAGGTGATCTGTCCCCTGTTGCACCGTACACCTTAATCGCTTCGTCGGTCTCCTCCTCGAATGCATCGTCGATTGAAAAACGTTTATCACTATTACCGAACGGTCTAGTCATTGTTAAATATTCTTAACACTCTGGAGACGTGAAAAAAACATCACAACTTTCTGTGGAACTCAACACAGCTGTCAATTTGTCATATCAACATGCGCCATATTGATTCTGGGCGATCGTTGATTTGAATCTGAAATTAATCTCAAGGTCTTATTCTCTTATACTCTCATAAAATATTTTTTAAGCAATCCTACTTATTAAGGTTTTAAATATTTCAGTTAACATTATCACCCGACCACTTCGATTAACAGAAACTGTGAAATACACTGTAGTTCTCAGTACGCGATAGTAATTTCTGCCAATCGTTTCCTTATTAAGTTTTCGAACGTTTTTACAGCCAGGAGAAGCTTGAGTTACGTTACACTCAATTCAGTCGTGTTTATATTCGTATTCATATATTTATTCCATTAAATCAGCTACATGACATAATTATTACCTTAATTATAATGGTAATTTGACTAAAATAATAATCAGATCAGAAATGTATGCTTCATTTGATCAAATTCTTACATTAATTTATTGCAATACGAAACCTCGGAGCTGCGTTCCGTTTTTCAATTATGCTTGCTAGTGTCAGTGTTTTAAGGCGTTGGATTTTTATTCTGGAATTTGACTTTTTGACAGTAGCTATCAAAGTCAAAATTGACAAAACAAACATGTCAAATGCACATGGTGTGCGGTTCTGTTTTTATTTATCCTAATTTATAAAACAAAAATACAATGGTTACTAAAGATTGGTGTAAGTTAATGCCTGCATTATCAAAGCCCGTGCTTAATTGCATAAACAAGCAGGGTTTCAAGGTCATGACACCAATCCAAGCAGCGGTAATACCACTAATTATGTCGTGTAAGGACGTGGTGGCTGAAGCAGTAACAGGCTCGGGCAAAACTCTAGCTTTCGTTGTTCCAATGTTGGAAATGTTATTGAAGAAACAAAAGGACAGTCCTCTGAGGAAAGACTTCGTGTATGCCGTCATAATATCGCCTACTAGAGAGCTTGCAACTCAGATCTACAAGGTAAACTATTTTCTAGATGTGACGTGATTGTGCCTAAGATCCTTACTTAACCATGACCATTTCAGCCTAAGGAACAATGGTGAACATAGGACATGAACCTTACATCATCTCCTATCAATTTCCACAATGACAAAATACTTTTAGAATAGCTAGGTTTAGGCACATTTATTTCTATTCCTTTTTTTCTGTAGTGTTGTTGACCATGGGATTAGAGTTGACTTTGAAAGTTCTTTGAGAAACAACACAACAGTCAATCACCAGTCAGAACATGAGCAGGTAGCATCTGCCAGCTACATCAAAACTTTTTCTATATTTCCTTTCCTTTCCTTTATTTATTTAATGGCGATGAGCTTAAGTAAAACTATTCCGCCAATGTCAAGTGATTCTTGAGAAAAATATCTTGTAAATTGTTAAAAATATGTGGAGGAACCCATTGGATTCCTCGCTGTCCTTTCTATATTTCTTACATGGTTCTTGTGTTCTCTGATCAGGTAATTGAACAGTTCCTCCAAGAGCCAGAACTGTCTTCTGTGACTCTCAGTCTCCTGGTCGGTGGACGGTCATTGGAAGCTGATGCAGCCAGCTTACAGAGCGGCTCTCATGTAGCTGTGTGTACTCCAGGCCGACTTCAAGATCTACTTGCTGAGAGGAAGCATCTTCACTTAGCTGGAAGGCTCAAGGAAATGGTAAAAGTTACACTTACAATGTTCATAACTTCAGCTAAAGATAATTGCTAATTATTTAGAGCTTTGGTGGCCATGGGGTTTGAACTGCGTTTGAGCTGGCAAAATGGTTTTTGTTCTCCTAGGAAATCCTGGTTCTAGACGAGGCGGACCGTCTCCTGGACCTTGGCTTCAGCAGCACCCTGAGCACGATCCTGGAGTACCTGCCTCGGCAGCGGCGCACGGGCCTCTTCTCTGCCACACAGACCAAGGAACTACAAGATCTAGTCAGAGCTGGGCTTAGGTAACTTAGCAAATGTTTTATGTACTAGTTTATTAGTACTTGGTCTTCCTTAGAGCTATGTATGTGTGACTCTTGTCGTCTCAACCAGTGCCATCTCCTTGACCTCCCTATACATCATGACAGACAGCATTTCCTTAATTTGTCTCATGTATGTTAACCTGGGTCTTCCCCTTCCTCTCTTTCCTGCTACTATGCCTTCTAATATGATTTCCAATCACCTTTCCTCTGATCATATACTTAAAAAACCTTTTTATTTATATGCTCACGCCATCCCAAGGGTCTCCGAAGGGGTAAGCAGAGGTGTTGTAACAACACCCACATTTCACCGAATATGATGAAACACAACTTAGACTTTACTATAAAAATATAAAAAAAGTAATTGTACACAAAACTAGTAAAATAACTACTTGCCAGCTGATTATATGATTATTATGATTGCGATTTCCAAAAACATTTGATTCCTGAATTGAGCCTCTATCATTCTGAGGGCGCGAAATGTACCTCCTAAACCCGCCCATTTGATAAAACCTTCTTTCCAGGAATCCTGTAGTGGTAAGCGTCAAAGAAAAATCAACGATAAGCACTCCAATAGCCTTAGACAACTACTATGTGATAGTGGAGCCGCAGGACAAATTCCTTTTCCTATTAAACTTTATAAGAAATAGGAAAATAGCCAAAGGATTGTTCTTCCTGCCGACGTGCGCGTGCGTCGACTACTGGGCGGATGTGTTGCCAGTGTTCCTGCCTGATATAAAGGTGTTCTCTATACATGGCAAGATGAAGTTGAAGAGGAGCAAGATTTTAGAGAAGTTCCGAGCGGCTGATACCACTATACTGCTGTGCACAGATTTATTGGCGAGGTGAGTATGTATTGATGACAATCTTGTGTAATCTAGGTAACTAGTATGAATAGACTGTATTTTTTTGGTAATGTACTATAGCTCTATATGGTTGGTATATATTAAAGCTATCTGAATGCTGTGGGATTTGAGCAGCCCCCTCTTTTGCAGAAGTTCATATCCTAGCGGGGCCTATACCAATGAGTTTTTCTAAAAACGTGTGTACTGTTTCACACCACGTGCTTTACGGTGAAGGAAAACATCGTGAGGAAACTTGAATATGCCTGAGAATTGATTTAAAGACATATGTATAGTGGACGGCGATAGACTTCCCATCTGTCACGTTGGCACTTAAACATCTTCCGTGAAAAGTGGGTGTTGTGATTACAACACCTCTGCCTACCCCTTCGGGGAATACAGGCGTGAGCATATGTATGTATGTACCACCGAGATCAGGAGGTAGCTTTTAGAAGACCTGACATTTAAAAAAAAATAGTATTTGAATGTGCAGAGGTCTAGACATCCCGGAGGTGGAGTGGGTGCTGCAGTGGGAGCCGCCCACGTCCCCGGCGGCGCTGGTGCACCGCGTGGGCCGCGCCGCGCGGGCCGGCGCGCCCGGCTGCTCGCTGCTGCCGCTGCTGCCCTCCGAGGACACCTACGTGCCCTTCATCCGCACCAACCAGATGGTGCTGCTCCAGGACTGGAGGGCCTCCAAGGATCACATCAAGATTACCGACAACTTGAGGGATAAGGTGATGAACTTCTGTATACATATGTAGGAGTCACCAATGTAGGGGTTGTTGGTGAGAAGGGACTTTACCTACTTCGTGTGTCAGAGCCGAGTACCTTGTAGGGATAGCCGGGTCGTCGTGAATGAAAGCAGTCCGGGGTATAAGCACCAGTAGAAAGTTTATTGAACAACACACAGTAAAGAAGAAGGAGTGAAAACAAGCAGTGAAAGATATAGCGAACGAGAAGCAACACGTAAAAGTAAACAGAGCGCGATAGGTATAAGCTAAGAGAGATTGTCATGCGTCTCGCGTCAATAGTAGTTCGTAACCGACTGTCGACCGGCTCCTGCGCACCGTCCCGCGCGCCCTCTCACCGTCGGCAGAGCGGGCCGCCAGGACCGGTCGTGCAATCACTAATAACAAATGTAGTGTGCTTGTCCGACTATTATTTTGTACATAAAAATTTATAAGTTAAATTAAATATATATTTTGGTGTTGACATTAAATTGGAAATATAAATTTACATAATAGGAGAAGAACAATTATAAGACACACATAAACTTATATAAAAGTAGCTCCGCTACATCACCCCCCTCCTGAGACCGTCCTACGGGCGATAAAAGTCCGGAAACCTTACTCTACGCCCTGACCTGGTAGTTTTGACAATATTGTCATCGGCTTCAGGTGTATGTGTATGAGGGAGTGAGTGTGAAGTTTGACTGGGTTTATGTGGAAAGTGGGTGCTTGTTTGTGTTTGTGAGGTGTGGGTGTTAGTGTGTGTTTGTGAGGTGTGGGTGTTAGTGTGTGTTTGTGAGGTGTGGGTGTTAGTTTGTGAGTCGTATGTCGTGTAGGTGGGTTTTAACCTGTCGATGGACACGGTGACTGTCTTACCGTTACACCTAATTTTGAACACCTTGTTTCCTCGGTGTAGGACTTCATGAGGTCCTGTGTATGGTGGTTTTAGCGATCCGGCTACGGTGTCATCGCGGAGGAAGACGTGAGTAGAAGTAGCTAGGTCTTTAAAAACAAAAGGGGAGCGATGACTGCTATGTCGGGACGCTGGTGAAGGTTTTAGCCTGTTTATTAAAGAGCGTAAGCGATCTCCGTAGTCGGTGACGTCGTAGGGCTCAATGTCAGGTGGGAGGAAAAGATCGCCTGGAAGGCGTAATGTCTCTCCGTACACCAGCTCAGCGCAAGACGATTTTAGATCATCTTTGAAGGCTGTCCTAATCCCTAATAAAACTAAAGGAAGTGACTCAACCCAACTGCTGTCAGCGTGGCAGGTTATGGCAGCCTTAAGCTGCCGATGGAACCTTTCCACCATGCCGTTTGATGCTGGGTGGTAGGCTGTAGTGTGGCTATGGGTGAATCCGATCGTTTTCGACAGTACCTTGAATAAAGATGACTCAAACTGCCTTCCCCTGTCGGTCACGATCTTCACCGGACACCCAAAACGAGAGATCCACCCACTTATTAAGGCTTTTGCCACGGTTTCCGCAGTAATATCTGCGATTGGTATTGCTTCAGGCCAGCGTGTAAAGCGGTCAATGGCGGTGAGGCAATACCGATAGCCTAATGAGAGTGGTAAGGGACCGATGAGGTCGATGTGGATCACCTGAAATCTACCGTGTGGCAATGTGTAGGTACTCAACGGGGCCGAGACATGCCTTGTGACTTTAGAACGCTGGCACGCTAGACAGCTTCGAGCCCACTCACGACAATCCTTCCGGATGCCGGGCCACACGTAACGGTCACTCACTAGCTTGATTGATGCTCGGGCTCCAGGGTGGCTTAAGCTGTGCAGTGAGTCGAAAATCTGTCGCCTGTAGATACCCACCACATAAGGTCTAGGGGTAGTTCCACTAATGTCGCAGAATAACGCCTTACTCGAGCCAGATAGTTTTACCTTAGTGAGTTGTAACGCCGTGTGTCCGTTGAGAAGCTGCTTCAACTCAGGGTCAGTCTCTTGTGCAGCCGCCAGCGTATCGAGTTGGATTGGCTGCACGATCTCTTCCACTCTAGACAAGGGATCAGCAACCACGTTATCCTTACCCGAGATATGTCGGATATCAGTGGAAAACTGCGATATAAAATCAAAGTGCCGGAACTGTCTGGGGGAGCAATTATCCTTCCTGGATGCGAAGGCGAACGTTAGTGGCTTGTGATCAGTGTAAATCACGAAGTCACGAGCTTCGACCATGTGTCTAAAGTATTTGATAGACTCGTAAATAGCCAGTAACTCGCGGTCGTACGGTGAGTACTTTGTCTGCGCCGGGCTAAATTTTCTAGAGAAAAATGCGAGCGGTTGCCAAGAACTTGCCTTCAGTTGCTGCAATACTGCACCCATTGCATGGTCGGATGCATCTGTTACTAGCGCCAGTTTAGCGTTGCTATCAGGGTGTGCTAGCATGGCGGCTTGGCAAAGACCCTGTTTGCATGCTTCAAAGGCTGCTAGCTCCTGTGCATTGAAGGACACCGGATGTGAGCCTTTAACTGAACCTGTCAGGAGTGCGTTCAGAGGGGCTTGCTGTTGAGCTGCGTTCGGGGAGAACCGCCTGTAAAAATTTATCATTCCCAAAAATCTGCGCAGCTCCTTAACAGTTTTGGGTTTAGGGAATGTTTTAATTGCCGCTACCTTATCAGGCAAGGGTTTGGTTCCCTCCGCTGAAATTTCGTAGCCCAAGAAAGTAACCTTAGTGGCGCCGAACACACACTTACTTGGGTTGAGAACAATCCCGAAATCACGCAACCTACCGAATACTTCATGAAGATGTTTTTCATGGGTTTGCGGGTCCTCTGAAAATATCAAAATGTCATCGATATAGCAGTATATGAAGTCTAGCCCTCGCAACACCTCGTCGACGAACCGTTGGAACGTCTGGCCAGCGTTGCGAAGACCAAACGTCATATACGGGAACTCGAAAAGGCCAAAAGGTGTTGTGATGGCAGTTTTAGCTATATCGGCGGGGTTTACAGGTACCTGATTGTAGGCTTTCGCTAAGTCTAACGTGCTGAAAATGGTGCAGTTAGCTAAACTGTGTGAGAAGTCCTGGATGTTCCTTATCGGATATTTGTCCGGGATAGTGCGTGCGTTTAACCTGCGGTAGTCGCCACAGGGCCGCCATCCAGTCTTCTTCGGCGCGAGGTGGAGAGGAGATGCCCACGGGGACTCTGAAGGTCTACAAATGCCCACCTGCAACATGACCTCAAACTCTGCCCTAGCAATTTTGAGCCTGTCAGGCGCCAGCCTTCTCGGTGTGCAGGATTCAGGTGGCCCAGGTGTGGTGCGGATGTAGTGTAATGTGTTGTGTTTTGTGTTGTTATTATTATGAGTACCAGGGGGTCGGGTGATCTCAGGGTATTGTGTAAGAATAGTATGATACACTGAGTCACCAGACATAACCTTTACCGAAGAAACATTATCAAAACACTTCGCGAGTGAAGCCCCGGTGGAAAGCATAGTATGCCCGTCGACCAGGCGTTGGTTTCTAATATCTACTGTTAAATTGAAGTGAGATAAAAAATCTACGCCTATTATCGCCCGCGTTACGTCTGCTACAATAAATCGCCAAGGAAAGTCACGGCGCAAGCCTATGTTTAATAAAAGGTCTTTGTAGCCGTACGTATTGATAACAGAACCGTTAGCGGCACACAGGTCGAAATTAGTTTTAACACATCGTTCATTTACCATTGAACGGGGAACAACACACACATCACTGCCCGTATCGACTAAAAAGTTTTGTTTCGTCCGCTTGTCCATCACAAATAAGCGACCACTAGAAGGGCAGGCGTCGGCCGCCATTACAGTCTGCCCTAAACTTTTCCCGAACGCTCACACGGTTTGACGCATTTTCGCGCTTTGTCGCCGAATTTGAAGTGGTACCAACATAGCGGGTGTTTGCCGTAGTTTGAGTTCGACCTTGAGCGCTGTCGGGATCCGGAACGGTACCTTGAAGGCGACTGTTGCCGAGGTCTGGATCTGTCGGCATAACGATGAGTAGCACGGCAGTTCTCGTCTACCTTCAGTGCAAGTTGCTGCACCATCTTCCTCAGCTCAGCGATCTCACTCGACGGGCCGCTGCTAGAGGCATTGCACGACATTGCCGCTACATTGCAAGGCGCCACGATCTCCTGTATATTATCGGCGAGGTCGGCAAGCTGCTCGGGGGAGAGTGTCGGCTGTGAAGCCAGCACCGTCTGCACGCTGCTGGGTAGGCGCTGGCACCAAATAGTTTTAATGAAGTCAGCTGGGACTGATGGCCCAGCCAGGTCCTGCAGGTGGCGTAGAAACTGCGACGGCTTCCGGTCGCCCAGCTGCTCGTGGGTCAATAATTGTCTCACTTTTTTTTCGTGCGAGGCGGACAATCGGCGAATCAGCTCCATCTTAATCCTCGCATATTTGTTTCGAGCCGGGGGGTTAACCACCAGGTCCTTGACCGCTTTTGCGTGAACTAAGTCCAAGTTGGTTATGACCTGGGTGAATTTTGCTGCGTCATCTTGGATGTCGAACGTTTCTAATTGCGCTTCCAGCAGCGCAAACCATATCTCCGGGTCTTCAGGTGAGAAAGGTGGCACCTTAAGGTTAAACCTGGGTCTGGGCATCGCTGGGACCTCTTTTGCAGCTGGAATGTCAGCTGCGGTCGTTGGTGATGGACGCATTTTTTTTACGCGGCGCGTGGTGACGTGCCCGCCATTTTGTGAGTCGGCGGTGTGAGCTGCGTCGCTACTGCTGTCGCTCATAATGTGCTCCTTTCGGGGTCACCAATGTAGGAGTCACCAATGTAGGGGTTGTTGGTGAGAAGGGACTTTACCTACTTCGTGTGTCAGAGCCGAGTACCTTGTAGGGATAGCCGGGTCGTCGTGAATGAAAGCAGTCCGGGGTATAAGCACCAGTAGAAAGTTTATTGAACAACACACAGTAAAGAAGAAGGAGTGAAAACAAGCAGTGAAAGATATAGCGAACGAGAAGCAACACGTAAAAGTAAACAGAGCGCGATAGGTATAAGCTAAGAGAGATTGTCATGCGTCTCGCGTCAATAGTAGTTCGTAACCGACTGTCGACCGGCTCCTGCGCACCGTCCCGCGCGCCCTCTCACCGTCGGCAGAGCGGGCCGCCAGGACCGGTCGTGCAATCACTAATAACAAATGTAGTGTGCTTGTCCGACTATTATTTTGTACATAAAAATTTATAAGTTAAATTAAATATATATTTTGGTGTTGACATTAAATTGGAAATATAAATTTACATAATAGGAGAAGAACAATTATAAGACACACATAAACTTATATAAAAGTAGCTCCGCTACACATACTTATACTGAATAACAATGCATGGATAGCTATGTAACGTCATTCGAATTCCAATATGGTGGACCATCCAAGATGGCGGAATAGTTATTTTCTCTGCACTACCACAGTATGGGTATCAAATGAAGGGGCTTGCTGAGGAGCACACGAAAGCTTGTTTTTACTATTAATTTCATAAATGCTTTAAATGGGCTGGTTTCTGGGTGCTTTATAGCGATAAGGTAGCGAGGTGTAAATTGTCCACAATATGCTGGGACTGGTGAATTAATTTTGAGGTAAGATTATGAAGCTGTGTCTATGTTCCAACTTTCAAGATCCAAAGAAATATATATAAAACCTTCAATGTAAAGAGAAGTATTCTTTTTAATGAAAATAATTAAAGTTTTCAGTTTAGGCCCTGGTAAGGGATTTATGAAGTATGCCCCGCGGTTTCACCCCCGCGTAGATTTAGTTTTATAAATCGGTTTAAAATTGACAAAGTTTCATACAAACGTTCATCCCCTATTTTATCACCTTGGGGGTAGAATTAATCAAAATCCTTAGCGGATGGCTACGTCATAACATCTCCCTGCATGCCAAATTTCAGCCCGATCCGTCCAGTGGTTTGGGCTGTGCGCTGATAGATCACTATACCACAGACAGTCTCTAAGGTCTATCTATGTATCGGCAGGTGCTATCAATCCTCCACGAGCAGCAGAAGAAGGATCGCTCAGTGCTGGACAAGGGACAGCGGGCGTTCGTCTCTCACATGCGAGCTTACACCAAACACGAATGTAACCTACTACTGCAGTTCAAGGAACTACCCTTAGGCCATATAGCCACCAGCTACGGCCTCCTAAAACTGCCGTTAATGCCTGAAATAAAGGATGAACACAAACAACAGTTCGTTGGGCCCAAGGAGGCGATAGACTTCAATAGTATACCTTATAAGGATAAGCAGAAGGAAGCTAGTCGCTTGCAGAAGTTGGGGGAGTATAAGAAGACAGGAGTTTGGCCGTCCAAGAAGAAAAAGAAAATGGTGAGTTTCAAGTTCTCAGCGAAAATAGAGTCTATTTGATTCATGTCGCGCGATACAGACAGACAGCGACTTAAGATGGGGCCTCATACAGCCGCTCGACGCTCGTTTCCAGTGACAAATGTGGTCACGTGATATGTAGCGACAAAGCTGAAAATGTTGAACTTCGCTGGGAAGTATCGAGAGTGTAAGTAGTATGTTAATTGGAATGCCCTGTCACCAACAACTACATATGGTGAAGTCATTCCGTCAACCGTTATCTTTTCTGGATCGGGTACACTCATTTCTCTCTACTTGAACTTTTGGCCCAACTTTGAATTACGATAAATGCCACCATCATCAAACGAGCGACGAGCGGCTGCTTGAGGCAGTAACTTTGGAGTCGCGGGAAATTTAAAATGGTAAAGTCTAGGTTGTGTTTTGTCGATAAATAATCTTTGTTTTTGTTTTTTTTTAAATTCCTGTATAAAAAAGTGGAGTTGAGCCGTTATCGCTCTGAGGGTGCGATATAGATTATAAACACACTTCAATTTTATTTTATATATATGTATGTATTGGCAGGCCCAAACTCGAAGAGAGCCGTGGTGGCCTTGAGGTTTGAGCAGTCGCCTGCTACGCAAGCGACGCAAGTTCGAATCCCAATCGGGGCCTGTACCAATGAGTTTTTCTAAAAAACTTATGTACAGTGATTTCACACATTTGCTTTACGGTAAAGGAAAACATTGTGAGGAAACCTGCATATTTCTGAGAAGTAATTCAATGACGTACTCATCATCTGTCACGTTGGCACTTAATCGTCTTGTGTGAAAAGTGGGTGTTCTGATTACAACACCTCTGCCTACCCCTTCGGGGAATACAGGCGTGAGCATATGTATGTATTGTCAGGCCCAAACTCAGCCATGGGAGCAGGCGAAGCAGGACAAACAGGACAAGAAACAACGACGCAACAAACGGAAGGAAACCAAACAAGCGGTTAGTGATCAATATACATAATAATTTCCCAGTATTACATGGACACAGGGGCGTGCATTCCATATAATGAGATGCAGAGCAGATAAGCAGTGCTTACCATTTGTGAGGACTGAAGACACGTATCATGTGTCTGTTATATTTGAGAGACTGAGATATATACCAAAACGTATGTATATACACCACACTATCTACTTACGTACCTACAAATGATTAAAATATAGTATTGTATAAATACTAGCTGTGCCCGGCAAACGTTGTATTGCCATATATTTTTTTGGGGTGGACTACCCCTAATATTTAGGGGGATGAAAAATAGATGTTGGCCGATTCTCATAGATACCGGATAAGCACAAAAAATTTCATCAAAATCTGGAGGAGTATGGCAAAGAAAACTGTGACACGAGAATTTTATATATTAGAAAATAATATGCTTGGTTACAGCCATGTTGTTTACAAAATGCAGGCAATTTATTAATATTTATATACCCAAAATGGGTGAAATATGCTATGTACCTTTTATTTTATAACCATATATTTTCTTCTCATTTTCATTTCATCTTTTGTAACCATATGTCATGTAAATAAATTATTCTATACCATTCTCATTGGTATGTACCTAATCTACCTACTTAATAGTGTATGCTTACCCCTCTGAAAATCCAATGCACGCCCCTGCATGGACATGAACATAACTGGTGAAATGTGGTACTATCATGTACATGTCTGCCTACTCCTTCGGGGATTACAGGCGTGAACATTATATGTATGGAAAGTTGCAGGTATCGTCAGTTTCCAGATCGATCCTTGAACCGGTAAGGTAAATTTCGTATAAATATAAGCCCATGCTTATATTTATACGAAAATCAAAATTAACATATTTTTTTATTATATTTGCTGATTAAATTCGGTTAATCTCGGTAAAAGCGACTCGAACCCATAGTAACATTTATAATCCTGGATAATCGTATAATTCTGACGATTTGAAAGTACTTTGCTAGAATCTAATCAAATAATATTATGATTTTTTTTATCCCTCTATCTTTACACATTGTTAGTTAAACTCACCATCTGTCACGTTATCACTTAATCATCTTCGGTGAAATGTGGGTGTTGTTATTACAACATCTCTGCCTGCCAATCAGGGAATACAGGCGTGAGCATATGGATGTATTGCTAGAGCATATATATTTATATAAATATGCTCACGCCATCCCAGAAGGGTCTCCGAAGGGGTAAGCAGAGGTGTTGTTATAACAACACCCACATTTAACCGAATATGATTAAGTGCCAACGTCTTTATTACTTCTCAGACATGCAGGTTTTCTCACGATATTTTCCTTCACTGTAAAGCACGTGGTGTGAAATAACTGGACATAAGTTTTTAGAAAAACTCATTGGTACAGGCCCCTCTGAGATTCAAACTTGCGACGCTTGCGTAGCAGGTGACTGCTCTAACCCCAAGGCCACCACGGCTCATAGTAGAGCTCTTTTCTTCTCTAGTTAGAGCATTTGATTCAATCTGAAGGGGCTGATCACCTGGCGATTAGCCATTAGCCCTTCGCAACTCCTGACGTTATAAACATTTGCAGGCCGGTCCGGGCAAGGGTAAGAAGCGGCGCGCGGTCACCCAAGCAGAGCTGGACGAGCTCGCCACAGACATAGCCTTGATCAAGAAACTCAAGAAACGTAAGATCACACACGAACAGTTCGATAAGGAGTTTAATGTGGAATAAATCATTTTATTTATATTACGTTTTTCAATGAATCAGCCCACAAAGGCCAACAGTGGACAAAAGCTGGCATTCGACCTCTCTGGTCACTCCTCCCACAGTATCAATATTCCACACTAGCTGTTGAGTTTCTTGCAAAATTGAAATTTGAGTCATTCGGGTCATTGGACTACATGTATATGACAAAAAAAAATCTGCTAAACAGTAGTATTTAGGTCACTGTTCAAGTCAATATGAAGTCTGCAATGTCTTGCGAAGATATCGTCTTGAAATTTAAATGTTTTGATAACCTCAATCGTTCCACATTCTCCACAAATTAGATAAGCCATTTTTCCTATTAAATAGGTAAATTAATTTGGTGTGAGGTCCTGAAGCTTTGAAGTATTATATGAAATGAAATAATACGACCAATGAAAATAGTAAAATAGACATATAATCTTTAGTTTGCAAACATTGAGTATTACAACAAGGCACCTACACGTCACTTATCACAAATATTACACAGGGTGATACATAGAACTTGAACCATATATACTCAATCAAACACAAAATACGCAAAAAACCTGGTTGATTTTCTTAATGAGTTTGGCATTCGTTACACTTTACAATCAATAAACACAGTTTAAATATAAGCTTTACAATTATATATGAATCTAGAGTCGTTCGAAATGAAAGAGTAAATTTTAAAATGTTTTAAGATTGACTGCATTCACGCTAAATGGAGAAAACGTTATTTCAAAACATAGGCCCAGATTCCTTACTGCTCATGTTTATACTGTGACACAAGTATGATTATAGATTCGTGGTACATTCTGGATATTTATAGTATAGTTTAGGTAAACGTCGTTTTTGGCACAACATAGCACCAAAAAGGTTAGTATTTAAAGCCACATACGTTAATATATTCGAAACAACTCTATAATAATTTGTGGGGGTTGCTCATCTCAAGCTACATAATTATACGTTGTTACACAGTTTTAATATTTTTTTGTCGACTTTTGTGCACTGGAACTGTTTTGGGCTTATATATTTTTATGATTTATATTGTATCACTCAAAGTTGTATAATTACCGAGTTTCTTGGCAGGTTCTTCTCAGTAAAAGCAACCTTCCGAACCTAGCGGTAGTATGTATAATCCTGTGTAATCTTGTCGTTCAGACGATTTCAAAGTACTTTGTTAAAAGTCTAATCACATAAAGATATTTTTGAATTTGAATTGAATTGAATATTTTCTCCGTACGGATGCTCATCAAATTTTCAAAGAGGTTGCACGTCTGGTAGAAGCTTCTCGTGACAAGCGGGCTGGGGCTTTTCTCGCTCAGAGAATCAGCATTGCTATTCAACGTGGCAATGCTGCCAGCCTACTTGGCACGATCCCGAGAGACACCGATTTGGGACAAGTTTTCTACTTGTAATTAGTTTTAAGTACTGTTTCTTGTTTATTTAATTAATCGAGTTCTTATTCAATTTCAATATTTGACATTGACATGCCAAATGAAACGTTAGTCCATACGTCATAAAGACCATTTCTGTTTTTAAACATTTGGTATGTTCCAAGTATTTAGCACATTCGTTATTTGCAAAATACGTGGCTTTAGAAATTAACTAATAAAATTCATTCTCGAAATTGGTACTAAAATATGATTTCCGAGTTACATACAATTTAATAGTGAATACACTCTCTCTCACTCGCTCCTACTGTATATTAGTGGGGAATAAGCGAGAAATACTATAATTACCAAAGGAAACCAATGCTACAATCTCAATACTCAAAGTTAACATAAAATATTGTGCGTTAAAAATATTTTACTATTTTCACTTTTGAAATGTCACATTTTCTTTTAAAAAGGAATACATATTTACACAGATACATGAATAAAATATATGATAAAAATGAGTTTTTATTACTGGCAATTCGCATAAAGTATTAAACGTTACAAAATACTGTCCCTTACATTAATTTTATGGAAGACAAAATTGACATATCTTAAACCAGTGCTGCCAGTATAAAAAACCAAATTGCACATTTCGGGTTGTGACATTCAATAAAGAGTATTTATTAAGAAAAAGCAACTAAAGCGGTGGTAAAGTAAAAAAAAACACAATTACAAATTACATAACGTCAAATAAAACTGCTCTACATCATTGTCACAAATTAACATGTAAGTACATTACGTTACATTGTTAAATGACATTATATTACACGAGAAAAAAGTTTAAAAAATCCTACAAAAGGGAGAACTCTAAAAGAATTAAACAAGCTTCACATACAAAGATACATCACATCGGTGTTGCAAGCATTAAATAACATATTTTAACCATACGATTGCCTTGTCATGATCTTAAAATAGAACATCTAAAATTACGCCATCTTACAAATAAGAGAAATAAAAATCATTTAAGTATAATCATCGTAATAATACTATAATTTAAACTATAATACTCGCCGTCGCGGCCAGTGCCGGACTCTACTGTCAAATGTCAAATTTCATAACTGACATGACTAGCTGTCAAAAATAGAAAAACCGAATCTTTTGACATTCAAAGTAAATTATTAAAATTCATTGTATACCTTATTTGTTTAACGTTAATAGCTACAGTAAAATAACACTATTGCCATATCGTTTCGAGTCGTCAAATGGCTTGACTGAAGCACAGTTTGTATTATATATAAACTTTGCAAGCAGTTAGGAAACTAGTAACAAATCGTTCGAAATGACACAGACGCACACATAAAATAAACTGAATAGGCGTAATGACATAAGTGATTTATTTTTGAAAAGAGTAATTACTGAGTTTCTTGCCATGTTCTTCTCAGTAGAAGCAACCTTCCGAACCTGGCGGTAGCATGTATAATCGTATATAATTATGTCATTCTGACGATTTGAAAGTACTTTGTAAAAAGTCTAATCGAATAAAGATATTTTTAAGTTTGAATTTGACAGCAAGAGGTGTCACGTCATGACCGATCGCGTGTACGTCATTCACGTGTTTAACCGAAATTTTTCAGTACATCAAAACATTAATATATAAAAGGGTATATTTTCAAATCTTTAAGGTTGTCCCTTACGCTCATTGGAGCAGACATTCTTATTTAAAACAAAAACAAGCCTAGCTTCCTAACTGCTTTCTAAAGTTTATATTTTCACTAATCGTTAATAAGTGGTTAATTCTTAGATTCGTTCAGCAAACTTACCTACATAATATAGCAATAAAACATAGATTATTAATAATGCATTGAGCCAGCAATTTGTTTAAAAGCTTGAAACAGTTATTATAGTTAGCACCAAGTTACTGGACTCCATAACAAGTAACTCTAACTAGCCATCGCTGACCAAACTATCCGTTGATAATCATTCGAATTTAAGCTTTATATAATATTAATTAAAACAGTGACCACTCACGGCCCGCGGACGATATATCTGCGGCCCGCGACACAGCAAACAATTTTTATTGTTATGTCGTGAATGAATAATAATGAATAATAAACCGTGGTGACCTTGGGGTTAGAGCAGTCGCCTGCTATGCAAGCGACGCGGGGCCTGTACCAATAAGATTTTCTAAAAAACTTATGTGCAGTTATTTCACACCACGTGCTTTACGGTAAAGGAAAACATCGTGAGGAAACAGGCATATGTCTGAGAAGTAATTCAATGACGTATGTATAGTGTCTGAGACGGCGATGGACTCACCCTCTGTCACGTTGGCACTTGATCATATTCGGTGAAATGTGGGTGTTGTTGTAACACCTTTTCTGCTTACCCCTTTGGGGACCCTTCTGGGTTGGCGTGAGCATAATTATTATGTCAATTAACTGATGGTCAACTAAATGATCTTAGAATGTGCGACCCGCAGTGATACCTCACGTTGTCCTCAGTGGCCGTGGACCAGAAAAGTGTGACGAACACTGAATTTAAGTATGTATATAATTGATCGACAGGTATGGCGGCAATTTGCTATGTAATAATATGATTTACATTACTAGATTTATAGTTGAAATTAAATTGTACATTATCAAATACTTAAAGGATTATTTACGGAGTTGTAGTCAGCGGTGACGCAACATAAACCCTTACTTCTTAAAAGTTATTTTTGCTTGGCAGATATAACCGCAAGCTATTTCAACAATATTTTTTTTAATGAAAATCAGTCGTATATCACCTTTAATATGGTTCAATATTGACTGTAAAAGAGTTTTAAAATGAAGCTACGATCCAATTTTCATAGAATTATATGGAGAAGGGCTCTCGATACTAATACTGTGGTGTCACCATTCGGCAATCAAGTATTTGAAACGTGTTTTATGTATGTATCTTAAAAAATACAATTTATACAAATAACTTGCATAATTTATTTAAAATTGATTAAAAAAAAAGATATTTTCTTCGATGACACCACACGCACACATATGCACCAATACACTCATAATAAATAACTTCATAACGTCGCTTACACCTACTATATCCATGTGCCGGATATATAATATTTGAAGTTAGATGAGGCAAGTCATTATATACTTATTAACGATTCTAGACTTTAACACTGCGGATTAAGATACATTTTGAAACATATTTTATTCAGAAGTATATTTCATTTTACTAGTCAACATTGAAATTCAAACAACATTCAAATTTCAACTTTATACACTCGTAACTTAGAACTCATTACACTGGCCTACATTGATTTTGTTGCCTTAGATATGACAATAATTTTTGGGTATGTTTATGAACACAATTCATGATCAATCATTTTGTAAGATTTGCTCATAATTTTTTCTCATCATGACTTTGAAAATTAAATTTTATTCTTAACAAGCCGATTGTTAAAAATATAAGATATGCATAAATCATGAAATACGAGTACATTGAGAATTTTCATGAATATATTCGTAATCTGGGCACATTAAAACGTAAATTTTTTTTTTTTTGATAGAACTGTGATCTATTGAGATTTAACTAATTTAAGAATACAGTTACGAAACCAGTACGTTTTACTTTGCTCTCTATTCTGTGAGTGTTATGGTACAAAATCGTATGTAAGTATATATCCATATCTACGTAGAAAAAGGTTTACACTAAATGCGTTATTGTATAAAAATGTATATATTCTTAATATTATCACCAATTTTCATTTATTTGTGACTGTCATATGAATATTGACTTTATTTTATGTTACATAAGGCACATAACGTATTTCGCCTATCACTTCTACTAAAAGTACTATTTACACATTACTGTTTTTAAATAAATTATATAAAATTACAGTGGCGTGCAAGAATAATAAAAAAATTTAAGTTTAGATAATTTGAAGGTAAATATAATTGTCACACATAAGCAATTCAGTCATAGTAAATATTAAATTAAATAAAACACTTAAAGGTCATTAATTGTGTCAGGTCTGTGTCAATGTTATTGCACGCCACCGCACTTTAACAAAATAATACGAACATCTAATAATTGTCCTCATTTGGGAGAGCATCATAAGAATATTTAACTATTTCGTATTTATAATAATTATTGTCAAGTACCTTGATAATGTTATGATTTTTTTTACTATTTTATCGACAATAATATAGAAAGTTTCAATATTTAATTAATTCACCGATAGAGGGCGCTGTTAGAAGATTGATTGTTCTTATAAGTAGCGGTGCTGCGTAACTTTGCGAATTTGTGTTATCTTTCCTATTCGAATCATATAATTTAAAAGTGTTTATGTAGGAGAGGTCAAATTTGAAAATAATAATACTTGAAACATGTATGAATAATGTATGTCAAAGTCTTCTTCTCAATTCGAAGATCAAATACTGAATTGGGCGTCAATTCACATCAGTAATAAATTGAAAATATGTCACGTGTCAACATTTTCTCAGATCAGCTATTTTCAAAGTACAAACATATTTATAACACAATTCAACGACGCATCGCAAAGTTACGTAGCATAATGGAAGGTTATTCAAACCTCGTCAGGAGCGAGTCCATCGTCCGTGTGGTTGGGGGGCGATGGAGCGGGGGGCGAGGGCGCGGGGGCCGCGGGCGGCGGGGGGCTGGGGGGCGACGCCTTCACCGTCGCCTCCAGCGCGCGGATACGGTTCTCCTGCTTCACTATCACCGACTTCAACTTGCGGATCTCGTCCGCTAGGTCGCTCAGTTGCTTCTCCTGGAAAGAGCAGTTCAAAGGTTTAAGCTGAACGTGATGAGAAATCAAACTGGTCGCCGGCAGCCGGTGACCGTATTCACCGTGACCCAGGCGATGACCGGCACCCAGCCGGTCAGCACTATTGTCAGTGACCGTACTCACCGTAGATGTTGAGGAATCTGAAGAGGTTGAAATCGAAAGGGGAGTACGTCAAGGTTGCATACTATCACCTACACTCTTCAATGTCTACTCAGAGGGTATCATGGCTGAAGCATTGGAAAATCTAGACAGTGGTGTCAAAGTGAATGGGAGAATTATCAATAATCTCAGATACGCAGATGACACAGTGCTCATAGCATCCACAGAGCAAGAGCTTCAAACAATAGTCGACAAAGTGAACATGTGTAGCGAGAAAGGAGGTCTTAGATTGAATAAGGCTAAAACGAAAATTATGGTCGTTTCAACCAGGCAGCATGGCGGCGCGTGTATATCTGTTGAGGGACACACACTTAAGCAGGTAAAGAAGTACAAATACCTCGGTACGTGGTTAAATGAATCTTGGGAAAGTGATCAGGAAATAAGAACCCGTATCGAAATAGATCGCAGCTCCTTTACTAAGATGAAGCGTGTTCTCTGTAACCATAGCCTCGGACTGTGTTTGCGCATTAGAATGCTCCGTTGTTACATCTGGCCCATAGTTCTATACGGATGTGAGGCTTGGACGATCAAAGAAGACCTCAGAAAACGTGTAGAGGCGTTTGAAATGTGGGCTTACAGGCGGATGCTTGCTATTAGCTGGACTCAAAAAGTAACCAATATTGAAATTCTTCGACGAGTAAAGCAGAAACGTGAACTTTTACAGACCGTCAAACAAAGAAAAGTTGCCTACCTAGGACATGTATTGAGACATGATAGGTACGAGTTACTACAACTAATTATGATGGGAAAAATCGCGGGCAAAAGACGTGTTGGTCGGAGGAAAAAATCTTGGTTGCGTAACATCCGGGAGTGGACGGGGATAGCGAGTGCAGCCGAACTCTTTCGTCTCGCTAGAAATAGAGAGGAATACTCCAAATTGACTGCCAGCCTTCGTTAATCGGAGAGGCACCTTAAGAAGAAGAAGAAGTACTCACCGTGACCCCGGCGACGGCCGGCGGCGGAGTGTCGGCGTGGGGCGTGCCGGCGCCGGACGGGCCGGTGTCGGCCGGCGAGCGGTCGCGGTCGCGGCCGGCGGCCAGGACGTTGGCCTTGCGCGTCACGGTCAGCTGCTGCGCTCGGCCCGCTACGTATCCTCCCTGCACAACCAACGCACGCTCCTGGAGTTTGGTTAGGGATCCCCTAGCCTATAGCATCTGTCTTGTACGGTTGTTCTGTTGGCTTTATTGGACTTGTGTGACATTATTTTACGCGTTACGCGGGGATCGTTGATAAATTCTCATACAATCTTCAAATATCAACAAAATTGTGTGTAGCTGAAAACTCTCGTTATTCATCAGTCTATTTTCGAATTTTAAGGTATTTGTGCGAAAAATGGTTACAGTGGGTAACTTTATTTAAAAAAAGATCTCTTCATGTTCGGAGTACGGACCACATTGGGAGAGAATTTCGATCTAAACGTGAATCGGGGCACTCAACCGCCGGTGGAACTTGCACTCTTAGACAATTGACATTATAAATAATAATGTAAATAATTGTTATTGTAGAAATATATTGTATTTCGCGCATAAAATTAAACCCATGATCTTTTTTATTGCTGTCTCAAAGGTGTAACGGCGGGACACAGCTGGTATACCATAAATATGTATTAAATAAAACAAACAAATCACAATGTTATATAGTTTCAAGGATCATGCGAATGACGCTAGTAACACACAACATAGCCGGTTAATACATCACTACCCCTATCACGGGTTTTGCCACCGTTTTCGTAATCTATACTCGCTAGCGTCACTCGTAATATTTGTATGAGATATTTTAGTTCTTCACGTCACCGCTGGGAGACGCTGCACAATTTCTCATACTAATATTCTGTGGAAACTCTAGCGAGTATGGATTACGAAGACGGTGGCATACCCGTGATAGGGGTACTAAAGAATAATGAGTGAACGCAACAGTTTAATACCATTGTATGAAAATGAGCCGTAGTGGCATTGGGGTTTGATCGGTCGCCTGCTACGCAAGCTACGCAAGTTCCAATCCCTGCGGGGTCTGTACCAATGAGGTTTTAAAAAAAAACTTATGGATAGTGATTTCACACAACGTGAAAACATCACGATATATGGATGTCTGAGAAGTAGTTCAAAGACGTATGTATAGTACGTGAGACGGCGATAGACTCACTATCTGTCACTTTGGTACTTAATCATGTTCAGTGAAAAGTGAGTGTTGTTATTACAACACTTCTGCCTACCCCTTCGGGGAATACAGGCGTAAACATATTTGAAAAGAGTAATTACTGAGTTTATTGCCAGGTTCTTCTCAGTAAAAGCAACCTTCCGAACCTGGCGGTAGCATGTATAATCCTTTATAATTATGTCATTCTAACGATTTCAAAGTACTTTGTAAAAGTCTGATCCAAAACGATATTTTTGACTTTGACTTAATATGAAAGATGACAAAATAAATATCTGGTGACAATTTGGTTTCGAACCAGGATACTCTAGTATCGCTATGGCCCCGTAGGCTGGAACTCTCACGTATGAGCTATCATAACTTGACGGATATCGGAGAAATTTACTTTCGTATTGTAATGATATTTTACAAGTTTTTAATTGCCTGAAAACATGGACTAAACGATGTTTAGTGAAAACTAAACCGAACTAGATCAATTTATTGCCCTCGGAACCATTGGAGCTGTCTCCGAGATTCAGATTCTATACAGGTGTGAAAAAGGAACAGTTGTCTTCTAGAAGTTCTAGGGTTTTATGAATATATCACTATGCTGAAGTCGTAAAATATCTAGCTCCAACGATAACGTAGTTATAGGCTATGGTTGCTAGGGGCGAAGAGCACGCGGCCGCGTTTACCTAAATTACGTACGCGGTCATTAAACTTGTTAAATTAATGGTTACAGCTGATTTTTATGAGAAAATAAGGTCTTTGAACTTTGAACGTCAATTACTCTAAAACGGAAGAAGGTATTTATGTGATAATAATCTTATTTGCTTCCTTAAATTATACGCTATCACATATTTGAACAGCTGTCCTATTTTCCCCGACAGCCTGTATATACAAGAATTGCTAGATATAACATATAGAGTAGACATCAAACTTCAGTAAATAAGAAGTGAACATTAAACAGGACCCTACAGTAGTCAAGAATAAGATAGTTAGTGAACACAAGACTGCACACAGTTAGCACGAACACAACGTGTGCCGTTAGAGGGAAGCCAACAGAATCAACCAACAACGGCGATGCATCATAACACATTCCACTTATGATTGTTAATTAAACACACCATCTTAAAACAACTCTTTACTTGATTTGGAATTGAGACGAATTATCATTAGTGCCTAGTGCGAGATTTTCACTGCCGCCGTCACAAGTCATCGCGTTGACGTAAACGCAGATATATTTTTACATGCATGCTGATAAAATGTTCACTATTGTGAATAATTTTATTGTAATGAAACGTACATAAAGCCAGCTGAGTTTCTTGCCGGTTCTTCTCAGAATGCTAGTTTCCGAACCGGTGGTAAATTCATCGACATTCATAAGTGCCTTATCAGAGCCTTAACTGAATAAATAATTTTCATTTGTGTAGGATCGAAACAGCGCCATCTGTCGGTTCTCAGAGTGCACTATTTCGATCTTATACAAATCTGCGTTTACGTCGACGCGGAGACTTGTGACGGCGGCAGTGAAAAACTCTCACTAAGTACCCCAAGTATAGGATTTACCGTGACCATTTCGTTTGCGTATTAATGTGGCTTGATTGCAGCTACACCAATAAACGTTGAAATACGCGAAATCTTATACTTAAGGTAAAGGTCATATTTGTCAGTATAAAAAAAAAAATTCCCAATTATAACTTTCAAATGGTAACAAACAGTGAGTATTTATATTAAAATAATTATTCCACAAACCTCTGAAGCGGTATGCTCAATTTACAATCATCTCTAATTATTAATATGTATCAAACATCAATAAAAAAAATTATAAGAATTATACACATTTTTATGAAAAAACATGTTATAATTGTAATATTCAAATTATTACACACTCAAGTAAAACAAGGAGAAAACAATTAGGTTGAAAAACAATTAATTAAACAAAATATTTTGCACTTACCTGCATATACTTACGCACACATACAAAGTACCTTCAGAATCCAGTGATTCTCATCTAAATATACTTGATTTGTAAGAAATTATTACATGACGTCACGCTAAAGAGCCTGGTAGTGTTTAAGCCAAGTATTATTCCTTAGTCCTATTGATAAGGACATAGAATAATCTTAAACCAATGCCAACTACAGCAGACATCACCGTAAACAATAACATTTTAGGGTTCTTCCAATCTGTAGTTACTATCGAAGCGTCACTCGCAGGGCGGAGAGTTTTGTCTAAATTTACCCTTACACACACGTGAGTGTGGTCAACCCTGAATAATAAGCGACGCGGTAGTGCCTGAGCCAAGTGTCGCGGTGCCAATCGGTCCCTGTAAATGGTACCTTGAGCGACATGGTGCAAGGCTCGGCGTCCTCGCCGGCCAACCACTCGTCGGCTGTGAGGCTGGCCTCGTCACTGAGGGTATCGGGGTACAGGTCCTCTTGGAACAACTCCGACTTGCGCGGGACAGTCATCGACACCGCCTGGTAAACAACGTACAATTTTCTACTATCTCTAAATATATATAACTCAAAGGTGACTGACTGACTGACTGACATAGTGATCTATCAACACACAGCCCAAACCACTGGACGGATCGGGCTGAAATTTGGCATGCAGGTACATGTTATGACGTAGGCATCCGCTAAGAAAGGATTTTTATTAATTTCTAACCCCCGAGGGGATAAAATAGGGGATGAAATTTTGTATGAAACTTTGTCAATTTTAAACCGATATATTATATAATACTAAATCTAAGTTTAATATAATACTAATCTAGAACCGTGTCCATGGGCTTATATTCATTAGATATAAATACTGTAACCAATAACAATGCATAATTTTTTTTTTAAATACTAATTGTTGAGTTTCTTGCCGGGTTCTTCTTATCAAGTGCTACCTTCCGAATCCGGTGGTAACATTTATAATCATGTATAATGTATTTTTGTGTCCTTTTGACGTTTTGAAAGTACTTTGTAAGAAGTCTAATCAAATAAAGATATTTTGAACTTTGAACTTGAACATAAAGTTACTCTTTTTTTCCCTAAAAATATGACATCGTATTTACTTCTAAATGATCGTATACAATGTGCAAAGGACAGAATATAGGCAGGCTACATTTGCTACAAATAGTCACCTGACAGAGTCCAGAGTTATTCAATCTGTAGAACTTGGCAATTTCACACGTGGCCACGTCGCACCCGCGCTTCGGCATCATGCCGATACCTGCATAAACAATGTATAGTCAATTATCATGTTATTGCGTAGCAGAGTTTCTCCGCTCGCTACATAGATGGCGCTACTCGCTAACAATTGCAAAGTTTGAGTACAAATACATGAGAACCTAAATCGCGCTATAAGAGTTTTGAAGACACCCGCCTGGCTGGAAGATTTTGTCTTTGCTGGGGATGAGCATGATCACTCGCATGAGCACCCCACAAGTGAAATACTCCTTGGTGTTGCAAACAGCTCCGAAGTTATCATAAACTAGCTATCTATCTATCCGTGGGTTTGCCCACATGTTATTCCTGATAACTGATTAACCCCATTAACAATGTAGCCCTTGTTACTCAGCGATAACGAAACATTATATTCATCAAATATTTTTTAATTTTGTCCAGTCTTTGCGGAGTTTATTTGTTACAAACAAACAAATCTTAAATCTTTCAACTTTATAATATTAGTATGAATATCCAGAGTATTTTTTTCATTTCATTCAAATTAAGTCAGATATTGAGGGCAAAAAATATCAAAAAACGATTTCTACTGTAGAAGATTATAGGAAGAACAGTGGTGGCCTTGAGGTTTGAGCTGTCGCCTGCTACGCAAGCGACGCAAGTTCGAATCCCAGCGGGTACCAATGAGTTTTTCTAAAAAACTTATGTACAGTGATTTCACACCACGTGCTTTGCGGTGAAGGAAAACATCGTGAGGAAACCTGCATATGTCTGAGAAGTATTTCAAAGGCGTATGTATAGTGCATGAGACGGCGATGGACTCACCATCTGTCACGTTGGCACTCGATCATATTCGGTGAAATGTGGGTGTTGTTATTACAACACCTCTGCTTACCTCTTCGGGGAATACAGGCGTGAGCATATGTCTAAGATTATAGGGAATGTGACGATATTGTCCATTGTTCTACACTATATTCTATCACGGTATTAGTGTACTCACCTCTCTGGGGGTCTGGTGTCTGGAAGGTGTTGATGTAGTGCACGAATGGCGGCTCAGGCGTCACCTGCGCACAAACATTACATTGGTCATGAAACCACATAATCCTATCGTTGTGGGGAACTTGTCGCATATTATTTTTATTAACTACAGATATATTTGTACAACATATTCCCCATAGAGGAAGGGAACCTAGTCCCATATAACAGGGTTAAACTAATCCAGACTGGTCTGCTACTGGGAAATCACATATGCAGTAGCACTTGGTACGAGGCGGTACCAATCACACGATACTTTATGTTGTATTATAGCTGGCGATAGTGAGATGACGTCACCTCGAAGTATCTGATGACGGAGTCGCCCTTCCCGCAGAGGTAGATGAGGTTGGTGTCGGGGTCGTAGAGCGGGAACATGACGCCGTTGCTGGTGTCGATCTCCACCGTCACGATGGGCTCGGCCAGCGCGTCCGGCGTGCGCAGCGTGTACTGCCGCTCCGACATGCGGCTGAACCTGGACGACACAACCACTCACTTTACCAGAGCCTACACTTGCCTGGCAGACAGATCAGTTAACATTTGGCGAGACGCTTGTGCCAGATAAGACAGATTTATAGAGTTGAAAATATCGCACCCGTTCTGAAGGTGCTATATATAGGGCTTCAATTCAAAAAAAATTTTTTTTGATATCGCAATCAAAGATTGTTTGAATTTACAGTTCAGGCAGAAGATATTTCATCGGTTTTAAATTTAATATTTTTTAAATATACATAGTTTGTGAGTGTGTTGAAGTGATTTTTTCTTAAAACTTCATATACATTTTGAGGTCTGTCTTATGATCTTAACATTGTAGCGGTAACGCACCTCTTTTACTGAAATGATTATTATCTCATAAATATTGTAAAAGAGGGTTTTGACAAGCTGTCAGAACGACTGAAGGGAAAAATAGATTTATACGTTTTTATGTATATAGTATTTTAATTAAAGTAGAATTAAATTACCACGCCGCATTTGATTACTACACTGGTGACCCCGTTACAAACGCGCAAGATGGCTGAGGATGGTACGAATCCCACAAATGTGAGTAGGGTTGGTGTGCGAGTGCCACCGTTTTATCCCGAGAAGCCTGGGTTGTGGTTCGCTCAATTGGAGAGCCAATTCGCATTGGCAAATATCACCGCAGACTCCACCCGTTTTCATTACGCAGCTGGGCAATTAGACCCGATATATGCAGCAGAGGTGGAAGACATCATTATAAACCCCCCTGACGCAGACAAATACGTTAAATTGAAGACGGAGTTGATTAGGAGGTTATCTGCGTCCCGAGAAAAAAAGGTGAGACAACTCCTAACGCATGAAGAGCTGGGAGACCGGAAGCCATCTCAGTTCCTGCGACATCTCCAGCGCTTGGCTGGTCCAGGCGTGCCCGAGGAGTTCCTGCGACATATATGGACCAGTAGACTACCCGATAGCACGCAGTTCATCATAGCTTCGCAGGCAAAGCTGAATCTCGAGGAGGTGGCAGACCTAGCAGACCGGTTGCTGGACATCGTACCAGCTACCCCGCAAGTAGCAGCGTCGTCTGCAGAATCTCCGCCGGTCGCAAACGAGATGGCAGTAGCAGAACTCACCAGGCAGATGAGGATGCTTTCCTCTCGAATCGACCGTATGGGCCGACCACGGCAGTTCCCAAGCAACCGCAGCAGATCGACATCTCGTTCCACCAGGTCCCAGCCAAACCACAGGAAGTTTCCCTTATGCTGGTACCATTTCAAGTTCGGAGATAAGGCGAACAAGTGTATGAAACCTTGTGATTACGCGGGAAAAGCGTAGGGCAATCGGTGATGACGACTGACGGTTGCCCACAATCTGGTCGTCTATTTGTTACTGACAGGCGTTCTAAGATGCAGTTTCTAATAGACACTGGAAGTGACTTATGTGTATTCCCTCGCACATCGATGAAGGAACGGCGAGAGAAAACAGACTTTGATTTAAGCGCAGCAAACGGTTCAGTTATTCACACCTACGGTTACGCAAATGTTATTTTAGATATAGGTTTACGTCGTAACTTTGCTTGGCGATTTGTTGTAGCCGATGTCACTCGGGCGATTATAGGCGTGGATTTCTTATCACACTATAATTTGATTGTAGACATTCGCAATCGCCGCCTTATGGACGCGAATACAACGCTCGAGACCGCGGTTCTACTTGCCAACTGTTCTGACGATGTATCCTCTGTCAAAATTATGTCCGCTGGCGACTCGGTTTATCACAACATACTCTCACAATACCCGGAAATCACCCGTCCCCAAGGTATACAGTTAACACCTACTCACGATACACTTCACTTCATTCGTACCACACCTGGACCTCCGGAGTTTTGTACACCTCGCCGGCTGGCACCTGATAGGCTAAAAGTTGCAAAGGCCGAATTCGAGGCCATGTTACAGATTGGCACCTGCCGACCTTCTGAATCATCCTGGGCATCCCCGTTGCATCTAGCACCTAAGAAAAATGGTTGGCGTCCTTGTGGGGACTATCGTAGGTTGAATGCTCGTACAATACCAGACAGATACCCGGTACGGAACATCCAAGACTTCGCGCATAACCTAGCTGGCAGTACGGTGTTTTCATCCCTGGATTTGACAAAGGCTTATAACCAGGTACCTGTCAATCCCGCTGATATTCCCAAAACCGCGATTACGACACCGTTTGGGCTATACGAGTTTCCATTCATGACGTTTGGTCTTCGTAACGCAGGGCAAACTTTTCAACGTTTCGTAGATCAAATATTGAGGGGGCTTGATTTTGTTTATCCTTATTTGGATGACATTCTGATCTTCTCCACAGATAAAAAAACCCACGAAGCACATCTTCACCAGGTATTTACCAGGTTGAAGGAATACGGCATGATTTTAAACACGAGCAAGTGCGTATTAGGTGTTTCGGAGGTAACATTTCTAGGTTATAGCGTGTCTGCAAAAGGTACAAAACCTCTTCCTGATAAGGTAGAAGCTATAAAAAATTTCAATCCACCAAAAAACGTACGTGAGCTACGTCGTTTCTTAGGTATGCTTAATTTTTATAGGCGGTTCATCCCTAATGCGGCCCGCGATCAGGCTCCATTGAATGCCCTTTTGACTGGTTCAGTAAAAGGTTCTCATCCAGTTATCCTAGGCGCTCTGGAGCTAAAGGCCTTCGAACTGTGCAAGCAAGGATTGTGTCAGGCCGCTATGTTGGCACATCCCAACAACGATGCACAGTTGACTCTGGTGACTGATGCCTCGGACACTGCGCTAGGTGCGGTTTTGCAACAGTTGACAGGTGACGCTTGGGAACCTCTAGCGTTCTTTTCTAGGAAACTGTCGCCGGCGCAAACAAAATACTCTCCGTATGATCGAGAACTTTTATCGATATATGAGGCCATTAAGCATTTTCGCCATATGGTCGAGGGTAGAGTCTTTGTTATTTATACCGACCATAAACCATTAACGTTCGCATTTCATACCAGAAAAGAGAATTGTTCCCCTAGGCAGTTTCGTCATTTGGATTTTATTTCTCAGTTTTGTACCGACATACGTCATATATCAGGTAAGGACAATGTTGTCGCGGATACTCTTTCACGAATAGCAGAAATTGTTCAGCCACTCGACCTGAACATCCTAGCGGCTGCTCAAGTTTCTGATCCAGAGTTGCAGCAGCTTCTCAACGGCAATACGTCGCTGAGGTTAGAGAGAGTCAAATTGCCAGGCACGCACACAGAGCTTGTTTGTGATGTTAGTGGAGCTGTGCCGAGGCCATATGTCGTCAAGCATCTCCGACGACAAGTCTTTGAGAGCTCACACTCTCTGAGCCATCCCGGTGCCAAGGCTACGGTCCGATTGGTCAGTGACCGATACGTTTGGCCAGGGGTACGCAAGGATTGTCGAGAGTGGGTTCGTTCTTGTTTAGCGTGTCAACGCTCGAAAGTAAGCAGGCACGTTAATTCGCCTTTAGGTACTTATAACCTTCCTTGTGGCAGATTCAAGGACATACATATTGATTTGATCGGTCCTTTACCACTGTCCCAAGGTTATAGATATTGCCTTACAGCTATCGACCGCTTTACGCGTTGGCCTGAGGTTATACCGATACAGGATATCACGGCAGAAACTGTAGCGAAAGCTTTAGTGAGTGGTTGGATATCTCGATACGGCTGCCCGGTCAAAATTGTCACAGATAGGGGTAGACAGTTTGAGTCTACCTTATTCAAAGAGTTATCGAGATTAGCTGGCTTTGATCATAGGCGTACAACAGCTTACCATCCTTCGTGCAATGGTATGGTGGAAAGATTCCACAGGCAACTGAAGGCTGCCATCACCTGTCACGCGGATAGTAGCTGGGTCGATTCGCTACCCTTGGTTTTATTAGGCATTCGTACTTCGTTTAAAGAAGATCTTAAATCTTCATCAGCGGAACTCCTATATGGAGAACCACTGCGTCTTCCGGGAGAATATTTTTACCCATTAGACATTGAACAAACTGACATGACTGACTATATGGCCCGGTTACATAGGTTCGTTGCAAACCTAACACCTCGGCCAGCCACACGTCATGGCAGTAGCCGTTCCCCATTTGTGTTTGCAGACCTAGCCACATCAACCCACGTCTTCCTTCGTGATGACACTGTGGCCGGCTCACTCAAACCAGCTTTCACAGGACCATTCAAGGTGCTGCAACGGGGTGATAAAGTTTTTAAGATTGATATGAAGGGTAAAACTGTCTCCGTGTCTATAGACAGGATCAAGCCTGCGTACATTCTCAGTTACCCACATACCATACACTCATCCATACCCACACATACACCACCACCCACACATGCATCCTCATCCACACATGCATCACCATCTACACATGCTCCGGATAACATCACCGGCCATCAAGTTTTGATAGAGGATAGAGCTGTTGGAGCGAGGACAACTAGATCAGGGCGTAGGGTTAGATTTCCCGATTATTATCGCCCGTAGAGACGGGCTCTGGAGGGGGGTGGTGTAGCGGTAACGCACCTCTTTTACTGAAATGATTATTATCTCATAAATATTGTAAAAGAGGGTTTTGACAAGCTGTCAGAACGACTGAAGGGAAAAATAGATTTATACGTTTTTATGTATATAGTATTTTAATTAAAGTAGAATTAAATTACCACGCCGCATTTGATTACTACAACATAATTATTTTCGCAATTTTTTGAGTTGAGCCCCTTTCGATCTTAGCGTGCGATATATGTATTAAGGTTAGGCCGTATTTGAGTGTTGCTACGCTAGTTTAGAAATTATATTAAAGTCGGCGCATTTAATAAGGATTCTAAAATCTAGCACTCGTTTATAATAGAGCTAATTTCTTGGATATTTTTCGTAATGAAATCCATTTTTGGTCATCCACCTTGTGAAATGAAGAGACTTGTAGAACGTTTATTGTAGTACAATATTATAGTATACAAGTACTTTGAACACGTAAGGTGGAGTTGCACAAAGGTAGGACCCACAGTCGTAACGGTCACGGCCCTTGACACGTTCCAAAATCCCATAATGATTATATTTAAAGACAGAGAATAATTCTTAAAATGTAGAGTTTTTCCACAGATACTACTGCTCTATATCGTTCAACTGACATTTACGAGAGGAGTGTCGAAAAATAATATTCTGAAAAAAGAAATGCTGTTTAAAAATATGTCCGGCTCAAACCTTTATTTCCCTGGGCTATTAAGAAAATTCGCACTAGGCCCTCAGTTCCCGGATTCACGTAATGAAAATAGAACGAAATGAAAAATGAAAATTTATTTATTTGCAGCAGTAAGTAGGCAATATCTAATCGCGTATTTACATAATTTGAGTTTTCCTGTGGTTTTCACATGCCTGTATCGCGACATCCTATTTGATTTTCCTCGTTCATTTATTGACACGTAGGTCGTCGCTTACTAAAACTATTTACATTGACACATAGACTTCCTAAGGCTTAAATCGAGGCCGTAACTTCCCAATTACCAAATGAAAGTTTAGTAAAATAGTTGAACTTACCCAGTGGTGAAGACAAGCCCATGTTTAAGGAAGATAGCCCGCGAGGCCTTGCTGCCCTCGTGCGCGATTGCTTCAGACTCCACCTCGCCCTTTCGCGGGTCGATTATCCTGACCCACAATACATGTTTACACACATACCATATATATACAAGTGTGATCAATCATTAAAAAAAGCAAAAAATAAAACAAAATAGGTGTTGTAATAACAACACCCACTTTTCACCAAAGATGACTAAGTACCAACGTGACAGGTCGAATCTATCGCCGTTTCAGGCACTCTGAATTACTTCTCAGACATATGGTATAAAACGTCCATCGTAACATGTGTATAGTAGTGGTCACCTGATTTTCTTGTCGCGACAGGTGGTGAGCAGCTTGGAACCGGTCCAGTTCCAGCAGGCCGAGTAGATGAGGTCGGGGTGGCAGTCCAGCGTCAGCAGCACGTCGCCCGTGCCCACGTTCCATATCGCTATCTGAAACACCATTCAAATATATCATACATACATCTGCAGGGAGAGCGAGATATCATGATCACCATAAAAAAAAATTAAGAAACACAATTATTGTTTAGTTTATATATTTTTGTTGTAGTTAAGTTTTTAGAAATACATTTTTCACTTATGTACAGTGATTTCACACCACGTGCTTTACGGTGAAGGAAAACATTGTAGGGAAACCTGCATATGTCTGAGAAGTAATTCAATGACGTATGTAAAGTGTCTGAGACGGCGATGGACTCACCGTCTGTCACGTTGACACTTAATCATCTTCGGTGAAAAGTGGGTGTTGTGATTACAACCCTCTGCCTACTCCTTCGGGGAACACAGGCTTGAGCATATGTATATATGTAAATTTTTCAAGAAAAATAAGCATTGTTTTATATTCAATATGTCATCCTTAAATGTTAAGTTGGGAACATGATTGAATCGACCCGTAAACCAGTAAACGCACTGGCGCCAGTTTATCTAAATATATATATAACTCAAAGGTGACTGACTGACTGACATAGTGATCTATCAAATCACAGTCCAAACCACTGGACTGATCGGGCTCAAATTTGCCATGCAGGTAGATGTTATGCTAAGAAAGGATTTTCTACCCACGGGGATAAAATAGGGGATGAAAGTTTGTATGAAGCTTTGTCAATTTTAAATCGATATATTATATAAAACTAAATCTACGCGAGTGAAACCGCGGGCCACAGCTAGTCATAGATAAAACTGTCAATTCATGATTATCGTGATTCATGTATTAACTTAATACTATTTACAGGAGTACGTAGTAAAGCCAACAGGTGGCGCTAGTGTACATACATCACTAAACATCGAACCCTTATTAAGCCTTACAACTTTACCACAAATTAAACATTAAGTATAACGATGACTAAAATGAAAAGTTTTTATTTTATATTTAAACAAGGTGTGCCCCACGGTTTTACCCGCGTAGTTAATTTCATTGGTGGCTCGCGGAACCCTAATGTTATTTTTAAATAAACGTAGCCTAAAGTTACTTCTTATAAAATTTGCTTTCTCGCCGAAACAAACAGACAGACTGTCATTTGTATTTAAATTTTTTTTTTTTAAATAATATGGTTTTTCTCGCCCTTACCATATAATCCTTCATATGCATATAGTGAAGAGCTATTTTGGAATTACAAACAGACACTTCAATTTTATTTATCTGTATAGATATATATATATACCATCAGCCAATGTTTTGTGACAAAAAAATACTCGACTGTGTATAATAGGCAATAGTAACGTGTGAGTTCTGACCATGTTGTCGGAGCCGGCGGTGAGCAGCACGTTCTGCGCCGTGGGGTGCCACAGCACCAGCCCCACGCGCCGCTGGTGGAACACCAGGTCCACCACGGGCTCCGTGAGGGTGCGCGACAGACCGCCATCCGGGATTTGCCACACCTACGATCATAATAATAATGATCTACCAAATTTCGGTCACGGCTAATCTCAACAGGGATTAGCCATCAGCAGATAATATACAAGTGTGTGCGCAAACACAGGTGCACTCTTTATTACCTCACCCTCATAGTGGGATGGGAGGCAATCAGACACGACCAGAGAGAGATCAGACGGAGGACCATCAGTGCAACGTGCGCCCCGAGGCACGGGGGTGGAAACCGCCAGCTTCCAAACTCAGGGCATTTATTATTTAGTAGCGTTGCGTTCTTGCGGTAAGGTTTCCAGAATTCCCATAAAAGGTGTTGAGGAGCATCAGGGATCTGATTGTTTCTCATAAAGCCATTGCCACTATAGTTCGACTGTGTGACAGTAACAGACTTATACACGCCATATGCATCTATCTCATAATAATATCATGGCAACAAGAGGTCATGGTAGGGCCCCTGATCCATAGCTACGGCTCGGATTTCGAAAACTTGTCAATTAATTTGTCACGTTGAATGTAAATGAAAAAATACTTTGTTATACTTTAACAGAAATGTATGGGTTACCTTAACAACGCAGTCTTCAGAGCCGCTGGCGATGACATTGTCATTGTGTGGACACCAGGCTATGTCCAGCACTGGGCCCTTGTGGCCGCCCACTAGCGGGTGGTCGGCTGGTATGCGTCCAACCTGTAATAGTTAAAAGATATGGTACAGCAAAAATGATATCATATTCATAGATATATTTAGCAGCGGATCACAGCTTATGAATATAGCTCTACAGCAACCTAAATCGCTATGAGAAGCTATGATCTCTTCAAATATTTACTTATTGATTCGCTTAAGAAAAAAAACAAATATGTTAGGGTAGAGACATTATTTTTTCGTGTCTTTATAGATAGGTACGGAACCCTTCGTACGCAAGTCCGACTCACACTTGGCGGGTTTTTTAAATGTTGTGGTAACGTCGTTTTAATTAACAATATTTTTTGCCTGTCTGTCTGGGCACAGTAATAATTATCTACAAACCAGTAATTACTCAACAGACCGAAAATTCAAGATAGCATGTGGAAGAAAATAATAATTATGAATATTCCTTGCATTATGCACATCATATTTCGTTTAAAGTTTCTCTGTTGTGTCACACAGAGAAAGCATAGTGCGGTACGATTATAATTAACATTTTGGCGGCGCAGTTTTCACATAATTTATTTTATGTAGGTCACGCCGCGGTATTAAGCGAGGCAAACTTAATTTTAGCGGAGTTATACAATCCTTACGTTTAAATATGCTTGAATGTGCAACTGTGCTCAAACGCAAAAATATCTTTATTCCATTAGATTTTTAACAAAGTACTTTCAAATCGTCATCATCATCATCGCCCTGGCCTTATCCCATACATTGTTGGGTCGGCACTTGATTCAACCCGATGTGGCTGATCACCTGATTTTTATACGAAGCGACTGCCATCTGACCTTCGTAACCCCTTTAACGAGGAAAATCTGTGATCTGGGTTAAACCAGTTGTCAGACTATTTTAGGCCTCCGACTGAGCTGTAACGATTGCCATAGATGATAAATTGGCAACCGGGACCGACGGCTTAACGTGCTCTCCGAGGCACGGAGGGAACTCGGGCGGTCACCCATCCAATTACTGGCTAAGCTTAGGGTTGCTTAACTGTAAGTACTTTCTAATCGTCATAATGACAATTACACAGGATTATACATGCTACCATCAGGTTCGGAAGGTTGCTTTTACTGAAAAGAACCTGTCAAGAACCTCAGTATTTACTCTTTTCAAAAATATTCAACTAGCTGTGCCCCGCGGTTTCACCCGCGTGGATTTAGTTTCATGCTTTATTTCGATGATTTCAGAAATACAAAATAAATCACAAAAGAAACGTAAACCCATGGATACAGTTCCAATGCACAAAATATGTCGATAAAAATATTATTAATGTACGTAAAGTAACGAGCATACCTCGTGGTCAGGTGTTATACTGAATGTCATCATTCAGTATTGAAATGGTTATATTCCGAGATAATATCAATAGAGAATAATACAGTTGAGTGAATGCAGTGGAAATGCGCTCTTTACGAAGTATGTGTGGTCACCATTGTAGATAGAATTTAAAGAAATATGTTGGACATATAGACATTTTTAGAGAAAAAAATATAGAGCGAATGTGAGTGTCAGGGGAGGGCGTCCAAGGAAGAACAACTTTGACCAAATTTATAATCTTTTTCAGAAATGTCAAATTCGGAGCACTCTTAACCGAAGGAAGTGTATGAAGAGATGCATGAATGTGGATGAAGCGAAAGAAGTATCGTAGCATGTGGCAAACGGTGGGCTCTGCCTACACCCATGGGACACAGGCGTGAGCATATGTATGTATGATACTAATAAATTACATTTAAAGTCATTATAACGACGTGTTTATTTCAATACAAACGATATAATGTCCGCTCTAACGGGATAATTTCCCCACCTGTCAGCGTTTTGGCCGAATATTTGAGCCAACATTTGACCAATCTTACAGCTAGGTAATCCGGCAGATGGCGTGGCGCCAAATTTTTATGATTAGGATATTTGCTCACTAATCGCGTATGCAAGCATACAAAATAGCTCTGAGTGGAAAGTGAAAAATGTGGTCTGTGGATATGGAAACCTGATGATGATCAAAAGCATCTTCACGCCTCACAGAAAAGGGTCTATTTAGGGGCCAATATGCGCCAGAAAATGAGACCATCGTCGTCTTTATGTCGTGACTCACGTTTTATGACGTATCTCTGCGAAATACAGAGATGACGACTGAACATCTATGAAAGAAAACTATATCTAACAAAACGATTCACAAAAAAGCCGTGGTGGCCTTGAGGTTTGAGCAGTCGCCTGTTACGCAAGGGACGCAAGTTCGAATCCCAATGGGGCCTGTACCAATGAGTTTTTCTAAAAAACTTATGTGCAGTGATTTCACACCACGTGCTTTACGGTGAAGGAAAACATTGTGAGGAAACCTGCATATTTCTGAGAAGTAATTCAATGACGTATGTAAAGTGTCTGAGACGGCGATGGACTCACCATCTGTCACGTTGGCACTTAATCATCTTCGGTGAAAAGTGGGTGTTGTGATTTCAACACCTCTGCCTACCCCTTCGGGGAATACAGGCGTGAGCGTATGTAAGTATGTACGATTCACTGTCGCATTTTGATTATTAATACAACACGTCTTGTTGAATAAAACTAAAAATCTAGTCAGTATGACTCGAAGCTCTTATTGGACGTTAACATGTCTTGCAGGAAAACTACTTGTTCCCATACGGACAGGTTACCTGGACCAGTCGTACGACTGGACATTGACTGACTAGTCTGGAGTGATCGCCAAACATGGTCGGTTGGCACCCGGCCGGGAACAGCGCCTTTATAACCAACCGACATTATAAATACGAGACTCTTATCTGCTTCATCTATTCATATGTAAACCTCTAAATCGATTGCGCGGAAGTTCGTACTAGATAGGTAAAATCCTGGAAAATTATATTATGTGAACAGCGACTATGGACTCACCATTTGTCACGTTGGTACTTGGTAAAAAGCGGTGAAAAACACCTGGCTACCCTTACAGGGACCCTTCTGGGATGGCGTGAGCATATTTTATGTAGACAGCAAAAGTTAAACCACAAGATTTTGCTAATTGGATTGCCAGCACTGTAGATCTGATGGTGCGTTTCTCTAGGAATGATGATGATGATTAACCTTTACCAACCTAAGTTGACTCGCAAAAAGACATCGTGGTAGGATAAATACTAAATCCATTAATGCAATTTTTTTCCCCAGTGTAAAATTTTTAAATAAAACTCAAATTTACATATGGCAACATTTTGGCATAAAAAGTAAGCACCTTAAAAATATATATATATCAGGTGTAAACAAGAGGCGATCTTATCACTAGAGCGATTTCTTCCAGACAACGTAGTAATATGATACAAATGATATTCGTAGAGAATTCCCCAGGATAGTCTCCAGCGTCGAGGCATTGCACACGTCGCGCCGTTCCCGCAACGCTCGCGTGGGCGGGCCCTCGATTTCCGCGCGCGAATTATTGCCCAATAGCGCGCTATAAATAGTTTATTTGTAAATAATAATTCACAACTAATAATAGCGCGCGCTAGTGTTTATTGTGTTTGTTATATTTAGCACTGTGTTATGTTACAGACGCCGCGCCGCGCCGGTCTATCTGATCTCGTCACTCACGGGAACACGATTGTTTGATGGAAACCATTTCTTTGCGGAATTACATAATGACGCTACTTTTACACTGTCTCCCTCGACATCCATAAGTACCATACCAGGGGGCAAACTATGGAGAAAGAGCTCCATAGTTTCGGCCGAAAGTTCTCAAAGTCCTTACTACGATTACACGATCTAATTCGTTCTAAAATTACGTCCCAGCGTGGCCTACTAGAAAATTATTTGCTGTTTATATGTTCCTCGTTTCCTTACTATATATAACTATATATAAGAAAAAACAAAGACATACTACGTTATTTTTATCTATGGTAAAAAAAAACCGTCAGTTTGCCAAGGCCCTTTGGCCTATAATCATGAAGAAATTTGGCAAGATGCACAAGTAGAGGGAAAAATCCGATAACGATAATTTCGTTCCATAATTTTTTTTTATATTGGTGCGTGTGATTCCAACTCACACTTGGCAGGTTATTTTTCTTACATACATATACATATACGGTTCAAATTATTAGCATAATTCCACGTGGAACCTGAGCCACAGTATAACTATAAGCATTAAAAGCAGTAAGGAATCCTGGCCTATTATTTTAAATGAGAACTTTTGCTCAATTCAGGGTTAGGTTTGACAACTTAAAGATTTTACTCTTTAATGTACTGTCAAAATAATATAGATTCGTTGTTTTGAAGTTTCGGAAAATGTCACTTCACTTACGACGGACATTGATGAGAGGGTGGAGAGATTGGCCGGTGGACTATTGAATTTTTTTATGATTTGTGCTATTTGAAACAAAGAGGACAACACAGACATGTACAATAATAATATACATATATGTATGTATAGGTAAATCACATGAATGATGTATATACGCGATCGGTACACGACGTGACACCTCTTACTTATTCCGCTATTCCGATTACGTCCATTGCGCTTAGTTCTCGTAAATGCGTCTGTGTGAGTGTGTAATTTTAAACGATTTGGTCCTAGATTCCTAACTGCTTGCGAAGCTTATATTTAAACTGTGTGTGAGCGATGTGGAAACAGTAGCAATTCTATAAGGAAAGCCCGACTTGATTACGGCGAAAAAACTTGTTTCATCTCACTTTTCAATATAAGGTCAGTATTCAAAGTTCTCCGAAGAGGCGAGGCCTTATAAGGGCTAACGACTCTGCCAATTTTGTATCGTGTATGCCTTTAAATATAAACAGATTTGTTCGAGTCATATTCGTTGCTTACTCTACTACTAGATGTGATCCTTGTACCAAATTTTAGCAAAATTGTTTCAACGGTATCAACGTGAGAAGGAAGGAGACAGACAACTTATTTACCTACTATGCACCGCGCGTCAATTAGATTGCGCAATAATTACATACATTCATATATGATCATTTCCCATGTTATTTGTGGTCGGCGCAATGTGTTCTTCTCTTCCATTTCTCTCTATCAGCCGTCGTATCTGTATTCACTCCCATTTAGGCCATGTCATCTTTCACACAATCCATCCATCGTTTCTTAGGTCTTCCTCTCCCCTTGTAACCATCCACATTCATAAAGAAAACTCATTCCTTACCCAAGGCTGCCTCCACTAAGGAGTAATTACACAAATTTAAGCTGATCTTAAGAATAAGTGATTTTGGCAGTGGTGTTCAACACGTGTGTATTACGTTTTTATTGCGTTTGTACCGAGACGGGACGTGGCCGCCTGAACTAGTGAACTAACGATTCCAGTGTTCAAATAAATGAAACACTTTATATATCCACACCGGTCTATATACCACCGTTTATCTAGATTAGATGGCGAGCTGTTTTGGCATCTGTTAGCAAACAGACATGTCGAAAATAGCTAGATATTTATTTCCATGTACAAGTGTTTAAAGACAGTACCTGGTTGACTGAGCTGAGCTCGGTTTCTTCTTCACACAAAAAAAAGGAATAAAAAAAAAACGTCCGGTGAACGTCAGTCTCGAACCGTGGTACTCTAGTGTCGTTATCGCCCCGTAAGCTGGAAGCCTCAACTTTGAGCTACCATAACTTGACAGATGTCGGCGAAAGTTACCGTCGTATTGTTATGATATTTTATGACAATTTTGGACAATGTACACAATATCTCAATTTCAATTTCAATTTATTGCTTTAAAACATATTCTTAATTTAGCACTTACAGGTAGTGAGCGGTAACGCTATAAATTAACAATATGTACCCTGTTGGGCACAGCAATTTTTTGAGAGAGGGCTTAAATTAGGTATATTATATTTACATTTTATATTATTATATTATATGGGTACTTCTTATATAGGTACCTATATTTTTATATATTTAATTATACAACTTCTGTTTTCTTTATACATTACAGCCAGTAGCAAAATCCATTCAGTAGTTTTTGCGTGAAAGAGTAACAAACATACATTCTTACAAAATTTCGCGTTTATAATATTAAGTAGGATAGTATGATGTTTTGATACTACAATGGTAGCAAACAAGCGTGGAATCCGCCTCATGGCAAGCGGCTACCGAAGCCTATGAGTTCTTCTCAGTAAAAGCAACCTTCCGAGCTCGGCTAGTTTTTTAGAGTCAGGATACCGTATATACTTTCATTTGCATTTAGTGAAAAGCTGTTATTTTGGAATTACAAACAGACACTCAAATTTTATTTATCTGTATAGATATAGATGAGTAGATTTAAGTTTTGCGAGAGTATACCTACGGTTTCCTTTACGTTTCGTTTAATATTCGGAAGGGTGTCCGGCAAAACAGCCGGGTTTCTTAGTTTACAAATGTGAACTTGGCATTGTAGATGTCGAATTAAGTCAATGTCTAGTATTTGTTTTGAATGATAGTCGTTATGATAACGAAAGTAATACATTACCTTACTTATCACTGATAAATTATATCATTGATTTGTTCATTATTATTATTTGGCGCCGGAATATGTTTGACTGGGATTAACGTAGATTCTGGTAAATTTCACAGGTCATTAAATAAACCTTATTACAACTATATAAGAACGCCAGTTACTTTGTATATAGATGGTATGCAAATGTCTATTTTACCTCGGTTTATCGATTAACTAGCGGACGTCACGCGATTTCACCCGCGTAATTCTCGTTCCCGGTAATCCGGGATAAAATGTAGCCTGTATTAATCAGTGATAATGTAGCAATGAACAAGAGAAAGAATTTTTAAAATCGGTCCAGTACTTATTGAGCCAATTCGTTACAAACATACATACAAACCTTTCCTCTTTATAATATTACATACATACACATGCTCACGCCTGTATTCCCCGAAGGGGTAGGCAGAGGTGTTGTAATCACAGCACCCACTTTTCACCGAAGATGATTAAGTGCCAACGTGACAGATGGTGAGACTATCGCCGTCTCAGGCACTATACATACGTCTTTGAATTACTTCTCAGAAATATGCAGGTTTCCTCACGATGTTTTCCTTCACCGTAAAGCTCGTGGTGTGAAATCACTGTACATAAGTCTTTTAGAAAAACTCATTGGTACAGGCCCCGCTGGGATTCGAACTTGCGTCGCTTGCGTAGCAGGCGACTGCTCATACCTCAAGGCCACCACGGCTCATATAATATTAGTATAAATGGAAAATGCCAGGTCGTATAAGTAAGTAGAGTTACTTACTTATACGATTGAGTAATCGTACTTTTTACTCGATGAACGAACTATTCAAAGCAAAAATATTCAATTCAATTTAAAATATTTTTATTCGATTAGACTTTTAACAAAGTGCCACTGTGACACGAGGGGCTCGTGTCACTGTTGCCATTGCGCATATCATTCGATCAGCGAAGTTAAGCAACCATAACCCTAGCCAGCAATTGGATGGTTGACCGCCCGAGTTCCCTCCGTGCTCCGGGGAGCACGTTAAGCCGTCGGTCACGATTGCCAATTTAAAATCTTTGGCAATCGTTACAGGTCAGTCGGAGGTCTAAAACAGTCTGACAACTGGTATAACCCAGATCACAAACTTTCCTCGTTAAAGGGGTTGTGAAGGTCAGATGGCAGTCGCTTCGTATAAATATCAGGTGATCAGCCACATCGGGTTGAATCAAGTGCTAACCCCAACAATGTATGGGATAAGGCCAGGGAGATGATGATGACTTTTAACAAAGTACTTTCGTATCGTCAGAACGACACGATTACACTGGATTATACATGCTACTGCCAGGTTCGGAAGGTTGCTTATTAATATAATTACTCTTTCAATTCAAACTAGTGGTTCGCGTGTTCAACAAAACAAACTTCACCTTTATAATATTCAAATAACGGATGAAGTGACACATGTTAGGGAATGTCGTCCATACATCAACGTTTGACCGTTATCATGGAGATACGGTCACTGTGCCGTTATCAACACTCGTTATCAGACCTTGTCCTAAGTCCTTTGTTATCGGTGTACAACCCTAATGTTAGGGGTGATGCATTCACATTGAATTTATGTAAATTACATCTTATATCTTTAAACGAGCAATTCTTGTATCAGAATCTCCGAAACGGCTCCAACGATTTTCATGAAATTTTGCATGTAGGGGGTTTCAGGGGCAAAAAATAGATCTAGCTAGGTTTCATTTATGGAAAACATCGTTTAGACCATGTTTTCAGGCACCGAAAAACTCATAAAATATCATTACAATACAACAGCAAATTTCGCCGACATCTGTCAAGTTATGGTAGCTCAAAGGTGAGGCTTCCAGCTTACGGGGCGATAACGAAACTAGAGTACCACGGTTCAAGACTGACGTTCACGGGACTTTTTTTTTTATTTTTTTCCCCTTTTTTTTTGTGTGAAGAATAAACCCTATTATAATCTATTCTAATATTATAAAGATTGGTATGTTTGTAACGAATTGACTCAAAAAACACTGGAACGAATTTCAAAATTCTTTCAGCAATAGACAGCTACATCATCAGCGAGTAACATAGGCTATATTTTATCACCGTACTCCCACGGGAACGGAACGAGTGTGAAACCGCGTGACGTCCTCTAGTTGACAATATAATATATGACTCAAAGGTGACTGACTGACTGACTGACATAGTGATCTTCGCACAGCCCAAACCACTAGACGGATCGATCTGAAATTTAGCTTGCAGGTAGATGTTATGACGGCGGCATCCGCTAAGAAAGGATTTTCATTAATTCTACTTCCAAGGGAATAAAATAGGGGATGGAAGTTTGTATGAAAATTTGTCAATTTTAAATCGGTATATTATATAAAACTAAATCTACGTGGGTGAAACCGCGGGGCACAGCTAGTTGACAGTATAATAGCTTGTGTGTAGCCTGAACCCTAAGTGCCACAATGACACGCCGAGGTGTCCAGCCATTGTTGATTGTTCAACCATATCAGTTGCACAATGCTATCTGTTCACTGGATACACCAACACCATTGTTTATGACAATCTATGGCATATTGTCACACTAAGCTGGCTGGTCATCTCAAGCTACGCATTTAGTTATAAGTAGATGTACTAGATTTTTAGTTATGTTAATTTTTATCGCCATTTGTGCATTGGAACTTTGTCCATGAGCTTACGTTTCCTAAATTATTTATTTTGTATTCTTTAAATTGTATAATATTTTTTATAAGAGTAATTAATGAGTTTCTTGCCAGGTTCTTCTCAGTAAAAGCAACATTCCGAACCTGGCGGTAGCATGTATAATCCTGTATAATTATGTCAATGTGACGATTCGAAAGTACTTTGTCAAAAGTCTAATCAAATAAAGATATTTTTGAGTTTGAGTTAGAATGTATAGTAAGTACCTCAATAACCGCTACATTCTTTTATATTCTATATACAAGCCGCGGTGGCCTCGGGGTTGGAGCAGTCGCCTGCTACGCAAGCGACGCAAGTTCGAATCCCAGCGCGGACTGTGCCAATGAGTTTTTCTAAAAAACTTAAGAGCAGTGATTCCACACCGCGTGCTTTACGGTGAATATTTCTGAGAAGTAATTCAATGACGTATGTAAAGTGTCTGAGACGGCGATGGACCCACCATCTGTCACGTTGGCACTTAATCATATTCGGTGAAATGTGGGTGTTGTTATTGCAACACTTCTGCTTACCCTTTCGGGGACACTTCTGGTATGTCGTGAGCATATATATTTTTTTATTTATATTTTCTAGAAACTAAACCTAGCAACATTGATTTATCGTCCCCAAAATCCCTGGTTGCTTAATTTAAAAAAAAATGTTATGCCTTTACCAAGATACAGATTATTCACACCATAATTGCTCAAAGGCATAAGTCTATCACTTCGAAACACGCTCACAGCAATGAACATGGCAATACATACTTTAAAAGGCCCTAGGTTTTCACAGCACCATGCGAGTATGAGGAAAAAGTGACGTGAGTCTGGGTGAATGGCCTTGGAATATGCTGTTAATTACCCTAGATAAAGTTAATACAGTACACTAGGGGTAAAGCTGTTAATTAAGAGGAGTTACCATGGGCGTCTCACAATACCATGTTAACAAAGTTAAATGAAAATCTCATCCATTCTGCTGACATTGTCCTTACCCACATTGAGTTCCAGAGACAATGCTTCTTTTTTTGCAAATTATGTTAATCAAAAATTCATTAGCTTAATAAAATCTAAATCATAGGCAAACATTTCCTTGTAAATATTTTAATTCAATCTATATCTATACAGATAAATAGAATTGAAGTGTCTTTTTTAATTCCGAAATTACACCTTTTGACTAAATACATATGAAAGTATATACAGAACTGATGGTACCTTTTTTTCTCTGTCTGTCTGTTTGTTCCGGCTAATCTCTGAAACGGCTGGACTGATTTGAACGGGACTTTCACTGGCGGATAGCTAATGTTACAAGTACTAAAATAGGCTACGACTAATTAAAAATAAATCTTGGGGTTCCGCGGGCTACCCATAAAAATAAGTCTACGCGGGTGAAACCACAGGCACAGCTAGTTAAATAATACATATGCTTACACCTGTATTCCCCGAAGGCAGAGGTGTTGTAATTACAACACCCACTTTTCACTGACATGATTAAGTGCCAACGTGACAGAAGGTGAGTCTATCGCCGTCTCAGGCACTATACATACGTCTTTGAATTATTTCTGAGAAATATGCAGGTTTCCTCACGATGTTTTCCTTCACCGTAAAGCACGTGGAGTGAAATCACTGCACATAAGTTTTTTAGAAAAACTCATTGGTACAGGCCCCGCTGGGATTCGAACTTGCGTCGCTTGCGTAGCAGGCGACTGCTCTAACCCCGAGGTCACCACGGCTCTTAAATGATAAATAACTTTAGCACATGCTTAGGATAAGTGCACATATAATTAGTGCAATCAATGTCTTTGCGTTCATATTGATTACTTTAAAAGTAATCTAGTGTTATAATATCATTGTTAAAACCAAGTTTTGCTGAAATTTTATTTCAGATGTCATTCATCCACACTTGGTATTATGTAGGAGTGGGACAATTGTCTTTTACTCATGGATGACCTTGCCACTCAATCTATGGTCCTGTTCTATATTTAAATAGTGGTACAAGGTTGCTTGCTGTCAGAATATTGATATATGAAGGTTTATATATAAAATTTCCATGTCACAATGTTAGTTACCATACTCCTCCGAAACGGCTGGACCGATTTGTATGACATTTTGTGTGCAGATCGGATAAGTCTGAGAATCAGCCAATATGTATTTTCATACCTCTAAATGATAAGGGTGACCACCCCAAAAAAATATATGGCAATACAATGTTTGCCTTATATATTAATACAAAGTTGGGTTTATTAATACTTATAACTTGCAAACAACAGGACTGATTTTCATAATTTTTGATAAGCAACTTAATTTATCCTCAAATACAAGAGTTGCATTGTTGAATGATCCATTCGCTGGGTCATATTAAAGCTTAAATAATCTATACCAATATTGTGAAGAGGATAGATTTTTTGTAAATACGCTTCAAAAGTACAAGGCCTGTAGAAAAAGTTACGTTCTCCTCATCCTCACACTATGCTAGTATCAATGATACAAAATGTATGGGAATGACATATGATATTCCCGTTCATCATTTATTTCATTTACGTAATTTTTTTAACGTATCTATTAGCGCAAGCGCGAGAGAATGTTATATATAAAAAAAATTAAAAATTCATTCACTAATTGAATGGCAAAATATCACTGAGTAACATATGCTATATTGTTAAGTTATTTAATTAAATAAAAAAAGATAAATATAAATAATAATAATATTATATTTTTTTCTCCTTTTGTTATATATTTTTGTAACAATACTTTTTGTTTCCAAAACAGCATTTTTTAACCTTTTCTAGATACTTAACTATACATAATAGTAATGCACTCTCGTAAGTAGTTTAATTATTTGTTATAAATGTTTATACTTTAGTATATAAGTATATCTTTATTTTAATGTTTTCCTTAAGGAAACTACAGGCCTGTTTCTTGTATACTTACCGTTAATCTCAAAATAATATGTATGACTGTTTGTTTCTAAATAAATAAATAAAATAAAATAAATAACAACTATTAAAAATATTATATGAATTTTACCATATTTAATAATTATTTTCTACGTACTGAAATGTACATGATGCAAGCTGGGTTTCTTACCAGTTCTTCTCAGAAGGCTAGTTTCCGAAACAGTGGTAATTATTTTCACAAGTGCCTCACAGCCTTAACTGAATAAATCATTTCTCAACTCTTTAGTAATGTGGGGTGTCACTGTGGACAGGAGCTACTAAATAATATGCTGCTGGTGTATGTGGAAATATAGAATGAGAGATTAAAAATGTATCATATATTCAGGTGTATGATATATTTATATTCAGGTTGGCAGTATTATTAGAAATCAGCATAAAATTTTTTTGTTTTTAGTTATATGAATAAAAATCTTATATCTATCTATCCATGTCACTTAGTTAATTAAAAATTGGGAGTGAGTGTAGATTTATAATGTGATGGACATCATGACTAATTATTTCTTTTATTTATTTAATGGAGTCAAGCTTGAGTATTACGACAATTTCAAGTGATTGTTGTGAAAAAATTTTGTAAATTGTTAAAAATATGTGGAGGGACCCATTCAATGTTACTTTCAATTCTCAATCCAATTATTTATTTGATGGCAACGAGCTTGAGGCACTGTCCATCAACATGTGAGCTACACATGCCATGGAGCGCTGCAACATACCCCTAGCTGTGTGAACATCAACTACTCATCCGTAGCTACATGGAGCAAAGTTTTAATACATCTTATTTTCCCTTCATGCCTTATGATTCACCTATTAATAAGTACCAATGTTTGACACATGTCACCAATATGCCAATATGTTTACAATAGTGAGGTATACATGCAATTAATATATTCTCCACACATTACTCATCCCTACGAAGTAGCACCATTGAGTCATAGCCCTCTGGAATTTATGTACACTTTGTCTTTTGTAAATTTAAAGTAATATAGTTTTTATTACTTTTTTTTTCAGGTTGGAATAACATTTTTGATATGTTTTGAATAATAAAATTATAAAACTTAAATAACAAAATAATAATGGGATTTATTATTTTTATTCTTGTATCCCTTATTGATTTTACAACAATTCAATTATATTCTTCTTAGCATGATGTGGAAACAGTTTTCTTTGAAATGTAAAAGTTAGATTTTTTTTAATCAAAATGCAACTTTATGGAATTATAATTTTTTTTCAACTTCCAATAAGTTCCACATTCCAATAAGTAAGAATATAACTTAAAGTTACAATTGAAGACATAACACCAGTGTTGAGTGACCAACCAATTTGTTTTTATTTATAGAAATGTGTGAAATGTGTTCAAGTATAACTGGGAGGCACTCACCTTATTGTGTGGTAGCACTATGAAGGCGCCGCCGCCCGCCGACTCCACTATTATCGCCAGGAACTTGGGGTTCACCGCACAAAACGTTGAATCCCATGAACTTTTGGAGACTCTTATGTTATCATAACATTGCTCCCTCTTCAACGCCTGCCCGTAAACGTGGCGGAATTTTGAACTACGAACCACTCTAAACGACATCTGCAACGCCCAATGCACACCGTTAACAGAACAACAAACAAATTATTTTATTTATTCCACCTATCTCACATATAACATAACCTCTACACGTCTGACCTATATTTTGACATTAGAATTAACAATAATCTTTAACTCACGTTTATTAAAAGGAAGATTTAATTATAATTACACTAAGAAATGCAATGAAAACATTTGAATATAACACAATTAATTAAAAGAAAATAAAACTGAGAGCAACTAAGGATCGAAGGGAGGACGGTTGGGAAAACGAGCAAACTCCATATTTGGTAATGCCTGCAGTCACTAAGTTTACTTTAATCAAATCTAGCTTTGTAACATTTGATCAAAATACTATTGTAGCTCAAATAGTAGTTCAGTGTTTGGGAAAAATGTTTCTTATTGTCATACATTTATTTTTAGCGTTTAAACATTTTAAAATCAAGTTTCCATTTCAATAAATGTTTCTATATTTGTGAACGCACCGTTTATTTGTCAAACAACTGTCAAAACTAGTTAAAAAGCAAGTGTAACGGATCTTGATCAAAATGCGTTCTTAAATAAATATACCTGTTGATGCAAAAAAAAACTTTCATTTATTTTTGCTGGTTTATGTTGCTTACCTTTGGAGCTTCTAATCGTGGTTCTGGCTTTAATTCAGGCTTTGCTTTACTCTTGGGTGTTTGAGCGTGATAGCTATGACAACGCTCCCTGCCCAGCCTCTTGGATATCGGCGCTCTTTTATTAGGGCTAGTAAAACTATTATGCCTTTTTATTTCCTAAAATTCAACACACAAGTTGTACAAGTGAAATAAATAACTATATACCTAGGTTTAGTTTGATGCTCGATACATATTTTTGCATTATCATCTACAGTTCAGTATCAGTTCGTTTGTAGTAAAATCAGCCTCATCAAAATATCTAGTTTACAATTTGATTCTGATTAGCTATTAATGAATGTAAACAATTTCCATTATTATTTTGATGAGGTTGAATATGGCAAATTGATAAGCCTTAAGGAAAACTAGATAAGACTCACATACAAATGCTTACGCCTGTATCCCATAGTGGTTAGCTGAGACCACTGTTAAAATCACGGGTTAAAATAATATTAATTAATTGAAAGAATAACTTACTGATGATTGGTCTACTTCCATAGCCAGCATGGCGATGAAATCTTGTATCCAGGTAACTTATGAAATACTGAATTCTTTTATATGGTCCAAAATTTATAGTAAAAAGTCTGCCAGTTCCGTTCCGTACCGTTAATATCGTAGGAATATTATTATTTAGTGGGTAGTTGTGAAGCTTTTTGATTAAAATACCTCGATGCCATCTATGGTAGTTTTAATAAAATTGTTTATGTTTGGTGGACAAATTAGTGCTCGCTTCACTCGACTATCGAATTATTATTATCTCTTAGTCGATTAAAATGTGGCGTAGAGCATATGAGCGCAAAAACAATTTTTTTGTGTAGATCTACATTATATTTTTATATATGTTGTCTGTGACAAATTCAGTAAATAAAAAAAGAAAAATCGTGAAAAGTTATTGAAATCTTGAAAGCCGAAAACTGTGAAAATTTCCATCATATCTATCAATAATTTCGCGTGTTCGCCCAATTGGCTCGCTATTCGGTTATAATGTTTAAAGAAATCTAACTGTTACTATTGAATAGTGATACCGAATTTGGTTAAAATGGAGCCCACGATTTCAAAGGTAAAATTTGTATTATATTTTTAGTCACGCGTTAAAATTTATATGCTGCTTCGGTTTTGAGGCTGCTGAACAAGCTTACAGATTGATATGTAGTTTTGCACGCACTGATATTCTCTACCTGTAAACACTGTTATTATCAAAATGTACTAAAATGTAAAAAAAATATTAATAGGATTTTTTAATTTATTCAACACTGTAGTCTCTTTAATTCTGTGGAACACAAAATTTGCATTGTATGTGTGTGAGCTGTAACCATAGTAAAATTGAGATAGTTAGATAATATTTCTTTTCTTATCAGATAAATCATAGAATTATTTATCTCACAAACATAAACATGCTGTGTATTCTTACACATTTGATTGAAATGCACTCTTTAAATATATAGAAGAGGGCAATGGGAACACCAGCCATAAATACAAAAGGTTCACCAGGAAATCTGGCTAAGGCAAAGTCAGCCATCATCATACATATTCATCATGCCTACTTATGACACTAATAGAGAAAGACAAAATTTTAGTATTCCATTCATCATCTTCATATTCAGCCTACATGCACCTACTGCTGGATATAGACCTCCCCTGTTACACACCACTCTCGGTCCTGAGTTAGTCTTTAGCACACTTTCCCAGCTCTTTGTGCGATGACAACTATTCCAATAAAGTCTTACATTCATAAGCTTACACCTGATTTCCCCGCAGGGGTAGGCAGAGGTGTTGTAATAACAACACCAACTCTTCACTGGACATGATTAAGTGCCACTGACAGACGGTGAGTCTATTGCCATCTCAGGCACTATACATATATCTTTGAATTACTTCTCAGACATATGCAAGTTTCCTCACAATGTTTTCCTTCACCATCAAGCACATGGTATGATAACACTGTACATAAGTATTTTTAGAAAAACTAATTGGTACAGGCCTGCTGGGATTCAAACTTGCAACGCTTTCATAGCAGGCAACTGCTCAAACCCCATGGACACTTCTCTCAAAACATTACAAACTGCTAAATAGTTTTTGTTTTTACTAAATCTATGATTCTCTTTGACCTTGAGTTCCATACATTGTTATCTGTGTTGGTAATAAATATATTCCTATCTTTATAGTCTTATTACAAGTTATCAGTAGTCGCACCGCACTGGTGACCCCTCTTTCCTGTCTGCAACATATCTTGCTATATATCTTCATATGCTTTATATCATTTATTCAATTGTTTTATAATTTTGTTGATGAGATCATAGACTGAGATGGCTGCTGAAAGACTGGTTATTACACTGTCTCAATAAAAAGATGGCTGTCATTTTTTAAAAAAAATGAGGATTTAAATACTAACAGTATTAGATATTTACCTTATTACTGGAGTCACGCGGTTTTACCCTTGTAGTTCCCATTCCCATGGGAGTGCGGGAATAAATTATACTGTACTAATCAGTGATAATGTAGCATTCAACTGGTGAAATAATTTTTTAAATTGGTCCAGTACTTTTTGAGGCAATTTGCTACAAATCTTTCCTCTTTATAATATTAGTATGGACTCTATTATGTGTGTCTATTAGATAGGTATCTAATTATTATCATATCATAGACAATTATATAACTATCATTCAACTATATACGAACCAAGAAAAGTTAATTATTTTACTGTAAGACTTGCCTATATACTATTATATATACTATACCCTACTATTATAAAGAGGAGCTCGTGGCACAGTTGCTATTGCGCATATCATTCGATCAGTGAAGTTAAGCAACCCTATGCCTAGCCAGTAATTGGATGCGTGACCGCCTAAGTCCTCTCCATGCCTCGGAGAGCTGTTCGGAGTTAAACCGTCGGTCCTGGTTGCCAATTTATCATCTTTGGCAATCAGGTCAGTCGGAGGCCTAAAAAAGTCTGACAAATAGTTTAACCCAGATCACAGATTTTCTTCGTTAAAGGGGTTGCAAAGGTCAGATGTCAATCGATTCGTATAAAAATCAGGTGACCAGCCACATCGGGTTGAATCAAGTGCCGACCCCAACAATGTATGGGATAAGGCCAGGGAAATGGATATAAAGCAGAAATATTTGTATTTTTGTGCAACTCGAAAACTACAGCGCCGATTTCAAAAACTCTCACCATTGGAAAGCTACATCAGTCTGCATTTATAATCATAATTCATAATAAATAAATAAATAAAATAAATAAATATTTTATACCCATACTCCAACGGGAACGGGAACTACGCGGGTGAAACCGCGTGACGTCCGCTAGTATTATGATAAAACAAAGTTGAGTATAATAATATGCAAGGTCAGGATGTCATGGCTATATATAGATACATATTAATGTGACAGATAAACATCAAATGAAATATTGCTTGTAATTTAGTATCAAGGTTGAGTAATCATAAAACTACCTAATATTAATAAAATTATCCATAGAATATTTGTATGTTCACATTACAGATTACAATTCTGAAGTTACATATTATAAAAACCGAACTAATTACTGTCCATTCTCTTTTGGAATTCATGAATATTGCTTATTCATTATTGTCTGAATAAAGTTTTAAATAATTATCTAGCCTTGTGACTGAATAAACATAATTAGCATCATAGTTCTCAATTATATTATCATGTATTACCCCCACTACATACTAATAACATGTGTGATAAGATACATTTGTTGACAGTAATTATAGGTATACACAAAAGATTTACCTCTTATAAATTGATAGATATAGATAACTTTCTTAGTATAGATTAGGCTCTTCCATTCAAGTTCTAACTGGTCTAATTGTTCTAATGGTTGGGATGGGAAGATATATATATATCATCTATGTTTGTCGAAAACAAAATGTAAGCTAATCTAATTCTTATAAACATATACTATAACTCAAAGGTAAATTATAGAGCGAATGTGACCGGAAGTGTCGGTAGAGGGCGTCCAAGGAACAACTACTATGATCAAATTAATAGTAATTTTTTTCGTAAAGTAAAGTGTATGAAGAGATGCATGAATGTGGATGACGCGAAAGAAGTATGTAAGGATCGTAGCATGTGGCAAACGGTGGTCTCTGCCTACCCCCATGGGATACAGGCGTGAGGATATGTATGTATGTATGTCAAAGGTGACTGACTGACTGACATACTGGTCTATCAACGCACAGCCCAAACCACTGAAATTAGGCATGCAGGTAGATGTTATGACGCAGGCATCTGCTAAGAAGGGATTTTGATTAATTCTACCCCCAAGGGGATAAAATAGGCTACTTTTAATAGAAACACTTTCGGTATGCTAACGTGGGTAAAACCGCGGGGTGAAGCAGCTAGTTTATAAATAAGGTTCAATTGTCATGTTCATAAACTAATAATCCATCCTACCAAATGATATCGAAACCGCGAAATCTCTTACTCGGATGAACAGTGACTCATACACAGTATAATGTTCTTCACTATGTACCTACTAAATGATGTAACCATGTACAAATGATCCTCAGCTATAAACAAACATGACAAGTAATGTTGCTATATTATCACTGTGTAACATACTAAATAACCGTACGTTAAAGTCTGAAGCAATCAGAAGAAACACATTTCCAACACACACAGTTTTATTAAATTTTCCATAAAAAAAATTAAAAACCTAACGACGCAACCATCTTAGGTGAAAAATGGGTGTGTTGTGACACTGTCTGTCACCAACCCACTTACAAAATCAGTTATTTTGGAGTCCCGAACCTTATCACCTTTTAAAATTCACTTAAACGAGCAATTCTTACATATATATATAAACAGCTCCAATGATTTTCATGAAATTTTGTGTGTTTCTTCTTAAATCAAAAGGTTTAGTTTAAGAAACCGAGCTCAGCTCGGTCAACTAGGTACTACTTTTAAATGTCAATAACATATTAGTGTTTGATATATACCTATTACTAATTATCTTAAGATTTCTAAATATCTTATGTTTATGCAATATATGAATACTAGCTGTGCCGCGCGGTTTCACCCGCGTAGATTTATTTTTATATAATAATAATTCGGTTTAAAATTTACAAAGTTTCAAACAAACTTTCATCCCCTATTTTATCCCCTTGGGGGTAGAATTAATCAAAATCCTTAGCGGATGCCTACGTCATAACATCTACCTGCATGCCAAATTTCAGCCCGATCCATCCAGTGGTTTGGGCTGTGCGTTGATAGATCACTATGCCAGTCAGTCAGTCAGTCATCATTGGAGCTATATATATTTAGAAGACGAATTAATGAAATATGAGGATGATTTAACTTTCCGCGCACTTCCATTTTTTATCGTTATTCCTGCCCACCTAGGGCTCCAGCGCCACAAGGGCCGTTATTGCCCACTCTGGGAAGCACTGGTCTATACTTTCGGGGACCCTTTCAGTGGAGTTGTGTTTAATAATATTGTTGATGTTGTATACAGCCGGAGCACCACCGCGCCGCCCTGTGGGCGCTGGGCTGCAGCAACGTGGTGTCTCTGGTCCTCGCTGCCAGTCTGGTGCTCGTGCTCAACCCTGAAGACAGGTACATAACTGTTAAGTTGGGAACATGAGTGAAACGACCCGTAGTTGTAAACGCACTGGCGCCATTTTATTGAGCATGCATAGTTATAATGTCAAGTCATGACCATCGTGATCATGTATACACTAAATACTCTTTACAGGAGACAGGTAGCGGTATCTCATAGAAAAGCCGACAGGTGGCGCTAGTGTACATACATAACATCCCTCCCTGTAGATACCCTTTACAATATACATAACTAAGATATTTAAAAACACAATAAAATAACACAAACAATAAAATAAACTTAACAGAACATTTAATAAAATAACTTATAATCTACTCTTGGCTTATTGCGCCTAGAACGGGTTACGATAGCATTACCAGATGTTTCATGGTTCCCAGAAGAACCCTCATTACTATTTGCATCTAATGATCCAGGGAGTGTTGACCTAGTCTGTTCGTCAACTGTGATGTCCACTTCAGGCTCAAACCGAGGTACAGCTATTTGTTGGGATGTACTAACAACCGGTAAAGACATTCCGGACTCCATATCCCCCGGGGTAATAGTCTGTGACTCCTCAGTCTGAACCGGAACTGCAACTAATGATGAGCTGCCATGCTGTATACTACTATCTAAATCTGCCCCATCAAATACATAACTAGCGCAGTCAGAGCCCTTATATAAAACAATTTGGTTTTTATGTTTTTTTACAAATTCCAAGGTTACACTATCTTTTATTAAATAAACAATTTTACCAAGACAGTTTTCAATAATACCTCTGCACCACTTAAACTTACTATTACTCAAATATTTCTTATATAACACTTGAGTACCTCTCGTGAAGGATTGGGTATTAGAGCCCCGATAAAGTCTACTCTGTGAACACTGTTTGTTTTTCACATGATTAGCCAAGGATGTGGACGAGGACGGCGATTTAGGGTTGATCAAATCAAGCCGCGTTCGAAGTTTGCGACCATATATAAGCTCGGCAGGCGAACAGCCCGTCGTTGTGTGGACAGAATTCCTATAGTCAAATAAGTATTTTAGCAGTTTATTAGAGATGTCTGCCGAACTATGACTACTAAGTATACTACTTTTAATGCCCTTTTTCACAACCTTGACATAGCTCTCCGCCTGTCCATTGCTAGCCGGGTGGTAAGCAGGTGACGTCACATGTGCTATTCCATTTAATTTGCAAAATTTTTGAAATTCCATTGAAGTGAACGAAGTACCATTATCACTAACCAATGTGTGAGGCAACCCGAATCGTGAGAAAAAATCACATAGCTTTTCAATTGTAGCGGTTGATGAAGAAACATTATTCATTTTATAAACCTCCACCCACTTCGAATATGCATCCACTACAACCAAATACATTTGATTATTGATTGGGCCTAAGAAATCAATGTGTACTCTATAAAAAGGCTGAGGTGGGTGCTCCCAGTGTGCAAGCGGTGCGCGTGGTGGAGTCGGCCGCAGCTGCGTGCACACGTGACATGAGCCTATCATCCGTTCGAGCGCCGCATCAACGCCAGGAAACCAAAATCTAGACCGAGCCTCCGCTTTTGTCTTAACAATGCCTAAATGAGATTGATGTAATTCTGACATTACCCTTTTTTGCAATGTTACTGGAATTACTACTTTGTGACCTCTCATTAGACAACCATTTTCAACAGACAGTTGCAACCTACACAAATGATATGGTTTTAAGCTGACGTCTTGTACCTTTGGGGCCAACCATTTAAAACTAAATTAATAACTTTTCTCAATAACACATCAGACTTAGTATGGTCGCGCAGTTCATCTAATGTGACAGGTAAACTGCCTTCTGTAACAAAATTAACATAGGAAGCACGGTCAAAAATAGCGGCGGCAGCATCTGCACAACGTGCCCCTTCTACCTCTTGTACGAATTCTTGATCTGCCAGACTGGCGCGAGATAAATAATCAGCACTATTGTCAGCACTGCGTATGTATTCGATTTTATAATTATATCCACTTAAAAACATGGCATACCTTTGCAGCCTATTTGCTGAAACTTCTGGTATACCCCGATGTGGACCGAAAATTGATAATAATGGTTTATGGTCAGTGCGCAAGGTAAAAGGAACTGATCGACCATATAAGTACTGATGGTAACGCCTCACTCCAAAAATTATAGCTGTAGCTTCTTTTTGAATCTGCGAGTACTTTTTCTCTGCAGCATTTAAAGTTCGTGAAGCATAAGACAGAGGGCGCTCGCACCCATCAGAACCTACTTGTGATAAAATAGCACCAAGACCGCAAGGAGAAGCATCAACTGTAAGTATAATATGAGCATCTGGGTCAAAATGGGCTAAAACTTGCTCTGATGCTAAGTGATGTTTAATTTTTGAAAATGCATCATTGTGCTCCTCTGACCAAACCCATTTGGTACCCTTTTTTAGTAGTTCATATAATGGACTAAGTATTGTTGATGCACCCGGCACAAAGTTACGGTAGTAGTTAACTAGACCTAAAAAGGACTGCAGTTTATGAACATCTGTCGGTATGGGTGCATCCATAACAGCCTGCACCTTCTGAGGTGACTTTTTAAGGCCATGTCTATTTATTACATATCCTAAGTAATTAACTTCATCTTTGAAAAATTCACATTTCTCTTTTTGTAGGGTCAGTCCCGCATCTTGCAATCTCTGTAACACTGCATTCAGTCTAAGTAAATGTTCACTATCATCCTTCCCAGTGACGAGTATGTCATCTAACAGACACAGAGTGTTCGGTAGGCCGGCCAGCACGCCCTCCATGGCCCGCTGGAACACGGCGGGTGCGCTCGACAACCCGAACACCATACGCGTATATTTAAACAGACCGCGGTGTGTATTGATGCACGTTATGTTTTGTGACTCGTCATCGAGAATGAATTGATTATAAGCATTAGAAAGATCTAACTTAGTGAACCGCTGCCCTCCATGAAGTTTTGCAAACAACTCTGTGACAGTAGGCAGCGGATATTGATTAACGATCAGCTGTTTATTTACACCAGTTGAATAGTCGGCGCATATTCTTATAGAACCATTACGTTTTAAAACTGGCACTATCGGTGAAGCATATTCGGAATGTTCTACAGGTTTTAAAATCTCCAAATCTAATAGTCGATCTATTTCCTTATTAACTTTACTTCGCAGTGCGAATGCAATAGGCCGCGCTCTTATAAATACTGGCTTAACATTTTCTTTTAATTCCAAACTCACCTTATACTTATTGAACGATCCCAATCGATCACTGAACACAGTTGGATACCGAGACTGTAACTGACTTATTAAATCCCTATCATTTGTTTGTTTACAATAACGAACCGGCAACAATTCTAACTTAAAAAGCGAAATAAAATCACGCCCTAATATCGGTGGACCACCATTTCGCACAACATAAACATTGAGCGAGTGCGTTGACCCCGCGTAACTTATAGGCAAATTTACAACACCCAAACAAGTAATATTGTCACCGTTATATGAAAACAGTCGTTTTTTAGTTAATGATAATGGTATTTTGCTAAAATATTGTCTATATGTAACATCAGATATCGCGGTAACAGCCGAACCACTATCGACTTCGAAATTCAGTTCGACCCCTGATAAATTTAACATTTCTGTCATCGGCTCACCATTTCCAGAACGCATGTTGAAACACTTACCGTCATCATCGCCGCCTTCGTCCACAGTACCCGACCCTACGTAATTAATTTTTTTGCACATTCTACGTAAATGGCCGGTTGTTTTACACCTTTTACACTTATACTTAGCAAAACGACACTGTGACGAATTGTGATTATAATAACCACACACTTGGCACTGCACTTTATCACGTTCACTCGAACCGGGCGCCTCTGATCGCGCCAGCTTGTGCGTGATCTTGAAGAGCTGATCCTGCGACACGGCCTGCGCGGCCGCCGCCGCCGCTGCTCCAGCTCGCGCGCTCCTCCCGCTCTCCGCTAACTCTAACGCCTTGACTAGCGTCAGCTCTTGAACAGGATATGAAAACAGCTTATCTTTTTCCGGCCCCGACAGCATGCCCATAATGAAACGGTCTCGAAGAGCTTCCTCCACATTCTTGAACTGGCAGTGTCCTGAGAGCCCCCGCAATCTTGCCGCCCATTGTGCATATGTTTCTCCCGTCTGTTGAGAAGCTGCGTAAAAATTGTACCGCTCCCCAAATCCACACCGTTTTGGAGTAAAATGTACGTCGAGGAGTTTGACGATATCTTCATATGGAACATCTTTTAATTCTTTAGGCAATGCGAGGTCAGCAGCTAGCTTGTAAGTCGCGTCGTTGAGTGCGCTGAGCAAGATGGCCCGCCTTCTTACTCCTACGGAATCGCTTTTATCGTCGATATTGTTCGCGATGAACCATTGCGTAATTCGATTTTTGTACGTTTCCCAAGACTGCACGTTATGATCGAATATTGAAAGTATTCCAAAAACCGCCGTAGCCATTATTGAATTTAACGAAAAAAAATTTTCCACTTTTTCCTTAAAAAACAAAATGGCGGATGGGTACGCTTCGTCGCCACTGTTAAGTTGGGAACATGAGTGAAACGACCCGTAGTTGTAAACGCACTGGCGCCATTTTATTGAGCATGCATAGTTATAATGTCAAGTCATGACCATCGTGATCATGTATACACTAAATACTCTTTACAGGAGACAGGTAGCGGTATCTCATAGAAAAGCCGACAGGTGGCGCTAGTGTACATACATAACAATAACTCTTCTATACTTCATTTTAAAGGCAAAAGTGTCGTCAGCGAAAGTTTGAGTACCTTAAACGCGCAATAAGAGTTTTCAAGCGCATTGCAGTATATAATACAAGTGTCCAACTAGAATAGTTGGAGCAGCGGTTCCCCAGACATGACACCCGTCTGGCTGGAAGATCTTCCCTTTGCTGGGGATGAGCAGGATCACTCGCTCTCCCCACATATACAAGACCTCAAAAATTACTATTGTGCATTTAAGCCCAGCGCTCTAAACTCGTGACGGCACCTAGACCTGTCAGTGGTGATTTAAGATACCTTGTAATGTTTCAAATTGTTCAAATTTAAATAATTGGTAGTTAAGGCGTGAAAGCGTAAAGAACACTCTTTCGCATTTATAACGTTAGGTAGGATGTGGTTCCTTTCACTCAATGGAAATTAATTACTCTGGTGGTGTGCTTAGAGGGATCCATTAGGATATGGGAAATTTCGAAGCCCGTAAATGCCATATGATAGTCACTAAGCAGGTTTAAATAGGTAAAGAATATTTCCAAGTTTCCTTCAAACAAAAGTGACGTACAGTGGGCCCCTGCAATCAACCTCGTAATCATAAATTCATTCAATTGTACACGAAGAAGCTAACATCTATATATATAAAAGAAAGTCGTGTTAGTTACACTATTTATAACTCAAGAACGGCTGAACCGATTTGGCTGAAAATTGGTGGCGAGGTAGCTTAGAACCAAGAGAAGGACATAGGATACTATATCCCGGAAAATGTATACATACAGATAAATAAAAATTAAATATCTGTTTGTTACTTCAAATTAACAGCTTTTCACTCAATGCATATTAAAGTATATAAGGTATATACATTAAAATCTAATTTGTAACAATTTCTGTCTGTCTGTTTGCTCCGTGTTAATTCTGAAACGTCTGCACCGATTTCCAAAGGACACAAGGAGTAACTTAGGGTATTTTTTTTAGGTTAAAGTTAACTGAAATAAATTACCCATAAAATTAAGTCTACGCGGGTGAAACCGCGGGGCGCAGCTAGTTTATAATAAATACTTGGTATGCAACAAGTCTATTTCCAAGACCGTAATCATAGTATACAAATAAAAGTTTACTACCCAGTATGGAATCGAGACCAATTTTTTGAAATAAAAATGTATGCTCCTTCAAGCGTGAGAGTTGTCACGTTTAAAGTTTTTAAAATTCTTCCTTTACTGTCGAAGTAATGTCGATTTGATGTTTAGAATAGTGAAACATAAGACCCTAATGAAGAAATTATATTTCAAGCCGCCTGCTACGCAAGCGACGCAAGTTCGAATCCCAGCGGGGCCTGTACCAATGAGTTTTTCTAAGAAACTTATGTACAGTGATTTCACACCACGTGCTTTACAGTGAAGGAAAACATCGTGAGGAAACTTGCATATGTCTGAGAAGTTATTCAATGATGATGTAAAGTGTCTAAGACGGCGATGGAATCACCATCTGTCACGTTGGCACTTAATCATCTTCGGTGAAAAGTGGGTGTTGTGATTACAACAGCTCTGCTTACCCCTTCGGGGAATACAGGCGTGAGCATATGTATGTATGTATGTGAAGAGACCTTTATGCAATCGGCCAAGAAGTGAAACTCCTTACTGATGTTACGCCGATGACGCTCATCGCCTGAGTGAGTGTGTCCTTTCGAACGATTTGTTCCTAGATTCTTTACTGCTTCTAATGAGCGTATATTTACTGTGTGCCATTAGCCTACAGTATTTCACGTAGTATTCAGTACGCAATTCGTCACAATTATCGCGCAAGGACGCCGATGTTTGCGAATAATTATCATGAATGCATTGCAGCGCAAGTGTAAAGTATAGCATTCTTCGAAAGATATAGAACAAGTAATTTTGGAATTTATACCTTTGATTTAAGGGTCAAAGTCGATACAGCAGAGTATTTGGGCGTTACTGTTTGTAAATCAACTTGTCGGTTGTTCTGGTTTCATCACATTAGTCAATAGATGGCGTAAGGGGTATACAAGTGTAATAAGAAAAATCGATATAGGATGTCGGCTTCCCAGTAGCTCAGCATTTAAAGGTGCAACCACATGCAGCCGCTCGACGCTCGTTTCCAGCGACAAATGTGGTCACGTGATATGTTGTATGGTAAAGCCATTCCACCAACCGTTAGCTTTTCTGGATCGGGTACACTCATTTCTCTCTACTTGAACTTTTGGCCCATCTTTGAATCACGAAGAATGCCACCATCGCCAAACGAGCGACGTGCGGCTGCATGACGTAGTTCCTTTTTGAGTCGCGGGAAATTTAAAATGGGGTCACGTGACCACATTTGTCGCTGGAAACGAGGGTCGTCGTAATTACGAGTCAGGGCTTAAGAGTCAGGGCAGTGTATAATTCCAATAAGTAAATTAAGAACTAGACTTTAGAAACAATATAATTGTTATAAAAAAAAAAAAGCTCTGACATAAATCGATAATGAGGTAGATTGATTATTATATTTTTGGATTAATAATGTATTTTAGAAAATTACATTTAAAAAAAACTGTGACACGAGAATTTTATATATTAGATATATTGTTAAATCATCATCATCCTCCTACCCTTACCTCATGTTATTTGTGGTCGGCGCAATGTGTTCTTCTCTTCCATTTCTCTCTATCAGCAGTCATATCTGTATTCACTCCTATTCTAGCAATGTCATCTTTCACACAATCCATCCATCGTTTCTTAGGTCTTCCTCTCCTCTTGTAACCATCCACATTCATAAACAAAACTCTTTTGGCAACATTATCCTCATCCCTCCATAAAATGTCTTTACCACGACAAATGTTTATTCTTCAACTTGTCAGTCAGTGGTGCTACTTTCAGACTTCCCCTTATGAACTCATTCCTCACCTTGTCCAATCTCGTTACGCCACACATCCATCTCAACATCCGCATCTCAGTTGCATGCAGCTTTCTTTCATCCGCCTCCTTTGTGGCCCAACATTCTGATCCATACAGGACGGCAGGCCTTACTATATAGATAGTAGAGTTTGTATTCATGACATACATGCTTAAATTCTATATTCTTAAAATAAGAAAAATACGAACACGAACTCACGACCTCTGCAAACCGTGCAGTTGCTCTGCCAACTGAGCTACTCGTGATCCTACCTCATGCGTCGAATTTTTCCTTTCCTTGTTTTGTAGCTAAATGTAACTGTAGACGTATCAGTTGAGTTTTGATCACCGACCAACAGATGGCGCAAGACAGCCTCTAAACCGCAAAATAAGGGAAGGAAAAATTCGACGCATGAGGTAGGATCACGAGTAGCTTGTTTGGAAGACCAGCACGGTGTTCGTATTTTTCTTTACCATTTTTAAGAACTTACTGTATAGACTCAGTTAAATTTGAAATCTTATGTCCCTGTTTTCAGAATCTCAATAGGTCGCGGCAGCACGCTGACGGCGCTCGGGTTCGTGTACTTCATGACGCTGTTCGAGTGGCTCAACGTGGCCGCGCTGCACACCGCCACCGGCGCACGCCTCCGAAGGAACTATCGGCTCACCTGCGGGGACATACTCGATATTAACAACAAGTGAGATACCCCACATACGTACACATGCACACGTCTCTATTCGTAGGTGAAGGAAGAGGTGTGCTAATGATTATCACACATCATTCTTCAAAGTCAAAGTCAAAAGTATCTTTATTCGATTAGACTTTTTACAAAGTACTTTCAAATCGTCAGAATGACATAATTATCCAGGATAATACATGCTACCGCCAGGTTGCTTTTACTGAGAAGAACCTGGCAAGAAACTCAGTAATCACTATTTTCAAAAATATTATACAATTTAAAGAATACAAAATAAATAATTTAAGAAACGTAAGCTCATGGACAATGTTCCAATACACAAATGTCGATAAAAATTAACGTAAGTAAAAATCTAGTACATCTATTTTATAACTAAATGCGTAGCTTGAGATGACCAGCCCCCACAGGAAGCACCTGTTCACAAGTATGACGTGAATGCTTTGCATTCAACTTGCAACTGTCTCTTGCCACACTATTTTTCAGTCGGTCTACAATGTTGACCCCACACATACTACGTAACAGACGCATTCTCTGCATTCACTTTACTTTCATGTTTCTTCTACCAACATTCACTTCCATACAACACAGTAGGTACTAGTACCCCGTTATGAATGACCAGACGCGCTTTTTTGTAACTTGCTCACAATGGGCCTCATAAAAAGGTCCAAAGTGATTCAGAGGGCGATGGAGAGGGCTCTGCTCGGAGTCTCACCGCGCGATCAAATCAAAAATAAGGAGATCCACAAGCGGACCAAAGTAACCGACATATGTGGCCGATGGGGCCTAAAGGTCCTTGAGTGGTGCAGTGTGTGTAGGCCCCCAACGAAGTGGACCGACGATCTGGTGAGGATTGCGGGAACCCGCTGGAAGTGGGAGGCACAAGACCGGTCGTCCTGGAGATCATTGGTTCATGCTCACTAAAATGCCTTTGCTTGCGGCGGCGTCAGGATGACGGGTCGCTCACTTCCCTCTCCCATAATGGTTGACGAGGGCGATGGCTGGCATTCTCGTCATACTTGTGAACACAATTATACGTAGAACTTATTTTTATTTTTTTTATTTCGACTTTTGTGCACTGAGGGAACTGTGCCCATGAGCTTATATATATTTTTATGCTTTATATTGTATTACTCAAAGCTGTAAAATTATTTTTTAAAAGAGTAATTACTGATTTTCTTGTCAGGTTCTTCTCAGTAAAAACAAACTTCCGAACCTGGCGGTAGCATGTATAATCCTATGTAATCGTGTCTTTCTGTCGATTTGAAAGTACTTTGTAAAAAGTCTAATCGAATAAAGATATTTTTGAATTTGAATTTGGGGGAGGCCTGTGCCCAGCAGTGGGCGTCTGTCGGCTGAAATGATGATAATGATGAATAGATATAATAAAGATGCGAGGTTTGTTTGGTGTGTAGACTGGTGTCGGGCGTGCAGGCAGCGTTGTGTTGCGTGACGGGCGCGGTGGTGTGCCTGTGGTCGTGTTCGCGGGACTTCCTGCTCACGTCCCACTACATGTCCGAGGCCTACGCCTGGTTCGGGGCCGCCTACTTCTTCTACGACATCTGGTCCATGTACATGGTCAGTACATTACACTCACTCTGCTACAAATACGGTTAAGTAAAGCTGGATACGACATACGTATACACATATAATAACAACACTCACTTCTCACTGAAGATGATTAAGTACATACATATGCTCACGCCTGTATTCCCCGAAGGGGTAGGCAGAGGTGTTGTTATCACAACACCCACTTTTCACCGAATTTGATTAAGTTCCAACGTGACAGATGGTGAGTCTATCGCCGTCTCAGACACTATACATACGTCTTTGAATTACTTCTCAGAAATATGCAGGTTTCCTCACGATGTTTTCCTTCACCGTAAAGCACGTGGTTTGAAATCACTGTACATAAGGTTTTTTTATATAAACTCATTGGTACAGGCTCCGCTGGGATTCGAACTTGCGTTGCTTGCGTAGCAGGCGACTGCTCAAATCCCGAGGCCACCACGGCTCACTGATATGTATTTATTTTCTGATGAATAATACTGGTATTATTCTATGAGTGAATTCCGCAGGTGTACATGCAAATGAACTCGCGGTCCCAGCTGAAGGGCAAGGGCTACGTGCGGAATGGTGCGGCCGGCGGAGACGGTGCGCGGCCGGCCGCCACTACCTTCCTGGCCTACTGCCGACACGAGCCCGTCATACTGTTCCACCACCTCTTCATCGGCGGGTTCGGCTTCCTCGTCATAGTGGTCAGTATCAAAATTCTATTACTCATGAATAAAATTGAAATGTCTGTTTGAAATTCCAAAATAACAACTTTTCACTAAATGCATATACAGAGTGTCGGAGAAAAAGGAGCAGTTGTCTTCTAGAAGTTGTAGGGTTATATGAATATATCACTATGTTGAAGTCGTAAAATATCTAGCTCCAACGATAACGTAGTTATAGGCTATGGTTGCTAAGGGCCGAAGAGCTCGCGGCGTTAAGTGATTGAATGAACGCGTGGCCGCGTTTACCTTACGTACCCGGAAATATAATTTGTTAAATTAAGGAGAACGTTAATGGTTTCGAAAAATGTTTTTATGGGATAAGTTCAAGAAATATTAGTGGGAGAAAAAAGTTAAAACGTAGTTAGATTTCACGTGAATAACTTTATCATTGATTTTTATGATAAGGTCTTGATATGGTCAAATTTGAACGTTAATTACTCGAATACGGAAGAAGATATTTTACTGTCGTAATAATTTTATTTGCTTCCTAAAATTATAACCTATTACATATTTTATCAGCTGTCCTATTTTCGCTGACACCCATTAGAAGTATATGCGGTATGAAAACTTTTTTTTGTTTTTTCCCTCTTTCTGTCTATTTTGGCTTATCTCCGGAACGGCAGGTTCAATTTTAACGAGACTTTAACAGGCAGATAACTAATGCAACAAAGAGTAACATAGGCTACTTCTATTTTAAATTAAAACATTAGGGTTCTGCGAGCCACCCGTGAAAGTAAGTGTACGCGGGTGGATCGCGGGGTACATTCATACATATGCTCACGCCTGTATTCCCCGAAGGGGTAGGCAGAGGTGTTGTTATCACAACACCCACTGTTCACCGAATTTGATTAAGTGCCAACGTGACAGATGGTGAGTCTATCGCCGTCTCAGGCACTATACATACGTCTTTGAATTACTTCTCAGAAATATGCAGGTTTCCTCACGATGTTTTCCTTCACCGTAAAGCACGTGGTGTGAAATCACTGTACATAAGTTTTTTAGAAAAACTCATTGGTACAGGCCCCGCTGGGATTCGAACTTGCGTCGCTTGCGTAGCAGGCGACTGCTCTAACCCCAAGGCCACCACGGCTTCACTATATAATATATAATGTGTTTCCAGTACCTCCGCGGCGATTTAGGTGATTGTACATTCGGCTTCGTGTACCTGATGGAGCTGTCGACGCCGTTCGTGTCGATACGAGGCATCCTGTCCCGGCTGCGCCTGAAGGCGTCGCGCGCCTACCTGTGCAACGGCCTGCTCATGCTGCTCACGTTCTTCGTGTGCCGCGTCGCCAGCCTGCCATACGTCTGCCTCATCTACTCCAGGGTCATCGGACGGCCTTACTTTGAGGTCAGTCCTGCTGCAGGCCAAGATTCACTCGCGCTTATACTGATAGGAAGGATACAAAATGTATGTAAGCCGTGGTGGCATTGGGGTTTCAGCAGTCTGCTGCGCAAGCGACGCAAGTTCGAATCTCAGCTAGGTCTGAACCAATGAGTTTTTCTAAAAACTTATTTACAGTGATTTCACACCACGTGGTTTACGGTGAAAGAAAACATCGTGAGGAGTTGCATATGTCTGAGAAGTAATTAACAAAAACGTTTTTATAGTGCCTGAGTCGGTAATAGACTCGCCATCTGTCACGTTAACACTTAATAATCTTCGCTGAAAAGTAGGTGTTGTTATTATAACACCTCTGTCTACTCCATCGCGGAATACAGGCGTGAGCATATGTACTTCCCATACATTTTGTATCATTACTCTAATCGAAGCATAGGAATAATGTTACGGCCCAGGATCGACTTACATATTATGCTCAACCCTTACGTACTCCTGCGGGTAATACAGGCATTACCCGAAGGGGTACGCAGAGGTGTTTTGTTTAAGTCCAATAATAGTGCTGCTACTGGGAAATTATAAAATAATCCATTACATTACACTTTCGATCTCACAAATTCTATATTTATATGGGATGTTTGGCGTGGCTATATATAAAATAGTTAATTTGTTTGTCCGCAGGCGATCGGCACGTTGCCCGTCGGGTGTAAGGTGTCGATCCTGGTGTTGCTGGTGCCGCAGCTGTACTGGTTCTACCTGATGTCGTCCGGCGCTCTCGCCATGCTGCTGGGCCCCCGCCGACCGCCGCTCGCCGCCGGGGACCATCCCCACTCCACTGGTCAGTGCCTCTACCATACTATTGATGCCTCAGATGCACTGGTTCTACCTGTTATACCTACATAAAAAAGATATATATATTCTCGATGAGAACATTTTAAAAGTATGATTTTTGCCCTGAATTACGTCTACCATACACCTATATGATCTTCACATCAGCTTGGCGCCAGATATTGCCTCTATAACCATTATATGACCTCCACTTTGCTCCCCTTTATTGCTTCTACTTCGCCCCTATGTAACCATTACTTAACCCTTATACGACTTCTACCACACCCCTATATAACTTGTACACTTCTTGACGAATGTTATATAACAGTAAGTGACTAAATGCTATGACATTGTGCAGAGGCATCGCTGTCACCGTCAGGGTCCCAGGCGCTGTCGTCATCGTCGTCGGACAAGCGCAGTTGATGCCGACGCCGCCATCGCCGACACCGGCACAAGTAGGTACGCCGCTAGGGAATGTCCTCATACCATCATACACATATATGCTTCACATAACATTATTATTCTATATATGTGCTTCAAGGCATTGGTACTGTAGGTACATATTGAGCGTTTAATCTGATTTAGGACTGTATGGGTGTCCAATTAATTGTAACAACAGTGGAAAGTTACCAAAAAATATGTCCGGAACATTCAAGTGGATGCGCTGGACATATCAAAGGGATGTGCGAGGGTGCGTAGTGAGAGATGTGTTTATTGAGAACCAATAGAATCATTATGTTGAGCGAGGCTAGGTAAATGATGAGTTGTATTTGAACTAATTGGTCACATTTTAGCACAGTTTCACCGCTTGCTACATAGATGGCGCTACTCGCTAACAAATGCGAAGTTTAAGTACAAATACACGAGAACCTAAATCGCGCAATAAGGGTTTTCGAGCACATTGCAGTATATATACAAGTGTCCAACTAGAGCAGTTGGTCCACTCAGACCCAGCTCCCTAGCTCATCCCCGAGGTCCGAGCCCCACACCGGGGAGCCCTTAGCTGTGTTGCTTAGTTTTTAAGTTTAAGCTCGGCTGGAGGCCCTTGGGTCTCGCCCTTTAGTCCGGTTAAGCAGTGGAGGTAACTACCCCCCACCAACTGCGAGAGACCATATCGGAAAAAAAAATAGAGCAGTTGGAGCCGATGTTCCCCAGACATGACACACACATGGCATTAACTTGATCACTTGCTCTCCCCACATCATCATGGAGCGTTTTGAGGTTACTTGGTGTGATATTCTGATTCTACTGGGTCTTGACATACACATCCCTCGTAACACATCTTCGCACATCTCTGGAAACGCACCCTTACACACGGGTGCAATGCATCCCGGTCACTAATTTAAACATTAATATCTCAGGAATACAGTGATAAGGAATAGTTTATTTCAATTATAATTCATAGTCGACAGAACACTTTAATTTTAATTAACTTAGTTTTCGAGATATTAATGTATAATTTATGAGACCTCACAGCAATCATGATATTTGACTACCCACTAAAAAAAGCTCATTTTGGAATACATATTAAAAATCTGTTTGCTTTCATTATTAAATAATGTATATATAATTGTGTTTCATGTTTAAAACCATTATTTATTTATCATAAACATGAAATGAGGACATCCCTTATCCCTGCTGTACCTAAATAATGACTAGTGTTGCGAATATCGATGTTACCGATGAAAACTGTGACTCGAATTATCAGATTGAAAACTGGTTATTTTAACCGTTATCAATCTGAGTGTCATTTAAATGTCTTTGTTAGCGTTAATGGATTTATATTTTGTAGATAAGTATCCGTATATATTATGTATGAAAGTCAAAAGTATCATTCAACCACTTTGTCAGGACAATAAGGTTGAAATTCGCTTTTTAGAATCCGTCAAAGAAAGCTAACATGATATGTTCTTAAGTATATTCAAGACAGCGTAAAAACTACCTTACACGCGCTGTTAATAATTAAATGGATGTCAATGTTTAAGTACTGTTTCAATTCTTTGAATCAAGTTTAATTCCATTCTTAAAACTATTCGATGTAATAATGTTTTCTTAAAAGCGATTGTTCAACATATACGTTGTGCTTTGGACATCGATATAAAAAGTTGGTTCACGACAATTGCCATAACCCTTCCGCTAAAACACCCAAGATTCCTAGTTACATCTTCCAGTTTATAAACATATTATCGCTATATTCGATTATCTTTTCGATAAAATATCTTTTACATTATTTTAATGTATCGAAAACACGTGTTGTTGATACTGATCAATGCTGTTCGACATGGCTAAGTAATTGTTCAATCAATGTGTGTTTTGAAGGTCAAATACTTTATATTTTTGACATTGTATTTCTGAATGGAATATAACAGATTTTATAAGTTGATTTGTAGCGAGGAAACCAATGCGAATCGCCTTTGACGCTTCGCTGTAAGGATCAAGTTTATTCAGATAGTCAAGTGTTGAATATGATTTCTTTAGTAACGCGAATTAAACTTTGCCCCAAAATTTTCAGGTATATCTAAATTGGTAATTATTATTAAATAAATTATAAGTCAATGTTTACACTCAGCAACAGTATGTTCATTGAAATAATGAGAGAATAATGGATTCAACGAAATTTTGTGATTATTTGAACATTATCATTATTTACGGCATTTATTAAATACAACTATTTGATGTTACAATTTACGGATCGTCATTAAATCACGCTACTTATGAAAAAACATATAGTTATATGTGTACGCAAATGAAGTATATAATATATCCGTATGATTTTAATAATATATAAAAATTATAAGTATATATAATTATAATAGACGTTTTGAATGGTGCTTGTGTCAGCGCAACTAAACTTATGACTCTAGATGTAATATATAATGTTACGGTAATAATTGTAAGGATTTGTCAACAATATACTTAATTCGCAAGATTTAAGTTACAGTACCCTGAAAGTTATAGAACTTAAATCTTGCGAGTATAAAAGTGGCCTTGGCGATCCTGGCAGGGTCGCCACGTAAATTATCCTTAAACCCAGTAGCTTGGGATTGTGTGAGAGACGAGGAGATACTCACATAGTGCTGGAGGTCTTTATTGTAGCCCTTCAATAAGTAAGTAGGAAGGTCAGGTTCGTTCTAATGTGGCGCAGCGTAGGTACATACGTGTTGGTATAGACACACACACACACGACTCGAGTGTATTCAGTCCTCACAAATGGTAAGCACTGCTTATATGGAATGCACGTCCCTGGTCCCAGTGGTAGCCACAAGTGGAAAGAGCTTATAACTATTGTTACGCTAATTTTGTAATTGCGCTTACTCAACAAAAGGTATTGGCATGTCGCTGTGAATAGCGACATGTTGCAGTATTGTTTAAAACACTGAAAACTGGAGCGTGCCACACTATCTATATCTCATCATCGTCATCATCCTCCTGCCCTTATCCCATGTTATTTGTGGTCGGCGCAATGTGTTCTTCTCTTCCATTTCTCTCTATCAGCCGTCATATCTGTATATCTATATACAGATAAATAAAATTGAGTTTGTAATTTCATAGACTAAAATATATACATTTTTAAATTGTCTATGTCTGTCTATCTATCCGTCAGTCTGTGTTTTTTCCGGCTAGTCTGGCTGTACCGATTTTAACGGGATCTTCACTAGCAGATAGCTAATGCTTCAAGGCTACTTATATTAAAAAAAACAAGTGTTCCGCGAATTCAAGCGATTAAATTAAATGATGATGAATGTTGAATTAAATGAGAAAAGTTTCCATAGCTAATTGAGGAAGAGAATCATCTCACATATATAGACTGCAGGTCAGCTTTATGCTTAACTAGCTGTGTCCCGCGGTTTCACCCGCGTATATTTAGTTTTAAATAATATAGCGGTTTAAAATTGACAATGTTTCATAGAAAGTTTCATCCCCTATTTTATCCCTTTGGGGGTAGAATTAATCAAAATCCTTTCTTAGCGGATGCCTACGTCATAACATGTACCTGCATGCCAAATTTCAGCGCGACCCATCCAGTGGTTTGGGCTGTGCGTTGATAGATCACTATGTCAGTCAGTCAGTCAGGTACCTTTGAGTTATATATATTTAGATAACTCTCCAAGCTATATAATATCATCTCGTCTTCCACACAATTCCATCCAAGATAAAAAAGGTATTAAGTATATTTTTAACAAATCTTGCTGCATAAAGTAAAAGCAAATTCAGTCCCAATTACTGAATACATAAAGCCCAGATTCAAATAAATCTGTACCCACTACACCTCACAGAACGGGCTATGTAATTGTTATCTTAGATATAATTATATAACTCCAAATATAAATGTATATAGGACGAGTCTGGCAATGAACATACATTGTCTATCTTATATGTAAGGGGATAGGGTTGGTTTTACAAAGTATAAAGTGATTGAGCCGTGGTGGCCTTGGGGTTTGAGCAGTCGCCTGCTACGCAAGCGACGCAAGTTCTAATCCCAGCGGGGCGTGTACCAATGAGTTTTTCTAAAAACTTAAGTACGCGGTGTGAAATCACTGTCACACCGCGTACTTTACGGTGAAGAGAAACATCGTGAGGAAACCTGCATATGTCTGAGAAGTATGTATAGTGTTTGAAACGGCAATGGACTCGTCTTCTGTCACGTCATATTCGATGAAAAGTGGGTGTTGTTATTACAACACCTCTGCCTACCCCTTCGGAGAATACAGCCGTGAGCATATGTATGTATATGTGATATTCATTGCCAGTCTCTGTAATTGGTGTCTTATATTAAATGTTGGTTAGAGGTGTTTTTAAAAAGCAGCTTTCTAGATGCGGTCTAAGGTTTTTAGTCATTTTCATGTTGATTTAGAGTTAGATTAATTTATTTTCATTGTTAATTGGGGGTCGTGAGGGAATGGACAAGTGGGGGAGGTATAGGTACACAATACACTCTTAGATGAAGCTAAGGGAAGCCCGCCAGGCAGGTTATGTTAACATAGAATGTTTAAGAGCATTGGAGCTCTATTTACAGTGTTGTGAAGGAGTATATATTGTTTTTGGAAAGATATTCCAATTGTCGATGGTATTCCTATATCTCTCCCCAGAGGATTAGAGGCCTAAGGATGGGATGGTTTTATATAAATAATTGCCTGATCTATAATAATGTCCACCTTATAATATAACAGTGACTTATATGTATAGTGCGGGGTGGTGTCGCATGACGTATCTGGGTAGTGAGGGAGGAATTATTGGTTACGTACCGGGGTTGTGAGGGAGGCATGTTAGGTCATGTCGCCAGGGGGTAGTGAAAGATAAATTACTTCGAAATGTCACCTCGTTAGTAATGGGCGGCGGCAACGGGGTAGTGAGGGAGGGGTGACGTACTGGGGTAAGTGGGTAATGAAAAGCTGAAAGGTACATCTAGTATAGATCGGGCAATGTATAAAATTAACTTGTAGGGCTAATATTTAGACCTATATTTGTGCTGTGAGACAGAAGATCAATCAGTCAGGGTATCATATTATTTTTAAAGTTCAAATTATATTAATAACCTCATTTACTGTTAATATATAAAGAAGTGGTCTGAGATAGAATTACATGGCACACCTAAGACAAGTTGTACTGAAAAGTGAACTTTATTTCGTTGTAATATGGAGTACTCTTAGTGCAAAATATTGCTCTGTAGTGCGGTGACGTAATTTTATCTTGGACGATCTTAATCTTCCATTTTGGTATAACATTTACATGTTGGACAGAAGTTTTACGTAATTCCAATAACGCTTATAATATTACTGCATTTATTTTTTTATTTAGTTTTCTATTTTCGACCTTACCTCACACGCAATTGAAACCAATTTGGTTCTGAATTTATAATTTTAATCCATTAATAATGTGCATTGAATTCAGCATATTATTATCCTGTGATTTTTCCATTACTTTACAGTTATTAAATATGTATATACAGTGCCTGAGACGGCGATGGACTCACTCTGTGTCACGTTGGCACTTAATCATATTCGGTGAAATGTGGGTGTTGTTGTTACAACATCTCTGCTTACCCCTTCAGGGACCCTTCTGAGATGGCGTGAGTATATTTATTTTATGGTTTAGTGCCAATGCGACAGATGGTGAGTATCGCCGTGTTATGCTGATAATTGTCAACACACATGAAAGTGGTTTATTTCGCGTGTGAGAAACGGCCTCTTTGCATTTCAATGGTTTTCTTAATTCACATTAACGAGATGTATTCAACATTCAAAACCTTATTACTTACGATGTCTCCTTCATTTTCCATTAAACAATAAAGGACAGAGTAATTTCTGACTATATTTGAATGTTGAATTAAGATCGCGTATTTTTCTGGGTTTTCGTTTTAAATTGCTAGCTTTTTATCTATTAATTGTAAACCTAATGCTTATTGTAATAAGTGTTACAATGGTGTGCACAATTTTGTTGTTAGTTTGTTTAGCACTCACTAATCGGTTTGAATGAGTCTCAATTATATTTCCACTTTATTTATTGTTAGAGTTTCGAGGTTAATTTCGCAAATTTGACTAAGAAATCTTCCTAAAATTCTGATATGCCAAATTTTACTTTAAACATACGTTCATTAAGGTTTACAATGGCGGAGATACGAGACGTGTTGTGGGTTCGTAATATGTGTAACATGTTGTTATAATATACATGAGCTTATAGTTTAAATAAATATTCCACGTAGGTACATGTAACGTAGACGTTTTGATAATATTTGTAAGTTTACGATACCCAAGATTAAACCTTAACCCCGTGAAATAAGACTTATTGTCAATAAAAGCTAGAACAATACTCCTACCAAGAGTTACTATCGTTTCCCTAATCTATACTAGCGTCTCCGCCAAATATTTGTATGAGAAATCGTACAGCGCCTCCCAGCGGTGACGTGAAGAACTAAAATATCTCATACAAGCGGACGACACGCGAATTCACCCGCGTACGTCTCGTTCCCGTGGGAGTACGGGGATAAAATACAGCCCATATTAATCAGTGATAATGTAGCATTCTAATGGTGAAATTTTTTTTTAAATCGAATCAATATATTTTAACCCAATTCGTTACAAACATACATACCTCTTTATAATATTAGTATAGACAAATATTTCGGGTGACGAGAGTATAGATTACGGAAATGGTGCAGAAGTGGTGATAAAGGAACCGTTTATATTATTTACTTTTAACAGTATAGAGTCAAGACATTAGGTGCCTTTTTTGAACTTAGAGCATCAGCTGGTGATACATATTAATTTAAAAATAAATAAATAAATACATTTACTATATCGCACCATCAGAACAATAGAGGCTCAACTCCAAATATTACGAGAACATAGGACAGATCCTAAAAATGTATGTTCTACCCCAAGTTTCTAAAAATCAGTTTTTTTTCATTTGTCGAATAAACACAACCTAGACTTGGAAGATTCGATGCTTATTTGATGATATGTGGAATATAAGACCATATTCATTAATGTCGTAAAATTTAATTGTCTTAAACCAGGATTTTTTTAATTAATATGTCCGCCAAAAAAATCGAGACTCTATATAGACGACTTGCTGTTAAGAAATTATTTCATATAATGTAAGGTACAGCGCAGGTGACAAAAAACCACCAGCTTTACGATGAAGGATAACTTTGTGAAGAAATGTTTACAGTGAAGGAATTCGAAGATACAATAGTAGCGTTTCTTCCTTTTGTTATGAGCTGACGTCTAAAGGTTGGAATATATTATCCCCGCGCGTTGATATTGCGATGGAACCTTGTCACAATAACAGCTGCGTGACGTCATCCCCCGCAAAAAATACAGACAGCAAAAAGGTTAATCTTCTTTTCGTGTGAGGTGTTGCCATCTCTTGTAAAAAAAAAATAACCTAGGGTTATAGGTATTTCTATTATATTATGCACCTAATATATTTATAGGTAAGAATTTAATTATAATTATTTTTTATTAAATTGCCTACTAATATTATACACGTGAAAGAAGTCTCGTCTGTTTAATACATTTTCAATAAAATCCCAACCTATTTTTTACGAAAATAAAAAGCTATATAAACACGTGGTAGAGGTACTCCATACACGTAAGCGCTGGCTGACCATGCGAACGGTACTGACAGTTCCACTACGTCACTAATATGGCCGCCAGTCGCAATATCAACGCGCGGGGCTTATACGAAATGTTCGTCGACAACTGAAATTCAACCTTGTTAAAAATACAATCTAAATAAAATTCAGCCTTATGACGTAAGGAATAAGGTTGCAAGCAAGGAAGTGTGCAGAGTGTCAACTGCGCTGTGCCAGCTGTTACACATTAATTATATCCGTATTACAAAACGGCCTAAAGTAACATTACTAGATCTGTCCCATATTGTACCGTTAGCGTCAGTGTCTTCAAATATATTTATATATTTCTGTTTATTGTTACTAGTTGTAAATATACAGTCAGCAACAATAGTGAATTGATATAACGTTCCAAAAGTATTGTATGATGCTGCAAATATAACTAACATGTTTTTTTCCCCAAGTTACTTTTGTTGCTGATGGTACGGTGATGTTCGTATTTGTGTTACCAGTGTTAATATATATTTATGTGTAGTTGTATAATAAGGCCCACGGCTGGACACAGGCTGATCTCTAGCGATATTGTTAAAATTACTTTTAATACTGAATAATAAAACTATTCTACACTTTTATTTTCATAACGATGTAACAAATGTTATTAACACATATTTAATATGATTTTTTTTATACAATCTCTAAAGCGTTCTGTTACTTTTTTTAATATAGTGCGCCAGAGTTAACTTGAGACTTGACCAGATGATTGACTCCAAAATTCAAAATATCTTTATTTGAATAGACTTTTAACAAAGTTGTTTCAAATTGTCAAAATAACATAATTATACACACAGACTTCCGAACCTGCCGGTAGCATGTATAATCTTCTTTACCGGCAGGTTCGGAAAGTTTCTTTTTCTGAGAAGAATCTGGCAAAAAACTAAGTAATTACTTTTTTTTTAAAAACCAATTTATAATTTGGAAGTAGTTAAAACTAGTGTTTCGATATTATTTACAAGGATTTTATCCATTCGTCGAGTAAGTAATCCGGTTCTTAATTAAAATAAATGCTTACTTGAAATGAAAGTACTAATACAATCCATTTATTAAGTATTAGGTTCTCAATAAAAAATAAATACAGTCGAATTGAGAACTCTTTTTATGAAGTCGGTTAAACGGAGTTATCTTTTGGCAGCGCGTTCCTACCTTGTGTCAAGTAAACGGTTGAAGTATCAAAGTATGTCAGCTTAGTGTCCAGTTTGGGTCGAGTCATGATGTGAGACAAATAGATGTGATATGTGCTAATGTTGCCGTCGGCTAGCGCCCGGCACTGTGTTGTTGCACCTGTGTTTTATAAATGTATAGACAATTAAACCTGCATTTTATTTCCTTCACTCCTCACAACTTCAAACAGCTACATATAAACAAAGATAATACAAAAATTCCAACAAATTTGTATTGCAGCTATTCAAATGATGCCTTCAGGGACAGATTTTATGAATATATGACCATATGACCTTGAACGGAAATTTATCTTTTGAAAATTTGACCTTTTTAGTAGATAACCTTTGAAAAGATGAGTTGTGGTATGGTTCACTTACCTTACCTGGGAAATATCGTTTATTCCAAGAGGCTAATAATATATTTCAGAAAGGTCAAAAGGTTTCGGAGCATTTGTAACCGAAGACAGTGCATGAAGAGAGAGAAGTCAAAATCAAAAATATCTTTATTCGATTAGAATTTTTACAAAACGCTTTCTAATCGTCAGAATGACATAATTTACAAGATTATACCGCCAGGTCCGGAAGATTGCTTTTACTGAGAAGAACCTGGCAACGAAACTCAGTAATTACTCTTTTTAAAAAAATATACAATTTTAAGAGTACAAAATAAATTGCTTAACAAACAAGGTCATGGACACAGGTCCAATGCACAAATGTCGATGAAACATAAGAAGTATCTAAGGATCGTAGCATGTGGCGAACCGTGGTCTCTGCCTACCCCCATGGGATACAGGCGTGAGCATATGTATGTATGTAGATTGCCCTGTGATGAATGAATTAATATTCTTACCTGATATTGTTTGGTGCATCATGTCGAAGAGAGTCATCGTCATCGATGAAAAATAAAAACTTGAAACGGTGTGTTTTAAAGTGAAACCTGATTTCCGTGGTAGTGAATTCAAGTCCTTGTAAAGTATTTGCGGTAACTTTTCTTTAAGTGTTATCTGATGTGAATTACACTAATCAAATGTAATGTATTGTTAATGTTTACACATTATGAACCGACGCCACGGGTCTACATTACTGGACAAGATTTATTGCAAGTGTACCCATTAGTGGGTGTCTCTTGACTGGTCGATCGACTCACCTCACGCTAGAGTTATACACATAAAAGTCAAAGTCAAAAGTATATTTATTCGATTAGACTTTTTATATATACAGGATTATACATACTACCGCCGGGTTCGTAAGGTTGCTTTTACTGAGAAGAACCTGGCAAGAAACTCAGTAATTACTCTTTTCAAAAATATAATACAATTTAAAGAATACAAAATAAATAATTTTATTTTAATAATAAGCGAGAAGTGTGAGGGCATGATGTGGTTTTTAAGAAGAGAATTTGTGTGTGTTCGAGAAGAAGGCAGTGGAAATTAGGATTTGTTCGTATGGCGAGCCTTGCCATAAGAGGTACCTTGTATGAGCAGAAATCTCAATCAAGTCTTTCCGTCTGCATGACGTCTTCAAATTACGCGCTCATAACCGATGACGGCACCTGTACGTTGTTTTACATTGGTCTCTCATGATATCAGATAAGTAAAGTAATAGTTATGTTTAGATACGTATCAGGCACGCGAGTAACTGAGTCATTAGCGCCATTGTCACCGCATGAGTGGAACTTCAGTGCTCGCAAGATGCTTTTACTGTTTGGTATCGTGTGTTATGTTGGTATCGGCATGGTAAGTTTTGATACTAGAGGGTTTTTTTCTCTTTATTTGGGATAAAAACAATTGCACTGATAGTATAGTTAAGATATTAGGACGAAAATAAGTTACTTACAATGCAACCAGCTGCGTTATCCACAACGAGGTTAGATGTGTGCAATGGTACGTCATAATTCAACTAAAATTTAAGCTTGATACAATTAGACAGAGATAATAAAAGTTACGGTAATGAAAAACTTAACAAGTAAACCTTATTGTAGTGCAAGAATGGTCAGAACGTGTTTTTTAAAAGATTTTGTATGTGTATACAACAAAGCTGTATAAATAAAAACTATATTTAACATATAGAAACAAAATGTAAAAGTTCTTACCGACACACGGTAAGCAGTTTCATAGATCTCTTTTCGTGCGTAAACTAACGTAAATTGTGATGAAATAAGTTTGTTCCCAAACGTTAAGTTGATCTGTTGGCAGAACTACTAGTTTTTTTATTCCATTAGTGTGTAGAAATAGTTAGAAATCGATACAAGGATATAACTCTAAATCTTGGTGTAATTTATAATGCGGAAATCGAGAGAAGTTAGATGAAAGAATGGGAGGTAAAGCTTGTAAATAGGTTTCATAATGACTGTTACAGATTCAAGCTTCTGATGGCAAGCATCCAAGAGTTGAAGTGATTCCCGTCATCGGTAATACCACTGGTAGGCCACGTACAACGTTAATAAAGTTATTAAATACATAATTTTCCGTCATGCCTTCCTGCACCGGGAGAAGGATAGAAACTTCGTAGTGTACGTTGAATTCAATCACCGGTGACCACTAGCTTTTTAATCCTACTGGAGTACAGGTTCCGTCACGAATTATAAGCGCGCATGAAAAATAGTGTCGATAGCGATGCCTGTATTTCTACGCGCTCGCTCCATTCAAAAATTACAACTGCGTATACAAGATCAGAGCATTACTAGCACATCTATAGGTACAGATAATGGAATTGTCTATTTGTAATTCCAAATTAATATCTTACCTACGTACAAAAAAAAACAATTATAAAATGTTTCCCTATCTGTCTGTCTGTTTGTTCCGGCTAAGCTCTGCAACGGCTGAATCGATTTTAACAAGACTTACTGGCAGATAGATTACAATGCTAATTTAGATTTAAGAAAAAAAATTGGGTAAGTACCGTGAAATAAAGCCACTCATGAAAGTAAGCCTAAGCCCACGCGGTTGAAACCGCTAAATGTGATTCAGCATTGATTAAAATTTAGATATGGTACAAATTACAGTGGACACGTCATCGTTGGTCCCACCGTCGACTGCCATAGTGTCGGGTCTGGCGGCGTACCCCGGCCAGCACCCGCAGCAGGCCGCCGTGCGCATGGTGAGCGCCGTCGGCGCCGTCAGCGGCTGCGGCGCCGTCGTCGTGCACGCTCGCTGGCTGCTCACCGCCGCTCACTGCACCACCAGGTCACTACTTACGTTACTGCGCTGGTCAGTCCAAGGGGGAGGAACCGTCACCACCCTGAGGGTTCATAAGATAGTTTTTCTAATTTCATTGATGTGCGATATAAGCTTGTTAAACCTTCACAATGTCCCCGATAGAGGCATGTCGGGGTATGTGGGATTTTTACCGCTCTAAAACCCCCCGTGTGGCCATTCTCAGTGCTCAGGGGGGACTTCGGGCCCTCTGACAGAGTAGAGAGATAGAGTCAACTCCTCGATTGCATCCCCAGGGGAGTGACAATAGTGGTCCGCGCAGGGCTAGTGAACATGACGACCCCCACGTTCTTCCTGGAGACCACCGAGTGGTACCAGCATCCCTCGTACGATGACGACAGGCCCAGCGTCATACAGCAGCATGACATCTCCATGATCAAGGTGCCACGTCCCTTCCCGTTCAGTCGTAAGTCTTTCACGTCATACTTGTGAACAGGGGAACTGTCCGGGGTTGCCATAGTTATCTGACAATCTATACTAATATTATAGGGAGAACTAGCGGACCAGGCAGACGTTATTCTGCATATCTAGCCTGATAGACTGCAGGGACATCTGCCGGGCTGTTCAGTGACGTTATGTACCTATGTTTGGTCACACCTGTATCCCATGGGGGGTAGGCAGAGACTACTGTTTGACATATTATACTACGGTTCTTACCTACATAATTACATAATTCGCATCGTCGACATTCATGAATCTTTTCATATATTTCCTTCGGGTAGTGGGTCAAATGTGACCTTAATGGAATTTGATCATTATTTGGTCATGATAGTTCTTCCTTGAAAGCCCTCTCTACCGATACATGCTTCGCTATAAATACCTTTACGCGTGCAGGCATGTTGCACCCCATCCGACTACAGCCGCCCGAGGAGGCCTATCGCGACTACGACCTGGACCTCATGCACGTCAGCGGCTTCGGACGAGTCTGGACTGGGGGTCAGTGTTCATACATATGCTCACGCCTGTATTCCCCGAAGGGGTAGGCAGAGGTGTTGTTATCACAACACCCACTTTTCACCGAATTTGATTAAGTGCCAACGTGACAGATGGTGACTCTATCGCCGTCTCAGGCACTATACATACGTCTTTGAATTACTTCTCAGACATATGCAGGTTTCCTCACGATGTTTTCCTTCACCGTAAAGCACGTGGTGTGAAATCACTGTACGTAAGTTTTTTAGAAAACCTCATTGGTACAGGCCCCGCTGGGATTCGACTTGCGTCGCTTGCGTAGCAGGTGACTGCTCTAACCCCGAGGCCACCACGGCTCCTCAGTGTTCATAACATTATTATATTCAAACCAGCTTCACCATTAAGGAAACTTTCTCACCTTGATAGTAGTCCATCTGTCCGAGTACCTGAACCTGGCGGTAGCATGTATAATTATGTCATTCTGACGATTTGAAAGGCTTTGTAAAAGTCTAATCAAATAAAGATATTTTTGACTTTGACTTTGACTTTGAGTTTTTCTCCGGTCGTAACGGTTCCGAAGTGGGCTCAGAAGGACAAGACGAGTATATGCACCTGTGTTTTGCACCTCAATATATCCTGCCTAATTGACCGCTTCCATCATCATCATCATCATCACAATTAAGGAAAATGACGCAGATCTGGGTCTAAATAGGCCACTTTGGAAGAAACAATGTGATGAGAATATGAATCATAATATGTATTGCACATAAGTGACCATTTTGTAATTTCGATGATGAATCATATTCAGGTCACATTATGATTCTCCCAAAGTGACCTTTTTTAGACCTACAGGAGGTTCAATCCAGTTATCCATAAATCAATCTTAGCAGATGAATAAAATTGAAGTGTTTGTAATTTCAAAATATCAGCTTTTTCTAAATGCTTATAAAAGTTTATACAGTACGGACACTAAAAAAAAAACAATTTTTGTTTTTATGTTTAATTATATAATATTGTTAATTTATGTCTGTTTGTTTGTTCTGGCTAATCTCTGAAACGGCTGGACCGATTTTAACGGGACTTTCACTGGCAGACAGCTGATGTTACAAGAAGTAACTTTATTTAATAAATAAGCTTCCGCGAAATAAAATACAACACACACAGTTAGTACCTATGGGATTCGTATGATGATGTAGTGGTATGTGTGTAGGAGTGACCACGGAGGAGCTGCACTGGGTGTACCTGCGGGCCATCTCCAACGAGGAGTGTCGCCGCACCTTCGGCACCATCGTCACCGACACCACCGTCTGTGCCAAGTACTACGACCTCGTCTCCCAGTCACCTTGTCAGGTATGAAAATGGAAATAAGGATTTGGAAACCTATATCTTACAAATAAATAAAACTGAAGTGTCTGCAATTAACAGCTTTTTGCTTCTTCACACACTCCTCATTCTTCTGCCCAATATGTATTAAAATAACGCCTAACAAATTAATTTAGCAATACTCGCTATGAACACACATTTTTTGTTTGTTGTAAGATGTAAGTTGTAAGATGTTATTGAAATATCTTATTGAGCAATTCTTGTATAAATGTATATCAATGTATAAAAAAAAAACTTCATCACTTCTCTGTCTCTACTCGGATTATCCATGAATCGGACACAGAAAATTTCATGAAAATCGTTGGAGCCGTTTCCGAAATTCAGATTCTATATATATACCGTATTTTTTTTTACATTATTACATATCAGTCCCATCGGACTCTTACTTTGTGCTACCAAGTAAATTCTAATCATTCGTCAAACCCTGATTAACAAACAAAAAAAGTAAGGAAATGAAGTTACGAGGTATTGCAGGGAGACAACGGCGGGGGTCTCGTGCAAGTGGATTCTGAAGGCGGGCAGTGGCTCGTGGGGATCGCCGTGTTCATGGCGGGCGGCGAGGACGGCTGCCACTCTGGACATCCTGCTGGTAATTAGTACAGGGCCTTTAAGCTCTTAATGCCATCATAACGCTGTGTGACAGTGACAGATGTATACATGTCATATACATCTGTTTCATGATAAGGTTTAACTTACATGGCACTAAGAGGTCATGGTAGAGCCCCTGGTCCCGTCAGGACCTATGAGCGCGTACCTTGATTGAGCAGTAGTCATTTTATCAGTATGTCTCTGTCTGTGTGTATGGCGCACATGGGCACCTCAACTATTTTCGATTAGCGCTCATAACTTTTAAAGGCATCTGAGGGCCGGCTATGATGATCATAGCCGGCCCTCAGTACGCGCCGCTTAAATGATTAAGCGGCGCGTATTAATAACTTCTTAGCTTTGACGTTTAATTTTACGGTACAAAATTGAAATGTCAAAGCTCAGAAGTTTAAATATATATAACTCAAAGGTGACTGACTGACTGTCTGACATAGTGATCTATCAAATTACAGCCCAAACCACTGGACGGATCGGGCTGAAATTTGGCATGCAGGTAGATTATGACGTAGGCATCCGCTAAGAAAGGATTTTGATATAACTTAGATTATATATATAAAGATTTGATAAACTGATGGTGGTGGGCCCCATGTAAGTTACTTATAAAATGTATTTTTAGGTTTCTTGCGAGTAGGTGCTTACCACGACTGGCTGACCGAGGTCTCCGGCGTGGACTTCCGAGGCCGGGAGCAGACACAGGACATCAATAACTTGGAGATTAATATTAAAGTGAAAATAAGAGTTAACGATGAAGTTGTCAGGAAGGATGTGGAGGCGTATGTATAGGTGTTGTGGCAAATATATCGTAAGTTTCGTACAAGCTTGTTATTATTTATTTTTATAAGCAATGTCTGCAACGCGCACGTGACGCCCGTGACATTGCAAGCGTCAATAAGTTCCGGTACTTTCCTATGTAGGTTTAGCCAAAGTAACATTCTATCGCGCTTGCGCTAATAGAAACGATAAAGAATATATGGGAACGATAATAACGGGCTGTTTAGATACTCTATAGAACCGTGGTGGCCTTGAGGTTTGAGCAGTCTCCTGCTACACAAGCGACGCAAGTTCGAATCCCAGCGGGATACGCTCACGCCAGTATTCCCCGAAGGGGTAGGCAGAGATGTTGTAATCACAACACCCACTTTTCACCGAAGATGATTAAGTGCCAACGTGACAGATGGTGAGTCCATCGCCGTCTCAGACACTTTACGTACGTCTTTGAATTACTTCTCAGAAATATGCAGGTTTCCTCACGATGTTTTCCTTCACCGTAAAGCACGTGGTGTGAAATCACTGTACATATTTTTTTTAGAAAAACTCATTGGTACAGGCCTCGCTGGGATTCGAACTTGCGTCGCTTGCGTAGCAGGCGACTGCTCGAACCCCGAGGCCACCACGGCCTATTGTTTGTGTTCTATGATAATTAGTTGACTGGTAGAAAATGCTATAGCATTTAGTCCACCTTTATACTTTTGTGCATAGTGTAAATAATAAATGGATGCAGATAAGCAATAATGTGTCAACCCGCATAAACTTGGTTTTGAGAAAATGGCGTCTTAAGATGATTGTATACGTGATTTAAGATTTGTTTTATGACATAAATCCATTTTTTACGTACTTTTATGTTTCAGATGACTTGAAACACTTTTTTAGAATGTTAAATACGTGATGCATTATCAAAATATATCAAAACCTTTGAATTTGACTTTTTGTGGGTTGACACATTATTGCTTATCAGCATCCAAATATGGATAAATGTTGTATCATACAGTGAACCTCACAGAAACTAACACATATGATTTCACAAACATCACCAATATTTAGTTCCTAGACTTTCCGTGTGGATAAAGTCATCTGTATTTGCATTAAAAGCATTTGATAACAATATCATAATTATAAAGAAAGATAGACAATCAAAAACGTGATATAGAATAACCACCATCGAGATTATCGACCTAAATCAATCGATTGTTCAATTATCACGTTTGGTCATAAGCGTACCTACCTATTAACTAGATTTTTTTCGTGATTCTTTAAATAATTTTTATTTATTTAAGTACATAATAACTAATAAGTAGCTAAAAACTAATTACAAGTAGAAAACTTGGCCCAAATCGGTGTCTCTCGGGATCGTGCCAAGAAGGCTGGCAGCATTGCCACGTTGAATAGCAATGCGGATTCTCTGAGCGAGAAAAGCCCCAGCCCGCTTGTCACGAGAGGCTTCTACCAGACGACGTGCAACCTTTTGTTAATTGAAAATATGCTCACGCAATCCCAGAAAGATTCCCGAAGGTGTAGGCAGAGGTTTTGCAATAACAACACCCACTTTTCACCGAAAGTGATTAAGTGCTAACGAGACAGATAGTGAGTACATCGCCGTCTCAGGCATACGTTTTGGCATTACTTCTCAGACATATGCAGGTTTCCTCACGATTCCGCACTTAAGTTTTTTAGAAAAGCTCTTTGGTGCCCATAGACCACTATTCGAATTTGCGCCCCTTGAGTAGCAGGCGCCTGCTCAAACCCCACAGACACCGCGGCTCTTTATTTATTATTAATCGATGATATTGATAGCTTACTAGCGGACCTCACGCGGTTTCTAGTGCGTAGTTCTCGTTCCCGTCAGATTACTGGGATAAAATATAGCCTATATTTATCAGTGCATTTTTAAAATCAGTCTAGTATTTCTTGAGCCAATTCGTTACAAACATGCATAAAACCTGTCGTCTTTATAATATGTATAGATGTTGTTCAGTAATAATGTAGCATTATATCAGTGTAAATTTCAAAATCGGACCATTTGATTTTGAGTTATATATCAATCTACCTGCATCTATATGTATAATACTACCTGTATAATATAAATGGATGTAAAATACACAAAGAATATCGAAATATCGGCGCGCATTGGATTTTCAAAGGGGTAAGCATAAAAATTCATGCTTAATTTCTATTAGGGTAAGAAGGCAGGTAAGTACATATCTATGGGACGCATAGATAAATACGTTTTGGTATAGACACGCACACACACGACTCGAGTGTATTCAGTCATCACAAATGGTAAGCACTGCTTATCTGCTTATATGGAATGCACGCCCCTATTCCTCAAGCTATTGAACATAGGAATTGAAAAGATAGGTACTAAAGGTATGGGTTATAGTTTTCGTAGTATTGACGTTATCACGCAAATCTATCTATTATGGTAAATCACGCTTCTATGATCTAAACAGTGGATTAACATCACAACTCTATTCCGATGCGATAAGATCGTAAATTTGCGATAAAGTTATATCTCGGAATAGGAAAACATATAGATTTTACCCTTGACTCCTGGGATCTTGTAAGTGATACGACTGCTCCCAGGAGATACAAATAGACCTATTTCTCCAGTGAGAGCTCGACTCAACCCACAATCACCTTATTTGCGAGACAAGTTTATTAACTGGATCTCGAGGATTGCTCAATTTAATTATATTTGACCGAGCATTGCTCGGTTTCTTTTCAATGACGATTTCTCATATATGTATGCTGAAAAAAAATAAGAAAAAATTTAACTGGTGAACGTCAGTCTCGAACCGGGGTACTTTAGAAAAACGATGTTTTTGAAGATGAAACCTAGGTAGATCTAATTTATGCCCCTGAGACCTACACACAAAGTTTCATGAAAATCGTTGGAGCCGCTTCCGAGATTCAGATTCTATATATTTATACAAGAATTGCTCGTTTAAAGGTGCTAAATACATAAACGAAAGAAAGAGTAACTACATAGAAACCATAGTGCTGATAAAAGTGTCGAGAGAGGAATACTACTCCGCTTTTAGTCAACTTTAAAAAAAAAGGAGGTTAGCAATTCGACTGATTTTCTTCTGATCAATTTTTGTTTGTCTGTTATACCTAAACGTTAAACTAGTACCTACACGTTTGCAGCACCGAGTTTTACTGGTTGATGTAAATAACTACATATCTTTTTGTTTTCAACTTGCTTTTTATTTTATGACAAAACGTCAAGTTTTTTCTTTTGTGGAAAAAGTTATTTTTTAGTGAGTAAACAGAAACCGAGCACAGCTCGGCCAACCAGGTTCTTAATATTAAGCGCACATGAAACCACTTAGGGAGTATTGATAAAAATGAATTCGAAAGGGGAATGAAGTGTAAGTGCGTATCTATCTTTCAAATACCTACTAAATACTTATTAAATACTAAAGAGCCGTGGTGGCCTTGAGGTTTGAGCAGTCGCCTGCTACGCAAGCGACGCAAGTTCGAATTCCAGCAGGGCCTGTACTAATGAGTTTTTCTAAAAAAACTTATGTACAGTATTTCACACCACAAGGAAAACATCGTGAGGAAACCTGCATATTTCTGAGAAGTAATTCAATGACGTATGTAAAGTGTCTGAGACGGCGATGGACTCACCATCTGTCACGTTGGCACTTATCTTCGGTGAAAAGTGGGTGTTGTGATTACAACACCCCTGCCTACCCCTTCGGGGAAAACAGGCGTGAGCACATGTATGTATGTGTACTAAATAACTTGTGGTCAGACACTTTTTCAGAGCGAATTAGTTCTTCGTTAATATCGTACCATTAACGAATACTTACTTCTTTTCAACATGTTCCTTCATAGCTCTCGGTCGGACCGAGTCGCGGTAAACATCAAGTGCTCTATAAATCACGCGCTATCGCCCTCTTATCAATAATTACAATGATTTGACGTTAATTCCTTCTATTATTGCCGATTATTCCTTAATAAAGGCGGGCGTGGTCGGCGCAGGAGCAGTGATTTCTAAAATGTCGTTCAAAGCGGCATTTATAATATTCGCTCTGACTTTGGTTCAGGTAAGATGGATCGGACAGTTGTAAAGTTCTTAAGAGCATAATTTGCTGTTTTTGAAGTTTCTAAGAGCCTAAGTTGCTAGGTTCAAAAATGTGTATGATTCAAGATATTATTGAAGCAGATTATTATGAGACGAGAATTTTTTTCTCATTACAACCCTGAGTTATATTCAGAAAAATAACTTATACCAGTGTCTACTTTGCTGAAAGGAATATTTGGACCTGCTTAGGTACTTTTATTGGGTCTTATCTTCCCATGTAATGAAATGCAAAGAGCTGAAAATATCTTAATGAAATTGAGTCAGTCAAACACCAAATAGGTACTGGTTCGTTTTAGTAACTTGACCGAAAATTATCACTACCCAACTACATTTTTACAAAACCTAATTTCCTCAATAAATTCCGTGTTTTATTTATAATTTTTATTTTTATTATATTTTTCTTTTTCAATAATTATTCAATGTCAATTACACAAATTTATCTGTATTATCATTCTGAATCTTCTTAAAATTCTGAATAAGCCTAATGATTAATTCGAATACTGTCATAAATTATTATTAGTGGAAAAATTAAGTATAATTTCCTAGAATCAATTTTTTTATATTTAAAAAGACCTCTTAATTAAATTCTGAATTCATATATTACTGAAGTAGTTAGAATTTCCTACCTGGCTCCAGGTTTATTTGTAAGGAGTGTTATTAACAAATGACAATTACAGGTGTTTGCTAGTGATAGTGAAATAACCCCGAGTTTCCTCGAAGATGGTAAGTTTACTTTTAACTAATTACCTAATAACATTATTTATTTATTTACAAATCAGCACGACAGCATCAATCACGCTAATGAGTCAATACGTTATATTTCTACCGCGACTTCGCGTGGCATAATTTTCCAACGGTTGAAGTCAAAACTGAAAAAAAATTTCAATTATATTTTTAATAATGTTATGGCCTGCGCTTTCCCTGAAATGAAAGCGAGCCATTGATAGAATGCAGTAGCCTCTTACCATCAGTACCCCTATCACAATATATACTACTAATGGGACATACAAGCGTAGGTACGGACTGTATCTCCTGTACCCCTATCACGAGTTTGCCACCGTTTTCGTAAACTATATACATACAAATATTGCGAGTGACGCTAGCGAGTATAGATTACGAAAACGGTGGCAAACCCGTGATAGGGGTACAGGAGATACAGTCCGTACCTACGCTTCTATGTCCCATTAGTAGTATATATTTTTTAAATGTGAACAATAGTGATGTGTTGGTAGATGTGAACTCTCGCATCTTGTCCGGGTGGGAGGCAGCCCCCGGGCAGCACCCGCACCAGGCGTCGCTGCGCATGGTGGACCACTCGGGGGGCGTGTCCTCCTGCGGGGGCTCCGTCGTGCACCGCTCCTGGGTCGTCACCGCTGCTCACTGCACTGCTGGGTAACACTAACTCATGCAATTACATATTAATACACTCCACTAGATTTAACAAGCGTATTCCACTAATCAGGCATCTATAAGAGCCGTCATTAGGCATGAGTACTACTATGCAGTAGTAATTTTATAACTCTGTCTCTGTCTGTATAGCGCGACGCGAAAATATACATGGGCAGTTGTTGACCGTTATGTTTCTACTCAGAAGGCTGGATTTCGAACTTTTTCGACATTCATAAGTGGCTTACCAGGGCCTTAACTGAATAAAATCATTTTCATTTTCATCATCCTTTTTATCTTCATTAAATTTTTATTTTTATTATTACCTTACATACATATGCACCTGTATTCCCCGAAGGGGTAGGCAGAGGTGTTTTTACCTACTTTTCACCGAATTTGGTTAAATGCCAACGTAACAGTTGGTGAGTCTATCGCCGACTCAGGCACTATGCATGTACGTCTTTGAATTACTTCTTAGCAATATGCAGGTTTCCTCACGATATTTTCCTTCACCGTAAAGCACGTGGTGTGAAATCACTGTACATAAGTTTTTTTAGAAAAACTCATTGGTACAGGCTCCACTGGGATTCGAACTTGCGTCGGTTGCGTAGCAGGCTGCTCAAACTGCTCAAACCCCGAGGCCATCACGGCTCTATTTATATTATCATGTCCATTTTCAATGTGTCCCGCCCCCCAGCCGACCCACGGTGGTAGTACGCGCAGGCGCCGCGAACATCACGACACCAGCGTACATCTCCGAAACCATCGAGTGGTACAACCACCCCACCTACGACAATGACCGCCCTCTGGTGGTGCAGCCCAACGACATCTCTATTGTTAAGCTGGTGCGCCCGCTTGTCTACTCTGGTAAGCGACATTCAAAAAGTTCAGAAGCCGTCACGAGCTTTGAGCGTTCAGCGAGGGATAACAGACTTGTGAAGTTAAGCAACCCTAGCCAGAAAATGGATGGGTGACAGCCCGGGTCCCCTCCGTGTTCCGGTTGCCAATTTATCATCTTTGGCAATCGTTACAGGTCAGTTGGTGGTCAAAAATAGTCTGACAACTGGTTTAACCCAGATAACAGATTTTTTCTCGTCAAAAGGGTTGCGAAGGTCAGATGGCAGTCGCTTCGTATAAAAATGAGTTGGATCAAGTGCCGACCCCAACAATGTATGGGATAAGTCAAGGGAGATGATGAATTGTATGAAATGTGGGTCCGATCAAACTCTTGCCACAGTTCTACTATCTACAAACGGGTTGTCATTAAACCAATCATGGATTCGGCAACTCTTAATTTGCGACACCTACTTCAACAGTGAAGGAATACGTCGTGAGGAAACTTAATACCATTTTTTTAAATCGAATTACTTGAGAAAATCATGCCTTAGAAATAGCGCCAGACTCATTTTTATTTACATTTCTACTGGTCCCGTCACGACCTATGAGCCATGTCCTTGAATGTAGTCATTTTATGGCGCGAACTAAATACATGCGCAGACTTTACCTCCCACTAGATTCACTGAGTGCTCATAGCGAGAAACGTATTCTATCAATTCAAATCAAATCTTATTGGTACTAAATCTGGACTTATAAGTCTGTGAAGTGTCAAAACCTCTGTTTATTCCTTTGAAGGCTTAACAGTAATTTTGTGTGAACCCAGACCTAGTGCAGCCGATCCTCGTGCAGTCCAGAGCTGAAGCCTTCAGGAACTACGATGCGGAGATTGTCTACACCAGCGGCTACGGAAGAGTTTGGACTGATGGTGAGTAATACCTTCGTTATGTATCTTTGAAACCGTTTACCAACAGACAGATTCAACGAGAACTGGACCCTCTGCAAACCGTGCAATAGCTGTGTTAATTGAGCAGCAGGTAGTGTATACCTCATGATGAGTGGAAATATAGATTTCCTTATTTTTGGAGTTCATAGATTTTTCGATTGAAACTTAATTTCTGCCCGAGCATTCCAATATGGTCTACGTTGTAGATTTCTGAGCTAATATCAGTCCTTGACTCCACAGGAGCCACATCGGAGGTCCTGAACTGGGTGTACCTGCGCGCCACATCCAACCCGACGTGCGCGTGGACCTTCGGCTCAGCTCTCATCACTGACAACGCCATCTGCGCAGGATTCTACAATGTCACATCGCAGTCTCCTTGCAGTGTAAGATAGATTTCATCTGAAAGTTTGCTAACTTTATACTGGCTTTACTTGTCAGGTTAGCAATAAGGCAAAGAAAGCAGGAAGGTCAAAGGTTGACTTGCATATAGGGACTTTATTCGAGCTAATTTCTCTCTCTTCCTCTCTTTCAGCAGCTAGTAGAAATAACGTTTTACAGGATTTACAGAACTTGTTAGCTATCCCCAAACTGGTTATTAATGAGTTCCAACACTCTTTGTGATACGGATTTCAAATGGAATGGACATAGTTTTTTAGTCTGAGTTTGGTCTCGTCTTGGCAGAGCCGGATTTAGCCTATCCGGGCCCCTTGGCAATGCAATTCTCTGGGCCCCTTTCTTTTACTCTTCTGTATTTCCGACTAGGACTCACGGGGCCCCTTGGCATTTGCCTAATTCGCCTTACGGGTAATCCGGCCCTGCGCTTTGGTTTCAATCATGTTTTGTAAGTTTGTTTGAATTCATTCTCACTTCTCCAGGGTGACAGTGGCGGTCCTCTAGTGCACGTGAACTCTGAAGGAGTTCCGATCCTCATCGGAGTGACTTCATTCGTAGCTGGCGGCACCCATGGCTGTCATTCTGGGTTCCCTGCCGGTAAGATACTATAAACAACTATATTTAATTTACTTGTAGGCTATATATACCACTTAAAATAGAGTTAAAATACCACTGTTGGAAAACAATGGATTTTAACTATTATTTAAATAAATTAAATAAATAAGAGTAAGCAAATTCCACAGAATATGATTAAGCGCCAACGTGACAAAGGGTGAGTCCATCGCCGTTTCAGGCACTTTACATACGTCTTTGAATTACTTCTCAGACTTATCTCACATGCATCTGCTCAAACTCATCTGCTCAAATTGATTTGATTTAATTATTATGACAGACATTTACACAGAATATCTCTCTAAGCTAAGATAAATATTTCTAGTTGGACCCAGATGTTTTATACTATAGGTACACTATAGTGAAATATAATAATAATCAAACACCTATCTGTCAATGCAAGTTGCTGCTGAAATTGATCTTAACTCGATAAAAGGATTTGCCCACAAATGCTTGGAAAAACGTAATTTAGATTATATCTTAGGTAGCCTGCGTTTCAGAAGCACTGCCAACATTACATTTTAAATAAATTGATAGAGATCTAACGATTATAAATGTGTGATAACTATTGCAAGTTCATACAGTGGGCAAAAAAATACTTACATTATGTGTGTGTACCCATACACCTTTTAGGTATGCCTTCTTTATACACATTCACGTAGGTAGCGTACATCTGGCGTTATGAGTTTTGAGCGCTGGTCTTGAAGCGCAGTAATATTACAAACATTAAAAAGCGAACAAATACACACTCTAAAAACTATTCCGTGACAAAAGCTGACATTAAATTCTTGTTTCAAAATGGTTTTTTTAGAAAAAAATCCGTTCTATCCAGGTTTCATCCGCCCCGGACCTTTCCAAGACTGGTTCACAGAAATTACGGGCTTAGATTTCGAGAACCTCAACGAAGCGGAAGAGACGACCACTCAAGCTCCAACCACCACTACGTTAGCACCGACTACCACTACACTAGCCCCAACCACGACTACACTAGCTCCAACCACGACTACATTAGCCCCCACTACTACCACACTAGCCCCAACAACAACTACAGTAGCCCCAACCCCTGAACCTGAAGAGGAAGAAGATGACGATGATGACAGTGATGAGGATTCCGATGAACTGGACCCTGAACTAGCTGAACTCATAAAGAGGCTGGAAGTTAAGGTCAAAGTCAAGGTCAAGATGAACAAATACGTCACCAAGAAGAAGATTCACATTCAGAAGGATATTCCATAAAAAAAATATTATAATAAGTGCCTATTAATCTTGAGTGAATAAATAAAAAAATATATGTATTTGTTACTTATTTATTTCGCTCTGCAGTATACCAGTATCATAAAATTCATAATATACTGATTAGACAACAAAGGAAAGGAACATCCATTGCCGTTTGTTTTTCTTTTGCCATGAGGAATTCTCTTAATAAGTATGCTCATGGTAATGGAATAACTCTTTGGTGAATAATAAAAAGAAGTACCTGAAAATACTTCTTCCAGAAGAGCTGGCAGCACTGAACATAACTTAAATGTCACAATAATAAGTTATGTCATCTATCTACGACTTGTCTGTCTATCTGTCATTCGTAAAGTTTCTCATAGAACAGTGGAGATGGGTTGATTTGTGATAATTTTTACAAACTTTATGTGCAAAATTCACTTTTGAAATGAAATGGAGGGATCAAATGATAAAGGTAACTCAGACAAATATGGCAACGTTAAAATGTCGATATTTGCTTGATAGAAACATGTTGTTTAGGGTGTATTTGTCACTAAGTATTTTGTGTGGGCGAAGCTGTTTTCCTGTGAATTATCTTTTGTTTGTCCTCGCCTGGCTTATTCATACTTTAATGCTAAGTTTCAACTTAGTTTCCAGAACTTATCTCAAAGAATACAGTCAACATTTTAGATGCAATCTTTATAAGCTGTTTGACACTTAAAAGCAATGTTTCACTTATAATGTTTACTTCCGTGTTTTACACAATTCTAATGCGATTTTGAAGGATTTTACAAGTTCTTGGAATCTGATTTGGTTTTATTTTTCGTCTTTAGCACCTTCCAAGCATTTTTTAATAATAGTTAAACTTATCTCAGGCACTTAACTTTATTATTTTTGTTTTATTAAAACAATCAAGAAGTATGTTTTGAACAAAGAGTATTACTTAAGTTCCACCTATTTTACCTCTCAGATTTACTTATGATCTCTGTCTCCATTTTAAAGAATGGAGCTTATTGAAGCACACAGGATAGGTTAAGGAATATATAGAAGGGATAAATATTACTGATTACCTTGTTAAAATATATTATGTAACTAGCCCTGTAGTTTCACCCGCATAGATTTAGAGTTGATTCCCGCGGAACCCAAATTGTTTTTTTTTAAAAAAAAGTAGCCTATGTTACTCCTTGTAACATTAGCTAGCTTCCAGTGAAAGTCCTGCTAAAATCGGTTCAGCCGTTTCAGAGATTACGGAACAAACAGACAGACAGAGAAATAAAAAATAGATCTTTTATGTCAGTACCATATATACTTTCATATGTATTTAGTGCAAACATTTTATTGGTTGTAAATACAATTATTTTTCAGAATCATTAAACTGTGCGGGGTGTCTGAACGACATTGGTGGAGATGACTATGTATCCGCGCTGGGCCAGGACTGGCACAAAGACTGTTTTCGGTAAGACTATACCTTCTTCCCACAGTGGGTGGAGAACCCTTAACTTATCCAATTCAATTTATTACTCAGCCCTAATTTTAACTAATAAAGTGCCGTGGTGGTTTTGGGGTTTGAGCAATCGCCAGCCACGGAAGCGACACAAGTTCAAATCCCAGTCGGGCCAGTATTTATGACTTTTTCTGAAAACTGATGTGCAGTGATTTCACACCACATGCTTTACGGTGAAGGAAAACATTGTAACCAAAAATTTATTTATTCGATACTTTTCACAAAGTATTTTCAAATCGTCAGTATTAAATGATTGCACAAGATTTATTGTCAGGTGCGAAAGGTTTACGGAGAAGAGCGGCCAAGAAACTCAAAAATATTATGAATTAAAATCTGTTTCTTAAATATCTATCTTTATATATGTAATTATATTTGCTTTGTTTTTACTTGATGTTAATAATCTTAATGTACACTCAGTTCATACCTCCATTGTTCAAGGGTTATTCTTGGATGTTAATTACAATATCAATAATCTAATGTTTAATTAAATACATTATATTATATGTTAACTAGTTGTTATGATATATATAAGGTGGCCTTAAAACTTTGAAAAAAAAAATACACTGCTATCATAAAGAGCAAGGATTTGTATTTTTGTGTGTATGTTTGTAATGAATAAACTCAAAAACTACTGAGCCGATTTGAAAAATTCTTTCACCATTGGAAAGCTACATCATCAGCGAGTAACATAGGCTTTTATCCCCGTACTCCCACGGGGACGGGAACTATGCGGTGAAGGGTGAGACCGCGTGACGTCCGCTAGTATATTTCATATATTTGTGTCTAAACAGTGGGAAATACTTAACTACTAGTTATACAAACTCTAGTCCATAAAATACAGTATCTTAACAAATAACCTATTTTAAATCTTTGCCTGTCTGGGCTGTCTGTTTGTTTTGAACCAATTTCATATATATCTGTACTTCTGTACTTATATTATAAAAAGAAAATATACTAAACTAAGCAATATTATGGGTTCTTATTCTATTATTATTATGGGGTAGGCTATATTAATAATCAAGTAAAATTAGGGGTCCCTAATAAAACGCGGGCGGAATCTTGTTTTATAATTTGCATGTTTTAATGTAGGTGCTCTGCGTGCGACGACGCGCTGTCGTCATGGTACTTCGAGAAGGGCGGGCTTCTCTTCTGCCAGAACGACTACTGGGCGCGCTACGGGGAGAGCTGCCAACAATGTGCACAGGTCAGTATTTTGACAATAGTATAATAGACGTGCACGCTCATGTGATTTTGGCGACCAGCAGGGTACTACGTTGGTCCTTGATTGTGATCCAGGTGATAACCGGTCCGGTGATGTCAGCGGGCGAGCACAGGTTCCACCCGGAGTGCTTCTCGTGCGTCGCCTGCGCCGCGCCCATCGAAGACGGCGAGAACTACGCGCTGCTCGAGAGGTCGCACTTATACTGGTAAGACTGGTAACGGACTTATTCACGACTACCCTCAAATAACAGATATTTTTTTTAAATTTAATGATACACGTCTGCACATAGAAGGTTTTGTATTTTGATTTGTTGAGAATACGTCGGCTTCTCTCAGGCTGTTATCCTCGAGACGTTCCGTCGTACAGAAGATTACAGCCAAGTACATCTTTATTATCATCATATTCAGGCCACATGCACCCACTGTTGGGTATAGGCCTCCCCTGTGACACGCCATTGCTCTCGGTCCCGTGTTAGTCTCGACCACAGTTTCCCAGCCTGCGCGATATCGTCGGCCACCGAGCCTCCCGAGGTCTGCCCGCTTCCGTCTTCTCGTAATGACATCTTTTTATATATCTTATTGGAAGACAAGAGTGATGGATAGTAGTTTAGTGGAATATTCCATCGTCTTCGTTGTTTTGACAACGCGAAAAAAGTTATCGACTACTCACATCGGCAGGCTTGTCTTGACAGATAGACGGACAATGAAGTGAGCCTATGAGGGTACAGATCTCTGAAATAATGTTATTTTTGTGTGATGAGGGTGCTAATAGTTTGATTTGTTAGTGGGCCGTGCTACCATTCGGGTGGCGCCCGACGTGGGACTCACGCCATCCGCGCCGTGGAGCTGCCTCCCGCCGCATTACGACTCGCGCCCGCCGACTGCGGCGCGCTCACACTCGCCGAGTGAGTATACTCGCTTCAACTACCTTATTTTTAGGACTATATATTATATGACAATCAGGGATAATGTGTCTTATTACTAATGCGAAAATTATTGAATTCGGTGCATCAGTTCTGAAGATAACATCGAAACAAACACATTATTTTAGTTCTCTATGTCCTGTGTTCTGTTGTGCAAAATTATAGTTAGTCCACGACGACTGAAAATTACTCGTAGTACAACACAAAAAGGTGTGCTAATTAATTCGAACCTATATGCTTAACGAGACGTAAAAATTAATTCACATATGACTTGTCATTGTGCTAGCTTGGGTGTAAATAGTTTACAAAAATGCAGGTATATTTACAACTTCATCCAAAACTCACACACAACATCATAATATAATCAAAGGCGTTACTAACATTGTTCATGATTAATATTAATAACCTGCCTTTGAGGACAAAATCAAAGTAACCGTTTCACATTTTTACGCACCATTTGCACTGTTTATGGAACGAGAATGCAGAGATGTCATCGTACCCAAATGAGCAAAGAATATTATGAAGTTGTTGATAATTTGTATGAGAAGGATTTCATGTACATATTGGTTATCTGAGGGACATGTAAATGTCGGGCATACAGCTCCCAGTGCCGTAAGGTGTCGATGGCTGCGCGGGCGCTGCTCCGGGCAGCACTGGCCGCCTGTCTACAACTCTCCTGTCATAGGTACTTACCGTAGTCTGTACATAAGCATTCTAAATGCTGTAAGCTTGCTTGTATACACGCTGCATGTAAGGGCAATTATTCTGAATTCATTAAAATAAATACATAGGTACTGAAGGTAGCGATTCGCGATGGCGAGAGGTTAATCGCGATTGTTTTCAATAGCAGACGATGGCACCGATTCCGACTCGCTTGTAATTCGCCTAGATTCAGGCGCGACCAATCGTGGTAGATATGGTTGAATCGATGGAAAATTATACCGACACCAAATGTTTCGATTGTTGAAATAACTCGCAATCGCTTATCGCCAATTAGAAGGCAAGCACCGTCAGTCATTAAAACCGCGATCTATAATCGAGAAATTAGCTTACTATCGCTGTTTTTATGCCTCTCAAATAACGCGTGGAAACCACCCTAAGCTAGTTGTAACAATTCGTTGTGTGTGTGTTTATCATGTCAACTAGTTGAGGTAAACTGATTTATGTATCATTGGACGATGGTGTCGTTTCGCTTGTGCATGAGTCATCAATGCAATATAATACGACAACAATACAACTGGATTTTACCCTACCCCTTCAGGGAATACAGGCGTATAATGGTTTTTAGCAGTAGACGCCATGCAGACACCCGTGTGTGATAAAGGAATTCACCATAGACAAAATTATCTTATGAACCCTTTATACGGTGATTTAAATTGACTATGGTGAATGCGCCTGTACCAATGAGTTTTCCTTAAAACTTATGTACATTGATTTCACACCACGTGCTTTGAGGTGAAGGAAAACATTGTGAGGAAACTTGGATATGTCAGAAGTAATTCAAACACGCATATATGGTGGCTGAGACGGCGATGGACTCACCCTCTGTCACGTTAGCATTCATATTCGGTGAAATGTGGGTGTTGTTACAACACCTCCGCTTACCCCCTTCGGGGACCCTACTGGGATGGCATGAGCATAATTATTTATTAATTTATCTATTGTGAATGTTGTATGTAGATGCAACGCATGAATTTCATATTTATCTGTATTAGTGTGCAGCATGTATATTTTGCGGTTTAAATATAGGACCTGGTGGACCGAGCCGTGCTCAGTTTAAATATAGGACCTGGTGGACCGAGCCGTGCTCAGTTTAAATATAGGACCTGGTGGACCGAGCCGTGCTCAGTTTAAATATAGGACCTGGTGGACCGAGCCGTGCTCAGTTTAAATATAGGACCTGGTGGACCGAGCCGTGCTCAGTTTAAATATAGGACCTGGTGGACCGAGCCGTGCTCAGTTTAAATATAGGACCTGGTGGACCGAGCCGTGCTCAGTTTAAATATAGGACCTGGTGGACCGAGCCGTGCTCAGTTTAAATATAGGACCTGGTGGACCGAGCCGTGCTCAGTTTAAATATAGGACCTGGTGGACCGAGCCGTGCTCAGTTTCTGTTTCTCACAAAAACTAAACTTTAAGAAAAAGAAAAAAACATTAAAAATCGAACCAGTGAACGTCAGACTCGAAACGGAGTACCTACTCTAGTTTCGTTATTTTATTTATTCACAAATCAGCACGATATACCATCTATTACGGTAATTAGACAATACGATAGTTGGATGCAGATAAGCAATAATGTGTCAACCCGCATAAACTTGGTTTTGAGAAAATGGCGTCTTAAGATGATTGTATACGTGATTTAAGATTTGTTTTATGACATAAATCCATTTTTTACGTACTTTTATGTTTCAGATGACTTGAAACACTTTTTTAGAATGTTAAATACGTGATGCATTATCAAAATATATCAAAACCTTTGAATTTGACTTTTTGTGGGTTGACACATTATTGCTTATCAGCATCGAGTTATACCCAAGACAAATATTAACACAGATGATAAAATACTCGAGACATATGTGAACGGGTAGAACAAAAAGCACCAACTATCCTAGTAATGAAATATAAAATATAAAAATTAAGGGATAAGCTCGACTGGAGGCCCTTGGATCTCGCCCTTTTAAAAGAAACCGAGCACAGCTCCGTCAACAAGATTCTCAAGTTTATGCCAGCATTTCTGTGGTCATCGTCATCGCTTCACACACTCAGGAAATAATTTAGTCACACGCAATTCCCAAAGACTGTGTGTTTTGTACATAACTTTAACTCTTTGTATCCGTTCAAACAAAATGTCTCGAGTAACCTCAAGTATGCGCGAGTGATGTCATTATTTATTCCGGGTATGTATTTCAGGTGCTCACGTATTTGGGGAAAATATACCAGTAAATTGAAACAAAAATAACATAATGTTAAAATTATACCAAATACTAGCATCTAACTCCAGTTTCATTCGCGTGGAAAGTATATTAAAAATTGTTGTTGAATCAAAAATATATGGCAATACAAATTGCCAGGACAGCTAGTAATAGTATAGATTGTGCGTAACTCGTACACTCACGGGGCCGTCACGAGTAATGAGCGCTCAGCGAAATAGGGGCGATTCATGTATATTAGCGCCACAAGACCCAAACAAATTACTATCAAGGCCAACCCTCAAAACTTGTGACGGCAATTGTGATAATGTGATTAGGGGCTGAAGTATAATAAGGGCGGTGAGTCCATCGCCGTCTTATAAAACAATATATAAATATGCTCACGCCATCCCAGAAGGGTCCCCGAAGGGGTAAGCAGAGGTGTTGTAACAACACCCACATTTCACCGAATATGATCAAGTGCCAACGTGACTGAGGGTGAGTCTATCGCCGTCTCAGGCACTATAAATACGTCTTTGAATTACTTCTCAGACATATGCAGGTTTCCTCACGATGTTTTCCTTCACCGTAAAGCACGTGGTGTGAAATAACTGCACATAAGTTTTTAGTAAAACTCATTGGTACAGGCCCCACTGGGATTCGAACTTGCGTCGCTTGCGTAGCAGACGACTGCTCTAACCCCAAGGCCACCACGGCTTTTTTATATAACTATTATAAAACAATAAACATGATATTAGATTCAGAATGGTCTCGGAAAGGGCTGAAGGATTGTGATAATGGACTAGCTAGCCTCTGCAGGCCCCTTAATATTCATAGTACAATGTCGGTATGCGTAATGGTGTCGATAAGTGGTCACGTAGTCAGGCCGTATGTGTACCTAACTTAACGACAACCTCATAATGGCTTGGTGTGTGACGTCACCCCACACGTCACAGGTCGCAAACAATGTTCCCAGAACTAGCTTTCAGAAGTGAGGTATCGACCAATGTGCGCGATTTCAGGTACTCACAAAATCACATGTTTGTTTAAAGAATTTTTTTTGCTTTCATTTAGAAATCGCTCGTTTGACGAAAAAAATTATGCTATTATAATTTTTTTCTCCTTGTGATTTTTGCCGAACAGACTCGGTTGGCAGGTGTAGAGCGTGACAGTTATAAAAACCGCAATTAGCCGGTTGTCTCTTTCCTAAGGTCGATGTGCGTTATTTATGTATAATATCGCCGATATTAACACTCTGCTTAAATAATGTAAATTGGAAAAGGGGAAGTTTTTCTTTAATACGTAAATGCATTCTCGGGGGCAAAATTTGTCCGTCTGTTATCTTTTCGCGGCAGGATGGAAAGGATATAATTTAATATAAATACTCGTCATTTTAATGACTACCCGGGCATAGTTGCAGGTGTAAGTTACTTACGTCATAATTCATTCTATCTTATACCTTTAAACACAACAAAGCAATTCTTGTATATATAGAATCTGAATCTCGGACACGGCTTCAACGATTTTCATGAAATGTTGTGTGTAAGGGGTTTCAGAGGCAAAAAATGTACCCAGCTAGGTTTAATTTATGGAAAACATCGTTTTGACCATGTTTTCAGGCACTGAAAAATTCATAAAATATCTAATGAAATTTACTGTAGTAAATTTGGCCGACATCTGTCAAGATACGATAGCTCAGAGTGAGGCTGCCAGCTTACGGTCCGATAACAAATTGAGAGTACCCCAGTTCGAGTCTGACATTCACCGGTTCGATTTTTTATTTTTTTTTACTTTTTTTGTAAAGTTTAGTTTTTTGTGAGAAAAGGAAACCGAGCACAGTTCGGTCAACCAGGTCCTACAATGTTACATGCCATCGGTAGCACACGTGAGAGGGACGTGCAAATTTTGCTATATTTTTTCCTCTCCAGATTGCATTAGGAAAATTGTGTCAACAGCTTTAATTTGATGACGTCGCTATAAGGAAAATATGACGTCATAATTGTATGTTCTCATAGCATGCTAGTACCACACAATATAAAGGTGACAGTAGGTCGGCTCCCTACTTTGGTCGCACGCCCGCAAAGACGCTCGCATACGACGATCGACGGACTAATTCCATTAATGCACTATAGATAGACTCACCATCTGTCACGTTGGCACTTAATCATCTTCGGTGAAAAGTGGGTGTTGTTATTACACCACATTTGCCTACCCTTCGGGGAATACAGGCATGCATAGCATTATAGATATAACTAGCGGACGTCACGCGGTTTCACCCGCGTAGTTCCCGTCTCCGTGGGAGTACGGTGATAAAATAAAGCCTCGCTGATGATGTAACATTCCTTCATTGGTGAAAGACTTTTTGAAATACAAATTAATCACATAAGAAATGTCAGCCTACGGACACAGTTCCAATGGACAAATGTCGATAAAATTAAGTAAAATTAGAATAGTTCTACTTATATTTAAATGTGAGCTTGAGATCACCAGCCTGGGGGCTGGTCATCATCATCATCAAGCAGCACTTATTCACAAATATTACGCGAATGCCAGCCATTGAGCTTCTCAACAATTACAGAGGGAAGCGGGGATTTAGTTCATATACCTTCACGGAGCAGGCCGAGACGAGACGCTCCTATGATTGCCTTTATGTATAGATAAGCCTGTTACTGACACTATATGAAAGCTGGCCTTGTGTATGCTATTATTTTGTGCTTGAACTGTTAGTGTGTTAGTTTGTAGTGTAAATTATATTTTGTTATCAGTCATTGGTGGACAGTGCAGCTAGAAACATTACATTATATTATAGAAGTGTTCATTATACAATTTGTTTCAAACAATTCCTTTACGCATTTAATTAAGTATCAAAATTATTTAAGGATTTATAAGGAAAAGTCTGTATTAGTGCCTGTGCTTTGAGGGACTCTGTTTTGTCACACGTAATGTATGTTAACACATTCACTGCTAACATTACAACTTCTTCGTAAATTCTCGAACAGTTGGACGCACATACGCGTCGTTAGCAGTGAACGCGTTAATAGTTATTTTGATTAGTAATAATTGCGTTCACTTTTAATTTCTTGTGTTTGAAACCGATTATATATTTATGCATTGAGTGCGCAGCACTTTATAAGTCTGTCTCTGTATGTCTGTATGTTACGACCCGAATAAAATATATCGCATCCTCAGAACGACACAGGTTCAATTAAAAAAAAAAAATTTTTGGAAATTGAAATCAAAGATCGTCAAGCTTGAATTTATAACTTAGGCAGAAATGATTTCACCAGTTTTGAATGCAATGTACATATTTAATATTCTTAAAGTATCTTATCTTATCTTGTCTGTGGCATTATTGGGTCCCGTTTACCGGAAGCACGTCGACCCTTGGGATCTTTTCTGCCGGCCTTGCCCTTTTGCCGAACAAGCCGGCAGATCTTGCCCGTGGGGAAGAGCTTGTAGTCCTCTGATTTCGGATACGCCTTACCTAGTAGGGGTCCATTCGCCATCTGGCCAGTGCGTTCTTAACCCAGATAAGCCTGAAACTAAAATTTTCTGAAAATTTTGAAAAATGTTACATTATTTAGTTTATTAGATCTTATACAACATAAAAAAAATTATGAAAAAAAAATTAAGTGTAAGGCTTTCAGGGAAACAGCCGTCCTATATGTAGGACAGTAGGATAATAAGAGGAAATAAAAGACCATTTATGACAAAACAGAATGTAATCAAAAAGTGTAGTTTATTAGATAACTATTGATTATATTACCCATTGTTATATGTAATTTACTAGATTAACACTATTTATGAATGATATGTTTCAAAACACTTGACACACACTCCAACATCACATTTCTTGCAACGTGTCAAACATTTTTTGTGACATTGACGACAGTGTGTTTGCTTCGATTGAGGAATAACCAGATGATTCATTTGGTCTTTACGACTATCAGCATGTTCATGATGGGAGGGTCGGCTAGGCCCTCTTTTGGCATTTTTTCTGTTTGATTCAATCAAAGCAATTGCTACCCTTCTGCGAAAGCCAGGATGATCCAGTTTTCCATGATTTATTTTATATAACTGCCATGCATTATGTTCGGCAAGATCAATCATGTGTGTGAGCAACGGCATGTACCATTTCTTACCTCGTATACCAATTCGGTAATGTGAAATATTTTCATCAGACCGATCCACTCCTCCCATATATTTGTTATAGATGGACACCATATGTGGTTCTTCTATGACAATGTTTCTCTTTTCACTTTGTGAGAAGTGTTTGGCAGATAGTTTAGGATTTATTCCTACAGCATTAGAAGCAATACTGAATATATTATTGTCATGCCATTTAGCAATAAAGAACGTGTTGTCATGTGTCGTTCTGCACCACGTTCCTTTTTTTTCAGTAACTTCGATGTAATCAGAGGACAACTAGATGTCCTGTTTTCTCGAACTGTCCCAGTGCAACGAAGGCCTTTCTTTGTTATCTCTTCCAGCAAGGGCGTCCCAGTAAAAAAATTATCAAAAACTACGTGGTAAGGAAGGTCGAAGCCACGTGAAATCAGCACATCGCAAAAAGTGAGAACAACGCTTGCACCCTAGTCATAGCCGAGCTGATCAATTCATTCTTTGTATCAGGGGAGTTTTCCCAATACATTCTTCTACGGGGGAGCCATGAATAACCACTAACCAACAATATGCCGATGAAACATTTCATATCTTCAGTGGTTATGTCTCCAGGCAAATTCTTTTTGACAGCATATTTATTGCTCTCTGACACCAACAACGAAATAACATCTTCATCTAAGAAGTATTCAAACCACTCAATTGGGCGCTTATCTTGGCAAGCGCCTTGAACATCTGGCCAATTCACGGGATTTTTTGCCAAGTCCCGTTTTCTCCATGCGTAGGTACGCCTACGTTTAGTTCGACCTATAGAATCAGAAGGTTCTTCTTCTGTATCACTCACCATAATCTGCCCTTGAATCATTACTTCAGCCGGTTGAAGCAGAATGTTTCGTGGCAAATTATTCAAAGTTACATTACCTTCTTCACCCGAATCTTCGTCAGTGAGACAGTCAGGATCAACAGGAGGAGGTAGAATACATATCAGTCGTTCTCTATAATCTTCTTCATTATCAGAAACATTTTCTAAAGCATCTAAAATTTCATGCGCAGCTAACGGTCTGTAAAGAAAAAGTTGTATTATTGTACTAAAATCATGTATATTATCCTACTGTCCTATATATAGTACGCTAGTATTTGTAACAAGTTATACGTAATTTATTTATATTATTTTGCTAGAATATTTATTTAGTACAAAAGTTAAGGTTATCAACTAGATATTAACACAGAAAAAAACAACTCACGAGTAAAATATAACTTTTTATACATACCTGTCATTTGCCATGTCTGCAACGCACTTTTATTACACACTTATAAGGTAAAATATAAGGTAAAAACTGTTAAAATAACTGTCTTTTTATTTTTTCTAATAAAGCTGACACGTTTCTTACTGCAAATCATAAGACTAAATAATCTTAGATAAAGAGGGTATTCTGATATTTTTTTTTATTTCTACTGTCCTAAATATAGGACAGTAGGCTTATCTGGGTTAAAATATAGTTTAGGTTATGCATTGTCGATAAGAGTAACGTGTAGAAAAACATTTTGAGGTCTGTCTTAGGATCTTATCATAATGATTTTCGCAAAATTTGGAGTTGAGCCCCTTTCGTTCTGAAGGTGCGATATGCGCAGTTACTTCCACTATTTTAGTGTTACGTTAATCGATAGACTTGTGCTTATCTCGTGTGGATGTTCCGGTTTAACCTCACTAACAAATTTTCAACCCCAATTTAACCCCATTAGGGGTGCATTCTCAAACGTATACGTTAAGTACCTGCACCATGCACCCCTAAAGGGGGTTAAATAAGCCGCATGCCAAAGCACACCGTCCAAATGTCATGTCTCTAGGATCAGAGGGTTAGGCTGTGCGTTAATTATGATGTCAGTCAGTCACGACTTTGAATTTTATATTTATAGAAGATGACCTTGAATTCTTGTCAGTTAGCCTTAGTTCAAATTGCAATTTTTAGAGGCCATGTGATGGTAAGCAATATTTATAGAGCTGATGTGAAGATGCATGCCTTACAGCATATTATTAGTGCTCGTAGTGCGACGGCTGTTCTGATTTTAATAACCATAGATTTATTTACCAACTTTTACTTATTTTAAGGGTAGTTTAATTAGAGCGAGAATGCATGGAATGTAGAACTTATGGATTCAAACCCCCCTCCCCCCTTATCATCCCCCTATTTTTCAAACAAAGGTGGAGTAAAAAGTACCTAAAGTGTAACCATAATCCAAGGATTCATTTATTTCTATCACCTTTTGTCATATGGAATTGGAATAGAATTAGAAAAGGATGGGCATAGTTTTATACAGGCGTTTTTACATAGAGTTTTGTATCTCTTTAAATTCTTATTTACTATTACCGATGTTGGAATCCCAACGGTCTTGGCCAATAAGCTTTTTTTAACTGTATTAATTTCACCTTGCCTTACGATGAAGGAAAACATTGTAAGGAAACCTTGATATGTCTGAGAAGTAATTCAAAAACGTATAGTGCCTTAGTCGGCGATGGACTCACCATCTGTCAATCGCTCTAAATTTCTTGTCAATGTAATGTGTTTTTGATTATAACGTTGCTTAACTTCAGAATTGATTCGTCGTGCGGCCTGCTGACGCTGCACATCGGGGACAAGGTACTGGAGATCAACGGCACTCCCGTGAGGAACAGGCCTATTGATGAAATAGAACGCGCCATCCAAGCCTCTGACACTGTCATACAGGTGACTACACATTTACTTGATAACACAATTGACCTTCAAATTATATTGTGTAATCCATCTATTATACATACATATCCTCACGCGTGTATTCCCCGAAGGGGTAGGCAGAGGGGTTGTAATAACAACACCCACTTATCACTGAAGATGATTAAGTGCCAAAGTGAGAAATGGTGAGTCTGTCGACGTCTCAGGCACTATACATTCGTGAATTACCTCTCAGACATATGCAGATTTCGTGTAATATCAGATAGAGTGTGAAATCACTGCAGAAATCATTCATTTTAGATAAACTCATTGGTACAGGCCCCGTTGAGATTGGAACTTGCGTCGCTTGTGTAGCAGGCGACTGCTCTGACCCCACGGCCAACAGGGCTCTTCCTTCAAACATTAATAAAATTGTTCACGGCATCGCAAAAGGGTCTTCGAAGGGCTACGATGAAGTGTACCAACACCTACGTTTCACCGAAGATGCTTTAGTTCTAAAATTGTTATTGCATGTTTTTAAGGATAATATGTTTTGTTACCCCAGCTGACCATAGAGCACAATCCAGAGACGAACAATAATAAGTGTGCCCCGTGCCCCGCGACAGAGCAGGACACCAAGCGCGAAAAGCAGCAGATAGAAAGAGACGCACATACAGAACAGCCCACGATCACCCCTGAACCTGTCGAGGAGAAGAAAAAAGAACGGTATGGAGGATTGTGTATAGTTTAGTGGTATTTATAATGGAATGTTTTACTTAATTTATTTCCCAGAGTGGGGGGGGGGGGGGCGAGTGATCACACTCATCCCACACTCATCCCCACCAAATTCAAGATCTTCCAGCTAGACGGGTGTCAATGTCCATTTAGAAACTTTCGTTTGTACTCGAATGCGCCGAAACCTCTCGTAGCGTGATTCATAGGGCCTAGTGAGAGTTTGCCTACGCGACGACTTGTGATGGTTCCCAGAAGGGTTCTCTAAGGAATAGACAGGAGTTACACTTCCATGACCTCTTATTGACGTGTATACATCTGTCACTGTCATACAATGGAAATCTGCTGGAAATAAGAGCTTATGGTAAGGCTGTACCCAGCTCTCACGATAGTTTAAGGCGGGAACACTATTACCAAGACATCGGTGTCGGTCTGACTGTCTCCAAAATTTATGTCTTACAACAGGCATGAGGGACAACTAGATTCTTAGAGCCGAGCTCTTGGGTGATAATCACTTCTACATACATACATATGCTCACGCCTGTATCCCATGGGGGTAGGAAGAGACCACTGTTTGCCACATGCTACGATCCTTACATACTGCCTTCGCTTCATCCATATTCATGTATCTCTTCATACACTTTCTTCGGTTACGAGTGCTCCCTGATCACTGCTATATTCTTAATATTGGTCACGAAAAATACGAACACAAGGCAGGACTCGAACCCGCGTCCTCTGCAAACCGTGTAGTTGCTCTGCCAACCGAGCTACTAGTGATCACAGCTCATGCGTCCAAATTTGGTTTTAGGAGAGTGTCATGCACAAAGAAATCGAATATTTTGATCACAGCTACTTGTGTGGTATCTTCAGTAAGGTGGAGATGCAGTCTCCGGTCGGGCAGGTCCACCGACCGAGAGATCCCATTATGATTAGTTTAAAAAGTGTTGTATGTCAGGTTGTTCAAGCGCAAGGACTCGGGCAAGAGTCGAGGAGGACGGCGGCGTGTCCCTCCCTCGTCACCGCTGCTGGCTGACAAGGAGAGGAGCAGCAGCATGTCCAAGCTGCTAGATGTGTACGTACATTGAAAATTATAATAATAATAATTTCTTGTGTTAAACAAACATATATATGATCACGTCTGTGTTCCCCAAAGGGGTAGGCAGAGGGGTAACGAAAACTATGACTAGCTAGCCGTTGCTAGGCAATATCTTTTTATTAACACTCGCTTGTCAATTCGTAAAATAAATTGTGTCTGTCGGAAAATATACGAATCTAATTAAATGTTAAAAATCCTGCATTAAAGTGTTTAAACAACTGCGCTTATTCTTCGACCTTATCAGTAATAACAACACCCACATTTCACCAAACATAATTAAGTGCTAACGTGACAGATGATGAGTCTCGCCACCTCAGGCACTATACATACGTCATTGAACAACTTCTCAGACAAATGCAGGTTTCCTCACGATGTTTTCCTTTATCGTAAAGCAGGTGGTGTTAAATCACTGCACATAAGTTTTTTGAAAAACTCATTGGGAAACCCCGCTAGGATTTGATCTTATACAATAGAATTTAGTATGAGATATTAATGTGTGTGTGTGTGTGTAGTGTGGACGGCGAGGAAGGTCTGTGTGACCTGAGCCGCGCGCGATCGTTCCGCACCGAGCCCAGTTTACAGCAGAAAGTGTTCCGCGCCAGCGATCTACTGCAGGTACATAATAATTTACAAAAAAAAAGTTTTATATCAGTAATCTTGTCTCCATAATATAAGCTTAGCAGTGTTTCTCCACTCGCTACATAGATGGCGCTACTCGCAAGCAATTGCAATGTTTGAGTACAAATACACGAGAACCTAAATCGCGCAATAAGAGTTTTGGAGCGCATTATATATACAAGTGTCCAACTAGAACAGTTGGAGCCGGTTTTCACCAGAGATGACACACGCCTCAATGATAGATCTTGATCATGAGCTCTCCTCACAGAGGGTTACCAATTTTAAAAAAAAATCTTTGCACTCAAATTTTGAGTAGCGCCATCTATGTAGCGAGCGGAGATACGCTGCTACATCTCTAACTGTTAAGTTACTGAACGCAATTAAAATTCAGAGTAATATAATGGTTGTAGCCGTTCGGCTCAGATACGACTCGGTATATCGTGAATGTGCGTCTGTAGACAAATTTTTATTTTTATTTTATTTTATTTATTAAGGGTAAAAAACAGATATACAATAACTAATTGGTAGATTATTCTAGAATTTAAAGTTTACTTATTATATACCCAACACCATTACCCACGAATTATAATATAGGCAAGTACAGTGGTTTGCTGCTATTATCGTAAATTTATGTAGTAAATTATTTATAATATGTGTGACTTTCAAATTGAGATGTGTCTTGTGTGTTTGTGTCAGGGCGAGTTGCTGGGCTCGGGGTTCTTCGGGCAGGTGTACAAGGTGACGCACCGCGCCAGCGGGGAGGTCATGGTGCTCAAGCAGCTCTACAGGGTTGATGAGGACGCGCAGAGGAACTTCCTCAAGGAGGTACCCACTGCTAATAATAATGATCTCCTACCGAATGTAGGTTACGGCGGCTAATCTCAACGAGGTTCAGCCATGTGCACGGGAGATATTATAGTGCACAAGTGTGTGCGCAACACAGGTGCACTCTTTATTGCCTCACTCTCATAGTGGGATGGGAGGCACTCAGACACGACCGGAGAGAGATCAGGCGGAGGACCAACGGCCAAATGTACGCCCCGAGTAACACCGCCAACTTCCAAACTCCGGACATTTTATTGTGAATTTCTTGACAGAAAAACCCAATATAATTTTTTAGACCCGACCCGGGAATTCAACCCGGCACCTCGTGATCGACAGGCGAACGTACTAGCCATTAGACCAACGAGGCAGTTAAACTGCTAATAACATTTCTATTAAGCACTAGCTGTGCCTTGCGGTTTCACCCGCGTAGATTTATTAGTAGATGTTTAATTCCCGCGGAATATTTTTTTTTTCAGAGATTACACGGAACAGACAGACAGACAAAAACATTTTGAAGATTGTTTTTTTTTGTCAGTAATGTATATGCTTTCATATGCATTTAATGAAAAGCTGTTATTTTGGAATTACAAACAGACACTACAGTTTTATTTATCTATATAGATAGCTCTTTTTACGCTACTAAGATAGGTAACGTAACACGATATATACATATGCCTGTATTCCCCGAAGGAGTAGGTAGAGATTAACTTTTGGCCAGTTACATTTAAGTCCCATGTTATTGGTCGGGCCGTTATCCAAACTCCAGGAAATCACAGAGAAATAACCGATCGGAAATCCAATAATACCTGACCCGACTCTGGGATTTTTTTTTTTAACCGTGGCAAATCCGTCATGGATACGCTAACCGCTGCGGGGGCGGCGGAAGGGTTTTGCCGGACTCGTACCGGTCATAACCCACTTGTTTCATCTCGTCGCTTTTACAGGGGGGGCGTGCGATCGCGCTGGCATGCTTGCATTGCCCCCTCTAACGATTGGCCGTTAGGCCCCTCTTATTCCTGGCTATACCTGGCTATACCTGGCTTTACTCTATGGAAGGCCGCGTCGGAACACGAACGCGCCCTTCAATCGCGAGGGCCTTGCCTCTTATGGAGGCATATGCCTCCTTCCGCGGCGGATTGGGTCTCCCAAGGGATCACCCTCCCGGCCCCGCTCAGCCACCTCTTTCTGCTACATAACATCCTCACAGAAGGACACGACCACATCCCTGGTGGCCATGACCCTCTGCGGTCTCCGCAGGCCCTATTGACCCTGAGTCCTAACCCAACACAATAATGTATATAAATATGTATGTTTTGTGTATATGTCGGCAACACCAGCCGGATTCAAATCCACTTCCATATAGTCACAAAATGTTGAGCATGGATATATAATCTCTGTATTTGATTAGTGTTAAGTTTTTCCTTATTTTTTATCTTATCCATTTTATTATTACTCTGTAGTAATTTTTATCGTTTTACGTCGGTCATCAGCGTCCCTGGCCTTATCCCATACATTGTTGGGGTCGGCACTTGATTCAACCCGATGTGGCTGATCACCTGATTTTTATACGAAGCGACTGCCATCTGACCTTCGCAACCCCTTTTACGAGGAAAATCTGTGATCTGGGTTAAACCAGTTGTCAGACTATTTTAGGCCTCCGACTGACCTGTAACGATTGCCAAAGATGATAAATTGTCAACCGGGACCGACGGCTTAACGTGCTCTCCGAGGCACGGAGGGAACTCGAGCGGTCACCCATCCAATTACTGGATAGGGTTAATATTTCGGCGCAGGGTATAAGTACAGGCGAGGAGATGATGGAAAGTCTTTGTACACTATATACAAATCAGTTTATTCACACACACACAGTTACTTCAGTCACAAGAAGGGATTATATATGTATGGTACAAATAAAGCTACGGCAAGAAAAGTTAAAAACCGCTGGAACGGGAGCGATTCAGAACGCGCTTCTTTTCACTTGTTTACTCAACAACAGCCACGGCCCGACTCCATTGGCGCGTGGATTCAAATTCAAATGCCGCGCACTCATTGGTCGCCGTGCGCGGGGAACTTTTTTCCATATGGATGCTGATAAGCAATAATGTGTCAACCCACAAAAAGTCAAATTCAAAGGTTTTGATATATTTTGATAATGCATCACGTATTTAACATTCTAAAAAAGTGTTTCAAGTCATCTGAAATATAAAAGTACGTAAAAAATGGATTTATGTCATAAAACAAATCTTAAATCACGTATACAATCATCTTAAGACGCCATTTTCTCAAAACCAAGTTTATGCGGGTTGACACATTATTGCTTATCTGCATCCATATATCAATATAGTATGGTGCATAGCGTAGCATTTCCCAGCGGGGTCTGTACCATTGAGTTTTTCTAAAAAAACTTATGTACAGTGATTTCACACCACGTGCTTTACGGTGAAGGAAAACATCGTGAGGAAACCTGCATATTTCTGAGAAGTAATTCAATGACGTATGTAAAGTGTCTGAGACGGCGATGGACTCACGATCTGTCACGTTGGCACTTCTTAATCATATTCGGTGAAAAGTGGCTGTTGTGATTACTACACCTCTGCCTACCCCTTCGGGGAATACAGGCGTGAGCATATGTATGTACATACAATATGTCACCACAGATAACAAACAATTCCCATCATTATATTTTCTACAGCTAGGGCTAGGGTTGCTTAACTTCGCTGATCGAATGAAATGCGCAATATCAACTGTGCCACGAGCTCCTCTTTACGTCTACTAGTTTTACATCTGTGTGGAAAATATTTTTTTTTCTTTAAGGTGGCCGTACTGCGATCTCTGAAGCACCCCAACGTGTTGCGGTTCATAGGTGTGCTTTACAAGGACAAGCGACTACATCTGGTCACGGAGTACGTCGCCGGCGGCACGCTCTACCAACTCATACAGGTATCTGATACACTGGGCTGTGATGACCTTGCGGTTTGACCAGTTTCCTACTGCGCAGGCGACGCAAATTCGAATTCCAGCGGGGCCTGTATCAATGACAAAAAACTGTGTGCAGTGATTTCACACCACGTGCTTTACGGTGAAGGAAAACATCGTGAGAAAACCTGCATATGTCTGAGAAGTAATTCAATGACGCATGTGTAGTGCCTGAGACGGCGATAAACTCTCCTCTTCAGACTTCAGTCACGTTGGCACTTAATCATCTTCGGTGAAAAGTAGGTGTTGTTATTACAACACCTCTGTCTACCCCTTCGGGGACACTTCATGGATGGCGTGAGCATGTTTTTCGTTGAAAGGAAGTAGGCGTGGTGGTCATCTCAAGCTACGCATTTAGTATAAGTAGATGTACTAGATTTTTTGTTATGTTAATTTTTATCGACATTTGTGCATTGGAACATTGTCCATGAGCTTACGTATCTTAAATTATTTATTTTGTATTCTTTAAATTGTATAATATTTTTGAAAAGAGTAATTACTGAGTTTCTTGCCAGGTTCTTCTCAGTAAAAGCAACCTTCCGAACCTGGCGGTGGCATGTATAATCCTGTATAATTATGTCATTCTGACGATTTGAAAGTGCTTTGTAAAAATTCTAATCGAATAAAGATACTTTTGTCTTTGACTTTGACTTTGAAGGTATATGAACAGTGTCGGTTGTTCCCAGGACAGCAGCGTGACCCTGGGCTGGGCGGCCCGCGCCCGCCTGGCCCGCGACGTGTCGGCCGGACTCGGCTACTTGCATCGCATGAACGTCATACACAGGGACCTCAACTCGCACAACTGTCTCGTCCGAGAGGTAACTACTGACATATTATATTATACACTAGCTGTGCCCCGCGGTTTCACCCGCGGTTTCACCCGCGTAAATTTTGTTTTATATAATATATCGGCTTAAAATTGACAAAGTTTCATACGAAATTTCATCCCCTTAGGGATAGAATTAATAAAAATCCTTTGTTAGCGGATTCCTATGTCATAACATGTACCTCCATGCCAAATTTCAGCCCGATCCGTCCAGTGGTTTGGGCTGTGCGTTGATAGATCACTATGTCAGTCAGTCAGTCACATCATATTTCCCATCGTTTAAACCTTCCCTGAACTTCAACAAATTTATCAATACCAAAATCACCCGAATCCGTCCAGCCATTCTCAAGTTTTGGCGAGACTAACGAACAGCAATTCATTTATATATATATATATATATATATATATATAGACATGACTAGCGGTCACTGATTGAAATAACATTTTATATTACACTGGTCGAGCTCGTAGCACAGTTGCTGTTGCGCATATCATTCGATCAGCGAAGATAAGCAACCCTACCCCTAGCCAGTAATAGAATGGGTGACCGCCCGAGTTCCCTCCGTGCCTCGGAGAGCACGTTAAGCCGTCGGTCCCGGTTGACAATTTATCTTCTTTGGCAATCGTTACAGGTCAGTCGGAGGCCTAAAATAGTCTGACAACCCGGTTTAACCCAGATCACAGATTATCCTCGTTAAAGGGATTGCGAAGGTCAGGTGGCAGTCGCTTCGTATAAAAAACAAGTGATCAGCCACATCGGGTTGAATCAAGTGCCGACCTCAACAGTGTGATGAACCAGGGAGATGACACTGGTTGACCCGGTGAATTTCGTATCACAAAAAAATTCATAGTTGCTTAGAAAAACTATTTTCATCATCTATACATCTATACAGATAAATAAAACTGAATGTCTGTTTGTAATCCGAATTAACAGCTTATTTGAAATTATTTTTTCCTATATTCCATATTGTTTGTAGTAAGCTATGTATATTGTGCTTTAAAGTTGTATTAATGATGGAATTCAATGTTTTTCTTGTTGTGAAGGATAAATCAGTGGTAGTAGCGGACTTCGGCCTGGCCCGAGTGGTGCAGCGCACGGCCAGCAGCTCGCTGGAGCGGCCCCGCCCCAACGCCACGCTGCGCCGCAAGCGATACACGGTCACACACACATTACTTACCTATATATTTTTATAGAGAGCCTCTGTGTCTAACAGTAGGTTCGAATCCTAGCGGGGCCAGTAACAATGCTAGTGCTTTCACAACACGGTGAAGGAAAACATCGTGAGGTAGCCTGTATATGTCTGAGAAGTAATTAAAAGACGTATGTATAGTGTCTGAGACGGCGATAGATTCACCATCTGTCACGTTGGCACTTAATCATATTCGGTGAAAAGTGGGTCTTGTAACAACAACACCTCTGCTTACCCCTTCGGGGACCCTTCTGGGATGGCGTGAGCATGAGCACCTGCGGGATAGAAGGAAGGGATAAAATCCCTTAATGTCACAGCTCTCTGCCAGTGATATAACATATGTATTTGAATAGATGTGTCATCGCAGGTGGTAGGCAACCCGTACTGGATGGCGCCGGAGATGATGAACGGGAACGTGTATGACGAGAAGGTTGACGTCTTCTCCTTCGGCATCATACTCTGTGAGGTACATATTGACACTTATATGAAGTCTACTCATAATGAAATTTATTCTTGGTTTTGATTTCTCTCGCAGTTGGTAGGGGGGAGTTACCTCCACTGCTAAACCGGACTAAAGGGCGAGACCCAAGGGCCTCCAGCTGAACTTAAATCCAACTGTTCTAGTTAGACACTTGTATATATACTGCCATGCACTTCAAAACTCTTATTGCACGATTTAGGTTCTCGTGTATTTGTACTCAAACTTTGCATTTGTTAGCGATTACCGCCATCTATGTAGCGAGTGGAGAAATTCTGCTGCATTATTATTTTCATGGTTCCAACCCAAGGTGTAAAACGTGACCCTATTACTAAGACTCAGTGGTCCGTCTGTCCATCTGTCACCAGGCTTTATCTAATGAACCTTGATAGTTGGAAATAATAACAAAACGTGTTTTTTTTTGCGTTTTTATTGATAATGGTCCATCGTTCGCGAGTACTCGCAAATGGCTGGTACTTTTTAATTTAAAGATCACTTAAAAATCCACATTTGCATGCTTAAAAAACTGATCAATTTATATCATCATCTATATTTAAAAAAATGTTATGTTGGTTAGTCTTCAAAAACTCAAAAATTTCTGCACCATTCATAAAATATATCTATAAAAATAGTTGTGCTTTTAATTAAATGCACTTTTTCCCAATAAACTGTACTATCTCGTAGATAATCGGGCGAGTGTCGGCGGACCCGGACTTCCTGCCTCGGCGCGGAGACTTCGGTCTGAACGAGGCTGTGTTCGTGGACAAGTTCTGCCTACCCTCGGGCTGCCCGCCTGCCTTCTACCGCGTCGCCTTCCTCGCCTGCCATCTGGACCCCGACACCAGGTACCTCCCAGCAGACGAGTAATCTATGGTCATGGAAGAAAAAATCCATAGTTATTTTATTATACTGTAATGCGGGCAAACTGTATTCTGGCCGCTTCCAGTCACCGCGCTGTGACGACACGATTTGGTCCTAGACCAACATCTACGCTCATTTATGGACGCTGTTATAAATAAATTTATATTTTTCCTTTCATTCTAGTTTCTACCCAATCCGAGAGAAATCTTATGGTAATGTGTGAATATTTGCAGACCACCATTCGAAGTGCTGGAGATCTGGCTGGAGTCGCTGGTGATGCAGCTGTCGCGAGGGTCGGCTCCTCGGGCGCTGCTGGCCGACGTGGAGCACTACAGGCGGCCTCAGGCCCGCTGCGGGGACCTCTCCACGCCCGAACTGGGGGTGCTCAAGGTACACTACACCGACGTGGAGCACTACAGGCGGCCTCAGGCCCGCTGCGGGGACCTCTCCACGCCCGAACTGGGGGTGCTCAAGGTACACTACACCGACGTGGAGCACTACAGGCACCTCAGGCCCGCTGCGGGGACCTCTCCACGCCCGAACTGGGGGTGCTCAAGGTACACTACACCGACGTGGAGCACTACAGGCACCTCAGGCCCGCTGCGGGGACCTCTCCACGCCCGAACTGGGGGTGCTCAAGGTACACTACACCGACGTGGAGCACTACAGGCACCTCAGGCCCGCTGCGGGGACCTCTCCACGCCCGAACTGGGGGTGCTCAAGGTACACTACACCGACGTGGAGCACTACAGGCACCTCAGGCCCGCTGCGGGGACCTCTCCACGCCCGAACTGGGGGTGCTCAAGGTACACTACACCGACGTGGAGCACTACAGGCACCTCAGGCCCGCTGCGGGGACCTCTCCACGCCCGAACTGGGGGTGCTCAAGGTACACTACACCGACGTGGAGCACTACAGGCACCTCAGGCCCGCTGCGGGGACCTCTCCACGCCCGAACTGGGGGTGCTCAAGGTACACTACACCGACGTGGAGCACTACAGGCACCTCAGGCCCGCTGCGGGGACCTCTCCACGCCCGAACTGGGGGTGCTCAAGGTACACTACACCGACGTGGAGCACTACAGGAACCTCAGGCCCGCTGCGGGGACCTCTCCACGCCCGAACTGGGGGTGCTCAAGGTACACTACACCGACGTGGAGCACTACAGGCACTGGGTGGCCGTCATCTAACTACATTGAAGCATGAAATGTTTGTTTTTCCAGTCGAATTCCAACGCGACCATAGAGAAAGAGTGGGCGGGCGGATGGGGGGGCGGGCTGGGCAAGTGTGTGTCGGCCAGCCACATCGGGCGCCGGCCGCGCGCCGGCCCGCCGCCCGCCGCCCGCAGCCGCAGCACGGCCGCGCTCACCCCCGGGTACAGCCGCAGCACGGCCGCGCTCACCCCCGGGTACAGCCGCAGCACGGCCGCGCTCACCCCCGGGTATATCCTCAGCGCCGACGGCAACACCATCAACATTACCAAGGTACTATATATTCATATCTCATTAGAACACAACATATCACACCTAGGCCTGTATCAATATGAACGAATCGATTAAATGACCGCGCAGAAGTATTTATAATTTAAAATTATTCTCTTCGCACGATCGCTGTCTTTCATGCAGTTATTATATTTTTCATACATATAGTAGATTTTTTTTTATATAGGTACTGATATAATTAAACGCATTTGGGGCATCTGAATATTAGTCGGTTAAAAATATAATTATTAAAAGATCTTAGGGTTCTCAGATCAGTTCAAGTACAAATAATTGATTGATTGAACTACCGAAAAGATCCAGATCATTTCGCCGATCAATACTTGGTTAAATCGCTGGACCATAAGACTAATTTTATCTTACATTAAAAATGAAAAATATTAGTACCTAAATTAAATTTTTCGTCAGGAGCAAACAATTCTACAATAATATTATTAAAAGGTAAAATTTTTGTGTAGGAGGTAAACTTCTCTGATGAAGGTATAGTAACAGTGTCCATATTGTCAGGTGGACGACATCACGGAATGGTTGGACCCTCCTCTCCTGAAGCGGAGCAGTCCCCCCAGCCGCCCCCCGGCCGCGCCCCCCAAGGCGCGGAGGGTGGACGGCGAGGAACTACCCCCATTCCTCCGCATCCAGTCCGTGGAAGGGCTCGAGACTCAGTACAAACAGGAATCAGACCCGCTACCCTTCTGCCGCCACGACAGCATCCCCACGCCCCACTCCCCCCAACTCTCCCAAGACTCGGATTCCTCGGACGATGAAGTCACAGACTGCAGCTGGAATTTCACGGACATGGTGAAGAAAACTGAAAACCTCCTGCCGAAGAAATCCAGCTATGACGTCACGGATGTCACCCTCCGCAACCCCATGTGCATGGTGAACGAGCGGAAGATTCCGGAGGTGGACTGCAGAAGGTATAACATCGACTTCCTAACACAAAGCCCGGTGATGGCGGAGGGAGTCAAGAATATCACGAAAATCATCGAAACACAGAAAGAGAAACCGACGGAGAAGACTGGATTTTTCTCCAAGAAACTGCTCTCCCCAAAGCTGAGCAGGTTATTCAGACCCAACACACCAGAAGTGGTCAGGAACAAACCGAATGCAGACGACAACAAAAGGACGGACACTGAAAAGTCCAAAAGTAAGTTCTTTATCCAAAGACCAGCGTCTCCTAACGTCACCAGATCCACGTACAGGGTCCGACCGCTCGAGGACACGAGGAAACCGTTGCAAAAGAACAGTGACGTCATCAAAACTGACTTAAAACTCGCCAGCATGGGCAAGCCCATGACGCCTATATTCCGACGCCATCTGACGTCAGAGAAACCCGACTTCGCGGACGGGAGGTTCAGTTATCGAGATCGAAGAACACTGCCTAAAGGGCAAGAGCCTAAATTCGTAGACGTTGGTCGGAATAGGATCAAAGGGCCAGTAAGTGAGTCGAGTAAGACTCAGAAATCTGAGAAGGAGGTTAAGAAACGCGAACACGTGCCTATATGTAGGAGTAATTATGTCAGTCTGGCTAATCTGAAGATTAACAGCCGCAAGGAGGCGGATGGTGCGAGCGCGAGACCCGCCGATGCCCCCGTCGAACGAGTTATATGAAACATTTGAACTTATTCATTTGTTCAACTTTGAATGATATCGCTTGATCTCTGTGACAGCTGTCAGAATGACATTACCAAGTACATTGCTCCCGTGGCATAACTTTATTTTTTGTGACATCGGTTCAAATTTTTACCGCAGTTTTTGCATGTTATTCAATGCAATCGTTTAACATGTAACAGTATTTAATTGTATTCATTGACTTCTACTGCACAATGCAAGACTGTATTCTATAATTAGCTGTGACCTGCGGAACCCTAATGTATTTTTTAATCCAAAGTAGCCTTAGATATTCCTTATAACATTTGCTTATTGCCAGCGAAAGTCCCCCCAATATTCTTAATTAACCTACAATTTACTTTCATAGACACTTATTTACTTGGAGATTGATGTATTCATCAATAGATGTAACTTTCATCTGTGGATGAAAACATATCTGTTAGTTTCGTGGAAGCTCGCTATATGCCTACCAGCTTTAGCGGCAAATTGTACGAATCAAATAGGCACATAAATTCATCTACTACTATGTCCAGCTCGCTTGGACAGTAGAGGTCAGTACCCCTATCACGGGTTCGCTAGCGTCTCCGTCGAATATTAGTATGAGAAATTATGCAGCGCCTCCCAGCGGTGACGTGAAGAACTGAAATATCTCATACAAATATTGCGAGTGACGCTAGCGAGTAAAGATTACGAAAACGGTGGCAAACTCGTGATAAGGGTACTGTAGTTACATATTACATATGATACTCGATGACAGCTGTCAAAGTCTTCAAGCTATATTTTTTAAATACCTATACTGTTGCATGTATGCACAAAATTTGTAGATTGCTGCGAGAGCAGTGGTGGGCCACCTTTCTTAATGGGGGGCCAGAAAGCTTAAGAAATTTCAGAGGATGGCCAGAATTATATAAAAAATATATTTGTTTATTCAGAAAGACTGCTCTTGTGTAAAAGTGGGGTATTCTAAGAAGTCAGTTATTTCAGCCCTGAGAAATTATAGTAATCAAGTTATAATGTACTCTATACATGTGGGCCGTCGATATATAATTATCGCGGACCGTATACTATTCATGTCGACGGCTAGATTCGGCCGCACGTTGCCCATCGCTGCTCTAAAGCCCAATTTGTATGTGCATAGTTATTTCTATATAAAGAATTATTAGGCCTAGAAAGTAACATTCCCTCGAAACGATAAAAAATGTATGTAAATGACATAAATCATACATATGCTCACGCCTGTATTCCCCGAAGGGGTAGGCAGAGTTTGTTGTTATCACAACACCCACTTTTCACCGAATTTGATTAAGTGCCAACGAGACAGATGGTGAGTCAAATCTCAGGCACTATACATACGTCTTTGATTTACTTCTCAGAAATATGCAAGTTTCCTCACAATGTTTTCCTTCACCGTAAAGCACGTGGTGTGAAATCACTGTACATAAGTTTTTTAGAAAAACTCATTGGTACAGGCCCCGCTGGGATTCGAACTTGCGTCGCTTGCGTTGCAGGCGACTGCTCTAACCCCGAGGCCAACACGGCTCCTTACATAAATCAATCACGTGACATATGTAATTCCCGTACATTTCGTATCGTTTCTACTAGCAAAGCGTGAGGATAACGTTACTTTGTCGACAGGCCCTGGGGTGTTGAAGAAGTTAACAAATTATACTCTTGCCATGTTGATACTGAATAGTTGATATACCATTGTTGTTTATATTTGTATATAGGACGTGTATTGTGCGCAGACGCGGAGTACATACAATTATTGCTCACTCATATTACACTCGCTTTATGGATGCTTTAAAATGTAGATCTGATCACTAATTATAGCACAGCTCTACAGAAAAATATTTTGTTTTGTTGCCCTGGATATCATCGCAAATTTTTACGTATTCATGTGCCCAGATTATGAATATATTCATGAAAGTTCTCAATGTGTCTCGTTATTTCATGATTTTTGCATATGTTATATTTTAAACATTTTAAGAATAAAAATAAATTTTCCAAGTCATGATGAAAAAACATTTTAAGGAATTGTTACAAAATCATTGATAGTTTCATGAATTGTGTGCATAAATAGACATAAAATCATGTTCATATCGAGGGCAACAAAACCACGACCAGTGTAATGATCGTTAAAAGTGGCGTGTGGGTCTATTCTCTCCGCCAACCACGTGACGGACTCGCCATGTTAAATATAAAATGGATAATTAAAAGACAAATACTATTATGATATTAATAACATGACATTCCACTCAAACAGATATTACATACCAGTCATTGTACTCGAAAAAAGTTTACTTTTCAGGATTACTTCCTTGATCTATATACTAGAACATTAATAGTAACGAATAAGGTATTATTTCAAATTTCATGATAAGTATAGTTCCAGTTAAATGTTACACCTGCATACGTTTATTGTTCATAGCTAAATTTAAATTCAAATGTAGGTTGTGATACAAACAGAATATATTATAAGATTTATATGTGACGCTCACAAAGTAATGATTTATATAATGACGGTGCCTTCACATGAAGACTGCAGTGAGCGCGTCATATTGTAAGTGTACCAAACTAGTACGGTCAACTTGTTACCGCCGTCGAAATAGCGCCATCTGTTGACCCAAAGATGGCACTATTTTGATCCCATACAAATCTGCGTTTATGTCAACGTGATGACGTGTATCGACCGGTTTAAGAAAACTCGCACAAGGCCCTCAGTAGCGCTTCGACACACACACATGGGCCCTCTCTGCGTGTCATGCATAATCCGAAAGAGTACGAAATATAGCGCTATACGACAGAACGTGAGTGCCCAAGCAACGCGCAGAAATTTTTACTCATAAGTTGTTACTAGCCACACGTAAGATTACCGATTTAGTTTGAAATTGTAGGTCCGAAATATATGCGTTGCTGCTAAGTCAAAGTCAAAAATATCTTATTCGATTAGACTTTTTACAAAGTACTTTCAAATCGTCAGAATGACATAATTATACAGGATTATACATAGCTAGCATTCAATTAAATACGGTGTCACGGTAAGCGGTTAGAAACTGATAATATTTTTGTCATGCTTGATAACTATAGATTATATGCGCCATTACATTTGAAGGAATGCTCGTGAGCCCTTATGAGATTGTAAAGAAACGTGTTTGCCATCGAACATGACGTGGCACAAGGCTTGTATTATAAAATAATAGGTCTTGACTTATACACTTGTTATACAACATTTGTAAAAAGCTTTAGACAAAATTTTTATAGACACATTGTACTCAGTTTATACATTTTATAAGAACTACCCCCTTATTGCAAAACATATTATGGTTTTGAACTAATACTAGATCAAATTCGAACCTGAGAGAATTCTAAGACGTATGTATAATGCTTGTGAGCGATAGACTCACCCTCTGTTATGTTGGTACTTAATCATATTGGGTGAAATGTGTGTGTTGTTGACAACACCTCTGCTTACTCCTTCGGGGACCCTTCTAGGACTCTTCTGGGATGGCGTGAGCTTATTATTATTATTATTAATTCGGACTGAACTAAAAAACATTTATAAATAAGTTTCACAAAAAGTGACGCAACCAATTCTTGACCACGCTTTGCGATAAGGGTGTTAGTAATACAGTCCAATATATAAAAGTAAATATTGAACTGATATCGATGATATCGATAAGTTATAGATACTTGATAATGTTGCTTTGCTTTGACAATAGTGTAAGGTTAACGCTCCATGATTGAGTGCCATTTGTGTAGGTGTTGCAAGAAGCTATGCTCAACTTACAAATTATAATATAAGATCTATATTGTGGTCTAATCAACCTGTATATCCGAACAATTACCTCACTTTTTGTAGAAAATATTTACATTTTGTATGTCAATATATTATTATAAGCTTCAATTTAACTGTATGTATAATGTGTACATTATTTAAAAAAAATATCAAGTGAAGCTTTCTCAATTCATAATATTATAAATATATTTGTTTGAATAGACTTCTTACTTCTTCCAAATCGCAAGACACAAATAATTACATTTGTGCCATTCCAGTAACCTACACTCGCTAGCGTCACCGACAATATTTGTATTTTAGATCACCACGTCACATGAATAATGTTATATGTATGGTCTGTAATCATCATTGTTTACTATGTAATGAAATGTACATGATGCCAGCTGATTTTCTTCTCAGAAGGCTAGTTTCCGAACCGGTGGTAAATTCTCGACATTCATAAGTGCCTAAACTGAATAAATAATTTTCATTTTTCATTTTCACCAGTAGGAGGCGCTGTACAATTTCACAATATTATATATATGTATATAATATGTCCCGCGGTTTCACCCGCGTAAACTAAATTTCATGGGTAGCCCACGGAGCATTAGTGTTTTAAAAAAAATATCCGCCAGTGAAAGTCCCGTTAAAATCGGTCCAATCGTTTCGGAGATTAGCGGGAACAAACAACAGACTAGATAGAGAAACTTACTACTTTCATATGCATGGAATGAAAAGCTGTAAATTTTGTAATGACAAACAGACACTTCAATTGTATCTGTATAGATTCGGCGAAGACGTTAAGGAGTGATTACGAAAACGGTGCAAACAAAAACAGCTGTATGGGATACAGGATTGTAAATGCTACCACCGGGTTCGGAAGGCTGCTGTTACTGATAAGAACCCGGCGAGAAACTCGGCAATTACTGATTTCAAAATTTGTAATGGTTACAATAGCTCATAAATTAATGACGCAATCAAATTATCGATACGGGGGTGTCTCTAATATTATTTAGATTTACATATTTTTGACATTACTTTAACTATATTAACTCATTTACACTAATACCGTTTTTTTAGTACTTTAGATATAATTTGAAGTCTGAATTTTTATTATGTGACAGGGTGCCATGATTTTTATAATATTTCTTTTTATTTAAGTACAACTCGACGAATGTTAGGTGAATGTAATGTGGCTTTGGTATAGTTTTCTTAAGTTTGTCCAGCTTTGGACTTCTATTACGGTTATGTAAGTAACTGCATTAATACGTCGCCGCGCTCAGAGTGCCTAGTGCGAGTTTTTCATTGCCACCGTCACAAGTCAACGCGTTGACGTGAACGCAGATTTGTGTGGGATCAAAATAGTACCATCAGGCCCACAGATGGCGCTGTTGCGATCCCATACAACATCCCGTGACTTGTGACGGCGGCAATGAAAAACTCGCTCTAGGCCCTCTGGTTTTACCCATCTGTGATACGTTATATTGTTTGTGAAACGCTGCAATAACGAAGTATTATAGGTGTCTTAGTTAATACAAGGGCTCTTTATTGTCTAAACTAATTGTTAAATATCACCTACTATCATGATAAACAGGTCCCGTCATAAGTTATGAGCGCGTATGACAGTGACTCATAAAATGAATACTACGCATTCAAGGGCACTCGTTCTTAAGTCGTGAGGGGACCTGGGGCCTACTATCATCGATATAGCAGCGATGTCCCACTAACTTAGCTTTGACGTTCAATATCTGTGTCACAAAATGAAACGTCAAAGCTAAGAAGCTCTTAATACGCTCTGCTTAAAGCGATGATGGTAGGGTCCCTTTATTTGTATTTTGTATTTTCTATACTTGAGATATATACAACATAAGCTCGAGAACTTAAAAATCGATTTTGATTTTCGAAACAAATTAATTTTGCTGCAGGTAAATATAATATCCGATATCGACCGATTTATTTTAAAATATATTTATTTACTTATTCTATATTTATTCTTTTCTCGTATTTATTCCAAAATGGCCAACGGTTGTCTCTAACGAATTCGTGAAAACTAAACTGGGTGAAAGGAAAAGTCTTAAGTAATATTTTTTCAAACATTTCATTGCATTTCAAAATAACAAACCTTATTAACACCCGTTAAATAAATCTTTATTTGGTTCATAGAAAAATATCTAATATATAAAATTCTCGTGTCACAGTTTTCGTTGCCATACTCCTCCGAAACGGCTGGACCGATTTGTATGAAATTTTGTGTGCAGATCGGGTAGGTCTGAGAATCGGCCAACATCTATTTTTCATCCCCCTAAATGTTAGGGGTAGTCCACCCCAAAAAAAAAATGGCAATACAACGTTTGCCGGGCACAGCTAGTAATAAGTAAAGATTTGTAGTAACGGGATTCAAAAAGCTATCAGAGAGTATAGAATTTTTCATTTTAATGAAAAAAATATTTCTATTTGGTTATATTTCACGAATATTTATTATGAGTGTCCTATCACCCGGTTTCGTTTTGACGTTGGCCCGTGGGACGCCTTTATTTACAGTATCCGAGCTCATCTTGATATGTTAAACAAAGTATTGAACGTATTCATTACTGTTAGTGGGTGGTTAGACAAGTATTATTTTGGACAATAGACGAAAGGCTCGATACAACAATAAAATCTCGAATTAATGTTTAGTTGTTAAGTAAATATTGATTATATAATACGTATTAACATTTAACATCGAGGATTCCGTCTCCTTGCATTCCAAACAACTTTTATTATTATGCGTTTGTTTATCGACAAATCAATAAAGGAATATATTCGGAATCTATGCATTTTTATTCGTGACATTTAATCCCGACAAATCACTTGCTTTATTAGACATTCTTTATTTTTGACGAAGGTAGTTTTTTGATATAAATTAGCTTTTCTAAACTTAATCGTGGCTTCTTCCATGGAGTAGTAGTTAGTTTGTGGTTTCAACCAATAGCAGCGGTCTCTTGACGCCCAATAGCTATCGAGCACAACCATAAGCATGTCATTGTATACAATAATTGAAGAAAGTTGACTTAGTTCGATCAATTTCATCAATCATCAAGAGATGGCGCTACATGCGCCGACAATCTCTTTCAAAACACCTCAAGCTTATGCGCTCCTGGTACTTTAACAGTAATTTACGACCGAACATAAACTGCTAGATTGACTTAAAAAAATAGGATGTTTAAATAAAAATCTGATAAATAAATCAGATGTTTGTTAAGTAAATAAATTTGTACTTTCCACTACACTCACTACAGTATAAAAATAATATTTCAATTCAAATCAACGCAAGCATATTCGTCACTATAACTTCCAAAAGTACCAGGGTCTCATAGGTCGTAGAAGCTTAGCTTTACTTAGAAATTGAGGAGTGGCAACATTCAGTAATCAAACTTGCCATGTGTAAATAAGAAAGTGGCAAATGTTCTATGTCAGTTTGACAGCTTCGTTATACCAAAGATTTTATCGTCTCTCGACAGCAAAGGGATTGTTGCCCATACAGCCAAAACTTCAGATGTAGAACTAAAAATATCACTCCTTGTTCGTAAGAGGACTATCTTAAGAACTTTTTTTAAAAAGGAATAAACCATAAACAACAAACGTAGTTTTCACTTCTTTACAGTTAATAATCTAGTCCTCGATTATAAACTGATAGTAAATAAAACTTCAACATAACCGTAAAATAAGTTTTTATTCAAAAAACAATATCTGGATATAAATATCAAACAACCAATAATGTAGACAACATACAAATGACAAAATAAATGTTTCACAACGCTACAAGTCGTATTAATCCTGAAATGAACAATAATTAGGAATAGTGTGAGATATTGTCTTCATTTGGACACCAGTGACATATATACCGAATAAAAATATAGGGTCTAGTTTTAAGGCAAAGAATTATATCACAGAGCATCGGTTGGTGGAACATATCAATTTGAAAAGCCCTTTAATTTTTTTATTGTTGTATGTTTTCTAAATTTTGAGGCATATTAGTTTTTAGAACTTAATTTTACAGAAAAAATAAACATTGGCTTTAAATAATGTTCCATATATCATCCAATAAGCATCAAACCTTTAATAACCTCTAAAAATTACACTTTACGACAAAAATAAAGAGTAAGTATAACGAATTTATTAAAAATTCATGGCTTTTAATTGATATCTTTCAACAGCCGACGCTTTGACAAAAAAACTGCGCCTAAAAAATCTCGACTATATAACCACGAATGTTGCTCAACAGTACCCCTATCACGCGTTTGTCACCGTTTTCGTAATCTATACTCGCCCAGCGTCTCCGTCGAATATTTGTATGAGACATTTTTAGCACCTCCCAGAAGCGTGAAGAACTAAAATATCTCATACAAATATTACTAGTGACGCTAGCGAGTATAGATTACGAAAAAGGTGGCAAACCCGTGATAGGGGTACAGTTGCTTTATTTGTTCGCGAAGGAAGTACATGTAGCGCCATCTTTTGTCATACAATGACATATTCAAGGCATTACATCAACCACATTCAACTGTCTTCAAAGTTCTTGAACAGTTGAACACACAAACACAAATATTCAATCACTATCCAAAAATGTTAAGAATACGCTAGACTTGGTTGCATATGACGGGACAATTTTGGCAGTGAAGGAAAGGTTAAGTACATATAACTCGCCATTAAAATATTCCACTCTTAATTCATAAGTTCCTGAAGAATGTGAATTCCTTTGCGACACAAAATATTTTCCCCTTATTACAAAATATAGCCTAATATAGTTGGCTTGAAAATAGTTCCATCTCCTTTCAAGATACGGATTTCAAAAGGGATGGACATAGTTTTAGTTCGAATTTGATCTAGTACTTTAAACCATGTTTTGTAATAAGTAGGTTGGGTTATTATTTGATGTTTGAAAGGTTACTGATTTAATCAATTTGATGACGCCATTAATATTCCTGCAGAAAATAATACAATTATTACAAATGATATATGTTATATGTATACAGACAAAGAGGATTTTTTTCATTGGTCAAAGACTTAAATATGAATGGAAATCACAACTCTATTACTTATTTAAACATATATATTGTAGTGATACATAAATACTCTGTGTATTGTGCAAATTGGACGTGTGCTGAATTTGTGTTATTCTTTAAGAAAGAATATATAATTTTCCCATAAGATGGTCTAATAATTTCTAATCAAAATTGAGTATGATTAACGTTAATAGGAAAGTAAGTTGTCTAATCACAGGACAACGAATCCAAGATACAAAAATTCATACCAATCACTTTCATTATTAGTTTTGACATTTTTACAATATTTTATTGCTATTTAACAACTTCCAAAAAAAAATATTTAGATAGTATAGTGTATTAAGATACAATATGTCTCAAATAACATGTAAAACTTCCGTCAAGTCTACAAATTGAAACAAAAGCCATAGTAATATTTACAAGCAGTAAGGAAACTAGGAACAAACCGAGCGAGAACAAAGTGACACACTCACACAGACGATCGCATCTATGAGAAATTAAGCGCAATGGGGTAATGACAGTCAAACGTGTCAAATCGTGACCGATATACGTCATTCACGTGTTTTGCCGACATTTTTCAGAACGTCAAAAGGACAAAGTACATTATTTTTATCTATACTAATATTATATGAGGAAATATTTGTAACGAATTAGCTCAAAAATTACTGGACCGATTTAGAAATGTCTTTCACCATTTAATGCTACATAATCGCTGATTAATAAAGGCTATATTATATTCCGCTAGTAATTAATAAAATAGTAGTTGTGGTTGCCGGGTTGTTCTTGTCAACAAAACCAACCTACCGAATCCGGTGGTAATATTTATAATCCAGTATAATGTATTTTTTGCGTCCTTCTGACGATTTGAAAGTACTTTTTAAGAAGTCTAATCAAATAAAGAAAATGAAGAGTTAATTTTAAAATCCTTAAAATGGACAACCCTCAAGCCCAATGGAGCAAACGTTCTTATTTCAATAAATACGCCTAGATTCCTTACTGCTTATAAAGAATATATTTATACTGTGCAAATGCCATACTGTCTGGCAGTTTTTTTTATAAAAACGTCAAAACTTCTCTCATACAAGACCTTAGTGTAAAAACGATATCAAAAACCATAGAGGGTCTATTCTACTCTAGTCTATGAATCAGGTATACGTGGTAATTTAGACTTACATAGTTCAGACATGTATTTCACTTATGCTACTAGCAAATTGTTCTAATACTAATTTAACGAGGCAAAGCTTACACTAGTTAGAATTTAAATTGATTTTAGAATAAGTTCTAAAATGTTACAAGTGTTTTGGCGGGCAAACATGAAATGTCATTTTGACGTAATTAGCGCCATCTTGGGACAAAACATTAAAATATGTGCAATATTATCTATACATCTATTCTATATCTATACAGATAAATGAAATTGAAGTGACTGTTTGTAATTCCAAAATAACAGCTTATGCGTAAGACTTATTTAAAACAATTTTCAAAAATAATCTCCGAAACTGCTGGACCGATTTGAACAGGATTTTTCACTGGCAGGTAGCTGATGTTTCAAGGTGTAAGTTGGCCTACTTTTTATTTATAAAATATCCACGGGTGAAACCGCGGGGCACAGCTAGTCGGTAAATAAATATCAATAAATAAATAGGTATGCAATGTGGATTTTTTTCAAATTGTTTACTTCTATTTGGCACATATGATTTTCAGGATTTTTTACATAATTATTATACCCATAATGCGTCGATATCAGACATCAAAAATGTTTATTTTTTATATATGGATGTTTGCCCGCCATTGCACCGATGGTTCGCCTCAAAGGGTATCAATACAACATGCAGTGCGTGATATGTGCTATGAAAACATCACTAGAGACTATGTTTTAACTGTTATTCTACTTACACTATTTATTGCGCTTTTGTCACCGCAACTTGAGTCTTATGTAGCCGGCAATAGAGTCGAAAATTTTCATGATTACTGTTCATTTCGATTTCAACGAGGTGTTAATAATAAACTTGTGTGCATTATGGATTATTTGGTACTCAAAAAACCAATACAATAAACTCTTTCCATTACTTGAATATATATTTTCTTTATCATCTTATATACTAATATTATAATAGGAAATATTTGTAATTATGTTTGTAACGAATTAGCTCAAAAAGTACTGGACCGATATTAAAAATTCTTTCACCATTTGAATGCTACATTATCACTGATTAATATAGGCTATATTTTATCCCCGCGTTCCCACGGGAACGGGAACTACGCGGGTGAAACCGCAAGACTATAAGACTCAAGTTGCCATGCAATATTATTTAAGTACAATTAAATATGTACGAAAGTAAATGCAATAAATGGCTACATGTAAACATCTCTGTATACATTGTCTATGCCTCGACGAATTTCAATGGTTTTCTGTATTCAACGCGTCATATCAGACACAACAAAAATAATATATCTTTAAGTTCTTCTGTATTGTTTATGGCGACGAATAAATGGAATATTTATTTTCATGTAAACGTCAAGTTTATTGACAAAACCTCCCTTATAAACAGACAAACGCGCCGATAGATAGCGAAACAAAATCTATTTATAATTTTTCACGAGACCACGGGATCATAAAAATTCGTGGGATCATGTAACACACAAACTATAACTATAATATAATAACACGTCCCGCCCACAATTCGAGTTTTATCATCATATTCGATTACACAATTGTTAATTCGATTCGGCAGCGATTGGCGCCTCTGACAATTGAACTAACTAATTTGAAAAGCATGAAAACAATGGCACATCGCAAGAAATAGACGAACCAATTAATTATTCGTTGAATTCTTTAGAGTCCTTATTACTCATCTACACTACTATTATGAAGAGGAAAGATTTGTATTTTTATGTGTATGTTTGTAATGAATAATCCCAAAAACTACTGAGCCGATTTCAAAAATTATTTCACCATTGGAAAGCTACATCATCAGCGAGTAAAATAGGCTTTATTTTATCCCCGCACTCCCACGGGAACGGGAACTACGCGGGTGAAACTGCGTGACGTCCGCTAGTTTGAAATAATTTGAATGTTGGGAAATTCAAATACAAGTAGCTAATGTAAGTAGTACGCAATATTGGCCAACTGGATTGCTATAAAGGAAAGTCGATTCATTTCGATTGCTTGTTATTGAATCAATATGTCGATATACTGTATTTACACTAACAGACAGACTTATCAAAGTAATTATTATGATGAGCCTTGTATAAATTTGTCTAGAAAGTGTAAATATGATTCATGTTAAATTCATTCCACATTCATAAGCACCAACTTACAAATACGCCCAAAATCATATTTATTCAGTGATTTTCGAAACAGTTAACATTATACAGAATGTCGGAGGCAAAGGAACAGTTATCTCTATAAGTTCTAAGGTATTATGAATATATCACTATGTTGAAGTCGTAAAATATCTAGCTCCAACGATAACGTAGCTATAGGCTATGGTTGCTAAGGGCCGAAGAGCTCGCGGCCTTAAGGGATTGAATGAACGCGCGGCCGCGTTTACATACATTACGCACGCGGTAATTAAACTTGTTAAATTAAGGAGGAGGTTATTGGTTACGAAAAATGATTTAATGGGATTATTTCAGGAACTATTAGTGAGAGAAAAATAAATAAAACGTAGTTAGATTTCACGTGAATAACTCTACGTTACCGTTGATTTTATGCCAAAATAAGGTCTTGGTGTGGTCAACTTTGAACGTCAGTTACTAACGAATACGAAGATATTTTTGAGATAATAAATTTATTTGCTTCCTAAAATTATACCCTATCACATATTTAAACAGCTGTCCTATTTTCCCCGACACAGTGTATATACCGTATAATAATTATTGTGATTATTATTATTATTCTTGTGACGGAATCAGAAACAAGATCGAAGGTAATCTTAGTGTATTATTGCATTTCATATGTTATACGGTACTTCGATCCATGACGGAAGACTTGAATAGATCGGACCATAGCAGCGCCGATTAGTTCGGAGTGGACCAATTAAGTATTTCAAAGAGCTTAAACGTCGTTCGCGGGTATATTCTCGATAGTAAGCAACACGTAATAATGTTTCGAAAATCTCGCAATGATAATATTGATCAACATGCAACGATACATGCAAAATTAAACAATAATAAAACAGTCACTGTTGACTATTGATATAATAATTATATTAAAATTAATTGTGTGTGATATCGGTGAATCAATACAAAAATAAGGTACCAAAAATAGGTACAAACTTATTTCGAAGTTGGTTTAAATATTCAAATGTCAATAATTAGTCTCTCAAGGCTCACAGCATCCTTCACTGAGATCAAATATTTATTCTAACTAACCGTTTTCTAGTTATATCCACTACCATACTTAGTTACTGTAAACAGTGCCGAGGTGCTTAAACTGGGGTGAGTATAATTGCTATAATAATTTTATTGTTATTAATAATTTGGCACACGATATTTAACAATAAGGCCTAATTATGACTTTCGATTTGCTATCATTTTGACAGTTGATAGCAAGTGCTAATGTCTAATTGAGTTTTGTTTTAATTTGGAAAATTTATAAATTTTATAACATTGGAAAATCACAATCAGATTAATAATTTGGGGCTCTAGTAAAATTTTTAATTTTGACGATTTCAAAGTCAATGAGTATTCATTTAAATAGAGAAAAGAGTATAATATTCTCTCATGCCTTTAAATAGATTTAATTGAAATTATAATGGTCTTGATAAAATTGCAAAAAAAATAATGTCTCCATACAAAATAAAAGACATTTCTTTCAAATAAATAACATCAGATCAGTCGGTCGTAGGCCTAATATTTCATAATATATTTATAATTTAAAAGCCTCCCAAATCCATTTAGGATCTTCATAATTTAAAGAATAAGACATACAAACGTGAGCTGTAATTACTTTTATAAATATTCGAGACTTCAAAGCTACCTAATATGAGCAATTGAGAACGATCTCATTAATTTTAATATCTTTAAGATACTCTCAAACTTACAGGATCGCAGCACAAACCTACAGTCTAAGTTTTAGACAACAGTGATCGTCAAACTTGCGGACCACTCCGCGAGACACTAAACAATTTTAGTAGATAATAGCCTCAAATCCCAACTATAACACGCTTAAGCTAAGTTTAAGTCGCCTGTGACTTTCATCCATACCACCAATAGCATACAAAGTAATTGGTAATCAATTATTATGTCAATTAACTGATAGTCAACTAAATGATCTTAGAATGTGCGACCCGCAGTGATACCTCACATTGTCCTAAGTGTGACGACCACTGGTCTAAAACAACCACACGTCAATAACTATGTAATGACGTAGGATAATAGACTAACCTCTTTAAACTAGTGTCCATAAGAGAATTAACTTGCAGACATGAGAGTGTGAGTGATCTAGCGCGGGGGCGATGCCTCGGCGAGTCTCTGCCGGAGTCTGGCAAACTTGCCGTGTACCAACCTGAGCTGGGTGCGCAGGCGTGTGGACAGCTCCCGCTGCAGGGCCTGGACTTCCACCAGCTCTCGGCGGAGCTGCTGGTAATCTGACCGCACCTGACGTTGGATACAGTTAGTCTACTCGTTGCATTCCAACCGTTATCTTTACGTTGTCTATGGAAACTATCAACGATCAACAATGATACTATTCTCTGTTTAGTTGGCTTGTAGAGAGAATGACAAAGGAGGAGCTCGTAGCACAGTTGCTGTTGCGCATATCATTCGATAAGCGAAGTTAAGCAACCCTAAGCCTAGCCAGTAATTGGATGGGTGACCGCCCGAGTTCCCTCCGTGCCTCGGAGAGCACGTTAAGCCGTCGGTCCCGGTTGCCAATTTATCATCTTTGGCAATCGTTACAGGTCAGTGGGAGGCCTAAAATAGTCTGACAACTGGTTTAACCCAGATCACAGATTTTCCTCGTAAAAGGGGTTGTGAAGGTCAGATGGCAGTCGCTTCGTAAAAAAATCAGATTATCAGCCACATCGGGTTGAATCAAGTGCCGACCCCAACAATGTATGGGATAAGGCCAGGGAGATGATGAGAGAGAATGACGAATGTATTGAAACAAGTCTAAACATTTTTTTTTAAATTTATGATATGTATCTCATTAGTACACGAGTTATGACCGCCTACATTGAATACGTAATAGTATTTACTCGGTCTTGTATGAAGGGAGCGCGAACAAATAATGAGTACCTATTCATAACTCACGACGACAAGAGAAGGCCTAGTGCAAGTTTTACACTGATACCGTCATAGGTCATCGCGTGGACGTTAACACAGATTTGTATAGGATTGAAACAGTACCATCTGTCGGCCCAAAGATGACTCTATTGTGATCCCACACTAATCTGAGCTTACGTCGACGCGATGACTTGTGACGGCGATTTTAAGAAAACTCGCATTAGGCACTCATTGCTCCAGTAGGTTTTAACACATTCAAACTTCATCGCTTGACCTTGGGTGTTAGCGTGGCTCAAAGTTTGCTGATACTCTTTCGTAGGTGGGTAATCTACACATTTTTTGGGTTCTGTAATGAACAAGACCTTCGAGCCATTATCCATGCCTAACTTAGCCCCACATCCACCCCTTGCATCAATTTTCCTCTATTGATTGGTATTATCGTCTTGTTATCACTAGTTTATCGTCGATAGTGGACAAGACAGGGTAAAGAAAACGGTATATAAACACTTAAATAACGAAATGATTGACACAGCGAGAAGATATCATTATGCAGACCTCTGAGTACATCCCTTTTGATTTAGACACATATCTTGTCGCTTTATCAAACCATACACACACTGGCAAATATAATAGTACCCCTATCACGAGCTTGCCACCGTTTTCGTAATCTATACTCGCTAGCGTCACTCGGAATATTTGTATGAGATATTTTAGTTCTTCACGCCACTGTGAGTCGCTGGACAATTTCTCATACAAATATTCGACAAAGATGCTAGCGAGTATAGATAACGAAAGCGGTGGCAAACCCGTGATAGGGGTACAGTAAAGTATACAAAAAATTAAAACCGCCGCAAGTACTGTCATTTTGGTTCCAATATATTCATATTTTTTGCCAATTATGACAGATGATATGCCACAGAATAAAAAAGACTGGAACTTTTGGCGGGATTTTTAATTTCTGGTTAGACTTTACAAGAATCTAACATGGCATGTATGGCCGGCGCCATCTTGAAGTATTCATGTGACAGACGTGATGTGGGACGCTGCGACACTGCTATTTTGTATGTTACTTAATCTTATCTTTCTTAGATACAAAGATCATAGCATTATACTACTTAGTATGCAGTATCAGTTAAGTTGATGCAAATGCAATGACCGAAACTTTTCACTGACGGTAGTCGGTAGTGATGTGCTAACTCGGAATACCCACAAATCAAGTTAACATCAGTTGAAATTCAGCTAATTCGGTTTGAATTAGCCACAGTTACACAACTCGAGTTAGCTGGAAGAAGTGTATAAATCATACATTATACTAATTACTTTTTTCCGTATCTTTTGTACTCTTCATTCAATTATAAAGCGCCGATTGCTATGATTGCTCATTAGGGGAGGCCTATGTATGTAGTGGACTATTATAGGTTGATGATGATGATTACTATGAACATAAATTATTTAGAGTTAAAATATCATTGGATTACCAGCCATAAATACTTAGGTATAATCAATCGAAGATTTCTATTGTATAAAATGTTAATTATTTTGTGTTTTTCTTATTTGTTTCAAGCAGTGTTGACAGCGTCCATAGAATGTCAAATTAAATGAACAAAATACGGGAAAGAAAGCTAAGAAAAGTACATATAGAAATTGAAAACAAATCTATTTATTTTGACTGACAATAAATACTAAAATATTTTCGCCACTGGCAACTCCGGCAACGCATAGACGAAAGCCCTAGACAAAGCTTGCTTTTGGAAACGGCGGCCCTTTGCAAAGGGTTTTGCATGTTTTCGGCTTAAATTTCGTACCACATTTAAGCCACGTTCCCAACTAACCATAAGCTCTGATTTTATAGCTTGAGATTTTTCATTATCATTCAGCAGAATTTGATACATCACCATGGTAAGTACTTGACCTACTTGGGTAGGCAGAAGCAACCTTTATTTATTGAATTTAATATTTGACAAGTACCAATTAATAAAGTATGACATTTCAAATGGTAACATCCAGCAATGGATTCCGGCGAAGGCTGATTGAATACTCACTTTTGTGTTAACATTTAAATGATGTCATTGCAAATTTATACATATTTAAATATATGAAATATCTCAAGCCATAAGCATTTGGACATCATAACATCATTAGGATAATTCTGACCTGTCGCCAGCATTATAACGCAACAGGCTGAAAAATAAATGTATCATACTTATTGTTAAATATTAATATATATCTATATAAACTACCAAATTTTCCTACTTAAGTAACCACGTCTGTATTAAATTATATCACCCATTTATTTTGTAGAATTCATTCATAGATATGCAATAAGTATTAGGTTAGTAATGCGAGTGGGGTAGCGAGCATAATACTGTATAATCACGTCATTCTGACAATCTGAAAGTTTTTTGTTAAAAGTGTCAAATAAAGATATGTTCGAGTTTGAGTTTAACTGACATTCAATATAGCGTTGATTATAGGTTCATCTCTTTCAATACTACATTTTCATATAAAAAAAAAAAAAAAAAAAACTTATGTACAGTGATTTCACACCACGTGCATTACGGTGAAGGTAAACATCGTGAGGAAACCTGCATATGTCTGAGAAGTAATTCAAAGACGTATGTATAGTGCCTGAATGGGCGATAGACTCACCATCTGTCACATTGACATCAATTTCGGTGAAAAGTGTGTGTTGTGATTACAACACCTCTGCCTACCCCTTCGGAGAATACAGGCGTGAGCATATGTATGTACGTATTTTCATTTCAGTTATTTCAATAATGTTTTCAGTAATAGGTTGAACATTATCCTTAAGTCCATCTGTATGCTTTTATTCATTTACTAACTGTGCCCCGTGGTTTCACCAGCATCTACTTAGTATCATTATTTAACTCACGGAAGCCTAATTTCATTTTAAATGTAGCCTAAGTTCCTACTTGTAACTGTTGGGATTTAAAGTAAACGAAGTCGTGATTTCTCGGATGAATATAGGATTTTATTGTATGGGTTATTTACAGTCACAGGACAGACACGAGAGCTTGTACAGGAGTAAGCAAACTAAAAATAATTCCTCTGACAGGTTAAAACCTACTTACAGACTAACAGTAACATTAGGTATCAGCCAGTGAAAGTCCCGTTAAGATCCGTCTGGCCATTTCGGAGTATAGCCAATACAAACAAACAGAACAACAAATTTAACAGAGGATTTTTTATATCTTTCCCATATAGGCTTCCATATGCATTTAGATATAAGCTGTTATTTTGGAATGACAAACATACACTTCAATTTTATTTGTCTGTATATATTTATTTATTAAATGACATGCATAAGTGTAAAATAGACTTCCTAATTACTATAATTTTTGAATAATCATCCTTCATTCAATGCTTACTTTATAAATGACAGCTTATAAGAATGATTTTATCTTTTCATACAAGAATTCTTAACATCACTTAGCATTCATATGTGAATGTTAGTAATATGCCATATATTGTAATTCAGTAGATGAATGAATTATGTATGGCGTGTAAACAGACCCATTGTTTACACATGTTTCATTATCCTACAAGGAATATAATGGTATTATTGTTCATATTGTTAATAATTTATTGAAGGAATTAATGAAAAACCTATTTGGGTTACATTCTTAAGTATTAATATTATTAATTATTATTTTTAAAAAAATGTTTCATGTCCTAATTTGTAAACATTATAAAAGAACTACTAATAAATTTAATTCATAGAATTATTTAAGAACGCGACAACGGCAGGCCTCGTAGAAGATGGCGGGATGAGCTTCATGCTTTCAGGAGCAATTAGGTGAGGAGTGATGTGGACATAGAAAGTTCGAAGTGGGAGGCAGGCCTTTTCCCAGCAGTGGGACACGTCAGGCTAATAATAATAATATAAAATAATTGATTTGATTGTTTTTTGGTGCTTGTACCTAAATATCCGATGTATTACTTTCTTTTAAACATGAAGATTTTACATGTGCTCATTAAACATGAGGAAGGGGTGAACTAAATAAGTTAGTACCTATTTCAAATCTAACATACCTAAAATACCCCAGAGATTTCTGACAGTACATGGAATTTTTTTTTTTTTAATTTGTGGAACATACCTCAGAGACAGATTTGAGCAAGTGCATGACACACAGGTCCTTAGTATCCACTGGCTCCACCAACTCTTTCTCCACATTGTCCATCTTCCACTCCATCATATCCAGCTGTTCATCAGTACGCTTCACCTGCTCACACATGAAGATTGGAGGAAAATTTAAAAAGTTTATGTTCTTAGTTTAAAAACATTATAACTGTAGTGTATGTACATGTCATGGTGGTCAGCCGAAGAGGTGGCTTCATGAAGTAGGAGCGACCTTACTGTGTAGGATGTTAAATATTTTATTATGACGCATATTAGTTATAACTAACTCCAGCCTTACTGAACTGTCCCACTTGCCCAAGATACTTTACATTTTCTGACAAACTTGTTTGCTAGAAAGGTGGAAAACAAGCATTCCGCCTGATGGTAAGTGGCTACTGCCTAAGACCGTAACCAAAAAACAGTGCCACTCGCGATTTGATTACAATAAAAATTCTTAAGGAAATTCTTGATTTTAGTTAAGTCATAACAAATCAATATTTACAAATTGAAGTATATTTCCGCTCCAGCACTGCCCTTTATAGCCCAAACCCTAGTTTATTGACATAAGACCGCCTAGCGGCACCATGACCTACATTCGCTACCTTATTCATCTAAGAATATCACCAAAATAAGAATAGATACTCACAGTCTCTTCTAAATCTTCCATTGTAAGTTCTTTTCCACTCATCTTCATTCACACTTTGATTTAACTAAAGTAATTAAATACGAATCTTATTCGAAAGCCTCTTATAAATTTCTAACTTCGCCCATTTTCATGAATGGATTTGATTTGATTTGGTAGTAGGAAGGAAAGCCAATCAAGTCAAATGTCAATTTTCAATTCTGACACTCATGACATTTAATAGCTGTCATATGACACAGATAAGAAACACACTTCATACTTACAGATAATATCTGTGATGAGATTTGAAGCATGGTAACGATATTGTCTGTGGTTCTAAAGTTCACAATTCAAATCTTTCATCTCGCATGAAGGTAGGCGTATGACATGGGTAAACACAAGCTACACAAAGATTAATTATTGAAAAAGAAAGTGATGATGATGATGGTCCGACCGATTTCGGCCTTGGCGACCGCTTCAACTCCGATTAACTTGTCGGTAGTGCACTCGCATGTTGCTTATGTATCCAATATTTTAATGGAAGGTATATAAAGTATAGAAACAACAAGTACTTACGCTGAGGTCCAATAGTCCATCCGTAGAAGACTCTGGGGTGTATTCACGCGATATATCCCGTGTATACTCATATATATTTGTAGTTTGTAATATAATAAAAAAAATATTCTTCTTAATACAATGCAATAATTATAAATACTTCTTTCTTTTTCTTTTCTGTCCTCCGTCATTACTTACTTCCTTCCTTTATTTATTTAATGGCGATGAGTTTAAGTAAAACTATTCCGCCAATGTCTAGTGATTGTTGAGAAAAAAATCTTGTAAATTGTTAAAAATATGTGGAGGAACACATTGGATTCCTCGCTGTCTTATTGATTCGTCATTACTTTATTTTTCGTCTTTCATACTTAAAGGTGCAACCACATGCAGCGGCCCGACGCTCGTTTCCAGCGACAAATGTGGTCACGTGACCCTATTTCAAATTTCCCGCGACTCAAAAAGGAACTATGTCATGCAACCGCTCCAATCACGTCTCGCTCCATAGCACGTGACCACATTTGTCGCTGGAAACGAGAGTCGAGCGGCTTACATCAGGTTGTACCTTTAACCGTTCACACATTGCCTATCATTCTCACATGCAAACTCATTTCAATATTTAAGGGCCTAAAATGTTAACATGTCTGTCGATTGAAAGTAGCGAAATAAAACAGGCACGGTATATTTATATACATTTATTTCATCTTTAATTTTATACATTAAATTATAGGTAAGAGGTTTAGAACGTGTGACGCAGGGCCTCGCTAGAACATCAATGTGTTTATCAAATACTCACTATAGTCCTAGAGTCCCGTACAAATCTATACTATAATACAGTAATTTATTGGTCAGCTTGCGAAGTTATACACATTGATATAATAATTATAATACATAATCAGTACAGGTGGCGAATGTACGAAATATTACACGCCCGTAATACAATCATAATTCGTCAAAGATACGTATAGTAAAATTGCACAAAGCGTAAGAACGATAAATCAACCCTTCTAAAAGACTAGAAACGTTATTCAAATGCCTACAGCTTCGCAAGAAAACTTATTAAGGGGATATGATATTACATGTACGAATATCCAGACTCATTTCCCAGTATACAGGATGAAACACGAAGATTGAATAACTTATTGATCTGGTCAAGGCCGCGGGGACCCGCTGGATGCAGGCCGCTTCCAACCGGGTGAGGTGGAAATCATTGGGAGAGGCCTATGTTCAGCAGTGGACGTCCTATGGCTGATATGATGATGATGATGATGATCATTGATTTAAAGTATTGCACTTAGAAATAACACGAAAAAATCGAACGATGATTTGTTGTAAATTTGGCGTTTACTGCATAATCTATAAGAACGGTCCACCATCGTGCTACATCCTGTATGATAATAATCATCCATTTTTACACGTCTAGAAATCGTAGTCTATTTAATAAATTATAACATATTGTACTGTGCGTTTTGGCAAAATTTGAATGGGACAAATTATACTTTCATATCAATAAACTAAGGAAAAGGTGTCTGTCCTGACGTATAAGGAGGTCAATGAGATGGCACTGGACAGAGACTAATGGAAAGTTGCATCGGCTACACCGACAAGAGATATTACTCTTAAATTAATGATGATGAAAGTAAATTCGTCTTATAATAAACTAGCGGACGTCACGCGATTTCACCCGCGTAGTTCCCGTTCCCGTGGGAGTACGGGGATAAAATATAGCTTACCAATGGTGAAAGAATTTTTGAAATCGGCACAGTTCTTTTTCAGTACAAACATACACACAATAATCTTTCTTCTTTATAATCATAGTGTAGAAGAGTTTGCAAAAGTCAAACCTAATTATATACAAGAATATGTTTTAACACGTTTTTCTTAGGGATTAAATTTTAACAGTTAGAGTAATCAAGTTCTATAATTCCTAATCGTTAAGTACCAAAACGCCAGTAAATGTCATAAATCTAAAGATACATCAAGTACATTCAACTAAACATTTAGACACCACATAAAACATTGCACAGATATTATTAAATCTATGAATTTCTATTACACAAGTGGCATACACTGAATATCTTTTTATAGAAATGCACAAGAACGAACGAAGGATTTTAATTTAGATAACTGCGAATCAGCGGCGGCCTTAGGGGGAGCCGAACAGGGCAATCGCACGGGGCCTCGCTCTTGCAGGGGCCTCGCGTCAAGGAAATTATAACCTACCATACAACCAGACCTATTTTCGCATCACATAGTACTTTTCGTAGGACAAAGGGCCTCGCAATGGGTAAGGTCGCCGCTGCTGCGAATAGTCTTAAGAGATCTTTTGACGCCTAAGTTCAAGTTTCTGATATTTATAAGCCTTTTAGATTTTTGGATACAAAAATTGCCCTCTTTTTGAAACAGATAAAATGCATTTCGTTGTAACGGACTACATGTGTATCGGATATAGCTTGGCATGTCTGTAATCAACAAAAAGAAACAAATATACAAAAACATTTATTTTTGGTCTAATATTATAAAAACTGCGTCCTTTAAAAGAGCATGTTTTCATGTCATTATTGTTTATCTTTTATATAAAACGTTTGTCATGTCATTTATGTTGTATTCAACAATTTATTTTATTACAAATAAGGTATTAAGTAATATTCGCTAAATCAATGTTCAAAGTCTTCAATAAATACAGGTCCAGTCACGAGTAACGAACGAAACACAGTGGGGTGACTGCGCATGTTTTTATTCGCCTCGCGCCATACATATAGACAGAGACACACATAAAATGACTGCTGAGAATTCAAAGGTACTCGTTCTTAACGTGACCGGAACTGTACATCAAGTCAAATTATCTATATAGGTACACACCCTTTATCAAGTATATAGTGACTATACTTTACATCGTAAGTTTTGACTAACAACGAAAAATCAGGGCGTCGAAGAAAAAGGAACAGTTGTCTTCTAGAAGTTGTAGGGTTTTATGAATATATCACTATGCTGAAGTCGTAAAATATCTAGCTCCAACGATAACGTAGTTATAGGCTATGGTTGCTAAGGGCCGAAGAGCTCGCGCCCTTAAGCGATTGAATGAACGCGCGGCCGTGTTTACAAACATTACGTAAGCTGCCATTAAACTTGTTCAATTAAGGATGGTTTTATGGGATTATTTCAGGAACTATTAGCGGGAGAAGAAAAATAAAAATTTACACGTGAATGACGTGAAATCTAAACTCAGGTAACTTTGAACGTCAATTACTCGAAAACGGAAGAAGATATCTTTGTCATAATAATTTTATTTGCATCCTAAAATTATACCCTATCACATATTTTAACAGCTGTCCCATTTTCCCCGACACCTGTATATTATAACGTTGCATTGAACGTAAAATAAAAGTTGTGTTGCCAGTGCCTGTATTGCAAAATAATGTTAAGGCACACTTATAAAGTCCCGTACACACAGTAACATTATCCCCACGCTTCGCTTCGCAGTGTACGGTAATGACATATGTCACGTGACTGATTTGTGTAATTTCCATACATTTGAATCGCTTCTATTAGCGCAAGCACGAGAGAATGTTACTTTGTCTAGAGTCCAGACCTACTGTCGGCCTAAGACCAGCATCGCCTCAGGATAAGCTCATGAATCCCTATCAGAGTTAATATATACCCTTAGAACGATAGGGACCAAATTTTGCGAAAACGAGTTAAAATCATAGACAAAATTTTTTAAAAATCTGAAAATAAAGTTATCAACCAAACACAACCTAGACTTTACTAAAAAAAATAAACTAATTGTACTCAAAACTAATAAAATAATTACAGTCAATATGAATTCAAACTTGCCGGATTTCCAAAAACATTTGATTTTTTAATTGAGCCCCTATCGTTCTCAGTGCGATATGTACGACTTTTCAACGTTTGTAATATATACTTAAAGGTCCTCGTGCAGTAAACAAGCGTCGAGCGGCTGCATGTGGTTGCACCTTAACACGTCACCGTACAATATAAGTATGACTAATATTAGTTCATTAAGTGACCGCTAGATGGCGTTGTACACATTCTCATACAAATATCGTGACGCTACCGAACATAGATTACGTATACGGTAACAAACTCGTAATCACAGTGGAGCAGAAAATTATAGAATTAAATTAACTATTAAATTATTTGTATCACAAATGATCGTCGTATACAAAGTACGTGAGCCGAGGCCTTACAATCAGCTATTGACTGACCGCGACAGATGTATGCGCGTCACATACATGTGTCCCTTACGTAACAGTTGATGGTGAGGCGAGACACTAGTATCTACAGACCACAGATAGAACATTATTAATATTCCACTCCCCTTCATTGCTGAACGTGGTCTTAAAACTTTGTTTGTTTGTCATAGTATGGGATCATAGGCCTAGTTATATATGAGCGTTATTCGCCACCGCAATTATATTTAACAACCTGTTGTGCCTCGCGATTTTACCCGCGTAGACATAATATTATAGGAGTAGCCGAAGTTAGTCCTTGAAAGTAAGGTTTTTAGTAAATTATCCGAGCAACTGGAGCGGCGATTTCCTATGTATGTCTCTCTGCTATTGTACTTTTATTAACTTTGAAACATGTAAGTGAAAGTCCCGTTAAAATCGGTCCTGCCGTTTCGGAGATTAGCCCGAAATGACAGACTGAGTTTTTTTTTTTAAAAATTGGTTTCTCTATGTCTGTACCGTATATACTTTCATATGTGTGAAAAGGTGTAATTTTGGAATTACAAACAGACACTTCATTTTTATTTATCTGTATAGATAGATTGTATTTAAAGAGTGCCCATGGTGACAATCTAGCCACTAACCTCATTGCTCTAAAGTTTTCTATAGTATTGATTGACAGTACCGTTCAGAACATTTTTCGTTCGCTTTGTGAGTGCATAACGTCCTTATACATTTAATATCATTGTCCAGTCGCGGAACTTCATACTAATTCTTGCGGAATCTAACGCTCACGTATGATTAGGCCTTAATCTGTATAGAACCGTCAACAGATTCTCAGTCTTGTATCTACGATGAGAAGGTACTAATTGGAAGAAACGAATACCTTATATAGAGTGGTCAATGTGATTGATATAAATATAAAAGTCTAAATAAATAATAGTAAATCTTCTAGGACAGGATTTCAGCAACAAGCGTGCGTAACCTCATTATAGTAAGGCTATTCACTAACTGCCTCGTTGGTCTAGTGGTAGTACGTTCGCCTGCCGATCACGAGGTTCCAGTTCGGTTCAAAAATAGATATTGGGTTTTTCTGTCAAGAAATTCACAATAAAATGCCCGGAGTTTGGAAGTTGTCGGTGTTTCCACCCCCGTGCCTCGGGGCACGTTGCACCGTTGGTCCTCCGCCTGATCTCTCTCCGGTCGTGTCGGATTGCCTCCCATCCCACTATGAGAATGACCCAATAAAGAGTGCACCTGTGTTTACACACACATGTGCACTATAATATATCCTACGGACATGGCTAATTGAGATTAGCCGCCATAACCGAAATTCGGTAGGAGATCATTATTATTATCATTATTCACTAAGGTTTCTCAGCGTCGCACTCGTCGTCGAGTGTCGGTTTTAAAGAAACGAAATTGAACCTTATCCTCTATATGTTATGTATCATTTTCCTATAATTGGAAACCAACGCTCGTCGTCGAGTTCAACGCTGAGGAACCTTAATGAATACCGCGGCTGTTCTAAACCCGTTGGAATCACAGAATCGCAGTGTAAAGGTGCCGTCATAAGTTATGAGCGCGTAGCGAGAATGAGAATACTGCGCTTGTTTTTATTCACCTTACGCCATACATATATACAGAGACAGACTTATGTAATTTTCTCAGAAGGCTAGATTCCGGACCAGTGGTAAAATTTCGTTCATAAGTACCTTACCAGGGTCTGAACTTAATAAATATTTTTCATTTTCATTTTTGTAATGACTATTGCGTTTACATGGGTACTCGCTCATAGCACGATGATGGGACCTGTACGTAGCTTTTAGACATACGACTTTATATATAAGGTTGACTGTCCAGACTAAGCTATGCAACGCTTTGCTTAGCTTTATAGCCGTGGTTCAGTGGAGAGCTGGCTTAACATAACAGTTAAAACATCTACATACAACACGACAATCAGTATTATAAATAAGGCTATATTTAATGTCGCATATATACTAAGATAATCGTTGAGATGTTGAGATAAAAAAAAATATCGACATAAAATCACATTGAAACACCAACGTACAAAAACGATCATAATTGGTGTAATAAAACATCGATATCGATATCGACACATCCTCCCCGCACTTTACCTACATAGTAATCACTTAAATAATAATATCATTATCTTAACCCTTCTATCCGCTCTTGTGAGAAAAACTGCATTAACATAATTAATAGGAAAATACGAAGAATTTCTTACACTACAAATATAAAAAAAAACGTTATATTTTGGCAAAATAAAAATTGTCGGCAGACGCTGAAAATCTCAGAAGTAAAATCATATTTTCAAAAACTTTTGTAGTCTATAGACACTTACGTCATAGTGTCTGTTAAATCGCTTCAGCGATAAGAGCGCCTTTACACTTGTTAACTCGCTATACGCGATATATATATATCATCACGTTACGTAAACGAAGTCGCGGGCAAAAGCTAGTTGTATATAAAACTACAGTTCATTTACAATGTAATGATAGTTTCTTCACAGGAGCAAACAGTCAGCAAGTCGAAGGGAAGTGTAATGAAATCAGTCGTACCGTGCCATCCTAATTGACTACATTCCGGATGTATCAATCCGTCGCTCACCATTTGACCTTTTACACTACACCAACTAAAATGACTTTAAAAAAAATATATAAACATTAACTTCAACATCGAACTTGCCTATATCATCTAGGCTTATAAACTGCACTAAGTTTGGGATAAGTTTTGACAAAAATCTGATTTTTATTATCATTCTCTAATATTATGATGGTTATTATGATGGTATCATGATGGTTGGTGCGGTGACGTCATAGGGCCGTCCTCGACGGGCGTAGACGTCGGTCAAAGGGCAAAGCAAAGAGAGGAACTGTGGCGGGCGGGTCGCGGCGAGGCCTCACTTGGGCGCGTCGGTGGGTTCGAAGCTCTGCTCCGTCACCGACACGGCGTCCGATGACAGCGCGTCCTTCAGAGACTCCACGCAGTTCTTGGGGATCATTGTGCCTGGAATGTTTGATCGTGAATTGTATAACACTTCTTTTTTTATATAAATACACAATAAATCACTTTAGAAATGTAAGCCCATGGACATAGTTTCAATGCACAAATGTCAATAAAAATTAACATAAATAAAAGTTCTACTAATATTTAAATGCGTTGCTTTAGATGACCAGCCACCACAAGCAGCACCTATTCACAAGTATGACGTGAATGCCAGCCACCATCATAGAGGGAAGTGGACAACCTGTGATCCTTAAATCGACGAAGCAGGTTTTAGTCATAAATCTATAATTAAGTCGGACAAATGAAGAGTGCATACGCCTGTATATGTATGTAGATTATCAATGTATTTGGAGGTTATGTTATTCTACAAATGTGGCAAACAAGCGTCTTCCAAATTCAATCTCCCTGATCTTATCCCATGCATTGCTGTGGTCGGCACTTGATTCAATCCGATGGGGCTGATAACCTCATTAAAACGAAGCGACTGCCATCTGACCTTCGCAGCCCCTTTTACGAATAAAGTCGGTAATCTGGGTTAAACAACCACATTATAGCAAACAATTGCTAGTAAAGCGACTCAAATCCTATACAGAGGTATATCCTCTACGGAGCACCGGAGATAAGGTTGGTTTTACTGAAATTAACGGCGATGTTCCGTTAGGTGCATTTACAGTCGGGCTACTCCGTTGCAAAAGCTTTTCTTCCACTCTTAAAGTCAAAGTCAAAAGTATCTTTATTTGATTAGACTTTTTACAAAGTACTTTCAAATCGTCAGAATGACATAATTATACAGGATTATATATGCTACATGCTTAAATGTTGAGAGCCGTGGTGGCCTTGAGGTATGAGCAGTCGCCTGCTACGCAAGTTCGAATCCCAGCGGAATGAGTTTTTCTAATGTACAGTGATTTCACACCACGTGAAACGTTTTCGGTGAAGGAAAACATCGTGAGGAAACCTGCATATTTCTGAGAAGTAATTAAATTACATATGTAAAGTGTCTGAGACGGCGATGGACTCACCATTTGTCACGTTGGCACTTAATCATCTTCGGTGAAAAGTGGGTGTTGTGATTACAACACCTCTGCCTACCCCTTCGGGGAATACAGGCGTGAGCATATGGATGTATGTATGTCTTAAATGTTGTATTTCTCTCGTTAATAGCAGAAGAATATTGCCTCTCGGATACTGACCGACAATCTTGAGCGAGTCATCAGTCTTGATCCGTACGACCTGCATCTTGGAGAGCTGCGAGCGCGCCGCCAGCACGGCCTCGACGCGCGCCCACACCGCCAGCACCGAGCCCGACAACACGTGGTACGTCCGCCGCCTCAACCCCACCTGACACACAACATTATGGTACACCGGCCAGCACCGAGCCCGACAACACGTGGTACGTCCGCCGCCTCAACCCCACCTGACACACAACATTATGGTACACCGGCCAGCACCGAGCCCGACAACACGTGGTACGTCCGCCGCCTCAACCCCACCTGACACACAACATTATGGTACACCGGCCAGCACCGAGCCCGACAACACGTGGTACGTCCGCCGCCTCAACCCCACCTGACACACAACATTATGGTACACCGGCCAGCACCGAGCCCGACAACACGTGGTACGTCCGCCGCCTCAACCCCACCTGACACACAACATTATGGTACACCGGCCAGCACCGAGCCCGACAACACGTGGTACGTCCGCCGCCTCAACCCCACCTGACACACAACATTATGGTACACCGGCCAGCACCGAGCCCGACAACACGTGGTACGTCCGCCGCCTCAACCCCACCTGACACACAACATTATGGTACACCGGCCAGCACCGAGCCCGACAACACGTGGTACGTCCGCCGCCTCAACCCCACCTGACACACAACATTATGGTACACCGGCCAGCACCGAGCCCGACAACACGTGGTACGTCCGCCGCCTCAACCCCACCTGACACACAACATTATGGTACACCGGCCAGCACCGAGCCCGACAACACGTGGTACGTCCGCCGCCTCAACCCCACCTGACACACAACATTATGGTACACCGGCCAGCACCGAGCCCGACAACACGTGGTACGTCCGCCGCCTCAACCCCACCTGACACACAACATTATGGTACACCGGCCAGCACCGAGCCCGACAACACGTGGTACGTCCGCCGCCTCAACCCCACCTGACACACAACATTATGGTACACCGGCCAGCACCGAGCCCGACAACACGTGGTACGTCCGCCGCCTCAACCCCACCTGACACACAACATTATGGTACACCGGCCAGCACCGAGCCCGACAACACGTGGTACGTCCGCCGCCTCAACCCCACCTGACACACAACATTATGGTACACCGGCCAGCACCGAGCCCGACAACACGTGGTACGTCCGCCGCCTCAACCCCACCTGACACACAACATTATGGTACACCGGCCAGCACCGAGCCCGACAACACGTGGTACGTCCGCCGCCTCAACCCCACCTGACACACAACATTATGGTACACCGGCCAGCACCGAGCCCGACAACACGTGGTACGTCCGCCGCCTCAACCCCACCTGACACACAACATTATGGTACACCGGCCAGCACCGAGCCCGACAACACGTGGTACGTCCGCCGCCTCAACCCCACCTGACACACAACATTATGGTACACCGGCCAGCACCGAGCCCGACAACACGTGGTACGTCCGCCGCCTCAACCCCACCTGACACACAACATTATGGTACACCGGCCAGCACCGAGCCCGACAACACGTGGTACGTCCGCCGCCTCAACCCCACCTGACACACAACATTATGGTACACCGGCCAGCACCGAGCCCGACAACACGTGGTACGTCCGCCGCCTCAACCCCACCTGACACACAACATTATGGTACACCGGCCAGCACCGAGCCCGACAACACGTGGTACGTCCGCCGCCTCAACCCCACCTGACACACAACATTATGGTACACCGGCCAGCACCGAGCCCGACAACACGTGGTACGTCCGCCGCCTCAACCCCACCTGACACACAACATTATGGTACACCGGCCAGCACCGAGCCCGACAACACGTGGTACGTCCGCCGCCTCAACCCCACCTGACACACAACATTATGGTACACCGGCCAGCACCGAGCCCGACAACACGTGGTACGTCCGCCGCCTCAACCCCACCTGACACACAACATTATGGTACACCGGCCAGCACCGAGCCCGACAACACGTGGTACGTCCGCCGCCTCAACCTCACCTGACACACAACATTATGGTACACCGGCCAGCACCGAGCCCGACAACACGTGGTACGTCCGCCGCCTCAACCCCACCTGACACACAACATTATGGTACACCGGCCAGCACCGAGCCCGACAACACGTGGTACGTCCGCCGCCTCAACCCCACCTGACACACAACATTATGGTACACCGGCCAGCACCGAGCCCGACAACACGTGGTACGTCCGCCGCCTCAACCCCACCTGACACACAACATTATGGTACACCGGCCAGCACCGAGCCCGACAACACGTGGTACGTCCGCCGCCTCAACCCCACCTGACACACAACATTATGGTACACCGGCCAGCACCGAGCCCGACAACACGTGGTACGTCCGCCGCCTCAACCCCACCTGACACACAACATTATGGTACACCGGCCAGCACCGAGCCCGACAACACGTGGTACGTCCGCCGCCTCAACCCCACCTGACACACAACATTATGGTACACCGGCCAGCACCGAGCCCGACAACACGTGGTACGTCCGCCGCCTCAACCCCACCTGACACACAACATTATGGTACACCGGCCAGCACCGAGCCCGACAACACGTGGTACGTCCGCCGCCTCAACCCCACCTGACACACAACATTATGGTACACCGGCCAGCACCGAGCCCGACAACACGTGGTACGTCCGCCGCCTCAACCCCACCTGACACACAACATTATGGTACACCGGCCAGCACCGAGCCCGACAACACGTGGTACGTCCGCCGCCTCAACCCCACCTGACACACAACATTATGGTACACCGGCCAGCACCGAGCCCGACAACACGTGGTACGTCCGCCGCCTCAACCCCACCTGACACACAACATTATGGTACACCGGCCAGCACCGAGCCCGACAACACGTGGTACGTCCGCCGCCTCAACCCCACCTGACACACAACATTATGGTACACCGGCCAGCACCGAGCCCGACAACACGTGGTACGTCCGCCGCCTCAACCCCACCTGACACACAACATTATGGTACACCGGCCAGCACCGAGCCCGACAACACGTGGTACGTCCGCCGCCTCAACCCCACCTGACACACAACATTATGGTACACCGGCCAGCACCGAGCCCGACAGCACGTGACAACGCGCACTATTTTTCTTCAATTCAAAATATCTTTATTCGATTAGATTTTTAACAAAATACTTTCAAATCGTCTGAAAGACACGATTACACAGGATTATGCATGCTACCGCCAGGTTTGAAAGGTTGCTTTTACTGAAAAGAATCTGGTTAGAAACTCAGTAATTACTCTCAAAAAAAATCCAATTCATATGCAATTAGCTATAGATTTAGTTTTATATAATAAATCGGTTTAAAATTGACAAAGTTTCATACAAACTTTCATTCCCTGTTTTATCCCCTTGGTGCTAGAATTACTCAAAATTATTTCTAAGCGGATGGCTACGTCATAACTTCTACCTGCTTGCCAAATTTCAGTCCGATCCATCCAGTGGTTTGAGCTGTGCGTTGATAGATCACTATCTCAGTCAGTCAGTCAGTCACCTTTGAGTTATATATATTTAGATTAAGTGACATTAGGGGGGGCCTATGTCCAGTAGTGGACTGATGTAGGTTGCTGATGATGTGATATAATTTTACAATATAAATCATAGAAAATTATATAAGGCCACGGACACAGAGGAACAGTGCATAAAAATTGATTAAAAAATATTTGAGAACTTAAAGTAGTAGTAAAAGTTAGGTACCTCGCAGTCAGGCGTGCGACACGCGCCCCTCCAGTAGGCGTGCGAGCAGAGCCGCACGGAGGCGCCGTACTGCGCGCGCCACCACGACTCGGCCTCGGAGCTCTCCACCAACCGGTACTTCTTCTCCAGCTCCGCCAACGACTCCTGGCGGATCTGGAGACCTGTGTTGGGCCTGAATACGACACATATATAAATTTATTACGAAGGTTCACAAATATTTATTCGGTTTAGGCCCTGGCAAGGCACTTATGAATGTCGAGAATTTACCACCGGTTCGGAAACTAGCCTTCTGAGAAGAACCGGCAAGACACGCGGCCAGGCATCATGTACATTTCAAAAAGTTGCGCACGAACACAACACGAACATATCACAAAAAAATACACTAGGATAGTCCGCGGATTAAAAGAAGCTCCGTCTGTATCCATGATACGAAATCAAAAAGAGATGGACATAGTTTTAGTCCGAGCTTAGTCTAGTCTTCGTTTAAGTCATGTTTTGTAATAAAGGCGTAAGTATTTATTTACGTTAAACAATTTTCTGGTAACATACTATATTATGGTCAAAAAGCGATATATTAATACCGATAAATAAATTGAACTGTCGTTTGTAATTCCAAATTTTGGTAAACATTGAATAAATTTGTAAAATTAATAAAAAAAAAATTTTTTTTTCTAGCAAATACGATAAAATTTGCCTTGTTAAAAAGGAGGGTTTTGCTAGTAGTTAGGGTGTCGCGAAATAAAGCTATCTATGAAATTAAGTCGACGCGAGTAAAACCGCACAGGTTCGCATAAATAGGCGTGACAGACACTTTAAGATATCAAGAATTGGACCTAATAGTCCAAGAGGGGCTAGTACTACATAAATGAACTTCCAACCTCAAAGTCCAATCTAAATATTGGTGAAAATATGTTTTGAAGAACTGACCTGAATATTTGGAACATGAGATCCTTTTTGGTGATCTTCTCCTTCTTGGTGGAGGGTGGTAGGGCGACGCACAGCACGGCGGTGTACTTGTTGTTGCGCGCCTGCTGCGACAGGTAGAACCCTTCCTTGGGGCCCGACAGCTCGGTGATCTTTTCCAGGGCCTTGGCCCACTCCATGCCTCGCTGTACACATACATTTACTGTCTATCATAAAGTCAAAGTCAAAAGTATCTTTATTCGATTAGACTTTTTACAAAGTACTTTCAAATCGTCAGAATGACATAATTATACAGGATTATTATATACTCTTTTCAAAAATATTATACAATTTAAATGAATACAGAATAAATAATTTAAGAAACGTAAACTCATGGACAATGTTCCAATGCACAAATGTCGATAAAAATTTACATAACAAAAAATCTAGTACATCTACTTATAACTAAATGCGTAGCTTGAGATGACCAGCCCCTGTTCACAAGTATGACGTGAATGCCAGCCATATATATAAATGTGCCCTCTGGATTCACTTGTGTACACTCGATATTTTTGTATGGATTTTTTTAATCCTTCGTACATAACAAACACGGTAAAAATTAATCAGCTAGATTGGTCTAGCTGGTCCGAGGTATTAAATTGTATTAAAAATATATATCAATGAAGTGGCGATGGTACGTGCGATTATACCAGTCGTATAATGGTAAGTACCTCGGAGTGCACGGTGGTGAGTTCGACGGGCGCCTGTCCGGTGGCGTGGCGCCGCACGAAGCGCACGCAGCGCACGCGCCGCACGCACTCGCCGCCGCTGCCCAGGTCCAGGATGCCCAGGTCGAACCGACCGCTGCGCTTCGCTGCACAGACAATACCACACTTACTACAACACAGATATCATTCAACCCTGAAAAGACGTTACTTTTACACCTGACAGATAGATCGAACGCGACCAACATTTCAGATAATTTGTATCTTGCTAAAAATTTTATATTCGGGTAGTTCAATAGCTCACCTTGCTCCATGACCGCGGTGAGCGTGTCTGTGAAGTACTTGAACAACCTGTTCTGCAGCTCTACTGGCATACCCAATATCCGGTTGAGGAACTTTGACATATTGTTGTAATCCTGCCGAACAGAGACCATGTTAGTATCTCTAAAAAGAAAAATAGGTGAACTTTTTAAATAGAAAGTTGTTTCTAGAAGGTTCCACGCTGTTAATCTGTCACCTTGTCCAGCGAGAGCACGCCGGGCGCGGCTTCGCTGTTGACGATGAGGCCGACCCCCACGAGGGCGGAGGCCACATCCTGGAAGAAGTCCCCGGCGTAGTCCCGCGGCGGCGCCACCAGCGGCTGCTCGTACTTCATTATGGCGCGCATCACCGCCTCCAGCGCCGTGCGGCCTGCGACACATGACTCTTAGTACATCGGCCAGACACAATTGGGTGGGCTTGGGGGTGCGTGAGGATGCGCGAGTGGGGTGTCACCGTATTTGTTGTCGATGTTGAACTGGCTGAGGTCGCGGGTCTCGGTGGCGCGGCGGTCCCCGTGGGTGAGCGCGCCGAGGGACTCCAGCCGCTTGGCCACGGTGGACGCGAAGCGCCGCTCGCCCGCCAGGTCCGAGATCAGGAATATGTACTCCGGCGCGTTCACCTGGTTCGACCGGTGGGTGCGACCTGACACACACACGTACACACTGCATTATTGTACAAATACGGGGGTCTAAGAAACATTCAATTCCACGCGAATGAGACATACTTTAATTTTAGAAAATAATCATGGCCTTATCCCACAGGTTGTTGGGGTCGACCTTTGAGTTAACTACATGCAGCTGATCACCTCATTATTAAAAAAGGGAATGACACCCATCCAACATCTGGCATGGGTTGGAGTTGCTTAAAAACGTTGATCGAATGATATGCGCCATAGAAACAGTACCACGAGGCCTTCATTAATTTAAGAAAGTATGAAGTAATATATAATACGTCGTTATACGTATGTAAGGTGGCTAAGCAGGCGGTACTCACCAAACTGCTGAATGGCTCTGTCGGCCGACCAGGGTAGCTCCAACGTTATGTGAACCCTCCGCCTTTGATTTCTTGCTCTGTTACAACAATAAATACGTCAGATTGAACATTTATACATCTATACAGATATATAAATAAATTAAATTTAAGTGCCTGTTTGTAATTACAAAATAACAGGTTAAAAACAATCAGGGTTCCGCGGGTCTCCCATGAAACATACGTGCTTTACGGTGAAGGAAAACATCGTGAGGCGCCTGCATATGTCTGAGAAATAATTCAAGTATAGTGCCTGAGACGGCGATTACTTCGTTAAAAGTGTAATAAAATAAAGATATAGTAGTAGTGTTTGCGTGTATGACCTGCGATCGCTCTGCAGCGAGATGCCGCTGGAGGCCGCCTCTGAGATGATGGCGACATCCTTCTCGCCGTCCATGAACCGCTGCTTCTCCGTGAGGTTGAGCGTCTCCAGCGGCACGTCCGCCTCCGACCGGCTCTCGTACAGGATCTGACCCTCCTCCGTCTGCACCACGCGACCTTTGCGACCTGTCATCTGGAATCAACATTATATTTAAAGAGCCGTGTCCTGAGGTATCATTCGCGAAGACTGTCTGTGAAGCGAGTGGCCGATTTCAACGCGACTTTCACTGGCAGATAGCTCATGTTACTCAGACTACTTTTATTTTTAAAACTATTAATGTGAAACTACATGAAATTAAGGCCACCTAGACGAAACATGTGGAGAATAGCAATATTCGCGAATGGCGCGGCATCAAAAGTGCTGCTGACCTCTTCCACCTCGCGACGGACAGAACTGATGGCCCTCCTTCATGTCCCTGGCCTTATTCAATACATTGTTGGGGTCGGCACTTGATTTAACCTGCTTTTATTCGTAGCGACTGCCATTTGACCTTCGTAACCCTAATTTACGAGGAAAGTCGGTGACCTGGGATAAGCCAAGTTATCAGACTCCCTAAGACTTTGAACTGGCTTGTAACGATTGCCAAAGATGTTGAATTGGCAACCAGGACTGACGGCTTAATGTGCTCTCCGGAGAACGGAGGGACATCGGGCGGTCAGTCATGCAATTACTGGCGTGGGTTAGAGTTGCCGAACTTTGGTGATGGAATGATGTACGCTATTAGCAACTGTGCCACGAATTCCTCAGCTGGAGAAGTAGTGCAAGATGAAGATAAAGTAATGTTACCTCGGCCACGTTGTCAGTGCCGCCGAGCTCATCGACGAGTTGGTCGAGCGTGTTGGGCGGCAGTCGGCGGCCGAGCCGCTCGATGGCCGCCAGCAGCTCCTCCTTCATGCTGCACGCTCGCTCGATGGCCGACCGCGGCGGAGCGGCCGCGCGTGCCGGTCCTATACAAATACCACATTTTCTAATGTACAACCTGCTTTCAAATATCTAAGAGAGATAGGCCTGTAGCGCCATAGCAACGTCAACATATACGTCATCAACGTCATAGTTATAGTCGGTTACCGTATCGCCTCCGTACCCCCGTTATGTTAAGGCATTAAATGCAGGATGTTGACATTAAAAAATTATAAATAAATCCAACACCGTTTCAAAATAAGTTGTCATTTAATTACTTCTGCAGTAGGTACTTTTGTTCATAAAATTTTATTTTGTAAACAAAATAAGCATATCATCCATTAAACATCGAACCGTGCGTATAGATGGTGTCACGAGATGTGATCGCTGACCTCATGCGCAGTACATATTTTATGAGGGGTGCGACGCGAATAACATCAATGTGCTGTTGCTCCACTATTTTCACAGAGCGGTTATAGTTCGTGACAGGACGTATAACAGGAGTCTATTCAAGTCATCACGGCTGTAAAGATTGCTGTAGTTTAGCAGCACGATTTAGTGTATGGTGACCGCTTACCCAAATAGAGTCCATTAGTGCCGACTGGTGTCCCAGTGAGGCTCCGGCCGGCGGGCGTGGTCACCGTGACGGTGGGCGCGGCGCCACTCTTACGTTCCAACATCGTCTCTATCTTATCCTGGGTGGAAGATGCCTTCTTCTTGGGGGACGACGCCTTCTTCTTCTTCACCGGCTTCTTCTTACCTATCCACGGGTCTGTGGAGAGTTAAAAAACAATTATACAGGATTATGAATATTTTCTTCATAAAATGCAGAAGTCTCGTTAAATTTCTCACATACCCGTTCAAAGGGGTTCGGACATTATGACACCTTCTGGTCCTAAGCTAAGCAAAAGAGAATATACGAACATTTTTTCAAGCCTGTATTCTCCGAACGGGTGCAGGTATAGGTGTACTTATAGTACAACCACATTTCGCCAGTTATGTCTCATGTAATAAACCGAGCAATAGTCCAGACTCCGGGATGTTTCTGGGATAATACAAAATATAACTTTACCCGACCCGGGGATCGAACCCAGGACCTCATGTTCAGTGGTAGTGCTTACGACCACTAGTGCTAAGCAGTTTTAAATAAATAATTACATAATAGTCATACCATCATCGCTATCACTGCCCCCACGGAAGGGGTTCCAGTCCGACATGTCCGAGTCGGATCGTCGCGCGCCGTCCGACTCGTTGTCCAACTCGTCGTCCGACCCGCGCACGAACTCGTCCGACGACGACGAGCCGCGAGCACGCTTCGTAGCCACGTTCGCTTGTTGGCGAGCTGTCACTATAATACACACAATATTTATTACAGGCCATTTTTTCAAATGAAACTGTAAGGAATATCGAACAATAGTTAATCGCCTTTAAAAGGCGATTGAGTCTTACGCAAGCGCTTGAGGGGGGCGGGGGGGCTTGTTTTTGATGACAAGGTGGGTGGGGGTGGGTTCAATATCGTGATTACGTCAGCAGTTATTATAATAGGGGTAAATAAGGGGGTAAATAATTGTAGAGAATATGCTTACGTAGTGCTTGATTGGCCCCTTATTACGGAACATTGTTTAAACGATTATGTTAGAAACTACAATTATGTTCATCCCTGCTATCTCTGTACCAAAATTCACCATGTCGCCTGGTGATTTAAAAAAGGCTTATCAAATAAAGATATATTTGAATATTTGAATTTGAGTGATAATAAATGTATAATTTGTGTATACTAACACTTCCTCTTAGATGTGTTGGCGTCATCAGCAGCATGGTTCCCATTGTGCTTGGGTCGGTGTGCCACGGGTACCACCATGGCAGCCTTCGCCTTCGCTTCCGCGGCGCCTTTGCCCTTGTTCTCCAGCCCCAGCAGGCGATTGATGCGATTGCGGTCCGGCGCTGGGAAATGCTTCTCTACTAGTGTTTGGAATACGCCTCTGAAAAATGACGAAATTAAATTAGAAACATAAAAAAAAATGTGGCCAATATTTTTGAAGTTCTCAGTGCCAAGTTAGAACATGCAAAGTATTGTGGTAGTGTAACTTTTCCTTTGCCAGATCTTCACAAAAATTACCTAGATACCAAATTAGAAGTAATAATACTATTCCGTACAAATTATGGTAACCGCTTGCCATCGGATGGCCTGTATGATGCTACGCCATTTAAGTTGAATACATAAATCTTAATTTTTTTTTTAATGTGGCGTTCAACATTGAACAGAGAATTTTTTTTTTATAATAATTTAAATACTAGAAAATAAAAAAGTACGTCAAAAAAAAGTTCCATTACCACGACGAACTAAAAATCGAAAATTCAAACTTCCCGCGCTATTTCACCAGCTGTCAATTTGACCTTCACCGATTCAAATTTCCCGCGCGGTCGGCCGCCTAATGTCAAACTGTTGTAGCAAAACCTACCCGTAGCCAACGTCCGAGGCAAATCGATCGTTCACTCATTCAACTCCGAGGGGACGCGAAGCCGCCATTACGCGTTCGGACTATTTATAACACAAACAATACCCCGTTTCAGCGCATGACGGCATGCGCTTAATAAACCATAACCTGATTCAGAGCATCGATTTTGTTACATTACGACGTAGCTTTTGCAAGTATTGGTGAATGTAGTGAATATGTTTACGAAACACGAGTTGAAACGTTACCTTGAAGAAATATCGGAGGGAGCTAAATTCCTCAAGTTCGAGTACACATCGATGGAAAACTTCATAATTGTAATGAAATGCAGAACTGAAGAGGATCAGACCAAACAGTATTACATCAAATACGCGGCGGAATGGGTTAGAAAATTTTCAAAGTTCACTTCCACAATGTGGATAGTGAAGGAATGTTTTGGTAAGCTTCAGAGGATTCTATTCCGCAAGGTGTTCGCTTGCCACCGCTCGTCGCACAACAAGAAGAAGCGAAGCATTCGCAACCAAGACTGTAAAGCGCTTATTGATTTGAAAGTAAAATTTGTCAATCGGAATACAAAGAGAAACGATCCGTTCCTAAAGGAAGGTCTGAACGCAACCTTCATGATAAAGTTCGATCACTCACACAAACTACACGACGCTGTATCTCTGCACTTGTTGAAGAGCAGCTCAGAGACAGATGACATTTTCCTAAACTACCTAGACAACGGTTACTCACGAAACATCGCTAAATGTTACCACGAGTTGACTCTCAGAGAGAAGTATGGCAGCAATAGTAAATATCTATGCAATTCGACCACCAACCCCACTCTACGTCATATCACCTACATAGACACGACAAAAAGTAAAGGACGGACGAAGAGGAGAATTGAAGACATCATGTCTGAGAAGAAGAAAACGTTCCTGGACTCAGGCGGACATTTGGAATACACGAATAATTTTAATATAACTATTGTAATGACACAAGTGATGAGGACTATTCAAGTAACATATGATGTGGAAAGCCTTCTGATAGACAATACGCAAGTCCCTAACGGCCCTTTGGTAAGTTTTCTGTACACACCAACTGCGACCGGAGCTCTGCCTTTGTGTTGTATACTCATATCGGAGGAGAATGAAGCTATTTTCAGGGTAGCTCTTAACACTGCTAAAACGATCTACGAAAAGTTATTAAAGAAAGATTTCTCCCCAAATATTATAACAACAAACGACAATGCTAAAGCTATCAGATCAGTATTTACAGATAGCACGGTAAAAATATCTCGCGCGTCATTGTGTAACGAGGTGTGGGTATGGCTGTGCGCGGACGATACTTACAATAAAAAGCGACACCAAATTATGGAAATATTTCACTCATTGATACGAACAAGCTCCGAGGCAGCCCAAAATACATATTTAACACTAAAGGAGACTTCGTACATGAAAGAAAGCGATAAATTGAGCAAGTATTTGGACCAGATTTGGGATAAAAGGGACCAGTGGTTGCAATCAAGTGGGCCTTACAATATTATTGTAGAATTGTCAATACGTTTCATGAAAGAGCTTATAGTGAGACACTGCAAGTCATTTCCAGTAAGTGTCATGGTAGATGTTGTATCTAATATCATTGACAGACACATCATTAGAGTGCTTAAGGCTTTTTTGGACCAACAACAATGTATAGAGAATTATACGAAAATATTGGATAGGCTGAGAATAACATCACAAACCGAAGTGGACAGAGTGGACGATTATGAGTTTAGAGTGACCCCGATACATTCAAGTTTGACGAGTACAAAGCAGAAATACACATGCAGAACTGACACTTGGTGCTGTGACTGCCTACTTGGGAGTAAGGGTCATTTTTGTGAGCATCTATGTGGGATATTGAACTCTCAGTACGTTGAAATAAGGACTGACATGTCTCACGAAGACAGGTTGTTGTTGAGTCAAGCAGTCGATGCGTTCGTTGATAAGTGCACACAGTTCGAACACATCGAGGACAATATAAGTGAACCTATGGACGATATAAAGGATGGTTCTGTCGAATCATGCATACAGGAGGTTAAAGAAGAATACCACGACCCCTTAGATGAGCCGCAGAGTAATGACCAAGAAATGGCAGAATTCAATACGAACGAAGAAGTTACCAACATAGATATTCCTAATACATCAGTATCCAAAGCAGACTTTAAGACCAAATACGAGACTACACTGCGAGCTCTGAATGACGAGTTCAGAAGATTAAGTCACAATTTCAGGTGCAATCCTAATCAATCCAATATGGGAACCATGGCTGTATTAGCGCGAGAATTGAGTAAGATTAGACCAGTGCAAAAGATTAATTTTGATAACATTTTCATAGTGACGAATGAAAAGGATAGCTAGCTGTAAACTATTAAATGTATTAATAAGGTTAATTGTTATTCTTGTATTGTAACGCCTGTTAATAGGCGCCATCTATGTGTAGACGTCAATTCAAATGTATTTTGATAGTTCTTTTTCGTTTCATTCTGGAATTGTGTCATATAATGTCGTGTGCCACATGTCTAATAAAATAAAACGTGAAAAGGCTGTGAGAACTTAATTTATTGCAAGGGGGTTCAAATCCCCAATACAATATTCATTTATATTCGAATCCTTATAGTTACAGTTCAGTAATTTCAAACTACAATCGGGGCCTGTAAAAAGGAGTTTTTCTTCACTGATTTCATACCACGTGCTTTACGGTGAAGGACAACATCGTAAGTAAATATAATTGATAAGTTTGTTAATATGTGTATAAATATGCAAACACCGTCCCGAATTTTCACGGCCTTCGCAATCTTGCCTCCAATAATGGTATTATATTTTCCTACCGTACACATTTAAGCGCCATCTCAGATAGCAAATTGTGTAATAATTAACTTCTTTGTTGTTCTTTTGTTTTTTCTGACTTTTTTTAAATATAAAAAATTATTATGTCCACTAATGAATAACATTATTTCAATGTTTTGGTTAGAACAGGATTTATCAACATTTTAGGCTCAATACTAAATAAACACCACCAATAATCCAGCATTACCATATTGTTCTGACGATTTGAAAGTAATTTGTTAAAATTGTGAGAGCCGTGGTGGCCTCGGGGTTAGAGCAGTCGCCTGCTACGCAAGCGACGCAAGTTCGAATCCCAGCGGGGCCTGTACCAATGAGTTTTTCTAAAAAACTTACGTACAGTGATTTCACACCACGTGCTTTACGGTGAAGGAAAACATCGTGAGGAAACCTGCATATGTCGGAGAAGTAATTCAAAGACGTATGTATAGTGCTTGAGACGGCGATAGACTCACCATCTGTCACGTTGGCACTTAATCAAATTCGGTGAAAAGTGGGTGATGTGATTATAACACCTCTGCCTACCCCTTCGGGGAATACAGGCGTTAGCATATGTATGTATGTTGTTAAAATTGTGGTCAAATAAAAGTGAAAAGTCAAAAATATCTTCATTCGATTAGACTTTTTACAAAGTACTTTGAAATCGTCAGAATGACATAATTATACAGGATTATACATGCTACAGCCAGGTTCGGAAGGTAATAAAGATACATTGAATAGTTTTGGTTACTTGGCAGTGGAGACGAAGTCCGAGAGCTCCCCGTCGTCCCTCTCGAGCTGGTCCAGCGTGCGAGCCTCGCCCGTGCTCTGGAGCCCGATCACCACGCACTTGCCGCACTTCACCGCCTCGCGCGCCGTCACCACCGCGTGATTCACCTGGGACAATACATTCTTTATTAAATAAATACAATATGTGTAGTAATTAAATACGATACGATAATTGAGTCCGCTTTATTCGGGGTATTCACTTAGCTATTTTATTTACAACCAGAAACATGAAATCTTTTTCTCAAGTCTTTCTGGCATATTGTGCCAAATCACTTTTTAACAATATTTGAATTTAATATAAATAAGAAACATTATAGCGAAAGAGGTTCACTACCGCTACATACGTATATGCTCCCGCCATCTCAGATGGGTTCCCGAAGGCGTAAGCGGAGGTGTTTTAACAACAACACCCACAATCCACCAAAGATGATAAAGTGCCAATGTCACAGATAGTGATTACAACGCCGTCTCTGGCACATCTTTGAATTACTTCTCAGACATATGCAGGTGTCCTTACGATATTTTCCTTCACCGTAAAGCACGTGGGGTGAAGTAACTGCTATTAAGATTTTAGAAAAACATATTGAAGCACGCAGCTGGGAATCGATCTTGCTTGCGTAGCAGGAGGCTGTTTAAGCCCCACGACCATCACGGCTCTATGTATGTATTCATGACATTATAATGTATGGATACAACCGACATACCTTAGCGGCAATGCAGAGGTATTTGAAAAACCTCTGATGCGCCGACCAGAACTGTCCCCACATGGTTTTCTTCATGCGAGACTCGGCATCGATCAGCTCAGCTGCCTCTGTGAAACGCTGCATCGCTTCCACCCACTACATACAAAAAAAAATACTCTCATAGTGTTACATCGAAATATATGGAATAACTAGCCGTGCCTCGCGATTTCACCACCGTTTATTTAGTTTTATATATTATATTTTTTGACAAAGTTTCATACTAACTTTCATCCCCTATTTCATCTGTTAGCGACTAAGTTGCTACGATATCGTTACGGTTTAAATTACGTGAATCGAGCTGCAGGGCTTAACATCATAGCGTTCTGGAGGGGAAGCCCCTATTCCCAGCAGTGAGACGACAAGGACTGATGGTAAACATTGCATTGATGAAATGTACATGATGCATGGCTGAGTTTCTTGCCGGTTCTCCTCAAAAGGTTCGTTTCCGAACCGGTGGTAAATTTTCGACGTTCATAATGAAAATGGTTTATTCAGTTTAGGCCCTGGTAAGGCACTTATGAAGGTCGAGGAATGTACCACCGGTTCGGAAACGAATCTTCTGAGAAGAACCGACATGAAACTCAGCTGGCATCATGTACATTAAATTATATCATCATGTAAATAAGTGCCATACTAAGGTTCAAACTGAATACAATATTTAAATTTTCGTTGGATTACATTAATGTACTGACCAGGGCCACCGACTTGTCATAAGTCTCCTTGAAGGCGTCCGAGAGAGGCACCTCCTCGATCTTGAACGACACGCCGTGGAAGGAGAGCTGGCGAGCAATGTACATGCCTCGCAGCTTCATGTCCATTGCCACTATCTCCATCGCACCCACTCCCCTGCACACATTACAGGAGACTACGTTAGGGGAGGATGGATCCTTGATATGGAATAGAGGTGGAAATTGCAGCTCCTCGATTGGGACTGTTCCTTACAAAGTATTGCGGACAAAAGTTTAGGTATTATGCATTATATATTATAGTCATTCTAATGTTGTTACAAATTATTTTTATAGTTTAAATCCATAGGACACGGTGAAGGAAATAGGACATAGTGAAGAAGTACGCAGAAACACGTGCCGTGTAGACAAATAAAATAAGCTGCAATTTCAAGGTTAGCGCTCAAGGCTCGTTTTATATAATTCATAGCGTATTGTGAGTATATAGTATACCTCTTCTCAACAGCATTGATGAAGTCCATAAATGTGGGGAAGGGTGAGCCGGCGCCCCAGATGCCGAGGCGCACCATGTAGGCCATGTTGCGGGGCTCGGAGGCGCCGGTGGCCGAGGCGTACACCACGCGCGCCAGCGGCAGCCGCGTCTGCAGCTCCAGCGCCGTCAGACCCGTCTTGGTCGCCTTGCCGGACCCCACTGGGCATAGGTTCTTCGCTTTGTGGCACTCGTCGAATACGATCTGAGTTGGTTATGGAATCTTATCATTAATAAGGGTCTGCGGAGGGGTACGCGGAGATTATTTTATTAGTGATTTCCATGATTAATATATTTTTCTTTTGAGAGGAAATTTAGCATAACTTAATTTCATGGGTGACCTGCCGAACCCTAATGTTCTTTTTTAAATAAAAGTAGTCTAAATTAACCCTTGTAACATTAGCTACCTGCCAGTGATAGACGCGTTAAAATCGATTCTGCCACCCAAAAGAAATAAAAAAATGGTTTTTTTAGTCAGTACCATATGATTGGGATTGACACGACCTTTGTATATGTTAGGTAAAAACCCAATCGTATCGTAATCGTAATATCTTTAAACGAGCAATATATATATAATCGGAATCTCAGAAACGGCTCCATAGATTTTCATGAAATTTTGTGGGGGTTTCAGGAGCAAAAAATAGATCTAGCTAGGTTTCATTTATGGAAAACATCGTTTTGATCATGTTTTCAGGCACTGAAAAACATTAAAATACGACAGCAAATTTTGCCGACATCTGTCAAGTTATGGTAGCTCAAAGGTGAGGCTTCCAGCAACTAGAGTAAGTCAGAACGGACGTTCACCGGATTTATTTTTATTTTCCTCTTTTTTGTGTGAAGACGAAACCGAGCACAGCTCGGTGAACCAGATATTGTGTTATTATAAAGGATACAGTTCCATCGAAGTCCTCGCCGCACCACTGCAGCAGCTGTTTGAGGCGCGTCCTGTACTTGGTGGCGGAGGACTGCGTCTCGCCGATCAGCGCCGAGTACGTGCAGAACACCACGCCCTTCTTCACGTTGCCGTTCACCGCCGACGAGATCTTGGCGTATTTGAACTGAAAATAACAAACAACACTGTTTTCAATACGGATGGATCGCTATATTTGTGAACTTCTTGCCGGTTCTTCTCAGAATGCTGGTTTCCGAACCGGTGGTAAATTCTCGACATTCATAAGTGCCAAACCAGGCCAAAACTGAATAAATATTTTTCATTTTCAATTTCAATTGGGAGCCAGCTATGATCTTTTAAACAGCATTTCAGGAACTTCTAAGCTTAGACGATTAACGGTATCAACATGAAACGTCAAAGCTTAGAAGTTCTTAATAAGCTCTGCTTTTAAATCTATAATGGTAAGTCCTCTGGCACTAGTTCTGGACGCTGGTGTCATATCAAGCTACACATTGAATATATATTTATATACTGAATGAAAAGCATGTAATTTTGATAAAATCGCCCAAGCCATTTCAGACAGCTGAAAAAAACAGATGGATGTTAAGCAAAAAAATTTTTTGTGTTATAGTGAAAAGCTGTTAATTTTGAATTACATTTATACACTAAAAGCACGTAAAGCACGTGGTGTGAAATCACTTCACATAAGTTTTTAGAAAAACTCATTGGGACAGGCCCCGCAGGGATTCCATCGCGGCTCTTGAATATCATTCAGTAATCAGTAACTTACATACATATGTTCACGCCTGTATTCCCCGAAGGCGTAGGCACAGGTGTTGTATAATCACAACACTCACTTTTCACCGAAGATAATTAAGTGCCAACGTGACAGATGGTGAGTCCATCGCCGTCATTGAATTACTTCTCAGAAATATGCAGGTTTCCTCACGATATATTTCCTTCACCGTAAAGCACGTGGTGTGAAATCAATGTACATAAGTTTTTTAGAAAAACTCATTGGTACAGGCCCCGCTGGGATTCGAACTTGCGTCGCTTGCGTAGCAGGCGACTGCTCAAACCTCAAGGCCACCACGGCTCATTGAGTAACGTAATTTGGTAAATTACCTTATTGAGGGAGTGCACCTCGATCCTGGAGGCGCCGATGTCCCGGAGGTCGCGCTCGGCGTCGTACTTGAGGTCGTTGGACACGGACACCCAGATGGCGCGGCGCCGGCCCGCCAGGTAGTTCTCGAAGATGATGCCCGCTATCGTGCGACCCTTGCCCACGCCCGCACCGTCGCCTTAACATAACACAATATTATTTACTTTTGTCCCCTTCAATTTGTGTACCTGAATGTTAAGATCTGCGCGTTAATGCGGGAAAGTCAAAGTCAAAAATATCTTTATTCGATTAGACATTTAGCAAAGTACTTTCAAATCGTCAGAATGGCATAATTATACAGGATTGTACACGCTACCGCCAGGTTCGGAAGGTTGCTTTTACTGACAAGAACCTGGCAAGAAACTCAGTAATTACTCTTTTCAAAAATATTATACAATTTTAAGAATACAAAATAAATCACTTACAATGATGAAACATAAGGCCATGGACACAGGTCCAATGCACAAATGTCGATAAAAATTAACATAAATAAAAGTCAAATAGTTCTACTTATAACTAAATATGCGTAGCTTGAGATGACCAGCCCCCACAAGCAGCACCTGTTCACAGGTATGACGTGACTGCCAGCCATTTTCCTCGTTAAAGGGATTGCGAAGGTCAGATGACAATCGCTTCGTATAAAGAGATGATCAGCCTCATCGGGTTGAACCAAGTGCCGACCACAACAATGTCTCATCAATAGAGCCAAGGAGATGATGACTTACAATGAATGAATACATACCTATAAGGAAGCCCGCCCTAGTGCCGTCGGGCAGCATGTGTTCGTGCGCTTGGGAAGCGTACACGACCGCTTCGAGCTGCAGAGCGGACAGCAGCCCGCCGCGCACCGTCTCGTCGGGCAGGGACACCCTGTATGTCACGTCCACCGGCTCCACTGACGACAGCGACGCTGTTTCCACCACTGGGTCTGGATGCTTACGACCTAACTTCACTGGAAAACAAAAAAAAATTATATGCCATCCTAGAAGGGTCTCCGAACGGGTAAGTACCCAAGTAACTGATGGTGAGTCCATCTCCGTCTCAGACACTACATACATCCATAGGTGTATATGCTCACCCCTGTATTCCCTAAAGGGGACTTTTCTCCCAGGATCATAAGTGCCGTGACAGAGGGTGAGTCCATCGTCATCTCCGACATTATACGTACGTCATTGAATATTTTTTTAGAAATATGCAGGTTTCTTCACGATGTATTCCATCACTGTAAAGCTTGTGGAAGGCAATCACTGTACTTAAGTTTTTAGAAAATCTTATTGGCACAGGCCGCTGGGATTCGAAATTGCTCAAACACTATGGCCAACACGGCATTTTGGAAACCAATAATTACTCTTTTAAAAAAAATTACAATTTCGTCACACTTACAAATTGATTTCAATCACTTACATTTAGTAGGCATATAATCTGCGTACGTCTCGGCGACGCCCATCTCCTCGTCATCTACTTCTTCTTCATCTCCGGGCATCTACAAGGAGATATAAAAAATATTATCCAAACCGATAAATAAAATTTAAGTGTCTGTATGTAATTTCAAATTAACAGCTATTCATTAAATAGTATATAAGTTAGGTATTCACAAAAAGAACAGTTAATTTTATTTTACCTGTCTGTCTGTTTGTTCCGGCTAATCTCCGAAACGGTTGGACTGAATTTAACTGGACTTACACTGGCAGGTAATGTGACAAGTTTTACTTACATTAAAAAAAAAATTACAGAGTTCCGCGGATCACCCATGGAATTAAGTCTACAAGGGGCACAGTTAAACTACCATAACGTGAAGCGATAAAGCATACATACATATGCTCACGCCTGTATCCCATAGGGGTAGGCAGAGACCACCGTTTGCCACATGCTACGATCCTTACATACTTCTTTCGCTTCATCCACATTCATGCATCTCTTCATACACTTTCTTCGGTAACGAATGCTGCGAATTTGACCTTTCAGAAAAATACTATTAATTTGGTCATAGTAGTTCTTCCTTGGACGCCCTCTACCGACACTTCCGGTCACATTCGCTCTATAAATTTATTTCGTTAATCTCCTTTCACTTACCCTTTCAATATGTCCAAACCACCTAAACATACTTTTTTCAATTCTGTTCACCACATCATTCTTCAACTTGCAACTGTCTCTTATCACACTATTTTTCTTTCGAGCGATAAAGTATATTTCACCTTGTCCTGATGCCACATATTGGGTTTGGCCTGCCACGCGTTCAGGTGTGGGAATTGGTTGAGCAGCCCTCCGAAAGGGTTGCCCATCCCCGACGCCAGCATTTGGTTCAGATTCTGAAGGAGGAACGAGTTCATCGCTCCACCGGCCATCTCCACTGAAACACACAAATAACACTTTACACTACCATGTATTGACAGATTTTATCGTCGACGATTGCGTTAGCGTATTGGTACTGGAAATGTTTTGATTGAATGATTAGCAGTGCAGAATAGCGAGGAAGAGATTCCTAGCCTTAACCTTACCTTATCTGTTTGTATAAGCCAAATATGCAAAGAATATTGCGTGGTACTTTAGTTGAACGCTGTGTCGATAGATGGCGTTGTCACTTTTGACATTGACATTTAAATCGCGCTATAGAGAGATCTCAACGGGGTTTATATATACATAAAGCGTCTGGTATTAAATAAAAAGCGTATTCCTTTTTTGTACATCGTAATTTCATTTCGATCCCAAGTACCTTACTCGAAGGCCATAGTACCAGTATTATACACCGTTATTATTTAATTTTGTAATTTTTGTATTCAATGTATTTTAATATTTAATTAAGTAATGCAGAATGCTTGTTTAAATAGATTTGCACAAGCGGAGATTTTGTCCAGCCAGTGGAAAGCAGCCTAATATAAAATCTATCTAATACGTCGTCTATATGTTCATATTTCATTATAACTAGCTGACGTCACGCGGTTCCACCCGTGTAGTTCCTGTTCCCGTGGGAGTACAGGGATAAAATGTTAGTTAGCCTATGTTACTTGCTGATGATGTAGCTTTCCAATGGTGAAATAATTTTTGTAATCAGCACAGTATTTTTTGGATTTATTCATTACAAACATACACACAAAAATACAAATATTTCCTCTTTATAATAGTAGTCTAGAAGTTTCTCTGTATACAATAGAGTAGTATTGTAATGTTATATTAATAGTACAATTGGCGGTGCTATCGCACGATCTTTAATAGAATATAAATACAATATTTGATAGTCGAATGCAATACATATTGTTATTTTGAAAATATAATTATGTATGAACATACTTATTCAACATAATCGACAGCATATTTATATTAATCGCTTAAAATTGATACATGATATCCAAATGGTTATTCCATGCGATATACGATCCATATATGTTCAGCAGCTTCAGTGCAATTTGGGTGCAAACAATATATACTAATATTATAAAGAGGAAAGGTTTGTATGTATGTTTGTAACGAATTGGCTCAAAAAGTACTAGACCGATTTTAAAAATTCTTTCTACATCATCACTTCTTAATATAGGCTATATTATATCCCGGTAATCCTACGGAAACGAGAACAACGCGAGTAAAACCGCATGACCTCCGCTAGTCTGTATATATTTTCCGTCATACTAAATGTTATATAATTACTAAAAACATTATTTTTCCAACTAAAACGCTGTTCACATTATACTTAACAAAGTGGTAAGATGGCGTGGACTCTTCCATGATATGCCATAGCGAGGATTGATAGCGACTTTATGAGCGCTCATTAGAAACAGTTACCTTCCATAAGTAGGTTAGTTACTACTTAATAAACAAATTCGAGAACCTAGTATTGCCTTTCTACAAAGTATTGCTTACTTGTGTAAAGGAGCTCGTGGCACAGTTGCTATTGCGCATATCATTATATCCGCGAAGTTAAGCAATCCTGCCCTTAGCGAGTAATTGGATGGGTATCCGCCCGAGATCCCTCCGTGCCTCGGAGTGCACGTTAAGCCCCGGTCGCCAATTTATCATGTTTGGCAATCGTGACAGGTCGGTCGAAAGCCTAAAATAGTCTAACAGCTGGTTTAACCTAGATCACAGATTTTCCTTGTTAAAGAGGGTTTTCGAAGGTCAGATGGCAGTCGCTTCGTTTAAAAATCAGGAGATCAGCTACATCGGGTTGAATCAAGTGACGCCAACAGTGTATGGGATAAGGCCAGGCTGCTTACTTGTGTAACTTAACTGTTATTTAAACAAATAAATAAAGAAGTGTGCTGTACAGGGTGTCGGAGAAAAAGGAGCAGTTGTCTTCTAGAAGTTGTAGGGTTATATGAATATATCACTATGTTGAAGTCATAAAATATTTGGCTCCAACGATAACGTAGTTATAGGCTATGGTTGCTAAGGGCCGAAGAGCTCGCGGCCTTAAGTGATTGAATGAACGCGTGGCCGCGTTTACCCACATTACGTACGCGGTCATTGAACTTGTTCAATTAAGGAGAAGGTTAATATTAATGGTTTCTTAAAAAATTTCTATGGGATTATTTCAGGAACTATTAGTAGGAGAAAAAAAATCAGAACATAGTTAGATTTCACGTGAATAACTCTACGTTACGAAGAAGATATTTTTGTCATAATAATTTTATTTGCTTCCTAAAATTATACGCTATCACATATTTTAACAGGTGTCCTATTTCTCCCGACACCGTGTATATGATAACATAGTCTGAACTATGCAACACTACAATAAACGAACTATTTACTACTAAATAAAGGCATTCAAAGTATAATAACCCTTTCAAGGAATGCTATTTAAACTTAAAATACTTAAAAATACTAACTTATTTAAGAAAGAGTGTAAGTTAAGTAGCCGTGGCGGCCGTGGGGTTTAAGCAGTCGCCTGCTACGCAAGCAACGCATGTTCGAATCCCAGCGGCGCTTGTACAAAATTTGTTTTTCTAAAAACTTATGTGCAGTGATTCCACATCACGTGCTTTACAGTGAAGAAAAACATCGTGAGGAAACCAGCATATGTCCGAGAATTAATTCATAGCCGTATATGTATAGTGCCTGAGACGGCGAGATACTATCTATAGACGGCCATCTCTCACGTTGGCACATAATCATCTTCGGTGAAAAGTGGGTGTTGTTGTTACAACACCTCTGCCTAGCCCCTCGGAGTATACAGGCGTGAGCATATGTATGCATGCATATGAAAGTTTATACGGTACTCAAAGAATTTTTTTGTTCTATTCCGACTGATCTCCGAAACGCCTGAACCCGTTTCAACGGGTTTCACTGGCAGATAGCTAACTTTACAATGAGTCACTTATCTTAGGCTACTTTTATTTCAAAAACAAAAGTTGAAACAATGAAATTTTGTCTTCGCGGGTGAAACCGCGGCCACGGATTTTTTTTTTATAAGAATAAGCCATAAGACTATAAGCTTAAGGTACAATTTTAAATACACATTCCCAATACATAAATCTAACTTAATTATTCTACTCAGTTATGTAAAATAAAATTGAAAATTAATAAGTATCAAAAAGCGTAATCTAATCAAAAACTACTGTAAAGTGTAAAAAAGGGCCGAGCTACAGTATCTACCAAAACACACAAGTTCAGGGTTGTCACACAGGTGTTATAGTAATAATTCATTTTTAATTTTTTTTTTATTTATATATATTTTTTCATTACTGTGTCAAATCTATACATCTATACCGATAAATAAAATTGACTTGTCTATTTGTAATTTCAAATTAATAGCTTTTCACTAAATGTATATCAAAGTATATAAGGTACTGAAATTGAAAAAAATATTTTTAAAATTATTCTCTGTCTGTTTGTTCCGGCTTATCACGGAAACGGCAGGACCGATTTTAAGGGGACTTTCACTGGCAGGTAAGCTTATGTTACTAGGAGTAACTTAATATTTAAAAAAACGGGTTCCGCGGATCACCCATGAAATTATGTCTTCGCGCGTGGAACCGCGGCACAGCTAGTTAATTAAAATAAAATAAAAATCATACTGTTTTTGAGCAGATATTGTGATGTTCATGAATTGAATACCATTTTTAATATTCAAGATGCACATTCTCTTGTGACAGGAGAAGGATAGATTCATTAGGGAAAAAAATACAATTCAGGTATTAGATACGGGATAGCATATACAATGCGACAGAGTTAGGAACGCACGGATAGCAAAGGAATAACACAAATATTTAGGACAACGTATAAGCGATATCTATATACAGATAATTTAAATTAAGTTGTCTGACATTTCAAATTAGCAATAGCTTCTAAATGCATATGAAAGTATATATATAGGGTACTGACATAAAAACACATTTTTTTTCTCTCTGCCTGTCCGTCTGTCTAGACCGGGCTTTTACTTGTAGATACTAAGGATACTTTTATTTAGAAAAATAATAGGGTTCACGAGAGCAAAAAGCATAAAACGAAATCTACGCGGGCGTAACCGCAGAGTACAGCTAGTATTACATATATATAAAGTAATAAATGTGTGTGTCAACCCCGTCGTGTACTCACTCTGCGCGAGCAGTGTGGCGGCGTTGTACGCGGCGGACGAGCCGGCGCCGAACGCACTCGCCGAAGGCGCGCCCGCTACACAATACTTATTTATACACATGTCCTCATCATTGACAACCCTATTCCTTTTATACAAAAATTTGGCAATCAAATAGCCCACGTGTACCCCAAGTATAGGTTCACATGTGTTTAGGAGCGTGCATTTTCAGAACGGTAAGCATAAATAGGGTAGGTAGGTTAAGTACATACCAATGTGGCGCGGCGTAGTTGCGTTTTGATTGATATACACACACATAAACGAAATGTTTGTGTCGTGTATGCAAAGCCAAATATCCGTATTCAAGACCCCTCTCACGGGTTTTGGTAAACTATACTCGCTAGCGTCACTCGCAATATTTGTATGAGAAATTTTAGTTGTTCACGTCACCGCTAGGAGTCGCTAGCGAGTATAGATTACGAAAACGGTGGCAAACCGACGCGAACGCGATAGGGGTACAGAGCCGTATCCGCGGATCAAAATTTTTGACGATCCAGCACATCACTAGTTTTCAGCCATCACAAATGGTAAGCACTGCTTATCTCCTTACAGGGGCGTGCATTCCATATAAGCAGTGCTTACCATTTGTGATGAATGAATACACTCGTGTTGTGTGTGTGTCTATAACAACACGCCACAAACACCTACCTTTTTTTTTTTTGTCGAGTGGGAAACCTTCAAAAGGTCCCCGACCGCCCTGGGAGAGGCAGATCGGGGTGTGTGGGATTTTTACCGCACTAAAACCCTTCCGGTGGCCGTCCTCAGTGCTCAGGGGGGACTCTGGGTACTCTGATAGAACGCACCGGTGTCCCCCCACAACAAACACCTACCCTACCTATTGTTTATGCATACCCCTCTGAGAATCCAATGCACCCCTCTGGTGTTTGCGTAGACGATATCGCCTGCGTAATTTCTTCTTTCGTGGCGACCTTACTCACCGCAGGAACACAACAATACAGTACTATAAGATATTATATTATAGCTGTCATCTTAAGAACATAACACATTAAACCAGTGTAATTTGACTGCGATTTTAAGGTATACATACACATGTATATCCAATTCTTTAAGGTATACATATTTTTAACAAAGAGCTTCTTGAAAAGTATACATTCTAAATCCTCGGTGCCTTAAACCAACGCCGTCACGAGATTTCAGCGCTGAACGCTTTGGGCCTTGTATGACGCGTGCACGAACTAATGCATGCTCAGTTATCGTCAAATTTCAGCTGAGCCGCTCACAGCTCGTGACGGCGCCTGTAACATTCTTAGTCGAGAAAAGTAGCTTACCTCCGCCTCTACCGAGACCTGCAATGTGGATGGGTTTGGAGAGCGCGCTGGCCGATATCTTAATAGGCTTCATATTGGTCGCCTGGCCGAATGCCACACCCGATGCAGCTGCAAATTATAATATTATTTTATAAAGACTGTTTTGAGCCGTGGTGGCCTTGGGGTTTGAGTAGTCGCCGGCTACGCAAGCGACGCAAGTTCGAAAAAACTTATGTACAGTGATTTCACACCACGTGCTTTACGGTGAAGGAAAACATCGTGAAGAAACCTGCATATGTCTGAGAAGTAGTTCAAAGACGTATGTATAGTGTCTGAAACGGCGATAGACTCACCATCTGTCACGTTGGCACTTAATCAAAAATTCGGTGAAAAGTGGATGTTGTTGTCATAACAACACCTCTGTCTACCCCTTCGGGGAATACAGGCGTGAGCAGGTATGTAAATAAAGATATTTTGAGATTGACTCACCGGCCAATGGGTTTGTGGTCGGCTTGACTGTGACTGGTATGGGTGTTCCCTTCGGCTTGTCGCCGAGACGCGCCGCCGCCGCGAGCGTTTTGCCCCCACCTGTACCAATCAAGCAATCTTAATCAAACCCCTGCTGGACATAATAAGAAATATTTTAAGAGGGCATAGGCACAGCGGATTCTCCTGTTCGATATTGGAGCTGCCCGACTAGGGACTGTAGCTCCATCTACATCATCATCATAATTTTAAGAATTGTGAATCTTAGACAAGATTCACAATTCTTATCCGTATATGTTACCGATGCAATTTCTTCCATTCATCTCTATTCAGTGCCATTTCTTTGACCTCCCTATACGTCATGACATACACTTTTTCCTCAACTTGTCTCATGTATGTTATTAAAGAACCCGTCATGTCGTACCTCCACTTTACAGAAGATAAAAGCGCATTGTGGACTGCACTTCATAGTATAACTATAATAACGTCAGTATAGTAACGTCATTTGTATATTTATAATAACGAATTAAAGCATTGAAATATTCATATTTTTTTATAACCATGAATATTGACTTCCGCAAAATGACTCTTAATTCTTTTCGAGATTTATAGAAGACTAGAGGACGTCCAGCGGTTTTACCCGCGTAGTTATCGTTCCCTTGTGAGTACGAGGATTAAATATATCCCATGTTACTCGCTGATAATGTAGCTATCCATTGCTGAAAGATTTTTTCTAATCGGTCCAGTAGTTTCGGATCCTATTCAATACACACATACTTACATATTAATATATCCTCTTTATAATGTTAGTATGGAAGCAATCCCTGCATCAAGATATTGAGAGACGAAATAGTCTTTTAAATACCAGTCCCTAAAAATTCAGTTATATTTTATCGTCATTGCATCAATATCTGTATTATTTATGTGACTTATTGTGAGAGAAAATATAGTTATTTTAGTGTGGCGTATGGGATTATATACTTAATTTATTCATTCTCATTTATTCTCATAGCACACCAGGCTTACAAAAGGCGATCTTATCTCTTCCTGTCAACCTTTAACCTGATCTGTTTGAATAACAAATTGTTAAGAATATACTTTGAGGAAAATATATTGTTTGGAAAACAGACTTTTATTCAAATTCGGGGCACTGGTAACCAAAGGAAGTGTACTGTGTGTAGCGGTAGTGGACCTCTTTCGTTTATAATGTTTTTTAATTATATTACATGTAAAATATTGTTTAACGCGTTCACTGCTAACGACGCGTATGCGTCGAACTGTTAGAGAATTTACGAAGAAGTTGAAATGTTAGCAGTGAATGTGTTAAAAGTGATTTGACACAAGATATCAGAATGGCTTGTGAGAAAGGATTTTCATGTTTCTGGTTGTAAATAAAATAGCTAAGTGAATACCCCGAATAAAGCGGACTCAATTATCGTAGCGTATTTAATTACTACACGTGGATAAAGAGAAAGAAATGAGTATGTAAGGATTGTAGCATGTGGCAAACGGTGGTCTCTGCCTACACCCGTGGGTGGGACACAGGTGCTTTTATTCAAGTATCTTAGGCACTTGATATATATTACTTTTCAAAAAATAATATATACAAAATAAAAATGTCTGACTGTAAGGTATAGATTAAATCCCTGTAGGTACTATCACATAAAGCACTGGCGACCTTACTTACAACACTATTCCAAGGTAGCAGTAAGTTAACTTCTGTAAGGTTCAGCCCAGTCCCCAGTCGGGCACCTCCAAATATAGAACGGTAAATCCCGATATACTCTACCTCTAGTATTTTTAGTAGAGGTCGCGCCAGTCCAACAAATCCATAAATTCACAAACCACTCAAACCTATTCTTTGGGTATAAAAAACATAGTGTGTGTGTGACATACCTGGCACTTCCAAATTGTCAGGGTCCTCGTCATCATCAAAGTCCGAGTCATCCGACGGTGTTGGCGGGTTATCCTCGTCATCGCCGTACGCCGCCCGTTTAGACTGACAACATTATTTTATTTTATTTATGTAAAACTTCCTGCAATACACATTTGCATAGACCGACTTAATGCCGTGGTACAGTTGCTATTGCGCATATCATTCGACCAGCGAAGTTAAGCAACCCTAACCCTAGCCAGTAATTGGATGGGTGACCGTTCGAGTTCCCTCCGTGCCTCGGAGAGCACGGTTGCCAACGTCTTTGGCAATCGTTACAGGTCGGTCGGAGGCCTAAAATAGTCTGACAACTGGTTTATCCCAGATCACAGATTTTCCTCGTTAAAGGGGTTGCGAAGGTCACATGGCAGTCGCTTCGTATAAAAATCTGGTGATCAGCCACATCGGGTTGAATTAAGGGCCGACCCCAACAATGTATGGGATAAGGCCAGGGAGGTGATGATAGGCCGACTTAATGCCATAGGCATTGTCTTCCAGTCAACCTTGGGGTGATGCAGAGAGACATGGCAGGTGTAGAAAAAGAGAATTAAAGGTGACCTAAGCAATTATATTATTTCACACTAGCTGTACCCTGCGATTTCACCCGCGTAGATTAAATTTCATTCCCGCGGAACCCTAAATGTATTTTTGAAATAAAAGTAGCCTAAATTTCTCCTTCTCCTCTCCTCCTCCTCCAATCTTACAAAATCATTGATAGTTTCATGAATTGTGTGCATAAATAGACCCAAAATAATTTTCATATCTAGGGCAACAAAATCACTGTAGACCAGTGTTATTTTCAAAATCTATGTGCTGTGGATGCCTGTGCTGGAACAAGCCTAAATCAGGCATGTGAAGGTCTTAAGGTCAGTAGCGAAAGAGTTATATACTACTAGACAACTCTCAGACAGAAAGTCTCAGGCACTTAATACACACGTCATTGAATACTCCCTAAGCATATGGTTAACTTCACCGCAAAGATCATGTAAATCGTGTAACATCAAAGCAAATAAGTTTTTCCATGATGAGTTTGAACTTGCGTCCCTAGCTATAGCAAGGGTCAACCGAAACCGCTCTGCTCAACAGACAGACGTAGAAATTATATATTTATAAAGCTACCCTCGGGATAGGCGTCGCCAAATGTATTGATTTATCCATGACTATAAATAACGTTCTGCAATTGGAGGCTAGTTTCCGAAGTCGTGGTAATTTTCTCGACATTCATAAGCCTTACACTGAATAAATAATTTTAATTTACAATGAATAGGCACAGGTGCCGTCACGAGATATGAGCGTCGATCTTGATGCTAAGTAGTCATTATATGAGTCTGTCCGTCTGTTTTTTTTATATGGTCTCTCGCAGTTGATAGGGGGGAGTTACCTCCACTGTTAAACGGACAAAAGTGCGAGACCCAAGGGCCAGTGCCGGATTTAGAGGTCTGGAGGTTTATTTAGGAGGCCTCTCTTTTGTGGAGGCGCCGGTTGCCTTCTCCCAAATCCTAGCCTGTCTTGGGCCTGCAGCCAAGGTCAAAACACTGAACTATCAAAACTATTATATTATACTGACTGTGCCTCGCGATTTCACCCGCATAGACTTAGTTTCATGCTTTAACTCGCGAAACCCTGATTTGTTTAAATTTATTGAAATAAAGTAGTCAAATTTACTCCTTAAACCATCAGCTATCTGCCATTGAAAGTCCAGTTAAAATCGGTCCAACCGTTTCGGACATTAGCCGGAACAAACAGACAGAGAAAAAATTTATAAATTATTTTTTCATGTCAGTACCGCATATACTTGTAATGCATTTAGTCTCTTCTTAAGGTGCCTCTCCGATTAACGAAGGCTGGCAGTCAATTTGGAGTATTCCTCTCTATTTCTAGCGAGACGAAAGAGTTCGGCTGCACTCGCTATCCCCGTCCACTCTCGGATGTAACGCAACCAAGATTTTTTCCTCCGACCAACACGTCTTTTGCCCGCGATTTTTCCCATCATAATTAGTTGTAGTAACTCGTGCCTATCATGTCTCAATACATGTCCTAGGTAGGCAACTTTTCTTTGTTTGACGGTCTGTAAAAGTTCAGCATGCATTTAGTGAAAAGCTGTTATTTTGGAATTACAAACAGACACTTCAATTTCATTTATCAAGCCATGGAAATTCAATAACGCTCAAATATATTCCAGCCTTGTGATAATGTTGTTGATCTATTCATGGATTTATATATTCACACGTTACATCTACCATTCCAGGCTAGACATGCTTTCAAATAAGTTCAAACAGATCGGTGTTGCAACACCCACTTTTCACCAAAACATGATTAGGTGCCAATGTAACTAATGAGTATGTCTCAGTCTCAGGCGCTATACATATTCTACATATAATAACTCAAAGGTGACTGACTGACTGACTGACATAGTGATCTATCAACGCACAGCCCAAACCACTGGACGGATCAGGCTGAAATTTGGCATGCAGGTAGATGTTATGACGTAAGCATCCGCTAAGAAAGGATGTTGATTAATTCTACCCCCAAAGGGATAAAATAGGGGATGAAAGTTTAGGCTACTTTTATAAAAGTCTTAGGGTATGGTAACGCGGGGCACAGCTAGTTTTTCTTCATGTAAATGTTTAGCTCATGTTTTCCCTGGCCGTAAATCTCATCGTTTAAAGACTCTTTATCCTAAAAAACAATGTTCATGTGGGATTATCAAAAAATTACCATCTGGGCAAAGTCGTGGTCGGAACTAGTCGAAAGGCGAAAATGTATACTTAAGCAAGGACTTAATAATATAATAATCATAAGAATTTAACGATATATCGGTATTTTGTTGTAACTGAACATATAGAAAATGGATGTTTGATGTGTTCTTTTAGCCTGGGAAAAAATGTACCTGTGGGATTATTTATTAAAAATACCACGAGGGTGGAAAGCCCATGGACACAGTTCCATTATGACATCATTCATATTCCATGCATTGTTTTAGAAACATATGACTACAAGCAGGCAATTGCTTTCTTGCAGCATTATTCAGGAAAGTGGGCAACACCTCAGGACCTACCATACCCCTCACCATACTCTTTTACTGAATGCTTAAACCAACATCAAACATTCAAATAACCAAAAGCTTTTTGGAAAAATTCATGTTTAAACATAATGTTTTTAGATGTATGTAAAGTGAGACGGTACTAGACTCGGCATCTGTCACGTTGGCACTTAATCATCAAGTGGGTGTTGTTATTACAAAAACCTCTACCTACTCCTTCGGGGAATACAGGTGTGAGCATATGCATTAGTAGAATGAACCTTCAAAGAACTGCATATGAAGAGGATACAGGCAACTGGAACCACGGTCCCAGTCGCTTGATATAATTTTTGAATCGGTTGACTGGAACCACATACCTAATTAGTATCAATGTATTACACAGAATTGTATGTGATTGAAGAGGCTATGAGCCTTATAAAGTTACAAATGGTCCCACTTGCCCGATAAAAAAAAACAATCAGGCACCTGGGAACGCAGTTCCAGTTAGCTAGCGGTCCCAGTCGCCTGTATCCTCTATATGAATGGTATAAGATGGAACCAAATTCACCAAAAAGTTCTTAATTTATTACTCGAAAGCAATTTCACTGATCACTAACTGCGTTTGAATATCTATTATATAAAAATGAATTACTGTATGTTAGTCTCACAAAAACTTGAAAATGGCTGGACCAAATTGGATAATTTTGATCTTGATATATTTATGAAAGTTCAAGGAAGGCTTAAACGGTGAAAAACATAAATAATAAGTAAAGGAAAAGGTGATACGAAGATCACCGGGTCAACTAGTCTACAATAAAATTGTCATTAATAATTTGTCACATCCCTACTGTGGTATAGTTCAGTCCCACCTTACCCCAAGGGTATAGTCAAGTATATGGTAGCTAGCACTGCATCATAGAAGATTATGTAAGGTGGAAGGTACAAATTACCTTAGACTTAGATGGTATATTAAAATACTAGCTGTGCCCTGCGGTTACACCTGCATAGATTTAATTTCATTCCTTTGATTTGAAACAAAATTTTTTGTTTAGTAAAATTAGCCTAGTTACTACTTGTAACATTAGCAATCTGCCAGTGAAAGTCCCGTTAAAATTGGTCCAGCCATTACAGAGTTTACCCGGGTCAAATAGAAAGAAAGAAAATTTTTGAAATTTTTTTTTTTTATATCATTACCATATATGGATGCTGATAAGCAATAATGTGTCAACCCACAAAAAGTCAAATTCAAAGGTTTTGATATATTTTGATAATGCATCACGTATTTAACATTCTAAAAAAGTGTTTCAAGTCATCTGAAACATAAAAGTACGTAAAAAATGGATTTATGTCATAAAACAAATCTTAAATCACGTATACAATCATCTTAAGACGCCATTTTCTCAAAACCAAGTTTATGCGGGTTGACACATTATTGCTTATCTGCATCCATATGTTTTCATATGCATTTAGTGAAAATTTGTTATTTTGTAATTACAAAAGACACTTAAAATTTATTTATCTGTATAGTGTCCACATACATAGATAAGTATTAGGAATATCATTGTCTTAACATAGTTCAAGCATTGTCTAGTTTGGGTTAAGTCAATGAGATGCTAAATTGTCTCTTAGCTATGTAAAACCCTATACAAGACCATAAGTGGAACTCAATTAATAATAGGTAATAACCTAATTATTTAATCAACATACTTTCCCTATAAGAACCTTATAATAATTACACATATATTACTATAAAAAGCTGTTACTGTTACTTTATCAAGAAAACCAAACCATATTCCTAATACAATTCTACATAATAGTGACAAATAATTCACACATGGTATTTTTATTTGATAGATAATTATAATTTTTTTCAACAACAATGTCAATGAAGCTCAGATAAATAACTGAAATATTCATAATCATTGTGTATGTTTCAATAATATTGATGTATAGTTTCAATCTTACAAGAAAATGTATAAGTATTACTGTGTCTATCTTCACCAATATGGTGTAAAAAAACTTGGCATGAAAAACCAATCTAGTGTGCCTGGCATATTCTCCAAACTACAGTTAAACTTATATAAGCGATAACAGCGTTTTGTAAAGCTGTTTTATTGGTATATTATTTCTCCTACACTATATTACAGTTCTCTTTGCATCATGATATGAAATATTTCGTAAACTGTATTTCCTACAAACACAGGCTTAAATACCTATCAAATATACCCTTAGAATCATAAATAAGTGTCTCTTTATAGTTTGAAAGACAAAAATCGAGTCAAACTGTGATCCAAAAGCGTAAATACCACATTGTATAAATGTGCTTAGCACAGCTAGATGCAGTACTTAAGGCGTATTCTAGCGCTTTACCTAGAACCTTCCAAGAAAATCAATACAGCCACACCCAGCTTGCATAATTAACGCACAAGAGACACGATGAAACAAACAATTTCAGCCAGAAACATCCCAGTTAAAAACATGTGAGTGAGACACGACCTTACGACACCTTTTTTTTGGTTAGAAAACTTGAAAACAAAGAAAAAAAATTAAAAAAATACCATTTTTACAGTTGCCCTTGGAACAGAACGATGTTAGCGATAAGATAAACATATTAAACAAAACATACTTAAATCAAAAATCGGAAAAACACAATTTTCAACAAAGTAAAGTTCGTAAAAAAGTATCAAAACAAAAAACTATCATTACCATTTTTATATCTGATTCAGCAAAATTGAAACCTTCTTCGTAATATGTAATACGTAGTGTTTTAAGCACAAACTGAATAAGTCACTTTGATATTACACATATATGAAATAAATAATGAGAAACTTCTTATTTCACGATATTGAAAAATCCAGCAGACGTCTGAACGGCGGTCAATGCTTCCGCCATATTAAAAAAATCAGAGAGAAAAGAATTACACATTTCGGATACACGAACGACACTAATTGAAAAACTACACTTCAAATTATTATGAAAATTATTTTTTAGTAGGTCCCTTGAAGTTTGGTTTTTCAATAGCGTTTTCAGAGATATTTTAAAACTTAGAAGCCAAGCTATGATAGCGGAAGCTGAAGATTTTGTTAAGTTAATTTTACTAATTCCTTTTGTATCCGAACGTATAAGATAATTGATTTACCATAGATAACTTCTTAGTTTTTTATTTGTCTATGACTTTCGGATTAGTCTGTGGATTGAGTAAATGACCGAATAACCATAAACAAATTAATATCCATAGCTATCCTCCGCCATGTTGTTTTGAGTTTTCTTTCAATAAATCCTAATCGTGAATCATTTTATTGGGATTAGGCTTTGAGATTTATTTCTCCATAATATTAACAATCCAGCCCCGAATTATCTGATTCATAAGAAAATGGATTCACTCGTGGGGTATGGAAGTGATGACGATGTAGAATCTGAGCGTTTTGGAGTCCATCAAGCTGCGGTAAGTAAGCATCCGAGTCTGCAATATTTTCACCCCTGAGTTTCAACTATTTCCATCGGATTTAAATACTTAGCAACCAATCATGCACCTTAGATTTGGTACTTAATATAGAATATTATCATCACCGTTTCGCTTTTGCCCTATAATTCGGAGCTCTTCTACACTTATGTACTGTGTGTCTACATAATATTAGATAACAGCTCACAAAATGAGCATCAATTCTTAACAAAATACAAGTTCGTTGACAAACTAGTTCTTGGTCCTAATATTAGTCGTAAATGTAAGATATATTGAGTAATGGATATTAATCTGCATTCTCTGCTTGACATTAGAATGATATTATAGGCCACCGGAGCAGCCCGCCGGCGCGAGGACGACACCAACTACGATGACGTCAACATGGACATGAGTGAGGTAACTACCACCTTCAATTTATAACAGTGTCACATGCATGCTGTAGCTGGGATATAGCCAGACTTACACTTTGTTCTGGATCGAAAACTTAAAAAATCAAAATGTCAGTCATAAGTGTCTTTGAAATAGGATTTCTATTTTCTGTCATTTCTTGTCTATGCTACATACTGTATGTGATATTGCCATATAAAACTATACCATCTTTTCAACAGTAAATTCTATCAAGCAAAAATAATCATATTTCGAAAGTAGTAAAAAATATTGCAAGAAAAATAAACCATTGCTGTTTTCAACAATGATATTAACACTTTTATTTTGTATGGTTACCAATTTGTAAATTGACACAAAACCAAAGTCAAATACCCCCGAGTTCGTCCGGGTCTACGAGGGCGGGGAGCCAGGACTACTAGCACCGCTGTCATGTGAGTACAAAGATATATTCTGAGGATATGGTATTCATTTATAATCTCACCGAGTTTATTTTGTGAATTAGCCCTTATAATAGTTTTAAGTGATACAAATAACTTTTAACTTAGACTTATGTCATACTTAACAATACAAATGGTAGGTTCTTAATGCAACAAAAAAAAACTATAAATAGTTTTGATTGACATTTGTTGTGTAACCAGAAAAATTCTACAATATCATAACAATACTGAGGTAAATTTCGCTGTCATCTGTCAAGATATGATAGTTACTGCTTCAAGCCTATCGGGTGGTGATGAAATTAGTTTATACCCAGGATCGGGTTCAAATGAAACAATTTATTTTAAAAAAATCTTGTTTTTTTTTCAAACTTGCTTTTTTATGAGAAAACATAAAAAAAATATGTGAGAAAAAACAAGCACAGCATGGTCAACCAGGTAATAGGTCATTTGGTGAACACTGATTCACACAGAGCAGCACAAGAGTTGAAAATAACTGACAATTGGGACTTTGTAATGATGATCAGTGTGTTTTCTCCTCTTCTATCTTGCAGATAATATCACATGTGTGAAAGAGGAAACTATGCAACTAACTCATCCCACTTATTCAATTTCTACATGGAAGTTATCATGTCTATGAAGTTATGTTTTTTTGTGCTACTATAGCATTTAGCAAAGCGCTGTTCAAGAAATTGCAAGTTGATGGAAATGAAATCAAATTCATAATTGAAAACTTACACTACTTCAAATCTTCCTAGCTAAAATGTGTTATTTATTTTAAGAACAAATTGTTAGCTACTTAATGTTGACTCTCTAAATATATATAACTCAAAGGTGACTGACTGACTGACTGACTGACATTGTGATCTACCAGCGCACAGCCCAAACAACTGGACGGATCGGGCTGATATTTGGCATGCAGGTAGATGTTATGACGTAGGCATCTGCTATGAAAGGATTTTGATTAATTCTACCACAAAGGGGATAAAATAGGGGATGAAACTTTGTCAATTTTAAACCTATATATTATATAAAACTAAATCTACGCGGGTGAAGCTAGTTTTGTATAAATGTGTAAACATACTATTAGTTAATTTATTTTTAAAATTACAGTAGCAACATATTGGGAAATTGAGGACTCATACAATGAGGTAACATCTACTCAACAATAACTAGATTAGCTACACAGTTTACTAGATGTTATTATTATATAATATTTTTATATAGGCCATTCTTATAAAAATATAATTAAGTTTATCATAAATTAATTGAAGCCACTCTTTGAACGATTGCCTTGTGAAGTATCAACTCCTACTGCAGACCACAGTCTTGGGTTTGATCCTCAGGTCAGGCAAAGTGTTGCTGTGTTTTTCCATACATAATTACTCGATACCAGTCTCGAGTCTGGGTCTGAAATGGTTAGTGGTAACAAACTCGCCCACTATTACTTGAGACTTTGTTTAAGTATAGGCAAAATGTGGGTGTACTATAAGTACACCTCTGTTTACCTGGTATACAGGCATGAGCATAAGCATAGAATTATATCTCTATACTCATCACTAGGTTTCGCCTGCGGCTTCGATCGCGGGGTAACAACAATATATGCTTAGATAGGCTCTATCTATCTATCTTATAGGCAAATTTTTGTTATTCTTTTAATAAGATCATGTTCATATTATTATGATGATTATAATACGTATACATACTGCAGAGATGGATTTTTGGTAAGCTGTAACATGATGTGATAGTATCGGTCTCACCCACATAGACTCCATTTTAATGGTTTTATAATATTTTTTGCTCAGAGCTCTGTTTAATTTATTTTTTCTTAAGTAATAGTTGTTCCTTGAGATCGATCAAGAACAATTTAACTTTCACATGCATAGTTATCTATATCTATATAGTCATTCTGTTCTGTCTGTTTGTTCCTGCTAATCTCCGAAATGGCTCGACCGATCTTAACGGGAATTTCACTGGCAGATAGCTGATGTTTCAAGACGTAACTTAAGTTTTTATTATTGAAAAAAACCACGGGGCACAGCTAGTTAGTAAATAATTGTAATTTTGAAGTTACATCAATGCCATTTGTTACGAAGTTTTTTTGTTCCCAATGTATGAATGTTTATAATAAATAGTGTTGTTCTGTTTGTTTCTCAGCACGTAGTATGTGTTTGGCCGCAGGAGTCCCAGGAGTCGGAGCCCGAGCTTCCGCCGGCAGACGCCGCGCCCGCGCACAGGGCACCGCGCGACGACAGCAGGGGCTCCGGTAAAGCTAATTCTAAATATCTTTATTTGCTTAAACTTCTTACAAAGTACTTTCAAATCGTCAGAAGGATCTAAAATACATTATACACGATTATATATGTTACCACCGGGTTCGGAAGGTTGCTTTTGTTGAGAAGAACCCGGCAAGAAACTCAATAATTAATCTTTAAAAAAAAATTTATGCAATGTTATTGGTTACAGTATTTACATCTCATGAATATAAGCCCATGGACACAGTTCCAATGCTCAATTGTCAAATATAATAACTAAAATATTACAAATATTTGTGAGCATGGAAAATTCCAGCCAGTCAAAGCAAAGATCAAAATTAAGATTAATTAATTGTAGCAAAAGTTTTTAAGAAAAGATTATTTACAATAATTTTCTGACAAAGATACATCCCAGGCTTATTACAAATAAACTATGTATATTAAACACATTCACTGCTAACATTTCATCTTCGTAAATTCTCTAACAGTTGGACGCACAGACGCGTCGTTAGCAGTGAATGCGTTTAATATACATAATATATATTTAAAATAGTATTTTAGATAGATTTGAAAAAGTAGTAGTTATGTGCCTTGCGGTTGTATCCGCGTAAAGTTGATTTTATTGGTAACCCGCAGACTCCTAATGTTTGTTAAATAAAACTCGCCAAAGTTACTCCTTGTCAAGTCAGCTATCTGACAGTGAAAGTCTTGTTTAAAATCGGTCTAGCCGTTTCCGAGAGTACCCAGAACAAACAAACTGACAGAGATGGAGAAAAAAATATAATTGTTTTTTTTTTTATATCAGTACCGTATGCATTTAATGAAAAGCTGTTATTTTGGATTTAGAAGATTCTAAAATTCTAAAGATTCTAAAAAAAAATTGAGTGTCAGATAACACAAAATTTTTTCATGGTGACACTTAAATATATCATTTAAGTGTCACCATGGCTTTGAAAAACTACAGTATGTATAAGTGCAGGAAGTATTTATATAAATATTCATATTTTCCATGGGACACAATTTTCAAGTTTAAAATTTCGTTTTACATTAGTTGTGATTTACGAAAAGCTGTGTTTCTATTGTAACACTTGCATTAACAGCCGGATCTCATAGATCTATAGATCTCTCATAGATATATAGATAGATCTCATAGCAGAGATCTCATAGCTCATACTTGCAGACGACAGTCTCCGCCGCGAGCGTCAGCGTGACCGTGACAGTCCTCGCTCACGTGACAGCCCCCGCCCTCGTGACAGCCCTCGCTCACGCGACAGCTCCCGCCTGAGCCCGCGTCAACGGGACAGCCCTCGTCCTCGGGAACCTCGCGATAGTGACAGACGAGAACGGCGCCGTGAGTCACCACCCAGAGCAAGAGCTGATAAGCGAGATATACGCAGGGATGATCGGCATAGGTAACACGGAAATTATTACATACATGCATATGCTCACGAATGTATTCCCTGAGTAGTCGTCAGATTTTTTCAAGTTGATACTTGAAAAAATCTAACGAAATATGATTATTACAATATGGGGCGAGCGTTGGTTTCAATCATAGGAAATTGTTACATAATACATAAAGTATAAGGTTCAATTTCCTTTCTCTGAAATCGACTCTACGACGAGTGCTATGCTGAGAAACCTTAGTGAATAACGAGGCAGAAGCTAATACAAACTCTGGGCTGCTTCTGGGAAATTACAAATGGAATAGCAATAACTCTGCCCGACCCTGGGATCCAGGACCAATGAACCATTAACGCAGAAATGTATACTGTTTCATAAACCACTAACTTCAACCTCCCAACCACCTCTGCAAGAAGATGGTGGTACTATAAGTGAGATAGACACTAGCATTTCAATGCAGGATCAATAGGATATCCAATATCTATCAATCATGATTTTCTTAGTCCATGCCCAACAAAAGTTATCTCGGTTCAATCACAAAAGGTAACAGACAGATTGAGACATGCATTTTTTATATTAGTCTGAATGTGATGTTAATAACATACAATGTTTGTTTTAAAGGGGTGAGAGAGGGGAGAGGCCAGAGAAAGACCGCGGTCGCCACGAGGGTGCACCGCGCCGGGGTCTGCTAGGGGACCAGCCTGATGACAGAAATGTTGATGCTAGGGTAACGTATTTATTAATTACTAGCGGACATTACGCAGTCTCACCCGCGTAGTTCCCGTTCCAGTGGCAGAACGGGAATAAAATATAGCTTATGCTACTCGCTGATGATGTAAATATCCATTAATGATAGAATTTTCTAGAACAGCCCAGTACTTTTTGAGCCAATTTGTTACAAACACACTTACATACAAATATTTCCTCTTTATAACAAATAAGTATGCTCATGCCATCACAGAAGGGTTCCCGAAGGGGTAAGCAGAGGTGTTGTATCAACAACACTACAACTACATTCCACCCTGTACGATTAAGTGCCAACGTGACAGAGGGTGAGTCTGTCGCCGTCTCAGGCACTATACGTCTTTGAATTACTTCTCAGACATAAGCAGGTTTCCTCACTTTGTTTTCCTTCACCGTAAAGCACGTGGTGTGAAATCTGCACTTAAGTATTTTAGAAACCACCGGGTTCGGAAGGTTGCTTTTGTTGAGAAGAACCCGGCAAGAAACACGACAATTACTCTTTTGAATAATTATAGTAATGTCGTATTCCAGCCCCCCGCGTTGATGGACATGAAGCCTTTCGGTGGCGAGCCTCCCCCGGGCTACGACCCCAGACGCTCTCAGGACGCCAGGGATGCAGTCTCCCCAAGGTATTCATACACTGAAGCTATGCTGGCGGCAACACTTTTACCAAACAAGTAAGCCATGTGATGGTACTGGTTACCGCAACCTATGGCTGCCATTATGATTTTACTGGTCCCGTCACCAATTATGCGTGTGTATCTTGAAAGTAGTCATATCATGGGTAGCCCGCTGAACGATCATGTTTTTTTTTTAAATTAAAAGCCTAATCTACTCCTTGGGAAATATAGCTTTGTAATAACGTAAATTAAATAACAAAATATCAAATAAAATAAAATAACATTAAAAAAAGGGCACCAAATAAAGTTAATGAATTGTGTTGTACGTGTAATTGCGGCAAGAAGAGAAGAGAGAGAGAGCGTGCTCATAGACAACAGGAAATAGTAAAAATGTAAATAGACAAAACAAGGAAACAGTGAGGCGATTATATTCTAGTGAGCTAAACAATGCACAGATGTAAAATATATATTGAAAACTTTTAGTAATTGGCTAACTGCTAGTGAAAGTCTGTTAAAATAGGCAAACAGACAGACAGATTTTTTTTTATATGAGTACCGTCTAGTCTCATATGAATTCAGTGAAAATCAGTAAATATTGAATTATAAACAGACACTTCAGTTTTATTTGTTTTATAATATTAATTAACATGTTTATGCTGTACAGGTTCGTTGACCGCGAGAAGCGCGACAGAGAGCGCGAGCGTGACCGAGACAGACACAGCAGGCGATCCGAGGAGAGAAGGTACATGCAACTGTCTACCTTATTCATACATTTGTTTAATATCAAAATGTATTCGCACTCTACTTAGCCACAATATTAAACTGAGTACCTGGTTGACTGAGCTGTGCTCGGTTTCTTCTTCACACAAAAAAGAGGAAAATCAAAGAAAAAAAATTCCAGTGAACGTTAGTCTCGAACCGGGGTACTCTAATTTCGTTATCGCCCCGTAAGCTGGAAGCCTCACCTTTGAGCTACCATAACTTGACAGATGTCGGCAAAATTTGCTGTCGTATTGTAATTATATTTTATGAGTTTTCAGTTCCTGAAAACATGGTCAAAGCGATGTTTTCAGGCACTGAAAAACATCGATTCTTTTATACGAATACAAACAAGATTTTAGAAAAACAGGCGTGTAGATATGTATGTGGAAAGAGGTTTTATGTAAGCATGATAGGCAGCGTGTGATCGGTAAGAATAGACGAACAAGTAAGATGTGACAGATGACAGAACGATGGTGGACGACGTGAAAGACGGACGACGAAAGACGCATTTATCATTTTATTATTTTAAGAAAAATAAATACGTTATTTTAAGATGTGTTAAAGGCGGAGTAAAAAAGATTCAGTCAAACCTTTTAACTTATTTTTATTTCAATCCTTCATGTATATATACCGTCGAGAGTTTTCAGCTTTCAACCAAAATATTGGAAATAACTGCGCATTAGTTATCTCTCGCCATACAAGAACCAATAAATTACATTGTATTAATGTGTATTGTAGATCTTCCCACCGACACGGGGAGCCTCGGTCCCGGTCCCGGTCCCGCGGGGCAGTCTACCCTCCACCGCACCACTCTTCATCTTCCAGGTAAATGTTCTATCATCGGTAACCGATTCCCGCTAGTCTTTATATCTACATATACAGATAAAAAACCTTAAAGTATCTGTTTGGGACACCAAATTAATGATAAGTGATCTATCAACGCACAGCCCAAACCACTGGACAGATCGGGCTGAAATTTGGCATGCAGGTACATTTTATGACGTAGGCATCCGCTATGAAAGGATTTTTATTAATTCTACCCCCGAGGGGATAAAATAGGGGATGAAAGTTTGTATGAAACTTTGGCAATTTTAAACCGATATATTATATAAAACTAAATCTACGAGGGTGAAACCGCGGGGCACAGCTAGTTAAAGTATATATGGTAAACAAACAATAAATATATTTAAAAAAACCTAGTCCGTCTGTCCCGGGTAGTCTCGTAAACGGCTGTACCGACTTTAACGGTACTTTACTTTAACTTTTATAAAAAAAACAATAGCGTTCCGTGAAATAAAGCATGATACTAAATCTACACAGCTCGTTACATAATCACTTAAGACAAGGTTGTTAAAGTAGGATCTGAATAATGTAACCAACTGGGTATTAGATTGATCTCATCACTTTTAACATTGAAGAACTGAATTGCAAATCTTGGGTTTGTCAATATTTTTTAGATGGCATACATATCCCACCCTCAGAACAATAGGGACTCAATCAAAAATCTGTTTTTTTTTTAAATCGCAATCCTCTTTCGGCAAGTTTGAATTAATCACATTGACAGTAATTATTTTGACCACTTCATATTTTTATAGTAAAGTCTAGGTTGATCCATTGTCGAAAATTAAAAAAAATACATTTTGATGATTGATTCAAAAAAACTTTGGGTAGAACATATATTTTAAGATCTGTCTATGATCTTAATCATTCTCGCAAAATTTGTAGTTAGCTTCTATCATTTTGAGGGTGCGATATATCTTAAATTGTTGTTTCAGTTCAAACGAAAGACGCGGCTCCCCACCATCTGGCGACTACCGACCTTCCTCATACAAAGTCAACAGGAAACTGGAAGTTATGGAGAAAATGGGTGAGTTTTTTTACCTGACTATGGACAAGTAGAAAAGAGGGTTATGATCTTGACCAGTATATCTGTTCCGTAAGAACTCCTTAAATTATTTACTCTGTTCAGTCGAGATGATTAACACTGGTGTTAAAACTAGAAGAACTTAACTGGCATCTCGTACAATTCATATTTATTTTCCAATCAAATTCAAATAAAAAAAATATTTATTATTCGATTTGACTTTTTACAAAGTACTTTCAAATCGTCAGAAAGACACGATTACATAGGATTATACATGCTACCGCCAGGTTCGGAAGGTTGAAGGCAAAAATTATACACATATAAATATGATCACGCCTGTATTCCCCGATGGGATAGGCAGAGGTTTTGTTATAACAACACCCACTTTTCAAGAAGACGATCAAGTGCCAACATGACAGATGGAGTTACTTCTCTGACGTATGCAGATTTCCTCACGAACTCCTTTACCGTAAAGCACGTTGTGTGAAATCACTGCTCGTGAATTTTTAGAACTCATTGGTACAAGCCCTGCTAGGTTCGAACTTGCATATCAAACGACTGCTCAGCCATGCCTTTTCCTTTGTTTAGGTCTACAAATCAAAACACCGGACGGTTCGATGGCGACGGCGCAGCAACTGCGAGCGGCCGCCAGTGACGCGCCACACGGGGCTTCGATCCCTTCGTACTATAACCCTGGCGCCGTCAACGCCAACAAAATACTCGACCAGGTAATATACTAGTGATATGATACACAGCTGTTGTTACGGTTTGTGAGCGCTCAGCGAATATATTGGGAATACTGCACATGTACTTACATATAGACAGACAGGGACAGACTCATAAAATGAAAGGGTACTTCCCACTCTGTAACAATATTATATTGCGATTGTTTTTTATTGAAACTTCAGCTGTTTAGGAGGATTTCATTGACATACACACCTACAGTAGAAATATTATTATTATTAGCCTGTCGTGTCCCACAGTAGCAATATATATGAAGATAATTATATAGCAGTCTAATCAGCTAACAGTTATATTTATATTATCTATGCCCTGCGGTTTCATCCGCGTAGGCTTTTCATGGGTGACCCTTGTAAAATTTGCTATCTAACAGTGAAAGTCCCATTAAAATCGGTGGAGCCGTTCGGGGATTAGCCGGAACAAAGAGACAGACGGAGAACTTTTGAATATTTTATTTTATTTTAATACTGTGTATTACTGTTTATTTTAATAATATAATCATAAGCATTTATTGAAAAGTTACTATTTTTGAGTTACAAACAGACACTTCAATTTTATTTAAATATACTTTAATATTTAAATATGTATAGAATGAGGAGCTCGTGGCACAGTTGCTGTTGCGCATATCATTCGATCATTGAAGTTAAGCAACCCTAACCCTAGCCAGTAATTGGATGGGTGACCACCCGAGTTCCCTCCGTGACTTGGAGAGCACGTTAAGCCGTCAGTCCCGGTTGCCAATTTATCACAGATTTTCTTGTTAATGGGGCTACGAAGGTCAAATGGCAGTCGCTTCGTATAAAAATCAGGTGATCAGCCACATCAGGTTGAATCAAGTGCCGACCCCAACAATGTATGGGATAAGGCCAGGGAGATAGTGTTGTGACGCGTTAGTAAGTAAACTAACACAGGTGTGGTAATCGCCGCCAGGTGCAGAAGCGCAAGTTGTTGTGGTCGCACAAGGGGAAGTCCGAGGCCGAGGAGGCCGCCAAGTGGTCGGGCACGCGGTTCGCGCAGGACAACGACGGCCGACAGGTCTCCAAGTTCATGAGGCTCATGGGCATCAAGGAACCTGGTAAACATTTGATATCCCATCCATGTTAAACCTGTACCCTTAACGTTTGGGTTTTATGCAGCAGTTTTATGATGCACCCCGCTGGGATTGGAACTTCCGTCGCTTGCGTAGGAGCTGACTACTCAAGGCCACATTCTTAATCTATCAATATGTTCTTTCCCCAAATGGACTTTTAATCTTGCTAGAGGTTATACTAAAAAAATATATACTCACGCTCACGCCATCCCAGAAGGGTCAGGGGGTGTAAGCAGAGGTGTTGTAACAACACCCACATTTCACTGAATATGATCAAGTGCCAACGTGACAGAGGCTGAGTCCATCGCCGTCTCAGGCACTATACATACGGCTTTGAATTACTTCTCAGACATATGCAGGTTTCCTCACGATGTTTTCCTTCACCGTAAAGCATGTGGTGTGAAATAACTGCACACAATAAGAAACGACTGCTCTAACCCCAAGGCTACTACGGCTTTTTTTTCTAAAGGTTATACTAGATACATTATTTAATGTTATTTAAATTTCCACAGGGGCGATAAACACGGAGACAGCAGACAAGACTGCAGACCCAATAAAGAAACAGGAGGAGTTGTTCCAAGCGATGCAAGCTCAGTACGAGGTCGCCCGCGCCACCACGCACACCATGCGCGGTGTGGGGCTGGGCTTCCAAAGAGGACAGTTCTAACCACATTGGAAACTGATCCTAAGTACCTTGGACACACAATACTATTTGCTAATGAAGCTTTGTACATGCTGGTGGATGTGAAAGTGAAATAGTGAAGTGTATTCAATAAGAAGAAAATAAATTCTATAGAGGGCCGGATATGGTAACACCGGCTGGAATCTGAGTGTCTGTGCTGTGATTATGATCTATAGTTAAAAAAAATGTGTAATGTCAAGATTTGAGTTGCTCCAAATCAAGCAGTAGTTAGGTAATCGCTTACCCACATGCGGTAAGTGCTGGTATAAAGCTCTTGTATATGACGCGAATGTATGTACATATAATTAAAGCATTTGTATGTGAAATAACATGGTAAAACTTCCCATAAACAATATGTTAAAAAAACCATGATTTCTGTATTCAACATATGCCTTAGACACCTTGCAATATGTTTGACTAGGAATCCAAAGATGTATCCGTAGTGTCTGAGATGCTCTAGACTCACCATCTGGCACCTGAACTAGTAAAAAAGTAGGTCTACTGATTGTTAACTGTGAAAAACACCTTATATAATTAATTATGATGGATTTTGGCACTTTGAAACAATTTGATGCTTATTGTATAGCTTTTCATGCATTTCCAAGACAGTCCGAAAACCTAGGCTGAACTTTTAATTAGTTATTCTAGGCTTTTTCAATGTTAAATTAAATTTTGTAATAAAAAATAATATGGATGATATAACATGGAAAATGTGGAAATGTATTTTTTTGATTGCTTGTATATGTATATAATGTGCACTAAAATGCCGCGATATGTATTAGCATACATATAAATTTTTGTTTGAATATTAACTGATTTGCAACATTACCCATAAATTGGCATTATTTTTCATAATATTGTATGATTATTGCTTTGTTTTTAAATAATCTAAGTCAACTATTTGTAATAAATTGAATTATTGTTATCCTAACAGTCATTGACATATTTTTGGATGTTCTCTCTCTTTTAAAACTACTAGTATAATTATGAATTTTGAGACACATAGACAGGGGCGTGCATTCCATATAAGCAAATAAGCAGTGCTTACCATTTGTGATGACTGAATACACCCGTGTGGTGTGTGTGTCTATACCAAAACGCATGTACCAACGCCACACTCATTGGTAAGTGCTTAACCTACCTACTTATTGTTTATGCTTACCCCTCTGAAAATCCAATGCACGCCCCAGCACATAGGTCACCTAAGTAGACCACGGGTCTCATTGCTTTACTCTGAGAATTGAACTTATTGTGTAAATAACCAATTATCTCAACATTTTATGGAACTGTAACACCTAACATCTTGTTATACACCTCATCAACTATTTAATTTCACATATATGGATGCTGATAAGCAATAATGTGTCAACCCACAAAAAGTCAAATTCAAAGGTTTTGATATATTTTGATAATGCATCACGTATTTAACATTCTAAAAAAGTGTTTCAAGTCATCTGAAACATAAAAGTACGTAAAAAATGGATTTATGTCATAAAACAAATCTTAAATCACGTATACAATCATCTTAAGACGCCATTTTCTCAAAACCAAGTTTATGCGGGTTGACACATTATTGCTTATCTGCTATCCATATATTAAGGAGCAACCACATGCAGCCGCCCGACGCTCGTATCCAGCGACAAATGTGGTCCCATTTAAAATTTCCCGCGATTCAAAAAGGAACTATGTCATGCAGCCGCTCCTATCACGTATCGCTACATATCACGTGACCACATCTGTCGCTGGAAACTAGCGTCGAGCGGCTTACATCAGGTTGCACCTTTAGAAAGATGATACAATTTGAGATGGACTTGTTTTTGAGTGTAATTTTATTTGTGACTGTTTGCGTTGAGACTGAGGCTGCGGAAACGGCCACTCATACGAAATATAAAATATATGAAAATAGCAAACCCGAAAGACGTTTTCCTGCATACCGACTGCAGCGCCATCTGCCGGATTCTAAATCATCCAGGGCGCCACACAAACGCGCAGGGCGCATAAAAAAAAATCACTCAAATTGGTCCAGCCGTTTAGGAGTTCAGTGACATACAGTATAATTATCCATACAATTACGCTGGACTTGGTCATTCATACAAAATCCCAATCAGAATGTTCCAATTGAGTCAATTACGATTTGAAGCTCCCTTAGAAATAGGAGAAAATTGTTATGTAACCAGTTCACTAATATAATATTGTTCACTAGTTCCTTCGATAAATGTTCGCCATATAAAACATGGGCAAAAAATGGTACGATATCTCATTCGATGATCATTTCCAGTATTGTTGTATCGGTGATGAAAAATCTTCATCTACTTATGGTGATAATTAGCTCTAACTAAAATTGGGATTTTGTGATACAAACGCTTCAAAGAAAAACTGAGAAAATAGTGAGCTATAAATAATTTTGGTTTGATTCTCCCAATAGCTATTATTTTAAGTACTGTTAGCTATACAGCCGTGTGATATAATTATATTTAATGATAGTTATTGTGAAAATAACTTTTATCTTAGTGTAGACCACCTCTGTTCCTTTTTGTTACTTGTGTAAATGTATGATAATTGTTATTTTTATTATAACTCAATAAATAATATTATTAAATCCCTAGTTTTATTTCTTTTTACTCCAATACATAATTAACGTGCATTGCTACTGTAACAAACTTCAAAACGAACAATGAGTGTTCCGAATAGTATACGTATGTGCGTACAGGTGCCGTCACGAGTTATGAGCGCTGACCTTGAAGGCGCAGCAGTAGTCATTTTATAAATAGTCTCTGAATAAAATTGATGCAGCTATTTTCCCTGGGCGCCCATAACTCATGCGTGTATAAATAAATCGTGAAATTAATCGTTTTTTTTTGTCTGACTTAGGGGTACCTAGTACCCTATGAGTGTAGATTAAAAACCGCTTGGCGAATTCATATTTTATACCTATCAAGAAAAGGAACTACTGAAGGACTTGTATGCCAGACACAAGATAGCAGGAATTTGAAATCATAGACAAACAAGAAACCAAACTGTCAAAAATATTAGTCAACTGTCAGGTTAAAGCTTGCAATCTTGCAATTTTTCGATGCAACAGCTTGTTGTGTCTGTGGTCATGGTATGGGATTTACCGAAAATGTTAGCAAAATTATTGAACTATAATTTATATGATTGACGGTAGGTAACAAAAAAATAAAAACAGATGAGATGAGAAAAGTGAATATTGATATTTTGTATGAGATCCGACTACTGGGAGCATTTAATTAGCACGAGAATAACGAGTGGTGTAGCAAGTGTAATATCCGTTCTGAGAATTAATTAATTTCTTAATACTTATAATAAAGCATAAAAATGGATGAAGGGGAGTCGAAGATTTGCGACAATTGGTGAGTACTTGATCGATAATGCGTGTTATGTTGTGTCAACATTTCTATTTCCGTGTACACACGTTATAATAATTTATTTTTAGATTATGTGGAGCAGCGCACCATCAGCTGTCCGAACTCTTTGCTCGGTTGTTTACCTCTAAATTCAATTGTTATAGCACTAAAAACCTTCTCCAAATATTTTTTTAGTCGAATAATCGTACATTGATCCACAATGAACAAAACCACAAAAGATCGAGGCCTCCTGTTCTACCCACATTATTAAAGATGAGTGCACAGACTCAAGAGATTCCAATAAGATTAAATGTGTCTGTCTGTTCATCCTGCATTGGCCAATATCAATCAATCCATTGAGAATATTAAGCTCAAAAATGAACCAAATGTTTTGGGAATCCTACTATCATACTTTATACCCAGCCTATCCCTTATGTTTCATCGTCCAGAATTTCTTGTATGATTTTGAAAATTCTGCAAACTATGTTCTATGTTAATGTCAGGTACCAACACATGTTTGTTGATCTGAGAGTGCTGGATCACCTCTGCTTATTCCATCATTAGTGCCCGTAATATAAATTAATGTAGGTATTTAAAATTCCTAATTATTAGGAAACTTTACAGTCAGAGGTTGGCAGAGGATTTATTAAATTTTATAGCTTAGTCCAAAATCATGTTGAAATGTCTGCCTCGGTGTCTGTTAGCATTTAGATAAAAACAAATGTTTTAATTCTTTATTAAAAAATTGTTCCGAATTTGCCACATCCAAACCTACGCTGCCCTAGGCTTCAGGCTTCCCAGCCTGCTAGTAAATAGGCCACTGGATAAGGATATACAAGCACAGCTTGTAGACGTTTACACTACTATTATAAAGGGGAAATATTTATATTATTGTTTGTATGTTTGTAATGAATAAACCCAAAAACTACAGTGCTAATTTCAAAAAATTTTTCACCATTGGAAAACTACATCATCAGCCAGTAACATAGGCTTTATTTTATCCCCATACTCCAATAGGAATGGACACGTACTGCAAAATGACGTATAACTACATAATCTCCAGTTATATGTCGATCCAAGACAGATTGCAGGAAGAACAAAGGATTTAAAAAAAAAAGTTGTTGTATTCTTTATCCGACAGTAAACGAGAGATCCCAGTGGTGAACTATACAATCCACACAGTACACTGTGCACGGAACATACGGATGTGCCCCGTGTGCAAGGAACCTGTGCCCAATGCGGAGCTTGATGAGCACCACGAGAAGCTACATAAGCTGTGTAAGTAATCTGATGCAAGTAAACATTTGAAATACTTAATTGTATGTATATGCAAGGAACTGTACATAAAAATAATTACATGTAGAAAACTTTGCCCAAAAATTGTGTCTCTCGGGATCATGCTGAACTTGGAATGCTGATTTTCTGTGTGAGAAAAGCCCTAGCTTTATCTACAGCTTAGGTAAACAGGGCTTCTAGAAGATGTCTTCATATTTGTCCAAATAGACTGCCTCGTTCGTCTAATGGTTGTAAACCCTACTATGGAACGCAAGGTCCTGGGCTCGATCCCCAGATAGTTATAAGGTTTGTGAAGCGCCAAGTCTGGATTAGTGCTTGAAATGTGCATGTACTATAAGTACGCCATTGCCTGCCCCTTCTGGGAATGCAGGCTGGAACATATGTATAGGATTGAAAAAAATTGTTTTCACAAATATTATTGTATTTTTATCATATTTCTGTGAATCAAAACAATACTATGTTGTGTAAATGTTGTGAAAGAATTTACTATATAATTACATTATAATTGTGTTAGTTCCTTGAAACATATCTATAGTTAACTAAAACACAGTGAAAATGAAAATGATTTATTCAGTTTAGGCCCTGGTAAGGCACTTATGAATGTCGAAGAATTTACCACCGGTTCGGAAACTAACCTTCTGAGAAGAACAGGCAAGAAACTCATTATTAAAATGATTAAACCACTTGTCCTGACATGAGTTAAGAATGCGTTGTGAAAAAAGTTGATATACATATAGACAGAGACAAACTCATAAAATGACTACTGCGTTTTCAAGGTCAACGCTCATAGTTCATGACGGCACTCTCTAACTCTGATGATATCTATCTTTAACCAACTTTATATTTATGATGCAGTGCCATGCAAGCAGTGTGGGGAGATGGTGTGTGGAACAGACCTCGAGGACCACATACGGGACTCGTGCGCCAACACCGTCAAGTCATGCAGGTAATATATAAATAAATATACTCCCGCCATCACAGAAGGGTCTCCGAAGGGTTAACAGGAGGTGTAACAACAACAACCACATTTCAGCGAATATGATTAAGTGCCAACGTGACAGAGGGTGAGTCCATCGCCGTCTCAGGCACTATACATACGTCTTTGAATTACTTCTCAGACATCTTAACGATGTTTTCCTTCACAGTAAATCACGTGCTGTGAACGGCTGGACCGATTTTGACATCCACTAGCAGCTAGCTAGCTAATGTCACAAGGTGTAATTAAAGCTTTACTTTTTTTTGAAAACTTTAAGGTTTCACGCGCTATTAAATTAAGTTATGCGGGTAAAACCGCGGGGCACCGCTAGTACAAGACTAAAAAAATACTGACCACTCAAGGCTAGCGCTTGAAAGGTTGAAATTTTTGAATTTTCGACAAAGATTTCGTACTTCTTACCGGCATTGCGAAATGAAATGAAAATAATTTATTCAGCTTACGCCCTGTTACGAGCGCTCAGCGACATGTATTTGATTAATACAAGACCTAAGGAAATATTGTGTATTGAAGGTGAGCGCTCATAGGTCGTGACGGCACCTGTAATGTGTTAGGTTCTGTGAGCTGGAGCTGGCTCGGCGCGCCCTGCCGGCGCACGAGGCGTACTGCGGGGTGCGCACGGAGCAGTGCGGCGAGTGTCGCCAGTGGGTCATGCTCAAGTACCGCCAGCTGCACCTCGACTCCAACCACGGCTTCATCAGACTCAACGATGGTACATCTATAGTCAAAGTCAAAGTCAAAAATATCTTTATTCGATTCGACTTTTTACAAAGCACTTTCAAATCGTCAGAATGACATGATTTACAAGATTATGATACCGCCAGGTTCGGAAGGTTGCTATTACTGAGAAGAACCTGGCAAGAAAGTCAGTAATTACTCTTTTAAAAAAAATATTATGCAATTTTAAGAGTAGAAAATAAATCTCTTTAGAACCAAGCTCATGGACAATGTTCCAATGCACAAATGTCGATAAAAAAATAACATAACTAAAAATCTAGTACATCTACTTATAACTAAATGCGTAGCTTGAGATGACCAGCCCCCACAAGCAGCACCTGTTCACAAGTATGACGTGAATGCCAGCCATTTACCTCCTCTAACTGTTTGAACTAACCTCTTTACATTGTCTGATTACCAGCCAGTCTGAATTAGAGCACAGTTTATAATTTTTTTATCTATACTTCTATCTAATAAATAAAATTTCCATGTCACAATGTTAGTTACCGTACTCCTCCGAAACTGACTGAAATTTTGTGTGACGATGTTGGCCGATTCTCAGACCTACCCGAGGTCTGAGAATCGGCCAACATCTATTTTTCATACCCCTAAATGATAAGGGTGACCACCCCAAAAAAATAAATGGCAATTCAACGTTTGCCGGGCACAGCTAGTATACATATATATGTATATACGTATACATACATAGATAAATAAAATTGATGTGTCTATTTGCAATTCCAAAGCAACAGCTTTTCACTAAATACATATGAAAATATATTTGGTACTCATATAATTTTTTTTGGGTTTAATTCATTTATATATCTATACAGATAAACATAATTAAAGTGTCTGTTTGTAATTCCAAAATAACAGCTTTTCACTAAATGTATATGAAAGTATATACGGTACTACATAATTTTTTTTTTAATTTTGTGTATGTTTGTTCCGGGTATTCTCTGAAACGGCTCAACCGATTTTAACGGGGCTTTCACTGGCATATAGCTAATGTTACAAGGAGTCGTACTTAAATTAAACCTGGTTTAATTTGATTCCCGCTGTTTAAAACTCCAGGGCGCGAATCGCGCATCGCATATATCATTGGAATCACTGTTTTAAATTCAGGACAATCAATATCCCATAATGAACCCATTCCACAGACCCGCCACCAATCAGAAGAGACCCTGTGCCAACCAGGAGAGACCCGCCGGTTACAAGGGACTTGGCCAATGCGACCAACCTCTCCACGGCGAGCCAGGCTGGCCTCCCACCACCCGCCAACCTACCATCCACGTCTGGCAGAGCTGTCGCCAATGGACTCAAGAACACCAACGAGGCCAGGGACTTGGAGAACATCAACAATAATAACGGGCCTAATGTCGATGGTATATTTTTTTTCCAACTATAACTTTAGCTAGCTACGTTTTTTATCATCGTCCCTGGCCTTATCCCATACATTGATGGGGTCGGCACTTGATTCAACCCGATGTGGCTGATCACCTGATTTTTATCGAAGCGACTGTCATCTGACCTTCGCAACCTCTTTGACGAGGAAAATCTTTGATTTGGGTTAAACCAGTTGTCAGACTATTGTAGGACTCCGACCGATCTGTAACGACTGCCAAAGATAATCAATTGGCAACTGGGAACGACGGCTTCACGTGCTCTCCGAGGCACGGAGAGAGCTCGGGTGGTCACCCATCCAATTATCCAATTACTGGCTAGGGGTAGGGTTGCTTGACTTTGCTGATCGAATGATATGTGCAATAGCAAATGTGCCACAAGCTCCTCTAGCGCGTTCACTGCTAACGACGCGTATGTGCGTCCAAATGTTAGAGAATTTACGAAGAAGTTGAAATGTTAGCAGTGAATGTGCTAGCTAGCTACGTTTTTTTAAATTAGTTTGTACAATGAGCAGGTCCGAGCTCAAGTAGCGTGTCTGAGAGTGCGAGGAGGGGGGGCACCAGGGTGGCCGTGAAGAGGACCAACGACAAACCACAAGTGAACACCAGTGTCGCGCCCACTGAGAAGGTGCATAAGGATTTGTGAGTTTCCATGTAAATTTTTACCATTTATCTTCGCGCAGAAAGTTTTTTAGCAGACTGCCTCGTTGGTCATGCGGAACATGAGGTCCTGGGTTCAAAGTCAAAAGTATCTTACTCGATTAGACTTTTTACAAAGTACTTTCAAATCGTCAGAATGACATAATTATACAGGAATATACATGCTACCGCCAGTTTCGGAAGGTTGCTTTTACTGAGAAGAATCTGGCAAGAAACTCAGTAATTACTCTTTTCAAAAATATTATACAATTTAAAGAATACAAAATAAATAATTTAAAAAACGAAAGTTCGTGGACAATGTTCCAATGCACAAATGTCGAGAAAAATTAACACAACTAAAAATCTAGTACATCTACTTATAACTAAATGCGTAGCTTGAGATGACCAGCCCCCACAAGCAGCACCTGTTCACAAGTATGACGTGAATGCCAGCCATTGACCTCCTCGTTCGGTCCCCTGGTTGGCAAAGTGTTATTTGTTTATCCCAGTCCGGAGCGTGGATTGGTGTTTGGCTAACGGCAATACGCCCCCTATTAAATGGGAATTAAACGTAACTGAAGAATTTTGGGTGTAATATAAACAACCCCCTTACTTACCCCTTCAGAGAATACAGGCGTGAGTTCAGACATGTGACCATATATTAGTTACACGTGACGTCGAATCCTTCTACGTCGAGTGGTGGTACGTCGAGTGGCGCTATGTCGAATGGCGCTACGTCAAGTCCCCTTTTAAGTACATTCTGAAAGATTAAAGTTTTAGAATTTTTGAGGAGAGGTTCCGATATGCCATGCCTCTTACTGGCATTGTCAGCGCTCATTACTCGTGACAGCACTTATGTTGAAAAATAATAATTAAAAAAACATACATACATATCCTCACGCCTGTACCCCATGGTGGTAAGCAGAGACCACCGTTTGCCACATGCTACGATCCTTACATACTTTTTTCGCTTCATCCACATTCATGCATCTCTTCATACACTTTCTTCGGTTACGAGTGCTCCGAAATTGCCATTTCTGAAAAATACTATTAATTTGGTCATAGTAGTTGTTCCTTGGACGCCCTCTGCCGACACTTCCGCTCACATTCGCTCTATAAATTTCTTTCGTTAATCGCCTTTCACTCATCCTTTCGATATGTCCAAACCATGTTAATTAAAAAAAACAAACCCGCTGTTATAAAAATAATTGTGTTATTGAGACGACTGCTCAAACCCCAAGGCCAACACGGGTTCTCCGTCACATATATTCATAGATACGTGGTTGGTCCCAGCAGGGTGTCCCGCGGCGCCGTCAAGAAGCGGCCGGCGCCCCCTCCCCCGAGGGCCCCCCACGACCCGCTGTACCAAAGTGCTATGAGGAGACAACAACAGGAACAGGACGACAGAGATAAACAAAATGCTATCAATTTAGCTATGGGTAAATCATATTTTGTCTCTATTAACACATGCACTGCTAACTTTGCATCTTCTTTGTAAATTCGCCCACTGTTGGACGCACAGATGCGTCGTTAGCAGTGAAAGCGTTAAGGTGCAACCTGATGTAAGCCGCTCGACGCTCGTTTCCAGCGATAAATGTGGTCATGTGATTGGAGCGGCTTTTTTGAGTCCATTTTTAATTTCCCGCGACTCAAAAAGGAACTACGTCATGCAGTAGCTCCTATCATGTGACCACATTTGTCGCTGGAAACGAGCGTCGAGCGACTTACATCAGGTTGCACCTTAACGCCCATTTAATAATAGCCGTCGACCGTTGATGCACCTGTAGGCTTAGACAATGTAAAATTATCTTACGCTTGCGCCAATAGAAGCGATGATAAATATATGGAAATTACGTAAATCAGTCACGTGACATACAGTCGTGGTCAACTAATTAGGGACACTCTTTGGTTAAAGCGAATTGTGAATTTATTTTTTATTTTCCAACGAGTCTAAACCATATTCCATTTCTCTTATTTCTCTTACATGGGTTACATCTCTTAATGGGTATTATTAGTGTTGTTTATCTCTATTTTTCATTATAGTTTACTGTCCTTAATTAAATGTCCAGCTTCAGAATTATACCTTAAAATTGAATACATATTCAACCTTTGATATTAAATACTTTTTTCTATTTATTTATTATTTTATTTACAGCCATTTAAAGCATAATAATCGGATCAAATTATGCAAATAATAGTTACTGAGAAATCAATAGGGTTTTATATTTGTATGTACATAACCGGTTATTGTTCTTCACTATCTTGCATGTCCCTAATTAGTTGACCACGACTGTATGTCATTCCCATTGTATCGTTCCTATTAGCGAACCGTGAAGATAATGTTACTTTGGCCCTGGTAGGCTTGTTGTTGGGCGGCTCAATGATTTTTTAAGAAGATTCCTTGATATACTCTTTCCACATATATACAAAAATAGCTCATTTATTTTTTTAGGGTTGCCTCCAGTGCTGAGTGCGGCGGCGAAGCTTGAGAAATTGCGGAAACTAGATGCACTTCACAACAGAGAGACGGAACCCGAGTACCGACCGCGCAGGACCAGCCCTGTACCATCTGGTCACCTGGGACACCTGCTCGGGGGAGATAGGGTACGTTACTAACATACTACCATGCTAGGGCCGCGGGTACGATTCCTGTTGAATATAAGATAATTAACTTATACCATCGGGGCCTGTGAGTTTTGACCTGTGAGTGACCAATGAGTTTTTCCACAAACTTATGTACAGTGATTTCACACCACGTGCTTTACGGTGAAGGAATACGTCGTGAGGAAACCTGCATATGTCTGAGACTTAATTCAAACACGTATGTATAGTAGCTGAGACGGCCATAGACTCTCCATCTGTCACGTTGGCACTTCATCATCTTGCGTGAAAAGTGGGTATTGCTATTACACCAATTCTGCCTACCCCTTCGGGGAATACAGGCGTGAGCATATGTAACTTATACCAATGATACAATAGCAAGACGTCAGTAAAATTTTAATGATTTCTTAAAGACTGGTTTTGAGAGAGAGACACTAGCGAGTATAGAGAGAGACGCCAGCGAGTATAGATTACGAAAACGGTGGCAAACTCGTGATAGGGGTACTGAACGCTTTCACACTGTGTCGTTGTAGTCAAGTATCGGCGAACAATAAATATCGTGGCAGTGGGAAAGCGCCCATTAGATTATGTTAGTATTATAAAGGTTGTGGCCATGCTATCATGGCAGGGCCCCTATTTATAAACTTGTTCCAATTTTAATATGAATGTAATTGCATTGATAGATATCAGAGGAAGAGGTGGCCCGTCGTCGCGCAGCCTTGCAGAACCTGAAGCCGATGTCTCCCCAACAGTTCGTGGAGAGGTTCACGGCGCTGCGCCTGCGCAGGGACGACCTGCCCGACCTGCCCTCGCTCCCCTCGGGCCCGGCGCGCCCCACCAGTCCGTCAGTCCCCAACCGCCCCGACCGTTTCCCACAGATAAAGGCTTCGCTGCAAGAACTTAGGAGGGGACTTAATGAGGTTAGTTATGATTACATCTGTACCAGCGTTTCTCCCTCCACTAGCTACATAGATGGCGCTACTCGCTAACAATTGCAAAGTTTGAGTACACATTGAAAAATAAGTGTTTTCAAGCGCATTGCACACGTGTCCAAATAGAACAGCTGGAGACGCGGTTCCCCAGGCAAGGCACCCTCCATTTGTATTACATAACCATCATGTGGATGCAGATAAGCAATAATGTGTCAACCCGCATAAACTTGGTTTTGAGAAAATGGCGTCTTAAGATGATTGTATACGTGATTTAAGATTTGTTTTATGACATAAATCCATTTTTTACGTACTTTTATGTTTCAGATGACTTGAAACACTTTTTTAGAATGTTAAATACGTGATGCATTATCAAAATATATCAAAACCTTTGAATTCGACTTTTTGTGGGTTGACACATTATTGCTTATCAGCATCCATGTATCATTATCATAATATTGTTTATCACCTCATCACCGTTTCAGTATCGTCGTAACCCACAACGTTGTACCTCCCGAGTATTAAGGCCTTTTCACCATCACAGTATCATTAACATAAAAATTATTATCATGACCACATCACCGTTATGAAGTCATCATCATTATTTTAATTTCATCAATATTATGGTCTCATCGCTATCAGCGTATCATTATCATAGGATCATCTCTATCATTATAATGACCTACATAGTTTTATACAGGCTGTAGATATTTTAGGCATCATTTCTGGCACAGGGCATTGGTTCCTTAAATCCATGACAGATTTTTTTATATATTGTTAAATTTATAAGTGGTATCATCCAAAGCTCAGTGTTAAAAATTTACACCGAAAAACTCTTCACCGTGTTTAGGTTTTCAAGTGCTTTGAAACTACGATGTGAATAATCACTAATTTTACATTATTGATTATATTTTACGCTTTTTATTGTGGAACGTCCTATATAACTTAATAATAACTTGCAGGTCACTGCGCCGTACAATTCCAACGCCAGCTCCGCCAATAATACGTAAGTAGCTTTCATATAACATTAGCGTTCCCGATTCCAGAATAATAATAATATGATTCTTTATCAGAGCCTTGAGGTTTGAGCAGTCGCCTACTACGCAAGCGACGCAAGTTCGAATCCCAGCGGGGCCTGTACCAATTAGTTTTTCTAAAAAAACTTATGTACAGTGATTTCACACCACGTGCTTTACGGTGAAGGAAAACATCGTGAGGAAACCTGCATATTTGTGAGAAGTAATTCAAAGACGTATGTAAAGTGTCTGAGACGGCGATGGACTCACCAGCTGTCACGTTGGCACTTAATCATCTTCGGTGAAAAGTGGGTGTGGTTATTACAACACCTCTGCCTACCCCTTCGGGGAACACAGGCGTGAGCATATGTATGTATGTATTCTTTATTGCACACACATAGAATAATACAAGAGAATAAGGACAGATAAGTGTAAGTCTATACTAATACTAGCTGTGCGCGGCAAACGTTGTATTGCCATATATTTTTTGGGATGGTCACCCTTATCATTTAGGGGCATGAAAAATAGATGTTGGCCGATTCTCAGACCTACCCGATCTGCACACAAAATTTCATACAAATCGGTCCAGTCGTTTCGGAGGAGTACGGTAACTAACATAGTGACATGGAAATTTAATATATTATATTATAAAGAGGAAAGATTTGTATGTAAGTATGTTTGTATTGAATAGACTGCGTAACTCGTGGACCGATTAGAAAAAATCTTTCATCAAGGATTTTTTTTCCAACTTGTTCTGATATTCATTAAATTAATAAAACATTGCCTAAGTACCTATTAGATTATCTCTATAGTATATTTTACCCGACTACAGCGTGACAAAAAGAAATGTAAATGTAATGTAAATATTAAGTGAATGTTATAAGTAGTTCGATATTGTATGGCAGTGTATGGAGGCCTCCGAGGAACGAGGATTATGACGGAGAATTGGACGAGGAGCGGCTGCCGTGCGAGTTCTGCCACCGACCGGTGCCTGCACACCTATTGGTGCTACACCAGGTGACAACACATAATATTTACCTAGCTTCCGCGTAACATACACATTCTACCGTCATTTAAACACTTAAAGAGTAAAATTTCGAAAAACGAAAAGTCTTTCTATTACTTCTCAGACACATGCAGCTTTCCTCACAATGTTTTCCTTCACTTCTGAAAAATACTATTAATTGGATGCTGATAAGCAATAATGTGTCAACCCACAAAAAGTCAAATTCAAAGGTTTTGATATATTTTGATAATGCATCACGTATTTAACATTCTAAAAAAGTGTTTCAAGTCATCTGAAACATAAAAGTACGTAAAAAATGGATTTATGTCATAAAACAAATCTTAAATCACGTATACAATCATCTTAAGACGCCATTTTCTCAAAACCAAGTTTATGCGGGTTGACACATTATTGCTTATCTGCATCCAATTTGCTTATAGTAGTTCCTTGGACGCCCTCTACCGACACTTCCGGTCACATTTGCTCTATTAATTTGTTTCGCCAATCTTTCACTCACCCTTTCGATATGTCCAAACCATCTCAACATACTTTTTACAACTATGAATTAGGTATGATTTTCTTAATGTCGGTTATATGGAGTGGATGGGTGTTAATAATGCATTTTTCCTGTGTAGACCGGTTGCCGGCCGGACTTGGCCCAGTGGTCGGCGTGCCCCCGTCCCCCCGGTCCCCCCCACTCCCCTCCCCCCGCCCCCCCCGGGGAGCCCGTCATCCCGTGCGAGTTCTGTACACAAGCTCTGCCGGTCTACCTCATACAGGACCATCAGGTTAGCCTTAAATATTTTTTCTTGGTTTAATGTTAGAAACTGTTGGTATGAATTGAAAAATTATATCCGTGTTGGTTTGTTCATTCATCGAGGAAGGCTTTTTTATAACATCACGCTGCGACCAATAGGGGTGGAGAATCAATGAAAATATTAGAAAAACGGGATAAATTATCACTAAGCAACAGTTTTTATTGTTATAGTCTAAGTCTATAGTCTAAGGATGCATTTAGACACTATACTTATATTAAGATCAGTACCCCTATCACGAGTTTGCCACCGTTTTTGTAATCTATACTCGCTAGCGTCACCCGCAATATTTGTATGCGATATTTTAGTTCTTCAGGTCACCGCTGGGAGGCGCTGCACAATTTCTCATACTAATATTTGACGGTGGCAAACCCGTTATTGGGGTACAGTTTAGCTCGATTTTAGATTATTCAAACGATCTCAATATCATTGAACCATTAAAATCGTTCGATTGAAGTCCAATTCAAATATGGTGAGATTTTTTAAAAAACGTCTATAGGAATCTGCATCTATCCAAGCAGATATACAAATACAGACTCACCATCTGTCACGTTGGTATTTAATCATCTTCGGTGATATAACAATTAGTTTAAAGTTTCGAAGTATGAAAAATGCTTAGCGCCCCCTGGCGTTGAATAGACGAAGTGATTCTTCAACACCACCTAAATTATTTTTTGGATTTTGCTATCGGCATATTCGTTGTTATTACGCATTATCATTTAATTGACAATTTATTTAGTATTGTCATTAATATTACAGGAGCGCTGCAGCCGCGAAGCGAACCTACTATACGCCGATTGAACGTCCATCCCACGTGTTTGCATGCCAGTGAGTATTTTCATTAAATTCTTCCTATAAATAAATATTCACAATTATATAATTTCCTCTAAAAGAGAACTAATTAATAACCTATTTTTATCATTGTAATACCAAAGTTTATTTACAGTTACATTCTTATTGTTAATTATTATATATATATAGTTTGTGTAATCCTATTTTATTTAAGATTTTAAAACAATTATATTTTTGGATAAGTTTAAAGATAATTATATAAGGCTACTTATAAAGCTTACTTGAACATTGATCAGAAATGTGTCTAGTCTTTTTCTTTCTAACTACATATATATAATACCGGGTGGACTGAAAAATGGATTTCATTAAATAAAAATTCTTGCATTTTCGCTTACTTAATTGCCTTTAAAATGAATATTTCCCGTGTCGTCGATTACCTCCACGCCGAGCCGCTTTACGCCGAGTCCCATTAGAGTACGTAGAGTCCCTTCATGACGAGACAAAAATAATTGCCAATTATCTTCATGCCGAGTGTGTTAGAAATATAACTGTTAGGTGGATCTGGCGGTCCGTGGTCAGTGGGGGGGTGCACGTGATACGCATGTGAAGTTTAGTCGGTGTGAGTCCGACATAACCCTTCCGCTACCCCCACGGCGGTTGGTGTATCCATAACGGATTCTCCACGATAAAAAAAAAAGGTGGATCTGGCGGTAGCATATATAATCCTGTATAATTATGTAATTCTGACAATTTGAAAGTACTTTGTGAAAAGTCTAATCGAATAAAGATATTTATGAATTTAAATCATCACAATTACGATATTGTTCCAGACCTTAATATCTCAAAAAAGTCTGCATTTGAATGTAACTATGTTTTAGTTATGGTAATAATCCGATATAACCATGTTCTAAGTACCAATCTCCTTGATAAAGCGTTGTGTGAGTGACGTGATCCCTACAACTTTCAGATGGCAACTGTAAATATTTCATAGAAACGTGAAATAAAGACACATTTATTTGATTAATGTCTCAGTGATATTTATGAGTAAGGAGTGATAGGCTAAAACAAATTGTATGTATGTGGCCAAAGGGAATAGGGTTATAGATTAAGCCATCTCAATGTCAATGTTTAAAATAATGTTATATTAATTCGGGGTAAATATGTATCGTAATTTGTACACACCTATACTTACCTTTTTAAATCTTACTGAATAAAATATGTGACTGTGCACTGAATTGGGTTTGTTAAAAAGTGAAAATGCTCATCACATTGCGCTTTCACGCAAAATATGCCGATTCTATTTTAAACTTGAACAGTTTCAGAACTGTCAAAGTGATATTACATAAATCGACGTAATGTCACTCTGACAGCTGTCTTAAATATCATGTTCTATTTTTTATAATCTGCTGGTGTAGTCGAAGTTATAAGCGGTTAATTCTCAAGTTGTTCTCAAAAATTACAACTGCTGCTTCAAGGTCAGCGCTCAAAACTGACGGCACTTGTAGTAACGCCATATTTGCTGTGGAATATGTTAAACATTAAACCGAAATAACTTCGGTTTGGTGTTACTAAATGTTGTGTCACGTGACTGTAAACGTATTTAGTTTATACGTTTGGGTTTTTTTAAATGCGTCATGGGGCTACCTGGGGGCCTACCACCATGGGCTTAAGCAGAGCGTATTAAGGACCTTAGCTTAGACGTTCCATTTTTGTACCATAAATTCAAACTTGACGGCTGGTAGCCCTATGACGTAAGCGTAGGGGATGAAATTCAATCCGGCTCAAATGCAACAGGAAAATAATGTGTTTCCTATTATTAGTGTATTTCGTAAACTTTTCCTGATATCTCTCTGATTTGTTTAATGATAATGATTATAATGGGAATATGAATAGATTATAATATGCATAACAAAATATAGGTCCGAAGTTAAATGTTGGCCTATTTAGTACATCATAATTATATTTATTTGATTACACTTTATTTCATATTTTTATTGCTTTGATGAAATGCACAAGTTTTCTTTTTCTTATATAGGAATTTGTTGTTACATCCTTAATAGCGTGAAAATGATCTTAGATAAAATGATAACTTCATTCGCCTGTGATTGTTAATGGTTTTGAGATATTAGGTCGAGGAAGAATTTGACTGTATTCTCTGAATTACTGATTTTTTATAATTCATTAAACAGGTTAAATAAAAATAAATCCTCGACCATTTATCATTTACGTCATAAATATCTGTATAGCATAAATGCGTTAGATCTGTAAGTCTAAAAAGGCCACTTTGGGAGAATCATAATGTGATCCGAATATGATTCATCATCGAAATGACAAAATGGTCACTTTGGTGCAATTCATATTATGATACTTAATTCATCATAAGACTAACTTTTGATGATGCTATTTGTCACAAAAGCAATTCATATTTTTTGGATCATTTTAGGAATTTTCATAGGAAAGTGTGAAACAGGTGAATTAATCATTCGTGTATCATAATATGAATTGCACCGATGTGACTACTTTGTCATTTTGATGATGAATCATATTCGAATCACATTATGATTCTCCCAAAGTGGCCTTTTTAGACCTAATGGTAGATTTTAAATAAATATAGTAATTCATTGTAGTCGTTTATATCACTGCCTATAAGGCCAATAAATTGTATTTAAATGTCTCAAATTACTGGTCAGTGAGCTGAAAATTATTCGAATTTAAGAAAGACTTAAAATGCCATAGGAAATTAGCTTTTAATGCTCACTGAATAAGGACTTCATATTTCTAATTGGTGTTTTAGATGACTCTTATTGTCAGGTTGTAAAGTTCATTTTTGTATGACATTTGTAAACGGGTTCTTTAGAAACCCTGCTTGAGATCTGACTTCCATGCAACAGAGAGTAAGTATAATCTTGTGATATAAGTGAGTGATACAAGAACGTATGCTTTTCGCAATTTTTCCTTTATCTATGCCATAAGGCGTTGCTTACCAAATTTCAAGATTCTGAATTCACGGAAAGTTTGCACATTGCAATGTAAGGATCGTAGCATGTGGCAAACGGTGGTCTCTGCCTACCCCCATGGGATACAGGCGTGAGCATATGTATGTATGTGCGGAAAGTACCTTGCAGGTATTGCTTCCCTTGCGAGTGTCGAAAATTTGCAGCACAAACGGCTGTATAATTTGATTGCATTGATTTAAAAGTTTCATTTTTTCGCAGCTCTAGGAGATAATAGTCCTGAATATTTAATATGAATTTCAGCTTGATACCTCCACGCGTTTCTGAGAAAAAGGGTCTTGACAGACGGACAACAAAGTGATCCTATAAGGGCTCCGTCTTTTTTCCTTCTGAGGCACGGACCCTACAATAACTATCTTCGTTTTGAAAATGAATAAATCAGTAAGTCAGCTTAGGACCTGCTAAGGCACTTATGAAAGTCGATAAAGCTATCACCGGTTCGGAAACTAGCCTGAGATGAACCGACACGAAATTCGGGCATCAAGTAAAATTCAACAAAATATTTGAATCATTCCCATGTCTTCGAATCTCTCGACGCCGAGTCTCATTACGCCGCGTGGCGTTATGACGAGTTGGAAACAATTGCCTGCCAATTCATATACACTCGATACAAAACTGCTACGTCAATCGTAAGTACATACATACATACATATGCTCACGCCTGTATTCCCCGAAGGGGTAGGCAGAGGTGTTGTTATCACATCAACCACTTTTCACCGAAGATGATTAAGTGCCAACGTGACATATGGTGAGTCCATCGCCGTCTCAGACACTTTACATACGTCATTGAATTACTTCTCAGAAATATTTAGATTAGAAAAACTCATTGGTACAGGCCCCGCTGGGATTCGAACTTGCGTCGCTTGCGTAGCAGGCGACTGCTCAAACCTCAAGGCCACCACGGCTCTTCTTACATTCTTTTTCTGGATCGTAAGTGTACACCAGAATTGTAATTGCTAATATGAACCCATACAAATACTCTAGGTACCCAAGTATATAACAAACGTACTATAACGCGATAAGAGCCGTGCTGGTCTCGGGGTTAGAGCAGTCGCATGCTACGCAAGCGACGCAAGTTCCAACCCCAGCGGGGCCTCTGTACCAATGAGTTTTTCTAAAAAGCTTATGTACAGTGATTTCACACCACATGCTTTACGGTGAAGGAAAACATCGTGAGGACACCTGCATATTTCTGAGAAGTAATTCAAAGACGTATGTATAGTGTCTGAGACGGCGATAGACGCACCATCTGTCACGTTGGCACATAATCATCTTCGGTGAAAAGTGGGTGTTGTGATAACACACCTCAGCCTACCCCTTCGGGGCATACATGCGTGAGTATATATATGTATGTATGTATGTACTATAACGCGTTACCATCCTTACTCACTTGTATAACAAGACTATGTACCTCTCGAAATAAGGTCGAGTAAACATTAGCTTTTATTGCCATCGTACTCCAACTGCCTCGTACGTCTAATGGTTGGCGAGTTCGCCTGACGATCATTTTTCATCGATCACGGGTCGAATCTCCAGCCAAATTCGTAATAAATACTTTGGAATTGAAATAGTTTGGAAGTAAGCGGTGTTACCACCCCTGTGCCTCGAAGCACGTTGCACCGTTGGTCAACCGCCTGATCTCTCACCGGTCGTGTCGGATTGCCTCCCATCGGACTATGAGAGTGAAGGAATAAAGAGTGCACCTGTGTTTGCACACACACTTGAGCATTATCTCCTGTAGGCCTAGACAAATTACATTCTCTCGCGCTTCCGCTAATAGAAACGTTAAAAAATGTATGGAGATGACATAAATAAGTCACGTGACATATGTCATTATCGTTTTGTATCGTTTCTCCTAGCGAAGCGTGAGGATAATGTTACTTTGGCTACAGGGTTTACGTAGATGGCTAATCTCCGTTGGGTCGCCCTGACCGAAATTCAGTTAGGATTTATTTGTGTGACAGTGACAGATGTATACACGATATTTACATCTCTCTCACAATATGAGGCAAACTATCATGGCAATAAGAGCTCATGGTATGGTACCTGTTTGTTAAATCTGAATTGATATTGTGTTAGTAACTTGTGATAATGGTTGTCGATGTTCTTATGAAATAAATCACTAAGAAATATTGGTTCTATTTATTATTGCGAATGTCCTAGCTTGTATACAGGGTTCGCATAGCTAAGTGGTTTGAGCACTCGCTTAGAACGCTGACCATGCAAGTTCCAATTTAACTAGTAGTCAGTATTTTTTTTTACCATAGACAGACAGAGGTAAGAAGCAGCTCGAGGGTCACCAGAGATCCTTATAAGGACTTTTGCATTTGGCCCCCATGGCCCCAAAGTCAATCTGCACACAATGTCGCCCCAGCTTGCTCCGAAGTTGAATTCGAAGGCTTCCCAACACTCCAGGGAACTAACGTCATCCCATCAGGTTGGCACTTAAGTTTTTTTAACTGATGTCAAACCACGAGCTTTACGGTGAAGGAGAACATTGTGATGATAGCATATGTCAGACGAAATTCAACACGCGCAAGAGACTGCGATTTATTATCCATGTGTAACGATGTCTCCTAGTATTGGGTGAAAAGTGGGTGTTGTTACATCTCTGCTTACCCATTTCATACCCTTTTCACCCCCTTAGGTATGGAATTTTTGAAAACCATAGGGGATCACAAGGAACAAATCTTTTATTATTTCATTTATTTTATTAAGATATCATATTATTACACTTTTCATCTTTTATTCAGGTTAGTTTAGAACCTGTCTTGGTAATAAAATATTAATTTGGTAGAAAAATATTGATAGAACTAGCAAATAAATGTAATCATACAATTTAAATATCTTTATTGCACTTATAAATGACTATCATGTTAAGTTAATTACAATTAATCAAGTTCCATTCACACAGAAAAATTAATTTACGGTAAAAACTCATTCACAATGCGCGGATATCACTGCATCTCAGTCTTAAATCTAAATTATATACATATTTTAGGTATTGTTAATTAAAGTAAAGAGCCGTGGTGGCCGCGGGGTTTGAGCAGTCGCCTGCTACGCAAACGATGCAAGTTCGAATCCCAGCCGGGCCTGTACTAATGAGTTATTCTAAAAACGAATGTGGAGTGATTTCACACCACGTGCCTTATGGTGAAGGAAAACATCGTGAGGAAACCTGCATATGTCTGAGAAGTAATTCAAAGACCTATGTATAGTGCCTGAGACGGCGATGGACACACCCTGTCACGTTGGCACTAATATTCAGTGTAATGTGGGTGTTATTGTTACAACACCTCTGCTTACCCTTTCGGGAACCCTTCTGGGATGGCGTGAGCGTATTTATTTTACGTATCGTTATTAAATATTATGCTTTAGAAGCTTAGAGTTATAGGTCCTACCTTACAGACAGACAGATACTCATAAAATTACTACTGCACGTTCAAGGAAAGACCGCTACAATAGTCCCTACCATAGACGTGACTACCATAAACAATATAAATACCTAACTTGTAGTGTCATTAATATTAAAAACAACATAAGAAGTACTCTTCAGAACACCTCCCGACGCTGATCTGCAGTTTGGGACAGTTCCATATTCTCATACACTTACACGTGGAGCGGAATTTCCTCTTCTCAGATTTGTCTATCAAATTCGCCGTGAAACTATAGTTAGTTACCTTCTTTTTGACTCCTAACTTTGATAAAGAAAAACTTCGCGGCGAAGCGAACTTCGGTCGCGTCACTTCGAGTGTTTCCGTCACCGCTTCGGTAGTTTCCGTGGTCTCCCCGGAGTCGGCGATTGTCGTGTATTCGAACGTTCTAGAAGGTCCGGTCTCGTCTGCGAAGCTGTCATCTGGTGCCAAAGCCTCTTCCAACTCGCTTCCAGAAGGTTCGATATCTGATGTACCTGTTACCATAGAGTTTACGATTAGTTTTGTCTGTGGATAATACTCACAGTATTTGATACTTGAGTCAGAATATTAATGTATTTATGGACTCCGTCGAGTTTTTGTCTATGGAAACACGACTTGTCTACCTTAGATAGAAAAAGAAAAAATACGAACGCATTCTTTGGAAAATGAAGTTTCGGCCGATATTTCATAAAGTTCCTACCGGTTCTCATTCGTTCCAAAATTACGTTCGAACGTGGTCCACGAGAAAATTCTTTAACGTCTATATATTCTAAACCGGCTTCAATTAAATTAGTAGCGACGCAAGTTCGAATCCCAGCGGGGCTTATACCAATAAGTTTTTCTAAAAAACTTATGTACAGTGATTTCACACCACGTGCTTTACGGTGAAGGAAAACATCGTGAGGAAACCTGCATATGTGCGAGAAGTAATTCAATGACGTATGTCTCTCTGTCTCGTCACGTTGGCACTTAATCATCTTCGGTGAATCGTAGGTGTTGTGATTACAACACCTCTGCCTACCCCTTCGGGGAATACAGGCGTGAGCATATGTATGTATATAATTTTACAATACCTTCAACTGATCCGACATCTTGACTGGTTACGTTGTGTTTTTGTTCTATTGTATCATTTGTGGTAGGAACGAATTCCCCAATTTCAATGGAGCTGTCTTCGTTATTCCCTGGTATGGTGAGAGGGAGATGTTCGATGTTGGATTCCTTTTGGAGTGTCCCCTCTGAGGGCAGAGGGTCCGTGAGCGTCTGCACCGGCACGTATGTGATGTCGCTGGAGATGACGTCCTGAGGCGCGGCGCTCACTGCCACCCACACCTGTATTACCACTAGCACTCTGAAACCGATAAACATCGTAAGTATATTCATTCTTAACGGGATTAAGCTTGATATTTATGCATGGAACGTAGATTCTATCTACTCCGATTGGCTTTACATCTATCAAACATCACGGGTTTGTCACCGTTTTCGTAATCTATACTCGCTAGCGTCACTCGCATAATTTGTATGAGATATTTTAGTTCTTCATGTCACCGCTGGGAGGCGCTGCTCAATTTCTCATACTACTATTCAGCGGTGATCAATTTCTCATACTACTATTCAGCGGTGATCAATTTCTCATACTACTATACTTGTGAACAGGCGCTGCTTGTGGGGGCTGGTCATCTCAAGCTACGCATTTAGTTATAAGTAGATGTACTAGATTTTTATCGACATTTGTGCATTAGAACATTGTCCATGAGCTTACGTTTCTTAAATTATTTATTTTGTATTCTTTAAACTGTAAAATATTTGAAAAGAGTAATTACTGAGTTTCTTGCCAGGTTCTTCTCAGTAAAAGCAACCTTCCGAACCGGGCGGTAGCATTTATAATCCTGTATATTTATGTCATTCTGACGATTTGAAAGTACTTTGTAAAAAGTCTAATCGAATAAAGATACTTTTGACTTTGACTTTGACGTGCCTTGTGCGACTTTTCGTCACAAGTAATTCACTGCGTTAACGTAAACGCAGATTTGTATGAGATCAAAATAGTGTCCTTTGTGGGCCGTCAGGTGGCGCTGTTTGGATCCTATACCGATTTGCGTTTACGTCGACGCGGTGACTTGTGACAGCGGCAGTGAAGAACTCGCACTAGGCCCTCTGGGCACCTACCACAGCCACGTTTAGTTTTGTACATGTTTAAATGTTGTCGACAATCGATTGCGTATTATTTAATCGGTGGGCTCGAAATGTGTTGATCCGCCATCTTTAGAATTCAACCGAAAAAGTATTAACATATTTTGAGACACTAAACGAAATGTTTCAAAAGAGTTTGCGATATCGATTAGGTTGATATTGCGCTGCGACATACGTGCCAGTTATTATTAGAATTATTGGTTTTTATGAAAACTCGTTTTTGCAAGCAATACCTACTACCTGTCTAAACATAAGTATTTTATTTTTATTGCAACTCGTTTACGTGTTTTAATTAGTGACTCTAACTGACGCTGCACCATAAGCTCTTAATATGATAGTCCTACTGAACGAGATTGACAGGAGTAGGCAGAGGTGTTGTAATAATAACACCCACTTTTCACTGCAGATTAAGTGACAGATGGTGAGTCTATCGCCGTCTCGGGCACTATACATACGTTTTTGAATTACTTCTCAGACATATGCAGGTTTCCTCACGATGTTTTCCTTCTCCGTAAAGCACGTAGTGTGAAATCACTGCAGATAAGATTTTTAGAAAAACTCATTGGTAAAGGCCCCGCTGGGATTCGAACTAGCATCGCTTGCGTAGCAGGTGACTGCTCAAACTAAAGAATGAAGGCGTATTGCTAATTCGGCAAACTTATATTAATTTGAGGTATTTCTCTATTTAGTCGATTTAAATGTTAGTTATTTTGCGACCTAGTTTTATTTTTTTACATGCCCTAAAACTGGGTGAAATATGTGATAATTGTGACCTTATTAAGACTTCTTTTCTGTACCATATTTCATGTATTATTTCTATTTCTATTTCAGGACGTTTTGCGTCGTAGTACCATGTCCTAAAAGTCTTGCAATCATACATACATATGCTCACGCCTGTATTCCCCGAAGGGGTAGGCAGAGGTGTTGTTATCACAACACCCACTTTTCACTGAAGATGATTAAGTGCCAACGTGACAGATGGTGAGTCCATCGCCGTCTCAGACACATTACATACGTCATTGAATTACTTCTCAGAAATATGCAGGTTTCCTCTCGATGTTTTCCTTCACCGTAAAGCACGTGGTGTGAAATCTTGCAATCATGTTTTTGTGTTTTCAATGATAATAGTACTTAATTACTGAAATAAATTATTGTTTTGATTTTTGTGAGCAGCAATTGACAAGGGTTTAGGTACTATAGTAATTCACTTGTAATATTTTGATTAATAAATCCGGGGCAGCAGAATGGTTTTCTTAGTCGCTAGCAACGCAGGACACACGAGTTGATCTCACCAGTCCAACAATTAGTTCATCTAAACTAAAGTGAAGGAACCTGTATACGTCTGTGAAGTGATTCAAAGACGTACGTATGTGTGTGTAGCGGTAGCGAACCTCTTTTACAAAAATGCTTTTTATTTATAAATATTGTCAAAGGGGGTTCTGACACAAGATGTCAGAACTTTTTGAGAAAAAGATTTTTATGTTTATAGTGTGGTAAATAAAATTGGACTAAATTACAACACTTTATTTAACTACTGCATGTGTATAGTGCCTGATACGGCGACGGACTCACCATCTGCTACGTTGGCACTTAATAATCTTCGGTTAAAAGTGGTTGTTGTGACACCTGTCTGCCTACCCCTTAAAGGCTGAAGTATCCTTCGAGACACGGGCCCCGATAATTTGGTATCATCGTCATCATTCTGTCATAATATTAATATATATGTCATGTATTCGTATATTTTGTGTAAATAAAAAACAAAAGTTTCCCTTCGACTTGCGTAAGGTTGGACGTGGAAGTGAGCATGTGTTACATAACGCGCAAATATTGGAGAGCCCTGACCTGCGTTGTTTACACCAGACTAGCTGTGAGGCTTATCTAGGGCCTGCACGAGTCAACCAACAATGATGTCACCCGAAACGCATCATGATAAATCTAAGAATTATTCTCTTGTATCTAAAAAAGTATTAAACCGAGGAGCTCGTGACACAGTTGCTATTACGCATATCATTCGTAATAGCAACTGTGTCACGAGCATAGTAGTTTCATTATTTGTAAGGTAGGCGATAGTGAAATTTGGTAAGCAATCATAGGCTGTGGTAGCTGCTTACCAACAGATGGACTGCACTTTATTTTATTGTATGATCCTTTGGATCTTTTAAAGGATATTGAAAGCCAGGCTTCGAAATGGTTTCTAGTCACTCTTAAGAATTTCGCGAGAAACCCGAATTTGTAATTGTAGAATTTGTTAAGGTTAGGCTTTTTATTAGGACGCCTAAGGACGTTTAAGGGTTCACAAAATAATTATTTTCTCACAAAAAGTCTTCCAACTTTGGAGTCTGTTGTGCGCCAGCCCTGTCCATCGTGTGACACGCGACCAGCTCGCAGCTAATGACACCCATTGTTTCCTAAACATTATATAATCTTCGGTGACACGACTCACTAACGTAATTGACATTAGCTATTCATTAATTTGTCCAAGCGTTTGTTTACAATTCGGCCTGAGAACATTTACGTATTGTCAAGGGCAAGTTTACGATTATTGTGCGTATTAAAGATATCAACGCGTTGCTGTCTCTGGGTAGGTAGTCTCTTGGCGAACATGTAGATTATTTTACAAAGGTGTTGAAAGTTTTGAACGTTTATTTGAAGATTTATTTTTCTCTTTCGTTATTCAATTCAAAATATCTTTATTTGATTAGACTTCTTACAAAGTTATTTTCGACGTTAATGCACGTCAAACCAAAATTAATAAATAAAAAAGAAGTTCTTTTGCGTCTTCATGACTCATTGAACAAACTCATTTACATCTATATTCATACATACTTATAAAATTTAAGTCTGTTTGTAATTCCATAGTACGGCACTGACATAAAAAAACATATTTTTTATTTTTTTCTCAGTCCGTCTGTTCGTACCGGCTAATCTCTCTAATGTTACTAGGCGTAACTATGGCAACCTTTATTTTTAAAAACCATAGGGTTCCGCGAGTTTTCCAATGTGACACAAAACGGTACAAAGTCACATACTAGTCGCTAAAGTCACATAATACCTAACTCTGTAAAGAACCCTTAAATCAAAATATTAGTCAGTAAGAGGGTAGGACTGTGTTTCGTTTCACCATATTTCCAGTCTGACCGTGAACACGGTTATAATAACAGCTGAAACGCCGGGAAATATAAATAAAGTTTATTTGTGTTCTTTTAAAAAAAAAATACTCTCTATGGTTTTAAAAAAAAGAATTGACAGTCCACAAAGCCTTCTGTTTAGATATTCCTCATATTATTACAGTTAAATCCTAAGTCCTTTCCTTGAAGTGTAAATCTGCCGGTGTTTGACTAAAGAAGGCATTGAGCTGGGACCTCGGCGTACATCACAAGTTGCATAATTCAGGTAAAGTAGTGTCAATTGTGATAATATTGTTATGAATTCTCGCGACATTGGCGCGGCCTCGAGGCCCCGTGATAACTGTTACAGAATCATTTCTAATTGGTTTGCATTTGTTTTTAGTGTCTTTCTTTTGTGTTTTTGTCTTTGAGCGTGAAGTTTTTTTAAATATGTAGTTCAATAGACGAAACATCTATTTTTTTTTATATAAGAGAATAGATTACGTAAACTAAATATTTGGTGAGTATTCTGTTAACACTTAGCTTCTGAATATGGATCCCCTTCAAAAATATAATTAAATTAATTACAATTTTCAGATGAAAATGATTTCCTAGCCGATATTACTAGCTCGAGCCTGCTGGCGTGCGTATGTCATGCGAAGTTCTTTTGTTAAATTAATATTTATCTCCCAAAGTTAATTTTATTCATAAAATGTTGGTCTATTTTCTGACATAAAAACTCTATGCTAAGATTTAAAAAAGTACTGTTTGTCTTAGACACAGAAAATATATTATTTTTTATTCTTCTGTCACCTACTCTCGTTTGGCGCATTTTCATTAGTTCTTAATAAACAAGACCCTCGCTATACATTGAGTCTCTCTAAATCTATGCATTGAGTGATATTACATTACTATGCTACTGTTTTATACTGTAGAACAGTACCCCTATCACGAGTTTGCGACCGTTTTCGTAATCTATACTCGCTAGCGTCACTCACAATATTTGTATGAGATATTTTAGTTCCTCACGTCACCGCTGGGAGTCGCTGCACACGTGCTCGTACTAAAATTCGGCGGAGACGCTAGTACTCGCTTTAACGCGATAACGAAAACGGTGGCGAACCCGTGATAGGGGTACAGGGGCCTGACCATAAGCTCTTATTGCAATGATAGTTCAGTTGTGTGACAGTGACAGATGTATACAGGTCAAATAAATCTGTCTCATAATAAAGGTGCAACCACATGCAGCCGCCCGATGCCCGTTTCCAACGACAAATGTGGTCTCGTGACCTCATTTTAAATTTCCCGCGACTCAAAAAGGAACTAAGTCATGCATGCGCTCCTATCACGTATCGCTACATATCACGTGACCATATTTGTCGCTGAAAACTAGCGTCGAGCGGCTTACACGAGGTTGCACCTTAACAGTAAAATTATCATGCCAATAAGAGCTCATGTTAAGGCGGCAGGTAGTAGCGACTAGTAATTTTCTTAGTGTTTCTAAGGTCAAGCGCAGAATTCCAACTAATTTCGCTGCGCGCTCATAACTCACGGCGGCACCCTTACCGTTAATTAGATGTAACTGAAACTTGCTTTATTAGACGGATGTAAGTAGTAGAGATGTAACGAATGTAATTTTTTTAACATTCGCAAATACGAATGCGAATGCAAATGTCTGCTGCTGACATTCGCGAATGCGAATATTTGTTACATCAGTAGGTATATATAACATTAAAACTTAAGTAAAAAGTGATTCATAGAAGATTTTTTTTTGTTTGTTAACATTAGATTATAAGTATATAGTTTTTATTTTATAAGTTTTCATGAAAATTTTATTATCAAGCTTCATTGTCCAAAGTAAAATAATGAATAAATAATACCAAATTATAAAGTGAAGATTGTTAATGTGTTTATGAGGTTAAGTTACTCTTTCTTCGTCCTATCTTCAATAAGTTTTTTTCTGATATTCATATTCGCAAAACATTTGCAGAAATTTTGTGGATGCGAATGCTAATACGAATATCCAAAAATATGCGAATGGGAATGCGAATATTCGTTACATCACTAGTAAGTAGGTACCTGCTTACAGCACGATACGGAATTGTAACGAGACCCGCAACGCGTGTGATTGTAACATTTCCGATTTCCAATCGAACAGAGCCAACATCAATATTCAATATGAAGATTATGAAGTCTACTGTTCACGAGTTACACAATTTTATTTACTAACATGAACTTTTGTTCATATCGCACCCTCAGAACTCAGGCTCAATTCATAAAAAATCCCAAAATAATAATGATAAGATCATAAGACAGACATCAAAAAGCATTTTTCAAAAAATATATACAAAAAAATTAATTAATTTGAAGATTTAACAGAGCACAACCTAACTGAACTATACTTTAAAAATGCTTTACGGTGTAGGCAAACATCGTGAGGAAACCTGCATATGTCTGAGAAGTAATTCAAAGACGTATATAGTGCCTGAGACGGCGATGGGCTCGCCCTGATTCGTTTGCACTTAATCATATTTGGTGAAATGTGCTTACTCCTTCGGGAAGCCTTCTGGGATGGCGTGAGCATTTCAAGCCATCAAAAATCGGACCCGAGTTTCGACCACAGAATAAGGAGATGCGTTTCTTGTATTCTGCGGTTCAGGAATCTGGACAGGAGGTCTATCCGAACGAAAATCATAGATAGCTTTGATTTTATCAAACTCAAGTTTTCGATCGATCAATATTTGAATCAAAGTTGGTTTAAAATATATAAACGTCAAAGAATCTTCTAGCAGACCATTTACGGACGTAATGTTAGAACGAATAAGAACCGTGGTGGGATCTTTGCGAAATTTCGGTCGAAACTTGGTTTTTCAGAGAAAGCGAGTAGGCCCCCAGATAATAGATACAACTAAAGGCAATAATATTGTTCATATATCGCAATTTTGTTTCAGATATGTGTTAAGGTTTCAAACAATGACAATTAAAACTCGTATCATGATTCCAGCGACCGACAACATTCATAGAATTGTCTAAGTTGTATTGTGTCAACACAATAGCGCATACTTTACACTATTTTGTCACCATTAAATCCTTTTATGTCCATAGACAATTATAACATTTTTATCCGCAACGGAATGGAAACGGTAATGATATCTATGCAACTGCCTATGACCAAATACATCTTGGTCGTATGTTACTTAATATCTTTGTTGTGATATTAAAATAATACAAATAAATATGCTCACGCCATCACAGAAGGGTCCCCGAAGGGGTAAGCAGACGCTGAAGGGAAACATCGTGAGGAAACCTGCTTATGTCGGAGAAGTAATTCAAAGACGTATATATAGTGTCTGAGACGGCGCAGACTCAACATCTGTCACGATGGCACTTAATTATCTTCGGTAAAAAGTGGGTATTGTTATTACAACACCTCTGCCTACCCTTTAGGGGAATACACGCGTGAGCATATGTATGTATGTATGTATGTTGGAAATATCAAACAAAAAACGGAGATCTATAAAAAAATATTTATAGACTTTCTAGAGCTTTAACCTAGAACACATATTTAACGAGTGAAAAAGCGGGTTCGTCTAGTCTAGTCTTTTATAATGATCTCCTACTGAATTTCAGTTACGGCGGCTAATCTCAACGAGGATCAGCCATGTGCGCAGGAGATATTAAAGTGCACAAGTGTGTGCGCAAACACAGGTGCACTCTTTATTGCCTCACTCTCATAGTGGGATGGGAGGCAATCAGACACGACCGGAGAGAGGTCAGGTGGAGGACCAACGGTGCAACGTGCGCCCCGAGCCACGGGGGTGGAAACACCGCCAACTTACAAACTCCGGGCATTTTATTGTGAATTTCTTTTGCGGAAAAAACCCAATATCAATTATTGACCCGACCCGGGAATCGAACCCGGGACCTCGTGATCGTCAGTCGAACGTACTAACCACTCGTCCAACGAAGCAGTTGTAGTAGTCTTTTATACAGTGATCATACAGCTTTTTGGACGCAACTACGGTAACACAGAACCCCTAGAGGAACCTAGGTTAAAGATATGAACGTAGCCAACGTAAAGTTAATTACAAACGAGTAATTGCCGTATAATTGTGTGCCATTCCCAGTTATTGTTAATACTAAACAATGGCGCTGTTTTTATAAATATCGTTGCGTTTATCTGTGTGACCGTTGAACTTTGGGGGAGCTGCATATCCGTTAGTGTGATATTGTTTGACCATGTAATGTTTTTGTAATACTGCAAGGTGGTACGTTGGCGAAAAAGTTACCATATATACATACATATGCTCACGCCTGTATCCCACGGGGGTAGGCAGAGACCACCGTTTGCCACAGGCTACGATCCTTACATACTTCTTTCGCTTCATCCACATTCATGCATCTCTTCATACACTTTCTTCGGTTACGAGTGCTCTTTGACCTTACTGAAAAATACTATTAATTTGGTCATAGTAGTTCTTCCTTTGACGCCCTCTACCGACACTTCCGGTCACATTCGCTCTATAAATTTGTTTCGTTAATCGCCTTTCACTCATCCTTTCGATATGTCCAAACCATCTGTACATATTTTTCATCATTTTCAATTCTGGTCACCACATCATTCTTCAACTGGCAACTGTTTCTTATCACACTATTTTTCATTCGATCTACAATGGAGACCCCTCACATACTTCGTAACTCACTGAAATTTTAAGCAATGCCAAATGCTACGCATGTCCCACTAATCATGTACCTTGCAGTACTGATTATTAAAAAAAACTAAATAAATCGTACTGTAGTCTGTAACTTAGTAACCTATCTAGGTGAATGTGAAAATGAAGTTTGGGCCCTCGTCAGGCAGTATGAATGTCGAAAATTTACCACTGGCGAGAAACTCAGCCAGGCATCATGTCCATTTCATCGATACAATATTAATCATCATACAAAACAACCAAAAACAACCAAAAAATTTATTGTTAGTTACAAATTTGGTTTTAGAAATTATTCAGCGTTTCTTGCTTCATTTGAACTGCGTGTTAAAAGTACTAAGCTAGCTTTTTCACCCTTATTAGTTTTTTTTTTTGACTCAAATATTTATTTGAGTCAAAAAATTATGAATATGAACTGTCTAAGAACTTATTTGTCACAAAAAAATGTATCTTCTTTCAAGAAACTTTATTGGACAAAACATTAACTCATTAAATAACTGTTGCGTTGTTGAGTTCATACAAAAAGGAGTCTTTTGGTATTCACTTAATTAGTTTAAGTTAAGTTTTAACAGTCCAAAAAAACATATTATATAAATAATAATTTGCCATTAAAAAAATTTAAACGTTATAAACAAAAGTTCAATTACCTTTATCTGTAGAACTGTCAATGAACTTTTGTCATTAAAATATAAAAAAAAACTATAAAATTAAAGAAATGCGCACTAACCGGTACAACATGGCTGCGGCGCGATCTCTTCTCGACAAACACCGAGGACGCCTCACACACCTTTATAAACAACCTATTTATACAAAACGACACTATGAAGCACCCAGATGCACCAAGGAAATTTTTTCGCGCCAATTGGTAAGCGACCATAGACTACTATTAACCACGGGTACGCGACTGAGCGATCGCGCATACAGCCTCTTGAGTCAATTGGTGGGGCGCGAAAATTATTTACTTATACCTAATGAACTTGAAGTTGACTTAGTGGGAATATTTAAAATTTTGTATTGAATAAGGAAATAATATCATGGGCATAGTTATTCTCTTGGGAACGCGTTCAGGGTCTATCATTAGCTGTGGTGATTAATTAATTGTATTATTAACTTTAATTATTAAAACTTTTTAATACCAATGACTAATAGAACATTCCAATTGGATGTTTGTATTACTTAGTAGCTAAGGTAATGTATCACAGAATTAGCTATAATAAGCTAAGGAAGCAAATCCGTAGTGGCTGAGTGGTTTGATTAGGCGTCTGTTGCGCAAGCGACACAAGTTCTTATCAAATTTTACCGAAATACCTAATTATGTCTGAGGAGTAATTCAAAGACGTATGACTAACCAACGGTCACGTAAATTTATTTGGTGAAAATTGGGTGTTGGAACGACTCTTACCTTTTCTTCGAAGATTCGTGGGAAGAGAGCTTCATCAAATATATTTGTATCCTAAGATAGGCCACTTGTATGCATCAAAAGTCTATCTTCTAACCAAATAAAAATAAAACATGCAGTTAAACTTTGGCCATCGGCCAGTTACGGTCTTCGACCACTATTTGAACGGTTCGCGGTTACTGGTAGGCTATTTGATAACGGACTATTAGTATATTGTATCCTACCTCAGAATACCAAATAGTTGATTCAGTTAATACTGTCAATCGATCGATACTTGCAACCAAAAGGCAAGTTTCTTGTCTGAATCATGTCAGTAAAAGCGACCTTGCGAATACAGCGGCGGTAGCACTATATCGACTATAGCGGACGTCACGCGGTGTCACCCGCGTAGTTCCCGTTCCCGTGGGAGTACGGGGGTAAAATACTACCTATATCAATCAGTGATAATGTAGCATTCAAATGGTGAAAGGATTTTTTAAATCGGTCCAGTACTTTTTGAGACAATTCGCTACGAACATACATATAATTCCTTATAATATTTGTATAGATAACTTTTTTTAAATAAATATATTTTTGAGAATGACTGTGAGGAATCAAATAGGAGAAAATGCGCCTCTCCTTATATTATCATTTATTTTATATCATTATACTATATTTACTTTGTTGTATAATTTGATATTATGATGTTGAGAAGCATTATTATTGAATACATACATAAAAATGCTTACGCCCGTATTCCTCTAATAAGTCGTAGGCCATTCCATACGAATAATCTTCAGTACACCTATGAGAAGCATGTATCAATAAATACTTTATAGGAACAAGTCTTCGTTCACAAGTTCGAGGTCTCACTTAAAATTACGCGAGTGTTGTTTTCCATTTGCTACGATTTGTCTTGACAATATATTTTTTCAAAGATCTGTATATATTTCTAATTAACTTGGTCTAGGTTCAACTCTATATAATTTGTAAGGTGTATAATTATACAAGGTATATAACGATTCAAATCTATAAAGAAATGACCGATTCATCAAAGCTATAATTGATTACTTGATCTTTTCCTTTAATTAGGTTCGTTAAAATGTATTTTGGGGTGTTTTTAGTATGTAACTCATATGCGATATCTATTAGATATTGGCTTAAAAACGCAAAAAGTTACGACTGGTTATAATTTTAGAATAGAATAATTTATTTGTGAAAGCATGAGTGGCAATATTGGTGTTAGGCAGATAACAATTCGTTTGTTCATGTTTTACCTCGGGAGGCGTACAAATTAAGGGATCTGTGGTTAGTAATTACCTATGTAACAAACAAATTTGACTTAAAATTAGATCTTTGTACAACAAGATTGAAATCACCAACTGACATATAAGAAATCATTGATTTATACATCTATATATATATATATATACATGCATACAGTTAAATATAATTGAAGAGTCTATTTGTAATTCCAAAATAACCTAAATGCATATGAAAGTATATACAGTACTGACTTATCTTCATCTTATTCCTCATCTTATTTTCATCGGTTAAATACATACCTTCCGACTTATCGATAAAAGTTAACGTAACATAACATAACTATTTAATTATGTTTGAACCTGCGTAGGTTATCAAGAGGTTATCGATAACGGCATTGGAAGCAATAGCTTTTAAATTATTTGCAAACTTATCAATTAACGTGCTGTGCTGGTAATAATTAAATGAAAATATTAAACAACAAGAATAGCTACTGACATCTTTCTCCACTGTCTCTTTGGTGTGTTTGCAAATGCTACTGTGGAACACGCCCTGGGTTTTATTCCCGGGTTGGGCAAAGTGTTTTCCATTCGTAATTTCCCAGTAACAGCCAAGAGTCTGAATTAGAGCCTAGGTATTAATGGCAAGGTATAATGCTGCCGTCCCATCGGACTATGAGAGTGAGGCAACAAAGTGTGCACCTGTTTTTGCACACACTTGTGCACTATAATATATCCTGTGCACATGGCTAATCCGAAATTGGGTAGGAGATCATTATTTAAATGAAATTTACACTTTACATTTCAATATGGTTTTATAAATTATCATCTGATCGAAACGTAATCAATAAATGCAAATGGAGAAGCGCATTGCAGAATATGTCCTTGCGAGGCCAAGCACATCGGATGGACTAATAGTGGGGCGCGGAACAAGTTCCTGCATTTATCATACGTTATATTAATGTGGTGGGCATGTCTGAGACGCAACGCACTCGGCTTATTACTTTCTTTATCCTGCTAAATGCAAATTAAGGAAATAAATTGTTTTTGAAACAATATTTTTGAATTCAACGGACAGGGCTAGATTTTAACATGATTTAGCACCTACCCTTTATACAATATGACGTTATGAATATTAAATAAAATATGCTCACGTCATCCCAGAAGAGTCCCCAAAGGGGTAAGCCGAGGTGTTGTAACAACATGTGTTGTTGTTTCACCGAATGTGATTAGGTGCAAACGTGACAGAGAGTGAGCCCATCGCCGTCTCAGGCACTATACATACCTACGTCTTTGAATTACTTCGCAGACATATGCAGGTTTCCTGACAATGTTTTCCTTCACCGTAAAGCACGTGGTGTGAAATCACTGTACATAAGTTTTTAGAAAACTCGGTAAACTTGGTACAGGCCCCGCTGGGATTCGAACTTGCGTCGCTTGCGTAGCAGGCGACTGCTCAAATCCCGAGGCCACCACGGCTCTTTTACGTTAATATAGTTCTAGAAAATATAAAGAGACAACATCAAATTATAAAATTAACACGGTTCTTTAAATTCCAAACAGTTCCAACTACGTTCTTCTCCAGCGTTCTTCTAGCAGTAGACCCAGTAGACCAACTCAGTCATTTGTTGCCCTTCGTTAGGCAGCTGGCATAATAACACAGCAAACTGCCATGCGATGAGCCGCAACTAACAAGAGTTATCTTCGCTTCTTATTAGCTCTTCTTTTCTTCTTCTTCTTAGCTCTCCTTCGTTCTTGATGTTTTGACACAGTAAATAACTTCCTATTCGTATATAAATATTAATCTTTGACGATCACGTTCATCTGACCTCTTATGGGAATTTTACTAAGTATAATCTTTCATATGCACACAAACCTTAGAAAATATAATCTAACTAGCTGTGCCCCGCGGCTTCACCCGCGTAGATTTAGTTTTATATAATATATATCGGTTTAAAATTTACAAAGTTTCATGCAAACTTTCATCCCCTATTATATCCCCTTGGGGGTAGAATTAATCAAAATCCTCTTATTTTTTTATACTTAGCGGATGCCTACGTCATAACATCTACCTGCATGCCAAATTTCAGCCCGATCCGTCCAGTGGTTTGGGCTGTGCGTTGATAGATCACTATGTCAGTCAGTCAGTCAGTCAGTCAGTCAGTCAGTCAGTCAGTCAGTCACCTTTGAGTTATATATATTTAGATAACTAAAATATACTGGAAATAATTGGAATATACTTCCTATTGGAATCATTAAACTATAAACATTTTAATGGCACCATCACGAGTAATGAGAGCTCATCGACAGTAGTAAATACAACAACGATAACTGCGCATGAATTTATGCGAGACGGGACGGACTCATAAAAAGACTACTGCGTAATCAAGGTCAGCGCTCATAGCTCGTGACGGCACATGTACTTATTGATTAATTGAGAAGTATCTGGCATAGTTTAGCAATTCTATATACGCGCCTGGCTTTGAATATAATGTAGCCTACTTTCTGAAATATTTAATAAAATAGAGTCTATATTAATCAGTGATAATGCAGCATTCAAATGGTGAAAGAATTTTTAAAGTCGTTCCAGTACTTTTTGAACCAATTCAAGTTACAGACATATATAGAAATCTTTCTTCTATATAATATAAGTATAGATATTTACTCCCTGACCACAGATAACACCTAACACCACAGATACCTAACTACGTGACATAGACCTGGCCACCTAACCGAAAAGACAAATATTCACTGATCGCAAAAAAAAGTAAAAGCACATACCTCGATGGTCGACGTGTTCAGTACAGAAGCACAATTGATTGATTCCAGGCCAACTCCGCTGTTAAATACCACATTATCTATAAGGAAAGCCGCGATTTTATTAAAACCCACTAATTGGATCGACTGGGAACACAGACCAACTGTTTTCAGCCATATTTGTTATATTGTGTTCGAATGTAAAGCATTCGTTGTTAGTGTTGGGATTGCGCGGGATTTGTGATCCGGGATTTCAGTTCCAAATAGTAATAGAGGTAGGGATAACGGGAATATGAGATTAATTAATAAATTACATAATTCGACGCTGTCCAACTGGAGACTGTATGTTTATTTATTGATATATTTACTACTAGCTGTGCCTTGCGGTTTCACCCGCGTAGATTTAATTTAATTCCCGCGGACCGCTAACTGTTTTTTTTAAGTAAAAGCAGCCTATGTTACTCCTTTAAATTCGGAGCTTCGGAGCACTCGTAACCGAAGAAAGTGTATGAAGACATGCATGGATGTGGATGAAGCGAAAGAAGTATGTAAGAATCGTAGCATGTGGCAAACGGTGGTCTCTGCCTACCCCCATGGGATACAGGCGTGAGCATATGTATGTATGTATGTAACATAAAGTGAAAGTCCCGTTTAAATTAGTCCAACCGTTTCAGAGGTTACCCGGGACAAACAGACAGACAGAGAAACATTTTGAAAATCGTTTTTTTTAAGTCAGTACCGTATATGCTCTCATACGCATTTAGTGAAAAGCTGTTATTTTGGAATTACAAACAGATATTTCAATTTTATTTATCTGTATAGATTATACCACGCTGCTGCGGAGCACGAGAGTTTCATCTCCGGGTCAGGCAAAGTGTTATTGGGTAAGTACTTCCATCTGTAATTTCCCAGTAACAGCCAAGGCTGGAGTGCCTGTTTAATGGGCAATAGACTCGCTCCCTATTGCATGAGACTTAATCATATCTGGCGAAACGTGAATATAAGTAAGCCTACTATTTACCTTCGGAGAATATAGGCTTGGCCCTATATACCTATGTAGGTATGTAAAATTTAAACATGATTAAAATTCGAATCGACGAATAATGAATAAGCAGGGTTTTTTCCTTTATTTTTTATTAAGTATTTGATTAGACTTTTCTTAGAACAAAGTGCTTTCAAATTGTCAGAATGTCATGATTATACATACATGATTTATTAAACATGGTGCCTTTGGTAGACAACCCTCGCCGATATACAAGAAAACATAGTCACGTAGAATAACATTTTAAATAATATTCCCAGTTTTAATAAGTTGTCCCATCACTAGAGACCGAACAAAATTCGTTATCGGCCGGCACAGGAAACGTGGCAGGAAGAATATGGACCGCAGCCCGATATGAGTAATGTTATATGTATATACATGACGAAACATAATCCATATATACCTAAGCATCTGATAGGTACCAACAGCCATAAAAAATAAGGAAATATATAGGTACAATTTAGTTTAAAATTCTAAGGGTTAGATACAGCAACATGTTCTTAAATCAACACTTTTCTGAGGAGTAGGCATGGAAATCACATACAATCACGGTGACATATATATGTCATTCACATATATTTTATGTAAAGTGATTTCACACCACGTGCTTTACGGCGAAGGAAAATATCGTGAGGAACCCTGCATATTTCTGAGAAGTAATTCAAAGACGTATGTATAGTGCCTGAGACGGCGATAGACTCACCATCTATCACGTTGGCACTTAATCAAATTCGGGTGAAAAGTGGGTGTTGTGATAACAATACCCCTGCCTACCCCTTCGGGGAATACAGGTGTGAGCATATGTATGTATGTTCTTTTAACGACGATAAAGTTGAACAGTGACTTTTTTGACGAGTTCTTCTCAGTAAAAGTAGCATTTTGTATCCTTTTGACGACTCGAAATTAGGTACTTTGTAAGAAATCTAATCAAATAAAGATATTTTTGAGTTTGTGTTTGTCTACAGGCCGAGACAATGTTCTGCGAGTGGTCATCGTCCTCTTGCCATTGCCAGCATAGATTGGCATTGAGTATAAGTCAGATGTAGGTATGCCATTAAAACTTAACTTGTAAAAAATAAGTAAGGAGCCGTGGTGGCCTCGGGGTTTGAGCAGTCGCCTGCTACGCAAGCGACGCAAGTTCGAATCCCTGCGGGGCCTGTACCAATGAGTTTTTCTAAAAAACTTATGTACAGTGATTTTATACCACGTGCTTTACGGTGAAGGAAAACATCGTGAGGAATAATTCAAAAGAAGTAATTCAAAGACGTATGTATAGTGCATGAGACGGCGATAGACTCACCATCTGTCTCGTTGGCACTTAATCAAATTCGGTGAAAAGTGGGTGTTGTGATAACAACACCTCTGCCCCTTACCCCTTCGGGGAATACAGGCGTGAGCATATGTATGTATGTAAAAAATAATAAATAACGCAATATAAAAAAGTTGTGAGATTCATGTAATACCAAATCTGTGAATTTATTAAATTCCTTAATTCCCCGAATATTATTATTATTATGTTATTAACATAATAATAATAATATTCTGACATTTCGGACATTATCACACAGCGCAATCACAAACACATAAAATGTTTGTCTTGATGCGGGAATCGAACCCGCGACACCTTGTTAAGAGGTATACTTACCAATAGACTAACGGTGCCATCGACCATAGATATAATGACTTGGCGGAAAGGGTTAATTCGAAATAAGGGGATAAAATGGGGACTGAAATTTTTTATGTTAAATCTTCGCGGGCGCATTCGAATGTAATTTATATTTCAGAGTGATCATTATGCTAATGCAATAATTATAACTTTGTACAATATGCTGATGATAATAAATAATAGGGAAGATTTTACGGTAAATAACTTCATTAATTAAGTCGGACACAAATGCTAGGAAAACCACATTATGTTGTCATGACTTAATATACAACGATATCGAATTATAATGGCAATGTTATATTAGACTGTTATTGTGAACTGAAGCAGTCCGTATTAAGAAATCTTTAGCTTTGACGTTTACGGTATCAAAATGAAACGTCAAAAGCTCAGAAGTACTTAATACGCTCTGCTTGAACCCAATGATGGTATGTCTGGAGTTCTTCAACTGTAGAGATGAATACCATAGAAAAAATATTATACGACGGAAGAGATTTGGCGGGCCCTGGGGCTATTGAAATTGGTAGGTAGGCAGAGACCACCGTTCGCCATATTTATACATCACTTTCTTCGGTTACGAGTGCTCCGAATTTGACCTTTATGAAAAATATTATTAATTTGGTCATAGTAGTCCTTCCTTGGACGCCCTCTACCGACATTTCTACTCACATTCGCTCTATAAATTGGTTTCATACATTCGATATAGTGTCGGGAGATACCTAATAAAGATCTCGTTAATAAACTACGACCCGAGGGACTACTTACCTATATAAACATAACAGATTGCTGATGCCTGTATTTCCCGAGAGTATAAGCAAAGGTACCGACTTACAATACACACACATTTTGCCAGTTATGTTCCAATAACATGTAATAGGGGGCCTATTGACAGCTACTGCTACTGTACATTTGCAACCACTAAACCAATGAGACAGTATATTATAGTAGTTATTACATATTATCTGTGCAGACAGAAAAAAATAATTTTGTGAATAGCTCCTATTTTGGAATAACAAATAGACGCTTCATTTTCATTTATCTGAATAGATTAATAATTATGTACTACCAGACGATAAACTGTGACAAATATCATCATCATCACCCTGGCCTTATCCCGTACATTGTTGGGGGTCGGCACTTGATTCAACCCGATGTGGCTGATCACCAGTTTTTTATACGAAGCGACTGCCAAACTGTGACAAATATATGTGCCCAATAAATCCTTGATTCTGTGTACGAATGTACAACGAAAAGAATATGTAGATAACACGATGTATTGGTATCATATCTCGGTTATTAGCTGACATGTCAAGTGTTTGGAGGTCACTGGGTGCGCAAAGTCAAGTTTGAGGTCAAGGTCAACGACCTGGCTGCGCACATCGGCAACAATGTTGCCAATTAGCTGAAAGAAAACATCTTTGATACACTTACTGTGTGCGCCTGGTGGTATAAAATTGCAATGTTATCTTTGCGTGTGATTTTGCAACAGGCGCCCAAGATTTTTTATTTTGATGCATAGATTTATACTTTGAAATATGTTGTACCCAGCGTCAAACTTGCTTATAAGTACTTAATTTGATGGGAAGTCATATTTAAAAAAAAATCAAATCTAAGGTACTCATTGTAACATAATTTATCTGCTAGTGAGTCCCGATAAGGCTGCTATTACAAATATTGATAAATTTCCGGTAACCATTTTAAAGAAGCAGGGATCGAAACTATCAGAATAAATGGACTATATTATAGGTAATATACTCAGCTTTCCAGCTATGCATAAATAAATAACAGTCGCATAATTATAAACACGTTTTTCCCAACGCTTCGGGAATCAACAAGAATAGCGTAAAATGAGGTCTGGATATGTACACTTTTTAGTCTGAATTTTTGTCGAAATTATCACGTAAAATTATATATAATAATTAGCAACTTTGTAGAAAATATAATGATGGGAATTGTTTGTTGTCTGTGGTGACATATTGTATGTCTGCAAGTTAATATTATATTATCTGTGGCATTGCTCTGTGATGATATTGATGACGTATTGTACGTCTGTGTAATGCCATTTTAGTAACTGCAGTAAGTATGGAATGCGGCAAATGCTACGCTATGCACCATACTATATTGATATATGGAACAAAGTTCCCCGCGCACGGCGACCAATGAGTGCGCGGCATTTGAATTTGAATCCACGCGCCAATGGAGTCGGGCCGTGGCTGTTGTTGAGTAAACAAGTGAAAATAAGCGCGTTCTGAATCGCTCCCGTTCCCGCGCTTTTTACTTTTTCTTGCCGTAACTTTATTTGTACCATACTTATGTTCTTTATCGTGATTGTGTGTGCCTGATTGTATATAATCCCTTCTTGTGACTGAACTAACTGTGTGTGTGTGAATAAACTGATTTGTATATAGTGTACAAAGACTTTCAGTGCTACCATCATCTCCTCGTCTGTACTGCATATTACCCTGCGCCGAATTCTTTTTACAAGTCTAAACTTTTTACAAGTTTTTTAAAGAAAATAAATTGAACTTTATTCTCTTTGTATTATGTAACAATTTCCTATGATTGATACCACCGCTTGTTGTCGAGTTCAACGCTGAGAATCCTTAGTGAATAACACGGCTGTATATGACATGAGTTTTATAATAACAGATAGGAGTATGAAATATTATAATCTGAATATATTAAAAAATAAGTAAATAAATATGCTCACGCCATCCCAGAAGGGTTCCCGAAGGGGTAAGCAAAGGTGTTGCAATAACAACACCCACATTTCACTGAATATAATTAAGTACCAACGTGACAGATGGTGAGTCCATCGCCGTCTCAGGCACTATACATACGGCTTTGAGGTTTCCTCACGATGTGTTCCTTCACCGTAAAGCACGAGGTGTGAAATCACTGCACTTAAGTTTTTAAGAAAAACTCATTGGATGGCAGCACAACTGGGATTCGAACTTGCGTCACCACGGCTTGAAAAACTTATTATTTTACCATCATCCTGCCCTTATCCCATGTTATTTGTGGTCGGCGCAATGTGTTCTTCTCTTCCATTTCTCTCTATCAGCCGTCATATCTGTATTGACTCCTATTTTAGCCATATCATCTATCACACAATACATCCATCGTTTCTTAAGGTATAAAAGTAAAAGACCATTATTAAATATAATGTATAATGCTATAATAATCTTAGTTAAATAACATATTCATATAATCATATAGAACATAAATGGAGGTCACAAAACAAAAGTATTTTACATCATAACGATACACCACACTCCATTCAAAAAAGCATTAGGCCATAAAACTTTCTTACAATCATTTAACACAGAAATCAAATATTATTTAAATTTGTTACATTTAATATTTACTTCAAAATACATATGTTTGATAAGAGCACATATTTACTGAGTTTCTTGTCGGCTTTTTCAGATTTAGATTCAAAAATATCTTTATTTGGTTAGAATTTTAACAAAGAGTTTCAAATCCTCAGAACGACAATATTATACAGGATTATCCATGCTACCGTCAGATTCGGAAGGTTGCTTTTACTGAGAAAAACCTGGCAAGAAACTCAGTAATTACTTACTCTATAATAAATCACAAAAGTAAATGGATATGTAAGCACATGGACACAGTTCCAATGCACAAAAGTCGATAAAAAATATCTTACTAAAAGTAAGTACGACGTATAATTGTACAGCTTGAGATGACCAGCTCCCTTCTCTGTAACAGCAACCTTCCGAACATTTATAATCCTGTATATTGTGACCTGCTGATTTGAAATAGATATTTTTGTTTCAACCCTAAAACCTGTTATGAAAAAGTTGCTAAGTATTTATTGTGTAGTAAGCTACAAATAATTTTTTCAAAGAATTCTTTTATTATATTCGGTGGCAATTACACATAACAATCTTAAAAAGAATTATATTTTTCCTAATATAAAACAGAAAAAGCTGATTCACACGCGACTTTCTCAATGTTTTTTCCATTTACAAAATATTTTTTTTTAAATACAAAATGCGAATTCGACATCAGTCCTGCTCGCTCCTCTACAAAACGATAAAGACGTATATACATAATGGAAGTGTGGTGACCAATATGGCAATAAGCTGCCTAAAATTACATTTACATATACCAGTGTAAGTTTATATCATACAATTCCCGGCTTTACACACTTGGTAATAAGTATCATTATAAAACCAGTCTTCCTTTTGGTGGTAGGTCTCTTTATAGACAAATGGAAAGCACCACCTTGTATCCATAGACAAATTAACGGCCGTTTTCAATAACCTATCGAAATTTAAATGTTATCTGTCAGATTTGTTGTCTCAATACTTTCAATTAATACAGATAATTAAAATTTAAGTAATTTCAAAATAACAGGTTTAGAATATCCGGAAAAATTATAAAAAAATCTCTCTGTCATTCTGTTTATTCCGGCTAATCTCTTAAACGGCTGGACCGATTTTAATGGGACAGTCACTGGTAGATATCTGATGATACAAGGAATAATTTAATCTACTTTTGATTAAAAAAAACAATTAGGCTTCCGCGAAATAAAGCCAGCCATGAAATTAAGACTACGTGGGTGAAACCGCGGGGCACAGCTTCATAATATCAAACTAGCGATAAATTCATCATCATCATCATCACCTTATCCCATACATTGTTGGGGTTGGCACTTGATTCAACCCGATGTGGCTGATCACATGATTTTTATACGAAGCGACTGGAAAATCTTTGATCTGGGTTAAACCAGTTCTCAGACAATTTTAGGCCTCCGACTGACCTGTAAGGATTGCCAAAGATGATAAATTGGCAACCGGGACCGACGGCTTAACGTGCTCTCCGAGGCACGGAGAGAACTCGGGCGGTCTCCCATCCAATTACTGGCTAGGGTTAGGGTTGCTTAACTTCGCTGATCGAATGATATGCGCAATAGCAACTGTGCAACGAGCTCCTCTAGAACAAACTAGTGATAAGTTATTAGAGTGAAAATAAGGACATCATTATATACTTGTTTATTTTTTAGTTATCCAAGTGACAGATCGATGGAAAACGGCCGTTAAACAGTCATCAAACAATTTAAATTCTTAAACAACTGTACTCTATAAGGTGCAACCACATGCGGCCGCCCGACGCTCGTTTCCAGCGACAAATGTGGTCACGTGACCCTATTTTAAATGTCCCGCGACTCAAAAAATAACTACGTCATGCAGCCGCTCCTATCACGTATCGCTACATATCACGAGACCACATTTGTCGCTGGAAACGAGCGTCGAGCGGCTTACATCAGGTTGCACCTTTAAACGTCATTATACGCGTGACAACTATAGCAATGTCAAAATATTGACATATTTCATAGTCTGACAGATGCCGCGAATTTTTAAGTCACGTCATAGGTATCAATGTAAATAGATAAGAGAAGGATAGAATCCAATGGGTTTCTCAAGTCAAGATTTTTTTTCTCAACAAACACTTGACATTGGCGGAATAGCTGTACTGGTGACATATGTTCGAATATCATTTCTTTATTGATTAACTTCTCGTTTAAATTTTGGTTATAATGTCAAGCAGTGAGAGTATTCTTAAACCGCCGTCCCAATCATCGCGTTGACGTAAACACAGATGTGTATAGGATCGAAACAGCGCCATCTATCGGCCCAAAGATGACACTTACGAGAACTTCCATGATTTTGTAGGAATAATATTTAATTCTTTCTATATACTAAACTGCCATCATCTCCCAGGCCTTATCCCATACATTGTTGGGGTCAGCACTTGATTTAACCCGATACGGTTGATCACCTGATTTTTATACGAAGCGACTGCCATCTGACCTTCTTAACCCCTTTTACGAGGAAAATCTGTGATCTGGGTTAAACCAGTTGTCAGACTATTTTGGGCCTCCGACTGACCTGTAACGATTGCCAAAGGTGATAAATTGGCAACCGGGACCGACGGCTCAACGTGCTCTCCGAGGCACCGAGGGAACTCAGGCGGTCACCCATCCAATTACTGGCTAGGATTAGAGTTGCTTAACTTCGCTGATCGAATGATATGCGCAATAGCAACTGTGCCACGAGCTCCTCCTACTAAACTACTAATGTGCAAAGAACGAAAATGTATTCCTACATTACCCGGTTTTGTACGAAAAATATTTTTTCTTTATATATTACTAGTAATGTACAAAGAACAAGGACTCTTTACTAAATCTGTGTACCCAGTGATAGGGTGAGCGTGATATGTATTATATATATAACAAATAGGACACGTCACGAGTTAACAACGTGGTACATTTTTGTCTGTCTGTATGTATGGCGCCAGAGACAGACTCTTAATATGACCGAATGTGTTTATTTTTGTTAATTTGTGAGGGTACCAGAGTCTTTACCATAAGCTCTTATTGCCATCATAGTGCCACTGTGTGACAGTGACAGACTTATACACGTCATATACATCTGTCGCATAATTAGAGTTAAACTATCATGGCAGTAAGAGGCCCCTGCATCTGATATAACAATATAAATTAATCTAGCTGTGTCCTGCGTTTTCACCCGCGTAGATTTAATTAATTCCCGCGGAACCCTAAACGTTTTTTTAAATAAAAGTACCCTAAGTTACTCCTTGTAACATTAGCAATCTTCCAGTGGAAGTAGCGTTAAAATTGGTCCAGCCGTTTCAGGGATTACCGGGAACAAACAGGCGGCAAAAAAATAAAAAAAATGTTTTTCTATGTCAGTACCGCATGTACTTTCATATAAATTTAGTGAAAAGCTGTTATTTTGGCATTACAAACAGACACTTTAATTTTATTTATCTGTAGATATAGTTTATATTATTTGATAGATTTATATATTTTTTTCTAAAACTTTCAAACTCAAACTCAAAACTCAAACTCAAAATATCTTTATTTGATTAGACTTCTTACAAAGTACTTTCAAATCGTCAGAAGGACACAAAATACATTATACATGATTATAAATGTTACCACCGGGTTCGGAAGGTAGCTTTTGTTGAGAAGAACCCGGCAAGAAACTCAACAATTACTCTTTCGAGTTCCATTATCGTTCTGTTCGTTCTGAGGTTGCTTAAGTTATGAAATGTCAGCCAATTCAAATCGTATTACTATTATTTCGCGCATATTAATACATTTATCCTTAAAAGCGGACACCAATAATGGAGCTTTTGTTAAATACAAAGCCTTCTCTAGTTTAAGCTTGAAGGTGTAGTTTCATGACCTGCGTTATGTATTCACTTAAACAATTCGTAACATACGTAATCGATTACGGCTTTAATATCATGCGTTTTAAATTTTCCGATGTGCACATATAAAAATAATAAATATTTTCTTTTTTATAATTTATGGTTTTTTTTAATGTTTTCGTTTTAATATCAGCAATAGATAAACACAACCCAATACGCACAAACACATTAATTACTGCATAGTGCAGTGCTATTTTGTATAAATCCCGATAACGATGATACATAGCATATACGCGGTGAGGTACCTGTCACATGAAATAGATTTTGTAAATTGAATTAAACCTCACCGCTAATGTTAAGGTGTCAAATTGAACCTCACCGCTAATGTTAAGGTGTCAAATTGAACCTCACCGCTAATGTTAAGGTGTCAAATTGAACTTCACCACTTATGTTAAGGTGTCAAATTGAACTTCACCACTAATGTTAAGGTGTCAAATTGAACCTCACCGCTAATGTTAAGGAGTCAAATTGAACTTCACCACTTATGTTAAGGTGTCAAATTGAACTTCACCACTAATGTTAAGGTGTCAAATTGAACCTCACCGCTAATGTTAAGGTGTCAAATTGAACCTCACCGCTAATGTTAAGGTGTCAAATTGAACTTCACCACTTATGTTATGGTGTCAAATTGAACCTCACCGCCTATGTTAAGGTTTCAAATTGAACCTCACAGCTTATGTTATGGTGTCAAATTGAACCTCACCCCGCATGTAAAAGTAACAAATTTAAACTCCCGCGTATATTTTTAAATTGTATGAATTTCTTATAGTCACACTGCACTATAGATGGACTCCACTTTCGAGATTTTCAAAGAAGAAAGCAGAGATGGTGTGAAAAAGCCTCATTTTAAATAGTAATGCCCCGTAAAGGTGCAACCACATGCAGCCGCCCGACGCTCGTTTCCAGCGACAAATGTGGTCACTTAACCCTATTTTAAATTTCCCGCGACTCAAAAAGGAACTACGTCATGCAGCCGCTCCTATCACGTATGGCTACATATCACGTGACCACATTTGCCGCTGGAAACAAGCGTCGAGCGGCTTACATCAAGTTGCACCTTAACATTTAATGTTTAGGTCATCTGTCAGATTTAGCGCCACTTTGCAAGTGGTTAGGTGCGTCGGCGAAGGCGAATTTCAACCTGTAAGCCTCCGCGACCAGCATGCTTATGTTAGAATCAGTCCAGTTTTGTGTCGGAACGTTTTGGAGAAGAATCATGAGACCTTGGAAGTCTCTTTCCAGCATGAGTCGCTGTCGCCAGTGGAGCAAGAAGGCAGCACATACGTATAGCTGGAATATTGCGAACCCGTCCGATTCTGCGAGGTAGGTGTCCCAAAGGCGGATGGTACACGGCAGGGGTATTTCTCTGGTCAGTAGGTTGTTCATCCAACGGAATGAGAATTGTAGGTAGTCCACACCGTGCTGCTGAAGGTGCTCGTGGAGAGGCTGGTCTATACGGCGGATCAACTCCTTTAGCTGGTTCACCTGGGGAAACGATTGAAATGTAAAAATTATGAGATGACGCTTAATTTTGAGGATATTCGGGGTTCGAGCAGTCGCAAGTTCGAATCTCGGGTTGAGCAGAGGCACAGGATTCAAACTTACGTCGCTTGCGTATCAGGCGACTGCTCAAACCGCACGGCCACCACGGCTCCTAGTTACACTCTCAGTTTCACAATGTACCGTCAAACTAGATTGCAATTTTAAGAAAAAAATTGTATGGCGACGTAAGTATATTCCTTCATCAGTAACCACTGTAAGGTCACACGCATGTGTTAGTGTAGCCAAAGTTTTCAACATTTCATTCGATATTTGGATTTCATTTTGGACTATTCGCCAACATTGCCCACATTGATTTCTGACGCAAATACGGCCTTTACGCTGACGACATTAAAACCAGTAGTAGGATAAAAATGGCGTTTAGTTTAGGAAGTTTTTCTCTTCTTTTTTTTGATACATCGTATTTTATTGCAAATATTTTTAGATATTTTGATTAGAAAATTATATAATAACAGTACTTCTCGCCAATAGATGTAATTGGGGTCATATTCTGATGATATTGTATCAGTTTTTCATAGCTAAAACGACGAAAATGCCACATAGCTAGATCAATTTATTACCCCCCCACCCCCTACTTACTAAATTTCATTAAAATCTTTGGAGCCGTTTCAGACATTCATATTATATATACATATACAAGAATATTAGTCACACAATGTAATATAAATTCCCATTATCATCATCCTCCTGCCCTTATCCCATGTTATTTGTGGTGGGCGCAATGTGTTCTTCTCTTCCATTTCTCTCTATCAGCCATCATATCTGTATTGACTCCTATTCAGCCATATCATCTTTCACACAATCCATCCATCGTTTCTTAGGTCTTCCTCTCCCCTTGTAAATTGCTGGTTGTTAATTTTTGCCATATAAATTCCCAATATGGCAAACTAACATTAATAACAATTATGGAATTTCCTGCAAATAGCGCGGTTCAGTACAATTATTATTAGATGTAACGTTTTCCTGTTATGTTATAACTTGTGTATGAAGCAAGACATAATATAAATGTTTTGAATATTTCACAATTATTATTGACAATTTGAATTTATATCATTACGCGACAATTATATTAATTATTCTTTTATAAATTTACCGCATTTCTGAGTTACCTTGAACATATGTATTTAAATATATTGAGTTTGTTGGTATGCTGAGCGAAAATGGTGAGAATAACTATGTTTGTGTTTTATTCGCGTCACGCCATACAGACAGACAGAGACAGGCTGATAAAATAACTACTGCGCATTCAAGGTAGACGCTCATAACTCGAGACGGCACGGAGGTTAATGAAAATGAAAAATATTTATTCAGTTTAGGCCCTGGTAAGGCACTTATGAATGTCGAGAATTGACCACCGGTTCGGAAACTAGCCTTCTGAGAAAAACCGGTGACTTAGAAAGTACAAAACCGATTTAAAAAAAGCCTTGATCAATATTTAGGAGTGACCCCCATCTTCCAATCTGGCTATCCCACCCAAATTATTGGGAACACAGTACCATCTTCTAGCCTGCCTCGGGTTGGACAGCTCATAGATTGTTGTACCCAACTTCCAACCTGTACTGAACAGGTATAAATAACTATGTAATCAAGCAAGCAATGCCTAAGTTGGAAACTAGTCATAAATATTGTAAGTTGGTAATTATGGAAGGAATCCAGCCTGCTATTTAGTATGTCTGGTAGACAGACGCCAAGGTAGATCCGTATTACTATGCTTCCATTCCAATTTGACTGTTTGTATATATATATATATATATATATGTGAGAATTCATTCAAAAAGACGTATGTATAGTTGGCATAATCACATTCGATGAAAAGTGGTGTTGTTATCACAACACCTCTGCCTACCCCTTCGGGGAATACACGGGGAACATACATACATATGTTCACGTCTGTGGCGAAGCGGTAGGCATAGTTACTGTAATAACAGCACCCACTTTTCACCGAAGATTCTCCTTAGACAGAAATCTGATTACATTGTTTTTACCTACAAACTAATTTCTCTGTTGATAAACAGTAAACCTTAACACAACGGGATAAGGTTGAATTCATAACTCAATATCTAATCTTATACTCGGGCCTAAATACAGAAGTAAGTTTATCTGTAAATAATCAGAGTGTTATCTGGTATTTCGTTAATTATTGCCTTCAAATGTGATTGTAGTGGTCAACCTTCAGCTGAAATTATGAAGATTCTCGCACACACAGATTAAAAAATCTGATGAGTGGCGCCATCTTTGGGAAAACAAGGAGGAATTGAAAAATGCACTGGTACCCCAGGAACAGAAAATGTGGGAGTCAGAACAAAAGATGCGAATATACATACATACATATGCTCACGCCTGTATTCCCCGAAGGGGTAGGCAGAGGTGTTGTTATCACAACACCCACTTTTCACCGAATTTGATTATGTGCCAATGTGACAGATGGTGAGTCTATCGCCGTCTCAGGCACTATACATACGTTTTTGAATTACTTCTCAGAAATATGCAGGTTTCCTCACGATGTTTTCCTTCACCGTAAAGCACGTGGTGTGAAAATCACTGTACATAAGTTTTTTAGAAAAACTCATTGGTACAGGCCCCGCTGGGATTCGAACTTGCGTCGTTTGCGTAGCAGGCGTATGGGAAGATGAACTCATAAAGTCGTGGGGATGACCTGGTCTAGGACAGCCCTCGATAGAGTCCACTGGAAGGGTTTGGAGGAGGCAAACGGACCCAGCTACTGATGTCGGCTCATCTTGAACCCTATTCGAAGTGTGTGAATTGTAACTTCTTGTTTGTATCCGAAATAAAAGCTTAATTATTATTAGCTGTGCCCCGCGGTTTTATCCATGCAGAGTTAATTTCATGTGTGACCTGCGGAACCCTAATGTTTTTTTATAAGTAGCCTAATTTACTCCTTGAAACTAATATTATAGTATAAAAGTACTTTGAACATGGAAGTTGAAATTGCGGCCCTTGAGATGTTCTAAAATCCCTCATAATGATCTAAACGCAGAAAGATTTTTAAAAAGTAGAATGTTTCCACAGACACTAGAGTATTGACATTGATCCACAGAGCTCCAAGAGCATATCCATAGATAAACATGAAAACGACTATAAATCCTAAAATTCAAAAGTCTTTATTTGATTAGACTTCTTATAAAGTACTTTCAATTCGTCAGGAGGACACAAAAATACATTATACAGGATTATAAATGTTACCACCGGGTTCGGAAGGTTGGTGTTGTTGAGAAGAACGACAAGAAATTCAACAATTACTCTTTTAAAAAAATATTATACAATGTTATTGGTTACAGTATTTATATCTCATGAATATAAGCCCATGGACACAGTTCCAATGCTCAATTGTCAAAAATAATAACTAAAATATTACAAATATTTATTGAGAATGGCAAATTCCAGCCAGTTAATATATTTTATATACACTACGTAATAAAACTATCACGGCAATAAGAGCTCATAGTAGGGCCCCAATCAAGTACTCACCTTATACTGTATACCGAGTTGAGCAAATATATAATTATCCTGTATACTGTCGAGGAACTTGGAGAGGCACCAGAAGGAGTCAGCCTCGATGACATCACGCTGGGCTTCGGTCAGCTTGTCTAGGGGGAAGTTATCCAGCTCTTCGCCGGGGACAGCCTCCTGCAGGAACACCATGAAGAATGGCGTCACCAGGTCATTGATGCCCTGGACGTACCCCGAGGCCGGGTGGCGGATCGCCCAGATGTACAGGATACGCTCGAACATTACCTGAGGACAAGGCATTATTACTATGGAACTCTTTTCCCTGGTGATGGCCAATGTGGACAAATCATTATTTTTATTGTTTGGAACCCAAACCGGAAAACGGGACCCTATTACTAAAATCCTGCTGTCTGTCTGATAGTTAAACAGTTGATATTTTATGATGTATCTGTATCTATGAATATTTAGCGGTGAATAAATAAAATAGTTAATACAACAGACAAGAATTTTTTGTCGTTTTTATTTTATTTATTTATTTACATACATACACTATCATTACAGGTTAACCTAAGGTGATAGTGTAGCTTCACCCAATAGCCAGGGTCTAAGAATATGGCTATGGTATCCCCTGCCTGTCGTAAGAGGCGACTAGGCGGGGGCCGGAGGGCCTGCTGGCGGTGGTCGGGGTGGGAGCTTTGACCACCGGCGCGGGCCTGGGAAGGTGGCTCGCGCTGCCTTGCACAGCGAGGTCTCCAGGGGCGGCGTCACACCTGCCCCGGGGATGTGCCCCGGCAAAGTGTGGGGGGACACCGGTGCGTTCTATCAGAGTACCCGGAGTCCCCCCTGAGCACTGAGGATGGCCACCGGGGGGGTTTTAGTGCGGTAAAAATCACACATACCCCGATCTGCCTCTCCCAGGGCGGTCGGGGACCTTTCGAAGGTTCCCCCTCGTGAACACAAAAAAAAAAAAAAAAAATACACTAAACAACATAAGTCTATTTATTCACTCACTACGTTATATGTAGCCTTCATGAAGTTGTTCAGAGAACAAGAAAATATGTCTATATGAGTAGCGACTGTGTTGATAATAGTACGCACTTGGTCGATTTATGACTGGAAAATAGTAAAGGGGTCAATCCTATTGCCATAAGCCGGGCACTAACCCACACTTCTGGCTCTTTCTGGGAAATTTCAAATGGAAAAACCCAATTTTTTTTTTTAAACAAACAAATCCGAATCTTTACCTTTAAAATATTATTAAGTCACGCGGTATCATCCAGTTCCCGTGGGAGTATGGGGATAAAATATAGCCTATGTTACTTGCTGATGAGAGCTATCCATGGCTGATAGAATTTTCAAGATCGGTCTGGACTTTTTCAGCCAATTCGTTACAAACATACTAACATACATCTTCCCTTTTTATAATATTAGTATAGATAGATAGTTAATCATAGTGACCTGCACAGTAATCTGCTGGAAAAGTGCGACGAGGGGGCTCATCCGAGGGATGTCAATGTGTATCTGTCGGTAGGTGTCGTCGTCCCTCTCGGCGTCATAGTACTGCCGTACCAAGTGCTTGTAGTCTGCTCGCTTGCGGTCCAGCGTCTCCGCACGACGCTCCGTGTTGGCTGGTAAGTACCCCGCTAGCAGACGCCAGGTGATCGCACGTGCCTGCACAAGTATACATACATATGCTCACGCCTGTATCCAGACAGAGACAGAGGTGTTGTAATAACAACACTTTTCACCGAATATGATTTAGTGCCCATGTGTCTATCCACTTCTCAGACATATGCAGGTTTCCTCACGCTTTTTTAGAATAATTCATTGGCCCTGCTGGTATTTGAACTTGCGTTGCTTGCATAGTAGGCGGATGCTCAAACCAAGGCCACCATGACCTCTGCAGTATACATTATATTAGCACAAATCCACATCTGTGCCCAAGTATAAGTTTTAACGTGTTTTTATGTTGACAATATTGCTTGCATATATTCCACATTTTGTATGGGAATGTTAAAAGGTGCCCCAGGTGGGAAGTGTGGGAAGTTTTACATCTCTATACAAAAAAAAATAACAAATCTTTCTATACTCTAAATTTAACTGTGTCCAGACTGTATAATTACACAAGGATTAATCTATGTCTGTGGAGTCTGCCATGATTGGACAAACATGTTGGCAAACTTAACGCATTCACTGCTAACAACACATCTGTAGGTATAAAAAGTCCACTTTGGGAGAATCACAATGTGATTCATCATAGATTTGGCAATTCATATTATGATTCTAGAATGATTAATATTTCGCAATTCACCTGTTTCTGTTCTACTTTCCTATGAAGAATTCTAAAATGTTCCACAAAATATGAATTAGCTTTTGTGACAAATAGCATCATAAAAAGTTAGTTAGGGACTAACATCTACTATCATTGTAATCATACAATCAATAAATTGCAGCTAAGTGACATTTCAATGATGAATCATACACAGATCACATTATGATTAGTCCAAAGTGGCCTTTTTGACCTACTGTGCATTCAACAGTGAGCCAATTTACGAAGAAAATGCATAGTTAGTAGTGAATGTGTTAATCTAATACCTTTAAACAAGCAATTCTTGTGTAAAAAATAATCATCTCACTGAAAAGGCTGCACCTATTTTCATGAAATTTAGTTTACAAATTGATCTAGCTAGTTTTAATTTTAAGAAAATGTCAAAAAAAGATCATAGTTTGGTCATCGAGGCATATGACATTACATCTTGAATACATAGTACCTTGATAAAATTCTATTGTCACAATATTTGTAACTAGACGCCTACTAATTGTGAGTTTGGCCAATTTTTATAAAGATCTGGGAATAGAACACAAACAATTTTCATACCCCTTAACGATAAGGGTGGTAATCCCAAATATATGTTAAGCAAAACAATTTATGACAAGCACAACTAGGTTTCATATAAACTTTTATCTTGAGGCAGCGAGCTCTTCAGCCCTTAGCAACCATAGCCTATAACTACATCATCGTTGGAGCTAGATATTTTACGACTTCAACATAGTGATATATTCATAAAACCCTACAACTTCTGGAAGACAACTGTTCCTTTTTCAACACCCTGTATAGTCAAATGTTAACAGAAATATGCCAAACTTAGTACCTTGACTGGAATGCCGGACCAGCTGAGCTGCTTCAGCTCGTCGAGATCAATGACCGAGTTGTCGTGCAGCTGCTGGAAGCGCTCCAGCTTAGACTCACTGCTCTCTTCACGCGACGTCAGCGCCGACAGCCTCACCGCCCGCGGCCGCCCCGGGTAGTGCCGCAAGCCCCCGCTCCCCCCCGCACGCCTCCCCTCATTTTCCTTCACCTCTACTTTCGACTTCACACTCTCTACATTCACTTCACTCTTGTTTACATTCTTACTACTATTTCTATGCGAATTGATAACGTTCAAAGCCGCCGTCTGCGATATGGCTTTAGATATCCTCGTCTCCGCGATGCCTGAAATGATTTCGTCGTCACCCAGGTCCCAAGCGTCGTTCACCGACGCCTGGAATTGTTGGTACGATGATCCAGACATAACCTCGCTTTGTTTGACCCTCTGACACGGCCTGCCTGGGATCGCGCGCTGTGGTGCCCTCCAAAATGTGTCAGGTAACCCGTTCTTGTCATATTCGGGTTGGTAACTTTCCATAATCATTTACAGCTACAAACATTCTAGATCACTTTAGTAGAACAACAAAATATTATTACACAGAAAATAGTTGATATGACATATCACTGGTCATCAGACATAAGTCAAAGACAAAACTAATGTTACCAGCATCGAATGCTTAGCCAGCGCAACAACGCACATAATAAAATCTAAAACCACAGCTTACCTCATTTCCAAGTTGAATTTTGCAGACTGAATGTAATTTATCACGATAATATAAATTATTGAACGCTTTTTTGGCTAAAAATACACTAAAATTACTGAACAGATAAAATATATAAGACTAACGGTAAACCTCAGATTATAAAAATTCTTTGAACGGTAAATAAGCTTTTTTGCTCGCTACCTTATTTAAAATTGTTAGAATATATTAATAACGTTTATGGTCTTTATTAAAAATATAAAATTCATTGGAATAATATTTATTTGTCATATTATTTAACAGTTAGTAGAAGGGAAACGAAAAATATTTTTTGATTTTGTAAATATTGTTTAAATATTTGAATGTAAATGTCAATTATTTACAAAAATACTAAAGAAAATATTAAACGGAGTGCCTAAAGAAAATATTTTACTCCGCTTGCCATACCTGATTGATCAAACAACTTTGAATTCGTTTCCATGGTAAATATAAAAATTTATTGGGTGGTGATGAAATTTTCATTTTGTGCGTAATGGCTAGCTCAAATAATGAGGCTGAAAACACATCGATGTTTATACAGAGAAGTGAATCAAGAAAAGCAAAGAGCCCGGATCATTCACCGCGGAAGGTCTCAACGGTGAAGGCTAACAAGCCTGCAGAAATAACCGTGAAGGATTTCTTTGATTTTATGAAGACTGCTTATCAAGTATACGAGCACTTGGAGGTAGACGAAGATGAGAATTTAAAGATAAATTGGGAAGAATTGACCAAGCTAACGGTGATCAACCACGTAATAGAGCAACAGGAGCGAGATTTACTCGTTCAGACTGCCTTCGCCGAACAGAAGCCTATTATTAGCAAGAGCGACACATCTATTGAGAAAAAAAATTATGAAATAGCGAAAATTGAAAAGAGATTCAGTTGTAGCGAGATTGAGGGTAATGCCTGTTATTTTTTAAATGTCGAAGTGGGTAGAAGAATATTTTTTTGTATTTGCATCGAGCATTTTCCATGTCCGATCGAGTTAGACAAATACGTTCTCTTAAAAAAAATCAACCAAAATAAAATAAAAAATTGAATTTCGAGATATACATTTTAAAGGATTTGGGAGAATACTAACGTCACATTTTTTCTTATATATATTTCTTTGGTGTAATAGTGCCATCTAGTGTCGCTACTACAAAACTCATTGTTTTAGGAAGAGGACGCAGGAAATCCTTGCCACCTGAAGCAAGAGTGGAAATGCTTGGGGTTTGGACGGAAGCTAATTTAAATTGTAAATTGAATGATGTGAGTACCCTTCTCATTAGAAATGAATATCACACAAAGTTAATAAATAGATAGGATCACTAGTTATCAAAGAATTTTCAAGTATTTCCAACAGATGGCGTTAAAATCACGTAATGTTTTCAGATAATAAACGAAGGAATTTTGGACTCAATTTTGCCGTATCTTGTGGGTTATAAAAAGCCATCGAAAACAACCAGTGTTTACGCTCCTATCATAAAAAAAGTACCATCTAGTACTACACCTGATGTCAAAAAGCCTGCGAGTTTTGGAGGTATGAATTAAAGTTATTGTGTTAGTCGAGAGATGGAGCTATTGTCGACTGTGATACTGTGATCGTATTATTAAACTAGCCTGCCCCGCGGTTTTTCCTGCGTTGAGTTAATTTCATAAATGGCTTAATTTCTCGGTATCCTAATTTTTTATAAGCCTAAATTACTCTTTATATCATCAGCCGAAAAAGTTCCATTAAAATCGGTCCAACCGTTATCGCAGAGATTAGCCGGAACAAACAGACAGATAAACAAAACATAAAAAAAATATTTTTTGAGGTTCGTATTATTTCATATGTATTTATTGAAAGCTATATATAAAATTACAAAGACGGATTTAAATTTTATTAACTGTATAGATTAATCGCCGCTATTAAAATGTTATAAATTTAGTTTAAAGAAAATATTATAGGTGGGTACATTGTAGGTTTCATTGTAATTTATTATTTTAGGATTCCTAAATGAAAAGGAGTCCCGAGATCGCCTTGGGAGGCGTAAATCTTCAGTAATTGCGGCGCAAGAAAAAGTCCAGGGTCTTAAACATGAGTAAGTTCAATAATTGTAGTCTTTTGATAATTATTTAACCATAAGAACATAATGTTTATAAAATTTGACACATCAGTAATATCCGATATGGTCTAGTGGCTAGGATACCTGGCTCTCACCCAGGAGGCTCGGGTTCGATTCCCGGTATCGGAATAAGTAAGTATTTCCATGTTTTGTATTTTATTTATTTATTGCATGTTTCTTATATCATTCTTTTCTAATTGTGTGAAATAAATTCTTATTATAACTTATAACTAACAACCCTGTTAGATCATACCAATGTGAGAAGCACTACATATTTATACTTATGTGCAGTTATTTCACACCACGTGCTTTACGGTGAAGGAAAACATCGTGAGGAAACCTGCATATGTCTGAGAATTACTCAAAGACGTATGTATACATACGCCTGAGACGTATACGTGCCTGAGACGGCGATGGACTAACCATCTGTCACGTCGACACTTAGGTAATCATCTTGTGTGAAAAGTGGGTGTTGTTATTACAACACCTTTGCTTCCCCTTCGGAGAATACAGGCATGAGCATATATGTATGTATGTGTTTCTTATTATTCATTGTTCAAAGTACAAAGTTTAAAATATCATAATTTGATTAGACTTCTTACAAAGTACTTTCAAATCTTCAGAAGGACACAAAAATACATTACACATATATGCTCACGCCTGTATCCCATGGGGGTAGGCAGAGACCACCGTTTGCCACATGCTACGATCCTTACATACTTTTTCGCTTCATCCACATTCATGCACCTCTTCATACACTTTCTTCGGTTACGAGTGCATCGAATTTGACCTTTCTGAAAAATACTATTAATTTGGTCATAGTAGTTGTTCCTTGGACGCCCTCTACCGACACTTCCGCTCACATTCGCTCTTAAATTTCTTTTGTTAATCTCCTTTCACTCATCCTTTCGATATGTCCAAACCATCTCAATATACTTTTTTCAATTCTGGTCACCACATCATTCTTCAACTTGCAACTGTCTCTTATCACACTATTTTTGATTCGATCTACAATGGTGACCCCACACATACTTCGTATCGAACGCATTTCCACCGCATTCACTCTACTTTCTTCTGCCAAACTCAACATTCACTTCCATACATCAGAGTAGGTACTAGCACCCCGTTATGAATGGCCAGGCGCGCTTTTTTGTTACTGACTGGCCACTCATCACGGCGTGCAGGGCACCATTTACCCTGTTTCCCCCAGACACTCTCCTTTAAATATCACTATGGCATTTACCATCTCTTGCAAACACACTTCCCAAATACATTATACATGATTATAATTGTTACCACCGGGTTCGGAAGGTTGCTTTTGTTGAGAAGAACCGGGCAAGAAACTCAACAATTACATAAGTAATAATATATACTGTGAAATGTATGTTTTTTTTTAAAGTGGTGACGTGGAAATTCATGTCTGCGATGAAGTGAAGGGGCTGAAAAAGGATTTCAGGTGCCCGCAAAAACTACTTGTATCCAAGATGGGGTACTTTGCTGACGTCACCTCCGGCCAGCGACTGGAGGATATGGACATATCCGTACATTGTGATATACAAGTATCTATTCTATATTTCACTTGTGGTGTGAACGCGATATATTCACATTCAAAAATATATACTGCCGCCAGATTACTAAAACAACTTTTATAACTTTTTGAATCGTTATACCTCAGAAACGGTGGCTCGTAAGAAAAAAAGTATTAGTACATTTTTTATAGATAATTTTATGATCTACAATTTTTGTCTGAAGTACTTTGATGATAAAACTTATCGTTTTGCTGAAAATCTCGAAAAACAATTTTTTTTGACCTTTGACCTTGAATATTTTTTTCCATACACGGGAATGATGGGGAACTTCTCTTAGACATTGTTTATAATTATGTTTTGAACAACTTCTCTGAATTACAGCTTGTTGGGACTTTATGTAACTTCGAATGTCTAAATTGACCGGACTATTTATGTAAAAAAATTTAGATTTTTTTTTTATCATAACAAAAAAACCGGTTTTTTTTACCTACAAATCTGAGTCATATTTTCCTATCAACTTCTAGAACTGAAAACTATGTCCACGGCTATCTACCTACACATTTGCAGAAAATGTGTGTTTCTACAAATAATAGCTTGGGATATATTTTTAAGCATAAAATTAAATCGGGTGAAGTCGATAAAATATACAAAAACTAAATGTAGGTAAGTAGGTGGGTATGTCATTATCGTAACAACATCATCGTGTGTAGATATTCGACTGGCTGATGCGTTGGGTGAAGAGGGATACCATCCTGGTGGCGGACTGGCCGCTATTGGACCCCCACAATGTCATCCCCATCCTCGTGTCAGCCTCCTTCCTACAGGTAAATATCACAAAATCACAGTACACAGCATAAGTGGCAATTGCTGACAGTCATAACCTTTTTCTGGTAGCTCAGTACCAAAAGTGTATGTACGTAACGTACAATTATTTATTTACAATCTATATCTATACATATATACAGATAAATAAAATTAAAGTGACCGATTTTAATAGGACTTTCACTGGCAGATAGTTAATGTTACGAGGGGTAACTTAAACTACATTGATACATACATATGCTCACGCCTGTATTCCCCGAAGGGGTAGGCAGAGGTGTTGTAATCACAACACCCACTTTCCACCGAAGATGATTAAGTGCCAACGTGACAGATGGTGAGTCCATCGCCGTCTCAAGCACTATAAATACGTCTTTGAATTACTTCTCAGACATATGCAGGTTTCCTCACAATGTTGTCCTTCACCGTAAAGCACGTGGTGCGAATTCACTGTACATAAGTTTTTTACAAAAACTCATTGGTACAGGCGACTGTTCAAAGCCACCACGGCTCTAAAAAATCGTAAAAATGTATAATCTAAAAACTTGGACCTCTCCCAAATTAATAGAAAAATTAAATGTGTCTGTTAGATGGAGCCGTTGCTGCACGATTGCTTGATCTACTGCCACGCATACATGAACGACATCGTCAAAACTTCCACCAATTTGGCCTGCCTCAGTGACGCCTTGCTTACCAGGTATATATATGATTCATAAAAAAAAATATGCTCACGCCATCCCAGAAGGGTCCGCGAAGGGGTAAGCAGAGGTGTTGTAACAACACCCTCATTGCACCGAATATGATCGGTCGCAAGTTTTGCTGAAGAACACGAGGTGCTTTGTTTGATCCCTGAGTCGGGCAAAGTGTTATTGGGTTTTTCCTAGTAATTCCCAGTAACAACACGAATTCTCGATTTGTGGCAATAGTGGCAAATTATTTGTCGTTTATAATTGTTATAAACGATAAAAAAATGATACTACTTAAAACTTCATTTTCGTTACAATTTTCGTTCGTTTGCGAAGTTTCGTTCGAAGAGAAAAAGAGTAGACCCCCGATGTCGTTCGGAACAACATATCCAGCGGTATAATAGGAGAATACTGTGTTGTTTAGATTAGCAGCAATGTATACGAACGTGGAGTTGGAGGCGATCCGCGACCGCAAGGACAAGATCCAGTCGCGGTTGTTCTGCAAGATGATCCTCTCGCTGGCCGAGCCTGTGCCCGAGACCCTCCGGGGACACTACTCCACGCTCGGCACGCTCTTCAAATGCACCAAGTATGTTAAACTATCTTGTGACAATTGCTTTAATTTACAGATGGTCTTTTGCCATAGTGTTACTACCTTGTGTGATTGACGGCGATAATGGAGTCATTTAAAACTATCATCATCTCCCTGACCTTACATTGTTGGGTTCACCTGATTTTTATACGAAGCGACTGTCATCTGACCTTCGCAGCCCGTTTGACTGACGTGTAATGATTGCCAAAGACGATAAATTGGCAACCGGGACCGACGGCTTAACATGCTCTCCGAGGCACGAAGGAAACTCTGTCGGTCACCCGTCCAATTACTGGCTAGGATTAGGGATGCTTAACTTCGCTGACCGAATGATATGCTACAGCTATGGCATTTACGAAAAAGTATTTGATAAAGTGTTCGGATTTGTGATTATATATAGAAATATTTGGGAAAGTGTCCTTGTTGAGGAATGGTAGGGGGGAAATTGTTTACTATGTCGCGGCCAGGGGTAAGCAGAGGTATACTTGTCTTATAGTACACCCACATTTCTCTAGTTATGTTTAATATGTAATAGATGGCGAGCCTTTTGCCATAACTTGCGCAGTGCGCCCTAATACTGACTTGGGATTGTTATTAGGACATTACAGAAAACAAAAGTTCAATAACTTAATGGGATCGAACCCATGACCTTGTGAACAACGGCGTATTTGGTAATTATTTAACAGAAATATGTTCGAACTTTGATCAAACAACTAGCGAATGTAGGAATACTGCAAATCAACAGAAACCAGATTTTTTTTTGTCGAAAAATTGAACGCACCGAGCCGTGGTAACCCATTGGCTTGAGTGATCCTGAACCACGTGCTATGATCGCTATACTGTGTGTATGAAAGGAGCTACGAAGGTCAGGTGGCAGTAGCTTCGTATATAGATCAGGTTGAATCAAGTGCCGACCACAACAATACATGGGATAAGGTCAGGGTCATGATGATGATGATGATGATGATGTTGACTATGTCTTTTAGGTGCAACAAGCTGCTTGGGCGACATATAGCTGAGCAGGTGCCATGCCAACCCGCCAGCATGAGGATCGATTGTCGGGGGAACGTCATCTCAACACACACCAAGTACTGAATTCCTTTCAAATTGACTGTTTGAATGGTGACGTCGCTGTCCACCTTTAGTGATGACGTGCTTGATTTGAAACCAGCTTTGGCGAGTTCCACCAACCAAAACATTTTAAGATATTACGTCAAGTTATGCAAAGGTTTCAATTCCTCTCTAGTGTAATGGTTTTTAACTAGGTAATCTTCTCAGTCGATACTCTCTTGTCAGAGCGGTCATGGTCTTCATGTAGTTTTAAGGTCAGTAGCAGCTGTCACTTTGCTTTATCATAGCTATCTATCTTTCTTGACCGTCATCCTTGAGCATTGGTGCACCGCCAACCACCGATTTGACCTGGTATGACTCCGTATAGGGGACCTCCCGCGTGCTCTGGTGCCTACCAGTTTACCCTGCACAGGAAAGCGTTCTGTGGAGGTGTTATTCCACCGAGACATTAATATAATCAAAAAAATCTATATTTTCCGTCTACCTTCAAAAGAAAGTTTGAAACTTATTTTCACAATACATAATGCAGGGACTGGCTTTTTAAGACCCGAGCATTTTTCGCTACATAAGAATTTTCATTCTACAACTAGATTGGTTAGTAAGTAGGTAAATATTTCTGAGTTCAGTGTTAAAAAATCATTTCTTTGTGCCAGGGACGTGAATTGGAGCCTGAACGAGTACATAACCTGGCTGTACGGCGAACTACGCTCATGGCGCCGCGTGTACTGGCGTCTGTGGGCTGACTGCCACTTCCTACGGTGCCAGCTCTGCGACAGCTACTTCCCTGCCTACCAGGTAAGCATTATACAATAGAGCATTTAAAAGGATTGCTCGTTGTTCCACGCCCAAATAGCGTCAAACTCTACTAGTCGTTCACCATACTGTTACTCGTTTGGAATATCGGTTGGTATGAGGCAATTAGGATATTAAGCTACTAAAGAATAAGACATCATGATCCACACTGCATAAGTTCACTCACCGTGAGCAGATGCGATGAGACAACCACTGCTAGACATAGGCCTGGTTCCATAGACCGCGATTTTGGGCTGACTGCATCCAATGGCTGCCCGCGATCCTTAGAAGTTCATAGGTCTATCTAGGGAGTCGTTCGAAGCTTGGAATATTTCAACCTAGATATAGATTTTACTAGAACTAGTTGAAAGTCCAGGGAACTTACTCTAATTCAAACTAATACGAAGTTTCGGTTCAAGAACGCAAATTTCCTACCACGGTTCTTATTCCGTCTAAACTTACGTTCAAACTTTGATCCCTCGAATTTTTCTGACGTAAAAGCGAACGAAAATTTGAGTTTGACAAAAAGATATTGAAACTTGGTTTGATTTACGAAGTTTCGAAAGAAAGTAGACCGATTTACGAAGTTTCGTTTTCAGAGAAAGAGAGTAGACCGATTTACGAAGTTTACTTTTCGCCTTTCGGAGAAGAGAGACCGCCAGATACAAAACCTTGTTCCATGTGTATAGATGGAATGGTGTTCCCACCACGAGCAGCCGGCGCACATGTTCTCTCTGGACGGCAGGCCACCGCTGCCAGCCGGTCGCTACCCTTGCTGTGGAGAGCGAGCCTACCGCTTCGAAACCATCACCAGGAATACTGTGAGTACAATATTACCTGTCACATGCATAATGCGCTCAAAGGTTAGGATATTGGTACGTACACAAAACAACTTCTGACATCAGAGCCTGCTCTTTTAGACATCGTTACTCCTCGTTGATTTTCCTCTGACATTTTACTTAGCCGTAAACGTAATAAAATGTGGCAAGATTTGTGGGCAACTCCACGACCAGATGATATTTTATAAGTCAAATCTGTTTTTAGCCTTATATAGATTGTGAATCCACCACAGATGTGCAAGGTATCTGCTTATCTACCTTCCAAATCTCTAGCCTGGGCTATGTACCCTGATGCTTGAGTTTAAGTTTATTTCGGTATGTTCAGGGTTGTCAATTCCGCGAGCACGTGCCGGACGAGCGACTGCCGTCGGACGCAGCGGTGATGGAGGTGTATTCCCAGTTCCGGGACATCATCACCATGCGCCCTCCACAGCTCATGTTCCCCGAGAGGCTCACCAGGCTCGTCCCAAGGGGTCAGCTTTATAGCACTCACTAGCCAACAGTTGATTTGTTAAAGTAACAATCGTCATTATATATTTTGGGTATGCACTGCACCCGTATTTGGTGGATTAGGTGCCCTTAAGAGTTTTAAGCGCTTAACGAAAATAGTGAAGATCATCATCATCCTCCTGCCCTTATCCCATGCTATTTGGGTTCGGCGTAATGTATTCCTCTCTTCCATTTCTCTCTATCAGCCGTCATATCTGTATTCACTCCCATTCTAGCCATGTCATCTTTCACACAATCCATCCATCGTTTCTTAGGTCTTCCTTTATAAATAGTGAAGATAACTCCGCATAATATGTATTTATGCGCGCTCGCTCCATATAAGACCCAAATAACCACGGTGCATTCAAGGTAAGAGCTCATAAGTCGTGACGGGATCTATAGTTTTATGTATGGTGATGCCTCAGAGCCGGGTGACGATAGCAGCGGTCGACTGCAATGCAAGGAGGTGTTCTGGTGGGAGGGCATCCAGTTGCTGCCGCCGCGCCCCCCACTAGGACTGCTCGGCAAACTCTACACCAGCAACAACAAGTTCAACCGTGAGACCGTGCACTACACAAAGCTATAATTACTTCTTATAACACACACGGTTAGCGAACAAGAGCCAATTGTAACTTAGCGGCTTAAGCCTATTCCATGCTCAAAGTAGAGGTTTTGATATGCCAAAACTAACCTGTGGAATTCAAGCACAACCACCTTGGAGAATGTATTAACACATTTTCCGTCAAAATTCCTTACTTGGGGTGCTGAAGGATGCGACGACGAACCAGAAGAAATACACTATTCTGACTTCGCCGTCATCATGTTGTGAAGGAACCCTAAAGTCTAGCTGTTCATACGGGTGATGTCCCTCGTATATCTTAATGGCTACGGCAACATTCCTTAGCTCTTGGTCGATAACTTGCTGTGGACACTAGGTGTGATGACTTGGTTCTGTAAATATTTTTCTAATATCTTAAAGTAATGAGGTAATATAGTTTTAAGGTAAAATATTGTTCCAATTTCAATCATAATACAGTCAATTATAGCTTATCAAAAATGTCAAAAGGTCACTCGCAATAAAACTTGAAGTGTCAATGTTCAGATTAAACTAGAATGGATTTTAATAATACTCTATCACCATTTCAGCGTATAATTTTGCTATAGGTAATTTTCTTTTCCATGCCACGTCATCACACCAAATCAAAATTAGTGTGAATTACAATCCATCGCTGTACAAACGCTACATAAATTGGCAAGAACATGTAGCAACCATGTACTCACAGACAACTAGTGTTTAGACGCCCATTGGCAACCAATCGGCAACTAGCAACTGCTGTGTACATACACATTTCAAATTGTCTATATAGAGCAGTCTGGCAGCAACTTTAGAGAAGACTACACAAATAATACAAAATTTTAAATTTTCCTTCCCGAGGTAAGTTTTTAAGTATTAACTATCTCATGATATTGATAGACCGGCCATATCAGTCAAGTCAAGACAAACTAAGTGCGGGCTTTCCAATAGAATTTGTACAGAATCATGAAAATGTACGGAAAAAGAAGTCACGCCTATATCTCGCGACCTAAAGGGATCTGCCACACACGGTTGGGAATTACACTGTTATTATACCTGCAGTGCGAACAGTACCTGCTGGTTTCCAGAGAACCTCTAGGAAGTGATAAACTAAATAAACACTACCAATAGGTGAAGATGTGATTCGACCGATTTCGGCCTTAGCGACTGCGTTTACTCCGAAAATTGTCGCTCGTGTGAAAAAGGGTGTACTTACAAATATATTGAGATTTAGGTACTCTTGGTAAGTTCGGCAGAGTGTGAGTGACACCCTCACCGTTGCAAGCGTTGGCTAGTGCCCGCTTACTCGTTAGCCTTGTAATAAACGGGGTGATATCGGTGGGGTGCAGCTAGCGTGCGGCCTGGCTCGGCGCTGGCCACGCGCGGCTCGGCGCAGTCCCTCGCCGCCGCGCCGCCGCCCGCTGACGAACCCGCCACCAAACACGGAGATGATACACCGAAGAAGGTTAGTTGGTTAGGTAGCATTGTGCTGGTTATATGCGTCCCATCTCAACTTAATCCCCCTTATAACAAAGCATGGTTTAACCGAGCCAAGACCCACGGAATAAAACTGGACATAGACATATCCATGCCTTTTGAAATCCATATCACAAAAAGAGATGGAACTACTTTTAAACCGAGGATAAATTAAGCGATGTTATGTGATATAAGGGGGAAATAGCTTAGTGTGTTATTCAAGTCATTCATATTTTATTTACCTACTGTACCGAATATATAAATATAAATATGCCCTGTAAGAATGTATTAGTTTTCATGTATTGGTGAGTGTGTGTATGTGACTATGTAACCTTTTGTGTGACCTTTATGACATAGTTGTGCTGTGTTACACGGTTGGAGGACTGAACAGGGGGCCTACTATCATCGTTATACTTCTACATCTTACTAACTTCTTAGCTTTTACTAAGATTTGAAGTTCTTTTATTAGATGCATTTTACTATGATGGTTCGATACATGCATACGTTAGAAGTATTACATTAATCAAGATAAACCCTGTAAATAAGTGCTTGTTGTAAATATATTAATTTGTTTGATGTGTCAAAAGCTTTTGTAAATATATTAGGTAGTCTCTTTAAATACTTTCATATAGTTTGGTCTACGACTGCATGTATAACTAGTAAAGTAGCATCAAGATAACAGATTGTTGTTTATAATGTTACAAGTTGTTCAGCACTGCGATTGAGCGAATCCCAGCTGTTCAGATCAGCTTTTGTTGTGCTACAAACTGGTTAAAAGCATAGTTCTGAACACGAAGAGCACGTTTAGATTTAGATTTCAAAAAGAACTTGCACTGTCCATCTGTTCTAAAGGTCACGTTAACGAAGGTAGAACTTATAAGCTTTAAAGATTCCCCATCAGTGCGACCTCAGAGCATGTACACTTGTCTTGAACTTTGTATGTCGACGACTTTGGGGGCCTACTCTTATTCTACGAAATACGGAGTTTCGGTTGAAAGTTAGCAAAGTTCCTACCACGTTATATATATTCGTTCTAAAATGACGTCCGAACGTGGTACGAAGAAAACTCTTTGATGTTAGATATCCGAAACATGTTTTTATTAAATTATTTAACGAACGACATTTTGAATTTAAAATACTGAAACTTCGTTTTGATTCTCGTCTGTATGCGAAGTTTCGTTTTCGGAGAAGGGAGTAGACCCCGAGAACTTTCTAGAAGTGGCTTAACACTTTGGTGTGATACGTAAGAAAGGGTCGAGCGGCGCAGCGGGCGACGACCGTGCGGGCTCGGAGGGCGCGTCCTCGGACAGCGAGCCCAGCTCGGGCTCCGCGCGCAGCGACGAGGACGCCGCGCCGCGCCGCCCGCGCCGCACGCCGCGCCCGCGCCCGCACCAGCCCGTGCATGCCCGGTACATACCACACCTACCCCCTACCTACTTACAACTGACGAAGCACCTGTGGGGAGTGTGCATAATCATGCCTGCTCCTAGCAATGGGAAGATCTTCCAGCCAGAGGAGCATCCCAGAACTGCAAACTGCAAGCGCATAGGTACTCAAAGTAACATATCTACATAATAAAAGTTTAATGTCAGACCTAGGGTCTAGGGCTCTAGGTGATGGTCCTTGGTGGACATAATTAAGCAATGATTTTTATAAATACCTTGCTAGGAAAAACCTGATATTCCAATTATGATATGTGTGAGTAGCAGATGTACTACTTGGTGGATCACAGGGTAGCAATAACATAGAGATGTGTCAGACGCGGCAGGGCGGGCGGGCGCGTGTGGGCGGCGGCGGTGTCGGCGCGCAGCAACCAGGACGGCCAGCGCCGCTTCGAGGAGCGCGCCGCTCGCAACATGCGCGCCGCACTCGCCAAGCGCGCGCTCACGCCCACCAACAACAAACCCAAGGCACCACCAGGTACATACCATCATCCACCTGCCCGTTATCATCATCATCATTCTTCAGCCCACATGCGCCCACAGACGGGTAACGATAAACCTTCAGCGTTTTACGCCACTGTTCTCTCACTCTCTCACTCGCTCCTGATTTGGTCTCGACTACAAGCTTCCAAACCAGGCGACTCTCCTGTCCGTATAAAAAGTTATTTGTGGGCATATCTCTCTATCAGGCGTCATACCTCCATTTACTACCTGTCAAGCCATATCATCTTTCACACAATTCTTTCAGGCATCTTTTCTTGGGTCTCCCTCTCAAATTGCATCGCAGTACAAATCATCAGACTTAAGCCAATAGCTGCGTCTGTTCCATCTTTCTGGCACCTCAATGGCAGCCGGTGACGATGCTGCTCAGTAAGAGGTGGCAGAAGTACCCCAATCTCCAAAAAATGTCCTTGCATCGGTTATGGTTAATCATTTGCTGTGTTTGCAGTTGAAATGGCAGATAGGCTCCGCGAGTTCGCACGTCATTCTCCCAAAGGTCCAACGTTAAATATACTGTAACAGTACCCCTATCACGGGTTTGCAACCGTTTCCGTAATCTATACTCGCTAGCGTCTCCGCCGAATAGTATGAGAAATTGTGTAGCGACTCCCAGCGGTGACGTGAAGTGACTAAAATATCTCATACTATTCGGCGGAGACGCTAGCGAGTATAGTTTACGAAAACGGTGGCTAACTCGTGATACTGAAAGCCATCTGACTATAAGCCATCTTAATCAATAGCAATTTAGAGACGATCAATCTCCTACTCCAGGCACAGCGCCTTTATGCTCGTAATTTGTTTTGTGCAGGCGGCGTATACGCACGCTTGGAGGCGGAGTGGCGCGAGCGCACAGGGCGCCGTCCCCCGCCGCCGCGGCCTCGTCCTCACCAACCCAAATACAAGTAGACAATATACACGCACTACATGTGACTTTTATTTACCCGACCCTAACCCTGGTAAGTGTTTTAACAGTTGAAAATACCGCTACTTTCCGCCATTTTGTCTCTTGTCGCTACGACAGCCAATGACAGTGCAGCGAGGTTGTTGATCTAATGGCATCTATATGCATGGCCGCGCCACAAACTTGTCAAAAGTACCAGGGGAACATTATCCTGGAGGAGGTCATTCCACTCCCAGTTACCCAATCGCCAATGGCAGTGCAGCAAATTTGACGTGTTGGCCAAATAAATTCGGTGATTGAAGGATAGATGGCGTTAGTAGACACAACGAAGACGTAGACACAACATGTTAAAACTTTTGCTCTCCTAATACTTTCAAGCTAATAGAGTCGATTAGGGGCGCGGCACTAGTTGCACCTGTGGCTTGCACTGTTAACGGATCAAAGTTCAAAATGTTTTGCATCAATCAAAATAGACTCTGCAGATATATTTTTATTGAATAAAAACTTTATTATAGATACAGTACTTAAAACTAATTACATGTAGAAAACTTAGCCCATATCAATTGTCTTTTTTTGGATCGTGCTATTAAGGCTGAGTAAATAAGTAAGTACTTAATAAGCTTGTCAGTCAAGCTCACGGGTAGAAGTATATTATTTTTTTTGAAATCCAGTTTTAGTCTTTGCCATACCGAAGTAATTTCGGCTGCCGATTTGAACCGGTTTATCGCCAGTGCCGTAATCAGAAGCAGAATTAACCGGTTAATTTGATAGTTATGTATGACGTGTGTTTTATCTTTGTGCTGGCACCGTTTCGTGTGGGCTATCGCCATCTCGCTTGTGATTGGTCCTCAATTACTGTAATTAATTAATTAATTGCGAGACGACGCCTAAACACATATTAAAAGTACCAAGGGAACATACACCTAGAGGAAACCATTGACCAATAGCAGAGTAGAAATCTTGTTATTGGTCCGATGATACAATTAATTCAACGATTTTCTGATAGATGGCGTAAGTAGTCACAAAATGCCTTCAAACTTCTGCTGTCTTGGTACTTTTAGGGTGCGTCGATGTATTGTTTGTTCCACACTCGAAAGGTCAAAGATCAAAATTATCGCGTAGATAAATAAATTATCATAATTCTAGCACCTTGTTTTAATTTCATTAAAACATATTATTAAAGCCAGATATTCATTAGTTTTGGGACTTCTGAATCAAATGAGATTGTGTATGCGAATATGTCAATTAAAATAAAAATCAAATTGGATATTCAACTTTGAGACATAAATTAAAAGTGTAGTCGCTCGTAGTGTATTTTTGCTCTGATGCTCAGATGTTTTACACGACCAATACGGTGGTCCACGTCCAAAGAATCCGTCTTAATGTCTCTTATTACGTCTTTATCTCTTGCGTTTAATCTAATTAATCAATTACTCACAGGCGACGCCTAAACACATGTTGAGCGTACCAGGGTAACATATTCCTGGAGGAGGCCATTCCACTCCCTGTTTATAATTGACCAATGGCAGTGCTGCATGCTTATAATTTGTGCAACTGCCATATAAATTCAACGAGTTAAGGATAGATGGCGCAACGTATACACAAAATGTGTTCGAAGATCTGCTGTCCTGGTACTTTCAATCAGCTAGAGTCGAATTACGGGTGCGGCAAAAGGTTATGTAGGGGTTATCAATCAAAAATATAACGCTGTAAAATACATAGACAATTTCACAGAGCCAGAGAGTCTACACGTTTAGCGTCGCTAATAAATACGAAGTTCAATCAAACAATAAATTTATTGAAAGGCGACGCCTAAGCGCATATCAAAAGTACCAGGGGAACATAATCTTGGAAGAGGCCATTCAACTCTAGCACTCCCAGTTTACCATTGACCAATAGCAGTGCAGCAAGGTTGTGATTGGTCCAATGGTCATTTAGTTCAAGGATTTTAGGATAGATGGCGCTACATAGACAAAACGTGCTGATACTTCTGCTGTCCAGGTACTTATAAACCATTTAGGGGCGCGACAATAAGTACAACGACCGAAGCATGCTTGCATGCTTAATTCTCAATACCAAGCAGTACGGAATCTAGAAATAAATCGTTCGAAATGACACATTCACCTAGATGCGCGCATCGACAAAATTATTAGCGGCCCTGGCGTCACAATATAAATATTAGCGCACTATGCAGTATGTAAATTGGGTTTAATTAGAATGTTCCACTGCAGACATATAAAAATATAGGATTATCATATAAATCAGTATGATCAGTATAAAAAATAAATACAATTTTTTTCAAATAAAAATGTTTTCTTCATCGAGCGTGAGGGTTTACACTCAAGTTTTGAATATTTAGTGTCAAAAATAACGATTAGTCGATTTGAAGTTTAGAAAAATGTCTGTAAAACATATTACTGACGTATACGCGATCGGTCACAATGTGACACTCCTTACTGACACCACTTCTTGTCTGCTTAGAATCTCGTAGAGGTGTGCGTCTGTGTCAATTTGTCATTTCGATTGAGTGGTGCCCAGATTCCGTACTTCTTGTAATAAGCATATAATATGTACACTGTGCCGGTGAGCTGTACATTTCAAATATTTTTACAGTGGCAACACTTACACTTCAATGGAGCTAACGATCGGATTTACGAAATTTGGTCTAGTTTCCATACTGCATCGTAAGTTTACAAATTAAATATACTGTGAACGAGGTCTACATGATTGTTACAGGTTATCTCGGGGGTTATGCATATCAATTAAAACCCCCCTTACCTACTTACTTTTGAAGTTGGAGCTAAATGTAGAATCAAACTCATTATCAGGCTGCCAATTAATACCGATGCCACGTTATTATATTTTTTATCGTGAAGTCGGTTATTATTTATTTCAATAATATAACCGTCAATGTTTCCTATAATGACGTTGGACTTGTCGAATTGTCAGCTTTCCGGGCGCGCCTTGATACACGTCGAGAGTACCAGGGAATCATAATCCCAGAAGAGGTCTTTCCACTCCCACTTTACTATCAACCAATGGCAATGCAGCGAGCTTGCGATTGGTCCGATGATCACATAAATTCAAAGATATTCGGATAGATGGCGCTACGAAATAAAATGTGTCGATATTCCTGCTGTCCTAGTACTTTGAAACTGTTTACAGGCGCGGCGAAAAGTATCTACGTAAACAAGTTGATGGTGTCAAAGGTTATCAATCAAACTAAACTTATTCTAGATAAGCATTGTTAATAGAACGAGTACCTTTGAATGCGCACTAGAAATTTTATAAGTCTGACTCTCTCTATATGTATGGCGCGAGGCGAATAAAAGCAGTATATTTCGCGTTCTTACCGTGTGGCGAAACCTGTAGTAGACGTTTTAGGAACTTATGGATCTGTATTGTATGTCTGCCTAAAGACTTCCTCGAGGACACAAAACGAATGTTTTTGTAGTATACGTAGACCACTTCTAGATCCTTCTAGAAGTTTGGTGCGATCCAACTATGGACTTGATTTGACGTAATGAATGATGATAACAATGACATTAAATTCTGTATTGTATGACCACTCCCCAGTTCATGTTGAAAGTACCAGGGTAGCATAATCCTAGAGGAAGCCTTTCCACTCCCAGTTTAATATCGACCAATGGCAGTGTAGCGAGCTTGTGTTGGACCAACGATCATATAAATTCAAACAGTTTAGGATAGATGGCACTACGCTATCACAAAACGTGCTGTGGAACTTCTGCTGTCCTGGTACTTTAGAGCCGAGATATGGGCGCGTCGTCGATTAAAGTTCGTGTGAGGTTATCAATCAAAATTAACTAACTACGTTAATTGGCATAAATAATCGAAAATGACGAGATGAGCATGCGAACCATGAATAGTAATTTTTTAAGTCTCTCTCTGTCTATATGTATGGCGCGAGGCGAATAAAAAACATGCGTATCTTTACCATTTTTGCTGTGCGCTCATAGCTCGTGACGGAACTTGTAGACAAATTCGCCGTCGAGGTACGAGGCCTTGTGATTGGTCGACGCATTCATTTAAATTCATTTTTTGCATGGCTACGCCACAACACATACCAAAAGTACTAGGGTACCATAATCCAGGAAGAAGCCATTCGACTCTAGCACTCCCAGTTTATCATTGACCAATAGCAGTGCAGTGAGCTTCTTTCAAATAAATTCTACCATTTTAGGATAGATGGCGCTGTATATTACGAAACGTGTTAATACTTCTGTTGTCTTGGTATTTTTATACCGTTTAGGGGCGCGTCATAAAGTAAGAAGTCAGGGGAGGTTGTTGGTTATATCATATTAGTTATTATTATTTAATTTCATTAATTGCACAGCCGCACCTAAAATATGTCAAGAAGAGTACCAGGGGAGCATAATTCTGGAAGAGACTATTCCACTCCCAATTTACCGTTGACCAATAACAAAAGAGCAAGCTTGTGATTGGTCCAATGTTCAAATAAATTCGATTGTTTTAGGAGAGATGGCGCTACGTGGTCGCTACACATTTTCTAGATTCTGCTGTCCTGGTACTTTCAAACAATTAAGGGGCGCGTCAAAAAGCACAAAGACGCCAGCTTGTTGGTTATCTCCATAATTAATAAAAGAAAACTCTATTTATTAATAAGTAGAATGAACACTAGGCTGTGTGTATGGTGTATCAAGAGTTCGTATTTATTTTGTAGTTTTAAAACTAGAATGTGCTCTGAATTTTCTTTATCTTTGGACGCGACCTGTATACGAGAGAGAGCCTGTGATTGGTTGACGATCACTACGATAGTGAAATTCATTCTTTGCAAGGCGACGCCTGAACATATGTCGAGAGTACCAGGGCAGCATAATCCTGAGGGAGACCATTCCACTGCTAGTTTACCTTTGACTAATGGCTGTGCGTTGCTCCAACAAACAAATTAATTCAAAGAGTTTGGGATAGATGGCACTACAATTTTAGAATATTTATTTTAACTACTGCTGTACTGGTATTTTGAATAAGTTAGTTGTTGAAGGATCAAAGGTCAATCCGCAGAGTAGTTAGGTTATGTAAATATATCACTTTGTTGCCATAGTTGTATCATATTAAAAATACTAGTTACGTAGCACTTATTAATCATCTTACTGAGTCATTCTTTAATTACATTCAGTGCAACGGCCGCACCTTAAAGTTGATAAGAGTACGAGGGGAACATAATTCTGGAAGAGGCTATTCCACTCAAATTTTACTGGTGACCAATGGAAATACAGTAAACTTCGATTGGTCCAATGTTCGTACAAATTCAATGATTTTAGGCCAGATGGCGCTAGGTAGTCGCTACACGTGTAGGAGCTTCTGCTGTCCTGGTACTTTCAAATAGTTTAGGGGCGCGTCAAAAAGTATAACCAAGGAGGTTGTTGGTTATATTCATATTAAAACCTAAGAAAACAAAGACCCAGGCAGGCAGTTCAGGCAAAGTGATGTTTCAAGGGTTCCAACCGAAGTGTCAAAGTTACCATCAGTCATTCTTTAATTCCATTCATTTGCACAGCCGCACGTAAAAGACGACAAGAGTCCTAGGGAAACATAATTCTGGAAGAAGCCATTCCACTCCCAATTTACTGTTGAGCAATGGCAATACAGTAAACTTGTGATTGGTCCAATGTTCATATAAATTCAATGATTTTAGGACAGATGGCGCTAGGTAGTCGCTACACGTGTAGGAGCGTCTGCTGTTCTGGTACTTTCAAATCATTTAGGGGCACGTCAAAATGTTTAATCGAGGAGTTTGGTTTGTTGGTTATATTCATATTAAACCTATGAAAACTCAGGCCCAGACTGGCAGCTCAGGCAAAGTGATGTTTCAAGGGCTCCAACCGAAGTGTCAAAGTTACCATCAGTCATTCTTTAATTCCATTCATTTGCACAGCCGCACCTAAAAGACGACAAGTGTACTAGGGAAACATAATTCTGGAGGAGGCTATTCCATTCCTAATTTACTGTTGACCAATAGCAATACAGCAAGCTTGTGATTGGTCCAATGTTCATATAAATTCGATGATTTTAGGACAGATGGCGCTACGTGGTCGCTACATGTGTTGGAGATTATACTGTCCTGGTACTTTCAAATCATTTAGGAGCGCATCAACATTTTTAACTCAGGAGGCAGGTTGTTACATTCATATTAAATCTAAGAAAACTTAGGCCGAGATGTGATGTTTCAAGGGTTTGTATACTTTTTATTTTAAGACTAAAATGATCTGAATGTCTGATCTTTAGCAAAACTTCTAGGAATTTGGTGAGGTATATAAGCACTTTTCTTCTCTATCATTGGTTTCACAACCCTCAATAAAAAAAAGTCGCTTGCTCTTACTTTCGTTTTTCCTTCCGAATCATTCCTTTACCGTCGAATCCCTCCACGCCGATTGTAATTTTTTATCTTTGGACGCGACCATTATACAAGAGAGACTATCACAGTCTATGGTCGACAATGACGATAGTGAAATTCATTAATTGCAAGGCGACGCCTGAACACATGTCGAGAATACCAGGGCAGCATAATCCTTAAGGAGGCCATTCCACTCCTAGTTTTTCCATTGACCAATGGCTATGCAGCGAGGTTATGATTGGTCCAACAAACAAATAAATTCAAAGAGTTTGGGATAGATGGCACTACGTATTCAGAATATTTGTTTGAGCTTCTGCTGTCCTGGTACTTTCAATTCGACCGAGGGGCGCGTCGAATGTTAATTGTTGTAGGATCAAAGATCCAGTCTATTTTGTATTTCATTCATTGCACGGCCGCACCTTAATGATAACAAAAGTACCAGGGGAACATAATTCGGGAAGAGGCCATTCCACTCCCAATTTACTGTGGACCAATAGCAATAAAACAAGCATGTGATTGGTCCAATGTCCATATAAATTCAATGATTTTAGGACAGATGGCGCTACGTGGTCGCTACATGGGTTGGAGCTTATGCTGTCCTGGTACTTTCAAACCATTTAGAGGCGCGTCAAAAAGTAAAAACACACATCAAGCCAAGGTCCATCTGTTTCCAAGGGGTAGTAGGAGATGTATTTACACCCAGCGAACAAAGTGCTAGGGTATTTTTTTCCATAAAATATAATTTTTTTTTTCATCTTTGAATGCTCGTTTTCTGCGCCCTGTCATATAAATCGGCCTACATCGAGCCAGCGATAATTAAAACCAGTGATAACATTCCATTAAATGTTTGTGAACACAGATAGAACAATAAAAGGACAATCAACAGTCGCTCTACTGATGTAGATCGGCTACCAAGGGTAATCAAAATGTAATTTGTAGATTAGTGAGTAGAATTCAGAGTATACTGTAAAATGCCTGTGATAAGTCGATGATTTCATTCATTGCACGGCCGCGCCACAATGTCATGTAAAAAGTACCAGGATAACATATTTCTAGAGGAGGCCATTCAACTCTGGCACTCCTAGTTTGCCATTGACCAATGGCAGTGTAGCTTGCTTATGATTCGTGGAATGGTCATAAAAATTCAACCAGCTTAGGATAGATGGCGCTACGTAGACATAGCATGTCCAACGTGTTGACGTCAGAATCTAGATTCTAATGTGTTAAAGCTTCCTCAAACAAGTGAAAAAGTACCAGGGGTCATGACGGAAAACGCTGGAGGCTAGAAAGAAAGCTGGATCTTTGTTTTATTCAAAGTTTTGCACCGCTTTCGTAAACTATACTCAACATCTAAGCCAAATTATGAAAACGGTAGCAAACTCGTGATATGGGTAGGCTTGACGCGTACACGGCCAATAACCATAGAGAAAGGCCCTGCCGTTATCATCGGCATAGTGCTTTTATCCCATGTTATTCCCATTGACACCCTATGTTTCTCTGTAGGAGCCACTATCTTGATTCACTCCGTTCTAGCTTTACCATCTTCATACTATCCATCGTTTCTTATCCTCTTCCCTTCATAACCAAAATCCTTTTAACAGACTTCAACAAATAGATTTCTGACAAACCATATTATCTTGTAACCAATGTCCGTACCTGGACAAAATACATCTTCACTTTATGTGGATGAAATAAAATATTTGTAATTTTAGTCAAAGATGTTTATTGACGACTTAATACTAGAATCGCAGCCGATGAGGGTACTGGCTGGAGCGGAGACCGAAGGCGGCCTTGAGGTACCCTCGGAGGACCTTCTTGTCTTCGCGCGCGCCGATCGCCTTGATCACCACCTCGTCTACCAGCTTCTGGTCTGACTTGCGCTGTTCTGATGGAACGTATTTCTGGAAACATTAAGTTTAAATGTAAATAGCCCATCTCTATATTCAGTTTAACAGGAGTAAGCAGTGATGTTATCTTACAATGCTGTTCTCAGCGAATATAATTAGGTTCATGACTAATTCAGATCTATTCAGATAAATAAAATTGAAGTGTCTGTTAGTAATTCCAAAATATTTTTTTTTCATTAAGGGAGCGTTCAAGTATTACGTAACGCACTTTTAGAAGATTTTAGGCTTCCCCTCCCCCCACTGTAACGCTTCGTAACGTTTTTCTGTACCCCCCCCGCCCCTCTCTAAACGTTACGTAACACTCAAGTGATCATTTTTACCCTGAAGTCGCAAAAAGTTATGTTATAGTTTTTATTCTTGGTATAGTTTTAATTGCCTTTATATTTTTAATTCGCATATAAGAAGAAATAATGTTACGTAACGTGTTGTAAGAAAGACCCCCTCCCGCCCTATAACGCATCGTAACGTTTTACGAGAAAAATTGCGTTACGTAATACTTGAACACTCCCTAAATGCGTATGAAAATATGTATATATAACAAACCGTATGTTATGTACCGTATGGTACTGACATAAACATTTTTTTTTAAATTTTCTGTGCCCGCCTGTTTGTTCCTGCTAATTGCCGAAACGGTTTTAACGGGACTTTCACTGACGGGTAGCTAATGTTACAAGGACTAACTCTGGCTACTTTTATTTAAAAAAAAAACATCTATTGAACTGCTGAAGCGATTTTGACGTGACTTTCACTGGCATTTTACTGATGGTGCGAGGAATAACTAGTTACTTTTAATTGAGGAATATATTTAAAGTATTAGAAAACAATAAAATTGCTATTACTTATTTTGGTGGTAAAGTGTAGTTGTTAGAGGTTACAAAATGTTCGAATGATATGTGTGACATAAGACAATCACTTATTGTAGTTGTAAATCTAAATATATATAACTCAAAGGTGACAGACTGACTGACTGACATAGTGATCTATCATCCACACAGCCCAAACCACTGGACGGATCGGGCTGAAATTCTTACGACTGTCGGAATTAAATCTACGCGGGTGAAAGCGCAGCGCACAACTAGTTGAAATTATAAAAACTTAACTACCCGAAATACAAATATCATATTAGGGATTTTTTTAATTTATATGTAGCACCAACGGAAGCTCTCTGCCAATATCCGCTTAAAAAGTCTAAACCCTGTCGCAAAACTAAATTTCAAAGCTCACCTCTTTCTTGGTAGCGAAAATATCCTCGCCCTCCTTACGCTTAACCTGCCTCTTGGTGGACTTCTTGTTCTTCTTGAAGTAGTTGTCGTTGAGGTGTTCGGGCAGCTGCCAGGCGCCCAGGTCCAGCCGGGTGGAGGTGCCGATCACATACCGCTGGGGGATGCGGCGCAGCGGGCACGAGTTGAACTGCAAATTACATTTTAATGATAAGTATTATATATAAAAAAAAAAAGCAAAAAAGTTTGCTGTATGTCATAGGTAATTATTTTTCATACATACATATGCTCACGCCTGTGTTCCCCGAACAACACCCACTTTTCACCGAAGATGATTATGTGCCAACTTGACAGATGGTGAGTCCATCGCCTTTTACATACGTCATTGTGATACTTCTCAGAAATATGCAGGTTTCCTCACGATGTTTTCCATCACCGTAAAGCACGTGGTGTGAAATCACTGTACATAAGTCATTTAGAAAAATTCATTGGTACAGGCCCCGCTGGGATCCGAACGTGTGTCGCTTGCGTAGCAGGCGACAGTTCAAACCTCAAGGCCACAACTCTGAATTTTTTTTCATAATTCTAATAATATTCATTCAAAGAACTATACATCTAATGCATTCAATACAGATAAATTACATTGAAAGTGGGTGTTGTAATATCAACAATCGTTGCATGTGGCATATGGTGGTCTCTGCCTAACCCCATAGGATAAGGCGATGCCACATCCACCCAATAGCCAGGGTCTGATATAATATGGCTATGGTATCCCCTGCCTGTCTTAAGAAGCGACTAAAAGGGGGCCGGAGGGGAGCTGCGGGCTCGGGAAGGTGGCAGCGCGACGTGGCTCGCGCTTCCTTGCACAGCGAGTTCTCCAGGGGCGGCATCACAGCTGCCCCGGCAAAGTGTGGGGGGTGCGGTGCGTTCTATCAGAGTACCCGGAGTCTCCCCTGAGCACTGAGGATAGCCACCGGGGGGAGGGGGGTTTTTAGTGAGGTTAAAATCCCACATACCCCGATCAGCCTCTCCCAGGGCGGTCGGGGACTTTTTGAAGGTTTCCCCCTGAAATGAGACTCACAGCAAAAGGTCCAGTGAAGAGCAGCAGGCCGCTGGGAAGCACTCCTAGCAGCACGACCCTCTTGCCAGCGTGGCGGCCGGCCAGCAGGATGCACACGGTGCCGGGTGTCAGGTTGGGTCGCACGCGGCGGACGTGCTTGCTGAACGTCTTGTGGTGCACGCGGGTGCGGATTCTATAAAGACATGTTATTGGCTACAGGTGTCGTCACGAATTATCAGTGGGCCTTGAATGATGGTTGAAGAGGTCAATGGCTGGCATTCACGTCATACTTGTGAACAGGTGCTGCTTGTGGGGGCTGGTCATCTCAAGCTACGCATTTAGTTATAAGTAGATGTACTGGAATTTTAGTTATGTTATTTTTTATCGACATTTGTGCATTGGAGCATTGTCCATGAGATTACGTTTCTTAAATTATTTATTTTGTATTCTTTAAATTGTATAATATTTTTGAAAAGAGTAATTACTGAGTTTCTTGCCAGGTTCTTCTCAGTAAAAGCAACCTTCCGAACCTGGCAGTAGCATGTATAATCCTGTATAATTATGTCATTCTGACGATTTGAAAGTACTTTGTAAAAAGTCTAATTGAATAAAGATATTTTAGACTTTGAATATATAATAATAAGTAGTCATTTTATAAGTCTGTATGGCGCCACGTGGAAAAAGGGGGGTGTCAGATGAAGCAAGTTTTGATTTTGGTACTTCATTCAACATGTGGTCGTCTACAACAATGTATGTAATGATTTATTTATTATGAGGCATGATATTTTCATACAACACAAATATTCAATAGCTTCGATTAAAATCTAAATTAACAAAAAATAATAGCTTTTTATACAAAACAAAACAAATTAAGAACAGAATCAAATCATTCCCCAATGATAATTGATGCGGGAATTAATATGTTAAAATTAATTTTTCAACATCGATGGCCTGTGGATGTCTGTGAGTTATCCAAATCTTTTACTACATGCATCTCTGGCAATATAATGGTTAATGATTTTGGTAGAGGTAAATGAGAGCCTTATTGACTTTGGGGTTTGAGCAATCACCTGCTATGTTAGCGGCGCAAGCTCGAATTCCAGCAGGGCCTGTACCAATGAGTTTTTCTAAAAACTTATGTGCAGAGATTTCACACCACATGCTTCATTGTGAATTGAAAGCATCGCGAGAAATCCTGCATTTGTTTGAGACGTAATTCAAATACATAGGTATAGTCCCTGAGACAGCTATAGACTCACCATCTGTGACATTGGCACTTAACAAGTCCACTAAGAACAACAGTTAGGAAATATGATGTGAACATCTGTGGTGAACAGTGGGTGTTGTTGTTATTACAACACCTCTGCCTACCCCTCCGGGGATACAGGCGTGAACATATGTATGTGAGTAGATGTTTCACACAGGCTTCAAATAAACACTTGTTGGGAGTACTAACTTGTCTTGGGTGGGGTAGAAAGACTTCCTGCGCCTGAGCAGCACAGTACGGGTTCCTCCATTCTTCTCACCACCAATCTGCTTCACCACCATGTTGGGCTTCTTGGCCTTCTCAACTTTGGGGTTCTTCTTGCCAACAAACTTGTACTTGGCCTGGAATCATGAAGATAATTATGGATCTCTATTCCTGACTTCCATCATTGGCTTTAGATATATGAGTGAAGCATTTGAGTATATATTGCAAATAAAAAAATCTTTTCTTTTTCTCATATTAGTCAGTGCCCTCAGCGTGCATAGTCTATAGGGCTTCACCACAAAGATAAGCTACCTGTGTCAACTATGAGCGCATCAGCACCATTACAAAACAATGGACGGCTTGATAAATAATTATTCAATTAGGGGTCAAAGTGGTTGCCATGATCAAAATCAGTTGGTACAATCATCATCATCATCACATACTATACAGGGTGTGTGGTAGCTATAGGGAACCAGTGAAATTTTAATATCACTCTGTCCATTGTTTTGTTTATTAAGTATTTGAAGTTGTTTACTATATAACCATTATAGAATTTTTTCTACATGTGATCATCTAAATAGTACTTGGGACATCTGATACAAGACAGGACTGTATGGAGATTGTAGCAACAGTAGGGTTACTTTAAAACATTGACCATAGCAAAGTTATGATGTCAAAAAAAAACAAATCCCTGCTTAATATTATAAATGCGAAAGTAACTCTGTCTGTTACGCATTCCCGCTTAAACCTCTCAACCGATTTTGATGAAATTTGGCACAGACAATCTTTAGACCCTGAGGAAGGATATAGGCTACCTTTTCAAACCGCAACGCACAGCTAGTATTATATAAAAAAAAATCACTAAACTTTCTCATTTCTCACATGTTGCTCATAAAGTTTTACCTGGAGTAAATCAGTCATTTCAGTAAATGAATGTTGAATTTTATTGTGGAGTGATATGTTCCCCAAATGTATTTACAATATTAATGAATAGCCACGAGGGCTAGTCTTACAGAATAATCTTGAAATCAAATAGTACGTGTCTCGAAGTAAAATGGAGGTTATAAACTCACCTTCTTGTGGAACATCTTGGACTTGGAGAAGCGGACAATTCCATTACCGAGGTCGTAGTTCCTCGGGGAGCCAACCTTCGTCTTCTTAACGACGCCCGCGGGCGCCGCGGCGGGCTTAGCCACCGCCTTGGGCTGTGGTGGAGCCATTATCTGCACAAACGGAACTGATGATAAACAACCACCTGACTTCTTTTAGGTTAGGATTGTTTTTAAACACGACACAACACAAACAAGTGATTTATGCGAGTTTAAAAGTGTTCACTCATATTTTAGAAGGAAATTCACGCTGTTTTCGTATACATTTTGCACATTATTCACCATCACAGACGAAAACGTCAAACTTGAAACCGACCAAAATATATTTATTCACCGGGATAATGAGGAAATATAACACAAAATCACTTGTTTGATACGTGCCGTATTCAATTTATATTAGTTGGCGAGAAATTAATGAGATTTCGAACCTATTCAAAAGGATTTATTTTAGATAAATCCAACATCAACTCACATTCCAACCGGGTTCAAGAAAAAGAAATTTTAGTAGAAGATTTTGTCTTTGGTTAACTAGAGTCGAACTCAATGACCGATTTTTTACCGGTTATAAAAAATTATGAACACAATTAAAATAATGAAAGACACACAATCTATTCAAATCCAAATTTTAATAGATTGTGACATTTTGGCTTATACTGGTAGAGATTTTTTTATTTCAAAATTTATTTTTCGACTTTTATATTCTACAAAAAAAATGTCTATGGTTTCAAAGGGAAAGAAAATTGTATGGAACGCGAATTGATTTATTTCTCGAATCGAATGTCAATTTGACATTAATCTTGACATCAATCAATCAGACAGCCAGAGTGAAATAATAATTTAATCAAGTTAAAATTTTAGTTTATGAAAATGGCTTCTCTGAGGAGCCCGTCTCCGCCGTCCGACGGTTATAAAAGGTTTAGTGATGATTTCGCAAACAGCAGCGTCAACAATTACGGTTCAAACGTTACAAGTAAACGAGAATCTAAAATATTTATATGCACTGTAGCCGCAAGAATAGATGTACGCTTTTGTTGTATTCACAATACATTTTGTAATTCATTTAACATTTTTGTTTTTATTCCTCACCTGTTCTTGGCATTAACTTTATACTGACATCCTTATGGTGTGCATTTGAACTATAAAAATCTTCTGCAAACGCTATCAAACTATCTAATGACGTAAACAGTGAGTCATAGACGAATAAACTAACGCTATACATATGTAATAAAATCGGCCTAAATTAACGTCTTGTATATACAAAAATGCTTACTTAGAACTGCGAACCTATAATTTGGCATGAAAACTGTAATAATGTAGTTGCTTGACTTGCACGCTGCTAAAGACATGCTAATTACCTACCTTCTTGTTTTAATGTGATTCTAACAATATTTGTAAGCATCTTTGAGTCTCAGCATCCCGAAACGATGATTTGATTGCCCTAAAAGGCTAGAAAATGAGATAGAACCAGCTGTTACTGGTTTATGTTAGTAATGGACCTATTAGGGTAGGATGCAGATGGAACTGGTATAGCAATACAGTGCCTAATATACATAGTAAACCAAATGGCAACCCTATGCCATTTGGTTTCCCAGGATTTTTCCTAGATTTGAAGACATCCAGGGATCATCCAGGTGAGGCTTCAAGTCCGGGCTTAAAATACAATTGTAGATTAAAAAACAACTTGTCTTGTTACCTACATTTTAAATGATGATAAAAGATGACTAAATTTAAATTTAAGGTCTGAACGTTATTATAAAGGTGATTTATGGCATATATTAAATGCCATCTGATCAATCTGATCTAAAATAATGTTTTTTAGTCCACTGACTATGTTTAAAAAATCTGTTGATATATCTGGCTTGTAGGCAGGGTTTTTCATGCATCTTGTCCTGGATACCAAATTCTGGAGATGGCAACCATACTGCAATATATGCTATCAATCCAGTTTCAACTTGTTTTAACAATTGCTTCAACACTGTTAAACCCAATATATCTACTAGATGATCTGCTTCCCAGCATCACACAATCAGCATAATTTTTATACTTTGTAACAATAATATGTTCTAAACATTGTTTGTATATTCAAAATATTGATGAACTGTAATAGAGCCGTGGTGGCCTCGGCGTTTGAGCAGACGCCTGCTACGCAAGTTCGAATCCCAGCGACTTGCACCAATGAGTTTTCTCAAAACTTATGTACAGTGATTTCACACCACATGCTTTAGGGTGGAAACCTGCATATGTCTGAGAAATAATTCAAAGTCTTATGTACACTGCTGAACTTCTCGGGGACCTGGGATGGCGTGGGCCATCCCAGAAGGGTCTAGCTAGCTGGCTAGATAGTATATATATAGTACACACTCACAAAATTTGGTATTTACTTAAAAACTGTATTAAAAATTCCTTCAATCATAAAAGTGAATTTATAATTATTACTAAACTGACATCAAAGTGATATTATAATTGAATGAACAAACATTGATGGGTTTTTATTAGCTATCATTGATTTTGTTATAATACAGATGCTTCAAAATAAACTGTTTAGTGAGCCATAGGTGTAACAAACGGTAGTCTCTGCCTATCATCATGGGATGTGTTGCATTGTATGTGTGTGTATTAATTTTGTATGCATGAGCTGACAATTATTTTGGTAAAAAAATAATATTGGTCTCTAATCAATGAACTCTCTCTTTAGTCCGTTAACATGTTGACTCCCTTGTAAGACGAGCCGTGGTGCCCGGGGGGTTTGAGCAGTCGCCTGTTACGCAAGCACCAATGAATTTTTTTTTAAACTTAAGTGCAGAATTTCACCCCACAAGCTTTACGGTGAAAAAATCATTGTGAGGAAACCTACATGTCTGAGAGGCAAGTCAAAGACGTATGTTTAGTGGTCGAGTCGATAGACAGCATCTGTCACATTGGCATTTAATCATATTCAGTGAAATGTGGGTGTTGTTGTTATAACACCTCTGCTTTTCGGGGATCCTTCTGGGATGGCGTGGCATATATTCAGTTTATACCGCATGACGTCGACCTTTAGTTGGCATAGAATATCTAGTCACCTGATTATACCTATCATAATATATACACTAGGTTGTAGGGGATTATCCTTGAGTCCACTTTACGGATTTAGAAAATTATTTTACCAATAGAAAGCTACAATATTTGTGATTATCATAATATGCTTTATATTAACCAGAAAAATGAAAAGACTTTTCGCGGTAGTCAAATTACACGCGGGTGAAATCGAAAAGATTCCGCTAAAATAGGTTACTTATTTAATTAAGTCTACGCTGGATACAGTTATAAATAATAAATGTAGGAATGTTACCAGATATATTAAATTTGTAAATAAAAAAAATGATTTGATAGTTGTGCAAATGATTATAGACAAAAACTGTTCCATTGTAACCAGCATCAAACCAGCGCATCAACCCCCTCTCCACTCCGTACCTACCTACTAGAAGCACAACACTAGGTATTCTAAGGAATAATTTGGCTAGACATAGATCCCGTTATGACCTACGTATGTACTAAGACAAGACCTATAAATGTTAGTGTCGACCTAGAAGCCTAGTCTAGGCAATAGCTCCGTAATCATTCCGTGTCACGCACGCGTTATCGACAATATTGACGTTATCACACATGACAGACACCGTTTATCAGGCATTTATCGACAACCTTCGGCTGTATTCAATGTTGAGATTCAACCAATTATGATATATACCTACCAAGTGGCCTACAGAATAGTGAGATACATCGCAGACTAACCACACGCCCAATAATAAAGTAAATTTTAAGCTAATTCAGCTTTGGAAATGACGTTCAATGAGTTTTCCAAGTGTCATTGATTTTTTTTGCTTTCATTTCATTTCATCGATAAGGTCCTAATTCTAGGCTACACATTACTCTTAGATTTTCCAAAATCTGTTTTTTGTCTAACCTTTTATTTTTGCATCTGGGTTTTTTTAAACTGAGTATTATGTTAAGAAGTCATATGTTTGAAACATAAATAATATACCGAAATATATAAAAAATGTTGCCAACTCCGTCTGCGATCAATAATGTGTCTCATTCATCAAAAATCCTTAGTTTGTGAGGTTTGGTATGAAGTGATGAAATAAAACGAGTGAATAATGTCGAAATCTATTAATTTGAAGGATCAGATATATTATGTGTTTAGGGACCAGTGGTTCAAACTAAAATCATGTGAGTTAATCCCTAAAATTTATATTGGAATAGAGCTCCATTTCAGTGTAATATATTATTGTGATGCCTTATCTTCTATAAAATATGTATAAGGATATTTACCTAGTACCTACCAAAGATTTGGATAAAGTCATTTTATGTCTTTCAAAAGCATTTTTCTAATGTTTGTAGGATTAATTAACTAAATTAACAAAATATTATATTTTAACGCATATAGGTATGCTCACCTCTGTATTCGCCGAAGGGTTAGGAAGAGGTGTACTTATAGTACACCCACATTTCGCAATTGATGTTTAAGTCCCGTGTTATAATGGGAGAGCCTATTGTTACTAATCAGGCACCAGGGGCCTGACCATGAGATCTTACATATGCTCACGCCTGTATTCCCCGAAGGGGTAGGCAGAGGTGTTGTTATCACAACACCCACTTTTCACCGAATTTGATTAAGTACCAACGTGACAGATGGTGAGTCCATCGCCGTCTCAGGCACTATACAAACGTCTTTAAATTACTTCTCAGAAATATGCAGGTTTCCTCACGATGTTTTCCTTCACCGTAAAGCACGTGGTGTGAAATCACTGTACATAAGTTTTTTAGAAAAACTCATTGGTACAAGCCCCGCTGGGATTCGAATTTGCGTCGCTTGCGTAGCAGACGACTGCTCTAACCCCGAGGCCACCACGGCTCTGAGATCTTATTGCAATGTTATTACAGTTGTGTGAGAGTGACATATGTATACACGTCAAATACATCTGCCACATAATAACAGAGTAAAACTATCATGCCAATAAGAGGTCATGGTAGGGCCCCAGGTAATCCAAACTCAAGCAGGACTGTTACTGGATAATTACAAATGGAAAAAGCCCGATATCACTTTGCTCGACCAAGGAATCGAACTTTTAAATCGAATCAAACACTGGTTCTTGTACTACTTACCGCTAAACTAATAAGGACGTATTTTTTTCCGACTATAAAATTATGATAAGACTAATCACAGTTACTCTATGGACAATCCAATATTTTCCAATATTCTACAGTTATACCCAATGTCCGACCCAAAAAATTACAGCTATTTACCAAAATTTCAGCAATCTTGCTCAGCACTTTCTCATTTATAATTATTGATATGGATCGAATAGAAAAATAGCGAAATATAAAATAGGTGTCTGATATTAATGTGCCTTCATTGTAGTTGAATGTGGTAACACGGCGTGGCTAATGGTAGGTAATGTACTTTATGTATTGTTTGGGCTGCGAGGCCGTGCCTGACGTTTGAGGTCAATTTGATTTCGTGTCAAATACCCCTAAAATAGTGTTCCGTTGTCTGTAAAAATATCTATTTCCCTTATATAACGATCTAATTCTCTAGTTTAGAAATAAATTGGTATTTGACTGCTTCGTGATTCGTCCTAAGTTCGGGATTCTGGCTCTACCTGTGTCCACGGGCTTATATTCATGAGATATAAATACTGTAACCAAAAACATTGTATAATATATATTTTTTTAAAAGAGTAATTGTTGAGTTTCTTGCCGGGTTCTTCTCAACGAAAGCTACCTTCCGAACCGGTGGTAACATTTATAATCATGTATAATGTATTTTGTGTCCTTCTGACGATTTGAAAGTACTTTATAAGAAGTCTAATCAAATAAAGATATTTAGAATTTTTGAATTTTACCCGGGTCGGGCATAGTGTCATTGGGTTTTTGCAACTGTAATTTCCCAGTAGCAGCCTGGAGTCCGGATTAGTTCCCGGAAAACGGAATCGATTTGAAACCAAACATTATACTCAGAGGCAGGGGTCGAAATTAGATTTCTATTAGATAAAATGGATAGATTATAGACTAGCACACAATACTATTGCGAAATTGTCAATATTCACAATACTTACAACATACATACATATGCTCACGCCTGTATTCCCCGAAGGGGTAGGCAGAGGTGTTGTAATCAGAACACCCACTTTTCACCGAAGATGATTAAGTGCCAACGTGACAGATGGTGAGTCCATCGCCGTCTCAGACACTTTACATAGGTCATTGAATTACTTCAAAGAAATATGCCACTACTTACTACTTATTGAAAAAAAACAGAATACGGGTACACACAAGATTATATTGTCAATATGCATTTTATTAACAATATTGAGATGTGTGGCCATATTACTCACGTATATTAAAGGTTGTATAAAATACGTATGTTAAAGGTTGATTGAAACTCAAACTAAAAAATATCTTTATTCGATTAGACTTTTTACAAAGTACTTACTGTCAAATCGTCAGAATGACATAATTATACAGGTTTATACATGCTACCGCCAGGTTCGGAAGGTGGCTTTTACTGAGAAGAACCTGGCAAGAAACTCAGGGATTACTTACTCTCTTCAAAAATATTATACAATTTCAAAAATACAAAATATATCACTTAAGAAATGTAAGCCCATGGACACAGTTCCAATGCACAAATGTCGATAAAAATTTACATAAAGTAAAAGTATAGTGATTCTACTTATATCTTAACGCATTGCTTGAGATGAACAGCCCCCACAAGCACCATTGTTCATCTTTTCATTGAATAATGTAATATGGTGGAGTGAATTAAGACAGGGGACATTTTCCAGTTAGAAAATCGAGATACTGATCGTTAATACCTACGCTTTGTTAATTATGATTCAAACAGAAGTCGCGTGCGTTATCTATGTGTTAAACACATGTTTACATTCGAGATAACGTATTTTTTGTAGCGATAGAAAATTAGGCTATTTAGAAAAACAGCTGTTTTTGAACGTAGCTCTAACATCAGTCCGAGGAAAGAATAATAAGTTACATTCAATAATATTTACTTCATAATTAAATATTTGTAACATTTCCCACGATTCATTTTAATCTGTCACTATTGCTGTAAGCATACAATTTCAAAGTTTAATTCTAATTCTTGTTAGTATATGTTTAACGGAGCAGGACCCGTTAGATAAAGTAACATTCTCTCGCGCTTCTGCCAATAGAAACGATAGTTTCTACTAGCGAAGCGTGAGGATAATGTTACTTTGTCTACAGGCCCGAAGGCAGATCTTTGATTTTTTTTAATTACATAATTTTTTTAAATAGGGCATAGAGTCAAGTTTTTTTCTGCTGCCAGTGACATTACCTAAATTTAATTGTTATCACGACAGCTTGTATGTTACGACAGGTATTAGTTACAGCATCACCTTTGAACGTTAAACATGAACGGTGTCCGGGAGTTTGTGAAAAATGTGAAGCGCCTCCCCGATCGACTTTATTGGATTATTGTCGGGATTTTGGGTATATTTTTTCTTATTTTTATACAGCATTATATTTTAGCATTTTATATGCGTTAAAATATAAGACCATAAAAAACTAACACCTTTTTAAAAAAAATCAGACCAAGTAGGTACGAGTCTGTCATACTTTTTGAATGCCTTCATAAACGTAGGATGCTTGCAAGGACTTAACGTAATTTTAGGGATTTTCAGGGCCTGAAAAGTCTCGCTCACAACAGTATTGAGTACTCGCAAGTAAACCAACGAAATATATTTTCTATTATTATATAATATATTGACTCAAAAGTTTTCGAATATAATTATGTTAAGATCATAAGACAGACCTCAAAATGTATTCCTACATGTAATTTTTGACAAAATATATATATTATTTTTACCACTTATCGACAGAACTTAAACTATAATTTTGAAATAAAAACTACATTACATTCAAAACTGGTAAAATATTTGAACCTGTCGATCTGTGACTGAGATTTAAAAAAAAAATTAGTGCCCATCATTCGAGGGTGCGATATAAACGCCAAAGAATTTTCTAGCAGACGACGTTTGGACAAATTTTAGAACGAATAAGAACCGAATTTTCCGAACTTTCGGCCGAAGTTTTGTTTTTCGGAGAAAGCGAGTAGGTTCCAGGTCCGTCACGAGTTAAGAACGAGTTCCTTTGAATGCTCAGTAGTCATTTAATGAACTGTGTCTATATATATGGCGCGAGGTGAATAAAAACATGCGCAGTAACCGCACTATTATTCGCTTCTTTACTCGTGACGGCACGTGTAAGTACACAATATGGGACAAGAAAAATTATCAAATGTAGATATTATAAGGTATGTAAAACTATCTTCGAACTTAGGCCGGTACATACATACCTACCAATTTTATTTTGGAAGTGGGCTTTCGGATATCCACGAACTGAACGTGCCCAGAATAATTTATTTAAACTAAGGCTTTGTCCGTGGCGAAAAAGTGAAATATTATGGTCGTAATTTGTATAGGTCCTTGAAATATTATGGACTGTAAGATTCCAGAAACTTATTTGCAGCATGCCGCGTTATTCACTAAGGTTTCTCAGCGTCGCACTCTTCATCGAGTGTCGGTTTTAAAGAAACGAAATTGAACCTCGTCCTCTATGTATTATGTATCTAATTTCCTATGATTCAAACCAATGCCGTCGTAGAGTTCGACGCTTAGAAGCCTTAATGAACGTGGCTGTATTTAGATATTATAGTCACTCCTTTAGATGCACAACTCCCTGTAAATCACAGTGGATGTGAATCGTTTATTAAAATATCTATAGATATAAAAAACAAAAGTCCCGACTGACTGATATACAGGATGAACCATTCATAGACGTCTAAAATGAAAATTACGAGATTTGTGCATTGGAACTGCGTCCATTGGCTTACATTTTATAATATTTTCGAAAAGAGTAATTACTGAGTTTTTTGCCAGGTTCTTCTCAGTAAAAGCAACCTTCCGAACCTGGCGGTAGCATGTGTAATTCTGTATAATTATGTCATTCTGACGATTTGAAAGTGCTTTGTAAAAAGTCTTATAGAGAGATAATTTTGACTTTGACTTTGACTTTGACGGTGCCATATGCTGTGGGGCACTCGAATTAACCCCATGTTTCTTCAGCGATTTTTCATGGTTCCTCCAATGTTTTTAATGTTTTTTTCTTAGAATTTTCACCTAACATTGTGTATTATTAAATCTGTTTGTACATCGTTCAGTATATTATAATTAAGCTGCTTCCGACTTCAATTAATCCCCATTCAGACCGTTACATAACAATAATGTATTAATAGCAAAGGTTACGTTTCCAGCTGAAGGCTGTAAGGCCAGCTAGACAAGTTGATGAGTAAATGTATACTTTAGGGTAGTGTAAATAAAATCTATTATGTAGTGTTGCGTTATATCGTGACTATAGAATGTGTAGAGAGATGTCATAAATTCAGTATGTTTTCACGCTAAGTGTGTATCGTGCCTTTTATTAAAAAATACAAGTAAGCGTTAGCCCAAAGTACCTAACTATTCCACGCGGACGACGTCGCGGGCAGAAGCTAGTTGCGACTATAAATTGAGATGTAAGCTATCCTATCTTTGTGTGCAAATCTAACTTAAAATCGGTTCAGTAGTTTAGGAATTCATGGCGGACAAACTACGTGACACGTAATGTTTTTATATAAAGATAAGAAGTTTTTGTTTAGTAATTGGATGAACATCTACAATTTACAGATTTCTCCGATCTAATGTTTTGCTTATAATTTCTTCATATCGACCGTAAAATAAACTGTGTTACATGTGCCGTTACAAGCTATGAGCAGTAGTAATTTTACGAGTCTCTATCTCTGTCTTTTTGTATGGCGCGACGCGAATAGAATATAGATACATGTTCCACTACCCCCACATTTTGTCTGAGCGCTCATAACTCGTGACGGCACCTGTAACTGTATGAAAATGTTTATTTTCTTGTATGTCTGCTTTTTTGTATATTTGTTCTAAGCTATACGATGAATCTTGATGCGATTTTCATAATCATCGTAAGTAATAATTTTTTACCGATTTCAAGAAAGGAGCTTATAGATTCGACTGTATTGTGTTTACTTTTGTATAATTTTTACCTGATCTAAGGAACGTTCAATAGACATTAAGTTGCTAATAAGTAAGCGACTCATCAAAAGAATTGCCTCCCCGTTTAGAGATACACCACAGAAAATCCACCATTTGTAACGTGTCAATAAATTCGTAGATACCCGAACGGGTACCGATGGGGAGGTGGGAGCTGGGGACACGGGTACCCTGGACATGGGGAGCCGCTCCTCCCTCCACACCGGCCTGCACATGTCTGAAGATGAACACTGGCAGATGAACTACCACGAGGCAGCTATCTACTTGGAGGTAATGTAGAAATGATGAGGTCTTCGGAAGATGTTGAATAATATCTAGTTGACTGTATCTTAGGCTTCTCTATCAAAGGCTTATTAATCATAATACGAAAGTACAAAAAGTGTCCGAACTGTGTGGTGGCCCAAGCGAAGTGGTGATCTCCTGTTGTAGTGGTAGCAGGCCGGTTTTCACCCCCAGCACGCTGCGTCTCGGCTGCTGCCTGGAGGGCCTTATCTCTTCCGCCCGCTGCCAGACTGGGAGAGAATATTCTCGACAAAAATGTAAAGCCACATCGGAATTGATCAATTCAAGAAGAGCTCGTGGCACAGTTGGTATTGCGTATATCAATTAGATGGGTGACCGCCCGAGTTCTCTCCGTGCCACAGGGAGCACGTTAATCCGTCGGTCTCGGTTACCAATTTATCATCTTTGGCAATCGTTGCAGCTCAGTCGGAGGCCCGACCCCAACAATGAATGGATTAAAACCAGGGGATGATGATTTAATTAGAATTCATGTATGGTTCCAGGAAGGTCTAAACAACGAGAAGTTCGACTCGCACCCGTCGAGTCCCGAGGAGCTGCCGGCGTACCTGCGCGTCCATAACCCCTGGTACCACGGCCTCGACCTGCTGGCCTCGCTACTGCTCATCCTGCTCGCCTTCACAGAGGACCCTGCCGTGCCTACCTTTGAGGTACACCCTAAAGATGCAATCACGAGTTAAGAGCTGGAGATAACTGCGCATGTATTTGTTCGAGCTCGTTCCATACATACATTTTGAAAATAAGGCGAGCGCTTAAAAGTCCTGACGGCACCTATACCTATAAATAGCAGCAAAAGTAATAATTCTGCGGTTTAATATTGTTACTTAGGGTAACAGGCTGATAGACAGATACTGAGACTGACTTTTCTACGAGTCGTGGTGGCCACGAGGTTCGAGCACGAAAACCAACAAGAAACTAAGTAATAAATTCTTCTCTATGATTGTGATTTGTCCTCAGCTGCCGGTGTGGGCGCACGGAACGATTGAGCTGCTAGCTCTCACCGTCATCGGAGTAGAGCTGCATTTGAAACTGAAGTGGATCGGGTGGAGTACAATATTGAAGCATAAGAGGACTATGATTAAGGTTTGTTTTCCTTTGTCTAAACTTGTAAGTGTCTTAACATCATTCAATATTAGTCTTGACTGGTGCGTTGACCTTGAATGTGTTGTCGTCATTTTATGAGTCTGTCTCTGTCTATTTGTATGGCGTGAAACGAATAAAATACAGTCGATGTTATCCCCACTGCTTTCGCTGAGCCTATTCTTAACTTCCAACCACGCACGGTTCTTATTCGATCTAAACTTACGTCCTAACGTGGTCTGTTAGATTTTTGTTCAACGTTTATAAGTTATTAAACGAAATTCTAAACTAACATCATCTATATATATACAGATAAATAAAATTGAGGTGTCTGTTTGTAATTTAAAATTAACAGCTTTTCACTCAATGTATATGAATGTATATACGGTACTGATATTAAAAATCAATTTTTACAAACTTTCTCTGTCTGTCTGTTTGTTCCGGGTAATCTCCAAAAGGGCGGGACTTTCACTGTCAGATAGCCGATTTATTTTATATATTTATTTATTTATTGTTAACTATAACGGTCACACCAATTCAAATAATTAACATGATATACAAAACCACTAGATATACTATACAAGATTATAAGATGCGGACTTAAAAATATTATGAAATAGAGGACACGCTCGCAAATATGATGTTACAAGGAGTATCTTAGGGTACCTTTAGTTTCGCGAAATAAAGTCTACGCGGGTGAAACTGCGGGGCACAACTAGTTAAATTATAAAACGAAAGAATATTTAAGTTTATTAAAAAAACTTTTTAAAAGAAACTCCGTTTTTTTCGTTCGTTTGCGAAATTTTGTTTTCGGAGAATGCGAGTAGACCCCCAGTATATGGTAAGGTGCGAAGTGGGTCAGCTATTTTTGAATGTAAATCTCCTATCGTCATATTATATAACTTATCATCATCATCTCCCGAGCCTTATCCCATACATTGTCGGGGTCAGCACTTGATTCAACCCGATGTGGCTGATCACCTGATGTTTATACCAAGCGACTGCCATCTGATCTTCGCAACCCCTTTTACGAGGAAAATCTGTGATCTGGGTTAAACCTGTTGTCAGACTATTTTAGGCCTCCGACTGACCGGTAACGATTGCCAAAGATGATAAATTGGCAACCGGGACCGACGGCTTAACGTGCTCTCCGAGGCACGGAGGGAGCTCGGGCGGTCACCCATCCAATTACTAGCTAGGGTTAGGGTTGCTTAACCTCTCTGATCGAATGATATGCGCAATAGCAACTGTGCCACGAGCTCCTCATCCTCCTGTATTATATAACTTATCATGCGTATTTAAAGTATTGTCACGGTACGCGCACGACGATCTTTGTCAAAGAAATGTATGTTAATTTATTTATATTTATCTCGACTATACCGAACGAAGCTTACATACGGCTAGCCGCACACACGCAATAATATTGTCATTAAAGTGCATATTGACAGTAATATTGTGTGTGTGTGCATCTAGTCCACCATATCTCTCGCTTGAAAGGGTGGAATTGGAATGTGTTTTAGTTAGAGTAAGTATTATTTTTTTATTTATTAAGAGCCGTGGTGGCCTCGGGGTTAGAGCAGTCGCCTGCTACGCAAGCGACGCAAGTTCGAATCCCAGCGGGGCCTGTACCAATGAGTTTTTCTAAAAAGACTTACGTACAGTGATTTCACACCACGTGCTTTACGGTGAAGGAAAACATCGTGAGGAAACCTGCATATGTCTGAGAAGTATTTCAAAAGACGTATGTATAGTGCCTGAGACGGCGATAGACTCATCATCTGTCACGTTGGCACTTAATCAAATTCGGTGAAAAGTGGGTGCTGTGATTACAACACCTCTGCCAAACCCTTCGGGGAATACAGGCGTGAGCATATGTATGTATGTATTTATTTTTTGATTCACCAACAAGATATACATCAAGACAAGGAATATAGTGACAAAGTAAGCTTAAACGTAGCAAATGTTATCTTAATTACAGGTGAAAGACTGCATGCATTAGAAAACTATATACATAGGTATGTTTAAAAAGTACATAAGTAATCTAAAAAGTGAACTAATATAAAATAAACTTAATTAATTTATTAATTTATGAATATTACGTTTGTATTTAATGAGGCTATCAGAGAAATTATCAATGTTGACAATGTTGTGATTAACTGGTTTTGATGCAGTAGATCTATGGAGCGCATTATACTGTATTATAGATCTGTTAGAGTATAGACAATGACGTGATCGAGTAAAATTTTCACCAAAAGGTTTGTGATTAAGGGATCTGGGTCTTCTCCTTGGGGCTGAAAGATAAATTAGACTTAGTAGATGTTGAGAATCAATTATACCATTAACAATTTTATAGAGTTTATATATTCCTAATCTCTCCTAAATACATACTTCTAAACACACATATGACATACATACACATGCTCACGCCTATATCCCATGGGGGTAGGCAGATAGCACCGTTTGTCACATGCTTAGATCTTTACATACTTCTTTCGCTTATGAATGTCGAGAAAATTACCTGATGTTCAGAAATAGTCTTTGGAGAAGAACCGACAAGAAACTCACCTGTAGGCAGTACAGTGGCATTCTCTAGCGCTTGCGCTTATAGAAACGATGATAAAGGAATAGAAATTACATAAATCGGTCACGTGACATATGTCATTCCCGTACATTTTGTATCGTTTGTACTAGCGAAGCGTGAAGGTGCAAACTGATGTAAGCCGCTCGACGCTCGTTTCCAGAGACAAATGTGGTCACGTGATATGTAGCGATACGTGATTGGAGCGGGTGCATGACGTAGCTCCTTTTTGAGTCGCCGGAAATTTAGAATGGGGTCACGTGACCACATTTGTCGCTGGAAACGAGCGTCGGGCGGGTGCATGTGGTTGCACAGGGTTTGGCATTTTTTGATAAGTTACGTGCCGTGAAACCACGACAACGGCCTCGGCCAGCCGAAACTCGGCTCGGGTCCGGAACGGTCAAGCGTGACTCATCCTAATACATCTTATGTATCCTCCCCAGGGTGTGACGTTGCTAATAATGGTGCTAGAAGCGGTCGTGGTGCTGTGTCGTCAGTCGTCCCACTTCCGAGTGACGCGGGCCCTTCGGCCAATCTTCCTGGTGGACACGCGGCACTGCGGCGGCGTGCGATGGTTCATTCGCCAGATACTGCAGTCCCTGCCACCTATTATTGACATGCTAGGTGACTATGATACATTGATTACTAAGTAATGAGATGTACATGCTGAGTTTCTAGCCGGTTCTTCTCAGAAGGCTAGTTTCCGAACCGGTGGTCAATTCCTCGACGTTAATAAGTGGCCTAAACTGAAAAAAAAATTTTCATTTTCACATAGCTATTTAATCCGTCCAACGAACAACGTTCTTTGACTAAAATAGACAATGACCAATTTCAACACAGTGTGCGAGAGACATTATTGCTTGATTTGTCACTAATACCTAAAGCTATAAGTCGACACTTCTCAATGCGACACACGCAGTGGGAACACAATTAGCTCAATTGGCGGAGCAACTGCACGGTTAGCAGGAGGTCGGGGTTTGAATCCCACCTCGTGTTAGTATTTTTGCGAACCATTTTAGGAAGAATAAACCAAATGTTACTGGTTCGAATTCCACCGGGGCCTGTACCAATGTGTTTTTCTAAAAAAACTTATGTGCAGTGATTTCCAAAACGTGCTTTACGGCGACGAAAACCATCGTGAAGAAACCTGCGTATGTCTGAGAAGTAATTCAAAGACATATGTATAGTGCTTGTGACGGCGATGGACTCACCCTTTGTCACGTTGGCACTAAATCGTATTCGGTGAAATGTGGGTGTTGTTTTTACAATACCTCTGCTTACCCCTTCGGGGACCCTTCTGGGATGGCGTGAGCATATATATAATATTATTTTTTAACCGTGACGTCAGGTCTACTGATGTTCTTCGTGGTGACGTACTCCCTGCTGGGGTACTTCCTGTTCTCGGAGCACGTGGACAACGGCCACTTCCAGACCATCAGCGACTCCTTCGTCAGCATGTTCGTCCTTCTCACCACTGCCAAGTGAGCACAGTTCAAGGATATAAGCTATGTTATCTTTACAGATAAATAATTCCAAAATAACAGCTTTTCACTAAATGCATAAGAAAAAGTATATACGGTACTGACATAAAAGAACAACATAAAAAAATGTTCTCTGTCTGTCTGTCCGTCCGTCTGTCCGTCTGTCTGTTTGTTCCGGCTAATCTCCGAAACGGCTGGATCGGTTTTAAAGGGACTGGCTTATAGCAAACGTTACAAGGAGTAACATAGGCTACTATTAAGGTGCAACCACATGCAGCCGCCCGACGGTCGTTTCCAGCGACAAATGTGGTCACGTGACCCCATTTTAAATTTCCCGCGACTCAAAAAGGAATTACGTCATGCAGCCGGTCCTATCACGTATCGTTACATATCACGTGACCAGATTTGTCGCTGGAAACAAGCGTCGAGCGGCAGGCGACTGGTCAAACCTCACGGCCAGCACGGCTCTCAATGTATGTATTTAATGTTTATATGTCTTTACAGCTTCCCTGACGTGATGATGCCATCGTACGCGAAGTCCAAGTGGTACGCAGTGTTCTTCATACTCTACATCATTACCGTGCTCTATGTGCTTATGAACTTGGTGAGTGATATATACAGATAAATAAAATGGTAGTGTATGTTTGTAATTCCAAAACAACAGCTTTTAACTAAATGCATATGAAAGCATATACTTATATTAATAATAATAATAATAATAAGACACACACGAAACACACCCCAGACACCACACAGCATACAATCAGACACACAACCACACACATTCGGGACACTAACCTCATAAATTCATATCTCACTCTCATCACACTAACACACTTGAACCAGCCTACATGGCAAAAGCCCGTACCTGGTTCTCTAATACCGACCTCGGTCGAGACCAAAATATATAATAAATAATAATAATAATGTTTATTTGGCATAACTCTTAGTACAGTATACAGAGGAACGGTGACAGCCGCAGAAGTTTAAAAACTGTGTTGCGTCTGACAACGACCACCTTCGGAGAAACACAATATTGAAAGTATTCAAAGTAAAGTAATATTAACAAATTTTTGTAACTTATGTTTAGGAAGATCCAAAATCGAAGGAGAAAGATGATTGGGCACCTTGTGCGACATGACACCTTTTTTAAGAACATAATAGAAGGGAAGAGAGGGAGAGGAAGACCATGGTTAACATATATGAGACAAGTTAAGGAAAAGGTGTCTGTCATGACGTATAGGGAGGTCAAAGAGATGGCACTGGACAGAGACAAGTGGAAAGAAATGCATCGGTTACACCGACAACAGTTATTACTCTTAAATTGATGATGATGATGTTTAGTACAGTATTTTTATAAACAAAAAATACTGTACTAAGCATTATATTATACTTAAAAAAACAATTTCCTAAAGATTGTCTCTGTCTGTATGTCTGTCGGTCTGTTTGTTCCGGGTAATCTCTGAAACGGCTGCACCGATTTTAACGGGACTTTCACTGGCAGATAGCTAATGTTACATAGAGTAATTTAGGCGACTAGAGTAATTATTGAGTTTCTTGCCGGGTTCTTCTCAACAAAAGCTACCTTCCGAACCCGGTGGTAACATTTATAATCATGTATAATGTATTTTGTGTCCTTCTGACGATTTGAAAGTACTTTGTAATAATTCTAATCAAATAAAGATATTTTGAATTTTGAGTACTATTATTAAAAAAAAAACATTTAGGGTTCCGCGGGAATGAAAATCACTCTACGCGGGTGAAACGGCAGGGTGCAGCTAGTATCAAATATAAATCTTTCATAACGAACTAAAATTCAAATGTTTTGCGAAAGTATTTATCTTATGGTAGACGATAATGTCAGAATGCCTGGAGTATTGTGAGGGGACCAAATGAATGTGTTTCTATATATTTATTTATTTATTTATTTATTTATTCAATAATTAGAACGGCATACAATGCCAATTACAATAATCAGACACAGGTAATGCAATATACACATAAAATATAATATAAAAACTAAAAATAAAATATGAACGTTCATCCTTTCTCGCTCTCATATTACTCATAATTAGTGTAATTGGCCTTTAGCCGTTCTAATTAATACATTTATAAATAACCAGTTCGAATCCTAGCGGGGCCTGAACCAATGAGTTTTTCTAAAAAACTTATGTGCAGTGATTTCACACCACGTGCGGTGAAGGAAAACATCGTGAGGAAACATGCATATATCTGAGAAGTAATTCAATGACGTATACATATAATGTGTCTGAGACGGCGATGGACTCATGTCACGTTGGCACTTAATCATCTTCGGTGAAAAGTGGGTGTTGTGATTACAACACCTCTGCCTACCCCCTCGGGGAATACAGGCGTGAGTATATGTTATAAATTTGAGTAAACGTTTATTCTTCAGATGTTGGCCGTGGTATATGAAACATTCACACGCATTGAACGTGAGAAGTGTCGAGCATTGTTACTCCACCGGCGGCGAGCGGCGCGACACGCCTTCCGCCTGCTGGTGTCCAGGAGGGCACCAGCTGCTGTCAAACTCAGACACTTCGCCGGACTTGTCAGGCACTATGCTCCACACTACAGTTAGTATTTGTAGTATGCTTCTCGGTGTTTTATTTGTATTCACAGAATTAGTTAAGGCGTTCAATTGAGTTAAAAATTTTGTCCCGTATCTTGTAATATTAATTAGAGATGAAAAATCTTTTTTTAAATAATATCCGAGGTATATTTGACCAATAAACCATATCAGAAACGTTACGTATATAATTTTAATACATAGATTAAAATAGTAGAAACATAAGTGTTGGAGTTGCACAAGGCTTCCATCTAGAACCGATCTTATTCCCAAACTCGGCTCCCACGTGTAAAATTGTTTTAAATGGAAAACAAATTTTTCTTTATATTGAATGTGTGATGGTCTTGGTGTTAGAGCAGTCGCCTGTTACGCAAGCGACACATGTTCGAATCCCAGCGAGGCCTGTACCAATGAGTTTTTCTAAAAAAACTTATGTGCAGTTATTTCACACCACGTTTTTTTACGGTGAATGAAAACATCGTGAGGAAACCTGCATATGTCTGAGAAGTAATTCAAAGACGTATGTATAAGCCTGAGACGGCGATGGACTCACCCTCTGTCACGTTGGCACTTGATCATATTCGGTGAAATGTGGGTGTTGTTACAACACCTCTGCTGACCCCTCTCTTATTTATGAATGTGTGATGATATGTGCAGGTGGGCTGGACATATACCTGATGTTCAAGCAGTTGAACCAGTCGGGCAGCGGCGGGCTATCGCGGGCGGAGTTCGGCAATGTGTACGAGGTGTTCGCGCTGCGCTGGAGCGGGCAGCAGAGCCGCGCGCCGTGGTACGCGCACGCCACCCTCGAGCCGGCCGCGCGCGCCGCCGCCAGCCTCGTGCGGTGGCCTTACTTCGAGTACTTCGTTTGTCAGTATCTACTATCTTATCTTATCTTTTGTGGCATTATTGGGTCAGGGTGTCCGGAAGCACGTCGACCCTTGGGATATTCTGTGCCGCCCTTGCCCTTTTGCTCTACGTACCTGACTCCTCAAATACTCTCTGAACAAGCCGGCAGATCTTGCCCATGGGGAAAAGCTTGTAGTCCTCTGGTTTCGGATACACCTTACCCAGTAGTCCATTCGCCATCTGGCCAGTGCGTCGCAATTGCATATTAGGTGACTCATGGCTTCGGCTTCTGATTGACAGTACCTACACACTACATCGTTAGATAAGTTCATCTTATGAAGACGTTCTTTTGTCCCATAATGACCTGTTGGTGCTCCCGTGAGTTCCCTAAGCTGACATCTATTCAACTGTAATAGCTTTCTGCTTTGGCTCTCACCCCAAATGCCTATGAAATGCTTGGAATAGTCCATTATTGGCGCCCCATTCTGTATTGTGCTGTTCCTGTATCTACTATCTCTTACTTATTTCGTAGAGACAAGTAGGTCTAAAAAGGCCACTTTGGGAGAATCATAATGTGATCCGAATATGATTCATCATCGAAATGACAAAATGGTCACTTAGGTGCAATTCATATTATGATTCACGAATGATTAGTGATTTATTTTGTATTCTTAAACATTCGACATTTGTGCATTGGAACATTGTCCATGAGCTTACGTTTCTTAAATTATTTATTTTGTATTCTTTAAATTGTATAATGTTTTTGAAAAGAGTAATTACTGAGTTTCTTGCCATGTTCTTCTCAGTAAAAGCAACCTTCCGAACCTGGCGGTAGCATGTATAATACTGTATAATTATGTCATTCTGACGATTTGAAAGTACTTTGTTAAAAGTCTAATCAAATAAAGATGTTTAGAATTATCTGAATTTAATATGATTGTAGACGCGTTGATAATGAGCAATGGAGTGGCGATGGTGTGGCGCGTCAGTTCGGCGACGGGAGGGCTCCAGGACAGCGCGCGGCTGCTCTGCGCCTCCTGGGACACCTGGCTCTTCCTGTCGCGTGAGTGCTCCTTCTGTCTTATCTTATACTTTCGGACTTTCGCAATTTTATTTATCAGTATGATATATAGAGATAGATATTCCAGAGCGTTTCCAAACTATAACAAAACCATTGTGTATTCCAGTGTTCCTGATAGAAGCGGGTCTCCGTATGACGGCGCACGGTCTGACGGCCTACCTCGAGAGTGGCTGGAACGTGTTCGACCTGAGCGTCACGCTGCTAGCAGTCGTCGGCGCTGTGCTGCTCACTATTGCACCCACGCTCTTTATCGTCGTTATATTCAGACCTCTCAGGTTACCAAATATATTTTACTATTCCATGCCATCCCAGAAGGGTCTGCGAAGGGGTAAACAGGAGTGTTGTAACAACGACATTTCACCGAACATGATTAAGTACCTACGTGATAGATGGTGAGTCCATAGCTGCCTCAGCCTATACATACGTCTTTGAATTACTTCTCAAACATATGCAGGTTTCCTCACGATGTTTTCCTTCACCGTAAAGCCCTTTTTTTTTTATCAAATAAAGATATTTGAATTGATGTTATAGATTGATGCGTCTATACAAGTTAAAGAAGCGTTACCGCGACGTGTTCGGCACGCTGGTGCTGCTGACGCCGCTCATGTCCTCCGCGTCATGCGTCATGCTCGTCATGTACTACTTCTTCGCCATCATCGGCATGGAACTGTTCGCGCAGTATGACTTGAGGAACTGCTGTGTGTGAGTATCATTATTTAATATATAGTTGAAAAATACTTAATGAAGCGCTTTTATAGAAAATCTAACTAAAGGTAAGGATAATATTCAATTAATACCTATGCGATTAACATAATAATACATACATCTGCCACGCAAGCAATGCAAGTTCGAATCCCAGCGGGGCCCGTACGAATGAGTTTTTCTAAAACTTATGTACAGTGATTTCACACCACGCGATTTACGGTGAAGGAAAACATCGTGAGGAAACATGCATATGTCTAAGAAGTAGTTCAAAGACGTATGTATAGTGCCTGAGAGGGCGATAGACTCGTCCTCTGTCACGTTGGCACATAATCATATTCGGTGAAATGTGGGTGTTGTTACAACACCTCTGCTTACCCCTTCGAGGACCCTTCTGGGATGGCGTGGGCATATTGTTTTTTATAAAAAAAAATTATCCAAATAAAGCTTTAATTATTATACAATTTATTATAATAATAAATAAGTAACTAAAAACTAATTACAAGTAGAAAACTTGGCCCAAATCGGTGTCTCTCGGGATCGTGCCAAGAAGGCTGGCAGCATTGCCACGTTGAAAAGCAATGCTGATTCTCTGAGCGAGAAAAGCGCCAGCCCGCTTGTTACGAGAAGCTTCTACCAGACGACGTGCAACCTCTTTGAAAAGTTGATGAGCATCTGGACCCCAAGGTCCCAGAGTTTCAACCGCAAACGCAGAAAATATGTATCCTTGACCAATGCAAGCATATTTCCGGCGCTTGAGGCACTCCTGCTGAACAGCAGCAGCACCGGCCGCCACAGCAGTGCCGGGGAGATGGGACGGAGCCAACGTATTATTAGTCTATAAATACTTTTTTTAAAACAACACTTAAAAGTGATAGAGCCTTGTGATCCCACAGGAACACGACAGTAGAAGATTTCTACAAGTACTCGGCTAACGGGTCCACTGCGCTGGGCTATTATTACCTCAACAACTTCGAGCACCTCGTCACCAGCGGAGTGACACTCTTCGAGCTGACTGTCGTCAACAATTGGTTCATACTCATGAACGCGTACGCTACCGTCGCTGGACAGTTTAGCAGGATTTATTTTATGGTAAGACGTCTTTTTTTTTATTGGTGTGGGGAAATCCTTCAAAAGGTCCCCGACCTCCCTGGGAGGGGCTGGTCGGGGTATGTGCGTTTTTTACCGCACTAAAACCCCACCGGTGGCCATCCTCAGTGCTCAGGGGGGACTCCGGGTACTCTGGTAGATCGCACCGGGGATGCGTCCCCGGGGCAACTTTGTCGCCCCTGGACACTCGCGCTGCCACGTGCTTTATGGTGAAGGAAACCATCGTGAGGAAATCTGCATATTTCTGAGAAATAATTCAAAGACGTATGTATTGTGTCTGAGACAGCGATGGACTCACCATCTAGCACGTTGGCACTTAATCATCTTCGGTGAAAAGTGGGTGTTGTGATTACAACACTTCTGCCTACCCCTTTGGGGATATAGGCGTGAGCATATGTATGTTTATAGGTATTCTACCTGTTCACCATGGTGGTGCTGACGATCGTGGTGGCGAGCGTGCTGGAGGCATTCCGCTTCAGGATACAATACAAGAGGAGTACCACAAAGAGGGATGGTAAATATATAATTATGCAAGGCTATTGGTCATGTGACGTCAACCGATTACCCTTAAAAAAAGCGGGGTTACCTTTTTTAACTGGAGAATCAATTATTGCTATTGCATGAATGTGGATGAAGCGAAAGAAGTATGTAAGGATCGTAGCATGTGGCAAACGGTGGTCTCTGCCTACCCCCATGGGATACAGGCGTGAGCATATGTATGTATGTATGTAATCAATTATGGACACGCCAACCTCCGCGGAGGCAGCATAAAGCAAATGTACCCCCTAACAGAACTACGTCATGCAGCCGCTCGTTGCTCGTTTTCAGCGACAATCACTCGCTCGACGTCTATTTGGTGATGGTTAAATTTTTCGTGATTCAAAGATGGGCCAAAAGTTCAAGTAGAGAGAAATTAGTGTACAGACTACCTTTTATACTCTCGATACTTCCCAGCGATTAAGCAAAACATTTTCAACTTTGTCGCGACATATCACGTGACCACATTTATCGTTGGAAGCGTCGGGCGGCTGCATGAGGCTGCACCTTGAGAAATTGTGCAGCGACTCCCAGCGGTGACGTGAAGAACTAAAATATCTCATACAAATATTGCGAGTGACGCTAGCAACTCGTGATAAGGCATACTTGAGAACGGCTATAACGATTTTTTTTTTTTTAAATATTTTCTAATAAGCTGCAACATTCAAAGGGTTCTGCGAATAAAATCAGGGTCTCGTGAAATGTTGTCTACGTAGGTGTTTACTATTTTCAATTTACACTACAACACGTTAAGATTTTGAATATATTGTTAATTGATGTTAATTTAAGGATCCATAATGTATAGTAAAACGCGGACATAGCCGCGGTCGGAAGTTATAGCTTGATATATAATATGAAGAGCTGGCAGCTACCTCGGTCAAAGAATTAGTCTTGCCATCCAAAGGGGGAATGCTGCCAGTATCTTCGGAACCTTGCCTACAGGGACTCCTTCTAATAATATATTTTAGTTATAAGACTATATTTTTCAAGGTTTTTAGGTATTAGATTATATTTTTAAGGTTATTAGTAATGTTAGTTCTTAGTTATTGTATGAGTATCCCAATCCCTTAGATAATATGTTGAATAATATTTGTTTATTAATATGTTTGCATTGTGTTTCCAGAGGAGAAGTTGCTTCACGAGGAAGTGCACACGAGCTGGGAGGAGGCCCAGCGGCTGGGGGCCGGCGGGGACCTCGCCGATGAACTCAGGCCCTTCTTGCCGCCCGGGGTCAGTGGAATTACCTACCTACAGTATTTTTATTGTTTTGATGACACGTAAAAGGCTAGTTTCCTAATCGGTGGTAATGTTGCAACGTTCATAATTGCATTAACAGGGCCCACACTGAATAAATCATCTTAAAGTGGAAAATAATTGGCTTGATGTAAAAGGCAGATGCTTTTATAAATTCCGGTAATACATTAACTAATGTCGAATATTACCACCATCTGTGAGCATTTTAACCAAAAATTTTACCATATTTAGAAAAAAATGTGGAGAAAATAATCAAATAAATCGCCACACCATATTTACCCGATCCAGAAAAGCTAACGGTTGATGAAATGGCTTTACCATACGTGCTAGTTGGTTACATTGACACTCTCGATACTTCCCAGCGACAAAGCTCAACATTTTCAACTTTATCGCTACATTTTATGCGACCACATTTGTCGCTGGTAACGAGCGTCGAGCGGCTTACATCGGGTTGCACATTAGGGTGCAACCACATGCAGCCGCCCGACGCTCGTTTCCAGCGACAAATTTGGTCACGTGACCCCATTTTAAATTTCCGGCGACTCAAAAAGGAACTACGTCATGCAGCCGCTCGTCGCTCGTTTTCAGCGACAATCAGTCGCTCGTCGCTCGTTTGGTGATAGTGGCATTCTTCGTGCTTCAAAGATGGGCCAAAAGTTCAAGTAGAGAGAAATGAGTGTGTAAATGGAATGGCTTTACCATAGGTAGTTGGTAACGGAGCAATTCAATTAACAGACTACTTACACTCTCGATACTTGCCAGCGATAATTAAATGATTCTTTAAATTGTATAATATTTTTGAAAAGAGTAATTACTGAGTTTCTTGCCAGGTTCTTCTCAGTAAAAGCAACCTTCCGAACCTGGCGGTAGCATGTATAATCCTGTATAATTGTGTCATTCTGACGATTTGAAAGTGCTTTGTAAAAGTCTAATCGAATAAAGATACTTTTGACTTTGACTTTGACTTTGATAAAGCTCAACATTTTCAGCTTTATCGCTACATTTCATGCGACCACATTTGTTGCTGGAAACGGGCGTCGATTGGCTTACATCAGGTTGCACATTAAGTGGTAATTGTTTATGTATTTCAGTCGGAAGTGACGTTCATAGGATCAAGGCCTCGCACGAAGGAGGTCCTGCAACGAAGGATGTACCAGGCTGATATACAGAAGTGGCTCGCTGAGGAGGATGAAATTGAAGGTACCTTGGGAACCCTTATACAATAAAACATTTGTCTGCGCTGACACGGTTTTTTTCGATGTATATGGCAGTGATGAATAATGAGTATATATCCAGAGATATTTATTACACAGTTGTTACGAAGTATGTGTGGGGTCACCATTGTAGATCGTATGAAAAATAGTGTGATAAGAGACAGTTGCAAGTTGAAGAATGATGTGGTGACCAGAATTGAAAAAAGTATGTTGAGATGGTTTGGACATATCGAAAGGATGGCGATTAACAAAAGAAATTTATAGAGCGTGACCGGAAGTGTCGGTAGAGGGCGTCCAAGGAAGAACTACTATGACCAAATTAATAGAATTTTTAGACAGGTCAAATTCGGAGCACTCGTAACCGAAGAAAGTGTATGAAGATATGCATGAATGTGGATGAAGCGAAAGAAGTATGTAAGGATCGTAGCATGTGGCAAACAGTGGTCTCCGCCTACCCCCATGGGATACAGGCGTGAGCATATGTATGTTAATACTTAAACACAGAGTTAAAGATTTGAGCAAGCGTAGGAATAAAAGTGCAGATCATTGATCATTGCAGTCGCCGTTGATGGTCGGCCAATCACAGCGCAGCAGGCGCGTTTCATTATTCCTTACACATTTTGTGTTTGTTTCGCGACAACATTCATATATAGATTAAAAAAAAACAAGGTTACAGGTTACATGCCCACTTCCCTCTATAATGATTGGGACATTGGCTCGTCATACTTGTGAACAAAGACATTTAAAAGTTTGAATTCCAAAAAGACTGGTGATTTGTGGGATATATCAGTGAAAGTACTTCACGATATTATTGACATAATTGCCCCCTGTTTAGCTGAAATTTTTAACAGTTGTATTATGAGCGGTGTATTCCCGGACCTCATGAAATATAGTAAAGTTATTCCATTATTTAAAGGTGGTGATAATAGTGATCCTACCAACTTCAGACCGATCTCTATCCTGCCAGCCCTCAGCAAAATTTTTGAAAAAATTATTTTGAATCAAATAGTCGCCTTCTTTAATCTTAATAATATTCTACATGGCGAGCAATATGGCTTCACAAAAGGTCTTTCAACTACTGATGCTGGTGTTGCACTTCTTAGACATATTTATAGAGCGTGGGAGAACGCTCATGACATCATAGGTGTATTCTGCGACCTATCCAAGGCTTTCGATTGTGTCCAACACGAAACCTTATTAGTTAAATTAAATTATTACGGTGTCAAAGGTAGGGCACTCGACCTAATCAAATCGTATCTTTGTCAGCGGATTCAAACGGTCGAAGTAAATGGCGTCAAATCTTCCGGTTCTCCAGTACTAATGGGCGTCCCACAGGGTTCAATCCTAGGACCATTTCTGTTCTTAGTCTATATTAATGATTTACCAAATTTAGTCAAGAATACGTGTGACATTGTACTGTTCGCTGATGACACATCTCTTTTGTTTGAAGTCGACAGAGCCAAAACGAATTATGCAGATGTAAACAGTGCACTTGATCAGGTATTGAAATGGTTTAATGTAAATAACTTAGTCTTAAATGCACAAAAAACTAAATGTATTAAATTCACTTTACCAAACGTCAAACCTGTTGATACAAAGGTCATGGTAAATGGTGAAACTTTGGATATCGTAGAGTCAGTAGTATTTCTAGGTATAACCCTTGATAACAAACTTCAGTGGAGCCCACATATATCCAAGTTATCAGGAAAACTCAGCTCCGCGGCCTATGCAATTCGTAAAGTTAGACAGTATACAGACATAGAAACAGCTCGACTAGTATATTTTTGTTATTTTCATAGTGTTATGTCCTATGCTATTTTAATTTGGGGCAAAGCTGCTGATATAGAGGATATATTCACATTACAGAAAAGGGCTATACGATCAATTTATAATTTGGGACCCCGAGATTCGTTAAGGGAAAAATTTAAATCAATTGGAATTTTGACAGTGGCCTCACAGTATATTTTAGCTAACTTATTATTTGTGCATCAAAACATTGGATCGTTTCAAAAAAAATGTGATGTGCATAACATAAACACAAGGCACAAAAACAAAATTGTAGTGCCTGCGCATCGCTTACAGAAAGTACATGGCTCATTTTTAGGACAGTGCACACGCTTCTATAATAAATTACCAACAGAAATTGTAAACTTGCCCTTCAATAAATTTAAAGAGAACATCAAAGCAGTTTTGCTCAAAAAAGGATATTATACTGTAAGTGATTATATTTGTGATAAGGAACCCTGGGATGTATCTTTGTCGAAAAATTATTGTAAATAATCCCATTGGCACTGTACTTTTGCTACAATTAATTAATCTTAGTTTGATCTTTGCTTTGACTGGCTGGAATTTGCCATGCTCACAAATATTTGTAATATTTTAGTTATTATATTTGACAATTGAGCATTTGTGCTGTGTCCCATGGGCTTATATTCATGAGATATAAATACTGTAACCAAAAACATTGTATAATATATATATTTTTTTAAAAGAGTAATTGTTGAGTTTCTTGCCGGGTTCTTCTCAACAAAAGCTACCTTCCGAACCCGGTGGTAACATTTATAATCATGTATAATGTATTTTGTGTCCTTCTGACGATTTGAAAGTACTTTGTAAGAAGTCTAATCAAATAAAGATATTTTGAGTTTGAGTTTGAGTTTGAACAATTCTGTTTAGTTATCTGCAACTGATTGAACTGAAATTTGATATACACGCTTATTTCGGATGATTTGATGACCTATGTGATGTCATTCTGATTAAATATGTTGAATTATCTAAGAAGGCGGACTATTTTTTTTTGTGCTACCACGGTATGGATCTCAGATGAAGGGGCTTACTGCAAGGAACACATATACTATTTTTTAATCTGTAATTACTGTGTCTTCTTAAAAGCTACCTTTGAACACGGCGATAATATTCTGTAAATAAAGTTTTTATTTACAGAATATTATCGCCTGAAAATATAGTTTTTTTGTCATTAATATTTTTAATTTCCCTAGGTCTCCCCCCTTCAACAACCCTGACGTCGAGCGAGGACCCCTTGGCGCCCCCTTTGATCCAGCAGCCCGACTCTGCCAACACCCAGCTAAGGCCTGGGTATCAGTTGTAGAACATAATCCTCACGGCCTTGTATCTAAGGCTAGCGTTATTGTGGGACGCACTTACTAGCTTATGATCATATTTCGTGGACACTATTTACGGTTGGATGTACGGTTGAAGTGATTTTTTTTACAGATTCCGGAATTTTTTGAGTTCCGGATTTTATTGGTGTTTGTTCCGGACTAAATGCTTATGAACGTTCGATTTTTTTATTCAGTGATTACGTAGTAGGAAGGATTTTTTATGGATGTTGGACTTTTTTCATTAACTGAATATCTAGTTTTTTTAGCAGTGTGCTTATTGTAATGTTTGTTTCCAACAGAATATTATAATGTGAAATTTAAAAGACTTTCAAATTCCATAGTCGAAAATCAAACGTTTAGATTTAAGCCATAGCATCAGTATAGACATTTTTATTTATCAGTAATTTTATTACAAATCAAGGAACACATTTCTATGAGTATATACAAGGTACCAAGTAAATGAAATTCCGGTATTTTCCGGGTACTGTAGGATATTAAGCAAATTAACTAACCCGCTAACATTAAATAGAGACAATGTAGTTTCCTATTTATCTATGTACCGTTATCATAATACAGTTACTGAAATCTACTGTAGATAAAATGATTGGAAGTGTGATTGAGTACTGTAACTAAACATCGTTATGCTAGTTAACATCTGTGATACAAGTGTGGATGTTATATATTATTTATAATTTAATTTGAATCATACAAAAAAACTATCTGAATAATTGAAAGCGTCTATTTTACATTTTTTTTAAATGGTCCGGATTTTTTATATATTTTTTGTTGGTTGTGTCAAAGTTCCGGATATTTTTTTTTATGTTTACGTTTGATTTTACCAAAGGGGTGAGCTGATAGTGTAGGTACATAATATTTTATACATAGCCGTAGTATTTACTATTTTAGGAATTGAGTCTAGGTAACTATGTCTCACTCGCTCCTTTATGTAATCAATAGTGAGTGAAAAGGATAAAAGAACGTAGATGAAATACAGTCATAATATATTGATATTGAAGTTAAATGAGTGTAAAGCAAAATGTATATGTGCGTAGATATTTCTTGAAAATTTTATTGTTTATTACTGCTATTTACGTGAAAGTTAATTTTGTTATAATCTTTCACCCAAAAAACTAGGTACTTAAAAACTTGGAAATATTCGCGGATTCAATGCTAGTACAAGTGCCGTCACGAGTTATGAGCGGTGACCTTAAAATACTCAGTAACCCTTTTATGAGTCTGTATTTCGCACCCTCAGAACGACAGGGAGTCAATAAAAATATTTTTTTTGAAAAAACAGTCATAGATCGGAAAATTTTAATTCATAATTATGTACTCAGTAATTATTTTACCAGTTTCAAATAAAATGTACTTTATATTATTAACTAAAACTTTAGGTTGAGCTTTATCTATAAGTATTAAAAAGTCATTTTATATTTTTTTTATTTTATAGAGAGGTGGTGGCCTCGAGGTTTGAACAGTCGCCTGCTACGCAAGCGACGCAAGTTCAAATCCCAGCAAGGCCTGTAACAATAAGTTTTTCTAAAAAAAATATATGCAGTGATTTCACACTACGTGTTCTACGGTGAAGGAAAACATCGTGAGGAAACCTGCATTTTTCTGAGAAGTAATTCAAAGACGTACGTATAGTGCCTGAGACGGCGATGGACTCACCCTCTATCACGTAGGAACTTAATCATATTCGCTGAAATGTGGGTGTTGTTGTTACAACACCTCTGCTTACCCCTTCGGGGACCCTTCTGGGATGGCGTGGGCATATTTTTTTAAGACTTCGGGTACACTGTGAGGTCTGACAGTGAACTTAACAAATTTTCGCAAAATATTGTTTTGAGCCTCTATTGTTCTGAGGGTGTGATTTGTGTCTGTATGCGCAGCTAACCCCTACTATTTTCACTCAACGCGACGGCATCTATAAGCTATCATTTACAAAGTGTGATAACTTGACTATAACACGCGGGGCACTTAGCGTAACCTAGGGTATAATGATGTTATAATTGATCATTCCACTAATAAGGTATTTAACTCTCTTCAGAATCATATATTTTTAGGAGATTATAACCTATTTGTTTGGGTAATATGTATTATATTAGTGTAACTTTGTTGTAGGCGACTGGTGAGCTAAAAGGGCAAACGTCAGTACTGTACTGACAGATACTTCTGAAATTAATAAATAATTATATTAATTGGATAATATACCTACAATGCATGCGGATAGAGTGCAATATTTTATAATTCACACATCGTAGAAGTCGACCTAAACATAAATAGTGCATTAATAGAACTCTCGTAGGCCAATTCTCATATTTATTCCACACATAGAATTAACAATGCTTTTAAGATTGAACAATAAATAATTGTGAACTGGCTTTTTTTTAATAATTAGAATGTTTTGAAATTGTAAAATGTATTTTATTGTAGATAATTTCTTTCGCGATCTAAAATAGGGTTACCACTTATATTTCGACGCATCAATAGTTGCACCATTAGTGCTACGGGTGGCAGCCCTAGGAACTTAGTAAAATGCCAATAAATTGATAAATTGATGATATTACTCGTAAATGTAATTTTATAAATATTGAATTAAGGGCAAGCCTTGTAGGTGTGATAGTCGAGGTGTCTATATGTAATGTAATGATGATGGATATTTATTTCTAGATAGCACTGTATGTAGGACGCGCCACTAATGAAAAGACTTGTATCCAAACGTATTCTTTAGCCTGATTAAAAAGCTGCATTAGTATTTTTTTTATCTATGATGGCGGGATATCTTAGTATTCACAAGTAAGTCATGGACGTAATATTATGCCCATGAGCAGCGTTGCCAACTCTCCTTATTTTTAAGTAGATCAACGTATTTTTTTAACAAATTTCCAAAACGGTTCTCATATTTATCTTTTTGTTTTGGTTATTTCATATAGGTATCCAACCAACAACAGATTTTTGAGACCAATCTGATGGAACCTAAATTAAATAGTGCAGCTTGACGAAAGTGCGTAGATCTACTAACTTTTCATAATATAAAACCCCGTCTACTCATTTTTCAAAATCTGAGTTGGCATCACTGCAAGTAAGTCATGGGCGTTAAGGTGCAACCTGATGTAAGCCGCTCGACGCTCGTTTCCAGCGACAAATGTGGTCACGTGATATGTAGCGATACGTGATAGGAGCGGCTGCATGACGTAGTTCCTTTTTGAGTCGCAGGAAATTTAAAATGGGGTCACGTGACCACATTTGTCGCTGGAAACGAGCGTCGGGCGGCTGTATGTGGTTGCACCTTTATGTCCATTTAAAAAACATAATTTAATATGCCCAATTAAATTGTGTTTGATCCGCGCCATTTTGGCGCTGTTGTCTATAGAGAGTGTCCTCGGAACTAATAATAGAAAAATAATGTAATTAATGTACGAAGAACAAGGGGCAATTACCAATAGTAGATTTATAAAAATTTGGTTCTTCCTTGTATTTCTTAATAGTATTAACAGCTTGACGTGATAATTTATAATATGTATATATATTTTGACGAGATGAGAAGTTAATTGACAGGACGGTTGGCGCGTCTTTTAGATGAAAAACATTATTAGCGACTTGTAGAATAGTCATTAAATGTGATAAAAATAATAATATACGGACCATTTAATCGAATTATTTATATGAATATTATTTTCTTTTTTGACTACTATTTATTTTTAACCAAATAATTATTTTGTGATTGTTTAAGCAGTACAGTATTAATTTATGCGTTAATTCAATAAATTCTATCTCGTTGTTTTAATACCTATTTTATTAGGAATAAGTTTTAAGTGCGAGTCATAAAATATACAATAAAAGTATAAGTAAGCTTGTCAGTTATTCTGTTAAATATATCTAAGGTGGAATCGTTGAAATAAACCTCACCGCGTATGTACAGGAATCAAACTTAAATTTACCGTGTATGTACAGGAATCAAACTTAAATTTACCGTGTATGTACAGGAATTTAACTTAAATTTACCGCGTATGTACAGGAATTTAACTTAAATTTACCGCGTATGTACAGGAATTTAACTTAAATATTACCGCGTATGTACAGGAATTTAACTTAAATTTACCGCGTATGTACAGGAATTTAACTTAAATTTACCGCGTATGTACAGGTAACAAAGTTAACCATACTGTTTATACTTTATCATTATCTATGTAAAGGGTATCAGTTTCGCATTATTACCTACTGCATCACTGATTCCGCTTTAGGGAACTTTATAGAGCACTGCTGTTATAGTGTTGCGATATTAATTTATACATACCAATATTGTAATAATAACGAATTTAATATCTTTGTTAGTCTTCTCATTAGGCAACTGATATAAAGCTATAGAGTAATGTGTATATGATGTCGTATAATTTACAATTTGCAGTTAATTTAAAAGTAAAACGATCACCTATTTATTTAAATGCTTCGATATAAGGCGGGTTTCCATCGAAAAAAATCTCAGTCTAAATATTATGTATATAGGTACAGGATCTATATACAGATTTTGTCGTAAAATGGGTTACGAAGGTCAGATGGCAGTCGCTTCGTATAAAAATCAGGTGATCAGCCACATCATGTTGAATCAAGTGCCAACCCCAACAATGTATGGGATAAGGCCAGGGAGATGACTGTGGCACGAAAATCCCTACTAACATTATGAATGCGAAAGTAACTCTGTATGTCTGTTACGCTTTCCTGCTTAAACCTCTCAACCGATTTTGATGAAATTTGGCACAGACAATCTTTTATTGCGTATCTTGTTTTATATATAGGACTGGAAATTATTGAAAAAGCGAAATACTCTACATTTTTATGTCAGTAGCATTCTGTCTTCCGAGAAAAGTGGGTGTTGTTTTTGTTTGGTATACCCTTACCAACCCTTCATTGCAGGAAGGTGTGATATTGTTCATATATATACATAGTAATATCAGTAGTAATTAAATACTCTACGATAATTAATTGTCCTATTTTATTCACAACCAGGGGGTTGTGTAGCGGTAGTGAACCTCTTTTGCTATAATGTTTTTTATTTATAAATATTGTTAGAGGTGGTTCGACACAAGATGTCAGAACGACTAGACTAGTGTAGTAATTAAATACTCTACTATAATTGAGTCCTAAAAGCGTAATCTACGATAATTGAGTCCTATTTTATTCACAACCAGAAAACAAAAAATCCTTGATTTTTTTCAAGACACTGGAACTCCAGCGAGGAATCCAATGGGTTCCTTTAAATATTTTTAACAATTTACAAGTAATTTTTCTCAACAATCACTTGTCATTGGCGGAATAGCTTTACTTAAGCTCATCGCCATTAAATAAATAAAGGAAGGAAAGGCATAAAAATCCTTTTCCCAAGTCGTTCTGACATCTTGTGTCAAACCACCTTTAACAATATTTATAAAAAAAAAACATTATAGCAAAAGAGGTTCATTACCGCTACATATATATATGTAAGCAGGTTTGTTGGCGACCAAAGCTAATAATTAAATCTTTTTTTTATATGATTAAAATGTGGTGCTTACGCTTTTAGGATCAACATTAGGAATATAAAAATGTAATACTTCCATGAGTAAGTTTTAATGTGAATGATACGTTTTCCATTCATATTGATCATTATTATATTCATTTCGAAAATATTAATCTCAAATCCGAGTAATTATTTTTTCAAATAGTTTACGACGTGTGTCGAATTCACAAAATTTCCAATCGTTGTTAATATCCGCGTACAACCGTACCGCGAGTCACGGCAAGGTAACCATTTTGTCTTCCTGCCCAATTCGTTTTTTCGCATCTTATTGCCCCAGTTATTAAAAACCATCGTTTATGTGAACACAGGAGTATACGATATTATTTATATTAAGTATAACTTTTAAATGCAACTGTTGATTTTCACACTGGCGCCATCTTTTGTTATTTAATTAACTTTCATAAATAAGTAATAATAATGTCGATAATATGAACTTGTACTATATTTAACAGTATTAATACTTATGTTGCATATAATGCTTTAATTTAGTAGTGGAAGTAATGTGTTTATTATAATATTAATGAATAAATGTACTTTTAAATATTATTTTTATCATTTCCATCTTAATAATTATGTACAGTAATTTTACCTCACGTGCTTTAGTGAAGGAAAACATCGTAAGGAACCCTGTATATGTCTGAGATGTAATTCAAAGACGTATGTATAGTGCCTGAGAGGGTGATGGACTCACCAAATGTCACGTTGCCACTTAATTTTTGTTGTTGTTACGGGGACCTTTCTGGGTAGATTTAATATCATTCCCGCGGAACCCTAAATGTGACCTAAGATACTCCTTGTAACATTAGCTATCTACCAGTGAAAGTCCCGTTCAAATCGGTTTGGAGATACGCCGGAACAGACAGACAGACCAAAAACCAATTTTAAAAATTGATTTTTTTTTTCTATTCAGTACGATATTTACTTTCATATAGTGTTTAGAACATCGGAGTTCCCTTCTACGTCGCTTAAGTAGTGGACTGTATGTTATTTTATTTCGTCATTCGCCGATATTGAGTGTAATTATATAATAGACAAATACAGGGAAAAATTATACCCTAAACTCACCCCTTTGCCGCATCAGGCACCACTTTTATGAATTTATAATGTCGAGCTTGTTGTCGGCCGAACGCGCGTTTTATCGTTCCCGCCAAAAGTGCTTGTGTTGCCAACTTAGCAACACCAATCCTACAAATAATGGTAGGGAGGGGAAAATATCTAGATACCATAAATAATCGGCTAAATTATAATGTGATGTGTATGTGTGTGAAATGCCGCATTAGTCTAGCTTGACATCACTATTAATACATTAAAACATATAGATTTACTGAAATGCTGTTATTTTAGAATTACAGACACTTTTTCTTCTGACAATTTTATTTATTTGTATAGATGTATAGATGGAACTTCTTTGATGAGGAAAAACGGTCACCCATCCAGATGCAACGGTCACCCATCCAGATTGCAAAAAACAAAAACTTGTAAATATTATTGAAACGTTTATTTTATAATATTATCTATTATTGTAACAATTTCTAAAGTACACATTCAGTTTAGCACCGCACTCTATTAATTGAGCTTCAATTTAAATCGATTTATAACAAAATCAAGATTTATTTTACAATTTTTAGGAATGTTTTCTAATTGTATACACACAAACTATTTTCTACATTGCAAGCAGATACTTATTTCAATGGCATAGAGTTTAAAATACATTGGAAACAATCATGGCCCATACAACATTAAAATTTATAAAAACATATCTTTCCTTTTAATTTTCAGCTCACAGAAAACTGAGAAGCACACCCGATATTGTGCTTTAGGAAAATAATCCTTACTAAAGTAATTTTAAGGCCTATTTTCATGCATCATAATTTCCAACACGGTGGAAACTAAAGTATTTGCGATGATTAGAAAGACACGCATGGAAGACACTCTCACGACATATTCATATAAAAAAAATACATAGCAATCAGCTGCATATACGTAATTATATAACTAACTAGCGAAAGTCACGCGGTTTCACCCCCGTAGTTCCCGTTCCCGTGGGAGTACGGTTATAAAATAAAGCCTATGTTTCTCGCTGATGATGTAGCTTTCCAATGGTGAAAGAATTTTTGAAATCGGCACAGTAGTTTTTGAGTTTATTCATTACAAACATACACACAAAAATACAAATCTTTCCTCTTTATAATAGCAGTGTAGATAAATAATTGTATATGTCACAGTCAAAACTACTTATGACCTAATTTTTGAATTAATTAGCTAACGCGTAGTTTGGTATTTATTATTAAATTGTTGCTAAAATACGTTGCTAAAACGTGCCGTGGTGGCCTCGGGGTTTGAGCAGTCGCCTGCTACGCAAGCGACGCAAGTTTGAATCCCAGCGGGGCCTGTACCAATGAGTTTTTCTACAAAACCTATGTACAGTGATTTCACACCACGTGCTTTACGGTGAAGGAAAACATCGTGAGGAAACCTGCATATTTCTGAGAAGTAATTCAAAGACGTATGTATAGTGCCTGAGACGGCGATAGACTCACCATCTGTCACGTTGGACTTAATCAAATACGGTGAAAAGTGGGTGTTGTGATATCAACACCTCTGCCTACCCCTTCGGGGAATACAGGCGTGAGCATATGTATGTATGTTGTTGCTAAAATAATAATATTTATTTTAATTCAGACTTAGAGTATACATAATGAAAAAAATTATAGTTATATCTATTCTTCATATTATATCTTGTGTATTTTCTGATTTTTTTGTGATTAAAAGTATTGACTGCAACATGTACAAGAATAATGATTCAAGTCACGCGAATTTCAACCGTTTGAAGTGGCAATAGGGACCTTTTAAAGAAAACATATATGGTGCACCTTATTTCGATACTGACCACAGTTCAACATATGTTACCCATAGATTTTAGGTACTTTTGCTAAAATTCAAAAATGTCGTTGCAATAACTACAAATGTCTAAATTTAAGCCACTGTAATTATTGACAAATATCAATACAAGTGCGCTGGACTGGCTATACCATACATTTTGTGTCCATTTGAATGGCTCCTAGCGAAAGGGTTTGGAACTAAATTTGACATTTAAAAAATTACTGTTTCTCTCCCATTTTTATTTGTTGAAAAATTTCGATATTAGCGCCAAAATATCTCGTATCAAATAGACATAATCTTTAACCAGTCAATGGACGCTTTCACATTGTACGATAATGGTAACGCTTTCATACTGTGTCCGTTCAGCCAGTAGTCGTGTCAGTCCACCGTTCTTGCATAGTAGAGGTCAGTGTCGCAAATATTTTTTTGACAGTTACTAAATAGAACAAAATTCGCGGCAATTTTGAAACATGACACAAAGTATAGAACAAGCAAGTCCGTGACGAACATTCCCATACAATCTCAATACACTTTAAAATTATATAATTAATATAAATGCATATTTATTAATTAAAACCTATACAACAAATATTATCATGCAAACCATTTTCACTCTGGAAAATATAACAATAATGATACATCAATATAATAAATTATTATTTTTATATAATTCTATATTTTACCTTCAAAGAATAATTATAATAATAACCACGAAATTCACCCGTAACTAAAGAAACTAAGAAAGGTGGGCAAAAATAATGAATTAAACTATAATATTATCTATTCATATTAATTCTATTACATCAAAGAAGTACCAGAGCATAAATATTAAAAAAAAAACTGTTACTATCAGCCTGTATTATATAATGCATTTTTTTTTATAATTTGAAATTTATTAAGCTCAGTATTCAACAATTAATAATAAATTTCGGCCATTTTTGTACATGATACATTATATACAAAGTTTTTTAATTTTTCTTTTTTTTCAGGCTCCGCAATTCTTTTATAAAGCTTAGTATCAAAATGAGTTATGTTCGAATAATTTGAAAAATGTTAATGGGTTTCGTTGAGCCGTCCATCCCTTCATGAAAACCACCAAGATCATGATGCGTGTGGATTCAGGATGTATGAAATCATAAACCATTACGTTCATGAAAACGTGGTATTACATAACCAGTACCCCTATCATGATTTTGCCAGCGTTTTCGTATCTATCGTAAACGTCTCCGCCGAATATGTTTATGTGAAATTGTGCAGCGCCTTCTAGCGGTGACGTGAAGAACTAAAATATCTCATACAAATATTGCGAGTGACGCTAGCGAGTATAGATTACGAAAATGGTGGCAGACTCGTGATACTGTGAGTCTAGTGCGTAAGTCACCGCGTCGACGTAAATGCAGATTTGTATAGGATCGAAACAGCGCCATCTGTCGCCCTAATGATGACACTATTGTGATCCCATACAAATCTGCGTTAAGGTCGTCGCGATGACTTGTGACGGCGATTTTAAGAATACTCGCACTAGGCACTCGGATTGGACCAAAGTGACGTCACCCTATAGTACTGAACATCGTGACGTTATCTTGTTCACGTCGTGGGATCAAACAATGTACTGATCTTTCATTGTTCATTCATTCAACAATTTGGATAATGATGTTGGATATGATAGCTATTACATATAAACATTTACATTAAGTATAATATTCACACAAATTAATATTAACTCCGAGATAGTCACATGTCTTCAATGTTCAAATAATGTCTTCACTTAGGAATGATTAAGTGTCCGTTTCACTTCACTCATACATTTATTTAAGTCACTTCTTTATACTCGTCTCTTTCTTATACTTGGGAATAGAATGAGATATACAGAGTTTATCAGCAACTCACACTGGGTTTAATGTTTTAGCACATTTTAATGTTGGCAACATTGACAATTCGAAAAATTCGTTTTAAATTTATACTCTGTGAAGTGTCAATCTGACAGTTCTTCTAAGGCCATCCTTTTCTTGCACTTGGTGTAAGAAAGAGACGTCACTTGTCAAAGCACAGTACCTTTGCGTAATAACGCGATCTACCACCGTACAGTTTTACTCAAAAGATAAATCATGATAAAGACAATTTTATTACATTTTCATTAGGGGCCATCCATAAATTACGTCACACGTTAGGGGAGAGGGAGGGGGTCGACGAAGTGTGACATTGTGTGATAACGGGGTTAAACATTACATTTTAAAATCTATTATAATATACGTGTAAATGCCGCCAATCGCATTAATTAATATAATTAATCGTTTTTAGTTTTGTTAGTTGTTTGGTTTGATGTTAATTTTGTCAAAAAATAATTTAAATGGAAATAAAACTGATTTCGGAATCGCTGTTTAAATTAAATATTTTGTAAATTTAGATTTTCAAATATGTGACGTCACACTAGGGACCCCTCTCTAGTGTGACGTCACATATTTTGTCTCACAAATATGACCAGCTGTGACAAGGACGGGGGGAGGGGCATTATGGACCACCTGGACAACCTCTTATATGAAATATTTTACTACCGTGGTAATTGAATTCCGTGCCTTTTGTATGTGATTTATATTTGATGTAAAACTGCAATAGGGTTACGTAGCCCGTAGTCTCTTGGGCGGAGGCGTCGGTCACATCTCGATGGAGACTCCGGGGGCTCCGAGGCGGGTCTCCTTGACCCTGAACCCGCCCTCGAGCAGCTGAGACGTCAGGGAATCCACTACGTTACGGGGGGTCGACGGCGGGATTAGTACCATTGCGTATCTGGGGATAGTATATTTTTTATAAGTACACATACATACATATGCTCACGCCTGTATTCCCTACTACTACCTACTTTTCTTGATTGAGTGTCAACGGAACAGATGCCTAGTATAAGAATCGAATGATATCTATACAGATAAACAAAATTGAAGAGTCTGTTTGTAATTCCAAAATAACAGCTTTTCACTAAATGCGTATGAAAGGATATACGGTACTAACATAAAAAAGCACATTTGTAAAAATTCTCTGTCTGTCTGTTTGATCGAGCTAATCTTCGAAACGGATGGATAAAAATCAGGTGATCGGCCACATCGGGTTGAATCAAGTGCCGACCCCAACAATGTATGGGATGAGGCTAGGGCGATGATGATGTAAGTAGAGGTTACCCTCCGCCGCCGGCGCCGGTGAGCTTGCAGGCGAGGTGCCGGCGGTGCGCGGCGGCGCGGATGGCCTCCAGCGCGGGGTGCGACACGCCCAGCGCCGCCAGCAGGCAGTGGTTCATATCCCACAGCTCCTGCAACATCATGTTTCACATTAATCATTTATTAGAAAAGCCGTGGTTTTGGTTCTGTTCAGAGGCAGGCGGTTCTTCGACGCTCACAATTACACTACCTTAGCCGAAACTGCAGTAAATAATTGTAACATAACACTCAAAGAAAAACATATCCGATCCATTTTGAGAGTTTGAAAAGTTACGATTAATATTTTATCATAATAAATATATAATAATGGTATAAGTTACATCTAATTAAACTAATATAAGAGTTTGTTTGTTCACGCCATCCCAGAAGGGTCCCCGAAGGGGTAAGCAGAGGTGTTGTATCAACAACACCCACATTTCACCGAATATGATTAAGTGCCAACGTGAACGAGAGTGAGTCCATCGCCGTCTCAGGCACTATACAGTCTTTGAATTACTTCTCAGACATATGCAGGTTTCCTCTACTACTAGTCCGATTTCAAAAATATTTCAGTGTTGAATAGTCCATTTATCGAGGAAGGTTATGGGCTATAATTTATTTAAAAAAAATGGTATCCGTAAGAAAATTGCGATTTTGTAACCCAAGGGTGTAACCCACTATTGACAATAGAACAAAATGATGTACTACGGGTTTGTAGGTCTTTTTAAGATCTACAAAAAAGTCTGCGAGAGCACATATCTAACTATCATAGTTTAGTCATAATATCCACTTTTATAAATTTAAATATTAAATCTTCTCAAGAAAGAGACTACGTTAAATGTGTATAGTAATATTAATCCCTACTAATATTATAAATGCGAAAGTAACTCTGTCTTGTCTGTTACGCTTTCCCCTTAAATCTCTCAACCGATTTTGATGAAATTTGGCACAGACAATCTTTAGACCCTGAGAAAGGACATAGGCTACCTTTTATTGCGAAAAAAAGTATTCTTCGATCAAAAGTTCCTTAATCACGTACGTACGTACTAAGTCGCGATCATACTCTCCTGTCCCTCGCACTCTCTCTGCGCTCAACGCTCTCTTGGAGTCCAACCCTGAGTGTGATTTGTTTGCGGATGAATGGCAGACGATCATGTCGGCATGTCTGGAGTATTGCGAGGCGAATGTTTGATTGTGTTTGTATTTTTATAATATGCTCTGTATATAATTAAATGTGATGTGTACTGTATATATATTGTGTAATATTGCTACGTTTTGTGTAATTGGTTACTGGCCGTTCAAAATGTATATTTCAAATAAAAAAAAAAAAAAAAATATTTCAAATAGATGTACTCACTGCTAAGTGTTGATAGTCAACCTCTGAATCAGGCTCACACTTGCCACTGGACAGTTTTTCCAAAACCTGGAATCGAAAATACAAAAAAATAATAAATAAATATACTCACGCCATCCCAAAAGGGTCCCTAAAGGGGGTAAGCAGACGCTGTAAAAACGCGACAGAGGGTGAGTACATCGCCGTCTCAGGCACTATACATACGTCTTTGAATTACTACTCAGACAGGTTTCCTCACGATGTTATCCTTCACCGTAAATTTCGTAGTATGAAATCACTATGGCAGTGATATCATACTACGTTTTTAGAAAAACTCATTGACACTGGCCCCGCACTCAGATTTTTATTTTATTTATTTATAGCTTTATTTCCCTAACAATTTAATAAATATATATTTTCCTATTACTTATATATATATTTTTTCTTTCTTTATAACTATTTAATATCATATTTAAGTTTTAATTATTGGTTGTGTTCATGTGTTCACTCAGATAGTTATTTAATAGATAGGTAGTTAATATTGTTACCTGTGTAGCTGTGCGCGCAACATGATCACAAGCTTCTAAGATATGATCGACCGCCGACGTGTTCCTCTGCCTCAAGGCAGCCACCTTGACGACCAGCGCGCGCGTCTCCCGCGACACCCTCGAGTCCACCAGCAGCACCCGAAGGTCCATACGTATGGAGAGGTGGCGCGGTTTGCTGCCCTTCTTGAATGACACCAGTGAACCGAATGTGCACGTCGCGTTGTCTATACCTGGAAGTTTTTATTATTTATTTAGTACATGAAATTATGTAGACTTAATGTCGTGGGTGGCTCACGGAACCCTAATTTTTTAAGGTATCTGACAGTGAAAGTCCGGCTGAAATCGGTCCAGCCTTTATGGAGATTACCCGGAACAAACAGACAGAGAACAAATTTAAATATTTCATATGCATTTAGTGAAAAGCTGTTATTTTGGAATTACAAACAGACACTTCAATTTTATTTATCTGTATATATGTATAGAAAAGGCCTGTGGACAAAGTGACATTAACCTCATCATTAACCTCGCGCTTAGCTTGAAGAAGCGGTACAAAATGTATGTGATTTACATATGTCACGTGCCTCATTTATGTCATGATCACGGGGATAGAAACATCGCTAACTTCCAAACTACGGGGATGTATTGTGAATGCCTTGACAGATACATTTCTTAATTCTTAAAAAGGGGTAAGAGAGGGATTCGAACCCACGACCTCTGCAAACCGTGCAGTTGCTCTTCCAACTGAGCTACTCGTGATAATACCTCATGTGTCTAGATAAATTTCTTATTTCTTAAATGATATGTAGCACTAACCGAAACCCTGTGCCAAAACCTTAGCCCTATAAAAGTGCAACCACATGCAGCCGCCCGGCGTTCGTTTCCAGCGACAAATGTGGGCACGTGACCCCATTTTAAATTTCCCGCGACTCGAAAAAGAACTACGTCATGCAGCAGCTCCAATCACGTATAGTGATACGTTCAAATGTGGTCACATGACATGTAGTGACATGTCATGTGACCACATTTGTCGCTGGAAACGAGCGTCGAGCGGCTCACATCAGGTTGCACCTTAAGGCTACTGTAAACAGCAATGACATATGATTATGAACGTGTTACAATGTCATTCGGTGCGGTAACCTTAGATAATTGTGATGTGCCATTTTACTGGGGTCAAGTATTGGACATGGCGTACACTCACGTGCACGGAAATGTACACATTGTCTATTGATCATGGAAAAGTTGAGGGCACTCGAAACTAGCTTGTTTACAGAATTGATGAAGCGAAGGTCTGTATGGAATAGAATAAAGTTGCGACAGACAATGCAAGCGTTATTTTTAACCAACTTCAAAAGAGGAGTTTATTAATGCGACTGTTTTTTTTTTGAGCCTTGAGATTTGAGCAGTCGTCTGCTACGCAAGCGACTCAAGTTCGAGTCTCAGCGGGGCCTGTACCATTGATTTTTCTAAAAAACTTATGTACAATGATTTCACACCACGTGCTTTACGGTGAAGGAAAACATCGTGAGGAAACCTGCATATTTCTGAGAAGTATTTCAAAGACGTATGTATATTACCTGAGACGGCGATAGACTCACCATCTGTCACGTAGGCACTTAATAATCTTCAGTGAAAAGTGGAATAGACTCTCATCATGTGTCTAGTCGGGTTGACGGTCTACTGGAAGGTCATAGGATGGCCAATTGGGAAGCGTGTCAAGGCTGCGCGCGCGACATTCGGTCAATGCCGAATCACGTTAGACATATATGCTAATATCGTAAACATGCGCGCAAGAAAACATTTTAATCTATGAGAGCCAATGAGTTTTTTAGAAAAACTCTTTGGTACAGGCCCCGCTGGGATTCGAACTTGCGTCGCATGCATAGCAGGCGACTGCTCAAACCCCGTCTTCCCAGAAGACTAACCAAACCGGTTGACAGTTACAAAGGCCACTTTAAATTGAAGTTATTCAACGTGGCAACGCTCTCAGTCACTTGTATGACTTGACATTAATGTGGTTTATTGGAAGTCAATTCCGCACGTGATCTACACTAATTAAGCGTGTGGAACACCAAAACGTGATGCACAAGATCTAGAACTGACCATGTCGACGTGTATCAATCAATACTCATTATTGATGTAATGAACAAATGCCTCTGAACATTATTGTAGGTAATTTAAACAATGGGTGATTTTTTAGGGATACGTATGGACGCAGTCAAGTTGTCGTTTGACGACACGCGAGGGCGAAAAAGGCGAGACCCAAGGGTTCAGCAGCCGAACCTATAAACTAAGTAACACAGCTAAGGGCTCCCCGGTGCGGGGCTCGGACCTCGGCTTAGGGCGTTGCTGGGGGATGAGCTAGGGATTTAGGGACATGTTTAAGGCTAATGGTTCGGCACACGCCGGTTCTAGCAAGGGACGGAAGGGACGATGACGTAGAAGAATCTAATAAGGCAAATGTGTTCAAGCTTTTAACGATCTTTGTTGGATCATTTATTGCTTTATTTTGGCTGCGAGACGTCACATCTGTCCAAATAACGCTGGGTATTTCTAAATCCTGCTACGATTACAATTCGTCACATCCATATGGTAAGCATATAAACATTCACATTAGATTTTTTACTGATATTGATTTTTGTTACCTAGCTAGGATTAATAACGTCGCACTTACATCAGTTTAGGTACCGCCACGAGTTGTGAGCGCTGATGTTGAATGCGTAACTATTATTTTTTGCGTTTTTGTGACCCAAGTGCGAACAATTAAATGCGCAGTCACCTCACTATTTACCCTGAGCGCTCAAAGTTCGTGACGACCTCTGTACTTAAGTGTACTATTTAATTTGTACAAACACTGATAAAATTTATATATTAAAGACGAAAAAATCTTTGTATCGGAGGTAATCTTAAAACCTCTTAATACCGCTTTAAAAAAATATGTGACCAATATTGAATGAAGAATGAACTTTCATGGTGAATATTGGAAGTTAGTGTTTAAAGAAAGATGATGATAAACACGATACAATCATAACAAAACCTTTAAATAGTGCAACTCACCAGAAGGAGAGCCATGCATGATCTTCTCGCAGTTATACGCCCATTCGGAAATGATCTCTCTCTCGGTCATGGTAAAGTCCTCACTCGTCTGATCGTAGAACGCATCGTATCCCGACGAACTCTTCAGTTTCAGCAGCTGTATCAGCGCTCCAGCCAAACAGACCGCAAACGAGGCCGAACTACCGGTCCCTGCCCCTATCGTCAACTCTGATCCCATCGAAATCTCCATGGCCCTTACGGGAAGACTTGTGCTCCCGAAAATTCCAGAAAAAACATAGAGGAAGCTTCTAAGGGAATTCTTCTGGTTATTCTGTAAGCTGTCGAAGTTGGGCTTGATCATTCGGAGGAATTCATCAACTTTCCTCAAGTGGTACTCGTGGTCGATTTTGTCCGGCATTCGCCACGAGAATTTGCCCGTTATACCTGGCTCTAACTTTGGATTGAATAAGCTTCTGACTGTGGGCTCTAAGGGGATTATTTCTTGGAGGTCCACACATGGCAGGTGAATGCGCACCGACGGCTCCCCTTGTGTCTTCACTTCCTGAAATACACACTCATATTAATATACCTACATATCAAAATCCACATTTCGTAATTGAAGATCACTCGAATTCAAGACAAAACAAATTTGCACATCCTATCGTTAAAATTTTTCAGCGACACACAATTTTAAACCCAGTTCATGCTAGCGGGAAACTGACATGCAATAGCAGAACACAGAATTTAATGAAGGATAAAAATACCTCGATAAATTCATCAAAAATGCTGCCATATTTCATCACACGTGTTCGGCATTCTTATTTACTTCACACCAAATACAATCTCTGTCATAGTAACCAATGCCTACGCTTAACTCTTGGGTAGTAGGACAAGATGACAAGTACCTATTAAGTTATTACTTTTAATTGTTATTGAGACTTGCATGATTCGTTATACAGCCTCAATTATTTTGAAACAGCATTTATGAATTTTAAATAGATGGATAAGTGTTCAAGAGAGTGCTATCAAAGATGAAGATCTGAGCTCCATTAAAAATGCTTCAAGCCGACGGAGTTGTTCCGTAAAGTAATGACGCGGTTCGGAGTAGTTCTCATATGTTTTTCGTGCCATAGGAACAGAAATATCAAAATGACAATAATAAGAAGGGCTGTTGCAAATGGCCTCCAAAAATTTGTTACTCTGTAAATATTTCGGAGCAGAATAGTATCAAATTGACGTTATTTATCGTCAACATAGCAGTGATGAGTTGTTGCACCACGAACTTATGGTGAAGCAAAAAATCGATAGGAAAACCGAACTAGAAATTCAAAGACGAAACGGATTGAACATGAACACTTTTACGTCGACGTACATCATACTCAATGGATTATAGACAAAGATAATATGGTTATAGTGGGAGTCAATACATATATGACGGCTGATAGAGAGGAATGTAAATAGCACATTGCACCGATCCCAAATTATATGGGATAAAGGCAGGAGGATGCTGATGATGATGATAGAAAGGAGGAATAGGTTACCTTAATAACAATATAGCTCCTGAGGCCGAGACTAACGGCGATGGCAGTCTTCCCGTAGACCACGGAGTGTTCCCCGTGCAGGATCACCTTCCCCGGCGCGGACACGCTCACCGTGAACAAGTTCTCAACCCCGCTCAACATCTTGTCTATTTATCTCTTTATAACTCACAAGGATTCAATAAAAACTACAGTTCAGAGCTACGACATTATAATATTAAGGTACATTTCATGATTGTGTCGCTTTCCACTCGTCAAGAGTTTTCGTTTTCTGCGTGAACGCGTGAATCGACTTCAGCTCTTCCTGTAGCACTGAATTCACCAATCTGTTGAAATTTACTGATATCAGCTGCATATCCTACTTTACTTATATTACTTTTGAATGCATTGTGATGTAAATGTGTATTCTCATGAAATCTTTTTTAGTTTGTATGACGTCCTGTTAAGCATTGTAACGTTATCACACGAGATCATATCATGATGTGTGTATTGGTATTAAAATGGGTAGCCTGTCAGTTTTATTGTATTTTTATTTTAAATTTGTATTGACGTTTGACGCAACCGTATAATTGTTCGGTCGAGAGGTCGACCAGACAAAATCTGGGTTCAAGTGTTCCAATAATAGTTTGAATGGATGTGTACGTCAACGGAAAATAGGTGAATTGAGATCGACCTGATCTAATAGTAGATACTTATTGTAATGTAAAATTGTATGGCGCCGTAAGAAAATCTAAATCTTTTATTAATTTTAAGCCTTGGAAAGGCACATGCAGAAAATTATCATACTAGCTTTTTAACAACAATATTTAGATGTTAGCTGCTACTGTACGTTCATTGATTGTTACGTTCTCAGAAGCTGTCCAATTTAAGTTTCTAGTAAAATCATTTGATGAACATATGTATTGCGTTTCGTGATTGATTTAGTCATCTCATTTCTTATCTACTTTATGAGAACAGACGCAATAAAATGGCTTTAAGTGCGTATCTCTGAATAGTTGTGAGCCGAGTGCAAGCGTCGTAAGTTCTACTTATTCTAAAAACCTTCTTCATCTGCCTCGTTGGTCTAATTTTGCAGCGCTACTGAGGAACACCAGATCTTGAGGACTTTTCCATTTGTAATTTCTCAGTAACAGCCAGGAGTATGGATAAGTGCCCGGCTGGCAATACGCTTGCCCCCTATTACATGGGACATAGCTGCCTCGTTGGTCTAGTGGCTAGTAGTCCCGGGTTCGATTCCCGAGTCGGGTCAAAAAAAAATAATTGGATTTTTCTGTCAAGAAATTCACATTAAAATGCCCGGAGTTTGGCAGTTGGCGGTGTTTCCACCCCCGTGTCTCGGTAAGCACGTTAACCCGTTGGTCCTACGCCTGATCTCTCTCCGGTCGTGTCTGATTGCCTCCCATCGGACTACGAGAGTGAGGCAATAAAGAGTGCACCTGTGTTTGCGCACACACTCGTGCACTATAATATCTCCTGCGCAGTTGGCTGATCCTCGTTGAGATTAGCCGCCGTAACCGAAATTCGGTAGGAGATCATTATTATATCACATGGTATTAACAAGACTGGGGGAGATGTGGATGTATTAGAAGGCCTATAAGTTCATCTCTCCCAACCCAATCGGGGAATAAAGACGTAAGCATGCTAGGATGTTTTCTAACTAACGACGCTGTGATATAATAAGTTATTCAAAGAGAGTATGGTGTAGTAGACGGCGATGGACTCACTATGTCACGTTGACACTAACAGCCGTTTTCAAATTCCTATCATAGTTTGCAGATGGATTGTTATCCCCATTTATCTGTCAGATTTGACCTATCCATACCTTAAATTTCATAATGTTAACTTGTTACGTTATTGCAATAATAGTAAGGACAAAATGATTAGTTAATTATCTTTCAAACTAAATGACAGATGGATACAATATTGAAAATGGCCGTAAATAATCTTCGGTTAAAAGTGTGATATATTTTACTATTGCTTGTTATTTACTGATCTGGAGGTTATGTAAATAATAGTAAATATTCGAACAATAGCTATATTCAGATGCGATAAAGATACAAGCCGCTGGGCACGTACGCTCAAAGTCGCAAAGACCTCTAGTATTATACAATGACTAACGATTTCCAATGACAAGGTTCAATCGTGAATACCCTTTCATTTTACCTTTAATTGATCAATTTGGAATAGCCCTTCGCACCTTCCTAAAAGAGTCTTCTAAGGTCTAGGCAGAAGTGATACACCATCCAAAGACGTTTAGCTGCAAACGTGACAGATGGTGACTTAGTGAGTCCATCTCAGTCACATTATACATTATGCTATACAAAACATAGTTCATTAAACGAAGACTAGACTAAACTCGGGCTAAACTATGTCCATCCCTTTTTAAATCCGTATCACAGAAAAAGATGGAGCTACTTTTAGGACTACCTTAGTTTTATTTTGTACGAAAGGAGCATGTCATTAGAATTTCTCCTGAGACATACCCCTTCTTCTTGGAACACAGGCGTAAGCATATGTGTGTTTATGTAAGTATGGTGGCCATGGGGTTTGAGTAGTCGCCTGCTACACATGCGATGCAAGTTCGAGTCCCAACCTGTACCAAAGAGTTTTTCTAAAAACTTTTATGCAGTAATTTCAACCCACGTGCTTTACGGTGAAGGAAAATATCGTGAGGAGACCTACATATGTCTGAGAAGTAATTCAAAGACGCATGTATAGTGCCTGAGACGGCGATGGACTCACCCTCTGTCACGCTGGCACTTAACCATATTCTTTGAAATGTGGGTGTTGCTGTTACAACACCTCTGCTAATCCCATCTGGGACAATTCTGGGATGGCGTGGACATTTTTTTTTGTGTAAGTACCTGTGCCTGGCAAGCAGCGGCTTCCCCTTGAACTTGTCAGACACGATCAGCACCGCGAACTTGGCGCCGCAGCCGTCGCTCTCATCTGTAACCTCCTGTTGACAAACATAACCACACCATTAGTAACAAACAAACATAAAAAAGGTACCGTCCAATTGAAAGATACAATGCTCAAGAAAATAATCATCAACTTCACGTCACTTCTAATTGTTCAGAGGGCCTAGTGCGTGTTTTTCATTGCCGCCGTCACAAGTCACCGCAGTCGACGTGATCGCAGATTTGTATAGGATCGAAACAGCGTCATCTGTCGGCCTAAAGATGACACTATTGTGACACGATTCTGCGTTTAGTCCGGCGCGATGACATGTGACGGCGATTTTTAGAAAATACGCACTAACAGTATGTGCTTTATAGTTGTGCATATAATATATAAGTACCTGGTTGACCGAGCTGTGCTCGGTTTCTTCTTCATACAAAAAAAGGAAAAAACCAAGAAAAAAAATTCCGGTGAACGTCAGTCTCGAACCGGGGTACTCTAGTTTCGTTATCGCCCCACCTTTGAGCTACCATAACTTGACAGATGTCGGCGAAATTTGCCGTCGTACTGCAATTATATTTAATGACTTTATCAGTGCCTGAAAACATGGTCAAAACTATGTTGTCTGGTATCTATATTTTGCCCCTGAAACCCCCCTCAGTTACTTCTAGACTGCTTGTTACATCAGATATATAAAAAATATCAAAAGCTTCGGAACAAGAGGCTGAAGTGAAAAATGGTACGTTCAAAACAATGTCCTGAATTCCTGATCTAGCCTTTAATAGTGTTGTTGATGAACCAACAAACAATATAAAGGAATATCGACACATCCTTGAGTAGAGCGCAGACATATTGCCATCAATTTATATCAATTTCCCCCCATCAATCAATGTCAGGGACCACGTGCAATGTCAATATATTATGTGCGCCCGCGCACTAGATTCCACAAGGTGGCGGGTGCAGTGTGACGCATCACAGTAGGACTAGGGTTCGAAATAGAAACCTTAATCACGTGACCAATTGGGATTTCTCACACCACGAGCTTTAGGGTGAAGGAAAATATCGCATGGAAACCGGCTTGTATCTGAGTGAGCTATTGAGATAGTGAACTTTGCTTCACATAAGTCCCGTCACGACGTAAGAACGGGTACCTTTGTGCGCAGTATTCATTTTATGAGTCTGTCTCTGTCTACATGTATGCCGCGAGGCGAATAAAAACATGCGCAGTATCCCCACTATTATTCGACGCGCGTTCTTTACTCGTGACGGTACAATGCAATAATTATTTTTTAAATTGAAGATAGATATTAGGACACAGGGTGTGTTTTGAATTAGCCCCTGCAATTGCCCTGCCAATTTGAACTATTCGTGCCCACCCCATGTGTCGAATTTTTCCTTCCATTATTTTTGCGTGTTTAGAAGCAGCCTTGCGCCATTAAACCAATCGATTCATGCTCAATCAATGTTCACATTAGTCCTAACCAAACCATCTACTTCGTGCATAAAATTCAATAAAACATAAATACGTCTCCGCATTATAATGCTATTACTTTAAAGTTCGTGTTCTGACAATTTACTGTAACTGCTTAATACATTTCATGATCAGGGGCCCAACCATGAGCACTTATTGCAATGTTATTACAGTTGTGTGACAGTGACAGATGTATAAACGTCTAATACATCTGTCTCATAATTAGGGTAAAACTATCATGGCAATAAGAGCTTATGGTAAGGCCCCAGGGCCTGTAGACAAAGTAACATTATCCTCACGCTTCACTAAATGTACGGGAATGACATATGTCACGTGACTGATTTATGACATTTCCATTAATTTTATCGTTTCTATCAGCGCAAGCGCGACAGAATGTTTCGAATGTTTCTTTGTCGAGGCACAAGACACACCACACGGCCAAATTGTTTACTATTAATTCAAACACAGCTGCGTCCCCAAATTCCACAACACCTTTATTCAACATATTTTAACAAGTTTAGTAAGTCAGTCCCTTTGTGGCAGATCCACATGTACGGAGTTCTCAAATACCAATATTAACATCATTCAATTGTCACCAAAACGGATAAGAAGGTCACATTTATATGAATGCTCATAATTATTGAAGAAATACATTTATAACGCAAATGTGTACTAATTGTACAGCTAATTATAAAATGTTCTTTATAATAATTGGTTGGATTGGATATGTAGCTTACTTTTATTGTTATTCATTTACATATATGTCTGATTCCAGTTTCCAAGGGGTGATATATTATACATACATCTCGTTTTTTTTTTGTTGACGAGGGGGAAACCTTCAAAAGGTCCCCGACCGCCCTGGGAGAGGCAGATCGGGGTATGTGGGATTTTTACCTCACTAAAACCTCCCCGGTGGTCATCCTCAGTGCTCAGGGGGGACTCCGGGTACTCTGATAGAACGCACCGGTGTCCCCCCACACTTTGCCGGGGCACATCCCCGGGGCAGCTGTGACGCCGCCCCTGGAGACCTCGCTGTGCAAGGCAGCGCGAGCCACGTCGCGCTGCCAACTTCCCGGGCCCGCGTCGGTGGTCCAAGCTCCCACGCCGACCACCGCCATCAGGCCCTCCGACCCCCTTTTAGTCGCCTCTTACGACAGGCAGGGGATACCATAGCCATATCCTTAGACCCTGGCTATTGGGTGGATACATACTTATCTACACGAACTTGTGAACAGGTGCTGCTTGTGGGGGCTGGTCATCTCAAGCTACGCATTTAGTTATAAGTTGATGTACTAGATTTTTAGTTATGTTAATTTTTATCGACATTTGTGCATTGGAACATAGGCCATGAGCTTACGTTTTTTTTTTAATTATTTATTTTGTATTCTTTAAATTGTAAAATATTTTTGAAAAGAGTAATTACTGAGTTTCTTGCCAGGTTCTTCTCAGTAAAAGCAAACTTCCGAACCTGGTGGTAGCATGTATAATCCTGTATAATTATGTCATTCTGACGATTTGAAAGTTCTTTGTAAAAAGTCTAATCGAATAAAGATACTTTTGACTTTGACTTTGACTAACATTATAAAGAGTTTTGATTGTTTTTGTTTGTTTGTTTGCATTGAATAGGCTCCGAAAGTCCTTGACCTGATCGTCGAGTTTGTCAAATTAGTTGACATAAAATGAGGTTAGTGCGCATAATTTCCTACAGGGACAACAGTTTTCACAACAACATATATAGTAGATGTTTGTCCGTCAATCCTTGTACAGTCACTATCAGTCAAGTCCGAATCTTGCTCGAACGATTTCTATACAAAACTCGCGAGTTTAGAATGAAACAATTTATTTATACTCGTCTATAAGCCTCTACCTTAGATTTGGAATACCAATATTTTCAGGTCAATGGCAAAATTACAAAGGATTCACTACAAAAAATTATAAATTCAAAGTTATGTTAATATTGCGTAATTGACATGCATTAAGTAGATTTGATGAATAAAATATAAACAGTCACCTATTGAGGTCAGTGCTCGTCGTTACATTTGCCTTGACGGACGCGCCCAAGATAAAAACCTGTTCAATTTTACAAAACCATATACATACATATGCTCACGCCTGTATTCCCCGAAGGGGTAGGCAGAGGTGTTGTAATCACAACACCCACTTTTCACCGAAGATGATTAAGTGCCAACGTGACAGATGGTGAGTCCATCGCCGTCTCAGACACTTTACATACGTCATTGAATTACTTCTCAGAAATATGCAGATTTCCTCAAGATGTTTCCCTTCACCGTAAAGCACGTGGTGTGAAATCACTGTACATAAGTTTTTTTTAGAAAAACTAATTGGTACAGGCCCCGCTGGGATTCGAACTTGCTTCGCTTGCGTAGCAGGCTCATACTTAATACAGACTATGAGCCCCTTATTCATGGATTTACAATACCACACCAAATACAACATCATCCACATAGCATTGCGCCTAATCCCCACAGGGCCTGCAGACAAAGTACCATTATCCTCACGCTTCGCTAGTAGAAACTATACAAAATGTACGGGAATGACATATGTCACGTAATTGATTTATGTAATTTATATACATTTTATATCGTGTAGAATCTTACTTTGTCTAGGCCTACAGTGTACTTGTGGGCTCATCAAGCTGTTAGTGTTAGTTTTTTTTTTGCATTTGTGCATTGGAACCGTGTCCATGGATTTATATTAATTTACTAGCGTACCACACGCGGTTTCTCCCGCGTAGTTCCCGTTGCCGTGGGAGTACGGGGATATAATAAAGCCTATGTTACTCGCTGATGATGTAGCTATCCAATAGTGAAAGAATTTTTGAAATCGGTCCTGTAGTTTTTGAGCCTATTCATTACAACCAAACAAACAAAGTTTTCCTCTATATAATATTATTGTAGATTATATATTCAAAAAAATTATAATATGTATCTTTGAGAGATATTACTGATCATCATCTCATTAAAAGTAACCTTCCAAGTTCGGTAATCATACAGGATAAGTCACGGTATAAATGTGTTCATAATTAATTTTATTAGAACCTTAAATATTGTAATTGCTTAGTAAATCACGCGCACGATTTGCGGTGAATTAAACTATGAACGGAATTTCATTTTAATGCATTAAATATTCTTTTATTTAAAAAATAAGTTATTCGTTAATCGCGCGAATAATACAACACAAATACAGTTTGAGTTATTTGAACACTTAATCAAATTCGGTGAAAAGAAGGTGTTGTGATAACAACACCTCTGCCTACCCCTTCGGGGAATACAGGCATGAGCATATATATGTTATTTGAAAAGTTTCAAACTAAGAAACTGCCATCAATGGGGAAAACCGGACAAAAAAACAAATGGGTGAGTTAAGAGGGTGGAAGCAGAAGTGATTTTAAATCACGTTTTATAAACCTGATTTAATTGAATGTGAAGCAAATTTAACATACATAATTCCATTTCCAAAGAGACACGGAATTCCTATGTAAAACTGTTACTTAGTAAGAAATCGTATACATAACGTCACGCATGCAAACCTAACGATAGGTAATTGTGTAGAAGTGCAGTACTACCAGAAGTAGCGCTCTTGACCGACATTTCAAGTAAAATTCTTCGACACGCAACTGCATAGTTAGGAAAATTAAAGATTGATCAAACATTGATCAAGCAATTTTTCGATATCAAAATGATGAAAGAATATTTTCAGATTATAGAACGTTAGAAATGTCTTTTCTCAGTATACTCATTATAATCTATCTCTATATGTACACAGATAAATAATATCGAAGTGTCTATTTGTTATTCCAAATTAGCAGCTTTTCACTAAACTACTTACTTACACAAAAATATTGTTTTATATTATTTCTGTCTGTCTGTTTGTCCTGGTTAATTCCTGGAACAGCTGGACCAACTTCAATAGCTAATGTTACTAGGAGTAACTTAGGCTACTGCTTTTTAAGTAAGTACCATTTAAAGTTTTATAATACATACATTCAGAGAAAAGCTGTTAATTTGGAATTACAAACAGACTCTCAAATTTCATTTATCTGTATAGATGTATAGATTAGGTCCTGCTCTGAGTCAGATTTCGCACTCCTTAAGGAAGCTGAGGCTGAGTAAGGGAGCGACAAGTGATTGGTTGATACGTGCTCTCGGAGAAATTATCTGAGTCATCATATATGATCCACAACGTATTACTTTGAGAGTTACGTATATGATGCATTTATTATTCACGTTTGAAATAATTCGATTCAACGAATTTAAGAAATATACTTAATTCTAGTCAAAGTATTGGTAGTTCTTTCCAATTTGGTATTTATGAATGACTAGCGGACGTCACGCGGTTTTACCCGCGTTTCCCGTGGGAGTACGTGGATAAAATATAGCCTCTGTTACTCACTGATAATGTACCTATCCACTGCTGAAATGCTTTTTCTAATCAGTCCAGTAGTTTCGGAGCCTATTCAATACAAACATACTAACATACAAATCTTTCCCCTTTATATCTATACAGAGAAATACAATTTAAGTATCTGTTTGTAATTCCAAAATAACAGCTTTTCACTAATTGCATATGAAAGTATATACGGTACTGAATTAAAAAAACTCATTTTCAAATAAAATCTCTGTCTGTCTGTTTGTTCCGGGTAATCTCTGAAACGGCTGGACCGATTTTTACGGGACTGAAATTAAATCTACGCGGGTGAAACCGCGAAGCACAGCTAGTTTCTTTATAATACTAGAATAGATGTACCCGACGTGACACCCTTTACTGACTACGCTGCTTATAATCTCGCAGATGCTGATCTATGCACTCGTCTGTGTGTCATTTCGAATAATTTGTTCCTAGATTTCGTACTGTCCGTAAGCTTAAATGTATCCTATGCCTATGGTAAGCCACAACACCCGGTCGTTTAGAGATTATTATCTTAAATCGTCTTATAAATAAACGTACTCAGGTAAGGATCGGATGTTCTTAAAGGAAATCCGTTGTGTGAAGTAAATAATCTTTGGAACAACATAATCTATTCTTGGCTTATGACGTATTCCTACTTGGGTTTAGCTGATGAGATTTTTGAAAGACTTTTCTTTATGTCTGCAAGCTTTACGGTGAAAGCGAACATCGTGAGAAAGTTTGCAACCAATAACTTTAGTTGCAACCTAACTTATGTAATGTCTATAACACTTTCACAGAATATGATTATTTGAGAATACTTTATCTAAAGAAGAGCCTCGCTGTCCTCGGGGTTTGAGCAGTCGCTTGCTAGTATGCAGATTCGAAACCCAGCAGGGCCCTGTACCAATGAGTTTTTCTAAAAACTTATGTGCAGTGATTTCACACCACGTGCTTTACGGTTAAGGAAAACATCGTGAGAAACCCTGCATATGTCTGACGTATATATAGTGCCTGAGACGGCGATGGACTCACCCTCTGTCACGTTGGCACTTGATCATATTCGGTGAAATGTGGGTGTTGTTGCCCTTCTGGGATGGCGAACATATATTTTTTTACTTTATCTACTGCATTGTCTTAATCTCACTATGAGGGATTTAGTTGTTACCAAGTAAATTCGCTAAAACTGTATGTTGTGACATACAAATGTTGTATGTTATATATAGCTAGTTGTATGACATAAAATAATGAATCACGTAGCTCTTTAACAGCTGTTAATTAACTTTTAACACCCACACGAAAGTCATTAAAATTCCTACTGCATTTTGCAAATAAATAAGTATTAAGTTTAAACAACAGAAACAATGTTTTTAATCTGACAGCACTCTGTCTTTGTAACTAGCGACACGCGGTTTCACCCGCGTAGCTCCCGTTCCCGTAGGAGTTGGGGAATAAAATATAGCTTATATTACTCCCTGAAAATGTATCACTGATCCATAACTGAAATAATTTTTCAAATCGATCCAGTACCTATTTTTGAGCCAATTCGTTACAAACATACTTACATACGAATCTTTGCTCTTTACAATATTAGTATATATATATATATACATATATATATATATACATATATATATATACATATATATATATATATATATATATATATATATATATATAGCATTATTTATTTTACATCTACAATAATATGATAAAGAGGATAACTTTGTTTGTTTGGTTGTAATGAATAGGCTCAAAAACTACTGGACCGATTTCAAAAATTCTTTCACCAATGGATAGCGACATCATCAGCGAGTAACATAGGCTTTATTTTATCCCCGTACTCCCACGGGAATGGGAACTACGCGGGTGAAACCGCGTGAGATCCGGTAGTCTCGTATACACTGCAAGTTGCAACAAAATTCGTAACAAGTACCTTATATAATTAATAATAAATAATAAACGGTACATGAAGTACAAAAACCAAGAATAGAAAAAAATCACGAAAAGAACCTACCCACACAATTTTTAACGACGCACAAACTTTTTAAACGTGTATAGCGTTTGAATATCGAATAAAGAACAAAACACAACGTACGCGTTCACGTGCCGTGCGTTACCGACTCGCGTGCACGATCGCGGTCGACTGATCACTGGCAGGCCATCAGGGACCGGCTAGATTACGTATGTAATTAGCGTAAGTATATTGACTACATACACAAGTGTGGTGGTAAGCTTTAGCTCATTCATTTGTCGTGTATACAATCGGAGAATTATCTTCCCAAGGTGGTTCTCCCGAACGTGAAAGCATGAGATAATGGTTAAGTTGTTTTGAGTGCGCGTTTTCCTGACCGTACCCTTCGGGGTAGGTCCTCATGATATTTGCATGAATGCGTTCGTTTTGGTAACTACTTATATCAGGTATCCAGTCAATATATAACCTCTGCAATTTTGTACAAATTATGTAAGGATTGACCCCCACAACCTTGAACGCAGTGGGATGAATTTTTTAACATTCATAGAGTATACATTTATGATATTACAGAATAAAAATAATGTAAGTTATGGATAAAGCTGATGATAAATTCCAATTACCTAACAATCAACTCCCGTTGCGTACCTTGAAATTAATTAAATAAGTCTCTGTCTGTATGTCACGATGCGAATTAAATACATGCGCAGTTACCGCCACTATTTTAGTGGAGCGCACATATCTCGTGACGGCACCTGTAACTCGAAACGCGCGCTTTCCTCATGCACTTTGCATTGCATGCATACGTCCGTTCCGTAACCACTTAGTAGGTAGTCAAACTGCTAATAATACCTATACAATTCTGTTCAAAGTATATGGGGATTGACCCCACAACCTTGAAGGTGGGGGCCGAATTTCTCGACCACCATCGAATGTGTTGGTTACTGTTATTCCTTCCATTGGCAAACATCCTTGTACGAATAACAACACTAGATTAGCGCGTTTAAACAAACGAGTACATAATTTTGTTCTATTGTCAAGCTTTTCCAGCGCACGCGATGAAAGCAATTGTTTTTACAACTTGGATTACATTATTCAAGTTTAAGTAAATATGCGTAATTAATTTTGGATACTATTATAGCCACATATGACACTCCACAATAAGGTAGCTTTCTTTTGGTGAAATAATTTTGAAAATCGGTTATGTAGATCCAGAGATTACCCCTTACAACGTTGCAAACTCACAGCCAACGTTGCGAACTCACAAACGTTACTTCTTTATAAGTATAGACTAATTAAGAAAAGGGGTTATAGTACTGTACCCAAAAGTATATTCGTAGTGTGCGTTACAGACATACTATGAAACGTATTTGCTTTGTGTAAGTGTGTGTTTGTTGACTTTGTGCGAACAAGAATTGCTTAAATAATTAGACCCATGACAACAAAATTCATGGTCACACTAGTTATAATAATTGGACACGAGCCTCAAATGCGTACGCGCAATTGGACACAGAGTGGCACCTTCATTTATTCAAATCTCTAAGCATTATAGCTTCTGCCCACGACGTCATCGGTGTGGAATAGTTACTTTGGGCTTACGCTTCATTTCCTATAAGCTTTTCTCGATAAATGAGATAACATCATCATCGTCCCAGGCCTTATCCCATACATTGTTGGGGTCGGCACTTGATTCAACCCGATGTGGCTGATCACCTGATTTTTATACGAAGGAACTGCCATCTGACCTTCGCAACCCCTTTAACCAGGAAAATCTGTGATCTGGGTTAGACCAGTTGTCAGACTATTTTTGGGCCTCCGATGAAGATGATAAATTGGCAACCGGGACCGACGGATTAACGTGCTCTCCGGGGCACGGAGGGAACTCGAGCGGTCACCCATCCAATTACTGCCTAGGTTTAGGGTTGCTTAACTTCGCTGCTCGAATGATATGCGCAATGGCAACTGTGTCACGAGTTCCTCCGCCGAGATGAATGGGATAACAATGGAAGAATTTTCAAATCGGATCTGTCGCGTTATTCTAAAAGGCTTCTCAGCGTGGAACTCGACGACGAGGGTATGTTTGAATCATAGGGCATTCATACATAATGCATTAATGATAAAGTTTAATTTCACATCTTTTAAACCGACAATCGACGTCGAGCGCGACGCTGCGAGACATTACAGAATAACGCGGCTGTTGTTCCTGAGAGTGAGAGATTAGCGCGTCCAAACAAACTCATCAACTCAGCTTTATATATAAGTATAGACGGTTAAAGTATCCTGTCAGTTGTCAAAAAGAAGAGAAGAGGATTTACAGATTTACATCCTGACAGGATGTCATTCCTGTATTTTATAGGTAGTAGAGAAAACTGAAGGTTTTTATGTCGTATCGTAACCCGTCGTCAGTGCTGGTCGCTAGTAGTAATATTAAAAATGAGGTAAGTGATGCTTGTTCAATATATATTTTACATCTGTGCATTGTTTATAGCTCACTAGAATGTAATCGCCTCACCGTTTGTTTTGTCTATGTAAATTTTTTACTACTTCCTGTTATCTATTGTATGAGCACGCTCTCTCTCTCTCTCTTCTCTTCTTGCCGCCATTACACGTACAACATAATTTTTGTATCAATAATAACAGAGCTGCATTTCAATTATATATCGCCCAATGCTCCTGTCACTTGTATTAAGCAATAAGTCTATTCCCATCCTCCACTTCAAGATAACTGACCGGTGGGAAAGCCATTATTTAATAGATAGTGCACACAAACGTACTTATATACACGTAATGGACACTCGAGTACAATATTGTGAACTGTAAACACGACGTGTTAATAGTAAACAGTGAACGCTAATATAATACATGCATCTAGCGTTGCGTAAGCGCAAACAAGCGATGCGATACGGCAAGGTCCCGAATTATAGCCTCTTATGAAACAGTGCGACATCTCTAATCGATTAATTCATTCGATTGATTGTTACGCAATGCGATAACTCGACTACACCACAATATAGAAAGGTAATCTTCCTACATTGATCGAACATCGTCGCTCACACGCGGGCGTGCGCACATGGATCTCAGATCAAGTCGGACAAGTTCTAGTTCAAATTAATTTCGTTAGATCGAGCTCACATGAAATAAACACAATTAACGGCACACTGCAGTACGCTCACACCGAGACTTGTTCACGCACGCTCCGACAGAGTACAAACTAAGGCGCGTGAGTACGCGAGTGGACATTGCAGCGCATGTGTAGTACATTTGCATGGCGCAGCTGGTTGGTGGAAAATGCGTCTGTTTGCGTGTGCCTATTACATTACGGTCAATGTATGGGAGCTGGTCATCCGTTTTCTTATCAGTAACTAAGTACTCATAGACAAATCGAATGCTATTTGGTAAGTTTGCCGTAAAACGCTCAAAATAGTGGGAGATTTGAACTGATCTGACCTTTGGCTGACTTCCAATTACGATTTGAGCAGCTGATCTTACGTAGATTTCAATGTCAACTTCACTAGATATAGTTTAGCTTCTAAATCTAGCTGGAGGACACTTTTAGTGTGTTTAAGATTTTTTTTTGTACATCAAAGGAATTCGAAAAATAAATCATTTATTAGTAAACATTGCCTTGCTTTTCTCGCATGTTATTGGTGGTCGGCGCAATGTCTTTTTTCTCTTCGATTTCTTTCCATCACCATCATCCTCCTGCCCTTTGCCATGTTATTTGTGGTCGGCGCAATGTGTTCCATTTCTCTCTATCAGTCGTCATATCTGTGTTCACTCCTATTTTAGCCATATCATCTTTCACACAATCCATCGTTTCTTAGGTCTTCCTTTCCCCTTGTAACCATCCACATTCATAATGTTGGGCTCTCAAATTGACAGATACATGATGGTGATCAATAATTTGCCTTATTAATAGGTATTTCACAACCGAAGGACTAGGTGGTATTCATAGTTCATACAAATCCATTTGGTTTAGAAATTTGTACAGTTGGCCAATATTATTTAAAATCAAACCTATTGAGAGGGCATGCTGTTAAGATTACATTGACCCAATTATAATCAAATATTACCATAATATAGTATTATATGAATTTATGATCATCATCATGAATTTAAGATTTAATTTACTCTTGTCAGTGGAACCGATGCCACTCTTCCCATTTGTCTCTGTCTAATGCCATCTCTTTGACCTGCTTATACGTCCTAACAGACAACTTAATTTATGATGCACTAGCTGTGATCTCAATTTTTTTTTTAAATAAAAGTTGCCTAATTTTTACTCCTTATAAAATAAATCATCTGCCAGTGAAAGTCCCGTTATTATCGGTCCAGTCGTTGCGGAGATTAGCCAGAACAAACAGGCAGACAGACAGACCGACGAACAGACAGGAGAAAAAAAGATTTTTTATATGTGAGTACCATACTATATACTTTCGTATGCATTTAGTGATAAGCTGTTAATTTGACATTACAAACAGACACATAAATTTTAATTTATCTATGTCTAATATATAAAATTCTCGTGTCACAGTTTTCGTTGCCATACTCCTCTGAAACGGCTTGACCGATTTTGATGAATTTTTTTGTGCTTATCCGGTATCTATGAGAATCGGCCAACATCTATTTTTCATCCCCCCAAATGTTAGGGGTAGACCACCCCAAAAAAGTATATGGCAATACAACGTTTGCCGGGCACAGCTAGTAGATGTATGGATTTGCTAAATTATTTGTTTCATATATCACTAAAAAACTTTCACATTTATATAAGGAAATTAAGATGCAGTTTGTGATTTATATTAAGCAGATCGAAATAGATATACGTAAAAAATACATATAAATATTTAACAATTCTAAATCATATTCAATTGTTTAAAATTACCTGGGACATAAAAGAATATTATAATTTAAATTATAGTTCTATTATTTCATAAGGAACAAGTTATTGAGCTGTTTAATAAAATACCAAACATGTTTCTCATGTTTATAGGAATAAACTAGCTAAATAGGGCCAAGCGACGCAAGTTCGAATCCCAGCGGGGCCTATACCAATGAGTTTTGCTAAAAAATCTTATGTACAGTTTCACACCACGTGCTACGGTGAAGGAAAACATCGTGAGGAAACCTGCATATGCCTGAGAATTAATTCAAGGACTACTGTAGTGCCCGAGTCGGCGATAGTATCATCATCTGTCACGTTAGCACTTAATCACATTCTGCCTACCCTTTCGGGGAATACAAGCGTGAGCACGTGTATGTAATGCGATGGACTCATTGTAATGGCGTGAGCATATTTTTGATTCTGTTATACTTAAATTTTATTAATCTGTACAGATTTGGTGCTAGATTCCATACTACTTAGTATACATATATATAGTATACTAGCTATGCCCGGCAAACGTTGTATTGCCATTTTTTTTTTTGGGGTGGACTACCCCTAATATTTAGGGGGATGAAAAATAGATGTTGGCCGATTCTCATAGATACCGGATAAGCACAAAAAATTCATCAAAATCGGTCAAGCCGTTTCGGAGGAGTATGGCAACGAAAACTGTGACACGAGGATTTTATATATTAGATATAGTCAATACGACCACAAGCCTGGAGAAGTTTTGAACAACGATAGTTTCCATAGTTGATGTAGATGCTTTGTTTAATAACGTAATTTAACACACATCACGGTATACCAATAAGGAACTAGCGGACAGTGAACGAGGCATATTTAACTATTATTCAATTGCATAGCAGATATACAAAACTGTGACTTGATTTCGATCGAAATCGCCTCAAACCTATTACTATGCCGACTGAGTATGCTTGACTTTATGTACGTCATGTATGTAGGAACAAGGGACCAGCTTGTTTGGTCTGCGATCTAAATTGGTACTAGGACCAGTACGTAAGCGAATACAGCACCAACATAGCCTGCAGCGCCTCTTACAAATGCCAAGATATGCTGGTGACATATTGTTTGCCCTTGTCTTACGCCGGAATACGCGATGGAATCTTATAGGCAAATATATTCAAGTTAATCTTTATGCTAATCCTCTTCGTAATGCCAATGATTTCTGAAGTGGTCCTTCGATCTTAATTGTTATATTAGTGCTTATTTCAATATACGGAGTAGGTCAGCATTCAGGTGTTTTAAGCGTCGCTATAGCAACTCATATTTATTCAACGAAACTCTGAGCAAACTATTCATCAAGAAATGTGTTACTTGCATAATCTATCAATGAATTAATTCTGTCACATTTATCCTATATTTTCTGTCAATATCAAAGCATGGAAGTAATTGAGGTGATGTACGTACTTGAATTTCTTCTTAGACGCATACATGTCCTAACAATATTTATCTTTACCAAAAAACACGTGGTGTGACAAGCGTCTGGTTTCCGGAAAGCATGCCTCATGGATGTCTATACAATTACCTAACATAACCAATAGTGATTAAGTTACAACTACTATAGGATCGTAGAGCCACGGAACCTGTTTGGTGTGCTTGTGCAATCCCCGGTTTAGTATTTAGCAAGTGCGTTGACGTATGCCTACGCAGTTTTAAGGTTGACCGGTCGGTCGGTGAGTGTGCTATCACCCGAACGAGGCATTCCGTGTTCAATTTATGATTATTCTACCTGTGAATTTATTATTACTGCTCCATTGGATTCACGATCACGTATTACTTGCTATTCCTTAAACTAGATACCGCAGCTTCACCAGCACGGAAAACCCCTTTTAAGTTTATAGCCCACACCTCCCCAAGAACTCAATCTCCAAATGTCTTGTCTGTAGAACCAGCGGTTCAGGCAATTCAGGCTGTACGTTCATTTCAATCAGTCAGGTTTTTTAATTTTATGTGTAGATTTTGTTTATTTCCAAACGATCTATTTGTTCGTCCAAAATACACATTTCATTCAATGTAAACAGCAGTTTTGCAAGACAGAACCGTAACTTAGCAGGCAAGGCCATTGACACTGGGGCCGTTCCTATCATGGACTGGACTAATCTTATACGATACGAGTAATAATGGCCTTGATTTCGACCAATTCCTTCCCGATGGTGTCTTACTTTAAGGAAATTAAGTCCTAAAACTGCTCCCGAATTGAAACTGGAGATTCTGTTTTGCTGTCTCTCTGAATTTAAAAACTACGTTAAAGAGGTTCTACGGATACAAAGGGCAATTTAAGAATCTCGTGACATATTGTTAAAGAAACGATTTATAAAGAAATTATGTCGTCACCTTCCTTCCTTAAGAATCTTCTTAAGAAATTTGATAAGAGGTGGCAGTTCTTATCTGATTTTTGAATAAATAATGAGCTTCTTTATGAGAACGAACTCAAAATTCTCCGAAAGACTATTTCGGTAAAGAAAGAAATTCACATTTTCGCTGCCATGCCGCTTTGAATGAAGATAGCTGGGCAAACATTCTGGAATGTATTCTTAACGCTATAGAATTTGGCGATTTGGAAGTAATTATTAATTAAGATGAATTGAGCAGATATTTTTTCTAGTGTTTTGAAGTTTGCATGTAGGTTATCTTAGAAACTTGATTCGATTTAAAACAAATCTTTCATCAATATTTAGAATGGACTTTCAAGGTAGACATAGGCCATAGTAATTAATACCAAGCGGGCGAGGCCATGGACGAAATCTAGTCTTATTATAAATGTCATAAACCAGATCACATTCGCAGAAATAGTACATTTATGTAACACCAAACTTGTTACATAAATCATCTTTGTGGCAAGCGCGTCATGACACGACACATTCAAGGTCGTAGTGACGTCTGAATGATAAGCTTTTGCCCCGATAGCGTTCAGTTCAAAACAACATACTCTCTTGTACAAAACTTCTGCTTTCCAGCGATGTGCGATTGCGAGATGTTTCCTGAATCGAAACAATCGCAGTCGGTCAAATTTGACATCGACCTGCCCCAGCAATGAAACAATCGGGAGGATTTTCGATGGTTTTGAAGCAAGCGATCTAGCCGACTGCAACCGATCATTGCCCGACGCGTCGTGTTCGATAAGTGGCGACTTAAACCGAGTCGGACTTGCTACCATCTACCGCGATTAAAAACAATCGCGATGCATCGAGATGTTTGAACAATTGAAACATTCTCGAAACTCTCGCCATCGCGCATCTCTACTTCAGCCACACTCTAATCCTAGTATTATCTTTTTTCCATCCAAATACATCTGTTTAAGCAAGAAACTCACACACAATCTTCCACATGTGTTATTGGTATTGGATTATCCTGGTTCAATGGCTGGTGTGACTCAGTCCAATTCCAGACAAGTGTTGTACCTTTTCATTTATCATATTTATTTGTCTTGATGGATTGAATGCCAGCTGTTTCTTACCGGTTTTACTCATAAGGTTAGTTTCCAAACCATGAATTATTTTACCAAAAGGATTGTACCTACTCCCAACGACCTTTTCATCAATATCTCCGCCCCATTAATGTATGTTAAACATATTTGAGGTAGCACAGATTGAAGTATATGAAATTTCTCGCGTAACAGAATACATATTCTTACTTAAATCTAGTTAAAGGACTGCTGTCAGAAGATAACGCATTATTATAGGCATTTAGACATTTTATGATTGTAGCATAAGACGATCGTACTAAGAGATAAATTGCAACAGAAACCTTGCACTCAAAAAGCTTGCTTTCGTGATGGACGATTCGAACATTTTGCTCACGGCCGTTTCGTGGTCAATTCTTGAGCAACATATTAACAGTTATCTCGCCGGTTTTTCAATGTCTCCACATTATGTATTAATGTATGAACTATAGCACATATTTGAAGAAATAAAAACATTTACACTGTATCCCCTTATTACTGATATCGCTCAAGATAATCCTAGGTTTAAAAGTAGTGCCATCTCATTTTGTGATGCTGTTTTCAAAAGGGATGGACATAGTCTGATTTTGTTCTAGTCTTGGTTAACATCATGTTTTATAATAAGGGGGTTTGCTTTAAATATACATCTTTTTTTGTTGGCAAATAAGTCTAAGCAATTATTTGCATAACTTCGAACCAATTTTACGGGCATCATTTTCACAATAGTACTTTGTAGCCAAATCATAACATCCTATGTAGCAACTACAAAATTGACGACAACAAAAAACATGTTCTGAAACATACTACACATTCGACACGTGCAAAACGTCTCATTATTTTGAAATGTATAATTGTCTTAATTCTTCATTCCATTCTACTAAAGTCCTTTAAGGCTCACATTTCACAAACAATACGATGATTCGCTCTACGCACATATACCTAATATTTAATATTTACGTGCTCAAAATGGGTGAAATATGCGATGTAATTTTAAATAACATCTTCTGTTTCCTTATTTCTTGTAAATGAATTATTCTCATTCTTAAATTCTTTCCCAAGTCCATCAACATCTCAGGCACAATACATGAATCCTTGAATTTCTTCTCAGACTTCAGCTTTACGCTCACTATGCGCGACCTTCAAAGAAACCAAGATTCCAAAAAACTAGATTCCTTAGATACGTTATCTGACCGTCATAGTTCCGCTATCTTCCCAGATAGGCCAGATAACAAGGTCAAATTGTAGATACCAATATCCTATCGGCGTATCTCTCACTTTTCCGGGAACTTGTTTATGCTAAGATCGGCACAGATACTCCGCCGTTTATCCGGTAAAGCGTTAAACTGTCTGCATCGAAACTATAAAAGAGATGGAATAAGCTTTGAGTATCTTACATGAGTCTTTATGTTGAATGTTATACCATGGTTAATAGAGCCACTTTGTCCTCATACCCCAAGTTGTGTAAAGATTTACATTCCGGTTCAGAATCGAAAAAAAAACACATTTTTGATAATTAAATTATTAACACATTTTGATGGCTTAATCCAAGACATCCACAGCCCATAGATTTTGAAAAATAAACCGTTATACACTAATTCCAACGATCTCCACGACAATTCATTTTCTTGGATATCATGAGAACTCATTTGTATAGGAAAACCGATGCCGTGGTGGTCATAAAATCATGGATGTCTGGGAATAAGCCATTTTGATGCATGGTTTAGGTGCAGATATTGTCAATAAACCTGCAGATATTATCAAAATTATCAAAAAAGAACCCCACTGTGTCTTAGCAATCGAATGCACATTCACCCATCCGCTAACCAACTGTTTGCTTCCTTTATGATAAAGTACAGCCAGTTCCCTCTCTAATTAAATTTATCTTTCTAAACTCCTAATTAATAATTTACACATTATAATAAGAGGATTGTTCATCCAATGCCCACTGCATCTACTTTAAGCAATAATTATCTTACATATCATGATTTATCTTTATGTATATATTATCCTTATGGCAAGTAACTGAGTAATTAATTACATTGATTAATAGTAGGAGAACGTATAAGAAACATAAAAAATAGCGACTATTGTTCCCCAAAATACCATCGCAATGACGTTAGAAGGCGTTTGTTTAAATTTATTCCTAATAGTCTTGACAGTGTAATCACCTCAAGAGTTATAAATAACACGTTATCTAGACAAATTATTGGGTAAACAGCAATTTAAATGTTGCAATACGCAACCATTGTCTGTGCACGGACGATGCTCGTGTATTGCAATCTTGTAGGCTGGATGAATTCATAGCAAGGTCAGTGTGTCCAACATTAGGACAATGGCTTGAATGCATGCAGCACGTTTAATAGTCAGTGTTTCATATCTAGATTTAGTTCTAACTTTACACAGGAATATGATGCAATTAGAACGTTAGTCAAAATCAGAGCACTTCAAGACCTCTCCGGTATGAGGAATTCAGAAGTCCCTGCGAGCTACATCAAAGAAAGGCTAAATTGTTGCATTGCATGCTGATTCTGTGTCCCCGGACAGATTAATCTATTGATAGGATATTGATGAAAGAAATATAATTATGTATACTAGTTTGAAAAGGGGCTTCGAGGGACTCATGCCTCTCGAGAGCCCCGTCGATCCTATTTACCCATTTTAACATGGAAAATTTAACGTGAATCAGAAAGTCTGGTTGTACTACTAGCTCTTTGATTTACACTGTAAAATGGGTTGCAAAGGTCAGATAGCCGTTAAAGCGTATTGATTCGAGTGCCGACCCAACAATGTATAAGCTAAGGCCAGGGAGATTATGAGTATAATAAGTGTTATGGAACCGCATGATGCTATGGAATATCGAGAACAATGGTCTCATATAATAATGTTAGTGCGTGGCAATTGAATGACAAAGAAATAATAAAGTGAGTGACCGTAAGACAAAAGGGATAGTTAATATAGACTCTCACAATACACATGACGTTGGTAAAATGTTAACATACCACTTAAAACAGCAAATTTTATGTATCCCCAGTAGGATACCAGACAACATTTTTGCTACAAAGGGTCAAAAATGTCAATTTCACTCGAGGAACACAGGTATTTAAACATGGCGTTATTGCTATGACGCAGGTATCTGCTTATCAACTAGACAGGTAACAATTATGCTGCGGAAATTGAATGGGAACAATGAAAAACTGGTTATTTGCATAGTTTTAATGTCAAGTGCCTGATAAAGTAACTACATCATTAAATTAACAACTATAATATAAATATTAATGGCGGGTAAGAATAAAGCACTTTTTAACAATATTGTGAAGGAAATCATATGTAACTTGGAAAACTTTTGGACGACACAATCCGATTATCTGGAATCATGACTCATTGCTTTGCGCAATAGTGTCATCAGATTTCATAGATCTTAATTCATTTCATGCCAACGAGGAAAATCATTCAAGCGTATGTAATGTTTCATTGTTACTTTAGATAAAGAATATCCTTCTGAGAAGTATGTCTAGGGACCAATTAGGTACACAATATCAGTTAGTTTCGTATTCAGCGCATACGCTGTTCACAGAGCCATCCAAATTGCTACTAGCTTCCACCAAGTACCTTACAGAAGGCCAGTTAATTTCACTTTATAAATTGAATTGTTTCGCTTAATTGTGCCCACATTCTTTTTTAAAGTCCTTCTATACACATAATTTTCTTACGTTTTTCTCGCCTGTAAGACATGATAACCTAATTCTGGTATCTATGAGCTTATGATTTTAAGATATACTCGTAGATTATTAGTGGTAAGCCTTTTTTAACGTTGGTTAGTGCCATGATGCATCAATTACCAACGTCTCGTTTTTAAATAACTAGGTATTGGCATTAGGCTAAATTGTTCCAAAATCGTCGTAAACATGCGTGTGCGACGTTCTCATATCTCGACAAATGTAGAATAGAAAGCCGCCCTTATGTTCTGTGTCTGTAATGCATACATTGCAGCTCCGATTGAATGTAATCGGAGCCACCAGAATTCTTACGAAGAAAGGAGGAAATAAGATCAAAAATACAACTTTACTTCTCAGAATTACGTTTACAGAGGAGGCTGATGACCGGCTTAACATACATTTAAAGGACTATTTTTTAATCGATAAGATCCAGCTGTATTTTTATCAATATTATGGGGTTGCCCGTAAGATTTCCTCGACCCTTTAAATAATGGCTACCCGTAACTTGGTTGAATTGCATTAGTGTGTAGTGACGTCATTGCGACATTATTTTACAATACATTAGCTCAGTGACACAATAGACGCGCTATGCAAACAGATGGAACGCTCTCATTTACATATTTACATTGAAGCACAAGCCAGCCCTAAAGCTTCGGCAAATTATTTAAAAATACCATTGGTCGACAGCTTTGTAACACGTTATTTGCTTATCCCATGGGGGTAGGCAGAGACTACTATGCGCTATATACTACGATCCATATATACTTCGTCTATAGTTATGCATCCCTTCATAGTCTCATACTCTCTCAGGTACGAGTAATTTGATCATAATTTGACCTTTAAAGAGAAGAAGATTGATCTGTTCATGATAGCTCATCCTTGGACACCCTCCACCGACACTTCAACTGACATTCACTCTTTAAATTTCTTTCGTTAATCGCCTATCATTCATCCTTTCAATCTGTCCAAAACAAACCAAATCTAAACATACTTTTTTCAATTCTAGTACCCTTCCTTCTTTCTTTAATTCTCGTGTAATATCTTCGTTTGAATCTGGCTTCATACTAAACACAGTCTACCTGATGCTTGAGTCAATATCTTAACAACAATATTGGTCATCTTTTTGCAAGAATCTAACGCAAGACTTCCCTTTAAAACTAATTTGTCAAAGTGACGTGATAGTGACAAGATTTATGAAACGTTTATTCCGATGAATATCTTACCAAATCCCAAACGCGTGATTGTACGTGATTTAAGATGGTTGCCTCATTACTTCTAGTTCTTCAGTAATGTAATATTATTTCTCAATAATTATGCCTTCACTATTGAAATTTGCTAAGATCTCTTTCAAATCATAGGTCATCATAAATTCAAAATGTCTCGATATTTTGCTGGAATGGATCATTACGTAGTCAGTCTGCGTACTCTTGGATGGAAAAACGCTGATTTCTTTTCAGTTGCAGTTTTTTCTGTCTAGGTGGAATTAGATTCCCTATATGTAGTAAGTGGTCAATTCTTCGACATTCATAAGTGTCTTACTAGGGCCTAAACTGAATAAATCATTTTCATACATATGCTCACGCCTGTATTCACCGAAGGGGTAGGCAGAGATGTTGTAATAACTATACCAACTTTTCACCGAAGATGATTAAGTACCCACGTGACAGATGGTGAGTCCATCGCCGTCTCAGACACTTTACATACGTCATTGAATTACTTCTCAGAAATATGCAGGTTTCCTCACGATGTTTTCCTTCATCGTAAAGCACGTGGTGTGAAATTTTGTCTAAATCATGTTCATTGTATGCAATTTAGACAATTTCAATATATTTTACATCCCTATGACATCTACCGACTGGTAAACCACTTCGTTGGCCGACTATACAAATGAATTTAATAAGCATTTGAACGTCGACAGTTCCGCGTGAAAATACGCCTACGGTTGTGTATATGAGTATTACCACAAAGTACCTATAATTTAAATGCTCGGCGTGCCGCCATGACTGGTGATCTAAAAGCAAACGCGTTAAGTAATTACGGTTTATGATTACCTGCGCCTTCGGCCGTGAATGTGTTTCAACTTTCAAAAGTCGTACTGTATTCTCTAATTTGTCTTCTTGCATTTATTCAGAAAGAAAGAATTTCTTCCCTTCTTGGTGCATTAAATTCATATCAGAGTCAGAACAAGTCAATAAACGTGTTATGCCAAATACTGTTTATCTTAGCTCCAGTCAATTTCATCATCATCAACAATTGTATATGCATTTTTCGTCTCTTGATCGTCAAATGCAATTTCAAAGTTCAAAAGGGGTAGTTTATCTGACATGGCTTAAAGGCGTTAGAACTTTGGAAGGAAAAATTACGCATAACTTTAGCTGTTATCGAATTTGGTGTGTAATTTGAGGAAATAATACATTATCAGCTTCCTCAATGCGATCAATCTAGATGTTAAAATGGACCAATCTAGGTGTGCTTCTAGTATAGCCATAAATCTAGCAATAACGACCAGTTCAAATTGACTTAAAGGGGTCAGTAACGGCTGCGTGATTGAAATTAAACCAATTAGGTATTGTTTGAGGATATATTGGACTAAATATTTTAATTATGCGAACAAGGTTAATAGGACTTAGTTATTCTCGTCCATCTTCATTGGTTTGTTTAATCTCTCCACTTTCACTTTATTATCATCGTCATCAGCACACTCTTTAATCTGACATACTTTTAGTATAAAAGCGAATTGGATACCGACAGACAATTTTCCAAATCTTGATTTGGATATTTCTTTATCATTTAATTTATCATCCGGGTAGAATGCATCCGCGTCTCTCATGTTAATTCTCTCTCACGCCCACTTTTATTGAATTTGTCATATAAGGAAAAGAAATTATCAACTTTAACACGACCAGATTTTAAAGTTCCTGGATCTGTTTTATTGATAAGTATCTTAATTATCTACAATTGTTGATCTTTTGTCTGTGGGACTGACCGATGCAATTCCCTGCAATAATCTTTATATGTAAAAAATAATTGCTGTTCGTTAGTCTCGCTAAAACTTATAATGGCTAGACCGATTTGGGTAATTTTGGTCTTGATATATTTATGAAAGTTCAGGGAAGATTTAAACGGTGCAAAACATAAATAATAAGTAAAGGAAAAGGTGATAAGTAGGTTCACCAGGTCAACTAGTCCCAAATACAATAAATTACAGTCTCACGTTTCTTGCTTGACTGACTATGACGGGTCGAATGATCCCATCGTATTGTGATTCTTGCCTGTACCATTGCGGTATAATACGATGTCTATTCCTATAATTCAACTTCAGTCATGAATGATCCTGGATGATCCATGAAGGAAATGGGAGACACGTCTCTGGAAAACACCAACACTCACAATACAATTGTTCATCTAATTTTCCTCGAGTTAACTTAATTATCAACCAACATGAACTCATCATTTCAGTTCCTCTTAATTCATTGTTCATATTTGGCCATCTGCAATCTGAATACATATATATAATCGGTGTCTCTGTCTCTTTCTCAAGAGGGAGAGATATTTCTGTTCGATGGTTATTTTTAAAGCAGATCACGTACGCTAAAAGCGAACCATATCACAATTGGTCGGTTAGTCATCATTCCAGGGAATTATTTAAGGAGCGTGCCTTTGCGGACTATAAATTGTGGTATGTGATTCTACGTATGAATGGGTTTCCCATTGGAGCGATTAGTAATTTGGGAATGCAATACTACGATGTAATCTTCCTGAAGACATCTAAACTTTTCGAAGAGACTGTGTTGTTTTCATACATGGGAGTCATTGGCGCACTGTTCTATGAGCTTGAAACAAAAGGATAGTATTTCAGAGTTTATTAAATTTCATTGAATGGGAAAATATATACAAAATGCGCAAGAGACTGACTGCCTGTTTGTAGCAATTTCACAAAACCAATAATTTGCGTAACCATTTTTAGAATTTCTTCGTCTATGAAAACTTCTGTAATTCTTATTTCGTTACTCTATGACCCATTCTAATGTATACAAGACCCTGGGACTGCTATGATACAATAATTGGTATTGTGCAGAACGAAGTGGGTTCCAGTCCCACCCTGTGATCATATTTTTCCTAACATTTATTAAGAATCAATTTATTTTATCATGGCCCTTACCCATAAAACAACCTATACCCCTGAATCTAGATCCTTATCCAAGGTAGCAAACATGGCTGGGACCTAAATTACCAAACTAACTCAATTAGCAAATACCTACGGTCCTGCTTCACACACATTTTCTAATTAATTTTGGAGTAACAACGCTATTCCATTCATTCAAACATTTCTCCACACAAAAGCTGTTTCATCATCCACCTGTCAAACGACGCAAGCGCAAGTTAAGGCTACACTTGGCACGTGACGTCACGTACACGTTATATTATGTCATTGTAGTTAGGTTAGTTCGGTTGCGAGCTGACATTTGATAGAGCGTTACTAAATTCAGGTTTTACAATAGGAACATAAATATGCGTTTGTTACGAGATAGTACAACTATTAATATTACGAGATAGTAAAAACCTACTGGTTACGTTAACAATTACGTTACCAATTTGAATTATTTTTATCCGACTATGGCGAAGCGAAAGGGAAGGTTTTGATTTTGACCGGTATGTATGTTTATGTGTTCCGTCACAATTTGACAAATTACGTATTATTGGATACGTCATAGTTCTTAATCGTCCGCTGGTTATAGGCCACAAAACTTCCCATTAAATGGAATGACACCCTCTAGAGGAGTTAACTTTTGAGAATTTTCAGCAGTCGTGTTTTTTTTACGTTTGTTACCTCAGAACTTTTGACTGGGTGAACAGATTTCGATGATAATTTTTTTTATTAAAAGATAAAATACTTCCCAAGTGGTCTCATCTCAATTGGTTCAGTTCTGATCAAGGCATCCATGAGAAATCGCGGGGAACCCTCGAAAAGCTTACTGGCGACTAGTGCGTTTGTTAAATATTTTTATTATGTATTGGAAGGTTGGGAGTCGAGCTGAGAATGCTGAAATGCAGTCAACGGAATAGTAAAATTTATTTGATTGCTTTACACTTTTGTGACTTTTTGCAAAGTGCACCTACACCAGTCACCCATCTAGGTGTAAAGATGTCATCAATACAAATGAAGCCCAAACACTAGGTACTTGCTGTAAATCGGCGTCTTTTACAAATTTGTAAAAAAAAAAAAACTTTTTTATTGTATTTAACTAGAGTAGTCATATTGTAGCAGTGGGGGTCAACGGTACCCATGAATGCTTTCAATAATAAAAGTCACCCTTCTAGAAAAATCCTCTGTCAGACTTGCTAGATAACGATCCACAGAGCTCTAATTATTTATTTATAGTTATAGAATGTCTCGAGTCGAATCTTAACGCTACGCATTTTCTGCGAGTGACTTACCAAACTGTTATTTGGATTACAAATTTATCTGTAAATAGTTATGACGCGTTTGACAGTTCATTCGTTATTTGCGGTTATTCTGTTGTAATAATGAGTGAAATTTATTTATACATTCTCACGGCATTCCAGAAGGGTCCCCGAAGGGGGTAAGCAGAGGTGTTGTAGCAACAACACCCACATTTCACCGAATATGATTAAGTGCCAACGTGAACGAGAGTGAGTCCATCGCCGTCTCAGGCACTATACAGTCTTTGAATTACTTCTCGGACATATGAAAATCAAAATCAAAATCAAAAATATCTTTATTTGGTTAGACTTCTTACAAAGTACTTTCAAATCGTCAGAAGGACACAAAATACATTATACATGATTATAAATGTTACCACCGGGTTCGGAAGGTAGCTTGCTATGCAGGTTCCTCACGATGTTTTCCTTCATCGTAAAACACGTGGGCTTAAATCACATAAGTTTTTAGAAAAACTAATTGGTACAGGCTACGCTTGGATTCGAACTTGCGTCGCTTACGTAGCAGGCGACTGCTCAAACCCCGAGGTCACCGCGGCTCTTAATGAATGGCAGAATACTTGACGTCATGGCACTTATGAAAGTCGATAAATTTACCACTAGTTCGGAAAGACTCTAACCTTCTGAAAAGAACAATCAAATTCGCATGCTACATCTATTTGTCGTTTAAATCCAGCTCAACGAAAATGGTGGGTATGTATTTGTTCGCGGTTGCTCCATACAAGACACAAAAAATTACTATTACTGAAAAAGTCAGGACTCATACGTGACGGCACTTATTCTTCGACTTTCTTTATGTGAGAATACTCACATAAAGAAAGTCTGTTTGGTCTAAATATTCTGGATTGGCATTATACTGTCAGGCTCTTGTCACAGTATAAATATAAGCTTTACAGCAGTAAAGAATCTAAAGAAACAAATAATTATATTTGAACTGTATTGTTACTAATCATAATTTACTATGTAATGAAATGTACATGATGCCAGCTGAGTTTCTTGCCGGTTCTTCTCAGAAGGCTAGGTTCCGACCTGGTCAATTCTTCGTCATTCATAATTGTCTTACCACGGCCTAAACTGAAAAAAATATTTTCATTTTTATTTTCAAGGCCTATTTGTTGGAATATGAACGTTTGCTCCTTTGAGCAAAGATTTTGAATCTCTTTTTATTGCTTATTTACGCGTCTGTGTGAGTGTGTCACTTGGAACGATTCGTTCCTCGATACCTAACTGCTCGTAAAGGTTATATTTAAACTGTGTTCTTGTTGCAACTATGTATTAGTTTTGCGCAGGAATTGTGATTGGTAATTGTTTATGGGCCAGGGTAGTCGCGCACGCGCGGCTCGCACGTGCAGTGAAACAGTGAAATCACACTCATTATGCAATAGAGTGAAAACGGCACAGCACATGCATGCCATTGTGGTTTGGTGCATTTCTTTGGTCGCGATCCACATTTTGTCATCCCGAAGTTGCTGGTATTTTAGTTAATCGCATAAGCAAATGAGAGGTTTTCATTGTAAAAAATCCGACTAAATTCAAGAGTATCTCTTGAATTTAGTATTTGTACTTTTTATTATGGTGATAGAATAGAAGCCATCGTTTTTCACCAATGGGTGATAATAATGTGCTGGTAAAATTGACGTTCCCGCCTTATTTAGGAAGAGCAGCTATAGTGGTATATTTTCGTCAACAGAACACGTTCTTAGAATCATGTACCCAAAGGGTAAAAAACAAGACCCTATTACTAAGACTCCGCTGTCCGTCTGTCACCAGGCTGTATCTCATGAACCGCTATAGATAGACAATTGAAATTTTCACAGATGATGTATTTATATTGCTGCTACAAGAAAAAAACAGAATATAATAATATTTCAGGCTCTCATATAACAAACGTAATTGTTTTGAAGTTTTTAAAGATAATGGGCCCATTGTGCACGAGCCCGACTCGCACTTGGCCGATTTTTTCTTATCCTTCGGTTTCAAGTTTCTTTAAGTGGTCATAATGATTCCATTCTTTAAAAAAGGTAGGCAATTCGCGAGTGCTGTTCGCTGCAGAAACCTGTCGCAATCAGACCGCCCTTTACCCGCCCGAGTACCTTTGTATAAAGAATTCTTCGACATTTTCAAAGGTCAAAAACATCAAGGACAAAGTCCCAATTAAACCGAATTACGTATGTAACATTGGGACATCTCGGTGTGTGCCACCTGTCCCAATTTCTCCATTACAAGGTCACTTTCTCCTTCCGCTATCAATGTTGTCGCATGCTACCTTGCTTCCGAACGCAGTGTTTCTAAGGTTACATTTAAACTGGTTCAAACCTTATCTAAATATATATAGGCATCCGCTAAGAAAGGATTTTGATTAAATCCTCCAAGGGGATAAAATAGGGCATGAAAGTTTGTATGAAACTTGGTCAATATAAACCGATATATTATATAAAACTAAATCTACGTTCAATTAAGTTCAATTTCTTATCTTTGAAAAGGACACTCGACGTCGAGTGCGACGCTGAGAAATCTTATAGAATAACACTGCTGTAGAAGTAACGAAAAACATGATAATTCTAGAATCCTCTGTCAACATTGACGGTCACTTAATCATGAATCAATCAAAATTAGACCACGACGGCACAGTGACCCACTTTTGATTTATAACCGCTATTGTGTGATCTTGATCTATTTGCGAATGTTTCAAGGCCTATCAATTATATTGATGGAGATAAACAAACAACTTCCGTGTTGCATTTGGCGTCATTATGTCTCATCATCATCTCCCTGGCCTTATCCCATATGTAGCGGTAGCGAACCTCTTTTACAAAAATGCTTTTTATTTATAAATATTGTCAAAGGGGGTTCTGACACAAGATGTCAGAACGACTTGAGAAAAAGATTTTTGGAACCTTTTACTGAACCAGTCAAAAGGGCATTCAATGGAGCCTGATCGCGGGCCGCATTAGGGATGAACCGCCTATAAAAATTAAGCATACCCACACATACACCACCACCCACACATGCATCACCATCTACACATGCTCCGGATAACATCACCGGTCATCAAGTTTTGATAGAGGATAGAGCTGTTGGAGCGAGGACAACTAGATCGGGGCGTAGGGTTAGTTTTCCCGATTATTATAGCCCGTAGGGACGGGCTCTGGAGGGGGGTGGTGTAGCGGTAGCGAACCTCTTTTACTAAAATGCTTTTTATTTATAAATATTGTCAAAGGGGGTTCTGACACAAGATGTCAGAACGACTTGAGAAAGAGATTTTTATATTAGTTGGTTGTAAATAAAGTAGGACTAATAAATTTCTACACTTTATTTAATTACCACACATACACTGTTGGGGTAGGCACTTGATTCAACCCGATGTTGAATCTGATCACCTGATTTTTATACGAAATATGCGATCTGGATTAAACCAGCTGCCAGACTATTTTAGGCCTCTGACCGCCCTGTAACGATTGTCAAGATGATAAATTGGTAACCGGGACCGACGGCTTAACGTGCTCTCCGAGGCACGGAGGGAGCTCGGGCGGTCACCCATCCAATTACTGGCTAGGCTTAGGGTAGCTTGTGCCTCATTATGCCTATCAGGACTTAACGTACATCTATTGGTCAAACTGTATAATAGGTACCTGGATGACCGAACTGTGCTAGTTTTTTTTTTTAACGTTTTCTAAAAATGAAACCTAGTTGGATCTATTTGCCCTCGGAACCCCCTGCATAAGGAATTTTATATTTATAATTATCATTTAATGGTATTAGATAGATGTATGGTCATAAATCAGCAACCCAAATCAATTATTTTTCAAAAAACATAAGTGCAGTGATATCACACCCCAAGCTTTACCGTGAAGGATTTTTTTATGCCTTCGAAGAGATTCCTTGTTCTTGTCCAGGACAGCGATGGACTCACCATCTGTCGCGTTGGCATCTAATCATCTTTGTTGAAAAGTGGGTGTTGTATATGTCTATGTATAAGACCGTTGCTTAGTGCTTACCCCTTAGGGGACCTTTCTGGGAAGTAGCGAGCATATTTATTAAGTTGAGTAGTTTAATTGTGAAAAGATAACTGACAGAACTATTTTTACATTTAACAATCAATTCCTCAATATATACTGACTTATCAGAGACTAAAGATTTGCAGGTGGTATTTTTTTAATTACAATCTATGACACAGTGAAAAGAGCACTATGGTAGCTTGTATAATAATTACTAGAATTAACCATAGTAATTTCCACTGTGTATAGCTAATAAAATGAAAATACATATTCAAATTAAAGTAAAATTTTGATTTTATTAAAATGTAAACGCAATTTTCTTTATCGACATTAATCTTATAAAATAAATAACACTTGGGTAGCTCTATATCTATAGCTCTACTTGGGTACACACCTATAAATGAATTGTAAAATGGATGCTGATAAGCAATAATGTGTCAACCCACAAAAAGTCGAATTCAAAGGTTTTGATATATTTTGATAATGCATCACGTATTTAACATTCTAAAAAAGTGTTTCAAGTCATCTGAAACATAAAAGTACGTAAAAAATGGATTTATGTCATAAAACAAATCTTAAATCACGTATACAATCATCTTAAGACGCCATTTTCTCAAAACCAAGTTTATGCGGGTTGACACATTATTGCTTATCTGCATCCAAATATGATACTGAAATACATTACAATCAATCAATTTGTGGCTAATAAACAGGAATTATTGTATTCAGTGACCATCACATAATATTAAAACAAAATGACTTGACATTATGACATAGGAAACAAAAATATACATTCTAAGTTAATGTTTATAAATAGTAAATGACTAAAGTATTATTGAACCTATTTAATTTCATCTATACCCATTTATATAAAGAGGAAAATTGTGTTTGTTTAACAAGCTCTGAATGGTCCAATTTTGCAAATTCTTTTTTCCTGTTCATTATTGAGGTTTCAGGGGACTGGCATCATGAAGAACCGAGACTACAGTCCCAGTTCTCTGATAGCATTTTTTTATTGGTCAACTGGGACCACAGCACAAATTCAATGTTATAAGGTACATTTTTAAACAGAGTTATGTGAATGTTTGAAACTTAATAAATTGGAATAATTGCAAATTATATTTCAAATAATTTATTCATAAATACAAAAATGTTATAGCGCTGCCTAGTTGCAAACTAAGCAGAGCTTGTACTATGGATACCAGTTAGCGGTCAGGGATAGACAGGCAATAGTTGAACTGAAGATTGTTATGTGGCATACTGAACACTATAAGAAAATATGCACTACGTAAGTATTTATTGTGCGTGTGTACTACTACCATAGCCTTGACTATGATACAGGTGCCTTCACGAGTTATGAGCGCTGACCTTGAATGTACGACCATTTTATAAAATACATGCTCAGTTACCCCCACTATTTCCGCTGAGCACTCATAGCTTGTGATGGCACCTCTATTAGCTAATAGGAATGTATAATTTTTAAATCAAACAGTTTGTTACAAGAAACCAAAGATTTCACTACATACAGCCAGACAGACATATCCATATTAATTTGTCTTAACTTTCGGTACAGGGATATACCTGGGCAACGCAAACTGTTGACACATGAAATATATGTAAAACATTACAAAATGACCACAGGCAAACATAGACACGAGGAGCGGGAAGAAATGAGGGTAATCAGGGGGAGGCGGGGCAACCAGGGTGGTCAGAGACAACCAAGCCATTCCCATTACGGAAAAGAAAAATATAAGACTAAGCAAACTGAGAAGCATAGAGCTACCTTTATCTTTCTTAACAGGATTTATTATCTTATACACTCTATTTGCATTGAAAAATGACAAGAGTCCAGCATTTGAACTGCCCAACTTCACACATATGCTATAGAAAAATATATATATCAAATTGGTGTAGACATATGGTAGGAAAAGGCCATCTTTAATCAACAAAGGAACCATACTGAAGTTAGATACAAGTAAAAACCAAAAACACATGAATGGGTCTTCATGCATGTGAATGGCAACCGGTATTGCCACTAGCAAAATAGATTTTTCATGCACTTGGAATGAGAATAGGAAAAACGCTAGCGACACATTAATTAATGACAATACAAACTTTTTTCTATTAAACCTTATGAACAGATCCAGGCAGGATGGCATAGCAAACAGTGCAGTGAAGGATAGACAGGTTTTTGCCATTTCATCATTAGAATATACAGTCTTCAACTTAATAAATACATTAACTACACACCACACGTTAGAAACTTTATCCTCAAACACTCCTCGCTTCAAAGGAAACAGTCTGTATATTATTTGGTACACCTTATCCCAAGACCTAAGGAACGGGTACCATATAATTATAAATGTAGCAATCACTGCTATAGCAAGCTTATTGAATCTACAAGTTATATGGGACCAGCGACCCTTCGTAGGTACATTTATGAAGCATTTCCTTAACAAATACACAAAAAATGGCAAGGAATGATACAATTCCATTTGTTTATAGTTCAGAGCAAGCACAAAAAAAATTGTGGCTAACACATCATTCTCTATGGCAACTACAAAAAACGTTGCCCACACGAACAGTCCTAACGACACACTATTGTACTGGAAATGACCATGGTCTATCAATATCAGTCCGGGGTACAACAAAATCAATACTGTTGATATGTCAGTCCGTTTAAACACATACACTGTCTTCTCTTCCTTAGATCTCACTCTTTCTAAATCAATACACAAGCAGAATACTGCTGTTATAAAGAAGTACACTTCACCCAAAAATACAGTAAATCTCATAAACATTTTATGAGACTCCTTTTCATAACCTCTTGAAGCAAATAGTCGCACGGACTCCGGGTCCAGCCAATCGGAGACCAGGCCCATTAGGTAACTGTGGTAGGCCGAGATAGGGGGATAGTCCAACCCCCAGTAATCAAGGTCATTTTGCGTACTATTCTCGTACCACATCAATATCGGTGTCGATAACGTGATTTCTTGCCAATGACGTTGCGCTTCGAAATCACCGAACATCGGTGGCTTTTGGAAGCCAGAATACGGATACGCCGCCACGCACCATCGCACCAGCAAAGCGAACATTATACCGGGAAGCAACACATGTTTTGTCACGAAAAACTTATCCGGGTCCGCTCTTTTCGTCATTTTAACAGTAACAACAAAATTACCAAGACAATTTTAATGTATTTATCAATAAATTTCAGAGCAACGCGGTACCAGTCGATAGATAATTTTGACAGGTGTACTTACGATGTGAACGGCGTCCAGTTCTTTCGTCAGCTTCTCCCTCAAATAATCCTCCGTATACACCATATTCAATGGCAAAAATCCATTCAACGTTTTGAGAAAAATACGTACGGCTCACAAAAATTATATTATAACATTCACTGTAATTTATCACGCACTGAAACGAGTTTGGTTCACACAACTATTGGATTTTTTCGAAAGTGAGAAATGAAATTGAGAAAGCGGCTCGTACAGAAAAGTGAAATTGCGGTCGCACTGCCCGCCGTACTGACGAATTTCACACCGGATGACGATCAAAGACTAAAATTCGAGTTGCTCTACAACCAGATGAACGAGTTCTACGATTTAGTACCATAATTACCTAATATAATTTCGATGATAAGATAATTTAATGTTCTTGAATTTTTGTATTTTGTGTGTGTGTGTGTGTGGAACAAATACAAAGATCAGAAAGTTGAAACCGCTTGCGTAGTCGTCATGCTGTCGCGCGCGGCGTTCGAGACCTTGAGCTTATCTCAATTTGTTCATGAATTAAATTGCTTATAAAGTTGCTGTGAGTGAGATTGAGCTCAAACATAATACATATTTAGTTCAGAGCCCTTAGTATGGTAGGCTACTGATGTTTCGAACAGCCAATACTTTTGCTTGTGGTAAGTGGGTACCAACTCTGCTGGATCAATGAGAGAACTACCTTGCTGATAGTATATCAATGTTGGTTTCAAAAAGAAGTCCATCAATCTGTTCAAATTTAAACTTACCAAGATACGTACCATGAAGTATATTTGGTTCTTTCGTTCGCTTCATGTCAAGGAATAAATATGACCAGAATATTTTGTCTATGGTCAGAATCCTTACATTTTTTGTCGGGAACTCAGAAAATAGGTCAGAGCAGAAACTGTTCTGCATTTAGTTATATCACAATCGTTTTAAATGACTTATCCACCCACTTGATGATTCTGACTCTGTGCGAGAAATGCAGACGACGACGCCGACGGCGACGTACTATCTCTTATTTTTATTAATGAATATAATAATTCTATGACTGTGCTTTTAGCACGCACTGGGATTCCCTCCCCAAAGCAAACGGTAGCTTCGTTGAAGCAATGTTGCGTTAACATTGTCGCACTGTGGAACAGCTCTTGGTATTTTTTTTTTATAAATATGTCTATGTTTAATTTAAACTTTTTTAATTTCAAATGTTAGAACACGCGAATGGTCACATGAAAGTCAGTCTGTCGGTGACAAATTCAAAACTATATTTTACAATCAGAAAATATCGAATTTTATTTGAATATTATTAAACTTAATATTTTGAACTATGAAAATGGAAGGAGAGACCGTACCGTTGAAAAAAAACTTAACGGAATGGAGATTTAGTCAATACCCCAAATATATCCTACTACCGATTGATGAGAATCATGATCAAATAAGATCGAACATAAACAATGTTATTTTCTCTGAGGTGATAACGTATTTATCTAAGAAATAAAGTATCAAATACCCACTGGGTACGTACTTCTAAGCCCCCAACCATTGAGTTACAGAGTTCCCACTTAAAACTTACTATAAATCACGAACCTATAAAGTACGGCATTTTTTTTTTCAATTTAATTTGATCATGTCTCTAATGCAGGTTACGCCACGTCCACTTGAACGGAATATTCGCCTTGTATGTGTGTCCGAAGACTCGTTGGTGAACATCCTAGATATGGACCCAGAGATAGCAACTACGGATGATTTCGCAGAATTCGTGGCGGGAAGGAAACTACCTTACGGCGCGTTGCCTGTAGCTCATCGGTAACAAAAACAACATTAAATGAGTAAAAATTTAATATTGCGCTTAACCATCCCAGAAGGGTCCCCAAAGGCGTAAGCAGAGGCAGAGGTGTTGTAACAACACCCACATTTCACCGAATATGATCAAGTACCAACGTGACAGAGGGTGAGTCCATCGCCGTCTCAGGCACATGCAGGTTTCCTCACGATGTTTTCCTTCACCGTAAAGCACGTGGTGTGAAATAACTGCACATAAGTTTTTTAAGAAAAAATCATTGGGTACAGGCCCCGCTGGGATTCGAACTTGCGTCGCTTGCATAGCAGGCGACTGCTCTAACCCCAAGGCCACCACGGCTTTAGTTAGGTTTAGTAAAAATTTAAATAAAATAAAAACTAGATACCAGAAAGATGGACTGAGTGGGATGGTGGGTAACGTAGCTAACTATAAAGCACATATAGACATTGAATATACAGTATTGAGTTGTAGGTACTTCTCAGAATTAGACTTTTACTACTCGACACTAACTATCTTATGGTGTAATAATTCTACTGTCAACTTTTTCGAAATCAACGTGTTCCATTCCTGGCTACGTATAGGTATTATTCAGTCACGAGACTTCTTTCAGTATTTTCGCTTTTCCTCATATGGTAACAAAAGTAGGGGGAATTCGGTGGTATGAAATTTAAGCCTAATGACACCGATTTTTTTCTAGTTACGGAGGTCATCAATATGGTTTATGGGTTGGTCAACTTGGCGATGGAAGGGCACACATCCTAGGTGAATATGTCAATAGGTGAGAACATTTGTGGTTATAAATGTTTGCTGTAGTTAAATCAATGTTACAACCTTTTGTTTTACGAAGTGGTGTTTCGCGGGACTGGTTGCATTATTATGAAGCAATGCACGCTTTATCAGGATCATTCTCATAATATAAGCTTATAACGTCGCCGCTTATTTCCGAGCGAAATATTTTATCTGTGCCCGTTCGGAGACGGAAGGAACGGCCCCTCCCCGCTCCCGCGCCCCGCGCAGTCGCTGATGAACCAATAGGAACGTCGGTATCGCGCGACGCGCAAGAACGGCAACCGCGCCGTACGATTAGACTGCCTTTGCGCTACATGTTGTGAACTTTATATATTTTAATTGTGTGTTTCCCTTTTGTGTTTATTTTTATTACTTTATTATACCTTCTTTGATTTTAAACTTTACACGTAGTTTTTATTGCGTAAAGTCAACACAGCCACCCACCACGAACTCATACGACCCACAACGAGGAAGAGAACCTCATGAACTACAAGCTTCAATATACCACCTCCAAATATAGACTCCTTCAACTTTTGATTACAGTCACGGTGATCGATGGCAGATCCAATTGAAGGGTTCAGGGCAGACCCCATACTCGCGGGTCCACGACGGGAGAGCTGTCCTACGCTCTGTCATCAGAGAGATGATCGCCAGCGAGGCTTGTCACTTCCTCGGCATACCCACTACGAGGGCTGCTGCATTAGTTGGTGATTTAGTAGAAAAATACTTGGCACTTACTTACGTCACATCTACTCTTATTAATACAATTTGGATCGTATTTTGCTTCTCTGCTTTGACAACTATATTTATCGTACTTACTTCCTCTCTTTGTCATGAGTGTGCATGGTTGTGGTTCTGTCAAGTCACAAAGCGGACCCATTAGTTCATATGACTCAGGATGACGGGTCGCTCACTTCCGTCTGTAATGGTTGAGGAGGTCGATGGCTGGCAATTCTCGTCATACCTGTGAACAGGTGCTGCTTGTGGAGGCTGGTCATCTCAAGTGACAGTTATACGTAGTACCTACTTTTAGTTTTTGTATTTTTTTTATCGACTTTTGTGCACTGGGACTGTGTCCATGCGCTTTTATATTTTTTATGATTATATTGTATTACTCAAAATTATAAATAGATTTTTTTGAAAAGAATAATTACTGAGTTTCTTGCCAGGTTGTTCTCAGTAAAAGCAACCTTCCGAGAGATAGTATGTACAATCCCGTGTAATTTGAAAGTACTTTGTTAAAAATCAAATTAAATAAAGATATTTTGAATTGAATTGAATTGTTTACAATTCGTAACTAAATATATACAGTGAGCGATGAAGCTGTTGTACGAGATGTTTACTACACGGGATCTCCGCGGCGAGAAAGGGCTGCGGTTCTGCTACGTTTGGCTCCGAGCTGGTTTCGCTTCGGTTCTCTTGAAATTCTCTCGCGGTCCGGTGAGATTCCAGTTTTGAGGCAACTGTCAGACTTTATTATAAAGGTATTGTATCCTAGTATTTGTGATTGGAGTATTAGAGGAATTTGCAAGAGGATAGTCTCATTACAAATGAATTTTTCAGGAGTACTTCCCCGATATTCATTTGACGGACGAGAACCGATTCATCAGGCTGTTCTCTGAAGTCGCTCATAGAACTCTGGACTTGGTTGCTAAATGGCAAGGTACATAACCAATTTATTCAAATAGCTATACGTTTGCGTCAATATATTGATGGATAGATCATCAGTTAATGTTTCTAGGGCTTGGTTTCACACATGGTCTTCTGAACACGGATAATATGAGTCTTCTCGGCATCACAATGGACTATGGTCCGTTCGGGTTCGTGGACTCTTACGACGGGGGTTTCATTGCGAACTGCTCTGACGGCGAAGGAAGATATGCTTTGGCTAAGCAGCCAGATGTATGTTACAGAAATGTTATTCATACCGGGATTTAACATCTCCTTAGTAGGTAATATGTGCTTTGAATCCGCAGGTTGTTGTGTGGAATATAGGACAGCTTGCTAATGCGTTGAAGCCTCTTCTGACCTCATCTCAGCAAGTTCACTTGTCGCATATTCTGAAGACATTGGACACTTATTGCAAGAACAAAATATTGTTAGTTGTCAACAATAATTATTTGAATTATCTATTTTCTTTCGGTTATAAAGATATATTTACTGTCCAGGGAAACATATCTAATGAAGATAGGCTTGAAGGAGGAGCGTTGGGGTGACGAACAACTTGTTGAAAAACTTCTAGACATGATGCAACAGACTGGTGCTGATTTTACTTCCACTTTCAGGCAACTTGCTGAGGTAAATACTTAGATTAAGACCGTTGTTCTAGGTACTTCCTCATCTTCAGTCATATTCTTGTATGTTTGAGGATGACGTCACCCCTTTAGGTCGGTTAAGCTGGTCTTATCTGAGCCTCCATTGCAGATTGGTGCTTACTAGGAACTCAAGTCCTTGAATTTAGGACCCTTGATGTATGATCTTAATGTCATATCTGCAATGACTCCTTAACAGTAAGTTATTTTGGTTCTCAGTTGGAGCCTTGCGAGATGGTGAGTGAGATCAAGTTGGCAGAGAAGTGGTCACTGAAGCGTCTGTCTTCCCACGCCTCGTGGGGGTGCTGGCTGGACCAGTACCGGGAACGTCTAGATAAGGAGGCTGGTGAGACAATAGATGACGAGTTATGACCGCTGACCCTGAAAGCGCAGTAGTAATTTTATGAGTTGTCACTATTATCGCTGAGCGCTCATAACTCGTGGTGGCATCTGAAATTCTTAAGATAACCAAGGTCATGCACCGGACCACTAATTTGAATAATAATATAATTGAAAGGTTTTAGGGGAGCCGCCCAAAATGAATCTTATTGTCTGTTAAAGTGGACGCGAGTTCATCAGGTCTGTTTGAAGACGAGCGCCGCCGTCGCATGTTAAGTGTGAACCCAGTGTATATCCCTCGCAACTGGCTGTTACATGAAGCTATAGTCGACGCTGAGAGGGATGATTATCAGAAGGTTTGTTGTTATTATAGTAGCGGCCGAATAGAATTGAGTTGTAATAGTCCTGATTCAAGAATCATTGTTATTGAGAAGATCCACCCATTATCCCATCTCAGAAAATACCCATCATGTGGGAAGTTCTTCTTTGTAAATTCTTCTTTCTTCAAACGAGGAGGAGATGCTGACTAGCATTCCTTAAAATTTGGCTTACAGGTTCGCTTTTTGATGGAAGTATTGCGGAATCCATTCGAGATACAACCTGAGGCTGAGGCGAGAGGGTTCTCAAGCCAGCCTCCGCAATGGGCTTACGCTTTGAAGATTAGTTGCTCAAGTTAATTTACAGGCTTGTTTCAAATATTTTATTAATATATGTTTTTTATTGAGAAAGTTTTATTTTAGCAGATTATTATGAGCGTACCTACGCAAATACAAGTGATACAGTAAAGCTGTATAGAACTGTGCCACAGTTTAAATATAAGCTCAACAAGCCGTATGGAATATAGGATCAAATCGTTCAAAATTACAGTCATACGACGCGCGCATCTACTTAATTATAATCAGTAACGTCTATAAGAGGTGTCACGTCGTGTCCATGAAGCTAGAGTACACATTCGAATCCCAGCGGGACCTGTACCAATGAGTTTTTCTAAAAAAAACTTATGTACAGTGATTTCACACCACGTACTTTACGGTGAAGGAAAACATCGTGAGGAAACCTACATATTTCTGAGAAGTATTTCAAAGACGTATGTATAGTGCCTGAGACGGCGATGGTCTCACCATCTGTCACGTTGGCACTTAATCAAATTCGGTGAAAAGTGGGTGTTGTGTTAACAACACCTCTGCCTACCCCTTGAGCATATGTATGTATGACTGTACTTTATCGCTACTCTGTGCAGGAGTATAGACATATAATCAAAAACATTTACAGGCTGTCAACTCCACTGTCACATGTCAAACTGACAATTGCAAGAAAAAAATATAGTGCTAAGCTAAATACTACTTTATTACTGTGCGACAAGGATACTTTTAAAACAATCATAAATTGAAACTGGTATTTATTTTGCGAATAGCAGACAGAACAGAATCAGTCAGACGGACGTCGGACAAATTAGTCCAATCAATCAAAATAAAACATTTACACCATGAAGATTGCTGTAATTAAATAGATAAGGAAATCCTATATAACTAGTTTAATTCAAGAGATAATTTAGGGAGTGGTAAGTGCTCATGAAGCGAGCATTTTGTGTCTTCACTGATTTACTCGGCGAATCAAAACCAATCGCAAAGATGAACTTGATCAAAAACTTCAAGGAGTGGAAGTTCAGAGACCCTCCGAATTACGCCGAGCTTCCGATTGACGACAATCCGGAATACAACGTGCCTGTGGCTGTGAAAAATGCTGTGTTTTCTAAGGTTAGTATCTTACTAATATATAAGTGCGAAAGTTTGTATGTAGGGGTATATGAATGTGTGTTTGTTACTCCTCCACTACTGAATGGATGATAATGAAACTTAATAATAATATAGTTTGTACATCAGAATAGCACATAGGCTACAATTTATAAAGATATTGGGTGAATTGTACAAAATATTAATATAAATCAAATCCTGCGTCGACAATGTCGCAGGCACCAGCTAGAGTTTCTATATTTTGAATGTTATCGTACTAACATGCATTTTTTATCTGTAAGTACTCATCTGACAACTGATAAAATATTATTAACATTGACCGCCAGGTACCAACAGAACCACTCCAAGGCAGACTCCACCTGGTGTGTGCATCAGATGATGCTCTCACAGAGATCCTGGACCTGGATCCAGCGGTGGCTGAGTCTGAGGAGTTTATTGACTTTGTGGCCGGGAAGTACCTGCCAGCTGGAGGTCTTAGCGTTTCTCACAGGTGTGTTTTTAATAGCTTATTTTATTTATGTACATTATTTTTGCTTTACAGGGATTAACAAATATTATATAGGTACTGTTGAGTTTTGACCTTAGAGCATCAAGTACTACATTAGTTATGTTTGCAGGTATGGGGGATATCAATTTGGATTCTGGGCAGACCAGCTGGGAGACGGAAGGGCCCACACTCTCGGTGAATATATCAATAGGTGAGCCTCACAACTTGAGACATATTTACAATGCAATTTGGAACCAAATACATTTCCAAAAGTATGAGTTTTGTGTTACTGAGATCAGTAAATTCCTTATTAATCAAGGACTAGAGACTTTGCAGAGGAAGGAGAAAGGAGTAAATGTATTGTAATGTGATACCATTAATCTATAAATTCAATTACTCAGAAAGGTCAAATTCGGAGCACTTGTAAGCGAAGGAAGTGTATGAAGAGATGCATGAATGTTGATGAAGCGAAAGAAGTATGTAAGGATCGTAGTATGTGGCCAATGGTGGTCTCTGGCTACCCCTATGGGATACAGGCGTGAGAATATGTATGTATGTATGTACATACATATACTCGCGTCTGTATACCCCAAAGTGGCATATTATACTAGCGTCACGCGGTTTCACCCGCACAGTTCCCGTTCCCGTGGGAGTATGATAAAATAAAGCTTATGTTACTCGCTGATGATGTAGCTTTCAATTGGCGAAGTTTTTGAGTTAATTCATTACAAACATACACACAAAAATACAAATCTTTCCTCTTCATAATAGTAGTGTAGATATGAGTGTGATATTAATTCCAGTAAGGGAGAGTCATGGCAGCCACAGTTGAAAGGCTCGGGAGAGACACCTTATTCTCGATTCGGTGACGGTCGCGCCGTACTGCGCTCTTCAATAAGGGAGATGGTGGCCTCCGAGGCTTGCTGGGGACTGGGGGTGCCTACCACTAGGGCTGCTGCGCTGGTGGGTAAGGTATCAAACATTATTATTATACCCGAGGAGCTGTGGTGACGGTGGGGATTATGTGGTATGCAAGCCGCGCAAGTTCAAATCCCAGCTGGCTGTACCAGTTTATGAGTCTGTCTCTGTCCCTCTGTAAGTTGCAACGATAATGAAATACATGCGCAATTTTTGAGCTATGACTCGAGATAGCATCTGTAACATTTTTATATTAAAAAAATCAAGTTATAGTCTCTTTATTTCATACTAGCGGACGTCACGCGATTTCACCTGCGTAGTTCTCGTTCCCGTGGGAGTACAGGGATAAAAAATCTATGTTACTCGCTGACAATTTTGCTATTCATTGCTGAAATAATTTTTTAGATCGATTCAGCCTATACAATACAAACAAATGTTTCCTGTTTATAATATTGGCATAGACCAGCGGACCCGACAGACGTAGTCCTGCATACCGACTGCAGCGCCATCTGCCTAGCTGATTTGTAAATCTAAGCCATCCAGGGCGCCACTCAAACGCATACAAAAAATTCACTCAAATCGGTCCAGCTGCTTAGGAAGAGTTCAGTGACATACACGTGTATAGTATTATCTTAAATATATATAAATCAAAGGTGACTGACTGACTGACTGACATAGTGATCTATCAACGCACAGCACACCAAACCACTGGACGGATCGGGCTGACATTTGGCATGCAGGTACATGTTATGACGTAGGCATCCGCTAAGAAAGGATTTTGATTAATTCTACCCCCCATTGGGATGAAAGTTTGTATGAAACTTTCTCAATTTTAAACCTTAAAATTAAACCGCGGGGCACAGCTATATATATATATGTATAATATAAAGATAAGATACACTTGTAACACTCATTAAACAATATCCCCATTATTACTAACCACAGTATCTCCTTCTGTGATATGGATTCAAAAGGGTTGGACATAGCTTTAGTTCGTGCTTAGTGTAGTCTTAATCTAAACCATATTGTGTAATAAGGGGGTATTTGTTGATCACCAGTAAGTGCAGATCACCAAGTGTACCGCGATAAGACGTATTCGGGCCAGTCTCGTCGGGAGCGCGCGGCCGTCGTGGTGCGGCTGGCGCCCGCCTGGTACCGGCTCGGCTCCATCGAGATACTCTACAAGAGGAACGAACCGCACACCATGCGGCTGCTGGTTGACTTCATCATCAAGGTAATCTCTCTATAACAATTCATTGCTGTTCGTTTGTCTCGCTAAAACTTGAGAATGGTTGGACCGATTTGGGTAATTTTGGTCTTGATATATTGGTGAAAGTTCAGGGAAAGTTTAAAACGTGAAAACCATAAATATTAAGGAAATTATAATAAGTAATTTATAAAAATATTGTGTCCGAAATATAAAGATAAGTCAAATCCTGCGCAGACGGAGTCGCGGGCACCAGCTAGTCATATATAAACATACATACATACATATACTGACGCTTGCACTCCCCTAAAGGGTAGAGGATTAACAACGAAGATGACCAACGAGGCAGATGGTGAGTCTATCGCCGTCTCAGGCACTATACATTTTACATACACGTCTTTGAATTACTTCTCAGTTTGATATCACTGGTACAGGCCCCGTTGAGATTCGAACTTAGGCTTGACACGGCCACCACTCTTTATACATAAAGTTGCGGCCTCCTGCAGCCGCTCGACGCTCGTTTCCAGCGACAAATGTGGTCACGTGATATGTAGCGATACGTGATTGGAGCGGCTGCATGACGTAGTTCCTTTTTGAGTCGCGGAAAATTTTAAATGGGGTCACGTTACCACTTTGTCGCTGGAAACGAGCGTCGGATGGCTGCATGTGGTTGCACCTTAAATTACATGCATTACCGACATTACAACACCTCTTCTAACCCCTTCGGGGACCCTATTGGGATGGTGTGAGCATTTATGTATTGTGAAAATTATTCATATTTTTTATATACGTCTCCAGCACCATTTCCCCACGATTGAGAGTGGACCATCGAGAAGCGGAGACAAGTATGTGGACTGGTACACGGAGGTGGCGCACAGGAATCTGGACATGGTCGCTACGTGGCAGGGTATGTATAAATAAAAAGGGTCCTCGAAGGAGTAACAACAACACCCACATTTCACCGAATATGATTAAGTGCCAACGTGACAAAGGGTGAGTCCATCGCCGTCTCAGGCACTATACATACGTCTTTGAATTACTTATCAGACCCAACAGGTTTCTTCGCGATGTTTTCCTTCTCCGTAAAGCACGTGGCGTGAAATCACTGCACATAAGTTTTTTTAGAAAAACTCATTGGTACAGGCCACGCTGGGATTCGAACCCCGAGGCCACCACGATCAATAGGATCTTCTTTGTATTTTTATGCGTTTCCAGTTACAAATATACTTTCCTGTCCATTATATAGGAGTGGGGTTCACCCACGGGGTCCTGAACACAGACAACGTCAGCATCCTGGGGCTGACCATAGACTACGGCCCGTACGGATTCATAGATCATTACTACCAACACTACGTGCCCAATACCTCCGACGATATGGGACGATACGCTTTCAATAGACAACCAGAGGTATGTACCATAGACAAATACAAAGTACAGATCCCATCACGAGCTATAGTTTTTTCATTGTCCCTGTCGATCAGTTATGGTTTTTTCATCATTCGTTTTTTTTTATATTTCTGTACTGAATACGCTGTGGTGTCCTCAGGATTTGAGCAGTCACATGCAAGCGACGTAAAGTCGAATCCCAGCGGGGCCTGTACCAATGAATTTTTCTAAAAACTTATGTACAGTGATTTCCAACCACGTGCAACCACGGTGAAGGAAAAAGTCGTGAGGAAACATGCATATTTCTGAGAAGTCGTTTAAAGACGTGTATAGTGCCTGAGATGGTCATAGATACCATGTCATTGCCAGCTACTTGTGCAGAGTTTTAATTCCATATGTATATATCATTTATGTAATCAGAAATTGTATAATAAGCTTTCTTCATCAGTACAGTTTTAATATGTGTCTTAAATTTTTCACAATTTAACGCGTTTATTGTCCGTGGGATTTTATTGTAGAAACGAACTCAGCTCCCCATGAATGATTTATTTACCTTTACTAACCTAAATTTACGAGCTACAATTTTGTATTTATGTAAGCAATAGGTACAAGGTTCCCATCGTGCACTATGGTGGTTGCAAGCCCATAATTATAAGGGTGTAAAAGATACGGGGGTTGGAACATGTGAACTTGAAAAATTTGAGACTATTATTGGCTTAAAATGGTCTAGATTGTTTTAGAAATTCCTGGAATGATCTAGAAAGTTCTAAAATGTATGCCTAGATTCTGATCTAATTAAAATGTTCCAGAAATTTCTAGGATGTTCTGGGTAGTTCTAAAATCTACTTATCGATTCTGATCTAATGAGAATGTTCTAAAAAAATTTATCATTATCCCGAAATTTCTCGAATAATCTAGAACTTCCAAGAATAAATTTAAAAAACTAGTCAGCGAATTGGGTATTCACAGCTAGTATTATATATGCTCACGCTTGTATCCACCGTTTGCCACATGCTACAATCCTTACATACTTATTTCGCTTCATACACATTCATGCATCCCTTCATACACTTCCTTCGGTTACAAGTGCTCCGAATTTGGCCTTAGAATTCTAGTGCTCAAGTTAGTCTATGGTCTTGCAGATATTACTATGGAACCTGGAGAAGTTCGCAGAAGCATTGTCACCGATTCTGACGGAGGAGCAGATCAAACAGATCCAAGTGGTACAAAGCACGTTGGAGCAATATGTCAAGAATAAAGTATTGTATGTTCTCAATAATTCATACTCATACACAAGTATGGCGCGTTACGAGTAATGAGCTCTTAGCGAAATTACTCGTGGTAGGGTCACATGTAATTTATTCGCGTCGTGCCATACAGACGGACATAATAAAATGAGACATAAACAAAGCTGACGAAATGTAGGTGTACTATAAGTACGCCTCTGCCTATCCCATTGGGAATACAGGCATGAGCATAATTAACTATGAATATAACATCAATATTTTGACATTAAAATAAATAACACACTGTGTGCTCTGAAATTAAAGATTTTATTGAATACTTATAAAAATAACCAAACACTTACCTGAAATAAAATAAACGACATTTATGTTATTTTTAAAAATATTTAAATAAAAATAATATAATTGAACACACTTATACTATTACGTAGTACTGAGTAACTAATAAGTAACTAAAAACTAATTACAAGTAGAAAACTTGTCCCAAATCGGTGTCTCTCGGGATCGTGCCAAGAAGGCTGGCAGCATTGCCACGTTGAATAGCAATGCTGATTCTCTGAGCGAGAAAAGCCCCAGCCCGCTTGTCACGAGAAGCTTCTGCCAGACGACGTGCAACCTCTTTGAAAAGTTGATGAGCATCTGGACCCCAAGGTCCCAGAGTGTCAACCGCAAACGCAGAAAATATGTATCCTTGACCAATGCAAGCATATTTCCGGCGCTTGATGCACTCCTGCTGAACAGCAGCAGCACCGGCCGCCACAGCAGTGCCGGGGAGATGGGACGGAGCCAATTGAACACACAATGTTGTTATTTTATCCTCTTGAAAAAATTCTGTCACATCCATCAAACTGTCAAATCAGTTTTGACCTGCCAGTAAATTAAGGAGTAAATACTCCTAAAATATGTATTCATATTCATATACATATACTATGTTTTCAGGCTAACATACATGAAGAAACTAGGTGTGACAGAGATCCAAGACGGTGATGAGAAACTGGTGGAAGATCTACTCAAGCTGATGCAGCAGACCATGGCAGACTTCACTGCCACCTTCAGACAACTGGCTGAGGTAAGTTTTAGTAAATATTACATTAATAAAAATTTCGTCCGGCTAAAAATATATTTTATACAAGCTATGCCCTGCGGTTTTACCCGCGTAAACTTAATGTGGCTCGCGGAATCCTTATTTAAAAATATATATATAAGTAGTCTGAGTTATTCCCTGTTACATTAGCTGTCTGCCAGTGATAATCCGGTTAAAATCGGACCAGCTGTTTCGGAAAATTGGTTTTTCCAAGTCAGTTCTGCGTATACTTTTAAATGCATTTAGTGAAAAGCTATTATTTTGGAATGACAAACAGACACTTACATTTTATTTATCTGTATATATTTTTAGATTTATTTCTTACAGGTGAACCCCAATGAGCTGTTAGATGCCGAAGTGATGGAAAGCAAGTGGTCTCTGAGTAAGATACGCGCCGCCGCCGGCTGGGAGGCGTGGGTGGCTGCCTACCGACAACGGCTGGAATTGGGGAATGGTAAACAGACACTCCTCTACCGGCCCACTCCATGCAAAGGCCAGGATGCGTACAGGCGCCGTCACAAGATATGAGCGCGTACCATGCGCAATGCGCAGTAGTCATTTTATGAGTGTCTCTGTCTATATGTATGGCGCGAGGCGAGTAAAAACTCATCCCTCGCTATGCATCCCCGCACATCTCTGGAAACGGATCTTACCCCTATCACGAGTTTGCCACCGTTTTCGTAATCTATACACGCTACTTTTTTTTTAAGGTATGGTCACGCAGTTGGTAGGGGGGAGTTACCTCCACTGCTTAACCGGACTAAAGGGCGAGACCCAAGGGCCTCCAGCATAGCTTGAATTTAAAAACTAAGCAACACAGCTAAGGGCGCCCGGTGCGGGGCTCGGACCTCGGCTTAGGGCGTTGCTGGGGGGTGAGCTAGGGAGCTGGATCTGAGTGTATACTCGCGTCACTCGCAATATTTGTAGATATTTTAGTTGTTCACGTCACCGCTGGGAGTCGCTGCACAATTTCTCATACTAATATTCGGCGGAGACGCTAACGAGTATAGATTACGAAAACGGTGGCAAACTCGTGATAGGGGTACTTATGCTGAAAAATGGCTCTCGCTTCGTTTGTTTCTCCTGCGGGGTTTCAATCCTTTTTAAAGAGAAAGGCAATACGGAAAATAATGTCATTTCTTAGTAGGACGTAGTTCAGTAGTTAGTAAAGAACGCGCAGCAATAGTGGGGATATGCGCATGTTTTTATTCGCCTCGCGTCATACATATAGACTCATATAATACTGAGCATTCAAGGTACTCGTTCTTAACTAGTGACGGAACCTGGTTTTTTTTTATCTTTATTTTTATGATAAGCCGTGGTGGCCTCGGGGTTTGAGCAATCGCCTGCTATGCAAGCGACGCAAATTCGAATTCCAGCTGCACCTGTACCAATGAGTTTTCTAAAAACTTTTGTACAGTGATTTCACACCACGTGCTTTACGGAGAAGGAGAACATCGTGAGGAAACCTGCATATGTCTGAGAAGTAATTCAAAGACGTATGTATAGTGCCTGAGACGGCGATGAACTCACCCTCTGTCACGTTGGAAATTGTTCTTATAACACCTCTGCTGGACCCTTCTGGGATGGCGTGAGCATATTTATTTTATTCTTTCGTTCACAGTACATTTATTTTTTTTATTTTATATGTAGTGAGTGAAGTGGAGCGAAGGTTGCGCATGCTCAGAGTGAATCCCCTGTATGTGCCTCGTAACTGGATGATGCAGGAGGCCATCGCGGACGCTGAGAAAGATGACTTCCATAAGGTATTATTTTGTGATACCTGCGTAGACTTAATGTCATGGGTGACTCGCTGAATGATGTTTTTTAAACAAATGCAGCCGAAGTCACTCCTTGTAAAGTTAGCTATCTGCCAGTGAAATTAAGCCAGCGTTAAAATCGGTCCAGACGTTTCAGAGATTAGCGAGAACAAACGGACAGACAGACAGAGATAAAAAAATAATTTAGATTTTTTATATCACTACCGAATATTCCATGTTTATCCCATGCGGCGATGACTTATAAAATACACACGAAAACTAATATTTGTAAATTGTTTTTTTTCCCTCAGGTGCGATTTTTAGTCATGTTATTCAAGAACCCCTATGAAGTGAATGAAGAAGCTGAAAAATTGGGGTACTCCTCCCAGCCGCCGAGCTGGTCTTATGGCTTGAAGCTAAGCTGTTCCAGCTAAATATTAATTTGTGTCGTTTTATTAATTATTGTTTAGCGGGAATTCATAATCAATAAGCAATATTCAATTACCTATGTGATATTTTTAATGTTAATCTTTTTTTGAATAAATATTTTTTTTGTTAGTTCATAATTTTTATTTTTAGTATCATCCCATCTAATATTCTTTAAGATTTTTTCAGTAAATTGCTTTTTCCAAAACATCTTTTTGCAGTCCGTTAGTCTCGATAAAACAGAAAATGAGCGGGTCAGTTCAGTCCGTTCAGATATTTATAATTAAATAATATTTTTACAAAATAAACAAAATATATTCTCATAGACCATAATGTTAAGTGTGTTTCTTAAGATAACATTTAAATAGGTACATATTTAATATTTACAATCAACATAAACACAATTTCTTGAAAAATATAAATCACACATAATCTTCATCATTACTATCATCAGGTTCAGAATAGTCTTCATCACACATAATCTTCTTTTTCTTCTTCGCCGGGAGATTCTCTTTATCTTCCTCCTTCTCTGACGCCTCTGTCTTCGCTGATCGGTGATGGAACACGAAGGAAATACTCTTTGCCAAGTCCCAGCACTGTTTCAGCACCAGATCAGCCAAATTCTTCTTATCAGCACAATGGTACCAATTCGACAGATCTGACGTACAGTCAGAATTCTCTGGTGGTAATGTGACTTGAATATTGTTAACGCAGCGACGGCATTTGAACTTGCTATGCGTGTCTGATAGAGTATTCTCTTCAAGTCTGAATAAATCTTTCAGATCATCTGAAGTGAAATGTCTTAGAGATTCCTCATTCTGGTCGACAACCGTGTCGCTTAAAGCTTTCTTGTGAGCTTGGCGCTGGAAAATTTTCTCCTCAATTGTTCCTGTTGCTAATAACCTGTATATGTAACACGGTTTCTTCTGGCCATCTCGCCAGACGCGCGCCATCGCCTGGTCGTCGTTAGCCGGGTTCCAATCAGGATCGAACATGATCAAACGATTCGCTCCTATCAAGTTCAAGCCACAACCACCAGCTTTGGAACTCAACATGAAGATCCATTCTTTGGAGTCCTTACTGTTAAAACTCTCGACGACTTTCGCTCTCTTCTTGATCGTCATAGAACCATCGAGCCTCACATACCCATAACATCTTTTTCGACATAATTTCTCAAATAAGTCCAGCGTCTGTGTGTAGTTTGAAACAAGGACGATTTTGTCATCTGTGTTAGTCTTCAAATTAGCGAGGATACAGTCCAGAATCATAAGTTTCCCGGAGTACTCCGGCCTTACATCCTTAATGTCATAACTGCTTGGTAACAGGTCTCTGGCTTTCTCAAAACCTTCAGATCTTTCATTTATCTTGTCATACACTAAATCTGGGTGGTTGCACAGTTTCTTCAGAGTTGTAATACAAGACAAGGCACTGAGTGTGTTCTTATCTCCCGCTCCAGAAAATTTGTTCCGAATAGCGTCAGAGTTTATGAAGTTCTTATAAAGTTGTGTCTGAAGTGGAGTCATTTTGACGCAAATGACCTGTTCAAACTTCACTGGTAAGTATTTAGTCAGCAAGCTGCTCGTCCTGCGAATCATGCATTTGTTGACTATTGATGTCAAAGTCTGCAGACATTCCTGAGCTCTCTCCCTTTCCGATGCTGTTGCCAATGCATCCTGACCCCTTAAGATGGGATTTTCATATCTTTTCTTGAACTCTTGCCCTGTTCCCAGAATCCCTTCATTTACAAAGTGAACTAAACTGAAGTATTCTGTGAGGTCATTCTGAATTGGTGTCCCAGATATGAGGATCCTTCTTTTGGCTTTCAAACCCATAAGGGCCTGATATGTTTGATTCTCACTGTTCTTCAATCTGTGCCCTTCGTCACAAAGCACTAGTCCAACTTCAGAGGAATGCAGAATATTGGAATATATCCTGAATGTCTCATATGATATGATCAGTACAGGCGTAGCTACTCTAGTAGCTGAATATGTATTCATGAACTGCTGTAATTTCAGAGTGATTTCAGCTTTGGACCCCCCGTCCATGGCTAGAGAATTTATCCTTTGACCAAGCCATTTCTGTATTTCATTATACCAGTTTTTGACTAAACTGCTCGGGCAAACAATGATTGCTTTACAAATAGTGGGTTTACAGTCTGGTCCCTGGCGGAGTAGGGTCCATAGAAGAGTGATGCATTGTAGAGTTTTACCTAAACCCATTTCATCAGCCATGATGCAGCCATATGCGTTATCTATTTGGCTCCCAGTGACGCAGTCATACATAAACTTGACTCCATCTCGCTGATGGGGACGGAGAATATTCCCTAACACAGGGTCAACAACTACAGCTACTCTAATATCATTGGGATTCATTTTCATCCTCTCATGTTCAGGTATGTATGGGGGAAGGTATAATACTAGTGCATTTGGCTCATCAGGGTCGTGCAAAGCCCTACGCACCTGTGTTCGCTTTAGCCCTAAGCTTTTTCCGCAATACGAAGATATGTAGTTAGGGATCGGTACTTTGAAGGGCTTGTTCAGAATCTGTTTGATTAGATTCTCGTGGTCTGATGTAGACAAGGCTTGAGATGGAGTTCTCTGAGCCAGAGGTATTCGTGTGCATTCCCGCCGTTTTCTTTTCGCAGAATCAAGCAGTGGACTCTTGAATACATTGTCTCCTGAGCCTACTTGGCTCGGCGCTAAACTTCGCCGCATTTTTATGTACCTCTATGAACTATTTCACCATTGTTAAGGTTTTTAGACTTTTAAAAAGTTTCATTTATTTGGAATTCGAAAACATTGGGATTTGTTTTCATTTATTGACATTGACTGACAGTGTGACAGCTGTAACATTTGACGTAGCTCTCTTATTTTTTTATTTCTTTCTATTAGACAGACAACGAAAAGCTACCTAGATAACCTTGAAAAAACATAAATGTCAGAGGGGGTTCCTCCACGTATTTTTAACAATTTACAAGATTTTTTTCTCAACAATCACTTGACATTGGCGGATTAGCTTTACTTAAGCTCATCGCCATTAAATAATTAAGGAAAGGAAAGGAAAAGCTACCTAGATAGATACTTTTCGATTGTTGCTACAAACTGAAGCCTGTAAGTTTGACCACTCTTGATCAAAAAACCCCACATAATTTAAGAGAATATCACGTCATATAACCTTCTTTTTCTTTTTGCGAACCCTATTTCTACTTCGTATACGCCATAAAAAGAACAATACGATTTAAATTTTCTCACTGGATCTTTCACTATTACTAAACGATTCTTGACCTGCGGAATCGTTTGCATATTAAGAACAATAAATCACACCAATGAATATAGTTATTAAAAATACTTTATTGAAAAAGAAAAAAAAATAACAAAACCATTCTCTTACTTTTTAAAGTAGGTACGTTTAGTTTGATGTGTAACATCGACATCTTGGTGGTTACATCACAGACAAATTTTTAACACCCGTTATGATTTATCAATACCATATTACATACAAAAATGTCGGTAAAGATCGTTTGAATACCCCTTTTATGATAACTTTTAAACGGATCAATTAAAAAATGTTTTCACACGCCACATTACCCAGTAGCGAACAATCCAAAACATATTTTTATATGATGTGTATTTGAAAAGAGTAATTACTGAGTTTCTCGTCAGGTTCTTCTCAGTAAAAGCAACCCTCCGAACCTGGCGGTAGCATTTATAATCCTGTAGTGTAATTTTTGTGTTCCTCTGACGATTTGAAAGAAGTTTTAAATAAATATAATGAAGTAACATTTTTGATTTTGAGTTTGTCTAAGTTAATTTAAGGGTTACATTTGTTCATCGTGTACTTTAGTGACATGGTTGCTCAGCTAATAATATCGAATACAATCTGGCGTACAGTGTATCGAATACAACCTTAATAATAGCAAGCACAAACATTTTTTTTTTTCAATAAAACAGATAAGAACAATGAGTATGAAAGCTTTATATGATACAACAAAAATTATGAACATTGAAAAAATACCAGCAGTTTTTCAAACATGAACAGGATACGATTACAAATTGAAGATAAGGTGCTGACACGAGTTATGAGCGCTCAGCGAGTGGGAGGTTACTGCGCATGTATTTTATTCGCATCGCGCCATAAAGACAGACAGAGACAAGACTCCTGCGCAATCAAGGTTGAAGCGCTTAACTCGTGGCGGTTAAAAAGTTTAAGTTATATATTTTTTTGATTAGGATGAGAGTCTTCATCTTGAAAATTACAACATGACATCTGACAGACGGGTGTTGACATATGAAAATCTTAATGTTACCAAATTATGTGCCGCAATGAGTCTAGTTTACAAAAAAAGTATAATTGAGATATTTTATCAAAATAAAAAATAATATGTTTTCGATTAGTCTGATTTTTCAACATAGAAAGACAATGGTTTACACCGAGTACATCTTAACTTACAGGGCTTGTTGACAAAGAAACATTATCCTCGCGCTTCGCTAGTAGAAACGGTACATAATGTATGGGAATGACATATGTCATGTGACTGGTTCATGTCATTTCCATACATTTTGTATCGCTTATACTAGCAAATATATCTCGCAAACGAGAGAGAATATTACTTTGTAGGCCTACAGGTGTGAAAAGATGTAAACATAATGTAGGACACTGTAGGGGTGTCAGTCATTACTTCTTGGGCATGCGGTACACCTTGATGCTAGGGTTATCGAACACGCAGTCTGTGCGCGACGGATACACGTTCTTCATGTTACCTTCGAAGTCCACTACTTTCACCTGCAAATATAAATTTTCGATGTCACACATGGTGAGTCCATCGCCGTCTTAGGCACTATACATCTTTGAATTACTTCTCAGACATATGCAGGTTTCATCACGACGTTTTCCTTCACCGTAAAGCACGTGGTGTTAAATCACTGCACATAAGTTTTTTTAGAAAACCTAATTGGTACAGGCCCCGCTGGGATTCGAGCTTGCGTCGCTTGCGTAGCAGGCGACTGTTCAAACCCCACGGCCACCAAGGTTCGGTTGCTCGGTTAAAGTCCAATCAAATAAATGCATTGGGATACCTGGCAATACCAGCATTAGCAACCCTAAATAAACTCTATTTACTGAGTCCCCCAGCAATTTGGTATCCTCACCTGTTGAACGGTAAGTGTGTGGTACCCGCTGCCCTCATCCTCGGGGTTGTCCCCGATGCCGAGCAGCAGGCACTCCTGCAGCAACTTGTCCATGGCACTCTTACAGGCACCCAGTGAGGCCTGAGACGTCACCTCCACCAACATACTCTTGCTCTCCGCTGACATCTAACGGGTACACATAACTGATGTATAGGGGTAAGACTTTTTAAGGGGTCATTTTTGGCACTGGGCATCGGTAGGTGGTACACATTAATTAAAAAATACCAATCTCAAATCTTTTTTTTAAATTCTTAGTGATCAAACTGGAAGATACAGATTTGAACAGCATTGCCCCTGTAAAGACTGAAGCTTTAGGGATAAGTGACAGTGTTGTAGTGTGAACTTTAGATCCTCAATAAAAAAAAAGGATAATTTATTCCGAATCTTTTGGGTTTATTTATGTAAATCATAAACTTTACATATGTCTTTGAATTACTTCTCAGACATATGCAGGTTTCCTTACGTTGTTTTCCTTCACCGTAAAGCACGTGGTGTGAAATCACTTTACATACATTTTTTTGTAAATCGTAATAGTACAGGCCCCACTGGGACTCGAACTTGGGTCGCTTGCGTAGCAGGCGACTGCTTCAACCTCAAGACCACCACGTCGTGTAGATTCTCTTACATATATATCTGATAGGCTTGATTATCTCCTCAGAGGAGTCCCCGAAGGCTGAATGGCTAGGCAAAAGTGTTATAGCACCCACTTTCCACCGAAAATGATTAGGTAAATAACTAACTTTAGTGTTCTCAGAGTTGGTGATGGGCGGGAAGCTGATGACCTTCCCGCTGGAGTCCTGCAGGCACGGGTACAGGGGCTTGCCTTCAAGGAGGTACAGGTATCTGGGGACAACCACACATAGGTTACCACAAAGTTAAAGCTATTTTTCAACTGGGATTTTTAAGCCATTGTAATGTGGGGAAACTGCCCTACAATGTATCATTTATTTAAAAATACATTAATATGCTCACATTTTTTTATTTTAATGCAGACTCCGGGGTGCTACTAAGAAATTACAGATGATAATATCAATAACCTCACACATCTTTAGCTTATTTAAAAATAGAATTTAATTACTAATTTAAATGTAAATGATTGATCTCATTACATAAATGTTTGTAGTTTCGTTATTTATTTATTAAAACTTCATATACACAAAGTATATAGGCGGACTTAATGCCATGTGCATTGTCTCCCAGTCTACCTTAGAGTTATCCTAGCATAAATAATATAAATAAAAAAAAATCTAATATTTCTATCCAGTCAAAGACTCAAACAGAAGCTTATGTATACAGATTTAAATATACATACTTATGTATCCCTGAATAGACATTCCTCTTCTTCTCCTTGCGGAGAGCCTCAGCTTCGACTGTGAGCTGATGGAACAACTCCTCACCAGTGCTGGGCCGCAGCCGTGAGAGAGGGATCAGCTTGAGGGCTGCGGGGGGCTTCGCTGTGTACACCAGGTCGCCTGCAGAAAGGACATCATAATTAAAGAAACCAACAACAACAGCCACATTTCACCGAATATGATTAAGTGGCAACGTGACAGAGGGTGAGTCCATCGCCGTCTCAGGCACTATACATACGTCTTTGAATTACTTTAACAGACATATGCAGGTTTCCTCAGAATGTTTTCCTTCACCGTAAAACATGTGGTGTGACATCACTGCACATAAATTTTTAAAAAAACTCATTGTTACTGTACCAGTGAGTTATTCCCGCTATGACTCGAACTTGCGTCATTTGCGTAGCAGGCGACTGCTCAAACCTCAAGGTTACCAGGGTTCTCTATTTGGAATGAGACAATAATATACTAATAATGGGTATCTATACTAAAAATAACTTACCAGGTGCAATTTTATTGAGATCGTGCGTTGCAATAGTTGCCAAATTCCTCTTCTCGCACACTGTGTCATGCAATTTCGTTTGCATCTGTATGAATTTTTTAAACAGTGGCACTGTGAAGAACAACTCCGTTATAATGCAGCAAAGAATATACGGACGGACTACGCTGACTTGATTCTCATTAATCTTAACTCTTAAGACCTCATCTTCTACATAAAGTATCTTCATTGCGTGACAGAGATCGCAGACATCATTTTCCGGTACCGGTTCTTCCTTCTTCCCCTTTTTTGACTTGTTTTTGGAAGGCTGTGAGTGGTCGGTTTTACTGCAGTGGTCTCGGATGTAGTCTAAGATCTGTTTCGTTCGACACTGGTCCACAAGCTTCATGAACCGTTTGTCTGTTAGCTTGTTGCCTTTGAGATTGAGTTCTGTAAAATTTTATTATAGCATTGCAACAAACATTTTGTATCAGAACCATCTGTCTGTCTGAGTAAAGCTGCTAATTTGAGTTGAGTTATGTAACATTCTGTTATAAGTTCAAAAATTCAAATAACTTAAATTTTTATAAGACTATAAAAGTACTTTCAAACTGTTCATATTAAAATATGTAAATATAAATTGCAATGGGGGCCCCATATAGCTGGATTGTCGAAAAGACTCAGTTCTGCAGCATTCGCAGTAAGGAAAATTAGACACCTAACTGATATAAACACAGCTCGGTTGGTCTATTTTAGTTATTTCCATAGTGTTATGTCTTATGGCATCCTTTTATGGGGAAATGCTACAGACATCAGTTCTATCTTCGTGCTGCAGAAACGGGCTGTTCGTGCAATCTATAAACTCAAATCTAGAGATTCTCTCAGAGAGAAGTTTAAAGAAATAGGGATAATGACTGTGGCATGTCAATACATATTTGAAAATTTGATACATGTAAGAAAGAATATAGATAGTTTTAAGAAAAATAGTGATATGCACAATATAAATACACGCAAGAGGGATAAACTCCGTGTCCCTGTGACTAGACTGCACAAAACTAGTAACTTTTTTGTGGGGCAAAGTATACGCCTTTTCAATAAACTACCATTAAAAATGTGTGAACTACCATTTTTAAGTTTTAAGGCAAGCATCAAACAGAAACTTTGTGAAAAAGCATATTATAGTGTAACTGAGTATATTGATGATAGCCAAACAGGGCAATGAGTTGCTCACTCTTCCATTGAAATGTACTTAAGCAACCCTATGTATATAGAAGGGACACATGTAAAAAAAAAAAAAACCGGGGAGTTTGTTTCGCCGTTTCTTCTCCTGACAGGCTTACTTTTGGAAACGGTAGTAAATTAACTTAAGTTAACGTAAGAAAAATGACGTTCAATAAGTGTTCCAAGTGTCTCTTATATTGAATAAAACTTTTTGATTTGATTTGATTTGATTTATGCTCACGCCATCCCAGAAGGGTCCCCGAAAGGGTAAGCAGAGATGTTGTAACAACACCCACATTTCGCCGAATATGATCAAGTGCCAACATGACAGAGGGTGAGTCCATCGCGGTCTCAGGCACTATACATACGTCTTTGAATTACTTCTCAGACATATGCAGGTTTCCTCACGATGTTTTCTAAAGCATATTACATTATTATACAGTATTATATATGAAAGTATGTAGCACCAGTGACTGAGATGTTGAAGAATAAACATTTGTACCATGTGTTATGGGGAGGGAGGATAATGTTGCCGAAAGTTTTGTGAGAAGAGCCCGGCAAGAATGTTTGGAATTCCCCTTTAAAAAAAAAAATTCTTTATTTTGATCATTCCATTGATAAACATTTTTAGTAGGTATGTTTCATAATAAAGAAGCTTATTGTGTTTCACAATAAGAGTAAATATTGCATTAGCTAATGGATAGGTACTGCATCACATTTGTGCAACATGCTATAATTTATGCATAAATATAATAATATCATTATCATTATCTGGCAAGTGAGAAAACAAAATGGCCTTTGCCTTGGTCACATGTTAATATCATAAAGCCTGCATATATGTCTCTCAGAATATTTTAGGACATTCTGGGAGACAGGCTGGTCAATGCAACTGGATGAGAATTATTGAATAAACAAACTTACAAAATATACCTCTTTTTTAATACATATAAAATATAGATAGAACTAGCAATTCATATGGAGCTGGGCAGGCTCGCATTTAGGGGAAGTCAACTGGGGCTGAAGCCCGGGCCTCCACAATAAATACTTTGTAAAAAATCCTTTTCATTGAGAAAATAATTTTAATATAAAAGTTCTGACTATTATTTCAACCAGAGGCCTCCAAATCTCTAAATCCGGCACTGGAATTGGGGGCTTTTGAGGATTAGGACCGCTGTCCCCAACACCAACTTGGATTTAAAAAAAATTTAGAATAGACACAAGTGTGGAGTCAAAGCATCCTTGGAATTCATATTTATTTTTAATGTTACAATGGGATGATAAAAAATAATTGTTAATCCAAAATGGTGCCAGAGACGGAGGTCATGGTCATGCCCCAAGTCATCATATGAGTGTGGAAACATATTACACAACATTATTCTCAAAGGTTTTTATGGTACACTATAAAACGAGAACCAGTGTGTTGATAGACATACCTTTCAGTTTGGACATGCTGGCCACCTCTCCAGGAATGGTCTTCAACTGATTGTCTCCAATGTCGAAGTTCTTCAAAGAAGGCAAGCTCTGGGCCACATAGCTTGGCAGCTCATCAATATTATTACTCTTTAGCTTCAGGTCTGTCAAGTGAGGCAGGTTCGCGCCCTCCACGTCCAAGAAACTCGACAGCTTATTGTTAGAAATATCCAACGTTATAAGATTCGGAAAATCTGTGAATTTTGGGATTTGCTCGATTTGATTCGAGCTAAAATTGATACTCGTCAGCTCCTTCATTTTATTCAAACTTTCGGGAATAACTTTCAGCTGATTCCGAGATAAATCGAGCACTTTTAGCTTCCGTAAGGAGGTTATGTTTTCGTTGAACACTTCTAACTTGTTTCCGAATAAAAGCAGTGTCTGCAAGTTTGCAAGACGGCTGATATCATCCGGGATAGCTGATAGACACGTGTCGCTAATATTTAGTAAATTTAAATTGGACAATGTAAATATATTTTTGTCTAAACCTTCTTGTTTGATACGTTCAGAGATTGCGGCTCCCGCTAACTTGATTTCGTGCCTGTTTTCCGACTTGGCAGTCGCAATTTCAATCCACGCACTCATTTTTGTAAGGTAGTCTGTATGTCTGTGCGATTTATCACGATGTAACTAGATATTTAACTAAATTAAACAATTCTACGATGGCAAAACAGCCACAGCGGTTAAGTCCAAATAAAAAACAGCATTGCGAGTTGCGAATTTGCTAAAGAGGCCCCAAAACGTCATCTCAGAAGATATGTTGTCATTGCTGTCAGAACTGTCAACGTCAAAGTAAGTTTTTTTTAAACATTGGATAACAGCGTTTCTGTAATTGTGATCATTTTTGATAAAATCTAATCATGAGGTATCATACAAGTTTTTTCTTTGGATGTCATCTATTGATAACTGCGCTCGCAATCACTTATTTAGAGTATGCAAATTAGTTATTATCGCGTGGTCTCGTAGGTTCATGGTATGAACATTAGTTATGAACTTCAGATCTAACTGCGCCTAGTCATTGTTCAGGATTTATTTACCTACATATCGTCCGTTAAGCGGTTGATGCTATTTATTCATGTATTTCTTTAGTCTATCCGTTTGAAAAAATATAGAGGTAGAGACAAAGACACAAACCCGATTTTAATTTTTATAGTACGTATAAGTGAATAGGTAATAAAGCTACGTTTGTATATATATATACCTTAAATTAGCACCCAGAATTCTGCTGTGTTCAAAAATGAAGAAAATGTAACTCTAAAGCCACTCAGGTAAATCCCAAATTTCATTTTCTCTAATTTGGCAGCGATTAGTAAGATTATGTTATCGACATAATGTGATTAGTAGATAAAGAGTAAATTAATAAATAATACGTGAGTAATAATGTTAAGAGATGAGAGTTGTTGCTAAAATGGCGGTGTTGCGGTGGACAGTTATAATTTTGGCCTTCATCGCTGGGTCAACGGTAAACTATTCTCATTATATTATAAATCAACTAGTAAGGCCCGCAGCTTTACTTAGGTGTGTGTACTTTGCCCAGATCTCGATTCCAATTACATCTATTTTTAATCTAAATTAAGTTGTTAAACCTTTTTTCAGGCGTTTGCTGGCGAGGACCAGCAAGTCGCTGAAGCTGCAGGTATTTTATTCTCTGCAAAATGTTTAATTAGTTACCTATTTTCTTAGTCATTAATTACTACTTAGGTTACTCCACGTTGTTTATAAGACAAATGAATATCTACTTAATAGCTTTTACCTGACGCTGCACTCGTGGTACCTTCTTTACAATGGCATCTACTCTGCAATTCCATCCGTAAGGATTTTTAAAAACGGATGATTAGGTGACAAATGGTTACACAAATGAGAAAGCATACTTACAGGTTATCAGACAGAAAGATGATGTATCTAACACATTATCTTATATTACATAGTATTTAATAGATTTACGAAAATGTACCCTAAGACATTTGAATCCGTCCATAAAGAATTGAAGTTTGTAAGTTGTCTCATTGTCTTCTTATTCCCTCCAGATCTCCGGATAGTAGCAGGATGGGACGCGCAAGAGGGCCAGTTCCCGTACATGCTGTACCTGCGCGCGCTCTCCCAGTTCGGCACCATCAGCGCGTGCGCTGGTTCCATCATACACTCCAACTGGGGGCTTACCTCCGCTAGATGTGTTGCCACGTAAGATAATTCACAAAAACCTCGCACTCTACCCCCAAGACAGTTATTTCAAAGCAGGGGTCTACTCTGTGAAAACAAAGGTTTAATATCGTTTTGTTTTATCAGAATTAATTGTATATAGTTAAATAATTAAATTATTTAAAGCAGGTTTATTTAGAATACGTCAAGGAATAAGAACCGTGGTAGGAACTTTGCGAACTTTCGATATAAAGTTTGTATTTTGTTGAATATAAGTTGATAATTGAATAAGTAATTTGTTGTAGGCTGTCAGGGCTTAATAAACTATCAGATTGCTGGTGACGTAAATTTTTTATAGGAAATCATAAGAAAATCTATTGCAATTGACCTCAATACATATCTAATTATATACTAACCTAATTCCTATGCATACAGCCGGATCTCATTGATGGTCCGCGCGGGTAGCGTGGACATCAACCGTCCCCTGGCCTACATAGAGACGCGCACCTACTTCACCTCCCCGGAGTTCATCGACGAACTCTACCAGCTCTCGCAACCCTTCGACATCGGCCTCATGTTTTTCGCAAATGGTTTAATTTTTAACGGTGAGTTTAGCAATGTTTTGTCGTGATTTTATGAGGGAAATACGCATCGTCAACGGTAACAACGAGATTAGTTGGTTGATCAATTAAAACATGTTTGGGAACTATCAATATAATCTGATACATAATGATGATGATGATGATTGTTCGGATTGATTTCGGCCATGGCGACCTGACCCCTAGTCGGATAAATAGCGCTGATGCGCTCGAAGATGGCTTATGTAGTATATATTCGCAGTGAATGTGCACGGAACGCACATTGAGGGCACGTAAGTATGCCATTCTAATAATTGTATGCTATGGCAGCAGGTGGTCGAGCCTTTAGCTGGTAGCGTTTGGTATCAAGGTTAGCTTTACGCTGAACCTCGAACTCGCGGACTTGGCTGTTCACCATCCTGCGCCATTTTGGTCGCTGTGTTGCCAAAAGTTCCCATTGAAAAGGCTCTATGCTACATCCCTTCATGTGTCGCTTTTGAACACATAGATGTAATAATAATAGACATCACTCGTCTCACTGGCATACATAGTGGCCTTCGAGAAGCAACCCCAGGTCTGATCTGTGTGTACTCGTAACATTACAGCGAACATTCAGCCAATCCGGTTACAGCGATCAGCGGACAAGGATCGTGACTACACTGACGCGCGGCTTACCACCAGCGGATGGGGCACCATGTGGTCTGAAGACAGTAAGTTTAAACCAACTCCACACAACTTTTAAAATAACCTGCCATGAGCTGTGTTCTCAAAATGATATTGATAACAAACTTAAGCGTTTATAATATTAGTAGTTATACATATATACGTTGCTTGAATGTCGTAAAATTAAGTACGTTTGTTATCTCCCAGGCCCAACCCCGGACATCCTGCAGTGGGTCCACCTGGTGGGCGTGTCCAACCTGATGTGCCTGCTGATCTACAACAACAGCTTCCTGGTGCGGACCTCCTCCATCTGCGCAGGACCCTATAACGTCACCGGCCAGGGGATATGCTCGGTACAATACATACATACCTACACTCATGCCTGTATCCCATGGGGGTAGACAGCAGACTAACTGTTAGGCATGCTCCAATGTCTGGTATTTTAATAGCGAGGTCGGTGAGTTACAAAACTTAAATGCAGTAACGATTGTTACAATGAAGGAAATTTGAAGGAAAGCTAAATAGTCTTGAGATTAAATTTTAAGTTACTAAGAATTAGAGACAGCGATGGACTCATTTGTCACATTGGCAAACATCATCGGTGAAAAAAGAGTTATGTAACTTCTATTTTTGCAAATCCATGTCTATTCTTTCGGGGATTCGCGAAGAGGCTCAAGGCGAAATTGCTATTGGGCATATAAATCGATCAATGAAGTTAACAACCATAATTCAGGTCAGCAGTCGAATACTTTTCGGGTTTCTCCTGAAAAGTCGTGAGCCTACCCATATATATTTAAAATATTTTTTATTTCACATCAGGGTGACAGCGGCGTGCCTCTAACGATAGTAGACGAGGATGGAGTCATATCCCAAGTCGGCGTGGGCTCGTTTGTCCACCAGTGGGGATGCAATGTGGGCCTACCATCTGGTGAGACTATACTTGAACTACTTCACAGTCGTAAATTTATGATCAGGTACAAATCGGATCGGATTCTGAAAATTATAGATAGCGAAAATTCCAAATATAGCGCTGACTTCAACGGCTGGAATCTAGGATACTAATTCTAAACCAAAGTCTAACGTACATAATTTTTGAGTATTTGAATCCGTCCTAGAAGATGCCATAATTCATGCTAGTTAGTGGTCTAATAAAGGTTAGGTTTTATTCGTTCAATTTCATAATTGAGCCTTTGTAATATGTTCAGATAATACATTCTCAGTCTGCTAATTTTATTGCCAGAACAACGGCGATATCACATGAGGGTAAGCCTTTTAAGAACATAAAACTTTAAATAAAAATTTCAGGTTTCGTCCGTCCCGGCTACTACCATGACTGGATCCAAAGCGTGACTGGCATCAACTTTGACTGGGGACAAAGTCGAGTAGCAGACGCCCCGACTGCGGAAATTGCATCTGCAGATATCCCGACTGTCGAACGCAGTCGTGAACTTTATATAGACCAACGTTTTTGATCATCTGTAATGGACCTCAAATATTCTGTAATATACGTATGTCCGAAAAGATTTTTATGATTACTTATTGGCTTTTATTTATGGAATTATTATAGTGATCACGCAGCCTGGATAATTAATACCTACATAATATGCTGCAGTAGATAGAGGGAAAGCGAATGATAAAGCCGAATGGTCGTGATTGCTTCCAAGAATTTCCAAGAACGTTAGAGGCATTTAAAAGATAAAATTTACCCGCAGATAAAATTTACCCGCAGATAAAATTTACCCGCAGATAAAACCCCACGTTTCTACTTATCTCAAGGAAAAACACAAACTTTTTATCAAAATCACTTTAGGTATAAATATGTTAATGTATGTGGAACAACTTACAATTTTTTACGTGGAATTAAAAATTATCTGATATATGGGCATCGAACGTCGCGAGGGCAACGGAAGGGTTATGTGGACGTCCATTATGTACTCAATTCAATTCAATCATGTTTCAATCCCATTTCTAGAGGAGGATACAACTGAAAAACGTGATCATCATCATCATCTCCCTGACCTTATCCCATTTATTGTTGGGGTCGGCACTTAATTCAACCCGATGTGCCTGATCACCTAATTTTTATACGAAGCGACTGTCATCTGACCTTCGTAACCCCTTTAACGAGGATAATCTGTGATCTGGGTTAAACTAACTCGGAAAAACGTGATATTCTGTCAAATGAAGGTTACGAAGTAGATAGAACATTATTTTCCGCCATGCCTTGCCAGAAAGGGATTAGAACTAGATTTAAACCTGGCAGAGAGTTTGTCAGATGCTTCTCCGTGTACCAGAAGGAGCACGTTTCAGCAATATTCTCAACAAACCTCTTATTAAGTTCTGGTTCCTGGTAGGCGCGATAAATCTACAGAAAATTAAGCAGCTGTAGCTGATTCTCTTAACGAGTCCAGAGAGGCCTATCTTCTTATACGATGTAGGTCAGTGTCAACTACCCAATCAATTATGATTAGTGTCCAAGCCACTGCTATTAAAATGGTTTACTGGAAGAGATCGCCATGAGCAACTGTAACTTTACATTCCATCGTCTCAGTACGCATAGATATTAAACTTTTATTTTTTTTTATATTGAACCCTGGGTCCTTACCATGACCTCTTATTTCCTGATGATTATGAGACAGATGTATGTGACGCATATAAGTCAGTCACTGTCACACAGACAAACATGGTAATAAGAGCTGGTAAGGCCCCTTGAGGCCAACTATGGTCGTTTTAGCAGCGTGTATTAGGAACTACTTAGATTTGACGTTTAATTTTACGGTACCTAAATGAAGTGTCAAAGTTACGAAGTTCTCAATACGCTCTGTTTAAACCGATGATTGTAGGCTCCCTTGTCTTTGCTTTTGAAGTCGGTTAGTTAACATAAATAGTTCTAGATAGAGCAGGGATACTTCGAATTTCGTTGAATAGGCTATTTTAAAAAACGAAATACGGAGTTTCCTTTGAAAGTTCGCAAAATTCCTAACACAGATTCGTTTTAAAATTACATCAAAATGTGGTCCGCAAGAAATTTCTTTAACGTTTATAGATTTTAAAATTTTAAACTAACTATAACACTAATATTAAATGTATTAAAATTTCAGTATGATAAAAACGAAACAATATTGTAACTTCGTTTGAATATTTTTGGTTTTGTGGAGAAAGCGAGTAGGCCCCCAGATTAATTGTCACGATGATAATATGATATGCAGAAATTTTTATGTCGTCGAGTGCTTACAAATATACTTATGCAAGTAACTAGTTGTGCCCCGCGGATTTACCTGCGAAGACTTAAGGTCACGGGTGATCCGCGGAAGCCTTAATTATTTTTTAACTAAATATAACACATAAATAAGCCTTTTAACATAAGTTATTTGCTATTGACAGTTCCGTTAAAATCGATCCAACCGTTTTGGAGATTAGCTGGAAAAAACAGACAGAGAGACGGACAGACAAACGAAAAGAGAATTTTTTTTTATGTGAGTATCGTATACACTTTCATATGCATGTGAAAACCTGTTAATTTGAAATGACAAACAGACTCTTAAATTTTATTTATCTGTATAGATTTCGTCGTATTCCTTTAGCTGGTTTCGTAATAATCGATTTGAATGAACCTATATTCGTATTAACGACAGGATATGCTATCAATATCTATAATTATGTGCTGTATCAATAAATCCTTGGGATTATAAGATAATGTCATACAATCACACGCAGTTGAAAAACAATTCATTAGAATTTAGTAATTGCAATGACATCCTGGGGTTTGGTGTTTTATATAACGGCCTTTGCTGTTGCACAGGTAAATAATATATATACTAATATGATAAAACTGCAGAGTTTGTTTGTTTGAACGCGCAAATCTCAGGAACTAATGATTTATCGAGTAAATTTAGGCTATATTTTTTTTTTATTTTGGATCCGTATAAAAATTGTGACTTTATAACCCAAGGTGTAAAATCGAAAACCTATTTATGCGTGCGCTGCCAAAACTATTGACAATAGAACAAAATGATGTACTACGGGTTTGTAGGTTTTATTAAGATCTACAAAAAAGTCCGCGAGAGCACATATCTAACTATCATAGTTTAGTCACAATAACCGCTTTTATGTTCATAAAAAATATTAAATGGTCTGAAGAAAGAAACTTCGTAATTAAATGTGTATCGTAATATTTATCCTTATCCAAATTAAGCTTTATGCTATCAAGGGTATTTGGATACTGATAAGTAATAATGTGTCAACCCACAAAAAGTCAAATTCAAAGGTTTTGATATATTTTGATAATGCATCACGTATTTAACATTCTAAAAAAGTGTTTCAAGTCATCTGAAACATAAAAGTACGTAAAAAATGGATTTATGTCATAAAACAAATCTTAAATCACGTATACAATCATCTTAAGACGCCATTTTCTCAAAACCAAGTTTATGCGGGTTGACACATTATTGCTTATCTGCATCCATTTATGTAGAAGTAAAATACTTTTTGTTTCATACCAATCGGACATTTCGTTGAGAAATTATTTTACAAGTATAAAAATTAATGAATTGGTACCTAAGAATGAGTAAAGTGCAAATGAAAGTATACAGAAAAACCTATTTCAAAATATTTTCTCCACCGGTCTGTCCGTTTGTCTGTCTCTCTGTTAGTTCCGGCTAATTTCCGAACGGCTGGACTGATTTTAACGGGACTTTCACTGACAGGTAGCTAATATTACTTAGGCTGCTCTTATTTAAAAAACATTTAGTCTTCCGCGGGAATTAAATTAAATCTACGCGGGTGAAACCGCAAGGCACAGCTAGTTCGTGCTATAACTCAAACCTTGCATAACTTGTTTTCTCTTAACACAAGGGTCGTTAAAAAAATAAAATCCTGCTAAGAGCACGTCGTCCTTACTAATGTATAGGATTCACTCATGTGTAGTCCGAACGGGTCTTCAAGGTTATTATAAACATGTTTAAAGGAACTCCTTATTTATTTATTGAGATGCAGGCCCTTAAAATTGTTTTGTAGTAATATTCGAATCAAATCAAACTAAAATCATATTTTGTAAAGCAAAAGTAGTTAATGTATGATTGTATAGATAAAGAAAGACAAAAGAAAAGGATTGGTTATAATACAATATTGATAAATCAAACATAGCTCTGGATGAAACTGAAGGCCAAGTTATCCAAGGCCAAGATCTTTTTGATTAAACAAAAATCGGAGGATCAAGACGTTCACCAGTCGTAATAATGCCCCACGTTGGGCGCCATTGTAGGGGGTGGGTGTAACGAATAGACTTATTGATTGTCAATAAAACGTATAATAAGATGTCCGGCACAAGTTACACTTAGGGGTGATGAAAGAAACATAAAAAGAAAGTAAAACACGGATAACACAAAGAGGCGCGAGCGTCGCGAGCGGTTAGAAAAAACATGGACTGGGTTTCGCAGAACCCGAACGCAGACTACTGCTGCGCGCGCATGTCGCGCCATGCGTTGCATGCGGCGGCGCACGGAACTCACGCGTCGTAGAACAATGTACAGCGCTTAGTGACATTAGTTTAAGCATCGTACCGAAGAGGGCGCTTACCCCTTGAGGTGCGGATAGGAAGGCCACACGCTACAAAAGATAGCATTATTTGGCTGCGAAATATTGTGTAATCTAGCAAGGGGTTGATGGAGTGAAAGTCGTATGAAAAAGTATGTTAATTGATTGGCTCTAGATACTGGGAGGTCGTAACAACTAATTACAACATATTTTACATGCGTTTAACTTATCTACCTACCTATAGCACAAACTGATAATATTATAATTAGTACGACTCCGTCTCGGATATTATATTATGATAAAATGATCAATAATCAGAGTATTAATATAGTAAATTTTAATTACTAAAAAACCCCAAAGGTAAAATATGGGGCAGAAATGTTGTCTAACTACTAATAGGTCTACTAATAGTCTACTAATAGGTCTAAAAGATAATAATTTTATGTGTTCTTTAAATGCTGAATATGCTCCATCTTGCAATTTTTATAGTATTAAGCCATAATAAAAGACATCGTGTAGGTAATCTTAAGAACAGAATAAAGTATACCTCATCATAAGAGCCGTGGTGGCCTCGAGGTTTGAGCAGTCGTCTGCTACGCAAGCGAAGCAAGTTCGAATCCCAGCGGGGCCTGTACCAATGAGTATTTCTAAAATACTAATATGTACAGTGATTTCACACGTGCTTTACGGTGAAGGAAAACATTGTGAGGAAACCTGCATATTTCTGAGAAGTAATTCAAAGACGTATGTATAGTGTGTGATAGACTCACCATTTATCTATTGGCACTTATCAGCGCTTATTATATGTTGCTGTTGCTATAACAACATCTCTGCCTACCCTTTCGGAGAATACAGGCGTGAGCATATGTATGTATACCTCTTCTGAAGAAAATGTAAATGCAAGAATATGTTTTCAGGGATATGGCGAGGAGCATTTGCTCACCTTTCCCGAGCTAGCAAGGGGTATGTATTAAAAACTAACATGTTATAATGTCGACACCAATTATAATACATCAAACATAGCATAGAATTCTATCGAAAATAATATCATCTAACATTTATTATGGCATAGTATTCTTGCACTGCACTATTTAAGGGTGTAATGAATACTTCCTGGATCGATTCCTGAATTGACTCAGAAGAAGGACTTCAGTTAAGTTATAATTTGTTGATCTTAAAGGTGACTCCCGCATCGTGTCGGGATGGGAGGCTGAACCGGGTCAGATCCCGCATCAGCTGTCACTGCGTATGGTGAGCGGCAGTGGCGGAGTGTCCTCCTGTGGAGGCACCATCATACACCCTGAGTGGGGTCTCACAGCTGCTCACTGCACCGGCACGTGAGTAGAATGTAGAACACCTCTAGAGTGTTCTACATTATTCTACATTTTATGTGTATGTATATATGTGAACATTTAGAAAAATAATTATAAATTCTAGTACTTAAATACGTAGTATATTTTAAAGAGTGTAATAAAGAAAGATGTATATAATGAAAAAATAAATGCTAATATGTTTAATATGTGGTTAAAATGTAACTGCAGTACATAATTAGATAATTAAGTTAATATTTACATGCCCTAAAATTGGGTGAAATATGTGATTCTTGTAACCTTTAATAACACCTATGGTACAAAGGGACCATATTTCATGTGAATAAATATTATTTCTAATTCTATTAGACTTCTATAACTGTCCTCTATGTTTGCTCTTCTCACTTTGTTCTGTAATTGAGCATAGTCCTATGAATTTATGTGAATATGTATTCATTTAGACCTTCATGCAATAGACAAGAATGATCTAGAACTTCATTCCACTCTGCAGTTTCAGGATTATTTTCAATTGCATGCCTTCTTCAGTTTTCTTCCACTTTCTACCTTCATCAAACTAGATTTATAATATTATGTGTCCGCAATCACATACATTCCCTTCAATTCAAGTTCAAAAAATCTTCATTTGATTAGACTTTTAACAAAGTACTTTCAAATCGTCAGAACGACACGATTACACAGATTATACATGCAGGTTCGGAAGATTGCTTTTACTGAGAGGAACCTGGCAAGAAACTCAGTAATAACTCTTTTAAAAAAAATATTATATAATTTTGAGTAATACAATATTACAAATCACAAAAAATATAAGCCCATGGACACAGTTCCAGTGCACAAAAGTCGATAAAAAAAATATAAAAATTAAAAGTAGGTACAACGTATAATTGTGTAGCTTAAAAATAATGTTTCCTGTCCATTCGCCAACAGTGCGTGGACCCTGGTGATCCGCGCCGGCGCAGTGAACCTAACCCTGCCGCAGCTGATCTTCGAAACCAGCGAGTACTACAACCATCCTATATACGATGACTCAAGGCCCTCAGTGGTACAACCCAATGACATCGCTCTGATCAAATTTGGACGAACTCTGGTTTTTAATGGTAAGTGTTATGGAACACTATACCTTGTCCTACGAAAGAGCCCTGATATAGAGAAATCTTCTAAATCGATACTCACTGTATAATTCGATTCAGAAACGGCTCCAACGATTCACATTTTGTGTGTAGGGGGTTTCAGAGGCAAAAAATAGATCTAGCTAGGTTTCATTTTTGGAAAACATCGTTTTGACCATGTTTTCAGGCACTGAATAAATCATAAAATATCATTACAATACGACGGTAAATTTCGCCGACGTTTGTCAAGTTACGGTAGCTCAGGCGTGAGGCTGCCAGCCTACGGGGCGATAACGAAACTAGAGTACCCCGGTTCGAGACTGACGTTCACCGGTTCGATTTTTTCTTTTTTCGATCCGGCTTTTGTCTTTTCTGAGAAAAAAAAAATTTTGTGAGAAAAAGTAACCACAGCACAGCTCGGTACCCAGGATCGGAATATTATTATAAAGCACAGATATTAAAAGCATTTGGCACTATCGTAGGGCTACTTGGACAAGGAAACTTTGCCTATGTTTGAAATCATGAATGTTTTTGTCTTCAGGGTAAAATAAGTCTCTTTAACTTTGGTATTACTGTTGTTTTCTCGCCAAATCTTCATTAGTGTGTATGCACACTTAACTGTAGAAATACGTGTGGTCACACGTCGCTTTCGTCAGGCGTATATATAATCGTTTTTAATGCAAATGTTTTATTATGGCAGAATTGGTGCAGCCCGTCAGGCTCCAGCGGTCGTCGACCATGGACCGCAACTACGATGGTGTCAGGATGGTCGCCAGCGGCTGGGGTCGCACGTGGACCAACGGTAACGTGTTTTAAGTCAATATTGAGTCTGTCTAGAAGTCATCGAAACATTTTTTAGAATAAGAATTACAGATTATATTATTTGTAGTGTTCCCTTCTTTTAAGCAATATTGTCTTGAAGGTCTTTCTCCTGAAAACATGAACTGGGTATATCTCCGCGGCACCTCCAACCTGGCCTGTTGGTTGGCATTCTCCGGCAGCAGTATCATCGTGGACTCTACCATATGCGCTGGAGGATACAACGAAACTTCGCAGTCGACTTGCCAGGTTTGATCTTAATGATCTTGGATAAACTTCGAAGCTACAGCTATTGTATTCTGTAAAAGTTGATTGTCAGATCAGATCAGATTGTCAGACGAGGGAAAGTTCATTCTCCCAATCTCTTAAACTTCTAATCGCGTAAACAGACTTACTTTTAACTGGCTTCAAAAAAAGGAGGAGCATTAGAGAATTATTTTGATATGTGAACTTGTATATTTGGAGTCTGTTATATTAAAGTCACGACGAGGTCATCAGATAATTTGAAGATGATGCAATTTTTTTTTCTTAAACAGTAATTTTATATATTGTTGCACTTAGCAAAAGTAAGAATACTCTAGTTCTAGACCTCGCTCTTTGCTCGTTTGATCAGCTTAAATGCACCTTTAGATATCTCGACGGCGGAAGTTAGTATCTAAATTTATATATGTACCATATTCATCTGCCACCAGGGTGACAGCGGCGGTCCTCTGACAGTCATAGATGATGACGGCAGCATCAGCCAAGTTGGTGTCACATCCTTCGTCTCCGGCTCTGGCTGTCACACTGATATCCCCGCAGGTTACATGGTTTTACTTTTAACCCCATTAGTTTTACGTTTTACCCCCCTTAATTTTACTTATTACCCCGTTAGATTTACTTGCTACCTTCATCATTTTAATATAGTTTTTATTAGTAGTACAAATATAATAAAACTGTCGGTAAGCGTTATATTTTAAAGTAGGCATCATATACGCTATGTGGCTCTTTATCCATCGCAAAGTTTCTCGCGGTGGTCAATGTAACACAGTATGTGGTGACTCGCGTATTTTCGCTCCCGGAACCATTTATTTCTCTTGGATAATAAGTGGCCCTCTCCTTTACAATTGCACTATCCAGCGATAAATTTTATGTAGCGTTCGTATTATTTAGTATTGGAGCACTTAAACACTTCCAGAAACAAACATCTATAGTTTTTTTTAAATAATATTAACCAACGTCTTTTTAAAAAATCTTTAAGTATGCACTGTGAATTGAAAATCTTTGATTTAATCTAAGAAGCTTCGGCTGCGTGTAAATAATGTACTAATAGTTTATTAATTTGCAAGAACAGCCTGCATGCACATTCACATAGTTTCCTTAGTTTCAGAGAAATATCCCATATTCTCTTCTCCTCACTTCTAAAAACGAAACAATTTTCATGAGATATCATGAATAAAATCGTTTTAACCAAGTTTCAGAGAAATAGCTTGTTTTTTTATTTTCACCCCTAAATACCTGAAGAATTTTCACGAGCCAAATATAAATCAGTATAGGTACGAAAGGAGGTCTATATTCAGCAGTGGACTTCTGCAGGTTGGTAATGAAGATGAAGTATAAAAACTTTTCTTAACTAGGTTTTATCCGTGCGGGTCACTACCACGAGTGGTACCAGGAGGTGACCGGCATCAACTTCGACTGGGAGTACGAGACCACTACCCCTGAACCAACCACCACCACCACCGCTGCTCCTGAAGAGATCGTCACAGTACAACCAGAGCCTGACTCCACAGACGACCCTGAAGTGGACACCACTGGTGAACCTGAGGAGGAGACCTTATATAACCCTGAGTCTTATATTTTTGTCAACTAAGGTTTTAAGTGGGAGAATAAATTTTTAAACTTATTTATGTAAAGTTATGTTTTTTCTTGTTATTTATATTTGTATATCCTATTTAATATTATTAATGTGAATGTAAGATTGTTTGTTTGTTACGCTTTCATACTACTAAACCGATCTTAATGAAAATGTGTACACATATTCTAGGAAGTATTAGAAGAAACATAGGATACTAACTTTTTATGCAAAAAAAAATTCAATGTAGTCTATGCCGCCGGTAAACGGTACTGTATTATAAAGATGAATGATTTTTATTTTTGTATATAACGAATAATATGAATTCATTTAATTTTGTGCATGTCACCACTCGGTACATAGATGGCGCTACTGGCTAACAAATGCGAAGTTTGAGTACAAATACACTAGAACCTAAATCGCGCAATAAGAGTTTTCAAGCGCATTACAGTATCTATACAAGATTCCGACCAGAACCGTTTGAGCGGTTAGTGAGACATAACATCCGCCTGGATGGAAGATCTTCCCTTTGCCATGATTACTTGCTCTCCCCACACTGAAAACTAGGGAGAATGAGGGTACATTGATACACGGAGCACATAGATACAGCAGTCATTGAAACTCAACCATTGGTAGTTTACTATTCATTCGTACACATATAGGAACCACCGTGCCCAATAAGCTGCCCGAGAATCGTCGGCGTTCAGGCTTCTTGCCGGTCAAGCATAAACATGTTTCTACAGATCGCGACAAAATTATCGTTAATTTAAGAACTAACCAACTACTGCACCGATTTAAAATTCATTCAAAAATGGGAAGCTAATAATCAGCGTAATATATTAGACATTATAGACATTGTTACATCTGACAGCTCAGCGATAATAGTGGGGGTAACTGTGCATGTATTTTATTCACGTCGCGCCATACAGACAGACAATAAAATTACTACTGCACATTCAAGGTACTTATAGGTACATATATAAATAGTGTCACATTCAGACACACCTTGTCAAATAACACCCTTTGTTTGAACTTTGATATGAGCGATCCTAACATTTTTTAATCCTAAAATACATTTGATTGTTGTTATACAAAAGATTTGACAGTTCTTAAATTATTTCTAGATTGAATATCTCTAAATTTGTTTCTGTCTAAAATATTGACTTGTTTTAAAATGTAAGGGAGAATCTAACCCGTGTGTATGCGTCGACAATTCGTGGGGAAATAAAAATAGGTACACACGGCGTCGTATTGCAGAGGTCGAGGAACGCGCATGCGTCACGGGGATACCAGTATTGACAGTTTCATTTAACTCAATGCTTAGACGGGTATTTTATTTTAAGGGAACAATGGAAATTTCCCTTGAAATAAAGGCTTAAGCTATATCTTTGTTGAATATTTGTTTTTTTTGATAACTTAAAAAATGAGGCAGTATTTTCTAAATACATTATACAAAACGAAGCAAGTATTCGGAATTTTGGAGTAATGTGTAATGTCGTTTTTTTTTACTGAAGAATATTTATTTCAAATGGTGAATTGGACACTGATTCTCTGAAATATTTCCTGTTAATGATAATTATAAGATTTCATTTGAGTAGAATATTTATTTCTAGATCTCTTTCCTGATTGTAGAAGTCATTAAAAAACATTTTTTCTTTCGTACGGTTCTACTTCCCAGGACGTAATAATCTAGGCCTGAGGGCCTAGTGCGAGTATTCTTAAAATCGTCGTCACAAGTCATCGTGTCGACGTAAACGCAGTTTTTTATGGACTCACAATAGTGTCAGCTTTAGGCCGACATATGTCGCTGTTTCGATCCTATACAAATCTGCGTCGACGATTTTTTACCTCAAACATTGGGTAAATTTTACCATTGGCAACGGGTGAAGCAATTGGCGCGCGCGCGAATCGTTCCCCCAAATCAACATGGCGTCCGCTCTGGGAGCGCGCCTCGAGTCCACGTAAAAGCCGGGAATTACATTTACCCACCATTTCATTAATCATTTCGCTTATTAAACTAACCAGTGGCGTAATAATGATATAGTGTAGTGTCACAAAGTGTTCAGTGGATTTCTCCCGTATCCTGTGATATATTGTTTATTGCATGAGTGGTACTGATGGGGTGGCCAGCGTGCGGGACGATGGACGCGACTCGCCAGCCAGCACGGAACAGCTAACGTTTGTATTTTTTTTATTATCTACACCATGTATTAATCTCGATCCTAATGTACATCTAATAAAAAAAACTCATTTAAAAAAGTAAATGTTAGTGCAAACTACGAGAATGTAATCTGTCAAATTCGAAAATCTAATCCTAATTCCGCGGCACTAGCCAGCTAGTTCTGTTTTTCTTTACTTGGCAAATATTACACTTTCATTAAGCACTTTTAAGCTCGCTTCTCATAGAAGCTATGTGTTTTTTTGTCGTGAAACGATTGCTAATGGGCGACAGTCACCGCACCCTTCGCAAAATGATAGCTAATTTGTGTTCGTGATGGGTTTTCCATTATAATGGTTGTTAGTTTTAGAACTACCCATCTACCTGGACATATTAATCAATACATTATTAAACAATGGCTTGCTTTGTGATTCGCCATTTATAGTTTTTCTTAATAACTGTCTTTTAAATAGAAATCATTGAATTGAATAACTTGTAACGATATTACTGAAAGTTAAATAAATAAGCGTCAACATTTTTAAAATATATTTTTCTTCCAAAGTACAGTTTTCCGCGAAAAGGGAATCAGGACGCGTAGAGACCGTCATTTTATCATACGATTATTTCTGAATGCTTTGTAAACATCCATTCCATTTCTCGGATTCAAATGAATTCCCTCACCCTCAGGGGAATAATAGGATTCTTGCCGCCGCCGTCGAAATATTATGATGTTCACGCAGTGATTATCAAATAATGATTTCATTGTTCATTGCGATTGTAATGAAACGAAGGAATATACCGTATACCTAGGTTTTTAATCTATCCTCTATACTTCCAAGGAGTCTTTGTCTGTCTGTGACCTCTTTCACAGTTAAGTTTCACACCACTGAACCGATTTACCTGAAAGTTTTTAAAATTACTTACATACATACATCGAAGCACAGAAAATCCTAGTTGTTTTATAAGAACAGATGTCGTCACGAGATACGAGCGCTGAGCGCAAAACAGTTGGGGGTAACTAGCGCATGTATTTTATTCGTGTCGCACCAAACAGACAGACAGAGATAGACTCATAAAATGACTACTACACATTCGAGGTCAGCGCTCTAAACTCGTGACGTCTGCTTTCACTATGTCCAACAGTCAATTAAGTAACACTTAAGTGATCTATGATCATTACAAAATCGTACCAAACCTTTAGAATAGAACAAAGTTTTCGAGTTTATAAGAACGCTAAATATTTCATCCTAAACTATTCAATAGATTTAGGTAATGGACAATTGCTTGCCTAATTGGTTTAGTGGTCACAAACGCTATTTGAAATACGAGGTTCGGTTCCCGGGTCGGCAATGTGTTAATGGGCGCATTCACATTGGACGGTAACGGTAACGACACGATATCGTCGGACACGTTACAATTACTACTGAACGCTTTCACACTGTGTCGTCGACAGATTCTCAGGACGATATCGGACGATGACACATGTGTTGCATAGTTCAGCACGTCAAATATAATGTGACAGGACATCCCTACTAATATTATAAATGCGAAAGTAACTCTGTATGTCTGTTACGCTTTCCCGCTTAAACCTCTCAACCGATTTTGATGAAATTTGGCACAGACAATCTTTAGACCCTGAGAAAAGACATAGGCTACCTTTTATCGCGAAAAAAATATTATATAAAACTAAATCTACGCGGGTGAAACCGCGGGGCACAGCTATATTAAATAAAGGAAGTTATCTTGGAAGTCATAATTGCTTTTTTAACAGCATAAGTATGAGTTTTTAGCATAAGTTTTTTTTATTTGGATATTTAAATTATTGTCAACTTTTGAAAAGTATATCAAAAAGAAGAGAAACGCCTAACACCGACAGATATCGGACCGATATCGTGACAGTGGGAAAGCGCGCATTGGGCTTTTCCATCTGTAATTTCCCAGAGGCAGCCCGGGCACTAATAAGCTCGCTTTTACATGGGACTTAAACATACCTGTGAATAATTATATTAAATTGAATGTGACTAAAAATTATTTAATTAAATCTACATGATGCCAGCTGAGTATCTTGGCGACTCTTCTTATTTAAAAAAAAATCTCGGTGAAGTTTCTCTGTCTGTCCGTCTGTTTGTCGATAACCTCCGAAGTGGCTGGACCGATTTCGACGGGACATTCACTGTTGTTTTTTTTTAAATAGTGCCAAGGCGAGTGAAACCTTGATATTTAATAAATGTAAAGTAGGTGAGTAGGGGTAGAGTTGGGAAATGTCCGGGACGCGGGTCAACCTGTATCTAGGTTATCTAGGCGATATGGACTCTCACTCACGGAGAGATTTGGTACACACGAATGTAACGGGAGAGGCCGATCAATATATGACCGGGTTATTTGGGAATAATGTTCTATACATACTCAACTAGCTGTGCCCTGCGGTTTCACTCGCGTAGATTTAATTCCGATACATTTAATTCCGGCAGTCGTAAGTGGACAAAGTTTCATACAAACTTTCATCCCCTTGGGGGAAGAATTAAATCAAAACCCTTTCTTAGCTAATGCCTACGTCATAACATCTACCTGCATGCCAAATTTCAGCCCGATCCGTCCAGTGCTTTTGGGCTGTCGTTGATAGATCACTATGTCAGTCAGTCAGTCACCTTTTAGTTATATATATATATATATCTTTCGATTATAATTAACTTTTTTTTTTATCCTTTCTTCGTAATAATTACTATTTATTCTTGTGGAATAGTGTAGTTGTTAGAGGTTACCAGAAATTCGATGCTTATTCGATGATATGAACATAAGACAATGCTTATTAATGCTCCGAAATAATATTCTAAAAACTATAATGCCTCAAAAATTTTACAATAACACACACACACATGCTCACGCCTGTATTCCCCAAAGTGATAAACAGAGGTGTCGTAATAACAACAACCACTATTCATCAAAGATGATTAAGTGCCAACGTGACAGACGGTGAGTCTATCTATTTGTGCATTGGAACTGTGTCCTTGGGCTTATATTTCTTAAGTGATTTATTTTGTATTTTTAAAATATTTTTGAAATATTAATTACTGAGTTTCTTACCAGGTTCTTCTCAGTAAAAGCAACCTTCAACAAACCTTCCGAGCCTGGTGGTAGCATGTATAATCCTATATAATTACTAGCTGTGCCCGGCAAACGTTGTATTGCCATTTTTTTTTGGGGTGGACTACCTCTAACATTTTGGGGGATGAAAAATAGATGTTGGCCGATTCTCATAGATACCGGATAAGCACAAAAAATTTCATCAAAATCGGTCAAGCCGTTTCGGAGGAGTATGGCAACGAAAACTGTGACACGAGAATTTTATATATTAGATGTCATTCTGACGATTTGAAAGTACTTTGTAAAAAGTCTAATCGAATAAAGATATTTTTGACTTTAACTTTGACTATCGCCGTCTCGGGCACTATACATACGTCTTTGAATTACTTCTCTGACATATGCAGGTTTTTCGCGATGTTTCCCATCACTGTAAAGCGCGTGGTGTGAAATCACTGCACATAAGTTTTTAGTATAACTCATAGCAGGCTGCTCAAACCCCACTGACGCCACGGCTCTATATAATAATATTTACCTAAAAAGTGTAGACCCTATATAGATAGTTAGTTCGCCCCCTATAGAGCTAGATGGGGCATTCAGTCAGTGTGTCACGCGGGCTTGGCTCGCAGCCAGAAACGTGACGAGACTCCACGTCACCGACGCCTGAAAATCCATATCATAATATTGTATAACCGCGCTATTTGCTTTCATAGATTTGGACTAACATTATGTGCATCATGCCCAAGTATTAGGCTTGGTTGTCGAAGCTAGAGCCAGAGGAATATTTGACGATAACAATAACTACAACTAGGTATGGAATTACTCGTACGTTTTGTATTAATATGGTTACTTTGGAACATTGCTCAAAGAAAAGGAAACGCACGCGTGCGCAGATACCCCGACTATTATCGCTGAAATGTATGCGCAATTTCCCCCACAATTTTCCTTGAGCGCTCATATCTAGTGATGGTACCTGTACCTATGTAAAGAATTAAAGAATGTGCCGTGGTGGCCGTGGGGTTTGAGCTGCTGATTGCTAAGCAAGCGACGCAAGTTCGAATCGCAGCGGCCTGCACAATGAGTTTTTCTAAAAACTTAAGTACAGTATTCTCATCCAACGAGCTTTACGTTGAAGTTAAACATCGTGAGGAAACCTGCATATGTCTGAGATTTAATTCAAAGACGTATGAATAGTGCCAGAGACGGCGACGAGCTCTCCCTGTGTCACGTTGGTGAAATGTGGATGTTGTTGTTACAACACCTCTGCTTACACCTTCGGGGTCCCTGAAGGGGTCTTCTGGGATGGCGTGAGCATATTTTTTTTATCTCTCGATCCTATTTTCTCAGAGTATAATTTAGAAAATAGTCATTGTTATCGAAGCAAATATTGTGTAGAAGAAAGGTCAAAAGCCAATATAATCCGTTTAATGTTACAATAGGAGGTGCGTCCGGAGTGGATCGCTTTGTCCTTCGCCAAGGGCTGGTCTGTTGACACATTAAACTAGGGCGACATTTACACCCTTTTGTTACGTCCGCTTGAGGAGAGGGAAAGGAGAGAGGGGAGAGGAAGACCTAAGAAACTTGGATGGGTTGTGTGAAACATGATCTCTTTGAACGAGCAATTCTTGTATTATATATATATCTGAATCTCGGAGACGGCTCCAACGATTTTCATGTAATTTTGTGCGTAGGGGGTTTCAGGGGCAAAAAATAGATCTAACTAGGTTTCATCTTCAGAAAGCGTCATTTTGACCATGTTTTCAGGCACTGAAAAACTCATAAAATATCATTACAATACGACAGTAAATTTCGCAGTAAATTTTGTAGAGTACCCGGGTTTGAGACTGACGTTCACCGGTTCGTTTATTACTTTTTTTTTCAACTTGGTAGCGTTTTTTTTTGAGAAAACGTCAAGTTTTTTTCTTTTGAGGGAAAATATTAAGTTTTTTGTGAGAAAAAGAAACTGAGCACAGCTCGGTCAACCAGGTCCTTATAACTTATCCGAGACAAAACTCTCACTAAAACTATGTGCATCACTTTTATATCCATATCACAAAAATATATGGAACGTAATAAATAAGAAGAGCAGCGGTGGCCTTGGGTTTGGAGCAGTCGCCTGCTACGCTAGCGACGTAAGTTCGAATCCTTAGAATTCCTAAGGAAAACGTAGTGAGGAAACCTGCTATGTCTGAGAAGTAATCTAAAGACGTATGTATAGTGCCTGAGACGGCGATGGACTCACCCTCTGTCACGTTGGCACTTAATTATATTCAGTGAAATGTAGGTATTGTTACATCATCACCACTGCTCAAACCCCAAGGCAATCTTTAATTATTCTCCAAACATAGGTATCATCACTAGATATGAGCGCTCAGCGAAAATAGTGAAATAGTGGAGAAAAATGCGCATGTATTTCAGCGATAATAGTCGGGGTAGCTGCGCGCGCACATATCTCGTGACGACACGTATTCTTATTTTTTGAGCAACGTTCCAAAGTAACCATTTTGAGCCAAAACGCGAGGTGTCTGACGTCACGCTGATCATTCCGTGGAGCCAAGCCTACGTATATACATTAACACCCACGGCGCGGCGCTCTAGTGACGATTGACTTATTTATAGCTGCCTCAAGTTCACGTTCATTTATCGCTTTCGTATCACTTTTTAGAAGTACTTAGGTGGCAATCGAATGCATAGTCCATCGGGCGGCAAGCGCTACTAATGCTAATGAACGTGACCAACCCCAAAGGTGTGTCTGGGGCAGTGCCTACCTTGTAATATATCAAAACTAGCTGTGCCCCGCTGTTTCACTCGCGTAGACTTAATTTTATGGGTGGATTTTTTACGGAACCCTAACTTAAAGAAGTATCCTAAGGTAGTCCTTGTAACATCAACTACCTGTCAGTGAAAGCCCCCTTAGAAATCGCTTCAGACGTTTCAGAGTTTACCCGAAACAAACAAACAGACAGACAGAGAAAATGTTATTTTTTTTTATGTATGTACCTTATATGCTTTCATGTGCATTAAGTAAAAAGCTGTTAACTTGAATTTACAAACTGACACTTTATTTTTATTTATCTGTAAGTATAGATTTTTCGGGATATAGTATCCTATGTCCTTCTCCTGGTTCTAAGCTACCTCCCCACCAATTTTCAGCCAAATCGGTTCAGCCGTTCTTGAGTTATAAATAGTGTAACTTACACGACATACATACATACATACGCTCACGCCTGTATTCCCCGAAGGGGTAGGCAGAGGTGTTGTAATCACAACACCCACTTTTCACCGAAGATGATTAAGTGGCAACGTGACAGATGGTGAGTCAGACACTTTACATGCGTCATTAAATTACTTCTCAGAAATATGCAGGTTTCCTCACGATGTTTTCCTTCACCGTAAAGCACGTGGTGTGACATCACTGTACATAAGTTTTTTTAGAAAAACTCATTGGTACAGGCCCCGTTGGGATTCGAACTTGCGTCGCTTGCGTAACAGGCAACTGCCCAAACCTCAAGGCCACCACGGCTCTTCTTTCTTTCACGACATTCTTTTATATATATCTAGATATGGCTCACTGTGCCTACGTCATAGGGATTGGCAAAATATGAAAGAGTTAGACGGTGCTATAATAAATATTGATTACGTTATAGCACGAAATAGCATGCTATATTAATATGTAGTGCCGTCTGTTGCGGGCTTTTACTATTAGTTAGCATAACGGTAACGTCTCTAATCCTCCCCAGTCCCCACAAGTAGCACTCTACCTTACACATCACAGGAATACAACGCTATTTTAAGGTACTGGTGTCGTCACGAGTTCAGAGCGCTGAGCGAAAATAGTGTGGTTATTCATCCGTGTCACGCCATACCGAAAATCCGTGACAGCCACTGTCACTGTCACTGTACGGATGTGTCGTTCTGTTATGGATCTTTTTCAAAGTCAAAAGTATCTTTAATCGATTAGACTTTTTACAAAGTGCTTTCAAATCGTCAGAATAACATAATTATACAGGATTATACATGCTACCGCCAGGTTCGGAAGGTTGCTTTTACTGAGAAGAACCTGGCAAGAAACTCAGTAATTACTCTTTTCAAAAATATTATACAATTTAAAGAATACAAAATAAATAATTTAAGAAACGTGGACAATGTTCCAATGCACAAATGTCGATAAAAATTAACATTACTAAAAATCTAGTACATCTACTTATAACTAAATGCGTGACCATTTTAACGTATAAATTTTGAGGACTCAATGAGATCACCCGAGGCCCACCTGTGGCAATGATAATATAAAATATCGCTGTTAAATGACACTGCTTGCTTGATACTGACGCTATTAGGAGGCTATAAGCTATCATACGATGGGTTTTATTTGCCCTATTTTTGTAAAGGAGGGTACCTACCAATGGTCCAATGTGGATTGACAAATGCACCGCACGAAAATTTACTCTGGTGTAGAAATTTATTTTGTAGGAAACATAAAAGAAGAATATGGTACCAATTAATTTGAATACTTACGGTCTGGTTATGACATCCACAAAAGAGTCCCGACTCGACATTTCATTCCAGATTCATCGAATCTTGGGTTCCTGCCATCTACCGAGCCAAGTGGACCACGGAGGACATATTATATTGGTCACATTTTATGTACCCAGTTTTATAGCCAAATAATTAGTGATTAAACGAACTTACCTGTAAGTGAAGTTCTATCATAATTATACGAAGGCTTCGTCCGAAGATATTAGCAAATAGGTAAGCACTTGTAGTAGGACTCAGAGATCGCCATATCGCACTGTATTTAGGGTACATTTCTATGAACCTACCCTATTTACATTTTTTTTTTTTTTTTTTTTATGTGGGTACACCGACATAAACCAACATCATCCGACATCATCCGATCCGATCACTGCGTTCGATCACACCTTCATTTAGTTTAGAGCTAATTATTATAATATTTCACGGTAAGGGTGGGAGCTATGTTACAGATGCGCGGGTGGGTTGCTAATATCTTCGGACGAAGCCTTCGTATAATTATGATAGAACTTCACTTACAGGTAAGTTCGTTTAATCACTAATTATACTCGGCTTCGTCCTCGATATTAGCAAATAGGTAAGCACTTGTAGACTTTTAGAGATGATACCGTGAAATATTCTTGCTTGCTTGCTTGCGTTTTCAGCTTAGTAAAAAAAATAATAGACTTAAATCATAAGTAAGTATATATTTGGATCACATCATCATTGTAAATTGTTACAAATTATTGCGCGAGCAAATGATTCATTATCAGACTCGGAAATATTCAAGGGCCTGTTGTAAAATTTAAAGAAAGTATTCGAGCTGGCACTCCAGCCAGCCGTCTTTCTGATTACGTCTAAGCTTACACCAAGGCGGTGTGCGTGCGAGGTAGCGGCGTGCCGCGCGCTGTGGGCCGAGAAAGCGGCAACCGACACGCCGCTGTCACGCAGCGTGCTACGGATCCAGCGGCTTAACGTCTGGCTGGAGACGCCACGGTGGGGTCTTTTGAGACCAATGAACAGGCTTTTAACATTGCCACGTAGGGGTTCTGTTAAACTTAAATAATACTGTAACGCTTTCCCAGGGCATATTTCTGGTTTTTTATCAAAGAAGGGTAATGTCAACACTGGTTGCGGACAATTAGCGCGTGAGGTTTTAATCAATTCTTTTATTTTAATAAAAATTCTAGACGGCAATATCGAGATATTGTCAATGTATATTTTAGACAGAGTTTGAACTCTGTGAGCGGTGACCAATGCCAATAGGGTAATCAGTTTTTTTGATATCACCTCCAGTGACAAATTTTCATGTGGATACATCGTTCCTAGAAACGACAAGACGATGGATGGATCCCATGTCGTATCATACTTTGGGATTGGTGGACGTAGCCTAAATATGCCCCTGAACAAGCGTGCTACATTTTGATCTGATCCGACATGATCACCAATAATCAAGGAAAGAGCAGACCGACAGGTGTTCAGAGTACCATATTGAGCCCCTGAATTAAACAGCTCAGTGAGAAAACTTATTATATCAGGAATAGAAGCCTTATATAAATCAACTTGATTTTGAAAGCAATAATTATACCATTTTTTCAAATACACATCATATTGTTTTATTGAATTTAATGATAAGGATCCAATCATCAGGTCTATAGCTGATGCGGGAGTGCTTCTCTTTAAGAATGCCGACCTGATAATACTGCGGCATCCAGGGTAATCCGAGTGTGCATCTTGCGATTGCTGCAATCAGGGGTATTAATCAAATTTTTATCTGCTTTGAAGATTAACACTTCAGAAGTTACTAAGCTTTTGAAGATGGGGTACCATGGCTGTGTTGGCCACAGTGGTACAACTACAATACCCTCAGCTTTATCTGCTATTATTTTACGCAATGTTTTTAGTATTACTGGAAAGGGGGGAAAAGCGTAAAATTGTATATGTTTCCAGTTAATCGTAAAGGCATTTACAGTATAGGCTTCTGGATCACGATGCCAGGAAATATATGTAGCACATTTTTTATTTACTCTACTTGCAAAAAGGTCAATATTAGGGCTGCCAAACTTTTCAACAATTCTGTTGAAAGCATTATTGGACAACTCCCATTCAATATCTGGGTGAATGCGCCTGGATTCAGCATCGGCTACTGCATTATCAGCTGATCTTATATATGAAGCGTAAACGTATAAGTTACGACTTTCACACCATTGCCACAATTTTTTGGTAACCTCTGTAAGGTGTGGGTACTGAATGCCACCCATGCGGTTCACATACGAAATAGCGGTAGTGTTATCGATCCGTAATAAGATTTGACAATTAGAAAAATCCTTTCCAAAAATTTTAAGACCGAAAAAGGCTGCTAGTATTTCTAAATAGTTAATGTGCATAGCGCGTTCATTATCGTTCCACATACCGCTAGCTCGCTGCTCCCCGCAGGCTACCCCCCAACCCGTAGTTGAGGCATCTGAAAAAATCTCCAAGTCATAACTGTCATATTTAATCTTATTTACAGAGTTTCCAATCGCTTCTTTCCACCAACTTAGGTCTGGTAATAGAGATTCCGGAATGTTCATGAATCTATCATAGTTATCGTCCTGTTGCAGGTTAAGAAATTTTGTACGCTCAAACGATTTCGTATATAGCCAGCCATATTCAACGGCTGGACATGCAGATACCAGTAACCCGACGAAACTGGCAAACTCCCGTATTTTACATCTTTTTACAGTAAAAAATTTATTTATTTCTTTTTTAATACGATCTACTTTCTCGTAAGGCAAACTGACTTGGAAATTTTTTGAGTCAATATTATAACCAAGGAATAAGCAAATCTTGCTTGGCACTGGAATACTCTTACTTTCATTTATAATAAAACCTAAAGATGAAAGTAATGTCCTTGTCTGCAACACATTTTCTAGGCAACATCTGTATGATGGCGCCACCAGAAACCAATCGTCTAAATAAACTGTTGACAGATTGCCAGCAGATCGCAGCAGTTTTGCTACAGGTTTCATGATTTTGGTAAAAACAAAAGGAGAAGTGCTAAGACCGAACGGTAAACAATTAAATTCAAACAGTTGTTGATTCCATTCAAAGCGTAAATATTTTTTGAAGTCCGAGTGAATATTTATAAAGAAGTATGCATCTTTAAGATCCAACTTTGCCATAAAACAGTCTTTTGAAATTAATTTAAGCGCTGTACGCATATCTTCAATTTTAAAATGTTGGGTATCAATAAATTTATTTAATTTTTTCAAGTTTAGTATAAATCTCATTTTACCGTTCGGTTTTGGAACTAGAAATGTGCTGGATATAAATTGGCCTTCACAAGGTTTACATTTTGAAATAGCTGCAATTGATAGGAGTTCATTAATTGCGCTTTCGAATTTAAGTTTCTCTTCATTAGAATAATGCTTAGAGATTGGTATTTTATTCTGAAAAACTGACCGGGAAAATGGAATTTTGTAGCCTTTTATGTATGATAAGACTATTGGATCATGAGTGATAAGATTCCATTGTTCATAAAATAGTTGTAGCCTGCCAGCATATTTTGACGGTATTGAAGTTGTTTTTGTCCCAGAAGGGCGCGCTAGCGTTGGATGCGCGCGGGCCGCTGACTCTGCGACGGCCTGTAGGAGTTGCTGAGGCGAGAGCTCCTCGTCGGCGGCACTGCAGATGTCCTTGTTGCCGACGACGTCATCCCCTTCGCCTTCGCTGTAAAGTTCTTGCGAGGTGGATTGGAGCTCTTCCAGTTTTTTGGCGGCACATTTCTTTTAGATGTAGACGGTTTTGGCGGTGCTTTTAAGTCAGCCCCAGTCTTACTGATTGCTTTGGCGGCTTTCAGAATATCTGGTAATTGTTGACCAAATAGTAAGCTATCAACTTTAGTGTTTTGAAGCGACTCTTTCATATCTTTCTTGACAGCATATAAGATAAAGTTACGTCTTGTGATTGTGTCACTATGCTGACAGTCACTTAAAGTGCGACCGGTATCCATGAGCAGACGCAACAAATCGGTATTTTTTGTTGTTGATGACAATAACCGAGTTATCGCTTCACCAAGACTCGAAATAGCGGCAGCCATTACTGTCTGCTTGTACTCTATTATTTTATCTCGTTTTATAACTGCTTCGGATAAGGCAGCTTTTATTTCAGGATTAAGTACCGGTGCACCGATGAGCTTACAATTTTCTGGAATCAGGTACTTGTCAGTTAAATCTTTTCGAGCTTCTTTTGACAATCCTGCTGTGGCAATGTGCTCAAAGCGAACTGCAACATCATTTTGGACGGGTTTTCCAAACACGTTCGTCTTAGTGGGGTCTGCACCTAGAATATCGAGTATCTCGGCATCTAATTCGGCTGGGACCTCCTCACACACATGGTTTGCCGTCACTTCGTTGGCCGTGGAAGTGAGCATAAGCTCCGGTGCATTACCATCGTCCTGACATGGCAAGGAGGGCAGAAGCGGGGCTGCGTCTTGTTGTAGGTGACGTCCAGCACAAGGGCTCGGCGGGGCGCTGTCTGAAATTACGTACGACCGTTACAGACAGTGTGCACATATCCGACTCATTCTGCGGTAGCAGTGGATTTTGAAGGTAAGTTTAAAATTTGTGAACAAAGTCTCACAAAACTACCCAACACGATTCAAAGAATGCTGGTTGCAAATGCGATTGCTTACCCTCGAGGTGAGCATCGATAGTGAAGAGGTAGCCTCACAAGCTACCCACAACACAATAAACAAATTTTATTGTTCGTGGTACGACTTTTGTTCAACAAAGAAAACACGAAGGGATAGCCCGACAGGCTACCCGCAACGCAAGAACATGATATTGTTGCTCAGAAGTGAGCATTGACAGTGAAGAGGTAGCCTCGCAGGCTACCCACAACACAATAAACATATCTTATTTTTCGTTGTACGACTTTTGTTCAACAATGAAAACACGAAGGGATAGCCCCACAGGCTACCCGCAACGCAAGAACATGATATTGTTGCTCAGAAGTGAGCATTGACAGTGAAGAGGTAGCCTCGCAGGCTACCCACAACCCTGTATGTTGGCACGAGACAGCCCCAAAGGCTGCCCACAATACCGATACAATATCAGTCGTAACTTCAAAGAACATATAACATGTACTAACCATCTGATTCCGACTGTCGCACAGACGAGGCCTGTGACGATGATGAAGATGACGAGCTGGATAGAACACGAACACGACGCCGGCGTATCTTACGCTCTCGAATTTCATTTTCAATCTTCTTTAATTTCTTGCACAAATCCTCATAATGAGGGCCGCTGTTTTTTCGTTTAGGCATTTTATGTAATACTATAACGATTATTAAAATAAATTAATACTAATTTCACGAAATTCAAATTAAATTTTATGATCTGCTATGAGCGGTGCGTTATGGCAGAGCACTGAATCGCGAATGAAGGTGTGATCGAACGCAGTGATCGGATCGGATGATGTCGGATGATGTTGGTTTATGTCGGTGTACCCACATAAAAAAAAAAAAAAAAAAATGAAAATAGGGTAGGTTCATAGAAATGTACCCTAAATACAGTGCGATATGGCGATCTCTGAGTCCTACTACAAGTGCTTACCTATTTGCTAATATCGAGGACGAAGCCGAGTATAATTTAATAATACATGGCTGTTTCACAGTATTTAAAATTTTAGCAAACTGTTTGAACAGACCGGTGAGATTGGAATTCGAATGCATACTTGGCGACTCTGGTGACCGTCGAGCTGGTTCCTACCTCGGTCGGAGGATCAGTTTAGCGATCACACCATTCCCGCAGACACCAATTTAAATTCTGGGTTTTATTTATATATTATTTCCGTTTATTTTATCATTTCTGTTTTATTATTGTGAATTGTATAGTGGAATGGTTACTTTGGGCTAACGCTATCTTTAACCCGCGATAGTTTTAGCGTGATGACACTAAAACTAATATTTTTTTTCAAATCGGACATTTAGTTCCTGGGATTATTAGCGCAAACGAACAAACTCTCCAGCTTCATATATTAGTATAAATAATAATCGTTTAGTTCTCGCTCAGAGAATCAGCATTTGCCAAATTGCCACGTTGAATAGGAATTCAACGTGGCAATTTGGCAACCGATTTGGGCCAAGTTTTCTACTTGTAAATAGTTTTAAGGCTATATTGATTAGATAAACATTGTGCTTCTCAAATATATAATAAAATTATATCTTTTAGTTTGAATTTAACGACTTCTCAAATGACTGCCACCGCTACTCAATTACAACTATTGAATTAAATTTAGATACATTGGCAAATGTAAGATTTTAGCTAATAAAGCGAATTTAGCGACTACCCTCAAACTCCATCGATTGTAATGCGTATTCCGAATTCGACAAGTGGCCTTCACGTTAAGTGTTTAGTGCTGGGAATAAACCTCGACCCGTACCTCATTTACAAGCAAACAATTTACAGGTACGAAGGGCGGTTTTTCTATATTTGTCGAGACCTTGGATCAAGTGAGAAAGGCAGGATCTCCCGTTCTATATTCGAACCGACCCTGAGAGATTCCACCTCTAGAAGATCGCAGCCGTATAATCCTACCTCTGAGTAATATTGTCTTCTCCGTCCGATGGGCTTATATTCATGAGATATATAATAATATAATCATTAAAAAATAATTGTTGAGTTTCTTGCCGGTTTCTTCTCAACAAAAGCGTGCCGAACCCGGTAGTTTTAGCATTTATAGTGTGTAATGTTATTTTTTGTGTCCTTCTGATTTTAAAGTACTTTGTAAGAAGTGTAATCAAATAAAGATATTCTTGCGGAGTATGGTCGCTGATCTTGTTTCAACGTCTGTGAGTCGACCATCTGTATATTTTTATTCTGTGGTAGAAGTCCTAATAACACGCAACGCCGTACCGATAGTGTGCTAAATAAAACGGCAGATAATTCTTATCGTAACAACAGAGCCGCCTCAAACACAAGCCTTTCACGAAAGCCTATGAAAGTTACACAAATTGATGTGCGTCATTGTAACAAGTACAAACCCAGCCTGTCCAACGAATACTCTATAATTTTGTAATTATTGAAAAGTCCAAAGTCTAAGAATGAAAATCGAATACCAATTTGAACTCGATATAGGTAAATCGATACTCTCTCGATAAGAAATAGTCTAGCCGATGCCCTTTCCGTATTGACGCCAGTAAGTCTACTAACACTGTGTTAGACACTTTAGATTCATAAGTATTACTGAAACGGTACTACATGCTTAATACGTATGGCTGTATTGGCGCCCAACATGGGACAAATAATTATAGCAATACACTGGTAGGTCGGTATACTTATGAAATTGTTATTTTGTTGCAAAGTGTTTTACAGACATATTTACGAAATTTGAAATCTTCATAACTTTAAAAGTCATTAATAAGTTAACAACCAGTCCCAGAAAAAAAAATGGATAATACGATTCAATCTTCATGTTTAGATTTCAAACATAATGCCACTGTCACATTGAATGTGTAAATGAAAGTAGATCTTACTGTTCTTTGCAGTGCAAATGATATTCGAACTTAGCGTTCGGGATTTATGATTCAGTATTAGTACGCACAAATGTTGGCGTTTATATGGTTTGTTTATCATTCGTGTCTTTTACAACAGTTTATACTTATTTATTGCACTTTTATGACACACAAAAGCGTCATAACTCGACATTTAAACTTTTAATGGGTCGAGTTTTGCCCCAGTTATCCCAGACGTGTGGTTACTGAATACACTGAGATACTGGGATCTGTGCTATCGTAGGTAAAGATTGTTTTATGAGGTTGATCCAGGTTTAGGAGACTCATTGATTTCAGGGGGGTAACAGACTGCCCTCTTTTATACTTTGTTGGCAGAGGAAGGGAGTAATTGGGAATTACGGGCGTAGTAATTGAATGTATCGTTTCAAAACAATTTCTTCATAATAATATTCTATTCTAAAGTAAATTTCTCTTTGAGTAATTTGGGAACGTTAATCAATGGTAATAGTAATGAATGATAGTTACATAAGATGGAATGTAATTTTTTTAAATATTTTCATTTTTATGTTTTTTATTTATGTATTGTTTTTTTTATTAATTCTTTCATGTTTTTTGCGACATAGATAATGTAAACGTTAACTCCACACCCTAGTTCTAAGCGACATATCTGATATTTAAGCCAGTTTTATTATTTTTATTTACATTCAATCTCTTCTATTTCTCTTTCAAATCGATTCAAAGCGAACCAGGCATCTCTATCGTATAGGGTATACGTATGCGTGTGTGTAACTTGATATAAACAAGCAAGTTACAGTCGACTGCGTTTTATGAGTGGAATGTCTCACGCCGATGTAATGTGCTTGTAAGGTCGTAATTTTATTCTGTACCTTTGTATAACCTATAAAGGGGTGTTACAGGTGATAGGTGCCTAAGTCTAAGTTAAAATAATCCTAAATAAAATATAGAATAATACGTCCAAAGTAAAGAGGATAGATTTGTATGTATGTTTGTAACGCATAGACTCAATAAGTACTGGACCGATTTAAGAAATTATTTCACCATTTGAATGCTACATTATCACTGAATAATATAAGCTATATTTTATCCCCGTACTCCCACGGGAACGGGAGCCACGCGGGTGAAACCGCGTGCAATCCGCTAGAATAGTATAAATTGAAGTCGATATTTCAACACAAAATTATATTTACGCATCGTACACCTTGATACGGTTTTTACTAACATATAGAATATCTCCGATGGCGTTATTTAAAATAAATCCAAATTATATCACAAATAAAGTCGAGAACACAAAAAAAATTCAAATAGTTTAAGGTTGAAATTGAAAATAGTTTTAAAAAGCCGTACCCAAAGCGAAGGCGAACGGGTAGCTAGCAAATTATGAAATGTACCTTAAAGATAAAGAATTACTGCAAAGAGGTTGAATATGAACCTGTCGCCAATACTTGGGGTACAACGACCCTAACACTGTCGTGTGTAGAAACCGAGGTGTTGTCCCCGCGGCCGTCGCACCATGACTCACTATAAATTGAATTGATTTATTTAGCCATCCTGTTAACGTCAAATTTAGGGCTACGACACTGTGGGGCTTTCGCATGAAACCTTGTGACAAATTAATAATCGGAAAACCCTAATATGACAGAATATTATAATAGCGGGGCCTGTACCAATGAGATTTTCTACAAAACCTATGTACAGTGATTTCACACCACGTGCTTTACGGTGAAGGAAAACATCGTGAGGAAACCTGCATATTTCTGAGAAGTAATTCAAAGACGTATGTATAGTGCCTGAGACGGCGATAGACTCACCATCTGTCACGTTGGCACTTAATCTTATTCGGTGAAAAGTGGGTGTTGTGATAACAACACCTCTGCCTACCCTTCGGGGAATACAGGCATGAGCATATGTATGTATGTATTTTAATACCAAAACTGAAGTAGTAAGTTTCATTGAAACCGAACATTTTTGACTTTTCAGATGTATAGAAAATAGGCATATTATGAGGACACATTGACAAACAGACTTTCACCGCAGGCACTGGTATTTGTTCTTCTATTAGGTTAGACTAACCGCTTGTAGACAAAGTAACGCTAACCTCACGCTTCGCTAGTCATATGTATGACATATGTCACGTGACTTTTTTGACGTTTTTCCTACCGCAAGCGCGAGAGAATGTTACATTGTTTAAGCCTGCGTCTGGTACCCGCGATCCGTATTTGATTTATCTTTATATTTTGGGTAATTCACGCAAAATGTTAACAAATTATAGCCATTTAGTAGTTTTTGCGTATATACGTACATAATCACAAACTTTTACTATAATATAAGTAAGGTGGGATGTATTTTACTCAAAGGGTGAAGTATCTGACGGGAGAGAAGTTTTAGATCTCATTCAATCTATAAAATGGCCTGATCTCGTAGCAATGTTTCCGCACTCTCGTGCCAAATGCCAATCTTATCCACTCTCTTCTAGTATAATTGTTTTATTAATTGATATATTATACCTATAAGTACCTTATCCATAGATGATATTGAATAGACGTATATAACATCTTTTTTTATAGTAAAGCCTAACCGCCGTTACTCCTTGTACAATCAGATATCTGCCAGTGAAAGTCCCAATAAAATCGGTCTAGCCCTTTTAGATATTCCTTTTTTGTGAGGATTAGATTTTTATGTAAGTAACGTATATACTTTACTGTGTATTTGGTAAAAAGTTGTTAATTGGAAACTAAAAACAGATAAATAATTACCAAGAAATGCATAAAAATAAACTGTGTCCAAATTTGTCCATAATTTTCTAGTGTCGTCACCAAACTGATGACTAACTAGCAATGTTTCTTAATAAATAACATACATAATATTTGTTATACAAAGCTATTCGCTAGCCGTAGAATGCGATCGTGTGTTTTTGACGTCAGCCGAGTAGACTTGGCGGCGTCGCACAATTGGCTGAGGCCCAACCGTGTATAAATAATTGTCATGCGTTATACTGGATAAACTACCCTCTGCATTTGTGCTGTCAAAAGGCAATAAAGTTTTATAAATATATCCGTTGGCGCCCAACGTGGGACCGTTGCATCCTTGACTACATATTTGTGCAATTCATTAAGATGATGTTTGCTTTTGCTAATTATCTCCGAAAATAGAAGACCATTTGCGTATTTTGTTAATGTTCTAGTATATTATACAATATGTATAGTTCACGTATCTACCTTCATATTAAAGAGATGTGTACGTAAACGAAGAAAAAACATACCTATGTGAGTCTAGATTGAAGAGATGCTCTGAGCTTTTGATAAAATATGTATGTCTGCCTTGGAAGCCTGAATTCAAAGACAATATTTACTTTCTCCAAAATTACACCTATGTATTACACATTTTTCAGTTCTATTTTCAGCACCAGTGTCAGCGTTAGTGATATATGACTGACGCATCGACCTGGAGGCATTAAGCCTCTTTGTATAAGGCTTTAATTTTGAAACGGTTGTACATTAATTAAAGTTAGTCTTAATAATGACGTTAAATGAATGGGCCATGTGTCCCTTATCTATACATCTATATCTATACAGACAAATATAATTGAAGTGTCTGTTTGATATTCCCAAATAACGGCTCATCACTAAATGCATATGAAAGTATGTACGGATACGGAGATATTTGTTCTGGCTAATCTCCGAAACGGCTGGATCGATTTGAACGGGACTTTCACTGGTACATAGCTATATTTACGTGGAGTAAATTAGGATACTTTTATGTAATTAAGATAAAAAATATGAAATTATCTCCACGTTGGTGAAACCGCAGGGCACAGCTAATGATTAATACATTTATTTAAAACTTATTTAGAAGAAGTCGTTTTAGCTGAGCACTCAACTCGTGTCGACACCTCTATATAGTAAATAAATATTCAAATAATAAAAACAAATGACCCACTAAGCCGACGACGCATAAAGCCGGAAGTTTCCCGCCCAAATCTGACAGCTGGCCATTTTGTTTGGCACGTGACGGGCAAATGACGATGTTAGGGCCGGGGCATACCGGAAGGGATCAAAACCACGTCACATCTTCGAAGTGGTTGAGTAATTACAGTGTAAGAATTTTGAAAGCGGAATTTGCGATGTTTTATTTTGACAGCAGCCAAGGAACATTATATCGCGCTTACGCTAGTAGAAATGATAAAAAATTTAAGGATCATTCCATAAATCAGTCACGTGACATATGTCAGTCCCGTACATTTTATATCCTTTGTACTAGCGAAGCCGTAGAATAATGGTACTTTGTCCTTATCACTATAAATTAGTTTTTTATGGTACAGGCCCCGCTGGGATTCGAACTTGCGTCGCTTGCGTAGCAGGCGACTGCTCAAACCTCAAGGCCACCAAGGCTCTACAGAATGGATAGAATAAATGAATATAACTTTACTCAGCAGTATTGAATATAGACAAAATATTATACAATTACTACTTTATTCACTACTAGCGGACGTCACGCGGTTTCCCCCGCGCAGTTCCCTTTCCCGTGGGAGTACGCGTATAAAATATTATTTTTAAAATCGGTCCAGTATTTTTTGAACCAATTCGTTACAAACATACATACAAATCTTTCCTCTTTATAATATTAGTATCAGATCAAAGTAAACTTGTTGATTTGAAGTTCAGAAAAAGGTCTTTAAAACATGTAAATGATGTTTACGCGATCGGCCACGACGGGACAGCCCTACTAAGATTATGCCAAGGCGATTTATTATCTCATAGATACGCACATCTGTGTGGGTGTGTTATTTCAAATGATTTGTTCCTAGATTCCGTACTGCTTGTAGAACGTTTATATTTATACTGTACGATTAGGCCACAGTTTAAAATGTTTAAAGGGATATCACGTTTTGATATACCTTTATAGATGTTGCGGCTCGTTCAAAGCTACCCAAGGGTATAGAGTCGAGGATAAAACCCAAGCGCGAGCATTTCAAAGTAACACAAATGTTAAAGTATTCAGTAAGGTTATGACGTCAGTGTCGCACCCCTTGCACGCGGTCAAGGTCGGATAGACCTCTATGTATATAAATACATAACTAGCTAGTTCTATGGAGAATGTGAGAATAGATAAGTGAATAGACAAAATGTATGTTGGTACGGGTGCAGTCGCGTTAAATAATTGTTTATTATGTAAGTATTTTGAGATCCCTGGTGGCCTCAGGGTTTGACTAGTCTGACCTGCTTAGCAAGCGACGCAAGTTCGAATCTCAGCGACCAACACCAGTTAGATTTTGAAAACTATAATATGGCAGTAATTTCACTCCACTGGATGGACTCACCCTCTGTCACGTTGGAACTTAATCATATTCGGTGAAATGTGGGTGTTGTTGTTAGAACACCTGTGATTACCCCTTCGGACACCCTTCCAGGATGGCGTGAGTATATTCTTTTCTCATAATAAAACGCATAACTTTCGCAAGATAAAATATATTTTACATATGTTTTATCTGAGACAGATTCATTCTGGTTGGTCTAATCGATTTTTGCAGATTGATCCTGATTTCACAAAATATTTGTATCTAGATTCCGAAATGCTATTTAGTGCCGCGGAGCACAGGAAGAATTTGTATGTTAATAATGAAATCGATGGAACCCCAAAATTATTTATAACTTTTATAATTTTTTTTGTGGTGTCCCTTATATGAAAATGATTTATTTAGTTCATGTCCTGGTACGGCACTTATGAATGTCGAATTGACCACCGGTTCGTATTAGGGGCACAACAGGAAGTAGGGTGCAATGCCTCCTGGAAAGGAGGGTTGTTGTATCGATTTTAATCATAAGCAAAGGTGGGGTGCGCTCTGGACTCGCGGTAGTTTTAAACGTATAGTTAGCAATGACATTATATACTCCTTAAAAGGCGATATGTCTTAAAGCGTAAAGTGAAGACATGGAAACGTTCTAATTGGGACGTGCTTATCCTATATTTTGTGTAAAAGCATTCACGTGACAAGATTTTAAACATCGGTTAATGTAAACGTGTCTCTCTGTATCATTATCGTATAATTGGACAGTAATTAATGATAATGTAATTAGTATCTTAACTAACTATTAATATTATGAAGCTAAAGAGTTTGTTTGGTATACGAGATAATCTCAGGGTCAGGTTTGAATTAAAAACTATTTTTGTTGGATAGTTCATTCATCTACTGTAACCAAAAACATTGTATAATATATATTTTTTTAAAAGAGTAATTATTGAGTTTCTTGCCGGGTTCTTCTCAACAAAAGCTACCTTCCGAACCCGGTGGTAACATTTATAATTATGTATAATGTATTTTGTGTCCTTCTGACGATTTGAAAGTACTTTGTAAGAAGTCGAATCAAATAAAGATATTTTGAATTTTCATCACGCTCGACCAATAGGAGTAAAGCAACAATGGAAAATGTTACAAAAACGGGAGAAAATATCACAAAGTAACATAGTTTTTATTGTTAATCCTACGCAAGTAATACCGCGAGGTGTAGCTAGTCAAAGATATTCGTGTAATAATAAAGTGACTTGTGACAATAACTGTCTTAATATGTGACGCCTTTGCAGAGAGTTCCCCAAGGGGTGAGAGGAACACCCTCTTTTCACGCGAAGATTAGTTACCAACTTGTTCTCCTCGGGAATAATATGGAGGTTTTCTCACGATTGTGTCCTTCACCGTAAAAATAACATCACTGTACTCCAAGTTCTTAGTCATTAGTACAGACTACAGGGTTTTGGTACTGATACTCGAACTACTCAACCAGCATGGCTTGCAATAAAAAGTCTGATAATTAATGACCTTCTCGTTTATTTTCAGGAAATGTGCGGAGAAGTGTTCAGCGGATATGGTGGGTGGAGATAGCCAGCTGAGGGGAGAGATGGGTCCGAGGCCCCAGGGCCGCTTCTGGCCCCAAATGTGGGCCACCACGGTCAGGAACCTGCTGCTCAAGAAACGGGATACCAGGAAGACACTGGCTGTGAGTATTGAGTGTGAAGGTGGCTAATATGTTGAGATCAGGCCTTGGTATTCAGCAGCTACCTTAGAAATATTCTGATGACCACCTGCGGCCCAACCATGAGCTCTTATTGCAATGCATCTGTGTGACAGTGACAGATGTGTACACGTCATAAACATACTTCTCGTAATATGAGTCAAACTATCATGGCAATAAGCGCTCATGATTGGGCCCATGATGTCTTACCGTATGCTCTTATTGTCATGATAGTTCAACTCATATTCTTCTGTCACACAATATTATGTTTCGATTCCTGCAAAGAGCCACGTGTATTAAAAGAATCATAGAAAACTCAAAGAATCTAGTCGTTCAAGTCGTTTTAAAGCGAGACTAACGAACAGTAATAAATGTTTCTATACTATAAAAGGGAATAATGAGACATAAAAGATTGATGAGCCTGATGAAGCAGGATTAAGTGCCATACTATGAAACAGAAAATGCCTGTAATGTACTTTATGTTCCCAGGAGGTGCTACTTCCCCTGTACTCCCTGACCGTGCTGATCCTCATCAAGATGCTGATGCCAAACCCCAACTTCCCGGAGGTCCGGGAGCCGGGTCGCTCACTGCGTCTCCACTACGACACCCTGCCGGAATACTTCCCCGTCGCCGTCGTCACTGATTGGGAGAACAGTACTTGGGGAACTATAGTGAGACACTTGCTTTCAAAGCCCCGCAACCTTAGGATGGAACTGCCTAATTCTCGTACATTAAAATGAACTTACGTCTATGCATATATGTGGAAATGCTGCGCGAAAGATGGACATAGGAACCAGGCATTTGTTGTACCATCTCTGCTTGCGACTGTTGAATGAGTTCCTCATATCGGCCTTTTTTAATTTTAGTGTCAAGGAAATAGGGCAGCTAATTCCATGATATTTTTGCCAAAACTAAAAGGAAGTCGAAAATTAAACATTAACTGTGCCTTTTATAGCCTAGATTTTTATTGTAACAGCACAAAAGCACTTCTAGTTCAATCGAAAGCTACTTCTACGTAGGTTTCCAATTCAGAACCCAACGGATTAAGTTGCCTTGCTATAAATATGTTCCTAAAACGCCAGGTTTATTTCAGAAATTCCTGGCAGCGATGGATGAGCTGCTGGAACAGAATCACAAGCGTCCGTTTCAATGGCTGCGGTTCAACGACACCACCGACCTGAATGATGCCTACTACACCGACGCCAGGAACTTCCCTATCGCACTCATATTTCATACGGACCCCAGTTCCACCACCCAACCTCTACGGTAGGTCACGAGGTTACCTACTTTTTGGTAAGCGATTATTGCGGCCATGTGGATATCACACAACCAGAAGCTAATTGCCCCTCTCCACATAACAAATTGCTAAATTCTCACGTGGAATAACCATAATATGTTTAAAGATGACACTAGGTCTGAATTTATAACTACTAACAACGACCACTTTACCGTAAATACATTACATAAACAAGTCCTGGCTATAGTCGACTCTATGTGACGAACCTATTGTTTAATAACCTCCAGCCTCCGTAATGAGCACCTGTTCACAAGTATAACGTTTAAACTAACCATTGTCCTTCTCAGTACTCAAACATCACACTGGGCAACCCTTTACCCAGACTACTAGTAAGCAATCAGTGCAAACATAATCTTTGTCTAATTAAAGGTACACTATCCGAACCAACCCGTCTCACGAGAGCACCCCTTCAACCCGTACCCTGACGAACTCGCCGGTGAAATGCCGCGAGCGCATCAATACGGACTGGTCGTCAGAATGGTCGCGAGGTGGTCAGCTGCTGCACATATCAGAGATGCACGGCGAGGACACCTGCCCTGTGCTGCAGTACTACTTTTCCGGCTTCCTAGCGCTGCAGACCCTCGTTGACTATATCAAGATTAAAGTGAGGATCTCTAGCAATTTTAATATTTTGTTACGTTTGCGGATTCATGCCATCTACTATATCCAATATTAATTTGAACATGGCAGATGGTATATGCTATCTCATTCTTAGTTGAATTTCGAATGCAGATATCATCATACATTTTTCCTTCTCCGATATCAATGCAACTCAATCCACAAGCGAAAAAAATCAAAATAAAGTATATCAAGTCTTCCAGACTAAGCAAACAACCAAATTCTTGTCTTTTCGTACAAAGCGCAGATTAAATTTCACTCATAAAGCGAGTAACCTGCTATAATGGTGGATAGAAAGAAACTGAAGTGAAAAAAACATTGAGCCACTTTGCACCACAAATAATAGAGGATAAGAGCACGAGGATGATAGAAGTAACCTTTCTTTCCTCTTATAATAACCATAAACTTGTATGATCCCTACAGTTGGACACGAATACCGCAATCCCGCACCCTCAGATAGAACTGCTCCAGTTCCCGAAACGGCAGCACACTGGTGATTGGCTGGTGATCTTCCGGGTGATCATGCCGATGTATATGGTTATGACGCTTTCCCAATTCATCACCTACCTGCTCATGTTTGTCGTGGGGGAGAAGGAGAAGAAGATCAGAGAGGGAATGCGCATAATGGGCTTAAAAGATTCCGTTTATTGGTGAGAAAGTGTTAAAATAATGTTAAAGGTTTTAAGAAATATGTGAAGAGCTGCCGAATTGGGAACGTCCACCTTAGATAATATCGCAGCCAAAGTGGGTGACTGTTCTAGTTAGTAAATGTGAGTTATGGGGAAGTTAAGGGGTGGAGATCAGAACCAGAAGGCAGCAATAGTGGGAGTTTTTAACCTTTTACTATGTTGCCACGATAATTATCGGTTGGCAATTCCCAGTCTCAGCTAGAATTCACAAATATTTTTTTAACATTTGCTTTTTTTTTTATTATTCGTTACATTTGGCTTTTTTTTTAATCCTGGCTCTCTTCCAGGGGTTCCTGGTTCATGATCTACGCCGTGTTTGTTACGGTGCTCTCGACCTTCAGCACGGTCTTGATGTTCGGATTGAAGGTAACAGTTCTTAAGTCATTACGATTATTGTATGCCATTACATGGTGTGAGGTAGAATTGGTATATAACTTTAACACAAACACGTCCGTTCCGCTCACAGCTTGGTGATATTTTGACAGGTAACCAAGGTGAGGCATTCTGTAAAATTAAGGCAAATACGCATTCAGATTTCTTATTTGGTTCAAATCAAGTGACTGAACAAATAATTGGTGTGTTCCACTGGCTGTCTGCTAAAGAAGATAAAAGAGCATTCCAGCATTTCCAGCGCTGCTAAGCATCAGGCCTCACGCAGGCCAGAGCTAACTGACGCATTTGAATATTTGAAACAATTTATGTTGTCCCCAGTTGTTCCAGCACTCGTCATACGTCTTGATATTCCTCCTGATGCAGCTGTTCGGCTTCACCATCGTCACCTTCGCGTTCATGCTCACGCCCTTCTTCGATAAAGCCAGAGTAAGTTGGCCAATAATGTTTATTTCACTTAAAACTCTTCTTTACTTATCGCCTATTAAAGGCGTTAAAATTGTACTCTGGTTTGGTTAATAAAATCCCCATAAAAAGTCGAATTATGGGACAATTGCAATTTCGTTTGCCAATGAGCGTAAAATTAGCCCAAATATTTTTTTATCCACCCTGATAATTGAACCAAGATTATACATACATACATAAAAAAATCAAAGTGACAAAAATAAAAAAACCGCTTATCCTAGGCAAGAAATTTGGAGAATATGTTCTATGAGATGAAGCTATCCAAACGGTTTTTCCGAAATTCCACCCCTAAGTGGAGACGGCAGGCAAGTTAAAAGTATAAAAAATACATACTCTAATAAATAGCTACTCCATACTTATTACCAGGGCTCGAACTGATTAAATTATTTATCATTTCCAGACGGCAGGCATCGTGGGCAGCTTCGCAGTGAACCTGATGAGCGGACTGTACTTCATCCAGGTGTTCGTCACCAACGCTGACTCCCTTGCCCTGTGGTTTGTCTCTCTCATCAGCTCTTCAGGGTTCGCGCTCGCTATGGACAAGGTAAGCACGGTTGACCTGTACCAGAACAAGCATATAATAGTGGAGTCCCTGTGCCAGGAATAGAAGTCATTATGTTAGACAGATTTCATTCTTTATAAGGTAAGCATCGCGCCAGTGACAAGCATTCCTAGGCTGCAGTAGCGGCTTAGCATTAGGCGGTCTGCACGCATATTTTCCGCATTAGTGGTACACTTTTTTTTTATTAAACTGGGATCTATGACTACCTATGACTCTATAGGCAGCGTATTAAGAACTTCTTAGCTTTGAGAATGTTTTCGTAGCAAAGTGGGTAGTACGTTCGCGAGGTCCCGGGTTCGATTCCCGGGTCAGGTCAAAAAAATTATATTGGGTTTTTCTGTCAAGAAATTACAATAAAATGCCCGGAGTTTGGAATTTGACGGTGTTTCCACCCCGTGCCTCGTTAAGCACGTTAACCCGTTGGTCCTACGCCTGATCTCTCTCCGGTCGTGTCTGATTGCCTCCCATCGGACTATGAGAGTGAGGGAATAAAGAGTGCACCTGTGTTTGCGCACACACTTGTGCACTATAATATCTCCTGCGCACATGGCTGATTCTCGTTGAGATAAGCCGCCGTAACCGAAATTCGGTAGGAGATCATTATTACGCTGAAGCAATTATCAAACCGAATTTTTGTTTTTTGATAAACATACGTTCCATTCCTTGAATCTCGACCTCTGAACCGACAGGAATGCGAAACAAAACCTGATATAAGTGTTGATGGAAACTAATCTGATGCTACTTCCGTGTCCAGGCATTGGTTATGGACATGGCTGGGGTGGGAGTAACCTGGGACAACTTGTGGAATGGTCCCGGTGTCCCATTCGGGGGCAGCCTCATCATGCTGGCCTTGGACACCGTGCTGTATGCCCTGGCTGCCTACTGGCTGGATGCTGTGCTGCCTAGTAAGTGCCAAAAATGTCAACTATAAAGATACTACCCCCATGGGGTACAGGCATGAGCATATGTATGTAAGAATGATCTACGTGGATGAAATAGATTAGTTACCTCGTTGGTTTAGTGGTCGCGATCACTACTGCGGAACGCGAGGTCCTGGAATAGATAGGTCGGGCCAAGCGTTATTGGAATTTTCCATCTGTAATTTCCCAGGAGTCTGGATTAGTGCCCAGTTAGTATCTGACTTATAAAAACTAATACTTCTTACTACTGGAAGAACCACATGCATTATCTTCTCATAGTAGTCTCTTCTCATTCAAATCTTCATGGAATTTAATCATCCAACTAATGTTTCGCAAATAATAAGATCATAACCGGTGTGATTGCTGAAGCAGAGTAGAGATACAGTTTATTTTCTGCTTGCCTTGTTGCCCTAATGGTCGCTAACGCTATTGCGGAACCCGAGATTCTAGGCTCGGTCCATAACAACCCAATAATATTCCATTAGTGCCCGGTACTAATCGGGTACTAAGCTTACCCCCTAAAAACAAGGACATAAACATAGCTGCATACCACTTCGGGGAGTACAAGCGTGGGCATATGTATGTTTCTTTTTCCACCAGGTGAATACGGCATCAAACAGAAGCCCTGGTTCTTCCTGTTGCCATCGTTCTGGGCAGGTACCCGCCGCAGCCGCGTGTCCGCTGTGCACTTCCACTCCAACGGCGAAGCAGCCCATGCCAACAAGGATATTGAACCCGTTCCCAGGTGAGGGTTGCGTATCTTTAAAAGCGACGAGATAAGGGTTTGAGCCGGTAGGAATCCGGCCTCACCCTTCTGCTGGCCTGCCGCGTTATTTACTAAGGTTTCTTAGCGTCCCACTCGTCGTCAAGTACCGGTTTTAGAGAAACGTAATTGAACCTTATCTGCTATTTTGTAATATTTATAAATTTACTATGATTGAAATCAACGCTCAGTTGGTATTCTTGATGAATTTTCCTTTGCAAACAAGAGTACAATGAACAGACAGCCTTATAGAAAAGCAGGTACTGTACACACTTAGAGGAAGTTACTCGCGCATTACCAACCTTATGGCAATGTCCCAACATAATTGAAATAAAAGTGTCTGACTATTGCCAGCACAAACCCTTTCTCAATTTTTCCCTGTGCAGAACTGCCGTTCTTACCACCACAACGCTACTGTAAAAGAGCTTTACTGAGCTGTAATCTGGAGGTATATCTCCCAGTTGGACAGATACTACCTCTCTTGAAGCTATGTTTTTATTTTGCGAAGAAAGCAAACAGCCCAATGGTATGCGGCTATGAAACTTTTCAACCTTACTGTACTCCAGCACTTTTAAAAAAGACTGCAAACTTTAACACTGCTATTGTTACCTAAAATGTTTTCCATCCAGAGAATTGCAAGATAAGGAAGCTATCCGCATAGTAGGCCTAACGAAGAGCTTCAGGCACTGCCGCCGGCCTGAGATTAAGGCCGTCGACGGCATCGACCTGAGCATCTACGAGGGTCAGATCACCGCCATCTTGGGACACAACGGGGCTGGGAAGTCCACATTGTTCAACATCCTGACTGGTCTCACCGCGCCCACTTCTGGGACTGCTTATGTTTATGGATTGGATGTCAGGTTAGTGACTTAGTTATGCCTGTGGATACTTGACAAAGTTTTGAAGTAATCTACTAAATAGTTAAAGACTACACATGAAAAGTGGCAGGAGCTTAGAATATGACCACAAACTCTCCTCGCCACTACTGTGGCGACCGGTGCTGCATATTTTCTGCGTTTGCGGTTGAAACTCTGGGGCCATGGGGTCCGGATGCTCCTCAACTTTTCAAAGAGGTTTTACGTGGTCTGGTAGAAAGCTCTCGAGACAAGCAGGCTGGGGCTTTTCTCGCTCTGAGAATCAGCATTGCCACATTGAATAGCAATGCTGATTCTCTCTCAGCCTTCTTCGCACGATCCCGAGAGACACCGATTTGGGGCAAGTTTTCTACTTGTAATTTTTATTATGCACTGTTCCTTGTACATATACTATTAAGCACATGTTATTAGATTAAGGCAAAAGAGGTCGAAGTCTTTTGCCTTAATCTAATAACTCGAACTCAATGGTAACGTTCTCAACATTGTCAATCTATGATGGCTGTAAGAGGTCATTGTAGGACACCTTCCGAACTCTCTAACCGACCACAGTTTTGCTTATAAAGATCACAATTTGAATTCACTCTTATTGTCATTTGTAACGCCTCATTCTTTACCTCCTCCAGGGACCCGAGCGACATGTTCGAGATCCGTCAGATGATAGGCGTGTGTCCTCAGCAGGACGTCCTCTTCGACCTGCTCTCCGTCAAGGAACATCTGCAGTTCTTCGCTGCTGTTAAGGTACACGTAGTCACCATTTTAGTTATCAGATTAATGACATCATCGCATTGTTACACAACGTTCAAAATATTTATACCCCCGAGCTGTGGAATGAGGTACCCGATGTGATTTTCTCAAGCGAGTGCAACATGGGATTCTTGAAGAAGTATGTGTAGAGATTCTTACAAGGTCGGCAACGAGCACGTGATGCCACTGACATTGTAAGCGTACATAGGCTGCGGTGACCACTTACCATCAGATGGGCCGTATGCTTGTTTGCCACCGCCCTAGTAGTGTGAAATCCTATAACTGGATGGATCACAGTTCGATTTTATGATTGTTTCAACATAAAACTTCTTTTTGTATCAGCAATTGATAAGGACATTCTAAACATTCAGATTAACATGCAGTAAACACATGCTTTAGATTGCTTTAAGCTCTGGAGTCACAGACGGTAAGTAAGCTTGATATATGTTGGAAACCAACAATGATCATTTATGCAGCGCAAATTAAGACTTATTAGTTCTTAAACATTCTTAAAACGATCATAGTACTCCCTCTGATACAAGAATTCAAGATCCTTAATGTCACATTAAACCCGAGTTGTTGCACAGGGCATGCCCAGCAAAGGGCGGTCGGAGAACATCAACAAGGCTCTGTCAGAAGTGGGGCTACTGGATCAGTCGTCGGTGTTCTCCAAGCATCTGTCAGGTGGACAGAAGAGGAAACTCAGCATTGCCATCGCACTTATTGGGGATCCAAAGGTAAGGGTCGCGACGAGTGGTTATTCAGGATTGTTTCAATAGATCAAAGGGATGGTGTGAGCATATGTTTTATGACTTCAGATCTTGATCCTGGACGAGCCGACGGCGGGCGTGGACCCAGTGTCGAGGAGACAGACATGGCGTATCCTGCAGCGCACCAAGCGCGCCAAGGTGCTGCTCCTCACCACGCACTTCATGGACGAGGCCGACATCCTCGGGGACAGGAAGGCCGTCATCAGCAAGGGAAGGGTCTGTTGTCACCACCAAATATTTGAGAGTTCCTTCCTCTCTCGATCTACTAGATAAATAAAATTATTATTTTATATGCTATTTTAAACTATTTCTAAACAAATCTGGATATTCCTCGTGTAAGTGACGATATTAACATTTCCCTCAGGTACGCTGTGCTGGTACATCATTATTTTTGAAAAACAAATTCGGCATTGGCTACCATTTGACCCTAGTACTGGATGGTGAGTTTGATTATTAATTTTTATTCAACTGAGTAGAATTAAAACGTTTTATTTTATATGGTTATTTTTATTGCTTTTTATGTTATTCCTCTATTTTGTCCTGTGTACCGATGGACTCCATCTCCTAAATCGATAGCGTGATCATTTAACTATGTCAGCCTTTAATGAGACCTATTCAACATTTTCACGCTTTCTCTATAAGGAAAAAGTCGGATCTTATCCGTTCCACTTTTTGTCAATTGTATGTTACGATCCATTCATTGCATACTGTTAAGACTATATGTTATGTTATACTACTGACTATTAGTCTATTCGTTCCGCGAAACTATATGCGAGAGGCTAGTCGCATTTCAAGATGCCGACGTATTTGACTACGACATATTTTCTAATTCAAAGAATTAGACTATACATGTCCTATAATCATTGTTGGATATTAATCAATGGCTTTAGCTGTAAGTTTATAACCTGTATAAATAAATTGAGGGTCAATACCATAGCATAATACAATGTGTAGGGTCGTGCCGCGAGCATCAGATAACTCGCCTGGTCCGCGGACACGTGCCGCGTGCGGAGAAGGCTCGCCGCCACGGCCGCGAGTTGTCATACATCCTGCCGCACTACGCCGTGCACCTGTTCCCGCCGCTCTTCCACGCCATCGAGCACGAGATCAAGGACAAGACCAATCGGCTTGGTAAGTAATTTATGATGACTTTTATTTGAATCCGTCAATGATAACTTTTTGACGAGGTGGAAACCTTCAATAGGTCTCCTACCGCCCTGGGAGATGCAGGTCGGGGAATGTGGGATTTTAAGCGTACTAAAACCCCCACGATAGCCATCCTCAGTGCTCAGGGGAGATTCCGGGGCACATCCCCGGGGCAGCTGTGTCGCCGCCCCTGGAGTCATCGCTGTGCAAGGCAGGGGAGCAACATCGCCCTTCCACCTTCCCGGGCCCCTTTTAGTCGCCTGTTACGACAGGCAGGTTATCAGGATATCATAGCCAAATTCTTAGACCCTGGCTATTGGGTGGCCGTTAATGTTAACTACACCAACCGCCGCGGGGAAGCGGAAGGGTTATGTTATGAAGGACTCGCAACTCCAACTTCACTGTGTTCCTCGCGTATGTGTGATTTGCTATTCAATCTTTCTTCAAACGGATTTAGGGGACACCTTAAACTTACTGTCTATGTGTATTTCATTCGAAACTTTAAGTAGCGCTTGTTAAATTTGAAAATACTAGCCTCGGGGTCCAGCCCCGTTATTCTGTAAGGTTTCTCAACGTTACACTCGACGTCCAGGGCCTGGAGGGCAACTATGATCGTTTAAGAAGATCTTTATACGCTCTGTTTAAGACTGAGTAGTAGGCCCCCAGGACATTAAAAAAAACTAATGACGTCGACTCTTGTTTTTCGTAGTGTTATCATCAAGGTTCTTTCCCAGGTATATCCAGCTACGGTGTCTCCATGACAACGTTAGAAGAAGTGTTCCTTAGTCTGGAAGGTGAGAATGCCGAGGAGACTGAGGTGGTGGAAGGTGTGTCGTCTGTGAAGCTGGTGCGGGCACGAGCACTCTCCAGGAGTCTGTCTCTACAGAGCAAGACCTTGAGCTATCAGGTACCTTTGGGGATTTGTCTAAAAAGAATCTATACTTAGTATATAAAGCTGAAGAGTTTGTTTGGTCACCATTGTAGATCGTATGAAAAATAGTGTGATAAGAGACAGTTGCAAGTTGAAGAATGATGTGGTGACCAGAATTGAAAAAAGTATGTTGAGATGGTTTGGATATATCGAAAGGATGAGGGCGTTCAAGGAAGAACTACTATGACCAAATTAATAGTATTATTCAGAAAGGTCAAATTCGGAGCACTCGTAACCGAAGAAAGTGTATGAAGAGATGCATGAATGTGGATGAAGCGAAAGAAGTATGTCAAGATCGTAGCATGTGGCAAACGGTGGTCTCTGCCTACCTCCATGGGATACAGGCGTGAGCATATGTATGTATGTATGTATGAAGATTTTGTTTGTTTGCTTTAACGCGGTAATCTCAGGAACTAGTCCGATTTGTACAATTATTTTAATTTCAATTTATTGAGGAAGGTTGATAAAGAGAGATATTGTGGTTTGAAATAGTAGTAGAAATGACATACCTTTTAACCAACATCAGAAAAAGTCGGTTCTGTATTTGACCCGAATGTATGAATACATATGTCCACAATTATATCAAAAACTACAGATCCTATTTGGATGGTGTTTTCGCTATTGAATAGCACAATTTTGTAGAAAGGTCTTTAGTATACAATATGTCAGGACCTGATGAAGGATTTTCGGAGAAAAAACATGAAACTCTTGAACAATACATATGCTCACGCCTGTATTCCCCGAAGGGGTAGGCAGAGGTGTTGTTATCACAACACCCACTTTTCACCGGAGATGATTAAGTGCCAACGTGACAGATGGTGAGACTATCGCCGTCTCAGGCACTATACATACGTCATTGAATTACTTCTCAGAAATATGCAGGTTTCCTCACGATGTTTTCCTTCACCGTAAAGCACGTGGTGTGAAATCACTGTACATACGTTTTTTAGAAAAACTCATTGGTACAGGCCCCGCTGGGATTCGAACTTGCGTCGCTTGCGTAGCAGGCGACTGCTCAAACCTCAAGGCCACGGCTCTCTTGAACTTGAACACTTGAACACGCCACTCTTGAACAACCCGCACCACACAACTGAAGGCTACTGCAATGATTATATAAAATATGCAACACAAATCATAACCGTCGCAATTTTTTTAAATACAGTGTAAACTCTTCATAACGTTATCCTTTATAACGATAAACTCCCTATAACGTTGAAGTGATTGGTTTACGTTAAAACCCAGATATTGAAACACACTTTATAGCGATACGCCATTCTCTATTACGAAGAATTACGAAGAAATGTGTTCATATCTAGATATGAATAGAATACATAACATAATACAAAACAAGTACTGGCATAGCAAAAAACGTCAGACAAAGTTATCAGGCTATATGTGTAAACAATAATTTATAAGCATTTATTATCTAAGACATACATATTAAAAAACATATTTTGCTTCTTTAAAAACGTAATAGAAGGAAAGGTAGAAGGGAAGAGAGGGAGAGGAAGACCACGGCTAACATATATGAGACAAGTTAAGGAAAAGGTGTCTGTCATGACGTATAGGGAGGTCAAAGAAATGGCACTGGACAGAGACAAGTGGAAAGAAATGCATCGGTTACACCGACAACAGTTATTACTCTTAAATTGATGATGTCATATTAAAAATTCTTGTTAATTTAGTTGTTTTCTTGTTCACTCCATATTACTATAACTCTCTATTACGACAAAAAATGCTCAGTTCCTTGAGTTTCGTTATAAAGAGTTTACACTATACGTATTTAGACAGTACACAGCGCTATCTACCGTCGGATAGCTGAACTTCTTACACTATTAGTGAAGGCTATGCTAAAAATGTCACGGAAGTAATGGACATCTTCTCGTTAGGAGCTGAATGACAAGGAGGCCCAGAAGGCGACGTCTCTGCCTACCCCGCCGGCCTCACACGCCTTGCACTCCACTACACATGGTGTTGAACATATCAAGGTACTTTCTTACTCGAACCCACGACCTCTGCAATAAAATGGAAGTTCTCCAGCAACCACTATGCATACAGGTGCCGACATGATTTTTGAGCGCTCAGTAGGTACTTATATATAATAGTGGGGCTATCTCCTATTTTTTTCTTTTTATTTATTCATGTCGCGTGCGCCATTTATTTTTATCAATATAAGTATAGACACAGTTTTTTTGATGATTGTGATTTTGGTCAGCGCTCATAGCTCGTGGCGGTACTTGTAATTTTTAACAAACTATGTAGGTATCTAATCAGATTTCGGGATTTCTTTTTAAATTGAATAGGGGTACGAGAAAAAATCGGTGCAGCCGTTCTTGAGTAATGAGTTTTAATTTAGCCATTACTATAATTTAATTATTTTCTAAATTTACAGGTGACCCCCGAGGCTCCAGTATCGGTGGAGGCCCTGGCCGAGGTGGTGAAGACCAGCCCTTCGTGCTGGCGGACGTTCTGCGCGCTGGTCTACATCCGCTTCATCCGGATGATCCGGGATCCTTACAAGCTATACGTCATGATATTCATGCCTATCAGTAAGTTTGCATAACCTTAAAGATGATATCATAACCTTAAAGATGATATCATAAGATAGTGATTTTCTTCTGATTTCTGTTGCTAGTATTGCTAGGGAGCAATTTTTTTCAGTTATAATGAAAGTTGATCGAGTCGGGACCGAGCCGAGAGCCGTCCTTAGAACGGAAAACTAATATTACATAATATATTTCGTTGAAATGTAGCCTAACTTACGCCTTGTACCTATCTGCCAGTGAAAGTTCCATTCCTTCGGAGATAAGCTGTAACAAACAGACAGACAAACAGACAAAAAAATAATTAAATATTGGTTTTTCTATGTCAATACCGTATATACTTTCATTTAAATTTAGTGAAAAGCTGTAATTTTGGAATTACAAACAGACGGTTCAATTTTATTTATCTGTATAGATGTACTTATGTAGCTGTATGTTTTATTGCAGTCTCTTGCGCCCTCGGCCTATACGTGAAGTCGAAGCAGATTGTGTTCTTCCGCATGCAGCCCCTCAAACTGGACCCCAACGCGTACTTCAACAAGACACCCATTGCCCTATACAGCGAGCCGAACTTCGATCAAAACGTCAGCGATTTCAAAGACTCATTAGAATCTCTCGGCGCTTACCCTATAGTGAACTTTGATGGAAACTTCTCAAGCCTGTTGGACATGGAGAACTTTGCTGCCTTCAGTTTGATGGAGAGTCGGGTCCCCTACGGAAGGATCACTGCGTTCTACAACAGCACATACACACACAGTCTCCCAATCATCGTTAATTTGCTCGATAATAGCATTTATAAGTGAGTATTGTGGAGTCTTATTTTAAGTAATATAATTTAAGGAGCTCGTGGCACAGTTGCTATTGCGCATATCATTCGATCAGGGATGTTAAGCAACCCTAACCCTAGCCAGTAATTGTTCCCGAGTTCCCTCTGTGCCTCGTTAAGCCGTCGGTCCCGGTTGCCAATTTATCATCTTTGGCAATCGTTACAGGTTAGTCGGAGGCCTAAAATTGTCTGACAAACTGGTTTAGCCCAGATCACAGATTTTTAGGGGTTGTGAAGGTCAGGTGGCAGTCGCTTCGTATATAAAACTCTGCACCTGTAGTTGGTCCTCAGGAGTTTGTATTCGCAATAACGACGATAAAGCATCTCATCTGTATATTCCTTAAATCCAGGGTGCTGATGGCAGCGGCAGGGCAGTCAGAGAGGTACCAACCAATAGAGGTGCTGGCCCACCCGTTCCAGCAAACAGAGCAGCAGGAGGAACTGAACATCGGCAATATTATCTGTGCCATCTTCATGGGTATGATCTTCGCACTGGTGCCCGTCACACTGGCTGTCGACATCGTCTATGACAGAGAGGTAACATTGATAAGTACATACATACATTCCTCGAAGGCAGAGATTGGCAGAGGTCTTGTAATAACAACACCTACATTTCACCGAAGATGATTAGGTGCCAACGTGACAGATGTTAAGTCTATGGTCATCTCAGACACTATACGTATGCAGGTTGTCTCAGGGTGTTTATCTTCACCGTAAAGCACGTGCTGTGAAATCACTATACTTAAGAAAAACTCATTGGTCCCGGCTGGGGGTCGAACTTCAAAGCAGGCGACTGCTCATACAAATCTCTTTTCAACTCTGTTTGAACGACTTCTGAGTCGTGGTGAACGTGGATGAGATGGACGAGATAGTGAAAATCATAAAGACAATCTTTGAAAAATTCTATGGTGTATTGTACTCGCTTAGTCACCCCAGTTAGAAAGAATGTGAAGAACCCTATATGTATTGTCTATGTTCCAGATAAAAGCCAAGAACCAGCTGCGTGTGAACGGTTTGTCTATGAGCATGTACTTCCTGACCTACTTCACGGTGCTCATCTTCATCATGATCCTCACCACTATCGGCGTTCTTGTTTTGGTAAGACTCTGTCCTAGTTCTAGGTTAACGGAAGGTTTATTTTTCCTACTTAATCTCGTGGCACTGTCCCCAGCTCGTGACACAGTTGCTATTGCATATAAAATTACATCACCGAAGTCAACCAACCACGTTTTTTTTTCTTTTATTTTATTGACGAGGGGGAAACCTTCAATAGAGCACCGACCGCCCTGGGAGAAGCAGGTCTGGGTATGTGGGATTTTTACCGCACTAAAACTCCCCCGGTGGCCATCCTCAGTATTCAGAGGGGACTCCGGGTACTCTGATAGACCGCACCGGTGTCCCCCCACATTTTGGACACATCCCCGGGGCAGCTGTGTCGCCGCCCCTGGAGACCTCGCTGTGCAAGGCAGCGCGAACAACATCGCGCTGCTTGGTCAATGTTCCCACCCCGACCACCGCCAGCAGACCCTGCCGCCCCTTTTAGTCGCCTCTTACGACAGGCAGGGGATACCATAGACAAATTCTTAGAACCTGGCTAATGGGTGAAGTTAACCAACCATAACCCAAGTCGGTAGTTTTTCAAAGATACCAAATGTAGCTTTATTGTCTATGTATTATGTATCAATTTACTATGCTTGAAACCGACGCTTGATGTCGAATTCGACGCTGATGAAAACTTACAGAATATCGCGGCTGTGCAATGAACCTTACGGGAAGGGATGAGTTCAACGTAGGTTTTGTCCCCAGGTTATAATCAACGACATCCCAAGCCTCACGAACGGCTCGGCGATCACAATGCTGACAGGCCTCTTAATAATGTACAGTCCGTCGGCCATTTTGTATAACACAGTGCTGTCATATGTGTTCGACAAGATGGACTCCGCGCAGAGTATAATGCCTAACATCACCACTTGGATTGGCGTCGTGCCGTTTCTGTTGGTTGCGGTTATGGATACCTTCAGATGGAGTGAGTTCGATCTTAAAATTATACACTTATTTCTAGTAGTGGTTTAACTATTCTGTATAGATAAATACAATTGTAGTGTCTGTAATTCCAGCTTTTCACTAAATTCATATGAAGGAATATATTTACGGTGCTTATTAAGCATCAAAAGAAAATTCCCTGTCTCTTTGTCGGGCTGCTTGTTCCAGATAACCTCTGATACGGCTGGACCTGTATTTATGGAACTCTCTGGCAGGCAGCTGATGTTATAAGGAGTACCTTAGATAATTACAAACAGACACTTACATTTTATTTACCTGTATAGATGAGATGGACCTATGCTTAGTGTGTGTATTTAGTGATTATAATTAATGAACCTTTGAATGTTCCGTAGGTGGAGACATCGCATTCTACCTTCATTCGATCTTCAGTTTCCTGGACGTGATGTACTTGCCCTACGCTATCATTTACTACGTCGATAGGTGGGCACTTTACCTCTCTGTGATTGATTATAGTATTTTGATTAGATCAGTGAAATAATTAATTGTCAAACTCAAACTCAAAACTCAAACTCAAAATATCTTTATTTGATTAGACTTCTTACAAAGTACTTTCAAATCGTCAGAAGGACACAAAATACATTATACATGATTATAAATGTTACCACCGGGTTCGGAAGGTAGCTTTTGTTGAGAAGAACCCGGCAAGAAACTCAACAATTACTCTTTTAAAAAAATATATATTATACAATGTTTTTGGTTACAGTATTTATATCTCATGAATATAAGCCCATGGACACAGCACAAATGCTCAACTGTCAAATATAATAACTAAAATATTACAAATATTTGTGAGCATGGCAAATTCCAGCCAGTCAACTGGGTGAACCGATTTAAATGATTATTTTTCTGTTTGAAAGCTGATGTTTGCCGTATCCATGAGAAAACCGCATAGGTCTTGAATTTGCAATATCTAAATTAGGTTTTTTAATGTTAATTTTACTATTTAATTCAGAATTTGCACTTTTTGAAAATTTTGCATGTTTCGAGACCTCTTTGAAATTGACTCAAAAGGCCGCTGTAACTTGCTCTAATGTTCAAATACCAGGGTGTATGTGAAATGCAACCTGCGTGACTTCTGCACCACGCCTCCATTGGAGACATACTTCACGGCGGAGATCTGGGTGCTGATCGCGGCCATGCTGTTCCACATACCAGTGTGCGGCGCTGTGCTGCTGGCTGCTGACAGGCTCAAGTCTGGAGGCAGCATATGGGTTAGACTACTTTTTTTAACACATTTATGCTCAGATCTTGTGTTACGTAGGGGTAGGCAGAGATGTAGTATACATATTTGGTCCCATGTAATAGGGGGCTTCATTAACTGGGCACTAATCCAGACTCCAGGCTGCTAGTAAAAAAATAAAATTTCAGTTTAAAATAGCCTTTATGAACACAAATTTGTAAGTAATATAAAAAAAAATTGTCTTGCTTTCCAGCATGGGTCTACCCAAGGACTCATACCAATCTGTATCGTGAGTTCTCCTTCTCCACTTGTTATAGCTACTGTTCTCCGACGGCTTCCGTTTTTCTGGGACCTGGGTCAGCGGTCTAGTGCGAGTTTTTCACAAGTCATCGCGTTGACGTTTTGAAGAAAACTCGCGCAAGGCACTCAGATATATGGTGTTTTGCAGGGTTCGCGCAAGTTGTCGTCGAGCGGAGGGTGCGACGCGGAGGCGGAGGCGGGCGGCGAGGCGCGCGAGGACGACGACGTGCGACGCGAGCGGCGCCGCGTCGCCTCCATCCTCGCCGCGCCTCTCGCCGCCGCGCCGCCCCTCGTCGTGCATGTACGGATTATATCATCTATCATTTCAGACCAGAGGGCCCGGTGCGCGTTTTCTTAAAATCGCCGTCACAATTCAACGCTTCCACGAAAACGCAGTTTTGTATATTTTATAATCGACGAAACAACGCCGGTTGTGAGCCCTTGTTTTTTCTAATTTTAAATGTTGATAGTAAAATATTTTTTGAAAGCAATCTTCTAAACCCGGTGATAAGATAACATTTATAATTCTGTATATTACCTGTGTCCTTCTGACGTTGCGAAAGTACTTTGTAAGAAGTTTTACAAAAAAAGGTATTTTGAATTGATGCCCATCGCAATAGGTTCAAAAACTCATATTTATAAGGTTAAATCCGTTTTTTACGTGTGTTGTAAGTACCGAGTCGTTTCTAAAAAGTTGATTGTTGATTATAGAACTTGCGCAAAGAGTACGTGGTGCGTGGGTCGGGCGGCGGTTGGTGCGAGGAGGGCTGTGCTCGGCGAGCGGGCCTGTCGCGCCTGTCGCTGGCCGTGGAGGGCGGGGAGGTGTTCGGCCTCCTCGGACACAACGGCGCCGGGAAGACCACTACATTGAAGATCATCACCGCCGAAGAACGGCCCACTTGTGGACAGGTAACGAACATGGGCATATAAGATGCCATAGAAGTCGAGGTGTTTCCGAAATAATTCAACGTGTCAGCACAAAATACTTCATTGCCATTTGAATGAAAGAATGATATGACGACTAGAATTAAAAAAAGGTACGTACATACCAAAAGAATGGATGGACGGCCGAAGGAAATTTAGGTGGAAATATAGTTAGACGGCGTCCAAAGACAAGAACTATCATGACCATAAACGAAGACGAAGAGTGTACAAAGATGCATTAATGTAGACGAAGTAGAATCTAAATGAGATTGCATGGACCGTTGAAAGTGGCGAACGGTAGTTTCTGCCTACCTATCTGGGATAAGGCTTGCGCGAGCATACGTACGTACGTCGTACTCAGCATCTGTCATGTTAATACCATTACATATGAACGGGTCATTTGATGGAAAGATTTTCGTCAATTTTCCTCATGACAACAAAGCCTTTAACGTTTGATAACCAAGGGCATCACGCATTTCCTTTTTCAGGTAATTCTGGGCAGTCAGAGTGTATCAGACTCGCAGGCGTCGGCGTTAAAGATGCTAGGATACTGTCCGCAGCACGACGCGCTCTGGAAGAACGTCACCATCCGCGAACACATCGAGTGCTATGCAGCCATCAGGGGCGTCAGCAAGAGTGACACGCCCAGGTAACACTTCTGTTTCTGGTTGGGTTTGTCCTGGGGGGCCATCATCATCCGTTTGATCAAAGCATACGAGGAACTATGCCGTTTCATTTTGGTACTGTAAAATTTAACGTCAAAGCTTAAAAGCTGCTGAAATTATCATAGTTGCGCCCTGTATACCAGAAGAACTTGATGTTGTTATCATGAACGTTATGCATGCTATTCATATTTTAAGTAATTTGTAGAGCATTCGAAAAAAAACATTTTGCACAACGCACAACAAAAAACCAACCCATTTGTCTATACATTGAAATTTCACCTTTTACAAAATAACGTTTCATCACCTACTGACGGTAAGTATATTGTGGTGAATCTTTAAATGACAAAATAAGGGTATATATGATGCATACGCTTTCTTCTGCCTACTTGATATCAGACGTAGCACCGATAGCGCAATTTCTTCTATAGCATTTTCATGTCCTAATATTTACTTAGTCCTAGAAACTCCTATATTATATCATTTTCTCAAACCAACTCCTAAAACACAACCTTAAGAATCCCGAGTTAAGGTCTCATTTTGAATTGACCTTAGGATAGTAGACGCCTACCTGAACGGCCTTCAAATAATGGAGCACTCCGGCAAGCACGCGGACGAGTGTTCTGGAGGCACGCGGCGCAAGCTGTCCTTCGCGCTGGCCATGGTCGGCGCGCCCAGGGTGGTGCTGCTGGACGAGCCCTCCACCGGCATGGACCCGAGGAGCAAGCGGTTCCTCTGGGACACCATCCTGGCTAGCTTCCAGGTATGACCTCCTTCATTCGTTACAAAAGGATTTAGAACAGGAATGATTGAGGATTTAAGGGTATGACATCACTTTGAATTTTGACCGTGTCTGCATCGATGTCAATGAGTGGAGTGAGTCGTGAATTAAGCTGTTAATATAATTAAATTGGAACTAAAAGGTAATTGATGCACAGGTTTTATTGTCAAAGTCAGAAGTATCTTTATTCGATTAGACTTTTTACAAAGTACTTTTAAATCGTCAGAATGACATAATTATACAGGATTATACATGATACCGCCAGGTTCAGAAGGTTGCTTTTACTGAGAAGAACCTGGCAAGAAACTCAGTAATTACTCTTTTCAAAAATATTATACAATTTAAAGAATACAAAATAAATAATTTAAGAAACGTAAGCTCATGGACAATGTTCCAATGCACAAATGTCGATAAAAATTAACATAACTAAAAATCTAGTACATCTACTTATAACTAAATGCGTAGCTTGAGATGACCAGCCCCCACAAGCAGCAGCTGTTCACAAGTATGACGTGAATGCCAGCCATGATATATAAATGATAGGCCATGACCTGAGGGACAATCTGCACGATCTTGCAGAGCTTATAAGTCTACTCACAGTACGAAAAATCCCAATTTATTTATTTATTTAACAAAAACGGCGAACCAATTACATTTGTTAAAGATATACAACACAAATAGTAGATACATTCAATTCAAATCAAAAACAATGAATTTGCAAAAATTATAACTTCTTAATACAAAACAAAACATAAATAAAAATAAGATCACATCATTCATCCCCAATGTGTGACTGTGGCGACTATTTGTCTCTAAGTGGGAAACTAAACTCGGATAGAAAGTATTTATATATGTCTTGACGTGTCAGACACACGTGTGTGTTTTCTTGGAGCATTATTAGTGCACTAGTCTCCTCCGACACGTATATTTGAGTGAGATTCCTTCATAATATGTATGATAACTTGTATTGTTGCAGGGTAAAAAGGGTGCTATACTTACGACACATTCCATGGAAGAGGCTGATGCTTTATGTTCTAGAGTGGGGATTATGGTCAAAGGGGGACTGAGGTGAGGAAAATATAACATTTATTACTTTTAATTCAAAGACGTATGTATAGTGCCTGAGCAGGCGATAGACTCACCATCTGTCACGTTGGCCCTTAATCAACTTCGGTGAAAAGTGGGTGTTGTGATAACAACACCTCTGCCTACCCCTTCGGGGAATACAGGCGTGAGCATATGTATGTATGTATGTTATTACTTTTAAGGTTCGATATGGTAACTTATAAAAGTCCTGAATTTTGTATGTTAATGCATAGCTTAAATCCCTGGTCCTAAGACACTTTTTAATTTGGAGGATTTGTTCTCTTTAAGGTTTAGTTTTTGGTCTGAAGTACCCTTAAGGGGGTGAAATGGGGTGTTGAATTTTCTAAGAAACTTTTATTCTCAAGGTTCTCAACCACGTGGGCTAAGCTACTGGCCAAAGGTAGCTGTTCTAGTGATGCAATGTTTTCACAGATGTATTGGGTCAACACAACACCTGAAAAATCTGTACGGAGCTGGATACACGTTTGAGTTGAAAATCGGTCAGCCGCATCAAAAACCAAATGTGAGTAAGAACATGTACATACATAAAATAAAATATGGCTTCGACTTGTTTATGGAGCCCTTTATACTCATACAAAATTAATTTTGTTATTCTGTTTACAGATAATTGAGTCTGAGCTATCAATATCACCATCACCGCTCAGGTCTACTGAAAATTCTCCTTCATTGGGTGAAGCTGATGAAGGTATAATCACTATCCAATTATATTTTTTTATATCTCACCCCTGTTTTCCCCGAAAGGATGGGCTGAGTTGCACTTATAGTATGTACACCCACATTTCGCCTGTTATGTTTAAGTCCCATGTAACCTGCCTGTTGCCATAAACCGGACACTTATCCAGACTCCGGATTAAAAAAAATCCGGTTTGATATTTGTTTCAATGTATTCAGGTGGTTCAGGTAGAGGCTCAGTGTCCGCGGAGGCGGAGGTGGAAGGGGAGGTGGAGGCGGTGGACGCCAGCATACACACGCCGCTCGTCGCCGGCACTCCGCCGCACCCCAGGCATCAACATCATAGGTAACCTCCAAAAACTCTTATTCTTCAGGCATACTGGACATAATCAAACCAAGTATTCACACTTATAGACAGGAAGAGCTAGGAATATATCGATTTATCACCGAAGGAAACTTGCTCCACGCGGACAGAAGGGAACTTCTAATGTTTTAATACCTAAGCATACGTACATACATACATATGCTCACGCCTGTATTCCCCGAAGGGGTAGGCAGAGGTGTTGTTATCACAACAACACCCACTTTTCACCGAATCATTGATTAAGTGCCAACGTGACAGATGGTGAGTCTATCGCCGTCTCAGGCTCTATACATACACGTCTTTAAATTACTTCTCAGAAATATGCAGGTTTCCTCACGATGTTTTCCTTCACCGTAAAGCACGTGGTGTGAAATCACTGTACATAAGTTTTTTAGAAAAACTCATTGGTACAGGCCCCGCTGGAATTCGAACTTGCGTCGCTTGCGTAGCAGGCGACTGCTCTCACCCCGAGGCCACCACGGCTCTAGTACCTAAGCGTAGAAATAATTAGGAGCACAAGAGTTATCCATGGCAGAATTACAATTTCATAGTACTTACTCACCATTAAACATAGGTTAATCATAGATTGTATGCTAAAAATCTTTAATTTCAAATTCAAGGACTGAGTCAAGTGGTGGTGCTAGCACGGAGGCAGCCATATCATTCGTCGGACAACTGTTCCCGGCGGTCGTGCTCGAGGAGAACTTTGCTGATCGACTCGTGTTCTCTGTGCCGCAGTCGGCGGTCTCCAGCCTCGCTAGTTGTTTCCAGCAGATAGAGGAAGGTAAGTCCCACGTCGGGCGCCAATCGTTTAGTTGGCGACCCAATATATTTGTTAAATATGTTCTATCGTGATATGTTGTCACTAACAACAATTTTGATACTTAGTAGCACTGCTTTTTATGTTACAGTGATAAACAAGCATCTAATTACTTTTACTAGTAAGTTTTAGTAAGAAACTGACATATTTATCTTTATTTGTTTACAGCAAAAGAGAAACTCAACATAGTTGAGTACAGTTTCAGTCAGACGACACTAGAACAGGTGTTCCTGAAGTTTGCACAAACTGAAAACGCCGAATCTCCAGACTAAGAGATACTAAACGGCTAGTGTTGTAAGTTATTGAAATCTGTTAGTTTGACTTGCCTACATCGTCTTACTTTTCTTCTAGATACAACCAATAAGAATACAAAACAGTCTTACTAAACGACTTTAGTTGTAGTAATATACTATGGTAGGTTATAATATACATGTAATCAATATGAATAAAACATGAAACTGATACTCGAGACTCTAACGTCATTTTGACATTGTTTTTTTTTTACTCGACATGTCTTTGAATATCAGTCTAAAGTGCAAGTCAAGCAAATAGTTTTCTCAGAAATTGTGCTTTTTGATGAAAACATTTGTAAAATAAGACAATCGCTTATGATACAATACTGAGTACATTGTTTCTTTATCGTTTCAATTTTGTATAGCTTTTTGTATAAGACTAGTCGGCAGATGGCGCTACTTGAAATGAGTTTTACAAATCTTCACATTATGAAATCCATAATTATTTAGTAGCCTTAAAATTTCTATCAAGTAAATATTGTGATTACGTTCATACCAATTTGTAAGCAGTGTCATAGTATGTTGAATTTTAGCTAACTATGTAAGTATATAAGCTTTTTTTACAAGTAGCGTCATTAAAACTGGTAAATTCTGGTTCAAGAGAGAATATTAAATAGGTGTGTAGTGATACTGTTGACTGTATTTTGTATCATTTGTAAGTGTTTATTATTAGCCACGATTTTTACACGAGCTACGGTGGTGGGCTGTGCATTGTTCGTCCCTTGCTGGGGCTACATTCGCGGGATATGATGAATATTAGTGCGGTTTTATCGCAAAATATTCGATTGCGTGACTTAACAAGTGCATTTAGATCTACAGTTAGGCCTAGACAAAGTAGCATTCTTTTACGCTTGCGCTAATAGAAGCGATACATATTGTTATAGGAATTACATAAATCAGGCACGTGTCATACTTACATAAATCAGGCACGTGTCATACTTACATAAATCAGGCACGTGTCATACTTCATTCCCAAACATTTTGTATCGCTCCTATAAGCGAAGCGCGAGGATAATGTTAATATGTCTACAGGACCTGAACATCGCGTATTTCTGTACACGATGTCATAACAAGGTGGTATGAAAATTCAAGCGCTAGTGTTGCCTCAGCAGAAAATACATTATGTCATTTAATCTCGGCATCCTCTCATCTAGCGAATATAATGCTTGATTATGATAGGAGATCGAAGGTTAATACAATGGCATATAATTCATGGTATTTACAACAGGATTGACAGATCTCTGTCGGTTTGCTAGTGATCATTACTTGTAAAACTGATGATAATTTCAAAGACAAACAAACGCACACTCTTCACCTATTATATAATAATAAAATGGTCAATATTAGCGGTCTAACTGTGCCTAAGTATACAACGGTACTGGCCACTTATGTTGCATTTTGTATAAGTAGTGACAAAAAAATCTCCTTGTATTTTTCGTACTGGCAACTATTTGTGATTTTCAGTTCTAGTCGGCTACACTGTGATTGACATTAGGTAACTTTTGTGAATATTTTTTCTATATAATAATTAACAGGTAGGAGAACATTTTCCTCTAAAAGGGGAAGAGCAATCTCGTCCGCACATAGAGCGTGTATATAAGCTCTCGTGACGTCACTGGCCTCTACGTATTACATTATAAGTTCACTTTTATTCATAAGATTACTCTTATTTTAGTATTATAAGTTTATTTTCTAATTGCCATTGCACAGTTATTTTTACTATGATTAATTTTAATAATGAATTTGTTGCTATTAAACGTCGAAATATGTATAAAATAAATACTGCAAAATTGTTAAAACTTGTCTAAAATAGTCACTTATTGTAAGTAATATTGACTATATGATAGTATTTAAATAGAATCAATATGTATGCCTGAATTATAATAGAAACGGATGGGAGGATTTTAACGACTTTTGAAATATTTTTAGCGCAAAAAAAATTAAGATTTATATTATGTTTTTACACACAGTAACAGCTAATAAGTAGATTAATGACTTTGGAACTGTCAGATCTTTCAGATAGAATAATCTAATAATATCACATACATCCCTAATAATAACCGCCCCACGTTGGGCGCCAAAAAACCTGTTAAAAACCTACATAATACGGTATCGAGACTAGCGTGCTTCATAAGCTGAAGATTTTATATCAATGCCAGCTCCAAGTTCGCCTGCTAGGCAGCAAGATTTCAACACCCATTTCACCCCCTTAGGGGTAGAATTACGAAAATCTTTTGTTTGTTTTGTATAAGCACCTCACCAAAATTTCATGTCTCTAGGACCAGCGGTACCAGAAAGCTGTTCTGTGGATGTGCGTTGCCGTTAAGTCAGTCAGAACTTTGAATTATTTCATTATTGGAGTAGTAAAGATTTGGCGCTTTCAAATTGGACGATTACGGTAACGGTACGATATCGTCGGCATAATAGTTTGTAGCTGTGTCGTCATAGTCAACGATATCGTGATAGCGTGATGGCGATAGCTAATAAAAACATAAAAAAAATATCTATGCTTATATCACAGGCACACTAAACAGTATGAAATAAAATTAAGCCCATTTTTTAAATACAAGTTGACAGTTGCCATTCTAATATTTAAAAAAACGCTAAATTAAATCTATACCAATATTATAAAGACAAAAGGTTTGTATGTATGTTTGTAACGAATTGGCTAAAGAGTACTGGACCGATTTTAAAAAATCTCAACGTTAGAATGCTAAATTATCACTGATTAATATAGGCTATATTTTAAACCGGACCGGGAACTATGCGAGTGAAATCGCGTGACATCTACTAGTGTCAAAGTAAACCAGATATGTCGTAACAGGACAACGTGTTACCCTCTAATGACACCAATGCCAGTCGTGTTTAGTTACATGTAGATACGTGCGTCTGTGTGACTGTGGCGTTTCGAACGATTTTATCAATTCAATTCAAAATATCTTTATTTGATTAGACTTCTTACAAAGTGCTTTCAAATCGTCAGAAGGACACAAAATACACGATTATAAATGTTCGGAAGGTAGCTTTTGTTGAGAAGAACCCGGCATGAAACTCAACAATTACTCTTTTAAAAAAATATATATTATACAATGTTTTTGGTTACAGTACAGGTCAAATGCTCAATTGTCAAATATAATAACTAAAATATTACAAATATTTGTTAGCATGGCAAATTCCAGCCAGTCAAAGCAAAGATCAAACTAAGATTAATTAACTGTAGCAAAAGTACAGTGTCAATGGGATTATTTACAATAATTTTCCGACAAAGATCCAGGCTTCCTTATCACAAATATAATCACTTACAGTATAATATCCTTTTTGAGCAAAACTGCTTTGATGGTCTCTTTAAATTTATTGAATCCTAGTTACCATACTGCTAAGAAATCATGTGTTTTGTGCTAATATGGTGGATATCTTGACAGTTAGCAGTATTTTAAATCGGAAAATTTTGAAACGTTGAAAGAAGATCGGTATTGTGCTTACTTACATAATATACCTACCTACGTACATAAAAATATCTGCCCATTTCGTTCTATTATAAGTCAGATAAGCAATGAGTTGTGCGTGTCGGGTGTATGAGTGTTTTATTATTATATTGGTATATATTAGTCTGAAACTAAACATCGTCTGCCATAGACTACTTAAATAAGGAAAACAAGAGATTCTCCACACTCGATCCGTTAGTTCGAGTCGCTAATTATAGTAATACAAATTAATGAATTTTGTTATAACATCTTTGCTATTTTGTTTGGTTTTCGTTCAGCAATTACCTTAATTTAAATACTTCAATACATATAAAATGAAAAGCCTTACAGGTGTTACTTCTCACCGAAGAGATATTTAGTCTATTAAGTAAAGTAAAGAAAAAATACTGGACCGATTTAAAAAAAAATTTCACCATCAAAATGCTACAATATCACTGATTAATATAATCTATATTTTATCTACGTACTCATGCGGGAACAGGAACTACGCGGGTGAAACCGCGTGACGTCCGCTAGTCTTAAATATCAATCATCGTGAGGAAACCTACATACGTTTGAGTTTCTCAATGATGTATGTATTGTGCCTGAGACAGCGATTAATCATGTCACGTTGGCACTTAATCACTTAAAAAATAACACATCCATTCGCTCCCCCCACAATACTCCATCCATTCATCCGCTCCACGTCACAAACAGGGTTGGAGTCCAAGAGAGTGTTGAGGGTGGAGACAGTGCGAGGGACTGGAGGGCGCGCCATTGTGTGAATTGAACTTGTCTCTTACCGGGAATGTAGTTGTTACATCTTTTGTTGTCCTCGTGAAAGGGGTTACGAAAGTCAGACAGCAGTCGCTTCGTATATCAATCAGGTGATCAACCGCATCGGTTTCAATCAAGCATCGCCCCCAACAATGCATGGGATAATGCCAGGGAGATCATGACTAGATCTTCGGTGAGAAGCTCTAAATGTAAAAAATATGTGATGCGAAGTACTCTTTCGTGGATTTCATAGTTATCTTGATGTTTTCAGTATTTACATCAAGCAGTATATATAAACATATTGAGGTTAAAAAAATTATATATTTAGAGAGCCGTGGTGGCCGTGGGGTTTGAGCATTCGCCTGCTACGTTAGCGACCTAAGTTCGAATCCCAGCGGCGCCTGTACCCTGTACCAATGAGTTTTTCTAATAAACTTATGTGCTTCACGGTAAAGGAAAACATTATAAAATACCTGCATGTCTGATAAATTATTAAAAGTCGTGTATAGTGCCTGAGTCTCACCATCTGTCACGTTGGTACTTAACCATGTCCGGTGAAAAGTGGGTGTTGTTATTACAACATCTCTGCCTACTTCGGGGAATACAAGCGTGAGCATATGTATGTACGTATTGAAACAATTTTGCGAATGAAAACGCGTCGAACACAAAACCCCTTTCATACAAACTTTTAACTCAACACAGTCGCAGTGAATACTTTTTAATATTTTTTTAAATAGCACAAAAAATTTAGTTTAAAACCTGTTTAAGACCGAGAACGGTATATATATGAACGCGTTATCAAGTTTGTATGTCAGTAAGGCACGTAGTAATCTAAGCATAACGCGAACTACGCGGCTATCTCTCAATATAACACATTGTCAATATCACAATGACAAACAAAACATTGCTGTTAAAATCGGTACCGACACTTCACAGCATTTTAGTAGAATATCTCTTGTATTCTAAACCAACTATGAGCTCTTATTTCAGTGATAGTTCTGTAAGCCTAGACAATATAACATTCTCGCGCGCTTGCGCTGATAGAAACGCTACAAAATGTATGTCAACGACATAACTCAGTCACGTGACATATGTCATTCCCGTACATTTTGTACAGGCCAAGCTGTGACAGTGACAGATATATTCACGTCATATACATCACACTCGTAAATGACACAATCATGGAAATAAGAGATCACGGTAAGACCTTAGTTCAATTTAAATAAATATACGTATACATGACATATCACATTACAACGTGTGTGAATGAAATGATTTTAAACATAAAACGATTTACTTGCCGCGGGCCCTAAGTTCAGTTAAGTAAAAACAAATATATAAATATACCTAAAAGTACGATGGACTGGCTATAACCGACAAATGAGTGTGTCTATATGATATTATATAGGATCCGCGCCATTTTGGCGCCGTTGCCTATGAAGGGAGATGATAAACTCAAATAAACGTCAGATTAGTTCCCTAAATGCTCGCTAGGAGCGCTTCAAACCAACACAGAGTGCAGCCACAGTATAAATATAGTTTTACAAACAGTGAGGAATTTAGGCCTATTTTTGAAACAAGCACATTTGCTCTCTTAAGCGTGAAAGTCGTCAATATTAAAGATTAAAAATTTACTCTTTTGTTTACTGTAATATGTCAAATAATTAAGATATGTCGCTTTAAATTTTTCTAAAATGTCTGACAAGCAAAATTCAAAGTATCTTAATTTTATTACACTTCTTACAAAGTAATTTCAAATCGTCAGAAGGCCACAAAATTATTTATACAAGATCATAAATGTTACCACCAGGTTCGGAAGGTTATATCTCATGTATATCAACGCGTAAATGACGTATACGCGATCGGCCACGACGTGACACCTGTTGCTTTACGCCTATTCCGCTTGTTATCTCGTAGATGCGCGCGTCTGTGTGAGTGTGGCGTTTCGAAAGGTTAGTTTCTAGATTCCTAACTGCTTGTACCAAAAGCTTATATTTAAATTGTGGTTTAGAAGACGTCAAGTCAGTACGTTAAGGTCATTTGTTTTTTTAATATTTATGTTTAGATATTTAAAATGTTCAGAATTAATGGGTTGTTTGAGGACATAGAGAAACATTTTACGCTTTTTAAGTTAAATATACCTAATTGTTTTTATGTTACCTATACTATGTTTATTTCTCATTATTCATGGCTGTGTCTGTTCTACTAGAAATCCTAATTATGTAAACATCTTTGGATGTTATAATTTGAATACAAACAAAATATATATTTACCTATCTATAAATCATACCAACTTACTATTCGTCTCTGTCAATGATGAAAGGCTTGGATGATGATAATATCACCAATAAATATAATTTATTATTATTATATACATACATCATTAATTAATTATGTGAAGCTGAAATAGGTAATACCGACCCTTTACTTTTTATATTTAAGTATTTACATAGATTCCTTGTTGACGGCAATAACGACGAAATATGTCTATCATTGCATCTAATTAATAACATAAGTCCAATCCATGATATGATAAAACTAACTAGCCTGTCCGAAGACAGCTAGGTAACGTTAGCCCAAGATGACGTCACCAGCAAGTGGATGCTGATAAGCAATAATGTGTCAACCCACAAAAAGTCAAATTCAAAGGTTTTGATATATTTTGATAATGCATCACATATTTAACATTCTAAAAAAGTGTTTCAAGTCATCTGAAACATAAAAGTACGTAAAAAATGGATTTATGTCATAAAACAAATCTTAAATCACGTATACAATCATCTTAAGACGCCATTTTCTCAAAACCAAGTTTATGCGGGTTGACACATTATTGCTTATCTGCATCCAAGTATATAGCTGTAATTTTGACTGAAAATGTAAATCACTGACCTCTAACTACTTATACAAGTTAATGCGCTGGATTGACTCAATTCCCAATCCCAATCCTGCGTAGGTACCTGTTATAGCAGAGGTCATGACGTCAGTAAATGACGTCATCTTTGTCAGGGGAATGTACCTACACCAGGCGAAGTAGCGTGTATAATTATACCATTATAGTATTTTTAATTTAATTTCCATCGTTATTAACGTAACGAGTATAATGTTTATGAAATGGTTTTGTGTGAAATCATCAATATAAGTTGTCACTTGGTTTGTTAGTGAATTTTTGTCAATTAATTTAGTACATAATAAAACATCCGACACGATGCGCTACGGCAGTTTTATTTACCGCACCCATTTATATATATTTTACTCCCTTTCATTCGAAAATATATGAAATATGGACGGATGGTTTGAATGGCGCGAGCGTCGTTATACAAAATTATAAAATTATACGTCACTACATAAAATTCTTTCACCATTTAAATGCCACTGATTAATATAAGCTATATTTTAGCCCTGTACTCTCACGGAAACGGGAACTACGCGGGTGAAACCGCGTGGCTTCCGCTAGTCTTAAATATCAACCATCGCGAGGAAACCTGAATACGTTTGACTTGCTCAATGATGTATGTATAGTGCCTGAGGCAGCGATTGACTCACCATCTGTCACTTAATCACTTTAGATGCAAGATCGGCAGTTAGCGTAGATAGATGTGACAGAAAATCACAACCAAATAAATAATACATGTTGTCATGCTCACTAAAATGCCTTTGCTGGTCATCTCAAGCTACGCATTTAGTTATAAGTAGAACTACTAGATTTTTAATTATGTTAATTTTATCGACATTTGTGCATTAGAACTCTTACCATGAGCTTATGTTTCTTAAGCTATTTATTTAGACTAGAAAATATTTTTGTCTTTGAATTGACAGCGAGGAATCCAATGGGTTCCTCCACATATTTTTAACAATTTACAAGATATTTTTCTCAACAATCACTTGACATTGGCGGAATAGTTTTACTTAAGCTCATCGCCATTAAATAAATAAAGGAAAGGAAAAGGAAGGACTTTGACTTTGACATGTATATTTTGTATGGAAACACTCACGCAACCAAATGACAGCCGAGCAATATAACGGCCTATGTTACAGCCCTAGCTCGGCTCGAACAGTAGGCTTACTCTAGATTCCGTCAAGGTGAGGAAGGTAACACGTAACCTATGAAGCGAGGAACGAAGAGGGAAGACTCGGAGGATTTCCTTTCGAAATTCGGAGTTCAGTTTAAAAGATAAGGGGGCCAATTTTACGGTACCAAAATGAAACGTCAACGCTCAGAAGTTCTTTATATTATACAAGCTGCTTTAAACCGACGAAGGTACGACCCGAAGCTAAATAATTCTGTCTTTGACATTTATTTTTAATAAATAAGTAACTAAAAACTAATTACAAGTAGAAAACTTGGCCCAAATCGGTGTCTCTCGGGATCGTGCCAAGTAGGCTGGCAGCATTGCCACGTTGAATAGCAATGCTGATTCTCTGAGCGAGAAAAGCCCCAGCCCGCTTGTCACGATAAGCTTCTACCAGACGACGTGCAACCTCTTTGAAAAGTTGATGAGCATGGACCCCAAGGTCCCAGAGTTTCAACCGCAAACGCAGAAAATATGTATCCTTGACCAATGCAAGCATATTTCCGGCGCTTGAGGCACTCCTGCTGAACAGCAGCAGTGCCGGGGAGATGGGACGGAGCCAACGTATCGACACACGTGGCATCCCACACCAGCGGCCGGCCCAATCTCCACGGCACCAGTGACATTCTGTCTTATCTAGTGGTGTGTTCCTGTAATGATTTATTTATGATTATGATTTCGGCTTGACACCACCAAACGATAGTCATTACTTTATACAGACGAGCACTTCGCGGTACCATGAATTTTATTATTGTACTAGCTGTGCCCCGCGTTACCATACCCTACGTTTTTAATTAAAAGTAGCCTAAACTTTCGTCCCCTATTTTATCCCCTTGAGGGTAGAATTTAAAAAATACCTGCATGCCAAATTTCAGCCCGATCCGTCCAGTGGTTTGGGCTGTGCGTTGATAGATCACTATGTCAGTCACTTTTGAGTTAAATATATATTTAGTTAGAATATACTTTGAATTTCACATGTAATGAAGAATGTGTAAATAGATTAAAGGTATCTTCAGTAAAAAGAAAATTCCTTGAAATGATTAAGTATTTAAAACAAGAGTTTTATGTAATTTCTTATTTTCCCATACACGTTTAAATGTTCAAAACATGGAAATTCCTGAGTGCGAAGTCATTGAAATATAATATCTTATATAGCCAGAACGAGTGGTTTCCCACGATGTCCTACTAAAAGATCAGTCAAATAATACAACAGGCCTGACTTATTTATACCGTCCCTTAAAACATGCAATTCTTAGTTACGTCTTAAGAGTTATTTTAAGACTAAACCACTGAACTAATTTAGCAGAAAGTCTCGTAGGTACATCCTCTTGCGGGTAGGTACAATATTTAAATTGGAATTCCCAGGAAATAAAAGCCGCGAGCGGAGGCTAGTATATCTTGACTAATATTATAAAGAGGAAATATTTCTTTTTTTGTTTGTATTGAATAGGCTCCGACACTACTGTACCGATCTTGGATATTCTTTCAGTAATGGATAGCTACATTAACAGGGAATAACATAGGCTTATTTTATCCCTTTATATAATAAAGAAAGAATTTTTAGTCGAATAGATAACTGGTAACACTTTATAACAATGTCGTAATAAGCATCAATTAATATATTACCTACGAAACGTAACAGCTAATGCGGCAGTGCCTACAAATGTGTCATATAGTAGTAACTCATGCTGTTTGCGCTGTCAGTGTGTTGACTCGACAAACAAAGCTGATAGCGTGCTACCGTACGTTCTTATATATTTTCCGGTATTTTTCTACGCTAAGTATATACTTGTTAACAATTTTTACAACATTTTTCTTCACTAGAGAAGCGATTGCTGAGTTGGATGCCAGGATCCTACCAGTGCCAATAATGATCAATCTAAAGATTAGGGACTAGAGTAGGGTTTCCCCGGATTTGTCCTTGTTTAGAGGGCATCCGACACTCTGTACCCGCACACCGTGATTCCTCCTGTATTCTTAGTTCTCCCCACTATTTTCGGCGGCACCTGCACTTAAGATTGCGTTTTTTTTTTAATAAATATCGTAAATGTTGTGTGACAGAGTTGCTATCGCGCACATAATTCGATCAGTGAATTTAAGAAAAAAAAATTGTGATCTCCCGAGTTCCCTCCGTGCCTCGGAGAGCATGTTAAGCCGTCGGTCCCGGTTGCCAATTCAACATCTTTGGCAATCGTTACAGGTCAGTCGGAGGCTTAAGAGAGTCTGACAATTGGTAATAGGGGTTACGAAGGTCAGGTGGCGGACGCTTCGTATAAAAATCAGGTGATCAGCCACATCGGATTGAATCACAAGCCGACCTCGACAATGTATGGGATAAGGCCAAGGGGTGATGATGAAATTTCATAATAGTCCAATATCTTATGCTGCTGCCCCTGTTGTTACATAAATATGTAAACACGTGACGTGTGCCATTCACGCACGATTCCGCAAATTGTTACAGTATAATCTTGAGAGATATATCTAATTGCTGAATACATAACACAAGTAACTATTTACAATAAAAATGCAAACTGCCTCGTTGGTTTCGATACCCGGGTTCGACAATGTGTTTATTTATTTTCCCATCCGTAATTTCCCAGTGCGAGTCTGGAGTAGTGCCTGTTTAATGTCATTAATCTTGCCCCCTAGAAAATGGGTGTACCATGCTTACTTGGTTACTGAAAATTCAGGCTTCCAGTTTTATCCATAATTAAGTTATAGGCGGGTCGAAAATAGCCCGGGCATGTATACAAAGAAACATTACCCTCACGCTTCGCTAATAGAAGCGAAACAACATGTACGGGAATGACATATGTCACGTGACTGATTTATATGTCATTTCCATACATTGTGTATCGCTTCTATAGGGGCAAGCGTAAGAGAATGTTACTTTGTCTAGGTAGAGTAGTGTCTGAACCGTTTCGAGAAAAGTATGGTAAGTAGATACGGTCATGCCCCTTTTATTATGCTCGCCTTGGCCACTCCACTTACAGGTTTTCTTACGATGTTTGCCTTCACCGTAAAGCTCGAGGTGCGACATCACTGCAAATAGGCCTTTATTTAAGGTTATTGGTAGAGACAGGTGCCATAGGAACTTGGCGTCGCTTGCGTAGCAGGTGATTTCAACCCGTCCAGCAAGACTTAATAATAAACGCCAATTAAATACTTTTCAATATAAAAAATAAGGATCTCGTGGCACAGTTGCTATAGCGCATAGCATTTTGATTAGTGAACTTAAGCAACCCTAGCCCCAGCCTAGTAGTTGGATGGGTGACCGCCCGTGTTCCCTCCGTGCCTTGGAGAGCACGTTAAGCCGTCGGTCCTAGTTGCCAATTTAAGATCTTTGGCAATCGTTACAGGTCAGTCGGAGGCTGAAGTCTGACAATCAAATTTATCGATTTTCCTCGTAAAAGGGGTTACGAAGGTCTGATCGTCGCTTCGTATAAAAATCAGGTGATCAGCCACATCGGGTTGAATCAAGTGCCGACCCCAACAATGTATGGGATAAGGCCAGGGAGATAATAAGATGATGATGAAATAATTAATTTAAAAAATCAGGCCGTCCGTGTCTGTTACGATAGACAGACGGTGGGTATTACTTCAAACTTAATAACACAAATTAATTACTTAATCTTATATTATAAATCAAACTAAAAACACTCCTCCTATCTACTTTTCATGTCGAGCGAGCTGTGATTGGTTAAAGAACTGAATAATTAAATTAATTATCAAGAGATTCACTAATGATTGAACTTCAGGAACAATATGTGAGATGCGTTCTCAGTGAACAGTATCGAAGAGCAAGCACAACGCGCGGTCGCTTGCCAACGACGCTGGAAAATGTTCGCGGGAACTTTATAATTACTGTTATAAAATTGTTTGTGATAGTGAAGTGGCTGTGGGATTATAAAGGTACCTATGTGTTTATTATTTACTAGTTTTCTTCCACGGCTTTGCCTGCGTGTTATTAAGGATCCCTTTGTAACCTCGATTCAAAATATAGTCTATGTTATTCAGCAATAATGTAGGTAGCGTTCTATTAACCTTTGATTTTTTAACAGACTTCAAAGAAGGATGTTTTTTTCTTAAACTTTCCAGTTGTTCCAGAGTCTATTTGTTGCAAACAAACAGACAAACCTTTCAAACTATTTCTCAAAAATATCCTCACTTGATTAGCTTTCTTGAAAAATGCTTTCAAATGGTCATAAGGACACAGAAAAATACACTGTACCGGATTATAAATGTTACCGCCGAGCTTAGAAGATGGGTTTCCTCTAAGTATAGAATAGTATGAAATTTAAATTTAATAAATCGATATTTTACATTGTGTCAACCTGCTAATTCCAGGGAACCATGAGCTCTTATTGCAATGATATTTCAGCTGTGTGACAGTGACAGACGTATACACGCTAAATACATCTGTCTCATGATAAGAGTAAAACTTATCATGACAATAAGAGGCTATGGTAAGGCCCCAGGACATACAAATCTAATTCGAAACGATACCGCTTGGTTAGTAGCCCGTTATAAACGAACATACAATATTTGCCATGTAATTGCAAATTAGTCACGTATACTTATTCCAATAGAAGAAAGAGTGTTACAGACAGACACACACTCATTTTTGCTGTCCCAAACTAGTGTATAGTGACAGAAATTCGATTTTAGCAAATTACTGAACTGAGAAAACTATTTTGTTCAGATTTTATGACACAGTTATGTACTACGGGAGGAAAATAAAAAAAAGTATGCATATTAGGATGGGCTTCTGCTATGATAATAGATTCCAATAGGAATGCCTAGTTCACCTATTACATTATAATCATATCGCAATTTCAATTCCATCATACTTAGCAATTATAAATATATGTCTGAATTGGATACTTATTTTATTATTCTTCTCATCAAAAGCAACCTTCTGAACCCGGTGGTCACATTTATATCCTATATAACGTTTTTTTTTGTGTCCTGACGATTTGAAAGTAATTTGTTAGTCTAATCAAATCTTCGAGTTTGAGACAGTTTACATGCTGTCAAGCTACGGATTTAGTTATAAGTAGAACTTCTAGACTTTTATTTATGTCAAGTTTTATCGACTTCGTGTATTGGAACTGTGTCTATGGGCTTAGGTTTATTAAGTGATTTATTTTGTATTCTTTAAATTGTATAATATTTTTAAAAAGAGTAATTACTTTCCAGATTCTTGCCAGGTTCTTCTCGGTAAAAACAACCTTCCGAACCTGGCGGTAGTATGTATAATCCTGTATAATTTATGTCATTCTGACGATTTGAAAGTACCTTGTAAAAAATGTAATATTTTTGACTTTGACTGTGTAACATAAGTATCAAAATCTGTACTTGGGTGACTGGAAGCTTACCATTATCGGTTTAAGGCTTAAACCGGTAGAAAATGGTAGGCTCCGCTTAAACTTTAAGCAGAGCGTATTAAGAACTGAAAAGCTTTGACGGTCCATTTCGCTACCGTAAAATTAAACGACAAATCTGAGAATTTCTTAATAGGCGCTGCTTATCATAGTTAGCCCCCTCACAATAGTGTTTACGTCCACTAAACCATCAAGAAAATCAGCTAATTTGCAAATACGATGATCAATCAAGCGAAAATGACATGGAATGTGATCATAAATAAGGAAACTCGGCTAGTCGAATAGGTACATAGGTGTGTAACGGGTTAACGGGATAAACTGCATAATTTAACAAATACCTACAGCTATCTAGGAACATCAAACGGTAGAGGAAAAATTTCCTGACTTTAACGGTAATCTTGGTGTCAGGAATATGTACCTAAGGAATTAATTTATATACTAGCTGACGCTCGCAGCTTCGCCTGTGAGGCTGTAAGATTTGACAAGCTTTTATTCGACACTTTCTTATGCTAGTATATACTACTGCTAATATATGCCTACAACTCACCACTATCATAACCTCAAAAAAAAATGTCAAGTCTCTAGGACCAGCGGTTACTAGTTATTCTATTAGTCAGTCTATCTGTGACTCAAAGTTTTACCCGAGTATAATTAAATATAAAAACTGTTTTGCTCAATTATATTTCTAAAGAAAATTTGTTATTCCGTATAACATTTGCTATTATTATCATCCAGTGAGCCTTAATCAGTCCAGCCGTTTCAGAGATTAGTAGTAAATGTTACAAGCAGACAGACAGAGAAAATGAAAAAAGAACGTTGCGACATGAAGCAATCCTTATTCCTTATTTCAATATGGAATTAGGAGATAATTATTTAGGTAACTCGGTTAATAATTTCAAATACGAAACACACGCTTTATGTAGATAAGTCACAAAACACTGACCTTAATTGGTGTTGTGATTACAACACCTCTGCCTACCCCTTCGGGGAATACAGGCGTGAGTATATGTATGTCATATACTAGTGGCTGGCATTCACGTCATACTTGTGAACAGGTGCTGCTTGTGGGGGCTGGTCATCTCAAGCTACGCATTTAGTTATAAGTAGATGTACTAGATTTTTAGTTGTGTTAATTCTTATCGACATTTGTGCATTGGAACATTGTCCATGAGCTTACGTTTTTTAAATTATTTATTTTGTATTCTTTAAAATGTATAATATTTTTGAAAAGAGTAATTACTGAGTTTCTTGCCAGGTTCTTCTCAGTAAAAGCAACCTTCCGAACCTGGCGGTAGCATGTATAATCCTGTATAATTATGTAATTCTGACGATTTGAAAGTACTTTGTAAAAAGTCTAATCGAATAAAGATACTTTTGACTTTGACTTAGTAACCTAGGTATCCGAAGAAAATGTAATCTGATCTAAAAAAATATACTTACATTGAATATATTCCTTACTTTCCGTGGGTAACATTTACAAACTTAGTTGCATTTGTTTCAAAATGTTGCACTAATTAAGATCTTACACTACTAGAGGAAAATTTGTATTTTTGTGTGTATGTTTGTAATGAATAAACTCAAAAACTACTGTGCCGATTTCAAAAATTCTTACACCATTGGAAAGCTAACATCATCAGCGAGTAACATAGAGCAATTTTATCCCCGTAGTCCCACGGGAACGGGAACTACGCGGGTGAAACAGCATGACGTCCGCTTGTTAAGAATAAAGCAATATCTAATTACCTGAACAAAGCATAGCCATGACATGAAATACCTATACTAATCGGTAATTAGTAATAATATTTCCACCTCCATGCAAATATGCGTGCTTTAAATAAACACTAGGCTCTGCTCGCAGCTTCGTCTGCGTGGGGAATGCTCAATATTCACTTGGGGACACATTTTTAAATACCTTGGGGCGCTATTTAACGTTCCCATACAGAATAAGGAGATACGTAGACAATATCGTCAAAGAAAAAACTTGTTAAGACCTATAAGTACTTGGGGTACTGAACATCATCTCCCTGGCCTTATCCCATACATTGTTGTGGTCGGCAATTGATTCAATCCGATGTGGCTGATCACCTGATTTTTATACGAAGCGACTGCCATCTGACTTTCGCAACCCTTTTAACGAGGAAAATCTGTGATCTGGGACACTGGGATCTGGGACAACTGGTTTACCAGTTGTCAGTCTATTTTAGGCCTCCGACTGACCTGTAACGATTGCTAAAGATGATAAATTAGCAACCGGGACCGACGGCTTAACGTGCTCTCCGAGGCACGGAGGGAGCTCGGGCGATCACCCATCCAATTACTGGCTAGGCTTAAAGTTGCTTAACTTCGCTGATCGAATGATATGCGCAATAGCAACTAATAAAATATATAAAAAAATTACCTCAAGAACCGGCCGAAAGTTCCTACCACGGAATTTTATTCGTTCTAAAATTACGTCCGAACGTCGTCTGCTAGAAGAGTTTTGTAATGTTTATATATTCTAAGCCTACTTTAATTAAATTATTAAACCATGTGTTTGATTAAAACAAAGCGATACTGAAACTACATCTACTACACACTACACTACTACAACTATCGCTTTGTTTTATTTGATTTTCGTTTGTCTCCGAAGATTCGTTTTCGGAGAAAGATAGTATTAGCCAGTGTTAAGGAATATTATAAAATTTGCGGGGATCAGCTAGTCTATATAGATAAGTAAAATTGAAGTGTCTGTTAGTAAACCTTTTAACTTAATATATATTAATGAAAGTACATAAAATACTAACATCAAAAACTCACTATTAGTTTTTTTCGGCCTATCTCTGTCTGTTTGTCTATCTATTTGTTCTGGCTTATCTCTTAAACCACTGGATCAATTTTCACGGGACTTTCACTAACAAATATTACATGTGAAGTAATTAAATGCGGCGTGGTAATTTAATTCTACTTTAATTAAAATACTATATACATAAAACGTAAAAATCTGTTTTTTTCTTAAGTCCTTCTGACAGCTTGTGTCAGAGCTCACTTTTACAATCTTTATGAAATAAGAAGCGTTTCAGTAAAAGAGGTGCGTTACCGCTACACCACCATAAGAAGCGTTTCAGTAAAAGAGGCGCGTTACCGCTACACCACCATAAGAAGCGTTTCAGTAAAAGAGGCGCGTTACCGCTACACCACCATAAGAAGCGTTTCAGTAAAAGAGGTGCGTTACCGCTACACCACCATAAGAAGCGTTTCAGTAAAAGAGGTGCGTTACCGCTACACCACCATAAGAAGCGTTTCAGTAAAAGAGGTGCGTTACCGCTACACCACCATAAGAAGCGTTTCAGTAAAAGAGGTGCGTTACCGCTACACCACCATAAGAAGCGTTTCAGTAAAAGAGGTGCGTTACCGCTACACCACCATAAGAAGCGTTTCAGTAAAAGAGGTGCGTTACCGCTACACCACCATAAGAAGCGTTTCAGTAAAAGAGGCGCGTTACCGCTACACCACCATAAGAAGCGTTTCAGTAAAAGAAGTGCGTTACCGCTACACCACCATAAGAAGCGTTTCAGTAAAAGAGGTGCGTTACCGCTACACCACCATAAGAAGCGTTTCAGTAAAAGAGGTGCGTTACCGCTACACCACCATAAGAAGCGTTTCAGTAAAAGAGGTGCGTTACCGCTACACCACCATAAGAAGCGTTTCAGTAAAAGAGGTGCGTTACCGCTACACCACCATAAGAAGCGTTTCAGTAAAAGAGGCGCGTTACCGCTACACATGGATTACTTGTGCTACTTGTAGGTTAGTACCTAAAAGAAACGAATCACTTATGTCAATACAACGCGAGTAAGCCCACGAGACATCTAACGTGTTAACTGACACGACATAATTGGGTTGATTGATAACAATTAGAAATAGAAACATGCCATTGATTGATCGCAATCCACTGAATCGCCAATTCTTAGAATTTCACTACAATTGAGCACAAAATACAAGAATCCAGAACGAAAAATAACTAGACACGAACACGACATGGACATACTGCTACAATTAGGTGCGGGTGCCGTCACGAGTTATGAGCGCTTAGTGATGATAGTGAAGATAGCTGCGTATGATTCGCATCGCGTCATACAGACAGAGATAGACTCATAAAATTACATACATACATACATATGCTCACGCCTGTATCCCATGGAAGCAGATACCACCGTTCGCCACATGCTACGATTCTTACATACTTCTTTCATCCACATTCATACATCTCTTCATACACTTTCTTCGGTTACGAGTGCTCCGAGTTTGACCTTTCTGAAAATACTATTAATTTCGTCATAAAATGACTATTGCGCGTAGTCATTATACATGCAAGTTCAGCGATCATAGCTCGTGACGGCACGACCCGCCCTCCTTTCATTGCAGGCTACGATATCTAAACACTATGAAAAAAACGTGGACTTCTCATTGAGTACTATCTCAAAATATTATATGGAATTTTTTGATAAAAATTGAGTTTTTACACATTTATATATACAAGAATGGCTCGTTTAAAGGTTTAAAATTATGTTAGCACATATATATTTACCCGACTACGAAACAAAAAGCGGCCAAGTGCGAGTCGGACTCGCCTATGAAGGGTTCCTTAGCGGTATACGATTTATGACGTATTAAATAAAACCTACTTACTTAATCTCGTTGAAAACAATTTTCGGAGGACGTTTGCATGGTAATGTACATCATATATATTTTTATTGTTTTATCATTCTCTTATTTTAGAAGTTACAAGAGGAGACACACATTTTACTACTTTGGAAATTTCACTCCACATTCTATTCAGTTTAGAAAAAAAATATATTAGAAACCTAAGTAGGGTTTATTGAAAAAAAATATGGGGACCTTCAAAATAATTTTTTTTTTTCTATTTTTGGTAAGGAAACCTGCATATTTCTGAGAAGTAATTCAATGACGTATGTAAAGTGTCTGAGACGGCGATGGACTCACCACCACCATCATCCTCAATCATCTTCGGTGAAAAGTGGGTGTTGTGATTACAACACCTCTGCCTACCTCTTCGGGGAATACAGGCGTGAGCATATGTATGTATGTATGTACATAGGTACAAATCAAACATTACAACTATCATATCGCGAATGTACACAACTAATTTACGTTACTTATATACTTTAGATAAAGTAGAATACGATAAAACTCTAGTAGGTACCTCTGCGTGTGGCGCCGTTAAATACATTAATTACCACGATATTAGCATTAGTCGACACAATACATTGTATTTAACCAAATATATCCAACTAGCGATTTCACCCGCGAAAAAAACTTATATTTTTTCCCGTTTTAGTAACATTTCCCATTGATGCTTCGCTCCTACTGGTCGCAGCGTGATGTTACGTGGTAAGTAAGTCCTCAACGATATTTTATCTATAGATAATAAATGTGCCTTCTTAGATAATCAGCTATCTAGAAGTGAAAGTCCCATTAAAATCAATTCAACCCTTTCAGAGAATAGCCGCAACAAACAGACAGACAGAGGATTTTTTTTATGTAAGTATCGTAAGCAAGTACTTTCGTATGAATTTAGTGAAAAGCTGTCAATTTGAAATTACAAACAGACACTTCCATTTTATTAATCTGTATAGATTACAAGTGTGAAACATGATACCACCTGTTTACCTGCCTACCTGACTCGTCCGTGCGGTTGGCAGCGCCGCGGGAGACCACCAGCTTAGTGTATAACCTTACTTTTATTAATGACGATAATTAAAACTACATTTATTCAATTATAACAGTATCTGTCCCTGCGGGGGGTGACACTCGAATATTAAAGAGTTAAGATTTACATCTTTTGCCATGTTTGAACATGGTCGTAGTGGCCGTGGGGTTTGAGTAGTCGCCTGCCTACGCAAGCGACGCAAGTTCCCAGCGGGGCCTTTACAAATGCATTTGTGAAGGTGCACGGTGAAGGAAAAAATAATAAGGAAATCAAAGACGTATGTACAGTGCCTGAGACGGCGATGGACTCACCCTCTGTCACAATACCTCTGGTTACCCCCACGGGGACCCTTCTGAGATGGTGTGAGCATGATGACGTAGCCTTCAAATTTATTCTAGATATGTTGAAGGCAACCAGTGATATCTATGGTACTTACCTATAATGCATATTAATAAATAACATCACATCGATAATAACAATACTTTATTGAAGTCAACAACAGTCATAATATTATGACGATTTAATTCAAAATGAACCAAAATCATAATTAAACAAAATATATATTAAATTAATTCGATAATCATAGATAGTAGCTATAAGCTATTATAATCTAAATCAACCCTGTAGCCGTAGACAAAGTAACATTCCTAGAGCTGTAGCAAACCGTATGTATTCGTTACTGAGTAACGGGTACGCCATCTAGTACCGAGTAACGAAACGTTACTCACGAATACTTTTCGTTACTCGCATGTTTCGTATCATGGTTACATACGCTGTTTCAATGGCGCTGTATGTAACGCTGCGTTGATGCGTGTATAAAAGATTTTATTGATATAATAAAAAAAATTGCCACTAAAATTTCATAAATTTTATGTAATAGTATGAAATAAACGAAAGAGAAAGTTTAAGTCTCTCATGAAATTCTAAAATTATTTCACTGTAACTTAATTTTCAAACAATTAATTAAATCGCACACTTGCGCGCGCAACTTAAACTAGTTCTTACACAATATGCGCCGCGCCGGGATGGTATACTGTACGCGTACGCAACACGACTCGATTAACGATTTGTTTCTCTAGCATAACATAGCATGTTATGAGTAACGAGTAACGATACGATAGTAACGAGTACTGAATGTATAGTAACGAATACATACGGGTACGTTTTTTTTTGCTTGCAAAAATGTATGGAAATGACATAAATCAGTCACGTGACATATGTCATTCCCGTACATTTTGTATCGTTTCTGCTAGCGAAGCGTGAGGATAATGTTACTTTGTCTACGGGCCCTGATGAACGCTACCGTTGTCTATGGAAGTCGTGTCACAGCCTCTATTTATAATTACACTACAATCTAACATTTTCTAGAAAGCTAAGGAATCCTATTTGTTCAAAATCACACAAAAATCTCTACTGACATTTTTCATACACCCAGAGTCATGCCCATAACTCGTGTTGTATCAGTTACTTTGAAAAGTCACCTTTCTCCTTGATTTGCATTTTATTTTAAACATTCATATTTTGCTAATTTCGATTTAATTGAGTCGAAAGCAAGCTATGATAATTCTGCCACAAAATACTTCAAGAAAATCTTTCTTACACAACAAATTAGTTATAGTGATGTTACAGAAGATAACATTTATTCACAATAGGAAGATAAATAACATTATTACAAGCTTTATAAGAGCACTTGACAATCCATCAAACCAACCAAATTCGGCTTCCATTTCTGAACGATCACTATAAACAAAAATAATATATTCAAAACAAAATCTGTAGTAGGGGATAGGAGTTATGTTTAAAAATGTATTCGTTACCTGTGGTAGGGGATGTATCGTAATCGTGGATACGAGTATTGTTAAATGAAATAATTTAATTGAATTGTAATTGTAGTTCTTGAATTTAATAATATTATGTTAGCCTATATTATGTGTATTAACAAGAATTAATTTTATTTATTTAATTTGAATTATAATTTCATCAATTTCATTTAATTGAATGTAGTGACATGTTATGCGGAGGGATGAGGATAATGTTGCCAAAAAAGTTTTGTTCATGAATGTGGATGGTTACAAGGGGAGAGGAAGACCTAAGAAACGATGGATTGTGTGAAAGATGATATGGCTAGAATAGGAGTGAATACAGATATGACGGCTGATAGAGAGAAATGGAAGAGAAGAATACATTGCGCCGACCACAAATAACATGGATAAGGGCAGGAGGATGATGGTGATGATGGGCTAGTTGTTCATTTATGATTTATTATACAGGCTGTTATGTTGTCGATTAAAACATTTTTTGCACAGATATATAATATTTTTTATAATAATAATATTCAGAATTACATTAAAAATATTATATGAATGAAATTAAATAAGCATATAAATATTATTTTTAGGATTTTTATTTTTATATTTCTGTTTTTGTGTATTTTAAATAGGGGCTCTGTGCAAGAGAATTGTATTCAATAGTATAACATCCTTTACGTAGCCTTCGTAATATACATATTTATTGTATTACGAGGACAATAAAATAATAAATATGAAAAAAGGCTACGGGTTATAAATTTGACTGTATTCGTCGCGAAAGTACAATGCGCTGAATATAATCTTTTCTCTTTGTTACAATGGACATCATGGCGAGCAATTTCATAAATGGTAAACAATATTTCAACGTCTTTCACACTCAATTATTTGTACTTATAATGAAACTGTGACGAAGTGGACCTTTACATTGGATATTATAATATTTTACGGGTGATGAAGTGATCGATTTACCAACAATTTATTTTTAGAATTCGATTTGTCTGTCTGTACATGCGACTCACGTAATAGATTAGAGATGATATTTAGGAGATGAAGATTAAGATTTATTTTATATTATTACAGCGGTGCTGGATAACAAAGCAGACGATGTCGCGGGCAAGTCATCCAACAGTCAAATGACTCAATATTTATTAGAAACTTACACTTCGCGAAAATTCTTAAAACGACACCATTCGTTCTGGCAATTAATTTTCACAATAAATTGACTCAAATCTTTAACCTAAATTAGCAATGCTAAATGCGTTTTACTGCCATCTAGCGTCGAATAGCAAGCATTTCCATAACATTCTACTAACGCCATCTATCGATTACAAACAACATATCTTTTACTATACTGCCATCTCCCGGTGTAAAAGTATAACTAAAATAAATAATTTTGTTTCGGCCACTGGCCGCTAGATGGCGATACCAGTTTAAAATTGTGACAAAAATCCCGTTTTCCATAATTCATGCCTTTTATAATTTACTACTTTTGGGATAAATATCTTTCCCTTTACACCACTTCCATAATTATATCAACACAATCTTTAGTGGTCAACAATATTTAGTGGTGAATTTAAATCAATAAAATTACATAATAATGATAAAATAAGCTATAAATACAATAACACTACTAGAGTATATGGACTACAATTCCTCTTTTGCATCTATCATTGAGTACCCTTACTCAACAAGTTAAATTGAACGTTTGTGCTTTAAAATAAGGCTTACTATACTATAACTACCTAAAATGGTGTTCGATTCGGATTAACAACAAGCTTAAATAGACATTGTATACAATAACACTACGATAACAACTAACTCTTTCAAGCTATAAATAGATCTTTTCATTACTATAATAATAGGTAACAATACCATAACCTTCCTAATCGTTCTATTCGGTTGCTAACAAGCTAAAATATACCTTGTAGTAATAAAAATAAAATCTAATATTCAAAACAAATAGTCATCTCTAAAATTGTTTTAATTCTGCCGATAGCTAAAATAATCCTTGTACTCAACGTAAAAAGGTAGACTATACCTTAAACCACCACCGGATAGTGACATTCATGAATAGGTCCACCGCTTTGTCAATAGGAGTCACAATGATGGGTATGGAGATCAACCCCGCGGCCACAGTCAATGCCTTCCTAGCAGGCACCGGTATCTTCTTCTGCTTGGCAAGTGCTCGACCCGTGTACGCACATAACCTGAAAATAACCAAGAAGGAATGTAGTTGCTTTTGTGTTTTATAAATATACATAGCATTCAAATAAATCATTTTAAATATTTGCACTCTAATTATGTGGTTTACAATTTCAAAATGAGAGAATAACTCTCTCCAAATGGCATTTATAAAATAATAGGCAATACTTATGCATATCTGCATAAAAAATATGTAGAATAGACAGACAGCAATAGAAACATCATAGCATTCATACCAAATCAAAATCACCTGTTAATAGTCAAGCCCGGTATGACGATGGATGCCAGGGTCTGCCATATAAGAGCATCAGTAGCCGCTATCAGAGCCTTCGTTGGACGTCCTTCTTTCTGGATTTTAACAATGTCATAGTCAAAGTTAAAAAAATATTTGTTCAATTAGACTTTTTACAAAGTACTTTAAAATCGTCAGAATGACATAATTATACAGGATAATACATGCTACCGCCAGGTTCGGAAGGTTGCTTTTACTGAGAAGAACCTGGCAAGAAACTCAGCAATTATTCTTTTCAATAATATTATACAATTTTAAAAATAAAAAATAGTTAATTACGAAATGTAAGCCCATGGATCGACAAAGTTCCAATGCACTATGTAGATAAAAATTAACATAAAGAAAAGTCTAGTAGTTCTACTTATATCTAAATGCGTAGCTTGAGATGACCAGCCCCCACAAGCAGCATCTGTTCACAAGTGTGACGTGAATGCCAGCCAATATTATTAGTATCTTTACATATTTCTATGAAGGTAGCAAACATCAGCCCTACAGGGTGCTTAATGATAAGCACACAGTAGGGTCATGCCATACAGACGGAGACAGGCTCATAAAATGACTAGCACATTCAAGGTCAGAGCTTATAACTCACATCAAGATCTCTACTTGTCATTTAACAGGTCTTGGGTAGTGTTTTTCTAAAATTGTAATATGATTGCAAACTACAGTTAACATACCCTTAACATCTTCCAGCCCTTATCGGCGGTGTCTGCGATAACATAAGCTCCGGCTACTCCATAGCTCCACCGCACCACCTTCACTGGTACCACTGCCCGGAACGACTCGCCCACCTCGTTGGCATACCCTGGAACCATGGACCTCTTCAGTGACAGATATATTACCAGTGATGAAGGGTATGTGCATTTGTTTCTATTAAGCTTTCCATGTTAGTGTGCAGCGCATACCTTACACTCAAGGCACAATGTTTTAAATTTTTTTTTAATTCTCTTTTGTAAAGTCCATTTGTTATCATCTTCCTGGCCTTATCCCATACATTGTTGGGGTCTGCACTTGCTTCAACCTGATGCGGCTGATCACCTGATTTTTATTTGAAGCAACTGCCATCTGACCTTCGCAACCCCTTTAACGAGGAAAATTTGTGATCTGCATTAAACCAGTCAGACTATTTTACGCTTGCAACTGACCTGTTATTATTGCCAAAGATGATATATTGACAACTGGGCCCAATGGCTTAAAGTGCTCTGAGGCACAGAGGGTTCATTTGTAATTAAAAATAATTTATGACCCCTACTCCACCTGGAATATGTTCAATTTTCCTGTTCCAGGTGAGAGAGATTAAAAGAGAGCCTTTGCATCTTTGTAAGTTTTGCACTAATATGAAACACAGCTGGTGATTTGAATTAAATTTTGCGATGGAGCCACTTTATCCCATAATAGGCGGGTTGCATCATTTTATTCGCATCGCGCCATACAGACAGACAGAGACAGACTCATAATGACTACTGCGGAAGGTCAGGGGTCATAGCTCGTGACGGCATCTGTACCTAGGTATAAGGGCATCATATCTTACCAAGATACCTCAGTTTCGTATCCCTAAAAAGATCAGACATATTTTATGTTTCACTATCTTTGAACGCTTCCGTTTTTATGAGGCTGTGACTAGATCATTATCTTAAGTAGCAAATATACTCAAAAATACATAACAATTTAGATTAGGTAACAATATAGGTTAGAAATGGAACGTTCTTAATACTGTTTCGCGTTAAAAAGTTGTAAGGATAATTTCTATGCCAACATTATTTTACTCTGGTTTTGTTTCCCTGTTCGCTATTTTCCATTATTAAACAGAGTCAAACAAACCCCTTTTTGGATGAGAAATTTACTGAGAATTATGATAGATAGAAGTGTTTGTTTGTTGACATCTGTCTGTCTGTCGCAACGCAAATATCCGTCATGAGTGTCACCCTAACGTCAAAACAATTGATGACTTATTGAGTAGTGTTACCAGTTAAGGATATTTATCATTGGTAAGAAAAAATATGTCTAAAAATTTTGCATTGGTACGTTTCATTTCACATCATCTTTTAGGTTAAATTGTAAGATATAAACCATTTGAAAAACCAAATAATTGAAATTTTAATTATTAAATGAAAATTATAAAGCGGATTATTATTAGGCTTGTATTTTTCATTAACTTATTTTTCGTTTATTACCAAACGTGTAGTTTGCGTACTTACCTACCAAACACAATTGCAATTCACAATACCTTTCAAAATCAGCTGTTCGGGTACCTTTCTTTCAAATGGACGTATGTATATTCAGTGAATGAGCCGACCAGTGACCTCTATTCTATTTTAAAATAGTGTGTGCAGTTATTTGTGAGTGATTATTTTGCAACAGACAACGCAAATTACAATGTCGAGGACATAACACGTATTTTGAAACACCATATAATCTTAAATAAAAGTCTAACTGAACACTATAATATTGTGTGCCTGTTTGTTCTGGAATTATAATTAACCGCTTTAAAACAACTTTAATTTTGTTGGTATTCAATTCGCGTCTATTGCAGTAAGTACTGTATGTCTTCTTTATAAATATTATTATTGGCTTCATACATTTACGTACCAACTATAACCTCTCACTAGTGATGCGCAGTACATCTTACAAACATATCGATGAAATTAAGAAAAATGCAATATTATCTTGTATGAAAATTCTAACAAGCTTTTGTATGTAAATGTAAATAAAACCTTTCTTTCCTATCTGACAACGGGAATAATATCTTTGAAGTGGTAGAAGAAATAAATTATATTTAATAAGCAAGTGCGTTAGAAACATAAATAAATATTAGAGTAATGTACTGGAGTTATTAATAATTAAGATATTGTGTAGTTTAATATATGTGTAGGTAGTTATAGACAGTCGTTAGATGACACACAGTACAATTAAGTCTAGACGACCTTTAACTCTGTGGTGTTTGAATGTAACACTGAATATCCACTTTTAGGCAGGTAGGTACCTACTTACCTGCTACAAGCCACAACTAAACTTTGCAAATATCATATTATTACACCAAATAAAGATAAGGGATAAAGCAGTAATAAAATTAACTCTATTAGCCTCATGAACATACATTTAACAAACATTCCAAAATAAGTAAAAAAAATAACTAAACCATACCTACCTAGTAACTACGTAAACGGGTAAAGTTGGTAAAATCACTATTTCTCTTGATAAGGAAAATTTTGATCAAGGAAACTGGAATACTAGTTATTGAATATCACTCACACAATACCACTTGTGATGCATGCCTTTTGCACCATTGCACCTGCCCATGAACATGTATTAATGGAATGTAAACCGAAATATAATTCTATATTTTTTATGTCTACGTTACGTTTCGATTCGATTACCGGATTGCAACCCATTCTTGCCACCTGGGTGGGTCTAATAATGTCATTGAGACTTCTTGACTAAAACTGACTTGACTAAACAAATAAGTTCAAAAATATCAATAGACGAGCGAATAGCTCTCACATCATGAACAGTTATCTTTCTGAACAGACTCTTGTCTAAGTAACACTTAAAAAAATACGGAAGAAGTAGCGGTTTAAGTAGTTCATGGTGTATTAATTTTAACACTTCAAATACCTAAAATTTTTGCTTAAAACGCAATATGTCACACATAATCATTTAAATGACGATTGAGTAAACGAAATGATGTAACAACCTCATTTAGGGGTCGGACGCTTTATTGACAATACTGTCGTCTAAGTATTATTTAGCATATACCATTTAGCTATGTGTTAATTCGCGGAACACCGTTGCGTCACTCATGATCTATTATTGTTAATTATTGTACTTTTATATACGTTTTCCTCTTAAAACACGTTTTTAACAGTCTAGGCACAACGTGTCATCGCTAACCTTGGCAAATAAGTCACATACTAACTTCAGAAGTCTCTCTCTCTATTTGCAAGGTAAACTATAGTCTTATCTGGTACTTAGTAAAGTGGAGTAAGTTGAATATCATGTTCATCGTTTTATACAAACAGAGTGAATGTCAACTATGTTGTGTGAGTAATTTGAGTTAGTTGAAAACCTTCCATCATTTTCTATTTCATTCAGATACTGTAATTTTCCTTTTAATTTATTTCACAGAAAATAATTACAAAAAACTTTTACGAAATCAAGGCCATGCATGGTTGGTATACACTTATGAATAATCACAAAATCAGATGTTAGAAAGCAGAATAAATTCAGCTAAACAATTGTTGACTTGGCGTATTCTTTAAGAAAAGGCAAAAATATTAGGTGCCGCTGATTAGAATGATAAATTTGTTAAAAAATAGAGAATGCAAACTTCAAATCCGACTTGTATAAAACAAAAGTCTTTGCTTCACTTAATTACACTGAAAGACTTAATCTAATGATTATAATATGTAGGTGACAGTATATAGATAATAGTAAATTATTAATGACAAATGTTTATATACCATTTGGCTACATCTCCTCTTTTGGTACGATGTATACTTACGTGATAACGTAATCACGTACCTAACTACACATCGCACATACGATTACATATTGTCTTAACAATCTATCTCCATAAATCTTCGTTAGTTATACAAATCCTTAGAGACTTCACAAGAAATGACCCTGGTTACTTCAAAAACATGGGTAGGTACGATGATCTAAGTGTAATAAAAACGTAATGATATGAATTCGTTTTGGATTATTAACCAAATAACTATAGAGCGCTATTTGTATACCGCACTACACAAAGAAAAAATGAGCAGTTAAAATAATTTCATAGTTGAGTATCTATGGAAAATGCCTATTCATCTACTATCTGCTGAACTATTCAAATGGCATTGGGTCTTTCTTCAAATTGTACTTTAAATATTTTGTTATTCTGGTTTTGCGTCGTATGTCTGGGTCTTGGCATTCACAAAACATAGTACCTACCTGCAATTTCACAATACACATACAATAATGGGTATGTACTTACTATGTAGTTTCTGTTCAGTTTATTCAATGCCCAGATTATTCAAGCACCACCGTCGCGGTGAATCTGAAGGTAGAGGTTTCTTCGATGGTTATATTTTTAAATTGGTAAAAATATCTTAAATAGTTTATCATTTCTTCTAAAAGCAACATATATTTGCAACCCCGTAGAAGACATAAGTAAAAAATTCCACCTAAGATTTATATATTTATTATTAACAACTTTTTTCGTGACTGACACAGATCTATTGGTGTTATTATAAAAAACTTATCATGATAGTAAAATGGTCATACATACGAACAGATAATGTTACTAAATTATGTACTTAAACAACTAAGTAAGTAATAGTGCGAAAGCGTAAAGGATGATTGAAGTTATTAATAATACATTTAAATTTATCGAGTACCTAATCGTCACATAAAACGGCATTTATACTATGTCAATAACCGAGGCACATTATGATTTGCAACATAAATATTTATGGATGGTTCACATAAATACAATTGAAAGAAAATCGTAGCTACATACAGGCAGACATTACAATAATATACGTTTGTTGAGATGTTGGAAAGATACGTCAGTAATTGGCAATTTGTCAAACAATGTCCACTTTGTTGATTGTACGTCGGTATTTATCCCTGTGGTGTTTGTGAAAACCCCTAGCATCACATCACATCGTCAATCACAATAACGACTCTGGTGACGGAATAAAGTCTCCCATTACTGTTAATTAATTAACAATTAATAGTCTTGCTTGGATCGTATATTATGTATTCGTGACATCTTCTAAGAAGGTTAAGAAAAAAAATGATAAAAATAACTATTTTGAAATATGTCGACTACTACCGCGTTATTCTGTAAGATTTATCGTCCGTTTCAATCAACAGGAAATCAGGAAATTGAAACATAACAGAAATATGCATAAAGTTCAATTTCGTATCTTTGATACCGACACACGACGTCGAGTGCGACGCTGAGAAATCTTACAAAATAACGCGGATGAAAACAATTGAGACAGATAGGTGATATCTACCTTACAGAAGTACTACCTTTTAACCGCAACTTTCGTCCGCTTTTTAAGTACCCTGTGTCCATTCTTGAAATCAAAGCAATCTAAGCAAAGTGAAAAGATAAAAGATGGACAGACAGAGTTACTTTCGCATCAGTATATAACATTAGTATGCAATAGCATACAGAGAACCGAATGGTCAGTCTGTATCGAAAGACAAATAGTGTCCTCTAAAAGATCAAAGTCAAAGACATATTGGTACGTAGATATGTAGGTAGGTACTTATAATGTGATATCACGTACCGTGCGCTGGCGCATGCAGAAATTATGTTTCATAATTTATAAAGTATTTGTATATATTAGTAGATAATGATGACCTGAATAATGTAACAGGCTTTTAAACATCGACGGCACTCAAATTGAAATATAATTACAAAATCTGACATCTAATATAAAATGTAAGACATGGTGCTGGCAACGTGATTAGTATTATGGTTTTTAATACATATTATACTAGCCTTCCTTAAGGCGGTTGTGGTTCGACTCTACCTACAGTCGTTAATAAGTAATGAATTAACCGTAATTAATAGTACAAGCTTTGCTTAGTTTGGGATTAGATGGCGATATGACATGTCATATTCTTATATTAATAATAAATTGATTTGATTTGAATTATCGTCTTAACACCAAAACATTGTCGTACGTCTTTTTCTATTATAAAATAGATCAATACAAGCTTTGATGAAATTTATGACGAATAACTGGACTGCGCTCCTAAATTACAACTGAACTTCCGGATCTATCTTATTACATGTGTTCACATAACAATAGTGTCATAAGTCATAACAATGACTGCGAGCAAATTTACTTATTCATAGGCATTGAATAATATTGTAACGCCCTTTGTCACGTCTCCATTTATTGTAATAATTCACAATAGTGTGCCTCCTCTTGAAATCCATATCAAAAAAGAGATGGAACTACTTTTAAACCAAGGATTATCAAGGCGATAAAGTTTTTCACAAAATCAATCTAAAATCCTCTAAGTGTATCAGATATTACAACTCTTCTTTTCTGGTTATTTTCGTTTAAAGTTAGCATGAAAATTTGACAGAGAACATTTAGCGACCTTGACGATTATCAATCCCCGTTTTATCGACAGATCCCTGACGTCATTGGACGATTGATTGTCATTGAATCAGTGACGTCAATTATATTGGAGTGACGATTCCCTTTCTCTCGTCACGTGCTCAAAATTGTTCACGTGTTTAAGATAAAAGGTACTTAGTCCGTTATCCATTCGATGTTATCAATGTCTGTCTGTATTTCCTTAAAAATGTCTGAGCAAACCGATAATATCCAGTTTATTTAAAAATATATATATATAATTTACTTCTCGGACTAATACTGAACGAACGAGATAAAAGTAAATTCATATCGAGATCGAGATAATAGTTAATCATTAAAATATATTCTAAAGGTTTCTTTGAGAAATGAAAATTATGAGCCGTGATAGACATTTTCCACATCGTCAATTATGATATGCTATTAGAAATAATGAAGATCTTATAAATTCTAGCTATTCAACTTAACACGAAAATAATCATATTGTTTTGTAATGTCTCAAATACTGTTAAGAATTTCACTGAATGGCTCAACTTAGAAATGTAATATTGCGAGTAGCTTATAACTTAGTATCCATAATATGTACCTACTTGAAGAAGATCGTTTAATTTATCAATTTATATATTTAACAAGTGCCATCTATTGGTATCGTAGCAATCAGTTCTCAGTTGTCGATTGCCAGTCGATAAAGCGGGACGTAGGACAACACTAACCCGCATCGCGCGCACTTTTTAAACTAGTATAATTTTGTGCGTTCATAAGTAAACATATGTGTTATAAGTGTAAAATATATGATAGTTTAAACGGTACCCAAAATATATTACATTTATCGGTTATTGGTAAAATATATAAGTTTTCTGAATGACACAGAAGTGTTTCTTTATAATTACGGTACACATACATCTCTCCGCGAGTTCTAGGCCGCTTTGAATCATTCTATTTTGATTTGGTTCGATGACTCACCAAAATTCCTGTCGTAATTTCTATTAAGATTAAGATCTACTGAGATAGAGAAATATTTTTTCATCTTAACGAACAGCAGATCAGTTGGGCTCTCGCAATGGCTAGTTTTAACAGGTGTAAGTACTATTGGTTTACCAAAGGTTATTTTACTTATTTATTCAGCGCAATAAGGTTGTGTGAGAAGGAAGAATAAATTCTAAGGCCAAGGCAGGCTTAAGGCTCGCTACGTTTTCCGTCTTGTGGTGACAGAATGCCACGGACGCGGGCAAAGAATTTATACCTTCTGAGGCCACAGATTATCTGAGAACAATATTTCGTGACAGTCACTTTCTTTACGTTGGTGGCTTAGCTGTATTGCATGACTTTTCGCGTCAAGTATAAGACAGTGAATTGAATGAAGTTTTAATACAAAGGGTTAAGTTCGACGACCTCTCGTTGTTCCGCATGCATCGAGCGCAAGCTAATTATTGCAAATATGTATACAAAGTTGCTTAGAAATATGATACCTCAGAATATATTGTTTTAACGTTCAAAATGCGTTTCGTATATATTTAAGTGATAGGATTTATTGGCTGACATCATTAAGGTTGAGAATATAAATATTTATAATTGTTAACTTATCTATAATTCACCAACAGATGCTTGCATCTCTTAACAGGTACCTATCTACGAAGTATAATAATCTGCTATTGACCTTTTACATCAGAAATTAGCAGCAAATCAACACTCCTACTTACATAATAGATGTATAGATAGGGTTCGAAATATTCCAATACCTTCTAGGCGATGTTTGCCATTCAATAAATTTAAGTAATTTCTGTACCGAATTCAACTATTTACTTAATTTTTATTATAATATAAGGGAAGTACAAAATTATTCCAGAAAGCAAATCTCGCGTTCAAGAAAAATAAAACAATATCATATCTTTACAACAGGTGTTAATGATAATTCATAAAACGCACTGTTCCTTGACACTGTGTTTTGTGATGGATCAAGATTACAAATGTATACTGTCAGACGGTAGAATGACATCGTGAATTCAACCACGAAAATATTTGTCTCAGGATTATGACATGTCTAACCGTGCGCTGGTGAGATTAGCATCAAGTCTTAAGTAATAGGACATTAGTTTAACTAACTGCTTTAAAATACAGATTCGGTTTTGTCCAGAAAAGGCATAGCATATTGTTAATTTTCTATCAACAACACCGAACGTGGTTGTGTATTTTGAAAGAAGAGAAGTTTTACCGTTTTCCAATTGTAAATATACTGGCCAGAATAAGATGTTTTCAGAAGAGATCCGTTCTTCGTTGTGTTTGTCGAACACAGTTGTGCTTAATTTACCATAAAATAGCGTGTCTGAAACCATTCGAAACAATTGGACGTGACACCCGAGACACATTCACTGCTAACATTTCAACTTCTTCGTAAATTCTCGAACAGTTAGGCGCACATACGCGTCGTTAGCAGTGAACGCGCTAACTTTTGTCCGGGAGCTGGGTTGATATATACAAAGCCTAATGTTATTTATTAGGTACAATACATAAAGTTAGTCAAACTAATGTCCTAAGACTTAATGCTAATCTCACCAACGCACGGTTACAGTTAAATGTTTGCCCTTGACGTTTCTTTTACCGAGGCTGTAAATTAAGGAGCGTGCCTTGACTGCAACCTTTTATGCTGAACGGTAATTGATCGAAAAGGTGCATACATTTTACCTAAATTAACTTATGATTTGGTGTAATGACGCTTCTTTAGGCTTATCATGGCTTAATACGAAGTCCCTGAGCCATTTTAAAGAAAGGGTGTCGGATATGACGTATAGTGAAGTCAGAACAATTGCACTGGATAAAGAAATGAAGCAAATAGAAATCAGATGCACCAACAAGAGTCTAACTCTTACATTTATAACGATGTGCCTCGATTCGCTTATTTAATATATATTTTACAAGAATCTGTCTAATTATATTATATAGTTCTCAGAAAATCTAACATTCGCCAAATATATTTTACTTTTGAGTCATAATTCTGAGTAACTAAGAATTTGCCAAAGACCGTAACAATTCCACACAGCTTTGTAGTATAAAAGAAAATGATTATCATCGGTACGTTTATTGTTATCGTACAACTCTAGTGATAGGTGCTTGTCTTAATGTTGAAGTGCTTCTTGAGATAGTGCAGAAGTAGACTTAAGATTAAGGTCGAGATAGAGGGGTAATATAATAAAATATAATTATCTACGTGTATTATAATAGTATATTAGCGTTTAAGATGATAAGACGCGTGCCGTATATTTAAAGAAGAAGAGGTTAAACTAACGACAGATGTTAATAATTCGGCATCTTAACTGTATCTTGTCCAGCTTTTTTATTTATAATCGCAACATGTTTTTTTCTATAGCAATAATATTTAATGACTACTAATTAAGTAAAACATTTACAAAGTGATAGTGCCATAATGTGAGACTAATATAGTGGTTATCAATAAACTTGGTTGTATAAAGAACTGTCATTATGAAGAAAAACAGCAGTGCAAAGTCAATGGACTGGGAGAAAGAAAAACTCAATCCGAACGGATGGTAAGTCCTTCCTATTTAATACATTAAACCTTAGCGTCTACTTGATAGGCATAATAAATTTATTGTATATTAGAGGTTAAACATATTTTGTCGCGAAAAAAAGTATCGACATTCGATAGGTACATTGCACATCCCTAAGTTTGTCAATTTAAAACAAAGCCAAACTATTGACGGCTAGGAAGTAAGTATTGCCACGTGAGTAAATATTTACTGAGACAGAATAAATAGTAGTATGACATTTTTATTGATTTTATACTTTTAGTACTATTTATTCCGCAGGAAGATATTTATTTGCTCAAAAGTCTCCATCTTTCGAGCAAATATCTTCATGCGAATAACTATGATACCTATTAAGACAACACTTTAAGATAATTCATTGACACACAACAATTTAAGCGAGAATGTGAATTTTCTTGTGTTTGAATGTGAATCCCTTTTATTTAATCCCTTTGTAATATAAGTACACCTCTGCCTATCCCTTCGGGTATACAGGCGTTAGGATATGAACGATGAAGGATGTGAAGGAAGGACAGCGATGGACTCACCATCTGTCACCTAATCAGCGGTGTTATAACATTTCTGCCTATCACTTCTGCGAAGGTACTGAGAAGATATCCCACCCTCAGAACGATAGGGGCTCAATCAAAAATCCCTTTTTATTTTTTTTTGAAATCGCAATCATAGATCGGCAAGTTTGAATTTATCACTTTTATAGTAATTATTTTACTAGTTTTGAGTATAATGTGACTATAATATATTTTTTATAGTAAAGTCTAGGTTGTGCATTGTCGATAACTTAAAAAAATATATTTTTAAGATTTTTAATATAAAAAAATTTGAGGAGAACATACTATTTTAGGTTTGTCTAATAACTTAACCTATTATATATATATATATATATATATATATATATATATATATATCGGTTCTGTATTACTATCAAGTGTAATCAATAGATTGTTGTAGTATCTACAAGTCTGTTTGAGTCGCCTCAGGTCGGTGACCAGAGTGCTGATATCCGTAATCAGTGTATCAACCGTGCCATCACATCATTACCATGCCTTTGTGTCGTGTTGTCTGCATGTACGTCAGTGAATGCACCTTACTGTTAAGTTTGTTTTGAAAATAGTTGTTCGACACGTGTCATTGTTATAAATAAAGGCACCTTCTGTTTTGTTAGTTGGTTATTTAATCAAACACTTTCTTAATAGAACCGGACTTAACCGATATGTTTTATTGACAATAAACCGGAATTTCAAGCTCGTTAACGTTACACCCCTTTTCTCCCCCTAAGCACCAACAAAACCTAGTCCCCAATACTGATAATTATTATTCGTTAATTTAAACAGTATCTACTGCATTTACGCGTGGGATTGTCCTATGTTTATTATTGAGTTGTTGATTAACAGTTTCTTGCCGATTCTTCTCAGAAGGCTAGTTTCCGAAACGGTGGTCAATTCTTCGAATTTCACAAGTGCCCAAACTGAATAAATCATTTTAATTTTCATTGGGGTTTGCATGGAAGACTCCTTCGGGGACCCGAAGGGGTAGGCAGAGATGTTATATTACAACACCAGCTTTTCACTGATGAAAATTATGAAGTGCTAACATGATGGTGATTTTGGTTCCATCGCCATCTCAGGGACAATAGGTACGTGTTTTTTTTCTCAGACACATGCAGATTGCGATGTGAATGGTATAAAGCGATTTAGTATTCTCAATGAATAGGAAAAAAAAATTCTTTTCACTATCGCAGAATAGATAAGGCATATGAATTGGCCTAAATTATGTAATAGTATCTAATCAAATCGCAATGACATTTTGCAGCATGAAAGTATGTAATACAATTTGAAGAGAGATAAATACTACAGAGATCTCCTGTTTTAAACTTTGAGCCGTCCGAATGGGGACTTCAACTTAAGCAATATAACTCTCATCGTCATAATGTTATCTTAGAGAAGTGTGTTCTGCTTGTTCCTGAGTAGATTAAGGCGCCTGATGTAAAAATATAGCAACACTCTTTTCGACTCATATATTTTTGCTATGTATTAGGCGTTTCACTGAATTCAGAGGTTTTTTATGTAACATCATCTGTGGAATCCTAGTTTCAAAGTCAAAAGTACCTTTATTCGATTAGACTTTTTACAAAGGACTTTCAAATCGTCAGAATGACATAATTATACAGGATTATACATGCTACCGCCAGGTTCGGAAGGTTGCTTTTATTGAGAAGAACCTGGCAAGAAACTCAGTAATTACTCTTTTCAAAAATATTATACAATTTAAAGAATACAAAATAAATAATTTAAAAAACGTAAGCTCATGGACAATGTTCCAATGCACAAATGTCGATAAATATTAACATAATTAAAAATCTAGTACATCTACTTATAACTAAATGCGTAGCTTGAGATGACCAGCCCCCATAAGCAGCACCTGTTCACAAGTATGACGTGAATGCCAGCCATTGACCTCCTCAACCATCATAGAGGGAAGTGGAAAACCCGTCATCCAGACGCCGCCGCAAGCAAAGGCATTTTAGTGAGCTTGACAACTCAAGCCAGTCAAACAAAGATCAAAACTAATAAATATTAAGAATTGTAACATAAGTACAGTGTCCATGAGACTACTTACAATATTTATCTGGTAATACATTATTCCAAGTTTCTTTATCACACATATAATCGCTAATGTAGTTACTATTTGGAGTTTCTCCTACTGTAGGTAGCTAGAGCAACAGCATCGCTAGAGCATTCAGTTGTGTTGTAAGTTTGAATCTGTTAATGGACTTTCGTTGTTGACTATACAAACAAACACATTTTGTTACGCATGTTTATTATAATGCGTGACTTTATGTATTTAAGGCCAAGGGCTAGCAAGTGGGTCGCCTATATGTACCTACAGACTACAGATACCCGAGTAGGTACTCAGGGTAATTCTGATAAAACGACAGCTGGTTGTGATAGAATAAGAAGAAAATGTTTAATCAACGGAAACTATTTATGTACTAACTGTGCCCTGCGGTTTCATCCGCGTAGACTTAATTTGCCATGCTCACAAATAATTGCAATATTTTAGTTATTATATTGAGCATTTGAACTGTGTCCATGGGCTTATATTAATGAGATATAAATACTGTAACCAAAAACATTGTATAATTTATATTTTTTAAAAGAGTAATTGTTGAGTTTCTTGTCGGGTTCTTCTCAACAAAAGCTACCTTCCGAACCCGGTGGTAGCATTTATAATCATGTATAATGTATTTTGTGTCCTTCGGACGATTTGAAAGTACTTTGTAAGAAGTCTAATCAAATAAAGATACCTTGAATTTTGAATTTTCTAGGATGACTATGCCTAATTCTTTTATAAATGTAGCCTAAATTACTCCTTGTAATTATAGCTACATATGTGCCGGTGAAAGTCCCGTTAAAAAGTCCAGAGAAAAAAAATATAATTGGTTTTTTCATGTGAGTACCGTGTATATACTTTCATATGCATTTAGTGAAAAGTTATGAATTTGAAATTACAAACAGACACTTAAATTTTATTTATCTGTAAGATCAACTTGGCCCCTTCAGCGCTGGTCTTGCGCTGTAATACATAGTTTTTTGAGAGAACAAATACATGCTCAGCTCTCCCCATTGTTTTCGCTGAGCGCTCATAGCTCGTGACGGCACCTGCACTGCAATAATTCTATATATATATATATATATACAGTGTTACCTCCAAATCTCTGTGTCACTCATTGGAAGATGATACCCATTAAGCATTGAAGATTCACTGACCTTTATAACACCATTACCTACTCTATTTTGGTACAGGGTCCCGTCACGAGTTAAGAACGAGTACCTTTGAACACGCAGTAGTTAATGAGGTCTTTACTCATGACGGGAGCCTGGGCGGCAACCACCGTCAGTTTAAGCAGAGCGTATTAAGAACTTCTTACCATTGACGTCTCATTCTGTGATAATTAAATTAAACGTCAAAGCATGGTCAAAGCGAAGAAGTAAGTAAGACGTCACTGCTATAACGATGACAGTAGGCCCCCTGTACTTATTAGTTCAAGTTCATTGGACACGGCCTTCTTATCATAACTTCATGGATAACCTACAAGCACAGTGAAAGATAACAGAGGTTCAGTTTCATGATCATTTCATAATACATTTCAAACAAATCTGTTTTCTTTCTCGTATATTAGTTTGGCAATAAAGTTTTTATTGCGAGACAAGGCCTCCGCGCGCCGCAATCACTGAGCAGTTAGAGATTTTTCAGGGTTCCCTTCGAAAGGGCTACTGGTTAGTAAGACCCTTTTTGTTTCGCATTCGCTTTGTAGGTGTAAGGTGTCAAAATTATAACTTGATGTGGTTTTCACGAATTATTCTTGTGTCGTCGAATCCGCCGCTTGGCGTTACGTGAAGTCACGATTCATCCGTATTTCAATATGGAAATGTCCCGTTATATCAGTTGTCAAATGAGGAGAGTCCTCTCTCATCTAACACGTGGATCTGAATCATCTTTCGGGTAAATAAGTTGCCTGTGTCTGTAGGCTGGACCGATTTTACTGATATTTAGATACGAAATTACATTAACTACCATAGGAGATCGAATTAAAAATAGTGTGATAAGAGGCAGTTACAAGTTGAAAAATGATGTGGTGACCAGAATTGAAATAAGTATGTTGAGATTTGGACATATCGAAAGGATGAGCGAAAGGCGATAGAAGTTTATAGAGCAAATGTGAGCGGAAGTGTCGGTAGAGGGCGTCCAAGGAAGAATTCATAGTATTTTCGAGAAAGCTCAAATGTCTATGAAGAGATACATGAATGTGGATGAAGTGAAAGAAGTATGTAAGTATCCTAGCATGTGACAAACGGTGGTATCTGCCTACCTCCATAGGATACAGGCGTGAGCATATGTATAAAAAATTGTAAAGCTGTCGAATTCGCGTGTACAGATTCCTTCCTTTAGAATATAAATCGTAATTGACCAGTATTTTCGTATCTGCAAGTAAAGTATACCAGCGGTTGGCTATTCATCCGTGGCGTTGCGTTATCAACAATTTGTTCAACCACCAACCAACGGTCAGTACTAACCTAACTGATCAATTAATTGGACCTCCAATTATAACGGTTTCCGTGTTCAATAAATTGATGTTTAAATAATTAAAAAATAATAATAATGTGATTGTTCAGTGTTAAGTAGTAAAATATTTCTGTCCTAAAATTCAAACGTCGTTCTATAAATTTTTTTATTAAAGAAAACTATATACCGGCCACTAATTAAATGAAAGTTGATTAAAAAAATGTCTGTCAGATTTGACAGTTGAGTAAATGTAAACAATAGGAAATTACACAGTTTTTATATTTTACGGATGTGTGTGTGATAAATTTGCGTAAGATGCACTTTAAAAAGACGTTCATTTTGTTTGACGAAGATTTCAATTTCAATGCGGACAACAGGAGCGAGAACCAACCTCTGTTACGGGATGACGATACGACAGATGATGATGACAACTGGCAAGTTTTTTTTTCATCCGCTGTAGAATTTGGGAGGTAGATCTAAAGTCATTCAGCATTTGAGGGTAATATTAGATTACATGTTCCTTGTGCTGTTAGTGTATACCATAATTTTTTTAATTTTTTAGTTATTTATTTTAAAAAATAAGTTAATTACGCAAATAGAGTCAAAAGATTTATCTTCAAGGGCTCGGTCATAAAAAGACTTATTTAAGACTTGTTGAGAGAATTTTAGGCATCATCTTAAAGCAATTTAATTTTAATCGTCTATTAGGTAACCCTAGTGTTATGAATGGGTCCGTGGGTCAAAGAATAAGTATTTCATGCAGGCACTATATTGGAACCACATTTGGTTAATTATTGCTGACAAATGCAGCTTTAGTCGCGCAGATAAATCATATGCATATGCCGTGCGATAAACATTATATTATTTACCGTTTTGACCAACTCGCTTGGAGCTGCTTCTCAATTATATGATTTTAGACTAAAATTAAAAAGAAAAATACCTGCTCAGAATTTATGTCGTGAGACAAGTTAGGGGATAATTACTCAAATCGCAATCGGGAATTGTTGCTCAAATGTTGTTATGACAGACAGACTTCGCCATCGATGAAGAAAGTTCCAATTACTTGGGTTAATTGATTGCTAATTCACAGCAACGTTAGCAATTCAGAAACTGAAACCTGACCCATCGGTGTTGATAAGGCGACCTCGGAACTACACTACACCCAGAACACTGAACTCCGATATATCTACGCACAATTATTGTTTATCAAATTGTATTATTACTCGGAGGAGCTCGTGGCCCAGTTTCTATTGCGCATATTATTCGATCAGCGAAGTTAAGCAACCCTAATCCTAGCCAGTAATTAGATGGGCGACCGCCCGAGTTCCCTCCGTGCCTCGCAGAGCACGCTAAGCCGTCTGTCCCGGTTGCCAATTTATCATCTTTGGCAATTGTAACAGGTCAGTCGGAGGCCTAAATATAGTCTAACAACTAGTTTAAAGGGGTTGCGAAGGTCAGATGGCAGTCGCTTCGTATAAAAATCAGGTGATCAGTCGCATCGGGTTGATCCAAATGCCGACCCCAACAATATATCAGATAAAGCCAGGGACGATGATGATTTATTAAATAAATCTTTGGGTTACCCGTTTTACTAAAATGCCTTTGCTTGCGGCGGCGTCTGGATGACGGGTTGTCCACTTCCCTCTATGATGGTTGAGGAGGTCAATGGCGGGCATTCACGTCATACTTGTGAACAGGTGCTGCTTGTGGGGGCTGGTCATCTCAAGCTGATGTACTAGATTTTTAATTATGTAAATTTTTATCGACGTTTGTGCATTGATACTTTGTCCATGAGCTTACGTTTCTTAAATTATTTATTTTGTATTCATGAAATTGTATAATATTTTTGAAAAGAGTAATAACTGAGTTTCTTGCCTGGTTCTTCTCAGTAAAAGCAACCTTCCGAACCTGGTGGTAGCATGTATAATCCTGTATAATTATGTCATTCTGACGAGTTGAAAGTACTTTGTAAAAAGTCTAATCGAATAATAATTTATTCTTACATACATATTCTCACGTCTGTAGCCCTCGAAATGTCATAACCAATACTTGGGGTTGAGCTCAATGCTCTGTGCCCCAACTATAGGTGCCTTCAAAATGAAAAATTAAAATGGTATTCCATGTTTCAAGAACCGGTAGGAAACTCAACTGGCATTATGTCAGATTTTACCACTGGACAAATAATTATTCATCATAATTCATATTAATTATTTACAACAATGAATATTGTATCAAAATGCATGCAGCACCAACAGTACTAAGCCTAAGGGTGTTTTTTTACAAAATAATTTGCAGGTGAAACTGCGAAGTTCTGCCAGTACTCTACATAATGATTGTGTCTGTATTGTCCCCAGGGCTCAAGCTCGGCCGAGCCAGCAGTTCAACGTTATCAGAAGGGTGTACCAACAAGATGCGCTCAACAAAGATGCCGACTACCAGATGCCAGACAAGCCATGTACGTTCTAAATATGTATTAATCAATAGCTTACCTCTATCATCTCATCTCAATCGTTACACTCTTGGCAGAGCGGTCGTGGTCGTAATGTCAGAATTGGTGGCTTGCTGAACAAAACGGCGCCATTCATTTCGGACTGCTGCTTTACGGGAGCATTCGTTAATAGTAGGAACACCCATCACAGCCTTAATCTGGTCCGTCCATCTCATTGGTGATCTGATGCTTACCTCTATATCCATCCTGAATTAGGTAAAATATTAATTGAAATCCGATGAGTTGTTTGAAAAATTAAAAATACGATGCTTAAAATAATACCTGTTTATAATAAAGATCAGTATACTTTACATAGGGTTAGCCAGTGCTCTGTGAACAAAGAGTGAAATAATGCTCAGTGCTTAGTGCGACTAATCTGAAAATCGCCCTCACAAGTCTTGGCGTTGACGTAAACGCAGATTTGTATAAACAGTGCCATCTGTCGACCCAAAGATGGCACTATATTGATCCAAAACAAATCTGCGTTTACGTCAGCGCCATGACTTGTGACGGCTATAAGAGAACTCGCACAATTCACTCTGGTTTTCCATTCTTCACGTTAAAATTTAACCATTGATGCAACATTATTACAAAAAATATTAAACTGTGTTTCAAGTAACCATGTTATCCAATATTATCAGTGGGCTACAGATGCAAGAAGGTTGTCAAGAGCTGTGGTGTCGGGGACTGCCTGCTCAACTCTATCCCCATCGTGCGGTGGCTGCCCAGGTACAACCCCAAACGGGACCTGGTTGGGGACATCGTTGCCGGGGCCACCACTGCCATCATGCATATACCCCAAGGTATGCAAACTTTATTGTTAAAATTATTAGTAAACTTTATTACTTACATGAAATCCAGAAAGTACCTTGTTTAGCTTCTATACTTGATGACATTTTAACACGTCCATGTATTTCTAAGGCATCAATATTTAGTTACAATCTTCTGTAAGGAGAAGGTACAGTCCCCAGTAGGGATGTTCGAAAATCCATCCCGATATCCCATACCTCTTATAATTGCAAATGCACTTTCCAAACTATAACTATAATAACACATGTCAATATTCCCGTTTCTTTAGGTATGGCGTACGCCCTGCTAGCAGAAGTGGCCCCAATAGTGGGGTTATACATGGCTTTCTTCCCGGTACTGATCTACGTGATATTTGGCACTTCACCACACGTGTCTATGGGCACCTTCGCGGTTGCCTGCCTAATGGCGGGGAAGGTATAAAATTGTCTCATAACATTAATCTTGAAATATTTCAAATACGTTTATTTTATTATCCTAAATTATTCTCACTGTGAATGTAAGTACTTATTCTTAAATATGGGGTACCCCTACGTGACCTGTTTGTTTTTTTCAGGTGGTAACACAACACGCACATATTGACCTTGGCAACAGTACAGATGCTATAACGCAAAGTTAGTACCAACTATAATATATATTTTAGAGTTTGAATAATCGAGTTAAAAATTTAAGGGAAAACTTCATATCCATGGTATATATATCACACCATCCATCGTCTCTTAGGTCTTACATACAGACCATTTGAAGTTTAGTGGTCACTGTAGCCCAAGGACTAGTAATACCGGATGTGTGTCGCGCGCGTTGCCGACCCTTATACCCTGGTCATATACATAGGCAACGAATAATTTAGACAATGGGCGGGCGAAGCTAGTTATTGATATGTGTATGCATATGTTTACAGACTTGGACGGGGCAGATGCAGTGACGTACACGCCAATGCAAGTGCTCAGCGTGGTCTGTCTTACGGTCGGCGTATTTCAGGTGAGAATATTATTCTAATAAGGCTGCAAGCAGAACCGTGTATAAAATGTAGTCCATAAGTAGTACCTTATGTAGTAAGACTGAGCAGTATCGAGCGCTCAGTTTAACATGAAGGCATTAAACGTCTTGAAACAGTGTGTGCATGTGTTGCCACGCCCTGAACAGCGGAAGATTTGCCTCGCGAGGAAGTCAGTATACCGTGTACATACATACATATACTCACGCCTGTATTCCCCGTAGGGGTAGGCAGAGGTGTTGTAATAACAACACCCACTTTTCACCGAAGATGATTAAGTGCCAACGTGACAGATGGTGAGTCTATCGAGTATACCGTGTATAATGTGTTTTTCCAATTCCACCCAGGTATTAATGTGGACATTACGGCTAGGCGCCGTGTCGACTCTACTCTCAGAGCCGCTGGTGTCTGGGTTCACGACCGCAGCTTCGTTCCACGTGCTGGCGTCACAGCTGAAAGACCTGTTCGGGGTCAAAATACCCAAGGGTCCATCCAACTATAAAGTCATATTTGTGAGTACAATGTCACTTTTAACTACTATACTGACTAATATACAAGTTCGCTGGACTTTTTTACAAAATTCCACATTAATAACGTGGATTTGAAGGGCCGCTACAGTGAATGTATAATTTGTATCCAATCTTTCTCTTTCTACAAGATGCCTCTCAGAGTTCCTTGTCGGTTCTTAATCTATTGTCGACGTTCATTGCTTTTACCACGGCTGCAAAAAAATAAGTCAAGTATCCACAATAGGACCGGCAGTTATGGAACCTTCTATGGATAATTCTGTTATTATCAGGTTTTAATAAACTTATTATGTTTCTCTTTAAATTTTCCGGGTCCATAGCTGCCGGTCCTCTATCAAGGTATTAAAGACAAGACCAAAAATAATAGCCCCATTCGAGAAATAAGACATTGGAAATACAATTGGTGGAAAATAATATTATATCTATTTGAAGCAGAGCTTTAATCAGTTGATGATCATCGAAATGAGTTAATGGTGATCAAAATGAGTTGATGATGATGATGTCCCCAGTCAGTATACAACGTGAGCATGAACCTGCCGGAGCTAAACTGGGTTGCGGTCACCATATCTACCATCACCTGTCTCATCATCGCACTCAACAACGAACTACTCAAGGTACTCACGTTACTTTACTCAATAATTTCTATCATTAAAATGTTTTTTTAATATTGTGACGGTATTCAGGGTCAAACCTAACATCCCTGTCAAGATGTCACTGATCTTGAAATTATTATTTTATCGGTTCCACCCGCGTTAGCATACTCTAAGTATTTAATTAAAAGTAGATTAAACTTTCATCCCCTATATTATCCCCTTGGGGGTATAATTAATCAAAATCCTTTCTTAGCGGATACCTACGTCATAACATCTACCTGCATACCAAATTTCAGCCCGATCCGTCCAGTGGTTTGAGCTGTGCGTTGATAGATCACTATGTCAGTCAGTATATTATGGAACGGAGGAAAACATCGTCAGGGAAACTACATGTTATGATTAGAAAAGTATGTGTAGTGTTTGTTAAGGGGGGAATGAACTCATCGTATGTCGCGTTGGCACTTCATCTCCAAATCCTGAAAAGTGGGTGTTGTTGTACCCATTACACCCTTGCTTCATGCTTGTTCCTTCGCACACATTAATATCGTAAATCCCTACTAATATTATAAATGAGAAAGTAACTCTGTCTGTCTGTTACGCTTTCCCGCTTAAACCTCTCAACCCATTTTGATGGAATTTGGCACAGACAATCTTTAGACCTCGAGAAAGGACATAGGTTATTTTTATTGCGAAAAAAGTATTATATAAAACTAAATCTACGCGGGTGAAACCGCGGGGCACAGCTGGGAGAATATTTAACACCTATCCTGATAGCTGAGAACATTTAAAAAAACGTCGTAGATTTAACGTACTTTATAAGAAGTCTAATCGACGATTTTGATTTCGTGCGACCTTTTCACTGCTTTCACAAACGTTTTCGTAAATTCCGCAGCCGTGGGTGAGCAAACGGAGTCGGTTGCCGGTCCCCATAGAGCTGCTGGCCGTGGTCATCGGCACGTTGGTCTCCAAGTTTGGCTACCTCAAAGAGAATTACGGCATCAGCCTGGTCGGCACCATACCTACTGGGTGACTACTTATTTAAAGCTAATTAAAAATCTAACTATTTCGAATAATGAAGGCCGTCCGTAACATAGAGCTGTCTGACTGGGGCTGAACCACCGAAATAATTGAGAAGAATTAATTTTCTGCAGTTAATACGGTGCTGTGTTCGGCGTGTGGTGCAGAATTTAGACATAGGTGTGTTTGAGTTGATGCCTGTTCGCAATCTGTCACTTGTCACGGTAGTCAAACATCTTCGGTAAAAACTATGTCGGAGCCGAAAGTTGGCCTCAGCACGGTCATCTAATCTATATAATTCTACTGTACGTGTGTGTGTCACTGAACACCGGACCGGCCGGACCCATTTGAATGTATTTTTTTGAATGTATGTGGCACCCTGTATGGTTTAGATTCACAAATGAGCTCGGTAGATGGCGTCGGTATACAGGACAACGTCTGTCGGGTCCGCTAATATATATCGATGTTTATCGGTGACCAAAGTTTGGTATAGTGCTGTTTTATAATGATAATGTTCCTGGTTGGGCAGTCTGCCGGTCCCGGAGGTGCCGCCGCTGGCGCTGGTGCCGCACGTGGCGGTGGACGCCTTCACCATCACCATGGTCACCTACACCATCTCCATGTCCATGGCGCTCATCTTCGCCGCCAAGGACAAGTACGAGATCGACGCCAACCAGGAACTACTGGCTCTTGTGAGAACTACATTTGATATACTAATTTAGAACTAAACTCTGTGAATTATTATGCTACACTTAACTAGGAATTAAGTTTATATTACACCGAACAGTAAGTCAATGAGGGTCATTCCATGTAGACCAAGACTAGACCAATTTCGGATGAACACTATGTCCGCCTCTTTTTAAATCTTTCCAACAAAGAGAGTCAGAGCTAGTTCTTATCCAAGAATTTCTTAGGCCATGATTTTGGGACGGGGGTCTTGGCACTGATGCATGGCCGTCGCGGTTGGTCAGGCCCCTCCCTACGATACCAGGCTGAACCCGGCTTTTACACTATGGGAGGGCGCGTTCGTGTTCCGACGTGCCCTCCCGTCCAAAAAATTTTATGTACGATATTCAGCTTTATCTGGCGACTCACCGCAAATGATCCAACACCGCCAAGGGTCCCAAGGGCTAGGCATCGGTCTGGTGGGCGGTCGGCACACAACACTACACGGATGGTATTTCAGCTGATGTACCGCACAATAGTCCACAAGTCACTGGTTCAGCGATTCTCCAGGGAGAAAGAAATCTCGGGAGAGGTCGGAACACGAACGCGCCCTCCCATAGTGTAAAAGCCGGGCTCAGCCTGGTATCGTAGGGAGGGGCCTGACAAGCCAGTCGTTGGGGGGGGGGGTCACGGCGAAGCATGTGAAGACATAATTCCCCACTTAGCGACCAAGAGGAACACCGTGGAGTTAAGTCCGATATAACACCTCCGCTGGTGTATACGTAGCGAATTATGCACGTTAAAAAAAAGGGCCTTGTTTGATAATAAAGGGAAATATGTTTTTAGATCTTAACATTCCCTTTCGTATATTTATGTAAGTATTCTATTTTAACAGGCAGTCTGTATATCAATGAAGGTTTTAATACATAGTATATATAATCCTTATTGTAATGGTATATTTGTCAGTGGCATAGCTAATTAATGTGATGTTGTTTCAGGGTGCCAGCAACGTGTTCGCGTCGTTCTTCGGCTGCGCACCGTTCTGCGCTAGTCTGTCCCGCTCGTACATACAGTACCAGGTAACTATAATACATCACAACCATTCACTTCGATGATGAATCGTGATCGATTGGAGACTGAGATTCGTTCGTAACGTATGTCACTTTGTCGAGGAGCGCAGGGACTATTTGGCTGCGAATATTTGCAAGCCCAATATAGGCTAGCTTTGAGTAGGGTAACTACAGGAATTATATTCTTTATAACCTGGGGCGAACAATAAAGTAGCCCACCATACCCCGCTACCTCGCATGTGTAACCTATACAACGATATATGTAAAGATCTGGACATATTCAATCTGAGCCTCAATAGTTATAAGCACCAACTGAACCTATTTGCTGTGCATGGTTATTATTGATGTACAAATTATTGAATGTCTTAGAATTAAACTATAATCATGTGTTATGTGTGAATTTGTATGTTGTTACTGTGCCAAATAAATAAATAAATAAGGTAGACAACGCGTGAGTGACACTTGGTGTTACAAGCATTCATAGGCTGCAGCTGCTTACCATCAGGCGGACTGCATATGTTGCTTGTCGCTTTAGAAGAATAGAAACAGAAAAAGGCTTTATTTTTTCATTTGAGGGACGAACTTCAAAAAGTAGTTGGAGCTGGACATACATATATGCTTGCGCCTGTATTCGCCGAAGGGGTAGACAGAGATGTTGTAATAACAACATCCACATTTCACCGAAGATAATTAAGTGCCAACTTGACAAATGGTGAGTCCATCGCCATCTCAGGCATTATACATACGTCTTTTTGAATTAATTCTCAGACATATGCAGGTTTCTTCACGATATTTTCCTTCACCGTAAAATCACTGCACATAAGTTTTTAGAAAAACTTATTGGCACAAGCCCCGCTGGGATTCGAACTTACTTCGCTTGCGTAGCAGGCGACTGCTCAAACCCCACGGCCAAAGGCTCATTGGAGCTGCTTTGTGAGAAATAAAAAAAATTGTAGTCATACTTTTTTTTGTTTCTTATAGTAAGCATATAAATGTTTTTTTTTTAATTTCTTTGCTTTAAAATACTGTTGTGTTTGCGTCTTAGGCGGGCAGCAAAACGGGTTTGACGTCAGTGATCAGCGCTCTGCTGATCCTGTGCGTGTTGCTGTGGATCGGGCCGTTCTTCGAGCAACTGCCGCGCTGTGTGCTCGCCGCCATCATCGTCGTCTCGCTCAAGGGCATGTTCATGCAGGTCAAGGAGCTCGCCAAGTCAGTACCCAACATCATCTCCCTGGCCCTATTCCTTACGTTGTTGGGGTCGGCACTTTATTCAACCCGCTGCGGCTCCATGATAGGCACATGAACCCGCCTCCTCCCATGCACTTTTATGCCTTTCGGCGTCAAGAGCGAAACGTTGTATCAACTCGCAGAACCGGTGTTACGGAGCGTAATCACGCTACACCGGTCCCCCGAGATGACACGACAAATATTTTTAGTCCCTTTTCTTTTCCATTCTACCCTTTTGGGGCTGGACGATAGGCACAATCAAATTATTGACTCCTTGTCCGTTATGTGCGCCTGGTACTTCGTGTACCATATCATAATCTCCCTGACCTTATACATGGGGTCGCCATTGGATTCAACCCCATGTTTTGATCACCTGATTTTAATACAAAGCGACTGACATCTGACCTTCGTAACCCCTTTTACAACGAAAATCTAATATCTAGATTTAACACTTGTCATACTTTCTTAGGCCTCCGACTGACCTGTAATGATTACCAAAGATGTTAAATTGGCAACCGGGACCGACGAATTAACGTGCTCTCCGAGGTACGGAGGGAACTCGGGCAGTCACCCATCCAACTAGTGGCTTGGGTTAGGGTAGCTTCGCTGATTGAATGATATGCGCAATAGCAACTGTGCCAGGAGCTAGGCGGCCATAGGTCGTGAAGGGACCTGTACTTTTATTTGCGAAAAATATGGGTTAAAGCGAAATAGCCCAAGAAACTACGCTCTACGCAGGCAAAACTACGGTGCACAGCTAACTTAAGCTTTAATTGGTATCGTGTTGTGTCAGGTTCTGGGGTCTGAGCAAGTTGGACGCCATGGTGTGGCTGGTCACCTTCCTCGTCACCATGCTGATCAACATCGACATCGGGTGAGAACAAGTCACTTGCAATGCTCCAATTTATTAATGTTGCTTTAATTAATGAAACCTGCATTTGTCTGCGAGATATTTCAAAGATATTTATAAAGAAATATAAGAAGCCGTGGTGGCCTTGGGGTTAGAGTACGCAAGCGACGCAAGTTCGAATCCCAGCGGGGCCTATACCAATGAGTTTTTCTAAAAACTTTATGTGCAGTTATTTCACACCACGTGCTTTACGGTGAAGGAAAACATCGTGAGGAAACTTGCTTATGTCTGAGAAGTAATTCAAAGACGTATGTATAGTGTCTGAGACGGCGATGGACTCACCCTCTGTCACGTTGGCACTTGATCATATTGGGTGAAATGTGGATGTTGTTACAACACCTCAGCATACCCCTTCAGGGATCCTTCTAGGATAGCGTGAGCATAACTTTTACAAATGTATAGTGCCTGAGACGGCGATATACTCGCCATACAGTTGGCATCTTCCGTGAAAAGTGGGTGTTGTTATTACAACACCTCTGCCTATACCCTTCGGGGAATACAGGCGTGAATTTAAAGTCTGTATAGTGTTGAATAAATTACTTATTGTGTGTAAGCGGCCTTAGAGTTGTGTTTAATGTACCTCTTCCCTCATAGATGGCTCAATGGCTGGCATTCACGTCATACTTGTGAACAGGTGCTGGTCATCTCAAGCTACGCATGTAGTTATAAGTAGATGTACTAGATTTTTAGTTATGTTAATTTTTATCGACATTTGTGCATTGGAACATTGTCCATGAGCTTAAGTATCTTAAATTATTTATTTTGTATTCTTTAAATTGTATAATGTTTTTGAAAAGAGTAATTACTGAGTTTCTTGCCAGGTTCTTCTCAGTAAAAGCAACCTTCCGAACCTGGCGGTAGCATGTATAATCCTGTATAATTATGTAATTCTGACGATTAGAAAGTACTTTGTAAAAAGTCTAATCGAATAAAGATATTTTTGTCTTTGACTTAGATTGTGTGCTGGTCTGCTAGCAAGCGTGGCAGCGCTGTTCTGTCGCTCACAGAAGCCGTACACCTGCCTCCTGGGGCGAGTGCTCGACACTGACCTGTATTTGGACACCAAGAGGTATCGAGCTGTAAGTATGCGTTAGTTTTTTTTACAAGATTTTATTTTACTTGCAATGTATGTATGTTTGTTTGGATGGAATCTTGAAACAGAATTTAAATTAGTTCTCTTTAACCGGTTAGACTGACATTTGCATTGATAAAGCATGCTTACCCACGTGACGTCATTCTAATTCTAATATGGTGGATCATCCAAAATGGCGGACTAGTTATGTTTTCCACACTATCACATTACGGGTATCAAATTAAAGGGTTTGCTTAGGGGAACGCGAAAACTTGTTTTTAAAAAGTGTTTTTTTCACCATTTCTTAATGTTTTTTATATTTATCAAGTGTGGTGTGAAAGAGTAGAGCGGAGTGGAATGGCGCCCTCATCACAGTACTATTACCATTTGCCTCCATGCGTTCCACTCTTTTTGACCTTAAGCCCTATGAAACAAGTTTACATATGTTAAAAAGAATGAACTTTTGATAGATTGTATGTAGGTAGATTCGTTTGTGCATCTTTGACATTTGATTTTATCTGTCAACGATCACGGGAGCGCCCTGGTTTTAGCGACTATAGGCTGCGGTAACCACTTACCATGGGACGTATGATTGTTTGCCACTTAAATGGTCTATTAAAAACAGTTTTTTTACTCTCTATATTAGAAATAAAACCACAACGAATTAAGGCAAAAACATTTTTATTGAAAGAGAAAACAGGCCCGGACATTTTATTCAAACGAAGTCACTTTTAAATTGGTACTAGCTAGTCGGTCATGATGAGCCCCCGGCTGGCCATATCCAAGTCACGGTCGTGATGGACGACCATTATCAAAAACTGGGCGTAGCTCATCAACGCTATGTTGATTACGAAGAATATAATCCATTCAGTGTAGTCCACGACGCTCACTTGGTACCGCGATGAGTAGGGGAACCATTTACAACAGTACAATTTCATCCTGATATTGCGTAATGAGTTTGAGAATATCTTAAGGTAGCCTTTTCGTCGGCGTCCGTGTAACGTGTGGATCATTGAAACGATTAGGATGTACACCAGTGTGTATGGTTTCATGTTTTTTTGGTTTACGGACACATTTTACGGATTTTTGTTGCTTGTCAATGTCATGTTGACAGACTCGTGTGTTGACGGGTGACGAGTCAACCAGACTGTGGAGGAATAAGTATTGAGGTTCCCATCGCCATTAAATAAATAAAGGAAAGGAAAGTATTGAGGTTGGTCTGATAAAGTCGCGACTTCGGGAGGGATGGGATGGGTTGGGTTCCTCCACATATTTTAACAATTTACAAGATTTATGTTCTCAACAATCACTTGACATTGGTGGAATAGTTGTACGCTCATCGCCATTAAATCAATAAAATAAATAAATTATTGAGGTTTGATTTATTTTTAACTAGCTGTGCCCCGCGGTTCCGCGTGGATTTAGTTTCATGCTTTATTTCGCGGAACCCTAATATGTTTTCTAAATAAAATATGTCATACTTTCATATGCGTTTAGTGAAAAGCTATTATTTTGGAATTACTAAAATTTTAGTTACCTGTATAGATTTTGTACGTTCTATGTCGAAACAGATTATGACACAGTGCTATATAACATATCTTCCTGTGAACACTATGATTATGAAATAAAATTGATTTTATATAAATCTATTATTACTACCACATAAATTAACATAGTATATAAAGTTTTTTCAACTAACAATATTTTCTATTTTACTTTTATAACTGTTTAAAAGATTTCAAACATTTTAGCAGTAAAAAGGCAAAGCGAATTTTCAATGATAGCATATCCATACAAACTCTAGCTACAAATCAAATTTAAAATATATTTTCTTTATAAGAAACTCTTAATGTAACGAATGGCTTCATCAAATATTTATTTTCATGTCAATTGTACGTAATTCCTATAGAACTACACCGAGTCTTTATCTTCTATCTAACTGCACAAAGTATAGATCCCGTCACGAATTTTAAGCGCGGGATATGTGCGCATATGTTCGAGCTCGCAACAAGACCCAAAAAAATTACTACTGCCCTTTCAAGGACAGCCCTCAATACCCTGTACCTGTAACTATCTGTTATCTAATCCCACAGGCAGAGGAAATACGCGGCATAAAGATTTTCCACTACTGCGGGGGGTTGAACTTCGCCAGTAAGAACCTGTTCCGAGCTACCCTGTTCAGGAAGATTGGCTACCTGAAGCCGGCCGTCGAGGACATTGATGAAGACCACAACCTCAGCAAGACTGACTCCTACGAATGGGATCCTACTATCAGTCGCAGAGTGAGTCCTTTACGTCAAGAAAAAAATTAATAGCATACATATGCTCACGCCTGTATTCCCTGAAGGGGTAGGCAGAGGTGTTGTAATCACAACTCACTTTTCACCGAAGATGGCTAAGTGCCAACGTGACAGATGGTGAGTCCATCGCCGTCTCAGACACTTTACATACGTCATTGAATTACTTCTCAGAAATATGCAGGTTTCCTCACGATGTTTTCCTTCACCGTAAAGCACGTACAGCACACTGTACATAAGTTTTTTAGAAAAACTCATTGGTACAGGGCCCGCTGGGATTCGAACTTGCGTCGCTTGCGTAGCAGACGACTGCTCAAACCTCAAGGCCACCACATACATTCCGTTCGGGAAAATACCTCGATGTTATTTAATGCTAATTAGATTTGTGATATAAATACATCACAAACTACCCGAATTATTTCAGCAAGGTAGTGGGAGTGAATTCGTTAACTCGTTCGAAGTGACCTATATAAATGTGTTTGTTCCTAGGTGCAATGTGTGATAATCGATGCGACGGCTCTGTCCTACGTGGACGCGCCAGGAATCAAGAGCCTGGTTGCTGTGCAGCGCGAGCTGGTCTCCAGCAACATCACTGTACTGCTAGCCGGCGCTAACGGTCAGTAACGATTGTACATTAATTGCTGTATCCAACGGCGACAAAATATGTTAATTATTATAAAGCTTTCCTGTAAAAAGTCCTTATTGTACTAGCAAGAAGCCGTAGCGGCCGAAAGGATTTGAATTTGCATCTGCAGGTAAGAGACAGCAGGAGATGCAAGCTCTTATCCCAATGGTCATCTCAAGCTACACAATTATTCGTAGTACTTATTTTTAGTTTTAAATTTTTTATATCGACTTTTGTGCACTGGAACTGTGTCCATGGGCTTATATATATTTTTTATGATTTATATTGTATTACTCAAAGCTGTAAAATATTTTTTTTAAAAGAGTAATTACTGAGTTTCTTGCCAGGTTCTTCTCAGTAAAAGCAAACTTCCGAACCTGGCGGTAGCATGTATAATCCTATGTAATCGTGTCTTCTGACGATTTGAAAGTACTTTGTAAAAAGTCTAATCGAATATAGATATTTTTTAATTGAATTGAATATAATGCACTTGTTGCATGAAGATGCATCTTACTTATGAAAATATTTTCCAAACGCAGGCCCAGTGCTCGAAATGATCGAGAGATTCAACAAGCTCGAAGCAGACCAGCTCCAACTGGACACCTTCCCCACAGTCCACGATGCTGTTGTCTACTACAACGTTTCAGAGGCCAGGAAACACCAGATACCCATCACTGTGACGTCATGAGACGCACTACCTCTGTTAGTAATACTACCCTTGTTGTATAAAAACATACTTAAGAATCAGATGATAATTATATCGAGACCCACAAACTCTGTTGTACTAAGTACAAAAGTTAACATTATATGTGATATTTTAAAATCAGTAAATGATGCAGATGGGCACTACCCTAGTTAGCAGTCCTAATACTTATACTACCCTTTGTAGAAATATCTACTTAATGTTAATTCAGGTTACAATAACGACTGCTTACTGATTTTGCTAGAATAGTTAATGACGCTACCCTGATTAAAAGTTACTCCCTTATGACTTAATCACAGAGCTTGAGAATACTAGTTAAGGAACCCAATTATTATAAAACCTAGCGAATATAGCTACGAGAATCACCATTTGTATTGGGACATTATTCCTGAAATAATGTATAAGATACTACCCAAACAGGAACTGCCCTTCGTAGAAATATGTGTCACTAGCTTTTACCCGCGGCTTCGCTGGCAATATTTTTTTTTGATCTGGTAATTTGTTTTCGCTTGAAAGTGTTACAAACAACCTTACTTTCACATTAATAATACTAGTAGGATGTAATAACCAACGTGAACAGATACAGAAGTCCAAGAACCCTGAGTTACGAAAGATATATTTTTAATTTATAAATTAATAGACTATTTTATTGCTGTGTAGAGTAATTGAATATTTCATTTAGTTATGTTAAATTTTCAGCAACTTCGAGAATATATTTTTCTTGATAATGATTTTAATGTAAATGTACATGTTTTTTTGACGTCTGTATGTCGTTATGGGTATTTTAATGGAAACGGTTTTCAGTAATGATTCAAACGTTTTGATAATCATTTTTAGAAGTCGTGAACTAGACAATAATACTGTAGGGGACAATTATGAAGAACTTAAAAATATTGATTCAAAAGCATATTTTTACATGTTTTATAACATATTAGTGTATGAAGTATAATGTTACTAAATTGATTCTCAATCAATACTTACGTAACTTTAAAAAAATATATATACCTACGTTTATAATGATAATGATTAGCATGTTTGTAATGATAAATACAACCTAAGATAATGCCCTTCCGTTCACTGTGTTAACATCAATCATACACACTGCAAAGCCTTTTATGAATTTGCATAAATGGATGCTGATAAGCAATAATGTGTCAACCCACAAAAAGTCAAATTCAAAGGTTTTGATATATTTTGATAATGCATCACGTATTTAACATTCTAAAAAAGTGTTTCAAGTCATCTGAAACATAAAAGTACGTAAAAAATGGATTTATGTCATAAAACAAATCTTAAATCACGTATACAATCATCTTAAGACGCCATTTTCTCAAAACCAAGTTTATGCGGGTTGACACATTATTGCTTATCTGCATCCAAATATTGTTGCTAAAATACTGAGGAGTCTATGGACAAGGCATATATATTATTTTACATATTAAAAAATCCATTCATATCCTTCATCGGGGAATACAGGTGTGAATTGAAATATACTTCATTTGAAACTGAATTGACTTGCATTACATTATATACAAGTCATTTAATATACGGAGTACTTATTTGTACTTAAACATTACTTAAATATTGGTTAGGTTAGTTATTGTTAATGCATTGTAAAATTTCTGTGACATAGTAAGCTATAGTGTTAGTTTTGGACACACAGGCGTTAATTCTCATTTTATTTGACACAATTGAAATTTTCATTATACTTTTGACGTGCCTCATTGGACGTAAGTGATATTTACACTCATTTGACTAGACCCAAGTGACCGTCACTTTTGTCTTTCATAAAAACCTTGTCCTGACAAATTATCACAAACAAAATATCTTCTAATGGGCAGCTGTTCCGAAGTGATGCACGAACATACATACATCAATTGTTTTTTTTATATCATGATGTATCATGAAAATGTACTCAACATTGTGAAGGAAAACAAAATACTTTGGAGAACAATCCAAAATCGAAGGGGAAAGATGATTGGGCACCTTGTGCGACATGACACCTTCCTTAAAAACATAATAGAAGGGAAGAGAGGGAGAGGAAGACCATGGCTAACATATATGAGACAAGTTTAGGAAAAGGTGTCTGACATGACGTATAGGGAGGTCAAAAAGATGGCACTGGACAGAGACAAGTGGAAAGAAATGCATCGGTTACACCGACAATGATGTATACGTACATGTTTTTTTATTTAAATCAATTATTCTTTATGAAATTAGACGTATGTTTTCAGCGACACCCGTATAATAAATCAGTTAATATGCTCTCACGGGTTTGCTTTGCCCGTAATTGATGCAGTTCCAAACATGTGTATTAATAATGTACATAAAAGCTATGTTTAAGACAGTTGTGATATTTAGTACCTAGTTCCCTGTACTTATATTTCGGTTACTATAAGAAGACTTCCGACTCGTAGTTTGTCAGTTCTCTTATATTGACCGGACTATAGTTGTATCAAATACAATTAAAATGGTTATATTTTACTTGCGTTTTTTTTCTGTTCGCTCCGTTTGGTGGAGGCTGAGGTCACAGATCATAATGCTTGGTTTTTGATTAAATCAATAAGCTTTTTTTAAAAGATAAAACATAGACAAATAGAATTTGGTAAGTAAAGCGACAAAACCGTTATGCCTATTTGAAAATTAGTGTGTCCGTCGACCTAAAAAAAAAATACATATTTGCTGTATGTTATTTGTACCCTGTGAAGGAGTACTTCAGAGAATTCAAACTCTGCAGGAAACTTCATAGCGTACTAGAAGTTTATGGCGATCGTTGAATGAGGGTAATTTAAACATTGTATAGTTTGTTAACATAACAGTTTTTATTCATGAAAAAAGTATATGTTTAAATTCTAACTTCTTAAAAATGGTAAAGCAAAATACGAATGCAAGGCGGCTGTACCGCAAAGACAAGGGAAGGAAAAATTCGAAGCATGAGGTAGGATCACGAGTTCAGTTGGAAGAGTAACTGCACGATTTGCAGAGGTCGTGGGTCCCGCATCGTGTTCTTTACCCTTTAAAAGAATTTGTTTACATTATTTTAATTACTCTGAATCGGAAGAAAAAGTTCTAGAGTGGAGACGAGACACGGCTTAGGCCTTCAACCAGCTGGAGTTGCTGGTAAGGGCTGGAAATACAGGCATTTGATCGGTTCGAACTTTATGGGAATGGTCTACGTTGAACAATAACCATCGGCTTAAATTATATTTAATAAAATACACAATATGCTCACGCCATCCCAGAAGGATCCCCGAAGGGGTAAGCAAAGCTATTGGACGACAACATCCACATTTATATACCGAATATGATTAAGTGTCAAAGTGACAGATGGCGAGTCCATCGCCGTGTCAAGCACTATACATATCTTTAATTACTTCTCAGACATATGTAGGATTCCACACGATGTTTTTCTTCATCGTAAAGCTCATGGTCTGAACTCATGCATTTAGGATTTTAGATAAACTCATTGGTACCGACCTCTGACATTCAACAAAAACGACTGCTCAAAATCGTAGTTTTAGTACCTACATACCAAAGTTTTTTATGTTATCATTAATTTAACAAATATTAAAACGGATACGATCCATTAATTAATCATTGCAATCTCTGTAATCCTCGATAACATTATAATATAATCCTATATTATAATTATATTAGTTTGTGGCATCGAGTGTCACATCCTCTCTAAGCCTGTGCAATGGCGGTCGTGCAGGTCCTAGCTTTTGCAGCCCTTTTGGGATTGGCCCAGGTGAGCTTACCATAATGAAATTATAGAAGGTAGCCGCAAAATTTAAATAAATACGGTTACTTTCATCAGGTTTATGAGCTGCGAAAGCCGAAGCAGATGCTATCTGGAATAAAGAGAGGATTAATTTTTTAATTAGTTTTATGTTAATAGGCCGGCCCAGCTCAGATCTTCCAGGAAGCCATCATCGAAGACCTCCGCAGCGGTAAGTTCCAGCACAGTAACTATCTAACGTAAATTTAATTGTTTATTTATTTCATATACATAATCCTCGCAACAGTATCTAAAGTTGCTTACCATCAGCTAGCAGCGAGCGTGTGGTTGGTGGGTGGCCAGCGGTGGACGAGCAGATCCCGTACCAGATCTCCCTGCGCATGGTGAGCGACGCCGGCGCCGTGTCCTCCTGCGGAGGGTCTATCATTGACCACAACTGGGTACTTACTGCTGCCCACTGCGTTGCCAAGTACGTACTCGTAATCCAGCTAAGAGGCCCAGGGAATTCAGGACTAGGAAAGTAGGAGATGTAAAGAGGCCTAGAAGGCTAAATTCAGAAGCCTTGTGACACCAACGTTTCAGGCATTTTTAATGAATTTAATTAGAAGACCCAACATTATTGGAATGAGGACAGATGAATGATGAGATGCTAACGTGACAGATGATTTTCTTCATCACGGCCTGACATAATGTTCTGAAGTAATTACATAACATTTTGGATATTATATAATATAGATACTATTATAGAACATATTACGGTCTTACCTCCGTTCTTAGTCTCTGTGATGAACTAGAATAGCTGTCGAAACATTGGTCACACATCAAATAAAAGAAAGGGCAAAAGCGCGGAATGATCCCAATATTGTTATGTTCTTCAGATATAGTATCATGAATACTTACCGCGTTAGTTTTAAAAATGTTGTATCTGTTCAGCCGTGGAACGTTCGTGGTGCGCCTGGGGCTGACCAACCTGACCCGGCCGGAGTACATGGTGGAGGCGTCGCGCAAGTTCATCCACCCGCTGTACGACGAGATCCGCGCCGGAGTGCAGACTGACGATATCGCCCTATTAGGACTCGACAACTACATCACCTATGGACGTGAGTAGATTGATGATGGAATGGTTATCATGGGTGAGGTCTCTTCTGTTACCTGATGATGTGAAGATAGTATGTAACTTCAGATAAGTCTGCTCTTCTCTGTCCTTATAGTGGAAGATTCGGCCTACTTGTAAAAGATTTAATATTTGGCATACTTTGGTCAAGCGAAACCAGCTGCATGTTCGATTGCCGCAGTTCCTAAAACAATTTCCTATAGGTGCACTCATGAGTATTTTCGATGAGCGCTCACAACTCCCGACGGTATTTTAAATTTTGTACCTGTGTGCAAAAACTGTGTGTGGGTAATTTTGACAAAATTTTAAGAAATCTAGAAATTTTCTTTTGTCCTCACAGCGACCATCCAGCCGTGCCGTCTGCAGAGCCGCGAGCAGAAAAACTTCGAATATGACGGCAAGCTGCTCATTGTCAGCGGATACGGCCGCACTGACGACACCTGGAACGGTACAAAGCTTTAATTATTTGTAATACAACATTATAATATTATGTAATGAGTGCCAAGACAAGTACATTGTCATTGACAGAGAAAACCATCAAAACATGGGTTCATATGCTTCCGAGTCTGTAAACAAAACGATCAACACTCACACTCCACACTATCTTAAATGCCCTGAGTAACTAAGCACTAAGGAATAGGCCTACAGGCTATACAAACGCCACCTTGCCTTGCATACATTAAGGGCAATATAGGTACCTAAGTAGGAGGCATTTCGCAATCCTCGTTGTATTTTTTTCAGATGTTAGTATTACAGATTCACAGAAATTGAATACCCACAGAGCGATGACCCGTAAATATTTTTTTATTAAAATATCAATTGTATAATAAGCTCTGGACGTATATATTATATTATACTGTATTATACAACACAAATAACACAATAATAATTAAGTAATTAAGTACTTTAGCAAGATAATTGCAGGTATCGGACTTAGTGATCTAATCTGGTATTTATTAATTACGTTTTATCTCTACAATGTACAGTAGATATTGTTGAAAAATTGTTCTTCAACCACATAATTAGATCTACTTAATTTTTTTATTGACTTTTGTTTATTAACCCAGTAAAGCCTGCCTAGGGTGTTCATGTTGACACGTAAATTTGTGGTTAAATTGTGATTAATATATGAAATTATGGAAGTATATAAATCATGCCATTGCTTATAATTAGGTCGAAAAATAAGTTAAAATAGAAAAAAAATGTTACTTTGTTATTCTACTCATCGCCAGGTGGCACCACCTCCGAGATTTTACTGTGGACGCTGCAGCGTGGCGTGAGCAACGAAGAGTGCTTGCGCTGGTACCCCAACAGTCAGGTCATCAAGGAGGAGACCATCTGCGCTGGCTACTACAACGAGAGCTCGCAGTCCTCCTGCCAGGTCGGTTTGAATAATTGTATCCTCGGTGTTTGTTTGCTGGGAACAGTATCAACCAGTCTGAAGTTGAAATACTAGCCCTTTTTTGATATGTGAGTGGTATAAAAACATTTTTTTACCTATATTTGTGTTGCAAGGTAGGTTGGTAGATAGTTTTTAGTTGGAATATTATAAATAATAATTTTTTGTGTTAAATAGATTTGATACCTTGTGAAATTGTCATAACAATAATAAATGTAATATCCAGGGTGACAGCGGTGGTCCCCTAACCATCACGGACGTGGATGGCAAGCCCACCATGGTGGGAGTTGTCAGTTTCGGCTCCAGCGCCGGGTGCAACTCTCCTTTCCCCTCAGGTTGGAAAACTTACATCTAATCTAAATAAATAAATTATAGTTAACAAAAGCAAACACCATTAGATCACCATAGTAAAAGGTCTGCTAAAATACAGCCATCTATTGCCGAATAGTGGAACTAATTGCGTTTTACAGCGCCATCTAGTGTCGAATAAAGTAACTACTATTTCATGTAGTTTGCCGTACTCGCTGATTACATAGTATAGCTACCCGACATTAGATGGCGCTAAAACGAACTAACATTAGTCTCGTTGGACTTATTAATGACTTAGTACAGCAGCTCGACGCTAGATGACGCTAAGTTATAATTTGTCAAATACTCCTGATATTATGTCCATCTAGTGTTGAATAGCAAAATTATTATATACTATTTACCACGCCGTCTAGTGCCGTATAATTGAACTAGTAACACATGTGCTTTTTGTTGACAAAATTGTTACGCTCTTCAACACTAGATGACGCTTTTAATTTTTATGAGTTTCCTATGCAACAAACGGCTCTGATGAAGAGTATAAAAAAAAGAACTTACTAATGTTATCATATTTTTGATTTATAAATATATTTTCTCAGGCTACGTACGCCCCGGCCACTACCATGACTGGTACATCGAGGTGACGGGCATTGACTTCGACTGGAAATTGGAAGATCTGCCTGAAGAGCCTGAAGAACCAGTCCCCGAATACTCTCCGTTTGAGAAAGTTATTGTTGTCGAGTAACTTTTGGAAAATAAATCAGCAATGTTTCTGTAAATAAATGTTCTTTAACTAAACTATTTGTTTTAAACTCCAAAATTATAAGATATTTGAGTGACTAAATTTACTCAACTCAAAAACCTATGAAAAGTTGTCTGAATCCTATGTAATAAATTAGCTTTCTCCAACGTTCTGATATGCTAGTGCTTATCAATTCTTTAAAACTTGGATTTGTTTTATTTACCGCACTACACTCATAATGACTCATCTTGACCGCTTCATTATCCGACTAGGGGTCAAAGTGGTCGCCATGGCCGAAATCGGTCGGAACAATAATCATCATCACACTCATAATCTGTTACATTCTTAATAACACAACCCACTTCACTTGTGAGATTATTCTTAACTATTTTAATAACGCCGTTACGGCACTTGTATGTACTACTACTACTATAAGATTCAATTTGTATTTCTCAGTTAAGCGAAAATGTATTCCTTTGAGAAATAAATATCTTTAATTATAAAACGAACAGCTATTGAATAACAACAGTCTCCCTTAATGTTCTCTCGCCAATTTAACTTGTTAAAGGTTGCCAAACTGACTCGACTGTACGAAGTAACCGCCTCCTTTAGCGTTATGTTAGCCTGGTACTTTTCAGGTGTATTAAAAGTAGGTCAATTGACTTTATTCTCTGAAACAGCCTCCTCTAACGTTCTGCTATCCTAGTATTTTTCTATGCTTTTCAATGTTTTTCAAACTTACTATAAAATAAAACAGTCTCCTTTCTTGTTCTGCCACACTAGTAATTCAACTTGTTAAAGGGCCTAATTTGATTCGACTGTGTGAAACAACTGCCTCCTTTGGCGTTATGTTAGCCTGGTACTTTTCTGTTACTATTAAAAGTGGGTCAATAACTCTTGAAACAACTTCCTGTAACACTCTGGTATCCTAGTACTTTTCAACTCATGCATCTAGCAGCGTCTTTTCAACTTCATACTGAACACAACACAATAATTATTTGCTCGTGGTCCGAGAGTAGCTTCATCTATAATTTCGTAATTATAGTGGCACTATTTTTTTGAGGCTACTCCCGACCCTGGATTCCACCTTGTGCACGGTTGACGAGCACTATCAAACTATATTAATAACTTATGAACATTTATTATTCATTCCACATACAAAATGGCAGATACATCAGAGTATACAATTGATTATCATGTTTATGAATTATTGCTAATATGTTAACATCAAACTATACTATGACTTCAGATTTCCCTCGTCTCTGTGCGGACAGATTACACACTATTGGTATAAGTTAACTTACATAATATTATAGAATGACATAAGTACACAATATTAAATGGAATACAAACAATCGCAATAAATGCAACAGCTACGATACAGGAATAGTTTTAACTTTAAAATTGAAATATTTACCATTACGTATAGTGTAAGATCCATGCTCGTGTAAATAGAAAAACCAACAAAAATTTACAAATTCGAAATAACTCATATTATTACTTACATTATCTAAATTTAAATTAACCCAATAACAACAATTGGTAATGTACCAACGAAAACACGAATTAAACATCACAAAATCATTATAAACACATTTCATGCATCTCTTCATACATATAAAACAGAATCACTCATAGACAAATAACGCTGCTCAGCGCAGTGGCAATTCTAGTAACCTAGGGTGAAAAGGGGTGTTTGTATAGTAGTAACATTATTGATTGTTAAAAAAATCTTAGAAGTGTTGGTATCACCAAAGATTAATAAAAAATAATCACATTCTAAAAGGAGGAATGAAGATACAACAATAGTCAGAGTAACATATTGTATGAGTACCTGCAGGGCACAGGTATATCAAACGAGCCCAGTCCATCACCACCACAAGTCTATCTATCAGCTGCCTCGCAGGTCTCCACCACGGGGGTGTAATTACCAAACGCTTTGGACAGTATATCTCGACAGTACTCCTTCTCTTCAATGAATCTGTCTGAGACTAGGTCTGGGTGCTTCAAGTGCTCCTCTAGGACGGTCTTGAGGTCAACAGCCGGGTCTCTGCACTGGGCCAGCACCGTGGGGTCCAGCTCCTCGAGCAGGGAGGACAGGACGCTCAGGAGGAGCTCCGACGTCTCATCGCGACCTTGCTTGAGCTGACCCGCTATGATCTTGACAATGTTCTGTTTTATGAATTGTTCTGTAATCATAAATAAATCATAAATCAATACATATGGACCTCGATATGAGTACATTTACAAATTATAAAAATATTATTAGGGATTAGTTTTCGCCTGCAGTTTCGCCTGCGTGGCATTTCACATGCAAAATTTCAACGCCCACTCAATCAATTTTGAAAAACTTCTCGAAGTGGATGTCTTTATCATATTATGAAGAATAAGTGTGAGACTTCAATTTTATAGCCATAGCATTGATACATCAGGCAATCACTTTTGTCTATATATAGTTGAAAATGTTAATGATATATAACTGGCAAAATGTGTAACCTCGTGCGTCAGGGTAGTGTTGTGCGAGGTACCGCACGAGGAAGGCGGCCTTGGCCCGCGCGGCCCGCTCGGGCGCCGCCAGCAGCGCGCCCAGCGGCCCGCAGCCGCCCGCCGCGCACAGCTGCTCGCACGACGGGGAGAACTCGCGGGTGCAACCTGACCACCACATACATACAATTAATCAACGTGGTAAGCACTTACAATCTTTGTATAGTGTAATTTTTTGTATATCTGACTTATGAAAATACTTTGTATACAACTTTTTTGTATAAAAGTTAATAAAAAAATATTCCTGCTTTTACTGAAAACATACATACAGGTTTAAATTCTTTGTAAGAGAAACTGTATATAAGACCACTGCAAAGAAGTATGTAAGTAAAGTCACCATTGGGAGCATGGATCCAGTGTTCAAGTTAAAGATTTAAAGAACCTTTGTGATCTTTAACACAGATAACCATTTTCTTAAAAGATAATGCAGTAGCCAGTTTCCCCGACACCCCTTACAAATGTCAACATCAAACAGAGTACAAATAACTTACAAGAGATAGCATATAGACACTTGGCCAGAGCTAAGCCCCTCTCTGACGGCAGCAGGCTGATCAGTATCCTCAGCAGACCACACTCCAGGGCCTTAGCCTGACAGAATGGGTTGTTCTGACACAGCTCGGCCAGGATGCCGCTCGCATGTGCTCGTACCAACTCATTCTCGCTGCCGTAGCATATTGGGAATATCGCGAAACCACCAATTTTGTAGAAATCTGCAATCAAATAGAACATAATTTGATGAACATTGTCATCAAACTATTACGTATTTATTTATACAAATTGGCCGACTTCATGTCATAGGTATGTTCTACAGTTAACCATTGTTGTATATTTAACAGCTAGTAATGCTATTATAACCAGGGATGGATGGTCCAGAAGGGGGATGAGTCAACTGTCTAGGGGACCCAATATTATGTGAACAAATTATGAAAATGGTTATGGAAAGCAGCTGAGAGAACCACATTGTCTATCGGTCCTGATAGGGTTAATTTGGCCCCGTGTGTAACACAGCTATTGGTTTGCCAAATTAATAAAAAATATAAATACCATTAGCAACATCAATATCATCAATAAACTCGAGAAGTGTATTGAAAGCAGCCTCCACATCCTCGGGCAGAGGGTCCTCGTACAGGATGCGCCTCATCCTCTCCACGTCAGTGAGGGTCCTCAACGAGGCCTCCAGTATGTGCGCCATGTCCACTGTCAGGCTCCGGAGAGCTTCCTCTAGGAATCTGCGACGCTGAAATGTGATGATATGTCTGGATATAGACGCTAATATAATACAGAGGATGTAATAAGTAATGAATAAACTCAAAATCCAATGGACACATTTTTTTAATTATTACACTTTGAATACTACATTAACATGAGTAGCATATGGTATATTATTAATCCTATGTGGATAAATCTGTGAAGTACCACTAGTCATATAGCTAGAACCTGCATTGAGATGTAAGCATAAACAATAAGTAGGAAGGATAAGTACATACCCATAGACTCACACACAACACGAGTGTATTCAATTATCACATATATCACAAATGGTAAGCACTTATTTGCTTATATGGAATGCACGCACTGCTGCTTGTATCTTTATAAATATTCTTAGTATGTTTAATTCATAGGGCGTAGTAGGAAGCAGAGTAGTAAGAGGAAGGGTGACAGGGCCCAGGTGCTCAATTGAAGACAGGTGTGGTGCAAACGAAATAGGTACAAAACTGTACTGATGAAGAAAGCTTATTATACAATTTCTGATTACATAAATGATAAAGACTTATGGAATTAAAACTCTGCACAATGATATGGTATGCAAACATGTAATATAAATCAATTGGTATTGTTTATAATTTTTTAATTACTATTGTTACTATTGTGAATAGTTTCGTTTTTAATTTGTAATTATCATTGTTTACTATGTATTGAAATGTACCAGCTGCTATGCCAGCCGAGTTTCTTGCCGGTTCTTCTCAGAAGACTAGTTTCCGAACCGGTGTTCAATTCTTCAACATTCATAAGTGTCTTTCCAGGACCTATAGTTAATAAATGATTATCATTTTCAATGTACCTATACAAATGTACATTTGCATGGCCTACTATCATCTATCAGACTACTAGTTGGGAGTATGGACACTTCACTTCCATCATCTATCAAAAAAGGTGCTTATCCAAACTATCCAACTTCCCGAGGCTACGTGTTAAATCTTATTGACTCATAAGAATAATAAAGTATGTATAGGCAGGGTCATATGAGTGTATTTAACACTCAAGTCATATGTGAGTGTGTGTCAATACCAATACCTACGCGCCACATTGGTATGTAATTAGCCTACCTACCTACCCTACTTATTGTTTATGCTCACCTCTCTGAAAATCCAATGCCTGCCTCTATGTATAGGGTAGTTGTAAATATTCTTGCTTAATCTGTCATGGTTTTGCATAACATAACACAAAGTTTTCAGTAAATTGTTGTTTTAATAGACATAACAGTGCTGTTATGAGATGAGCATCATTTTTAAGATAGCAAATAAATTTGTACCTCTTCATCCATAGGATTGAAGTCAGAGTTGCCCGGAGCATCTTCAGCCTTCGTCGCTTCCATTGCAAAACGTAACAGACCCTGCAAATTCATAATTACAGTGTAAATATAATTTGAGTCACGTAAAAATAAATAAGAAACACCCAAATTTATTATGAAATTTACTTTATTTGCTATGAATTTAATGGATTATATATCTAAAGTATTGGTCTTCAAGTGCGGACAATATTTCTGCGGCCCACAATACAGCTAACAATTTTAGCAGATAATGGCCTCAATTCCCAACAACAACATGCTAAAGCTACATTTAACTTGTCTCTCACTTTCATCTATATCAGTAAGAAAAGGGATATAAAGTACTTAATCTATACTAATATTATAAAGATTGAAGATTTGTTTGTTTATTTGCTCCAACTCTATTAAACTCATTTTGAAAATTCTTTCAGCAATGGAACGCTACATCATCAGCGAGTAATATAGGCTATATTTTATCCCCGTACTCCCACGGGAACGGGAACTACGCGGGTAAAACCGCGTGACGTTCACTACTTAGTAATAAATTGTATCTCAATTGACTACCTATCAACCATATGAACCAAGAATGTGCGACCCACAGTGATACCTCACATTGTCCTATGTGGCTTTAGACCAGAAAAGTGTAACAACCACTGACCTAAAGGCTCTATGCCTCATTCATGATACCCCACAAAACCCTGAGAATATAACAAGCCTTTATACATCTATGGCAGATGATTTTAACCCGAATCAATAGAATTTAAAGTTTTAGCGGCACTTGGCAGCCCCTAGGTCAACTGCATACGCACAGTGATCTGGAAACCATTATTTTTTCAGTGTTACCTGCAGATTCCTCGGTTGCCTCGGTTGCACTTGCACTGGCACTACGACGCTTCCCGGCCCACTCAACGGGAACGAGACGTAGCCAGGTCTTGGATTAGATCTACTATTGCCAGGATTATTAGACCCCATTTTGGTGATCGGTAGAAACTTGCAGAACACTATTTGGCAACAGTACAGTATACGGCTTATGTTAACAAGAAACTGCTCGGTTTTACAGATTTTGATGATTCACTCATAGATGTTATGTTATTAGCTGATTTAGATTCTTTCGCCTCACTTATGGATGTACCTAATTTCTAGAATATTTTAGAAATATCCAACTAACCGCTAATTTAGGGACCATGAATGAGAACGAACTGAACAGACAGGACATGCCCTGAATTGCATGCAATGTCTCTATGACAGCATCACATGACATTGTCATGAGAAAAAATATGGAAGACAGCTGTCAGAAAACCTTAGCACAGAATAAATATTAAGCTGTAGACAGTGCCCATAGGTAAAATATTTTCAGTATCAGACAAAAAAAAGCAATATAAATATAACGCAAATTGGTTCTATTTCTCCTAAGAAGTACTTATATGTTTGATTAAAAGTTTGTAAATCAAAAAAAAATTACTGACCGAATATGAATAAAATTATGCACAAACTTTATTACCCAGATTTGCAGCCTAGAAGTAGTTAAGTGCGTAGGTACCTAAGTAACTTTCATAAACCCAAGGCCGACACTAACTTTTAAACTTGGAATATGAAATCAATAAGTTATTCCATATGTTGTCTATGGCAGGTAGGATTTGTAAATAGCAGGGCTCAGGGTGAGGGCGGGCGGCGTTCAGGGCAGTAGGGCAGCCAGGGCAAGCAGGTGGCAGGCGGTATACTTATTTTAGATAGGAGGTATATAGCAAAACATGTTTTTAATTATTCTTTCTTTTAACAGACTTCAAAAAAGGAGGAAGTTATCAATTCGACTATAATATTATTTTTATGCTCAAAATTTTTGACTGGGTGAACTGATTTCGATAATATTTTTTTTATTTGAATGGTGATGCTTCCCAAGTCGTCCCATTTTGATTTGGTTCAGTTCTGATGATGACATCCATCATAAATCGAGAACCTTCCAAAATTTTACTGGCGATTAGTGCGTTTGTTAATTATTTTCGTAAAGTATTTGAAGTAGGTGTAGAGTCGATCTGATGATGAAGTCGAAGGACGATTTGCAGCAAGTACCTAGTGTTTACACCTCGATGGGGTTCAATACAATTCAATTCAAAATACCTTCATTCGATTAGACTTTTAACAAAGTACTTTCAAATCGGCAGAACGACACGATTACACAGGATTATACATGCTACCGCCAGGTTCGGAAGGTTGCTTTTACTGAGAAGAACCTCAGTAAGTACCTATATCTTTTCAAAAAAATAATTTTACAATTTTGAGTAATACAATATAAATCATAAAAAATATATATATTTTAATAAAAGCCCATGGACTCAGTTCCAGAGCAAAAGTCGATAAAAAATAAAGACTAAAAGCAGGTAATACGTATAATTGTGTACCTTGAGATGGCCAGCCCCCACTAGCAGCACCTGTTCACAAGTATGACGAGAATGCGAGCCATCGCCCTCCTCAAACTTACAGAGGGAAATAAAATCATCGTTAGGTATTGCCAGTTACAAACAACTAATTCGCACATTAAATAGGCACAGGACAAAATAATGATAGTATTTTAAACGTCACAATAACAAAAGGTTACCTATAATATCTTGAGATAGCGTGACATAGATAACTTATCTACCACTTGAGCGAGATAAGTCCGTTCGCTAAAAACATGTTTTCATAATAACACCCCACGCACTGAAGACGCAACAATTATTGTGAACATTTTATTTAATCTTTCAACTCTCTATTTCTAGTTTTTGTATCTGTTTATATTACTGGATAATAATTTAAGTTTGTTATCGCCTGGGATTCACAAATCACAACGTAAGACAGGTAAGCAAGTTTTGATACCTTCAATGTTTAATCTATGCAAATACGTTTTAAATTAAACATAGTGTACATTCGACAGCTTGAATGTTTGTATGGAGAAGGTAATCTTTGACACGACTCGAATTTTAAGGGAACTCTAAGGGCATAGCTTATATGAGAGCTCATGTGAAAGCTAGTACCTAATACACAAACTCATGTACTAAGGTACATACGTAGCGTTGTGTAGAACGCTATGGAACAACTGGTGCAATATGACGAGCTTCCCCGACTGGGGACAGTACCTCCACCTTACAGAAGACGTACAAGTGACACAGTTATTCGTTCGTATTATATTCATATTAGTGAGACGAAAGGATTTTGGTCAAGAGTAAGAGACACCCACATGTAGGAATATATATAGGCCTGGTCGGCTAGACAGTGTCTATTTGCAATGACAGTGCATTTAACAGTCCTGCGGGGGGTAAAGTTTCTAGAGAATCATTTATAAAGATACCAATAGTAGAAGGCCTCGGAGGAGATGGCGGGATGAGCTTGATGGTTTGAAGCGATTGGCAGCAGACTGCTGAGGACAGGAACAGTTGGAAAAGTGAAAAGCCGCAGCAGTGGGACTCAACAGGCTCATTATAATAATAACAATAGGGTGAACGGGATCTGCCGCTCAAAATTAAATCTGCCTATGGGTATTGTAGTGTTGTGTACGCTAAACCTAACGTTTACAAGGAATAGTTTTAGACACTGGTAAAAAATCACCTGGTTATCAAAGAGAATAGAAACCCATTTAACTCCAGTAGGCCTGGACAAACTAACATTCTCTCGCGCTTGCGCTAATAGAATCGATACAAAATGTATGGAAATTACATTTTGTATGTATGAATCAGTCACGTGACATATGTCATTCCCGTACATGAATAGTTTCTACTAGCGAAGCGCGAGGATAATACTACGTTGTCTACAGCCACCCAGATATTTAATCTACCGTTAGATACCTAACATTACTGTATTATTGTTATGAGCCTGTCGTGTCCCACCGCTGGGCAAAAGCATCCCTTCCACTTTTCCAACTGTACCTGTCCTCAGCAGTCTTTACTGTAACTTACAACATGCGTTAAAGTAATGTTACTTTCAGCAATCTTCATCAATGAACAATACAAAATAGATTTCCACAGAACACATTGCAGATGCATTCAGCGTGCGTTTTTAGTGGGTTGTAACTGTTATTTAATATTGACTTTCTATACCCGTCACGAATAGCTGTTAATTGAAAGTGCAGTTAATAATTTTAGAGCCGAAGGGACGAAGAGCCCTGGTGGCTTCGGGGTTTGAGCAGTCGCAAGTTCGAATCCCAGCGGGGCAACAATGAGTTTTTCTAAAAAAACTTATGTGCTTCATCCCAAAAGGGTCCCCGATTAAGTGCCAATGTGACAGAGGGTGAGTCTATCTCTGTCTCCAGCACTATACATACATACGTCTGTGAATTACTTCTCAGACATATGCAGGTTTCCTCACGATGTTTTCCTTCACCGTAAAGCACGTGGTCTGAAATCACAGCACATAAGTTTTTAGAAAAACTCATTGGTACATGCCCCGCTGAGATTCGAACTTGCGTCGCTTGTGTAGCAGTCGACTGCTCTACCCCTAGACCACCACGGCTCGTCACAATAGATTGTTAATATAATAATATTCCCGGGTGTTTTAATATCTAAATGTTTATTTATTTAATAATCTAATTTTATCGTGCTTATCAACAAGCGAATGTTTGCAGTAGTCAGAACCTATCACATTTTATTTCGTAACACAATTCATTGACGTCTTGTATTCGTAATCCCGTCGTATGTTTAATAAAACTGATTTGATGTAATGATAACGTCTTACGACTAATTAAAATTACTAGTTGAAGAAAATTCTTGTTTTAGGACGAAACCTGCTTGCTCGACTCTGTTCAGAAACGTGCTGTCAGAATTTGCGATTTCTAAGAAGCCTTATTTCTCACTTGCGTTATACTCAGCCTGCTCAATGCTCCTTAGAAAACCTCCATCTCAAATAAAGGTCTTGGAAATTTTTTAATAACTTTCACTCATTAGGTGCCCCACTCAATCCTAGCAATAATCTCCTAAAATATGAAATTCTTGTGTCTGTGTTTATTACGTATTAACAAAATTACTACGAAATAGCTCAACAATTTTTATGAATTTATTGTGTATATATTCTATAGGTCTGTCGAGTAACGTCAGAGTTATCAAATTAAATAATATTCTAAACAATTTTCAAATCGGTCCAGTAGGTACTTTTTGAACATATTCGTTCCAAACATACTTACATACAAATCATTACTCTTTATAATATTAGTATTGATGATTGCCACCTTTATAATAAAAATATATAATACAGTATGAGTTTCCACGGTTATAACATAATGATGTCGACTATTTCCAGAGATGCCGCCACGCCAGGACATGGTGGCGCAGCCACCGCGCATCACCAGCATCCAGCAGACCAGGCCTCCGCCCCCTCCTGCACCGGGCCGCCTCCAGAGGCCCCCTCACGACAACCCCACTGTTTACATCGAGAGACCACGAAATATACCAAGGACCAACGTTATAAGACGCTAAAACATTAATGCTAAGCCATTGTAAGCAAATAGCTCGTCCCAATTAATAATATTAAGTCTTTAATAATTAGGAACAAATTAAGAAATTAGTTAGTGCGTGTGTCGAATATGAGTAGTTATAAATAATATAATTTATTTTCTTATGTTATATTAAGTAATTAGGCATGGCAATATTACATATTATGTGACAAGGCGCTATTATTGAAAACATTGCAGGCTAAATTGCACAACAAAACGATAAAATATGGATTTATTTTTTCACTAGTCAATGTCACGCGGTTTCACCCGAGTAGTTCCCGTTCCCGTTGAAGTACGGGGATAAAATAAAACCTATGTTACTCGCTGATGATGTAGCTTTCCAATGGTGAAAGAATTTTTGAAATCGGCACAGTAGTTTTTGAAATAAATACAAATATTTACTCTTTATAATAGTATAAGTACCTCCTGTAAGGTTTCCAAGACCAAACTATGAAATCTGTTTATGTAATTTACCTGGATCCATCCCGTTACGTGCTCGCAAGTAAACACACAAAGTATAGATCAACAGCAGCGCCAAAATATTTCGAATGAAATTTGAATAACAATTTAAATATAAGCTTTAAAATCAGTTAGGAATCTAGGAACAAATCGTTCTAAATCACACACTTACACAGACGTATGCATCTACGAGGAATAGGCGTAATGACAGAAAATAGTTGTTACGTCGTAGCCGATCGCTATACGTCGTTCACGTGTTTTACCGACACTTTACAAAACTTCCAAACGAAAATCTTAATTTTGACGGTAAACAAAAGAGTTTTGAGATATTTAAGATTTACAACCGTCACGCTCATAGGACCAACTATTCTTATTTAAAAATAGGCCTATATTCCTTTCTGCTTGTATTTATTCTGTGTAGTTTGTATAGTAGAGGTCAGTGGTGTCATTGATTTTTGTTTTAGAATTTTTTCTGACTCGAATATCACGAAAATACCAAATAGAAAATGTTATTGTAAGCTTAAAATGTAAACTGAATTTACCTACACTTATTATGAAATTTATAGCCAGTTCCATTAAATTGTCCCGAGACAAGACTATTAAACATTATTAGAAAAAAATACACCGCTACCAAATACTGCTATACATAATACTAGCCGACGTCACGCGGTTTCACACGCGTAGTTCCCGGTCCTGTAGGAGTACGGGGATTAACTAAAGCCTATGTTACTCCCTGATGATGTAGCTTTACAAAGGTGAAAGAACTTTTGAAATCGGCACAGTCGTTTTTGAGTTTATTCACTACAAAAATACAAATCTCTCCTCTTTATAATAGCAGTGTAGATTGGGTTCCCGGGCTGGCTACATACACTGTATTTTCCTTATGTCGTGAGTGCCCATAATTATACGGTGAACCGATCGCTCAGTTTTCGTGACTAACGCTCGTTTAAAAGTCTTTCTATAAGGTTTTTCTTGTAAGTTATTAATATGACCTATTTTTTTAAGTAAGTACTAGTCCTGAGAATCGATATAGGTAGTACTACTACCTATGTACCTATTGGCTGAAGTTATTATAAGTTATAAAGTAAAAGACTTGAAAATCTTTTTAAAAATCGTATGTACAGTGATTTCACACCACGTGCTTTACGGTGAAGGAAAAGGTCGTGAGGAAACCTGCATATGCATAAGAGAGTGAAAAGTGGGTGTTGTTATTACAACACCTCTGCCTACCCCTTCAGGGAATACAGGCGTGAGCATATGTATGTACTGGAAAACCCCATGCTGCTGAACTATAATAGATGCAAGTTCTACTAAGTTGGACCTCCATGAATCAAATAAAAAAGGTAAGTGTAAGCTTTCTTACAATTGCTCAGGGAAGAAATTTGTTCGGACTTCGGAATAATACCTACAATGTTACCAAGTTGTACCAAGAACTATCCGCCTCCGGTGACGAGAGCCTTCAATCTCAAACAATTATTAATTACACCAATTACGTTTTAATTTAACATGGTTTAAAGTCACCATTTGTGTGATTGAACACCAAAAATGGCGGCATTTCGAGCCACGCCGATGACACGTCATTTCAGAAACTGTAGGGACTTAGGGCATAGAACATTGCCTCTAAACTTTTAAGTATGTTAGGTAGGAAAGTTAAGAACTTACTTATCTTTCCAGTGGCTAGATATTCTGTGACTAACCAACTGATAACGTAAAGATACTGTGTCATAGTGTGTGCATCGTAAACCAAGTGTATACAGGGTGTCAGGTGCACAGGTGTCATTATTCCCTCATAATAATTGATTGGTAACAAACAATAAAAATAAACACGGCGCGGTGCGAGCCCGCCGCTGGGCTGGCAACGCCGCACTATCGATCGTGATGTGAAAGGCGCACGCTGCAAAGTTTCCATTTTGTCAGACGCTCGCTCGCTAGCTCGCTATAATATTTTTCAAGTGTAGGTGAGTAGGTGAATGCTTATTTTATTTTCCTATACAAGAGAGGCAGACTTGTTGTGACTCAGATCTTTTACGAGTTCGTTTGCCGTCCATTAATAGAATTGTCAAGTCTAGAATTAAAGGTTGTAATATTTATTATCTTAAAGAATGATTTTTATAATTTATTGAAGGCTTCACCAGTTGCAGATATTTTGGTTCACATTTATAGATAACAAAACAGGTATATGATGGTCCAGGTCTATCAAACATTTCATGAAGAGTAGATTGGTATTTCAAATTCGTGGTATGTACTAAATGAACAATTGTTATATAATAATTCATTGGTAAAACTTTGGAAAATTATACATTCACGCAATTAGCTATCTACTCAAAAGTAAATTTAAAAGTGCCTATTGAATCGTCACCTCATACTTTCAAGTTTGACTTCATTAAATCGAGCATCGACGTTCACAAATTTCACGTTGTGTGATTAAAGCATTTTGAGAGAATGGGAATAGGAACACACCCTTCCAAAAGAATTAGCACAAGCGCTATGGCCTCGCCATACAGCGTTGGCAAATGTCAATATTGTCAGCAACACGAGCTAACTATTTCTCAAATGCCTTATTTATAAAAATGTAAATTAGGTTATTAATTTTTAAAAATAATTATTTCGCTTCTATAAAAACCCTGATCCGTTTGTATATATCTTGAGGTATACCTACCTATATACCTACTCGTACTACTATGTAATAAAGGAATATATTCCATCAAAAAAGTTTGCGGCTTTTGGAATAACTTTATTACTTTGGATCATCCATCACTCATTGAGCTACCTGTCAACCTGATGTGGTAAATAACTTTATAAAATTGCTCTAGTAGGATATAAAAACATCAGTATGTTTCTGCTACAAAATAAAGGCTTACAAGATAATAATATATATACAAACAAGAACCCCAATATTTTAGTCTACTCATGCTTAATATATTCTACGACAGACTTTTGTAACGTTACGAGCAGAATTCACTAGCTTAAAGTGATGCCGATCAAATTCTGAGATTAGATACACCTTGTTACTTCTTACAGAATGTCAAGCAAGACAATAGAATCCTTGTAATCGATAAATACATAAATAAACCTATATGGATACTATGTTATTAACCCACTATCTGCTACATTTTTGGGATAAAAATCTCTCACGGAGAGCCTAGTTCTGTTTGGCTCGCTCGACTCGATCGATTGAGCTCTGAAGCGAGATATATTCGGATGTATTTATTTCATATCAAATGTAGTTGCTCTTTATACCAGGTAATTCATTCAAATTAATTTTATCAATTGTTTTGTCACAAAACTTAAGTAGGACATTATACACATCTTATTTAAAATATGGTCATCTTTTTTGTGAAATGTGGTCTCTGCATATCGGACCCAAGCTTACACTTTCGGTGAATTTTGTAGTGAAGAATAATTCATTAAATAAGTATTAACTAAGCGAATAAGTATTCTCGTTGTATTGTCAAAATTACTAAATCTCAACAATATTTTTTATTGTTGAGATTTAGTAATTTTGACAATACAACGAGAATACTTATTCGCTTAAGTGTGTCTTAATAGTGCTAGAATAGGAAAACAAAATTTGAAGAAGGCATCCTAGGTTGATAGATACGTCGTACGTATCGAAATAAACACTTGCATATGAAAGTATCTATTATTATATTACCGATCATGCAAACAATATGTAATAGCCTAATAATGCCTGTATGACAATGTAATTAGTAAAGGTATTGTTAATAATAAACTGCGTGTCATTGCTTCAAAATCTTATCATTGTTATGTGTCATTCCAGTCAAGGTTTGCTTAATCGTTAGGTAAATGTAAGGTGGCCGTGGGGTTTTGAATAGTCGACTGCTAAGTAAGCGACGCAAGTTCGAATCCCAGCGGGGCCTGCACTAATGAGTTTTACTAAAAAACACTTATGTACAGTGATTCCCACACCACGTGCTTTAAACCTAAATATTTCTGAGAAGTAATTCAAAGACGTATGTCACCCTGTTTCACGTGCCTTAATCATCGTCGGTGGAGTGTGTGTTGTTATTACAACACCTCTGCTCACTCGGGGAATACAGGTGTGAGCATGTGTATAATTTGCATTAAGAATCACAACCAAAATCATTTAATTTGTTGATTGTGTAAGATTTGATCGAACTATTTTGCTAATTGCACATCTCTCGTAAATCGTACTGTACTTTCACTCGAGGAGATTTCAATGGGGGTATGTAAAATTAAAGATGTCACATCAATTATTATCTTGGCATAACATGTCACCTATTTATAACGTGGTGCGGCGGTGTTGCCAGCTCGATCGCACTGCCTGTCGTGCGCTGTTGCCGCTCCTATTTGAAACGTGTACTTTCATTCGACGAGTGAACGGGGCCCCGTATCACGGCTCGTGCGTGAGTCGCAGCGCGCTCTCCGTCCGCTGTGGGCTTCCATTATTTGCAACCTTTGCGAACTTACCATTTATATTTCCGAATACGGCGGTGATCTTTACCTATTGCTGATGAAAATATGCCATATGTAAGCCATAGTCACTTTCCAAGTTAATGTAATATGTATCATAGAATAAAATAAAAGGGCCCCGGGAGTCGGAGGTTAAAAGGGGAGTAGAAAGATCGTTAGCAAAATAAGTCCAGAATATATGTCTAAAATAGATACACGTAATTAATATAATGTGACAGAAACTGAATTACGCAAGCAAGTTAGCCGATGTTTGGTTGGTTTGGGAAGCTTTAAAAAAATATTAAAAATGAATAAAAATAGGAAAATCATGAAAATATTTACCAATAGCCTAATGAAGAAATGCCAAAATTCAAAGCATTTCCCGATATTGGAAATAAAAGAAACAAGTAATTTACCGTGACAGGGTGAGGGGTGGTGCTCTAAAGTTCAATAATTCAGCTAGGATCGATAAAAGCAGCCAAGTAAATAATTTCAGCTGAGGAACAATTGGTTGTACCGAGACTCGACAGTAATCTTCGTAATGTTGCTCTTCCTCCAGACGGGAGTTTAATGATTCCCGAAACGATCTCAATCCCCACTGTAATATTGCTCAACTACCTGGTTTATTGCATCCCAGTATATATATCATGCAAGTACCTGTGTATAGACGAACGAGCTGAAATCTACACATATATAAATATATTGAACGTTAAAAACGAAAGACGAAAAAAACGTTAAAAAAAGAACGTTTTTTTTAGTTTCTTCTCTCTGTTTATTTACTTCGGATAATCTCTAAAACGGCAAGACCAATTTTAACGTCACTTTCACTGGCAGATAGCTGGAGTAACAAAGCATAACTTAACTTTTATTTTAAAAAAATGGTTTCCGTGTACTTAAGTCACCCATGGAACTAAATCTACGCGGGTGAAACCGCGGGGCGCAGCTAGTAAACAATAATAGCGTACAACACATAGCGCTCTCGTACTGCTAGTGTCTCGCAATACTGTGTGTAGAAGTTACTTTTGGACTACATATGTAATGAAAGCATAATGTAGATGTCGAACAGTAAGCAATTCAGTTTGAATTTTGTTACTTATTTTAATATCCGTGGTAGCCTTGAGGTTTGAGCAGTCGCCTGCTACGCAAGCGACGAAAGTTCGAATCCCAGCGGGTCCTGTACCAATGAGTTTTTCTTAAAAACTTATGTACAGTAATTTCACACCACGTGATTTACGGTGAAGGAAAACATCGTGAGGAAACCTGCATATTTCTGAGAAGTAATTCAATGAAGTATGTAAAGTGTCTGAGACGGCGATGGACTCACCATTTATCACGTTGGCACTTAATCATCTTCGGTGAAATGTGGGTGTTGTGATTACAACACCTCTGCCTGCTCCTTCGGGGAATACAGGCGTGAGCATATGTATGTATTTTAATATCCTCACAGACTAAAGACATAGTCGAACAATCATTATAACTAGTTAAACTAGCGACCACGTCATACTTTATCTCTTATGATTTCCCATGTAATGTAAGTTTCCTTCTGGAGCTGCCCGACTGAGGTGGGGACATTGTACCTCCACCTCACAGAAGATCACAGCCAAATAATGCTGCTCAAGAGTAGTGTTGTGTTCCATAAATGAATAAGGGACTTATATGAACGGGAAATAAAACGAGTGGATTTTTTTTTCTTAAATAAAAGTACCTACATCAGTTAAAATATGTATGTATGGACAATATTTTTGTTTAAATAGTAACATTCACAAAAGTAATATTCAAAGAAAATAAAACGGTGTGTGTGTGTGTTTTGGGCATAAGTAAGGCGTGGAATAAAATAAACGTTCTAGCTAGGCACTCAGATAAAAAAGGGAAATTGACATTTTGTCTTTACGCCCTTATTCCATTGAGCCGCTCCGGTACGCATCGAGTCGGCCGACTTTGTACCTACTACCTAGTACTTGTTCGAGCTGGCAACAGCGCGGCATAGCGTAGCGTACCGCGAACCTACAGATTATACTATTTATTTTCTTTATACCTAGGACTTGACTAGACAAACATTTTTGCGACTATTTATTAATAACAGTACTTTACGCTTCGATATGAACTATTCTTATACTACATACATATGCTCACGCCTGTATTCCTCGAAGGGGTAGGCAGAGGTGTTGTAATCACAACACCCACTTTTCATCGAATTTGATTAAGTGCCAACGTGACAGATGGTGAGTCTATCGCAGTCTCAGGCACTATACACATGTCTTTGAATTACTTCTCTGATTTCCTCACGATGTTTTCCTTCACCGTAAAGCGCGTCGTGTGACATCACTGTACATACGGTTTTAGATCGGTTCAGGCCCCACTGGGATTCGAACTTGCGCCGCTTGCGTAGCAGGCGACTACTCAAACCTCAAGGCCACCACGGCGATTCTTATAAGGAAGTACTTAAGTATTAATGTACTCATTTGGGATGTCAAATCATGACAAAGCCTGGTCGACAGCATTAAGAAAAGACTTCGAACCGGCATGCTCCATCTTCAGATCCTCGGTTCACTTGCGACAGATGTGACAAGAGATGACGGCCATTGGACTGCTAAGCCACAGGAGAAGACGCATGATATAGTACACAGCACTGCAACTATCATATGATAAGATAAAGTGGCATTTGATGATGATGAATTTACTTAGATACGAAATACGATGGAAGTAAATACACAAGCTAATAGGTGTATAATGCATACTGCTTTTGTGTTAAATATACGTGGTCGTCGTTGAATGAGTTGATTCAAGATGGCCGCGCCTCATGGCTTGACAGTGCAGATACCGTATATCAAACACGTTTGCCGATGGCACTCGATACGCGAGTCAATTATAATGTGACAGAGAGGGGGAGCGAAGGAAAAGCGATTTACTAAAAAAACAACTAGCACAATACTTAATTTTTGGCTTACTTCCAACTAAAACTATGTTTTTACGGAAAACTTTCTTCACAATGGCACCAACGTTGCAACAATATCATAAAAATGTGTCACCTAGCTCTATAGGCCGTATATACATATATGGCATAGTCTAAACATCTATACAGTATATACAGGACAGATAAATAAAACTGAAGTGTCTGTTAGTAATTCCAAAATACAACTTTTCAGTAAATGCATTTATGTCTGTACCGTATGTAATTAAGACACGGTACAGACACAGATTATTTTTACGAACTTTCTGTCTGTCTATCCGTCTGTTTGTTCCGGCTACTCTCTAAAACGGCTGAACCGATTTTAGCGGGACTTTCACTGGCGGATAGCTACTTTTAATTAAAAGAAATATTTTTAAAGCTTAAGTTCCACCCCTAGGTACTGAATAGGGTTGAAAGTTTGCTTGTTAGTGAGTCAGGACTAGGGAATGCAATCTCGATCTCGTGAGATCTCGGCCTTTTTTAGCGAGCTTGATCTCGGACGAAAAAAGGGCGAGATCTCGCGAGTTTAGCGAGATTACAATCAAGCATTAAATTAGTTTACTATTTCATTTCCTAGTCAGGACTGTAGGTAATACAGATTCTTACATGAAGTAAAGATGGGTATTCCTCGGCACTGTGTTTAATGTCCTTTATACAGACTGTGTGATACTTATATTTTGATATTGTAAGCACAAAAGCCCCTGATCTCGTGCCAAAAAACTTGTGCTACTCCAAACGACCGAAGCTAACAAGAATCAGAGGAAAGTTTAATTTAAAAGTTGTCGTTTAGTTCATCTACGCCTCCTCAGAAGGGTCCCAGAGCGGATATCACAAACTACTTTTCACCGAAGATAATCTTAAAAATCCGTCTCGCAGATTTATAAGCCAGCGTTCAACAATGAAGGATACATACCCAGTGTTCTTACCTGCAGAATTATCTAATACAAAAGCGGTACAGAATAAATAACTCCCATGAGAACATCAACATTTCCTTCAAATTACCTACCCACCTACCCTGCTTCCAACCCCTTGAAAATTATTTGAGAATTTTATAATATTACGATCTCAATAATTAATTAGGGTTATTCAGTTTGACATGACACGTACATCGAATATTTCCACTAATTCAACCAATTGAATAGAACAACAAAGCACATCTGTCCGATAATCTCTATTTAAAGAATTCCATCGCATATTTCTGCCAAACTACGTTACTGTAATAGCCATTGATTGACATGATGAAGAGAGCCGTAAATAAACAAAATGTAGCTGTATTTCAGCCATTGTTAAATCATAACAACTCTCGTAATATTTCATCGTGGAGTGGACTCCGCTCAAGGTGAATACAATTACGATTGTATCACGAATAATGGAAAATAATGACATCCCATTTCGTTAATTTATAATAATGAACGTTTTGATTCAGCTCAGAAGATAGTTGATTCAGCGCCATAGCTCATGACTGGACATTAACACTCGCTAACGATGTTAAAAAACAATTACATATATTATACTGTCAGGTTAGGAGGAGGAATATCGATACTGACGTAAGAGAAGGCCTACAATCAATACTATATTATAAAGAGGAAAGATTTGTGTGTATGTTTGTATTGCACAGGCTCCGAAACTACCGGACCGATTAGAAAAAATCTTTCAGCAATTGATAGCTACATTATCAGCGAGTAACATAGGCAATTTTTATCCCTGTACTACCACGGGAACGAATACTACGCGGGTGAAACCGCGTGACGTCCGCTAGTGTACTATAAAAAAAGTCGGTTGAAAATATGCCCGAATCAGCGGGAAACTTGTGATTGCCGGTGTTTACGTTAATACCCCGTATTATACAATAGCCAGCCCAACTGTTATCATGTTAAAACCGAGATGACTAATGAGCAGTTTTTGGGATAAAAGCGAAATTAAATGAGGAATAATATTAATGTGGGCGAAAGTCCGAATATGGTCCGAAAGTCCGAATTACTTTGAACTAATGCTAACTTAAACCGCGGTTGGTCTTAGCGTGATAATATATATAGCCTTCCTCGATAAATGGGATATCTAACACTGAAATAATTTTTCAAATCGGGCCAGTAGTTCTCTAGATAAACGCGTTCAAGTAAACATACAAACAAATTCTTCGGCATTTTTTTTAAATACAGCAAAACAAATGCGTGTCATTGTTTGTTCGTCATGCACAATGCATTATAGCACAAAACTTTCTGAAACAAACAAAGTGAATGAATATTAATTAAAGTTAAATATTGCGTGACACTCGTGTTGTAGGAAAATATAATTCAGGGCAAGTGTTACCTCAGTATAATGTGTTCGTATTATCGCACATTGACCTTAGCAATGACGTCATCGCTATATATTGCTAACTGTAGGTACCTACGGCCGCGTTGCAGCCACTGTGAAATCCGGCCATCTCCAGAATAACCTAGAAAATAATCTTCAATTTATATCAATGCACTATTTAGGTCGATTCCGTTAAAACAGGCACAGACATCATCATCCTCCTGCCCTTATCCCATGTTATTTGGGGTCGGCGCAATGTGTTCTTCTCTAAGTAAAATTTCAAAATAATTACTTTTCACGAAATCCATATGAAAATAGGTACTTATACGGCAATTACATTAAAAAAACAATTTTTTTAAATGTTTCTCTGTTTGTCCGTCCGTCTGTCTGACTGTTCGTTCCAGCTATGTCTGCAACAGACAGACAGATAGCTGATGTTACTAGGAGGCTTAGGCTTTTCGTTTTAAAACATTGCGTTCTGCGAAAATAAGATATTAAGTCTATGCGAGTGAAACCGCGATGCCCAGCTACTTAAAATATTGAGGGAGCCGCGGTGGCGTTGAGGTTTGAGCAGTCGCCTGCTACGCAAGCGACGCAAGTTCGAATTCCAGCGGGGCCTGTACCTATGAGTTTTTCTCAAAAACATATGTACAGTGATTTCACACCACGTGCTTTACGGTGAAGGAAAACATCGTGAGGAAACCTGTATATTTCTGAGAAGTAACTCAATGACGTATGTATAGTGCCTGAGACGGCGATGGACTCACCATCTGTCACGTTGGCACTTAATCATCTTCGGTGAAAAGTGGGTGTTGTGATTACAACACCGCTGCCTACCCCTTCGGGGAATACAGACGTGAGCATATGTATGTGTATGTACGTGTATATTGGACACAGCTTTTTGGGCCACACCGTAAAACCCCTCCGGGGATCGTATTTTCTTAGACAGCGCCAAATATAGCAAGATAAATAAATAACAACCCAGACTCCTGCGTCATAAGGTCGAAATAAGAAATAGTCGTAGATCTATTTATATATGTATATCAATTGACAGGAATGGAGGCACGCTGGGTGCGTGGGTGGTGGGGAGCGTCGGGGGCAGGTTGTAGCTCATAATTATCACAGGGTGCGTAGTACGTAGTGCCTTCGATTTATATATATTTAGCTCGCCGAGTAACGGATTGTATCCTTGACATTTTGTCTCTCAGGTTCCACTTAGTGAGTGGTGTTTTGTTACTTTTAACGTGTACTATCATTTGTATTACAACCGTTCGCTCACAAAACACCTGTATAAATGAGTTCATTCATTCACCATACCTTATCACAGACGGAATTAAAGTCAAATCTCTCCATAATCTAAATCTATACATATTGTAGTGTATACGTTTTAACGGTTTGATTTTGATCTCCGAAACGGCTTGATCGATAGCTAATGTTACACGGCAATAGACTCATTAGCACTTACGGTTATTACAACACCTCTACCCCTTCGGGGAATACAGGCGTGAGTATATGCATACACGTGACGAACATACATAGTAACTGTTAATGAACAATAAATACATCATCGTCTGATAGTCTTTGTGAGAGTACAATGATGTGCGATGGCCATCAGGCTATCTCAGGTAATTGTTGGGACCACTCGCCGTGAACATTCGATAAGGAGCCACTATAGGATTTAATTAGCAGACACTGCTTCATGCAGCGGTACATTTTAAACTGTGTCATACGTATACAGTGAGTGTCTTTATTGTTTAAAATAAAACAGAAATTTACGGTTCTCTTATGGCAATTTTCAGTTTGTCTCTAAGGAAAGTATGGACCCCTTTCGGCGCGCGAGGCCGACTCGCGCTGGCTTTTAGGAATGATGCTATCGGGCATCGGGTTAAATTTTAGTATTAGCAGGACAAATTTATGTTAAGAATAATAACGCCTATTTACATTAGGTGCTCTCTCACCTGTATCCCATGGGGGTAGGCAGAGACCACCGTTTGCCACATGCTACGATCCTTACATACTTCTTTCGCTTCATCCACATTCACGCATCTCTTCATACACTTCCTTCGGTGACGAAAGCTCCGAATTTGACCTTTATGGAAAAGTCTATTTATTTGCTCGTGATATTTCTGTGTGAGATGTGAGAGCGAGAGCGAATGTGCGTGGAAGTCATTCACATTCAATCTATAAATTTATTTTGTTAATCGTCTTTCATCCATCTATTCGATATTCCAAACCGTCTTAGTATACTTTTTTCAACTTGCGGAACCTTAGAATTTACCTACCTTCCCAATCTATATATATACAGATAAATACAATTTAAGTGTGTTTATAATTACAAATTATCATTAAATGAAAGTAAGTAGGTATGGTTCCCACATTAGAAAAAAAATTTTAGTCTTTTCTCGGTCTCTCCCTGTCTGTTTGTTTGTAATCTTTGAAACTGCTGGGCCGATTTTTGTAGGACAAGGGTCGGTGACGGGAGTTTCACTGGCAGATAGCTGAAGTTACAAGGAGTAACTTAGGCTACTTACATTAATTTAAAAAAATAAATAAATAGGGTTCCGCGAAATTACCAAATTCTTAGTTATTACTGATCCAAATATCGTATCATAATGCGAAGGATTTCCGGTGACAAGTTGAGCTGACATTTTATTCCAAAAACAATCTCTCAACTGTAGCACTTCTCAAAATCCCTCGGCTGTTTTGATGCCAGCGTCATTTAATTTCAGCGTCGCCATTTTGATATTTTCGCGCGGTCGTCGGTAAGCTGGAGATGAAGAAAATCCTCCAGAATAAATCTAAATCCCGCCTGCTTTCAGCGAATACTGCGAATTTTCCTAATATTCCCTGTAGAATTTTGAGCTTTTATCATTTAACAACAACTTACGAAAAGGCAAATTCGCTGGATCTTATTTTATTTAATCTTGGGTTTGGGATAACCAGGTCCGAACTTGAGTGTACTTAGAAAACAGCAGACAAAACTAGACATACAAATAGAAATAATATTTATTCACATGAAATATGGTACAAAATAGATCTTATTAAGGTCACATATTTCACCCAATTTGAGGGCATGTAAATATTAACTTTGTCATCTACTTATGTACTGCAGTTACATTTTAACCACATATGAATATTAAACATACTAGCAGGAGTGCCTCAAGCGCCGGAAATATGCTTGCATTGGTCAAGGATACATATTTTCTCCGTTTGCGGTTGAAACTCTGGGACCTTGGGGTCCAGATGCTCATCAACTTTTCAAAGAGGTTGCACGTCGTCTGGTAGAAGCTTCTCGTGACAAGCGGGCTGGGGCTTTTCTCGCTCAGAGAATCAGCATTGCTATTCAACGTGGCAATGCTGCCAGCCTTCTTGGCACGATCCCGAGAGACACCGATTTGGGACAAGTTTTCTACTTGTAATTAGTTTTTAGTTACTTATTTATTATAAATAAAAAAATATAAAAAATAAAAAAAACATACTAGTTTTTATTTTAATTATTATATATCAACAACAACATTATATACATCTTTCTATGTTTAGTATTGTGGGTATTGAATATAATTCTACATACGTACATATGCACACTGTACGCCTGTATTCCCCAAGGGGTAGGCAGAGATGTTGTAATAACAACACCCACTTTTCAATAAATATGATTAAGTCTCAAGCCACTATACACACGTCCTTGAGTTACTTCTCAGAAATATGCAGGTTTCCTCACGATGTTTTCCTTCACCGTAAAGCACGTGGTGTGAAATCACTGTACATAAGTTTTATTCTACTTATTTAGCCTAAATATATTACACTAGCGGACGTCACGCGGTTTCACCCGCGTAGTTCCCGTTCCCGTGGGAGTACGGGAATAAAATATAGCCTATATTGATCAGTGACAATGTAGCATTCAAATGGTGTAAGATTTTTTTAAATCGGTCCAGTACTTTTTGAACCAATTTGTTACAAATTCCACAAGTTATGACCGCTGACTTGGAATGCGCAATAGTCATTTTATGAATCTGTCTGTATGACGCGATGCGAATAAAATACATTCTCAGTTTACTATCTCTATTTTCACATAGCGCTCATAACTCGTGACACCACCTGTATTTACCTGAAAACAAAATAATGCCTAATTTAATGACACAGAATGGTGTCCAAAGTAGAATGGCTATTGTCACTAATGCCCGGAGCCAGTAATCTATACTCTATACATATAAATAAAATTAAAGTGTCTGTTTGTAATTTCAAAATAACAGCTTTTCACTAAATGCATATGAAAGTATATACGGTACTGACTTAAAAAATAACTAGTTTTCAATATTTTTCTCTGTCTGTCTCTCTGAAACGGCTGGACAGATTTTAACGGGACTTTCACTGGCAGATAACTTATATTACAAGGAGTAACTTAGGCTACTTTTATTTAAAAAAGCATTAAGGGTTCCGCGGGAATGAAATTAAATCTACGCGGGAGAAACCGCAGGTCATGGGTAGTAAATAATAAAGAGTGCGGATAATGGGTAGTTACGGTCCCCCGGAGACCCGGATACTAAGCCCTCCACGAATCCACAGAAACTGGCTAAATGTCTCCCCAGAGCTGTGTGCAGTGCCTCCGCTTCGTAAAAATAGAAAAATAGTATAACTCGGAAAATGCCTCGCCGTAACCTACATACACGTAGAACTCTGGGAACCTAGATCTGTCTAGTGACTATATCTATCTAGTTGTATAAGCAGCCTAGGTACTCAACAATAAAAGGGTCTGGGATAGTTGTTTGTCTATACTAATATTATAAAGAGGAACTACTGGACCGATTAGAAAAAATCTTTCAGCAATGGATAGCTAAATTACCAGCGAGTAACATAGGCTATATTTTATCCCCGTACTCCCACGGGAACGGGATCTACGTGGGTGAAACTGCGTGACGTCTGCTAGTACTTCATACAGTGTATAGAGTTGGTTACACTATGATTTCTCGCAGTACTAACCGCGCCATGTAAAAACAATGTTGGTGATATTCCTTGTCTGAAATAAGTGTCAAGCTCCGTATAAAATCATCAGACAGTGAAAGTCCCGTAAAATCGATCTAGCTGGAACAAACAGACAGATTTTAGGGATAAGTTATTAAGTAAGTATGTAGGTAGGTACCTACCAACTTTCATATCAATCTAGTGAAAATCTGACAAATTTGGAATAATTATGACAATTAATTAGTATATTTTTTTATATATTACACTACATTTAAGTTAATGGTTTAACAAAATAGGTACCTACATAAATAGTTAATAATAAAAAAAATGGATTTACAAACAGTAATTCGTAACCTCAAACTATTTATGTGAATAGATTTTAAGGCAGGATATTGTAATTCTAGCACAGACATAAAATAACTTGAAAATAAAGTACTTAATGACTTACTCCACAGAGAAAATATAAATACCTTGGTCTAAGACTGAATCGCAAGTAAGTAGACCTGCCTACATTGTTATCTAGTAATGCCGGTAGTCACATTATATTTATTCCACCGTTGTGCAGATGGCACGGGACTGCACATACATAGCATTGTGTGGGTATTATGTTATGTGGGTTAGCACACGGCCTGCGTCTGTGTGCAGTGCGTGTCTAGGGCTCCGGGTAGGTTCGTTAGGCAGGTATCAAAGGGCCATCCACGGGGATTTCGCCGACTTTCATAATCTGTGGAAACGTGGGCTCACGGATGGCGCTCGGTCTGGCAACAGCGCGCGCTCGACCGACGACCTCGCGCTATCGCCACCCGCGCGGTGACGCGCTACAAAGGTCACCACACCAGTCGCCGCACCCGCTCGCCACCATCCGCTAATGTCTTCGCCATCTAAACAATCGCAGTTTCCACATACAATCCCATAAGCGCACCGTGAAAAAATTATTGTGCGACGTGGCTGGCGCGGCGGCATCCCGTCGGTCGTGCGTCCCGCTCGCACGCCGCCCCGCGCGACCCGCGGCTCCGCCCCCGGCGGCGACCAGCGCCGCCTGCCGGCCTTATCGCGAAACATTCACGACGTCTATACAGCGTTGCCATTCCGTACCTATAATTTCGCTGGACGTAAATTTCAACCGAAACAGTTCAATGGACTTTTTCAAAACTCAGAACTTGTTATAATTTGTCGTAAAAAGTCTCGTGTCACCCATGGTATTGTTATGAGTGTGGTAGAAATAAGTTATCGTTGAAAGTAGTGTAAACCAGTGCGAGTTGCGTGTCCGTGCGTGTGAACCGTGTACAAAGTCCCGTTGGGAACTTCCACGTCGGGTTTTAGCTAAGAGGTGAGTACTCAGTGCTTTCTACTGCTCATTATAACGTTAGGAAGTGTGTTATCTTGGTTCTGGAAGTATTCTATTGGTCAAAAAGGTCCGTTATTTCCCCTTACAAACAGCTAGTTTCGCCTTTAGAGTACAAGTTTGTAAGTAGGTAACTGCGCAAAAGTGGTGTTGTGGGTGTATCTGAGTAGTCGTCTGGTCATGTGGTCATGTTGAGGTTCGGCTGGTGGCGCGGTGCCATGGTTATGCACGTGCCTCGGAGACCAGGTTATGTAAGGACGATAAGCAATGATGGCGCGCCAGTGCGGTGGTCGCGCCCGTTATTTTCGTCTATGTACCCTTTGGCCAGCTGCTAAAATAGCAGTGCAGTGCACCCGACACCGGGTGGCGAGCCATGCCACGCTGCAACGTTATATACCTACGAAACGCGGGAACGGAAACTGCAGCTCAAATCTTCTCATTCTCGCCCTCGAACTAGCCACAAATAGGCCTAGTACTATTGACCACTGATCGCGATTAACAATTCCAATTACTAATTAATAACTACCCACTTAAACTAAATACATAGTAAGTTATTGTCAATCCATTGCTACCAAGATAGTAAAGTACTAATTTGTCGCAGTGACAAAAGACATCAAAGCTTAAACGCATTTTTAACGACACGATTGCATATCAATCTAACCTCAAACTCATAATGTTTACATGTTCCCCGGTTTGCAATAACTTTATTTAGCACGTTATTTAGCTGGGTTGAAACTAGGTAACTAATAATCGTAATGTGAATCAAATTAAGAATTTCCATAAATTAGCAAAGATTTCAGAACCTAAATATAAGTACTTAAAGTAAATCGATTACTGGAACAACACCACACAAACAATGCATTTTGTAGTAGACAAGACCTAGGATTTATCTGCTTGTAGGATACCTACATTTATTCAGCTAGGTATAATTCCTACGCGTTCGCGTAGTCGTAACTTTTAAATAACTTCAAAAATTAAACAATTTCTATCATAAACTATTCAATTAAAACATACGCCTTCACAAAATCAAAACAATGGAATAAGATCGCCATTTTGATTTTTGACTAGTTTTGTATTCAGTGTTGCCAACTCAGATTTTGAAAAAAGCGTAGGTACTCGGGGTTTGACAAATACGTAGAATTTGTAAATTTGTGTAGCTTATGAAAAGTTAGGTAGATCTACGTACTAACATCAAGCATTTTTAGTTTAGGTTTCATCAAATTGGTCGCAAAAACCTCTTGTTGGTTGGGTACATATAGGAAATAACTAAATAAAAGTGTTTGTCATGAAACGGAACGTTGATAAAAAAAATTACGCGAAGGTATAAATACGTACTGGTAATTAAAATATTTCTTTATTATATGGTAAGAAGTGTAAATGCTCATTTAGCCTAATGAAAGCTATTTTGCAAATTAGTTAAAAAATACGTAGATTCTGAAAGTCAAAGTCAAAAATATCTTTATTCGATTAGACTTTTTACAAAGTACTTTCAAATCGTCAGAATGACATAATTATACAGGATTATACATGCTACCGCCAGGTTCAGAAGGTTGCTTTTACTGAGAAGAACCTGGCAAGAAACTCAGTAATTACTCTTTTAAAAAATATTATACAATTTAAAGAATACAAAATAAATCACTTAAGAAACATAATTTGGAAAAAGTACGAATGCACAAATGTCAATAAAAATTAACATAAATAAAAGTCTAGTAGTTCTACTTATAACTAAATGCGTAGCTTGAGACGACCAGCCCCCACAAGCAGCAGCTGTTCACAAGTATGACGTGAACTAAAGTTAGTAGCCTAGGAAAGGCCTAATACGTAGATCTACTTAATTACGTAGAATTGACAACACTGTTCGTATTTTTTTCTATTTAAACGCGAACGTGGAGCCAAGGCAATGTGGCAGATGAGACGTGGGTTGATAAATAAATAATTCATTAGGCACTCGACCAACATGAATCCAGTTACATAGGTGCCTACGTATACCGAAGTACCTATCTACTTAGCTACTAGCGTTATCTAAAGCAGTTACTACGTGGTTTCACCACGTTTCACCATTAGACCAACCAACAGACCAGAAGTACCAACCTGCACCTAGGGCTGGCACATACCTAATACCTGCCAGAAAGCTATGAAATATACCTTCCTAACGCTTTTTGGTTAAAGTTCAGAATAGTGTAGGTAAATGTTACAGATACCAATAGACATCTCAAACTAGTCGAACTAGTTTATATATATCTATACAGATAAATAAAATTGAAGTGTCTGTTTGTGTAGACGATAGCTAATAACTAAAATAAATTAGTGCGAGAGCAGAGAAAAAAGCAGCTGACTTCAAGAATATTTTATTGACAACTAAAAAAACTCTCTTTTCGTCTCTTTTGACGTATATAAAAACTAATAAAGACTATAAATAATTACATTAAATACTTCAATGTAAGTTTTCAACAGTTTGTAATTCCAAAACAGCTTTTCGTTGAATGCATATGAACGTATATACGGTACTGACTTAAATAACAAGTTTTCAATTTTTTTTCTCTGTCTGTCTGTTCCGGGTAATCTCTGAAACAGCTGGGCTGATTTTAACGGGACTTTCACTATTAGATAGCTAATGTTACAAGGAGTAACTTGGGCGACTTTTATTATAAAATAAAATTTATTAATAAAATTAAATCAACGCGGGTGAAACCGCAGGGCACAGCTAGTCTTATATACGTGACTTAGAGGAAGGCCTTAGGTTTGTGCCAGGAGCTTTGGAGTTTGAAATGCTCTCGATGAATTTACTACCTGCCTATTATGGGCACCTATGTTTGGAGCAAGAGATTAAATATAGGAGATCTAGCAAATTTTTGGTATTTTCTATCTCCTTGCTCTCTGTTACTGGGAATTAAACGGTATAGTAAATATTTGCTCTGCCACTGGAGTTCGCGTCTCGCGGTCGTTGCGGAATAGCGCCGGAGAAAGTTGCATACGGACAGACATGACAGACAAGGCCAGAGCGAGTCACAAACATGCTCTCCAGTTATTTTATTTGTATTTATTACCTGTTCCGTTCGTACATGTAACGTACACGTGACTGTACACCACCTACCTACCCACCCACCTAATCAGAGAAACACTCACATTCTCACCGAAGATACCTGTAGACATAGAAACCAACGTGACGTTTCTGTTCCTTTCTACACCCAAGTCTGACACCCAACATATTATAAGTACCATAGTAATCACATTATTATTACTGGCAGCCCTAATACGGCGTACAGTCACCAGGATAAAATAATATAATCATGTTATTTTCTTTGAAATTAAGTTCGTAATATATGCGACACGGGTTAGGCAGTTGCCGTTAGATTTCTTTTTCAGCTAGATACCTATATTGCAACAAATATCATGATTCTCCAGCCCTTATCTCTTTATTTGTGGTCGGTGCAATGTGATTTTACATTTCTCTGTATCAGACTTCATATCTGTATTAACTCAATAGAAATTTCACACAATGCATAGATCGTTTCTTAGGTCTCCTCTCCCCTTATAATTGCGAAAAAAATGTGTATAGTTAATACATCCACAGGATTCCCCATCATCACGCAATTACAAAGAAATGGTTTAATAATGTGCGTGTTGTGTGTGTTGCAGGTAGTCGGTGCAGTGGTGGTGTGTGTGTGTGGTGCAGTGAGTGTGGTGACGGCAGGCATGGCGAGCAGCTAGCAGGGGCGCGATGCGCGCCGGCTGATCATGCCAGCTGCGCTGACGCTCACATGGCGCAGTACTCACAACGGACTCAGCCAATGCACAGGTCAGAATAATTCACTTTATCCTGTTTTTATGACAGACATTAACATTGACGAACGTAGAACTATGAAATAATGATCTATGCTGTCATGTGCGGCTAGTAGGTAACTATGTCAAGCCTTATTTTTATATCCGTGGATAGGTTAAGATAACATTGTTAGCAGCCTTCTTTATAGAAACTATTATATCATAGCTTCCAGTATGTAAAGGTTAAAACATACTTTTTATTTACGTCTGTATCGAGTTGTTATTAATATAATTTAATAAGCACCTCATTTACTAACTTATTATAATAAGATAAGAGGTTGATTGCTATCAGCTCTTTATCGCCCAGCAGTATATGACCTCCTTGCACTACAGTTACTAGGATGGCAAATATATATTTTTATAGTAATATACCTATATAAAAGATTAATGTTTGGCTACAGTGTTCGTAACGCTCATAAAGACCAAATTTATACTATCATATTCAAACTTTTTGTAACATTTGTCAGACCGAAATAAATTGTACCGAGAAACTCTTTTAGAAAAATATTCAGGTTTATTGTTTCAATAAAACAATAGAACCGTGATGGCTCAGTGGTCGTTTGATACGCAAGCGACTCAAGTGCCATTCCTACCGGTTGTTGAGTTTTAAAACTTAAGTGCAGTGATATCACACCACCTGTACCTATGGGGTAGGAAAAACGTTACATAATGCTCTATTCCATCCACCATGGAGAACCCATTCGTCAATCGGCAATAACATTTATTGAAATTAAACTTTTTATATATACAACTAGCTGTGCCCCTCGGTTTCACTCGCGTACATTTTATGTCATACTTTATTTCGCGGAAAACATTGATTTTATAAATAAAAGTAGCCTAAGTTACTCTTTCAGAGATAACCCGTAACAAACAGACAGACACACAGAAAAATTCTTAAAATTGGTTTTACCGTATATACCTTCATATGCATTTAGTGAAAAGCTGTTATTTTGGATGAATAGTTAGAACTAATTATTAATTCCTCAATCTATTTTTGACGCTGGCTGTACAGTAGTCGGTAGGGCTGTGAGGTAGAGATGTTTGAATATTTAATTTGGATTTTTTGTACCGAACATTCCCGGTCATTTGTGTGTCATTTAATCCCAGTGATTATAAAATTCAATTTTAAAGCCGCGAGTGACGCTGGTAAGCGTTTATAGGCACTAGTCTCTTACCATCAGGAGGGATATACGGATATTTACCATTTTTGCAGTATAAAAAAATGTTGTAATTAGTAAACAGAGGGTCGTTGATCCCCCACATGCCTCATGTAAGCCTGCGTGTCTGACGCATCGGAAACTACGCCGCGAAATTGCTATAAAAATGTGTTCGGCTATTTTACGATGTAAATACATACATACATACATATGCTCACGCCTGTATTCCCCGAAGGGGTAGGCAGAGGTGTTGTTATCACAACACCCACTTTTCACCGAATTTGATTAAGTGCCAACGTGACAGATGGTGAGTCTATCGCCGTCTCAGGCACTATACATACGTCTTTTCGAATTACTTCTCAGAAATATGCAGGTTTCCTCACGATGTTTTCCTTCACCGTAAAGCACGTGGTGTGAAATCACTGTACGTAAGTCTTTTTTAGAAAAACTCATTGGTACAGGCCCCGCTGGGATTCGAACTTGCGTCGCTTGCGATGTAAATGATTTCCTTTAATTAGTCCGTATGTAACGGTCCAATAACTAGTTATGTTAGTAGATATCGGGGGCATGTGATTTTGTGTCACGAGTGGTTCTTAAGATAAGTAAGTAATATTTTTATTAAGATACCTGGCCGAGCTGTGTTCGGTTTCGTTTTCTCATAAGAAAATAACTATTATACACAAAATAAAAAAACTGGTGTCATTTGAACTCGAACCGGGGTATAGTATAATTCCGTTATCACCCGATTGGCTGGAAGCCTCTTGGAGCTATCGTACCTTGACGGATGTCGGCGAAATTTACCTTCGTATTGTAGCAATCTTTAATTGCCTGAAAACATGGTTAAAACGATGTGTCCTGAAGATGAAACCTGGCTAGACCATTTTTTAACCCTGAAACCCCTTACACACAAAATTTCATGAAAATCGTTGGAGCCGTTTCCGAGATTCAGATTATATTATATAAGTACAAGATTTGCGTTTAACGGTATAAGATACTTGAAAATGTTTCCCAAACCATGAGTACCTATGACTATTGCCATGATGTTCGGTTGTGACACAGTAACAAATGTCATGTAGTTACGTCTGTCATCATCATCTCCCCGGCCTTATCCCATACACTGTTGGGGTCGGCACTTGATTCCACCCGATGTGGCTGATCACTTGATTTTCATACGAAGCGACTGCCATCTGACCTTCGCAACCCCTTTAACGAGGAAAATCTGTGATCTGGGTTAAACCAGTTAAACCAAAGTTACGTCTGTCATATGAGTGAAAATATCATGTCAATAAGAGCTCAGAGTACCGCCCCATGGCCATAGTATAAATACATTTAAGACTTATAAGCAGTAAGGAATCATATCAATAGCATTTCCTTTATCTATACAGATAAATCATCATCTCAGTTTAAATTATTACTAAAACGCCATATTTTAAAAGATGAGGATTTTCAGTTTTATTTTCGATATTATATTTTATTTTATTCCAATTCAATAACTACATAACTAAAAACCTTAAAAACTTAATCTAATAACTAAAAACCTTAAAAAATAGAACCTTATTACTAAAATATATTATTAAAAGAAGTCCCTGTAGTCAAGAATTCTTTGTCCGAGGTAGCTGCCAGCTCTTCGGTCACCTTTAAGTTATTTCTTTAAAAAGCCTAATAGCACGAGGACCCCACGGACCAAGGGTCTTTTATTTTGTATGTGAGGTGTGAACTCAGCTTTATCTAAACCGAACTGTTGTTAAATGTTGTATTAACAGTCTACCTACCTACTATATTATTATAATAATATTAATGCTTTGTTTCTCATAAGTGATTTGTAATTTTAGAGAAATTATAAAGATCTTAAACCATAAATAAAATTGCAGTGTCTGTCTGTTGAAAGTATATACAGTCTATCTTTCTGTCTGATCTCAGAAACAGCTATTTAACGGGAGTTTCACTGGAAGATAGCTGATGATTCAAGGAGTAACATACAAATTAGAAAACATATTGCGATTCCACGAGTAAAGTATGAAACTAATATAAAAATAATGAAACAACTAGAGGATATAATATATGAAGTAAAAATACCTCAGTAATTGGACTTTACAAAAATTATCAATCTGTGTGCGACGTTTATCGAGTAATCTAGGGATCCGACTTGTTGTGTAATATTTTTATTTTATGATTTTCACCACAAAATTGACAGGCAAAAATCATCTATTCATCTTCATAACATTGAAAATACAGTCGTGTTTGTTTAATTGCAAAGTAGCTGAGGCCCGCGGTTTCACCTACGTATTATTTAACTACATACCACGAATAAGTATTTTTATAGCCCAGTGTTACAGTATATAAGCTATATTATTGTAAAATTATAAAATCTATTTAGTAGATACTTACTCATTTTATAATATCACTTAGTAGTTATTTGGATCTGTGATTATAAAAAATAAGCATAAATACTTTACTATGGTAGTATTTTATTAAAATTACACTTATAAAAATATCAAAGTAATTTGAAATTAAGTTCGATCAGGTATACAAGCTGTTTAAGAAATCCTTTCTCCATCAACTTTGACGATGGAAATCAAGTCAGAGAAATCATTAGTATCATCTGTAACCCCTGGAATCACACCTGAATATTCAAAACCAGATGAATTGCCAACATTGACAATGGTTTCAGCTGGATACTGTATGATATACAAAGGCTGTTCTTGCTGTTCTTGATATTCTTGCTGTTCTTGCTGTTCTTGATATTCTTGCTGTTCATGAGTTTCTTGATGGTCTTGCTGTTCTTGATAATCTTGCGGTGGTAGGTGTACCTCCACGGGTTGAGCCATAGTGACCTTGCTACCCTTAACCAGTACCCTTGAGGAGCCCTTACCGTTGTATCTGTAGCCTAAATCGTGTATAATTCTTCGAAGGCTCGTCGTAGACCCTTTGAATCCGATCTCTTTTTTGAGAATTGCCAGAAGGCTGTTCACGGTCGTGCTGCTGCCTGTGGCCTGCATGTTCCTAATACACCTTACTATCACCGCTTTGCTGTGTTCGTCCACTTTGGTTATGCTAATGGATTTGCTCTTCTTCAAGCCACGTGTTAACAACTGCCCTTCGTTGCGCGCCGCCGTTCTCACAATACTTTTGATGGTACTTTTCCATATATTTGTTGCTTGATACGTGCGGTGCAGGATATATTTCGTATTGTGAGTACCATCGACCTCAGCCTGCTTCTGGAAGTAGCAATAGACATTGCGTATTATTTTTCTCGCTTGACCTATCACAACCTGTTTTTTACTCATTTTGATCCAAATTCACCGTCTTCAATGCATATAGGTGTAACTTATCGATCTGAATATTACGTGACCGATATGTGCAATTTTTTAATTTTAGCAACGCGTAACATATTTCACGATCACGGAGCGCCACGTTCGTTGCCTCGTACCTCTGCGGCCGAACTCTCTTTCTAGGCAGCAGCTTCACGGCGCGCGGTCGGACAGAGTCGAGTATAGCCGATCGATGCCGAATGAGACTGAACACCCGCCCGTCACGTAAGTTGAAATAGGACGGCGATAGTGCGTGCGTTGGGGCCTGCTACATAAAGTTGATAATCGCGTACTTCGCTAATTGTGGTGTACATCTTAGTTGGCGAGCGTGGAGCGCGAATGTCCGTCCGTCCGTCCGTTGACAACTTCACTGTATTTCATTTTGTTTTTAATATTTAAAAAAAAGTATTAAAGTTTTAATTAGGTATGAAATCGTGGTTAATTATATATATTGTAACGGTGTCCGTAGCGACCGATTATTTTCTCCAGGATAAAAGTAAGCTAAATGGTTTTTTTTTATCTACTTAAGCTGTTTTTAATATACTTAAGTTCTCTCTAGACAAAAGGCACATCGATTCAGATAAATAAAATTGAAGTGTCTGTTTGTAATTCCAAAACTATACCTATTGACTAAATGCATAAGAAGTATACACGGTATGAATTTAAAAAAAAAATCAGTTCCGGTTAATCTTCGAAACAGCTGGACAGATTTAAACGGGTCCATTCACTGGCTGATAGCTAATGTTACAAGGAGTAACTTAGGCTAATTTAATAAAAAAGAATCATTTAGGATTTCGCGGGAATGACATTAAATCTATGCGGGTGAAGCCCAGGGCACCGCTAGTCGGTCATCATATTTATAACTTTACTGACATATCCTGGTTAGTTAGTAGTTAATAAAACCAACCTTTTATGTAGTCAAAGTATTTATTAGTGCACACCGTGAGTGATTACCGTGACATATGTATAACTCTCATGCCATTATTATTTTACTAGCCTACGTTTTGTTGCGTCTGGCATTTAGCCACGTTGCCATTATGGATAGGGTTGCCAACTTTATAAAAAAACATTTATGTTTTTTCGTTCTGAGATTAACATTTATCACTAAAGTTACTAGGTAAGAGCCGTAGTAGCCTTGAGGTTTGAGCAGTCGCCTGCTACGCAAGCGACGCATCTTCGGATCCCAGCGGGGCCTGTACCAATAAATTTTTCTAAAAAACTTATGTACAGTGATTTCACACCACGTACTTACTTTACGGTGAAGGAAAACATCGTTAGGAAACCTGCATATGTCTGAGAAGTAATTCAAGGTCGTATGTATAGTGCCTGAGACGGCGATGGACTCACTATCTGTCACGTTGGCACCTAATCATATTAATGAAAAGTGTGTGTTGTGATAACAACACCTCCGCCTACCCCTTCGGGGAATACAGGCGTGAGCATATGTATGTACCTTACATTGATGTAAAGTGACATTTTATGCTTTTATTTCATCGTAGATCACCGTAAAGTGATCTTAAGGTGAAACAGTTAAATAGTACCTATTTATTTCATGTCCTAGCCGCGTGCCAGCGACTATGATGTAACAAACATTTTGTCTTGTAAACTCGGCTGACCTAAAATGTGAGTGCAGCCATTTTATAACCGCTCCAAATGTGTAGGCCATTCCGTTTTATCTGCTGCTACCTCAGTGGAAGTAAATGTTGAATTACTGCAAGCTCCCAAATTGTACTCACATTCAAAATTAATATTTTCGTGAGTACAAACACTATTTTTATCATTTTGGTGACTGATTTTCAACCCAGTAGTCATTTTATGAGTCGGTCTCTCTCTGTGTGACGCGACGCAAATAAAATACATTCTTTATTTCCACCCTTTATTTTCATTGAGCGCTTATAACTTGTGACGGTAGGTACGTAATCAATAATTTCGCGGCATTTATAACTAAGGAGATTACTTTTCACTAGATTACTAAGCACTATTCCATCTGCTGACTTTATCTTAATCTTTGACAATGTAGATAATGTGAATCCTCTACAAGCTTAGTCTTGGTTTTATCCAAATTCAAATTCAATTCCAAATCGAACAGTACATTTAGTTCTACCCACAATTCCCAGAAATCTATTCAGGTCCACCGAGAGCGACTAATCAATTCCATTTAAATAAATAAGTCAAAACCAGCTAGAACCAGTTCGGTCTAGTCTAGTCGGGTCACTGGTATTTATGGGTTGCCATCGATTTTTCATTAATCCTTAGTTTATAACCGTCGGCTTGGGATGGTTGAGAACTCAATTGTTTAGGAATGAGGTTCACGGCATTTTGTTTCTTTGTAAATAGGTAGATTGGAAGACCCATGGTATTAAGTCCGCCTATATACTTTGCATATGAAGCTTTAATAACTAAATAAATACACTTAATCCTGGATGCACAGGTATCTCTGCCTGAAAAACAATAAATCAATGCTACATGGTAGGTGTCATACATACATATGCTCACGCTTGTATCCCATGGGGGTAGGCCACCACCGTATGCCACATGTTACGATCGTTACATACTTCTTTCGCTTCATCCACATTCATGCATCTCTTCATACACTTTCTTCGGTTACGAGTGCTCCGAATTTGACCTTTCTGAGAAATACATACTCCTTTCAATTCTGGTCACCACATCATTCTTCAACTTGCAACTGTCTCTTATCACACTATTTTTGATTCAATTTACAATGGTGACCCCACACATCTTCGTTACGATCTCATTTCCACTGCATTCACTCTACTTTCATGTTTCTTCTATCAAACCTAACATTCAGTTACATATGTGTCGTCACGAGTAATGAGCGCTCAGCGATAAAAGTGGGGACTGTACATGTATTTATCCACGTCGCTCCATACAAGACTCGCAAATGACTACAGCGCATTCGAGGTCAGCGCTCATAACTTGTGGCGACTTATCTAATCTCTATTTCATGGGTCTCAAACTAACAAAGAGCTGTATAATTAAGTATTTAAGAAATCTGGTAAGCATAAAAAGATCACTTTAAGCACATTGATTTAAATAACAAACTTATCATTTTGTCGAAATTTTTCACGCAGTTCTCAAAAGTAATATTAGAAGCGTTTGAAAGAGAGGTTATCTTCTCGCAACCTGTCGTGAATCTAGTGGAATATATCTAGCAGCGTATATATAAAATACCTACATAGTTTCGTAAAGTGGAACCGCGCACTTATTTGCTCACCTTCTCTATACCTACGCACATATACAACAGTAAAGTTGTGATAACTTTTGTGTGTATAGAAACGCCTATCTCGGATGTCTCTCACACATACATAATAGCCAGCTGATCTCCCCAAGTTCGAGTCGGGCGAGCGAAATGGCGGTGCGGCGTTGCCATCGCCGCGCGGGAACGTGAAACCGCGTGTTGCCGCTCCGTGCACTCGCATAAGTAAAACATAATACCTATTCGAATTTCGAATTTGTTTAGCACCGTACCATGGCGGTCGTTATTCACAAACATGGCGTTCAACATTTCACCGGATTTATTTCAAAATGTTTAGCAAAAGGCAAACAAGTTTATTTACTTACTTTGTAAGTCCTACCCACATAATGTGCATATCGTAATAAGTATCCAAAATGGAGTCAGGCATGTTCTATAACGGTTTCGGCCAATTAAGTGAGGCAGCAGAACAGGTTTACTTAATTTTGGGTTTGTAGTTAATTGGCCGTGAGTCGTGAGTTCGCAAAAGAAAAGCATTTTTGAGCGTCATTGAGTTTTAATGACCACGTTTTGCGCAATAATATTGACCGGATAAAGGTAGGCAGGCAGATACGTAGGTAGGTAAACCTACCTACCATACCTAGCAAGAATGTACCCACTGTTCAATATATTTTTCATTCGGAATAAGGCTGGTTTGTATGTAGTATCATAGCTATTATATGTGACACATCTAGGTAACTACCTACCTCATATTCAGTTATACCAAATAGGTAGGTATGTTCCAAATCAACCTAACTTTTCGAATGTACATGAGAGATACCTATTATATACCTACGCTACGCCTAACAACACGCAGCCCTCGTGTGAGTCTATAAAATAACGCTAAATGTAGTCATAACATAGCCAGCTAGGTAGAAATAGATATGTACCCATATTTACCGATCGCTTAGCTGTATATTCCTGTGTCTATCTATCCAACTAACTAACACTAAGTTCAGAAACTCTGAAAACCAGTTGCCGGTGGCAAGATCGATCGCTCGCGTTGTGGACGTTGCCACTCCAGCCAGCGGGCGAGCGGCGAGTGGCGCGAGGTTGCCGTTCCGTGCAGTCCTATTATTATTTATTATGCTACGCTCGGCGCGCTGCATGCTCGCCTTGCGTCACCCGTGCAATGGCCCAATGTTTGACTATTGTCGTGAAGGACTTCGCGAGCTCGTTCATAAACCAATCCTGTTGAGATGCACGTTTCCGGAGCTTATTTGCATCCAAATGGCGTGACTCTTTAATTCTGCATCTTAGTTTACGATGGCAGGTATCATAGACAGGTTGTTTGAACTTTCGTGTTCCTAATTACGTTCGTTGACATTGAGATTATCTATAATTAGATAGAGATAGGTACAGGTAGTCATAATATTTTACCCACAAGGTTGTCTTTGTCTATTTATGCCCAGTGGCTCTGATGACGTTGGGTAAGATATTGCGGACCCCATACCAAAGATGGGTGAATTAACATACATTACAGGCAATTGAACACGTAATTTTCGTCATAACACAACGATAACATCCGAACAGACATGATGAAACTAGATGAGAAATGGAGCCAAAATTGAATTTTATTCAAATATTGCAACAGTTCTTTCAATAATTTTTATTTTATTCATAGCTCCTAGCTGGGCGTGAATAAAGTTGATTATTGTTTATAGTGAGTAATGATTGTTGTTAGCACGTAGATATCTGCCATCAATCAGCCGGCTGCGATGATGGATACACGGCAGACGCGTAGGTTGCCACAGAAACACGCCCAATGAGAGTTACTTACGTTGCGTTCAGACGTAAGTAATGTGCGTTATGTGGCTTCTCTCTCCGTTGAAGCACCACATACTTAAAGAATCCCACTGGTATTAGAATTCCAAGAGCGACATTTACATGGTCATATATTACAGCTTCTGTTTTGCTCAAGCGTACGTTTAGAAAGAGCTCGTAAACAGTTGTATATTCATTACCAAGTCGAATGAAGTCATCGCAACTTCTAATGTAGTTTTTTTATCCTTAGCATTAGTGTCAACATCTATGAGCTTCATAACCAATTGTATTTTCAATGTCAAGTTTGTCTAACATAATTTAAATTCAAGTAAACGTATTACTTATAAGTTTGGAATTGTATGTATCTGTGCGAAAGTTACTATCTGACCTAAATCGGATAGGATCTGCCCGAACCGGGATCTATGTCGCCAACTTGTCATCCAACTTAACACTTTAAAGGCATCTTACTTAGTGCAGTGACATATAAAACATCACCGAATAAGAGATAAACATATTTTTTTCTTCCAAAGACTATGTTGGCAATATAACATTGCGTGACGTATTATCGTATATTTTCCTCAAAAGAGTTGAACATATTTCCTTGATTACTTTCGCTCACGCTACCTACGGTCGACATCATCTGACTCACAGTTAGATAATCGGGCTTTTTTGCCAACTTTCCTTTCTTGGAATTGTTTTTGATTTATTTATTCACATTACTGTAGTTAGGGTGTTAACACTGGCTTAGCTTCCTTGGTTTCCTTGTTATTGGAATTCGGACAACTGTTGGGTGGAGCTTGGAAAGTAGGATTACCTAAAACTTCTTCGCCTTTAACATATGTCAGAAACTAGTATTAAGATAAGTGTTTTTCTTTGTTAGGACAACAATATTCATAGCAGTAAATTTACGGTTTATATTATATGCTAGAAGGTTCAGCGTGTTAATTACTAACTAAAAAGCCCTCTTGAAGTCTCGTAAGCTCTGCATTATTTGTCAGTCCTATCCTAGTTTCATCTGGGACCCGGTCACTTCTGGTCCACGCGGCACATAACGCTAAAAGCTTTCTAAGTTGTTAAGTGCTCCAAAGCTGGTGTACAGGTTTACTTAGATCACACTTAAGCGAGTTTTAGGATTTCATACTCATTTTCGCGGCGTGTATTCCAGCTAAGCTAAGGATATTATGATCATGTTTAGTAATCGTCTTATTAACTGGCAGTTCCACATTAATTTAATAACTTACTTTACCGTTTCCCCTAAACTAGTCCCCTCTGAGTATTATATCATCCAGCGAAAAAATGTGTTCACGTGTCCTGACAGATAGATGCTGGGGCTTTCCTAACTCCCAGAATTAGATAGGCATTGCCCCCAGCGTTCTTGGCACGATCCCGAGGAATACGGAGGATTTGGATCAAGTTCTGCACAAACATTTTATACTCATTGCTTTTAAAATAAAATCTTCTTATATCTAAATTAACAATACTATAAATTCACTATATTAATAAGCACAAACGAGGGAAAATCTTCATAATATACGGTAGGGTAGCTGACATGCATGTATGTTGTATTACCAAAGCCATTAGGATCGTTACTAGCCACCCACCCTCGTCTGACAATGAGTTGCAACTTGTTCCAAGTTTCCACTTGCATCTATTGAAAGTTAAAATTACAGAAGATCTGCTTTTTCATCATCATTGTTATACCTGACATCTTTGCAAAATTGGTAAATTTTGTAAGCATGTATGTTACTGGAAGTTATTCTCTGGACCATTGATCTTATTTTAAAATGTATTTTACCGCAAGCTTGTAGTCTGGAATTGAGGTTAATTTATCACAAATTTCAGAAAATTAAACAATTTTAAATTAAATTGAGCGTATGGCCGTAATTCTTCGGCACTTTACTCCATTATCTGTGAGCTTGTATTCGTTTAAAGAGCCAGGCCTAATCTGGGGTAGTGTCTTGAGTTCGGGTTACGTATACATTGATGAATAGAAGCGCCATAAGTAATAATAATACTTTGAAAGTAATTAGAATATGTGCATTAGTCACGTTATTATCATAAACCACGTGGTAATTGTATCTATTAATTTGAATCGTGTTTCGGGAATTCTAACTAATATCACTATATTCTAAATGTTAAAATGTATGGCAATTTTTTTTATACATGTTATTTACTTATTCTTCGTGACTTTAAATGTATGTTGTGCTACTGGTTTGATTGTTAAAGTACTCCAGGCTACTATATCTATGTGATCGGACGCCATTTTGTGCTAACGTGATCCATTTAAAGAAATGATTCGCTATTGCTTGATTTCGTTGAATGTAAATTGTGACGCAATTTTTTCCGTTGTATACGTGAATATAGCGTCACCTTATCCCAACGCCTATCTTGATTTCATTATCAATACCATAAAACATTATAATTAATGAACTGGTTTTATTGTAAATGAAGAGTTTAACAGTCGATAGTCCGAGGGAAAAGTTACATTCATAAAAGTGATTCCTACTTTAAAATTTAGTTAATTCAAAACGTTTACTTGTGTCAAAGAGTTCTTGAAATAAGTGAAGCCCGTGACTTTGAGTACTTCGCTGCCCTGTTTATGGTCAAGGTTGTGTTATTTCAAAACTTTTGTGTTTCATCCTTTCAATAAGGCTTCCAATTCTGTTATTTGTTCATTTGTTTTGTCACCTTCCCTTTGAACTTTTGTTATAATCATAAGCTGCTTACCGTCGGAGGGAAATTCATTCATTTTCATTTGTTCATTTCGTGAATTCATTCATCAATTCCTTTGAATTTTAAATAATTTAAATTAGATGTTACTAGGCGCTTTTTGAATATGATGAACGAATTCCCCTCCAGACAGTAAGTAGCTTAAATATAAAACTGACCGTTAGATTTGTGAGTATGTAACTGTATTTGGATCAAATTATTAGAAACGTTCAAAAACCCTGGCGCGATCGACGTAATACATGATTGCCATCAAATAACACTGTTACAGAAAAGATACAGAATGCTATGAGAAATCTTTCTAGTAGCATCGATTCAAGATGATTTCGAACAAATAGACTAAAACATATTTATGTGATACATTCTAGCTGGCATGATCAGTGTAAGTGGGAGTGTGTTTTACATTAGAGTAGGTGTTATACATTGATGATGTAATATGTGTTCGTCAAGCGTAAAATAAATTCTCTGCTTTATTAATGTCAATGTACCTAGCTTTATTATTTGTAACTTGAATGTTTGGTTCTTGAATAGTAATTTTACTCCAGCTTCTATGCGGATAGGCCGCGGCGTTTGTGGGAATTTCATAAGCTCTGCCAAGAGAGCTAAGATTAACCCAGTTACCATCTTAATCCAGCACAGACGCGCGATACTCGCGATGTTTCGACGAGGCTGCGAATGGCTGTGATAAGCTCATGTGTTCCCATTACAGCGTACAATAACACTGACACACAACACGACAGAGCAGAATGTGTATGTATGTATAGTAAATTGTATGTATGTACCTACTCTATATTGTGTTCTACTCCGTACTTAGGGTCACCGCGCCGCCACTCGCTCGCTGTATCGATCGCGCGTCCGCGAGGTTGCCACTCCGTTACTTTCGCGCGCTGTTGCCAGTCCTGCCGTATTATTTTGTAACAGTGACTGTTGGTTGTCAATTGACTCGCTGTTGTGAGTTGTGTCTATAATGATATTATATTATAAATCTGTTTTTAGATTCTCGGAAGAATTACGTTACGAGACACGTTGGGGTTTGTGGAAATGAAGTATTCCTACCTTTTGTTGTGTTTATTGTAGCGTGAGGGTCACGTCGAGCGTGTTAGTAGGCGTAATAATTAGGTCTAGGCTAGGTACCCAATGTAAGGAAGTAGTACTCAGATGAACAATTTTGCTATACATAAATACGGTATAATTAGGAATTGACTTAGTTATGTAAGCATTTATTCGTGTTATACTATAATTGTGAAGTAGTTAAAATCTAATTACAAGTAGAAAACTTGGCCCAAATCGGTGTCTCTCGGGATCGTGCCAAGAAGGCTGGCAGCATTGCCACGTTGAATAGCAATGAAGATTCTCTGAGCGAGAAAAGCCCCAGCCCGCTTGTCACGAGAAGCTTCTACCAGACGACGTGCAACCTCTTTGAAAAGTTGATGAGCATCTGGACCCCAAGGTCCCAGAGTTTAAACCGCAAACGCACGCATTTTAGCATGAAAAAATTAAGTAGGTAATTAAGTTTCTCTCCTGTTCTCCCTAGTTCTAAACAGTCCAGAACTAAATAAATAATTTTCATTTTGACCAGCTTTTTGTAAATTTAAAGCTACTATCACAAGGTTTCCTTTCCAGCATAGCCCATTGAAGTTTTGGAGCACCAGGGTTGGTGTCATTATTATTTTCAAATTGACATGCATTATTTTGTAATAGGTACCTATTAAAGGGCACGCTTAATTAAAAGCCAGTATCGACCTTCTCTACGAAGCCCTTGTGACATTAATTAAATATTACGCAAGTACTGTTGTCGCTAGTCTGTTCGGAAAACGGATCGCAATCAAGAAAATAATCTCGCGAGGGACTTATGTAATAAAGAACAAAATTATTTTTACATTGAATATAATAATTGAGAATCAAATCAACAAATTGCGAAGTTCAATCAGTCTTATGATCGAAGCCCTCAACTACTATTTAAACTGCAACTTACATAATTATATTGAACTATATTGATACTATCGTATCGGCATCGAATTCTTCATGACAAGGATTTTGGATCGCAGTATATTCTTTACACCCATTAACATTATTTAAATCAAAGTCCTCGTCGAGAGCCAACTGTCTCTCGTATTTCGACGTAAAAATATTCTTCTTTACTTCCCTTCTCCATATTTCACAACGAATTTCTTGTTTTCGACAAACTGTCTCAGTTGGCAAGTAGGATCTGTTGAAGTCATCATCGCTAGTGCTCGTGGCGTGTCATCATCAGATGAAGAGACAAGGGGGAAGTTTTTGTGTCTATTATTCATTTGGACATTGGAGATTCGGTATATGGTTAGGAAATATACGACCATATGTTTGCTTTATCAATTGAGCTACCCGTGTCTCCCATCGTGAATCCTACAGTACATTTTAAAAGCAAACAGTGTGTTTTTTGCACTAAAATGATCACTACTTATTTTGTGATCACTACTCCCCTGCTCGTCATCATTTGGAATGAGATTCATTTGCTCTGCGGGTTATTTGAGTGTCAATTCAACGGGAGCGTCGACGATATCGCAGCCCGCAGCTCATGTGGATGTCTGTAATCTAAACTGATGCGATAGCCTCGATCAATCAGAACCCAACACGTATATACCAGCTTCCACTAAAAGCAAGGAAGTGAGATTGTAAAGCCATACTCATGAGTACTGTGTTCCAAGGCAGACCTACAAAAATCATGGTGAATTGCTGCCCAAGACAACGAAGACAAACCTATAAAAGACTATAAATCTTTATTCATGTTAACTGCTCTAGATATTGGCACTGCGTCGTGTGTCATTAAAATATCCAATTCTACCATTGTCCCTGTTCATAATTCGACGAATTAAATTAATGCGCTAATTAAATGTTCTACCCACATTGATTAAACGAGAGGAATTCAGGAAAATGTCACACATGCAATAATTAACTGGTTTGTTTTCATCGTTGCGACTAATAAGTTATTTTACGCGTTATTATTCGCAACTACCAGGAAAACAACAAAGTAACGAGCTAATAATATGTAAATTACTATATACATTTTCCTTGTGAACAGTCAGTGGCAAAGGTCACTATACAGATTTAAATTCCACGAGTAAGATTCCTGGGTCAGAACGTGACTCATTTACCATTATTCCTTGCCGTTATTTCTTAATTTAAGCTTTAACCCATTACGGGAACTGTGCTCATGTATAATTGAAGCTTAGATTATGATCGATCGAATGGTATCTGAGTGAAAGCATCACATGAATCAGTACCCTTTTTAAAAGGAAAAATTCCTAAATTGAGAGACCCAACCCAAGCTTTGCATAGCTCGGGCGGTTATCAAAAGGGTTTGTTATTCCGTCCCTGCCTGGACCCTTAATAACGTGCGCCCCTGCCTACAGGGGCTGCTCTCAAACATCGTCGTGGGAGGGTGCTATTTCCAGTTTTGACTTTGGTCACAAGGTTTTTAGAACAAATTCCTTCCAAATTTCGTACCGTATTTTTAGTTCGAAATAAGTTCTCTTGAAACAATGTTCTTTTTTTATCTTCTGTTGAATCTTCTTTAACAGCATAAGTAAAGATATTAAAATATTGCTCTAGCAACGAAACTGTTACATGTCACAAAACATCGCACTCGATAATGATTGGTTTAAAAGTATTTCCATCTCTTTTTGTAATACGAATTGCAAAAGGGATGCCACATTGTTTTAATCTAGTCTTGGTTTAAACCATGTTTTTTAAATATCTGAGAGAAGTGTTTGCACAACATCGGCTTCGGAATCGAGAGTAGTGATACTTATAAAACTGGCTGATTTATTTATACATTACATAGCCAACGTGTCCCTGAGAAAAAAAAAGAATCCCGCAAATCTAATCAGTTCACAACTCAAGTAATATTTTACCGCCCATGTCTTTAATTTAATGCTCTACATAGAAACCCTGTCTTGTCTATACCAAGCCCGTTTTGTTGAATGATTTATAATCAGCTAAGTGTACTTGTGGCTTTGGTGGTAACGTCTTTTCCTTTAATAACAATTAAAGTATATAGTTTCGTGGCCTCAGTAACGTTTTTGCCATCGGATCCAACTCGAAAGTAAAGACGTAAGTTGCGTAAAGTGTGAAGGGTTTGTGGTGAGTGAAACGCGGCTGCCCGTAGCGACGCTCGCCGCGGAGTGACGGTTTGAACACGAGACGGGCTGGCAACGTCGCGTGCTACTAGCAAATTGTTTGGATACCGTCGCTTTCCGAGAAATGAGACTCCTGAATGTCGTGCATTTTTGCCTAAATTAAATTGGAATCTATCTTTGTAAGCTTACGTTGCTTTAAAAAACATTTTTACTCCACTTAGTACTACCAACGCCGCATGATGTAATAACGGTACCGTTGGATGTTATTTAGGTATTATACCTATCCTTTATATGTCCATGATTTGTATACATAGAAGGTAACATCACCAGTATCGGATAGAGCCTTCATCTGACTAGCTCTTAATGGGCATAAGTCCAAGGTTCGGGTCAGCTTTCCCAGCATTTATTTTATTTTCCATACACTGTTCTAAATTATTCCCAAATATTTGGTGACCAGGGAAACCCCCAGATTAAAGAATGTATAACCTGGTCATGTCAAGAGGGTTTGACTCTTCTCTTGGATGTCGTGAGAAATCATATGTATACCAAAACAAAACCCGTGGAGGTGATGGTCTGAGATCATGTAAGTGTGATACAAAACAGTTGAAACTATCATAAACCACCTTAAATGTAAATGTAGTCCTCCTGTTTTTGAGATTTTATTAAATTTAATAATAGTACTTAAAACTAATTACAAGTAGAAAACTTGTCCCAAATCGGTGTCTCTCGGGATCGTGCCAAGAAGGCTGGCAGCGTTGCCACGTTGAATAGCAATGCTGATTCTCCTCTTTTATCATCATTTTAAATGTACGTAATAAAACAGAATCTTATTAAATCTATTTCAAATGGTTTCAATTATTTTTAGATTGAATTTTTAGCCTGGACTACAATTGCAGCCCGCCCGGTCGCCCCCTGGATGTATCTAAACTAGGACAAATCCGGGGACCCGGACGAATGGCAACCAAATGAAAAATGCATCACCAAAGCGTAGATAGATAGATAGTTGAAATTTTAAAGCAATCGCATCGGTTCCAAAGCAAGCAAATCTTTCGCTGTGTTAAACATAGAATACCCTTCACCAAGTAAGTGTAACTATTTCTCACAAGATGGCGTTATATCTTTTTAGATCGCGCTGTTGAAAGTCTCTTTCCATAAGGTATATAGCACACACATTTTCTAACGTAGTTGTCGAATCTATAAATACCAGGACTGCCCAAGTTAAGGTGTTTCATTCAACCAACCAAGGCCTAGTTTGTCATACAAGCTGTAGCGGATAACGAGTCGCTAACTGTAAAATGTAATTGCCATGGAAAATACCATAGCATTTCAATGTTCACATTGTAGGTAGGTAATGTATGTAGTTGCAAATTGACCAATTTATTGGGGACGGAACTTGTTACGTCTACCAGCCGACCTCCGCAACACCTTTAAAGTTATTGCTTTTAAGTTGAGACTTGTACCAAACTGCATCTGGATGACGGGTTTTCCATTTCCCTCTATGATGGTTCAGGAGGTCAATGAGGGAAATTCACGTCATACTTGTGAACAGGTGCTGCTTGCGGGGGCTGGTCACCTCAAGCTACGCATTTAGTTATAAGTAGAACTACTAGACTTTAATTTTTATCGACATTTGTGCATTGGAACTGTGTCGATGGCTTTATGTTTCTTAAGTGATTTATTTTATATTCTTAAAATTGTATAATATTTTTGAAAAGAGTAATTACTGGATTTCCTGCCAAGTTCTTGTCAGTAAAAGTAGCCTTTCGAACCTGGCGGTAGCATGTATAATCCTGTATAATTATGTTATTCTGACGATTTGAAAGTACCTTGTAAAAAGTCTCATCGAATAAAGATATTTTTGACTTTGTAACCCAGCTGTCGGAGGCACAAATTCACTAACTAAATGTGCAATTATGACTCGACGCCCTCGAGTGCCCTCGACCATATCACGAATACACAATCAGCTTAAAAAACTGGTGTTTGCTCCTGAGTCATGACTCCATGAGTAAGACAATGTGGGACGTGTTGGAGCTAAACAACACACGTCTATAAAATGACATCATGTAGGTATTTACTATCCCATTTTACTACTTCGGCTGGTGCAAATATGCGCGAGTGCATTGCCCGCCACGTCGCTACGCTATACGAGTTAGGTTTGATAGCGGTAGTGTAGCAGGCAGGAAGCGGGTTTCCTTCGGTCCGCGCCGCGGGAATCATGACGGACGATAAAATTAACAATGCTTTTTAATTTTCGAATGCCATAGATAAATCGATTTATTGATTCATAGAGAATAGACCTCGTAATCTCTTCTTGATATTTCAGTTCATTAGGCTTTTCATTGACTACAAAGACGCATAGTGGTAATTTTATTGACTTTCTTAAGTGCGCTGAGCTTGGATGCGCAATAATCATCAATCTTGATGAGTGATACATACAACCGCAGTTACCCCATTATTTTCGCCAAGCGCTCATTACTCGTGACGGCACCTGTACCAGGGACTATCTATCTAGTAAACCCGCGACCCACTGCGAAGCATAGACCTCCACCCCAACGTTTTCACGTACATGCTGCAATTAATTTGTCATTAAAATTAGCGAGCAGTCGGCGACTGGCCATTAGCAAAAATGTTATAAGTATTACTGGCATGACTGACATAACTGTAAGTAATTTATGAAACAATTTTCGCTTTAAAGGGTGGTTTACAATAATATTATGGATCTTCATGTTATAAGTACATAAAATTTAATAAAGTCAGATAAAACTCCAAAACTATTAGTATTTACTTCCCATATCATTTTCACTTCTGCATCAAAAAATTAGTAATGGTTTTCCAAAATATAGAACAGCAATGAAACTATTTAAATAACTGGTTAGAAATTCAGTTAATATACTTGGAATAGTCGTTTATACCATGAGGTGGGTCTTCGCTGCTTCAAAAAATCAAATGGCTAACGTGAATTTATTTAGAAAATAATACATTTTTAAGCAAAAAACGAAACTTTAAATATGCCCTGAGGAATTTATCTGTAACTGCATTACGCAAATCGCCGAGCTTACATTGAATTCTCGAATTATTGCCAAAGTTCAGAATAATTGCGCGAATTCGCAATTTAAGGTGCGAAGTTCTTTGTAATGGCTGTTCTTTTGAAGTTTCGCATTCCGCTGAAAAAGATGGCGTGCATTTTGCCAGATAAGTTTTCTTTCATGAATTCAGTTTCTGAATGAAAAAAAGTGATATTCGGTCTTTGAGGCTTCGTGATCTGCACGCCCTTAATACTCACCGAATGGTTAATTAAATATAGGTATAAGCAAGCAACAACCAATTTATAAAAGTTTCTGTTACCAAATTGGCCATTCAAACGGGGTGCTAGTACCTACTCTGATGTATGGAAGTGAATGTTGGGTTTGGCAGAAGAAACATGAAAGTAACCGACCACCATCTTAGCACTAAACATCACAAAATCTTGAGCTAAATACAAAGCGATACTGACATTACGTTTTATTTTAGTTCGTTGAGTAGTTTCGTTTGCGGAGAGATTTAGTAGATCCCCAGATTTCAAAAGGGACTTACTTTTAATTTGAGTTTAGAAGTCTTCGTTTAAAGCATGTTTTGTAATAAAGGGAGTAATCTTATGTATATTTACATGTGAAAGAATGTGCTAAATTAAGAGGTGATCACATTATTTGTAGCAGTAGGAACAAGCCAAGTCTATTGCATTAACCGCCATTACTTACGTGTTGTAATTACTGATCGGCGCGACGTGCCTCAGCATACGCGACTTATGAGTCACACACAAACAAATGAGTATGCTAATTACAGGCTGATTATTACAATTGGCCGCAGCCGTTTGGTCTCCAAATATTTAATTAATGGAGGTACGTTTTCTGTTCAAATACATTCAAACAAGTCTTTTAGGCCGAACAGAAAAGCGAATAGCTTACAGGCTGCTGTTTGCGGAAGACTTTTGAAAATGTTACGATTATTTTCGTTATAAACCTTTATATAATAGCCCCCCAGACTGACTAGATGCTTGTTTACCATATTTGTTCTACTAATATATTTTTTTTTTAATTCGTATGTTCTCTTCTTTTCAGGTACTTGTAATGTCCACCATCAGTGAAATAATTAAGGGTAAAACTAGATATAATTGAAGCATTTTATCTTTATTTCAACTGAACTTAGACTTTGAACTTATTGAATTTAAGAACATTAACGATTACTTATTATTTTCTACAGAATTATCTTCTGCATATTCATAAATTTGGACAATTGACAATCCTTTTAACCTGGTTCTATAAATGTATAAATTTATTGGTTGTTTCCCTATTTTTACACTTTCTCCGTAACAGGAGTGTATATACAAGATATTTCGTTGAAAGGTGGTCGTGCAACGGTGAAATCTCACAGACTTTCACTTTTCTAACCCGACCAAGCGACCCTATGGATTTATTATATCCGGGGCTGTTCTTGCTGTATCTCTAAGGCTTTACTGAAAAGACTTCAATACTTCATCAAAAGTCTTTTTAAATATTTTCGAGGTTTGAGAAATGTCAATATATAGCAGACCGATAGACGGACACTTTCCCACTGTACAATATTAGTATAGTATTCAGTTAAGTTTATGTTTTAAAGTTAATCACTGCTATCTATCCTCTGTCTCTTGATGTCAAGATCAACTTTATCAAAAGAAGGTGTGGTGTTGTTATAATGCGCAGTGACGGCCTCCTGCATTACATTCGCGACCTGAGCCCTCACCCACATCTTGATATGAGTGGGGAGCTTCTTCATCTCAGGGAGGAACGAGAGGAAGAATAACTTATCACTGTCGCTGTCCCCCTCGTTCATTTCCACGGGGAAGATCGGCATCTCAATTTCCTCTGTCGGTAAACTCTCGGTGCTCGATTCGCGTTTCCGTTTTCTCTTCTTCGTTTTCTTGTCTTGCTTCGAGCTTGGTTGGCTTCGAGCTGGTGCGAGCGGAGGCTCGTCTTCCAACTGGTTCAGATCATCCCCCGCTTCAGCGGGGTATGCGTCACTATGGGAAAATTGAAGGATTAGGAATTACACAATCAAGTTTCATATTAATTCTTGTTACAAGAGCTAATTGTATGTAGGCAGGCAATAAGAGCTTTTCGCCGCATCCCAGACTCAAACCCATGACAACGGTGCAAAATTTCCATAAAAATACCACCTTAACAATTCTAACTGTTACGAACATGTCTATTGACAGTGTCATTTAAAGTCATTTGTTGGTATAGAAGTGGCTGTAGTAAGTTTCCAACTCACTCATCATCATCGCTGACTTCTCCGTCGTACCCTCCGAGGAAGGTCATCCGTTTGAAGTATCGATACACGCGCCTTTGGAGACGAACACCGGAGCGGCGCGAGCGCAGTTCTCGATTGTACGCGTCGCGGAGAGACCGCCATTTTCTCTGAAGCTGTAGAACTACGCAACGATAGACAAACATTAGTTGATAAAGCCTTACATTCTGAATTGTGGTAAGGGCATTCTTACGAAGTTTTTAAAACTTTGAAATTTTTTACTCCCAAGAGGAAAACCCCAAGATATTACAGATGGAATGTGGCATGGAGATGGTAACTGATAGACTATGGAATAGTCAAAAATATCTTTATTCGTTTTGACCTTTTTTTTTTTAATTAATAAGTAGCTAAAAACTAATAACAAGTAGAAAAAAAAATTTACTATTTCCAAAGTACTAATGACATAATAATTCATGCTACCACGACCTAAATATATATACTACCAATAAATTATAGCGCAGGGGGCCTACTCGCTTTCTCTGAGAAACGAAACTTCGCAAGGTTCCTGCCACACATCTTATTCGTTCTAAAATTACTTTCGAACGTGGTCGAAAAATCTAGAAAAACTCTTTTATATATTTTTAACCTATTTTAGTTAGATTATTAAACGAAATTCTGAACGTAAAACGTTTGATTGTTATTTGTCAAGTTTCGTTTAAAGAAATAGAATAGACCCCGAATCCCAAATGAAATGGTCATAAAAAAACTGCAACAGCTCTTGTGGGAATAGAAAGGGTTTCTACCTGCCCGAAGGACTACTTATTTTAATTCCTTATGATTGTTGGAATTCTGCGTCTAGGTGGGGTTCGTTTCTCATAATCAGGTAGGCAGTCACCATTGTGAATGGAACGAGTCCTTAGACCCCAACAAAGCATATTTTATCATCTCCATACTTATATTATAAACGCGATAGTATTTATTATCTTTTCACATCTCAACCACGAACCAAATCACCAGAATTTTGGTATAAAGACTTATATTCCGAGTAAGGACTGTGATGTTGACCTCTCGTCATGAATAGTTGTGGGCAGAGAAGGAGAATCTTATGGGATGGCCCTGTCTGTATGTACGGCGCGACATGAATAATATACATGCTCAGTTCCCTCACTATTTTCACTGTACGCACATATCTCGTGACGGCTCCCATTCCTAACAAGAATAATATTAAAAAAATCACGTGTTAACCTTTTTTACACTTCAATACGTATAGAATAGTCTGTCTAGTCTGTCTGAACGCTCTTTTATAACAGACCACGTAACAGGTTATAAATAACTCGATGCCGGATAAACTACGGTAGCCAGTGTTTACATGCGTCATGTACTGAGAGTGTAAATGTTTTGAAACAGAGGCCGCACAATAAATACTGTTATATAAAGAGCTTCCCCCACGAACCAGTAACATTTTACATAGATACAGATGCCTTCACTAGCTACGAGCGCTCAGTGAATATAGTGGTGGTGACAAACAGACAGACTCACGAAACAACTACTGCCATTTAAGGTACTACGGGACCTGTGCTTGAAGCACCCGATTTCAAGGCCCACATTTAATACAGAACTTACTTATGTTGTTGAAATCTGTCGTATATTAACTATAAAACCTATTTGGTCCTCCGCCTAATCTCTCTCCGGTCGTGTCGGATTGCCTCCCATCCCACTATGAGAGTGAGGGAATAAAGAGTGCACCTGTGTTTGCGAACACACTTTAGCACTATGATATCTCCTGACTTGCGAGATCACCAAACCTATATAGCCCTTTTCTAAAAGAGATTTCGAAACTAAATTTATAAGCGTACGTACCAAACCAGCCTACCCAACCATTATTGAGAGGAGGGACGGGTTATATTCATCTGCGAGGGATACAAAACACCCTCGGTGCTCAATCTTCAAACACTGAGACCTGATATAATAGAAATTACCGCCGCTGAGACCACCATCACTCAGGTGTACCTTGAAAGCTGTGCCACAGATGCCGTCACGAGATAACTGCTATAAAGTTACTACTTTACAAAACTTGTGAGGACACCTATATTATCCCATACAACCTCATCAAAATACTTCACCTTTGTCGTATGCGTTAGCTTTGTTGTATTCGTTCCAGTTATGGTATATTACAGAGCCGATCTCCTTCCAGAGCGCGAGTTTCTCCTCCCTGTCGACTGGGTACTCAGAGCTGTACAGACCGGGCCTTTTCTTCACCTCTTCTATCAGCTGAACTGGGTTAAAGATTGACATATCGAACAGAACATAGAACACGCAATGTCTATGGTTGCGACGAAAAAAACGCACGGCCGCCGCAGTGTGCCCGACGCGACTGACGGACGCAACGTCGCACGACTTTGCGCATGCCCGCTGTGTGATTGGTACGCGAGCTGCGACACAGCACGCCCACTGCGACAGCGACTAGCGATCAGTCGCATCGTGTCGTAAAATCCGTGCGTAAAGCATTACGTCGATAGACGAATAAAAGTAATATGAAGTTAGTATAGTATGCTGATCTTCCAAATAAGTTACTGACGTTACTTATTTGAAATCTTGCCTTTTGATTTCGCCTATGTAGGTGCCTGCCTACCGCCGATAACTCCGAAGTAGATTCCTCTACCCACTTGCTACAATTTTTATATTGAATTACTTAGCTACTGCGGATGTAAGCGTAAAGATAACACTAACAGAAAATGTTTGTACGGCTTCTTTCCTACAAAGTTTTACCCCAAAAAAAAACATTTAACAATGCTTCCCTAAGTAAATAAGGAAAACAAAGTACATATATATACATTATATCGCATACATAGGTTGTAATGTACAAATTCCAAACAGTAGAAACAAAACACAGAAGGCCCACGACTCACGAGACGTTGCCAAAACGCATCGTGCGAGTTGCGACGTTGCCAAGTCCACGGACCGCGGCGTTGCCAGCTGGCGCTTGCCGTGCGTTACATTTTGCATACAAACTTACTTTTTATTCGATGCAGTTTCCGTGTAACGCCAACATTTAAATACGAAATAAGTAACGTGCTGCCTACTGCGTTTACGATGTAATGACGCAGTTATAACATCGAAATCACCCTGGATATTTATTCACTAGTCATTTTTTCCTGAACAAAACATAAGGTTATCCCTGCGAATATTTTAAAACTAAATAATCTTTTTTTATTATAGAAATAATGCAATAGTCATTTGTTAAGATTGTCCGTAAATTATATTTTGTGGGATTAAAATTGCAATTTGAGAATTTTTTTTACGATTTAAAAAAATTTTATTTTAAGAAAATGTATTCTATTCGTTCACTTTCAACAAAGGATGAAATACATAAATTAGTGGAACCGGTAGTTTATGCCTACCTACTCCTACAGGCGTGAACCATGTAGAAATTGCTAGATGTAAAGTCTGAATAAGATTAAGGACAGAATAAGGAAAATCTACACCAAAGTCTGGTAACTACTGTTGTTTGTTCAAACGTGGGTTTTGAGTAAATAATGAAGTTGGAGATAAATATACACTTGAATTAGTTAAATGCTTATTACTAGAACTAGAACTCTACGCTATGATATCTCTTATCGATGTATGTATGAACGAATTATAACTCGAATATTATTAAGCTTACGAAACCATTAGTCTTAATATATATAACTTAAAGGTGACTGACTGAGTTTCTTGCCAGGTTCTTCTCAGTAAAAGCAACCTTCCGAACCTGGCGGTAGCATGTATAATCCTGTATAATTATGTCATTCTGACGATTTGAAAGTACTTTGTAAAAAGTCTAATCCAATAAAGATATTTTAGACTTTGACTTTGTCTGACAGTGATCTATCAACGCACAGCCCAAACCACAGGACGGATCGGACTGACATTTGGCATGCAGGTATATGTTATGACGTTCTATCCGCTAAGAAAGGATTTTGATTAATTCTACCCCCAAGGGGATAAAATAGGGGATGAAAGTTTGTCAATTTTAAACCGATATATTATATAAAACTAAATCTACGCGGGTGAAACCGTGGGGCACAGCTAGTTTCTTATAAAATGCCTCGATCTCAATTTAAAGTTTTCGAGTACAGTCGGCTAATAGTTACGATCTATACGCGACAGGCGTAGGTAGGTAGATATGTTGTTGAATTGATGCAGTTGTGCGCTGTTGCCGCTCCACACGATACCGCTATGCGACGTTGCCATTTCGACCCACTTCCAACGCGTTTTTTCGCTTCGTTGAATTGTCCGGGTTTATTTTATAGCTTAATTGTGAGTGATTTCCACATGGCCGACCTTCCAGGCCGTAATCGCTCGGCCTTATCTCGCACAATGCGTAATGTAAACAAATAAGCGCTTATCTCTGTCGTAATGGCGATGGCGGGTAATGGATAGCTCTCTATTTTGTTTCGCCGTCGCAAAGCCACGCAGGTAATCTGTGGTACTCCCCAATTGGGTACGACATTGCTATTGTCCTAGCGTTAATCGGAGTTTCATAGCACAATCTAGAAAGTGCACTGAAACTGCAATTTATTCTTGTATGCAATAACCGTAAGCTTTTATGATTATATTGGACATTGTCTTTTATATACGGACTAGTTGTGCCCTGCGGTATCACCCGCGTACATTTAGTTTTATCCTACATTTCGCAGAACCCTAGTATTTTATACAAATAAGCCTAAGTTACTCTTGAAACATCAGCTTCCAGCCAGTTAAGTCCCGTAAAAATCAGGCCAGCCGTTTCAGGGAATAGCCGGAACAAACACATTGAAAAACCAATCTGTCTGTCTGTCTCTTTGTTTGTTCCGGCTAATTTCCGAGACGGTTGGATCGATTTGAAAGGGGCTTTCACTGGCAGTTGGTCAATTTAAATTAGGCTACGTTTAAAACAAAAAACATTCCTTGGTTTCCCATGAAATTAACTCTACGCGGGTAAAACCGCGGGGCACATCTAGTTTGAATATAAAATGCCTTATAGACTGGTAGTTACATTGTATGGAGTTGGTGTGCAGTTTTTTTGCTTGCGGTTGGCAGTGTTGCCACAATGCACATCCGGCGCATTGTGGCTGTCTGTCAGATCTGCATCTTCACGCCACGCCTGCTATGCATGCATGCATGCCACGCAGTTGCATAAAAACTATTCAATTATACCTGTCTAGATAGATATAACTGATCAGAAATTATTTTAAAGACAAACTCTGCCCATTGGGACTTGCATGGACCTAATTTTATAGGTGGCCCGCCTTAGTCACTCCTTGAAACATTAGCTATCTGCCAGTGAAATTCCCGCTAAAATCGACCCAGCCGTTTCGAACGTAAGCCGGAACTTACAGACAGACAGTTTTTTTTTTTAAATTGGTTATTCTTTGTCAGTACCGTGTATATTTTCATATGTATTTAGTGAAAAGCTGTTATTTTGGAATTACAAACAGACATCTCAGTTTCATTTATCTGTATAGATGGATAGACTAGCTGTGCCCAGTGGGTTCCACCCGCTTCTTATTTTCATGGCTGGAGTTTGGCGATCTAGCCTAAATAAACATTGACAGTTCGCGTGGTATCTTAATAGTCATTGAGCAAACACTGTTGCCAATTTATCATCTTTGGCAATCGTTACAGGTCAGTCGGAGGCCTAATATAGTCTGACAACTGGTTTAACCCAGATCACAGATTTTCCTCGTTAAAGGGGTTGCGAAGGTCAGATGGCAGTCGCTTCGTATAAAAATCAGGTGATCAGCCACATCGGGTCGAATCAATTGCCGACCCCAACAATGTATGGGATAAGGCCAGGGACGATGATGATGAGCAAATACTGCTATTATTATAATAAGGGTATTATGCTTCTGATTGGTTGTTAGCGAAGAGCTGGCGATTTCTTGGCATTCTTCTTGATATTTCCTGCCTTCGTAAACATATATCTGTTCTGGCAATCTTAATGTACGGTGTCAGTACGGTTGGCTCCAGACTGGGCTCCCCTCCCCACACCAACTAATGAGGTCAAGAGGATTTCCAAGTGCTCGTGTGTCCCCCACTGAGATGAATTGGTTGGTGGGGTCACAAGGATCTATGAATCTTTATGACCTCACTTTTAGTATTATATTAGCCTTTTCTAGGCTAATAATAGCTTTGTCCTAGATTCTACATACAATGGTGGCATATAGTTCATGAGATTTTTCCTGCTGACTATAAGAGTCTATATTTTACGGAGCCGTGGTGGCCTTGAGGTTTGAGCAGTCGCCTGCTACGCAAGCGACGCAAGTTCGAATCCCAGCGGGGCCTGTACCAATGAGTTTTTCTAAAAGTTACAGTGATTACACACCACGTGCTTTACGGTGAAGGAAAACATCGTGAGGAAACCTGCATATTTCTCAGAAGTAATTCAATGACTTATGTTAAGTGTCTGAGACGGCGATGGACTCACCATCTGTCACGTTGGCACTTAATCATCTTCGGTGAAAAGTGGGTGTTGTGATTACTCTGCCTACCCCTTCGGGGAATACAGGCGTGACCATATGTATGTATGTAATTTACGGAAAATATTTCTCCTGTATTCCCCGAAGGTGTAGGCAGAGGTGTTGTAATAACAACACCCACTTTTCAACTAAGATTTTTAAGTGCCATACAGTGAGTCTACCGCCGTTCACACACACATACACATACATAATATGCAGGTTTCCTCACGATGTTTTCCTTCACCGTAAAGCACGTGGTGTGAAATCACTGTACATAAGTTTTTAGAAAAACACATTGGTACAGGGCCCGCTGGGATTCGAACTTGCGTCGCTTGCTACGCAAGTTCTACCTATATTATGATCGCAAGAAGATAGGTGGGCCTTAGAAGTGCGATACGGCCCATTCTCCAGTCATCCCTACGCCGGTATGATGGATGTCAGATCGATACAGGTTAAAGGGACCTTACCTACGGTACCTATGCCTTTTTTTTATTGGCGAGGCGGAAAACTTCAAAAGGACCCCGACCGCCCTGAGGGAGGCAGGTTGGGGTATGTGGGATTTTTACCGCACTAAAACCCCCCGGTGACCATTCCTCCGTGCTTATGGGGGACTCCGGGTACTCTGATTGTCCCCACACTTTGCCCCTGGAGAGCAAGGCCAAATTCCAGACCACTGCCAGTAGACCCTCAGGCCCGTATTAAGTCGCCTCTTACGACAGGCAGCGGATATCACAGCCAAATTTTTACCGGTACCTACCCCTAAGTTAAAGCAGGACACCCTATGTCATTATCTCGCTTACACAACTCAAACATTTCCCTTGAAATTAAAAGTACGAGCTGTTGTAACATAAATCCATAAGTAGGTACAATCTCGAAATTCGAATCCTGAATGTAATGGGAAGTGCTGAATCAGTGTGCGAGGTTGCCAGCCCGGCGCGAGGTGTTGCCGCTCCGTAGCGGATACCTCCGAGGCGCCGCGCCACGTTGCCGCACCGATCATCCGCGCGCCAGGCGCCATGCGCTGTTGCCACTTCGAACACCTCTAATCCGTAAATTCCATTCATTCAAAACCGAGATCAACATAGTAACTTAATGACATTCAATAAAAAGTATGCAAATAACTTCATATTTCAGCAATATCAATTTTATTGGACAGTTACAACTCACACAAGTCAGTAAAACAGTTTTTTAAGTTAAATTATGTCCGTCCGCACCAATATGACATTTTAAGCATGAGAAGTGACATGACATATCTCTGTTCTCTTCTGAGGGACGCTTATATTCAGAATTCAGAATGATTGAGTTACTTGCCTATAGAAATATATATAAAAACATTCAAACAACAATTACTTATTATTTTGTATGTAATTTTTACATCTGAGAGTTCCGTTTTCCTCTCATCCTCGCAGGCATACACAGACATACATACAACCTGTGCATATAACATACATCACCGATCGCATAGTACGCACACTCGCACTCGACCGACCCCGCACCGATCGATGAATACCTACCTACGTTACTCACGAACTCGCCTGATATATCCATGCCTATTTTGTTCAAAATGGATGCAACGTTGGATCGATCGTGACTCTTAAGCCGGAATTTGGCCCATAGCGAGTTTTCCGGGAACCTTATTTAACCTACCTTGGGACATTTAATATTGTTTTAAGAGACACTACATACTTTTGGGTCGAACACTATAGATTTAAATTGTTTAATTAGCTTAACCCGAGCGGATAATGTAGGAACTTCTGAGCTTCAACGTTTCATTTTAGTACCGTAAAGCTAAAAAGTTCTTAATACGCGCTGCTTAAGCGATCATGACCTTCCAGACTCGGAAGGTTCACGAAATTTGTGGCGTGTATACAAGGAGATCTACACTCGAAAGTGGGTGAATACGACTTAAAGATATGTTGAAATTTTAATACCTAGATATACCTATATCAGCGTTTACATTTGTTTGTCACACAAGCCGTTCATTGGCCACGTTCGTGGATTCCGAGAAAAATAAAGTTGTTTTTGTAGAGCGCGTTACGACATACATATTTCATTGCTTGATACACGACACAACTACTCGGGCATAAAATGTTAATAAAGTGGCTCCGCCGCGATTTATGATGCAAATATTAATGCCCTCCGTGCCTCCTCTAAGCCTCGAAACTTGCTGAAATTTGGTGCTATACCTGTTATATACATCTTCTAACAAGATCTTATTTTTTTTTTTTTTTTTTGTTGGCGAGAGGGAAACCTTCAAAAGGTCCCCGACCGCCCTGGGAGAGGCAGATCGGGGTATGTGGGATTTTTACCTCACTAAAACCCCCCCGGTGGCCATCCTCAGTGCTCAGGGGGGACTCCGGGTACTCTGATAGAACGCACCGGTGTCCCCCCACACTTTGCCGGGGCACATCCCCGGGGCAGCTGTGACGCCGCCCCTGGAGACCTCGCTGTGCAAGGCAGCGCAAGCCACATCGCGCTGCAACTTTCCCGAGCCCGCGGCTCGGTGGTCAAAACTCCCACCTCGACCACCGCCAGCAGGCCCTCCGGCCCCCTTTTAGTCGCCTCTTACGACAGGCAGGGGATACCATAGCCATATTCTTAGACCCTGGCTATTGGGTGGAACAAGAAGATCTGCCTCAAGCCGCCTACAAACCTAGAGAACATGGACATTTTTGGAAGAATGATGTCCTATATTTATTCTAATATATATTCTATGAACAAAGCAGAAAGCGATATATACCTAAAACTACCGTAAGTTGTTTTATTAAAAGTAGCCTAAACGGTCATCCCCTATTTTATCCCCTTGGGGGTAGAATTAATCAAAATCCTTTCTTGAGCGGATGCCTACGTCATAACATCTACCTGCATACCAAATTTCAGCCCGATCCGTCCAGTGGTTTCGGCTGTGCGTTGATAGATCACTATGTCAGTCAGTCAGTCAGTCATCTTTGAGTTATGTATATTTAGAGATGCTGCAATGGATGTATTAATTGCTCATGGTATTTACATAAATTCTAGCAGACATCCTAACCCAAATACCCTGCCCGTCAGAAGTACAGATCGAACTGACTGGCCTGGCAGTTACGACAGACAGGTTGGTGACTAACTTCATTATTAATCATCAATCTAAGATCTGGGCAACTTAAGAATCCACATGACATGATAGATTTCTTTTAATAGCTCTAGGAATGCAGTCTTTCGAGAGCATTCGGTAATGTTGATCTGAACTCACGTGATCTCTTAAATCTATTCTAACGTCTGTAGTGACGTGACGTGTTAAATTATGTTTAAAAAGTCTCTATTTATGAGTAACGTCCATCAGTGTTCGTAATAAGCCGGGCAAGATTAATTTTGGCAGCGGCTTATATTCACGCGGGCTCTAGCATAAATCTATCCATCCATTTTAGCTTACTCATCATCATCTCGCTGGCCTCCCATACATTGTTGGGGTCGGCACTTGATTCAACCCGATGCGGCTGATTACCTGATTTCCATACGAAGAGAATGCCATCTGACCTTCACAACCCCTTTGACGAAGAAAATCCGTGATCATTGTTTAATCAGTTCTCGGCTATTTTTAGGCCTCTGACTGACCTGTAACGATTGGCAAAGATGATAAATTGGGAACGGGGTCCAACGGCTTAACATGCTCTCAGTTACCCATCCGATTACTGGCTAGGGTTAGAGTTGCTTAATTCGCTTAATGCCACGATTTCCTCCATTTATTTTAGTTTAATATGCTACAGAAAAGCGCGTCCCATTCAGCTTTGATGAGCGAGCACAATCTTTCCCTTTGGATTTACTTATGCTGTTTATCTTTGATCAAGGGTATCTTTTATGTCGTGAAAAGAATCCGTTATCAGCATCCTGCTACAATTTTTAGATAAAACTCCCCAGTTTCCGAAAGTATGTTGAATTTTCCTTTGTTATCGTACAAAGGTAAGGAAATGTTTGTAAAGAGAAGGAGGTACAAGGAAAGTAAAGTGAACGGTTACGTTGGCCGCAGTTTTTACAAGTCTTCGGTAATTTTCCACTGACCGCAGTCTGTATATACCGCCGGCCAATGTTTTGCAGTGTCGTGAAAGTCTACGGTGTATACGCTCTCCAGGAAACCTGATCCGACCACCCGGCTTATAGTCGCCTACAGCGAACAATCTCTCTACAATAGGGGGCATCTTTACATTATTAAAAGCAAAAAATAAGACTTTTTAGAACAAAGAGTAATGACCGCTGACCTTGAATGCACAGTATAAATTTATGAGCCTGTCTGTTTATTTAACGCATGCACATGCGCACACATGCGCAGTTACATCACTATTTTCGCTGAGCGCTCGTAGCTCGTGACGGAATCTGTAAATGTCACTAGCGTGCCTAAATTGAGCCGGTCAAGTTGTCAAAAAAAACATGAGATGAACTGGGACAATTCCCAGTTCATCTCATGTTTTTTTTCATTAGTCTTTTAAGCGGATAACGTATCCATATGTCTTTTAATATGTACGTATATACGTTTAAATGATTTTGATCTTCGCATGAGAACTACAACAAATTAAAATTATACAAACTATTCTGTGTGATTTAGTATGTATGACGTTGCAATCATTTGTATGTTTGATGTGACATGCGCCATGATGGAAGATGTTTCATCTGTTATTGAGAGCGAAACAAGTGTGGCCATCGTGCCTGAAATTGATGATCTTAGCAAACTTTTCCGCCTTTGTGCCTTATTTAGATTATTACATTAAGTTAACACAAGACTTGTTAAAGACGTATTAGCAAAATTTGTATGGGACCAAAAACATTGTTTTTTAATTGTAGCGTGGCATAACAGGGCACTATACGAATTGCAAATGGCGTGGAGTCGACGTGGCAACGTCGCACTTCCCCGCTCGCTGTCGGACTGGCAACCTCCCACGCGTATTTTTATCAAATGTTATCTGTGCCTGTCTTGTTGTTTTTGCAGAACTATTATGGGGGAGACAGGCTTAGGTATTGTATAGTATGCGTAGGTACTTATATAGATATATATTAGTAGTATACATTCGATCTTACCACCTTCCTGGATGAATTATATAATTTAATTAATATATTTTATAGAGTAAGGTTACCTCGAAATCTTTAAAGGTTAATACGAAGTGTTTGTTTTTAATTCCAAATTTAACAGCGTTTCACTAAATGCATACGAAATTAACTACAGTACTCAAAATATATCGGTCTGTTTGTTGCGTCTAAAAAATTGGAAACGGCTTGACCGATTTTAACGGGACTTTTTAAGTTTTTTTTTTTTTTAAAGTGTTCTCTGCAATGAAGCCACCAATGAAATTAAGTCTAGGCGGGTGAAACCGCGGCCATAGCTAGTAGTAACTATGATAAGCGTAAAGTCTGTATAGGTATTTCCCGTCATGAGATTAGAACGAGTACCTTTGTTCGCAGTCAATTTATGAGTCTGTCTCAGTCTTTATGTATGGCGCGAGGCGAATAAAAACATGTGCGGTATCCCCACTATTTTTCACTGAGCGTTCTTTACTCGTTACGGGACCTGTATGTCCTTAAATACATACTAGGTTATTTATTGTACTTAATACTCATAAATCATGCAGGTAGAGCCTATATTTTATTTTCGTGAATCGTTGTAAGCTGGACCTACAGTGGGTCCACGGGTGATGTCTTTTCCCCGTAGACCCACTGCTCTTGTTTTAAATTATCCTTTTAGTCGTCGATGAATAGACCACCGTGTATTATAGCAAAATACTTTAGCAGGAATCAGATGGTAATAATCTTAACTATAATTAAATACAATATAATATTCGTGGACTACAGTTAAAAGCAGTTTTGTTACAAATCCCTGTAGTCTCTTAGAGGTGGATCTACGGGGAAAAGATATTACCCGTGGACCAACTGTGGGTTCATAGCTATTTGAGAGATGTAAGTAGTAATTACTCGAAAATTGACGTCAATATCAATTTAAGATGTAGGTCAAGGACTGTCCCGTTCTATTCTAGAATACCAGAGACTAGAGATCGTCGTTAATCGCAATTACCTGCATAGCTAGCTTACTTGTTATATTGTGATTATTACAATACAATATATATCTAGCTATTGACTAGACAGCCCAGTGTCCGGGCTAGGGTTGTCATGCTGTTAAAATTATTAGTACCTGGTTGAATAAGATGTGCTCGTTTTCTTTTTCACACAAAAGAAAGAACTTGACATAAGCATGTGGAAAAGATGGCCTCTGCCTACCGCCATGGGATACAGGCGTGAGCATATGTATGTTACAAAAATAAAAGGAAAAATAACAACACGCCATCGCCGTCTCAGTCACTCATCTGAGACAAATGCAGGTTTCCTCACGATGTTTTTCTTCACCGTAAAGCTTGTGGTGTAAAATAAAATAAAAAAATAAAAAATCACTGCACCTAAGTTTATTTTTAGAAAAACAGGCGACTGCTGACACCTCAAGGCCACCACGGCTCTATCTATGTTTTTATTATTTATATTATATTATATTCGTGCAGAATCGTCGGCAGCCCTAGCCAGTGTCGGGGCCTCGAACTTGTTTGCCCACGCATTGGTGAGAGTGGCCGACCTTCTTACCGCTGAGCTAACTACCTGTACTACTACCTAGAATAACACTCCTAAAAATATATTCTACGCTCTGCAATACAAAGGTCGTGTATTCTTTCATATTTAAAATGTAGGTTACTAGCGGACGTCACGCGGTTTCACCTGCGTAGTTTCCATTCCCGTATTTACTCCCGTGCCTATGTTACTCGCTAAAGATGTAGCGCCATTGCTGAAAGAATTTACAAGATCGTTCCTGAACTTTTTGAGCCAATTCGTTACAACATGCTTACATAAAAATCTTTCCTCTTTATAATATTATAGAATTACGAATTACGCCCGCACATAGATCGCAAGAAAAGTCTTTGACGTTATATTCCAAACCTATTATCATTAAAATAATACATTTTTAATTTTTTTATATACAAGGAACAGTACTAAAAACTATTTACGAGTAGAAAACTTGTCCCAAATCGGTGTCTCTCGGGATTGTGCCAAGAAGGCTGGCAGCATTGCCACGTTGAATAGCAATGCTGATTCTCTTCATTAAATTATATACCGATAAAATAATGATTTGAATTTGATAAAAACAAAACGATTTAGAAAGATTGTCGTTCGGTTGCGAAGTTTCATCGGATGAAGAGAGTCGGCGAGAATAGGCGTCCCATAGGACTTAAGTATAACTGGTGATATTTGTGCACTATAAGTCCCTTCGTGGCATACAGGCGTGAGCATATGTACTTATAATAAGGGAAGGGAGTTTCGAACCTGCCCCACTGGGAACTGCAACCCTACATGCTACCTTAGAAAGCCTTTATACCCGCTGTGTTTTTCAACAGACTTGTAGTCCAGTTATCTACAAGAAAACTTGTTTAGAAAGTGTATACTTAACAATAGATTGCCGTGCGAACTCGGGACGTTAGTTCAGTATATACTGTATAAGAGATTTTACTAGTTGAAAGAATACGCTCCTTCTTTCGCCAAGTTGTAAAAGTTTGTTGTCGGACGCCTACGCAGGGGGGGGTAAATTAGATTCACCCTACCACTAGGTAAAGGTTGACAGAAAGACGGCTCCCATATAACTATGCTATGATTCACGTAAAACAGACGATCAAAATATCGTAGAACTATTAAAGTCATTCGAAATAAAATCGTGACATATCATAGTCCACAAGTAAAACTTACTATATAATGATGTATTAGCTGTAAAGTATTTTGGATAAATATAACAATAATAATTATTAGTAACTTTTACCCCCGTCCTTATTCCCTAGGCCCCAATATTTATATATATATATATATAACAATCAGATAATGTGAGGTAAATAAGACAATGCTTATTTGTGTTATAAAATATTTTTTTAAGAACTGCACTATCCCAAAATCAATTCATCAAATCCACATCAATTAAAAAAATATGTGAGTCTTTTCATATATTTTTAAATTCAGATGTATAAGTTATGGCCTGTGCCGAAAATATACACCTTATAAGTCTAATCGTACATTACGTGAATTATTGAATCTCCAGTAAGGTCGCCCCTTTGTTACCATCGTATTTTCCGTTACCACCCCCTCGACTTGGGGAGGCAGTCCTGAGGACCTTGAAGGACGTATATACAGCCGAATCAGCTGTTCTCATTGTCATGTAATTTTGTTATCTTACAAGGAACGTTCCATCTTATTTTTTGGACTAGAAAAATAAAGTCGTAATAGGTCTCCGGGCACAGCTAAATATACTGATGGATCTTTTTAAGTTTTTCTTTACCTACATAACCTTCTTTGATACAAAGTAGAATTTTTATTTTAGCTAGCGACTCGCTCTTGATTCTATTAGGTTTACAATTTTCAAAATAATCACAAAACATAAATTATCTCTACTTTTCGATTTTTTTCGATATATTTGGATTCGTACATATACTTTCGCTTCGTCCACATTCTTACATCTGTATATACACTCTGTCTATCCTCTAAGGATACAGGAGTGAGCATAATGTATATACCGGCGCCGTCATGAGTTATGAGCGCTCAGATAAAATAGCTAGGGATATTGCGCATATTTTTTTTTCGCGTCGCGTAATACAGACAAACTGCTGATACAATTTTCACTATTAATTTATAATTTTAAAATTCCTTAGAATGTTATAATTAATCATTATTTACTATGTCATGAAATTGTACATGATGCCAGCTGAGTTTCTTGCCGGTTCTTCTCAGAAGGCTATATTCCGAACCGGTGGTCAATTCTTCGACATTCACAAGTGCCCAAACTGAATAAATCCTTTTCATTTTCATATTTTGTAAGTCTTCATCATGTATTTTTATGTAACTCGTTAGTGTGTGACAAATAAACGTATTATCTATAAATCACGAGATCCTTATTAATCTGTACTGTGTACGTAATTTTTCCTGAATACTTATATATCTTGATTGCCAAGTGAATTGCGTACGTTTAAAACGAAGCACTTTCGATATCCCGTCGCCAGGCAACGCCCGACCTCCAGAGGACGCCCCGAAAGCAATTAATTACAGATCCCTCTAGGAATATGAACGCCGACCTTGTTCGCCCCCTCGTCCCCCGCTGATTTGATTTTCAGGACCCATTCGTCTTGGTTATTGCCTATTTGTTCTATTCTTCCGTCATGGCGCCGTCGAACAATATAAGTAACATACTTATTGTTTTTAAGACAATTGTTTTGCTTCGAAATGAACACGTGTATACATTCATTGTTAGTTTTAAATCATTCTTTTCCTATATATTTACGTGGTATTTGTTGTTATACTCGTAATACGCACTCACCTGTCCCAATATGAAATTATTTATTATTGCTTACGTATGTAACTGATTCGAACTGAACCCGATGTGGCTGATCACCTGATTTTTATACGAAGCGACTGCCATCTGACCTTCGCAACGCCTATGTAAGTATTTACAACCCGATGTGTTTTTTTTTTTTCCGACATGGTCTCTCGCAGTTGGTAGGGGGGAGTTACCTCCACTGCTTAACCGGACTAAGGGGCGAGACCCAAGGGCCTCCAGCCGAGCTTAAACTTAAAAACTAAGCAACACAGCTAAGGGCACCCCGGTGCGGGGTTCGGACCTCGGCTTAGGGCGTTGCTGGGGGATGAGCTAGGGAGCTGGATCTGAGTGGTATTATTTAGGGACATGTTTAAGGCTAGTGGCTCGGCGCGCGCCGGCCCTAGCAGAGGACGGGGGGGACGATGACGTAGAGTTCGCGACGAGCCTCGCCGGCGAGGACGGAACAATGGTCGGTTTGGTGTGTGCTTTTGAGACATTGCTTGCTGAAGCAATGTGATATCGTCGTCAGGGTCAATAAGGACATGCCTCGGACGGCGTCGGGTGGAGATTTGGGAAGGGGTATATCGGGCGGCCGATACGATTAGTGGGTTGGGATGTTTTTCAGCAGATTCGAAAAAGCGCTTAGAGGCGCTTTTCATAAACTGTTTTATGGTGGGAATTTTGAAGTCTACATGGAGTTGACTATTGCGAACGTACCACGGGACTCCCGCGGCCTTTCGCAAGAATTTGTTTTGGAGGACCTGCATTTTAAGGATGTTAGAGCTGCCCGTGTGTGCGAAAACAACACTGGCGTATGTCATAATGGGACGGATGCAAGAGAGATAAATTCTCAACTTAGATTTAAGTGACAATTTACTCCGTGCATTTAGTAGGTAGTGGAGTCGACCAAGGGCAAAGGAAGCACGTGACCGTACTTTCTTTGTGTGGGATGCAAAGGACAACCTTTGGTCGAGGATGACGCCTAGGTATTTGGCCGTGGATTCCCAAGGAATCGGTTGGCCGAACATGGTTACAGATGGAGGAGGATCGTGATATCGGTCGCCAGAGCGGCAGAAGAGGACAGCTGCGCTCTTATCTGGGTTGACTTCAAATCTCCATTTCCGGAACCATTTGCCAAGGGCATTGGCTGCGGTTTGGAGATGTTTGGCGATCGTATGACGGTCTCTGCCTCTATAGTAGATAGCCGTGTCGTCGGCGAAGAGAGCTAGATCGGCACTGGGACTTTTGGGGATATCGCTGGTGTACAGCGTGAAAAGGAGTGGGGAAAGCACGGAGCCTTGGGGGACTCCAGCACGAATGCGGCGAGGAGAAGATAATGAGCCCTCGATGCGATATCGGAAGGTGCGATTCGATAAGAAGTCTCGTATGATGAGCACGAGTCTGTCAGGCACACCGATTTGGTAAAGCTTATATAATAAGCCATTGTGCCAGACTTTATCGAATGCTTTCGCTATATCGAAGAATAGGACACCCGTTTGCTGTTTGACTTGGAATCCCTCACTTATGTGTTCAACGATGCGATGCACCTGTTGAACACACGAGTGCTTAGTTCGGAAGCCAAACTGCTCGTTTGGGATGAGATTGTGGGATTCAGCAAAGTGCTTAAGTCTTTTGAAGATCAACCTTTCGTAGATCTTCGCGAGAGTTTTGAGGAGACTGATGGGGCGGTAACTAGAGGATTCGGATTTGGGCTTACCAGGTTTTGGTATCCCTATGACAACTGCTTCTTTCCACGATTGTGGGAAGATGTTGTTAGAAAGGGCAGCGTTAAAAATGGCTGTCAAGAAGACAATGATGTGGAGGGGAAAGAGTTTGACTACTTTATTTGTTATCCCGTCGGAGCCAGGAGACTTCCTAGGGTTGAGATCCTTGATGAGAGATTGAACCTCATCGACTGTAACTACTGGGACTGGATTGTCTGGGTCCTCTATTGGGGGCTGAGCTACCCTTCGTTCGACCTCGGCGTCCACCTTTGTGAGATGGGCCATGTCTACTTGTTGGAAGCTGGGAGAACATTGGGATTCTAGATTGTCGGCAAGGCATTCGGTCTTTTCGTCATCGTCGAAGGCGGGACTACGGCCAGGACGATTAAGAGGAGGGATGCTGCAGGCTTCTTTGACTCTGAGCTTGCGTTGCAAGTGCCAGAAAGCCTGGTGATTAGGGGTAAGGTTAGCCAAGAAGTTATCCCAGCGGGCTTCCCTCATTTCATTCATGCGCCTTCTTACTTTGGCTTGTAAGTGGTTCATAAATGATCGGTTGGCTGCTGTGGGGTAGGTCCTGTAAGCTCGGATAGCCGCGTTTTTCTCCGTCACCAGTTCACGCACATCGTCCGGCAGCCTCCAGCGATGGTCATCCATTGCTGGGACCTGCCGGGAGCAGCTGTTGACTGCTGTTTGTACGTGACTGGTGAGGGAGTCAATTGCGTTTACCGTGTCTACAATGGAGGTTGGGGTCGGTTCGGGGAAGGGCAAGGGAGTAGACTTGAGGTTTTCCTCTAGTTTCCTCCAGTTAGTTGCCGTTTTCATGGGAGTAGGTTGACTAGAGTCAGGGGGACCTGTACGGGGGGTAAGACTCAGTACAACAGGACGGTGATCGGAATCAAGCTCGTCTATTGATTCCATAGAATTTAAACGAAGGTTTATATTCTTTAGAATCGCCAAGTCGAGAACGTCCGGACGGTGATCTATGATGGCTGGGTAATGCGTTGGGTGCATGGGAGCTATAACGTCGAAGTTATGAATGATACTGAGGTAATTGAGTTGATTACCTCTGGAATTTCGAGTGCGGCTATTCCACGACTCATGTTTGGCGTTTAGGTCTCCTGCCACGATGACAGAGTTGCCTAAGCTAAGAAGTTTTACGATATCGGGAGCGATATCGCCTTGTTTGTTGGGTGCGATATAAGCCGAAACTATTATGATTGGTTCATGTCCAGTCATGCCTAGCCGACATATTGATGTTTCGATTTGAGAGAGGTTGGGGGGATCCATAGGAATGCAGTAAAGAGATCTTTTATAATAGATGAGGGTGCCTCCTTTGGCGGAATGGGTTCTATCGTTGCGAACTATTTCATAGTTCGCAATTTTGGGATCGCGGTTGGAGGGTTTGAGGAAGGTCTCTTGGAGGAGAAAAATGTCTAATTGATGTTCTCGGAGGAAAGTAGCGATCTCGTCGCGTTGGGTGTTAATGCCATTGGCATTAAAGAACCCTACCTTGAGGGACCTGGGTTTGATTTTTCCTCCTAGGTTGTGTCTCTCCATTATTGGACCGTATCAAAGAAAGAGGTGAGGGCTGTGGTAACGTGAGCGAACTTGCTCATCGTAGCCATGACGGAGGCAATGTTACCGCGAGAAGCGCGGAGTTGCTCGGCCATCTGGTTCAAGCTACGGATGTCAACCGCATGGAATAAATGGCTCAGAAAAGCCATGTTATCGCCAGTCACGTTGGCTTCCGGGGCTTGAGGAGGGGGACCAATAGGGGTCGGTGCCGGAGGGGCTGCAGGCGAGCGTGGAGCTGCCGTGGGAGGTGTGCCTTTTGGCTTAGGGGGTTTCATGGTGGGGATGGCCATTAAGGGAGGGATGGCCGTAGATTGGGGAGCTCTCGGAGGAGCGAGTTTGGGGAATGCGCGCTGATGGTTCAGTGCGTTCCAGGGGGAGGGTCTTTGAGGGCTAAGGCGCTCAGGGTGAGCAGAGGAAGGGAGGTTTTCCCTGGTGTTGCGAGCTTGAACTCGCTTTACCATTTTGGGGTGGGGACGAGGGGCTTTTGGGCAGCCGCGATAGTTCGCAGGGTGGCCCGATTGACCGCACAGAACGCAACTAGGCGGCTCTGTGCAGAGTGAGATGTCCTTGGGACGGGGGCAATCGCTTGTGCCGTGGTTACCTAGGCACTTAACGCACCTGGGTACGGCAAAGCAATTGCGGGAAGAGTGGCCATATAACTGGCACTTGTGACATTGGCCGATTTGGCCGCGTTTGTTGGGGGCTTCGACCTTTAAGCCAGATAATTGGCATACGGTCTTAATATTGTAGATGCTTTTTGCGGCGGGAGAGTGCTTACATACGACAAAGACCATGTCGTATATGGCACTGTTGCGGGCGCCGTGCATGCGATGCACCTCGAGGGCGGGGATGTCTTGCGATTGAAGATCGCACAAGATAGACTTTTCGTCTATCTCTTTGGGGATGCCGCGGATTACTACGCGGAGGAGACGATCCTCGGGGAGGTCGTAAGAGTGAAAGGCTACTTTCCTAGCCTGTAACATTTTGGTCAGAGACCTGAAGTCGGTGGAGGTAGGCACCGAGACTTTTATGCCATTGGCGGTGGTGCGGGCGTTAGTATAAGCAATGCGATTCGCATTGCACCACGCCGAGACATCGGTCCACTTCGCCTTATCTTGGATGAAGATAGGCGGTGGGATGGGCTCCTTCCTCGAGGATGAGGCTACGGGCTGAGAGGGTGGGGTGGCGTCAGAGCGGTTTTCCTCTGAGGGAGGGACCGCCTGAGCAGATTGGGAGGCTACCGGTTTGGCGGAAGTCTTGAGAGACTTCGCCGGGGTTTGACCAACAGAAGTTTTGGTCTTGAGAGATCGCTTCTTCTTGCGCCCTACAACGACATTGAAGTCGTCATCGACGGAAGTTCGAGTCCGAGTTGGACTCGGAGGCCATGTCCGCGTCGATAATGACGGGACGGCTGGGAGGGCAGTCGGGGCTTGCCGGGGACTCATCAAACCTAATTAGGTTTGGTTTTGCTGGGACGGAGGGCGCCGCAGGGGCGTGAGTGGGGGGCTCGATGGCCGGGGAGGGGCTTGATTCGCCGCAGAGGTTGGCGAAATCTTCTGGGGAGAGGACGGAGCTGGCAACAGCTTGGTTGGCTGGGACTTTGAGGAGGGCCCGAAGAAGGGCGCGGAGAGTGGAGTCGGCCATTTTATAAATGGCAATGTTGGGGGAGCAAAAATACCACGCGGTATTTATTTTATTTAATTTCGCGCCTAATCCCCAGGTTGGACTGGCCTGGGGTTGTGTGCGTGTGTGTTAGTCCCTCACTGCCGGGGGGTAGGCAGCTAGGGTTGAGTAGGGTGTGCCCTAAGCTTGTAATCCCGCTGCCAATCTTAATGTGCAGACGGGTTCCTAACAGCCTTAGTGCAGAGGAGTACTTTTAGCCGAAGCTTAAAGCAACCAAACAACACTAAGGAATGGGATGGTAGGGAAAGGGCAGGGTGGGAGGGAGGAGATGGCTAGTGTCGGCGAGGGAAGCCCCCAAGGCCGGTGGTTCTAGCCCCGTCCGATTTGTGTTTTTGCCCTGAGGGGGCAAAAACGGGTGTATCGGGTCAACACCCCACTCGGCTTCGTTGGCACCGCTAGGTATCCACCGAGGACCACTAAAAAAAAGTGGTTTTTGCCTGAAGGGTCACAACTAGCGAGACTTGTCTCACACAGAAACAGAGAAGGCCGAAACTCGCCTTGAAAAAGGCAAGTTCGGCGAAGGGTTCGATGCGCAGGTAGCAGCGCGCAGGTAGCAGCGGGCGGCGACAGGACAGCGGGCAGCGGCGGAGCGCGGCAGGAGAGCGCTTCGAGACGTCCGTACGGGGCGGAGGTCGGAGCGCGAGTGAACCCGATGTGGTTTTTTTTTTTTTTTTTTTTTTTACGACATGGTCTCTCGCAGTTGGTAGGGGGGAGTTACCTCCACTGCTTAACCGGACTAAAGGGCGAGGCCCAAGGGCCTCCAGCCGAGCTTAAACTTAAAAACTAAGCAACACAGCTAAGGGCACCCCGGTGCGGGGTTCGGACCTCGGCTTAGGGCGTTGCTGGGGGATGAGCTAGGGAGCTGGATCTGAGTGGTATTATTTAGGGACATGTTTAAGGCTAGTGGCTCGGCGCGCGCCGGCCCTAGCAGAGGACGGGGGGGACGGTGACGTAGAGTTCGCGACGAGCCTCGCCGGCGAGGACGGAACAATGGTCGGTTTGGTGTGTGCTTTTGAGACATTGCTTGCTGAAGCAATGTGATATCGTCGTCAGGGTCAGTAAGGACATGCCTCGGACGGCGTCGGGTGGAGATTTGGGAGGGGGTATATCGGGCGGCCGATACGATTAGTGGGTTGGGATGTTTTTCAGCAGATTCGAAAAAACGCTTAGAGGCGCTTTTCATAAACTGTTTTATGGTGGGAATTTTGAAGTCTACATGGAGTTGACTATTGCGAACGTACCACGGGACTCCCGCAGCCTTTCGCAAGAATTTGTTTTGGAGGACCTGCATTTTATAGATGTTAGAGCTGCCCTTGTGTGCGAAAACGACACTGGCGTATGTCATAATGGGACGGATGCAAGAGAGATAAATTCTCAACTTAGACTTAAGTGACAATTTACTCCGTGCATTTAGTAGGTAGTGGAGTCGACCAAGGGCAAAGGAAGCACGTGACCGTACTTTCTTTGTGTGGGATGCAAAGGACAACCTTTGGTCGAGGATGACGCCTAGGTATTTGGCCGTGGATTCCCAAGGAATCGGTTGGCCGAACATGGTTACAGATGGAGGAGGATCGTGATATCGGTCGCCAGAGCGGCAGAAGAGGACAGCTGCGCTCTTATCTGGGTTGACTTCAAATCTCCATTTCCGGAACCATTTGCCAAGGGCATTGGCTGCGGTTTGGAGATGTTTGGCGATCGTATGACGGTCTCTGCCTCTATAGTAGATAGCCGTGTCGTCGGCGAAGAGAGCTAGATCGGCACTGGGACTTTTGGGGATATCGCTGGTGTACAGCGTGAAAAGGAGTGGGGAGAGCACGGAGCCTTGGGGGACTCCAGCACGAATGCGGCGAGGGGAAGATAATGAGCCCTCGATGCGATATCGGAAGGTGCGATTCGATAAGAAGTCTCGTATGATGAGCACGAGTCTGTCAGGCACACCGATTTGGTAAAGCTTATATAATAAGCCATTGTGCCATACTTTATCGAATGCTTTCGCTATATCGAAGAATAGGACACCCGTTTGCTGTTTGACTTGGAATCCCTCACTTATGTGTTCAACGATGCGATGCACCTGTTGAACACACGAGTGCTTGGTTCGGAAGCCAAACTGCTCGTTCGGGATGAGATTGTGGGATTCAGCAAAGTGCTTTAGTCTTTTGAAGATCAACCTTTCGTAGATCTTCGCGAGAGTTTTGAGGAGACTGATGGGGCGGTAACTAGAGGATTCGGATTTGGGCTTACCAGGTTTTGGTATCCCTATGACAACTGCTTCTTTCCACGATTGTGGGAAGATGTTGTTTGAAAGGGCAGCGTTAAAAATGGCTGTCAGGAAGACAATGATGTGGAGGGGAAAGAGTTTGACTACTTTATTTGTTATCCCGTCGGAGCCAGGAGACTTCCTAGGGTTGAGATCCTTGATGAGAGATTGAACCTCATCGACTGTAACTACTGGGACTGGATTGTCTGGGTCCTCTATTGGGGGCTGAGCTACCCTTCGTTCGACCTCGGCGTCCACCTTTGTGAGATGGGCCATGTCTACTTGTTGGGAGCTAGGAGAACATTGGGATTCTAGATTGTCGGCTAGGCATTCGGTCTTTTCGTCATCGTCGAAGGCGGGACTACGGCCAGGACGATTAAGAGGAGGGATGCTGCAGGCTTCTTTGACTCTGAGCTTGCGTTGCAAGTGCCAGAAAGCCTGGTGATTAGGGGTAAGGTTAGCCAAGAAGTTATCCCAGCGGGCTTCCCTCATTTCATTCATGCGCCTTCTTACTTTGGCTTGTAAGTGGTTCATAAATGATCGGTTAGCTGCTGTGGGGTAGGTCCTGTAAGCTCGGATAGCCGCGTTTTTCTCCGTCACCAGTTCACGTACATCGTCCGGCAGCCTCCAGCGATGGTCATCCATCGCTGGGACCTGCCGGGAGCAGCTGTTAACTGCTGTTTGTACGTGACTGGTGAGGGAGTCAATTGCGTTCACCGTGTCTACAATGGAAGTTGGGGTCGGTTCGGGGAGAACCCGATGTGGCTGATCACCTGATTTTTATACGTATAGTGCCGAGCCCAACATGTATGGGATATGGCCCGGGAGATGATAATGACATATCGTATCGTCGGAATCGTATTTAAGAAATGGAATTATATTACGGAATTCTGGCAAATATAGTGCATGACCTTAAAAAAATCGTACTAAGTATAAATTAATTGTAAATAAACAAGCCTTTTCAATTGATACCCATACTGTGATAGTACAGAAAAAATAACTAGTCCGCCATCTTGGACAATCCGCCATATTGGAATTAGAATGACGTCATACAGCTTAAGCATGCATTGTCATCCAAAATAATCGTGATACAATTCCAGCCTATTCGGATAAAAATACCTGATTTATAATTAGTTTGCAACATTTCACCCGGACAAACACACATTGCAAATTAAATAAACGCTTGTAATATTTTGTACTAGCTGTGCCCTGCGATTTCACCCTTTCTTTTTTAAGCTATCTGCTAGTGAAAGTCCCGTTAAAATCGGCCCAACCGTTTCGGAGATTAGCCGGAACAAACAGACAGACAGAAAACAAATAAAAAAATTGCTCAGTCTATGTTAGTACCGTATGTATATATTTTCATATGCAATTAGTGAAAAGCTGTATTTTCGGAATTACTAACAGACACTTCAATATAATTTATCTGTATAGATATAGATTACGAAAGTAAAAGCAAAGTTCATAAGTTCCTCTCTGTGATCTAAAAACTTGTAGTGACGACGTGAATGACAGCTTTAGTATTAAGAAATGTTGTATCTGTATCAACTGTAAGAATTAAAAGCAGACTTATGTAATAGAAGCCCGATTAGTTAGCCTCAGCCTTTGACCACTTAAAGCCTTATAACTAATCCTGAAGTTAATTAAAACACCAAGGCAAGAGCAGGCAGGGTTCGGGCTTTCAGATCGTTCGGGTTGCGGGATCTACCCCTGAGAATAACCAGACGACTTTACTCACTATCCAATGTACTTACGATCTAAAGTTTTGCTGTGCGTTTGCCACCGTTTTCGTAATCTATACTCGCTAGCGTCACTCGCAATATTTGTATGAGATATTTTAGTTGTTCACGTCACCGCTGGGAGTCGCTGCACAATTTCGCATACTAATATTCGGGGGAAACGCTAGCGAGTATAGATTACGAAAACTGTTGCAAACCCGTGATAGGGGCACAGAGTGCCTAGCTTTCTTAAAATCCCCGCCACAAGCATCGCGTTGACGTAAACGCAGATTTGTATGGGCTCACAATAGTGTCATCTTTAGGCCGACAGACGGCGCTGTTTCGATCCTATACAAATCTGCGTTTACGTCGACGCGGAGACTTGTGACGGAGGCAGTGAAAAACTCTCACTAGGCACTCTGTTTCCATCACTAGCTAAGAGCGCTGACCTTGAATGCGCAGTAGTTTTTTAAGAGTCCGTCTTATGGCACGACACGCATAAAATACTATTGCAGTCACCCCCACTATTAAAGCTGAGCGCTCATAGTTCGTGACGGCAAATATACTCAGTTCACCAATATCCGGTTAGTGATTACCCTATCGGGGCCAAGACCGCGCCGTAATGGGCATATTCTCCGAAAACAGCTTATAGTCCATTTATATTCAACTATGTCAATTAAAAATGAATTATTTGGTCTCGATTCGGCCATTTTTATTATTGTTATTATATCGTCGTTATGATTCAGCAGCTTGTGTCTACTACCCGTTCGTAAATTCATCATCATTTTGTAGACATTAAAATGATATAAATATAGAAAATGTTTTATATCTGTTATCAATCTAAATATTATCAAAATGAAAGCACTTAGCAGTTTGTTGTTATATTTACTTCCTAGCTTATTATAAACTAAATGTGCCCTGCGGTTACACCCGCGTAGATTCAATTTCATTCCCGCGGAACCCTTAATTATTCCTAGTTACATTAGATATCAGCCAGTGAAAATCCCGTTAAAATCGATCCAGCCAGACAGAGAAAAAAAAAAATTTGTTTTTTTATGTCAGTACCATATATATTTTCATATGCATTTAGTGAAAAGCTGTTATTTTGGAATTAAAAACAGACACTTTTGGAATTACAACAATTTTATTTATTTGTATAGATTACCTGTGCCCCGCATTTTTTGCGTAGACTTAATTTCATAGGTGACTCTCGGAGCCCTAATATTTTTCTTATAAAAAGTAGGCTACCTTACTCCTTGTAACATCAGCTATCTGCCAGCGAAAGGCCTGTTAAAATCGGTCAAGCCGTTTCGGAGATTACCAGACAGACAAACAGACACTTCAATTGTAGTTATCTGTATAGATTTGTGTTGTAGCGTATATGTACATTGTAAAGCCTGCCTACGTCATTACAATGTACCTGTATATATGTATGTATGTACCTGCCCGCAGCTGCGGATTATGCAGATGTCCTAGCAGCTGGGCTGGCCCTCGTAGATAGCTTAGCTAATATACATTTATGTAGAAGAGTAAAATACACTTATAATGGGTTTTAATGGGTGTCGTAATACTTACAGAAACGGCTCGTTGCATAATTTTAGTAACGTAAGTAATTGGCGTTTATAATAAGTAAAAAGCTACTTACTTATACCTACCTAATTACTTACTTTAATTTGACTCAAATTCCAGTTGTAAAACTTTCCTAAAGCACCTAATTAATAAATTCCATAGAGACGTTGGAGCCACGTCCCCGCAGCGAAAGCCCGTTTACCCTAAAGAATTGAAAAAAAGTTGATCGAGAACTTTCCACACCTACCAAACATAATTCCACAATATATACCAATTTAAAAAACTCGTTACAGTTTTATCGAAACCTGCTGTAAATTAAGAATTTCTTCGTGAAACCTGTCCACGTTCTGACAAGTGAAGTAACGAGTGCGCACTCCTATCAGATATGGTACGGACACTGTAGAAAATAATCATTACTGGCTGACGTTCCATTTATTATAATTAATGCCTCCAACCAATCGAAGTCATCGGCTTCAGAGATATAAAGGCTTGACCTTGTGTTGAAAAGTCATTAATTTCCATGTAAAATAGTCAGAGTCGGGAGGAACTTATTTTACTTACAAACTTTTCGCAGCCACGTCGACTTACGTCATGTAGAAATATTATAAGGTAGATAAAAAAATCTTAAAGAATTAAACGTAGCGTAGGTGAAACCGCGGAACCTAGCTTGTATTCCCCCAACTTCAACGTTTTAACCAAAAGAAAGAAACCAATATAAGAACAACGAAGCTATCTATCGAACCATCTAGAATACCTACATTTCATTCACAGATGTGCAGACAGACCTTCTTAGAACGTAGAAAACATTAACATGACATAATATCCAAAACTATTAATTATCGAAGTATTTTCCTTAAAGCATACATACAATGTCATCATAGATACCGTTTTTGCATTCGTATTTAAATAATAGCCATTTTGAACTCTGATCTTCGCAAAACGCCTGGCAACACTGCTTAATAACATAGATTATAATTTACGACTGTCGAGGGCATAGATCAATGATTTAATACGCTCAAATTGTTGGTTGGCATTTATTAATTTGCAAGCACACCTCGAATACCTACCGCGATTGTAGGATAATTATTATGGAAAAAAATTTTTTTTTTTTCGGCCCTTTTTTTTTCAACGTTCTTAACCACTTTGGATAATTTTTTTTGCTGTGTAATGACTCAATCTAACGAAATTATTATCTTTTTGTTACAGGTAATATTTGGTTGGCCACTACATATTTTCATCGGTGGTAAGAAACATAGTGCAACGACGTGAAATATTATCATACTGACCTGCATTTTAAACACATGGTTATAACTATAATCACTTTCATTTTCTTTTCCTAATCTGTGAATATGTGTGGTATTTTTTTTTTAAATTTAAATATCGATGCATTTTTTACGTTAACTTCCGCCCTGACATCTGTTTTCTCATTTTGTTTATTTACCTTTCTACTGTGGTTGTTTTAATTTTGAATGGGATGCTAAATATATGGGTTTTCTTACGAGTGTTGACTCGACACTCGGTTCACATCCTATTGTACGATGATTCTTGTGAGATGTGTATACGTGTTTCCCGTCCAACGTCCGCAGAGCGACTGCCGCGAAATTCATTCAGCAGAGCAATAGGATGTGGGCGGGGCGTGCGGGACGCGGCGTCATTGGGCGACCGGCGGGCGCTCGGTGATGGCCGCCGCCGCATTCGGCCAATAAGCGGCGCGCGGTACAAACGCGCGTCCGTCCGGCAACAGTGCGACGTTGCCAGCTCTTTACAAAAAATACCAGATTCGACCTTCTTAGGACCCCCGGTTTTTTTTTGTTTGGCCGCGTTATCATTCGGGAACGTGTATTGAGGTCCTTATCCGTTCGTGTGATGGTGCTCTCCGTTCGCAGGTGGACCTGCAGTGTAGTGTAGTGTAGTGTATTATGGTGTGGTCGACGCCATCGGGGGAGGTGTTGATAGACATCATTTCAAGGTATTGAGAGCATATTTTACCCATCTCACAGCTTAACTAATAGCCTGTTCAGTGACCTGTGCCTGTCACTACACTGCCATTGGGAACTTCAAAGCACATTGCAACGTGGTTCATAATCTGTATGTATAGTATTTCAATCAACGTGCTAGCCATGTGGTTTCGAGATCCACTGAGTCATAGCACCCCAACACATATTGTGACTCTTACTTTAACATGCTAAGTAAGACTTGAAGATTCAGGGCAACTTTTAAGTATGTCTAAAACTTTTAAGTTTTGTATTAGGTACATCACATAGCACTAGAAAGTTTTACCCTCAATCGTAGTTACATTATATACTTATGCAGCTCAAGTTTTACCCTCAATCGTAGTTACATTATATACTTATGCAGCTCAAGTTTTACCCTCAATCGTAGTTACATTATATACTTATGCAGCTCAAGTTTCTGGACGCAAATATCACTCACATGAACTCAATGTACGTCAGAATCAATATAGTTCTGAATAGAATTGAAGATCTTGACAGATCCTCACTATCTGTTATGTCTATCGCAGTCTCAGACACTATTACATCATCATCATATTCAGTCCTCATGAAGTGGGTCATGGGTTGGGCCATAGGACTCCTCTATACACCACTGTTCTCTATGCATACGTTTTCGAATTTCTCCTAAAACATATTCAGATTTCATTAATTTTAATGCTTTGAAAGTTTATTTTTAGCTTTAAAAATCAAATCGGCAAAATAATCTTCATGTCTGCTATCCTGCCAGGATTCATTTTTGAAAATTAAGAGAGATAGCTATCAGTTTGGTAAAGTGTCCATAAACATTATATCGATATCCAAACAACTTTCAGCAAATAAACTTAAAACAAATAAATTACCAAATGGTGTTACTGAAACACTCGCAACTAACTCCGATTGTGTTCACCAGACAGCGTCTTGAATGCTGATCAGAACAACAGCTGTGTAAACATTTATAATTAGTCACACAAAAATGTCTGCTGCAGTTGTGGCCACGACGCAGCTCCAAACATTATCTAAGTATAGGCGTAATTCATGTCAAACCAATAGCCAGGGTCTAAGAATATGGCTATGGTATCCCCTGCCTGTCGTAAGAGGCGACTAAAAGGGGGCCGGAGGGCCTGCTGGCGGTGGTCGGGGTGGGAGCTTTGACCACCGGTGCGGGCCCGGGAAGGTTCCTCGCTGTGCAAGGCAGCGCGAGCCACATCGCGCTGCCTTGCACAGCGAGGTCTCCAGGAGCGGCCTTACAGCTGCCCCGGGGATGTGCCCCGGCAAAGTGTGGGGGACACCGATGCGTTCTATCAGAGTACCCGGAGTCCCCCCTGAGCACTGAGGATGGCCGGGGGGGGTTTTAGTGCGGTAAAAATCCCACATACCCCGATCTGCCTATCCCAGGGCGGTCGGGGACCTTTTGAAGGTTTCCCCCTCGTCAACAAAAAAAAAAGGCGTAATTCATGTAAACATTTTAACGGAACACAGGTTTTAAAATGGAAGCGAATAATATATTGCTGACCTTAACATGGAATAAGCACAGAGGGCTAATAAACGATGGACGGATTGTGAAAGATGATGTGGCTATGAATGAGAGTTATTATGACGACTGATAGAGTGAAACGCAAGAGAAGAACACATTGCGCCGACCGCAAATAACATGGGATAAGGACAGGAGGATGATGATATTAATAATATGATTCATTATTGCACACTACAAAATATAATTACACAAAACAATAAGAACAGATAACTGTAGGTATACAATGACCTTAGGGTATAGAAGAGAAAAACAGTAACTGAAAATAGGTAATATGGTTGTGATTGGTGATGATGATGACGTTCTATAAAAAGTAAATCATTATAAATAAATATTGTAACGCCATCTATGTGTAGACGTCAATTCAATTGTATTTTTATAGTTCTCTCTTGTTTCATTCTGAAATTGTGTCATGTAATGTCGTGTGCTGCGCTCACATGTCTAATAAAATAAAACGTGAAAAGGCTGTTAGAACTTAATTCATTGCAAGGGGGTTCAAATCCCCAATACAATATTAAATACTGATGGTTACAAGGATGATGATGAGAACGATTTTTAATCCAGTGTTTCTGTTTGAAATTATCTTGGGTTTGAAGCATTTGAAATAAATATGATCTTATCGTGACCTGTAGGCCTAGTCAAAGTAACATCCCCGTGGAAATGACGTAAATCAGTCACGTGACATATGTCATTCCCGTACATTTTGTATCGTTTCTCCTCGAAGCGTGAGGATAATGTTACTTTGTCTGCCGGCCCGGTTCGTGATTGTAAGAGTCTATTTAATCATTGTTCAGTATGTGGGACTCAGTACAAATACAATACATAAGAATCTAAAGTACCTTTACACTAGAAATTATAATGGTCAGGGTTATAGATTTCTCCCTTTTTTTCCTAATCATTTGTTACTTGTCTAAATAGGTTATACTGTAAATGTGATGTACAATAAGCACTAGTCACATCAAATTTCAAATCCTAATCCAAATCCCAAATAGGTTTGGATGAAAAACAATTGTAATTCAATAAAGATTATTTTATTACCAACCTTGGAAAGGGCTAGGAGGTCGTCCAAATATCTTTACCGCTCCATATCAGATATCGTTTTGCCAATATTTCAAAATTGCCAGTTCTATTTATGATGGCCCAGTGATAATTCGCTCTGTTTCTTATGTTAAAATGTCACATGTTGATCCCTGCCAAGGGCAGATATTCGTGTCATGGACACCAAGTATGAGTCTCTTATCTCCCGTTTTGGCGTTAGCTCAAGACTTACCAACCTTCAATTTATTTGGAACTAGCGGACGTCACGCGGTTTCACCCGCGTAGTTCCCGTTCCCGTGGGAGTACGGGGAGAAAATGAAGCCTATGTTACTCGCTGATGATGTAGCTTTCCGATGGTGAAAGAATTTTTGAAATCGGCACAGTCGTTATTGAGTTTATTCATTACAAACATACACACAAGATTAGCATCTGCCCGCGACAAAATATTTATGCTCTATACTAATATTATAAAAAGGAAAAATTTGCATGTATGTGTTTGTAATAAATAGCTCAAAAAGTACTGGACAGATTTTAAAAATTTTTTCACCATTAGAATGGTACATTATCACTAATAAATATAGGGGACGGGAACTATGCGAGTGAAATTGCGTAACATCCGCTAGTCTTGTAATTATGAGTGTGTATGTCTTATTCTGATGCATAAGCGATATTATTGTATAGTTTCATCAAAACAAACCTCCATCCATACATCTATACTCACAAACTTTATCGTTTGATATTCACATCCAGTACAATTATCCTAATTGATACTATGATATCAATTTTAAATATAGAGTAACTATTTCTAGACCTTGAAAGGTGACCAAAGACTTATCGTGGGCAATTCAGTCATGTGCTCTGATTATACTACTATATATATATGTGTGTGTGTATGTATACTTTAATGGGAGTATATCAACGCAGTGATAACACGAATAGATTCAAACTTGATGTCTGACACTGAGACCCACATAGAGTATGTCGCACCCTGCTAATGATATCGTTAATAATGGAACCGTATTTGTCCAGTCTACTTTTCTAGTATCACTTTCGAATCAATAATATAATAGTGATATAATGGCTTTTTAAAACAGTCATCAAGACTTTATATGTAACTAGCTGTGACCTGCGGTTCAGCCGCGTACATTTTATTTTATTCCCGCGGAACCCTTCATGTTTCTTCAAAATAAAAGCCTAAGTTACTCCTTGTAACATTAGCTATTTGCCAGTGAAAGTCCCGTTAAAATTGGTCAAGCTGTTTCAGAGATTACAGAACACATTAAATATATGTAAGTAATTTTTTCATGGAATAATATTGTTCAATTTCCAAATAAGGTACTTTTTAATAATCTTTTAATCATACATATTTCAGCGATCGCATCGCATTATCCATAAATCTGAAAGAATTACTTTCATATCAACTAATGTCCTTACATCTTACGTAACACCAGCTGTGTCATTGACGCTTAACTTGACATTATTGTAAATTTTAGTGCTTTTTGAAACACTACCAACCTGCATCCATAAAGATAAGCCGGAGGTACGCCCGTTTAATCTCGAAATTAGTTGACAAAAGTGCTCGACAGTTTAGACAGCGTGGTAATTTTGAAATTTACAAAATCAACAACTAATCGTATGAAAGATATTTCCCGTTTCAAATGCAATATATATTTTTCTACCTTCAAAATCAAAATAGTGAAATCGCAATATAGGTTGTGACCCTACTTATTTAATACCAGCAAAGCTCCGTGGCTTTCCCCCGCGTATGCTTAATTTCATGTGCGACCCGCGGAGCGCAGTAGCCTATGTTACTCCTTGTAACATTAGCTATATACCAGTGAAAGTCCCGTTAAAATCAGTCAAGCCGTTTCGGAGATTACCCGGAACAAACATATAGACAAAAAAAAAATTTTTTTTTTTTAAAGTCTCTACCTTATATCCTTTCATATGCATTTAGTGTAAAGCTGTTATTTTGGAATTGCAAACAGTCACTTCAATTTCATTTATCTGTATAGATGTAGATATAGCTACGTATACAAATATAATTCTTGACGGTTCTTCTCAGAAGGCTAGTTTCCGAACCGGTAAAATTTTGACATTCATAAATGCCTTACTAGGGCCTAAACTGAATAAATAATTTTCAATTTGCAATCGATAGCGAAATTTGATTATAGTTTTAGTAATAATAGAAGAGGCTTGCGTCAGTATGCTGTTCCAGTATATTTTTGCTAATGTAGCCATACTGCGTTTACTAATTTGAATATTGTGGTTTTGTACACGGCAAATAAGACAGACAATATTCAAATTAAACATTTGTCTTTTGTTACTTAAATTCGGCTCTTGAAACAAATGATTAATTGACGTTATATTACCTTATCTCTACACGTACGTTATGTGCTCTGTACCCCTATCACGGGTTTCCCACCGTTTTCGTAATCTATACTCGCTAGCGTCTCCGCCGAATATTAGTATGAGAAATTGTGCAGCGACTCCCAGCGGTGACGTGAACAACTAAAATATCTAATATAAAAAAATTCCATGTCACAATGTTAGTTACCGTGCTCCTCTGAAACGGCTTTACCGATTTTTACTTAATTTTATATGCGTATTCAGTAGGTCTGAAACTTGCCCAAATACCCCAAAAAAATATATGGCAATACAACGTTTGCCGGGCACAGGTAGTCTCATATAAATATTGCGAGTGACGCTAGCGAGGAGTATAGATTACGAAAACGGTGACAACCCCGTGATAGGGGTACTGATATCGAGTACAATGAGTGTTTTAATTTGAATATATCTCGCGATAAAAAATATGGTAATCTTCGTAATGTTTGTTGGCGATAAACATTTTCCAAAGGTGAGTGCACCACGTTCAAAGAGTAGTTTTTTTGCGAAGGTCGTGTCCGACTATTCCGAGAGCGATTTAAACGATAAATACATCGTGACGCCATCGCCCTTGACCGAATGCAATGTCAAACAGTCTATTGGGGAGAAAAAACAACATAAATTGCCACAATTAGATTTCAAAGCTCTTCAAAAGAATTGACTTGTTTGTTGCTGGCTGGATTTAATATTTAGAAGACTGCTATATTGCTGTAAACATTATTTATTTTTCAATTATTTGGAAGTATAATTTTATTCTGACAGTGATTGATGGGCTGTTACCTTATGATATTTATCCCATCTGTGGTAAAAACGTTGTCTCCCTGGTCCAGCTAGCTAGACCTCTGGGCTTTGAGTAATAAATTCTATACATAAAAAAAAGGACACCTTTTTAACACACAAGGTTCTTACATAAAATGTATAAATAAAATAGATGTGTCTGTTTGTCATTCCAAAATAACAGCTTTTCACTAAATGCATATGAAAGTATATAATATGGTACTGAAATAATAAATATATTTAATTAAATTTAATAAACAATTTTTAAAAAATCTGTCTGTTTATTCTGGATAATCTCTGAAACGTTTGGACTGAGTTTAACGTAACTTTAACTTGTAGATAGCTAATGTAACAAGGAGTAACACAGGCTAATTAGGGAATAAAATCCTGTATGGTGCTCAATATTCAGTGTCGTCACATGATATATTATTTTTACAGTTGTGTCATTTCAGATTACCATTTATACGATAGATATTATTTTTACGATACAACCGGCCATTTGGCAACAGAACAACACGGAATATTTCCACTAATTAGTTCGAAACAGTCTCTTTCAACTACGAAAACATTATTCATTGATTAACATGAAGTACTGTGTCTACACAAAGGTCAATGACTGCTATTTTATTGATTAGGTTGTATGTAGCGCACGTATACAATATATATACCTATTGACCTGAATAGAGGTAAAAATAGAGTAGTGGCTACCTTAATAATAGTGGGTACCAGATTTTTTCTCTGTCCTTTCAATTAACGATCTCCCCAATTTTGACCTGTGGTCCCACTGCTATAGACCCACCGTGGGACCACGGGTATTCTTTTCCCCGTAGAGCCACCGCTATAAATATTATTTACGTTTTTCAATGTGTCAGTTTCTATGGGCCCACAGGTAATTCCTCTGAAAATTTGATTCCCCGTAGACCAACTGTAACTGATCATGGATCGATGTTTTTTTTCCAAAGTGTAATACAGGACCCTATTACGAAGACTCTGCTGTCCGTCTGTATGTCCATATGTCACCATGTATCTCATGAACCGTGATATTTAGACAGTTGGCAAGTTCACAAATGATGTATTTCTTTTGCCGCTGTATCAACAAATACTAAACCACAGAATAAAATAAATATAGTAGGGGCAAAGCCTAGTCACTCCTTGTAACATCAGCTATCTGGTAGCGAATATTTCCCGTAAAATCGATAAAGCCGTTTCAGAGATTAGCACAATGATGGAACCACAGGCAGACAGACCTATAAAGAAAAAAAAATGTTTAGCTGTAGTTTTTTCATTTAGTGAATAACTAATTTTATTATATGTTCACGCCTGTATTCCCCGAAGGGGTAGGCAGTGTTGCAATAACAACACCCACTTTTCACAGATTAAGTAAGCGCCAACGTGACAGATGGTGAGTCCATCGCCGTCTCGGGCACTATACATACGTCTTTGAATTAACTCTCAAGATATATGCAGGTTTCCTCACGATGTATTCCGTCACCGTAAAGCGGTGTGAAATCACTGCATATAAGTTTTTAGAAAACCAGACACCTCAGTTTTATTTATCTGTATAGATATAGATGTAAGTAGGGGGAGGGGAATAGGGCAGGGATAAGTATATGATTCAAACATGGGCTTTGGTAGAAGTACAGTAACAGGATTGGAAGTAATCAGCAGTAATCTTGTAATGGAGCTAAGTCGACTACAATAACTTGTAGGTTATCTGTTTTGGAGCTATCAGCGGATTTAATCTGAATCCAATCACTAAATAGGAAGGTAGGGAGGTCGGCTTTCAACTACGATCCAGGAAAGTGGGGGTCTTTAAGAGCGAGCCGATCTTAACTATCGTTTTCGCTGCTATGATATGTCATATATATAGATACATACATATGCTCACGCCTGTATCTCATGGGGGTAGACAGAGACCACTGTTCGCCACAAGCTACGATGTTATATATATCTAAATACATAAAAGAAAGTCGCTTTTACACTATTTATAACTAAAGAACGGCTGAACCGATTTGGCTGAAAATTGGTGGGGAGGTAGATTAGAACCAGGAGAAGGACATAGGACATGATTTTTTTCCCGTTCTCGTGGAACGGAAGAAATCGCGGAGTACAGCTTGTATATATAGAAATGAATCCCTATTTCTCTTAGTTACGCCATCACGCGTGAACAGCTGGACTGGTTTCACATTTAGGGGAAAATTCTTATGAAAGGAAAAATTATGAAAATTGCGTGGAAAATTCAATTACTTAATAAATAATAATACTGAACAACCATATAAAGCCATCCCATCTATCCTTAGCGCTTGGAATCCTATAAACTTTTTTAATGTAACCTCATGACGTTTGACATAGAATTGACAGAATGCTTATTTTTTATCCATACTTGTATGTAAGTATGTTTGTAACGAATTGGCTCAAAAAGTACTGGACCGATTTAAAAAATTCTTTCACCATTTGAATGAAACATTATCACTGATTAATATCGGCTATATTTTATCAACGTTGTCCCACGGGAACGGGAACTACGCGGTAGAAACCGCGTGACGTCCGCTAGTTTGTAATAACGATTCACGTACATATGTATTTCCAAGACGTAATGCAACTTACAACGTCTGACATTAATGTGCCGAGCTCGTGGTCCGTAATCAAGATTACAGACATTTTGTCTATGCTTGTAATGGCGGCCAGACGCGGCAGGAAGCATTTAGACCGCGGCATTCTTAGAAGCTGTCTTGAAGCGTTCATTTCTCAACACAACTTTTACTCTCATGTCTATCAACCTTATACAGATTCAATTTCAAACACAGCCTACACGGAGTTCATATAAAGGGTTTCCTAAAAATTAAAAAAATATGCTCACGCCATCTCAAAAGGGTCCCCGAAGGGGTAAGCAGAAGTGTTGTACAACATTTCACCGAATATGATTAAGTACCAACGTGACAGAGGGTGAGTCCATTGCCGTCTCAGGCACTATACATACGTCTTTGAATTACTTCTCAGACATATGCAGGCTTCCTCACGATGTTTTCCTTCACCGTAAAGCACGTGGTGTGAAATCACTGCACATAAGATTTTAAAAACTCATTGATACAGGCGCCGCTGGGATTCAAGCTTGCTCAAACCCCGAGGCCAACATGGGTCTTAGAGAAATATCTAAATTAAATCAAATTCTCTCGTGATCCAAAATCGTAGTTCGCTAAGACTCAGGTATTCCGTATTTTTTTTGATATAATGAATATGAAAATATTGTCAGTGAATAAGTCGCTACGACATCTTACTTTTACTTGAACTGGACTATCCGTTTGTTTGCCAATTTTACTAAGAAAAAATGGTTCATAGCTATTAGTTAGGACTGTGAATGAAACTAGTAATGTAATTTCTTTATTTTGATCTGATATTCATTTGATAATGGCATACTAGAACTAACTTCCAACCGCAGCTTCGCCTGCGTGGCCGTAAGATTTCACTTTAAAACTCTCAACACCCATTTCACTCCCCTGAGGGCGGAATTTCGGAAAACCGTTTCTTAGTATATACCGACACCTCACCAAGAACATATGCTCCAAATATCATGTCTCTAGGACCAGCGGCTTAGGCTGTGCGTTGATTTCAATCACGTTGGAGTTTGACTTGTATGTAAAGATGATTAATTCTAATTCTAGATATAGGGCAATTAAGTCCGACCTCACAATAGAAGGTTTTCAAGAGTACCTCGTTATGATTAATATTGAGCACGGAACAGAATCACGTGAGTCACTCAAATGGGTTATCTAATCTTATCTTGATATGTAGGTAGTGTCAGTGTTGCTTTATTTAATTTATGCAAACCTTGTCAACAAACATCTTGACTAGATGTGGGGAGAGCCGGGATAATGGATGAAAGAGTAAAAAAAACTGCCTAAATCCTTGTAATATAAGCTATATGCCAATAAAAGTCAAAATCAGAAACAGATAGACAGAAAAGTTTCAAAAATGTTTTTGTGTTGGAACAGTGGCATTTAGTGTTCAAAAGACACTTAAAATGTATTAATCTGTATGTATATATGACATCTATAAATCTGTATGTATATATAAATAACATTGAGTCCATCTGTTTGTCTGGAAATCCTTTATTTATTTGACACAGATCGAAACTAGAGTGTAATGTCTCGCTTTTGATTAGTCGATAAGTCTCAATTTCGAGAAATCTTAACGATATAACTTGCTTCAAGAGCACACGCTTCTCAAATATCACTATAATGTGACACAGTGTCTATCTGTCACATGCAGTCCAAGTAACAAAGCGTTGCTATCTCAGCGCAATGAAGTAAGCGGACACCGCAGCTGCATTTCGCGCCCGCACCCAACGTTCCCAGTGTTTTGAACGTTTCTCGGAACATTGCACTTGTGTCCGCTGTCCGACTGCGCCTGTTTACAGAAATAAAACAAAATACAATGAACGCTTTCTAGCGAGTTTCTAAACCTAACATCCGACTAAATACGTTCGAAATAACGTTTTATGGCATAGGAGTTAGAGTTGAAGTTAGACATTAAGTGGTTTGAGATAAGACGTTTTGGCGCGCGTCGATCGATGCGTCACAGAATGGCGGCTCGGGTCATCGTGCTGTATATCTATATATTGTATAGTATATACACGTACGTATAGTGAGTTGTTTGATCCAATCTGTAGTTATGTATGTATGTTTTACGTTACGCTGTTGCCAGCCGGCTGTTCGCTCGCGAGCGAAGGTCACGTGACTGAGTATGGGCGATTCGCCCTCTCCACTCCAATAGCGTTTTTGTTCGACGTTTTTTTAGTGCGCTTAAATGTTAACTATACTTAATACGTTCTGTATGTTTGTATCGTTATTAGTTACATCACTTTTAGGTATCTAAAGCCTTAACTACATAGTTGTACTAGTTACATATATTGTTTTATTTTTCTTGTTGATAAATGTAAGATACAACATAAAGGAAGATTATTAAATATATACAATAATACTTATTCCAAAGGCAGAATTATCATGTGATATCATATCCGACTATCATGAAGTACTGGGTAAGGTTATCAGATTAAATAATATTGCAATTATTACCTCCATTGTCTATTGTTAGACGTGGGAATTTTAATGAAATCAAATAAAAATGATTTTCTTAGTCATCCTCTACCTGAGGATGTACAAGTAGGAGTAGGTATTTGACACCTACTCCTACTTGCTGGAGTTTATTTACGTTGGCAACATGTCATTTTGGTGACATGCCAGTCTCTTCTAATATTTATTCCACCCTTCTACCATCAGTGGCACAGCGTCGTTCAACTATATCAACTTTCAAAATAAATACACTATCTTACCTCATTCTACCCCTTAAAAGTGTACGACCACAAAATTATACAAGCAGTAAGGAATCTGGGAACAAATAGTTCGAAGTGACACACTCACACAGACGCACGGTATATTATAAGCGACCCTGGCGTAATGTCCTGAATCCCTAATGCGATTTTTTCCCTGCTGCTGTCAGAATTCATGGCGTTGGCGTAAACGCAGATTTGTATAGGGTCACAATAGTGCCATCTTTGGCCCGACAGATGGCGCTGTTTGGATGAGATGTATTGTTGCATTATTGACTGTCGAGTACCAACCAATGTGTTATCAATATTTAAAGTTCATTAGTATTGCGTCAGACAGTCATTAATGACTCACTCGTGCTATTTATACTCGTGACGAATGGATGTAAACAACATTAAATTTTGTTGATGAGAGTGACTTTGCTTAACCTATCTGATAACTTTATTTTTCTTATTCATTTGTAGTTATACCTTAATAATATTATCGGGGTAATATCAGAACATTAACATTAATTGTCTGAGAAGCAATTCAAAGACCTATGTATAGTGCCTGAGATGACGATGGATGGACCATCTGTCACGTTGATACTTAATCATATTCGTTGAAATATGGGTGTTGGGTTTTAATTACTGGATTTTCTCCGCAACTTTTTTCTTCATGTAACACAGGTACAGAAATGTATTCACCTATAAAGTCCTTTCTGTTCCACTCCGATTTTTTAAAATATACAATATAAAAAAAAGAGTGTTTGCACAGACACCACACTACATATGCTCACGCCTGTATCCCATGGGGGTAGCAGAGACCTTACATACTTATTTCGCTTCGTCCACATTAACGCATCTCTTCATACACTTTCTTCGGTTACGAGTGCTCCGAATTTGACCTTTCTCAGAAATGCCATTAATTTGCTAATAGTAGTTTTTGATTGGAAGCCCTCTTCCTTGGATGCAACTGTCTTTTATCACACTATTTTATATCGATCTACAATGGTGATCCCACACATACTTTAACGATCGGATTTCCACTGCATTCACTGTACTTTCATATTTCTTCTGCCAAACTCTACACCACACTCTACATCGAAACATGGACATTGATTCACAGAGCTATAATGCCATGTCCACAGATAAAACAAAAACATACATATTCGTTCTATTCAGCATACTCTATGTAACAAATCATCGGTAATCGTTTATCCACGTTGGAAAGGTCGTAGAATGGACCTTGTTTTTCTTGAATATGAAGTGTTTTTTCTCAATAATACAAGCATCGCGGTGAAGGCCAGTTGAAAATTAAAAAAGCTAGCTTTTTTTCTCACTTTTTTTACAAAAATAAACAATAGCCAAGATCATTAGTACACTTGGTAGTAGGCATGGGTCAAGGTCGCTCGCCGCACGACATGTGGGCTGCGCGCGCCTCATGGCGCTCGGCGCCGCGGACTCCCGCGCATTCTAAATGTAACGTTTGTACTTTGGGAGGTTGGAATAAGTATGTATGATACTCTTTCACTGAATGGATTTTAATGAACCCTTACAATAATACTTACACATCAGAATAACACATAAGCTATTATAGTTTATGAAGATATTGTGTTATTTGTCCAAAATATAAAGACTTCGAATTTATTTTGTTTAACTACTCAGTATTATTGGATAATATGACAGATAGATTGCGTAACACGTAGTGTGGTATGTAAAGAATATGTATATGTAGTTAATTTCTATTCAATATTTTGAAATGATTTATATGAAAATGAACAAATGCAGATACCTCATAAAATCTGTTTCTTTCACATATTTTGCCTATAGAAATTTCATAATATTTTTATGGACCATACTGGTTCTGTTTGGTATATTTCAGTGTAAGATATCCCATTTATCGAGGAAGGTTGTATGATATATCATCACGCTAAAACCAAGTTCAAAGTCCAAAGCAACTATTCCACGCTGACGAATACGTCGGCACAAGCTATTCCAAATAACAAGAAACAAATCGCAACAAAACTGTGAATAACTATTAGTCGACTACGAATATATTTAGTATCAAAACGTTGCAAATGGATTTACAGACAACAGTTTTTTGTTTATGAATAAATTACATACAGCAACAGGTAAAAAATATATAAAATTACCAACATGTTATGAAAAGGTTGTGTATTCTTAAACAAGGGTAAACGTGCGTGGTTTCTTATATTTCGCCATTATTGTGGATCATGAAGGTAAAATTCAATTGTTGGTCCAAAGAGCCAAACCCTCCGGGTTGCAAGAATTATAACTTTGTTTTTAGGTAAACATTTTATCCTGCAAACACAATGTATAAAGAAAACCATTACCTTAATTAATGTTAATATGCTTGTTCAAAAAATATTTTTTATACGAGCAATTTTTGTATCTGAATCTCGGAAACGGCTGCAACGATATTCATGAAATTTTGTATTTTAAGGGTTTCGGAGGCAATAAATTGATCTAGTTAGGTTTCAATTTCAGAAACCGTAGTTTTAACCGTGTTTTCAGGCAATGCAAAACTGATACAATATCATTAGAATTATGACTCTTCCTGACATCCATTGGTGATAAGTAACTATTTGTATGTAACGGTTTTTTATTTAATGAGCACGTTCTACTTTGCTGTTCACTAGTATAGTATAGTATATATGATTAAAATAACGCACTTATCAGCATTACTTATCAGGATCTTTAATATTAATAAATACATTTCATTATCTTATCCTGTACATCTTACCAGTATCAGTAGTATCTGAATAATTGACCTAAAACATAGGAATCACCGTTGCTATACACGGCCTGTAGCCAAAGTAACATTATCCTCACGCTTCGCTAGTAGAAACGTTTCTATTAGCGCAAGCGCGAGAGAATGTTACTTTGTCGAGGCCCAGTACTGTTAAATATTTTATAATGTCTGAGAAGTAATTCAACGACGTATGTATAGTGCCTGAGACGGCGATGGACTCACGCTCTGTCACGTTGGCACTTAATCAAATTCGGTGAAAAGTAACTTGCCCCTTCGGTGATCTTTCTGGGATGGCGTGAGCATATTTTATATTTATTACAATAAGCATTACTCATATTTTTAGTACCTACCGATATGATTTTAAGTCAATAACATATTTAAGTAGATATAACACCAGTCGTGTTACTAATAGGAAAATTTCCGAATTTGGGTGCGCAAAGGCGTTACAGATGGACTTAACGTTTTTTTGTAACGTATGTTAATCAACTTGTGTCGCTCAGGGCTGCCACCTAATTCATTTAAATCTACTGGATTTGTTCTGAAAATCCGCCTTTTCTTTAACTCCTTATCATCTTATCATAAATACATGTACAGTAGCACCTGCATTAATTAGAATTGGAACATTACAATTTGTTATCATATACACCATAGATAGAAGTGGATGAATATAATTGTGGAACGAAAGACGTTTATCTGAATAGAAAGTTTTTCTTTTCGCCTTGAAGGAGTAGTAGACAGAGGTGTTGTAATAACAACACCCACTTTTCACCGAAGATGATTAAGTGCCAACGTGACAGATGGTGAGTCCATCGCCGTCTCAGACACTTTACATTCGTCTTTGAATTACTTCGCCGACATATGCAGGTTTCCTCACGATGTTTTCCTTCACCGTAAAGCAAGTCACTGTACATAAGTTTTTTAGAAAAACTCATTGGTACAGGCCCCGCTGGGATCCGAACTTGCGTCGCTTGCGTATCAGGCGACTGCTCAAACCTCAAAGCCACCACGGCTCTACCTATGCATGATGATAACCCTGTAGAGGCTACAGTATTCACAATTATCAGTATTACAACATCGACAACCCTAGATAGGATCTGTTCGTGAAAGGAAAGGTGAGTCAAGCGGCTAACTCACCGTTACGGCAACAATGCAACTACGTGACTCAAGACATGCTTTGTCCACTGGGCGCCGCCAGATGGACACCGTGCCGAGGATTCAGAGGACACGATAACGTGGTTGGTCAGAGAAACCGGTTCATTGTCTTCAATACATATGCTTACGTCCCCAGTGAACTTATAGTGCACCCACATTTCGCCATATATGTTTCATGTGATAGAGGAGAGCCTATTGCCAGTAACTGGGCAATGATCCCGACTCCGGGCTACTATTGGAAAATTATATAAGGATAACTCAATAACACATTACCCGATATGGGGATCGAATTCAGGAACTCGTGTACCGCAGTGGCGTTTTGCGACCACCGACTTTAAACTTATAATTACGTTTATTAAGGCATATTTAGAAATAGACAAAGAATTGACATTGGCTTCTCATGAGATGGAGAGGATGATCTTGTGTTAGATAGAATAACGTTGGTATAAAAATAGGACATGCTGAGTGAATATGACAAAATTGTAGCTGTTAATCTGGTATATTGTGATCTATCTTGAGTTAAATCTTTGCCAAATCGTGTATTAATCCTTCCACACGTCCCATGTCTAGTGGATCTTTAGCTTGCTGAATCTAAATTGCTAGTCTTTAAGTAAGATGACATGATATATCATCTGCTTATCCATGTTCTAAGGAGTACTAAAATACCTCACATTATTATTATTGCCTCCAGCACCTGCTTCCAGTTTGGTCTATAATCAAGACATACACTTGTATCACAGACATTACTTATAAGATATTAGTCAGTATGTTGACGACATAATATTGTTCCGTCCATCTGTTTGTAAGTGACAGTTATTGGCGAAGGCTTCTGTGCCAAGTGTCGTAAGTACCGAGTTACGTTCTACTGGTACGAGTTTACGTGGAATCCAGTTCACAGGATAATATAAAGTTTGACGTAAACGATGGGTGTATTCTGCATCAAAATGAAATCTCGCACGGCAATCCTGAATAGAGAACCGCGAATGTCCCCCTTGTTAAATAGAAAAGTTAGTTTCCATAATCAGTCATCTAAAACTAACATTCACATAAAAAGTTAATGCTTACCTTTAAATTGTGAATTGAATCGTATAAATTGTTTCGACGGTCAATAAGTTCGTACGGTAACTTTCCGCTCAAACACGTTTATTGAAGGTTTCCGCAGCTCCGAGAACAAGGCTTTAAACTACATAATAACATCACAAACTCCCAAACACGTGATTATACAAAACTTTCCCTCAATGTAAAAGTAATCAATAAAGTTATTTATTCCTAGAGTTTATTTAATAACAGGCCTTGAACAAGTCGCAACTTAGTTTGCCAAGTTCACAGCATTGGCAGGGCTGCTGCCAATGTTTGACTTGGACTTTGGAGGCCAATATTTCATACGATTTATGAGGGGACCAACATTTGTTCCATCGGCCTAAATGAGGGTCCGCATTGTAGCCTCACCTATACACCACATCAATAATGGGCATTCAGGGGATTTTGTCTTCTTTCGGGTCCATATGATGGAAATGCGTCCTAAATGTTGTATGCTTTGGCGTGGTTTCCACTCAGGTCTCGTCTCCTCCAACAGCCATTGGTCCATCGACAGGCGAATTTTTACTATCTTTTGGCAGTCAGTAAGTAATAGCCTATTGATGTAAACCAGTTTACGGTATGTATTATGATAATGGATAACATATCTAATAATATCAAACGTAGGTTGATAAATATTTAATTGAGATCTGATTATCTGCTAGATTTAGAATGGTATAGATATACATAGATCCCAATCATCTAAATAACTGCTTAGAATTTGTACTTTGGATTAGACCTACGTAAGACATACGTACGGAATTTTTTGTTTGTTCATGATCGCCATACAATATTAAAATTTATAAATTTAGCCCAAACAGCTGTTCATAAATCCTCCATCGCACCGCCTTCAAGATTAGGGTCAAACCTCGAAGGTAACTCGACTCACGCAATCACGTCGTTACCATACATGCTTCAGTAGGGAGAGAGAAAAGTCGTGGGCTTCAAATTGATGTTTGTCACGATAACAATATATTTATGGACATTGTTACTGTTGTCGTGATTGCAGCCTAGGGAACTACCTTGATGGAATCAAAATTCCTTTTCAATGTCACCTCTTATGGATTACACCGTTATAACTAGTGATCCAGTCAACTGAGTTTTGTCTGCGCACCTTTGGCACAAAATAGCACAAATTGTATGTTTGGCAGTATTCCTTTTACATATGTAACATGTTTTAACAGCTCTTAACCACAGACCATTTAAAAATCAATATCGCTTAGTGGGGATGAGCTAAGATCAGAAGTCCGGAGTGCTAGGATTTTTTTAGCTGGCGATTTAACAGCATTGTAACGGTTTGAGACAAACATGGCGAACAAGGCGAGGCGATGACGAAGCCTTTCCGAAACTTAAGCTTTTAAAGCTATAAATGACATCCATGACACATGGATGATGTTTCATAATTCCTATAAATGGTGAGAAAATATACGAATGAAAAAATCCGGCCTTGTGTTCGTGTTTTTCTTTAACATTCTAAAAAACTTAAGCCTTCCTTTCAATTTATGATTTCAAAGATAGAAAACATTCCTTACAATGGTGAAAACTAACACAAGCTCGTAAAGATCAAACAAGAATTTAGTAATAAATTGGCATGTGTATCCAATGTGAATTTAAGCAGAAGATTACCGTTACACAGATGAATAATAATCCGTAAAAAAATATGCGATTCAACATCCGTTTCGGAATATCTATGACGCATCGGTCTGATATTTGGAGATAGGCGAAATAAATACAATTTGTTTGAAGATTTGAATCTTAATCCTTCAATGAGAGCGATTTTACTAAATTCATAACTATTACAACACCGAACGTCACCATGGGTCTTGATGCTTAAGCTCTTGTTGCCATCATAGTTCCACTGTGTGACAGTGTCATACTTATACATGTCATATACACCTGTCTCATAATAAGCGTTAAACTATAATGGCAATGAGAGGTCATGGTATAGGGCCCCTGTCTGATGATCCTAGTGGAAAAAGTAAAGCTGTCTCCTTTTGAAATGTGGAATCCTGATTTTGAAAAATTTCTCTGCAGTGGTTCTCTTAAGCCATTTTCGATAAGCGTTTATCAATTTGAAACAGTGTGGTTCATAACTTGTTTTTTTCACGGCCACTTATGCATTTTAATTCCATGTAAAAATTTATAGCTTATAAAACTTTCCGTATCGCAAAAAAGTACATCAACCTCAGCCGTTGCAGTACTTATTTAAAAGTGTTATAGCTTGTAAATTTGTGTTTAGTTTTAATTGTATAAGCTTCTGTTAACAACTTCCGAATACGACCGATTTTTTGTACTTAGGGCAATTAACCGCGAATCCTTTTGATATGGCCTTTTCATTTATTTTTTCGGGCATCACATCCGTCCTCACACGAGAATGCTTTCCACAAACGAGTCTGTTTCTTTCCTTTTTCCTTAACTTTTAAGACTACTTTATCCAGCTGAAAGAAAAAATACTTCGGTCTTAGCACTAAGGAGATTTTATTCACTCTTAGTTTTATATCTTTAACATGAATCTCGGTAAGTCCTTAAGTTCCTCGCCTGTGGTCTTGAGGCTTACGAATTAAAAGGCTTAAGTCTCCAGGGTTTATTAAGGTATTGAAACTCCCTTAGGTATTAGAGGGGAGTAACTTTCAATTAGCAGTTCTGTGATGTCGTTATTTTCTTCTGAAGAAATCTTAATGGCAAACCTATTTCGAGTTAGTATATTATATTATGCTCACGCCTGTATCCCAGGGGGGTAGACAGAGACTATCGTTTGCCACATGCTACGATCCTTACATACTTCTTTCGCATTCCTCACGAATCTCTCTTCATACACTTCCTTGGGTAATGAGTGATCTGAATTTTTACCACATATTTCCGTCCATTCGGCAAAAGGCCAATACACACATGTTTAGTGAATCGCGTATTTGGATTTGTCTATCCGTCATGCACATTGTTAACTTTGAGCTCATTTCATTTTCTATTCACAGAATCATCACATCTTTTAAGATGACCAAACCACCGCTGGCCCAAAAGTTCTTCCGTAATATAGCATTATTTTAGGGATAACATTTTTAAAATCGTTCCAATTGGATCATATCCGTTTCGGAGATTATTCTTTAAAGACAAACAAACAAATATTGCGTCTTTATAAAATTAGTATAGATGAATAAAGATAAAAATCCCTTAGTCTACTTCTATAATTGTGATGTTGAAGAAATGAAAGTGACAAAACCACGAAGATAAAGAGCCTCGACCGATGTATCAAGGCCAGAGACCTTGACAGAGTAGGAAGGAGGTTGAAGTTTCAAATTCAACTTGCAATTCGGTTGATAAATTAGTCGCAGAGCAGTCCGACTGTTTGTAAGGACTTAATCACAATATGCAACACCAGGAATGCTTTGCATACCCATCGTTTAAGGAGTGGATCTGCGCCAGCAGTAGCCCTAATGGACGATCTACCATACTATCAAAACCTTAGGTTGAGGCCTTACTTCAGGAGTTTCATTTCCTTACCTACTTTTAATGACCACAATGCACGTTAGAACAGGACTGTTGAGTTTTTCCCGTTGGTTGAAGTTACTTTATTTGTCCCATGATAAGAGTAAAAGTATAATGGCAATAAGTCATGGTAGGGCTCCCTTAATACATCTGGGGGGGTCACGGCGAAGCATGTGAAGACATATCACGTGTACCCCTCCACTTAGCGACCAGGAGGAACACCATGGAGTTTCGTTGGTGCGAGTCTGACATAACACTTCCGCTGCCCCCGGGGCGGTTGGTACCAGATTCTCCTTGTGGTGTGATATATGACAGTGGCAGTGTTGTGATGTGTTTTGTTGACTTGTTCCAGGCCCGGGCAGTCAGAGCACGGGCACGGCGGCGGCTCCCTGTCTTACGGCGGCAAGCCCGCGGCGGGGTCGGTGGTGGCGCCCCCCCGGCCTCCGCCCACGGCGCCCTACGCCCAGACCTACCCCCCCGCCCAGCTGCGCCTACACCAGCCCGGATATGGATCTGCTGCTCTGTCATACAGGTGAGGCATGATTTACACTCCACCGCTTGCCGAGGGCATCCAAATTTATAAACAAAAAAAAAGGCCAACTGCGAGTAGGGCTCGTGCCCGACGAGTTCCACCATTACCTATAAAAAAAGAGCACAAAATGTCACGTTTTTTTGTATGGGAGCACGCTTTAGTATTTATTTTATTCCGTTTTTTAGTATTCAACAAATACTCACTAACTCCGGTGATAGAGGATCTCCGAAAATTCGGTCCTTTTCGTTAGACCAAACCAAATGTAGGGTTGAAATATCTTAGAAGATTTCTATGAACATTCTCCTGTCCTTATTCCATGTTATTCTGGGGTTTGGCGTTCGTGTAACGCCTAAACATGGTTTAATCCAAGACTACAATCGGACTACAACTATATCCATCCCTTTTCAGAACCGTATCACAGAAAGAGATGGCACTACTTTTAAATCAAGGACTATCTTAAGCGATTTTCTCTATATATACAAATGCCGTGCTGGCCGTCGTTTTTGAGCAGTCGCTTGACACGCAGCGACGTAAGTTCGAATCCCAGCGGGGCCTGCACAAATAAGTTTTTTTAAACAAAAATTATGTGCAGTCATTTCACAACACGTGTACGGTGAAGGAAAACATCGTGAGGAAACCTGCATATGTCTGAGAAGTAATTCAAAGATGTATGTATAGTGCCCGCACTTAATCATATTCGGTGAAATATGGGTGTTATTATGAAAAAAGTCCTTTCCATGTCAATACCATGTTAGCTGACATTTCGTTAGCACTCTTCGTGAATGGTAGCTATCTGTGTAGAACAAAAACACATCTTTGTGTCTGACGCAGGTGAAAGTTCCAAGGAAGTCCGTGCATTTTGTAACCATGTAACTGTACCTGGTTTGAGGTATTGTCGGTGTGCTTGGTAATGACGTTTTCATTCAATTCACTTGTATGAGGAAAACGCTTCATTTTCTAGCCGTGGTGCCGTGTACAGCGGTGGTCTTGAGGTTTGAACAGTCGCCAGCTACGCAAACGACGCAAGTTCGAATCCCAGCGGGGCCTGTACCAATGAGTTTTTCTAAAAAACTTATGTACAGTGATTTCACACCACGTGCTTTACGGTGAAGGAAAACATCGTGAGGAAACCTGCATATGTCTGAGAAGTAATTCAATGACGTATGTAAAGTGTCTGAGACGGCGATGGACTCACCATCTGTCACGTTGGCACTTAATCATCTTCAGTGAAAAGTGGGTGTTGTGATACAGCACCTCTGCCTACCCCTTCGGGGAATACAGGCGTGAGCATATGTATGTATGTATGCTCATTTTCTAGAATGTTTAGTTTATTTTAGCAGCTTAGCAATTCGAATGCGACAAGCGCTGTTTTAGTTACAAATCCTTGTAAACTCTGCTACATGCGTACATACGCCTGTATCCTATAGGGTTAGGCAGAGAGCGTTTGTCACATGATACGATCCTTACATACTTCTATCGCTTCATCCACATTCATGCATCTTTTCATACCTAGGTTACAAGTGCTCCGAACTTCGACCTTTCTGAAAAATATTATTAATTTGTTCACTGTAGTTCTTCCTTGGATGCCCTCTACCGACACTTCCACTCATATTCGCTCTATCAATTTGTTTCGTTGATCTCTTTTCACTCGTCCTTTCGATATGTCCAAACCATTCAAAACCTGCAATTAAAACCTAAACCACACGTATATCATTCAATTCGGTAACTCGTATCAAAATTATTTTCGTATGGTAACCCTATACGTAGTTACCGGTATTCCGGGGACCAGTTTGGTGCCTACAATAAAATAAAATTCGATACTGCAATCGCGAGCTAAATCCGGAAGGGCATTGACTCCGTGCTATTGGGTTGCCCGTATTGGATTCGGTTTTTTATTGGAAACCGATTTTTAACGATGTAAAATAATCTCAGGAGGTGGAAGTCGAGAGAACAGTGTCTCAAGAGTTTTGTTTGACACGTCAAAAGGAATATTACCTTAATACAGAAGTTATAAGCGCTCAGCGAAAGTAGGGGATAAATGCGCATGAATGTTAGTCGCATCACGCCATATATACAGGGATATAATTTCTCATAAAATAACTACTGCATTCAAGGCTCACATTCAGCGCTCATTACTCATGACGGCCTGTACCTGACATAATCTTAATTTGTAGAGACTCTAGATTTGGTACTCTGATGGCCACTCGACTTTATCATTGTCATCAAAGTTTCTTCTTAACGTCTAAGACTAAGACGTCTTAAACAGTACGCATAAGTTTCATAATTCTGAATATACAAGTGTAGCCAGATCAAGAATGGCATTTAGAAGTTCTAACATATTTTCCTTAGCTGCCAGCCTGCGACTTGGCTGTAAAACTAATGAAACCCATCGCTGTGTCTGCGGGGAAGACATCGACCAATTTGGTCACCATGACCTCTCTTGTCGCCGCAGTGCGGGTCGCCTATCCCGACATTCCACTTTGAATGACGTCATTCGTAGGGCTTTTGTCACCGTCAACGTGCCAGCAACTCTAGAACCGATTGGTATTGCACGAGACGATGGCAAAAGACCTGACGGGATGACGTTAGTTCCCTGGAGTGTCGGGAAGCTCCTTGTGTGGGACGCGACCTGCGTGGACACACTTGCTCGCTGCCACTTAAACTCGACATCGAAGCAAGCAGGGGCGGCGGCAGTGTGTGCAGAAAACCTCAAGCGGCGGAAATATGCAGATATCAGTCATAATTGTATATTTCTGCCGTTTGGGGTTGAGACTTTGGGGCCATGGGGGCCAAATGCGAAGGTCCTTTTTAAGGATCTTTCAAAACGCCTGGTTGACGTCTCTGGTGACCGTCGAGCTGGTTCTTACCTCGGTCAGAGGATTAGCTTAGCGATCCAGCGAGGTAACGCAGCCAGCTTACTGGGCACCATTCCCGCAGAAACTAATTTAAATTCCGTGTTTTATTTATAATTTTTATTTTTATTATATTTTTCTTTTTCACATATGAGTCATAACAGTAGTTGGGCCAACCTAACTATTTGTCAAACATAGCTTATAGTTTGAATACCAATGGAGACAAATGAACTTCAAACGTTGAATAACGTGTATAAAACATACACAAACAATGAGAATGCTACACCGCAATGCGTAAAGATAAGGAAACTGCCTTTGTTTTTCGCAGGGTTGGCAGTACTGTTACTGTTATATTTTGCATTTGGAACAAAGCCTTTTGAGATTTAAAAAAAGATTAAATTTATCTGTTAAGGCTACGGTTAACCGTTTGTGTTACTTATTCCAGATAAAAAAAATCGAAACAAAGGCTTAATGCTAACCTAACGATGTAATATTTTGTATAATATAATAAATATATAGTAAATATGCGCAAGATATATTCTAGAACTAGCTATGCCCTGTTATTAAACCTTTATTTCCCGGACACCTGATTATTTTTCTAAATAAAAGTACTTTAAGTCACTCCTTGAAGCATCTATCAGCTATCAGTGCCAGTGAAAATCCCGTTATAGTTTGGAATTACAAAGGGACACTTAAATTTTATTAATCTGAATATCTTAAAGTCAAAGTTAGCCCAGCACCCATTATTGTTTATCTATCGTGTGCCAGAGATAGTGTCGGGACTATGAGAAGTAGTGTAGCGTTTTGCACAATAACATGAGATCTGCCGCTGCCGTGCGAAAGACAACTCACAATTCCTTTCATTGCACTCTTCAGAACAAGTTATATCGTTTGGTTTCACGTGCGCACTGCATCATTATCCATTTTGAAGCTTTTTTATCTGGCCACCATTTATAATTAAGTGCATCGTTCCTTATTTATCCATTAGACTTTTTATCTGTGGATTTTCTGAAGCTTTATATTATTTTGCATTGCATTTTAGTCTATGATCGAAATCGAATCCTTTGATTGATGATCTGATCAGATATAATTGTTTACCATAATGCTTCTGCTCCAAAGCTCATCTTAATTTCTCAACCAGTTGAGTATTATGGAATAATTTGTATTACCGAAAGTTTTATGCCTTATATCTCCAGTGATATCAAACCCATGAACAGTGATCGACCGCTAAGAGTATAAGCATTCATCAAAAAACTTGATACTAAGCATGAATTAAATAACAATTTCTGTAGAAATGCCAGGATAGAACCGCCCGGTGTCATTGTTACGTCAAACGACAATAAAATTGCCATGAAGTAGCGAAGGGGGACTGCCAATGTGCACATTTAAATAATGCCCCCTCATTGTGTAGCTTCGGGCAGATGGTCTTGAATGTAAGGTGCTTTTAATTCAATGAGACATTTTACCTGTAGTGGCGCATGTGTATCAACCAATAATGTGATGTATAACGTAAAATAGTGGGAAGTTTGGAATAAATGTAATCAAAGTCTATAGATATTATATTATTATAGTGCATTCCGTTTTTGCAATCTATGGTCCCTGCTTTTTAACAAAGGTTGATTGTCAGATTCACTGGGCAGTTTGAGTTATTCTTTCGATTCATATTTTAAGGCTTGACTTTCCAACGAATGCTTTTAAACTTAAGATAAGGTGCAGACATGATAATATTAAAATTAGCATAAGCACTGAATTATTGATTGATTTTAATGGCATGTATCATCAATCAAACCATTCATAGAAAGTTACACCTACATTGCAAGCATAGACACGGGCTGACAGGATGTAATACAAGTAATTTAAACAAAGTTAAGTATGTGTGCATGTGTTACCTGTTTTCCTGATACAATCTACTCTCGTGTCGATACACAAAGTGGTCCAACAGGATCCAACAGCTCGATTGGAATTTCGTAAATTGTGCATTCCAAGAAATTTATGCGAGGTCTTTTTACGACAGATTTTGTATATCTGCTCGTCCATTAATTATTATCGGTATAATCGTGGGTGGATGTATACCTTCTTTCCGTTAAATATTCCACGTTATTTTAAGCAGTAGAAGCTCATTTGTGGGTGTCCACGTATGACTTAATAACTACACTGTTCGAACAAAATGTCTGCCGTTGGCAGTTGTGCGACAGTTTCATAGAAAAACTATGAAATATTCAGTCTCTGGGAATTCCTTGCCTTGCTAGTGTTGTACTTTCATTAGTGGAATTTCAACTAGACATCTACAATTGTTTCTGTAGAAATAGTCTAAATATATGATTCCTATTTCAGCTATATCTCTTTCGAATCATAGAGTTGGTATCGTAAAATCACCATTGTACCATAGATAACAGGTTTCATATTCTTCGGAGCAAAATGTTGCCTAACTAGAATCTTAGCTAGATGGGATGCTAGATAAACATGTCTTAGTTTGCATTTCAAGCGGCAAAACATTTGATCTCATCTCATTTTCATTCTCAAACTAAGAAGTTGAATTATCAAGTTAAGATTTTGTTATAGCTTAATGAGTCTCGTCTCTTAAGTTTAATGCGAGATGACCTCCTAACTTTGCAGTAACCAAAGAAAACTTAGCTCTCATATAATTTTCATAAACTTTTTGGCTGTCGTCCAACCGGAGCAGTTATGAAAAGATCGTCGAAAATAGCGCGTTCTTCGAAATGCGGCGCATACATTTGCTGCATTCAGCTGTCATTGAGAACATTTTTAACTAGTTTATATTTGGCGCGCGTGCCTTTTGTAATACTCTCACACGATCTTATTTATGCGAAGCTCAATTATCGTAAATCAGCTGCGTAAATCACCTCAAACGCTTCGGTAGTATCACAAACGATTAGATGCCTTTCGTTGTTGAATTTTACACGCATGCTCGCCCAGCCGTATTATAACCCATGCAGAAAGTCTCTCGACCCGTGTAGAGGTAATCGTGAGAATAGTATTGGCGTGATAGGTACGCTTGTATTCTAATATTTTACCTTTTTTTTTTTTTTTTTATCGTGGAGAATCCGTTATGGATACACCAACCGCCGCGGGGGCAGCGGAAGGGTTATGTCGGACTCACACCGACTAAACTCCACGGTGTTCCTCCAAGTCGCTAAGTGGGGGGGTGCACGTGATACGTCTTCACATGCTTCGCCGTGACCCCCCCAGCGACTGGCCTTTCAGACCCCTCCTTACGTTACCAGGCTGAACCCGGCTTTTACACTATGAGAGGGCGCGTCAGAACACGAACGCGCCCTTCAACCGCGAGGGCCAAGCGTCGGCGCCAAGACCCCCGTCCCGGCGCCCGCGGCCCTCATTACGGAGGCATCAGCCGCTCTTCGGCCCGCCTCCGTCGGCCGGTCCTTCTACGGCGGATTGGGTCAGACAGAGGGTCTGCCTCTCGGACCCGCTCCGCCGTTTCTTTGGACGACATTACATCGTCACAGAAGGACACGACCGCATCCCATGCCTGGGGGCTGCCGACCATGGCCCGAACCAGCGTCGGCAGCGAAATGTCCCCTCCGGTTTGGGCGACGAGGACACCGCGTTGCACAGTCCAAGCTGGACATCGCTCCAGCGTGTGCTGGGCGGAGTCCACGTCGCAGCCGCACTCGTGGCACCTTGGGGTCGCTTCCCTCTGTGCCACCCCATGCAGGTACTTCCCGAAACAACCGTGTCCGGACAGTACCTGCACGAGGCGATAGGTTAGCGCCCCGTGCCGGCGGCTCATCCATTCCTTGAGGACCGGGCGAATGGCCTCTATAGTCAGACGCCCGGCCTCCGGCTCCGCGAGCCGTTCCTGCCACTTTCCCAGTGCTTGCTCGTGTGCTTGCTGCCGCTCGCGCCTCAGTTCTTCGGGCGCGACAGCACCGCCGCCTTGTCGGGCCTCAGCGCTCCGACGATAAACGGCCGCGAGCACCTCAGCCTCGAGGTCCCAGGGTGGGGTCCCCGCCAATACGCACGCTGCGCCGTGTGATATGGTGCGGTATCCGCGGATTACCCTGTTCGCCATGACCCGCTGCGGTCTCCGCAGCAGGGCCTTATTACGGGCGCCCAGGGATTCCGCCCACACCGGCGCGCCGTACAAGGCCATCGACCTCACCACCCCGGTGTACAGGCGACGGCAGCACGCACTGGGTCCCCCCCGTATTGGGCAGGAGCCGGCTAAGCGCACCAGCGGCAGCAACGAGTTTGGGGGCGAGGCACTTAAAGTGTGCGTGGAACTTCCACCTGCCGTCAAGTACGAGGCCGAGGTACTTCATTTCGGCCCCTATCTCGACGGCTACACCCCCCACGTCCAGCTGCGCTCCCACTGGTGGCTTCCTACGAGGCCCGTGGAAACACAGGGCTTTCGTCTTGCTGAGGGCCACCTGAAGGCCCAACCGTCGGATCCGGTCGATGACTACTGCCACTCCAGACTCCGATAGTGCGACCGCTTCGGCGAAGTTCGCCGCCCTCGCTGTGACAAGAGTGTCGTCCGCGTAGCAAACGACGTCAACTCCGGGAGGGAGAGCACCGCGCAGCACCCAATCGAATCCGATGTTCCACAGGAGGGGCCCTAGTACCGACCCCTGTGGAACACCGCACTCGACTCGCCGGCGGAACAACTCTCCATCCCCATCGACGCAGACGACACTCCTGTCCAGCAGGTAGTCCTCCAGAACCCGTCGGAGGTACACCGGCACACAATGGTACCGGAGCGCCTCAGCCACACAGCTGAAGGGGAGGGTGTTAAAGGCGTTGGAGATGTCCAACGAGACTGCCAATACCACCCCACCCCCCGCGACGGCTGCTTCGGAGAGGGACTTTACGTGTAAAATTGCGTCCACCGTGGAACGTCCCTCCCGGAAGCCGTATTGGCTGGTGGCCAGATCCGGGCCCACTGTGCGAGATGACATTCTAGCATGCGGATGAAATTTCACCGCGCGACTCATTTGTGTAAACAAAAAATATATAAGGGATATATAATGAAAAGGCTGTTAGGATTTATGAAATAATACCATAGGAGGAAAATACGATGATGCGAAAGAAATGCGGAAGGCATGGGAGATGCTCGTTTAACAAAGACACGTTAGGTGCAATGCAACCATATCTTATGTCTTGCAAGTGTTGCATACCTGAAAGTAAATAATTACACTTTCACATGTTGCAATAATTGCAATACTTAGCTGTTTGCATAAACATTAATGCTGTATCATCATGCATGCACGAATGTAAATAACAATATGCTAGCAGCGGTTTGTGTGACTTGAAAGTAGCACGATGTACCTACTTATAACGCGGTAAAGCGATCGCGTCTGGATGTAGTTCGCCACGCTGGCAGCCTCGGCCCACGTGGTGTGACAGTGGAACGCGCGCAGAATAATAATAAAAAAATAAACATTGTGAGCGCGCGTTGCCGTGTTGCTACAGTTAGCTGCTCCCCGCTCCCCGCACACCGCCCCCCGCCCGGTCTCCTTCACCCACAGCACGCTCCCCGCGCCCCTCCCCGTCCGCAACCTTGGCCTTCCTTTCTCGCACATGTCGGGCTTCCGATCGACACCATTATTCACCGTATGCACTAAAAATGGGCATAGATTAAACATTTACCTATCAAATTTTTTTATTAATGATCGGTTACATGCATCATTAATTGTTATATTTTACCTGTGCTTAATAACATCCTTGCGGTGGCTAGATATTTGTATATTTATTATTAATTTTTTATTTGCTTATTTGTTAATTATTAGTGTTTGTAAATACGATTGAGTTCAAATACCGATACGTAGAAAGAAATTCTTCTTAATTTTTTTTTTATTTCATAAGTATTACACCTTAATACTTAGTTAGATATGTATTCTGTGATGCAGTATAAAATGAGGTTTGATTTGTGGCATTCAATACGCTTCACTTGGCTGTATCATTTTATGACCTTTATCAAATTTAGAGATAAAGGTGCTTAAAAATAATTTTATTTGCTTATCAAAATAATGCCTAAATTTTAAAACTTATTATTGATACTAGTTACCACGTCCGTTAACTTGCCTTTCGTGAAATATCTTAAAATAAGTGATATAGTGGTTGTGGAAGTGGTTGCTCATTGTCTATGATTCTTCATTGCAAAAAAAAAAGTTTGACATTTCATTTGTAATGTTGTTACGTCATCACATTTGTGATGTGAATCGTTGACAATATTGTGCATATTCGTTTAATTAATAACAATGAGAACTTTTGAGATATGTATTATTATAAACGGAACAGAAGCAGTCACTGATATTAATTTTTTAACATAGTTACCAAATTACCTCCTTAAGTAAGTACAAAATTGTCTGAGAGGAATCCACTGGGTTCCTCCACATATATTTAACATTTTACAACATTTTTTTCTCAACAATAACTCGACATTGGCGGAATATGTACTCAAGCTCGCCATTAAATAAATAAATAACATTTTTTTTATATAGCTAGTAAAGTTTTTCTTATTCACTCGCCTTGTGCTTTTTAACAAAGTATTTATTTATAATTCGCTATTGTTAGGTAATTACTTAATTAATTCCATATAATTACAAACTTGTCATACAATAAATTAAGCTTACGCCATATGTTGCAATAAATAATTAATTGTATATTTGTTTACGTCACATCTACCGTTCCGTGCTGATTGGATCTGAAAGACATTTTATCATAAGGCATAAAACCACAAGGGACTTCTACCAGAAAGAGCTATTCTCGATCTATACAGATAATTAAAATTAAAGTGTCTGTTTGTAATTCCAAAATCACAACTTATCTAAATTCATATGAAAGCATATACGGTACCTACTGAGTTAAAAAAAAAAAATTAAAAAAAATTCTCTGCTGCGGTCTGTTTGTTTCGGGTAATCTCTGAAACGGCTGGACTGATTTTAACGTGACTTTCACTGGCAAATAGCTAATGTAACATGGAGTAACTAAGGCTAGTTTTATTTAAAAAAAAACATTTAGGGCGCAGAGCACAGCTAGTATACACTATTGTCAATAAATCGGTATTAAATTATTCAACCCCAGAGCCTTCTGTGGTCATTGATCTGTACTAAACTCCAGGGCGGGGGTTATCTGGAAACGTTAATTTCTGCTTGATGTTTAGGTTTTGAATTGAACTGTTTTGAATTTTGTTTCGAAAATCGGCCTGGCCGTTTTGGAGATTAGCCGAAACAAACAAACAGAGAGAGAGAGAGAAAAAAAAAAAAAAAGGTATTTTATGTCAGTACCGTATATACTTTCATATGCATTTAGTGAAAAGCTGTTATTTTGGAATTACAAACAGACATTTCAATTTTATTTATCTGTATAGATGTAGACTAGCGAACGTCACGCGGTTTCACCCGCGTAGTTCCCGTTCCCCTGGGAGTATGGGGATAAAATATAGCCTATGTTACGTTTTCGAATTTTCAAGTTGGGTTACACTTTTTGAGCCAGTTCGTTACTAAAAAACTGAGATACAAATCTTTTAATATTAGTATAGATATATTAGCTGTGCCCGGTAAACGTTGTATTGCCGTATATTTTTTTGCGGTGGTCACCCTTATCATTTAGGGGTATGAAAAATAGATGTTGGCCGATTCTCAGACCTACCCGATCTGCACACAAATTTTCATACAAATCGGTCCAACCGTTTCGGAGGAGTACGGTAACTAACATTATGACATGGAAATTATATATATTAGATTAACAGTATTGTATTGTATATTGCAGGGACAGTAGTTACGTGCGCGGCGGTGGCGCGGTGGGCGAGGGCTATGGGTCGCGGGCGCCGCGCATGTCGCTGCTGTCGGGCGCCTACCTCCCGCAGCCGGCGCCCGCGCTGCACCCGCCGCCCGCCGACCCCCCGCCCTTCAAGAAGATACGCCTCACCGCTGACCGATCGGCTTCCAACACACTCTCACACCATCAGCAACTCAGAGTCGATACCAGGGTATGCATTTACAAATACTAATCTTGATGAAAGTGGTTTATTCAGTTCAGGACCTGGTAAGGCAGTTATAAATTTCGAAGTATCGACCACCGGTTCGGAAACTAGCCTTCTGAGAAGAACCGGCAAGAAACTCAGCTGGCATCATGTACATTTCATTACATAGTAAATAATGATAAATTACAATAAAAATCTTATAAAATTATTGAAAATTGTATCACCACATAGAAAGAATGCCTTTGCCATGCCTTTTCTGTCTTCTGTACCCCTGATAATGTGTGTATTGGTTTGAACTACGTTCATTGATTGAGTTATGAGTGCGTGACAGAGTAACAAGCAAACAGAAATTTGAATTTTTTATTAGTGTGAGTTAATGGAGCTGTGGTGGCCTCGGGGTTTGAGCTGAGATTTCACACCACGTGCTTTACGGTGAAGGAAAACATCGTGGGGAAACCTGCATATTTCTGAGAAGTAATTCAAAGACGTATGTATAGTGCCTGAGACGGCGATAGACTCACCATCTGTCACGTTGGCACTTAATCATCTTCGGTGAAAAGTGGGTGTTATTATTACAACACCTCTGCCCTTTTACAACAAACATCATCCGTGTTCAAAATATCTGAGGATGATCACTGCAGTCAAGTTCAACTCAAACTGCTATTGATAAAGTGCTGCTGACCGAAGCAGTCATGATTGCTTTTACGTAAGGCTGTTTGCTATTCAGTCGCAGCTTAAAGCAGTTGGCTCGTACGCTTTCTTATGGTAAAGCCAGTAGACCTGTATTCCAAAGTCAATACGAATAGAGTAATGATATTAAAAATATAGGATCCGTTATGCGTTCACAAATCGAAAGAAAATAATGTTGCATACACGGTTAGTCACTTGCCGAATAAGTAATATAAATCTTGAGAGGATCTGAGGTCAAAGGCTAGAGTTCTGGCAAGTTTAAGGCCTCAATCTCGTCACTGTATTTTGAAAATAGTCCAATATCATTGTTACTAATGTTGGTGTCTGTTGTTATTCCAGGAGCCGGTGAACTCATACAACACGGTGGAGGTGCTCTCCCCGAACCCCCCCTCAGAGCCTACCATCGAGGATCAGAACTTCAGGACCACGAAAGATGATCTGCTCAAACAGATATCTAAGGTACGAACTGTTAATATTCTTATGATTCTACGCTTGATGGTAAGCAACAGCCTTGTCACAGCATGTACTTCACTACGTGTCTCGCCCGTTTACTGTACCTGACGTCATTAGTTTTGAGCGCTAGACTTGAATCCAATTTGCTATATGATTGTTTCGACATATTGAAAGGATGAGTGAAAGGCGATTAACGAAATAAATTTAAATGATATTATAGAGCGAATGCGCGCTGAAGTGTCGGTAGAGGGCGTCCAAGGAAGAACTACTATGACCAAATTAATAATATATTTCAAATTAAGGTCAAATTCAATGCAATCGCAACCGAAGGATGTGTATGACGCGAAAGAAGTATGTAAGGATCGTAGCATGTGGGTTACGATGCCCTCTGTCTACCTATGTGATACAGAATATGTATGTATGTATTGGCCATATTGGGGAAAGTATATTGAAAGCTTGTAGTTATCTTGTTTTGTGGCATTATTGGGTCCGGTTGCCCAGAAGCACGTCGACCCTTGAGATCTTTTGTGCCGCCCTTGCCCTTTTGCTCTACGTACCTGACTCCTCAAATACTCCCTGAACAAGCCGGCAGATCTTGCCCATGGGGAAGAGCTTGTAGTCTTCTGGTTTCGGATTACATGACATATTTATTGACATATGTTGTTTTTTTACTAAATTAGTTTGAAGCTGGTCTTTAACATGGCCAGCACTAGTTATTGAAACACAACAGTATATAAGAATGTGTCTTAGTAAACGTCGCTGTGCCTCAGGTGGATCGTGAGATGATACTGTCGGGAACGACGTTATCGAAGTTGCGTAAAAAGCAAGCTGAGCTGGAACAGTCAGCCTCCAGGCCGGCGCGGCCAGAGGAGCCCGAGGAGGCGCCGCCACGACATCGCTCACTGGCACACTGCGTGTACGCTGAAAATAGGAAGAAGGTATACCATATCTATGTATCATCTATTCAATAAAAAGCTGCGGTGGCATCCAATCCTAGAGGTAACAACTTAAGTATTGTAATGTCACCCCACGTGCTTTACAGTCTGTGACGTATGTATAGTGCCTGAGACGGCGATGGACTCACCGCCTATCATGTTATCACTTAATCAAGAGAAGTGGGTGTTGTTGCTACCCTTTGGGGACCTCTTCTGGGATGGCTTGAGCGTACCCATAATCATAATTTTATAATTTCATCCAAAACTAGCGGTACCTCGCGGTCGAGTTAACAATAAAAAAGCGTTTCTTAAGAGTTAATTTTTTCTGCTTTTGTAACATTTTCCATGTATTCTCAGGACTACTGATCCGATTTGCAAAATTCTTTTAGATAGCTTCTTTATCGAGGAAACACGCGGTTACAGTTAACGTTAGCGTAAAATAACTATTCCACGTGGGCAGTAGCCTGTACCTTCGCACTCGGTGAAGAGCTTTTATTTTGGAACTAGCTGGTTCCCGCCACTCCGCCTTTGATTTATTTTTATAGTTTGTATAATTCACACAACATCTTTATAAATAATAGCCTATGCGTTATTGTGATGTGTAAGCTATATTATTGTAAAGTTTCATTATCATCTATTCAGTAGTGTTTGCGTGAATGAGTAACAAACATAAATACATACATTCTTACACACTTTGTCGTTTATAATATTAGTAAGATGGAAAGTAGTGTAACAAATAGACATTTTAATTTGATTTATCAGTATATAGATGAAGTGTAAAGCATATAAGTGGGAAGGATAGTGTATATCTCTATCTATATATGTATATAAAAGAAGATGGTTAGTTACACTAGAACGGCTGAAGCGATTTGGCTGAAAATTGGTGGGGAGATAGCTCAGAACCAGAAGAAGGACACAGGATATTGCATCCCGAAAAATTTATACATACAGATAAATGAAAAAGAAGTGTCTGTTTGTAATTTCAAATTAACAACTTTTCCAAGTGAAAAGCTCATGAAAGTATTTTAAAAAAATCATATTTTAACATTATCTCTGTCTGTTTGTACCGAGTAAAGTGTGAAACTTAGACTTTTCACTGACAGATAGTTGATGTAACATGGAGTAACTTTGGATACATTTTATAGTTAGTGTTTCGTGAAAAAATCCACCAATAAAGTTAATAATATACAGCTAGTAATGTATAAATAGAGATTTGTTTATGCGCAGGCATTGTCGGCACACGCGGTGTTGTCGCACCTAGGTGAGCCGGTGACTACACCGCTATACAACCAGCCGCTCGACTGCGAATCCTTCCAGGAGAACATTATCGCGCACCGCTCCTTCCGCAAACGATTGGCCGAACACATACGAAGGGTCAAACTAGAAGCCGAGAAGGTAAACATTTACTCACTTTTATAACAAGTACCAGGGCCTGTTAGACAAACAAACATTATCCTCACGCTTCGCTACTAGAAACTATATAAAATGTACGGGAATTAAATATGTCACGTGACCACACAATTATATGTAGTACCTACTTTTAGTTTTTATATTTTTTTTAATCGACTTTTGTGCACTGGAACTGTGTCAATGGGCTTATATTTTTTTCTCAAAATTGTATTCTTATGAGTTTTTTAAAAGAGTAATTACTGAGCTTCTTGCCAGGTTCTTCTCAGTAAAAGCAACCTTCCGAACCTAGCGGTAGTATGTATAATTCTGTATAATCTTGTCGTTTTGAAGATTTGAAAGTAATTTGTTAAAAGTCTAATCAAATAAAGATATTTTTTAATTTGAATGATTTAAGTCATTTCCATACATTGTTTAACATTTCTATTAGCGCGAGAAAATGTTTCTTTGTCTAGACCTACTGGATGCCCGAGCTCATTAATTACTTTACACTATTTGCCAATAGATGTCGGCAAGAGTCACATTGTAATGATATTGTAGCAGTTATAAATTGCCTGAAAACACGGTTAAAACTACGGTTTCTGTAAATGAAAAGTTTTTATTGCCTCCGAAACCCCCTAAATACTCCTTAATAATAATAATAGTTCTTGGTTTAAGAATAGTTCATTCTCTATCTAAGACTAGCAGACGTCACGCGGTTTCACCCGCGTAGTTCCCGTTCCCGTGGGAGTACGGGGATAAAATAAAGCCTATGTTACTCGCTGATGATGTAGCTTTCCAATGGTGAAAGAATTTTTGAAATCGGCACAGTAGTTTTTGAGATTATTCATTACAAACATACACACAAAATACAAATCTCTCCTCTTTATAATAGTGTAGATTTCTGAAGGATTACAATCATGTTTTATAATAATGTGATTAAAGACGGCACTCACGGCCATAACATGACACCCATTACTGACATTACATCGGTCGTGTGAGTGTGTAATTTCGAACGATATATTCCCAGATTCTGTACTGTTTGTAGTACGTTCAAATGTGTACTGTGGTAGTGTAGGTATGGGCTATTGCGAATGCGTGTTCTATGTGCTTTTTCCATTTCAAAAGCTTTCCCACTTAAAGGAAGGAAGGAGGGAAGGATAGGTCATACCAATTACAAGGAAAATTACTACATTTGATGAACAACATGGATTTTGTATTGAAAACAAGCGTGGGATCAAATCAAAATATAAAGTATGTTACTTGGAGGTTTTTTCTGAAATAAAATTACCCTTAGTTACTCCTTATGACATAAAAAAGATGAAATAACATCTTCTCGTGAAAGTTACGATGAAATCGATCCAGCTGTTTCGGAGAGTATCCAGGTCGAACAAACAGACAGACGGAGAACATTTTTTTAAATTGTCTTGTATATGTGAGTACCGTATATTCATGTGCATTTTGTGAGAAGCTAATAATAAGGAATTACAAAGAGACACTTCAATAATAAATAAGTATAGAAGAGCGCGCCCCTCCTAATACCGAGTATTGTTTCACCACGTTTGTTCGTAGAACGTGATGGAGGGGCGTGCAAGGGCGCCAGTGGTCAGCTTGGCCGTCTGGACCGAATGTGGCCGTTACGCGACCAGCCTTATAACACGACAACACCCGGTGTGCTGGTGCGTGACACCTAACACCCATATTATATCGTTGTTGTCGTATGTGTTGCCCAATGTGCTCCAAGTGTAACTTTTGACACGTTCCAACGTAGACGATGGACCTTGCGTTTACCGCTTTTGTATGGAGACGTAAAACTTCCTACACTCGCCGCTTGGGGCGCTTTTTAAAGTACCCATACAGAAGGAGGATACGCAGGCGATAACGACAACGTTAAAAAGTGTTAAAATCTATACTCGGGGCAATGTTTTTGTGTTAGGCCTGATAAGCAAAGTTAACTCACAGATATGAATCGGAATAGATGCGGTCTTTGATTTTTGCATGTATTACCTGATGGTAAGCGGTTACTGCAGCGTATGAACGTGATTGACACCAGAGCGTGATAGCAATCCCTGTGACCGATTGTAAAACATGCAGGATTCCCACTTTAGTACCGCGTCTTCACTCCTCCCTTTCCCTCCACTGGCTTCCTTATTCTCCACGGGAATACAACACTATTCTCAGGTACAATATTTGCCTCCAATCGTCTGTAAGGAGACACAGTCCCCGGACGGACAGCTCAGTATTTAGAATAGGAAATAATGCTACCTCTCTTGAGCTTATGAGCCGTCACAAGTTATGAGCGCTCTGAGTACATAGTGAGGGTCAATGTGTATGTATTTTAATCGCGTCGCGCCATACAGTCAGACAGACAGACTCATAAAATGACTACTGTGCATTCTTGATTTGTTATTTGGTACATACTCCAACACTGATGGTGTCGAACGTCATACGAAATAAAATGACTATGTCGGAGAAACAGGAACAGTTGTCTTCTAGAAGTTGTAGGGTTCTATGTTGAAGTCATAAAATATCTTGCTCCAACGATAATGTAGTAATAGGCTATGGTTGCTAAGGGCCGAAGAGCTCGCGACCTTAAGCGATTTAATGAACGCGCGGCCGCGTTTTCCCACATTACGTACGCGGTCATTAAACTTGTTTCGAAAAATGGTTTAATGGGATTATTTCAGAAACTATTAGTGGGAGATAAAAATAAAAACGTAGTTAGATTTCACATGAATAACTCTACGTTACTGCTGATTTTTATGCCAAAACTAGGTCTTGATATGGTCAACTTTGAACCTCAATTATTCGAATACGGAAAAATATATTTTTGTCATAATAATTTTATTTGCTTCCTAAAATTATACCCTATTACATATTTTAACAGCTGTCCTATTTTCCCCGAAAACTTGTATAAAATCTCCACAAGAAAACCGCTTTGAGACCACATAGTAGATGGTAGAAGTGTCACGGTTGGTTTTAAAGATATCGTGGGGCTTGCGTCATATATTTGGATCATATCTGTGGGCTGCAGTCAAGGCGATTTTAACTTTAATGGAACAATATCTATATACGGTCTAGACTTTATAGGCGCACATTTTTGACATACAACATCAGTTGGTCGTTCATATCAATTTATAAATTAAATAACAAATCCCTTTACCTTCTTATATTTCTTTTTATCTATTTTTTATAAAATTTACGACGACAAATAAAAAATAATTAACTTATTTTTATGCGCCTGGTACCCCACAAGCCGTAGGTCGGTACCAAAAATGTGGGCCTAAAAAGTCTATTTATCCCTCTCCATTACTAGTTTAGAACCGTTTTCCTCACGTCTAACTCGATAGCGTCACTAAATGATTGAAGTATTCAGTTTAGGTCCTGGTAAGGATCTTATGAAATTACCCTTCTGAGAAGAACCGGAAGCTCAGTCACCTTATACTTTAATGATATTTGACAATGCATTTATTGAATAAAAACTTCAAGGAACAAGTAGAAAACATGGCCCAAATCGGTGTCTGCCGGGATGATGCCAAGAAGGCTGGCAGCATTGCCGCGTTGAATAGCTTTATACAAGTATTTGTGCGGTGACGCTAACGAGTATTATATAAGGAACACGGTGCTAAGCTTCTGATATGAGTTTATATCCTAATACTGCTAGCACTGCGAGAGAATCTGGAAACCTTCAGGAACACGACACCACATTCTTATATATCTTGGCTGTACTCTAACGGCTGATTTTTCAATCTAAAGATAAGAAAGCAGATGGCTGTTCGACGAAGAGATTTCATTAACTGTTCAATCAGTTGGTTATTTTTTTCAATTAACATCTAATATATAAAATTCTCGTGTCACAGTTTTCGTTGCCATACTCCTCCGAAACGGCTTGACCGATTTGTATGAAATTTTGTGTGCAGATCGGGTAGGTCTGAGAATCGGCCAACATCTATTTTTCATCCCCCTAAATTTTAGGGGTAGTCCATCCCAAAAAAAAATGGCAATACAACGTATGCCGGGCACAGCTAGTTTTATCTATAGATTAGATATAAGTCCAATTAGCGTACTCGGCCTTCCGTACTTACTTCAGACAGGTGAAACAAATATACTGTACATACTAATGCTAGAACAGGGCAAAAAGAACTGTCATCATAGAAATGTCACTTTGGTTTAATGACATTAATTTTGAAGTTTCATTGTGGTTGCCTAGTCACTCGTAGGGATGTCACAATCGTCATATCAAGAAAATAGAACGGTTATTATCATTGAACGGTCGGATAAATTCATTCCTCAGTCAAACAAATTATTCTTCAGTATAAGCTTATTTGACTACTAGTTGTGCCCCGCAGTGTCACCCGTGTAAACTTTGATTCGCGGACACGTTATTTTTATAATGCTACCAAATATATAATAATTATAAGGAGTAACATAACTCCTTGTAATATCAGCTATCTGACAGTGAAAAGTCCCGTTAAAATCGGTCCAGCCGTTTCGGAGATTACCCGGCACAGACGGTTGGACAGAAAGACATGCATTTAGTGAAAAGATGTTAATTATGAATTACAAACAGACACTTCAATATTATATGTTATTAATTGAATAAACGCTATCTGATTCGTTATCTGAGTATTGAAAATGCGGCCCTTAGTGGTGTAGTTCTGCCTTCCGTAAACAACTAGTTTGAACATGGTGTTTAATCCTTCTATACCCCTATGACGGGTCTGCCACCATTCTCGTAATCTACACTCGCTAGCGTTACTCGCAATATTTGTATGAGATATTTTCGTTCTTCACGTCACCGCTGGGAGTCGCTGCACAATTATTCATACAAATATTCGGTGGAGATGCTAGCGAGTATAGATTACGAAAACGGTGACAAACCCGTGATAGGGGTCCAGTTTTCGTATATGTTTGTTTGAGACGATTTGTTTGTTTCAGCGTGAGGATTCCTTAGCGGACGCGTACACCAAGCGGGCGATAGAGTGGATGCGCCGAGTCGATAGGATAGAACAGGGACAGAAGAGAAGGGCGAAAGATGCCAGGAATAGGGAATTCTTTGAAAAGGTACTAAATTGCACTATATTTACTGTGGAGCCGTGGAGACCCTTGTCAACGATGATGATTAAATGCGATAGATGATGAGTCTATCGCCGTCTCAGACACTATACATACGTCTTTGAGTTACTTCTCAGACATATTCAGGTTTCCTCACGATGTTTTCCTTCACCGTATGTGACGTGGTGTGAAATAACTGCACATAAGTTTTTAGAATAACTCATTGGGACAAGCCCCTTGTGTAGCAGGCTCTACTTGAGATTATTATGTATAGTGCCTGAGACGACGATAGACTCACCTTCTGTCTCGTTGGCACTTAATCATCTTCAGTGAAAAGTGAGTGTTGTTATCACAACACCTCTGCCTACCCCTTCGGGGAATACAGGCGTGAGCATATGTATGTATGTATATTGTCTATGACTTCGTATTTATAGGTAAATAGTTCATTGTTATAGTATAAGTATTTCTTTTTTAAATAATTTCAAATGTTGTATGTAAATGGCGACTTGAATTTATACTATTTAAAGATTAATTTAAACAGCATTTTCTTAAACTATTAGCATAATCATCTGTATGGCATCAAGGATGTATACTATATATTATAGTTATATATAGTTTTATGTACCTATTTATATATCCAATTATTTATTTTTGTCATATATTATTTATTTTATGTAGACAATATGTAAGTATTTAGGTGTTTTATATTTAGTTTATTTTTATTTATATAGTATATGTATTATTGTTTCTCCTCAAATGAACACCCGCCATGCCTGTCTCTGCATCACCCAAAGGTTGACTGGTAGAGAATATCTATGTCCATTAAGTCCTCCTGTGCATTTATTGTAATGCAGGAAGTTTTTAAATAAATAAATAATTCATCTCGTCTGTCGCAGGTGTTCCCTGAGCTCCGGAAGCAGCGTGAAGAGCGCGAACGGTTCAACCGTCTAGGAGCGCGAGTGAAGTCGGAGGCGGAGCTAGAGGAGGTGGCCGACAGCCTCCACGAGCAGGAACACGAGGACAAGAAGATGCGCGCCCTCACCGTCGTACCTCCCCTCCTGAGGGACCCTAACGACACCACACCTATTTATATTGATACGAACCGTTAGTATATAATTTTTTTTTTCATTTATAAATTATATCGAATCAAAATGAAAAGCCGCGGTGACTTGGGGTTTGAGCAGTCAATTCAGAATCCCAGCGGGGCCTGTACCAATGAGTTTCTCTAAAATCTTATGTGCAGTGATGTCACACCACGTGCTTTACGGTGAAGGAACATCTTGAGGAAACCTGCAAATGTCTGAGAAGTAATTCAAACTCTACATCTGTCAGGTTGGTACTTAACCAGGCGGTGAAAAGTGGGTGTTGTTATTACGTTGCTTTTGCTGAGAAGAACCTGACAAGAAACTCAACAATTACTCTTTTCAATTTGCAATGGTTAAAAATAATACCTAAAATATTAAAAATAATAATGACAATGAGCATGGCAATTCCAGCCAGTCAAGACAAAGTTCACGATAAAAAATTTACTAATTATTCCAAAAGTACAGTCTGAATGGGGTCACTTACAATGTTTATCGGATGAAAATATAATATATCTATCTATACATCTTCGGCGGAGCTCTTGGGACAGTTGCATTTGCGCATATCATTCGATGAGCGGTTGGATGGGTGACCGCCCGAGTTCCCTCCGTGCCTCGGAGAGCACGTTAAGCCGTCGGTCCCGGTTGACAATTTATCATCTTTGGCAATCGTTACAGGTCTGTAAGCTCAGACTGACACCTTGTTTCAATTTTATTCATCTGTATAGAAGTATATTAAATTCAATTCAATTCAAAAATATCTTTATTCGATTAGATTATTTACAAAGTACTTTCAAATCGTCAGAAGGACACGATTACATAGGATTATACATGCTACCGCCAGGTTCTTAAGGTTGCTTTTACTGAGAAGAATCTGGCAAGAAACTCAGTAATTACTCTTTTTAAAATAAAAAATTTACAGCTTTGAGTAATACAATATACATCATATTCAATATATATATAAGCCCATGGACACCGTTCCAGTGCACAAAAGTCGATATAAAAAAATTAAAAACTAAAAATAACCATTATAGATGTTTTAAAGTAGTTTATTATGACCTAAGGCCGGTGTATGGACATGGAGTCGGAGCACAAGGAGTTGCAGACGAGGAACGTGTGGGCGCGCGCCGAGCGAGAGCTGTTCCGGGAGAAATATCTCCAACACCCCAAGAACTTTGGCCAGATCGCATCCTTTCTACCCAGGAAAACTGTCAGAGATTGTGTCAGGTATAATATGTACATTTATTTTACAACGTGGATGTAGAGAGAGAAGTATATAAGGGTCGTAGCATATGGCAAAAGGTAGTCTCTGCCTACCATGGGAGGCTGGCGTGAATAAATGTATGTATTTATTTAGTGTTGAAAATATTTATTCAGTTTAGGTCCTGGTAAGGCACTTATACATGTCGAAGAATTGACCACCGGTTCGGAAACTAGCCTTCTGAGAAGAACCGGCAAGAAACTCAGATTTACTAGCGAGACGTAATAAACGTTTTCTATTTTGTAATCTTTGTATGTATACATCTATATCTATACAGATAAATAAAATTGGAGTGTCTTTTTGTAATTCCACAATTACAGATTTTAACTAAATGTATATGAAAGAATATGCGGTACTGAAATGAAAAAATAACAATTATTAAAACAACATGTCAGTCTATCTGTCTGTTTGCTAATCTCCGAAACGGCTGGACCGATTTAGGCAGATAGCTACATTATATTAAAAAAAACATCGTCAAAGCATACTTTATTTCACGGAACCCTAATATATTTTCTAAATAAAAGTAGCCTATGTTACTCGTTGAAATATCAGCTATCTGCCAGTGGAAGTCCCGTTTAAATCGGCTTGGCAACGCTCGTTTTAGGGCGTTGCTGGGGGATGAGCTAGAGAGCTGGATCTGAGAGATATTATTCAGGGACATGTTTAAGGCTAGTGGCTCGGCGCGCGCCGACCCTAGCAAGGGACGGGGGGGACTCTTCTTTCCGCTCATAAATACCCAGAACGTTTGTTCAATGACGTTTTCTCACATATGTATGCTGAATAAAAAAATAAAAAATTGTCCCGGTGAACGTCAGTCACGAACCGGGGTACTCTAGTTTCTTTATCGTCCCGTAAGCTGGAAGCCTCAAGTTTGAGCTTTCATATCTTGACAGATGTCTGGGAAATTTACTGTTGTATTGTAATGATATTGTATGAGTTGTTCAGTGCCTGAAAACACGGTCAAAAGGATGATTCCCAAAAATGAAACCTAGCTAGATCAATGTTTTGCCTCTGAAACCTCCTACACACTAAATTTCATGAAACTCGTTGGAGCCGTTTCCGAAATTCACACTCTATTGCTCGTTTAAAGTTATAAGATTTCTAGGCGTCAGTAAGTATGCTCAGTGTCCGCCTACAGCAGTTTGATATGCAGCATTAGCCAAAAAACAAATAAGTGTTTGTTTGTTGGTAGATTCTACTACCTGTCCAAGAAGGCGGAGAACTACAAGCAGTTGTTGAGGAAACCGAGGCAGCGGCGGTCGGCGCGCAACCCGCCGCGGCCCGTCGCTGAGCCCGACCTGCCGCCCGGGGTCACCACCAGGCTACAGCGGTCACAAGGTACACCTCCACAAACTAATCATGATGGCGGCGATGGTGGTTGAAGTCAAAAATATCTTTATTCGATTAGACTCTTAACAAAGTACTTTCAAATCGACAGAATGACATATTTATACGGGATTATATACATGCTACCGCCAGGTTCGGAAGGTTGATTTTACTGAGAAACTCAGTAAATAATATACGTTTTAAAAAATACAAAATTAAATAAATCACTTATAATATAAGGAAATATAGGCCCATGGACACATTTCCAATAAAATATGTCAATTTAAATAAAGTAAAAGTCTAGTAGTTCCACTTATATATATAAATGTGTAGCTTGAGATGACATAATACACTGAGTTGAATGCGCTGAAGTCATGTTATGGGTCATCTCTGTCTGTCTGTATGTACGACGCGTAAATTACATGCGTTACTATTTTCGCTGAGCGCTCATAATTCGTGACGGCACCTTGAGAAGGTCAGCTCCCCAGACCTGCCCTCTAGCCTATCTGCCTTCGATGTGATGATTAAATACGTATTTATTGCTATAGGTTCCGGTCCTCGGGCGTCAGACGCGAAGGAGATTAGCCTAGAAGATGGTGGCGTGGGACAGAGCGACCTGGCCGCCCCGGATACGCCTTTGCGGTGAGTTTTTATATATAATTATTTTACTTATAAATATCACGCAAAGAGCCTTGGTGGCCGTGGTGTTTGAGCAGTCGCCTGGTACGCAAGCGACGCAAGTTCGAATTCCAGCAGGGAATGTGTGTAGTAAATCCACCCTACGTAAAGGAAAACATCGTGAAGAAACTTGCATATGTCTGACAAGTAATTCAAAGACCTATGTATAGTGCCTGAGACGGCGATGACGGTGAAATGTGGGTGTTGTTGTTACACCACCTCTGCTTACCATTTCGTGGACCCTTCTGGGATGGCGTGAGAATATTTATTTTAATTTATAAATTCAAGCATTCTACATTTAGCATCAGGACAAGTTCATAACCCAAGCTAATTGTCCAAAGACCTTCTTCGAACATGGATCTATGTAATACATATAAAATTCAGTCAGTCAGTTAAGACTGACCGTCTAACTTATATCAATGCATAGCCTAAACGGCTGATCTCAGAGATATGAAATTTGGAGGGTGTGTTCTTTGTGAGGGTACGTGTACGCTAAGGAAGGGGTTTCCGAAATTTCACCTCGAAAGCGATAAAACGGGGGTTGAAAGATTGCATGTGAAATTTTCCTTCTACGCAGGCAAACCTGCGAACGGAAGCTAGCTTAACAATGTAATACAATATCCACGCCGATGAAATAGTTGGATAAAATCTAATTACGTATACTTTAGGACAATTTCATAATTTATTTTGTACGTCAACTGGCCATAATGCCAGCCGAGTTTCTTACCGGTTCTTCTCAGAAGGCTAGTTTCCGAACTGGTGGTTAGTTGTTCGACGTTCATAAGTGGCCTAAGCTGAATTAATCGTTTTCATTTTCAATTCGCCTCGAAGTCAAAGAATGTCAGCCGATGCATTGAAATATATAAAAACGTACAGAAAGGTAATATTTTTAACCGATATCAAACAGTACCGCCGCTATCGCCCGGGCTTTTTAATTACCCAGTGTCAATAGAGCGCATCTATTATTCATCCGGCCCGAGAGAATTTTATAAAAGCCACATCGCTTCGTTTGCTTGCTCTGTCTTGAGCTACACGCTTTTATTTATAAGTTTATTTCTGCCTGTTAGCCGTGGTGGCTGTGGGGTTTGAACAGCCGCCTGCTACGCAAGCGACACAAGTTCGAATCCCACCGAGGCCTGCACTAAAGAGTTTTTCTAAAACTTGTGTGCAGTGATTTCTCACCACGTGCTTTACGGTGAAGGAAAATATCGTGAGGAAACCCGAATATGTCTAAGAAGTAATTCAAAGACGTATGTATAGTGCCTGAGACGGCGTTGGACTCACCATCAGTCACGTTGGCACATAATCATATTCAGTGAAATGTGGGTGTTGTTATTACAACACCTCTGCATGCTGCCTATATAATTACATTTATCAATTCCTTCCGCTGATACTTCTCAGCCTATTGAAAATCAATCCCCAAAGAATTGCAAATCAAATCGAATGGTATTGACTTCTGAAGCATAATTCTTTCAAAATTAATTTCTATAAAACGATCAAAAAAATAATTTGTGAAGTTCGAGCGCCGCATTCGAATATCAGGAGCGCAAACAGGACTATTTGAACAGGTAGAGAAATCAATGTCTTGAAAGTTGAAGCTAAGATTATTTTTGGGTATCATTGCGCCGAGGTTTTGTTACGGTAGCTAGAAATAAATGAGAGCTTCAGACAGACAGGATCCCATTTGCTTCATGCATTAAATTCTCCTCACGAAGTTAAGCAAAAAGCCGTGGTGGCCTCGGGGTTTGAGCAGTCGCCTGCTACGCAAGTGACGCAAGTTCGAATCCCAGCGGGGCCTGTACCAATGAGTTTTTCTAAAAAAACTTAGGTACAGTGATTTCACACCACGTGCTTTACGGTGAAGGAAAACATCGTGAGGAAACCTGCATATTTCTGAGAAGTAATTCAAAGACGTATGTATAGTGCCTGAGACGGCGATAGACTCACCATCTGTCACGTTGGCACTTAATCAAATTCGGTGAAAAGTGGGTGTTCTGATAATCAACACCTCTGCCTACCCCTTCGGGGAATACAGGCGTGAGCATATGTATGAAGTTAAGCAACTCAAGCTCTCAACTCACCGTCCGAGTTCCCTCCGTGCCTCGGAGAGCACGTTAAGCCATCGGTCATCGCACATCTTTGACAAGCGTTACAAGTCAGTCGGAGAGAGTCTGATAACTGGTTTAACCTAGATTACCGATTTTCCGAGGGGTTACGTAGGTCAGATAGCAGTCAGATTTTTAAAGATAGGTGATCGAAATCGGGTTGAATCAATTGCCGCAATACATGGGATAAGGCCAGGCAGATGATGATGATTATGGCACTCTTATTTATTTCCTTATAGTCAAAATAACTCCTTGTAAAGTTCGCTAGTGCCCAGTGAAGTTTCGGAGATTACCCGAAAGAGACAGACGGACAGAGATTTTTGAAAATTAGCTTTATAAGTCAGTATCGTATATACTTTCATATGCATTTAGTGAATAGCTGTTATTTTGGACAGACTCTTCAACTTTATTTATAGGTATAGATATAGATATATTATTTGATTAATTTAGTTTTATTAATTAGTAAGGTTCTGTATGTGGTAATAAATTAAAAACGTTAAAATTAGCAGACATACCCACAAAAAATGTGTGTAGTAAAAAAATCCCATCTGGCCAAGAGCGCGCCGGCCATGTTTGCCTTGCCACTCATTTTTATGAGCTTCAGACAACTGAATAACTAAATTTTTCATCTCCAGATTAATCGTTTAAAATTCATATTTTATTTTTTCACTATTCGCCTTGGAGTTCGGAGTACAAAAGAGCAAATTCTTCTGCCACGTTATTTTTCCGCTTCCCTCTCGTTTATTATTCAATGTGGTTGGCTAATTTACTCTGTTTTTTAATATAATTAATTTAAGTTCAAAAATATTGCTTCATAATCCTCATTGGTTCTCAGTTTTGTAGTAAAAGCAGGTAGTTACGGAATCAATAATATTGGCTAACGTGGTAAGCAAAGAAACTTTATCGTTTACACATATTCTATACATGTAAAGAAAATTTAAGTGTCTGTTTGTAATTCCAAATTAACAGCTTTTCAAAAAATACATATAAATAGCAATTTAAAAAACACTCCTTCTGCCTGTCTATCCGTTTGCCTCTGTCGATCTGTTTATTCCGGATAATCTCCGCAACGCCTGGACCAATTTCAACGGGACTTTCACTGGCAGATAGTAAGTTAGGCTAGTTTTACTTAAAAAAAAAATAGGATTCCATAGGGCCACCCATACTCTACGCGGGTGAAACCGCGGGCACAGCTAGTCTATAAAATATAAAATTTTCTTATAACATACTTATCTGAAATTGAAATGCTTTTCGCAAATATAATTTATACGAAAGTAATGTATTTTTTGGCTAAATAATGTTATTTGTTCATGTACCCCAGAAACACGTGTATCTACCCCTAGGGGAGGTAGGGGCGAGTGGAGAAATTATTCTGGATTTTGTGTTATATCGGTGCGTGTGTTGACAATCACTCCACTGATTATTTGAATTAGACTCCCGCGGGATTCGCCCGGGACTCGATCAGCATATGTGACGTACATACACGTTTTGTCGATGTTATTATTCAACTTTTACTCATCGGGATAATGTCATGCCCTGTCCAAAGAAGTAATTAGCTCCCTAATCTATATCTACATATAGATAAAATTGAAAAGTAAGTTTGTAATTCCAAAATAACAGTTTTTTTCACTACATGCATATGAAAGTATATATAGGTACTGACATAAAGTTTTTTTATTTAATTTTCTCTGTCATATAGCTAATTTTACGAAGAGTAACTTAGGCTAATTTTATTAAAAAGAAACGTTCCGTGGGCCTCCCATGAAATTAAGCCTGCGTGGGTGAATTAGTCTTAGAATATAATATAACTTTTTAGCTTATTTTTTTTAATGTTCGTATTTTTGTACACTAGCTGTGTAGGCAGGTATTGGTTATATGTTATTGACATTTGAGCTTTGTAACTGTATCCATGGTCTAATATTTTCATGAGTTTCTTACTAGGTCCTTCTCAGTAAAAGCAACCTTTTGGATCTGGCCGTAGCATTTATACACATGTCGTAGAAAAGGAACAAGTTGTCTTCTAGAATTTGTAGGGTTTTATGAATATATCACTATGTTGAATTCGTAAAATATCTAAATCCAACGATAACGTAGTTATAGGCTATGGTTGCTAAGGGCCGAAGAGCTCGCGGCCTTAAGCGATTGAATGAACGCGCGGCCGCGTTTACCTACATTACGCACGCGGTAATTAAACTTGTTAAATTAAGGAGAAGGTTAATGGTTTCGAAAAATGGTTTTATGGGATTATGTCAGGAACTATTAGTGGGAGAAAAAAAAACAAAAACGTAGTTAGATTTCACGTTACCACAGAATTTTATGCGAAAATAACTACTTGATATGGTCAACTTTGAACATCAATTACCCGAAAACGGATGAAGATATTTTTGTCATAATCATTTTATTTGCATCCTAAAATGATACTCTGTCACATATTTTAACAGCTGTCCTATTTTCCCCGACCATCCTGTATAATCAAGCATCTGACGATTTGAAAGTACTTTATAAAAGTGTTATCATTATGACGATGAAGATATTGTTGGATTGGAATTTTAACTTAAATATTTTGAAAAATTAAAGTGCTTTAGTTTTAAAGTTATATCGACATAATCAATGAGTTCCATCGATAACCCTTCACTATCGCAAGCGGTTCTTCGCAGCGGGGCTTGTTTAGATTTTTACGCAAACACGGGAGCCGCCCATCTTTCTAATTGCCTTAATTAAAAGCTACCAATCGAGGAAGCGAAACAGCACAGGGAGGGCGAAAAAGCAAAAAAAAAAACTAGCTTTTTGGCAATCACTTCAATTCAGAATTTATGAATTATTATTGCGAATGAACTCGTTGTTTGGTTTCGAAGATTATTTGTTTATGTGATTTGATGGATACATTTTATACAACTTGGATGAGACAATTATGTTTGACTGACTTACTTATGTGAGACTGGCTGGGCCCGCGGTTTTACCCGCGTAGAGCTAATTTTGATAATGAAAATGTAAATGTTTTATTCAGTTTAGGCCCTGGTAAGGCACTTATGAATGTCGAGGAATTTACCATGGGTGACCGGAAACGTTATCTTATTTTATTTTTAAATAAAAGTAGCCTGAGTGAATTAGCCGGAACACAAAATTTAAAAAAAAAACTGGTGTTCTAAATTTCATGAAAATCGCTTTAACAGTTTTCGATATTTATAAGAATTTCACGTTTGAAGGTATTATTTGCAAACAAGAATTTACTAAATAAAATACATGTTTCATACGGTTCGTGATTCGCTTGCGAACATACCCGCGGCATGAGGTTAATTTGATTGTCGGCCCGTGTTTACCCCATTCTCCCCCGACGGTTAATTACCACCCTTCTATTAATTGGGATCATTTTAATGATGTGCAAATACAGCTTTTGCTGGCTACGGACTGTGGCACAATTTTTTAATTATAATTGTTATTATTATGACCTTAAAAAAATTATATGACGGCGTTGTTTTTTGAATAGTTAATTGTACTTTAAAAATGAAAGTTTCAGTCACTACACATACGTCTTTGAATTATTTCTCAGACATGCAGGTTTCCTCACGATGTTTTCCTTTACCGTAAAGCACGTGGTGTGAATTCACTGCACATAAGTTTTACAAAATAGTGATTATACAGAGATTCCTATAGGTGTACGGAATTTATAAAACATTACATTTGTTAATAACAACCCCTAGTCCCACCCTACGGTAGTGATAATTAAAAAGCGTTAATGAAAGCTGAATTGAGCTAATTATGTTTGCCCCCCGCCGGGGTTTGATTACCGCCCGGCTTGCATTATTATCATGCATTGGACTATCTCTGTTTATTTTACAAGGGGTGGATTTTAAAGGCCTTGATGAGGAAGGTTTATTTATATTGTCGTATCATACTGTGTTACAATTAATGATTTAAGTACTTAAACGGTCTGCTTAGTTTTATTCGATTATTTTGTAAGCCATATTTGGGAGTCAATGGGAATGCAAAGTAGTCAGTGTATTTTTTTTAATTCTGACGTTGGTACTTAATTACCTTCAGTGACTTGTCTCTTGACCCCTGCTGACCCATTTTGAGACTCTTATAAAAATCGTCTACTCTACTGAATATTTATTTAAGCCAGTTAATATGTAAAGTAAAATAGCCGTGGTGACTGTGGAGTTTGAGTAGTCGCCTGCTACGCAAGCGATGCAAATTCGATTTCCAACGGCCTGTACACCAATGAGATTTTTAAAATTCTAAAAAGCTAAGCCTGCAGAAATATCAAACCACGAGCTTTACGGTGAAGGAAAATGTTGTGAAGTAACCTGTATAATATGTCCAGAAGTAATTCAAAGACGTATGTTTAGTGAATGAGACGGCGATGGATACACCATCCGTCACGTTGGCATTCAATATTTATGTTTGAATGGGAGTTACTCTATAAGGTTTATTATTATTATTATTAATGGCTTGACTATATTTATTAATGTAGAAGATTGTCAGCATTCTTCCATACTTATAATGGTATCATCCCCAGGTCTGAACTAATGGAAACACCGCCGTTACCGCCGTCGCCACCTCCGGCGTCGGGCGCGGGCGACACGGTGCTGACCATCGGCCTGCCGCTGTGCAGCCCGGTGCCCCCGCTGCCTCCCACGCCGCCGCCCGCCAGCACCCCCGGCAGCACTGCCAGCAGTGTCAGCATCACAGTCAGCGCGTGCGACAGTGCCAGCGATTTTACCGTGTCGTGTATAGAGATGCCGCCTTTACCACCGGTGACGACTGCAGAGGTTACCGTTACTATTGCTGTTGTTACGGTTAGTACGTTACCCCTATCACGGGTTTGCCACCGCTTTCCTCATCTATACTTGCTAGCGACTCCGCCGAATATTTGTATGACATATTTTGGAGCGCCTCCTAGAGGTATATCTCATACAAACATTACGAGTGACGCTAGCGAGTGTCGATTACGATTACTGTGCAAAACTCGTGATTCTATTGTCGTTTTTGTACTACTAAGGTGAAAATGAAAACGAAACTGATTTATTCCTGTAGATTAACAAGTGTTTTTTTTCCAGACGGTGCCATCAAGTACGACGGACATTCCGACGTCATGCGTAACGTCAACGTCGACGACGTTAATAGTGACGCCGGCGACGGAGGCGTGCAGCTCACCCTCACCATCCACACCGCAGCCTGCGCAGCCGCCGACCCCAACTCCCACGCCCACGCCCACGCCCACGCCGCCGCCCACGCAGCCGCGCATGCTCTCGTCAATGCCGGCGAGGGTTCCCACTCCCACGAAACCGCCTACGCCTACACCCACGAAACCCCCCACTCCCACTCCCACTCCAACGCCCACGTCCACGCCCACGCCCACGCAGCAGCCAACGCCAGCCTCAACGCCAACTCCTACGCAACCGACACCAACGCCAGAGCCTGGTAAGTCTACTACCCTTAATTTTACCCCCAGATACTGTTGAGATTTCTAATATTACGTTATTATTGGTGCTGTCATTTATTGAGATAATCGATACAAGCCAGCATTTGTAACAGCTGGTGACGTCATTGACGGTTGGTGACAGTGTTAGCTAACACCAGACCTAGCTGTCGCGGGAAGAGAATACCTGCTCACATGGTGCAATTTTTTTTAATGCTTAATATTAGCTTGCAATGTATGTCTTAGTGGAATCTTGCAACTGAATTTTTGTCCGTATGTCTGTCTGTCTATTCGTTCCGGCTAATACTCAAAACGGCTGGACTGATTTAAACGGGAGTTTCACTGGCAGGTAGCTAATTTTACAAGGAATAGCATAGGCTACGTTTTATTTAAATACGTTATGATTCCGTGGCTCACCCATGAAATTAACTCTACGCGGGTAAAACCGCGGGGTACAGCTAGTTTATAATATTTAAAAAAACTATATATGCCCACGCCATCCCAGACGGGTCCACGAAGGGGAAAGCAGAGGTGTTGTAACAACAACGCCCACATTTCATCGAGTATGATTAAATGCCAACGTGACAGACGGCGACGGACTCACCCGTCCGTCGCCGTCTCAGGCACTATACATACGTCTTTGAATTACTTCTCAGACATATACAGGTTTCCTCACGATATTTTCCTTCACCGTAAAGCACGTGGTGTGAAATCACTGAATATAAGTTTTTAGAAAAACTCATTGGTACAGGTCCCGCTGGGATTCGAACTTGCATCGCTTGCGTAGCAGGCGACTGCTCAAACCCCAAGGCCACCACGGCTCATTTACAATATTGGTATAGATTTATTCCACTAAGAGTTTTCATGCTTCATTATAGCAAATTAGTTCAAGTGTAAAATAGTGTAGTGTACTTTAGGTATATTAATTAACTAACACTGAGGCAGAATTATTAATTTTGATTTAATATGTAATTTTTGAATGATGTCATTATTATTTACAATATCATAAATTGCCCTTTTTAAAATATTTTCAAATTGCACATATTTTAAAAAGAGCATTTAATTTATAAATTAAATTAAAAAATGTAATGATTTAGCATTAGTATATCTGTAAGAATATTTAAATAAGAGATTTAAGATGGACATCGGAATTTCGTAAATATTGCTTAAGATATGTTCATCAAGGAGTAAGAACCCAAGAATACTTACACTACTGATACTAAACAGAATTTAACTTTGAATTTTACAATAGACGTTTCCACAACCACATTTTTAATCCAAAACACTAAAACAGCAAATTTAAACTTATTAATCTTCGGATTAAGTGTCAAAATTAAACGCACCGTATTACTTAAACGTTTATTTAACAGTTTAAAATTAATTATCCTACATTAAGCTCTGCGATCACTCGAACAATACTGATATGTATCAATCCACTACTAAGCTCGTTAGTTGTTCGCGGCCGAAGTGGACGGCTCAGGCTCGGGGTCGGGGTCTGGGAAGGTGGATTCCTCACCGTGACACCTCTTCCTGTGTTTATGCACGAAATAGTACGAGGGGAACTTGGAGCCACATGTCTTGCACGGGTAGTAGTGGGTAGTAGGGCGCGGCTTGCGGCGGCACGGCCAGTTCTTGTCGGGTGTATTCTCCTGCCAGGCGGTGTTCAACACCCTGCTGAAGCGGACAGGCCCGTCGCACGAAGCTATGTCTAACACTGTGCTGGTCGGTTTCTTTGGGGGCTCTGGTTCGATGTGCTCTACGTCGAGCTCGCTGGATGTGGTTGATGATGGAGACGGCGGTGGGGGTGTTGGGGCTTTGGCTCGTCGTGGGACCGGTCGGTGGGCCCCGGGCGGTGGAGCCGGCCGGGCCACGCATGGCCCCGGACCCAGCCACGCGCGGTACAGGGACAACATTCTCGCGAGCCGGATACCGCGCGACTGCCGCACGGCAGTCTCTCCCTCGTTTTATATGTACAGAGGCTGATTCCCGAGGGATTTGACGGATTTCGGATTTGGATACAGATTCCGTTTGAAGTTTGCGCCTTCCAATTTGTAGCGTATTGGTCAGATCTAATTAGGATGGGTCTCATTGGAATTTATCTTCATAGATATTCAACGTAACATATTCAGCTATGCCCGGCTGTTTACCCTACCAATAAAAGCTATGTTACATATGCTCACGCCTGTATTCCCCGAAGGGGTAGGCAGAAGTGTTGTAATCACAACACCTCTGCCTACCTCTTTTCATCGAAGTTGATTACGTGCCAACGTGACAGATGGTGAGCCCATCGTCATCTCAGACACTTTACATACGTCATTGAATTACTACTCAGAAAGATGCAGGCTTCCTCACGATGTTTTCCTTCACCGTAAAGCACGCGGTGTGAAATCTTTGTACATAAGTTTTTTAGAATAACTCATTGGTACAGGCCCCGCTGGGATTCGAACTTGCTCAAACCTCAAGGCCACCACGGCTCTTACTTATGTTACTTAGTGATATTTTTTCCAGTCTTTGTAACTTTGATTAACTTTTCTCCATTGATGCTTCGCTCCTATCGGTTGCAGCGAGTAGGAAAGCCTACAACCGTCCGTGATTAATGAACTCATCACAATTTTTTTAAATCAAACCCGTAATTATTGAAATTAACGCGTTCGAGCAAATAAAAAGTCATCTGTTCCATAACATTAGTTTAGATTCTACTACACACGGAGATACTTGGAGAAAAATACAAAGAAATTCACCTATGTACTAACGATTGCTACTTAAAGGTTTAGTGCCCAGTATTGTCTCGTTCATCAAACAAACCAGTATAAATAATTCAACTTATATCTGACTTTAAAAACTGTCAACCTCTCCCCCGCTACGAAGCTAATCCCTTGACACCATGTTCTTTGCTATTGTATTCCACCGCTTAATTCACTTAAACATATCCCAAAAGGATCTATCTGCTTCTATTATTTGAGACGTGAATAATCTTGAATTTATAATATCAGTATCTTGAATTTTTCCAAAGTTGTATTTATTTTCTTATTGCTTCGCCCCGCAGATTCATCCGTCATTTTTTTTTGAATATATGTCAACTCACCATAATCTTTGTAATGTCAGCTATCTGCCAGTGAAAGTCATGTTATAATCAGTCTAGTTGTTCAGAGACAACCAGCCCTCTACAATACGTTGTTTTTTCTTTACTATCGCCTATAAATATTAATATATTAAGCTTTGAACCCCGGATTTCAAGTCACCATAAAAACCATATCGAGATCCGTAATTGAGTTTAGAAGAATGATGTTTTTGATCTGAAATATGTACATAAGATTTTTAAAATTTCCTCGTTATGATATTTTGTTTTAAGCAAATCTATGAGCCCACTTGAATTGGCTTTACTGTATATTATCGTGTCTGTGTCCTTTAAAAGCAAATGCAAGCTCGATTCGTCTCCCGTGAGAATATTCGGGCGCGTTCCTCGGGATGATTTTATACCAGACAGGCGCAGTCAATTTAACTTCGCAAACATTAAAACATATAGTAATAAATCTTTAAACAGGCATCTTTAATGTAAGTACCTACTAAAAACCGTAGCGTGTTTTTTACGAACATGAAACTAGCAAATTAAAATAGAAAAAAATCCTGTCTAAATACTTTGTCTAAAAATTTAGTTTCGCGATTATTGTAACTAAACTCCGGAACGGTTGGACCGATTTGTATAACATTTCGTGTGCATATCGGGTCGGTCTGAGAATCGGATATCTCTATTTTTCATATCGCTAAATGATAAGGGCGAACCACCCCAAAATAATAATATTGGACACTAGCTGTGCCCCGCTGTTTCGCTCGCGTTGACTAATTAAGTCTACGCGGGCGGATGGGTGGATTTTTTACGAAATCCTAACTTAAAAAAGTATCCTAAGGTAGTCCTTGTAACATCAACTACCTGTCAGTGAAAGTCCCCTTAGAAATCGCTCCAGACGTTTCAGAGTTTACCCGAAACAAACAGACGGACAAAGAAAATGTTTATGTATGTACCTTATATGCTTTCATGTGCATTAAGTAAAAAGCTGTTAATTTGAATTTACAAACTGACACTTCATTTTTATTTATCTGTATGAATAGATTTTTCGGGATAGAGTATCCTATGTCCATTTCCTGGTTTTAAGCTACCTCCCACCAATTTTCAGCCAAATCGGTTCAGCCGTTCTTGAGTTATAAATAGTGTAACTAACACGACTTTCTTTTATATATATAGATTACAACGATTGTCGGGCACAGCCAAATAACTCATAAGATTTCTATCGTTCAAGGATCCAAGAATTAATGCATGCGTCCTTTTCTACGTCAACGTAAGTCGTGTTAGAGGGAATATAAGGGTTCCTCAGTGAATATAACAATGGTCCTCTTCCGTTATTCAACGATAGCCTCCAGGGATTCCCGCGGTAAAGGAAAATAACACTTTGAAAACCGTTTGAATGGACTTCCATTTCATAATCATTTGTAAAATAAGTACTGGTTGATTTTCTGTTTAGGTGAATGAAATCATCAATTGTATTTCATATTTTTTTATATAAGCCGTGTTTTGTAATATGATGGATGGAACTTCATTCGAAGATTCGGCTGTTTTTGATTAGAACAAATTCAAACTAACGCATTTAGACTAAGTTTTACTTTTCTAAACTATTGCATTTATGAATAGATTTTTCTGTTGAGCTTGAACCTGCTTAAAGATAACCATAAGCTACCTTATGCGATAGACACTCAATCTATGTCATCATAACATAGTAGTAGTATTCGTTTAAGGTTCAGCACCTTGACGTTTGGAAAATGTATACTTGTTTGAAGATCAGAGAAATCAAGATCAGAGAAAAACTGATACCGTTCTCCCTGAAGCTGACGAATTTTATTCTGTTTGAATTAATTTTATAAGTAGACTAGCTGAGTCCGCGGTTTCATCTGTGTTACTCCTTGTAACTTTCGCTATATACCAGTGGAAAGTCCCGTTAAAATCTTTCAAACGTTTCACAGATGAGCCGACAAACAGACCGACAGATTAACGGGGAAAATTTAAACAAAAGTTTTTTTTTAATGTGACTATCGTATATTGTGCATTTAGAGAACTGTTTTATTTTGGAAAACACAATTCTTAAACCGAGGGAAGGAAAGGTTTGCAGAGGTCGTGGGTTCGAGTCCCGCCTCGTGTTCGTATTTTTCCTGACCATTTTTGAGAAAACAGACACTTCAATTTTATTTATCTGTGTAGAAAATTGTACGGATCAAATATGTCCCTTTATCATATTAACATGTAATCCGGGGCTCGTCACGTGTTAGATGTCACAGGTGTAATCCTCGCTCCGGCGCTAAGCCCGCCACACGGCACACAGGGAATTTTATATCGCCGTTCAGGGACTGCTCTCAACTAATTAACTGATCAACATACCTGTGACGCGTTTGTTATCTTATTCGTCAAAGATACTTATGAAGGTCTTTATTATAGTTATAGTGAAGGAAAACATCGAGAGGACTCCTGTCAGAGAAGTCAAAGACGTATGTATAATGTCTGAAACGGCGATGGACTCACCATCTGTCACGTTAGCGCTTAATCACCTTCGGTGAGATGTGTGAGTTGTTATTACAACACCTCTTCTTACCCCTTCGGGAGGGACCCTTATGAGATGACGTGAGCATATAATAAGCATTTTATTTCTTCAAATCAACGCCTGCTTTTATATTTTCCTAATATTACAAGCACAATTGTATGAATCAAACGGACTTGCAGATTCGATCACTCTGTGTAGCGTAACAAACGGAATTCGTTATTTCAACCTTTGATGTCTCACGTCAGACTTCCAAACTGGGTTCATAGTCGTTGAATCTAACGTTGATTATGGATTGGGAATCAGTCTTTGAAGGGAACAAATATTATATATATTATTTTCAACTTAAATAAAAGTAGCCTAAGTTACTCCTTGCAAACTTGCAAATCTGCCAGTAAAAGTCCCGCTAAAATCGGTCCAACCGTTTCAGAAATAACCCAGAACAAACAGACAGACAGATAGAGAAAAAAATTGTAAATTTGTTTTTTTTTAAGTCAGCACCGTATATGATTTAATATGCATTTAGTGAAAAGCTATTATTTTGAAATTACAAACAAGCACTTCAATTTTATTTATCTGTACTGATATAGATATCATATTCATTCTCCTAACTCCATCCCATGTTTAACGTAAAGTGTTTTTCTTCCATTTCTCTCTATCAGCCGTAATCATATGCATGATTAATTCATGACTGCCTAATCATTCAAGTACAAGTCGGCCAAAGTGTTATTGGATTTAAATATCTGAACCAAACATATGTATGTAAACATACATATGACCCTTAAAAACAAAGACCGCATGAATGGTTATGTTTCCTCGTGGTCTGTTACTCCATGAGTGTCAAAGAAATTTGAGAAAACTATTAAAAGATCTTTAGAGGTAGGTTACATTGTTTCAAACCTGGCTACCCTTCCAAAAATCCCCCGGGAAGGCGTGGAGATAAAAGCCTCTTTAAATCATGGCATGTATGTTACATGTAAACAAAAATAACAAACATTTATTACATGATGCAACACATGTTTGATCGCAAACAAGGTGGATCGCTCGTTAAATTGTCACGCTTCGGGGCTCAGCAAACACTAGAGACAGGGGGCGCGTGCGTCCCGCGACATATATTTATAACTATATAATATAGCTTAATCTCAAGGCTAGGTATCGCTTCGGTTGCGTTTGCAATTTTAGCCCCTAAAATTTTGAAATACTATGATTTTTCAGATACGTATTCGTAAAGAAAGCATTTCTACTGCATTCATTCTAATTGTATGCTATTCTGCCATACCAAATACTGGCAGACAAATTGTACAATAATTGTACTTTTAATGGATATAGAAAAATATTAGTTAATAATAAAAAGAAAAAGTTTTTCATGATGGTGATACATGCTTAATTAATATTGAAAGTTGAAATATTGTTGCCCCACGTTGGGCGCCAATTAATTAATATTGTAACGTCGGCCCCCGCCTGCACTGTTGGAAGTGTACAAAGCGTGGAATTGGATCCAATTAATCCTTGTGCAAATAGCAGTAATTGGAGGGATTAATCGACAGTAGCGGCCGCAATAGCTTAGTACTCTGGAAACGGTTTACTTTGCACAAGTAACCATTTTAAAAAAGTTTTTTATGTGTCCACAAAAAAATACCTTAATAAAATGATACGGCAATGCATACATTGCTTAAACGTAACTGGTGATATGTGTGTGTACTAGTAGTACTAACTACTTTTTTGGGGAACACAGGCATAAACATAGCATACCCTCAGAACGATAGGTCAATTAAAAATCAATAGTTTATGGAAATCGTCGTCAAAAATCGGCAAGTAGTTATTTTACCAGTTTTGAACACAATGAATTTTATATTTTTAAAGTATAGTTTAGGTTATTCATTGTCGATATTAGTCACAAAAACATTTTTCATATTTTTTTAAAAACTGCGCATACAAATACTTATCTTAACAAATTATTTTCGAAAACTTGAGTTGTACCCCTATTGTTTTGAGGGTGTAGTATGTCTTAACAAATATGTCCTCTGTTGGATTAGTTTGAAAAGATAAAATGACTACTGCGGCCGATTTGAGATCTGCGTTAAAGCCTCGAGTTTTCAACGAATATAAATGTTTAACTTTTGCACGAGATTTGCGGCTAATTAGCGCTGAGCGGACGAAGTTGGTACACTCTTAACCTTCCTTTAATTAGTTTACTTAACCCTACAACTAATAATGTTCAAATATTTCCATAGGTTTTCTTTGACGGGTTATTTGAGCAAGAATTCAATCCATATTCACCACCATTTAAGGTTTGCTTATAGATATATCACAGTGTGATTAGGCATAGAGTGAGCCGGTGGTCCTGTAATGTCGGCATATACCATTCAATTGCAGAGTCTGTGCCACCGTATTCGTAATCTCTCTGACTTGATATTTGTATTAGAAAGTGTAGCTATAGCGCCTCTTAGTGGACACTTATCTTAATATGTATCATATGTGCGGTGATGCTTCGAGTACAGATTATATATGTGGTTATCGTAGTAGATACACTGAAAGTGAAAGAGTGGGGTTGCGTATGACTTGTCTGACTTTAGCTATAAAGATATGTTTAAGTACCGGCCTTTATGACGCCATGACTTTAATTATACATTTTTAACCGGTCATGTTTTACTGGTAATTTTTAATTATTATAAATACTAGGCTGTGACAGACAGACAGAGAAAAATAATTAGTAACTTTTTTTTTTTTTAACTTTTTACAGTGTCGTCATTACATTCCTTTGCATTTAGAGAAAAACTATTATTTTGGAGCTCCCTCCTCCAGCCTCCCTAAAACTTTAGTTGAATAAAGACATTTAACTCGTTTTAGGATAAGATCAAACATCTTGAATGGCAAATTTCCACTTGGTTGCATAAAGCATAACATTTAGCAGTAACGCCGAGTTAATTGGCGAGTGTTTGCACAAATCTCTGCACTAACTGCGCGCTCAGTTAATTATTAAACTTGCGACTGTTGAGCGCTGTGTGTGCTTGAATTAGCGGCTCGAGTTTGGAGAAGTTGGTTTCATATTATTAATTATAGGCTGGTGTTTTACTGCTCATCAAATATTATCAAAAATTACGTTAAAAGTAACATTTTGTTTTCAAGTTTGGTTATACAGGTTTATAAATGTTAACGCCTGGTTAGGAAAGTTGCTTGTACTCAGAAAAATCCGACAAGAAGATCGGTCACTACTCTTTTCATAAATAATTATGTTTACCGTAGGAGCCTTGGTGACCTCGGGGTTTAAGCCGTCGCCTGCTACTGCTGCGGGCCTGTAGCCAATGAGTTTTTTCTAAAAAGTAATGTACAGTGATTTCACACCCCCTGCTTTATGCTGAAGAAAAACATCATGAGGAAAGTTGCATATGTCTGAGAAGTAATTCAAAGACGTATGTATAGTGTCTGAGACGGTGATGGACTCACCCCCTGTCACGTTGACACTTAATTATTGGTGCAATGTGGGTGTTGTTGTTGCAACACCTCTGCTTAACCCTTCTGGGATGGCGTGAGCATTTTTTTAATAATTATGAGAATGAGAAATTTGATCGTAACTTTGGAAATACAAGTCCATCCAATCAACATTATGCGGTAGGTGGATAAAGGGCGTAACAGAATTACTCTGAAGTTCATCAATCAGTAATCTCCAAACGCATAATAAATTCCGATAATCCGGTAATAACATTACAATTGCAAATAACAGCCGGGCCTGGCGAATAAATAATGTGTAGTTGTGTAGCGATAGCAAATCCGTCCGGTAATCGGGTTTGCGATGCTAATTGGCGCCCAACGTGGGGCGCGCTCAATATTGCAACGTCGCTGTCATTCGTTCAACTTGACTATTTATGATGTTGTTTGCTTTGAATATTGTTAGTACTTGATTAAGTCACGAGTAATGAGCGCTCGGCGAAAGTAGTGGTTACAGAGATGGAGCCAGAGGCATAAAATTACGACTGTGCATACAAGGTCAGCGCTCACACCCACCGGGTAAGCAAAGACCAAATAAGGGAGGTTTTGACGTGTTTTAACGTTAATTATATCGACTGCGTTTTTCTACATGAATGCAAAAGCACCCCTAGTACTAATTGCCACATGTTACGATTATTTTGCGATTAAATTCCCTTGATATACGTACGTCACTTAAATCTACAATAAAATTGAGCCCTATATCTATAGCTTGTAACTGTTGAGATAAACTTCATCGACTTCTGTGACTGTCAAAATAATTTTATGCTGTACCTTACATCGCAAAAGCCCAACGATCTGGATCGGGATCTGGATTTTAGTATGTCTTGCAAATACCCCGTATTGTATAGCATTTATAGCGTATGGACGTCGAAACACCAAGGGTTTCATTCAAGAATTTCCGACTCTAAGAACCCTATATTTGCTTCGGAAAAATAATTTTCCTGCAGTGTAGATTGCAGTAATTTGGTACTTAAAAGTTTATTTGTACTTACAGCGGTTATCGAGCGCATCAGCACGCCGGTGACATCAACGACGCTTACCACCACGACGATAACGAGCACCTCGCCCGTGTGCGCCGTGTGTGGAGCCTCCGGGGCTACCAGGACCGTCTCCCGGTCGAGGGCTGTGCATTATGGGCTCAAGGTAAGGATCGACACTACGTACATTCTGCTTGACAATTGACATTCATTTATCAGTGGGTGCACTAGCCGCTTATATATGTATATAAGAAGTGTCTGTTTGTAATTCCAAAATAACAGCTTTTCGATAAACTCATATGAAAGTATATAGTACTAACATCTATATATATATAAATGTTATGTTGGTTTTTTACGCTTCAAAAACTCAAAAAGTTCTGCACCGATCAAGCTGAAATTTTAGCACGATATATAATCCGCATCAAGGATTGGTTTTTTATATATATATTTTATATATATGTATATATATCTATTTATATATAATGTTATGTTGGTTCGTGTACGCTTCAAAATGTATTTTCAATCACAATGTATCACAGCGAAGCGGGTACATCTAGTTATAACATATTTTTTTAAATGTCTGTCTAATCTCTGAAACGGCTTGAACGATTTTAGCGGGACTTTCACTGGCAGGTAACTCATGTTACATGGAGTAACTTACTCAAATTTTATTCATAAAAACTAGGGATGCGCGAAATATAGCTTGAAACAAAGTTTTGATAAGATCTAATATAATTTACTACCGACAAATATTACAAACGCCACGTTTATAACGACTTTCCACTTTTCCTTTTTTTTTATTGTGTCCACACTATTTGTCATTTGTAGGAGGAAGCAGTTGGATCTCGTGTGTGTGAAGCGTGCCACTGTCGTTGTGTGCGATCGAGGTACACCCGGTGCCCAGTGCCCACGTGTCCCGGGCCGCGAGTGCGAGCCAAGCGATTACGCCATCTACCGCCGCGGTGGCACGACCTATCTAATGAAGCTAAGAGGCCTATCATGGAGGAATTCCGTATGTACACATTACTTTTTTATACATATACTCACGCCTGTATTCCCCGAAGGGGTAGGCAGAGGTGTTGTAATCACAACACCCACTTTTCACCGAAGATGATTAAGTGCCAACGTGGCAGATGGTGAGTCCATCGCCGTCTCAGGCACTATACATACAGCTTTGAATTACTTATTAGACATATGCAAGTTTCCTCACGATGTTTTCCTTCACCGTAAAGCACGTGGTGTGAAATCATTGTATATAAGATTTTTTTTTTTTAACTCATTGCTAAGGCCTTGCTGGGATATATATATAAGGTTTAGACTTTATAACTGTATTTTATTACGTTCACAGAGCATCAGTTGATGGTACATACTACATATTAATTTAAAAATAATTTAAAATTCCCTTTACTGTTATTTAATTTTTTCGTCGTTATTCTTAGTATTTATTGTGATGGTAAAGTGTAGTTGTAAAAAGTAACCAAAGCTTCGATGCTTTTTGGATGATATGTGGAATATTATGTTTATTTTTAATGTAAAATACATACATACATATGCTCACGTCTAAATCTCTTAAGAAGTCTAATCTGACAACTGGTTTATCCCAGAAATCGATTATCCACGTAATAGGGGTTGCAAAGGTTAGATATTAGTCGCTTCGTATTCAAATGAGGTGATTAGCCACATCGGGTTATATGAGATAAGGTCCGTGGATGGGGGTCCGTGTTGGTGAGGAGTGGGTTTATTCGGATGTTGCATCAAGGCGTGTGTTGTCGCACAGAGATCCCGAGCGAGCTCAGCAAGTGCTGCCTGGCGTGCCTGAAGCGCATCTCGCGGCGGCTGGAGGGCGCGGGCGGCGCGGGGGCGGAGCCCGGCGAGGAGGAGGCGGCCCGCTTCCGGGCGCTGCTGCGCGACCACGGCACGGCCTGGGACCGCATCGCGCCGCTCGCCGGCCGCACGCCCGCCAGCCTCAAGGCCTTCTACTTCACATACAGGTACGCCCCACACGACTAGGGGCCGATTTTTCAATCATACTTCTATACCAATATATTAAGCTGAGTTTGTTTGTTTGAACGCAGTAGGAACTACTGGTCCGATTTGAAAATTATTTCAGTGTTAGATAGCCCATTTATTGAGGAAGGTGTATAAACGCCATATGTCATCGAATTCGCGGGTTAAAGTTAGCATTAGTCCAAACTATTCCAAGTGCTAAGATTGCCAAGCAGGTCGAAGGTCACTATTGTCACATTTAATTCCTCAGTTAAACGAGTTATTCTATAGTCTAAGCTAATCTGACGATTGGTTAATTTTACTGGAGTACCTAATAGAGGCAAAATTCAAAATATCATTATTTGATTAGAAAGTTCTTTCAAATCGTCAGAACGACATGTTTACATATTATACTTGCTACCGCCGGTGGTTTTGTTCACAAGCTGGTTTTGTGATCAGAAAAAAGCTGCAACTGGACACAGTGGTGTCGGGCGGGGGCTCGGGCTCGGGCGGGCAGCGGTCGTCGTCGGAGAGCGGCGTGTCGTCGGGCGACACGGACACGGCCAGCGCCGGCTCGCCGCGGCCGCCGCCCGCCCCGCAGCCCGCCCGCCCTCCGCCCGCCGCGCGCCGCCGCGACGAGTACGACTCCTCCGCCACCGAGACCGCTGACGAGGAGAACGACGCGCCCGCTGCCAAGGTACGGCCTGACCTTGAAACTACATGATGAGACACATCTGCTTTCCCCGCGGGGAAGATACAGGTGTATTTATAGTACACCCACTTTACATATAGAAAAAAATATTTTAAGTACTGACATTATGCCGGGGTCGCTTATAATCACGTTGATGCGCGCGGCTGTGTGAGTGAGTCATTTCTTAACAATTGTTGCTAGATTTTGCACTTGTAGTTAACTCATATGTTTACTACAAAGAGTCCCTGAAAATTAGGTATTTCAAAAATGCATGTGCAGCGATTTCACACTGTACTACGGTGAAGACAAACATCGCGAGGCAACCTGCATATGTCTGAAAATTATCTGCGTTTACGTCGACGCAATGACGGCGGCTGATCAATAGATTAGCATTAATTAATATAACATTATGTATTTGATTGCGGCACCCGCAGATAGTCCCAGCGACGTCAGCGCCGACGCCGGTGTCGGCGGCGGTGTCGGTGTCGGTGTCAGTGGGCGGGCACCCGTCGCCGGCGGGCGGGCACCCGGTGCCGGCGGGCGGGCACCCGACGCCGGCGGGCGGGCTCCCGACGCCGGCGGTGGCGGGCCGCAACGGGGCGCCGCTGACGGTGCGCGACGTGGTGCTCAACATGATCGAGATCAGCCTCACGCGCGACCCGCAGCCCGTGCCGCCGCCCGCAATCAAACCCCAGCTCAAGGTCTTTACCCTTACTCCAGTGCCGGAGACACCTCTTTGCGGCAGGCTTACAGCTAACAACCTGCTTATGGGTTTCTTACCTATCTATATATTAGTTAAAAAAATACAATCCCACATCGGGTCTAGTCTTTCTGGGTGAACATTCTTGGCACAGTGCTTTGGTTGATGGTATATATAAAATATAGATACAGGGTGTCGGAGAAAAAGGAACAGTTGTCTTCTAGAAGTTGTAGGATTTTATGAATATATCACTATGTTGAAGTCGTAAAATATCTAGCTCCAACGATAACGTAGTTATAGGCTATGGTTGCTAAGGGCAGAAGAGCTCGCGGCCTTGAGCGATTGAATAAACGCGCGGCCGCGTTTACCTACATTACGTACGCGGTATTCAACTTGTTAAATTAAGGAGAAGGTTAATGGTTTTATGGGATTATTTCAGGAGCTATTAGTGAGAGAAAAAAAAATTGTAGTTGGATTTCACGTGAATAACTCTCGAAAATGTACATCAATTACTCGAAAACGGATGAAGATATTTTTGTCATAATAATTTTATTTGCTTCCTAAAATTATACCCTATTTTAACAGCTGTCCTATTTTCCCCGACATATTGTATGTACAATTTACGGTTTTTTTTTATTAATATGTGCTACTAGCCAATACTTCGTGACAAAAATTGCGCCTGATAAATCTCAAGTCTGTATATATATAATATACAAATACATCAATTTCATTTATCTGTATTTTTTAATCCTAAACAAATACGTGTCTAACATTACCTGCATCCCTTTTTCCGACATCAAAAAAGGGTTCTCAATTGGAGTATACAGCACAGCTTTAGCCTTATTAAACTAAGATAAGTCCCTTATTTATAACCATATGACTAACACAATAGGGCAAGGCTGTAGAGGTATTCCATATGTGGTCCACATCGGGTTGAATCATGTGCTGACCCCAACAATGTATGGGATAAGGCCAGGGAGATGGTGATGATGCTCATTTCCTCACAGCTGTGTTATTAAAATTAAAACGATACGTATTACTGGGACTGTGTTGTGTTGTGACATTCACAGAAAGAAAATCTAAAATCACCATGAGTTATCTTTAATAAATAATAGGCTTAATTCTTATGCTGGCTTTATACACTAGCTTTGAATCTGGATCTTACTTCATGCGAGTCTGCCTTTGGGCCTTGTTGACGTGAACACATGTGTAGCTAATCCCTCTATTTTAGTTGAGCGTTCAGAACTGGTGACGGGACTTTTAACCATTATGTTTATAAAGACAGTCATCGTAACAAATGCATGCGTAGTTAATGCTACAGTTTTCGTTGAGCGCTCATAACTTGTGCGGACACCTATAGTCATTTATAAAAACAGTTACACTATTAGTTTACCATAAAACATTAGATTTCTAGTTACAGATAGGTAAAGGACCGTATGATAGACCTTTTAAGGTGTAAACAAACATGAAAATAAAATAATAATCTTTATTCTAGCAGGGTTAGTCACTAAGGTTACTCAGCGTCGCACTCGTCGTCGAGTGTCGGTTTTAGAGAAACGAAACTGAACCTTATTCTCTATGTTTTATGTATCACTTTCCTATGATTGAAACTGACGTTTGTCGAGTTCGACGCTGAGAAACCTTGTTACCAGGAAATGTTGTTACAGACAAGAGATAACCTATAATAAGTGTTTTTTTAAAAGTAATTGTTAATTGATAGGTGTCATCGTCCCCGGTGAACCGCGACAACCTGGCGACCCTAAGCGTGGTGAGCAGCGGCCACGGGGGCTCTGCGCCGCTGTCCCCGCAGCGGCCCGCCACCATCACGCCGCTGCAGCCGCTGCAGCCGCTGCAGCCGCTGCAGCCGCTGCAGCCGCTGCAGCCGCTGCAGCCGCCCGACGCGCCCAAGGAGGGCGTCGTGGTGCTGCACATAGAGCCGAGGGAGCGGCCCGAACCCTTGCTGGATCTCAGCTTCAAGCGCCCACGGCATGATCTACCTTATACCCATAATAATAAGGTTCGTTTTGGATTCGCATTCAATTTAGATTGAATGGACATACATATATTTCACAGAATAATACAAATTTTAAGTATAGTGTTAATCATAAACACGGTTACAGAAAAATAAAAATTTTAAGTATATAATCTTCATTATACTAGACTATTTTACAATACACTTACACTTTTATGTATAAACAGTTAATATTATAAATTGACTTCACCAATAACATTTCTCTTCCAGCAATCGTATCCAAACTCAACAGACTACGGGTACCGGCAGCCGGAACGCGAATCTCCAAACCAGTACAATTCTAAACCCAAGCCCGTGGCTCAACAGCCGCCGAGCCGACCTACCCTCAAACCGAACCCCAACAAGGGCTCAATAACCCTCGGTACTCCCGTGGAAGCGAGGTTCGAGTCTAGAAGAACTCCGGAACCGAAGAGTGGGTCCATAACGGCCGGTACCCCGGTCCACGGGTCCCACATGCCGCCGGATAAGAGGAGTTTTGACTTCTTCAAGCGGCGGAGTCCCAGCGGGGCGTACTATGGGAACAGCACGCAGCCCAGGCCGCACTCACCTTCCTTTTCACCAGTAAGATTAATTTCATATATTAAACAAGATTATTAATCACAATAAGAGGAGGAGCTCGTGGTCACAGTTGCTATTACTCATATCATTCGATCAGCGAAGTTAAGCAACCCTAACCCTATTCAGTAGTTTGATGGGTGATGGGTGAACGTTTAGCCGTCGGTCAATTAAACATCTTTGGCAATCGTTACAAGCCAGTCAGAGGCCTAAGACTGGTTTAACCTAGATTGCCGATTTTCCTTGAAAAAGAGGTTACCAAGGTCAGATGGCTGTCGCTTCGGGTTAAATCAAGTGCCGACCCCAAATACATGGGATAAGGCCAGGGAGATGATGATTTATAATCATAATTAGAAAGTCTTATATAAATACAAAAATCTTTAGACCTGATGAAAATTATTAATTCCGAGTTAGTTTAGGCCCAGTACCCCAAGCATAGGTTTTACCTCAATTTGTATGGGAACGTGAAACTTCCTACATTAAAAATTAAATTAATTAAAGATTAAATTAAATTAATTAGCAACCTTCCGAACTGGGCGGTAGCATGTATAATCCTATGTAATCGTGTCTTTCTGACGATTTGAAAGTACTTTGTAAAAAGTCCAATCGAATAAAGATATTTTTGATTTGATTTGATTTGATAAAATGAATAATATTTATTCAGTTTAGGCCCTGGTAAGGCACTTATGAATGTCGAAAATTTACCACCGGTTCGGATACTAGCCTTCTGAGAAGAACGGGCAAGAAACTCGGCCAGGCATTTTAAGCGTTTCTATTAGCGCAAGCGCGAGTACTTTGTCTAGGCCTACAGTTGTGCGACAGTGACAGATATACGTCGAATACATCTGTCACGTAATATGAGTGAAGCTATCATGACAACAGCTCATGATAAGGCACCTGTTCTCCTCACCATTTAAGACTAAGCTCAGATTTTGGTGTATTACAGAACTCGTCATCCCCATACGGTCGCAGTCCGTACGGTCTGGAGCAGCGTCAGATCATAATGGCCGACTTCATCACCTCACAACAGATGCACGGCGGAGTGCGGCGAGGACCAGCCCCAACGCAACCCCCGCCACCTACCGGTGAATATATACACTTATTTTATCCCTTTCCAGGGTCATCACGGGCACAAACATTACTTTTGAGGCCGCGGAGACCTTGTATTTGAACAGTCGCCTGCTAAGCAAGCGACGCAAGATCGAATCCCAGCGGCCTGCACCAGAATTTAGTGCAGTCATTTCACCGCACGTGATTTACGGTGAAGGAAAACATCGTGAGGAAACCTGTATATACCTGAGAAGTAATTCAAAGACGTATGTGTAGTGCCTGAGACGGCGATGGACTCGCCCTCTGCACAGTTGGCACATAATCATGTTCGGTGAAATTTTTATTTTATGTGACAAACTCAGCGGAACTTACGCAACTATAATTATGAATGAAGGTAATGGTAATGCTATGTGATTGTCGGCAGGTGCGGGTTCAAACGCGGAGCGGGTGGGCTCGCCGCCGTACGGGCGCCGCGAGCGGGAGCCGGTGTCGGTCATCCAGAGGCACTCGGCGCATCCCTACTCGCACACACACACGCAACACAACACGCACACCACACACGCCTCACACACGACACATCCGCCACATCCGCCGCCAGGTGAGACAATATAACTCTTATTCATATTTGTAGGGTCGAGTTTCATATACATATTATGCCTTTTAAATTGTATCGCCGGAACTGTAGTCGCCTACTACGCATGCGACACAAATTCGAATCCAAGCGGGGCCTGTATCAATGAGTTTTTCTAAAATGATTTCACACCACGTGCTTTACGGTGAAGGAAAACATCGTGAGGAAACCTGCATATGTCTGAGAAGTAATTCAGAGACGTATGTGTATAGTTCTTGAGACGGCGATGGACTCACCGTCCGGCACTTAATCATTCGGTGGGTGTTGTTGTTACAACACCTATGCCTACCCCTTCGGGGATGGCTTGAGCTTTTTTTTCATTATATGTAATGGTCATCTCAAGCTACACAAATTATTCGGAGAACTTATTTTTAGTTTTAAAATTTTTTATATCGACTTTTGTGCACTGGAACGGTGTCCATGGGCTTATATATATTGAATATGATTTATTTTGTATTACTCAAAGCTTTAAAATTATTTTTTTTAAAAGAATTACTGAGTTTTTTGCCAGGTTCTTCTCAGTAAAAGCAACCTTCCGAACCTGGCGGTAGCATGTATAATCCTATAATCATGTCTTTCTGACGATTTGAAAGTACTTTGTAAAAAGTCTAATCGAATAAAGATATTTTTGAATTTGAATTTGAATTGTTGTGGTAGGTCACGAAGCGTTCACGTCGCTGGTGGACGTGGCGTCGGCTGCCACGGCGCTGCCCGTGCCGCGCGGGGAGACCAAACCTGACCCCAAGCCGCAACAACACCACTCCACACAACATGACATCAGGTACGTTACAACACTATATACATATACAAGCTTTTTAAAATAAATGTTGACATGTGACACTAGCATCTTGGGACCTAGATGTCCAAAGAAGCAGGAGGATAATGTTTTTTGCGGTTTCCCAAAAAACACTTTTTTTTAATTCGGTAACTCAATACTAAGCGTGTGAATAAATACACAGATATACAGATAAATACAATTTTAGTTGTATGTAATTCTAAAATAACAGCTTTTCACTATACACTTATGATAGTATATACGTTACTGAGATAAAAAAAGCATTTTTTTTCTATTCTCGTGCGGTTAATGTTACACTGTCGAACCAGGGCCTTTTAACCAAAGTAACATTATCCTCACGAAACAATACAAAAGTGACTGATTTATGCAATCTTTATCGTTTCTATTATCGCAAGCGCGAGAGAATTGTATTTTGTCTAAGCCGTTTACTAAAATTACGACAGATGGCGCTAGTAGTTACAGTTTCCTTTTGTTATAATCTTAACATACAGTTTCTTGCCGGTTCTTCTCAGAGGGCTAGTTTCCGAACCGGTGGTCAATTCTTCGACATTCATAAGTGCCTTACCAGGGCATGAACTGAATAAATCATTTTCATTCTGTTCTTTAACACATCACAAAGCTATCCCTTGGCGTACAAGGCACGTACAATGAGATATGAATAGTAAGCGTGTGGTGATGTCCGTAGGGTGCGAGACATGGGTCTGGCGCAGAAGTACCACCTGCAGCAGCAGCAGATGCTGGAGCGGCGGGTGCACGCGCCGCAGTACCTCGAGCGCGACCGGCAGCTGGCCATGCACCACAGGTACATGCAGAACAGGTACTAGCACAACGCCTTCATCATTTACACCTTCATGTTTCACAGGCTTCTACTGTCTTAATATATAGTACCTGGTTGACCGAGCTCGGTTTCTTCTTCACACAAAAAGAAATGGAAACAGAAATCCGGTGAACGTCAGTCTCGAACCGGGGTACTCTAGTTTCGTTATCGCCCCGTAAGCTGGAAGCCTCACCTTTGCAGAGCTACCAACTTGACAGATGTCGGCGAAATTTGCCATCGTATTGTAATGATATTCTACCAGTTTTAAAATTTCATGAATGCACAAATGTCGATAAAAATTAACATGAAGAAAAGTACAGGTTTATGTTTCACAGGTGTAACAACAATGAATGTATATGTAAGAATACCAGGTCTTTTCCAATTGCTGCACTCAGCACTTTTGAACATGAGTATATTTTGTATCATGCACAACAGGTACTTGCACTTGTCGTCGCATCATTTATGAACATTTTTCCTTATTTAACAATATAAATGTGATACAGTACCCCTATCACGGGTTTCCCACCGTTTTCGTAATCTATACTCGCTAGCGTCTCCGCCGAATATTAGTATGAGAAATTGTGCAGCGACTCCCAGCGGTGACGTGAACAACTAAAATATCTCATACAAATATTGCGAGTGACGCTAGCGAGTATAGATTACGAAAACGGTGGCAAACCCGTGATAGGGGTACTGGTCTTGAAAATCCTCCTTCTAGAGATACCTCCCCAGTGTGTAACACGACATTCCGGTCTCATATACAGATTATGAAGTTAGTACCTTCGTACTTTTTTTTATAAGTAATATTCGGGAGCTTTCGCCCGTAACTTTGCCTGCGTGGCAGCAAATTTCACATCGTACTTTTATCCCCTAATTCACCCCTTGTGGGTTGATTAGATTCTGACAGACCCTTGGAATGTCTGTGCGAAATATCAATATTCAAGTGTTTATCTATATACGCTGTTCGACGATGTATTTTTTTTGTAAATATATTTAAATAAAATGTAGAAGTTGTCGTTATAGTTATTATAATGTAATATTATTTGTCAACAGAGATCGCGCGATAGCAGCGATACAAGAGCGACACGCGATGGAGCAGCAACACCAGCAACAACAACACCAACAACAGCAACAGCAACAGCAACATCAGCAACAACAACAGCAACAGCAACAGCAACATCAGCAACAGCAACAGGCGCAGCAACAGCAACAAGCGCAGCAACAGCAACAGCAACAACAACAGCAGCAGCAACAGCAACAAATGATGCATGACAGGCATCACATACAGCAACATCCACAGGTAATTTGAAATTTAGTTTTATTGTTGCATATGTTTTTTTTGAGCGCTGGCATCGAATGCGCAGTTGACATTTTTTGAGGTTATCCTTCCCACTACTTTCGCTTAGCGCTCATAGCTCGTGACAGCAGGTATAATATATATACAGTTCAGATGCATGTACTGAAAACTTAGATGCTTTTTTCCAGTCGTCGGGCCCGGGCGGGCCGGGGAGCGCGGCGGGCGAGGGGAGGTATGGACCCAAACATCGCGCCCACACACCTATGCACCTCGACAGGAAGGAACCTGCGGTGTACGTACACCCTTTTTGTAACTAGTACCTATACATACATATACCCTCTCGTTACAGAACATGCCGTAAAATATGTATATTTTATACCTATTTGATCGCTCTTCGGTCGTGACGTATTGGACTGAAAATGACAATGATAATTATTTATTTAGTTGAGGCTCTGTTAAACTCGTTATGAACATCTATAACATTATCACCGGTTCGGAAACTCAGCTAGCCATCTTGTATATTTCATAATAACAAAAAAGTTAACAAAACATGGTTGACACCATACTATCGACGATACACAGGTGCTTATCTATACATCTATATAGATAAATAAAATTGAAGTGCATGTGGCAAACGGTGGTCTCTGCCTACCCCCATGGGATACAGGCGTGAGCATATGTATGTATGTATGAAATACCAAAATAACAGCTTTTCACTAAATGCATATGACAATATACATGGTACAGAAATTTAAAAACCATTTTTTTTCTCTCTGTATATTTGTTACGGCTAATCTGGGAAAAGCTGAACCGATTTAAATGGGACTTTCACTGGATTATAGCTGATGTTTCAAGTAGTAACATAGGGTATTTTTATTTCGAAAACATAACATGGTTCCGCGAAATAATCCATGAAACGAAATCCACGCGGACGTAACCGCGGGGCACAGCTTGTATTTCCTATATTGTGTAAGCTCATGCCTTCCCGTTGTTCCACTTATCACAGAAGATAACGTGGCGGATGGTGAGTCCATCGCCGTGTCAGGCACTATATGTATCCTTCATCGTAAAGTTATTCATCAAGAATCGCCTATTCGAACCAGTGTACCTCCACGTCGCTTTACTAATATAAATTGTTTGTATACAGTCGTCCGTCGCTCCCCACCGCCGATAGAGGCGGCGTGCGGCCGCCCGAGAACAAGCTGACTGCAGCGTTACTGATAGACGCCATCATCACGCACCAGATCAGCCAGACCACGGACCAACGGTATCCGGTAAGAATTATCATCATACCACCAAATGGCGAAGCCAAAATGTTCATCCCATAAAACTATTAACCTCCTCCTTAATTTAACAAGTTTAATGACCGCGTACGTAATGTAGGTAAACGCGGCCGCGCGTTCATTCAATCGCTTAAGGCCGCGAGCTCTTCGGCCCTTAGCAACCATAGCCTATAACTACGTTATCGTTGGAGCTAAATATTTGACGACTTCAACATAGTGATATATTCATAAAACCCTACAACTTCTAGAAGACAACTGTTCCATTTTCTCCGACACCCAGTATAGACCTCTGTCGCAAAATTGTTCACCTAAATAGTGTATATAGACTCTATATATATATATATATATATATATATATACATTTCAGAAGAATTGTGTGCAAACTTTACTTATAATAAAACTTTTCTTTCTAGCAGCAGTCAGTACGAGAAGGAGAGTCAGTCCCCAACCCCCCGGCGCCGGAGAGGGCTCCATCCAATGCAGAAAGAGACAGGGAACGCGACAGGGAACGGGAGCGAGAGAGAGAAGAACACCCCTCGCACAAAGCCAGTTTCAAACTGGGTGACTTGGCCTCCAATATAATTACTAGGGACTTTTGCAGTCCCACCACCTCGTTAATGCACCACAAGTGAGTACCACTATATATATTTTTGTGTCCATATATACATATTTTTTTATGATTTATATTTAATTACTCAAAATAGTAATATTACTTTTTTTCAAAAGAGTAATTACTGAGCATCTTGCCAGGTTCTTCTCAGTAAAAGCAACCTTCCGAACTTGGCGGTAGCATGTATAATACTATGTAATCGTGTCGTTCTGAAGAATTGAAAGTACTTTGTTAAAAGTATAATCAAATAAAGATATTTTGAAATTTTGAATAAAATTGAAGTGTTTGTAATTTCAAATTAATAGCTTTTCACTTAATGTATATGAAAGTTTAATAGGTTACTTACATAAAGACCAATTAAAATACTTTTTCTCTGTTTGTCTGTCTGTTTGTTCCGGTTAATCTCCGAAACGACTGGGCCGATCTTAAAGCGACTTTACTGGCAGATAGCTAATGTTACAAGGAGTAACTTAGGCTACTTTTATTTGGTAAAAAATATTTAGGGTTCCGCGGGAATTAAATTAAATCTTCGCGGGAGAAATCGAGGGGACAGCTCGTTCCGCGGAATCTTAGATTAGCTATAAAATTACTCAGAACAAACAGACAGACGATGATTTTTTTTAATTCCTTCCTTTCTATTATATTGGCATTACAAATAGACACTTTAATTTAATTTATCTGTGTATATCTGTAAAATATTAACATGGTTAAGAAAAGTACGAGCATGAGGCGGGACTCGACCCCACGACCAGTGCAATCCGTGCTTTTTCTCAATATACAAATATGTTTATATTAATATTGACTTTGTTTCCAGTGCAAATCGTTTCGGCGTGACGAGTTCCGAGTCGTACTCGACGACGACGACGAGCAACGCCGAGGACTGGAAGTGCAGAGACGCGGCCAAACACCCCCCCTATCTGGAACCCGTGTCGCCTCCCCACAACCACCACTCAAACAGGTATATAGAAATAAAAAATCGGTATTGCGCATATCATTCGATCACCCTAACCCTAGCCAGTAATTAGATGGGTGATCGCTCGAGTTCCCTCTGCTCGGAGAGCATGTTAAGGCGTCGGTCCCGGTTGACAATTATCATCTTTGGCAATCGTTACAGGTCATTCGGTGGCCAGAAATAGTCTGACAACTGGTTTAACCCAGATCACAGATTTTCCTCGACAAAGGGTTTACGTAGGTCAGATGGCAGTCGCTTCGTATAAAAAACAGGTGATCAGCCACATCGGGTTGAATCAAGTGCCGACCCCAACAGTGTATGGGATATTATGCTTAAACCTTCCCCGAATGGGGCCTGGCTGAGTTTCTTGCCAGTTCTTCTCAGAAGGCTAGTTTCCGAACCGGTGGTCAATTCTTCGCCATTCATAAGTGCCGTACCAGGGCCTAAACTGAATAAATATTATTAATTTAATTTTCATTTTAATGTGAAGACAGAGGTGTACTTATAGCAAATGTCGCTAGTTATGTTTAAGTCTCATGTTACAAGTCATTTAACTAATGACGTTGTTTGTATGTGTTTGAGTGTTATACACACATACATGTGCTGACGCCTGTATTCCCCGAAGGGGTATGCAGAGGTGTTGTAATAACAACACCCACTTTTCACCGAATATGATTAAGTGCCAACGTGACGGAGGGTGAGCCTATCACCGTCTCGGGCAGTATACGTATGAATTACTTCTCAGACATATGCAGGTTTCCGCGCGATTTTTTTCTTCACCGTCAAGCACGTGGGGTGAAATTTCCATCACGGCTCGTCACTATGGTTAGAGATGTCATTGTGTGTGTCAGTACAACGAACCGTCGGTACGCGTCGGGCGGCGGCGTGCTGACGGCGTTCGACTACGTGACGACGCGCATCGTGGAGGTGATGCGCTCCGACGCCGAGGAGCGACCCAAGCCGCTGCCCTTCCCCACCGCCCCCTACGCCTACCCCTACTCCGCGCTCAACGTCGCCACGCACCCGCCCGAAGGTACACATATTATCTAACTAGCTGTTTGAACCGGCTGGACCGATTTTAACGGGACATTCACTGGAAGATAGCTGATATTTACCCCAATATAATGAATTTTATTTTAAAAAAAGGAGTCCTTAGAAAAGTTGTATCGATCTTTCACCGAAGATTAAATGCCAACGTGACAGATAGTGATTTTATTGCCGTCTCAGGCACTATACATACGTCTTTGAATTACTTCTCAGACATGTTCACCGTGTTTTCCTTCACCGTACAGCGTGTGGTGTGAAATCACTGCATATAGCAGCCGAGTGTTCTAACCCCACGGCCATCGGTCTTCTTTGTTTATCCCGTTTTTTTTGTTATGTTTTGTTGGTTTTGATAACATATTGATGACTGAGTTTACGAAACGGTGTTAATTATATTGACATTCATAAGTGCTTTACCAGAGCCTAAACCGAATATCGTCCGTTACATAAATGTTTCTATCGAGGTGACTATTTGAAAAGAGTAATTACTGAGTTTCTTGCCAGGTACTTCTCAGTGAAAGTAACCTTCCGATTCTGTTGGTATCATGTATTATCCAGTATAATTATGTTATTCTGACGATGTGAAAGTACTTTGTAAAAAGTATGTTATCATCCTCCTGCCTTTAGCCCATGTTATTTCAGTGTGTTCTCTTCCATTTCTCTCTATCAACCGTCATATCTGTATTCACTCCCATTCTAGCCATGTCATCTTTCACACAATCCATCCATCGTTTCTTAGATCTTCCTCTCCCCTTGTAACCATCCACATTCATAAACAAAACTTTTTTGGCAACATTATCTTCATCCCTCCGCATAACATGTCCATACCACGACAAATGTTTATACCTTGTCCAATCTCGTTACGTAATACTTTGCAAAGAGTGTAATGGAATAAATATATTTAGATTTAGAGGCGAGTGCTCAATATGTTGTGTGTCGGCAGGCGGGGGAGGCGGGGGAGGCGGGGGAGGCGGCGTGGCGGTGGGCGGCGGCGGGGGCGGCGGGCCGGTGGGCGTGGTGGAGCCGGCGGTGCTGATGTGCGCGCAGTACGAGCCGCTGTCGGACGAGGACTGACGCCGCCCGCCCGCGGCGCCCGCCACCCCCTCCTAGCGCACCGCGCGCCGCTCCGTCATACACCGCACCTAGGGACACCACGCTGATGGAGGGGCCGCCGCCACCTGTGAGCGCCGGCCTTGCCAAGCAGATAACGGCCAGGAACATCGGCTAGGCGCTCGTAGCTCGTGACGACACCTGTAATGTCCAATACGACGCCTGCTCGAATAATTATAAAGGGAGGAATACTAGGATGTTATGAAAAATATTGTCGCATTTAGTTTATAGAGGAACTACAGTTTTAAGAAAAATTGGGAAACGTAAAATGCAATCGGAAACTTTCAAATATATTTCCCTAAACTTCACTTTCAAATTCATATCATTATTCGCGTCAAACATAAAACCTCCACTTTTTCTATAGTCGGTTAAAAATAAATTGGATTTTCCCTTTCCTCCCCTCATTGATGTGTTCCTAGTACCTTGTCGACTATTCGAGCAGTTATTCCGTCACGGACACTGTATTTCACACTCGGTGACAAAATTTGTTCAAAAATCACCGAGTCGGCAATTCATCAGATTTCAATAATTATTTCATCATTCACTTTGTATGCTAATCCTTACGAATCAAATGAGAAAACTGATGAATACAATATTTGAAATGCTAAAATCGTTGTCGGGCGTCGCGGGCGTGGACCCTAAAAGACCCTAGTGCCGTATATGCCGGAGCGTCGCATTATAACACTTCCAAAACAATAAACTCTCAGTGAATACAGACTACAGTGTTGTGCAAGAATAATTGAAAAACAAATATGTACAGTGTAACAGGATTAGTGAGAACTTTCCTTGAGCGAGCAGACTGACTTCCACACTCGATACGCTTAAAGTACGTGCAAAGCCGCGGGACGAACATTCTCTTGTTATTTATTATTTAATTGTTCACGTTTCAATTCTGTTTTCGACAAATTTATTTCACTATTAAGTGGCGATAGCATAATGGTGTCCTAACGATGACCTTTGAAATCTCTTTTATACAATATGTGAAATTGCTAGCTTTAAATTCATGTAACAGTTAGAAGCGGCACTCATTGTGACAAATAAGTGGCGAATCTATCTGACATTGTTATGTTACACACATGTGTTTTCAAATTGGATGCAAAACAAATTAAGTAATCTTTTTTTATATAAGTGGGAATAATTAAATAACATAGCCTTCATTGCTGCTATTCTTTACAATTAGTATGTATCCTTAGTATGCCTTCGTGCTAAAAACTTCATTGATTATTCTATTATTTAAACTATCGGCAACTGGACTTTGTCGACAGACAAGCTGCCCTTCACCTTTAAATACATATATTCCCTTAATTTTTTTACATGACAAAATTCTACGTATTCGCATGATTTGAAAACATTTTGTATAAGATAGTGATCGGGGTAGAATGACGGATTTCAACCTGCAAGTACAATTATGTCTTGTATCTTATGACCCCGCTTGTCACTCCACCCCGCAGTGAAATTAGCAATGTAAACTTATAAATATGTATGTAACGAAATTGACTAGCACTGCCGCTAAGGGTTGCAAAATTACCTCATTGTTACGTACGCCAAGTGTCTACACTTATCTCATATACAAATTGTATATTACAAGATGTGTCACTAAAAATAACGTGTGAATAATTAATTTATAGTATTCTCATCTTTATACATTCAATGAATGCAAAAATGTGTGTAAATAATTATACAAACGCATACGAAGTGGGCTATTTCAATTCAATTCAAAATATCTTTATTCGATTAGACTTTTTACAAAGTACTTTCAAATCGTCAGAAAGACACGATTACATAGGATTATACATGCTACCGCCAGGTTCGGAAGGTTGATTTTACTGAGAAGAACCTGGCAAGAAACTCCGTAAATTTGTTACACTATTCAGGCAGAGTAACAAAAAAATGCATTTTTTTTTGTCTACCAAGAAATTTGTGTAGGCTATGATATATTATGTGTATACACTTGAGTGTACGCGGACGTTGTTAATATATAAATAATTGATGATAATTCGTAATATAATGGTGATTTGCGTACATCCAGTCTTCCACTCCGCTCTAGGGTAGGTCTCTGCGCGCCTTCGTCCATTACTTAGATAATAAGTACTTGTACATTATGTATAGACTATGTATTAATACACGCCCGGGCGCATGCATTTTTGGAGATTCCTTTTAAAGTTTACATGTTCACTACCCGACTGTATGTTGTATACAGTTGGGTAGTATTATTACTGCCCAACTATGTTAAATATAGTTGGGTGGTAAGTGTTACTACCCGCCTGTATGGTAATTTTATATACAGCTGGGTAGTAGCGTGAAGTTATATGGAGTAAGGGCGCCCCCGGTCGGGCTAGTGTTTCCGGAGGCCCACTCTGTTTATATTTAGTTTAGTTTTGTAATATTTCATTTGTATAGCTTCGCTTCATTTCGTTGTCAACTTGGCAATAAGTTGAACTTTATCATTTGTATACTCCCCTTAATTGTAACGATTGTAAATACGAGCGTCGCGTGGCCGCTGTATACCGACTGCCGGATACATTGTGGCTAAGCGACGTGTTAATAATAGTGTACGTTACGGAACTAGTTGTTAGTTAACTATAGTGAGCCGGTAAATTATGTATACATATGTAACAGTGTATGTTTATGATGTACATGCATTTGTAATATACAGCGTAGATAAGATTACGATAGAGATTCGATTCGGTTGTAGGCTAGGTGCCGGCGGTGGCCGGGTATAAATACGTGTGCGAGCGAGAGGCGGCGAGTGCGAGCGAGACGGGGCTCGGACGTGTCGGCCCGCCCCCCAGTGTGCGTGCGCTCCCCATAAGCCCCATATAATACATGTATATAATTATACACAGACAGACTGGTTGAATCGCGACTGATTTAATTGTGGGACCGGAGTATCATTTGTTTATTTATTGGGTAAATGAATATTGTTGAGGTGATATTGTAAGTGTGTGTTGTTCAATAGGGGAGCCACGTGGCACTGAGTAGTACGCTACCGAGTGATATGTATAAAACGACTGATTAAGTGTCACTCGGGGCGCTGGGCGCGGCGGTGGGACATAGCACATTGTGATTTCTTTTTAAACATTGTAATGTTATTTGTAAGTAGCCGAAAGAAATGATAATCCTTGTAAGTCCGAACATGAGCGAAAACAGTTGTTGGAGGACAAATCAATAAATAAGATGCAAATCTATACTTCCTGGGTTTTATTTACACTTTGAAAATTACAACTTTATTGTTATTCGAAAGAATTCCGGCAAACTACTGAGGATGTAAGTATACTGATAAAAATATTATTAAAAGTTACCACGGTTGACTTCCGGTGCCATGGCGACAGATATTCAAACGAAGAGGGTAGTTACATACAACCGGACGTAAACAAAGTATTTTTTTAACTGGCAATCAAGATTTTATCTAAAAATCAAGAGGAGGTTTCAAAAGTACTAGGGCGCCAGAATTTCATAGGAAGTAAGTAGTTCTTGACTAAAAGTACTAGGAGCGCATAAGGTTAGAGGAGGTTGCTATAAATATATTTATAGAACGGCTGTTAGGAGTGCTACTGACTGAAAGTACCAGGGACGCATAACTTCATTTATTTATTTATTTATTTATACATGTATTAATTAGAACGGCTAAAAGCCAATTATACTAATTAAGAGTAATATTCATTCATTCGTTCCCTCACAATACTCCAGACATACTGACATTATCGTCTGCCATTCATCCACGAACACATCACAATCAGGGTTGGAGACCAAGAGAGCGTTGAGAGCGGAGAGAGTGCGGGGGACTGGGAAGTGAGCGCGCGCCACTGTGTGACTTGTACCCACTGCAAATAAAATGTAGTTGTTAGGAACAAATATCCTAGACAACTCTTCATGCAGCTCCGGAGCATCTGATTTTCCATGTAGGACCTTGCACATGGTTTTAAGTTGGTCAAAGTTCCTCCTAACCTCAAGGGAATTATAACCCAAAGAGCCTAGAAGAAACCTAGTAGGATACATAAACGGATAATAACCATTGACACGTTTATAAAGGTACGGCAAAAAGGCTTTTTGTACTTTTTCTAATAGTAAGGTGTATTTCTGTTCGTACGGATTCCACACACATGAACTTGACTCTAGTTTGCTGCGAACAAGCGCACCAAAAATAATTTTGATTACAGCGTTACTTCTAAAATCTCGAGCATTTCGCAATACAAAACCCAATCGCCTATACGAGTCTCTGGCTACTGCAATGATATGATCGTGGAATGTAAGTTTCTGGTCGAAGATGACACCAAGATCTTTAATTGTTTCTGCTTTGATCATATCCACATTGTTCAGCTTATAATCAAAGGATATTTTGTGTCTCGATCGACCAAAACTCACCACGAAACATTTACTGGCATTAAATTCCATTTTGTTTACCCTGCTCCACTCTGATAAGGCATCGATGTCCCGTTGGAGGGCCATGCAGTCCGCCACAGAATGAATTTCTGAAAAAACCTTCAAGTCGTCAGCATAAAGAAGACATTCGGCATGAGAGATTTTGCTTGGAAGATCATTTACCATGATTAAAAACAACAACGGACCTAAAATTGACCCTTGACTTACTCCAGAACGCGTCTGATAGGGCTGAGATTCGTACACCCCCAACTTTACAAACTGCTGGCGATCTCGCATATAGTCAGCGAGGAGGCGTAGGAGACCAGGAGGAATGCCTATATTACATAGTTTCGCCAGCAGTATATCATTGTTGACCCTATCAAATGCCTTCCGAAAGTCAAGGTAAAGGACGTCTACCTGACCTCCTCGGTCCAAAGATTTAGATATAAATTCAACGAAAGTTAACAGATTTGTATTTACTGACCTCTTTGCTCTAAAACCATGTTGTTCATTACAAAGATATTTATAAACTTGATTGTAGATGTATTTATGTAATATATTCTCGAAAACTTTGACTGGAGGTGAAAGAACTGCAATGGGACGGGATTCCTCAACGTTAGACATACTAAGACCTTCTGGTATTGGAGTAACCCTGGAAATTTTCCATTGTGGTGGATTCGTCCCAGTTTTTAAAGCCAAATTGAAAATATGAAATAGAGGGAAACAAATCTGTTTTTTATACATTTTCAGAATTTCTGATGGAATTTTATCTGGCCCCACAGAGCAATAATATCGTACGGAGTTAAATTAAATATGTTAATGTAGTTGCTATCGGAATTACTGGTGACCAGTGAAATATTGTCAGCATCAAGTTGTGGTGATTCCGGAAGAAATACGCCTGCAAAGAAATCAGCAAAGGCCTCAGCTGCTCTTGGCCCACTAAATTTGTCTCCTTTATAGCTGACACTTGTCTCGAAACCTCCCTTGGAGCGGAGGCTTGAAACATGTTGCCAGAATTTACGAGGGTTGAAGGCTATGCTATCTTCAGCGGTCTTAATGTAAGACGAATAAGCCTCTGCAGTGCGAATCTTAAGACTGGCTCTCAGTTCCGAGAATTCATCATAAGTCTGGTTACTTTTGGTACGCTTCCAAGTAGCATGTAATTTACGTTTGAGCTTTGTATCGCGGATGATGTCACCTGTAAACCATACAGGGTAACGCCTTATAACAGAGTTTCGAAGCTTTTTCGGAATGCATTTATCAAAAACACCGTACAATGTTTCGTAAAAGTAATTAGTAGCTGAGAGTACGTCAGTAGTTTCAGCTACCTTTTCCCATAACAGTTCAGAGAGAAGAGTGGATAGTTTTTCATGATCACATTTCTTGAAGTTCCAATCTCTGTTATTACAAATATTGCTTGGTTCTATCACGTCTGAATTGTGCATGGTTTTGATTTTGATGCTAATATCTAATGGTGGATGATAATTATCAGGCGTGACTATACCCTCAGTAGCAGTGACACACGTTTCTACGATTTCAACGCGCTCTTGTATCAACACAACATCAAGCATACCACCATTCGAATTCTTCACAACATTCTTCTCACTCAAACCACAATAAGACAAAAAATAACAATAATAATTAACAATAGATAATGAAGCGCTGTTTAAGTTTAAATCTCCTAAAATTATTACAGTACTGTTTAAATTTGCTACAACACTTTCAACTTTACAAAACCATCTCATATATTCTTCATCTTTGGCACTTGGCTTAATATACACAACACACACGTAGATAGTAGAACCATTCCATAAGAAACTTGCCCATAGGTCTTCACCACAACCGGTTTCAAACTCAGGACGTCGTGTAAGCTCTATAGGGGAGCGCGCAGCGAGTAGTACACCTCCACATGGTGTACTTCTGTCTCTCCGAAGAATACACCAGTCTCCAACTACCAGCTCTGGGTTTCCGACAGAATCATCAAGGAAGGTTTCTGTTGCAGCAATAAGGTTCTGCTCCAGTAGAGCTAAGCTATTACGCCAGGTTGGAAGTTTGGTCTTAATACCTCTCACATTCTGGTAGTGACAATGCAAGTTTACATTTTTAGTCGGCGCGAAAGGGCCGTTGTTGCTCAGAGTTTGTAGGTAAAGCATTATCTCTCGAAGCAGGTTTGACAATTTTACGATGAACCCAGGGCCTGATCCTCGCATTAACAGGCCAAATATCTACAGAAAGACATGCTTCATAGTCTGCAATTGGCAATCCGATCTTGTAGGACTTATAATCGCCCCGCGCTTTCAACATCTGCACAGTACAAGTACCCGTGGGGCATAGTTGTTGCAGATAGTTCTTAATCTCATCGGCGCTCGACTCCATATTCCACAGATGTAGGTACTTACGCTTTTCTACTGCCTTTAAGGATGTAACCATAGGCCCTGCCGTTCCTCTAAGTGTCTGCGATTGTGGTCTACGTTTCCGCTTGACCTCGGTCCATTGACCACTTTCTGTAACAGCTACATTGGTAAGACTAGCTTCGATAGTTATGGGGGTGTCAGTAGTTTTTGCAATAGCTGAATTGAGCTGGACGGATTCAATAACGCGAGGTTCTACTGACTGAGATGAACGGACCGGATTGCTCTTCTTTTTCTTCTTATTCTTGGCGTGGCTTGTGACAGAAGGTGTGGTTATGATAGGAGGTGGGACAGGCTTTTCTTCTGCGGTTGCCATTTGTGGCGTAAGTAGATGGTCAATTGTCCTTTCGGGACTAAGATTAACAATTTTTTCATTTAGGAAGTCGAATATTGTAACAAAGCTTTCTAATTTTACCTCATAACTAGCCAGCAAAGATACGGCACTCGAGAGTTGGTCTTTTAAGGATATAATTTCTTGCCTTAAGCTACGTACTTCTTTAGTGAGTTCCACTGAGGTTTCCAGTTCATGAGGGGTTTCGCCCTTATCACGTATAGTTTTCTTCCTCAATGTAACATTAAGATTACAACTTCTTGGCGATTGACCCCTACAGTCGGGACAAATCCAAGTCTCTGGCGCATTAGGTACATCCTGTTTATTTATACAAGGCAGATGGTATACATTTAGGCATTTCTCTAAATTGCATTCCAAGGAATTTTCCTCCGTAGTTATACTAGCAAAACATGCAGCGCAATTCATAGTTTATGTTTGTTCAGTTATTATTCAAAAACAAAAAATGTAATGTAATTGTAAGACTCAGCACTGTAGCGCAAATATCGCTTGTTTAAGCGGCATGCAGTCTATTGAGTAAAGTGCAAGTTCAAGCGGTGCAGCGCTATATCACATTAAGTCAGTAGGAAGTGCCCTCAGCAGCGCTGCAAAGCGGTTGAAGTAGTATAGCGTCTAGTATACCCGAATGCGCACTATTTGTTGTAAGCGGCTGCGTGCTCACAGAGCGGTGGAGTTGCGGGTTGTCGTAGGTCAGGTACGCCACCCAATAGCCAGGGTCTAAGAATATGGCTATGGTATCCCCTGCCTGTCGTAAGAGGCGACTAAAAGGGGGCCGGAGGGCCTGCTGGCGGTGGTCGGGGTGGGAGCTTTGACCACCGGCGCGGGCCCGGGAAGGTGGCAGCGCGATGTGGCTCGCGCTGCCTTGCACAGCGAGGTCTTCAGGGGCGGCGTCACAGCTGCCCCGAGGATGTGCCCCGGCAAAGTGTGGGGGGACACCGGTGCGTTCTATCAGAGTACCCGGAGTCCCCCCTGAGCACTGAGGATGGCCACCGGGGGGGTTTTAGTGCGGTAAAAATCCCACATACCCCGATCTGCCCCTCCCAGGGCGGTCGGGGACCTTTTGAAGGTTTCCCCCTCGTCAACAAAAAAAAAAAAGGTCAGGTACGCACTGTTTAAATGTGGCAGTTAACCTGGTATTGTTTTTGAATAGATTTGTAATTACTCACTTAATTACGACGCTACTCCAATTTGAATACCACTATTTTAAAGGTCACTTCATACACCTCACTATGATATAAATTGATTTACACATTGATCAAAATTTACTGCTATACGAATAAAATGTACGGAGCGGTTTGGCTCAGATGTTGCCTGTACAAAGCCGAGACCAACACTTTCATAGGAGCCTGTTCTAATATTATTGACCGGATATCTCACTTATTATTACTACTTCCTGTGGACGTTTATGAGGAATGTTTTTGACTGTAACGTAACGGGAAGCAGTTTTAAATATTTATTGTAATTGTAAGGAGTGTTATTGACTAAACCCGACCGGATTTAAACGCTCACTTCCTTCGTCTTATGCGATCCTAGTACTTTATAAGGTCAATATCATGAAAATCGCAAAGGAATTCGAATAGTTACTTCGCGTATTTCACCGCAGAAAGGGTTAAATAAAGCAATATCATATTCAAAAACATTTATTTACCAACATGATCGCACATAACTTAACATACACGTCCATAAAACTGTTGTTATTCCGAAAGGGCGTTACCAAAACATAACAAAATGATTTTAACAAATATATATATATCACTTTTTCCTATAAATTAGCACAAATTGGAAATGCACTATATATAAATAGTGTTTACAAGTAACTACCCGCCTGTATGGTGTACATTTTTGCTTATTTTGAAAGAAGGGTAAACCAGACTGAATTTTATACTGAGCTGTGTTCATTGATTATTTTTAATAACTCTATATCTACAAATACAATCCAGATTAATTCTGTTAAACTTGACTGTTGTTAAATTCATAATATCCTTTACACAAGTAAAGCGAATGAATCTATCTTTGGCTTAACCATAGACTAATTAGATCTACGATTACAATGTATGGTTACAAGAATTAACTAGGACATTACAATAACATTTGTATATATAGGTACTCCTGGAAACACAGCACGATCTACATGTTACAGTACTGATAGACAAGGCATCTAAATGTTCAGAATCCGTTTCTCAAAGGATTGTATTGTATACTTATAAAAATCTTATCGAAATGACAATGATAACTCGCTTATATCAGTGAGTAACCAAATATAATGCTCAATATTATATAATACAAAGCATTATCATAATTTTATATGTAATACAAGATCAACATTTTGAGAAACAGGCCCCAGGTGAACAGTACAAGAGTAATTCTGGCCCTTCCTCTTACTTGTTAACAAACTTTTCACCGGTCTGAATGTTCTTGAGTAGTTCAGGCATGGCTGCTTTGAGCAGCTCCTGTTCGTATTTGTTCAGGGTACCGTATCCGAGGATCTTCTCGACTCCGCCCTTGCCTAGTACTACGGGGGTTGCGAAGTAGCTAGCCTCGGTGACGTCAGACTTCACGTAGGCGCACTCCACAACGTTCGACTCGCCCTGAAAAGATTTACATACATAATTGCTTATTGTAATCACCAAACGTTTATTATTATTATTACATACATATATTATATATATTATATGTATTCCTAAATAAATAAATTGCCCAAGGGAGTAGGGATAGGTGTACTTAACGTAATACCACATTTCGGTAATAATGATCAAGTCCCATTTAATTGGCGAGCCTATTGCCATCAACTGGCCACTTATCCGGACTGGTACTGGGACAGATGGATTTAACTGACGCGAGAATCGAACCCGCGACGCGTAGCAGTTAACAGCATATAAGTATTAAACGGTTTTTTATTAAATTCATAAAAAAGTAGTAAAATATTGAGATATTTACCACCTTATTACAAGACCGAGTTTAAACCAAGACTAGACAATATTCGGACTAAATAAAGAGAGATAGAACTAGTTTTAAGCAATGTCTATCTAGGACTATTAGGCGATCTGGGGGGGTAACGGCGAAGCATGTGAAGACGTATCACGTGCACCCCCCACTTAGCGACTTGGAGGAACACCGTGGAGTTTAGTCGGTGTGAGTCCGACATAACCCTTCCGCTGCCCCCGCGGAGGTTGGTGTATAACGGATTCTCCACGTTAAAAAATAAATAAAAAAGGACTATTAGGCGATGTGATGTAATAAGGGGGTAAGTGTTTTATTAATTACAAAAACTTACATTGAGTCCTTTAAGTACAGAGCCAGCGATCCTGGCGCCAGCGTAGGCCATGGACAGCGTGGCGGAGCCCCCACCAGCCTTCGCCTTCACTACCTGCAACCACAACACTCATGGTAAACGGACACCACAGACTTGCAACACCTCGTTATGGCGTTGACTTTGTTTGATATTTTTGTCAAAGTAAAAGTGGGTTGCAAATGCTTCGAGTTGGAACAATATATATGGTCACACCACAGAAAGGACCCCGAAGGGTGTTATAACAACAACACCCACTTTTCACCGAATATGATTAAGTGCCAACATAGATAGCTGGTGAGTCTATCGCCGTCTCAGGCACTATACATACGTCTATGAATTACTTCTCAGACATATGCAGGTTATTAACGATGTTTTCCTTTACCGTAAACGACGTGGTGTGAAATTACTGTGATTTAGAAAAACTCATTGGTTCAGTTCACTAGGATTTGATCTTGTGTCCCTTGCGTAGCAGGCGACTGCTCAAACCCACAGGCCACCACGGCTCTCTGAACGACAGCTGATGACAACCTAAATTGCGCTATGACAAATTTCGAGTATTTTTCATAGAGCACCGTTTGGTGGCACGTAACAATTAAAAAAAATATATATCCCTGAACATTTTTTTTTTCGCCGTTTATTTATTGTTTTTCATCCAATAAACATCGGACCTTTAATAAACCCTTAGGATAACATTTAACCACAAAAATAAGTAGTACCAAAAATGTGCGACGATAAGGATTAGACCCAATATATACAATTATATTAGAACAGTGTTCGGGGTGCTCCCCACATGACTGGAAGATTTAATTCTAAGAGCCTGATCACACTCTTCTCAAATGTTATTATGAAGTGAACAGAACGCAATACCTCAGTGCCGGCCTCTTGGATGCGTGAGGTGAGAGCCTCGATCTTCTTCTGGTCGGAGAGCTTGACTGGCGGCTGGCACTGGCTGAGCAGCGGGATGATGGTCACGCCCGAGTGGCCGCCGATCACAGGCACCTTCACAGTCCTGGGGTCCACGCCGTTGATCTCACCGATGAACGCACACGCGCGCACCACGTCCAACGTGGTCACACCCAGGACTCGCTTAGGGTCGTATACTCCAGCCTGAAGAGGTGAGAAAAACAATGTTTGCAAAACGACTGCCTCGTTGGTCTAGTGGTTAGTACGTTCGCCTGCCGATCACGAGGGTATGTATATTGGGTTTTTCTGTCAAGAAATTCACAATAAAATACCCGGAGTTTGGAAGTTGGCGGTGTTTAGACCCCCGTGCATCGGAAAGGACGTTTGTCCTCCGCCTGATCTCTCTCCGGTCGTGTCGGATTGCCTCCCATCCCACTATGAGAGTGAGGGAATAAAGAGTGCACCTATGTTTGCACACACGCGTGCACTATAATATCTCCTGCGCAGTTGCCTGATCCTCGTTGAGATTAGCCGCCGTAACCGAGATTCGGTAGGTGATCATTATTATTATTATTTATATAGACGGAAAAAACGAAACAAAAAGCAAATGACATACATCAGTCACGTGACATATGTCATTCCCGTATATTTTGTATCGTTTCTACTAGCGAAGCGTGAGCATAATGTTACTTTGTCTAACACGAGTTTGCCACCATCTACCTAATCTATAGTATAGATAAGTTATAATGATAGATCGGTAATAATAATTATTATTATATAACTAAATTTCATGGGTGACCCGCGAATCCTATTTTTTAGTCTAAGTAGCCTGTTATTCCTTATAAAACTAGTTACCAGTGAAAATCCCATTAAAATCGGTCCAGCTAACTTCAATTTATATATTCATATAGACTATACTAACTAGTAGCGTATCCGCCAAATATTTGTATGATCAATATGTTGAGCGACTCCCAGCGGTGACGTGAAGAACTAAAATATACATACATATATATACTCACGCCTGTATCCCATGGGGGTAGGCAGAGACCACTGTTTGCCACATGCTACGATCTTTACATACTTCTTTCGCTTCATCCACATTCATGCATCTCTTCATACACTTTCTTCGGTTACGAGTGCTCCGAATTTGACCTTTCTGAAAAATACTATTAATTTGGTCATAGTAGTTCTTCCTTGGACGCCCTCTACCGACACTTCCGGTCACATTCGCTCTATAAATTTCTTTCGTTAATCGCCTTTCACTCATCTAAAATATCTCATCCAAATATTGCGAGTGACGCTAGCGAGTAACGAAAACTGCAAAACTCGTGACAAGGTTACCATTGCGCGTCTGTGTGAGTGAGTGTGTTACTCATTTGTTCCTAGATTCATTGCTTATATATATAAAAGAAAGTCGTGTTAGTTACACTGTTTAGAACTCAAGAACGGCTGAACCGATTTGGCTGAAAAATGCTGAGGAGGTAGCTTAGAACCAGGAGAAGGACATAGGATACTATACCCCGTTCCCGTGGAAGCCGACAAAAATCGTGCTATAACACATTAAAGTCTACGCGGGTGAAACCGCGGGGCACAGCTAGTTGCTTACATATAAAAGCTTATATTCGAAATGTGTTAATACCATGTCCATTCCTTTTGAAATCCATATCACTAAAAAGAGTTGGAATTATTTTTAATCAAGAACTATGTTCAGTACGAGAGATCAAATTATGCCTATCTTTTACTTTGATAAATATTTAGTATATTGAGACGACAGTCAATACATATCAATCTATAGATAAACTATTATCTAAATAAATGTCAAGACCCAGTGAGATAACATAGAAATTACGGCATTGGGCGTTACTGACCGTAAACAATGTTGCTTTGCCTACCAGATAAAATTATAATCTCGAGTTCTAAATAATACATACATACATATGCTCACGCCTGTATTCTCCGAAGGGGTAGGCAGTGGTGTTGTAATCACAACATCCACTTTTCACCGAAGATGATTAAGTGCGAACGTGACAGAGGGTGAGTCCATCGTCGTCTCAGACACTTTACATACGTCATTGAATTACTTCTCAGAAATATGCAGGTTTACTCATGATGTTTCTGCACCGTAAAGTATGTGGTTAATGTCATATAAGACGTACCTTCTTCAAGACCTCAGAAGCGATGGGCACCATGGAGTTGACAGGGTTGGTGATGATGGCAATGACGGCTTTGGGGGAGTTCGCGGCGACCGCAGCAGTCAGGTCGCGTACAATGCTCGCGTTCGTGTTGAACAGGTCGTCACGGGTCATGCCTGGCTTGCGGGGCACTCCTGCTGGGATGACCACGAGGTCGGCGCCTGTTCGAAGACGAAATAACAATTATTTATTCAGTTTGGACCCCAGGAACTCAGGTATGAGCGTCGAAGAACTGACCACCGGTTCGGAAACTAGCTTTATACAGTTTGGACTCTGGTAAGGCAGTCATAAACATGAGAAGAACTAGCAAGAAACTCAGCCAGGCATCTTGTACATTTCATTAAAACAAATTTTTTTTAGTTTTTATTGATATAAGTAGAAACATGAGAGTTAAGGTGTCTGTGGTATCCTATAAGGAGGTCAAAGAGATGGCACTGGATGGAGACAAATGGAAAGAGTTGCTCTTAAATTCATGATGATGAGATATGAATAGGTACAACAAATTAGATGCAAGTAGGTAGATAGTTCAAAAACCAAATATTTTTTAGACTATGTTCTCCTTGCATATTATGAAAAAAAAAATTTTTTTTTTCTCTACATCTCCCTGGCCTTATCCCATACATTGTTGTGGTCGGCACTTGATTCAACCCGATGTGGCTGAACACCTGATTTTTATACAAAGCGACTGCCATCTGACCTTCGTAACCTGACCGACTATAACGAGGAAAATTAGTAATCTAAATTTAAGTAGTTGTCAGGCTATCTTAGCCTTCTTCTGCAGGCTGATGACAGTGATGATGAATAAGGAATGGATGCTTCTAAACTTAGTACAAAGAATAAAATATTATGAAAATAATAATTGGTTTTGAAGTAAAGACCTTGAGAAAATATATTTAAATTTATTCCAGTTTGTATTCAAAAATAGCTGTCTGTTGAGTAAGCTGGTTATGTTTTTTTAATGACTATTAAATACCGAACACCCATACCTATATACATTTAGTAATTATCACAGCATTATGGCAATATTACACATAAGTAGTATGTACCTATGCACAATTATGTCTACAAAGTCAAAGTCAAAGTCAAAAATATCTTTATTCAATTAGACTTTTTACAAAGTACTTTCAAATCGTCAGAATGACATAATTATACAGGATTATACATGCTACCGCCTACAGTTATATTATAATGTTTTTTGTTTCGTTCCATTGCTTGCCGAGACTTGACCCATTAAAAATTCTTTGCATAGTTACATGGTCAGCAAGTAACATATATATATATTTTATGGCTATATTTTATCCCCATACTCCCACGGGATCGGGAACTACGCGGGTGAAGCGCCGTGACGTCTGCTAGTACTTAAAAAGTATCATCAAGACAACAGTAAACTATACCTATAATATTTGAAAATTTTTTTTGTTATTTCCTTCTCACTCACTCTCACTCTCCATCACTATTGATGTTTATTGGAAGAAACAAGATTTTTACCAATAATTATGTATAGGTTTCCATGATTTTGCAATGGAATAGAGAAATAAAAAAAAATATTGTTTTTTTTAACTATGAAATCTTTAAAAAAAAACTGTCAAATCTGTCCGCTTTCTACGTCTCACGAAAATACATGGGCCTTAACTGGCAAATTGTCCTTATTTTGGAGCAAAGTCAAGGTCATTGCCTACCAAACATAGGTTATGAAATTTTAATTACCAAATGGTTGTGTAATATCTATATTTATTATTACTAACCAGCTCATACATAACAAAATGCAGGTATTGATCCCACATTAGTAGTAACTATGTTAGAAACAAATAAGTTTCATAAAGATGAGCTCTGTCAGTTATGTAATCACTGACAGCATAGCATTAAATAAGTCAAAATGTTTTTTTTTTACCTTTAATGGCAGCAGCGAGTTCCTCGGGTCCTTTGTGGCCAGTGACCTTGGCTGGGAAGTCCATGTGGGACAGATCCACGGCGACACCGGGGGTCATGGGCGCGATATCGTACAAGGCCAAGTGGGTGACCATGGGGTTCTGCTTCAGCAGCAAGGCCAGGGGCTGTCCAATACCACCTGAGGCACCGGCCACCATGACCTTAAACCTGGCCTGAAAAGACATGGGCATGAAACACCTGCCAAAGCATCGATATCTTATAAAAACTTGATGGTAATTACCAGTGATGATGTGGAAAAGTTCTTGGCGCCATTCTGGACAGCTACCACGGTGACGGGTTTCAGGACGCGCGAGAACATTTTTCACGTTTTCTTAGAAGAATCTATTAAATAATGAACACTGAAAACGATCGCCACCTGACCCTGCCGACCTTTAGTTAGAAACAGACAGAGACACACAATATGAGAGAGACAAAAAGCTTTGATTGATAGTATAGTGTTACCAGTACGCACCAAAATTAAACTTCTAATTTCTATCATAAAACTTTTCGGAGTTTAACAGAATTTTTGCTAAAGTAGCACTCGGAGTGTAAATAAAAAATAGTACAGTCGAAAATTTTGTAAGTCGTTCATATTTCGGTATATCCAGTAATTCCTTAACATTTTATTTTTTTGAGTCTATAGATGGTATTTTACGCATTCAGATAACAGAGAATCCCAAAAAATGCTATGGAATTAATAAATAGGTAGTATAAAGAATTCGGCGCAGGGTAATATGCAGCACAGACGAGGAGATGATGGTAGCACTGAAAGTCTTTGTACACTATATACAAATCAGTTTATTCACACACACACAGTTAGTTCAGTCACAAGAAGGGATTATATACAATCAGGCACACACAATCACGATAAAGAAACTAAGTATGGTACAAATAAAGTTACGGCAAGAAAAGGTAAAAACCGCGGGAACGGGAGCGATTCAGAACGCACTTCTTTTCACTTGTTTACTCAACAACAGCCACGGCCCGACTCAATTGGCGCGTGGATTCAAATTCAAATGCCGCGCACTCATTGGTCGCCGTGCGCGGGGAACTTTGTTCCATATATCAATATAGTATGGTGCATAGCGTAGCATTTGCCGCATTCCATACTTACTGCAGTTACTAAAATGGCATTACACAGACGTACAATACGTCACCAATATCATAACAGAGCAATGCCACAGATAATATAATATTAACTTGCAGACATACAATATGTCACCACAGATAACAAACAATTCCCATCATTATATTTTCTACATACCACCCCCTTGTTAAGGCTTAAGCCGACAACAATACTGTCACGTAGAGAATACAATGACCTCAGTTGCAGAACTAATTTAAAGTACTACTAAGTAGTCCTAATTACAGTCATCAAATTGTAAATAGGCAGCACTACACATTACATAAATAAAATTAACACAAAACATTGGCTAAATTTGTAAGTAGGCAAGACAAGAAAATCACACAAATATAATTTGCCTACTACGGCAGCACAGTCAATAACAAATATATCATTTGTTAGCTTGCAACACAATTAACAGAAACAAAAGTCTTTTCTCTTGGAATACAACACACACGTAGGTAACAATAATAACAAAACATCTGACCAATAAAAAACAAAACAATAATATATAATATGAATAAAATTGGCCATCGTGGCTCAGGCACTCTACATTAAAATGTGGCACTCATGTAGGCACACATAACTACTACACGGTTATTGTTCCTGAGCCTATGTTACCTAACTATTCTAGCGTCTAAGACGCGCCAAAAGGGGCCTAACTGGCATGCACGAGATGCTATGCCAGGTTTCCATACACTTCGATAAATACGGTTAGATCCGCGAATTGATGCAGTTACCTTACATGAATCAATATCAGTAACAATATGACCCCGCGCACTGATAACGTTCAGCGGGTAATTCGGACCACTAATGCTTTCACTGATTTTACTGTGTGTTAGCGACACTGTGTTGTAGTCCAACAGTGTGTAAGTAACAAAACCATATACACCACCGGCACTAATTACGTCAGCAGGCAATTCTTTTAAAAATGTTTTGGGTGTTCGCTCACCCATGTCGATTACTGACTCTGTGGCGGCGGCGTCGTCCTCGGAGACCGAGCGCGGTGATCGTAGCGGCGGTGCCAGCGGGTCGTCCGCGGCGGGTAAGGTCGTGGAGGTCAAGCGGGTGGAGGCGGCCAGCTGTGGCGACGGCGCGGACGGTGCGAAAGCGCGCGCGTCGGCACTCACTCTCTTGCAATGCAGCAGAGTGTGATGTGAAAAATAACACTTATCACATCGTTTCGCGCGGCAATTTACGCACTGTGGTAACACACACAAGACTTCACACACGGATGACGTCGTTGACCTCGGCGATAAGGGCGGTTGCACTCTGTGCAGCTGTTGCAGCGACGGCGGCGGCGGCGGTAGCGTTCGGGAACTAAGCATCGGTAACGGCCACTCCTCGGATAATTCTACACTTGTGTGTACACGATGAGCGTCTCGATATCTTATCCTGTTGTATGTGTAGTTCACACAATTACTACCGGGTAAAGGGCGTAATATAAACTTCGGCAGCTGGCATATTATGTTCCTGGGTATACTAGGTACCGCTTTCATATATCCCGGGTTGCTCGTTGCTCTGACCAATCCATCGAATATATCCTTTTGATAGACTTCTATATTCGTGTTGGCGGGAATCGGCGCGCTGCTGACGGAGTGCGCATGCGTGGGACATTTTGTATTGGCATACGGCGGGGACGCTGCCTGGTGCTTCGCGGGCTTTTCGGAAAGTGGCGGCAAAGCTGTCGATTTTACCTTCGACTCCAGCCACTCCTCCACACGGTCACCAAGCGGATGCTCTACAATTCCGCCCTCAATACTTCCTCTTTTCTCTAGCTCCCGCTCGTCAATCTCCGCGATTCTTAAAGCCAGCTTCGTCATGATGAGCTGCTTCTGTACCTTGGCTATCTCTTGCTCCGCCTCATACTCAGCTCGGAGTCTCATGGTTTTACTAGACCTTGAACACCTCGCTCGTGACTCTTTGGTGACACTGCTTGTGCTTTGGCGTGCTACCCGGCGTGTTTCTTGTAACAACGCTTTTCGTTGGCGGGTAACACAACCCGTAATCTGTGTGGTGTCCGTCTCCATACCTCTGTACTACAAGTATCCGGCTCGAAGGACCAAAATATAAAGAATTCGGCGCAGGGTAATATGCAGCACAGACGAGGAGATGATGGTAGCACTGAAAGTCTTTGTACACTATATACAAATCAGTTTATTCACACACACACAGTTAGTTCAGTCACAAGAAGGGATTATATACAATCAGGCACACACAATCACGATAAAGAAACTAAGTATGGTACAAATAAAGTTACGGCAAGAAAAGGTAAAAACCGCGGGAACGGGAGCGATTCAGAACGCACTTCTTTTCACTTGTTTACTCAACAACAGCCACGGCCCGACTCAATTGGCGCGTGGATTCAAATTCAAATGCCGCGCACTCATTGGTCGCCGTGCGCGGGGAACTTTGTTCCATATATCAATATAGTATGGTGCATAGCGTAGCATTTGCCGCATTCCATACTTACTGCAGTTACTAAAATGGCATTACACAGACGTACAATACGTCACCAATATCATAACAGAGCAATGCCACAGATAATATAATATTAACTTGCAGACATACAATATGTCACCACAGATAACAAACAATTCCCATCATTATATTTTCTACAGGTAGGTAGCATTACTTATTTACTAAGTAAATCAAATGTCAAATTTAATGTCTGTCAATGTCAGTCAGCGAATAATCAATCGCCGACTCGACGAAAAGTGAAAACTTGTAAACATTTAGATAATAATTTATTTATCAATAGAAATAATTGTATCATATATCAATCTTAACATAATCAAAATGAACGTAATTCAAGCAATTAAAATGTATATAACGAAGATGACGGAGGAGAGCGGCCCCGGAATGAAAGTAATTCTTATGGATAAAGAAACTGTAAGTATTACGCCCTTTTAAAAAACAATATAAATCTCATTGTTATTCTATAAAGATGTATAAATAAATCATGTTATTTAATATGAAATATTTAATCCAAATATGACATTGGAAATCTGATGTAAGTTTCATCAAATAAACAGATTGAACAAATTATTTTTTGAAGCTATAGAATCAATTTTATTAAGTGCCTGTATACTGAATAAATTAAAAAAAAAAACACTACCTTTAACATCTATTGATTACCTATGCTATCTGCTTAGCATAGGTTTTGTTAAGGCAGAAGATGCCCTAAAGAATGCATTTGATCTTGAGTGAGTCACATACCATATTGGTGGTATTCCCCTGGTAGAGGCTACAGAAATTTGTTGTGTAATAAAGCTTTATATGAATTGAGTAAATTTTTTTGACATTTGATTTGATTTTGACACTTGTTCATATAATTTTTTATTCTTTCTCAGACAAGCATTGTTAGCATGGTATACAGCCAATCAGAGATCCTGCAGAAGGAAGTGTATCTGTTTGAAAGGATTGACAGTGTTACTAAATGGGATAATTTGAAACATATGAAATGCATTGTGTTCCTGAGGCCAACCACTGAAAACATTGCCCTGCTGTCTCGAGAACTACGCTACCCCAAATATGGGGTATATTTTATTTGTAAGTTTCATATATGCCTTATTTACGGTTCCATATGCAAAGGTTAAAAAACGACACCCTATTAAAATTTCCCTCCATCTGTCTTTCTGTCATTAGGCTGTCATGACAGACAGACAGACTGTCTCATGAGCCGTGACAGTTATACAGTTGAAATTTCCACACATGATGTATTTCTGTTGCTGCTATAACAACAAAAATTTAAAACCAAAAAATCTAAATTTTAGGTGGGCTGTAATACAACATGATTTTTTTTAGCTTGTTTTTATAGATAATCATACAGAACCCTTTGTGCGTGAGTCCGACTCACACTTGACTGGAATTAAATTATGTAATGGCTATCTGTGTCTACATAGGGTACTCTTTACTTCTTTGCTTAGACAGATATGACATATAGCACAATTGCAACATACATACATACTGTATTCCCCGAAGGGGTAGGAAGAGGTGTTGTAATCACAACACCCACTTTTCACTGAAGATGATTAAGTGCAACCATGACAGATGGTGAGAGTCCATCGCCTTCTCAGACACTTTACATATGTCATTGAATTACTTCTCAGAAATATGCAGGTTTCCTCACGATGTTTTCCTCCACCGTAAAGCATGTGGTGTGAAATCATTGTACGTAAGTTTTTTAGAAAATCTAATTGGTACAAGCCCCGCTGGGATTCGAACTTGCGTCGCTTGCGTAGCAGGCAACTGCTCTAACCCCGAAGCCACCACGGCTCTCTATAAGCAAGTTATAAGGGTAATATTTGATTGCAGACTTCAGCAATGTGATCTCAAAGGCAGACATCAAGACGCTAGCGGAGTGCGATGAGCAGGAGACGGTGCGGGAGGTGCAGGAGGTGTTCTGCGACTACTTGGCTGTGGACAAGCATTTGTTCTCATTCAACATTGTAGGATGTTTGAAAAGTATGTATTTGTTACATGGTTGTAATAACTCATATGTATGTCCTATCTCGCTTATAAACTAATTATTACTACTAAAGCTAGATCACACTAGCTGAATATATTATTAAATACTAGCTGTGCCCCACGGTTTCACCCGCATAGACTTAATTTCATGAGTACCATGTGTGAACCAAGTTTTTTTTTTTATTAAATATATCTTACGTTGATCTTTGCAACATTAGTTATCCGCCAGTGAAAGTCCCGAAAATCAGCCCAGCGCTTTTGGAGATTAACTGGAACAAACAGAAAGAAAATTAGAAATCGTTACAGATCAGTCAGGGGCCTAAAATAGTCTGACAACTGGTTTAATCCAGATCACAGATTTTCCTCGTTAAAGGGGTTGCGAAGGTCAGATGGCAGTCATTTCGTATAAAAATCAGGTGATCAGCCGCATCGGGTTGAATCAAGTGCCGACCCCAACTATGTGTGGGATAAGGCCAGGGAGATGATTTCGTATTTACAGTTTAATATCATTGACTGTAGGTCGCATGTGGCAACAGCCTCACCTGCAGCGTTGCGCCCAAGGCCTGCTATCCCTACTTCTTTCACTGAAGCGTCGCGCCGCCGTCCGCTACGAGGCCGCTTCGGAGCCCTGCCAGCGGCTCGCTGAGCGGCTCAGGGACTTGTTACGAAGGGAAGCCGTGCTCATCGACAACAATGTCCCCTTCAACGGAGATCTACCCACTCCTGTATTGCTTATCTTGGACAGAAGGGATGATCCTGTTACACCGCTTTTGACTCAGGTATATAAAATATAAATATAAAAAAGTAAATTAGGTACATACTTCTCGATGTTAGTGCCTAATGTAGCATCAAACTCGGTATCAAACAAGTTTGAAGTCGGTTAAAAACCAGCCAAAGGCGAGTCGGTCTTGCGCACGAAGAGTTCCGTTATCGTGGCTCTGATAGCGTTCGTGGTGAGGGTAGCGGCCAGGTACACCATCCCGAAGTTCTCGCGGAGTTACACCTGTTCGCGCCGACCACCAGTCGTCGCCGACCCGCCACACTTGCAATACCGTCACCAACACCTAATCTACTTAAATATGCTGCCATCTCGCGCGCCATTCGTTTGATAAACGCCATGTCTAATATCGACATCTTTCACCAGAGCCTGCCAAAGCTCGCAAAGTTCACAAGTATTTAGAGTTATCCATATAAGTATGTTATTTTTTTTAGATAGATATTTAAATATTTATATAGTTTAGCTTTAATTCAGTTTAATTATAATTTTATCATTATGGCCTATAACATCGCATTGGTTGAACAAAATACTGTAAAGAGGTTATAAGTAAATAAATAAATAAAATAAAATAATCTAAGAAATGGCAATAAAATAACGATGTATGAATGCCCTTGAGTACTAATTTTGTTTTTTAGTATATGTTGTTGGAACTGTGCTCGGTTTCTTTTCAATTACTTTTTCTCATATATGTATGCTGAAAAAGAATTACTGGTGAACGTCAGTCTCAATTAACCGGAGTACTCTAGTTTCGTTATCGTCCCGTAAGCTGGCAGCCTCACGTTTGAGCTACCATAACTTGGTATATACCATAATGTCGGCGAAATTTGCTGTCGTATTGTAATGACATTGTATGAGTTTTTCAGTGCCTGAAAACATGGTCAAAACGATGTTTTCCAAAAATTTAATCTACGTAGATCTATTTTTTGCCCCTGAAACCCCTATACACAACATTTAGATATATACAAGAATTGCTCGATGAAAAGTGTAAGATAAGATAACGGCAACAGAAATACATATATAATCTTTGAAAATGTCAACTGTCTAACTATCATGGATCATGAGATACAGCCTAGTGACAGATGGACAGTGGGTCAGTCACAAAATTCTTCCAATTTATTCCTAGTTTTTTCATTTGTGTATGAAATGTTTGTACGTGTGTGTAGTGGACATACCAGGCGATGGTGCACGAGTTGCTGACCATCAACAACAACCGCGTGAGCCTGGCCCACCTGCCCGACGTGCCCAAAGACCTCAAGGAGGTCGTGCTCTCCTCAGAACAGGACGAGTTCTACGCCAAGGTAACGTAGCTTGAAATTCTTTAATTTCTTCTCTTTAAAAAATCATATTAATACGCTCACGCCATCCCAGAAGGTGTTAGCAGAGGTGTTGTAACAACAACTTTCACCGAATATGATTAAGAGTCCATTGCCGTCTCAGGCACTATAATTAAACCTTTGACTTACTTCTCAAACATATGCAGGTTTCCACACGATGTTTTCCTTCACTGTAAAGCACGTGGTGTGAAATCACTGCATATAATCTTTTAGAAAAACACATTAGTACAGACCCCAATGGATTTCGAACTTGCATCGCTAGCGTAGCAGGCGACTGCTCAAACCCCGAGGCCATCACGGTTCCATATTTTGTAATTTGTATTGTAATGTTTGTTTGCAGAACCTGTACTCCAACTTCGGCGAGATAGGTCAGACGATGAAGACCTTGATGGACGACTTCCAGCGGAAGGCCAAGGGCCACCAGAAGCTGGAGAGCATCGCTGACATGAAGAACTTTGTCGAAGCATACCCACTCTTCAAGGTATACCAACTTATGAACATCATCTCTCAAAGTTTGCACATGAAATAGTGGGTGTACACCGAATACGAAACTCAGAGCTTTGGCTGGTGGTACACCATTTCAACCTATACTAATATTATAAAGAGGAAAGATTTGTATGTCAGTATGTTTGTAACGAATTACCTCAAAAAATACAAGACCGATTTAAAAAGCATTTTTCACCATTTGAATGCTACATCATCAGTGAGTAACATAGGTTATATTTTATCCCCGTACTCCCACGGGAACGGGAACTACGCTGGTGAAACCGCGTGACGTTAGCCATCTGCCAGTGAAAGTCCCGTTAAAATCGGTCCAGTCGTTTCTGTGAACAAGCAGACAAGGAAGAAAAAATTATTATTTTAAGTCAGTCCCCGTAATACGTAATACTTTCATATGCACTTAGTAAATAGCTTCTATTTTGGAATTAAAAACAGACGCTTCAATTTTATTTATCTGTATAGATGTATAGAAAAAATTATTTTATTTTTGACCTTTCAAATCTTTCTTTGACTTATAACAGCTTTTAAGTAAATGTTGTGTGGTTGTCAGAAAATGTCGGGAACTGTCACGAAGCACGTGACAGTGATGGGAGAGCTGTCATCGCTGGTCAGTCGCCACGAGCTGCTGGCAGTGTCCGAGCTCGAGCAGGAGCTGGCCTGCCAGACTGACCACTCCAAACATCTACAGGTATTTGTGATATTAATGTATGATACACATGCTTCTTGGAAATTGTTAAGAAAAAAATATCAATATCGGTTCATTAACGACGAAGTTAACCGCGAACACACATAAAAAAATATACATATGGTCACACTGAGGAACATCCTGTTTTTTTAAGTCGCAAGTTCGAATCCCAGTGGGGCTTGTAGCAATGAGTTTTTCTATAAACTTATGTGCAGTGATTTCACACCACGTGCTTTACGGTGAAGGAAAACATCGTAAGGAAGTATAGTGCCTGATACGGCGGACTTATCATCTGTCACGTTGGCACTTAATCATGTTCGGTGAAATGTGGGTGTTGTTGTTACAACACCTCTGCTTCCCCCTTAGGATATTAACACAGATAATGTATTTATTTCTTAATTGTATTGTTAATCGTTTAACTACGGATTCCAAGTAACACGCGTATAGTCGCCAGCTGCCAGCGCGAATTATGAGATATATCGTGTTTTTTGCACACACTAACGAGTTACACAAAAATATATGTTGAAGACCTTCTAAATAAACTTTAATAGTGAGTAATAATCAACTACAATGGAACTTAGGTTTAGGAATATTAATAGTCATCTTATCTATATATAATAGTCCGTCTTTGTCTCCCATGCGCAGTTATCCCCACTATTTTCGCTCAGCGCTCATAACTTGTAATAGCGTGTGTATCGCTAGTGATATATAATCACTTTTTACGAACTTTTCCAGCGCCTCAAAGCTTTACTGAACAACAAAGCTATTCGTGAACACGACGCAATTCGCTTGGTGTCACTATACGGACTGCGTTATGAAAAACACGGCAGTAATGCTTTGGGGTCTCTTCTTGGGTCTCTGGGAGGCTCGGGGGACCCTCGGGGGCCTTGTGAAGCTCCGCTCCTGTTGTTGGAATACGCCGGGGCCCACGCAAGACATACCGACCTGTTTGGATTGCATGATGCTGTTAAAATTACTCAGAGGCTTTTTAAGGTAAACTGCATTATGAAAATCAATATCTATACATATATACAGAAGAGCCGTGGTGGCCTCGGGGTTAGAGCAGTCGCCTGCTACGCCAGCGACGCAAGTTCGAATCCCAGCGGGGCCTGTACCAATGAGTTTGTCTATAAACTTATGTACAGTGATTACACACCATGTGCTTTACGGTGAAGGAAAACATCGTGAGGAAACCTGCATATGTCTGAGAAGTAATTCAAAGACGTATGTATAGTGCCTGAGACGGCGATGGACTCACCCTCTGTCACGTTGGCATTTGATCATCTTCGGTGAAAAGTGGGTGTTGTTATTACAACACCTCTGCCTACCCCTTCGGGGAATACAGGCACGAGCATATATATACAGATAAATGAAAACAAATTTTCCAAAAACGTATGTGCAGTGATTTTCCACGGTGTGTTACGGTGAAGGAAAACATCGTGAGGAAGCCTGCCTATGTTTGAGAAGTAATTCAAAGATTAATGTAAAGTGCATGTGAGGGCGATGGACTCACCCTCTGTCACGTTGGCACTTAATCATCTTCGGTGAAAAGTGGGTGTTGTTATTACAACACCTCTTCGTAATCTTTCGGGGCTATAAATATTTATATGCTTTCAGGACCTGAAGGGAGTTGAAAATATCTACACACAACACACGCCTCTTCTGAAGGACACTATCGAGGACTTAATCAAGGGGAAACTCCGGGAGAACCAATACCCCACCCTCGGAGGAGACGATGGGGGCTATGGCCGAAGACCTCAGGATATCATAGTGTTTATGGTTGGAGGAGCAACATATGAAGAAGCTTTGTGCGTTCATCAGATCAATCAGGCGTACCCGGGGGTCAGGGTTATACTGGGCGGCACCAATATTCATAATTCCACGTCGTTCTTTGAGGAAGTGAAGTCAGCTATGCATGGTGTGCATAGAACACATACTAGGCATATTAAAAATGTTTAACTTTATTTTAACATCTAGCTGTGTCCCCAATACACCGACTTAATTTCATAGGTTGCATTAATTGGCGGAACCTTAATTGAAGAAAAAATATGGATATGCCTATGTTACTCCTTGTAACATCAGCTATCTGCCAGTGAAAGCCCCGGCAAAATCAGTCCAGCCGTCTCAGAGATTGAAAATGAAAATAAAGAATATTTATTCAGTTTAGGCCGTAATAGAAAAATGGATTTTTTGGAATTACGAACAGACACTTCAGTTTTAATTATTTGTATAGATTTTGTGTTAGGCGGATAAAATATGGTAGCAATAGCAATGCAGGATGAAAATCTGATATCAGTAACATTTATTTAAGTACACGAGCTTTACGGTGAAGGATAACACTGTGAGGAAACCTGCGTATGCCTGGGCAGAAATTCAAAGACATATATAGTGCCTGAGACAGTGATGGACTCGCCATCTGTCACTTTGGCGCTTTATCTACGAAGGAAAGTAGATATCGTAACACCTTTTTTTACCTCTTCGTGGACCCTTCTGGGAACAGGTCAAGATAATTTATTATGAAGTAAAAATATATTGTATCTCGTATATTTAAAGTATTCATATTTGTTTTGTAAATATTATAATTATTTAATTTTATATGATGTGAATGGTAATTGTATAATTCGCTTATAAAACTGATTTAAAACAAGTAATTATGTCTTTTATTGATTGGGGGAAGGATTTTTAATAAATTGATATGATAGCATAATATCCTGGGGCATTTTTTCCGCAACATAATAATACTAATCGCACGGGAATTTACACCACGTGCTTTAGGGGTCAGGAAAACGTGAGGAAACCTGCATATGTCTGAGAAGTAATTCAAAGACGTATGTATAGTGCCTGTCACGGCGATGGACTCACCATCTGTCACGATGGCACTTATATCATATTCGGTGAAATTTGGGTGTTGTTGTATTTATTTATTATTCGCACGGGGAAAATAACAACTGCACGCAGACGATTTCACAGATAATGTAACATATTAAATTAATTATATCTATATCTAGGCGAAAGAAGTATGTAAGGATCGCAGCATGTGGCAAATGGTGGTCTCTGCCTACCCCCATGGGATACAGGCGCGAGCGTATTTATAAAAGTATGTATCTATACTTTATACAGATAAATAAAATGGTAGTTTCCGTTTGTAATTCCAAAATTACATCTTTTGACTATGAAAGTATACACGGTACTAACACAGAAAAACGAATTAAATTTTTTTCCTCTGTCTGTCTGTCTGTTCGTTCCGGCTAATCTCCGAAACGGCTGGACTGATTTTAATGAAACTTTCACTGGCGTCACTAATATACGCTAGAAAGAGTAACTTAGGCTACTATTTATTAAAAAATCATTTAGGGCTCCGCGGGTGAAACCGTAGGGCTAGTTAGGAATATAAAAGAAAATGGTATAGAATATATATTTAGTTTGCTTTTTTATTGGTCTCCAACCATAGATAAAGAAGAAAAAACGTTTACCTTAGGAAAAAATGCAAAGAACTGTACCACCCTTGTCAAATTGACAAGTTACAGTTGAAAATTTACAAGTTACAGTGCCTATTTATATTGCGATAAAAAAAGAACGGGAGTTCGAGAAATGGAAATTATAGATAAAATATGTAAACACTATGTAAGACTTTGCTTGCAAGTTTTATAAATATGCCCACCCTTGTATTTCTCGAAGGGGTAGGGGTAGGTAGTGGCTTACGTACTTAGTGCACCCACAATTCGCCAGTTATATGAAGGTACCATGCAACTGGAGGCGGGGCGATCCTATATCGTAATCCAGGCTTCTACCGCTGGGAAATTACAGATGGAAAAACCCACTGCCTGACTCCGAACGGGTAGAGACAAAATATTTCGTTCGGAAATAAGCGGCGACGGTATAGTGTATTTTAATCGCGTTGCGCAAAACAGACTCTTGAAACGCCACCTGCAATAAGCTATTATTACAGCTGTGTCTAATGCCTTTCCCACCTTCTCCATGACTCATTTGCTTACCTCACATATTATTCCAGGCCGAGAAGCTTAAAGAACTTCACAGTGCTGGAGGCCCAGTGCTCCCAAAGAGTCTAGTTTTAAATAAAAACCCATTCTTCGCGTGTGCTTTGGGTCTTAAGCCAGTTGCCTCGCTAATAATCCTGGATTGTGGCAGGAAGTTTTCCACTTCATCGGTAAATTACTTATATTTAAACATCCTTAGCTACTTGCTAAACGTTACTTATTACAAACGATAGCCTAGTCTTTGGTTTAAAAGTAGCCATCTCTTTTTGTGATACGGATTTAAAAAGGGATGGATATAGTTTTAGTCCGAATTTATTCTAGTCTTGGCTTAACATTGTTTTGTTATAAGGGGAATGGTGTTTAAAATAATCCATGTTTATAGTAAGTCAAGTAGTCAAAAAAAACCACGTAGTTAATACGGAATATGGACGCAATTCTCTTTATTACAAAACATGCTTTAAACCAAGACTAGACCAAACTCGAATATAGATGGAACTACTTTTAAACCAAAGATTATCTTGGGCGTTGTTTTATAAAAAGGAGGAATAAGTTTTCAAATTTTTTTTTCAAGATTATTTTATTGCCAGAATACAATATTACCTATGGCATGTTGTGCTCCGAAAAAATAAGCTAGTTACCAAGTTCCATTGAAGTTACTGAATCAGGAGTTACTCACAGACAAGGCTTTTTAGAGATCCCCTATCAGGGGCCTTACCATAAGCTCTAATTGCCATCATAGGTCGACTGTGTGACGGTGATAGACTTATACACGTCACATAAAGTATATATACGTCTGTCTCCTAATAAGAGTGACATAAGAGGTCATGTTAGGGCCCCAGGCCCCGTCACGAGTAAAGAACGCGCAGCCAAAAATGGTGGGGGATACCGCTCATGTTTTTATTCGCCTCGCGCCATACATATAGACAGAGACAGAGTCATCAAATGACTACAACGCAAAGTTACTCGTTCTTACCTTATGACCTGAATCTCTATAAATTTTCAGCACATACCCTTTCCAGATCCAAGCAAAGTACAAGGTGATGGTGGCAGGTGCTTCAGGCGGCATTGGCCAACCCTTATGCTTACTCCTGAAACAGAACCCGCTGGTCAAGCACCTGGCGTTGTATGACCTTGTCAAAATGACCCCTGGGGTCGCCGTCGACCTGTCCCACATGAACTACCAATCTAAGGTCACAGCACACGTTGGACCTGAACAATTAAGCGATGCTGTCAAATGTACGTAGGTATCCTGGGCTTACTCATTTGGGTCGACATTTCGCCTCAAGTCATGTATTTAAACGTCTCAGACAGGTCCCGAAAGGGTAGGCAGAGGTTCTACATATACAACCATCACTTTTCGTAGAAGATTTAGCTACTTAACGCGACTGGTTATGCGGGAATCTACTGTCTGAGAGGACGTATGTATAGTGCCGTGTGGACATGGCGATGGTCGTCCCCACCTGTTGTTTTGACAGATAATCATCTTCGATGAACAGTGTGGAGCTTAACACCTCTGTCTACTAATTTGGGGACGATTTCAGCAAGGTGAGAGCTTAAACAGGGGCTTACCGTCATCGGTTTAAGCAGTACTCAGAACTTCCGAGCGTTGACGTTTCTTTTTGGTACGGTTGGCCCCCAGGAATACTTACGTAGCTAAAATTCTCAAAGAATTTTTTCCCATTTAGCCGCAGACGTAGTAGTGATTCCAGCAGGATTGCCTCGTAAGCTAGGCACGCACTCGACTCGTGACGACCTGTTCAACGCCAACGCCAACCTTATAAAGGAGTTCGCGCTGTCCGTTGCAAAGAACTCACCTAAAGCCGTCATTGCCATCATCACCAACCCTGTCAACTCCTTGGTGCCCCTCGCTTCTGAGGTCTTGAAGAAGGTAATTATGTATTTTTCATTTCAAAGATCGGCAAATCTTTTGACGTTGTGGAATCAGGTGATTCCACTTGATTCAACCCGTTGTGGAATCAGGTGATTCCACAACGGGTTGAATCAAGTGCCGATCCCAACAATGTATTAGATATTAGACGAGGGTTCCAATAAATTAAAGAATACATATAAAAAAAATGCCAGGTAGATGATGGACTACGCTTGTTTGTCACAAGTCTACAAAAAAGGATGAAAGGAAGAAAGAAGTCATGTGTTGTTTGCAATAAATTTTCAATATTTAGGCTGGAGTATACGACCCTAAGCGAGTGGTAGGTGTGACCACGTTGGACGTGGTGCGCTCTAGTACGTTCATCGGTGAGATCAACGGCGTAGACCCCAGGACTGTGAAGTTGCCTGTAATCGGCGGTCACTCGGGCGTGACCATCATCCCAGTGCTCAGCCAGTGCCAGCCCCCAGTCAAGCTCTCCGACCAAAAGAAGATCGAGGCTCTCACCGCCCGCATCCAAGAAGCTGGCAATGAGGTACTCTATTCAAACTACAATAACATCTAGCACTTTTATCAATTACTTTTACTAAATGTCAATTCTACAAACTGTCTGAGTTGCAGAAAGGTATTGCACGCACAGTCGTATCAGTAACGGCCCTTGAGACGTTCGAAAATCTCTCGTAATGATAGACTATATATAGACAAAAGGTAGACAATATATCTTAAAAAGTAGAGTGTTTCCACAGACACTATTATTACTCTTTATCGATAAATTGACATTGAGTTCCAATGACATATCCACAGATAAACACAAACACAACTTTCATTCGTTCTATTTTATAGTATACTCTATCTCCATAGAGTATAAAGGAGTGTTGTGGTTGCAGGTAGTGAAGGCGAAGGCTGGTGGGGGATCCGCCACGCTGTCCATGGCCTACGCAGCCGCCAGGCTTACCGATGCTGTGCTCAAGGGCCTTCATGTATGAGCTCATTTTATTACTTTTGAAGTTCGGATCTTTATGACAATAATATATGTAACTAGCCGGTGTCCGCAACATCGCTAAAGTTACTTATATTTATATTATCGACAATTCACACAATTTCTTTAAAAGGAGCCACGTGGTTTGAGCAGTTGACTGCTACACAAGCGATGCAAGTTCGAATCCCACCTGTACCAATGAGTTTTTCTAAAAACGTATGTGGAGTGATTCCACACCATGTGCTTTAGCAGACCGGAGTAGGAAAACATTTTGAGGAAACCTCGATATGTATGAGAAGTAATTCAAAGACGTATGTACAGTGGCTTACCATCTATCACGTTGGTATTTAATCATCTTGTGTGAAGAGTGGGTGTTGTTATTACAACACTGCCTACCCCTTCGGGGAATACAGACGTGAGCATATGTATGTTTAATTTCAGGGCGAGCCGGGAATCATTGAGTGCACATATGTAAAGTCGGACGTGACCGAAGCAACCTACTTCTCCTCTCCTTGTCTGTTTGGGAAGGAAGGCGTCGTCAAAGTACATGGCTACGGCAAGCTGAATCGCTATGAAGAATATCTACTGAAAAAAGCTATTCCTGAACTCATCAAGAACATTAAAACAGGAGAGAAATTTGTTCGTAACACTTAGACGTGACGTGACAGCTATGAGCGCTAAATATTGGGGGTAACTGCGCATGTATTTTAATGACAGACTCATAAAATGACTACTGTGCATTCAAGGTCAGCGCTTATAGCTCTTGACGGCAGCTGTGATATGAAATTAGTACCTAAGTTTCTATTCTGTATAAAGGATAAATTCAAATTCAAAATTATTATATTTCAGTATTTTGATGAAACTGTACGAAAGCGCTTTCAAATCGTCAGAATAATAATAATAATTTATTGAGGTTTTCAAGTTACAATATGGTTTACAAAATATCCCTGCCAAAATAATGTATTTTATTTAAAAAGAAATGTAGTTTTCCGTGGGCCCCCATGAAATAAAGTCTACGTGGGCATAGTTAATCGTTAATGTAATAAGGTAAAATCTGTAGTCCTCCTGGTTTGGCCTGTGCTGTGAGGGCCGGCAGTCAGATTGTGTACCATAATGTTTGCCGAACGTCGGATTGGAGGTCTTAAATCGTGTTTGTATCATGCGTTCGTTTATATGGTTGTTGGTGCGCAGCGTAAGGTGTGAATGGTGTGTGTGAGTGACGTAAGGTGTGTATGGTGTGTGTGAGTGACGTAAGGTGTGTATGGTGTGTGTGAGAGACGGTATGTGTGTGGGTGTGTGTGCGATTTCTATTTGTTGACTTTTCGAAGTAAATTTTCTATTTCGTAATACAATAATGTTAAAAGTCATTGTTTTATTTTTATTTTAGCTTGGCGCGGTGTTAGTTAAAAAGCTGCAATGTAGTTTCTTTCAAAAAGCAGTTGTATACATTTTTACACGTCAATTGTTTTAATTTAAATTCAACAATCAACATTTTAGCGGCAATGTCAATATGCTTAATCTGTCAAAAAAAATTTTTAAATTATTATTCAATAAAATACCAATTTAAAAAAAAACTTTGTCTGTATGCTTTTTTCGGCTCTGAAACGACTGGGCTGAGTTTAACAGGACTTGCACTAGCAGATAGCTGATATCACAAGGAGTTACTTAAGTAGGCTACTATTTAAAAAAAAAGAGTTCGCTGAGCCGTAAGATAAAGTCACCCACGAAATTAAGTAAACGCGGGTGAAAACGACGATAAGAGCCGAGTACTTTACTCTTTCTGGCTGAGTTTCTTGCCGGTTCTTTTCAGAAGGTTTCAGGAAGTTTCCGAACCGGTGGTAAATTGTCGACATTCATAAAGTCACAGTCAAAAATATCTTTATTCGATTAGACTCTTACAAAGTACTTTCAAAACGTCAGAATGATATAATTATACAGGATTATACATGCTACCGCCAGGTTCGGAAGGTTGCTTTTAATAAGTGCCTTACCAGGGCCCAAACTGAATAAATATTTTTCATCTTGAAGTTACAAGCTCTTTTCGCAAGTTCCATTTGAATGAATGGTAATACAAGTTGTTTGTCACAATGAACACCAGTAAGACATGTCGTCGATACCTTAATATGTTCAATTAAATTTAGTTAATTTGTCTCGAAAAAAACATTATGTACACGGTGTTGGTGTGTGAATTGGACCAATTTTTTATCTGCTCAATTTTAACCTGCATCTAAATAAAAAATAATAATTTGCTCAAAAACATAGTTTTGTGTTAATTCCGATGAATGTGTGATTTGCAGGAAGAAAATATATACTAATATATTGATTATGGGACGATATAAGTCGTAATACACAGTTGGGCAGTAGCCAAATGACTCGCCCAGTAGGCGTAAATGTTACACTCGCTACAGAACATAATATTTTATGAAACAATGGATACCAGTCCAAGATCTTCCTACAGTAACCCGAAGAGCCGTGCCTGGACAGGAGTCACTGTGTTCTCTGTATACCTCGTGCTATTGATGGTGGAAACATACATTGAAATATATGAAAAGAACACTCATATACATATATACAATCATTTATGTGAAATATTGAGGCGTTTACAAGGTATAATGCACTCGCATGACTAGTCTTAAAACAGCTACTAGGTGTTATATTTGATTACATGTTCAGTACCGTTTGTTTGTTTTATTTCAAAGTATTCCATGTTCAGCGATCATTTGTTAATCTACTTTGTTGTAAAATTTTATATAGCTTTTGGTGGCCTTGGGGTTGGAGTAGCTAAGTTCAATTAGCTTTTCTTAAAAACTTATGTGCAATGATTTCACACCACTTGCTTTACAATGAAGGAAAATATCGTGAGAAAACCTGCATGTCTGAGAAGTAGTTCAAAGACGTATGTATAGTGCCCGATAGACCACCATGTCACGTTGGCACTTAATCAAATTCGGTGAAAAGTGGGTGTTGTGATAACAACACCTCTGCCTACCCCTTCGGGGAATACAGGCGTGAACATATGTATGTATAGTGCCTGAGACGGCGAGACCCACCATCTGTCACGTTGGCATTTCGGTGAAAAGTGAGCGTTGTTATTACACCTTTGCGTATCAATGCTTTTACCGAATTATTTAACGTAGTCTCTTCATGTCGCGCCAAAAACAACTGCTTGCTACTCTTGCCATACATACACGCACACATGCCGAATGTGTACTGAGAACACTTCTGCCTCTAAAATTATACGTTGAGCTACAGAGGGCTTAGTGAGAGTATTTCATTGCCACCGTCAAGTCACCGCGTCGACGTAAACGCAGATTTGTATAGGATCGAAACAGCGCCGTCTGTCGGCCTAAAGATGACACTATTGTGAGCCCATACAAATCTGCGTTTACGTCGACGCGGTGACTTGTGACGGCGATTATAAGAAAACTCGCACTACGTACTAAAGGATCTCGGCGTTTGAATGTGAAATGAAACCACTAAATTGTTGTGTTCAAAACACATTTTTTAAATATTTTTATTGAAAAATCCGTCGACAAGGTGTTATGTCGACTTACAATGACAGTTTCATCAAAAACGGTGCCTCCGTTTGGCACCTCGTGTCCTGCGCTCGTAATGGCGCGTACAAAGCATATTTTCACTTTTCTCAAAACACCGTGGAAGCTGAGACTGCGTAAGCATTCTCAGGAGCTTATTAAATATTTTCAATGCAAATCAATTGGAGTAACGGTGGTAAACGGTTACCGCTTTGGTAACTGTACGCTTTTGGGAAAACCACATCGGGAATGTTAGCACAAAAATAAGTTTTATTCTTTTTAATTCGATGACTTTCAACGAATTGATTGGGTATAATTATACCGCATCCACTCCGAATGGCACGAATCCGTGTCATAGTAAATTTAAATTCATAAATTCAAAGTGACAAGGTTGCATTTTAGTCTGAAAGCGGATGACATCACCATAAAACATACATAAATCAATTGATACAAATGGATGTTTTCAATGTTATGATATACTAGATGCCTGGCTGAGTTTCTTGCGGACAGACGGCAAGTATCCTTGCCTTATTGAGATATACTCCAATTGATTTGAATTTGAAATTAGGTTTAACATCAAGAGCGTGAATTCACGCCGTGATTATTTATCATCTCATATAAAAACCAGTGTTACATTTACATCTCGACATGCACAAACTTTTCGTTCAGTCTTTACATAATACAACCGGACACATCATGCTTCCATTAAAACAATCATTTAATACAATTGTTATGTGAATTTGGCACAACTATACACAGTAATAGTTACCAAAATAATTACCTACTCATTATTGTTATAAAAATGTCGATAGAAACAAGCCGCGTTATTCAGTAAGGTTTCTCAGCGAGGTATTAACCGTGGTCCCACTGCTATTGACCCACAGTGGGTTCACGGATAGACTCACTGAACTAGTTTAAATTTATCCTTTTGGCCTTATCCCATACATTGTTGGGGTCGACACTTGATTCAACCCTGAGGGAACTCGGGCGGTCACCCATCCAATTACTAGCTGTGGTTTATAGCAACTGTGCCACGAGCTCCTCTTGGCCATACTGTATATAAATATAAATTAATATTGCCTTATTGTATTACAATTATCAGAGGGATGACCCGTGGACCCAGTGTGGGTCAATAGCAGTGGGACCACGGTTTAAGAGTGTTTTGTCTAGTTGTCGTTACGGCAGTTTTACTTTCTTCAAAACATCGTATCATGCCACCAAGGTCCTTCACCTCCGTCGTTCGCACGTCATAGGATAATAATGTGTATTTTCGCGTGCACATTCAATGCAAAACTTGTAGCTATAACGTGTAACGAAGACACAAGCTTCATTCAAATTTGAGCCAACTAAAACAGTTTTATTGGCTGCATGAATATATAGAAGTATCATAAACTCTATTGTAACGAAACTATAACTCAAATATTTTATATTAGCAGCTATTTGTAAATTTGCTAAGGCCTTATTAACTTAGAAATCGCATCTGATATATATCATAGTTATTTCCTTATAACATCTGTGAGTTTACTATACTGTAGTATAACGATTGCACGTTCTCGTTAATTTGATGGGCAATTAATATATTTAATATTAAAAGCAGTCTCGTTGTACAAATTAAAAAAATAAATTATTTAAACATGGATACTTTACCTTTGTTTCGTTGCAACAGTGTTGTTAACGCAAAATGTATGTTAAAGTTAACGATAAGAAGGACCTTATGTGTTTCGCAGCGAAAGTGCTAATGTCCAAGTAATTATAATTTTTTATGTCTTAATAGAAGCATGATGTGGGGTCCACGCGTTGGTGAATTTTTCACGACCTCTCACCCTTGACGGGCGTCACAAACATTCATAAGGCATTTGAAATATCTCTAATTGTGGCTTCACATATTTAAAATCATGATAATTGCCATTATGAGGTAAAAAAACGTATTGAGCTGCTCTGTTCGGAGTACCTCCAAGCCTGTACGGACCAAATTCGTTAGGCAACATCGTGTTGTATGTCTTTGACAGTCATCAGCTGCCGGTGGATTATGCATTTACATTTCAACCTAGTTTCGTGTGACGGAAAATATGTATTTATTCTTCAAAGTAATGAATAGGAAATAATAACTAATATAAATAGTAAATACATTATTTTCCGTCATTTCCTTTCAGCGGTACGACCCCCTTGGTCATGAAAGGACGTGATGATATTTACCAAACAAGATAGGGGTGTGCGTTCTAAAAGGTACCGTAACCATGGTTACGCACTTGTCGCACCCAGGGGATAGTGAAGCGATATATCGACTTGCAAAATTAACACTATCCATACATTTTATCGATTATTTTTCATCCCCACTTGCCATCCCTTAGCTGCGTAAGAATCGTCGTTGCCATACGATTTTGGTCTTTAATAATAAGTTACAGACAGATAAATACAGGCATATGAAGCGCAGCATTTATATAATGGTGTCTCCGATGTTAAAGGCACAGTAGTAACATAATATTGTTCGTGGTAAAGCAACGTTACTTCACACCACTCATTTATCGAACATACGTCACTGTCCGATCCTGCCGCCAACTAAATGCCACAGCAGTGTGCGTAAGCGATTGACTATTGTATGTCTCAAGGAATAAAGTTATATATTGCATGTTCCAGACAATATATCGTTGTTTCAAAACGCAACATTACAATTAACTCGTTCAAACGAATATACGAATATCCACAACCTTTCGTACCATACGCTTACTTTAAATACACCTTGAAAAAAGTTACTTATTACAAAAAAGTCGTAATCACCAGCTCGCTACAACAAAAGACACGTCACAATAGAACTAGTGTTGTGACACGTTAAATTATATCGATATATATATTTATATATATCATTGTTTTATATAAATGGCGCACAACAAACAACACACGCACTTTTCACATATCATTAGCAACAATAGCATACGCGTCTGTCCACACACGCGGCAATAAAATTTAAATCAAAACAAAAGGAAAAAAAACAATAATGATAATATTTTATAGAGGTGACCCTAACCATATTCTCGAGAAATGGAAATCTACCTTTTACGCCTAGATTTGTCACGAATATGGTACGGTCCGTCGGTAGGCCCTTTCCGGATATTTTTTTTGTGATTTTTATGTTATCGAAAAACAATTATACATCACAAATTATAGATGATAACAAGCCGTTTTTATAATTAAATTTAGTCGGGAAAGAACTAACTACAGATCCCAGCAATATATTTCCTATATACATATATACAACTATCTTTTAAATATTCATGGACTTAGTTTAAGACATCTACACAGTTAATTTTCATTTAATAATAATGGTCTCCTACCGAATTTCAGTTACGGCGGCTAATCTCAACGTGGATCAGCCATTTGCGCAGAGATATTATAGTGCACAAGTGTGTGCGCAAACACAGGTGCACTCTTTATTCCCTCACTCTCATAGTGGGATGGGAGGCAATCCGACACGACCGGAGAGAGATCAGGCGGAGGACCAAGGGTCCAACGTGCTTTCAGAGGCACGGGGGTGGAAACACCGCCAACTTCCAAACTCTGGGCATTTATTGTGAATTTCTTGATAGAAAAACCCAATATCAATTTTTTACCCAACCCGGGAATCGAACCCTGGACCTCGTGATCTGCAGGCAAACTTGCTAACCAACGAGGCAGTTATGTCATGTATATTATATACGAAAGGTATGTTTTATGGTTTCTGGATTTTATTGTAAATATGTTTATAATATATGTATTATAATCTTATATTTAAACCTACTTTAAGTTTGATTCTGTAGTAAATAATGTCGTTAACCTATTATAACTTCGGAACGAGATTTACAAATTGAGTTAGAATTGAGACTATTTAAGAAAATCTATAACATATTTTGAAGAAGAATGGAATAGTATATTTTTTTTTGGGTGAATATCCTCTTGACAGCGCTAGGATCTGCCAACGTGAGGGCGAACCACGCGTGCACGACATCTTGTGACCACTCTCAACTTTTTTTCAATTAATTTTTTTTTTTCGACATTTTAATTCCTACAATTTAGGCCTGTGTATTAAATTAAGAGTATTCTAAAATCCTTAATATTCACCTTAATTAATCAATATATGATTCGCGTATTGTTCTTCGCTGCCAAAATTAAAATATAATTTTCAAAAATGCTTTTTTTTCTACATGTTTCTAGATGGCGTGCACGCGTCCAAATTTTTTTAATTCGTTTTTTATGAACGTCCACATTTGGCGCTACCCAGGGAGCACCGCGAGGAGGTCATGGACATTAGCTCCCCTTCATGCCGATACTCTGGAGTTGAGCGTTCAAACCTATCGATAACTTAGGCTTCATCGATAACTCACTGTTACAACACTATATAACAGACAAATTAAACCGGCTTAGTAAATCGTGGTAAATGGAAAAAAGGTTCAAACAATTTTTTTTTACTTGCTATAATATTGTACTCAGAAAAACTGAACTGTTTTGGACAGATTTAAATATGAATTTTATAAATATATTTATCTATTATTATTGCCACGACTCAATCGTGCAAATATTAAATAATTGAGCGTCGTTTTCACTGTCACCGAACAGAGAGAGATGCACATATTCAAAACCGCGTATTAATACTATTCTGTTTAACCGTAAACATGATGTTTATTGAAACAAAACGCGCACAGGGTAAGGATATCCGTAAACTTTATACCGCAGATAGATAACCTATAATTGGATGCTGATAAGCAATAATGTGTCAACCCACAAAAAGTCAAATTCAAAGGTTTTGATATATTTTGATAATGCATCACGTATTTAACATTCTAAAAAAGTGTTTCAAGTCATCTGAAACATAAAAGTACGTAAAAAATGGATTTATGTCATAAAACAAATCTTAAATCACGTATACAATCATCTTAAGACGCCATTTTCTCAAAACCAAGTTTATGCGGGTTGACACATTATTGCTTATCTGCATCCAATTATATATAACTACCAGTGTGATTGTTTTTGTCACCTACTCGCATAGTCGCGCAATGTTCGTACAATTCCATTGTAGCACACATACACGGTGGCATTGAAACCACCATACAAACACTGCCTTTACAGCTCATTATAGTTTAGCCTTTATAGCTTATTATAGTTTAGCCTTTTTAGCTTATTATAGTTTAGCCTTTATAGCTTATTTTTTATTTGTATTATTCAAAGTAATAAATAAAAATAAATATCCTCACGCTATCCCAGAAGGGCCCCGAAGGGGTAAGCACAACACCCACGTTTCACCGAATATGAATAGGGTGAGTCCATCGCCGTCTCAGGCACTATATATACGTCTTTCAATTACTTCTAAGACATATCCAGGTTTCCTCACGATGTTTTCCTTCACCGTAAAGAACATGGCGTGAATTTTTTTTTAAAACCTCATTGGTTCAGGCCCCGCTGGGTTTCCAACTTACGCTGCTTGCGTAGCAGGCGACTGCTTTAACCCCGAGGTCCCCGCGGCTCTCAAATTCAAAGTAGTTACCGAGTTTTTTCACCGGGTTCTTCTCAGTAAAAACAAAACTCGGTGGTAACATTAATATTCCTGTCATCATGACATTCAGATTTGAGATTCGATTCGATTTGAAAGTACTTTCTTTGTTCAAGTTTAATCAAATAAATATATTTAATTATTACCTGTTTATCCTGTTCATTTTGAAACTGTTTTTAATATGAACCTATCTCATTACGAAGGTGTTTTACCATAATTATATTTTTTCTTTTAATTGCCTTTGTAAAATTGTTTTAATGCCACAGTGTATAAACATAAGGCGAGTAGTAAGTAAGAGAGCTAAGTAGTGAATATTAACCTTAGCTATTTAATGTACAAAATTATAAAATACGGTGGAGGATACGACGCGACAGTTGCGAGCTACCAGTATTGACAGCCAGCCTATTGACGGCTAGTTTTCAATCATTCATTTTAGTAATAATAAGCATGAAATATTTAACTAAAGTCCACGAATGATAGCATAACAAGAAACCTCGAGAATATAACGTTGTGTTCGACCCCTTTCTCACGTGACCCTTCGGGGTGAAAGATAACTTATCTAATGTCAGCGAAATCAGTTGAGTTGAATGGAATACAGAGACTTTCCCATTAATAATATTAGTATCAAAGATGTTCTCTATCTGCAAGTGATACAATGACCGAGTCGAGTCCGAGCCGAGCGTCGGACTTAGCACGATCAACTTCGTACAATATTTCGTAAGCACGCTATACCGCGATCGGCAACCGAGGGACGGCCGTAGCTCAGCTCGGACCCGGCACGGTCTAGCGTAAGTGATCCTCAAGGCAGTCGGCCGCTGGTCACATGAGCAGGGTTGTCACAATATATTCGCGTTTCGAAGTGTTTATAATAAAAAAAATACGATTATCACGGAGGGTTTGGGTACAACTAACATAGGTCTAAATAAATACGTGAAACTCAAATCGTGTTCCGTCCGCACGATTTGGCTTCGCACGAGAAACAAGATGGCGGGCGGGAACCGTAATGCTGTGGCAGTGATTAATTTATAAATATAATTATATTATATATTTTTTATACACCGCTCATTTGAAGTCTTATTAAGTTCAAGATATAATTTCATCATAACCACTCCAGTATAACCAACTATATCATAGCAATTACGACATACCCTTATAAGAGTAGGTATTTGTGTTCCAAAGCCAGTTTACACCGATCATAATTAGGTGCAAAAGTGGCAGATCATTACGTATTAAACCCCACTTAAGTCAATTAATTTCGCCTGAGAAAGTTGTTCCTCGCGATGCTTTGTCTAGATATTTATCAAAAATCCCTTAATAACCACACTAATGGAAAAGAAAAGACTAATTATCTATAAGGTTATACCCGATGGAACATAGTACATAACATAGTATTTTTATCCATAAACAGTTTAACGTTAAGAATAAAGGAACATTTCGCTCAATCTTCAACGAGCGGCTTGCAAAGCATTTATAGATATATAACATACAACTAACTGAATATAATCAAAGCCAAATCAATAAATATTGAAATACATAACGCCTTACAATTCCCTCACGCCAAGCAATCGAGATATTTACCTAACTATTATACAAACGGCGCACATTCGCCGCTACACTTAAATACAAACATATTCTATGTATATATATTCCCTTTACTAATCCCGCCGTGCTAGGCGGATCGTGCATGGTATCATTGCGACGTTATTCTTTGTGCTGGCAACATTGTTAAAACTATATTTATTCTGAAATAGCCTATACATGACAGGAATTATATAGAATTTCACCCAAATTATATTATTGAAACTATTTTACATTTGCATAATATATAAACAAAATAATAAATATATATATATAACAATATAAAAGTTATATTATACGGATTGCTATATACTAAAGGCAAAAGGGTAATTTTATTCGATCAAGGCTGCCGTCAAACAACGAACGCGATAAAGATAGGGTTACCAATTCCAAAAGATCCAATATTTCAATAATAATATTAGTTTTACTGTGAATTTAATTGTGTTTTTTTTACGTATTAATATCTATAGAGAGAAAAATGAAGTCAGCTTGCAAAGCCAAAAGTCAGTAAAATTTTGTTATGGTAACCCTAAATAAAGTAGGATAAACGAAACGCCGGGGAGCGCTTTTACACCTTACGATATAAGTATAAAATCTTAACATACACTCTTATAATTAAGTTGCAATTTTAGATTAACTTTGTCCATTAATTAATTATGTAAATCTAATCACAAATACCGGAGATCCTCAGAGTTTGAAGACGCGAATGACTTCTGAAGAGCAATTTTGATTTTTATTAGACCCCCGAAGGAGTAAGTTAAGAGTGTTATAAAACACATACTTTTCAACAGTAACAATTAAGTGCCGAGTTGATCGATGGTGAGTCTATCTCCGTCTCAGGCACTATGCATACGTCTTTTAATTTCTTCTCAGACATTGTATGCAGCACTTGATGTTTTCCTTCACCGTTAAGCTCGCTCTCATTGCAGGAGACTATTCAATCCACTGAGTCTTTGATCTTACTACAAATTTAGATTGTTCGTAAGTGACATGGCATTTGAGACTATGATACTTAAGGATAACTCACGCTAGATCGAGCCGAGCCGAGTTGATGCCGAGCCGAGCGTCGGTCAACTAATATTATATATATTTTGTATGGACAAACACACGCTATACTGAACGGCAACAGAGTGCCGGCCGAGCATCGACAACGGCCTAAGTTACAGTCGAAACTCGGCTCGGGCTCGGCACGGGCTTTATTCGTCATCCCACAGAAATAACTTAGTTCAGACCGACGGACAGTTTATCCCAGGCACTTCAATAACTATGTGCATTTAACACAGCTAAAACTCGTCACTTCATTTCTCATGTCACTTTTAAATCAATATGACCAGAATTCAGTACAGTTCTGTGCATTTAAAAATCAATCATATCTCTTAGTATTTAAGTCACATTATTGTACCGCGCTCATCGTGACGGGCAGCCTTAAATAAAAATAATAATATAACTTCATATTGGAGCGATCTTAATGTTATTTTCATAGTATATAACAAGTATTTATCTATGTAATGCTATGTTACAGCTCTACGGTTAGTTACAATCTCAGTTGGACGTTACGTGTCACTAAATTAAATTCTCTATTCATTCAAATTTATAGAAATAACACCTAATTCACGAAAGCAAGGCACGTTTAAAGTATTGCTTACAATATATGTAACTTATAAATATTAGATTTTTATACATGACTTTGTGTCATGTATAAAAATGTTTAAATTCCAAATTCTTAAAATGGTTAGGAAAAATACGAACACGAGGCGGGACTCGAACCCACGGCCTCTGCAAACCGTGCAGTTGCTCTGCCAACTGAGCCACTCATGCATCGATTTTTTCCTTCCCTTGTTTTACGGTTTTAGGGGCCGCCTTGCGCCATCTGTTGGTTAGCGTAGCAAACTCTATCGTATATTCATTTATTTAGAATTAACTTTATATTGCGTGAGGTGAGTAGCTTAGTTGGCAGGTTTCGTGGGTTCGAGTTCCATCTCGTGTTCGTATTCTTTCTAACAATTTTAAGAATTTTATAGTAAGTGTGGAAGTTTTTATATTACATAATTAGTTGAATCGCTGTGCGAGCATTGACAATCAAATTCCCATATCGACGCCACAGTCTTTTTAAATAAACATTTTAAATTAAAACAAATGTTTACCGTAATTAAGTTCTAAGCAGAAAATATTGGTATTTCGGAAGTAACCTGCTTTCATGAAAAAGGAATAAAATAAAATTAGTATTGGAAAATTTGAAAAAAGCTACTTATATTAAAATATTTTAGGATAAGTTTTATGAATAAATACCAGTATATAATTATCTTCAAGTGTTCACAGAAGAGTAACAAGAACACAGGTGTTACAACACCCATTTTCACCAAAGTCATCTAGGTGCCAACGAGACAAGGCGAGTCTTTTGCAGCCTTTCAGGCTTAATTGTTATAAATATTGTTATATAAAACGCTTATCCTAAAACATTTCCACTATAGCATAGCCTTAATGAATATAAATATATGCATAGAAATATAATACGTATACCGTACATTCCCTTGATTTGAATGCAACGCAACTAGATACGGTAAAGTGTTAAATTCATAGACTTAAATACAGAATTCGTAGTCGTATTATATTTCAGTACATTCACACAATAGCCCTATATAATATAACACTATAAAAACACTCTCAAGAAAGGTTAGTTTCAAATAAATTTTCTTGAAAACTGATCCTTTTCAACACGTTTTTTAATGAAAAAAATATGCTTTTAAAGTGTTAATCTTCGATGCTACATTACGATCACATAAATAGTATTACTTATATAATAATGATCGAGTTTCACATGAAGAAGTTTGTTTTCATACCACACATTAAATATTAAACCATATTCCATTAAAAAACCGCGTCAAATTTTTTTATACAGATGAATAAGAGCGTATTGTTTAGTGAGACGTAACCTGATAGTGTTGTGGCACGTAGTGTGCGTGCCTAGCACGGCGGAGGCGTGTGTGTGTGCGGGCCGGGGCCGGGGCCGGGGCTGGGTGCGGGCCCGGGGCCGGGGCGGCCCTAGGGGTGCGCGGGGTGCACGCCGGGCGCCCCTCCTCCGCCCGACCCGTGCCCACCCCCCACCAGCACTTGCTGGAATGGATAGGCATACTGTTTATGCTTTTGGCTTGTGTTTTCATGCACACGCGCAAATAAAAAGCGTTACCCTATCATTTTCAATGCGACAAATATACGTTTTGACATATATCAAGGGCGACTTATTTCTTTGCATACTAGCGTGATTCGAAATGTTTCGATACACTCGAGCCTCACTTATACGAAGCGAAATTCTTCGACGTTTAAACATGTCAGTACCCCTATCACGAGTTTGCCACCGTTTTCGTAATCTCGCTAGCGTCTCCGCCGAATATTAGTATCAGAAATTGTGCAGCGACTCCCAGCGGTGAGGTTCAGAACTAAAATATCTCATACAGATATTGCGAGTGACGCTAGCGAGTGTATTTTACGAAAACGGTGGCAAACTCGTGATAGTACTGAACATACACTCAAGGCACTGTTCTGCAAAGGTGGTAAACAAGCGAGCACCCCATATGATGGTAAGTAGGTACTAATGCAGACTATGAACCTTAGGGCACCAAGGCTACTGTGACAATTGCATGCCTTAAACCAGATCATCTGTAAACGTTACAATACCCTTATGCCAGTTCACATATAGAGAAATTTCAATCACGAGCATATAAAACGTATAAAATAAATGGGAATCGGACCCAAGATATTGACGTCTCAAGCCAAGCCGCTGAGCTATCAAGGCAACAATATTCATAAGATAGGCAAAAGGCACACCAAATCAGCATAATAATATTGTTATATTAAAATAGTGAGATCATGTCTGAATTAAAACTAGGCTTAAATATAGCATAGACAAAATTGGACTACAGGACATGAGGTAAAGATAAATACATTGGATTTGTCTGTTTGGAATTCCAAGTTAATAGCTTTTCACTAAATGCATACGAAAGTATACACGGTATACACTTTCAAAAAATCTGTCTGTTTGTTGCGGATAAACTCAGGAGCGGCTGGACCAATTTTAACGGGACTGGCAGATAAATAATATTACAAGGAGTAACATAGGCTAGGTTTCAATTCAGACAATCACTAAACCTGTTCGATTTGAATAATCATATATAGGTAGTTATATATTGTTTAAATATGCAAGGTATAGACACAAGAAAAAAGTATATAATATCTTTAAAGTCCTTACATTCACGTCGAGCTAATTTTAGGCATATGTCGTGCGGTACGTCTGTAAAAACCGCTTAGCTGGCTGTTAAACAAGTGTGTATCTCGTGATCGGAACGAATGGATTGACAAATAACATTAATTACGTTGTAATAAAACCGTGAAAGATAATTTTAACACCATTAAATTTCAACTCAAGGCGTTACCTTAAATATTCGATCACAGTTTTTATTTATGTTAGTATTTAATTTTTTGTTATAATCATGAAAACGATCATGGACCAACCTTTTAAAACTAAATATAGCTGCATATTAATTTATAGATATTTTTAAATTATGTGCTTCATATTTTATTGTACAAAAATATGCATCAGATATCTTTACATATAAATAAAATTGAAGTGTCTGTTTGTAATACCAAATTAACAGCTTTTAACTCCATGGATACGAAAGTATGTAGGATACCGCCAACAAAACACAATTTTAAATAAAAAACTCTTTCTCTCAGTCTGTTTGTTCCGGCTAATCTTAGCAACTGCTGGACCGCTTTTAATGGGACTTTCACTGGTAGATAGCAAATATTACAAGGAACAACTACTTTTATTTAAAAAAATATTTGGGTTCCACAAGTCATCAATAAAATTAACTTCGCGGGACACAGGTAGTTTCAAAATTTTTTTTTTATTGAAATTACTATCTGATGGATGGTCAAAAAAACTACTTAAATGATGCTTATATGGAGTGTTCAGTTATTTTAACTGCATGGACAATAAACATATTTTTTTAAATGACTTATATGGAGTGATCGTACACGTTTTTTTCTATAGATTTTTTTTTTCACAATTAGTAAAGGAGTGTCAGTTTGTAGATATACCTGTATGGAGTGTGGATGGTGGTGGGGCGGCGAGGCGGTGGGCGGCGCGTGGTTGAGGTAGGTCAGGTGGTGGTGGTGGTGGTGGTGACCCGCGCCTCCGCCGCCGCCCATCAGCGGACACAGCACCTGACACACAAACACACATTCAACTATTTGTTTCATGTTCTTTTAACTTAATTGTATTCGTTTTTGTTAGTATCACATTGTATTCAGATTAAGTTGTATTGTGACCACTGGCAGTGTGGCCGTACTGTGACGTCACACCTTGGTCCTAGCGGACGATCAGTGATGGTTGTCATCACCGTGACAGCCAGATTATGCTGAGTTGGGTCCAATTCGTAACAACTATAATCTATTTTTACGACAAACGTTTTCGCTCCTTTGCGTATGTTGTTATGAATAAATTTATTTTGCTTTCTTTCTTATATTACCAACACTGTATTATGATGGGCGAAGGGTTTTTCCATGCGGTCGATGATTCCATACTTACAAGTAATCATTCAAAATACACCGAAAAATCCTCATTAATAATATCGTAAATTCTCGCGTTGTGCGTACACTCCTGCGACATCAGAATTATAAATGTCGGTCACGGGCTGCGGCGCGTAGCCTACTGATGGGTGCCATAGTGTATGGTACCTGGAAGGGCGGCTGCTGGTAGTGGTGGTGCGGGTGCGGGTGGGGCGTGTGCGCGGGCGAGGGCGGCGGGTAGAGCGCGGGCGAGCCGGTCACGGGCGAGGGCGCGGGCTGCGGCGCGTAGCCCACTTCGCCCGCTCCACCGACGCCGACGCCGCCGCCGTGGTACATGCGCACCTACACAACACAAGCACACTATTAACGGCGTTCTGGCTATTGACGATATGCAACTAAAAAAATTCAGATTTTTTTTTGACAGACAGGCAAGCGGTCAGACGGACAGAAATAAAAAAAATTACTTTCTTTTTTCACCTTCGTATGCGCTTTAGTGAAAAGCTGTTAGTGTGCAATGACAAACAGAAACTTCAATTTAATTACAGACTTGACAGAAAACCCCTATATGTATTTTTGAACGCGGGACCTCGTGATCGACAAGCGAACTTACCGCTAGACCAACGAGTTCAGTTGATGAATGAATTAATGTATATGTGAAAAAAGAGTTCTTCAGAGTAAAAGCAACCTTCCGAACCTGGAAGTAGCATGTATAATGTAAATATAATAAGATATTAATAATTGTGATAGTCACCATATGTTGGTACTGCAGCGCAGGCTGCGCGGGGTGCGGCGCGGGGTGCGGGTGCGGGTAGGGCACGTAGGACTGCATGGGGGCCGGCGCCAGCAGAGGCTGGCCCGTCGCCGCCGCCACCTGCATGCCGGCCCCTACACCCACTACATACACACAAACACTATTAATACTAAATTCAATACAATAGGCTTGTGTCCACTGATAACAAATTGCTTGGTGATGAAAACAGAAATAGACTGGTTTGCCTGCAGTTGTAATAACAACAACACCCACTTTTCGCACAAGATGACTAAGGGCCGTGACAGATGGTGTGAGTGAGTAAAGCTCGTGGTGTGAAATCGCTGTACATAAATTATTTTAGAAAAACTCATTAATTAGATTTTTATCTATATAACTAGCTATGCCCTGTGTGCGATGTTTATAGAATATATCGGTTTAAAATTTACAAAGTTTCATACAAACTTTCATCCCCTATTTTATCCCCTTGGGGGTAGAATTAACCAAAATCTTTTCTTAGCGGATGCCTACGTCATAACATCTACCTGCATCCCAAATTTCAGCCCGATCCCTCCAGTTCAATTTAATTCATTCGAATTTCATACAATAATTTTGAAAATATTATTATACTGCATGTATTTTTTTTCACTGAATTACTGAATTTGCATTAGGTATACCTTTCCGGAAGTTCCTCTGAGGTTGTGTGGGAGGCAGCGAGTGTTGTCCCCCGCCGCCCCCCATGCCCGCCACGCCGCCCCCACCGCCCATCGCGGCACCATACAGCTGGAATATACGTTAATATTATACATGGGAAACTGGGACTGGGAATTACCTTGTTTCCTAAAAATGTAAGCTAAAATTTTGCTAAAGGGATAATTTTGACAGCAAAAAAGTTTTTTTAAGTACCCTATGTGGCAATAAATATACAGGATGTCGGGGAAAATAGGATAGCTATAAAATATGTGATAGGGTATAGTTTTAGGAAGCAAATAAAATTGTTATGACAAAAATATCTCCTTCCGTTTTCGGGTAATTGACGTTCAAAGTTGACCATTTCAAGACCTTATTTTCCCATAAAAATCAGCGGTAACGTAGAGTTATTCACGTGAAATCTAACTACGTTTTTATTTTTTTCTCCCACTAATAGTTCCTGAAATAATCTCATAAAACCATTTTTCGGAACCATTAACTTCTAGAAGACAACTGTTCCTTTTTCTACTACACCCTGTATATACACAGAGACAAGCCTCATAAAACGTCTACTATGCATTAAAGGTACTCGTTCTTATCTCGTGACGGGCCTGTAGTACGGATTAATCAAGTGCCATAGTGCTTCGTTATCTGTGCAAGTCATAAATATGAATGTCAAAGTCGCATCACCATTCCACTGATAAGGTGCCTATATCGGACACACTGTGAACCTGTGCTAATCAATACATACATATAAATAAGTGTCACTTGTCTGCATGTTACTTTCCATAAGTAACGATTTATGACATGACCAAAGTAGTTCCATCTCTTTTTGTGGTATGGATTTCAAAAGGGATAGACATCGTTTTAGTCCGAGTTTGTTCTAGTCTTGGTTTAAACCATATTTTGTAATAAAGGGGATGAAGTTTTGAGGATGTGTTCTTGGCGAGGTGTACACTAAGAGCTTTTCGAAATTCTATCCCTTAGTGGGTGAAATAGGGGTAGAAAATTTATGTGTGAAAGCACTACCCATAAGTTGTTTTTGAAAAAACTCATTGGTTGCTTGCGGAGCAGGCGACTTGCTCAAACCCAACGGCCACTACGGCACTTTTTTTAACCAAATAAATAACGAGTAACGCCACCGCAAATGTCTGGTATCACATCATACGAATCAAATAAATAACAATGATAAATCAGTCCATATGACCGTGCGATGTTGATAGTACGCGAAACATAAATTACATTAATTACCATGTGGTTATTCTGGTTAATAGTGACATTAATAACAATCAAACTTTACAATAAGTGGACAACAGGACGATGTTACTCCGACAGTGTCATGAGTGGCAAGGTGGTTATAATCACAGGTGGAAATAGTGGTATTGGGTACGAAACAGCGTTGGAATTAGCCAGACGCGGCGCTAAAGTCATATTGGGCTGCAGAGACGACGCTAAAGGGCGTAAAGCTGTTGAGAACATAAAAAAAATAACAAAAAACAATTCTGTAAGGTACGGGAAATTGGACTTAAGCTCGCTAAAGTCTGTTAGAGAGTTTGTGAGTGAAATTAAGCAGACCGAAGCGAAATTGGACGTTTTGATCAACAATGCTGGCGTGAGCGGGTTGACGCAAAACAAAACTGAAGATGGCATAATAAGAGACATGCAAATAAACCATTTCGGGCCATTTCTGCTTACAACACTCTTAGTGCCGTTACTTAAGAAGTCTACACCATGTCGGATTGTGAACGTATCGTCAGATTTACACCGTTTCGGGACAATTAAAAGGCTTAACGAGAAGTGTTATAATTATTTGAAGTTATATTGCAACAGTAAACTGTGTAATTTGTTGTTTAGTAACGAGTTAGCCAGACGACTCGAAGGTACGGGAGTGGTTTCAAACAGCCTAAACCCAGGTCAGGTTAACACGTCACTATACAGGTCTACAATAATAGAAAAGCTGAGAAGCCTAATCTTTTATAGTTTCCTAAAAAGCCCTAGAGATGGCGCTCAAACGAGTATATATTTAGCTGTATCAGAAGAATGTGATCAAGTGACCGGCAAATATTTTGCAGACTGTAGGGAACTCACTCCGAGTGCAAAAGCTATGGATTTGAAGGCCGCTGCTGAATTGTGGAGTTTGTCCGAGGAATTGGTCAAATTGAGTGAGGAGGAGAAGATTTTATGATGTTGTCTGCGTGATGTGTTAAGTTATAGTTGTAGTTAGTGTTAGTGACACTAGCCGGTAGCTTTGGACGCGTGTTACTAAGTATATAGCCTATGTTATGTGTTCAAAAAATGTTTGTGATGGAATTCTTGATATTATGATTGGTGAGATTCAGTAAAGATTTAGAGCTTATATTTGGGTGTAGTGGAAATTACTATCGATGAAATAAGGGAATGCGAAGACCATATCAAGACCTTATTTTGGAATAAAAATCAGTTTTTACGTAGTTACGTGAACCCTAACTACGTTTTTATTTTTTTCTCCGACTAATAATTCCTGAAATAATCCTTAATTTAACAAGTTGAATACCGCGTACGTAATGTAGGTAAACGCGGCCGCGCGTTCATTCAATCGCTTAAGGCCGCGAGCTCTTCGGCCCTTAGCAACCATAGCCTATAACTACATTATCGTTGGAGCTAGATATTTTACAACTTCAACATGATATATTTATAAAACTCTACAATTTCTAGAGGACAACTGTTCCTTTTTCTCCGACACCCTGTATAATAGATAATGTATAGTAGTGTTACTTATATAGTTAATAATAATTTTCACGTTTTTATCTTTCCAGTGTAATAATAACGTTCAACATACATAAAGTAATGAGTTTGTATGTCTCGTGTTTATGTACGAATGCAATTTAATCCAGTAATCCGATAGATAGCCAATGGATTGATCGATTCCAATGTGTCAATTAATTTGTTTGATTCGCAATAAAATTATCTTAAATTTATTTTCATATTTTACAAACTATGGATTCAACCTCAAATTCATGAGATTAATGAATACTTTTACAAATTTGTAGATCATTCAGTAGTATCTTCTAATATATATATTTAGTATATTACCTGCTCATGAAATTCTATACATATAAAATCTGACTGAATGAAACAACGCACAGCTAGAGATATCAATTTTGGAGGACGTGTTCTTGGTAAGTTGTTGGTAATACACCAAGAAAGGGATTTCCGAAATTTCATCCCTACGGGGATAAATGAGGGTTGAAAGTTTACATGTGAAACAGCTACGGGGGCAAAGCTGCGGGAACAAGCTATGGAGATATCTTTGACCTTTATAATGTTCCTCTATCATGTTACGTTTTTTAAATTATTTATTTTGTATTCTTTAAAATGTATAATATTTTTGAAAAGAGTAATTACTGAGTTTCTTGCCAGGTTCTTCTCAGTAAAAGCAACCTTCCGAACCTGGCGGTAGCATTTATAATCCTGTATAATTGTGCCATTCTGACGATTTGAAAGTACTTTGTAAAAAGTCTAATCGAATAAAGATACTTTTGACTTTGACTTTGACTTTGACATGGGCTCGCTAGCGTCTCCGCCGAAAATGAGAAATTGTGCAGCGACTCCCAGCGGTGACGTGAACTAAAATATCTCATACAAATATTACGCTAGACGCTAGTGAGTGTAGATTACGAAAACGGTGGCAAACTCGGGATAGGGTTACAGATCTTTATTTAACAAAATATTTTCGTGGTTAACAGGTAGATAAGATAGAGTAGAGGTTACTAAAAGAGTTTTCTGAAAAAACGACACAATCTGTATATATAAATAAAATTGAAGTGTCTGTTTGTAATTACAAAATTGCACCTTTTGACTAAATGCATGTGAAAGTCTACACGGTACTGAAATAGAATAACCAATTTTTTCTCTGTCTGTCTATCCGTCCGTCTGGCTGTTTGTTCCGGCTAATCTCTTAAACGGGTGGACCGATTTTAACGGGACTTTCACTGCCGCATAGCTAATGTTACAAGGATTAACTTAGGTTATGTTTATTTAAAAACAAGGATACCGCGAGTTAAAGCATGAAACTAAGTCTACGCGGGCGAAGCCGCGGGGCACAGTTAGTTAGTACATAAAACACTGAACATAAAATAAAAAATAATGTTAGTTGTTTCAAAACGTGCGTAGACCCAAAGTTTTATCCTACAAAATAAGCGAGTAGTCACCCGCGTAAGCGGTTACTGCACCCATTAAATTCGTGAGGAAATTCCAGAAAAATAAGACTTACTTACATAAGAATTAATCTAGACTACCCGCGGTTTTACCCGCGTAGAGTTAACTTTATTGGTAACCCAAAGAACACTAATGTTTTTTAAAAATAAAAGTATCCTAAGTTACTCCTTGTAAAGTTAGCTGCCTGTGAAAGTCCCGTTAAAGCGGTCTAGTCTAGGTTTTGGGGATTAGCAGGAATAAACAGACAGGGAGACAGAGAACATTTAAAAATAATGTTTTTTTTTTCAAGTATCACATCTATATCGCACACTTTCGTATGCATTTAGTGAAAAGCTGTTATTTCGGAATTACAAACAGACACTTCCATTTTATTTATCTGTATAGATATTAATAAATTCACAGCACACAGTTGTAGAACTAAAACGAACCTAAATCAGTTCTCAATTAGATGTCTATGAAACCTTATATGTACTTGTGTAGCATAAAATTGTTTAGACAAGCGCACCCACACTAACACACGGTTGTTATTAACACAAGTGCAGGATAGGGGTTTGAAAAACGGCACACATGTCCCTTGGTGACACACGGTATATTGTACTAAGGCATATGGTTTATTTAATTAAAATTTCAAATAATTCAAGGTTATTATGCTGAAAAGGTATCTTTTGTTGAATCTTTATACATAGCTCATTTGTTGTATAAATAATGTATGTCATAACATTAATATATATATATATAGCTAATTAGCCCCTAGATTGGTTTTTTGTCTCATATCAAAACAACTGATATCTTAGGATCGTAGCATGTGGCAAACAGTCTCTGCCTACCCTCACGGGATACAGGAGTGAGCATATGTATGTATTCCAAATCCCATTGTTAGAACTCCTACAAATACATACATATGTATCCTATGAGGGTAGACAGAGACCATCGTTTGCCACATGCTACGATCCTTACATACTTCTTTAGCTTCATCCACTTTCATGCATCTCTTCATACAATTTCTTCGGTTACGAGTGCTCCGAATTTGACCTTTCTCAAAAAGACTATAAATTTGCTAATAGTAGTTCTCCCTTGGACGCCCTCTATCGACACATCAGCTCACATTCGCTAGCTAATCGCCTTTCACTCATCCTTTCGATATGTCCAAACCATCTCAACATACTTTTTTCAATTCTGGTCACCACATCATTCTTCAACTTTTAGCTTCCTCTTATCACTCCCACAAATACGGTATTAAAATCTATTCGGCATAGTTTAACTCTTAGTTTGATTCATATATGTATATTTGGATGCTGATAAGCAATAATGTGTCAACCCACAAAAAGTCAAATTCAAAGGTTTTGATATATTTTGATAATGCATCACGTATTTAACATTCTAAAAAAGTGTTTCAAGTCATCTGAAACATAAAAGTACGTAAAAAATGGATTTATGTCATAAAACAAATCTTAAATCACGTATACAATCATCTTAAGACGCCATTTTCTCAAAACCAAGTTTATGCGGGTTGACACATTATTGCTTATCTGCATCCATATGTGGTTAAATTATTTTTCATGGACATATTTTGTGCATTGGAACTATGTCCATGGGCTTACATTTCTTAAGTGATTTATAAAAAAATTAAGATTACTGATTTTCTTGCTAGGTTCTTCTCAGTAAAAGCAACTTTCCGAACCTGGCGGTAGCATGTATAATCTTGTATATTTGTGATATTCCGTCGATTTGAAAGTACTTTGTTAAAAGTCTAATTGTATAAAGATATTTTTGGGTATGAGTTTAAGGTACAATATTCCGTGTGACCATGGTGTGCTCACCGCGTCGGGTCGCTCGCGCTTGTCTGGCATCACGAATATAGGGGGCCCGTACTGGCGGCACTCGCATGTCATCTCCATCTGAACGATCCCAACACTTGCTATTACCGTCACGAGTTATGAGCGCGCAGCGAAAATACTGAGGGTAACTGTAGGCCTAGGCAAAGTTACATTCTCTCGCGCTCGCGCTAATAGAAACTAAAACTCGCACTAGAAATTCTGAGCATGTATATTATTCGCGTCGCGTTAAAAGACAGATAAATGAAATGACTACTCGAGGTCAGCGCTCATAACTCGAGACGGCACCTTTACTGAACTACATATATCATACACCGTCACTGCTGCCTCGTTGCCCTAGTGGTTGCTGGTTACGAGGTCCTGGGTTCGATCCCGGGCTGTTATGCCCGGCTAATGGCAATAGGTTCGCGTTCGTGTTCCGACGCGCACTCCCATAGTGTAAAATCTGGGTTCAGCCTGGTATCTAGGAAGGAGCCTGACAAGCCAGTCGCTGGGAGGGGGTCACGGCGAAGCATGTGAAGACATAGCTCCCGTCTTAACGACCAGGAGGAACACCGTGGAGTTAACACTTCCGCTGCCCCCGGGGCGGTTGGTGTATTCATAGCAAATAATCCACGTTAATCAAAAGGCTCGCTTCTATAATAGGGGACTTGATCATAACTGGCGTAATGCGGGTGTACTATAAGTACACCCCTTTGGGAGTACAGTATTCTCATGTAATAGTACTCACCGGATGCGGATGGGGGATGTATGTAGGTGGTTGCTGTGCAGCTGCAGCAGCTGCCGCCATCATGTACGCCGGCATTGCTGTCACCTGAGATTATAATTACATCATGAGATATGGAGACATTGAGCCGTGGTTACCGTGGGGATTGAGCAGTTGCCTACTAAGTAAGCGACGCAAGTTGGAATCCCAGCGGGACCTGTACCAATGAGACTTTCTAAAAACTTATGTGATCACACCACGTGCTTTATGGAGAAGGAAATAATCGTGAGGAAACCTGCATATGTCTGAAAAGTAATTCAAAGACGTATGTATAGTGCCTGAGACGGCTATGAGTCTGACACGTTGGCATCTAATCATATTCGGTGGATGTTGTTGTTACAACACCTCGGGATATTCCTACATAATAATAATATGATTAATATTGTAAATATATTTTTGAAAAGAGCAATTGATGACCCATGACGCCTACGCCGCCCAGCCCCAGCCCCAGCACCAACCGCGGCCCCAATAATATGATATAATAATGACAGTATAGTGTACCATGCTGTGCTGCGCGTGCGGCGCGGGCACGTAGCTGACTCCGGGCCCCATGACGCCCACGCCGCCCAGCCCCAGCCCCAACCCCAGCCCCACGCCGCCTCCGGGGGTCCCCGGTGTGTGAGGTCTAGTCAAACAAATAACATAGGTCAACTTTTAAATTCATATAAGACAGCATTCAATATATTATAAACATATTTTTTTAATTGTTGAGTTCCTTGTCGGGTTCTTCTCAACAAAGGTAACCTTCCGAACCCGGTGGTAATGTTTAAAATCTTGTAAAATGGAATTTGTTCCGTGTCTAAGAAGTCTAAAATAAATCTGTATAAAATAAAAATATTTAGATCGAAAACTCCTGCATTTTCAAAGTAAATTAAAAAATATACCGGCTGGGGTTCGGTGTGGAAGGGCTCCGCGGGGCGAATGGTTTCGCGGCGGGATTGAACTCCTTGGCGTTGGGGTTCAATGTTGACTTCTTCACAGTCGCCGCACGCTCGGCCCCTTCCGCCGATAGTTCGGGGACCATCTCCGGTATTTCGCCCTTTGGGGTCGCCGGCTGAAAAAAATAAATTAATAATAATTTAAGATTACTCTGGGATTGTAACAACCAGAATTAAATTCACTTACTTCAATTACTCTACTGAGACAATACAATATTAACCAGTTACAGGTCTCGTCACGAGTTATGAGCGATCAGCGAAAATATTAGGTTAAAATGGCCATGTATTTTATCTCTTCTCTGATAGACAGACTCAAATTACTACTGCGCATTCGTGGTCAGCGCTCATAGCTTGTGACGGCACCTATATATTTCCGCTAGCTTTTACCTGCGTCTACATCCGCGTATCTGTATTACAAATTTTGCGAAAAAGGTTCCGTGGCTTAGTCGAAGTTAAGCAACCATAACTCAAGCCAGTTACTTGGATGGGTGACCGCCCGAGTTTCCTCTGTTCAGAGAGCACGTTAAGCAGTCGGTCTCGGTTGCCAATTGAACATCTTCGGCAATCGTTACAAACCAGCCAGAGGCCTGCGAGTCTGTCTGACAACTGGTTCAACCCCGACTACCGATTTTCTTCGTGAAAGGGGTATTAGGAAGGTCAGATGGCAGTCGCTTCGTACGAAAATGAGGTGATCAGCCACATCGGGGCGCATCAAGTGCCGATCCTAATAATATATGGGATAGTGGGAGGGATATGATATGATGGCAATCTTTAATACCTTATGCGGCACAGGCGGCGTGAGATGCGCCGGCGGCGTGTGATGCGCGTTGGGGTTGTGGTGGACCGGAGGGGTGTGGTGGGCGGGCGGAGTATGGTGGGCGGGCGGCGTGTGGTGGGCGGGCGGCCGCTTGGGCGGGAGCGGGTCGGGCGCGGCTCCAGCATTGGCCGACACCTCCGGCGGACTGCCTGCTGCCGGGGGCACCTGTTATAAAACAATCAAATTGTAAGTACATTCGAACATACATACGTACATCATAGACATGCTCACGCCTGTATTCCCCTAAAGGGTAGGCAGAGGTGTTGTAATAACAACACCCACTTTTCACCGAAGATGATTAAGTGCCAACGTGACGCGAAATCTATCGCGCTCTCAGGCATTATACTCTTACCCTTTCAAAAATTAGCCGGCATAAACAGACAGACGGAGAAGATAATTAGTTTTGTAACTTGGAATAACAATCAGACACTTCAATATTATTCATCTGTATATTTTCCGAAACGGTGGTCAATTCTTCAACATTCACGAGTGCCAGGGCCCAAACTGAAAACTGTCGAAAATTGACCACCAGTTCGGAAACTAGCCTTCTGAAAAGAACTGGTTATAGATGTACAGATATGTACCGGTGGCTGTGGGTTGACTAATGGCAGCGGCTGCGGCTGCGGCTGCATCTGCTGGGGCTGCGGCGCCGGTGACGTCACCAACTTGAACTCCTGACCGAATTTGCGCAGCTCCTGCTGATTAAAATACACACAATAAATACATTGTATCATTCGTACAGCGAAGTTAAGCAACCCTAAACCTAGTTGGACTCTGGATGACCGAGAAAACTCTGATTTTTTTTTATTAATCGTAGTTATATTGATACATCGATATTTCATTAAATCGTTGGAGCTGTTTCAGAGATTCAGATTAAATATATAAGAATTGCGTTAAGATTAGATATAGTATTGCATTTTATTTAATAATTTGCATTGAGTTTTTGAATGACTTCATTCAAACTTTTGCGTTTATAATGTTAGTAGGGATTAGGGGTTAGGAGGAGCTCGTGGCACAGTTGTTATTACGCATATCATTCGATCAGCGAAGTTAAGCAACCCTAGCCCTAGCCAGTAATTGGATGGGTGACCGCCTGATTTTCCTCCGTGCCTCGGAGAGCATGTTAAGCCGTCGGTCCCGGTTGCCAATTTAGCATCTTTGGCAATCGTTACAGGTCAGTCGGGGTCCTAAAATAGTCTGACAACTGGTTTAACCCAGATCACAGATTTTCCTCGTAAAAGGGGTTGCGAAGGTCAGATGGCAGACGCATCGTATAAAGATCAGGTGATCAGCCACATCGGGTTGAATCGAGTGCCGACCCGACAATGTATGGGATAATGCCAGGGAGATGAATGTTAGTAGGGTTTCCATGAGGTTTTTGAACGTCCATTATAATTCGAACCTGCACTTCATCCTGCCGGCGCGGCTCGGGCGGCGCGTGGTGCCGCGGAGGCCGGCCGTGCGCCTCCACCGGCAGAGGATTCTGACACAAACATTACATTCATTATTATATATATATATATTATATAGCTAGTTTGTAAAAAAATTAAACAATACATTTATAAAATACTAGGTGTGCCTCACGGTTTCACCCGCGTTAACTTAATTTCATGGGTAGCCCGCGTAACCCCAATGTTTTTTGAAGTATCCTAAGCTACTTGTACCATTACCTATCTGCCAGTGAAAGTTCCGTTAAAATCCGTTTCGGAGATTAGCCGTGTCAAATAGATAGGACAGACAGAAAAACATTTTGATTTATTTTTTATATAAGTACCGCATATACATCCATATGCATTTAGTGATAAGCTGTCAATTTGGAATCACAATCAAACGCTTCAATTATATATATACATATATATCTGTATGGACTGTATACACTTAGAATAAACAGTCTTACGTGGTGGTGATGTGGCACGAATCCTTGCCTCGGATGAGGCGCTCGGGGTTCACCGTTCACCTTGCCGCTCACCGCACTAAACAGAAATGAGTAAATAATTACAACTTTTGTTCCACTCGATATAAAAGTACCACGATCGTGCACCAGAGGGCGCTATGAAAGAAAACGGCTTATTGTTTGGACAATTGCATTGGTTGCGGCTAGTATGCTCTTGCCATGCCAAGATCAAGTTTTCCCTATGCTTTCTGTCGGCTCACAGATGGCGCTGTTCCGATCCGATAGGATTCCGCGTTTACGTCAACGCGACGATGGACACAACCGTACTAGAACTGAGTGCGAGTGACTCGGCCCTCAGGTTGACACTCTGCCCTCACAAACAGCAAAAGAATAACAAAATAAATGAAAATATGCTCACGCCATCCCAGGAGGGTCCCCGAAGGGGTTTTCAGAGGTGTTGTAACGACGACACATTTCACTGAATTTGATTAAGTGCCAACGTGACAGAGGGTAAGTCCATCGCCGTCTCAGGCACTACACATATGTTTTTTGAATTACTTGTCGGACTTATGCAGGTTTCCTCACGATGGGTTCCTTCACCGTAAAGCACATGTTATGTAACTTCACAAGTTTTTTTTAGAAGTCATTGGTACAGGCCCGCTGGGATTCCAACGTGCGTCGCTTGGGTAGCAGGCGACTGCTCAAACCCCGAGGCAACCACGGCTCTCAAAGGTAAAAATATAAATATACGTACTTGTGATGAGGCGCGAACGGCGGTGCGTGGTAGGCAGCCTGTGCCGCGTAGCTCTTGGCTGCTTGGCTAGCCGCAGGCTGAGGACATACAGACATATATACATTACGATTTAAAACATAGGGAACATATTCATTTATAGGAAATTTTATAACTAGATAAGAAGACTAATAATTACAGGTATCGAATAATATAGGAGCTTATAAATACTCTCAATATCCAGACTACGGGCTTCTAGAGGGAAGCCCAAATAACACTGGATCGAACCCAAGACCTCATGCTTCTGCTTCTTCTCATGCGACTAGAGTGATTTGCCAAGCTAGCGTACCAAAAACAATGTGCTATCTTTTCGAAAATATTCTGTATATTTTTTTTAAATATGGCACTATATTTTGACCCTGAATTCCACTATGTGTACGTTAACCTGACGGACACTGAGACTACACACTCTGCGAACGAATCGCGCTCACGCTCTTCGCTTAATACGTTCATTTACCGCCAGTCCAAATTCTAGTGACGAAGAATTCAATAACTAAGAAAGAAAAACTAGAAAGATGAGTTGACACACATTTCTATATGTTTCTTTCAGTCAAGAAATTCACAATAAATGCCCAGAGTTTGGAAGTTGGCGGTGTTTCCACCCCCGTGCCTCGGAAAGCACGTTAAGCCAGCGGTCCCACGCTTGATCTCTCCGGTCGTGTCGATTTACGGTCCCATCGGATTATGAGAGTGAGGGAATAAAGAGCACAGATGCATCTTCTCTACTATAATATCTTATGTGCAGATCCACCATTATTTAGTACACCAACATATCAGGCAGTACTTACCGGAGTATCGGGCTGTCTTATATCTGGCTGGCGCGTGTCTTGCTGCCGAATATCCTGCGGCCGAATATCCTGCGGGCGTATATCCTGCTGGCGTATATCCTGCGGACGTATGTCCTGGTGGCGGATGTCTTGCTGCCTGGTGTCGGCGAGGCGCGGGTCGGGCGGCGGCGTGAGGTGCGGGCGCGGCTGGCGCTCCTTGTCCTTGGGCAGCGGCGGGTACGGCGACCCGCTGCCCACTCCCGGCTTGCCCACCACTTTACCCGGCTGGAATAACGATCGTCATATTGACATTGAGTCCGCCTATGCGAATATGTATTTCATATGTATTGAATGATTTCATCTATACCGATAAATAAAATTGAGGTGTATGTCTGGTACTGAAAAAAAAAATCAAAATTTTCTCTGTCTGTCTGATTATTTGTTCCGTGTAATTTCTGAAACGGCAGAACTTATTTTAACGGGATTTTCACTGGCAGATAGCTAATATTTATTAATATTACAAGGAGTAATTTAGGCTACTCATATATTTAAAAAACATTATGGTTCCGCGGGTCAGCCGTGAAATTAACTTTAAAACCGCAGTGTGCCAGCTAGTGCATGTATACATACCTGGACCGGTTTCCGTTTGTTAGGTATAACATATTTGCCGGCGGAGGGAGGTCCGTCAGCGGTCCTCTGCACGGCGGCGAACCTCTCCTCCTCGTCGCCATTCTCCAGTTCAATGCGCGCCTTGTACGTGGCCGCACCTTCAATCTCAGCCGCTATCTCCTCTGCTTTCGCTTCGGCGTCCCTAAAATAACATTGTCACTTATATGGCTGGCATTCACGTCATACTTGTGAACGGAGGGGCCTATCGCAGACCTTAATAAATACTTCTGCGCTTGACGTTTCATTTTGGTATCGGAAAATTTACGAAAAGCCTAAGAAGTTCTTGATACGCGCTGCTTAAACGATCATAGTTGGACCCCCGGCGCTGCTTTTGGGGGCTGGTCATGTTGGCTCAATGGGACACACTGCAAACCAGCTCCGCTAGACTGAACTGGATGCCAGTTAGATCTACTAGGGTATCACCCAATAGCCAGGGTCTAAGAATATGGCTATGGTATCTCGTGCCTGTCGTAAGAGGCGATGATAGATCGCACCGGTGCGATCAATCAGAGTACCCGGAGTCCCCCCTGAGCACTGAGAATGGCCACCGGGGGGGTTTTAGTGCGGTAAAAATGCCACATACCCCGACCTGCCTCTCCCAGGGCGGTCGGGGACCTTTTGAAGGTTTCCCCCTCGTCAATAAAAAGTTCTACGGGTACAGTTGAGTTAAGCCCTTTGGCGACAATGTGCGGCAACTCCCGATGTACTGGTGCTAATCATTTTGCATCAGTAACAAGCTTGTTAATAGTGTTTTAATATAATTTTCTTTTTTTGTAAAGTTTTTTTTCCGGCTTTATTTTTGTTGTTGCCATGTAATTGAAGTCAATAGATGCTTATTTTTATTATTATTACCTATAATCCTGCGTGTCCTTCCTCTGCAAAGGCAGCGTGTATCCAGCTAAAGTGTTGTCGTAAGTGCTGTGCACCCCGTAGACCTCCTCGTTCTTTCTGAACATCTCGCTGGCGTCCCAGCCGTTGGCGCGGTGGTCCAGCTCCAGCTCCTCGAGGCTGGCGTCGCCGTTGAGGGAGGGAGACTCGATCGCGTCCCCCTCACACCCGTCCCACGGCTCTAGTTTGCGCTCGTCGGCCGTGCGACCGTTGCCTGCACAATGTAAATTATAAATAAAAAGTATAATTAAAATAGGCCCTAGTTGGGCACTTATGGACGTCGAAGAATTTACCACCGGTTCGGAAACTAGCCTTCTAAGAAGCACCGGCAAGAAACTCAGCTGAAATGTACTTTTCATTCATATAAAATTATTCACAATAGCCTCAGAGAATCAGCATTGCTATTCAACGTGGCAATGCTGCCAGCCTTCTTGGCACGATCCCGAGAGACACCGATTTTTCTACTTGCCAAGTTTTCTACTTGTAATTAGTTTTTAGTTACTTATTTATTATTTGTTATTAGAATATAAAACAAATTAAAATTAAAAATTTTCACAATAGCTAAAATTGTAAACAACAAAAAGAATAAGAGATTTACATAGTGATGTTTGCATGTAATATCTCATTCAGTCCATCTTGACAGATAGGATAGTTTACATCTCAATTTATATTCGCAACTAGCTTCTGCCCGCGACTTCTAACACGTGGAATAGTGATTTTGGACTAAAGCTTACTTTAACCGGCTTTTTAACGTTTAATTGACTGATTGAGCGAACTCTAAGACCAATTCTTATAGTTCGGTCAATCAGTCAATCAAGACGTGGAATTTTATCTGTATACTACCCGTACCCCGCGGTTTTACCCACACGGCAGAACCTTAATGTCTTGTTTATAAATAAAAGGAGCTTCAGTTACTCTTTAGCTATCTACCAGCGAAAGTCCCGTTAAAATCGGTCCAAACGTTTTGGATATTACCTGGCACAAACAGATCGACAGACAGACAGAGCACAATTAAAAAAAATGTTTTTTTTTAAATCAGTACTGTATATACATTTATAATAATTTTGAGAAAAGCAGTGATTTTGGAATTACAACAGACACTTCAATTTTATTTATTTGTATATATATAGAAGAACTGGTTACCATTAAACTTAGAGATGGCACTATCAGTCTGGAACACGTCGTGGGTGGCGTACTCGAGGTCGGAGTCCTTGGCGCGGATGGAAACCACATCCTGGGGCTTGAAGATCAGCTTCTCCACCACGGAGTCCACGGCCACCACGCCCTCCTGGTCCACGCGGTGGGCCACTTCTAGTACCACCTGGGGAAAAACACATAATACCGTTATTATACATTATGGGGCGGAAACCTAATGTTACTTTTTAAATAAAAGCCTAAGATAGAATATTATAAAATTAGTATAGCCGCAACAAACAGACCGACAGACATACTCTGTCCGTCTGTCTGTTTGTTCCGGCTACAAACTTTATTATTAGTTTTTTTATGTCATTATAATCCTATATATTTTCATATCCACTCAGTGAACATCTATTAATTTGAAATTGCAAACATGTCATGTATAAAAATCTAATATTTAGATCGGGGTTACGTCATCGATTTTATATGTAGCTTAATGTAACTTTAGACGTATCAGTTGAGTTTGGATCACCGACCAACAGATGGCGCAAGGCGGCCCCTAAACCGCAAAGACTAGGGAAGGAAAAATTCCACGCATGAGGTAGGATCACGGACATTTCAATTTTATTTATCCGTATAGATAAGTAATATATAATTATTTATTTACAATCCCGCTTCGATAATGTACAGTTTGTGAATTACTATTCACGCGCTCTTGACAATGATTAGTAATTAGTTAGGTGCTGCTTGAACTTTGGTCCCCGTTCGCAAACATACGTTTAAAATAATTAACTTGATCACTTGCTAATGAGATGTTAATACATTCCAACAATCCAAGTACCTTTTTTTTTATAATTTAAATGCTACAGGCGTACAAACTGACAAATCCAAAGTGCTCTTACTATCTATATATCATCGTCCCTGGCCTTATCCCATACATTATTGGGGTGGCTGATCACCTGATTTTTATACGAAACGACTGCCATCGGACCTTTGCATCCCCTTTTACGAGGAAAATCTGTGATCTAGGTTAAACCAGTTGTCAGACTATTTAAGGCCTCCGACGGACCTGTAACGTTTGCCAAAGATGATAAATTGGCAATCGGGACCGACGGCTTAACGTGCTCTCCGAGGCACGGAGGGAACTAGGGCGGTCACCCATCAAATTACTGGCTAGGGTTAGGGTTGTTTAACTTCGCTGATCGAATGATTTCAACTGAGCCACGAGCCCCTCGTGTTTTGTTTGTATAATAGTATATTTATCTTACTGTTCAATTATTTAACACTAGCGGACGTCACGCGGTTTCACCCGCGTAGTTCCCGTTCCCGTTGGAGTACGGGGATAAATTAGCCTATGTTACTCGCTGATAGTGTTGCTATCCATTGCTGGTAGAATTTTTCTAATCGGTCTATTAGTTTCGGAGCAAACTACAAATATACTTGCATACAAATCTTTCCTCTTTATAATATTAGTTTCGATAATCAAGTGCCTCTAAAATATATTAAAATATGGCGTTCAATGACTGTTCCAAGTGTCCCTTATGTTTTGTTTCCTATCTCAATAACTTTCTTATTTGTCGAATTTTGATAACAGTTAGAACATTAAACTTGAAATGACCCCGACTGGGAAATTACATCCGATAACACTTCTACATTGTAAGCATAATTTCTGCGTGAGTCGACGGAAATCAATTAATGCGATTGGCTAGATTGAGAGTGAGGTCCTGAGGTAGAAAGATCTTTACATTTTTTTGAATAGAAATGTACATGAACGCTTTACTCATAGAAAATCACTGGATATAAGCCACAGAAACACGTGCAAACCAATAAAAGAAATATTTCCCATTTATATCGCGGCCGGGGGTCAGGATTAGTGCCTGTTGTGAATGATAATAGGCTTGCCCGCTATCGGCGAAATTTAAAGGGTATCTACTAATACATACATACATTGTACTAGTTGTTCCTCGCGAATTCACCCGCGTAGACTTAATTTCATGGGAGGCCCGCAGAACCCATTTAAAAAAATATAAAGTAGCCTTTGTTACTACATGTAATATTAGCTCAGCGTTTCAGAGATTTAGCCTAAACAAACAGACAGATATTTTTTTTTAAATTTGGTTTTTCTATGTCAGTACCGTGTATGCATTTAGTGCAAAGCTATTATTTGGGAATTACAAACACACACCCATACCATCACATCTATATCTATGTGGATTTTTATTTACTGTCCATTTTCCGTCTGGGCCGAATTTAACGGGAATAACGGACTCGATACTAGGAAGTTAGGGTACCGCGCCACAATAATAAAACCATTTAGTCCACTGTAGTTGAAGGGCCTCAGCCAATGATACTAATGTTATGCGCATTTAGGAATCCCCCTTATGACGTGTAATGTGGTTTGTTAAACGAAAAACCACTTTAACAATCACCATATAGAGTTCAATATACACCGTTCATCTACTTTTGCATAAATTATCTATGGCACGCATACTTCCGACACCAATACGGCGCGTACGCTCTTGTTCTAACCATTCTTTATATTCCAGTCACAAATTAAATGTGAGTGTTACATCAAAGAGACAAAGTTGAAAATCGTATAATTGTATCTGCTTGTTTCATGTGATAACTTCCGACACCGATATAACACGACCGCTCTTATTGACATGACGTGTTATTAGATAGATTACACTTTAGACGATCATTTTAGGAACATTTTGTCGTGGAAATATTGCATTTTTGCAAATACATCTCATACCTTTAAACGAGTAATTCTTGTATATATTTGGAATCTGAATCTCAGAAATTGCCCCAAAGACTTCCATGAAATTTTATGTGTAGGGGGTTTCAGGGCCAAAAGATAGATCTCGCTAGGTACAATTTTTGGAAAACATCGTTTTGACCAATTTTTGCAGGCACTGAAAAACTCATACAATATCATTACAACACGACGATAAATTTCGCCGAAAACTGTTAAGTTATGGTAGCTCAAACGCGAGGCTTGCAGCTTTCGGGGCGATAACGAAACTAGAGTACCCCCGGTTCAAGATTGACGTTCACCGGTAAATTTTTTATTTTTTTTCAGCATACATTCTAGAGAAAACGTAATTGAAAGGAAACCGAGCACAGCTCGGTCAACCAGGTTCTATGGACTTATTTATACTGCAAATTAACGGCTAAGTTGTACGACATGACAGCTACTTTACAAGACAATAGAAGGAAAGAGAGTAAGGGAAGAAAGTAAGCATCATGATGATTCTTCTGCAAAGGGATTTAGTGCAAATTTTAGCTTACAATCTGTCTTTATATATATACATTCATAATCTCAAGCCTGTATCACATGGGGGTAGGCAGAGACCACCATTTGCCACGTTCTTAAAAAATAATTCTTTTTTTTTAATATTTTTCAGTTTGACTGTGTGTCTATGTTCCACTGGCAGATAGCTGATGTTACAAGGAGTAACTACAACTGCATACATATGCTCACGCCCGTATTCCCCGAAGGGGTAGGCAGAGGTGTTGCAATCACAACACCCACTTTTCACCGAAGATGATTACGTGCCAACGTGACAGATGGTAAGTCCATCGCCGTCTCAGACTGCTGCATTTATTTAAAAAAACAGCTGTGAAATTTAGTCGACTTGGAGTTTGGGTATCAACTATCCCACGCGAAGAATTTACTATTTGAAGAAGAAATCCTACTTCATTAGCATAGTTCGCGAGGAATTTAACAAGTGAAAGTTGGTTCAACTGGAATCTACCTAACTGTCTCCGTCATTTCGCATTTATAATTTCAACTAGACAGGTATAATATTTATAGTAGAGCCGTGGAGGCCTCGGGGTTTGAGCAGTCGCCTGCTACGCTAGCGACGCAAGTTCGAAAATCCCAGCGGGGCCTGAACCAATGAGTTTTTCTACAAACTTATGTACAGTGATTTCACACCACGTGCTTTTGCGGTGAAGGAAAACATTGTGAGGAAACCTGCACATGTCTGAGAAATAATTCAGAAACGTATATATTGTGCCTGAGACGGCGATAGACTCACCCTCTGTCACGTCGGCGCTTAATCATTTTCGGTGAAAAGTGGGGAATACAGGTGTGAGCATATGCAAGTAGATTACAACCTTTCCGGAAGCATATTGTATTTACAAAGCGTCTTAGTATCCCGAAAAGTGCATCGCCGAACCGGTGGGGTTATCACACGCGACCCCCGCCGGGCGCGACGGTATTCAGGTCGAATCAATAAACGCACTGTCGCAAGTTCGATGGTATCACGTTTTTATATCGTCTGGAATGTTATATTACGTAGAAGTTAGACTTTTTGTTAGTATGTACTACAAATATAGGTACGTACAGTCGACCTGACAGTAAGGGGCTTGGGTTTAAGCCCAATGTAACTATTTAGGGGCAGAGGCAGAGGCTAGTCTTTACAGATAAGTAAAATTGAAGTGTCTGTTTGTAATTCCATAATAACAGCTATTCACTAAATGTCAAAGTCAAAAGTACCTTTATTCGATTAGACTTTTTACAAAGTACTTTCAAATCGTCAGAATGACATAATTATACAGGATTATACATGCTACCGCCAGGTTCGGAAGGTTGCTTTTACTGAGAAAAACCTGGCAAGAAACTCAGTAATTACTCTTTTCAAAAATATTATACAATTTAAAGAATACAAAATAAATAATTTAAAAAACGTAAGCTCATGGACAATGTTCCAATGCACAAATGTCGATAAATATGAACATAACTAAAAATCTAGTACATCTACTTATAAGTAAATGCGTAGCTTGAGATGACATACATGCATGCATACATACATATGCTCACACCTGTATCCCATGGGGGTAGGCAGAGACCACCGTTTGCCACATACTACGATCCTTACATACTAAATGCATATGAAAGTATATATTCAACTGTCGTGGATGTCGCGGGAATTAATGTATGATTTTCAAAATCTACGGGCTGTGGATGTTTGGGAATAAGTCTGCCGGCCTACCTCTTCAAATATTGTTAGAACAAGCATTGAAATTCCAACTATCAACGGAGTTGTTGTTTGCTGTCTTAAGCAAACAAATAAATTTTAACTTTAATTTATCGTAACTTAAAACGCCACTTAACTGTTAGAACGCCAACTAGAGGTCCTTAGAGACCCAATTGACATTTTCAATACATATATATAAAGTCAAAGGTAGATAGTGATCTGTCAACGCACAGCCCAAACCATTGGACGGATCGGGCTGAAATTTGGCATGCAGGTAGATGTTATGACGTAGGCATCCGCTAAGAAAGGATTTTGATCAATTCTACCCCCAAGGGGATAAAATTGGGGATAAAACTTTGTCAATTTTAAACCGATCAGGCTAAGACTTTGCATGCATAAAGCTACTTAGTAATAGCTAATGTTTGTAACTCAGGCTACTAGTTATTAATTATAAAAATATAAGGGTTCCGCTGGCTTCCCATTCAATTAAGTCTACGCGGGTGAAACCGCGGGGCACAGCTAGTTTTCAATAAGTATCGAAACTTTAACGTCTTTAATGGCCGTGTCGTGTTCGGCACGGGGAGTTTTTGTAATTCCCAAGTTATTTATAACACCCCAACAGTTGAGTGTTAAAAGACATTGCCTGTAATTAAATGGGATGTCAAGTGAAGAGGGAAAACAATGGCGCTTAGTTTGGTTGAGATTTTTAGCCGACTTCAAAAAAAGAGGTGATTTTTTTATTTTTTATATTTGTTCGCGGAACACTTCGTCGTTCATCACCGAGTTTGATGATTCTTTCTTCATTCGAAAGGTGATGCTTCCCAAGTAGTCCCAATTTTTGGTTCAGTTCTGATGATGACATCCATCATACATCGAGGGGAACCTTACTGGCGTAAACACCAACTTAAAATTAACACCAACGTAAAACTGACTTTTGCTACCTCTATTAGGGATCCTTGAGCTCATGGGTGAGGTTACGATTTTCCCTAAAAACATGATGGCGGAGGTCAAAATGACAGCTCCTGTAGCTAACACAGCGCCTCAAACTCCCCTTGCACCGGCAACATTACTGCCCGCCGGAAAAAACCCTGCTCTATGGTAACACCATTTACCTGCGATCTTCTTCAAGATGGAGGTATAGTTCCCAGTTCATTGGGAGCTCATTCCATACCATTATGTCTGGCATTCTCGTCATACTTGTGAACAGGTGCTGCTTGTCCGGGGTGGTGATCTCAGGCTACACAATTATATGTGTATAGTGCTTATATTTTTTTATCGACTTTTGTGCATGGGAACGGTGTCCATGGACTTATATATTTTATGATTTATATTGTATTGCTCAAAATTGTAATTTTTTTTTAAAAGAGTCAGTACTGAGTTTCTTGCCAGGATCTTCTCAGTAAAAGCAATCTTGCAATGAATGGGATATGTCCTAGGCGACCTACCATCGAGTCGACGCTTCAAGTACCAAATATATTTCGCCAAGCGATTAACAAACGTATGACACACAACACACAGTCCATCAATCACAGCACCTTAATAACGTTTCGACACCGTTTGTAAACTGAATCCCGTTGTGAATCTATAACTATTACAGCGCCGGACAGGTGCTGACAAAACTGTGTGTCAGTCAATCCCGAAAGCTTGCTATATCTAAATATAACATCGATTTATTTTGTAGATAGCAATCGCTCTTATAAAACGCTATAAAAATAACTGTATATCTACGTCTTCTCAAGGTAAAGGTACCAGAAGCGGTAGAAAGAAGTGTTACAACACCCACTTTTCACCGAAGATGATTAAGTGTCAACGTGACAGATGGTGAGTCTACCACCGTCGAAGCCACATACGGCTTTCAATTTCTTCGCAGGTTTCCTCTCGATGTTTACGCTCACAGTAAAGCTTTGTACTCATGGCATGGATCAGTGAGGGAACTTGTGTCTCTTGCGTGTAAGGCGACTACCGAATACACTCGGTCACAATGGCTTCTTTCATCATCCGTCGAAGTAGTTAAACTATAATGGTTTATATGACACTTTTGTAAAACCATTTGAAACATGGTTTAAGTGCATTAAAAGCATTGTTGCTGGTGCGGTCACGAGTTTTAAGCGCTCATCGAAAATAGTAGGGAGAACTGAAAATGGCTGGCATTCACGACATACTTGTGAACAGGACCTGCTTGTGGGGCCTGGTCATCTCAAGCTACACATTATATATTTAGATACAAGTACAACTACTAGATTTTTAATTATGTTCATTTATAATTAAAATTGTATAATATTTTATTGAAAAGAGTAACTACTGTGTTTCTTGCCAGGTTCTTCTCAAAAAAACCTTTCGAACCTGGCGGTAGCATGTATAATCTTGTGCATTATGTCATTCTTACGATTTGAAAGTGTTTTGTAAAAAGTCTAATCGAATAAAGATATCTTTGACTTTGACTAACTGTGCCTGTAAAGTAACATTATCCTCACGGTGCGCATGTAGATACGATTCAAATGTATGGGAGTGACATATGTCACATGATTGACTTATGTAATTTTTATTAATTTCGTAGGTATAGTTTATCGCTAGACAATGTAACATTATCTTTTAAATTCCCATAAACCGCATGTATTCTCGCTCGCACCTATCAAAACCCAAAAAAATACTACTTCGCATTGAAGGCCAGTGTTCAAAACTCATAGGCCGGTATGCCTCTATATCGGTTAGATTTTCATCTAAAGCCTGTATGTAGGAATGACATAAATGGTCCACGTGACACTTGTCATTCCAACACAATTTGTATCGTCATTGATTACTTTGCCAAGGTCTACTGTATATTATACGTCAATCCAAATACTCGCAGACCAGTCTGTAAAAATATTGATTTGGGGTCAAAGTTCTCCGTCTATAGTACCTTCGGGGCATTCGGGTGAAACCTACAGAATACAATATTTACCTATCTTCAATCCGCAAACACGAGACATAGAAACCATCACAATTTATCAATCATAATATTGTATATGCTATGACATAAGAAAGTCTAGAGTTTTGAGCCGTGATGGCAATGGGCTTTGAGCAGGGTTCGAATCCCAGCGGAGCCTGTACCAATGAATTTAAAAATAAAATCTTATATACAATTATTTCAGACCACTGTTGCTTTACGGTGAAGGAAAACATCGTCCGGAAACCTGCATTGCTGAATTAGGAAGTAATTCAAAACTGTATGTATAATGCCTGAGCCGGCGATGGCACTCACCATCTGTCGCGATGGCACTTAATCATATTCGGTGAATGTGGGTGTTTTTTTATGTTACACAAACAGATTGAGATCAGAAATGACAAACAAGAAGACGAATCAGGTATAACTAGATAACATCCAGATTATAACACCTCTGCCTACCCCTTCTGGGAATACAGGCGTGAGCACAACACTCTCATCCCACATATTGATTGTAATAATAGATGTCAGCTTAGGCAACTCACGGGAGTACTAACAGGTCATTATGGGACAAAAGAACATCTTCAAGAGCCGTGGTGGCCTCGGGGTTAGAGCAGTCGCCTGCTACGCAAGCGCCGCAAGTTCGAATCCCAGCGGGGCCTATACCAATGAGTTTTTCTAAAAAGCTTATGTACAGTGATTTCACACCACGTGCTTTACGGTGAAGGAAAACATCGCGAGGAAACTTGCATACTTCTGAGAAGTAATTCAAAGACGTATGTATAGTGCCTGAGACGGCGATAGACTCGCCATCAATTCACTTAATCAAATTCGGTCAAAAGTGGGTGTTGTGATAACAACACCTGTGACTACCCCTTCGGGGAATACAGGCGTGAGCATATGTATGTATGTAAGAACATCTTCATAAGATGAACTTATCTAACGTTGTGGTGTGTAGGTACTGTCAATCAGAAGCCGAAGCCATGAGTCACCTAATATGCAATTGCGACGCACTGGCCAGATGGCGAATGGACCTACTGGGTAAGGCGTATTCGAAACCAGAGGACTACAAGCTCTTCCCCATGGGCAAGATCTGCCGGCTTGTTCAGGGAGTATTTGAGGAGTCAGGTACGAAGAGCAAGAGGGCAAGGGCGGCACAAAAGATACCAAGGGTCGACGTGCTTCCGGGCAACGGGATCCAAAACAAGATAAGATAATTGTTCCTTGCAAGTTTATTTATACTAATCACATGTCATCTCAAAACACTGACCCATGAAAGAGTCATCATCTCCCTGGCCTTATCCCATACATTGTTGGGGTCGGCACTTGATTTAACCCGATGTGGCTGATCACCTGATTTTTATACGAAGCCACTGCCATCTGACCTTCGCGACCCCTTTAACGAGGAAAATCTGTTATCTGGGTTAAACCAGGTGTCAGACTATTTTAGGCCTCCGGCTGACCTGTAACGATTGCCAAAGATGATAAATTGGCAACCGGGACCGGCGGCTTAACGTGCTCTCCGAGGTACGGAGGGAACTCGGCCGGTCACCCATCCAATTACTGCCTAGGGTTAGGGTTACTTAACTTCGCTGATCGAATGATATGCGCAATAGCAACTGTGCCACGAGCTCCTCAATGAAAACCATGAAAGAGTCTGATGAAAAAATATATATGGCCTTACCTCAAACTGTGCACTGAAAGTCTTGAACACACCCTCCCAGAGGCTGCCTGACTGCGTGAGGACCTGGACAATGTCCCCGACGTGTGACGTCGCCGCGTGCATGAAGTGGGCGTTGTTATACACGCCCTCGGCCACCACGCGGCCTCGTGGTGACCTGAAAACAATCAAACACTAAAAAACATACACTGCATTCCCCAAAGGGGTAGGCAGAGGTGTTGCAATAACAACACCCACTCTTCACCGAAGATGATTAAGCACCAACGTGATGAGAGTGTTGTGCTCACGCCTGTATTCCCAGAAGGGGTAGGCAGAGGTGTTATAATCTGGATTGTTATCTAGTTATACCTGATTCGTCTTCTTGTTTGTCATTTCTGATCTCAATCTGTTTGTGTAACGTAAATAAATAACACCCACATTCACTGAAGATGATTAAGCACCAACGTTACAGATGGACAGTCCATAGCCGTCTCAGGCACTATACATACGTCTCTGAATTACTTATCAGACATATGCAGGTTTCCTCGCGATGTTTTCCTTCACAATAAAGCACATGGTGTGAAATCACTGTACACTGGGACTGTGCTCCTGGGATTCGAGCTAGCGGCGCTGGTGTAGCAGGCGACTGCTCAAATCCCAAGGCCAACACAACTCTACCCAATCAAAAACTTATTGGAACACTAGTAGCAGCGTTTATTCACTCGCTACATAGATGGCGCTACTCGCGTAAAATTGCAAAGTTTGGATACAAACACAAGAGAACCTAAATCGCGCAATAAGAGTTATCGAGCGCGAAGTTTCTGACTAGAACAGTTGGAGCCGGTGTTCCCCAGACATGAAACCCGCCTGGCTGGAAGATCTTCCCTTTGCTGGGGATGATCATCCGCTCTCCTCACACACTCATCGAACTTTATTTAGTAGAACTCCAAATCATTTCTGAATCAATTTTCTCGTTTGCACATCAACAAATCTGATAAAGAATTATTTAAAATATTCTTTTGTTCAGTATCATACACACTCAATTTAATGCTAAACATTAAATTGGAATTTCAAAAACTTTAAAAGAAAAGACAGAAAACAAAGTGACATGGGTGGATTTCCACCTATTACGCGAGTAATTTATATCTTAATATATATAAATCTCGTGTCACAATGTTTGTCCTCAATGGACTCCTAAACCACTTAACCGATTATAATAAAATTCGCACACCATGTGCAGTTCGATCCAACTTGAGAGATAGGATAGTTTAAATCTCAAATTATAGTCGCAAAGACTATATTTCATCCCATTACTCCCACGGGAACGGGAACTACGCGGGTGAAACCGCGGGACGTCCGCTAGTAGTTATTTATATACCATTAAAATTAAATGCTTAAGAATATAAAAACCTCTGCTTATCGTGAACCAAATGACATAACAGGATAGATAACATAAACTCAAACGGTATTGTACGCGGTAGGAACCTACTGTAATTTGCAATTCAAATGTTATGTCTTCTGGGATGTTACAGACGTCTCCGTGAGCAGGAAATGCAGTGTGGCCTTGGAAATTTTATTGTTCACTCAATGTCACATTCGTAATAGGACCATGAAGGTCTCAAATAAAGTTCTTATTCGTGTGCACTTTGTAAAACTGAAAATTCTAAGTTAAAAGTGCGCGCCACTTCACAGCGGTTTAGAAACTACCATTAATACATACATAAATATGTTCACGCCTGTATTCTCCGAAGGGGTAGGCAGAGGTGTTGTAATAACAACACCCACGTTTGATGATTAAGTGCCAACGTGACAGGTGGGTCTATCGCCGTCTCAGACACTATACATACGTCTTTGAATTGCTTCTCAGAAATATAGAGGTTTCCTCACGATGTTGTAAAGCGAATGGTGTGAAAATCACTGTACACAAGTTCTATAGAAAAACTCATTGGTACAGGCCCCGCTGGGATTCGAACCAGGCGACTGCTCTAAACCGGCTCTTAATGAGATAAGGACAAAATTCTTAGTTTAGACGCGCATATGGTCCATGTTCCGTCAGTGGTCACTGCAGCCTATCAACATTATCGAATACTACTTGAACACCATTCTGTACCGGAGGGGTAGGCTGAGGTGTACTTATAGTACAACCACATTGCACCAGTTATTTATATGTCCCATTGAAAAGGAGTCGAGCCTATTGTCAATAACAGGGCACTATTCTAGATTCTGACACTTTACCCAACCCGGGTATCAAACTTAGAACTTCGACCAATTTACCAATAAGACAGTTGACCGCGGAGGTTTACAATACCTTCGTGATTAACACAACACCCACATTTCACCAAAACTAAGTACCAATTCCTCTCGGGCATCTTGAACAAAGATTTTAGTATGGGATGGGGCTAATGAATTTTGCAGACAGGTTAATAATCTCATTAAACTGTGTTAAGGTCATCTAAACAGAAATGGTGTCATGCTCAAACATACTCTAAGCGGTAGAATATAAGGTGCAATGTTTGGTTGTACACAGATTTGATACATAAAATGAGTGTGAAAGTCACTGTTTGTCTGCTTATTACCCTACTAGCTTCTGTCCAAGTCTGCCTACCATATGTAAGGTACATGTCCACCTTGAAAGTCTAGGTAAAATATTAAAGAATTTGGAGATTTGTATTAATTATGCAAGCACTGAACCAATTATGCATTAGAACACAATATACCAGTAACTGTTGTAACACTTATACAAAGAAAGAGCTGTAGATAGAAAGTTCTTATGAATGATTTGATGAATTAATTAAATCATGTAATTAAGAGAATATATTATCTGTTACTATGAAGTTTAGAAAATTCCGATTAATTATGATACTGTAGATATTTGTCAAAATACTTTTAAATTTTTCAAAGTTCAATTTCAATTTCAATTTCAATTTATTGCTTTAAAACACATTCTTAATTTAGCACTTACAGGTAGTGAACGGTAACACTATATATTAACAATATGGACCCTGTTGGGCACAGCAATTTTTTGTTCAAAATGTAAGTGTAAGATCTGTCTTACCAAATCATTTTGGCCACCAGTGATGGCACAAGGTTGAAGACATGGGTGCATGGTGAAGATGAGCAAGCCACTGGATGAGACGGGAAAATTATAATGGAGGCCAAATGATATAGCACAGACGGCCGGTAAACTATGGTAGAGACCAACTCGGAGTCAAGAGCAGTGGAGTAACAGGGGAGGCTTATACCCAGCAGGGTGCATGTGAGATATATTCAACAGATGCAGCAGTATCATGGTTATTTGATGGCTCAAAATGTTGGTTGGGTGTCAAATTTTTATAAGCTACCAGAAAATGAGAAATAGAGAAGCATGGAGGATTCTCATCACCAATATTTATTCTCACAAAATGTATAAAAGCTATGAAAGTTTAAATGTTTTGTCCTCTGTCCGGCTAATCTCTGAAACAGCTGGACCAATTCAAACATGGCTTTCACAGGCCGATAGCTGACAATACAAGAATTTAAGGACTTTATTTGTGCGAAATAAAGTCTGCATGGTTTAAGCCATGTGGCACAGAAAAGACCAAATGAATTCAAACACTAGCATAGCACAACTGTTACCTGGCAACAGTAAGGATCAAATTTTTCCATACTAATACAAATATGTTATACATACATACTCTCAAGCCTGTATCCCATGGAGGTAGGCAGAGACAACTGTTCATACTTCTTTCACTTATGCATCTCTTCATGTACATCCTTCAGCTATGAGAATTGCTAAAAATTTACAATCTAGACATCTATACAGCTAAATATAATTGAAGTCTGTAAATTCTTCTATTTAAAAAAAAACTTGAGGGTTCTGCAGGACATCCATGAAATGAACTCTATGCGGGTTATACTGGGGAGCAGAGATGGTAGGATGTAAGTACTCTGAATACTACTTTGAATTATCATACCATGAGAAAAAGCTCCTACAATCCAAATAGTACACCATTTACATATCACACAATTAAGAAACACTGAATTACAGTTTATGATACTATTATTTCTCTAGTTATTAAATTGTCTATTGTTCAAATGATTGCACCATTGAGTCATATCAACAGACAAAACAACAATAAAACTAGAAAGGTGCAAGTGTGCACATGACTTTTACTTTTCGATAGCAATCCATCAAGATTTTATCCATAGATATAAATAATGATGATGTAAGAACTGACCAAATTATCTTATGGTGGTTACCTTTACAGAGACCGCATGTCAATTAAATAAAGGAAAGCATTCTAATTAAGAACTTTTTGGACATTTGCCAGCCATTATCTCAGGAGTCAAGCGTCCAGCCAGCAAGAGTGAACCGTGAAACATGTTAAACTTACTTCCTGCTGGCTCCACTGGCTAACTGAGCCACCGGGGACACTAGATCACTTTTTGTACCATCACTATAGTTATTAGATGCAAAGTATATGTAATAGGCGCAGAGATATGCGTGAGTGCAGCCCGCGGGCACTGCACGGGATCAGCTGTTCGCGCACGGCTATATTAATCGTCACGAGTACGCAGCAAAAGTAGGACAAGCATTATTGCCCACCCTGCCCGCAGCGACGCGCCGCGCCGCACACGCCGTCTCACTCAAAACACTGCCCAATCACGAAAACCTAACAGATTGTTTACACTCACTACGTGATCACCTCACCACGTTTCATCAACCCCAAAAACTGTCAACGTGACAACGAAAAATTCGCAATACATGATACACTAGGGCGAATAACAAAGACATGTCATCCCAATGCTGAAAGTCGGTGGCGATAGTTACCTCGGCGGTCCTTGGCGATTTTTCCGTTTGTTATTCATATCCCCTTCGCCCGACTGCCCCGGCGGGTAGGCACCTTCTCGTCTGCGCGTAGGGACCGGAATTTTGGCAAATTATCCCTTCTTTCTTTTACAACACAGTCCTTTCAACTTTCGCGGATGCACAAAACTGCAGTTGATATTAGGAGTTAGCACTCGAAATGCGACAACAAGGATGCATCGATTCCACTAAAGTTATATGACATTTGCCAACAAATATAAATTTAAATATATTTGAGTACAAAATCCCAGTTCGATTATTCTCGGGAATTATTCCCGGAAAATAAACGGGTTGGCAATTTCTCGTGCCTGCAATCAGCGCAGGAATACAACATGGCGCTGTGACGTATTCAATAAGCGAATTGCAAAATTGCAAATCCGCTTCTAATTGCAATAAATTCACTGTGCACCTTTCACTAAATATAAAAGATCATTTGTAGGTAAGTATTTGAATAAATATCGAAATTTAATAAATAGAAATGGCTAATAGGGTCAGCGTTTGACCGACTTCCCACTTTAGAACTTTCAATATGGCGTAAATTATTTGACTTATAGTGTTGCCAATTCCAATTATTTACTTAAAAAAATAAAAAGGCATTCTCTTTCTTACACGTACTTTACATCGCATGCTTGTTATTTGCATGAGTATTTTGTATATAAATAATGCATGCTCAATGATAATGTGACAAAATTATATCTTTTTTGTTCAGCATATATGAGTTTTTTTGAAAAGCACACAAAAAAAATTAACTTGAAGTATTTATATTTACCATAAACAAAATATCTATGCGAAGGTATGTTCTTAAATATATTTTGGCTGAATTAGAGGGATATAACAATAAAATAAATTTTAAAGAATCATACCAGAAACTTTGTTAGTAAATGAAATATAAGTATTAGTTGCCATAAAGTTTCAAATTAATGTGCATCAGTCGAACTGTACGGCATGGCATGTCATTCAACCCGCGAAGCAAGGTTGCAACATAACAAAACAAATTCAACTACTTAGCGCACGCGCGCCAAATTTCATTGCTATCGATAAGCTGCGGCATGTTTTATTTTATTGATCGTTGTGGGTGAGTGTGGTGCAGTAGGTCACTGGCTTGAATGACACCAAAAATGAGTTTTAAAAACGGGACCAACATGTCCCAGCGTGAGAAATTTGAGTTCATTAACTCCGAAGTCCGTTCATTCTATGAATATTGTAAGGAAGCAGGGATAACTGATGAGGAGATGGATATAATATGTCGCCCATTGACGAGTGCTGTGAGGAAGGCTTCTATCAAGCGATGGACGAGGGTGTTCATGTTCCTCATTATGGTCCTGGCGATTGGCTACACTGTGAGCCAGACAGATACATTCCAATGGCACGCATCGGCTGTGGCGAGAGTGGTGTTGATCAAACTGCTCCCTATTTGGGACTGGACCCCGCTGTACTACAATAAATGTCTGATTGAGAGATCCCAGACTCAGACTCTGGATACCAGCTTCGTGTCTCCGACTGATTGTGTGACCTGCGAAGCAGTCAGTAAGTAAACATTTTATTGTATCGCTTTTATATTAGTGTAATTTCGCATTTAAATGTTACTATGTAATTTAGAAACAATAAAAACTGATAAATAATCAAAACGTCGTAGAATACCCATTCGATTCATTAACTACTGTCATTATATTTATTCCTACCTGCCTGTGGATATAAAAACCACTCTCTTAAAAGTTCAATCCATAATACGTAAGTATACTTAACATTTTAGTTATATAAATAAATTATCAGACCTTAATAACGACGACACCGTTGGTCTAGTGCCTAATACACCTGAATGCTACACGGAGTCGCGGATTCGATTCCCGCGTTAGGCCAAACATTTTATGTAATGAGTATTTGCCATGCGCCTGGGTGTTTAGTATATATTAAAAAAAAGTATATACAAATATTACTTACGTAACGTGAGCCTGTGGACAAAGTAACAGTATCCTCACGCTTCGCTAGTAGAAACGATACAAAATGTACGGGAATGACATATGTCACGTGACTGATTTATGTCATTTTAATATATTTTTTATCGCGCGAGAGAACGTTAATTTTTCTAGACCTACTGGTACACTTAGTACAAGCTTTGCTTAGTTCGGAATCTGATGGTGCTGAGCATCCACGCATTATTTATAAACCCAAGACTAGGTATTTTACCTTTATAGAACTAAATAAAGTTCCTCGTCCTTAATGTCATCATTAATGTTCCAGAGAACATCGCCCGCGTATCAGACGTGAGTTACAACGAGGTCTTCAACCACCACTTGCTTCGAGGAGCTCCGGTCATCGTCGTAGACGCGTATTACGACTGGTCTGTCTCTCGGTCAGAACTGAACCTCACCAGCTTAATCAGTGACGATGATCGCCTCAGAGACTCCGTACCGTGCCGAACCCTTACCAACATCCGTATTGGTCGACAGCCTATGGATTTGGAGGAGATTTTTTCCAGGATCATGAATTCTGATATCCCCCATTGGTTCGTCCATTTCCAGAACTGCGACATTCGCGCTGTAAAATCATTTCGGGTTCTCGCACCCAGGCCTTATTTCTTGTCCCCCCATATACCCCCCTCTCATTTTAACTGGCTGTTACTGTCCAAGAATTATGACACTCATAGATACAAGTACTTGGAGCTTGATGTAGGGTTGATCATAATGTCTCAGTTAAAAGGACAGACACTTGTAAAGCTGAAGCCTCGATCACCCTGCGAAGAAGACTGCTACACCCTCAGCTTCGAATTAGGTGAAGGGGAAACATTAGTCTTGGGTAATTCCTTATGGGAGCTCGAATACTTACCGGGAAAAGGTGATAATATCGCCATGTTAACGGAAACTGATTGGGTTGAATTATAATGCTGAATGTTTAAGCAAATCTAATAAATATATAATAAGAAATCGGCGGCTAAAGTTATATCATAGTTAATCTCATGCAAGTTATAAATTAATATTAATCATGTAATTAGTTTCTTGCGTAAAATAAAGACAAGAAAATGTAGATAATTACTAGCTGTTTCCCGTGGTTTCACCCGTGTAGACTTAATAACCATAAAAAAAGTAGCCTAGGTTACTCCTTGTAACATCAGCTATCTGCCAATGAAAATCCCGTTAAATATGGTCCAGACGTTTCAGAGATTACCCGGACTCAGAATAAATTATAGACATTTCAGTGATAAACTGTTAATAATACAGTCAGACACTTCAATTTACGTTTGCCAATAATATTCCTAACGACTAAAATACGAGAATGATTTTCCACAAACGGGTAAAATATTATTTTTGTAGGTAGCCCACAAAAACACCTGCAGAATATGGTATATCTAGTAGCTACGTCACAGCACAGTCACAGTTTAAATATATGATTACTGTTTTTATTTCAACTGTGGCACAGACCTAGAGTACGTACCTAAATAAATACCACCAATACACAAACATTAATAACATCCGCTTTTTCCACAAACAAGTTTATTGAGAAAAATCCTACGAGATTTTTTTTATTACCAATGGGCAAAAAAAGTTATTAGGAAATGAGTACTATCAAAATCCAGAGTCTTTCCCAAACAGAGCACAGACTGAATATAATACACATATCAACATCTAAAACTATAAAACTTGTCAAAATCTTAAATATCGCACATTGTATGTTTGCACGAAGCCTAGAATAAAAAAAATGATTGTGAATTACGTACCTCAGTATTATTAAATATATTGTAATGTGAAGCAAATTTTGGTGTATTTTATTTCCAACATACCTCACAACTTTAAAAGTGTAGGGGCCTTACCACGAACTCTTTTGACACGATACAAAAAAAGAATACGTAGTAATGAAACGAGAAGTCATGTGTCCGATTTTTTAGTTTAGTGTGGAACTTTGTCCATAATCTTGCGTTTCTTAAATTATTTTGAAAAGAGTAATTACTGAGTTTCTTGCCAGGTTCTTCTCAGTAAAAGCAACCTTCCGAACCTGGCGGTAGCATGTATAATCCTGTATAATTATGTCATTCTGACGATTTGAAAGTACTTTGTAAAAAGTATAATCGAATAAAGATATTTTTGACTTTGACTTTCGCCTATTTCTCAGGTCCAGATGACTCCAGTCCCATATTTTTTTCCTTTATTCACACACTTGGTTGATCTACCAGGTACTTCAGCATAATCATTTCATTTCGAACATTTGAAAGTAGTTACATAAAAGTCTATATATTTTGAGTTTTTCTTTCCGTCATTACTACGCTTACCATAAAGCGTAGAATTTCGGTGTAATTTTTTTTTCTTTGACACTTTTTGCGCCAAAATCCATTCGTTAGTGTCTTTCCAAATAATTACATTACTGACTGAACTTTACAAGTTTTTAATGGATTGTGTAATTATTTTATGAACACCATTTTCGCACTGTTCGAGTATTTACGACAAATACGGACAATTATACCCTATTTTAAATCTACACAGAATATTGTCTAGCGAATTTATTAAGCAGAGGTCAGTCACAGAAAATTGAAACACAAATGAGTAATACTTTATTTTAATTATGGCAACACTAATTCATTCGCTCTTCAACTTGGCTTCGGCGCTCGCCTTCCGCCAGGAGACCAAGTTTCTCAACGACAGCACCACCGGAAACATTATGGGCACGAATAACGGGATGTAGATGGCGTACCTGGCAAGGAAACGGAAATCATCTTAATTTTTATTGCATACTAGTTGACTCGGTGAACTTCGAACACATTTTTCTTTACATATTATTAGCGGGGCCTGTAACAATGAGTTTTTCTAAAAAACTTATGTGCAGTTATTTCACACCACGTGCTTTACGGCGAAGGAAAACATCGTGAGGAAACCTGTATATGTCTGAGAAGGAATTCAAAGACGTATGTATAGTGCCTGAGACGGCGATGGACTCACCCTCTGTCACGATGGCACTTGACTATATTCGGTGAAATGTGGGTGTTGTTACAACACCTCTGCTTACCCCTTCGGGGACCCTTCTGGGATGGCGTGAGCATATTTATTTTAGTTTACTTATATCACAAGCGGACCTCACGCGGTTTTACCCGCGTAGTTCCCGTTCCCGGGGGAGTACGGGAATAAAATAAAGTCTATGTTACTCGCTGATGATGTAGCTATCCAATGGTGAAAGACTTTTTGAAATCGGTCCAGTAGTTTTTGAGCCAATTCATTACAACCAAACAAACAAAGTTTTCCTCTTTATAATATTAGTATAGATTAAACTTTTTACTGTTTAAACCTTCCCTGAACTTTCATAAATGTACCAAAATGAAAAATTACCCCAATCGGTCTCACGAACAGCAATTAATCTAATATATAAAATTTCCATATCACAATATTAGTTACCATACTCCTCCGAAACAGCTGGACCGATTTGTATGAAGTTTTGTGTGCAGATCGGGTAGGTTTGAGAATCGGCCAACATCTATTTTTCATACCCCTAAATGATAAGGGTGACCACCCCAAGAAAATAGATGGCAATACAACGTTTGCCGGGCACAGCTAGTATTTATATATATGGAAGATCACAATAACTTTTTTGACCATTCAGTTGAAATATTAAATGACCCTTACTTCTGGTCATCAGGGAAGTAGAGCAGTGCCAAGAGGCTGGGGTCCATGAAGGCGTGGTGCGCCTCGCGGCTGGCGGAGCGCGCGGAGCCCTGGGCCTCTGCTAGCGCCCCCCGAGACAAGGCCCGCCGGCTCTGCTCTATGCTCTCCACTGCCGAGTTGATCGCCGCACCCACTTCATCGTTGATCACTATATTTGAGATTTCACCTGAAATAGAAAGGTTTTGTATCGATATCATATTCGATTCGACTATAAATATCTTTCAATAGTATAAAGTACCTAGTATAGAGAGCCGTGGTGGCCTTGAGGTTTGAGCAGTTGCCTGCTACGCAAGCGACGCAAGTTCGAATCCCAGCGGGGTCTGTACCAATGAGATTTTCTAAAAAAAAACTTATGTACAGTGATTTCACACCACGTGCTTTACGGTGAAGGAAAACATCGTGAAGAAACCTGCATATTTCTGAGAAGTAATTCAATGACGTATGTAAAGTGTATGAGACGGCGATGGACTCACCATCTGTCACGTTGGCACTTAATCATCTTCGGTGAAAAGTGGGTGTTGTGATTACAACACCTCTGCCTACCCCTTCGGGGAATACAGGCGTGAGCATATGTATGTATGTATAAAGTACCTAGTTGACCGAGCTGTGCTCTGTTTCGTTTTAACGCATAAATTTAACTTTATCCACAACAGAAATAACTTGATGTTTTCTCATGATGTAAGCAAATTAAAAGAAAACATCGGTCATGGGTAATTTGGGTCCGAACAGGGGTATAGTCTAATTTCGATATCATCCGACAGGCTGGTAGCGTCTGAGCTATCATAACTTGACAGATGTCGACAAAATTTACCTTCGTATTGTAGAGATATTATGGGAGTTTTTTAAACGATGTTTTCTAAAGATGAAACCTGGCTAGATCAATTTTTTGCCCCTGAAACCCCTTACATACAAAATTTCAATTGAAAATTGGGGCCGTTTCCGTGATTCAGAGTATATATATATATATTTATACTCGTACGGAATTTCTCGCCATTTCCATACGAAAAAGTTTTGCCTGATTGAAGGCATCATTCTTCTATCCTTCGTTACGGATCTTGATACAGTTCACAAACATTCATATATGAGTTAAACTCCCATGGGCTTATAGCTAAAAGAAGGAGCTCGTGGCACAGTTGATTATTTGATCAGTGAAGTTAAGCAACCCTAATCCTAACCTGTAATTGGATGGGTGACCGCCCGAGTTCTCTCCGTGCCTCGGAGAGCACGTTAAGCCGTCGGTCCCGGTTGCCAATTTATCATCTTTGGCAATCGTTACAGGTCAGTCGGAGGCCTAAAATAGTCTGACAACTGGTTTAACCCAGATCATAGATTTTTCTCGTAAAAGGAATTGCGAAGGTCAGATAGCAGTCGCTTCGTATAAAAATCAGGTGATCAGCCACATCGGGTTGAATCAAGTGCCGACCCCAACAATGTATGGGATAAGGCCAGGGATATGAGATGATGATGAGTTTATAGCTACAAAATCCTTATTAAATTAAGACGCCGTGGTGGCCGTGGGGTTTGAGTAGTAGCCTGCTACGCAATCGAAACAAGTTCGAATCCCAATGGGACCTATTCCAATAAGTTTTTCTAAAAACTTATTTGCAGTGCAGTCACACCACGTGTTGGTGAAGGAAAACATCGTGAGTAAACCTGCATATGTCTGAAAAGTAATTCACCATCTGTCATGTTGGCATTAAATCATCTTCGGTGAAAAGTGGGTGTTGTTATTACAACACTTCTGCCTACCAATCCAGGGTTATTTTGGAATTACAAACAGACACTTCGATTTTATTTATCTGTATAGATATAGATGTATAGATGAGAGAGTATCCTTGTGTAAGCTTTGAATATTCTGAGCTTTAAATGAATGTCTTGTATTTTACCTAATAATTTTGCGAGTGAGTGCAGAGTCCTCTCGGCGGAGGTGAGTTGCTCCAGGGTCCTGATGCGGAGCAGGGAGTCCACTTCCCACCGACGAGGGGTTACTGACCGCAGAGGTTCCAACACCGCTGATTCTATTGGTTTCTGTTGGGATTATAACTTTATTTCATCGAACATCATTGCGTTTTGAGCGCTAGCCTTAATAAATATACATACGATTGTATCCCATGGGGGTAGGCAGAGACCACCGTTTGCCACATGCTACGATCCTTACATACTTCTTTCGCTTCATCAACATTCATGCATCTCTTCATACACTTCCTCCGGTTACGAGTGCTCCGAATTTGACCTTTCTGAAAAATACTATTAATTTGCTAATAGTAGTTCTTCCTTGGACGCCCTCTATCGACACTTCAGCTCACATTCGCTCTATAAATTTCTTTCGTTAATCGCCTTTCACTCATCCTTTCGATATGTCCAAACCATCTCAACATATTCTTTCAATTCTGGTCACCACATCATTCTTCAACTTGCAACTGTCTCTTATCACACAATTTTTGATTCGATCTACAATGGTGACCCCACACATCTTCGTGCTCATTTCCACTGCTTTCACTCTACTTTCATGTTTCTTCTGCCAAACCCAACATTCACATCCATGAGTGGCCAGTCAGTAACAAGAAAAATTGCGCCAGGCCGTTCATAGTGCTAGTACCCAGCCTTGAAAGCGTAAATATTTTGGGACTTGCACAGAGTAATAATACATGAGCAGTTATCTGATCATCTCAAGCTACATAATTATACGTTGTACCTACATCATCATCACCCTGGCCTTATCCCATACATTGTTGGGGTCAGCACTTGATTCAACCCGATGTGGCTGATCACCAGATTTTTAGACAAAGCGACTGCCATCTGACCTTCGCAACCCCTTTAACGAGGAAAATCTGTGATCTGGGTTAAACCAGTTGTCAGACTATTTTAGGCCTCCGACTGACCTGTAACGATTGCCAAAGATGATAAATTGTCATCTTTGGCAATCGTTACAGGTCAGGCTTAACGTATTCTCCGAGGCACGGAGTGAACTCGGGCGGTCACCCATCCAATTACTGGCTAGGGTTCTTCTTCTTAGTCGTAACCTCATGACTGAGGGACGTGACCATGGTGCGACGTCTGCATTATTAACATTGCTTTCCAAGCCTCTCTATTTTGTGCCATCTGGATGGTTAGGGTTAGGGTTACTTAACTTCGCTGATCGAATGATATGCGCAGTAACACTGGAACGTTCTCTTTGGGTTAACGTATATTTTTATTTATTATTTACATTGTATTACTCAAACTTGTAAAATAACTTTTTTACAAGAGTAATTACTGAGTTTCTTGCCAGGTTCTTCTCAGTAAAAGCAACTTTCCGAACCTGGCGCTAGTATGTATAATCCAGTGAAATCGTGTCGTTCTGACGATTTGAAAGTACTTTGTTAAGTCTAATAAAATAAAGATACTTTGAATTTGAATTTGAATATCCTCACTGTTTTCGCTAACGGAACCTGTACATACCAGGGCGAGCCTATTGCCATCTGGCCGTCATCCAGACCCTTAGCTGTTTAGCTGTTAGCATTTTAGCTGTCCCGGGCATCGAACCCATGACCTTGCTTGCGACCACTACACCAAACAGGCAGTCACATTAAATAAACAAGAGGAAAACCTTAAGAAACCAAAACATAAAAAAAAACTTTAAGGCCAATAAAAAAAATTGAGTAACAATTCAATATTTACCGTGTCATGTATAGCGAGTAGAGGTCTCAGTTGTGCGAGGAATGCCCCCATGGCCCCCCGCGGGCCCAGCTGCCACACGGGCCTCTCGGACCGACACACGGCCGCGGGGGGGTTGGCGAACACCACCCCGCCCCACTTGGGGGACATGAAGGCTTGCACCGATGATTGTATTGGTCTGTCTGGTGAAGGTATTGGCAGAATTAATTTAAAAAATATATCAAGCTTCCTAATAGCACTCATGATTTTTTTTAAAATTATCTACTACTATATACTTTCCCCGTACGTGTATGGTCGACATGTGCGTGACGTCACAAGACTCCATTTGGTAAGCAGAGGTGTTGTAACAACAACACCCACATATCACCGAATATGATTAAGTGCCAACGTGACAAGAGGGTGAGTCCATCGCCGTCTCAGACACTATACATACGTCTTTGAAATCCTCACGATGTTTTCCTTCACCGTAAAGCACGTGGTGTAAAATCACTTATGTTTTTTAAAACTCATTGTTACAGTCCCAGCTGGGATTCGAACTTGCATCGCTTGCGTAGCGGGCGAGTGCTCAAACCCCAAAGCCACCACGGCTCTGATGGTGATCGGGCTAATGTAATACTAAACGGCTGGACCATATTAGCGAGACTTTCACTGGCTGATAGCTAATATTACAAGGAGTAACATGAAATAGCTCTATGCGGGTGAAACCGAACAGGTAGTTGAGAATAAATAAAAATTGTATGTATACAGGGTCGGGGAAAATAGGACAGCTGTTAAAATATGTGATAGGGAGGAATTTTAGGAAGCAAATAAAATTATCACAAAAATATCCTCTTCCATTTTGGAGTAATTGTCGTTAAAAGATGACCATATCAAGACCTTATTTTCGCATTAAAATCAGCGGTAACGTAGAGTTATTCACGTGAAATCTAACTACGTTTTTATTTTTTCTCTCCCACTAATAGTTTCTGAAATAATAACATAGAAACATTTTTCGAAACCATTAACCTTCTTCTTAATTGAACAAGTTCAATGACCCCGTACGTAATGTAGGTAAACGCGGCCGCGCGTTCATTCAATCGCTTAAGGCCGCCAGCTCTTCGGCCCTTAGCAACCATAGCCTATAACTACGTTATCGTTGGAGCTAGATATTTTACGACTTCAACATAGTGATATATTCATAAAACCCTACAACTTCTAGAAGACAACTGTTCCTTTTTCTCCGATACCTTGTCTATATATAAAGTAGTATATATAGTCACCATAATCATCGTAGATGTGCAAGGGTGCCCGGTCGCATGGTACGAGGTAGAGTACCAGGTTGACGGTAGGCAGCCGCGACACGTGCGTGGCCGCACGACCCTCCAGGCGGGTCAGCAGCGGGTGCAGCTTGTCGCGCCTCACTGCCCACTGCCTACCCCACTCACTGCTGTCCTTCACCTACCAACGTGTATCAGATCAGACTTCTTCAGTCATCCAGTCGAAGAAACAAAACAGACACAATTGTTTTTATGTATATACCGTAACAGGAGCGTGAATGAGAAGCCCGTGGCACGGTTGCTATTGTGCATATCATTCGATCAGTGAAGTTAAGCAACTCCAACCCTAGCCAGTAGGTGCCCTCCATGACTAGAGCACGTTGAACTGACGGTCCCGGTTGCCCTTCATTTAAATTTTTGCAGGATGAGGCAGACCTCGGGGTTTGAGCAATTGCCTGCTACGCAAGCGACGCAAGTTCAAATCCCAGCGGGGCCTCTATTAATAAGTTTCACTAAAAACTTACGTACAATGATTTCACTCCACGTGCTTTACGGTGAAGGAAAACATCGTGAGGAAACCTGCATATTTCTGAGAAGTAATTCAAAGACGAGGCAGAGGCAGTGGTGTTGCAATCACACCACCCACTTTTCACCGAAGATGATTAAGTGCCAACGTGACAGATGGTGAGTCCATCGCCGTCTCAGCCACTATACGTCATTGAATTACTTCTCAGAAATATGCAGGTTTCCTCACGATGTTTTCCTTCACTTTTTGAGTATTATGTATTTACTTATAACGGCCACTGAAGGTTACCTCCTTAGCTTGGAAGTCGTAATCAAGCAGATACAGCCACTGGGAGTTCAGGGTGAAGTTATGAAATCCTGACAACTCATCCACAAACGTTCCGATGTAATCTGAAACATTATATATTAGATTATTAATTGCATAGCGGATATCTAATGATTTCTAAAAAAAATGTGACCTGGGTCACTTCCTTGTAACATCAACAGCCTGCCAGTGAAAGTCCCGTTAAAATAGGTCCTCCACCCAATAGCCAGGGTCTAAGAATATGGCTATGGTATCCCCTGCCTGTCGTAAGAGGCGACTAAAAGGGGGCCGGAGGGCCTGCTGGCGGTGGTCGGGGTGGGAGCTTTGACCACCGGCGCGGGCCCGGGAAGGTGGCCAAGCGATGTGGCTCATGCTGCCTTGCACAGCGAGGTCTCCAGCGGCGGCGTCACAGCTGCCCCGTGGATGTGCCCCGGCAAAGTGTGGGGGGACACCGGTGCGTTCTATCAGAGTACCCGGAGTCCCCCCCTGAGCACTGAGGATGGCCACCGGGGGGGTTTTAGTGCGGTAAGAATCCCACATACCCCGATCTGCCTCTCCCAGGGCGGTCGGGGACCTTTTGAAGGTTTCCCCCTCGTCAACAAAAAAAAAAAAAAAAAAAGGTCCAGTAGTTTCAGAGATCACAGACAGACAGACAGGCAGCTAGATAGAGAGACAAAGGAAAATTTCTATAATTGTTTTGTTTTTTTATAAGTACATATTTCATATCCATTTACTAAAAAATCTGTTAATTTCAAATTAAAAGCTGACTCTGTAATTTGCATGAATGTGTGTGAAGGCAAATGGTGGTCTCTGCCTGCTCCCATGGGATACAGGCGTGAGCATATGTATGTACACTTCAATTTTATTATCTACAAGCTATACCCTGTTTAAAAATTGACATAGTTTCATACAAACTTTCATCCCCTATTTTATCCCCTTTGAGGTAGAATTAATCAAAATCCTTTCTTAGCAGATGCCTACGTCATAACATCTACCTGCATGCCAACTTTCAGTCCGATCCGTCCAGTGGTTTGGGCTGTGCGTTAATAAATCACTATGTCAGTCAGTCAGTCAGTCAGTCACCTTTGAGTTATATATATTTGGATATTTACGGCCACCAATTATGCTTATGAAATTCTCTTTACCTTCAAGCGCGCTCTCAGCGTCAAACACAACCTCCATAAGATCAGGCCTGGGATGTACCACGGATAGCACCACGTGGTACCCGCTGTCCGGGGGGAACCTGATGCGGCGAGCATCATCAGCCGTCTCCGAACGAGCTCCAACCAGCACATCCATCTGGTACACCCATTGTTTTAGCGCCTTTACAATTGTTGGAGCAGCTGGAACGTTAAATGGATTCTATTATATCTTTATGCTATCCCTACTAATATTATAAATGCGAAATTAACTCTGTCTGTCTGTAACGCTTTGTACCAATGATTTTTTCTAAAAACTTATGTGCAGTTATTTCACACCACGTGCTTTACGGTAAAAGAAAATATTGCATGGAAACCTGCATATGTCAAAGAGATGTAATACAAAGACGTATGTATAGTACTTGAGATGGCGAAGGATTCTCCCTCTGTCACGTTGGGACTTAATTATATACGGTGATATGTGGGTGTTGTTACAACATCCTCCGCTTACCCTTTCGGGGACCCTTCTGGGATGGCGTGAGCATATAAAAATTGTTAATTGATTTTTTAATTTAATAATTAATAGACTATCTTAGTCTGTTTTGTAATAAGGAGCTAAATGTTACCGCCATGTTGGGAAGGTTGCTTTTACTGAGAAGAATTTTAAAAACCAATTATAAATAGTTAAACTGACCCACATCGATATCTCTGGAATCGTGCGATGAAGGCTGGCAGCATTGCCACGTTGAATAGCAATGCTGATACTCTGAGCGAGAAAAGTCCCAGCCCGCTTGTCACGAGAAGTTTCTACCAGACGACGTGCAACCTCTTTGAAAAGTTAATCAGCATTCGGACCCCAAGGCCCCAGAGTCTCAACTGAATATTAATAAAAACTAACCTTTGTCATCCCTAAAGAACATGACCCTCTCGCCAGCCAGCCACACATCCTGGAACAGTGGAGTCCTCTGCACCACGTACATAGTGTTGACAGCAGTCAGATCGAACGTGCCACCAGCATCCTCTACCGCGTCCTGCTCATCAGCCACGTAGGCCAAGGTGCGCCGTAACGTTTCACTTAGAACTGACTTTTTTATACGCAAATTTATTATATCTGTAACAATAAATAGACTATGCTGAACTCCACGGTCAAAGTTACTGCTTGGGACATCAGCTATCTGCCTGTGAGAGAGCCGTTGAAATCCAGCCAGAAATTAAGCGATTTATTTTGTACTCTTAAAATTGAATAATTTTTTTTTCAATAGAGTAATTACTGAGTTTCTTGCCAGGTTCTTCTCAGTAAAAGCAACCCTCCGAACCCGGCGGCAGCATGTATAATCTTGTAAATTATGTCATTCTGACGATTTGAAAGTGCTTTGTAAAATGTCGAATCGAATAAAGATATTTTTGACTTTGACTGTGACTTTGACTAAAAATCAAATTTCTCAAAAAACAAACTTTCACATGCAGATAGCTAATGTTACCAGGAGTGATCTAGGTTATGTTTATTTAAGAAGAAATAGGGTTCCACGGAAATGAAATGAAATCTAGTGTGATTTAAATTTACGGAACCCACTCCGGATTTTTTCCGACTTCCAAAGCCAAGACACACTCACCAGAATCCTCAAAAGCCTTGCCAATGAGGCTGGCGATCAGGTCAGCAGTGGCTGCATCATTGGCGAACACCTCGAGGTCTGTGGTCACCTTATGAGAGAGGGGGTCGAGTGAATTGATCTTGTCGTACGGCAAGGACACTCTGTAAATTAAATAACAGCATCTGGTTGAGCTGTGCTCGGTTTCTTCTTCACACAAGAAAGGAAAAAAAATCCGGTGAACGTCAGTCTTGAACCGGGGTACTCTAATTTCTTTATCGCCCCGTAAGCTGGAAGCCTTACCTTTGAGCTACCATAACTTGACAGATATCAGCAAATTTGCTGTAATGATATTTTATGAGTTTGTCAGTGCCTGAAATCATGGTCAAAACGATGTTTTCCATAAATGAAACCTAGCTAGATCTATTTTTTGCCCCTACATGCAAAATTTCATGACATTTCGTTGGAGCCGTTTCCGAGATTCCTTAACATATACAAGTAATTATATATACGTGAATTACTCGTTTAATAAAAAATTGCCTTTTCACTCGAATGGAGACCCTTTCTGAATGGATAACTACATCTCCCAAAGAGCACACCCGACAATTTAAATACCTCTAGTACCAGCAGTTTAGGTTGTGCGTTGATATGCTTTGTCAGTCAGTCAAGGACATAAAACTTTATATGTATAACTAGGTACAATATTGGCAAACAGAGAAGCTACTGAAGACAGGAGATGGAGACAGTATTGGAAATAAACCGTGAATTTTATGGCCAAGACATGATTATTTCAATTCAAATCACACAAAACAGATAGCCTCTTGGTCCCGGAAGTTTACAAGTGACCTGGTCACACCGAGATTTGGACCGAGACGTCTGTGCCAAAGGTTTCAATATTGAGTACAATAGATAAGTTAGTACGAGGTGACTCGTGTTATTGGGAGGTCATCGAGGGTTTCTGGAGCTTTGCTGCTGAGAGACGTTGCTAAGTGTAGGGCACCAGCGTCCTTAGACAGTTACCGAAATTTGGTAACTGGGAGGTTAGACACAGTATACATTTGAGCGTACTATAATCAGTAAAGAATTTAGGAAAATGTCTGTCGAAATAACAAATAACACACTCACGCAGACGCGCGCATCTACGAGATTAAAAGTGGTCCAGGCGTAATTTCAGTAAGGGGTGTCACGCCGTAGCCGAACGATTTTACAGACATTATTCTCAACTTCAAATCGACAAATCGAAATGATTTCAACAGTAAAAAACATTACAGGCGAATTCAGAACCTCCTCCTTTTTTGGAAGTCACTTAAAACCTTTAAGGGGATTAGCCTTCGTGGTCGACGGAGATGAAATATTGTTGTAAATTGAATCTAGTGTCTTATCATGACCTCTTATTGCCATGATAGTTTGACTCATATTACGAGACAGATGTATATAACGTGTATGCATCAGACATTGCCACAGCTATCATTGCAATATATGCTCATGGTTAGGGCCCAGAAGTTCCTGAGGTCATTCAGGCAGTCAGATGGCAGTTGCATCGTATAAAAATCTGGTGATCACCCACATTGGGTTGAATCAAGTGCCGACCCCAACAATGTATGGGATAAGGCCAGGGAGGTGATGATAGATATACTGTGTTTATTTGCCGCTTGCAGAAAACTGATCAATACGGGCCAACCGTCCGTTTTCGTAGCTCAAGGTCCACGTTATAAGGTCATCCATGAGTCCAATGTCGAGTAACATCCCGATACCCTGATAACATTCGCAATAAAGTCAACTTTTATCTATCGGTCGTAAAAATTCAAATTTATCAATTGTACATGTTTCTTGGAAAGGTCGAAGGGTAATTGTTGGAGATAGTGACTTGTAACACGCCTTCTAGCGCGTCAATTCATAAACTTTAGATGTTTACTAAGTAGCTGGTACCCGTGACTCCACCTCACATAACACCCCAATTCACACAACATCTTTTGTTAGTAGCCTATGTGTTATTCTGATGTATGAGCTATAGAACCTGGCTAACCCAAATTGGAGAAAAATATTCTCACAAAAGACTAAAGATTTTCCCACAAAAGAAACAAACTTGACGTTCTCTCAAAAAGCAAGTGAAAAAAAAATCCGGAGCAGTGTCATTTGGACACGAACCGGGGTATCGTCTTATTTCTTTATCACCCGAAGCCCGAAAGGCTGGTAGCCTCCAGTCTTTTATTTTTTTTTTTTTGTGTTTACGAGGTGGAAACCTTCAAAAGGTCCCCGACCGCCCTGGGAGAGGCAGATCGGGGTATGTGGGATTTTTACCGCACTAAAACCCCCCCGGTGGCCATCCTCAGTGCTCAGGGAGGACTCCGGGTACTCTGATAGAACGCACCGGTGTCCCCCCACACTTTGCCAGGGCACATCCCCGGGGCAGCTGTGTCGCCGCCCCTGGAGACCTCGCTGTGCAAGGCAGCGCGAACCACATCGCGCTGCCACCTTCCCGGGCCCGCGGCTCGGTGGTCAAAGCTCCCACCCCGACCACTGCCAACACGCCCTGCGGCCCCCTTTTAGTCGCCTCTTACGACAGGCAGGGGATACCATAGCCATATTCTTAGACCCTGGCTATTGGGTGGTGGTAGCCTCCAGTCTGAGCTGACATAACTTGACAGATGTCGGCGAAATTTACACTCGTATTGTAATTGCAGTTATTCATTGCCTGAAAACATGGGTAAAACGATTGTTTCTGATAATGAAACCTAGTAATAATATACCTAAAAAACTTATGTACAGTGATTTCACACCACGTGCTTTACGGTGAAGGAAAACATCGTGAGGAAACCTGCATATTTCTGAGAAGTAATTCAATTACGTATGTAAAGTGTCTGAGACGGCGATGGACTCACCATCTGTCACGTTGGCACTTAATCATCTTCGGTGAAAAGTGGGTGTTGTTATTACAACACCTCTGCCTACCCCTTCGGGGAATACAGGTCTGACCATATGTATGTATGAAACCTAGCTAGATCAATTTTTGTTTGAAAGCAACGTTTGTCTTCTAGTTCGACGCTAAGAAACCTTAGTGAATAACGCGGCTATGTCTGAAGTGATTCAGACTTATGATTCCTGACGATAGACTACCATCTCTCTCGGAGACACTTAATCATCTTGAAAAGCTGCTTAAGAATAAAAGACTTGAACCTGTAAACTTCAGTGGTCTTCCACCAGAGCGGGACTCCGATGATGATGAGGACACCAACGAAGGATGCGCTTGCCCAAGTGCGGTTGGAGTCCGGCGCTGGAAATATGAAAGTCATGGCATTATAAGGTGGAACACCAGGATTCCTTCTTGGTTTTTAGATTGATATTTATATATAGGTTAGAGTGGTCGGGATTCGTCACAATAAGATCGTAGTGACTTTCTACACGGTCTACATTCCTATACACGCTTTATATATACCAGTAGTATAGGTATTCACGTTGACGATTTCGATTGCGTATTTAAAATCGCGAGCGTAGGAAGTCTTCGATAGGAAGCGCCTTCGATATTGTCAACGTTTAAGGATGTAAAAGCCTATACATACTTAATGGGGGTACTGAATTCTCTGAAGGGGCTGCCAGAGGTGTACTTCTAACAGATCATTTCGCCATCTGTAGGTACGATAGAGGCAATCGCAATCATAAATCGCCCGGGAAGTATGCAGTGAACACTTTGACAGTAATTATTTTACTAGTTACGACTACAATGATATTTTTTTATATTTTTATAGTAAAAAAATATATACTAATTCATTTTTTTTAAGACTTCTGGTAGTACATACATTTTTAGGTCTGTTTATGATCTTAATTCGCAAAATATGTAGTTGAGCCCCTATCTTTCTGAGGCCATGGGTTCCGGGCAAATTGTTATTGGGTTGTCCATCTGTCATTTCCCAGCAATATCTGAGACTTTCAACACAGAAGGTGAAATGATCTGACACCTCTGCTAGCCCCTTCAGAGAATTCAGTACCCCAATTAAGTATAGGTTTTGACATTGTTTAACGTTGACGATATCGAAGGCGCTTCCTATCGAACACTTCCTACGCTCGCGTTTTTAAATACGCAATCGAAATCGTCAACGTTAATACCTATACTACTGGTATATATAAAGCGTGTATAGGAATGTAGACCGTGTAGAAAGTCACTACGATCTTACTGTGATGAATCCCGACCACTCTAACCTATATACAAATATCAATCGATTCATAGTTTAAATTGACGACAATTAAATAATTCCAAGTGAGAGGACTGTTCAGAAACGACCAGTGTATCTAGACTTCTCGTAAGTATTGATTTTGTTCTAGAAGAGAGGTACACAAAGGGTGGGAGCTCTGAAAATGCGTGGAATCATGACGCCCGTCGGGGTCAGGTGTTAAATAATGAAACGAGTACCACTTAGGACTGATTTACACATTACTTCGACGCCTACTGAATATATGAATATCTTTATTGTTTACTAGCTGAGCCCTGCGGTTTTATTCGCGTATAATTTATCTCAGGAAAATAATAAAAATTTTCGCGTTACTATTTTTGAGATTATCTGTGTCATAGAATATTGCCTATGACACTCAGAAATAACGTAAGTAATTTTCCAAATCGGTTCTGTACTTAGAAGGTAGCAATCAAAATTAAAATCTAATCTCTCATTCGTATTCTGACCACGCAAGTACGGAAAAAACCGCACATTATATTCTGCTTTCGTTAATAAAAATATTATTATAATCTTTTGGTTCAAAATTCAAATTATCAGACATTGCGCCATTTTTTAAAAACAAATTCAGCCACAGATCAAACAGTCTTAATTATCCTTTTTATTTTTCTGGACTAGATTCTTTAGATATAGCATGATTATAACGCATTAACAGACAAATATATAATTCGTTTGTAAATAATAAACATTATAAAGCTTTAGTTTATTTAGATGGTAAATATTTATTAGTTTGATAATAAGTATTACTGGGTCTTGAGGTGTTATCATTGTTTCAATAAAGCTTTGGTTTGTTTGTGGGTCGTCTCGTGTTTTAGATTGAAATGGGATTAAGTATTTGTTCCTTACTTTTCCATTTAAGAACTAGCAGTATAACCGATAAGGAAATATTTATTATTCTAGTCAGGTCACAACATATTAAGTGCAGTAAACACTGAACAGTTTTGCTGAAATTACAGTGGGCGTTGACGAAGTGAACGTTGTGTGAAAGTTGAACGGTTGTCCACTTCCCTCTATGATGGTTGAGGAGGTCAATGGCTGGCATTCACGTCATACTTGTGAACAGGTGCTGCTTGTGGGGGCTGGTCATCTCAAGCTACGCATTTAGTTATAAGTAGATGTACTAGATTTTTAGTTATGTTAATTTTTATCGACATTTGTGCATTGGAACATTGTCCATGAGCTTACGTTTACGCAAAATTATTTATTTTGTAGTCTTTAAATTGTATAATATTTTGAAAAGAGTAATTACTAAGTTTCTTGCCAGGTTCTTCTCAGTAAAAGCAACCTTCCGAACCTGGCGGTAGCATGTATAATCCTGTATAACTATGTCATTCTGACGATTTGAAAGTACTTTGTAAAAAGTCTAATCGAATAAAGATATTTTTGACTTTGACTTTGACTTTGAAGTAACATTGTCTCCGTATTGATCATAATCTTCATGTGATATGACACATTAGGCCTGGGAGACTGGGAGTTAGGATCTGTCAGAGCGGACCTTGGTTGGTTGAATGAAACACCGTAACTAGGGCAGTCCTGGTATTCAATGATTCGACCACTTGTATTGTTTTGACAACTATATATGTAACTAAACGAGAATCTCAATAGCGTGATTTAGAAGGGTACAGCGCCATCTTGTGTACAAAATAAAAACTACTTCACATTTTCTTGCAATTTCTTAATAAAATTACCGCCTACAACATTATTTTACATAATAATAAAGTAGAATTGACGCAGACTACAATATATTGATCAAAGTGCATATTTATAGTATTAATAAGCACAAATGTCACGAAAAACGTGAGTGTTCGACCTTGAATTTCGGCTAAGTTATATGGGCACGTGCCAAACAGGTAGGCAAACTATAATATATAAACAATACTCATCAGACTATCACGAGGGTAAGATATATGCTTAGGTCATACACATATTATATTTCTTTAAGAGCGACGCAAGTACGAATCCCAGCCGGCCCGTACCAATGAGTTTTTTATGTGCAGTGATTTCACACCACGTGCTTTACGGAGAAGGAAAACATCGTGAGGAAACCTGCATGCCTGAGAAATTTAAAGACGTATTGATAGTGTCCAAGACGGCGATAGACTCACCGTCTGTCACGTTGTCACTTAATCATATTCGGTGAAAAGTGAGTGTTATTGTTACAACACATCTGCTTACCCCTTTGAGGACCTGTCTGGGATGTAGTGCATTTGTTTTTTTAGTATATAGCGCACTTGTGTTTTTCTTGACATCGTCGTGACCTATGTAATTTTATAGCTGAACCTCGAGGTTCAACCGGCGTACGATTATTTATCTATTCTATACACATCTCAAATTAATATAGTCCCCCTGAGATTCGAACTTGCGTCACTTGTCTAGCAGGCAACTGTTCAAACTCCACGGCCACCACGGTTCTCGTATGCTGGTGGTACCTAATCTGATATAATAAGCCTGTGGATTGCTAAAATGTATGTAAATATTACAACAGACTTAAGATGACTTTGTGAAGAAATAACTATAATCTCTAGACAAAGTGTCACACATACTGGTTTGCTCGTGATTAATAAAATAAGTAAAGACCCTTCTTTACCAGTTTAAGATAAAGGACAGGGGACCTGTAGACAAACTAACATTCTCTCGCGCTTGCGCTAATAGAAACGATACAAAATGTATGGAATCAACATCAATCAGGCATGTGACGTACTTTTTTTAGCGCTTCTATTCGCAAGCGCGAGGAGAATGTTACTATGACTGCGCACGTCTGTGTGAGTGAGTGTGAACGATTTATTCTTTAATTTCATGCTGCTTATAGTCATCCTCTCCCTGACCTTATCTTTTTCATGGTTGGGGTCGGCACTTGATTCAACCAGATCTGGCTGATCACCTGATTTTTATACGAAGCGACTGCCATCTGACCTTCGCAACCCCTTAGACAAGGAAAATCTGTGATCTAGGTTAAACCAGTTGTCAGATTATTTTAGTCCTCCGGCTGATCTGTAACTATTGCCAACGATGATAAATTGGCAACCAGGACCTACGGCTTGACGTGCTCTCCGAGGCACAGGGGGAAGTCGAGCGGTCACCCATCCTATTACTGGCTAGGGTTAGGGTTGCATAACGTTGCTGAAAGAATTTTAAGCGCAATAGCAACTGTGCCACAAGCTCCATACTGCTTGTAGTAAGATCATAATCGTATATTTGTATGGTGTAAAGCACGTGTAGAGTTACGCAGAACTTTGTAGTGTCTAGTTAAAGCAAATATTGTATAACCACCGTAAACACGTAACATAGTAACGTGACCGATTGGACTGTGACCGCTTAGCCAAGGGTAATAACATTAATATTATACCAGTTTATGAGCGTAGGAAGACATTAGCATTCATATGTGAGCTTAAATTAATCAACACTAACTTATGCATGCAGTCACGTGTATCGCAAAAACTGGAGCTTTGTTTGCGTGTCCAAGTTGGAGGTACAGAGGGCCTAATGCGAGTTTTTCACTGCCGCCGTCACAATTCATCGCGTCGACGTAAACGCAGATTTGTATAGGATCGAAACAGCGCCGTCTGACGGCATAAAGATGACACTATTGTCAGCCCATACAAATCTGCATTTACTTCGACGTGTGGCGGCGATTTTAAGATAACTCGCACTAGACACAGACAGTCTGAAGTTAGGATGAATTTGTGTGATAATTTTTAGATAAATAAAAGTACTCGGATGAAGGAGCTATGAATGAAACCTAGTTAGATCGATTTAAAGTCCCCGAAGCCCCCTGCATACAAAATTTCAAGAAAATCGTTGGAGACGTTTCCGAGATTCAGATTATACATACAATAATTACTCGTTTAAAAGTATTAAATTTGATAGATAGAAAGATAAATAGATTAGATAGATGGAAGTGTCTGCTTGTAATATGAAATTTCACTAAATTAATATGGAAGTTATATACGATACGGTGTTAATACAAATTTGTTTTTAACTGTCTTTATCTTGCGGATAATCTCTGAAACGTCTGGACCGATGTAACGAGACTTTCACTGCCAGATAGCTGTTGTTATAAGGAGTAATTTAGGCTACTTTAAAATTATCACTTATTACCAATTATTACATACATATACTCACGCCTGTATTCCCCGAAGGGGTAGGCAGAGGTGTTGTAATATAATAACAACACCCACTTTTCACCGAAGATGATTATGTGCCAACGTGACAGATGGTGAGTCCATCGTACCAATTATTATATAGTTGTTATTGCTACAACCGCGCCGTTAGTATCAACTAAGGTAGATAATACCACAATTTGTCAACCTTTAGTTCCACGAAATCCTCGGTTATTTGTGACATACTTTATTATCACTTCGTCTGTTCATATTGGTTTATATTAGCCGGTAGTTCAGTACACGGTTATCATTTCTGTTTGGGAATAGGACACTGGATTAGATAGTGGCCATGACTCATAAACAATATCGGAGAAACTTTCCGAAAATAATGATTACTTTTAATTTTATTACCGCCACCTCCTCAGCTTTTGTTTTGATATAAAATGAATTAAGAGAGCCGTGGTGGCCTTGAGGTTTGAGCAGTCGCCTGCTACGCAAGCGACGCAAGTTCGAATTCCAGCATAGCACTGTGCACGTGCTTTACGGCGAAAGGAAAACATCGTTTAGGAAACCATGCATATGTCGGAGAAGTAATTCAATGACGTATGTAAAGTGTCTGAGACGGCGATGGACTCACCATCTGTCACGTTGGCACTTAATCATCATCGGTGAGAAGTGGGTGTTGTGATTACAACACCTCTGCCTACCCCTTCGGGGAATACTGACTTGAGCATATGTATGTATGAAAGTTTATTCTTCAAAATCTATGGGCTGTGGATGTCTGGGAATAAGCCAGCGCAAAACTTATCGGCACCGATGTGAACCTAAACTCCAATGGGTCGAATTATGTAACAGACTCACTATTATTTGCACTGAGTACCGATAGCAGAGACCTCGGTTGGCTATAAAATAAGACAGATAATATAAAATTTGATAGTTAGGTTATCATACTGAAATAAATATGACAATCACGTGTCGTTTGCAAACAAATTTTTGTTTTGGTAATTTTTTTATGACTATAAATAACGAATTGTTTTGGTTTAATCGATAACAGGATGTAGTCGGAAATCTATGCTCAAAATATTCAGCCTTTACATTAAGCATATTACATTTCTTTCAAGGCTAACCAAACAAATAAAGTTTTCCTCTCTATAATATTAGTGTAGACTAGCGGACGTCACGTGTTCCTGTGGGAGTACGGGGATAAAATAAAGCCTATGTTACTCGCTGATGATGTAGCGTTCCAACGGTGATAGTATTTTTTAAATTGGCACAGTACTTTTTGAGTTTATTCATTACAAACACACATACAAAAATACAAATATTTCCTCTTTATAATAGTAGTGTACATGTAGATAGTGTAGATAAGATCACAATAACATTGGATGCGGCATCCTCTAATGGCGAAAAAGTAACTAAATAGGCGTCATCTATTAATAACAAATTGATGAACAAAAAATTGTTTATGGTCAACGTGATGACAAATATTTAGATCATTATAAATCCACATTCCGCTATCGATAAGTATGACAAAAAATCTGGATGTCACTAATGGAGGCACTTGTAATGAGGACCAGTCTATTTGATTCTTACGATGACGTAACTGATATAATAAAACGAGTCGTTAAACAAGTGACTTATAATAAATTTGATGGACAATGCATCGACCGGTATATCATGAACGTGAACCGTCTCCAAGTTATAGGCTTTCAAACGGTCTCGACTCAAAATATGGTATGGTGTTGGTACTTTTCGGAGGCGGATTGTGGTTATTTGCCACAGATATATCGCACTCTCAGAACGATAGGGGCTCAATACAAAAATCAATTTTTGTTGCAAATTGCATTCATAGATCTTCCAGTTTGAATTAATACCTTTTACAGTAATTATTTTCCTAATACAATAATCTTTTTTCGATAAATTAAAAATCAAATTTTTTATGTTTATGATCCGCTTATGATCTTAACAAATTTTACGCGAAATTTGGAGTTGGACCCCTATTGTTCTGAGTGATATCAAAGAAAAAATGGAATAACTTCAGCGTTTCAACCATATTTACAGGCACTGAAAAATTGCTACGATATCATTACAATTATCATCATAATTTTAGGAGTTTGACTCTTGTCGGTGTAACCGATGCAATTTCTTCTATTCGTCTCTATCCAGTATCATCTCCTTGACCTCCCTATACGTCACGACAGACACCTTTTCCTTAACTTGTCTCATGTATGTTATCCTGGGTCTTCCTCTTCCTCTCTTTTCTTCTACTTTTCCTTCTAATATGTTTTTAAAGAACCCGTCATGTCGTACAAGGTGGCCAATCATCTTTCCTCTTCGATTCTGGATTGTATTCCATAGTACTCTTTTTTCGTTGACTCTTTTGAGTAAATCTTCATTTGTGACTCTTTCCGTCCATTTGATTTTGCTCCATCTTCTCCAACACCACATCTCAAACGCTTCCAGTATATCCCTATCTTTTTTTGTCATTGTCCATGTCCATCATTACAATACGAAGGTATATTCTGATTTCTGTCCAGTTACGATAGCTCAGACTGGAAGCTTCCAGCCTGGGTGATAACGAAATTAGGCTATACCCCGGTTCGGCTTTTTTTTTTCAACTTGTTTTTTTTATGAGAATACGTCTAGTTTTTTTTTAATTTGTGGAAAACGTATAGTTTTTGTGACAAAAACACAGCTCGGTCGACCAGGTTCTTCTGAAATTATTCACAACATGAAGATAGTCTACAGTCAAATTGTCTTTGAAGAATGAATACAATATTTCAAAACAATAACGTGTTACGTTGAAGATAAATCAATAGAAACTGTAATGGATGACTTATATCCAGCAGCGGTTAGTAATACTAATAGCTGAACGTTATCTACACTTTAAAGCCATACAACATTTGCACAAGGTCACATATGGTGTGATTAATAATACACGAGGAAACTGATCATTTCACACTTTGGTATGATGTTATGAGTTAAATATTAATCTATCTATATCATCTATATTCTATACAGATAAATAAAATTAAAGTGTCTGTTTGTAATTCTAATGTAACAGCTTTTCATTAAATTCAAATGAAAGTATATACGATACGACATAAAAAAACGAATTTTAGGCTACTTTAATCTAGCCTAAACTACGTGTAACTTTGTCTATGCGTACTGCAGATACCGGAGTAAAAGTTAAGTAGAACGCGGTATTTGAGCGGTTGATGTGTACATCTATAAGGTATGTTCAGGAGACACCCTTCGGTGGCCTGGCAATGAGTTTTTCTAAAAAACATATGTGCAGTGATTTCACACCACTCGTGAGGAAATCTGCATGTATGTCTGAGAAGAATTTCTTAGACGTATGTACAGTGCCTGAGACAGCAATAGACTCACCATCTGTCAAGTTGGCACTTAATCATCTTCGGTGAAATGCAGGCGTGAGCATATGTACGACCTTCGGATATGACGAAGATGAAAGAGATACGCCAAGCATGTATTGCCAAAGGGGTAGGCAGAAGTGTACACCGTCATTTCACCAGATATGTTCAAGCCGCAAGTAATAGGGGACGAGCCTATCCATACTTTAGCATGATACTGGGAAATTACAGGTGTAAAAACCCAATAACGCTTTTCCCGACTTGGGGATCGAACGAAGGACCTCGTGTGCCTGTCGTATAAAATAACAAGAACCTGGTTGACCGAGCTGTGCTCGGTTTCGTTTTCTCACAAAAAACTAAACATTAAAAAATATAAAAATGGAACCGGTGAACGTCAGACTCGAACCGGGGAACTCTATATTGGTTATCACCCCGTAAGCTGGTAGCCTCACTCTGAGCCACCATAACTTGACAGATGTCGGCGAAATTTACCGTCGTATTGTAATGATATTGTATGAGTTTTTCAGTGCCTGAGAACTATGTTTTCCAGAAATTAAACCTAGCTACATCAATTTATTGTCCCCCGAAACCCACTGCATAATAACGTTCATGAAAATCGTTGGAGCCGTTTCCGAGATCCAGATTCTATTCTATATATATATATATATATATATATATATATAGGTATATACAATAATTGCTCGTTTAAAGGTATAAGGATGTAAGTAAGTAAACAAATTAACTTCAACTGATAAATTATGGATACAAACGACCCAAAGTGATTTGCAAAACTTATTTAGATTCCAGGTTATGTTTAACCACGTGGCGTGCATTGAAAAACAAATATCAACAACGCACCTGTCATGGCGTATGCAGTGAAGTTCACGCACTGTGATTAAGACAGCTATTAAACATATAGGGCTGAATGTGATGTGTTCACATTGCACCCGAAGCACTGCGTGAATAATACTGAGGCGTGCGGTTTAGTCTACTGACTTTAGGCCAGTCTTCACCCACACCGCGAGTGGGACACTCGTGCGCAAGCCACCGCCCAAACATTGCGAAGCGGTATATATAATAAAAAGTTTTCAGTATTTTGGTGCTGTGTTATTTTCGGCGGCGTGCTCCAACATCACTCCTGAAGATACAAAGGATTTATTCACCCAATTCGGTGAGTAATCATTCAAATGTATTTGGAAACATTTTGCTTTTGGACAACTGTGTGGGAAACAGAGTATATTATGAACTAGTTTGATCAGGAATTAGCGTATTTTATACTTAGTAATATTATAATTTTTAAACCTTGAATAATGAATAATGGTGTAACATGGTTTGAATATAAAACACTTTGATGTCAAGTTATACAATACGGACACTCGTTAAGTCTTGGCAGTAAATATTGCATATATAATTTGGGAAAACACAATCACATAATTAAAATATTAAAAACACATTCATGAGCCGTGGTGGCCTTGGGGTTTGAGCATTCGCCTGCTACGCAAGCGGCGCAAGTTCAAATCCCAACGGGGCCTGTACCAATGAGTTTGCTAAAAACTTATGTGCCGTGATTTCACACCACGTGCTCTACGGTGAAGGAAATCGTGAGGCAACCTGCACATTTCTGAGAAGTAATTCAAATACGTATGTATAGTGCCTGAGACGGCGATGGACTCACCGTCTGTCACGTTGGCACTAATCATCTTCGGTGAAAAGTGGGTGTTGTTATCACGACACCTCTGCTTGCCCATTCAGGGACCCTTCTGGGATGGCGTGAGCATATATATTTAATATTTTATTAGATATGATAATTATAGTAAACATGTGGACGCATGGGCTGTTTAAGGAAAATTCGTATGAATAAATATTGGGTTATATATTTGATTACGCATTATTATAATTAAGCTGAATTAACAATGCAATCGACTATTAAACATTTTTGCCAATAATATTGAGAACTTACTACGTTTTATTCAGTGCCCTCAACTGAAAAAGAGTTCAATCTGAATAATTAAACTATTCCACTGGTCTACAATGGTTTTGTTGCCCTAGATATGAAAATTCATGAAACTATCACTGATTTTGTAAGACAGTTGTTCGACAGGTGCGACTTGGAAAAGAACTATATAATGATGGCGTTCAGACTTCGATCCGGTCACATTCCCTTAAATAAATTTAAATATCTGATGGGTAAAACAAGATCCCCCCACTGTAGTGAATGTAATATGGTAGAAGATGTACACCACATACTTGTGGAGTGTGTCCGGACTGAAGCAATTCGTCACTACACCTTGAATTGTGCCTTAAGTAAAAATATTATAATGAGCAATGTTGGTTGGTGTAACAGCATGTTGGCTTTACCGACTTCTCAGGAAGCTAAGAAACTGTATAAAATAGCCCTAAGCGGACTCAAGGCGCACCCTTAGTTATAGTTGATTAGTAATAAGTAATATTGTCCATATTGTATATGTGTACCTTACGGGAGTGACATGTTCACAATTTGAACAAACTCCCTTTCCATACTCAATAAAGATAAAAAAAAAAAAAAAAAAAATGATATGCTCAAATTTTTTTCCACCATGAATTGGAAAATTAAATATTTGATTAAAGTTTTTTTTTGTCGAGCTGTGATTTTCAATAAACATTATATCTGCCTTCAAATATCTTGTAATTCCACTCCATCTCAGGTCGCGTGCGTCGTACGAGTTCAAAGGTTAAACTTTAAAATTCAAGAAAAAGACACTTACTTAATACGAACTCAATTCGGTAGAATACAATTGAAAATTTACAATAGCACTTATTGTACGTAATATGTAAAAATAATGGTAATTATAAGCTTACGTAGTGGCTTACCAACGAATAACTTCTCTAGGAATGACCGATATTGTGGGAATGATTTTCTAACAGAGAAAGATCCTCTGTTATGTGTGTCTTTACGTATCTTTGTTACGTATAATAGATATTTTTTTTCATTTACTTTGATTTAGTAGAAGTCAAGAGACTGGATAAATTCTCGGCCCCCGGGTAATGGCTCGCGGAATCTGGGTGTAGTATACTTTACAGGTACCCTCAGCACTATATATGTATGAACTGGAATTCGATCATCACAGTTAGTACATTAACACATTCACTGCTAACATTTCAACTCTTTAACGCTTAGTGGGTGGTTCCAGTTGCCAGTAGTTCCATCTCTTTTTGTGATTCGGTCTCCAAAAGAGATGGATATAGTTTTATTCAGAGTCCAGTCTTGGTTTGTATATGGGAGTTTATTATTTTGTAAATAACTTATTTTCCATATCGAAACCAATAGAAAACATATAATGTAAATTGCGTATTGTTGTATGTGACTACAAAATGCCAGTTGTTCAAATAATTCTACAGTGTCTGGCACTAAGTTTACCTAGTGCCGTAAGTAGCCATTTCTACGCCCTGTACGAGCTTCTATAACTGCACCCTTGTTTTTTTAGATACTATAGGGACCTACTCAATCAATTAATAAATCGAGCAATGGTCTACTTTATTACATTCAGGGTGAAAAAATAAAGCACAAGGACCTTGGTGCTGGTGGACAAATTATATAATATTTTAAAACGGAAAAAAATGTGCTGCCTGGTCTGGCCATTCTTGGGCCCCCAGAGTCTAAGCGCTGTGCCTGGGCACTGGTAACACCGCCCTATTTACGGCAATGTGTTTACCCACTATGTTTGTAGTATTGGGTGTCCCTTGTGATTGTAACGTTAATGTTTTATCGTCTGTAATGATAGTTGGATGATTCATTGACGATTTAATTATATTCTTTTTTATATATTTTCTATTCTTCTTCTTGATGACAAACATTTAAAATGTTTGTAGCCCAAAATTTACTACTATAACCGCATTATTGTCAGTAGATCCCCCGCGTGCAGCTGGTGGGGCTCCTGATCATGTTGTCCTTGCTCCGACCGACCTGATGTCCGAAGTTTATTTAGTGACTTCCAGATCGGCCATGGTAATTTTTATCTTCTATACTTTATGTCATATTATGACTCACCATTACCCTTAATATAAGTTTTTCGTACACGTTAACCCGAGAGAAATCCCAAAAACGACACTAATGTCAAGTTGAAAAAGAAACACGTCGGCCATTTTGGATTTCATTTCAATATTGATGTCATTTTCGTACTCAGCAACATGAGAAACATCAAAAATTACAATAACTAATTAGTTAATGTCAAATTATGTTCGTTAATTAAAAATCCGCTATCTTTGTCAAACACAAGACCACAGCCCGCCTCCGAATAAGTTTCAACAAATTTCCAGGGGCATTAACATAAGCTCTCATTGACATTATAGGTTCACTGTGCGACAGTGACAGACTTGTGCACGTCATATACAACTATCGTGGCAATAAGAGGTCACGATAGAATGTCAAAACCTATTTGGGGCTAACTTGCAATGACAAGGTCATCACATTCGCGTTGCAAACCCTGTAGAATCTTTTCATAAGCATCTTAAACGAGCATTCACTCACGCAGTTAATGGCTCTCATAAAAGAAGGCTTACTGAAGTATGATGAGTTAATAAAGACTATATTATTACCATAAAAATGTCGTAATTACTCATTACATCGTATAAAACAAAATCCCTCGCTACATCTGCATGACTTCTTCCAAAACTAATTTTAGTTATATTATACTTTGAAATTGAAATATTCCTTCGTAATAAGAACCCAGATAGGTGTTGCAATAAATTAATATTCATGAAACTGTCAAGTAAACATATAGTTGGCCTTTTATCAAAGGCCAACTATTTCTGGGTTTAATAGATTGACTGCAATTTAAAATATTCCAGTATTTGATGCTTATACGACCATTAGTGCATTCAATATTGTTTACTTTATGTGTCCAACCGTCCTGAGTATTGATATTAATTGATGGAATAAAACGGTAGCTCTGTTGTTATCCTAAATACATCAGAATTTCCAGTGGTGTGCTTTCCGTATAAGCAGATAAGCAGTACTTACCATTTGTGGTGACTGAATTCACTCGTGTCGTTTGTGTTTATACCAAAAATGTTTATACCTGCGCTTAGGCACATTAGTATTTAATTTCTTGAATTGTCAAAAATATAGTGACAAATACGCAGACGCAGTTGTCGGCGCCAGCTAGCAGGTGAATTCCCTCAAACCGACAAATATCTTTAGGATCAGAGGATTCTTAGAATAAATACTGTACCAGAAAGTGTCCTGACTGATTGACTCCCTTCTCAATATTCTGTCACTTAAGTTACTCAAGATAAACATATCTATCATTTGCCCTTACTCTCATTCTAAAAACTTATCTCTAGTTAACATTATTATGAAATTTAAGGATCAAATCTGACAGATAACTGGGGATCCATCTGTGAACTTTGAAAACGGCAGCTTCACAATCAAGGCGGAACCGAAACTTGTCTTAGAGACGTTCAATTGTATTGGAGGTGTTGGTATAAGAAAGTATTTTCCGGATTTTGGTACATGTGGTTTGTAAGTTTGTATATGAAATGTTACTGCCACGCAGGCGAACCTGCAGGCGATAGCTAGTACCTAATATTCCACATCATATAAGTTATGACTGAATCCCACAGGACTTCAATACTAAGATAGTACTCAAACGAACATTCCTACCACGAAACAAAGCCCTTTGTTTTCGAATCAGATCTTAATAACTGCGTACATATAAATATAATATATCACACATATCTGCTATATTTACACAGGCATACTTCACGCGTGTATGTGTGAGTACCTATTACACGCGGTGTTCAATTGGCTACGGCTTCTCGCTAACTGCATTTACTTCGGAACCGTTCAAGTCCTTATTAAGATAATATGCAGTCTAGTTAACAATCTATGTAAGTCCGTAGTTACTTGAGAATGTAGATTGAAGGAATTCTTTGATCTGAACGGCATCTAGTGGATGCTTTGGCACGGTACTTTTTGTGCATACCTACATCAGGGAGAAATGCTTGGCCAAATAATCCGAGTCCTTACATTATGGGGTTGTTATAAAAGGGGACTATGTATACAGGGTTGCCAAAACGGAGTGACAGGGCCGTCATAAAAACTATAATACAAGCCTGAAATAAGAATGTTGGGCCTACTTAACAGTAGATCGCATCCAACACTAGCTTTACCCACGATATTATCCACGTAATGGTTTTTAAAGGTTCATCCTTTGGTTTAAAGGTATCAGCAAATTAAACATGAACTCAGAAAGATGCAAACCCTGCAATCATTTCCCTGGCCTTATCCCACACAGTGTTGGGGTCGGCACTTGATTCAACCCGGGCTATTCCCCTGATTTTTACACAAAGCGATAGCTGTCTGACCTTTGCAACCCTTAATTAATCTCAATCATAAAAACCTTGACTGTACTGTATATTTCTTGGATGTTGTGAGAATTCATTTGAATGCTAAAACAAAAGCCGTGGTGGCGGTAGTAAATCATGGATGTCTGGGAAAAAGCATTACTCAAATCGGCTGTCTCGGTTGAACCCTAAATACTTACATTCGTAGTAAGATACGAACCCTAGTTACTGGAATAATTTGATTGCATTGTCACGAGTGTCGTTACAAATATTGTCTGACTCATTCCTACACAAAGATACAAATGTGCACTTTACAGTGCTCTTTGCAGAAGTGCAGTTTTAGAACTACCATTATCTGCTGATACAAAGGATCTTTGTTTATTAATTTAATTAGTTGCATTGTTCATAAAACCTAATTATCTATACTAACTAGCTGTGCCCGGAAAACGTTGTATTGCCATATTTTTTGATGGTCACCCATATCATTTAGGTGTATGAAAAATAGATGTTGGCCGCTTCTCAGACCTACCCGATCTGCACACAAAATTTCATACAAATGGGTTCAGCCGTTTCGGAGGAGTACGGTAACTAACATTGTTAGGAAAATTTATATATTACAAGAGAAGATATTATAAATATGAAGTGTTTGTCAGTCTGATTGAATGTGGTAATCTCAGGAACTACATATTGGTTAGGATTGAATTTTCTTGTGTTTATATCATCAAGGTGTTACCAACAGGAGCATCAATTTAGAATGCTAGAAAAACTGGAAAAATAACACCAAGGAACATAGCTTTATAACAAACACGTGTAAAATGTTTGTATAAACATTAACTAGCTCTGTGACTACGACTTCGTCTGCATTGCCTCTGCGGAATTCTAAATCCCGTCAACATCAAATATGTCTAGAAATAAATGTATTCACTATGATGATGTGCCTTAAGTGCGGTGAAAGCGGGTGTTATAACACCTATTCCTACACCACTTCTTAACCCGCCAGGGAAAGCGTGAACTTACCGACTAAATGTTATAAAAGTACAGTCAATGTCAAAGACACTATAAATATATCAAGATAATTGTCAATAACCGATAACTGCGCGTGCGTTATTAATTGGTCGTCGATACAATTTGACAGCGATGCGATGACATTTGACATTAATTAAGGCGAATACTGCATGTTTATTCTTGTGTATGTGTTTACTCTTGACCGGGACTTTATATAACTACTTTCTTCCTTCATACATAGTTTAAAATGAAGTCGCTGTATGTTCGCCTAGATCTGTTAACATAACGGATTGCACAATTTTCAGAAATATATAAGTGTGATTCAAGAAGTATATTTTATACCCTTAAACGAGCAATTCTTTTATATTATATAGAATCTGAATCTCGGAAACGGCTCTTACGATTTTCCTGAATTTTTGTAGGGATCTAACTAGGTTAAATTTTTGGAGACCATCGTTTTGACCCCGTTTTCAAGCACTGAAAATCTCGTACAATATCATTACAATACGACGATAAATTTCACCGACATCTGTCAAGTTATGGCTCAAGCGTGAGTCTTCGGGGCGATAACGAAACTAGAGTACTCCGGTTCTAGACTGACGTTCACCTGTTAAATTTTTTCCCGGTTTTTATTCATACATATATGAGAAAGCCTCGTTGAAAAGAAGCCGAGCTCAGCTCGGTCAATCAGGCTCTAATGTATAATACAAATAAGTCGAAGCGAGGCGGCTTTGCAGCGGGTCGCTGGCATAAGATAAATCCTACAAAATCGTGCAGGCTGAAGGTATATATAACCAGGCAATTTGTTTAAGTTATTTGAGGATGAAGAAAATCTTGTAACATGTGTTTAAGCACTTGAATGGTGCAATCTTTGCACTGTGCAAATGTTAACTGTATAATGACACCTCGACTGGTACAAGCAGGTTGAGGTAACCATTGGTCACATCTATACAGATAAATAAAACCAAATCTGTGTATGGTTCAAATTTTATCTGTTTTTAAAAAAAAACTGCATTTCGCTCAATCCATGTGACGATAAGTACTTACATAAAAAATATCTTTATTCGATTAGACTTTTTACAAAGTTAAAATCGTCAGAATTATGTACATAATTATACAGTATTATATATGCTACCGTCAGGACTCACCCCCTGTCACGTTGGCACTAAATCATATTCGGCGAAATGTGGGTGTTGTTACAACACCTCTGCTTACTATTCCGGGATGACGTGAGCATATTAATGTTATTATATTTATAGGCAAATCCATAAGTCAATGTTGGGTTATCTAAGATAAGATGACTCTTCGACAACTGCTCTCCATTAAGGAGTTTGACATAGAATACTATTTACTTATCTAATGGGCACGCGAGTCAGACAAGCCGGATTGTCTAGTTTCATTTACTTGTGGTATTATTACGTCATATATCGAACTAGACTAGACTGTCCGTGAATTATATAAAATGTATACATTTACATTAATCGAATCAAAAATAGTGTGATAAGAGACAGTTGCAAGTTGAAGAATGATGTGTAGACCAGAATTGAAAAAAGTATGTTGAGATGGTTTGGACATATCGAAAGGATGAGTGAAAGGCGATTAACGAAAGAAATTTATAGAACGAATGTGACCGGAAGTGTCGGTAGAGGGCGTCCAAGGAACAACTACTATGACCAAATTAATAGTATTTTTTAGAAAGGTCAAATTCGAAGCACTCGTAACCGAAGAAAGTGTATGAAGAGATGCATGAATGTGGATGAAGCGAAAGAAGTATGTAAGGATCGTAGCATGTGGCAAACGGTGGTCTCTGCCTACCCCCATGGGATACAGGCATATGTATGTATGTATGAATTTACATTATTGTCAAGAAAAAAAATCTATTCATTAATATAAATTAATTTGAAGTTTAAAATCTTTCGACCTCATTGTTTTAAAATTTATTTACCGTGAACTTAAATATACGCGGATAAAACCGCTGGGCACAGCTAGTTTTTAATAAGAATATGAAATCGTGATACCTGCATATGTCTGAGAAGTCATTCAAAGACATGTAAAGTGCCAGAGACAGCGATGGCCTCACCCTTTGTCACGTTGGCACTTCAACTTCGGTGAAAAGTGGGTGTTATTATATAATATAACACTGCCTACCCATGTTACAAAGACGATATTTATTGCCCATGCACGATAATCTCATGTTTCAATACTTAGGATATTACAACTCAAACGAGTCGAATAAATCGAAGAAATAAGCAGATTACATACAGATATTCACTTTTATAAATTTACTAGCGGACGTCACGCGGTTTCACACCCGTTCCCGTGGGAGTACGGGGATAAAATATATGTTACTCGTTGATGATGTAGCTATCCATTGCTGAATGAATTTTTAAGATCGGTCCAGTATTTTAATTCGTTACAAACACTCTTACATACATATCTTTCCTTTTCATAATATTAGTATAGATAAAGATAATTGTTATTTCAATTTGAGATCATTAAAACAACATCGAGTGGTCTATATAAAATTGTAATTAATAAAAACTTTCCGCATTCCCGTTATATAATCCAATCCATTATATCTATATAAACTAAAATATGTATTAAAAAATCTAAATATATTAACAAGAAGAATATATAATTATGTGTATAATGAAAAAATAAATGCTGATATGTTTAATTTGTGGTTAAAATGTAACTGCAGTACTTAATTAGATAATTAAGTTAATATTTACATGCCCTAAAATTGGGTGAAATATGTGATTCTTGTGACCTTAATAACACCTACCCTTTGTACCATATTTCATGTGAATAAATATTAGTTCTATTTCTAAGAAAAACGGCTTGAATATTTTTTTATTCAGATCCAGTATTTGTTGTTTTAGAGACAATAGAAATACATCATGTGAAAATGTCAACTGCCTAACTATCACGGTTCATGAAAAACAACCTGGTGACAGACAGGCAGACAGCGAAGTCTTAGAAAGAAGGTCCCGTTGAAACGGGGCACGGAATCTTAATAAAGACCTATTAATAATTCAAATTCAAATTCAAAATATATTTATTTGATTAGTCTTCTTCCAAAGTACTTTCAAATCGTCAGAAGGACACAATATACAGTATACATGATTATAAATGTTACCACCGGGTTCGGAAGGTTGGCAAGAAACTCAACAAATACTCTTTTAAAAAAATATTATACAATGTTATTGCTTACAGTATTTATATCTCATGAATATAAGCCTAACACAGTACAAATGTTCAATTGCATGGCAAATTCCAGCCAGTCAAAGCAAAGATAAAATAAAAGCGTCTAGTAAATTTAAATTAATATATTCAACATTTTTAATAATGTCATCAGGTTCCGTCGTTTAAAAGAAACTCGTTATATCTCACGTGTACATATTTATAAAATCGCACGTGTTATTGCTTTTTATTATTATTATATCTTTTTTTACCTGAAAGATTGAATGATTAAAAAATATTAAAGTAGGCAAAGGTAGTATTCTTCAACGGGGTAGGCAGAATACCCACATTACGCCATGCTTAAATTCCATGTACCTAATAGGGGGCGAGCCTCAAGTGAATTCTAGGACTATCAAGCTAAGATACCCTACCTTGAGTTTTAAAAATAAAATAAATAATATGGAAGCTTACTATGGTTATCGCGGGCATATAGTATGCATGTCCGGACCGGAGCTGGGCCGCGGGTTGTACTTTGCCCATCACTGATATAGGGAGTATATTAATTAAGGTACAATAATACATAGTTGTGTGGTCTTGACTCACAATGCAAGGTTGAAGCAGAGCTAGGATTACTAGGTCAATTACAGCTCACAACTAGCAAGCTGTAATATTGTTATGTATTTCCAGATATCATCTATATAGAGCCTAAGAGCCCACGACGGCCAGACCTTCCTTATTTTATAAAAGATGAAAGTTTCTCCGTGTGTGTGTGTCCAGCACAGGTAACCCGCGACTGTAGAGTTTCGATTGTGGTTACTTGTGCAGGTATCAGGTTGTAAAGATATATAAAATAGTACCTTACTCTCCTTAAGTATAGTTATTTTCTTCAGAATATCTTTGGAAATCACGTTATCCATTGCAGGACACTTAAAATTTTAGTAATTACACTTTCGTAATAGTATAAAAGCTGAATTTTATATATGTTACTTGGGGACCTATAAAAATATGTTACCTCAATAGTCAGACAGTTTCAATAGTTTTTACATCTTGCCAGACACATTAAGAGCCCGCTGTTGGTGCGAGCGTGCGGTAACAACTGTTCAAGCAGGTGCGAGTGATATAGAGCGCTTCTACGCTACGGAATCTCCTCTTTGAATAAGTGCATTTTCATATCTTTTCCCAACCATCATAACCGTCATTGACGACCTACTTTACAACAAAAACTGTAACCTAAGCAACTTTTTATGAGATCTCCGAGACCTTGCTAAGCCAGGAACTAAACACAATGGCCATTGGAATAACGGAAAAAAGACTAATTATACAATCATGGAAATGATATTAACCTGTTCAATTCATGGTAATGTCAATGAACAAGAACGCAGAAAGTGTCAATGATATCATTGCAACTGAAGAGATACCTAGATATGCAAATAGCGTGCGTAAAGTGCAGACTACCCAATACCCGTTTTCAGTAACCCAAGTATACGTTTTTCTCATTTTGTTTGGAGACGTGCTTATGGTAAGACCTCAGTACTTTACATTTTTTTATAGCTCAATCAGTTGATGCAATCCAGGTCTAATCTAAATTACGCTTGAAGCTCGTCAATTGTAGAATTTAGGCGTCTGAGTCATTTTTGGATGTAAAATTTGTAATCTTACCTTTATGTTAAACCAGAAAAACATGGGCGGTGAAAGCTAAAAGTTAAAGTCGTCATATAATTATGTCATCTAACTAAATTTTTTTGCCTGACCAGTACTTAATCTTTTTTATAACATGGATGGATTGTGTGAAAGATGATATGGCTAAAATAGGAGTGAATACAGATATGACGGCTAATAGAGAGAAATGGAAGAGAAGAACACATTGCGCCGACCCCAAATAACATGGGAAAAGGGCAGGAGGATGATGATGATGATGATGGACGCATTCATTAATACCCGTTTGAAAGTCATGTATAAAGAAGAATCTTTAGAAACTGTAGCATGTTTACAAATAACGCCATCGCCACATCGCTCCACGGACGGACAGCCGGCCATGCTTACATGCGTCAAATTCCCATCAATTGTTTTCTCGTGTTTGGTGTTGCATTTTGCTCTATTGTCGGTTTCAATTGACACCGTGACACGGTCAACGCAAGCAATCTTTATGGTCATAACACTTCAATTGATCTCAAATGATCTGGATATTATATTCGTCTTGTTGTGTTTCTTGGATGCATTCACGAGGGCATTGTAAATGCGTTATATTAATGTTGAGTGTGTGTTCGACTTAATCAGATAGATATGGTTAGTAATATTCCACTTAAACTGCGCCACGTAAAATCACCCATCGACCGTTAAATTTGTTAAGGCCAACAAAATGTGATTTTAATAGCAAACCTACAAATTATATTTACTAAGCGACTACTGTGCTAACGAACGCACTCATAGCTCAAAAAGGTGTGACTTGAAACAATTTTGAGAAGATTACTATTCCAGCGCTGTCGTCAAAATAGTAAAAGACAAAATGGTCGTCAATAAACACACCCTGAAAACAACTTTACTCTAAGCATTATTTGTCTGCGACGTGTTGCAGGGTATGATCGACAGTATGACAGCTCCGTATTTCAAACGGGAGATTTCCTTATGCTCTATTAGGGGTAGGAACTGGCCGTCTCAAACCAAGCAGAAGTAAACTGAACCACCCTTATTACATGTTTTTAATGAAGACAAACTCAGACCAAAGCTATGTCCATCCCTTTTGAAATCCGTATCGCAAAAAGAGATGGAGTTACTTTTAGCCAAGTATCGTATGTTTTGTAATAAGAGGGAACTAGTTGAATGGTTTATGACAAGCAAAGTTTACGAACCAAACTGTAATGAACAATCAAACGCACCGGAATGGAAAGGTTTGCAAAACAGCAAGGGCAAGTACAACTCGTTTCGCTAAACAATTACTTAAACGGCTTATCAGGAAATGGAGAGAGGTGTCGTTTAATACTGAACAGTTATATTTAAATTCGTTTTGAAAACCTTGGGTTACCTACATGTGTCTTTCTAAAGCGATCGTTAATAAACCGTCCGGAACTGAAAATAATTTTGATCAGGAAATTAGATTAATATTGCTTCCTGATTGTATTACAAGTGTACTTGTAGACATAGTCACAATCTAGAAGGAAATCTATATTATTATAAATAATTCGAACTAATCTTGAAGATGATTACATTGTTATTGAAAGAGGAAAAGTCGGCCGCAAACATCGTGATAATGAAGTAAACAAAATAGTTTTATTTCCACAATAAAGAGAAATATTGAGGATCTGTAAACAAGTTCCTATGACGCAATGTTTTTCAGATTTAAATCAGAATGTGTTGCGACGCACCTTAAGTTTGGTTACTGCGTACGTAGAATTACTATATATCTATTCTAATATCATAAAGCTGAAGAGTTTGTTTGTCTGAACGCGTTAATCTTAGGAACTACGGGTTCGAATTGAAATTTTTATTTTTTTTGGATAGTTCATCCACAGAGGAAAGCTTTATAATATCACGCTGCAATTATTTTCAAGAGCGAAGTAACAATGAATAAATATCAAGAAATAACATAGTATTTATTGTTAATCTTACACGGGTAGAACCGCGAGGTACAGCTTGTCTTGTAAATTCTTGGTGAATCACATATATATAGCATCAGCTGACTTATAATCTTCAATATGATATGTATTATGATAAATATGTATGAGAAGAAAGGTGGATGTACGTAATGTGTACGTAATGTAAATTAATACATAGATGATGTATTAATTGATTAGAGCTTTTTACTAAGCAGGCATGGAGTTTATGGTTTGAAAACAACAAAATCTATAATAATAGTTATTATATGGCAATTCCCTCACCCATTATAATAACTTCAAAGTAATTATCTTAAGTGGAAACATAGTTCAACAAAATGAGGACGACGTTCAATATGATCCAATCGGACCAATGTGTACCAGTTCATTGCCTTTATTATAAACAGAGTTTTGTGTTCAGTAGTTCGATCAATGAGAATGTTAATTCATTCAAGCGTCATATCCGGGATACAAAGGCAGATGGTAATGTTATCGATCTAATATAGAAATGGAAGCTTATGTCCACTAGACGAAAGGAATTCCAAACAGTTGAACAATACACCTGCGGTTTTGCGATAAACCTTTATATACGCATGACTGCCTGGTGGTATCAAGCGCTATTGTGGAAAACGAGGTCCATGGGCTTGATCCCCAGATCGGGTATTGTTACTGGATACTTCCATCAGTAACTTCCCCGGAGTCTGGACTATTGCCCGGTAAAGCTATAGGCTCGCGTCAGTCACATAATAACAATAATACCAAAACAGAAGATCCTTAATCTTCTGTTCTCGTGGCACAGTTGCTATTTTGCATATCAATCGATCAGCAAAGCTAAGCAACCTTAACCCTAGCCAGTCAATGGATGGGTGACCGCCAGAGTTCCCTCCGTGCCTCGGAGAGCACGTTAAGTCTTCGGTCCCGGTTGCCAATTTATCATCTTTGGCCATCGTTACAGGTCAGTCGGAGGCCAAAAATAGTCTGAAAACTGGTTTAACACAAATCACAGACTTTCCTCGTCAAAGGGGTTGCGAAAGTCTTATGGCCGTCTTTTCGCATAAAAATCAGGTGAACAGCCACATCGGGTTGAATAAAATGCCGACCCCAACAATGTATCGGGGGATAAAGCCAGGGAGATGAAGACCAAAACAGAAGATCAGATAGAAATCCAGTATCTATCTAATAGATGTCTATGATGGTATATAATAAGTAAGTTGATGACCACATGGTGAAATCCCGGCTGCAAATGTGTAGATCTTAGAAAGCAATGCAACCATTACACGTGAAAAGTATAAACAGTCGGTGTTTACGACTCACCTTAGAGAATTCATAATTAAGGCCACTTGAGAAATATAGTTAGTGATTAGTTGCGGTTTGTTGGTATTTGTACTTAAAAAGACATTACATACAATTATTTATGTGAACGTGTCTTCGAAGATGCGACGCAGGTAGCATCGCATCAAATTAAATATCATAATGATCAGTCAAGTGTCATTTGTAGGGAAAAGAGTCTTAAAAGATAAATAGATAAGAATAAAAATACCATATTCCTATTTCTATATCTGATCATGCTGAGGTGAACTTACAGTACACCCTAATTTCGCTGGTTAAGTTTAAATCCTATGTAATAGGGAGTGAGCCTACTGCCACTAACTAGGCAAATTCCAGACTTCGTGTTACTATCAAATACTACTGGGAAATTAAATATGGAAAAACCCAATAACACTTGGGTATCGAACCCATGATCTCGTGTTTCACAGTAGCGTTTACGATCTAGACTATCGAAGCAATCATCGAGAATTAATGAGGAATTGAAGAATGAATGTGTATGAACCAAAATGGCCTGTCTAGAGTTGAATGACCTTTTGACATGTCTGACCTGTCTTGTGACGGTAGAATAATATTTCTATGGTAATAGATTCATGGATTCAAAGTGCATTGTAGCGTTATTTTCTGATTTGTTTTCAAATATCCAGATAGATTGTTCGTTCAGGAATGGTATGGCTGATGAGTATATCTTATTTTTAAAGTGATTCAAATAAAGGATTTGAAGTATAATTAAAATTTTAAAATTGAGACCATGAAGAAAATGTATTTTGATATTGGGCGGGATATTGTACATATTTCTAGGGATTAGAGTTTAATAATAGGCAAATTAGCCAGAATAATCAGTCGAGTCACGATTACTGTTTCAACTTTTATTGACATAATGACGTAAGTGGAGGTGTGTCTATACGAACATAACAAGGTTACGAACACTTGCATGGTTAGTGACGTCACGGCACATGTTTAAAGAAAGTATTCAACCAGTTACAATTGTAGTGAAATGAACTATTCGTTACGGTAATTGTTGGATGTTTAATTGTATGTTTGTGGAACACAAGAGAAGAGATTACTTAACTCTGAAATTATGATGGTTAGAACATTTTGAACATGTGACGAACAAGGAAAGAATGAAGATGAAATTAAAATTGAAAATGAGACCAATATATTCAGAGTAGGCCCTGATAGGGCTGTTATGGACGTAGGTCTAAGAATCTAGCCTTCTGAGAAGACCCGATAAGAAAGTGGAAAATGGTTACCGCAGCATGGTCGCTTGCAATACCAGAAGCATCAGTTGTTTCCAACCCTGTAAGAATTTCTTCATTCCCTTCTTGAAGAACTCCATGCTTGGGAGAACCACGTGTAGGAACTTTAAAGTATTCTATTGATCAAACATATGAAAACAATATTACCAAATATAAAAGTTTGATTTTAATGTTGCTATCCAATCACGCATAACGGCTCAACGAATTTGTATGAAATTTGGGAACACAATAGTATATAACTAATTAAATTAAAGGAGACTACTATTTTTTAAGAAATTTAGGATTTCTGGAAGATTATCCAAACCATGCGGGGGCCAGATCCAAAAGCAAGCTGTATTTGAAATTCGATCATACATCCAGAATTGACACGCAAATAGATCCGTTTGCGAGCTACTCTATACTTTTAATATTAGACTCATCAGGGCCAAACTCTTGAACTTGAAACGATTTTAAACTGTAATTTCACAAGACAAGTATTCTCATCTATTTGTGACGTCAGCGCATTATGGCTTTCATTCAAGGAAGCTAGACGGTAACCTTGAGTTATTGCGTCGTCTGTGGAGTGTTTTCTTCAGGTTTTACGACCTTTTATTCATGATGTTTAGATTTGTAATTGGGTTTATATAACGTTACGTTTTTTACCTGCAGTAACCGTATAGTTCGAGCAGTCATCTGCTAACAATACAAGTTTCAATTTCACCAGCCTGTACTATTGACATGCTCACGCCTGTATTCCCCGAAGAGTTATGCAGAGATTTTGTAATGACAACATCAAATTTTCACTGAAGATGATAAAGTCTCAACGTGATTGGTGAGTCTATTGCCGTCTCAGGCACTATACATACGTCTTTGAATTACTTCTCAGACATATGCAGATATCCTCACGATGTTTTTCTTCACAGAAAAGCACGTGTTGTGAAATCACTGCTCATCAGTTTTTTTAGAAAACTCAGTGGTACATGCGTAGTAGGTGACTACGACCCTCGGTCACCACGGCTGTTATCAAGAAAAATATGAAGAGAAAATAAATATATATATTTTTGGACTTGTTCCTCCGTTCGTTGCAGCAAACATAACTCAAAATTTCTTGTCACTATAATCATTGCTTGGCATTTTTCTCCTGCATCTAGTCATCTTAAAGAGTTAGACTCTTAAATGAAGAAGATGAAAGAGCCGTGGTGGCCTCGGGGTTAGAGCAGTCGCCTGCTATGCAAGCGACGCAAGTTCGAATCCCAGCGGGGCCTGTACCAATGAGTTTTTCTAAAAAAGTTATGTACTGGGATTTCACACCACGTGCTTTACGATGAAGGAAAACATCGTGGGGAAACCTGCATATTTCTGAGAATTAACTCAAAGTCGTATGTATAGTGCCTGAGACGGCGATAGACTCACCATCTGTCACGTTGGCACTTAATCAAATTCGGTGAAAAGTGGGTGTTGTGATAATAACACCTCTGCCTACCCATTCGGCGAATACAGGTGTGAGCATATGTATGTATGTAGATAGACTCTTGTCGGTGCAGCTGATGAAGCTCCCTCCGCTTGTTCCTGTCCAGTGCTGCTTCATTGACCTCCTTATACGTCGTGACGGTTATTTCATCCTATACTTGTTTGGTGTAGGTTACCCTTGGTCGGTCCGTGCCACGCCTTCCTTCTACTAGTCATACTTTTCTCATTTATATTATTTATATGGATTATTAAAACCTGCAAACTGAAATCATCGCGTTCAGCAAACCGCCAAAATATTCCCCCAATTTCATCGTGTCAGTTATTTATACCACACGCACCAGAAATCAGGTGAACCGCTGTTCAAGGACTACTTGTAACGATGAAAACTTAAAACACATCTCTTATACGCCGATCTCGTTAAATATAAACCGAAACCTTGATTTTGTCGGGTTATTTCGGGTTGGAGAGGAGACCAGCTATTTGCTACAACTGTATCAAATGCCTGCCAGTATATTTATAAAGCATTTTTGAATTTGGTGTTACTAATCGTCTTTTGATTTTCATTGCGATGATATGTGACAATGTTATAATTATTTCGGGAAGTTTACACGATGTCACAGGATCAAAGAGCGTGGTAGACACAGTACACATAATATAAGCTTACTACAAGCAGTATGGTAATAAGGTCTACTTCACGATGCGTCGTGACACAACCTAATGACAGAACTGCGCCTGTGGACAAAGTGACATTATCCTCACGCTTCGTTAATAGAAACGAACCAACATGGGAATGACAATGTCACGTGATTGATTTGTCATTTACATACACTCTTTATCGTTTCTATTAGCGCAAGCTCGAGAGAATGTTACTTTGTCTAGGGCTACTGCTTAGAATCTCTTAAATGCGCACGCCTGTGTGACTGTGCCGTAATACCCTTTCGAACCATTTGTTCTTTGTTACCGTACTGTAATATATGCAGCTTATATGTATGCTTTGTCAGAAGTGGATTTTACAAAGAGGTTATTCATAAAGCAACAAAGAATTAAGTGCACTGCTCTGCTCTAGCTGCCGACCCGGCAAAAACTACAATCACACAATTTTATCAGGAACATGGAAGATTTTAGTGGCCCCAGGATACTAGCATCGTACACTGATAAAATGGAACGCGCATTATTATTATATACCTATCTACACTAACCACAGGAAACACAATTGATATGTATATTTTACATGTATCCAAGTGCAAATACGTAAATACTACTTTGTCTGACGGCGCTTACAAATACGCAATCGAATATCGACGACGTTTTAAGATGTACAAACGTAAGAGCGAGAAAACGCGACTACTTACTTACCTTATACCATACACTGTTGGAGTCGGCACTTGATTCAACCCGATGTAGCTGATCACCTGATTTTTATACGAAACGAGGAAAATCTGTGATCTGGATTAAACCTGTTGTCAGACTATACGTATGTAACGACTGCCAAAGATGACAAATTGGCATCCGGGACCGAGGGCTTAACGTGCTCTCCGAGGCACGGAGGGAACTCGGGCGGTCACCCCATCCAATTATTGGCTAGGGTTAGGGTTGCTCAACTTCACTGATGGAATGATTGTGCGCAATAGCAGCTGTACCACGAGCTCCTAAACTATATCTATCAACATTTAATTAATTGATGGAACTAAAACAGAATTTGACACCAGCTTAAAGTTACTACACAAAAATGTCATAAAATCACTTATTTCTTTGTTATTATCATGATAACCTCGTCACGAGGCCATTATAATTGTCACTTGATTTAAAACTATCAAAAGTACGCACATTGTTTGCTAACCGAAGTACCATGTAGGTGATAATGAAAACTCTTGGGTCCATGAGCCGTGAACATTGAAAATAACTTTATGTAAGTGCAAATTTTTCCATGGTACTGGGACCCTACCAGGATCTCTTTTTGCCTTGATAAACTAATATCTCAAGTTCTCTCTCTCATGCTATGAGACCGATCATCCGTCACTGTCACACTGCGGGCCTTGCCATAAGCTCTTATTGCCATGATAGTTTTACTCTTATTATTTGACAGATGTATATGACGTGTATACATCTGTATCTGTCGCACAGCTAAAATAACATTTCAATAAGAGCTTTTGGTTAGGCCCCTGGTTCTGTCACGTCCTGTCACCCTCTCTGTCAATATAGTTTAGGTAAAAAATGTTGTAGGGAAAGCGAGTGATCATGCTCATTCCCAGGCCTGGGGAATCGCGGCTCCAACTGTTCTAGTTGGACACTTGTATATATATTGCAATGCGCTTGAAAAACTCTTATTGCGCGATTTAGGTTCTCGTGTATATGTGCTCAAACTTTGCAATTGTTACCGAGTAGCGTCATCTATGTAGCGAGTGGAGAAACGCTGCTACAATGTGTAAAATTTATGTTAATGAATCAGACTGCAGTGTAAACATAATTTTTTTTATGCCTAAGCCCTACTTCTCGAAGGTTATAAGAGTGTATTATAAGTCGTTGCAATGACTATAATCTATGACCAATTAACGTTAAGCGTTAGCTGCCCTAGTTTCGCACCTGTTACATACATATAAGGGATTGTCACAGTATACACATTATGAGCTTACTACAAACAAACCGATTGAAATTACACACACACAGACGCCAATGTGTACGAGATTATAAGCAACCCTGGCGTAGTGTCAGTAAGTGGTGGCCAATCGGGTATGTACGTCATTTACTTGTTTTTTACAAATGGTTAACTATTACATTGCTTTGACAGGAAAATAAGGAATACATTTTAGAAACTATACGAACGACTTACGCGGGATGGAGCGTACGTTGTTCGTTGGTCAGCTTAGGTAAGTATTTCAACTCAAAAATGAATTTAGAACTAGCTGTGAGGTTTGGATTCATATTTTTCAATCCACCTCTTAAATACAGCAAATACAATCGGTAAATCCGTTTTCGGAGTAAACGTTAGAAGATTAAGTTAAAATTGATCATATTTACCAACTTTTCCACTATTAATCTTTAGCACGCGCAACTGGAATCGCGCAAGCGCTGTATGATTATGTGAACTGTCGTATAAACATACTGACTTGTGCGTCAATGTGAATAGGTCAATAGTATAGTGCACACAACGTGTTTTATATTGCTTACTAAGTATTTATTGCTCGAGGAGCTCGTGGCACAGTTGCTATTGCGCATATTATTCGATTAGCGAACTTAAGCAACCCTCACCCTAGCCAGTAATTGAATGGTTGACCGCCCGAGTTCCCTCTGTGCCTCTGAGAGCATGTTCAATCGTCGGTCCCGGTTGGTAATTTATCATCTTTGGCAATCGTTAGAGGTCAGTCGGGGGCCTAAAATAGTATGACAACTGGTTAAACCCAGATCACAGATTTTCCACGTCAAAGAGGTTGCGAAGGTCAGATGGCAGTCGCTTCGTATAAAAATCAGCCGCATTGAGTTGATCAAGTGCCGACCCCAACAATATATGGGATAAGGGGGTGGTGATGACTAAGTATTTATTGAAGAATACTTATGTTGTTCTGTTAAAAGACTATATTTACATATCGGATTAGACTTTAGTGCCCGTATAAAAAAACTAGACTTTATCTGCAACTTGCTCCGTATGTAAACGTTTGGAGTCAAGCACTACTTAAGAATATTATTATTTTTTCCTACTGACGTGCTTATCTACATTAATGAACGACATAGCTGTAACAATCTAGCATGATTTCATATTAATAAGCTATTTAAATTTGGCTTAAACCGTTAAGAAGATAATTATTAAGATTCATCACTTTTCTTACGGCCTTAATTAAGGCCGTAAGGAAAGAATTAAGAAAGACACATTGTTCTTTATAAATATCGTTCTCTGTTATGTACCTACCAATTTCCTTGTGAAGTCCTGAAACAGTTACAACCTAAACAAGTTCAAGCATGAAGCAATGGATTTAATTTATCGAAAATTACGGCCATTAGATCATCCCAGAAAGGGGTAAGCAGAAGCGTTGTAACAACAACACCCTAATTTCACCAAATATGATTAAGTGCCAACATGACAGAGGGTGAATCCATCGCAGTCTCAGGCCCTTATACATACGTCTTTGAATTACTTCTCCGACAAAGTTTCACAGGTTTCTTCACGGTGTTTTCGTTCACCGTAAAGCACAGCACATTCGTTTTTAAGAAAAAAATATTTGTACAGACCCCGTTGGGATTCGAACTTGCGTCTCTTGCGTAGCATGTGACTGATCATACCTCGAGGCCACCACGGCTTTTAAATATGTTTGTTTGTTTGTGTGTACATAATATGTAGGTAAGACAATGTAAGGTAAGCAATGTTTGAAGACAGATCGAATTACTGGCGCCTTGCGGCAATACGAAACCATTGCATCAAGAATGTGGAATTGTTATTCATTACATAGTATTATTTATATATAGAGTGCATATTATATTATTAGAATCTAGCTGTGACCGCAAATTCTTCAGCGTGGAGTGTTTTTATTTTTCCAGCTCCTAACCACGTCGGTCTTTTCATTCGTTGCGGATTTAAAATCAACAAACACATAAATATTCCTATTGAAATATTAATTAAGCTTCATTTATAAAGACGTTGACGTTATAAGTTTCGGATTTGCATACTTACATACAAACAAAAATATTATTGATTATATAAAGATCTAATAAATATAGATTATTTTCATTTTGATTGAGGTCACACAGAGTAGTGCATTCAAAGTGACTTTGCCTGACATCCAGTGTGGGAATTTTCCATTTAAATTCACGTAATGATGGCACGAATTCTATTTCAATGTAACCATCAAGATATTCGCGCGATATGACTGGGTAGCATTGCGAATATATCCGTTAAAAAAACGGGGTACCTACGTCATAAGACACGCCTCCCGATTTTATTTTTATCAGCTATCAACATAAAGGTGGTTGTATGTAGTATACGCCACATCTTTATATTCTTTACTAGCTATGCCCCACGGTTTAAACCGTGTGGATTTAGTTTTATATAATACTAGCTGTGCCCGGCGTTGTATTGCCATTTTTTTTTGTGATGGACTACCCCTAACATTTAGGGGGATGAAAAATAGATGTTGGCCGATTCTCAGACCTACCCGATCTGCACACAAAATTTCATACAAATCGGTCCAGCCGTTTCGGAGGAGTATGGCAACGAAAACTGTGACACGAGAATTTTATATATTAGATTAATATTACTATAAGAGCCGTGATGGCCTTGAGCAGCGGGACTTGTACCAATGAGTTTTTCTAAAAAAACTTATGTACAGTGATTTCACACCACGTGCTTTACGGTGAAGGAAAACATCGTGAGGAAACCTGAATATTACTGAGAAGTAATTCAATGACGTATGTAAAGTGTCTGAGACGGCGATAGACTCACCATCTGTCACGTTGGCACTTAATCATCTTCGGTGAAAACTGGTTGTTGGGATTACAACACCTCTGCCTACCCCTTCGGGGAATACAGGCGTGAGCATATGTATGTATGTATGTATTAATTTTACTATACAAATTTAACGTTGTTTCTTTCTTCAGACGATTTAATATTTTTTATGAACATAAAAGCGGTTATTGTGACTAAACTATGATAGTTAGATATGTGCTGTCGCGGACTTTTTTGTAGATCTTAATAAGATCTAAAAACCCGTAGTCATACCTGTGAACAGGTGCTGCTAGTGGGGGCTGGTCATCTCAAGCTACTCAATTATTCGTAGTTCTTATTATTAGTTTTAAAAAAAAATTATATCGACATTTGTGCATTGGAACTGTGTCCATGGGCTTATATATATTTTTTTAGATTTATATTGTATTACTCAAAGCTGTAAATATATTTTTTTTAAATAGTAATTACTGAGTTTCTTGCCAGGTTCTTCTCAGTAAAAGCAACCTTCCGAACCTGGCGGTAGCATGTATAATCCTATGTAATCGTGTCTTTCTGACGATTTGAATGTACTTTGTAAAAAGTCTAATCGGATAAAGATAATTTTGATTTGATTTTATTTGAAATTTATAATGTTTTTCTCTGTCTGTCTGTTTGTTTGTAAAACATTAAGGGTACGCGGGTGAAATCGTAGGGCACAGCTAGTACTTAAATATTTAACCTTGGCCTTTGTATTACGTGGGTCGTTATACTGGATTACGTTATGGTTTGACCAAAACTATTTTTGTTTGGCTGTGGCGTGGGAGGCGGTGGTTACGATGAACCAGTAGAAAGTTGGAACTAGGTGGGGCCTATTACTCCACAATACCGGTAGTACATCGTGGTTCGTGGTGACGAGAGCTTTCTTATGGAGGAATGGGGATAAACTTTATAAACCGTCTATGTAAAGCAGGAAACGAAAATATCTATACAGATAAATAAAATTGAAGTGTCTGTTGTAATTCCAAAATAACACCTTTTCACTAAATGTACATGAAAGTATATACGATACTCATACTGAAAAACCACTTTTTTTCTCTTTTAAAAATCTCCGTCTAATCTCCGAAACGGCTGGGCCGATTTTAACGAGAATTTCATTTGCAGGTAGCTGATGTTTAAAGGAGTAACTAAGCCATAGTTTGATTCATAAAAGGGTTCTCCGCATGCAATGAAACTAAATCTACGCGAGTAAAACCGCTGGGCACAGCTAGTTTTTTAATATGAGTAGGATATTGACGTCAAAGTTAAAAGGCGTAGGAATTGATTGATCGTTGTTTCTAGGGCGCTTGTGGGGGCTTGTCATCTCAAGCTACGCATTTAGTTATAAGTAGATGTACTAGATTTTTGGTTATGTTAATTTTTATCGACATTTGTGCATTGGAACATTGTCCATGAGCTTACGTTTCTTAAATTTTACAATTTACATTCACAATTTAAAGAATACAAAATTATTTATTTTGTATTCTTTAAATTGTATAATATTTTTGAAAAGAGTAATTACTGAGTTTCTTGCCAGGTTCTTCTCAGTAAAAGTAACCTTCCGAAACTGGCGGTAGCATGTATAATCCTGTATAATTATGTCATTCTGACGATTTGAAAGTACTTTGTAAAAAGTCTAATCGATCAAAGATACTTTTGCCTTTGACTTAGGTGTTAGGGTCGAACAATATACACAATATTTGCTAAGAATATTTTTATTGGAATTCTCGCTTTCCAAATACCCCTATATACAGAGATTTGTTATTCTGGACCAAATATTTATCTCTCAGAACTCACGATTGTATCTACGTACACGCACGTAAATTATACGATTCGATTTACAAAATTCGAATTACGGTCGTCACGCGGTTTCTCCCGCGGAGTTCCCGTTCCCGTGGGAGTACGGGGATAAAATATAGCCTATGTTACTCGTTGATGATGTAGCTATCCATTGCTGAAAGAATTTTTTAAATCGGCCCAGAACTTCTTTAGCCAATTCGTTACAAACATACTTACATACATACATACAAATCTTTCCTCTTTCTAATATTAAGATATAGGTATAGATATAGATATTTTTTTTTGTATGAAACGAATCAACTTACAACTACAAGACCGATTTGAAAAATTTCTTCAGTAATGTTATTAGCTACTTTATCGGCGAGTATTATAGGTTATAATTTATCCCCGTACTCCCATGGGAACGGGAATTACGCGAATGGAATCGCTTGACGCCTAATTTAATATAAGTAAACATTAATAAATATGATCACCGTCCCGTTGGCGGTATTTGTGAAAATAATCAGTTACGCGATTGCTTCCTTGATTGACGTCAGCACCCAGGGTCAAGCGAATGGCACTCTGAATGACATTATATCTACCGAAATACACTGTGAATAACGTGATCTACCGTCTTATGCATCACTTATTTAAAAAAAACCTTGATACTCATATTTAGGATGAGTACTTACTATAAATCAAAATCAAAATCAAAAAATAAAATCAAAAATATCTTTATTTGATTAGACTTCTTACAAAGTACTTTCAAATCGTCAGAAGGACACAAAATACATTATACATGATTATAAATGTTACCACCGGGTTCGGAAGGTAGCTTTTGTTGAGAAGAACCCGACAAGAAACTCAACAATTACTCTTTTAAAAAAAATATATATTATACAATGTTTTTGGTTATAGTATTTATATCTCATGAATATAAGCCCATGGACAGCACAAATGCTCAATTTTCAAATATAATAACTAAAATATTACAAATATTTGTGAGCATGGCAAATTCCAGCCAGTCAAAGCAAAGATCAAACTAAGATTAATTAATTGTAGCAAAAGTACAGTGCCAATGGGATTATTTACAATAATTTTCCGACAAAGATACATCCCAGGGTTCCTTATCACAAATAGAATCCCTTACAGTATAATATCCTTTATTGAGCAAAACTGCTTTGATGGTCTCTTTAAATTTATTGAAGGGCAAGTTTACAATTTCTGTTAGTAATTTATTATAGAAGCGTGTGCACTGTCCTAAAAATGAGCCATGTACTTTCTGTAAGCGATGCGCAGGCACTACAATTTTGTTTTTGTGCCTTGTGTTTATGTTATGCACATCACATTTCTTTTGAAACGATCCAATGTTTTGATGCACAAATAATAAGTTAGCTAAAATATACTGTGACTTAACTACTACTATAACTTAACTACTTCACTGGAACCCATGTGGTACCTCAAAAATATTATAATTTCAGCAAAATCTGTTCAGCAGTTTACCTGCAAATAGGGCGCATACAAGGAGACACATTATTTACTCACAAGAGGGTGCCACTGTGCTCTTCAATATCTTCATTTAATATATGTATTATATTGTACAGGATAAAATAATATGTGTAAATCTATACATCTATACAGATAATATAAGTCTATTCTAGCTGATCACCGAAACGGCTGGACCGATTTTAATGGGCCTTTCACTGGCGTATAGCTAATGTTACACGGAGTAACTTAAGCTACTTTTAATTTAACAAAATAAGCTGAGTTCCATTGGCTACCCATGAAATTAAGTCTATGCGGGTGAAATAGCGGGGCACAGCTATTAATGTAATAGAATAGTGTTCAGCACATCACACAGCGCCATTTAGTCTAATTAGAGATCTGAAAAGATATGCTAGGCCTCTAACAGATATGCCTCAATTTCGACACACTAGTGGCATATAGCTCATGTCAGTTGTCAAGAATCCATGTCCTGACAAAACTTGTTAATATTTGATGAAAAATAAATCTTACAACTAATCATTTTTATACTCAAAATAAGGGTGTTACTACTTATTAGCTAGGAGAAGATCAGATGTTAAAATAATTCTAATAGCATTTTTGCTACTGGCAAGCTTTTATGCATTTTGGAAAATAAAAATTGTCACGCTAGTGTTAATGCTGTTATCAGTGTCAGTAGGCTGCAGCTGCATCCTACAGTCTGTTGATAACTGATCCAATTAGGGCACAATAATTATGGGTACAGAGTCTTTCGAAAGCATTCATTGATTCAAGCAATCATTGAAATTGTATCTGGAAACATTTGAAGGTTATGTTTCATACAACTTTATTCTCGTAAGTGCATAGAAAGTCTTTAGATATATAGAAAGACCTTATTTGTGGTTAAAATGTTTGTCTTACCTCTTTGAAGTGGCAATAATAATTATTTATAGTGGTAAAATCGCGATAAAATCTTTGAATTCAAACATATCATATTAGGTCTGGTATGTTCTCAAATCGTAACTGATGATATAATAGCATAATAGATTTATTCAGGATTAAAACAGACACAAATTACTGTAAGTTTTTAAGTAATTGTAGAAAAAATCTATTGAAAATACAACTTACCATCGCCGTCGGTTTTCACTTCTTCTTTCGCCATTTTGTAGCCGGTTTCCACCAAATGAAGTAGCGGAAAAACAATTATTTTGATTCACAACAAATATGATTAGCTATTTGTTATTATTTCAGACGATATATAATAAAAATATCGCTTTAAATCTATTTGTTTACGCAAACCTGACAGTGACAGTCAACACTACTGACAGTAGCTTCATTCTAAATGTTGGTACTAGTAAACTAATTTATGATTGTCTATGGTTTCTGGGCATTGTTATTGATCGAATTACAAGGATTGCTGTTTCGCAATTCATGTAGTAAATTCACAATGTTTCTTGGGACTGACCTGCCACATAATTTCCTTAAAAGCTTGAACTTCTATTATTGTTGCCGACATACCCGGATATGAGATCTTAATATCGTAATGTTGGATAACTGATTTAAAACATGCTTCTAAAATTGTTTATGGTTAGTTCAATCGCGTCCTTTGTCAGTAGAAGCCGGCTTTTGATTCGAATTTTTCGCGTTCTTTCGTATGTTTGTTTACGTATAATTTGTTTATTGTATTTCATAGAATATCTTTCCTAATAAAATATAATAGCTCCACTTCAACATTCTAATAATTAACGTTTTCCTTTTTTCAGATGCTGACAAGAATGTGAGGTTTCGTAAAACCAAAAAATAATATTTAAAATATATTTTTGGAAAAGCTTTTAATACTTTATATAAAAATGTCCCAGCCTCAAGCACAGCCTATTGTGGTAGAAAACGGCGTTGGGGACGAAAATCGGTAAGATTTTTTTTATATCGTGGTGATTTTAAAATTTACCTACCTTCATCAACAAAATTTTACCTAACTCAAGTAAACCCGTTCCTTTTCATATTAAATTAATATAAACTATCGCCTACTACGATACTACCTGAGTTTCTTGCCGATTCTTCTCAGAATGCTAGTTTCCGAACCGGTGTTAAATTCTACGATATTGATAAATGCCTGAACTGAATAAATCATTTTCATTTTTCATTTTAGTTGAAGCAATTGATGATTTTTATTCAAGTATGTGCATCCTTTAATTGTGAAGTTAATTATAAAGCCTCTATAGATCTTCAAGGGCTTTCCCTTCTCAAATTCTCTAAAGATATAATAAGTCCTTCAAATAATATCTAAGTAAAGTATGAATTGCAGAAACACCACACAATAAATGAGGATAATTTTCCAGCTTTTTTAACCATAAAATAACCAGGAATATTATCTTCACAGGCAATTTGGTACAACTATGGTAGGTAGGTAGTTATTTGTACCCATTTGTGAATTTATTTGATTACTTATTATGGCATTATACTAAACACACTTAATGCCAATTTGATTAGCATATCATTGATTCAGTTATAGCTTTCTTCCCTTGCATTTAGTGATTACATAAAAATATTTTTTTCATGTATAGCCTCCTCTATGTTTTTCCATTCTTATTTGTGGCAATCATGCAGATATTGATGAATAATTTTAATTATATAATTTCTTTTAAATGCTCCTTGGAAGTTGACAAATAGGTAAAACTATTTAATTATATATAAATAGAGAATATAGTAGATGGAATTCCAGACGGATGGCCACTGCATTAGATTTCTTCATTTAAATCAAATGTCAAAAATAATAATTTACAACTTGCTTAAAAATTACCACTACAGTTGGTATAAGAGCCTATTGGTAGAAACAAAAAAAAACTATCCAACATTAACATTTTATAGCCGTGGTGGGCTTGGGTATTCAGTAGTTGCCTGCTATGCAAACAACGCAGGTTCAAATACCAGCGGGGCGTGTACCAACGAGTTTTTCACACCACATGCTTTACGGTGAAGGGAAACATCGTGAGGAAACCTGCATAAGTCTGAGAATAAATTCATAGACATAAGCAAAGTGCCTGTGATGGCGATAGACTCACCATCAACATTGGCACTTGATCATCTTGTGGGTAAAGTGGGTGTTGTTATTACAATATGTATGTAATGTATGTAAAATTTTTACTTTACTATTTACTCACGTCACGAGTTTAGACATAGTACCTTTGAACCCGTAGCAGTCTGTCTCTGTCTATATGTATGGTGAGAGACAAATAAAAACATGCGCAGTATCCCCACTATTATTCATTACTAGACGGGACAACTCATTAAATCTAGTATTCTACAATGAAGGCTTCTTATAAATCTTATGATTTTCATAAAAAAACACGCATAATTTTCAGTAATGAATTTGCTTTGATTAATTATGTGTTTATGTTTCAGGGGGACCACATACTATTTTTCCAGAGACAAGTCGCAAGCAACACTATGGCAAAGGATCAGTTTATTCCTCTCTATATATTGGAAGTCTGTGATTGTAGTATTAACGCCACTGGTGCTTCTGCCTATACCTATATTAAACTCGGATCCAGTGAGTATTATTGTTATATTAACACAAATATATAACACTTAATCATATTCATTGAAATGTGGATGTTGTTGTTACAACACCTCAGTACCCCTAACACGAGTTTGCCACCGTTATCGTAGCTAGCTCGCTAGTGACACTTGAAATATTTGTATGAGACATTTTAGTTCTGAACCTCACCACTGGGAGTCGCTGCACAATTTTTCATGCAAATGTTCGCCGGAGCCGCTAGCGAGTATAGATAACGAAAATGGTGGCAAACTCGTGATAGAGGTACTGCTTACCCCTTCGATGATGGCGGAAGCATATTTATTTTATTTTTATATCTGAATGCTTCGTTGGTCGCTTACGCTACTGTGGAATACGACGTCTTGACTTGTGGGCGTACTATAAGTACACCTTCTGTACTGGCGTGAGCATACACATGTATGCATTAATATTATAAATGGGAAGATAGGATAGATAGGAAGAAATTTCGTATATTAGGTCTTGATTTTGATCTTGAATTAGATCTTGAGTTATATTATTCGGGCGGAGTCGCAGGTTAAATCAACTCGACAAGGAGAACTGACCGGTACCTCACAACCTTACCTCTTCTAAATTAGTGCTTTTCTTCCAGGCCTTCAGATGCATGTACGTAGTGTTAATAATGGCTATATACTGGGTCCTGGAACTGCTGCCTCTCCCAGTGACTTCAATGCTGCCCATAGTTCTGTTCCCGACGATGAGCATCTTGGACTCAGACAAGACGTGTGCAGCGTACATGAAGGAAACCAACATGATGTTCATGGGAGGGCTGATGATAGCAGCTGGGGTCCAGCACTCGAGGTTGCCCAAACGGGTGGCTTTGTGGACTGTGCAGGTGGTCGGGTGCTCTCATCGGAGGTGAGATATTATGTAAAGGGTGATATATATAAGGGTAGCTATATCTGTGGTGATTGGAACCTTGTCAGTACAAAACACTTTGCCATAGTCAAAGTAAAAAATATCTTTATTCGATTAGACTTTTAACAATGTACTTTCAAACCGTCAGCATGACATAATTATACAGGATACATGCTACCGCCAGGTTCGGAAGGTTACTTTTACTGAGAAGACCCTGGCAGGAAACTCAGTAATTACTCTTTTCAAAAATATTATACAAATTTAAGAATAAATCACTTAAGAAACATAAGTCCATGGACACAGTTCCAATGCACAAAAGTCGATAAAAATTAACATAAATAAAAGTCTAATAGTTTTACTCATAACTAAATGCGTAGAGTGAGATGGCCAGCCCCCACAAGCAGCACCTGTTCACAAGTATGACGTGAGATAAAAATAAATAGTAAATGTAACGTGCCGTGGTCTCGGAGCTTAAGCAGTCGCCTACTACACAAGCGACGCATGTTCGTATCCCAACGAGGCCTGTACAAATTAGTTTTTCTAAAAAAAACTTATGTGCAGTGGTTTTACACCACGTGCTTTACGGTGAAGGAAAATGTCGTGAGGAAACCTGCATATATGTCTGAGAAGTACTTCAATGACGTATGTATAGTGTCTGAGACGGCGATGGACTCACTATCTGTCACGTTGGCACTTAATCATATTCGGTGAAATGTGGGTGTTGTTGTTACAATACCTCTGCCTACCTTTATCGAAGAATAAATAAAAAAATATACTTATATATTATATACTTAAAAAATATACTTATATAACATATACAAAGTCAAAACTTGGCCCGAATCAGTGTGTCTCGGTGTCGTGCCAAGAAGGCTGGCAGCATTGCCACGTTGAATAGCATGTATTTATTTATCCAAATATTTATTTCTGTCAATAGTCTGTAAGTATGTAGGTACTTTCTATTTAGTATATTATTTATAAGTATAGGTAGGTATTTTTTTTAATGAAAAATTAATATTCATCACCCAAAGGTTGACTGATAGAGAATGCCTGATTAAGTGCATTTATTGAAATGCAGGAAGTTTTAAAATCCCTACTAATATTATAAATGCGAAAGTAACTCTGTCTGTCTGTTACGCTTTCCCGCTTAAACCTCTCAACCGATGAAATTTGGCACAGACATTCTTTAGACCCTGAGAAAGGACATAGGCTACCTTTTATTGCGAAAAAAGTATTATATAAAACTAAATGTATGCGGGAGAAACCGCGGGAATAAATAGGAATGCCGATTCTGTTACAGATTGAATTTCGGCCTGACGTTCGTGACTATGTTCATATCCATGTGGGTGTCCAACGCGGCCGCCACCACCATGATGGTGCCCATTGTTGAAGCCATCTTGGAGGTCTTGGAACAGGTATACCTAAATTCATATACGCTTATAAATACTTAAATTAATTAGCAAACATTATTTTTAATATTATTTAACACTAAAGAAAAAGAAAAATATAATAAAAATAAAAATTATAAATAGAACACGGAATCTAAATTAGTGTCTGCGGGAATGGTGCCCAGTAAGCTGGCTGCGTTACCTCGCTGGATCGCTAAACTAATCCTCTGACCGAGGTAAGAACCAGCTCGACCCTCACCAGAGACGTCAACCAGGCGTTTTGAAAGATCTTTAAAAAAGGACTTTCGCATTTGGCCCCCATGGCCCCAAAGTCTCAACCCCGAACGGCAGAAATATTCAATTATGACTGATATCTGCATATTTCCGCCGCTTGCTCATAAATATACTAGCTAGCTGTGCCCCGCGGTGTCACCCGCGTAGACTAAATTTTACAAGTGGCCCGCGGAACCCTATTCTTTTTTATGATAATAGTAGTCTAAGTTACTCCTTGTAAAATAAGCTATCCACCAGTGAAAGTCCCGTTAAAATCGGTCCAGCCGTTTCAGAGATCAGCCGGAGCTTTTGGAGTCAGGGCATAATTTTGGAATTACAAACAGACACTTCAATTGTATTTATCTGTATGTATATATAGATGTATAGATTATGAAAGCTGGTGTTATTTTTATCTAAACTAATATAAAGAGGAATGATTTGTATGTAAGTATGTTTGCATTGATTACGCTCCGAAACTACTGGACCGATTAGAAAAATTCTGTCAGCAATGGATAGCTACTTTAGCGAGATGTTACTCGCTATATTTTATCACAGTAGTCCCACGGGAACTAGAACGCGGGTGAAATGTGTTATAAGTAGTTAAGTAATATATATTTTTTATTCCAGCAAGGACTTGGCGATGTGTATGTGAACAGGAAGAAGAATGCTTTACCAGAAAATGGCAAGGACGTGAAGCCAGCCGCCAAGGCACAGGAAGAGGAGTGAGAATAATCTAATACATACATACATATGCTTACGCCTGTATCCCATGGGGGTAGGCAGAGACCACCGTTTGCCACATGCTACGATCCTTACATACTTCTTTCGCTTCATCCACATCCATGTATCTCTTCATACACTTTCTTCGGTTACGAGTGCTACGAATTTGACCTTTCTGAAAAATACTATTAATCTGGTCATAGTAGTTGTTCCTTGGACGCCCTCTACGACACTTCCGGTCACATCCGCTCTATAAATTTGTTTCGTTAATCGCCTTTCACTCATCCTTTCGATATGTCCAAACCATCTCAACATACTTTTTTCAATTCTGGTCACCACATCATTCTTCAACTTGTAACTGTCTCTTATCACACTATTTTTCATACGACATACAATGGTGACCCCACACATACTTCGTAACGAACGCATTTCTAATAGTCTAATACATAAAATTCTCGTGTCGCGGTGTTTGTAACCAAACTCGTCCGTATTCATACCCCTTCATGATATAGGAAATCCGCCACAAAAATGGCAATACAAAATTTTCGGGGCACAGTAATAATACACACACCTCTGCCTACCTATTTGAGAGGCTCGTGGCACAGTTGTTATTGCGCATATCATTTGATCAGCGAAGCTTAGCCAGTAATTGGATGGCCCGAGTTCCCTCCGTGCCTCAGAGAGCACGCTAAGCCGTCCCGGTTGCCAATTTAACATCTTTGGCAATCGTTACAGGTCAGTTGGAGGCCTAAAAAAGTCTGACAACTGGTTTAACCCAGTTCACAGATATTCCTCGTTTAATGGCAGTCGCTTCGTATAAAAAACAGGTGATCAGCCAAAAACAGGTGAATGTATGGGATAAGGCCAGGGAGATGCTGACCTACCCCTTCGGGGATTACAGGAGAGAGTATATGTTTCACCATGTTTGTAAAAAGAGGCTATTAATATAAAGTAATCAATGACGTTTGTCCACAGAGCCCCACTGCCAAGCAACATAACTGTATGCTACTACCTGAGTATAGCGTACGCCTCCACCCTCGGCGGCTGCGCCACGCTGGTAGGCACTGCCACCAACTCTGCTTTCAAGGGGATATTCGATTCGTGAGTATTACCATTCTTAATCTCACGTCACGCGTGCATTCCCGAAGGGGTAGGCAGAACTTTTGACCGAAGATGATTAAGTGCCAGATGGTGAGTCCATCGCCGTCTCAGACACTTTACATACGTACGTCATTGAATTACTTCTCAGAAATATGCAGGTTTCCTCACGATGTTTTTCTTCACTGTATACTTTAGTTGGCAACACTAGTGAAAAGTGGGCGTTGTTATTACACCTCTGCCTACCCCTTCGGGGGATACGTGCACGGGTATGTGATGTTTATTTTTCTCTCAACGAGGCGATTTTTTTATATTTTTTTGTAATAAGGATTTTCACGCTTTTTTGTTTATTTCCAGTGAGTTCCCGGAATATTCCAGTTCAGTGAACTTCTTCTGGTTCATGGCGTACAGCACCCCGCCGATGCTGGTGATGCAGCTCCTCGTGTGGTTCTCTCTGCAGGTCACCTTCATGGGCATGTTTCGGTTAGTTACCAATTGTATGGTTCCTAAAATTCAAACTTACACTAAATAGTAGATATATTTTATTTCATTGCACTTTTTAATAATTAGTTAGAATGATATGATTATGCATGCTACCGCCAGGTTCGGAAGGTTGTTTTTACTGAGAAGAAACCGGCAAGAAACTCGGTAATTACTCTTTTCAAAAATACACAACAACTTTGTAGTGGTCAACCTCTTTCGTATACATATCATAACATTTTTCTTCTAATCAACTAACTTGAAATAGGTTTAAAGAATTTTATTTTACATAAGAATTTTAAATTAGTTCACTTAATATGAGAAACAGCAAAAAAATATATTTTCTTAATATAAATGTTTACGTCTAGTGTGTTGGATAAACTAGTTAGATCTTTACAATAGTTTAGTCACGTATTTTTGAAGTTTGTTTTTTTATATATATATATTTATATTATCACATTCAGTCATTTCTTTTGGAAATTTGAAATGTGCTCTTTCAAATAGTATCGTCTTCCTCTCGTAATTAGTGCGTGCATTGGGCAACTCAAGCTTATGGTTATTTCTCAAAATCGACATTATAAGCCCCGCGCGTTGATATTGCGATGGAACCTTGTCACAATAACAGCTGCGTGACGTCAACCACCGCATAAATGTACAGACAGCAAAAAGGTTAACCTTCTTTTAGTGTTAGGTGATGCCACCTCTGGTGAAAAAAAAATATAACCTAGGGTTATAAGTATTTCTATTATATTATGCACGTAATATATTTATAGGGAAGAATTTAATTATAATTATTTTATATTTAATTACCTACTAATATTATACACGTGAAAGAAGTCTTGTCTGTTTAATACATTTTCATTAAACTTCCCAACCTATTTTAATGGACAACCAATAAAAACAGGATAACGAAAATAAAAAGCTATAAAAATACGTTGTAGAGGTACTCAATACACTTAAGCGCTGGCTGACCATGCGAACGGTACTGACAGTTCCACTACGTCACTAATATGGCCGCCAGTCGCAATATCAACGCGCGGGGCTTATACTTCACAGTAAATCTCTATAAAAATACATAAAATTGAAGTGTTTGATTGCAGTTCCAAATTAACAGCTTTTCACTAAATTCCAATGAAAGTGTATACAAAATATTCTGACGGCTTGTCTGTTTGTTTCTCTGAAGCTACTAGCATTTAATTTAATAAATAGGGTTCAGGGGAATAAAGGCATCCCTGGCCTTATCCCCCCATACACTGTTGGGGTCGGCACTTGATTCAACCCAATGCGGCTGATCACCTGACTTTTATACGAAGCGACTGCCATCTGACCTTCGCAACCCTTTAACGAGGAAAATCTGTGATCTGGGTTAAACCAGTTGTCAGACTATTTTAGAACTCCAACTGACCTGTAACGATTGCCAATGATAATAAATAGTCAACCGGGACAGACGGATTAACGTGCTCTCCAAGGCACGGAGGGAACTCGGGCGGTCACCCATCCAATTACTGGCTAGGGTTAGGGTTGCTTAACTTCGCTGATCGAATGATATGCGCAATAGCATGTGCCATGAGCTCCTCCGCGAGGTAAGTAGGTCACATATAAAGGGTGTATAATAAATGTTGCAGACCGAAGAGCGAGGCGGCCAAGAAGGTGAACATGGCGACGTCAGGCTCCTCCACCACCATGAAGGTCATCAAGGAACAGTACACGAAACTAGGACCAGTCACATTCCACGAAAAGGTACCATCCCATAAAATCTATGGATCTATACAAATAAAATTATGTGTCTGTTTGTAATTCTAATTTAGCAGCTTTTAACTAAATAGGTATGCATATGAGAGTATGTATGCTACATACATAAAATTTGAGAGCCGTGGTGGCCTTGAGGTTTGAGCAGTCACCTGCTACGCATGCGACGCAAGTTCGAATCCCAGCGGGGCCCGTACCAATGAGTTTTTCTAAAAAACTTATGTACAGTTATTTCACACCACGTGCTTTACGGTGAAGGAAAACATCGTGAGGAAACCTGCATATTTCTGAGAAGTCATTCAATGACGTATGTGAAGTGTCTGAGACGGCGATGGACTCACCATCTGTCACGTTGGCACTTAATCATCTTCGGTGAAAAGTGGGTGTTGTGATTAGAACACCTCTGCCTACCCCTTCGGGGAATACAGGCGTGAGCGTATGTATGTACATATTTTTTTTATAGTTTTCTCTGTTGTCTGTTCGTTCCGGCAAATCTCTGATAAAGCTGGACCGATTTTAGCAGGACTTCCACTGGCAGGTAGCTAATGTTACAAGGAGTAAATTAGGCTACTCTTACTTAAAAAAAAATGAGTCCCGCGGGCACAGCTAGTTGAAACTAATAATCTTTTCCCACAGGCCTCTGGTTTCCTGTTCATTCTGGCCGTGTTCCTGTACATCTTCCGCAGACCAGGGTTCATGATGGGTTGGGCCGACGTGTTCACCACCATGTAAGTATATATACGTACTCACTTGTCCGTCTGTCCTATATCTCTAAGACTCATATTTGCAGCGATTCGTATGAACAAGCTTACAAGCTGGCTATGCAATACTTTATTCAACGAAAGTTTTATTTTCTACGTAATTATATTCTTAATAGTTTAGTTAAACAGTAATTAGCAGCGAAAATTAACAAAGAAGTTCGCCGTTGTGGCTTCGGGGTTTGAGCAGTCGCCTGCTACGCAAGCGACGCAAGTTCGAATCCCAGCTGGGCCTGTATCAATGAGTTTTCTAAAAACTTTTGTGCAGTGATTTCACACCACGTGCTTTACGGTGAAGGAAACATCGTGAGGAAACCTGCATATGCCCGAGAAGTAATTCAAAGACGTATGTATAGTGCCTGTGACGGCGATGGACTCACCCTCTGTCACGTTGGCACTTAATCATATTCGGTGATATGTGGGTCTTGTTGTTGCGACACCTCTTCTTTCCCCTTTGGGGACCTTTCTGGGATGGCGTGAGCATATTTTATTATTTATTCAACAATTTCAGCAAGTTTTATTTCTAAAAAACTCTAAATATTTCCAATGCATTAGAATTTAACTAGAACTCAGTGGAGACAAAAATACAACAGATATCAATTCTAACACTATTCTTATGAAAGAAATGAAAGTAAAAGCTATAGACGACAGTATATATGCCTTCAGGAGTTATGAGCGCTGACCTTCAAAGCGCAGTACAATTTTTTTGACAGAGACAGAGACAGTACATCTCTGTCTGTATGGCGTTACACGAATAAACGACATGCGCAGTATCTATCACTATTTTCGTTGAGCGCCCATAACCTGTATTGTAAGTATGTATTTGCGATTGACATCTGTCACTTAGACAGCTGTCACGCGTGTTAAATCTGTCTGACGTTTGACAGTTGTTTGTTTGTTGGTAGGAAGGTGAAGGACGGCGTGACGTCGATGTTCATAGTGGTGCTAATGTTCATACTACCCATGTCTGTGGATTTCATCAAATTCTTCTCAGCGTCATCCTCGTGTAAGTATATAGAATCTGAAAAAAAATTACCGGTGAACGTCAGTCTCGAACCGGGGTACTCTAGTTTCGTTATCGCCCCGTAAGCTGGAAGCCTCACGTCCGAGCTACCATACTTGACAGATGTCGTCGAAATTTACTGTCGTATTGTAATGATATTGAATCAGTTTTTCAGTGCCTGAAAACATGTACAAAACGATGATTTCCAAAAATTTTACCTAGCTGGATCAATTTTTTGCCCCTACACACGAAATTTCATGAAAATCGTTGGAGCCGTTTCGGAGATTTAGATTATATATATAAGATGATTATAACGTCTCGGGATAAGTCACTGTGGCTGGAAAGTGGGAGGTGCGGGTTCCATTTTGTGATCTATGAGGTTTTTTAACATATTATGTTGTGAACTTGTCAGTCGCAGAAGTCCCCCATGCATTGCTCGTTAACTGCACTGTGGATGTGTTTGATGACGAATAGAACAAATTATTGTTGGTGCATCGTGTTCTCCGAGATATATCATTTTCTTTTTATATTATTTCTTATGTAAGCCTGGATGATAAAGTAAAATTTTAACAGATGAAGAATTAGCAGCCTCGAAGCCTTCAGCAGGCATCGTCACGTGGAACATCTTGAAGGAGAAGGTGCCCTGGGGACTGCTCTTTTTGTTGGGTAAGTTTTATTTATCTTGACTTAATGTATAAAGCTAGAAAAATTTTTTCAATGTTAGATAGCCCATTTATTGAAAAAGGCTATTGACCTAAGTGCCATGTCAGAGGGTGAGACCATCGCCGTCTCAAGCACTATACATACGTCTTTGAATAACTTCTCAGACATATCCTCACGATGTTTCCTTCACACGTCCCAGAAGGGGTAATCAGAGGTGTTGTAACAACACCCACATTTCACGGACTATGATTAAGTGCCAACGTGACAGAGGGTGAGTCCATCGCCATCTCGGGCATACGTCTTTGAATTTCTTCTCAGACATATGCAGGTTTGCTCACGATGTTTTCCTTCACCGTAAAGCACGTGGTGTGAAATCACTGTACGTAAGTTTTTTTAGAAAAACTCATTGGTAAAGGACCCGCTGGGATTCGAACTTGCGTCGCTTGCGTAGCAGGCGACTGCTCTAACACCGAGGCCACCACGGCTGTTTATTATTATGTTCAAAGATATACTTCTGTCTCGACCGAGATCGGTAGTAGAGAACCAGATAGGCTTATGCCAAGTAGAGTGGTTCAAGTGTGTCAGTGTGATGAGAGTGGGGTATGACTTTATGTGGTTAGTGTCCCGAATGCGTGTGGTTGTGTGGTGTCTGGGGTGTTATTATATATAATAATGATAATAATAAAGTTCGTGGATTTAACAGAAATAGAAGACCCAACTAATACCAGACACAATCCATCCCAATGATACTTGGTCTTGAGTATCATTTATTAACGGCCTCGGCTGACAAAAAGAAACTAGAATAAAAATAATAATATTATTATTACTAATGCGCTAATATATTCTTTATATTTCGTTGTATAGGCGGAGGCTTCGCCCTAGCGGAGGGTAGTAAGGCAACAGGGCTGTCAGCCAAGATCGGCCAGTCGCTGGAAGGTCTTCAAGGGCTGCCCCATCCGTTAGTACTTCTGGTAGTAGTACTCGTCACGCAGTTCATCACGGAGTTCACTTCCAATGTCGCCATCGCTAATCTTATACTGCCAGTTCTCGCTAATATGGTAAGTTTGAATTTATATTATTTTAAATGAAAGTATCGCTGTTTGAGAGTGTGATTATGTTTGAAGTCCTGTGTTACTACAAATCATTATTTTAACAGTATATAAAATAATTACTCACTGAATGGAGCAGACGTATTTATTTATAGGCCTACAACCCATTAAATGAACATGATTTATTTAGTTTAGGCCCTGGTAAGGCACCATCTTACTTTAAATTGTATAATGTTTTTGAAAACAGTAATTACTGAGTTTCTTGCCAGGTTCTTCTCAGTAAAAGCAACCTTCCGAACCTGGCGGTATCATGTATAATCCTGTATAATTATGTCATTCTCACGATTTGAAAGTGCTTTGTAAAAAGTCTAATCGAATAAATATACTTTTGACTTTGACTTGTCGAGGAATTGACAACCGGTTCGGAAACTAGTTTTCTGAGAAGAACCGGCAAGAAACTCAGCATGCGTCATGTACATTACAATAAAATGTATATAAAATTATTATTACTGTTATAGGAATGTTATATGTATAGATTATAGCTAACAATAATAATGCTGCCTCGCTGGTCTAGTGGTAGTAGGCGCTACTGTTGAATACGAGGTCCTGGGTTCGATCCCCAGGGCGAAGTGAGTAGCAGCCCGGAGTCTGGATTAGTGCTCGATTAAAAGCCCGTTATTACATGAAGCTTGGACACTTTGCTGAACTAATTGATTCTGTTAACTTTAATGCTCCATCTAGATTACGTTCAGGACAAATTTGTGGCAACATTCTATCATCCGAAGACTTTTTACAATACACACAGTGTCGAAAATTAAGGATATCGACTTCAGCATGTCCCTGCTCAAGTTTAAGCGGCTGCTAATCGATAGTTTTTAAGTTATACTTCACATACACATTTGGTTTCATTTTGTAATATTCTGTAAATCGTTAGTATAATCTTTAAAATGTTAAGTGTTAATTTAACACCACGTGCTTTACGGTGAAGGAAAACATCGTGAGGAAACCTGCATATTTCTGAGAAGTAATTCAAAGATGTATGTATAGTGCCTGAGACGGCGATAGACTCACCATCTGTCACGTTGGCACTTAATCAAATCCGGTGAAAAGTGGGTGTTGTGATAACAACACCTCTGCCTACCCCTTCGGGGAATACAGGCGTGAGCATATGTATGTAAGTGTTAATGATCTTAGTCGCTATATTGTTTTAGACTGACAGTGTAAGTAGTTTCTAATGGTGTATGCAGTGTTCTTCTGTAATTGTTGAAACATTTTATTAAGATTCTAAAAGTGCTATTGTAAGTAATGTAAATGTATTCAATGTTGAAGAATCATAAATAAATAAACAAATAACAGGCGAAATGTGAGTGTACTGCCTACCCCTTAGGGGAATACGTGAGCATACGTATGTAATAATAATGTATGGTTCAGGCTCGCGTGCTCGAGATGGATCCTCGTTACCTGATGGTGCCGGCGACCCTCGCGTGCTCCATGGCCTTCCACATGCCGGTGGGCACTCCGCCCAACGCCATCGTCGCCGGAGTAGCGCATATACCCACCTCCAAGATGGTGAGTACAACGTCTATATACTATATAAAATATATAATATATATTTAAATAAAAGGAAGAGCGGTTATTTTTAAAAAGTGCAGAACCGTCAGCCATAGACATAGGCAATCGGTTCTGCTTTTAGCCATATTTATGCATTTACAAGCTTAATACTATATTCGCAGGCAAACAGATACACCAGTTAAAAGGAAAGACAAGTCAAGCATATCAATACTTATAATTTTAATCAGAGTAACAAAGATTTTACTTACAATGTGTTATCTTCGATAGTCCGCCAATTAGAGAGCGCTTTCGGCTCTCGCTATCATTTATACATCGTTCGCGCCCCTCTAAGAGAGGGGGTTATAAGCGGAAATACAAAGATGGTGCTATTAACAATCAATTTCAAAATTATTTAAGAAAGTAGTCTTTTAAAAGCCTATATAAACGTTAATATTTTACATATATTTAAATTAATTTTAGAAATTATTAAATAGGAATTAAAACAATATTGATTAAACTTAAAATCTAATTGTAGAAATCCTCGCGGCGACATATACACAGTTAACCTCTCTATCTGCTAGGCACGGCAGAAAAAAATAAGTGTCTTTATGTAATTCCAAAATAACGGCTTTTCACTAAATGCATATGAAATTATATACGGTATACTTAAATAAAAAATATGTGTATTTGTCTATCACTGGACGTTGCCTGGCAGATATTATCTATATCCATGCAGATAAATAAAATTGAATCGTCTATTTGTATGACATGAAATTACACTTCTGACATAAAAATCAATTTAATCAAATATATCTGTGTGTTTGTTCCGGTTGATCTCCGTGAAGCTGTTATTTTGGAATTATACACAAACAAATCTATTTTATTTATATGAATATTTTTTTTATCAATCCAATCTTATTTTCAGGCCGTCGGAGGAATAGGTCCGAAGATTATCACCACCCTATTGGTCTGGGGTTCATACCCTACTTGGGGTAAAATAATATTCCCCCAACCAGACTCAATTATCAAAACAGTGGATAATAGTACGCTGACATTAGCTAACAGCTTAAACTTGAACTGCAACACTACTTACGACATAGCTAACTTAGCTAACTTAACTAACTTGCATTGTAATTTGCCAAATATAAGCCAAAATATATCTGCTATTGCCGACATAGGCAAAGGATATTTCACATGTAACTATACTAATAGTTAATTTTACAAATGTATGTGTGTATGTATGGAGTTTGTATGATGTTATATGATCATTTTATTCCAGATTGTATTCGATTTGTATGTGAATAGGCGATTATTACCTCTCGTACAAAATGTAGGTGATTTTAACTCTATTGCCATATTTTTGTAAATATTATAAGGATTAGTTTTATTTTTTAGTTTAATTTATTTGGAATGCCACTCTTTACAATAGAACTTAGAAAGCCGGTGTAGGTTCAAATCCCACCGACCTGTACCAATGAGTTTTTCTAAAAACTTATGTACAGTGATTTCACACCACGTGCTTTACGGTGAAGGAAACCTGCATATGTCTGAGATGTAATTCAAAGACGTATGTATAGTGCCTGAGACGGCGATAGACTCACACGTTGTAACTTCACGTTGGAATTTTATTATCTTCGGTGAAAAGTGGGTGCTTTAACACCTAAGGTTTTCAAGAGGAGTGTACATTTATTTAACCAGCCATATTTGCTATAAAATTCAATTTCATTGAAAATAATGTATTATGGAATATTTTGAATCGCAAAGCATTTATTTTATACTAAATAAAGATCCTGGTAAGATTGGGTCACCTTTCTAGAAATATCATCTATATTTTGATTATAACAGCATCAAAATCGATCAAGCACAACCCTATTGATCAATACAACACAGACTACAATATTTACTATTTATTATGAAGAGTCATTTATACCAATTTAAACTTTAAGTGCTTTCAATAAGGGTGTATTTAAAGAGCCATAATCACTATGTGGCTTTTTAATTATGAATAGTGGGTGCTGTTACACCTATCACCTACTTATAGGTGAGCAGGGTAAGGCGTATGCATAAATTTTATTTTGTTATGTTTTCTATACACATAAATTTTGTAAAATGGTGAATGAAACGGATTAGGTGAAGACGATATTTTTGTAATATTTTATTAATTCTGGTTTGTGATGTTAATTAACTATAACCAGAACAGAAAGGTTCTATGTTTGATGTAATTTAGAAATTGTATCAGTTGTATATTACCACTAATTTACAAACGAAATATCTATTATATGAGTCAAGATACAATGTTTTGTGGGGTAATTTGTTCGTGAATCAACAATATTATTGTGCCTTATATAAAGGTTTTTATAATAACTAGTAGACCCGACAGATGTTGTCCTGTACACCGACTGCAGCGCCATCTGCCGAGCTGATTTGTGAATCTAAGCCATCCAGGATGCCAACCAAACGCATACAAAAAATCATTCAAATCGGTTCGGTTAAGAGTTCAGTTCAATTCTACTGTACGTGTGTGACATACACACGTACAGTAGAATGATATATATGAACTATTCAGTTGGGCACCGGTTCGGAAACTAGCCTTCTGAGAAGAACCGACAAGAAACTCAGCCATGCATCAATACTGTAATATTATAAAAATATTCTATAAAGGTAAGTATTGGTACAAATTTGATACAAATAGATATTATTCACAACAGTGTCAAATTGTATTAGATTATTAATTATAATTATTATATTAAATGTAAACCAGATTTTGTATTTCTTAGCAAACTGATAAATTGATGGCAAAATACGTCAGATTCTCTATTTTCATAGTTTATGTACCAAGGTGAATTTAATTTTTATATAACTTTATGTTAAAGCAATATGTGCTTGAATGAACGAACTTATATAATTTAAGAGGCATTTATTGTGCGTATGACAATCATGTATATCTAATATATTTTTGTGAAATAGCTAAGTCTGAGAAGATTTAGTTTTATCTAAAATCTTCGGTGAAAAATGGGTGTTTTAAAGTAATACCTCTGCCTACCCCTTCCGGGAAGTAGTGAGCAAATATATTATTATATTTTTGTCAATGTTTTTATATCAGTGACAATACTTTTGATGTTAAGGCCTTCGGTATAATCCCAATATATTACTGGATTATTGAACAGTTGTGTAGAAAATTGTTATTTATACTCGAATGTAAAAAAATGTGTCGCATAGGCACCAGTTATCAATTTCAACGCGTAGTCAATTTATTAGTCTGTCTCTGTCTATATGTATGGTGTGAGGCGAATAAAAACATAAGCAGTATGCTCGTGATGGAAGATAGTACTTTTATCTACTCACAAATTCGCGTCAGGTTTTATAAATGACCTGACTTATTGATCTAGTGGACGCTACTGCGAAACACGAGGTCCTGAGTTCGATCAAAATTTTATCGAGTTTTTTCATAAGTAATTTTCCAGTACAATTCCGGAGTCTTGATTAATGGCAATAGGCTCGCTCCCTATTACATGATTAGGTATGTATCTCTGACTACCCCTTCGGGAATACAGACGTCAGCATTTGTATGAATAAACTTAGACAGAGGTAGACATGAGACATACAATATTTTAAAGGTTGTGAGAGTTATTTTTTTGTCACAAAGATCTGATTATTGTGTGTGTAAAATGTTTATTTGTCACTTTGTCTTTGTAGCAAGATGCTAGTAATGAAAAAGAATGCTTCCTCTAAAAAAATTTGTATCTCATTGAATATTGAGTTATTGAGGCGCGTACAAACGTCATGGGCAAGTGACAGAAATGTGACACTTGACGTTTAAAAATGGCGGCATAAAAACAAAAACGTTGCAAAATGGCTCAATTTATGATTTTTTAAATATAATACTGAATCATTCTATTTATTTATCTATATAAAACTGTATTCGTTATAGGAATCCCGAAAGCTCCGGTGATTTATTTCAAATTGAACCTCACCGCGTACGAATAGGTATCATTTCATATAATCTTACTACACCGTTGTCGAGCTTACAAAATTGGTACTATGATATGTGCTTATAATTGTAAATATTAATAAGTTGTTAAATAAATGCTGTGTTGATATCTATAGTTTTTTAATTGCCTCATGTAAATACTACTATATATGTGTATATATAGGATCTAGAAGCACAACACGTCTAAAAAGGCTACTTTGGGACAATCATAATATGATTCATCATCGAAATGACAAAACGGTCACTTAGGTGCAATTCATATTTAGTGTGGTAAAGAAGGGGCTGGGGGAGCGGGGGCGTTGGTCCCTTCCCTATACTGCGGCCAAACGTTCTCACCAGACTGCCGTAAGGGGGCCACCCGGCAGCTGGCTCGGGGGAGTTGGCTGCCATTGCACTCATGGAGGTCGTGTGTCAAGGCTCGCCTTATGTGTTTAGGCGAGCCTTGCACGAAGATAGCCTATAGGCCAAGGGGGGAGCTAATCTCTCCCCTTTAGGAGGGGCTGCCCTCAGGCGGCTGGTCGCTGGGGGGGTCCACGGCATAACCATTCCAAAAAATTTTATTGATTGAAGAATTATTTAATTATGCATATTTATTGCCGTCAGCCCACTCCGGGTAGACATTGATGTCTGGCCAGATAGCCAAGGACCACACTACCACCGTAAACCACACCACTATGATGGCCCCCAAAGAGGGACCCACGCCGGCAGACATCTAAAATAAGGTTTAATATTGCATTAATTATTACCTAGAGACTTGCAGAGGTATAGTACAAAACATGATTTCAAATACTAGACTTAGACATACGTAGGTTTCTCCGCGATGCTTTCCTTCACACCAACCAACAGATGGCGCTAGACGGCTCCTAAGCCGCAAAACAAGGGAAGGAAAAATTCGTCGCATGATCACGTAGCAACTGCACGGTTTGCAGAGGTCGTGGGTTCAAGTCCCGCCGTTGGAATTTGTTCAAATGTATACAGATAAACAAAATTTAAGTGTCTGTTTGTAATACCAAAATTACACCTTTTGACTAAAGGCAAGTAAAAAATGATGCTAAATGAAAGTATACACGTTACTGACATAGAAAAAACAATTTTGAAACTTTTCTCTGTCTGTCTGTTTTCCGAAACGGCTGGACCAATTTTAACGGGACTTTCACTGGCGGGTAGCTAATATTACAAGGAGTAACTTAAGACTATTCATTTAAATTTTACGCGGGTTAAAGTATGTATTTTTGTGTTACAAACATGAAAAATCAAGATTGTTGGACGATATTACCATGAGTCTCGGCGGTATGTGTACATAGGAGCAGACCATGGCGTTCCCAGGAGTAGCGGTGATGAGGTGGAACGGCAGTGAGCAGGACAGCGTCGCCGCCATCATCAGGTAATGAGGGTGTACGTTACACTGGGTGCTCTGGTGCAGAAAGATTAATTTGAAAAAATACATACATACATATGCTCACGCCTGTATTCCCCGAAGGGGTAGGCAGAGGTGTTGTAATCACAACACCCACTTTTCACCCAAGATGATTAAGTGCCAACGTGACAGATGGTGAGTCCATCGCCGTCTCAGACACTTTACATACGTCATTGAATTACTTCTCATAAATATGCAGGTTTCCTCACGATGTTTTTCTTCACCGTAAAGCACGTGGCGTGAAATCATTGTACATAAGTTTTTTAGAAAAACTCATTGGTACAGGCCCCACTGGAATTCGAACTTGCGTCGCTTGCGCAGCAGGCGACTGCTCAAACCTCAAGGCCACCACGGCATTAGAAAAAATAAGTTGAATTAAGCCACGTACCATTGAAATTTACATGTTAAGTAATTTTATTACACAGATAAAGATTACCTTTCCTTTCCTTTATTTATTTAATGGCGATAAGCTTAAGTCAAACTATTCCGCCAATGTCAAGTGATTGTTGAGAAAAAAATCTTGTAAATTGTTAAAAACATGTGGAGGAACCCATTGGATTCCCCTGTTTACATTCATGAAGATTACATTTGCTTGCATGAAAGCTGACAGGCGAAGAAACGGCGAAATTAAGTAAGTTATTAGTATACGAACTATGCTTGGCAATTATCACTGACAGAAAAGTGTATGTTCCTATATTTCTGCTATTTTTCTTCGTTGAATGCCTACCTACATATCCCTCCTTAATAAATACGTGATAAATAAATGTTTGGACATACAGCAACATCAAACAGCACGTAGTCCTTCATCAAATCTTGTACAATGGGTACCAGACAAGGGACTTAATTCTAAAATACTATTTATTGTAAATAAATACTTATAATACATGTCAAACACAAGGCAAACATTGTTTGCCCGCGACACTTAGAATTGCAGTCAGGTGTCGCTAATCACTAGACCAACGGTTATCGAACCATCAATCAAAAATGCAAACCAATTTCCCAATCGTAGGCAGTAGGCAGTAGACCACGCAGGAGTTAGAGGCGAACTCCGTCATCAGCTTGCAGAAAACGATGACCACCAGGACCAGAGCTGGAGTCGGCCAGGTCTTGAAGAGGAGAAGAAACTTCTCAAACTCATCCACCATGCCGGAGTCTTTTAGAGATTCGAACACCGCGCTACTGCCACCTAAAAAGACAATGACAGTAGGAACTGCTTGTGTTTTTAACTGACTTTGAATAGTACGAGGTTTGTAGTTCAACCTCATTTTAAAGGAGAGGTTGTCCAATAAGATTTCCCACTTGGAATATGTCTACAGTATGTTTCAAAATTCAAGGATAAACTAGAACTAGGGTAATTGTACTAACAGCTTGGATATGGAAAAAATATAAATAATCTAAGTAAATTTTATTTAAGTAACCCAAGAATTTGCTAATATGAAAGAGATTATAAAACGTTTGTAATTTTGTATGTTTGGATTACAACTAATAATATATAATGCTGCCAGCCTTCTTGGCACGATCCCGAGAGACACCGATTTGGGCCAAGTTTTCTACTTGTAATTAGTTTTTAGTTACTTATTTATTATTTGTATAAAATTATACATTAACAAAAAAAAAATATTATTATATATATTTTTTTATATTTATATAACTAATAAGTAGCTAAAAACTAATTACAAGTTGAAAACTTGGCCCAAATCGGTGTCTCTCGGGATCGTGCCAATGAGGCTGGCAGCATTATATATTATTAGATGTAACTAGCTGTGTTGTTTAATTGATAGTAGCCTAAGTTACTCCTTGTAACATTAGTTATCAGCCAGTAAAAGTCCCGTTAAAATCGGCGCCATCCGTTTTGGAAATTAGCCGGAACAAACATACACAGATAAAGATTTTTTTTTAAATTGGTTTTTATAATACCGTGTATACTTTCATAAACATTGTAAAAAGCTGTTAATTTAGAATTACACACTGTCACTTCCATTTTGTTTATGTATAGATTAGTCCAATTCTACTTGTCAATTGAATAGAGGTTAGGAGAGCTTGTACCTGGTATTTTGTAAGGTATCTCGGCGTCGAACTCGACGACGACTTAATTGTCTTAATCATAGGAAATTGACTACGTTCCTTTCAATCCGAAACTCGACGACGAGAGCGACGGTGAAAACCCCTAGTGAATAACACTTACCTATTAACATAAGCACACTCCAGTGCATGCCACTCCTGATCAAAGGCCAATTGAGGCAAGCTTTGCTCGACGCGCCTATCGAAGGACGAGATCCTAAATAGATAAAATAAAGCATGATCCTATGAAATTGAAACCAAAGATGGAAATTACGAATAATATTTGTGGAGCTACGCAATTGAGAATGAGTTTTCCCAAAAAATTAAGAGCTGTAATTTTACCTCACGTGCTTAACGGTGAAGGAAAACATCGTGGGGAAATCTGCACATGTCTGAGAAGTCATCCAAAGACCTATGTATAGTGCCTGAGACGGCGATAGACTCACCATCTGTCACGTTGGCACTTAATCATATTCGGTGAAAAGTCTTATTACAAAACCTCGTGAGCTCATAATGTATGTTTGAATAATAGATTATATGGGTACACCTATTGTTTCACTTTGTGTTTGAAGTTATTATTATCAAGTATCTACCTATATTGTCCGATGAACGTCTTCGTAAAAACTTCATTAGAAAATCAAGTTTTCTCGGAATAACGAACAATAGTACCGCCCCCACAAAGGATGGCGAGATAACCTTGAAATAACTGGAAATTTACAGGTTTTGTTATGCAAGAGCAATGACTACAAGGAAGAGACTGTACCAATGAGTTTTTCTAAAAAGCTTATGCACAGTGATTTCACACCACGTGCTTTACGGTGAAGGAAAACATCGTGAGCAAACCTGCATATTTCTGTGAAATAATTCAATGACGTATGTATAGTGTCTGAGACGGCGATGGACTCACCATCTGTCACGTTGGCACTTAATCATCTTCGGTGAAAAGTGGGTCTTGTGATTACAACACCTCTGCCTACCCCTTCGGGGAATACAGGCGTGAGCATATGTATGTATGTATGTACTATCGCTTCCTCCGAAAAACAGAGCTTTGTCCGATTGTTTCCAATGTTCCTACTACAGTTCTTATTCGTTATAAAATTACCTCTAAACGTGGCCTGCAAGAAAATTCCTTGATGTTTAATACACTATATAAACCTACTTTAGTTAAATTTAAAAACGTACGAAATTTGAGCTTGATAAAAACAAAGCGATACTCATACAACGATTGATTTTCGTTCCTTTACAAAGTCTCAGTTTCGGAGAAAGAGGGTAGATTCTACGCTTTTGAAAATTTAATGGAATAGCTCAGATAAAACAATACCTTTGTAAGCCATGATCTCTTGCCGGATCGTTGAAATAGCCTGTGACTGTAGCAGCTTGGATGACTAGAGATAACGTTAACACTATTGCCACCATCTGTTGAAATTGGTGAAGAAATGCATGAATGTGGATGAAGTGAAAGAAGTATGTAAGGATCGTAGCATGTGGCAAAAAGTGGTCTCTGCTTAACTCAATGAGATACAGGCGTGAATATATAATAATGTATGTTGGAATAAAGTTGGTGTTAAGGTATTTCCATGATAGTTTTACTCTTATTATGAGACAGATGTATTTGACGTGTATACATCTGTCACTGTCACAAAGCTGAACTATCATTGCAATAAGAGCTCATGGTTGGGCCCAAGGTTTCTTATTTCACAACTACATTAAGATGTAGGGATTTTTATCTGTTTTTAATGTAGTTCCCGCCAGCGGGTTGGCCTTACTATTCATCAGAATAGTATCAACATTGCCTATATACAGGATGTCGGAGAAAAAGGAACAGCTGTCTTCTAGAAGTAGTATCTAAGTAGGTTTTATGAATATATCACTTATTTATAGGATATGTTTGCTAAGGGCCGAAGAGCTCGTGGCTTTAACACATTCACTGCTAACGTTTCAACTTCTTCGTAAATTCTCGAACAGTTGGACGCACATACGCTTCGTTAGCAGTGAACGCGTTAAGCGATTGAATGAACGCGCGGCCGCGTTTAGCTACATTACGTACGTGGTAATTAAACTTGTTAAATTAAGGAGGAGGTTAATGGTTTCGAAAAATGGTTTTATGGGATTATTTTAGTAGGAGAAAAAAATAAAAACGTTAAATTTCACGTGTATAACTCTACGTTGACGCTAATTTTTATGCGAAAATATGGTCTTGATATGGTCAACTTTGAACGTCAATTACTCGAATACGGAAGATGAATATTTTTGTCATAATAATTTTATTTGCTTCCTAAAATTATACCCTATCACATATTTTAACAGCTGTCCTATTTTCTCCGACACCTTGTATATACCCTGAAATTCCATTCTATACGTCAAGAATTTTTTTATTCACAATATTGGGTATAGAGCAGGTAACAGTTTTAATTATATAATACTATGTTTGATAACTAGTGGCTGACAAATGAAATATTTTGTGAAATTATTGAAACTGCTTTCCAAAAGTATCAAGAAGGTTTCTGAGGTGGTAATTAGATCAGTAAACTAAACTAACCCACTCCTGAAACGTAATCTTCCCCATTTGCGTGTATTGCGTCGTTAACAAAGCTTTCACATATTGAGTTTCTTCTTCAGTGATCCCGATCTCTAAGGCTATGTGGCTCTGAGCTCGGAACATACCCAGGAAGTAAAAATTCAGCCACATGTACAGTACGGTCTCCATCACCAGGACCCCGGGCAGGTTGAGCAGGGCGAAGTGGGGGAATTCTATCTGTGGACCCTTGGGGAATAGGCTGGGGAGATATGTTCATAGGCATTTTATTAGTGGTATAGATATGTCATCGTAAGATTGTTTTTACTCATCAAGAATCTTTTAAGATAGAAGGGGGTCGTCACGAATTAAGAGCGCTCAGCTGGGGTAACTGCATATGTATTTTATTCGCGTCATATAGACGAGGTCAGCGCTCATAATTCAATGACGGCACCGCTGTAGGAGTTATTACTTAAGCAGATCTTAACTAACCTCCCACTATAAACTTTGAATAATTGATTAGCTCGGCTTCCCATCAATGTTGCGATTCCTCCTGAAATAGAAGCAGTGTAGATAAATTTTAGTTAGTGAATGAAATACCAAAAATAGTTTCTCTGCCAAGTGTACCAACCAATTGTCGATGAGTAAGCTATTCCTACGAAATAGAATACTGTGAAATTCGTTGGCCTAGGGCAGCTGCAACATAAAAAAACATTGTTTAAAACCGTGTATCAATTACTACATGATAATATTTACACAGCTTCAAGGCTGAGCAGCGATTTTTGTATATGTAGGTATATATTATTGTGTGTATTAATAATGCAAATAGAGAGCCGTGATGGTCGTAGGGTTAGAGCAGTCGCTTGCTACGCAAGCGACGCACCTTCGACTCCCAGCAGGGGGTGTACCAACGAGTTTTTCCAAAAACATATGCTTTATGGTGAAGTATAACATTTCAAAGACGTATATTGCTAGAGACCGATACATCACCTTTAATCTTCTTCGGTGAAAACTGGGTGTTGTTATTACAACACCTCTGCCTACAATATAGCTTCGCAAACATAGCACCTGCACTCTTTTTTAAAGTCGGTTGTAAACATAGCAGTACGGGAAGGGTTACTTAAGTATTTTGATTTTGGGTGTTGCTGATTGAACCTACTTTTGCTCGTGTCGGCTAGATCGCTGGGTGGCTTTCCCAATTGTCTGATACACTTCTAGTATTCCCATCTACAAAAAATAACATCACTTAAAAAAAACCTTTAATTTAGAAGATTGTTCGACTAGAGTCTTACGAAAGCGGTTCCATACCTCTAAACAAAAGTAAGTAAGCAAGTATATTGCGTAATTGTACGATTTCCATATTCTATAGACAACAGCGCCAAAATAACGCTAATCAAAGAGGCACACTGCTTTGACAGCCAGTTCAGCTTGTTGCCTAGTTCGGCAACACTCGCGATTGATGCCTACCCCTCGGAGTATTGTAAGCGATAAGGCCTTAGTTACAGCTGACCATTAACCGCACTGTTTGTTTGTTAGATAACTTTCTGTATAATTCATGAAACTTTATAGAAACCTTTTCAAGTTCAGTTAACACAGCCAGTGTGAGCGGCATCATGAGACCACAAGCCATCATGTTTGAGAACCACATCGCTATGAAGGTACTAGTGAAGAATAGGAGGAAACTCAACCTAAAAGTAGTTTTGATTTAATTAGTGTCTAAATGTAGGGATTTAATAGTTTTCTTATTCGTCCTCCTAAGGCTGTGGTTACCCTCAGGTAGATTGTATGCTGGTTTGCCAACTGTAAATATGGCGTTAATATTTAATTAAGCTCAGCAAGTAGAATGCTTATGCTATTATAAGCTTATTTTTTTACGGTGTATATATTGTCCATGCCCACCCCATTTATTCCATAAACATACTTCGCAGGATGCGAATTTTTTTTCATTAATCTTTACTTTTCTACCAATTTCTACCACCTTGCGTTTCAGGCATTATTTTCCTTGACAACGAGGACGTAATATCACGGTTATTTTGTAAACACGGCCTTTTTAATATAAATCACGTTTTAAATAATATTATCGATACCGACCAACCATTTATATACTAAAACCTGTAATGCGAACATCCGAATGTCAGCAACAGTTTCAAAGCTACCCTCCGGTGCAGATTGCTGTATTCTAACGCGATAATGAACATCATCACTACAGCACAATCTATTAGCTCCTTTCGCACTATTATCTGGAAGGAAAATATTAACAATTTCGCATTTGTTTTATTTAACACTAAAATAAGATTAAGAGAAGGGAAAACTGTTGAAATGTAACGTATTTACTTTACAAAGTTATATTTTCAATTCTGCGCTACCTATATGTGCCATCACGAGATCTGAGCGCTGATCTTTAATGGGCAGTAGTCGTTTTTTGTGCTCGTGACGGCACCTATACACGATTATCAAACCGTATTAAAATACCCACAAATTGTATCATAATATAACACTTACTTGACTATTAAATCCATGCACAAACATACTCATTAGTGACGTCATGGCATATGTGACTAATGACGTCACCCCAGGATGTAATACGTCGGCCACCCAGTAAACACTGGTCAGTAGGAAGATGTAGAAACATGGGTATGCCTGAAACATTAGATAGCTATCTATTGTAATTACGATTTTGATCACAAATTGCTTATGTTGATTGCATATGATGATATTTTATGTGTTTTGGGTAACTAAGTACCTACTTACTTACTTAAGAACCTGTGTGAGTTATTAATCTTAAATTAAATACTAACATTATTAGACTCCATGAAGGCAATGGGCATCAGAATCAATGGAGTGATCAATATCACTAGGATCCTCCAATGTAGCTTACAAATTAATTTGATCTTGTCTTTCCTTGTGATTATCACTAGATTGGTTTCTCTGAAATAAATCCCTAAAATCTTTACGGAATATTATCTAAATACGTAAATTTAGGCAATCCAGTTTGACTTACGAATCAGACTCCATTTAAAATGAATTACCAGTAACCGAAGCTTAGAAAGAGTTATGAATTAAATTAATTGATTAATTGATGACATTTTCATCACGATGGCTTTAACATACTTTAAAATTTTACAAATAGTAGATATTTAGTTTTTATGGCAACATTTTTCCACGCTGCCAACATTTTCCATCCAGCCAATGCGAACGTTGTATCCAGCCCATTGACCAATGACTAAAGAAATATTTCAATGCCGATCAATGACTAAAGATCCAGCCAGTCATGTCATAGTCAAATTAGTAAAAGTCAGTTTAGTTGTCAAATAAATTTGTTAGAAGTAGGAGTGTATTTGGTGATTTTAAATTGCGTGTATTATTACGATTGTATTAAATAATTAAATTAAAAACGTACAAAATGCCCGTGGAGCTAGAGTTCGATTACGAGGAAGCATGCGCATCTATGGACAAATTTTCTGCCGAAGATATTAACGAGTTGCGATTATGGACACAGACATTAGACAAATCGAAATATGTGCCGAAAGATTTGACCGATAAACAGCTTATTTTATTTTACAATGCATGTTACGGGGACATGGAGAAGACCAAAATATGTTTAGAGAAATATTATTCGTGTAGGAAGAACGCGCCGGAGTTTTTCGAGAACCGTATTTTATCATCAGAAGAACTCAAAGTGTCGCAGGATACATTGTAAGTACAAACGGCATTATTTCTTATCTACAAATTTATGTAGTACACGATAAAAATATATTGAACTTGCCAATAATGCAATTGGTTTATTTGCCATGTACATGTCGTCACCAATTAAGAGTGCTCAGCGGAATTTTGGTGGTAACTGTACATGTTCGTATTTTTTTCGCGTCGCGCCATACAGACAGACTCTTAAAATTACTACTGCGCATTCAAGGTCAGCGCTCATAACTCATGACGGGACCTGTACTTATCTACTTTAAGTCCTTAAAGGTTGAAAGCAATACAATAAATTACACTTTTACAATGCCCCTTTGCTTTTCTATAGGGTACAAGGGATAACTTTCCAGTCCAAAGTAGTCAGTTTTTTATACTATAAAGGTGGCCAACAAGCATACAGTCCACCTGATGGTAAGCGGCCACTGGAGCCTATGAACATGACCAACATCAAAGTCACTCACACATTGACCACCTTATAAAGTATGGATGTTTCCATCATCAATTTATAAATTGAATTCTGTCACAATTTTTTTCCCAAGAGCCCTAATTATCTTTCTGAAATAAAAGTATGTTATGTTAGACTGCAACATTAGCTATATACTAATAGTACTATTTGTATGAGACCCATCTATACTTTCATATACATTTAGTGAAAAAAGCTGTTAATTTGAAGATATTATCAGACACTTTTATTTTATTTATCTATATAGATATCAGAGTTTCTTACCGGTTCTTCTCAGAAGGTTAGTATCCGAACCAGTGGTGAATTCCTCCATATTCATAATTGCCTTACCAGGGCCTAAACTGAATAAATAATTTTCATCATCATCATCAGATGTGTGACGAAAATTTTTTAAAAAGTTAAGGAATGTTTTGTTTTATTTTTAAATTGATATCTACCACCAGCCTTTGCCAAAAATGTGCATCAAAAAGTCTCGACCCTGAACAATGCTTAATTAATGTATAATTTTTTGTGACAATTGAAAAATAATGCCAAAAAATATATTATTGTTAGTTAGTGCTGTGAGGATCGGCAAAAACTATTATGAAGTTTAATATTTATTATTAACTACAAAAGTACATACGATATTATTTACCATGTATGTGGCTAAATATTCATGAATCTAGCATTGTTAATTTGTTTCTTGTGAGCGATGACAGATATATTATAAACTAGCCATGCCCTGCGGTTTCATCTCACAAAAAAATAGGCTCTTATTTCAAAGAATATTTAAAAAAATACATTGGCAAAATCTGTTCAGCTGCTCTTGAGATTTGCACTTAGTAACACATTCAGCAATTCATTTTTTTAAATTATAGATATTAAAACCACAGAGATCTAAATAGTAATTATTCAAGTCAATGTTTTTTGATTTGATTAGGAAATTATTTATTCAGTTTAGGTCCTCGTAAGGCACTTATGAGTGTCGAAGAATTTACCACCGCTTCGGAAACTAGTCCTCTGAGAAACTAGCCTTCTAAATAACAAATATGTGAGTCTTATACGTCTATGGCTAGCTAGTGCTGTGAATAATGTGTAACGTTCACTTGATTTCATATTTAAAGTAGCTTCTGCCGGCGTCTTCGTTCGTGTGGAATAGGTACTTTGATGATATAGCCTACAACTTCCTCGATAAATAGGCTATCTAACATTGAAATATTTTTTTAAATAGGACCAGGGCTTGTAGAAAAAAAAAACATTATGCTCACGCTTCGCTAGTAGAAACGATACAAAGTATACGGGAATGTCATATGTCAGAAATTATTCAAATACGTATCTATAGTGCCTGAGACGGCGATAGACTCACCATCTCTCACGTTGGCACTTAATCAAAATTCGGTGAAAAGTGGGTGTTGTGATAACAACACCTCTGCCTACCCCTTCGGGGAATACAGGCGTGAGCATATGTATGTATGTATACATATGTCATGTGACTGGTTTATATCGTTAGCGTTAGGGCAAGCGCTAGAGAATGCTTCTTTGTCTAGGCCTACTGTACCCCTATCACGGGTTTGCCACAGTTTTCTTAATCTATACTCGCTAGCGTCTCCGCCGAATATTAGTATGAGCAATTGTGCAGCGACTCCCAGCGGTGACGTGAAGAACTAAAATATCTCGTACAAATATTGCGAGTGACGATAGCGAGTATAGATTACGAAAACGCCGAAAACGGTGGCAAACTCGTGATAGGGGTACAGTAGGTACCCCCTGTACCTACTGTAGTTTATTTAGAACAGGCTGATATATAAAAAAAAGTCGCTGATCCTATAGTCATGTAACTTGGCGAGGTGTAAGTTTACACTACGAAAGGGAATTTTAAATGTTCCTCTCATAGGGGTGTAATGGGGTTGAAAGATTGTATTAGAAATCTTTCCACCAAGCGAAGCTGTTTTCGGAAGTTAGATCCTTATAACGTTGGTTACGCGCGCGTGACACACTTGGTGTTGCAAAGCCCAAAGCTACATAGACTAATGATCAGTCTGTATGTGTGTTTATATCTTGTAGTATAAAAAGATGTACTCAGCATGCCTAGGTATAATTAGACAAGTTTTTATGTAACATGCGAGGTATTAAAATTTACAATGGCATAGCTGTTGATTTGTAGATAACCGGATTCCAAATTGAGGAAATTGCTTCTGCATGCCCTTGACTTATAATTGACACATAAAATTTAAATATAATGATATTATGCAGGTAAGTATATATGATTATGATTTCTGAAAACTACCCAAATAGGTGCCCAAAGTAGGCAGACGTAATTATAGCTCCCAATTTTCTGTCACCAAAAATGCTGCCTGCCCACTGGAACGGCGAGAGGATTTTGTGCAAATTGTGCAGTTTGCACAAAATCACAGTGTATTTTCACCCCACTTCGCTCTAATATACAGAGGGTCTAGTGCGAGTTTTTCAGTGCCTGGCCTCACAATAGTGTCATCTTGAGGTCGACTTACGGCGCTGTTTCGATCCTATACAAATCTGAGTTTGCGTCGACGCGGTGACTTGTGCCGGTGATTTTCGCATCAGGCACCCTGACAGCCTAATTTTGTGTTGCCGTCTCTGCACACCATACATATTATAGTTATGAATAGCATCTAGTTCATTTGATGCGGATTTGTATGTAAGTAGGTAGGTAAGTAAAGCGATATAATTATTGCATGTATGTTTTAACAGGCCACGTGAGGCATGACTCCTATGTTATGTCACACCCGTAACTGTAATTATTTCATTGTTTTCCTGATATTTACATATACAATTCTAAGTAATGTGTTGTGTTTTTGTAGACCACGTGCTTTACGATGAAGGAAAACATCGTGAGGAAACTTGCATTTGTATGAGAAGTAATTCAAAGACCTATGTATTGTGGCTGAGACGCCGATAGACTCACCATATATCACGTTGGTACTTAATCACCTTCAGTGAAAAGTGAGTGTTGTTATTGCAACACCGCTGCCGACCCCTTCGGGGAATACAATTCAATCCAAAAATATCTTTATTCGATAAGACTTTTTAAAAAGTACTTTCAAATCGTCAGAAAGACACGATTACATAGGATTATACATGCTACCGCCAGGTTCGGAAGGTTGCTTTTACTGAGAAGAACCTGGCAAGAAACTCAGTAATTACTCTTTTAAAAAAACAATTTTACAGCTTTGAGTAATACAATATACAGGCGTGAGCTTAATTATGTATGTATGTAGGATAAGTAATCTGTTTGAACCTTCAATAAAGTTCTAATTGCCGCATGAATTTTGCAGAAGTGTTCTAACTATGCTTTTAACTTTTAAAGCCTAAGGAAAGACACCTTTTGGTCTTAAGGTTTGTCACAAAAAGAAACAAGTGCAAAATTGTATAAGTAACTATAGCACCTTTATATTAGCAGAATTGAAAATGCCCTTGTGCACATACAACCGGTTGCTTATGCCGAGTTAACTAAATATGTAAGTAAATAGTCAGTCGGGTCAAGGCTTTGCGGCGCCTCCTTTGCCTTTTTACGGCAGGTAAGTTCGAAATACTGCCTTTGTGTGAGTCGGATTCCAGCACCGGGGATTTCGTACCATATTGTAGGTATGATTCCCTCCACAATAAGCGAGAGTTTGCAAAACGGTCAGTTATTCCAACTACAAATACACATATGCATATATAGATTACGAACTTATTGTTCGTGATTTTTTTCCTTCACTTCTCTTTACAATATTTCATGAATTTATTTCAGACAAGCTGTGTCTCGCAGTTTCACCCGCGTAGACTTTATTTCGCGAAACAATAATAATTTATTAAATAATAGTATATTAAGTCGAATGTGGGTGTTGTAGTTACAACACCTCTGCTTACCCCTTCGGGGACCCTTCTGGGATGGCGTGTACATATTTTAATAGTAGCCTTATGTACTCCTCGCAACATCAACTCAACAACATCAGCAGCGCGAGCCACATCGCGCTGCCACCTTCCCGGGCCCGCGTCGGTGGTCAAAGCTCCCACCCCGACCACCGCCAGCAGGCCCTCCGGCCCCCTTTTAGTCGCCTCTTACGACAGGCAGGGGATACCATAGCCATATTCTTAGACCCTTCGCTATTGGGTGGTTCAGACATTAACTGGGCCAAGCAGACAGAGGGGCAGAAGACAGCATTTAAAAAAAAAATTATGTATAGCATATACTTTCATATGCATTTAGTGAAAAGCTGTTAATTTTGATTAGGAATTAAAAACAGACACTTCAATTTTATTTATCTGTATAGATGTATAGATTTGCTTTCGAGTGTCAAATTATTCAGCATAAACTATCGTATCGTTTGATTTCGTTGCGTGCAGCTTAAAAGTTAGATTTTCTCGCAGCTCTTGTATTTGATAATAATTTAAATTTAATAAATCCAATCGTTTCTGAGAAAAGGATCATGACAGACAGACGGACAGCGAAATCATACAATGAGGGTTACTTTGCCTTTTAAGATACTGAACTCAAAAACGAAATCCCTAGTCAGTAATAAAATTGGCGCGATACGTAATTGAACCGCATAGCGTATGCACGTACCTAGGTATAAATTTTATATAATCGCTGCTCCTCCCATGTTTACTAGTACTATAGTTACTAGATTTCATTTTCAAGATAAGCCTGTATTAGTGCCCGGTTAAAAACCATACACTCGCTCCCTATTACATAGGACTTGAACATGTGTATGTATAGATATACTATATTTGGGTTAATTCCTGCTGAGTTTACCATGATCTACCCTCGATAGTGAAGTGAGATCTGAAGTCATCATCATCTCCCTGGCCTTATCCCATGTATTGTCGGGGTCGGTACTTGTTTCAACCCGATGTGGCTTATTACCTGAATTTTATACGAAGCTTCTGCCATCTGACCTCCGCAAGTAACCTTTCTACAGGGTGGAGATATCACAGCCCTACAAATATCTACCTAACAAGTATTATAAAAGCGCTCTTGGAAGTTGAGTTTGTCATTAAATTCAAATAAAACATAACTGCGAAGTTTCCGAGAAGTGGAGATCGTTTAAGTGACGCAAGTTACGACCTTGTGAGTGATGATTCCTCAAGTTATACTTTATGGTATGCATTAGAGTATGTAATCAGCATATTGAGCACTGCGGTTAGCCACTAACTACCATTTCCGATCAGTTAGCACAGTTTCCGATACATTTGGCATTGGATTTACCGTTTAAGGTTGAGTGTTGCGACACGGATTGCTTAATTCCTTTTAAAGTGTCGTTATTACGAAATTATTATAATATTTTTGATCGCAAGGTTACGCATGTCATCCGATAAGCGAAGTTAACTCAAACTTAACAATATATTTATTCGATTAGACTTTTAAGAAATTAATTTCAGATCATCATAACAATTATACAGGTATAGTTGACCTGGTGAATTTCTGAGAAGTCATTCAAAGACGTATGTATAGTGCCTGAGACGGCGATAGACTCACCATCTGTCACGTTGGCTGTTAATCAAATTCGGTGAAAAGTGGGTGTTGTGATAACAACACCTCTGCCTACCCCTTCGGGGAATACAGGCGTGAGCATATGTATGTATGTAACATTTTTTCTTTGTACATTACTAGTAATGTCGCTTGGTAATGTACGAAGAACAAGGGGATTTTCTCATGGATCGTGATTTGAGTCATGCGTTTAGTTTGGTGGTAGGTAATGGCTGACTTTGGAGAGCTGATGGACTGATGGAATAAACAGTAAACAATACGTCATAAAATATGCCATGTTATTAACGGGATTTGAAGGAACCGGTCTTACCATTTACAATTCAATGTAACCCATAATGACCTGCGTGTACCCTGTATTATAAAGTAATGTTGTATATACGTTACATACGTAAAAAAACACTGTTTAACATTTTTCTCTGTCTGTTTGTTCCGGCTAATCCCCGAAACCTCTGGGTTGCTTTTAACGGAACTTTCACTGGCAGATAGCTAATTTACAAGTATTTATAATATTACCAGGAGTAACTAAGGCTAATTTTATTTTAAAAAAAAACATGAGGATTCCGCGGGTCACCCATGGAATTAATTCTACGCGGGTAAAACCGCGAGGCTCAGCTAGTCGTCAATAAATAGCTACTTATTTATGTATACTATTTACTTATGTATATTTAATTTAATTATTTAATTAATTTAATTAATGTAATTCCTAATTAACAGCTTTTCACTAAATATATATTTATATTATAAGAGCCGTGGTGGCCTCGGGGTGAGCAGTCGCCTGCTACGCAAGCGACGCAAGTTCGAATCCCAGCGGGGCCTGTACCAATGAGTTTTTCTAAAAAAAAAAAAAAACTTACGTACAGCGATTTCACACCACGTGCTTTACGGTGAAGGAAAACATCGTGAGGAAACCTGCATATGTCTGAGAAGTAATTCAAAGACGTATGTATAGTGCCTGAGACGGCGATAGACTCACCATCTGTCACGTTGGCACTTAATCAAATTCGGTGAAAAGTGGGTGTTGTGATTATAACACCTCTGCCTACCCCTTCGGGGAATACAGGCGTGAGCAAATGTATGTATGTAATATATTTATTTAAATGTTTCTGTCTGTCTGTTCCGGGTAATCTCTAAAATGGCTGGACCGATTTAAACGGGCAGATGGCTGATATTGCATGGAGTAATTAAGGCTAATTTTATTCCTTGATTAAGCAATTCATGAAATTAAGTCACGCGGGTGAAACCGCGGGGCACAGCTAACACTTAATAAATATTCAAGGAAACGTTTATTGCAATTCGTTTAACTTAACATAACTTAACCTATACCTCTGACACTTATTTATGAAAAATTACATATGAAATAAAAATTACTAGGAATGTTTGAAAGGAATCTTCTTTACTTCGTTTTCATAATATAATAACGCAAATAAACATCTTAAATAATAAAATAATCGACAACTTATTTCGTCGTCCATCTTTCACGTCGTCCACCATCTTTCTGTCATCTTATTTTTCCTCTCCTATTCTTAACACATTGTCTATCATTACCGCATACATACTCATTACAATACCACATATATAGGTTGTCGGGGAAAATAGAACAGCTGTTAAAATATGTGATAGGGTATAATTTTAGAGAGCAAAAAAAAATATAATTACAAAAATATTTTCTTCCGTTTTCAAGTAATTGACGTTCAAAGTTGACCATATCAAGACCTTATTTTCGCGGTAGCGTAGAGTTATTCACGTGAAATATAACTAAGTTTTTATTTTTTGTTCTCCCACTTATAATTCCTGAAATAATCCCATAAAACCATTTTTCGAAACCATTAAATTAACCTTCTTCTTAATTTAACAAGTTTAATTACCGCGTAACAAATGTAGGTAAACGCGGCCGCGCGTTCATTTAATCGCATAAGGCTGCGAACTCTTCTGCCCTTAGCAACCATAGCCTATAACTACTACTACTATCTTTGGAGCTAGATATTTTACGACTTCAACATAGTGATATATTCATAAAACCCTACAACTTCTAGAAGACAACTGTTCCTTTTCCTCCGACAACCTGTATATAGAATAGACTAGTCATTATAGTAGTTAACATTGAAACTGAACTTTGATCGACACGCGCGGAACCATATTTGTGGAACTAGGTGCATCGGAATAATAATATATTAGATAGTTGTGTCTCGCGGTTTTACACGCGCAGAGTTAATTTCACGGGTGACCAGTGGACTCCTAATTTTTTTTTAATAAAACTTAGTTACTCCATGTATAATTATCCAGTGAAAGTCCCGCTGAAATAGGTCCAGCAGTTTCCCACTCAATAGCCAGGGTCTAAGAATTTGGCTATGGTATCCCCTGCCTGTCGTAAGAGGCAACTACAAGAAGCCAGAGGGCCTGCTGGCGGTTTTCGCGGAGGGAGCTTTGACCACCGAGCCGCGGGCTCGGGGAGGTTGCAGCGCGATTCGGCTCGCGCTTCCTTGCACAGCGAGGTCTCCAGGGGCGGTGACACAGCTGCCCCGGGGATGTGCCCCGGCAAAGTGTGGGGGGACACCGGTGCGATCTGCCTCTTCCAGGGCGGTCGCGGACCTTTTGAAGGTTTCCCCCTCGTCAAAAAAAAGGTCCAGCAGCTTCGGAGATTTGCCGGAACAAATAGACAGAGAAAAATGTAAAAAAAGGTTTTTTTTATGTCAGTACCTTACAATACAATACTATTACCTGTCAATACATTAATTGAGAAGCTGATATTTTGGAATTACAAACAGACACTTCAGATTTATTTATCTGTATAGATTAGTTGCAAGCAATCGAATAACATTTTGTTCGTCTTAAAATAACAGGGTTCTATTACTTTTTATATTTTTTTACTCAACTGCGAGTTTTTTTGAGAATTTTTTTTTCTGCAACGTAATTACGCTGCCGTTTTTTGAAATGTTGCTAAGCTTTTTTATTCGCGTAGGATTAGTAAATATAAAAACATATTATGTATTTTATTTTTTCTAAAATATTTTTTTCTCTGCAACATCAGATAACTGTCAATGAAAGACCCGTTAAAATCGGTCCAGCAGTTTCAGAGATTACTCGGAACAGACAGACAGACAGATGGAGATTATTTTTGAAAATTATTTTTTAAGTCAGTACCGTATATATTTTTATATACATTTGGTGAAAAGATGTTATTTTGCAATTACAAACAGACACTTCAGTTTAATCTATATGTATAGATAACACAAAGATACGTAAATTGTATATGTACATATATAGAAAAGATTCAGATTTTTATAGAATACCTACTTGGTAGAACTGGAAAAATATATTTATGATACCAATGGTGTGTCATTGTGCCGTAATTCACAGGGATATATTATAATTGACAGATACGATAGATTTATTATTATCTAATTAGGATTTGAAATTGATCGGTTTTTTAATCATTAATTATTTTAATCTGTCCTCCCATAATTCAACGTGACGTTAGAAGTGTTTTATCCGCGTTTTTCAAATTTATTATAAGAGTTGCAATTAGAAATTTGTTTTGAAAATGTGAAATTTATATTGCAAAGTAAAGTCTAAAGAGATGATAATAAAAAACAATGCTCACGCCATCCTAGTAGGGTCCCCGAAGGGGTAAACAGAGGTCTGTGAGGATGGCGTGAGCATATTTTTTTTTTATTTTTACCAACAAGTACTTTTACTTGTTATCTGCAACGATAACAATTATAATATTATAATATAAGCCTACAATATTCCATCATTACAATCACTAAGCCGAGTTCAATTTGATAAGATAATTTGATAATGTTAAATATACCGGATACATTCAGATCATCAGGATCGGCTGGATCGAATATATATATGAATGTTGGGGTAGGCAGATACTACTCCACCCAATAGCCAGGGTCTAAGAATATGGCTATGGTATCCCCTGCCTGTCGTAAGAGGCGACTAAAAGGGGGCCGGAGGGCCTGCTGGCGGTGATCGGGTGGGAGCTTTGATCACCGACGCGGGCCCGGGAAGGTGGCAGCGCGATGTGGCTCGCGCTGCCTTGCACAGCGAGGTCTTCAGGGGCGGCGTCACAGCTGCCCCGGGGATGTGCCCCGGCAAAGTGTGGGGGGACACCGGTGCGTTCTATCAGAGTACCCGGAGTCCCCCCTGAGCACTGAGGATGGCCACCGGGGGGGTTTTAGTGCGATAAAAATCCCACATACCCCGATCTGCCTCTCCCAGGGCGGTCGGGGACCTTTTGAAGGTTTCCCCCTCGTCAACAAAAAGACTACTGTGATTTTTTTTTCGAGAATTTTTTTTTGTGTTCTGTCCAGCAAATTACACATTTTCAGATTTAATTTAAGTATGTTTTTCCAAAGCTGGGCTATTGCCCTCAATAGATACTCCAAGTATATATTTTAACGTTGTCGAAATCCGTCGTATCTTGTGGGATTGGTGTGCCTCTTAATGCTGGACATAGGCCTTCCCTAATGAGCGCCATAGCGCCCTGTCTTCAGCTTGCCGCATCCAGTATCTGCCTGCAGTCTTTCGCAGGTCGTCGTCCCACCAGAGGGCCGAGTTTTTCACTGCCGCCGTCACAAGTCACCGCGTCGACGTAAACGCAGATTTGTATAGGATCGAAACAGCGGCGTCTGTCGGCCTAAAGATGACACTATTGTGAGCCCATACAAATATGCGTTTGAATTTGAGAATACTCGCACTCGCCCTCTGGTCAGAGGGCGACCTACTCTACATTTGCCGAGTCGCGGACTCCACTCAAGAACTCGTTTACCCCAATGGTTGTCGGTTCTTCGTGAGATATGTCCGGCCCACTGCCACATCAGCTTGCTAATGCTTTGAGGTATTTCGATCACTTTGGTTGATGAGTTGAATCACGATCTTTGAAATTCATATCATAACCTACCTACGAAAAATAAGTAATACATTTTGAGGTACCTAAAATAAAACCTTTGGACATTGAATACAGATTATACATTTCGATTATATTATGTAGATTTACAAATACGATGGTTAATGCAATTAAAAAAGAATAGAATATTGACGACTGGCAACTTTCAACTTTACTGCGACATTCAAAATGTCAATGTAGGCTCGGTGAATATTTCCTATAACTGGTACTGTCTGGCCAGTCGGGTTTTTTTAAAGGTCTTAAAATAAATGGTTACGAGGAAGCGCTTATTGTAAGGTTGGCTAATTACTTTTACATAGTGCTTCATTACACTTACGGCAATGTAAGTGTAAGGGTAATTGGAGGTTGTCGAGAAATTAATGTAACCATGCTTCAATGAGAATAAGAATAAGAATAAGAATAATTTATTTACATGAAATATGGTTACATAAGATGTTGTTCACAATAAAAGGTACATAGCATATTTCACCCATTTTGGGTATGTAAATATTAATAAAATGTTAAACATTTTGTCTGCAAACAACATGGCTCTATGCCTGCATATTATTTTATTTATATAATAGTATATTTTAATCATTTGTAGTATTTGAGGTATGAGAAATTCAGATAAATAGGCAAAACCTTCCACTTTCACATTTCGCATTCAACAATATTACTTTTAAATGAATATATGTGGCCCTCTTTTTAACCGACTTCAAAAAAAAATATGAGGATGCTATCAATTCTATATAGTTTCATTTTTACTGTATGTAATAAATAAAAATAATTAAAAAAAAAATATGCTCACGCCATCCCAGAATTCTGGGTCCCCGAAGCGGTAAGCAGAGGTATTGTAACAACACCTACATTTCTCCGAATATGATTAAGTGCCAGATGGTGAGTCCATCGTCGTCTCAGGCACTACACATACGTCTTTGAATTACTTCTCAAACATATGCAGGTTTCCTCACGATGTTTTCCTTCACCGTAAAGCACGTGATGTGAAATCACTGCACTTAATTTTTTAGAAAGACTCATTGGTACAGGCCCCGTTGAGATTCGAACTTGCGTCGCTTGGGTTGCAGGCGACTACTCTAACCCCGAGGCCACCACGGCTTTTTTTTTTAAATTATGTGAAGTAATTAACTTACTTTTAGAGTTGGTGTTTAACACCGATTTTGATGCTCTATTTGGCACTAACTTAAATACTAAGTAATTAATTTTACTGGTACTACTTTTTTTGTAAAAAATATTGGTTTTACAAAAATATTTTTACAAATAGTACGTAAATTTACTCCCCAGGCTAAATTTCTTACCGATGGTAATGTTCTCGACGTTCATAAGTTTCTTATCTCATGTTGTTGTCAAAACCTTTTGAATTCGAATAAAAAATAACATACGGACCCCTCAACATAAGGCAGTTGTAGGTTGTACATACTGTCACAAACCGATAACATTTCGATAAAACTATATCATCGATTAATAATAATTTGGATATTGTATGCTTTGATTTATAATATTGATAGCTTATGCAGAGTAGCTCGTGGCACAGTTGCTATTGCGCATATCATTCGATCAGCGAAGTTAAGCAACCCTATCCCTAGCTAGTAATTGGATGGGTGATAGCCCGAGTTCCCTCCGTGCCTCGGAGAGCACGTTAAACCGTCGGTCCCGGTTGACAATTAGTCATCTTTGGCAATCGTTACAGGTCAGTTGGAGTTCTAAAATAGTCTGACAACTGGTTTAACCCAGATCACAGATTTTCCTCGTTAAAGGGGTTGCGAAGGTCAGATGGCAGTCGCTTCGTATAAAAATCAGGTGACCAGCCACATCTGGTTGAATCAAGTGCCGACACCAAAAATGTTTGGGATAAGGCCAGGGTGGTGGTTGAAGCAAATTACAAAAAAAAATTACTGATACAAAAACGTTGAGCTATTTTTAATAATACGTAGACGTAGTTACGTAATTTATAAGTTAGTAATGCAATGCTTCCTGCGATACAGGGCTAGAACCTAAGAGAGTATAAGAATTTAAGTATTATCCAATCGTTAAGATTTTAAAATGTATCTAGTGTTGTCGTGATACAAAATATCTAGTATTGTCGTGATACTCGTGAAAAATGTACACGCTCGATACGATCGGTCACGATGTGAAACGACCATAATCTATACCTCTATAGTATACTATAGTTTCGTTATCGCCCCGTAAGCTGTAAGCCTCACGTCCAAGCTATCATAACTTGACAGATATCGGTGAAATTTACGTCGTATTGTACTGATATTGTATGAGTTTTTCGGTGCCTGAAAACATGGTCGTAACGATGTTTTCAAAAAATGAAACCTAGCTAGATCTATTTTTTGCCCCTGAAACCCCTACTCATAAAATTTCATGAAAATCGTTGGAGCCGTTTCTGCGATTCAGATTATATATATACAAGAATTTCTCGTTTAAAGGTATATTTTTGAAGTGTCAGTGTGTAATTTTAACTAAATGCATATGAAATTATACGGTATAGACATAAAAAAAATATTTTTTTTCTCTGTCTCTTTGTTCCGGCTAATCTCCGAAACGGTTAGATTTAACGAGACTTTCACAGGCAGATGCGGCAGAGCTAATGTTACAAAAAGTAACAGACAGACAAACGGACAGACAATTTTTTTTTTACTAGGTACCGTATTTAATTTCATATACTAAAAAGCTTTAAATTTGGAATTACAAACAGACACTTCAATTTCATTTATATGTATATAGATAGTGAGCGACATTCCATTCCATTTAGCTCATAATAACAGTAATTATTGCATAAGTCCTTCTGATTGCATCTGGTCTCGACATTTAGCGAGGATATGTTGGTTTAGAGACATGGTACTTAATAAGAAAGATTTCTAACTAACTACGCTGAAATTCGTATATTTGAAGCGCCCCTAGCGAGAGAGTTTGGAACAAATTTTGACAATTAAAAAAAAACTAAAAGCATATGTTGGTTTATAAGTACTACCTGCATAAAAAAACTTTTCCTGACCTCCTCAAAGGGATTTGCACTGGCAGATAGCTGATGTTATAAGGAGTAACGTCAACACTGAGGTTTCTGATTACCAGGTGTAACATAGGCACTTTCATCTACACTAATATTATAAAGAGGAAAACTTTGTATGTTTGGGTGTAATGAATAGGCTCAAAAACTACTGGACCGATTTCAAAAATTATTTCACCATTGAATAGCTACATCATCAGCGAGTAACATAGGCTTCATTATATCCCCGTACTCCCACGGGAACGGGAACTACACGAGTGAAGTTATTATTATTATTATTATTTATATGAGTGAGTTCTGAGTTTTATTTATTTAATATTGTATAATCCTTGAAAAATCTGTTTTCAGAGAATTCTCCTTCTTGCCGGGCAAGTCGTGCGAGGGCTTCGATATCATCTACCATCGTCTCCACAACACTGAGCCTTCCAAATACTTCCTGGAGCCTGGAATCAAGATGCTCTTCATGACTGTCGGTAAGTCAACACATTTGCATACAAGCCTTTTATTAAATTGCGAATTTTAAATCGTTAACCGATTGAGTTTACATTTATACGAGCTTATTTTTTTATAACAATGTATGCTTAGCTATATGACGTCATTATTATTCCAATATGGCGGATCATCTAAGATGGCGGGCGAGTTATTCTGCTGGGCTTGCTGAGGAGAACACGAAATTTATCATCACGAGAATTTTCTGGCGAAATCTGTTCACTTTTAGCTGGAAATAAACCCTCCCATGCAATGTAATCTATGCGAGTGCATCCGCGAGGCACAGTTAGTGAGCCATATATTAGATGCGGATATCATGGTAGATTGGAGCTGGACTCAATCTCGTCGTTTAGAGTGTTTCCCACTTCACAAAATATCGCCTATTTGCCTGGAAATGTCAATCCTACGGTCTTATACTATGGTCGAATTTACCCGAACTTACTATACATAGCTATACTACAAATACCCGAATATGACCTTTATTTTTGTTAATTTCGAAATAACTAAAAAAGTAGGTACCCAATACTGCAGCTCGATTGATTTGCGCAAAAACAATATTAGGTATCGAGCTACCTCGACTCGCGAATAATTAACTGACTGTGGTAGAATGTAGACAAGCTCGAGGCACCGTTGCTATTGCGCATATCATTCGATCAGCGAAGGTAAGCAACCCGTACCGAAGCCAGTAGTTCTTTATATCGGTGACCGCTCGAGTTCCCTCCGTGCCTCGGAGAGCACGTTAAGCAATCATCTTTGTCGGAGGCCTAAGAGAGTACTACCCAGAGAGTGCATCTGGTATTACCCAGATCACCGGTTTTCCTCGCAAAAGGGGCTAACGGCAATCAACCACCTCGGTTTGAATCAAGTGCCGACCCCAATAATGTATGGCATAAGGCCAGGGAGATGATGATGTAGAATGCTTTAGGATTTGTGGAATAGTTTTTATTACATTGTAAGCTGTAAAGTTCTCCAATTAATTCATTGATGCACGCGGATGTTATTATAAAATTATGTATATTGTTACGTGAAACAAGTCTAAACATTAGCGAAATATATCTAAGTATTATTTATTCGCGGTGACAAGATTCTTCCGAGTGGAAAATTATAGTGTAGGAAAAAATATCTACAACTGGTTGGTAACCACATTAATATAAAACGAATTTTAAATAGCAGGTAGTTTGTCTGTGTGTCAGTGAGTTTGGTTTTAGTCGAAATGCTAGTTTAAGTAGAAGTGTCCCTGTAAGTGAGTGTGGGATGTTTTACGTTCCCATACAAAATTAGGAGGATATAATCCGTCGACATATATATTCCGGAGGCGGTTGTAGTTGAGTCGGGATCTACACATTTCTAGCTACACCAAATATTCGATTGAATGTGGACTAGGTTTAAACATCATCTCCCTGGCCTTAACCCATACATTCTTGGGGTCGGCACTTGATTCAACCCGATGTGGCTGATCACCTGATTTTTATACGAAGCGACTGCCATCTGTCCTTCGTTACCCCTTTGACGAGGAAAATCTGTGATCTGGCTTAAAACAGCCGGCAGACTATTTTAGGCCTCCGACTGACCTGTAACGATTGCCAAAGATGATAAATTGTCAACCGGGACCGACGGCTTAACGTGCTCTCCGAGGCACAGAAGGAGCTCGGGCGGTCACCGATATAACTACTGGCTAGGGTTAGGGTTGGGTGCCATGCTCCTCAAACCATGGACAAACATATTATAGGTGACATATTTGCTTGGGGTAATGTACGCTGGTAATCCACCGGTGAAGAACTTTTAATATACAAATATGTATAAATATCTATTCTATAAAGTAATCTATAAAGTTCGCACGCTGTTTTTCGTACAAGGCATGATTGCAATCGAGCAAAGCTAAATATAATGTAGGTTTATAGACAAACGTGACGTATAACTTGGAACATAGCAAGAGCTCCAAGGTCGCTGGCTGTTTGCGCAACGTTCCCAATGCAAATAACATAATTTTAGATACAAAACATTATTTGTCAGACTTTGGACACTTGGTTCAAGTCAACATTGAAGTATGGGTGTTTGGCAAAGCCGGCAAATATTTATAAAAACTATGTTGTATACCCGCCCGGTTGTTTGTTTTTATACTATTATAGCGACTAGCGTGTCCGTCATATGGTAAACGGCTATTTCAGCCTATGAATGCTTGTAACAATAAGTGTAGGTACCTGGTTTTGACCGCGCTGTGCTCAGTTTGTTTTTCGCACAAAAAACTAAATTTTTTCCCACAGAAGAAACAACTTGACGCTATCTCTTAAAAAAAGAGAGCCGTGGTGGCCTCGGGGTTAGTGCAGTCGCCTGCTACGCAAGCGACGCAAGTTCGAATCCCGGCGGGGCCTGTACTAATGAGTTTTTAAAAAAACTTATGTACAGTGATTTCACACCACGTTTACGGTGAAGGAAATCATCGTGAGGAAACCCGCATATTTCTGAGAAGTAATTCAATGACGTATGTATAGTGCCTGAGACGGCGATAGACTCACCATCTGTCACGTTGGCACTCAATCAAATTCGGTGAAAAGTGGGTGTTGTGATAAAAACACCTCTGCCTACCCCTTTGGGGAATACCGACGTGAGCATATGTATGTATGTAGAAAAAAAACATGAAAAAAAGGAAAAATAACTGGTCCTTTTGGACTGGAACCGGGGTATAGTATAATTTCGTTATCGCTTGAAGCCTCCCGTCTGAGCTATCATAATTTCCAGATGTCGGCGAAATTTAACTTCGTATTGTAATGATATTGTAGCAATTTTCCATTGCCTGAAAACATGGTTAAAACGATGTTTTCTGAAGATGAAACCTAGCTAGTTAAATTTTCTGCCCCTGAAACTCCCTATACACAAAATTTCATGAAAATCGTTGGAGCCCTTTCCGATATACATAGAATCTAAATCCCTTCACCCTTTAACGCAAATTATTTCAATGTCCTGATGTTCTAGATACAATAGCATTGTGTCGTTCGCTTTCGAATTCCTTTGTATAGAAATGTGATATTTAGATTAGCTTTTGGACGCTCCTGACATTTATGAAATGGCAACACTGACTAAGCACGTCTATGAATAGCTCGTATTGATTTCATAAAGCGGGCAGTGTTTGCTTATTTATGTAGGCTTCGGGCGCCAGTCGCGTCTGGTTCATCAAAGTATTTTAAACGTTGCAAATAGCGATTATTTATGATGTACCAGCTGGTGCCCGCTACTCCGTCTGCGCAGGATTTGACTCTTCTCTTCGATTAATCTTTACATTTTAGACATTTCACACAATAATATTTTATAATTCATAAAATTATGGTGTAAGTCGACACGTCGAGGTATGTTATTTCCAAAATATCATCGTGATAAGTCCCGAGTAACTTTAAATATGAATTCACACAATATCGTTATAAATTATAGCCTATGTGTTATTGTGATGTGTAAGCTATATTAGTGTAAAGTTTTATCAAAATCCATTCTGCACTTTTTGCGTGAAACGGTAACAAACATGCATACATTCTTAGAAACTTTTGCGTTTATAATATTAGTAGGATTGTATAAGCTTCTCCCCGCGACTTTGTCGTAGAATCGTTAAGTACTTTGGGCTAACGACGTGACGATATATAGCCTATAGCCTTCCTCGATAAATGGGCTATTAAACAATGAAATTATTTTTCAAATCGGGCCAATTGCTAAACGTAGAATACCTTTCAATATGCTAGTTTTTATCACAAGATGGCGTTATATATTTATTGATCGCGCTGTTGAAAATCTCTTTCCGTATTTTATATAGTAAAATGCATTTTAATTGACCGTTATACACCAGTAGTTCCCGATATTAGCGCGTACAAGCAAACTAGCTTTATATATACATACATATGCTCACGCCTGTATTCCGCGAAGGGATAGGTATTGTAATAACAACACCCAATTTTCACCGAATATGATTAAGTGCCAATGTGACAGAGGATGAGTCTAATTCTCAGACATATGCAGGTTTCCTCACGATTTTTTCCTTCACCGTAAATTCCGCATTTAGTGTGAAATCACTGCACATAAGTTTTTAGAAAAACTCATTGGTACAGGCCCCGCTTGGATCCGAACTTGCGTCGCTCGCGTTGAAGGCGAGTGCTCAAACCCCAAGGCCACCACGGCTCTTATACTTATAACTAGCTTTATATATAAGTAAACATACAATTTTAATATGCTTAAACAATATTTGTTTAAAACAAATTTGGCTCATGGCCCTTAGGTATTAAGAAACAGAATACGTTTATATCATGTACCTACCTACCTAGGTATCAGGTAAGAACCGTTGTGGTCTAGTGGTTTTAAACCCCTGCTATAAGTGCCGTCACGAACTTGAGCGCTGTACTAAATGGGCAGCAGTCATTGGGTCTTGTATGGAGCGAGCATGAAAAAATACATGCGCAGTTTACACTTTTCGCTAAACGCTCATAACGTTTGTACGCTTGCATCGCAATCCCTACTTTTGCTGTCGACTCTCCAAGGGGAGAGGAAGACCTAAGAAACGATGGACGGATTTTGTGAAAGTTGGTATGGCTAGAATGGGAGTGAATACAGATATCACGGCTGATAGAGAGAAATGGAAGAGAAGAACATGTTGCGCCGCCCATGAATAACATGGGGTAAGGGCAGGAAGATGATGATGATGGTCTGCAGTAGCCTTTAGCTTGCCCACATTTGGTGTAGGTTTAAAAACATAACAATACCTTGCTCTCTGATGCAAGAAGGTAACTGAAAAAGGAAATAATAATTAATTATTCAGTACGCCCTGGTATTTTCTGCGGTTATGAACGTCGAAAATTCCCACTGGTTTGGAAACTCTGGCTTATTTCATGAATTATTTAATAAATGAATGAAATGTACATGATGCTGGCTGCGTTTCTTGTTGGTTCCTCTCAGAAGGCTAGTTTACGAACCGGAGGTAAGCTTTCGATAGTCATAAGTGCCTTACCAGGGCCCAAACTGAATAAATATTTTTCAGATTATAAAAGTTAGTCTCACAATTTGTCCCCAGATGCGTGCCTGAGCGAGCGTGGTCCCCAGCCGGGGTATATCTTCCTGTTTGACATGCGCGGAGTGCGGCTCGGTCATCTCACTAGAGTAAGCTTATCGTGAGTATAATTATGAATTAAAATCTATACAAAAATCTTTATTTGAAAAGACTTTCAAGCTGATACGGGATTATACATGTTTGGAAGGTTGATTTTACTGAGAATAATCCGATAAGAAACTCAGTAATTATTCTTTTACCAATGTTAAGTAATACAAAATAATGCAAGTAGGGTAGAAAGGCAAAATTTATATTGTATTGTAATATGTCAAAGATATATAAATACTCCTGATCTATGGGGGCATAACTAAAGACTTTATTTGGATTTGGAGTTTTTGGGAGTGTAATTTTGACATTTTGTAAAAATTATCATGTGTTGTGTGTTCACTGCTCAGGGTCGGAATATTGCTAAATTATTGACCAAGAAACACAGGGGATTATAAAACTTAAGGTTCAATCTAAATAAACGTTATCAACCAAACATACTTATACAATTACAATACACCTTTCGATAGCGCGATCTATGTTACAGCTCACGCCATCTAGTGACAAACATTCAACATAAAACCTGCTTTAGTCTAAGGTAGAAGTACAGTAGGTCTTGTAGAATTTTAATGTGTGTGTTCAAATGTGTTATAATATATCTCTAAATGATATTCAGATAAATAGTTTATATGTTTTAGCTTTCAAAAGGATAGACAAAGGTAAAAATAGTAAATGTGTTTAAACTTCATGTGATGTAACCGACCTCTTTCTCAATTTCTTTATGTATAGTTAGTCTCACTCATACATGTAAAATGAAAATTCCGGCCAGTCAAAATCGTCTTAATGTTATTATATCATCTCTCATAATAAATGTAATTAATTCTTACTTGAAAACGCTGCTTGGACATTAACGTAATATGTGCAATATTTGTACTGGTAACATAATTTGCAATATTTGTTTGGGTAACATAATTTGCCATATTTGTTTCGGTAACATAATTTGAAATATTTGTGTGGGTAAATATAATTTGCAATATTTGTTTGCATGAGTAACATAATTTGCAATATTTCTATGGGTAACATGATTTTCCATATTTATATGGGTAATATAATCTGCAGTATTTGTTTCTGTAACGTAATTTGCAATATTTGTTTCTGTAACGTAATTTGCAATATTTGTTTCTGTAACGTAATTTACAATATTTGTTTCTGTAACGTAATTTGCAATATTTGTTTCTGTAACGTAATTTACAATATTTGTTTCTGTAACGTAATTTGCAATATTTGTTTCTGTAACGTAATTTACAATATTTGTTTCTGTAACGTAATTTGCAATATTTGTTTCTGTAACGTAATTTACAATATTTGTTTCTGTAACGTAATTTACAATATTTGTTTCTGTAACGTAATTTACAACATTTGTTTCTGTAACGTAATTTACAATATTTGTTTCTGTAACGTAATTTACAATATTTGTTTCTGTAACGTAATTTACAATATTTGTTTCGGTAACGTAATTTACAATATTTGTTTCTGTAACGTAATTTGCAATATTTGTTTCTGTAACGTAATTTGCAATATTTCTATGGGTAATTTTTTTCCATATTTGTATGGGTAATATAAGGTGCCTTGTTTGGGTTATATAGCTTGCAATATTTGTATGGGTGACGTAATTTGCAATATGTTTAAAGGTAACATGAAGTAAGTGTCAATAAGTGAATTGATAAATGTCCAAGCAAAGTGTTTTATGTAAAGAGGTTAAATCATCTTACAGATGCTTAAAGTGTATATGTTTAATAATATTTCAGGTCCCTAAGGAAATTCTTCGCGTACGTTCAGGAGGCGATGCCGGTGCGCATGCGCGCGATCCACATACTCAACACCGAGCCAGTGATGGACAAACTGATGCTCCTCATACGACCTTTCATGGACAAGAAGTTTTACGATATGGTAACTATTTCACAAGTTTTTATTATACTTGCAATGTTAAAAATTTACTAGTTAAAATTTACGCAATTTCCAGCGTCCATGTATATATAAACAAAAATTTACTGTATATTGCCACACAACATTTTCTACATACATACATATGCTCACGCCTGTATTCCCCGAAGGGGTAGGCAGAGGTGTTGTTATATACAACACCCACTTTTCACAGAAGATGATTAAGTGCCAGCGTAACAGATGGTGAGTCTATTACCGTCTCAGATACTACACATACGTCTTTGAATTACTTCTCAGAAATATGCAGGTTTCCTCACGATGTTTTCCTTCACCGTAAAGCACGTGGTGTGAAATCACTGTACATATCTTTTTAGAAAACTCATTGGTACAGGCCCCGCTGGGATTCGAACTTGCGTCGCTTGCATAGCAGGCGACTACTCAAACCCCGAGGCCACCAGGGCTATTTTTCTAAAATTTTCTAAATAGATAATTAGTAGTAGGTTCTAATGTGACCGGAAGTGTCGGTAGAGGGCGTCCAAGGAAGAACTACTATGACCAAATTAATAGTATTTTTCAGAAAGGTCAAATTCGGAGCACTTGTAACCGAAGAAAGTGTATGAAGAGATGCATGAATGTGGATGAAGCGAAAGAAGTATGTAAGGATCGTAGCATGTGGCAAACAGTGGTCTCTGCCTACCCCCATGGGATACAGGCGTGAGCATATGTAGTAGGTTCTATATTTATATACAAGAATTGCTCGTTGAAAGATATAGTTAAAAAAGTGAGTGATAATGGTAGGGTAATATAGAACAATTTTTGCCAGGCCAGCTGGTAATAAATAAAAAATCCTTTCCAGTTAAAATTCCACACTAAAAACGAAGATTTGGAGAAGTTTTACGAGACTGTGATCCCTCGATCCAGCCTGCCACCAGACTACGGAGGCACCCTCCCAGACACCCAGACTCTTCACAAGAAATGTATGCAGCAGCTCCAACTGCTGGAGCCTTACTTCAAGGCTGAAGAGGAGCAGAGAATCGCAGCTCTACCTGATAAGAAACGGGAAAAGGCCATGGAAAGAGCTTTTAAAAATCTTGATATTGATTAAGGTAATTCTCCAAATTTTTATCGTATTATAAAGTTCCTTGGATATAGCTTTCAACCGTGACTTTCTCCGCGTAGTGATTTTATAAGTAGGTAAGTCTTAAGTCGGTTCATCCAAATTCCAGCAAAATTGATTCTGCCGTTCAACCATGAATAGTTAACAGAGGTTGAGTATTCATGTACAATACGCCAGCATACAAACAAACTATTTACTAGGGACTTATAACGATAATATTTTGAAAATAACGTCTGCTCGCGACCAATCGAAACGACAAAGTACGTTAATTCTCAAAATATTCTCGTGATAACGATTTTAAATCACGAAACTTTAAGAAATATTAGATGAAGATAGTTATTCAAAGGTGACATAGGAGGAATTGCGGCCTCCATTTCTTCCATGCATCGGCCCGGCCGGCCGGCCCGCCTGCACCGTCCATGTTTAATTCCGATGGTGGCCGCGCGTGCTCCATTATGATTACGATAATAAAGTCACAAATGTACCGATACACACACTAAATAGTTACCGACTCGTATTAACTTATTTCTCGACGGTATTTTTCTGATAATTTCACTGCATATACTTAAACGTAATTTTTTTATAAAACCGCTGTCACCATGTTATGTGTGAATGAAACCACGAGAGTGTTGGACAGCAACTGGTTTATTATTTTGTCTACCCACATTACATTTAACATTTATCCACAACACTCAATATCTGTTAGATTTACATTGCTGGGGTTTGGGTTACTGATCAGTTAATTGCAGGCTCACCTCCTATTCCTACTCCTATTACATGCGACTTGAATATAACTGGGGAAATTTAGGTGCACTATAAGTACAATTCTGGTAACAGGCGTGAGTATATGTATGTATATTGCATCTTAAATATTCTGTACTTACAATAAGCTAATCGTTTCAGTAACGTTTTCATGTATTATCTATGTTATAAGAATAATGCTTACATTTTTTAATTATGTAGATACGAATTTAATTACTTTATCATGACACGACCATGAATTTACAATTTATTTACAATATTTTGTTATTGAAAAACTGTTTTCATTTTAATCATATATATACACTCACACCCAATATATTTATATATTGGGTAACTATTTATGTTTCCTAAAATCGTTTTTAACATTTTTGTTGGTCGACCTTGCACACGTGGTATATACTTTACTATGCCTCCATAATCAATGACACTATTAAAGGAGTGATATCAGTACCCCTATCACGAGTTTGCCACCGTTTTCGTAATCTATACTCGATAGCGTTTCCACCGAACATTTGTATGACTAATTGTGCGACACCTAGCGGTGACATGTCGAACTAAAATATCTCATACAAATATTGTGAGTGACGCTAGCGAGTATAGTTTACGAAAACGGTGGCAAACATGGTACTTACCTCAATACTTCACCTGTACTTTAAGTGTCCCAAGTGTCAAGGGGCCCAACCATAATGCCATCATAGTTCCACTGTGTGACAGTGACAGACTTATACACGTCATATACATCTGTTTCATAATAAGAGTTGATCTATCATGGCAATAATAAGTCATAGTAGGGCCCCTGAAAGCTCATTCAATATTTTTGCATTTGAATGAGTATTTTAATCTCTTTTAACAATATATAAATAAACATACTAGCGAATACGGTTTTACCTGCGATCCCGTTCCCGTGGGAGTAAGAGGATAAGATATATCCTATATTACTCGCTGATAATGTCGCTGTCCATTGCTGAAATATTTTTTCAAATCAGTCTAATGCTTTTTAAGTTAATGAATTGTCCACCTGATATTATAAGTATATAATTACAGTATTTCTACGAATACGACGTTGTATTGCTTAACAAGAAAAGTAAAGTAGTTTCAAAGATTACCCATATACACAAAATTAACAATAATTGTTTATAATATTATATATAATAGATTTGATTCAGATATAAAAACGCATTCCAATCCAAACTGCGTGTATGGCAATTATATAATTAAGTAACACTAGTTTCTAACAGCAGCTTCGCTGGCTTTGATAAACCATTGTTTTTAATAAAAATTATCCTATTACTTATAATGCCTCCAAGAATATATATAATTAAGTTTCATTATACATAAACATACATCTAAAATATTATAGTAAAATAACGCATACGCTTCCTAAAGATATCATAAAATATGCTATCGCCATCCCAGAAGGGTCCCCGAAGGAGTAAGCAGAGGTGTTGTAACAACAACACCTACATTTCACTTAATATGATTAAGTGCCAACGTGACAAAGGGTGAGTCCATCGCCGTCTCAGGCACTATACATACGTCTTTGAAAGACTTCTCAGACATATGCAGGTTTCCTCACGTTGTTTTCCTTCACCGTAAAGCTCGTGGTGTGAAATCACTTCACATAAGTTTTTTAGAAAAACTCACTGGGACTCGAACTCGCTTCGAAAATATATCAATCTTTAAATAATATTACCGTCGTTGCCATGTTTGTAAGTTAAACAGAAAAATGTAAAAAAAATACATATATTAATTGCGGAAACATGTAGCTAGTGACTTATAGATTATTATCGTTGTATAGAAATATATATAGTTGTAAAGAAATGTCAATCAGTTTTGTTCAGACGGCCGTGTATATATAAGTGCATTTAAATATGTATTTAGAATATAATATGATATGTATATTCTGTACTACATATTTACTGTTGTTTGCGCTATATAAATATGTGAATAGTTTATGTAATGAAATACTATTAGACAAAAAAACTATCACTTAACATGTTTAATAAAAATATATTTATAGATATTTATAATGTATAAACATTAATGAACCATTAAATGGAATATATTTATGTGAATATAATGTTTTATGTAATTATGCACTTCTTAAAATCACAATTCAAAATATCTTTATTTGAATAGACTGCTTACAAAATACTTTCAAATCGTCAGAAGGACTCAAAAACATGATACCAGGTTATAAATGTTACCACCAGGTTCGGAAGGTTGTTTTTGTTGAGAAGAACTCGGCAAGAAATGCAATAATTACTCGTTAAAAAAAATATTTTCAATGTTTAATGGGTACCATATTATAATATGTATACCACCTTAATACAAAACATGGTACTCCGGCTTAAACTATAAGCATCCCTTTTCTGTTTTTTAACATAATCTGGACCCTATCACGGGTTTCCCACCGTTTTCGTAATATATTCTCGCTAGCGTCTCCGCCGAATATTAGTATGAAAAATTGTGCAGCGACTCCCAGCGGTGACGTGAAGAACTAAAATATCTCATACAAATATTGCGAGTGACGCTAGCGAGTATAGATTACGAAAACGGTGGCAAACCCGTGATAGGGGTACTGATATATATAAAGATATAAGGTACCTTTGCTCTTCCTATGGTCACACGCATAATATTTATACAGTAGCGTACTTTCATGAAAATCTCCAATCTATTAGTTAACATAAGAGGTAAGTGTGAATGTAATTTGCATATTAAGGGAGCTGTGCCCCAATCATAGATTATAGGTTTTGATTCGTTCGAACATTGGCGTCAAAAATACGCCGGCGATATCGTTAACGTAAATACGTGTTAAAACCTTATATTTGGGGCACTGTGGTATATACTGCTTAAGAATGCTTGTCAATTTGTTTGTCGTCAAAAAATGTAACTACATAATGTGTAGAAAAAATATTGTTATCCTAAAAATATGTCAATTTTGAGACTGTAAATAAACTTTTTCGGGTAGCTGGTAGACAATTAGTTCATAAGTTAAGAGATATGGGTAGAAAAGTATAATATACTTATTATAATGTATTATGTACGAGTCTATATTGTTCTATACTTTTCTTTTCATGACATTAATAAGCAAGTAATGACAAAATGGTTGGGACCTGAGGAAATATGTATATTGCAAATATTTTGTCTTGTCTTTAAGTCATACTAGGTGACGGTAAGTACTTAGTTTGTGTATGCTAGTGCACGTCTTGATAAGTAGAGCGTAGGGTATTGCTACTAAACCACATTAAAGGATTTTGTGATACTTTGTGTTGAGTTACGTTGGTACAAAGCGGAAATATTTTGTGATTTAGATTAGATAAATATATTTATTCTATTATGTCTTTTATTTATCACCCCTTGTCCTTAAATGACTCACAAATAAAATAAACGTATTCCTACATAAATTTTACCGTACGAGCTACGACATTACCACATTGAGCGATCGTCGGATGTATTCAGAAGACAAACCCTTAATTCTGTATTCTGCAATCATAATTATATATATTTGTGTATTTGTTAGTTTGTAACTACCTAATAGACTCCGAAACTGGATACTGGACCGATTCTAAAAGTTTTTTCAATATTGTTACATTATTTTATGTTGTTTTACTGATAATACCTAGGCTTCATTATTAGCATTTGCTAATCGAGTTAAACTAGGGAGAAAATTTCCAGACAAATTCTAAAATATGTAGCAAAAAATATTAACGTTATATAATAAATGTTAAAATGGCTCCTTGATCCATCTGTGTAAATCTTGGCGTATGAGAAGAAAACAATTAAAAAAAGTTATGGCACCTGTCAGGTTACTAGCGACATCTGTGTTTTTAAACATGTAACTTTTTATAGTAGAATTTTTCTACTACAAAAACATGGCAATACACATCAAAAGCAAGCCGTCAAAAGCGAGCGTTGCCAACTCTCCTTATTTTTAAGTAGATCTACGTATTTTAGGCCTTTCTTGCAAAGCTACTAACTTCATTCCAGATTCTACGTGTTTTCTAACAAATTTCCAAAACAGGCCTCATTAGGATAAATAGGCGTAATTACCAGTACGTACATATAACTTCGCGAAAAATTGATTAATTTTCAGAACAAACTTACACTGAGTGCGCCCAACAAGATAGTAAATACTAATTTCACTTTGTTTTTTTTAGTTATTTTCTATAGGTACCCCCAACTCGAGGTTTTCTGATGAAACCTAAACTAAAAATAGCAGTTTGATGAAAGTACGTAGATTTAATAACTTTTCGATAACTAGTTTTACTAATTCTACGTATTTGTCAAAATCTGAGTTGGCAACACTGACTGTCAGTGTCAAATCATCCGTGACCTCCGTCAAACTAAAAATAACCGTTGCACTCAACACCTGCGCATTTTTTGTTTACAATCTTCAAACTGATAAAGATGAATGAAAGTAATTGTTAATTTGAAATGTATATGTGCTAACTGTTTATATAATACGTTTTACGTATATTTTGGTGTATTACACGTTAGTTAAATGTGGTTATCAAGGAGTTTTTAAGGTAAGGATGATTGATAATAATTAACACCAACGGATAGGAAATAAACATACAATTGAACAACGATCGTTATAATGTTTGTCAACCTTGAAATAGATACCAATTTACATCCTTTCCATATCCAATGCATTTCAGACTAGGTACTACGAACTAATAATCTAAATTCTAGAATAATGTAGATATCTTAAACTAGACAATGAAACAAGCAGTTGGGTACATGCTTTCATATTCCATCTAGATAAATATATTGGTAACTTCCTAGACACTGACGTAAGTGAAAATAAAGAAATTAGTCAGTAGCAATACATGCACCAAATTATGATTACATATGCTCCTGTCTTTTACATGAAGGGTTAAGCAGACATGTACTAATAGTACACTTCACTAGTTATGTTTGAGTTTGTTACTACTAACCAGGTACTAATACAGACTCCTGTCTGCTACTACGAAGTTACAGATGGAAAAATCCAACATCACTGCCTGACCCGGGGGTCAAACCCAAGACCTCATCCGACCGCAAAAGCAATGCAGCAGTTATAATTAAGTATTAAAAAAATAATTTATGAATATTTTCATTTCCAGTAAAAGGATGGATGCGGTGAACAACAATCAGTTTGAAATAAGACCCGTGAACAGCAAGCGTAAAACCACCAACGTTTACCTGAACCCAGCCCTGGACCTCCTCGCTAACGAAGACCCCATGTGCAACAACGCCATGGAAATTGTACCCGTAAAGAAACGAAAGAGAACAAGAAGCTGTGACATTGCTGTCTTCGAAAACTCTGCCTTAGATTTAGGCATAAGTAAAGCTGCTGTCAATGAATTCTTGGTGAGAGAACTGAAGAATGTCTGCGATAAAAATTTACGGAATGAAATACCAGAACCATTTACAGAAGTAAATAATGACATGAGGCATGATATTAATGAGCCAGTATCGTCAAATCTGTCAATTACAGATGAATGCAAGCCTCTTGAAGTGATACAGGCTGAAAACACAGTGCACAATGACTATATTGAAGATGCTAGTGAAGTAGTCCTTGATAACAGTGAAATGGATTCAGGCATTTCGGTTCTAGAACAAAAATCATTGAACAATGCTGTTATTAATAGCCAAGTTTGTAATGACAGTCTGTCTGTCACAAACACAACAAACATACAATCAAATGTAACTAATCAAGTATTTATAAACAATTCCAGCAACTTAAATCTAAGTTTCATTGACCGGTTAGCTTTGGACTCTCCGAATGTCTCAAATCAGTCGCTGTACTTGGATGATGACTTGAATGAGAGTAATATAATGGAGATCAAGACAATTACCATCATCACGAAGAAGAAGAGGATAGTTAAGAATACTAATCCATTTTTAGATCCTAATTTAGACATCCCTAATGATTTGGAGATAAACAATCCATTTTTAACAGACTTACCAAAACCAGAGCTAGAGTATAGCGAAGAAGCTATGAACAGACTCCCTGAAACTGCACAAATACCATCAGCTAATCTAATGCCTCGAAGACTTTTCTCCGGCGACTCGAACAGCACGATCTCAACTGTAAATGAATCATCAATGAATATTGAAAGCCATGATTATGAAAACATTGATGGGTACAGAGCTGAAAGTCCTATTTACGAGAATGCAGATGAACTAGAAATAAATTATAACAAGCAAAGTAAAATACTAGGGCATGACGTTTCACATTTCAGTGCTGTAGATATCATGAATTTGAACAAAAACAGGCAAAATAACATTTCAAACGACTCCAGTGATAGCAAGAAGGATTTGAAGCATCACCTTTTGAAGGCAAGCAACAAACTATCAAAGAAAGTGTTTAAAACATTAAAAAAGACTTTCAAAAGTGATAAATTTGATAACAATGTCACTTTAAATCCTTATGAAGTACCGAGAAAAGTAGCTAAGCCCAAAACAGAACACAAAGATGCAGGGATTGAGAATCCAGCTTTAAATCTTGATGCATCTGATGAAATAGAAATCGAAGAGCTGGACGATGAACACCAATATGAAACTATCAAAACATTACGTAATACACAACTTAATATGAATGTGACTCCATTGAAAGAGAGAAATATTGATAACATTGACAGTTCTCATAACAAAACTAATACCCCAGGGAAGAAGGTCAGGTTTGATTCAACTTTGAATCAGGAGAAAGTGATTACTGGGAACAGTTTCGACTGTGGCATTCAAAGCCCAGGGTTTGACGCTAAAATTGATAAATATCACGATGAGTTGGAGAATTGTATCAATGAGAGAAAGATATTGGAACAGAATATGTAAGATAATTTGAGGTTGAGAAATATCAAAATTCCTGAATCCAACTGAATTTTTGCTAGTGACTTTAGCTGTCTGGCGCCATCTGTTATCGGAATCAAGTAACTTTACTTTCACTTAAGAATTGTTGAGGCTATCAGTAAAACTATTTTTTAATTAGTGATTTTAAGAAATTTAAATATAATGTTTTTTTTATGTGAGTACTGACTACCATATAGACATTCATATGCATTTTGTGATTAGCTGTTAAATTGGAGTTACAAACAGACACTTCAATTTTAATTATCTATATGTATAGATGTAATCTTTTCCAAAATCATAATCCAAAGCATAATTTATTTACTTTATTGTAATATTAGGGTATCACATCGCACAGATAATAATTTTACATTTTTAAGCTTAAACTGTATGTACCTAGTGTATGTAAATCTTGCCAAATAAACTTTTTTTACAATCTAATTATAATGTTTACAGATGCCATCACATGTTTTGAGCGTTGCCCGTGAATGCGCTTGTTTTTTTTGTATTCGCTTTCGCTGAGCGCTCAAAACGTGAGTACTAGTACTTATAAAGCCTGTATTATACTTGCGAAGTCGATTCCTCTACCTCGAGTCGGTTTACGTCTTATAGCTATGATGGTTTATCTGTCTGAAAGTGACAGATTTATACATCTGTCTCTTGACATGTGTCAAACTATCATGGCAACTAGAGCTCATGGTAAGCACCCTGGATGTCGCCACTGGACACAAAGGAGAGAATAGAAAATTCACATACATCTGCTCACGTCTGCATTCCCTGAAAGAGTAGACACATTTACTTATAGATGTAATAGGGGTGAGTCTATTGCCACACATTATCTGCTGACGACGCATCTGCGCGCTTATCCGACCTTTCCCAAATGCTAACGACACTTATGTGAGCCCTGGTAGCCTCGGGATTTGAGCAGTCGCCTGCCACGCAAGCGACGCAAGTTCGAATCCCAGCGGGGCCTGTACTGATGTGCAATTATTTCACACTACGTGCGTTACGGTGAAGGAAAACATCGCGAGGAAAAATGCATATGTCTGAGTCACTACCATTATCGTTATAGCAGTGACGTCTTAATTACTGCTTATCATTGAAGTTACATTTGAGTATCACAAAATGAAACGTCAAAACCTAGAATTTCTTACTGCTTAAACCGACGATTGTAGGCTCCCAGTACACAATAGCAAATTAAATATAGTTAAATGCCCATCTCCGTATGCAAACTGCAGCAATTACACTAATGTACCAGACCTTGGCGTAGAGTGCTTTATTGGATAATCGGTGAGTGCACGTGACCTGTACCTTGATGAAATAATCATGTTTCCTTCCTAAGATCATGTGTCAAGTATTAATATTTGTAATTGCGCTTAATATGGCTTGGGTCTTACGCTGTAGGCTTCGTAGGAAACTGGGGACTGTTGCAACACCTACAGAAGTTCGCCAAATAATGCTACCTTCTGGTTGTACTCTCGGGAGAAGTAATAGAGGGGTTGTGATAGCTATTATTGGACCTATATCGTTCATTATATTTACATAGTGATTCCATTGTTTAAATAGTAATATTTACTGTCTTTGGTACCACCATAACGTCAAAAGTATCATAGACAAAAAATGTTTTCTCAGTTTTTGTTCACAACGGTAATCCACATTATTTTCCGACTACCCTCAATACTTTTGCGAAAACCAGTAAGACTGTCCGCCATTTTAGCAACTGTCAGTTGTCTTCTAGATACGATACAGTTCACACGACGGCGTGTGATCTTTCTCTACGCCTGTGAACATATTGAGTGCCTCGTGAGCAAATTAACTCTGGTTAAAGTGTGCCTCGTACTGGACTGGACATCAACAGATCTACTGAGCTACTGCGAAGCCACAAAGGTTAGTGATAGCATAGTAACTATTACTCTGTGTTCTAACCTGTGAGCAAAGATGTTGTTCTGATATTGTCTAGGTCCTGCGTAAATACTAACTTTAGCCAAACAACTACAGATCTAAGGATTTGCTAATAAAAGAGTATTTATTCAATATAGGTTCTGAGTGCCTAGTGCGAGTTTTTCACGCCGCCGTCACAAGTCATCGCGACGACGTACTCGCAGATTTGTATAGGATCGATGGAGCGCCATCTGTCGGCCTAAAGATGACACTATTGTGATCCCATACAAATCTGCGTTTACGTCGACGCGCTGACTTGTGACGGCGATTTTAAGATAACTCGCACTAGGCACTCAGACAAAAGCCGGCCATGTGCGAGTCGGACTCGCGCACGAAGGGTCCTACTCCCATGTATAAAAAAAAACACGTTTGTTGTATGGGAGACCCCTTATGTATTTGATTCTGTTTTATAATGTGTATTATATAAAATTTCAACTGTCTAACTATGACGGTAAAGCTTGGTGACTGTCTGACAGGGAACTCTTAGACAGTGGCCCAACCATGAGCTCTTATTGTAATGATATTTCAGCTGTGTGACAGTGGCAGATGTTTACTTGTCAAGTACATCTGTCTCATAATAAGAGCAAAACTATCATGGCAATAAGAGGTCATGGCAGGGCCCCTAAAAATACCGCAGATATTCAGTTATTTATTAACAAAAACAAGTATGTATCTAAGCTTAAATATAATAACGACCCTTATATAAACAAGCTTTGCTGACTACTAGGTAAATTTCGATGGAATTGTCCCAAGTTATTTATTATTTACAATACAAAGGCAACACAATCAACGTTTATCAACGGTATATTTCCCAGAGGTCCTCAAACAGCGATCCTTAATTTGGTAAGCTGGCCTGTAGGGGGTGGGAAACCAATTTCATGTCAATATTAGGTACATAGATATGTAGGTCACTTTACAAATAATAACGATGGAAAATTTACCGGTATCTATTGACGGCATAGATAGCATATTGGTTAGTATCTACACATTAAAAAAGGCGCGCTAATCTTATGCACTACTTGTCAGATTTTTTCTTTTTTTTAACTTGCCTAGACTCGCGGTTTCACCTGCCTAGACTGAAATTTATGGATAGCCTCATTTCGCGAAATCCAATTATTTTATTTTAATTAAAAGTAGCCAATGTTACTCCTTGCAACATTAGCTATCTGCCAGTGAAATTCCCGTTAAAAGTAAATTAGCAGAAACAAACAGACAGACAGGTTTTTTTTTATGTTAATACCGTATATACTTTTAAATGCTTTTAGTGAAAAGCTGTTAATTTAGAATTACAAACAGACACTTGCATTTTATTTATTTGATATGTGATCGCCAAATTCATTGGTATTAGTTTCAATAATACCTTATATTATAAAGCTAGATTATATATTATTAGGTTTCATCTGTCAGTTCATTAATATTTTTATTCTGTAGCAAATTGTTAGTGGCTGCCTACCCTCATGGGATATACTTAACGTTTTACAAACTTATAGGTATACAATTTTGCTCAAAGCATTCACACACATGTAAAGCAATTCGTTACAATATCCGAAAATGATTTATTCAGTAGCGGAGAGGCACTTACAAACGTCGATAATATGTCTACTTATATTTGAAAATCACGTGGGAGCTCGTATACTGTGCGTTATAAATTAAAAAATATCTTCATTACTTAAAATTATTCTATAAGATTATTGATCACCTTGGCACGATGGTTTATGTAATTTCCATTTAACAACGGCATTTATTGAAGAAAGTTTCAAAATGTTAGCACGGTTTTGTCATAGAGAATGAAGAGCTGGCCTTAATGTCTGTCATATTTAAGAACGGGGCCCTATTCTCTCTGCCTACCGGAATTCCATGAGCTTAAAAATTTGCCCCTGGAGGGTGTATGTGCTATTTAACAGCGTTCAGGCGTAAAATATATTTTTAATAAATAAATAATAAATATGCTCACGTCATCCCAGAAGGGTCCACGAAAGGGTAAGAAGGTGAGTCCATCGCTGTCTCAGGCACTATACATATGTCTTTGCATTACTTCTCAGACATATGCAGATTTCCTCACGATATTTTCCTTCACCGTGGTGGGAAATCACTGCACATAAGTTTTTAGAAAAACTAAGTGGTACAGGCCCCGCTGGGATTCGAACTTGCGTCGCCCAAGCGACTGCTCAAACCCCACGCTCCACCACGGCTCTTCTTATATAATATTTCTATTTATTATTAACCTTATATTTTTTTTATTTACACAATTATAATACAAGAGGTAATACGCGCACTATGTCAAAAAATTTTATTAAAAATAAGCAATAGGATTAAAATGTATATATATATACCTTTAAAGCAACATAATATTCCGTTGTACCTCTCCATTAGAAGGATTGAAACTTGATTGTAACATAATAGCGTCCTTGATATTTTATGAATCTGATATTTATGCCCCGGATGGGCGGTACTTGCTTGCGTGTCTCCTGTATGCAGGTAGATAACTACCAACATACGTATAAATGTTAAGGCTATACACGATACAAAGATCCAGTGACCCCATTCTGAGGGTTGACGCCCCGTGTCAACGGATGGACTGGCTGGCGCCCGACGATAGCTTTTTACTTTACCGTCAATTTATGGCAAAGCAATATGGCGGACCATTTTGAATTAGTAATTTAGAAATTGTAGAAATATTTTTTTGTGCTTGTTAAAAACCTTTTAAAAAAGGAACAGTTCATATGACATATTATGTTTTTTTTAATTCGAATATTAATAATTCAGTTCCGTAAAATTTATTATTGTTTATTTTATGCTATTCATTTGTTAACAATTCAATAACAAAAATGTACTGCTGTATTTATAAAGCTTTTTGACTGTAGCGTTAACGGTATGTGGTTGTAAATTTATAATTCAGCTTGAATGAAAAATTTACTTACATATCTGAGTCAAGTTGATTCAATATAAACTTATTTCTAAGTTTGGTATTTGTGACCTACATCGAGATGACAGTTAATATTCCCAACAGCTGTTAAGCACTCTAGCGGCATGCAGGTCAACGAACTCAACTGATAATCCTACTGAATTGTAAAGTCACCCTCCATCCCCACCCTCTTTGCCGCAGAGGGCCCTTTCCAATATAGTCGTTTAACACGACGCCAGACATCCTGACCTACGATGGCATGGCAAGAATTTCATTTCCTGAAAATTCTTCGCATGAGTTCCGTTTTATTAATATATTAATTACTTGTTTATGATCGTTATATAAGGCTATATTACACCCAACCAAAACACACCCAGTGTTTTGGTTGACGGGATGAGAGGAGACAGATTCTGATAATACTAGCTTCTGTGTGCGACTTCGCACGCTTTTACCCTTATGTTTTAATATATTAGTGAAATTGTTTCTTAAATCAGTCCAGTAGTTTTGGAGCCAATTCGTTGTGAATAAATATTTCCTGTTCAAAAAATTATGAATAGTTTCAATATTTTTTTTAATTATGCAGATTATTTTGTAAGCTTTTGATTGCTAGATACAATATCTATGAGATACGTCTTTGAATTAGTACTTTGTATCTCATTATAAAATTAGATTATTTACCTACCATTGAATCATTGTACCTACGTGTATCTACATGTATCTACATGTTCGGTATTTTCCCTAGATGCAAATAACAATGGAAAAGTTCGAAAAGTATAATAATATTACGACCAAAAACCTCATGAACTCAATTAAGACGATAAACAAATCGTAAATTAATGAAGCAATCTGACCACTAACAAAACAAATTTATTCAAGTCGTAAATCACATTGCATAATAAGTTATTTGATTTCAAGGTTTTTGTTATCTGTACAGCGTAAAATATTCAAATAAAGGTTAAAAAAATGTTTACGTCTTATCTGGCTGGAAAGTCATAGAGCGTGACAAGTTGATCTTAAAAAAAAACAAACGTCACATTTCCCGCGCTTAGCGTCAGACTAGCGCGCGCAGATGTACGCATGTCTCGGCATTCTCGCTCGGTGTATTGAATGAGCTCTGAGTTATCAAACGGTTGCTTAATAGCACGGACGAGTCAAAGGTGGACCCTATCGATTTTCCAAGCAACAGTGTGTTAATTTTGTAATAAATACACCTCCTGGAAGTGCAGTGAGTAAAGACAAGTGCCTTTAGTGTTTTATATGTAAAATTATTGTCATCGATTACCTGTCGGTAAGTAAAATGGGTCATCTGTGATTTGTTATTCGTTATACGATCGAAATGTATTGTGCGCCGTATTGTGTATTTTGTTAAGGGTTGATTGAGCGTTTTTTACGAGGAAGTTAATTTGTTTTGGCGGTTAAAAATGAACGGTTTATTCGTGGAGAGGTTGAATGTCTTGTTTTTGTTTACAAAAGAGCTTTTGAATATTGATTTATGCGACGCTCGGTACTTTGGTACCGGGTGGCACGACGTGTTACTACCTAGGACGATAAGGTGAGATGTTTACCTGAAATATTACTGTTTATTTTATGGTTTATATACAAAATGCTTATGGTAAATATCATTACCGACATCGAAAACTACCTGAAGAGTTTTTGAAGCTATTCTATGAACCAGATGTTAGACATTACGAATCAAATATGTATTTTGTTATGTCTTAAAAAAACATTTAAATCCATTTTACTTAAAATTCCTAAAAATACGTACGTGTAATTAAATTAATTCCTGGACCTGGCATATTTCGTATAGGCCCGTGTTATTATTTTTCCTTCAGCCTTCTACCTTTAGGTATTCGATATGAACATTAATAAACAACGTAACCAAATATAAATAAATTATCTAATCGTGTTTTGAATCTCACCTTTTATTTCAATTACCTGTCGCTACGTGGCGCTACGGCGTAGCACATCCAACCTAGGTAGCTACGCATATCCTGTTTATTTATTATCTAGCTTTTCGAGACCGCGTTCGAATTTTTCAAGTAAATGTCTGTCAAGTAAGTTTCACTGTGAAACGGTAACAGACAGACCGACGGTGGTATAATATCATATGGTAACTCGCCTTAGCTTCATAAGAAGCAGATTCGAAAGAGAGAAGAGAGATTCGAAAATAGAGTAAGTATATTTATCTAATATATACAATTCTCGTGTCGCGGTGTTCTTTTACCAAACTCCTCTGAAAAGGCTGGGGCGATTTGTATGGCATTTTGTGTGTATATCGGGTAGGTCTGAGAATCTACCAACATCAAAGTTCAAAATAAATATAACGTTTGCAGGGCACAGCTTCACACAATAATATGTATATTTTATACAGCTGACGTCACTCGGTTTCACCGGCGTAGTTCTCGTTCCCGTGGGAGAACGGGGATAAAATATAGGCTATGTTATTCGCTGATGATGTAGCTATCCTATAGCTATTGCTGAAAGAATTATTCAAATCGGTCAAGTAGTTTCAGAGCCTACTCAATGCAAAAAACAATCTTTCCTCTTTATAATATTAGTGTAGATGTAATACGTAATATTATCTTAGAGCCTTCAAAAGTTACTTATTGGATTTCGGACAAAATGTTTGGACCATATGTCCGTTGTAGGGGTAACATTTCAGTATCTCGGTCGAGATAAGATAACAGACGGACAAACCACACATTTGTATATTTATTTACCCTCTTAATGGTGTGATACATCAATTCGATCGGACAGTAACGATTTACATTCTAGTAATATGTTGAATATTTCTCCTAAATGAAATCCTAATCCTATTATTTTTTATTTAAATCCTTTTACCAACAGTCTTTGAGATTTTTGCTTAAAAAAGCGATCAAAGTCACGGACAAAAGCTATAATCACAGTCACAGTAGGTTAAGACGTATTACGTAGTATAAAACGCAATATATCTGAGTTTGGAGCTCAGACGTTCATTCTATTCTGGTGTTATATGAATTATTTATTGAAGAGCCGTCTATTTCTGTATCCTTCACTTATTAGTAAATTATTTTTAGCTTCACCGCGACGGATATATCTAATGTCACTATTTAATACGGCATCCATGTTTTTTTTTTATTAATCCTACCACTAAGGTGGCAAAAAGCTTACGCGCGGCCATTGTCACGGTAAGCGGTTACCGCGGCTAATGGAGGCCAGATGCATCATGTTGCCGACTCTGTAAGAATCTCTTGAGACCTTTCTTGAAGAATGCCATGCTGTAGAGCCGTGGTGGCCTTGAGGTTTGAGCAGTCGCCTGCTACGCAAGCGACAATGAGTATATCTAAAAAACTTATGTACAGTGATTTCACACCACGTGCTTTACGATGAAGGAAAACATCGTGAGGAAACCTGCATATTTCTGAGAAGTAATTCAATGACGTATGTTAAGTGTCTGAGACGGCGATGGACTCTCCATCTGTCACGATGGCACTTAATCATCTTCGGTGAAAAGTGAGTGTTGTGATTGCCTGGGGTAGGCAGAGGTGTTGTAAATTCGGGGAATACAGGCGTGAGCATATGTATGTATGTATGCCATGCTGTAGGCAATTGGGAAAACCACGTCCTGGACCTAATTCTGGCGGAGGAAGCTCCTTTGAAATCGTACTGTTAAGACCATTGTCTAAAAAGGGATCCAAACTTCCCGAAGATGTCGGAGATACAACGGTATGAGATGGCCGTGGACATCATGTCAAACTTTTCCTCTAAACATTGCTCGTTCTACAGGCGTTTAACATTGAATCGGTAATATATACAGATTGAATTATATTGAAGTGTCTGTTCTTCCAAATCATCCAATCTGTAATTCCAAATCAGCAGCTTTTTTCTGAATGATGAACCTAATTACGATACATATATAAAAACATATTTTTTAATGGAAATTTCACTGGCAAATAGCTGATGTTTCATTGAGTGCGAAGCAGCTTTTAAGCAGCTTTTATTATATATTAATTTAGTCGTGTACTTGCGACTATACGATACAATAGGAATATTTTTATCATTGAATTAATAATTATCTTTCTTATCTAAATCCTAATCAAAGGCTAATTTATATTAGTTTGTTTGTTTGCAAGCGCTAATCTCAGGTACTGGTTAGATTTTAGAAAATATTTCATTCGTAAATAGCCTATTTATCGAGGAAGGCTATGGGCTATATCATCACGCTAAGACCAATCATGGATTAAAGTTAGCAAGTTAGCGTTAGTTATTCCACTAGAACAAAATCGCGGACAGAAGCTAGTGGTTGAATAAATCGCCCGCAAGAATGTGTAAAGAATTTCAATGCATGTAAACATGAACCGACCTCAATCTGAAATCTAAAACAGTTTTTATTATCAATCTCGTTCAAGGCGTCTCAAAATATACATTTCACCGCAACGTCGCACTAATAATATTGTGATGCATATTAATAATACTGTGGATTCGCTGGAAAACATAGCTAGGGTTGATGACGGAAAAACACTGTGGAGCATAGCCAGTGCGAGTCTGACGTAAACCTTCCGCTGCCCCCTTTGGTGTACCTATCCATAGAGGATTTTCCATGTAAAAAAATGATAACCTCCCCCTTGTCTTGAAGTCGGTTAAAACCAAAAGGGTTGAAGATTGTCTCTAACTACATCATTTTGTTCTTATAACAAACTAGCTGGGCCCCGCGATTTCACCATACGTACTAATACGTAGACGTAATTTCATGGATGGCCCGCGGAACGCCAATGCTTTTTTTTACATAAAATCAGCCTAAAGTTACTCCTTGTAACTTTAGCTATCTGTTAGTGAAAGTCCCGTTAAAATCGGTCCAACCGTTTCGGAAACAGACAGACAGAAAGAGAAAATAAAAAATAAAAGTTTATCTATGTCAATACCGTGTATTCTTTCACATGCATTTAGTCAAAAGGTCTTGAAATTACAAGCAGACACTTAAATTTTATTTATCTGTATTAGATTATCTGTGACCGGACGTGTCACCAAATAACCATTGAACCTGTAGTAACATCTAACAAGTACACTTTAACACAAAAATATATAGTAAGTTTAAAGTCGTAAAAATTAAGAATACGTTTAGAGATTTAATATTTTATTTTTAAATTGATGATGATTGATGGCAGCTGATGCCTTGTGTCAAAATTATGCTCTTGACTCTATATTTAATTCTATGGTTTCAATTCAGAAGTCAAGCTTCAGGCCAGCCCTGATGCTCTGCAATTCCTCATTCATTTGCACTCGGCTCTCTGGAATCTATTACGTTTGCATCTGTTCTACACTTTGATCTCAAATGTGTTCATCTCTAAATTGCAATTTATTTTGAACACAACAAATATCAATAAATTGCGTCCCATGACATAGTAGGTACCTGATTTTAGACTCAGTGTTCGATAGAGATATTATATATATAATGGTAAACATAAGTTAAAGATAAATAAAATTTAAGTGTCTGACATATGAAAGTATACACGGTACTAATGTTGAAAAACCAATTAAAAAAATCTCTTTCTGTCTGTCGTTTGTTCCGGCTAGTCTCCGAAACGACTGGACTGATTTTAAAGGGACTTTCACTAGCAGATAGCTAAAGTTACAAGGAGTAACTTAGTAACATTGGGGTTCCGCGGGCCACGTATAAAATGAACTCTACGCGGGTAAAACCGCGGAGCACAGCTAGTCATATATCCAGTACGTTATGTACATCGACTTATAAAGTATTTGTTTGTCTATGGTTTCAAATTTACTTACAGCCTTGGCCCGTTTGTAAACTCCAAGATTTTGTGCAGTCTCATAAATAACAAGCAAAGGAAAATTTTCACAGACGAATGCCAAATTAAATATTTTAAGCATTCATGAATTTTTCAGTCCTGCAACTTTAGTAGGTAACTCGAGGAATTTCATGAATATTTTATACCAGATGTTTTTCTTTACAACAAAATTAAAATAAAACAATATATTTTGTAAATACTTTAAAATTATTTACTTATTGCTTTTTCAAGCTAATATTTTCCTAGGCTATTGGGGGATTCATTTTTACATAAAGAGCCGGGGTTTGAGTAGTCGCCTGCTACGCAAGCGACGCAAGTTCAAATCCCAGCGGGGCCTGTACCGATGAGTTTTTCTAAAAACTTATGTACAGCGATTTCACACCACGTGCTTTACGGTGAAGGAAAATATCGTGAGGAAACCTGCATATTTCTGAGAAGTAATTCAAAGACGTATGTATAGTGCCTGAGACGGCGATAGGCTCACCATCTGTCACGTTGGCACTTAATCAAATTCGGTGAAAAGTGGGTGTTGTGATAACAACACCTCTGCCTACCCCATCGGAGAATACAGGCGTGAGCATATGTAATTTTTATTTAATTAAACATTAAATTACATATTTTTTGTATGACCGCGCATTATTAGATTTTTTTAGAAGTTTAGTAGACTGTGTAAAATGAATTGCAAGTTTTGCAAGCAGTATTAGTACTTAAATGAATGAAATACTTGCCCTTAGCTAGATAACTTAGGTAAAAGCAGAGTCTAAATTGCTGTCGGTACAGAATCTTTGCAAAATTCCGTAAATATCGTAACAATAAATGAAAAATTTCAAAATGTTTTTTTTACATATTATTGAATCTGCGTATAGTATTTTTCTTTTGGAAGGCAGGTATAATTCAGACATTTCATATTTGTAACGACCTTGAAACTAGTCCGCGTGTCACATCCCTGCGTGCAACTATTTCACGCTGATCAACAAACATGTGGCCAAACCATCCATACCCAAACTGTTAGCTACATAACCCAAGCGCCCTGTCTAAAGAATCACGAAACCGTTATAAAACTGTCGTTTAGCTAAATCGTGCATCGTACTTTCGCCAAATTTTATGCGCATCTTTATTTCGTCGACGATTCCGTATAATTGGATCGATCGGTCGGGGCACGCCACGCGATGTATTACTTTTTACGTTCTAGAGTTGAAGAAAGCGGGTGCATGATTTGCAAATAGTCAGTCGAGTCGGCACCCGGGCTCCGCTCGCCGCGCACATGACGGAGCCAGTGCCGTCGGTCAATCTATACGGGCCCTCGGTACGACTGAGCGGAGGCCCCCGAGAGCGCGACCTCCCTCTAAGGGCCAAGAGCGTATGCCTTCTTGAGAGACCGAGCTCCAAATATGGCCGAGCTGTTCGCAGCGCTGACCCCAACCGCGCGCGTTATCCCGACAAGCAGTACTTCCCGCACCGACCGCAATCTTCGAACCCCAAAAGGCGACCCAAACCCAAAGTCGTCGTCAAACAACAGAACCGTAAAGTAGTTGAAAAAATACCGTGCGCCGTATCCGTTCAAACGCTCTCTATACCCATGAAGTATGCCGATACTCCAAAATATAGACATTCAACCTCTAAACCGCCTGAGAACTTGAACGAACCGCCGATCGATAGTAATAAAACTAAACATAATAATCCTCCTAAACAGGTCGGGGACAACAAGAGGCTGTGTCACGCTGCCCGACGTGGGAAAGAGACGGAGAATAAACTGTTGTTGCAGATCAGCGAAGCCGAGCAAGTGTCCGACTTTGAAAGGATTCTTAATTCTAATGCAATACTGTGCGAGCGATCGCGCAAGCACGTGTGGCGCGGTTGCGTCGCGGCGCACTCCTCCGCTTCCGTGATCCCTCGACCGCGCTCGGCCTATTCGCTGTACGCGGTCAGCCAGGCCTACCACTGTCTCTTCCGACAGCACGAAGAGTCACTCCAGCCTCTCATTGATGACTACCGCCAAACAGTCGCTGAACAAGCCAAACAACCGCCGGGCAGCTTACTAGACAACGATTGGTACGATAACCTCGAGGACTTGTCAGAGTTTTATGAGGACGACTTAGAGCTAAGAAAGGAGGTGGAGACTATAACAGACCGCATTATCACAGAGGAAATTAAATCTACGGGGCAGCAGCAGACGACGCGCAATAAGAATTTCAACGTTAATTTAGCTGATTTGATCAGCTTGCACGTCACTGGGGAGGGGTGCTCGCCTAGCCGCGATGACCTTGGACCTTCGCCGGAAGTAGACAGAGGCGAAGACGTAGAATGGCTCTCTCCGAGCATGAGTGCCAACTCCGAACATCAAACGAATACGCCAAGCGATACTAGTGTCGAATGTCTAGCACAAAACTTAGATACGGTTAAAATAGACAGTGATGCAAAGGTACCCACGATAACATTCAGTAACTGTAGCGAGGGGTGCGACGTAGGCCAGCTGCGCAACAACACGGACGTCGCGCTGCACTTGGCCGTGCCCGCTGTTGACAACCTTGACGAGGCTCGCCCACCGATGATGTGAATACGTTCAATTAACCAACAATAATCAATAAAGTATACAATATGATCGCGATAGAAGGCGAGCAGACAATGCCCAAGGACGAGCGGGTTCCTAAAGCGGAACCGTCGACATCACAGCGCACATTGACGCGGTCCAGCGCTGTCAGCCAGAAATCCGTCGAAATCATGGTCCATCCGGAGAGTTCGAACAATCCTTTACACAGATCCAAGCTGGCTCCGACCAGATCTTCCTCGGAGACGCAGTCTTCAGGGAAAAAGATGCTGAATTTAAGGAAGACAAAGAATTCATCAATAGAGTCGACGATGAGTCTACCCAATCAGAAGTCTTTGGAGAAGAAGCATGGGAGCCTGAGACACCAGAAGGCTATAGGGGCACATTCGGACATAACGTTAAGTACACAGCCTTCGATGTCGGACGACAGGAAAGCGCTAAGGGAGGCGTTGTATCAGGGTATATTTCACCGTCACAGGAGGACAATATTCGCCGTGGGCTCCTTTCTAAGGATGCTTAGAAGCAAAACAAGCAACTATGATTCTATAAGGTCCGACTCTGATGAGATATAGCACCCGTAGACAGTAGTTTTATACACAATGGTGCCACAGACTGATCGTGCTTTTAAGTGTTACGCGAATTGTTAATTAGATTGTAAGTTTAGTTGATTTGTATTAAACTGTTCCTAATTAATAGTGATTTTTTTGTTTAAAGTCCCTCTTTGACAATCCATAAATGTCCAGTATGCATATATTAGCGTAACATTACTGTTATTTGTAAATTTTCAAATAGGCTATGTAAAAACTCTAAACTATTTATAATCATAAAAATACCTACGTATAATGTAATGAATCAAAAGCGCTATCTAACATGGTACTTTCATTAAAAGTATTTCAATCTTGAAGCCAAATAAAACACGCTTCGACGTAATAAATAAGCCAAAATCAACCTGAGGGTGTACCTTTCGTGATAAATTGCCGAGTTTCGTAGTTGCGTGACAATATACAGTAAGCCCAAGGCCGATTGGTTGTGGGTATCCTGCAGACACATAAATAACGCGAAATTCCTTTCAATTCACAGACTCGTTTACTAATGAGAAAACTTTTGTAAACAAAATAAAGTGGAATGCGAAAAGACCGGGCTGCAAGGTAGAAATTTTGCGAATTAAAAAATAAACTAATAAATAACAGAAATGTTACTCTAATAGTTAGGATTGCCATTTAAAGTTGGTTTGAAATTTATCACACCGTTCCATGTTTTCTAAGCAGTGTTTTTTTTATACTGGCTATAAATATGTCCCAATATTTCTTTGAAATTGAAAATGAACGTGATGCTGAAAATAGTGAGCTTATAATGTACGTAGATAGTTTAGTTATGTACACTGTAAGATTACGGCAAGCCGAGATAACATGTATGCTTCATCACGTAATGTTTTTATTCACTACATCAACTCCCTGGCTTTATCCGATACATTGTTGGGGTCGGCACTAGATTCAATCCGATGTGGCTAATCACCTGATTTTTATATGATAAAATACAATTAGTCGGACATTCTAATCGATTTACCGACTTGATGATTCTATTCTATTATATTTATTTATTTAAAAGTGCGGACTTAATGCCATAGACATTATCTACCAGTCAACCTTTGAGTGATGCAGAGACAGACATGGCAGGTGTTAATTTGAAGAAAAGGATAATATTCATATTACGTTAAAAAATAAAAGCATATGTATGTATACTAATAAGTAAATAAAATAAATATGCTCACGCCATCCCATAAGGGTCCCCGAAGGGGTAAGCAGAGGTGTTGTATTAAAAACACCCACATTTCACCGAATATGATTAAGTGCCAACGTGACAGAGGGCGAGTCCATCGCTGTCCCAGGCACTATACATACGTCTTTGAATTACTTCTCAGACATATACAGGCTCCCTCACGATGGTTTCCTTCACCGGTGTGAAATCACACATAAGTTTTTTAGAAAATCACATTGGTACAGGCCCCACTGGGATTCGAACTTGCGTCGCTTGCGAAGCAGGCGACTGCACAAACCCCAAGGCCACCACGGCATATACTAAATATAAAATAGGTATATATTTAAGAAATGCCAAATTATTCAATACTCTTCTCGATCGAACGGAAGCTAATAGAATTACAAATATCAAATGTTTCGTAGGTACCTACTGACTTATACAAAGATATATTTAAAGTAAGTATTCATTTTGATACTTATTCACTCAAAACATGTTACCTCGGCTCGAGCGTCAAGTACCTAGATATTTTTCTTGTTTGCGAATATTGTTAAAAAACGAATTGTTCATTACTGTTAGAATTAAACAATATGGATTGTTGAAATACACATTTTTGGAACGATTTATGCACATTTTTATATATTTGTACATCTGATATGGACATTTTTGTACACGTTGTTACGATAGATTTTTATTATAATTGATATTGCATTGTTTGTGTGTTATTTCAACGACTTGTCTACTGATTTAATCCAACGGAGCTTAATTATAAGAGACACATCCTTGGTTGCAGATAGATAGATGTGTCCCTGGAATACTTCCTACCTATTTATGTTAGAAATTTATAGAGCGAATGTGACCGAAAGTGTTGATAGAGAGAGATAGATTTTTAATATAGGTCGAATTCGGAGCACTCGTAAACGAATACAATGTATGAAGGGATAAATATGGATTAAGCGAAAGAAGTATGTAAGGATTGTAGCATGTGGCAAACGGTGGTCTCTGCCTACCCCCATGGGATATAGGCGTGAGCATATGTATGTATTATATGAACACTACTTCGCTTATCTTATATCGTGAATAAATAATACTTAAGTGTCTGTTTGTAAGGATTCCAATGTCAAATTACCAGCTTTTTGCAATATGCCTTATAAAACACAATATTAAATTTGTCTGTCTGTCTGTTTATCGTTTATTCTGCGTAGTCTTAAATGATTAATCAGCTTAACAAAGCTTCCGAATCGAATGCTTAAACTTAATAATATTCGCCTTAACTCAAACAATGATGTATATACAGTACTTACATATGTATAGTGAATAGTCCTCAGGGAATGCCCGGACAAAGGATTTCCCTAGAAATACTTACGTTCCAAGTCACAAATACCTACGTATTGTCCCTTATTCCGGAATGTTTATGAGTGAAATTGTCCCTCAGGAGACATGTATACCCATCGGTATGTCTTTGAGGAGGTAAATAAGGTTTAATTTGGCTTGAAAATTAGTATATCTACGGATGTTCCATTGAAAAATTGTTTTCGCATTCATCACAGAAGGTTTCTAAATTGTAATGTTGAGAATATTTTGCCGTGACCCATAATGTTCTTCATGGTCAAGTGTGACTTTAAAAATAGACCGCTCTTGCTTATGGTCTGGCCAATAAACATTTTTATGATAAATACATTCGGCAATATTGATGTGATGTACCTCGCTGGCTTGAATTTATATGCGAATACAATATAAAAAACTCAACACAAGGTCAGCGAATGCCGTATGTATAGGTCCCGCCACGAGTGAAAAACGCATTCAATCTTTACATATAGACAATTTATGCGTCTGCCTGTCTGAAAAAAAATTTACCCGCACATATACGCTCGTAGAATAATATAAAAGGCTGGTCCGATTTTGTCGTAATGCGGCGTAGAGATAGCTTCCAAGTTCCAACATAGTATAAAATAGCCATGGATTAACTTTCATCTTTATATATAAAAATTAATTGCTGTTCGTTAGTCTCGCTAAAACTTGAGAATGGTTGGACCAATTTGGGTAATTTTGGTCTTGATATATTAGTGAAACTTCTGGGAAGGTTTAAACACTGAAAAACATAAATAATAAGCAAGGGAAAGGGTGATAAGAAGGTTCACCAGGTCAACTAGTCTCAAATAAAATTCGTCTATATCTACACCTATGTAAATAAATAAAAGTGCGTGTATGTAATCTCAAAATAAAAGTTTTTCACTAAATGCATATGAAAGTATGTATAAACGGTATTGAACTAAATTGAAATGTTTTGATTTTTTTCTGTCTGTCTGTTTATTCCAGCTAATCTCCGAAACGGCTGGACCGATTTTAACGGGTCTTTTACTGGCAGATAGCTAAATTTACATGGAGCATATTTAAAAAAAATGGATTTCGCGTGTCACCCACAAAATTAACTCTACACGGGTAAAGCCGCAGGGCTCAGCTAGTGCATAAATAAAATCCCTAGTTTTTAGGAGCATTTGTTTTCGGTCAAAATGAGGGTATCATTTTTACAAAAATGTTTATTGAATAGTCGTGGGTAGTTTCATATTCGAATAATATGTAATTTGCCTCAACAAAATAAGTACATTATAATATTTTGTCTAAAGTTAAACCAGTTAATAAGTCACTGAAATAACACACGAAAACTGAAATGATTATGAGCTTTTTACATTTTATTAGTGATGTGGTGATATTATGTAGCTTTTTATAAATAGCATAAATATAATTAGTAAGTTTCGTTTCCACATTTATTTTGCCATAAAAAGATAATAATCCTGTTACGTATAAAGCTTCACATTTATTTATATCTTTATTATACAAACACATATTATGTAAATACCTTTTAATTATGAGAATAGGATCGATCAACCGCCATTTTATATTCATGTCCTGCCCACACGCATTCGAAATGACAAAGAGGGAAATACAAAATGGCGATTCCATTTTCTCGTTTTAATTGTGCTACATTAAAAATAAAACTTTGAAATTTTCAGGACTGGAAAAGTGCCTGTAAGAAGGAAACACTATATTGAGCTATCTTGTCAAGATAGCCCTTAAATACTTACTTTGAAATCTTGTTTAATTTAGCAATACCTACAAACATTTGCCTTCCACTTGTGTTATGATAAAAATGTCGGTAGTGTCTGTGTATTTTTTTTATTTATAGTTATTTGTATTTGATAAACCTTGCACCTTAGTGAAGGGTTACCAGTTGTATAAATTGTTTACTTATTTGTTAATTAGCAATAATTCGTGGAAGAAAAATGTTTTTCATTTTTATATGGTGACGTGTGAGACAGGTGCTGTCACCTGTTGTGAGCGCTCATCGAAACTAGTGGATGTAAAAGCGCATGTATTTTATCGACTGATTCAATCATGAAATTAATCCTGCGTATGTCAGCGCTCATAACTTGTGACGGGACCTGCAACGAGATATGAAATGAAACCGACTTTTCGAAAGAATTTGTTTTTTCAGATCAATTTACTTACTTCATAATCTATTTAAACGGTATTTCGTAACTGTTGGTTGTAACTCCTCTGTCTATCGAAGTCTTGTGGAAAAATGTATTATCATTATTGTTTTCACGTATGTTTTCTTTGAAGTACTAACATTATTAATTTTTCTCGAGTGTTCCCATATTCCGAATGATTTTTTACCTAGCTACATGTTTTTATAAATTAAGAATAGTTAAATATATAAGTTAATGTATGCTTTATGACCATTTGTTAAGTAATTAATGTTGCTAAGTGTTATGTAATTGTTTCCAATTTGATATTTTTAAACTAACTGTGGTTAAGTCAGGTTTTATTAACATTTTGACAGCTGTCAAGATATTTTTTTCTGTCGATGTGGTGTTATGATGTAAGTAAAATATTTTTATTTGAACTATAATTATTATTGATGTGTTATTCATATGTTGTTAATTAAGGTATCTCTAATGTAGATCTGTTAATATACTTTGTAAAATGTTTTATTAGGTTGGACTTTACTTTAACGAAAACATTCCGATTTTAAAAATGTATCTGTCCGAATGTAGAGCAAAAAATATATAAGACTGCATTTAAAATTATGAAAAAATTAGCTGATAACCAGGTTACCATTTGTAAAAAAAACTAATTAATTACAGTACTTGCAATAAACAGTGTTTAATTTTATTATTCCTCTTGTTTTTTACAAATTGGATTACATTAAAAAAAAAACATTGTCTCCAGGCTCAGTGCCTAGGTTGAGAAGATTATTTCGTTCAATTTCCTAGTAATTACATATTTTTTAGCTTGTCTATTTATTTATAAACTTTTTGTTCAAAATGAAATTTTTTAGTCTAAAACTTTTCTCACCTAAAATGAGCTTTGCCTAAGTACAAAAAATAACTACTTAAGTACCTATTACATACATACCTATATATGTAACATGGGGGTAGGCCAGAAAATCAAAAGTCAACGCTAAGAAGGTTCTTAACACGCACAGCTTAATCGATCATAGTTGACTCCAAGCAGGGTCTAAACTGAAAAAAAAAAAACATTTTCATTTTCTGTTTAAACTATTTTGTCTGTTAGTAACAAACATGTATCTACGAGGTACTACTTACATTCATCATCACCCCCTGCCCTTTTCCCATGTTATTTGTGGTCGGCGCAATGTGTTCTTCCATTTCTCTCTATCAGCCGACATATCTGTATTCACTCCTATTTTAGCCATATCATCTTTCACACAATCCATCCATCGTTTCTTAGGTCTTCCTTTCCCCTTGTAACCATCCACATTCATTAACAAACTACTGACATTATTTTTTCTATTTGTCGTATATTCCTAGTATATGTAACGTCACGACGGTATGAAAAAGCCATTAGTGTAAGTGAGGACTAGACCGCGCCCTACCCAAGCATCATTACCTGCCCATTCGCTAATTGAACCGTGTATTGACACGAAAATGGAGGCCAAATTGCTGGAATACGTGTCCATTTATATTATCTGTCTAGATGTCTAACGAGCACTAATTCACATGCATTTAAAATGATTGTCTTTACTTGATTACACTATGGGAAAGTGCACGATAATGTAATGGTAATTTTCTCTTCGTTCATGAAGTAATGGTAATATTTATAAAATAACACTTTCCCTACCGTGGATGCCGGTTTCAGGAGGAGACAGAAAAACCTAGCGCACTAATTATGTATATTTAGGATAGGTGGGTATTAATCCTTACCGAAAACGTAAAACTAACCTCTTCAATTCTTGGTTTAACGTCTGTTTAAGCTAGCAAGATTTTCAGGAATGGCCATGTAGCCTATATAGTGTATATATAGCCTATTTGGTACCAAACATTTTTTTAATCTAGAATTACCTACACAGGTAATTATTATGTCAGTACTAAAAACAGATCGTAAATAATCTACAATCTTATAGTCGGGTAACAACACCATATATGTAGATTGTATCAATATATATTGGATCTCATTAGGGTGTTTATATTTCTCGAATGAAGTGGATAGCAAATTCGTTTCAATGGGATGATACAAATGAAAGAAGATATAAAATAATTTGGTTTTTATTTCATGTAACCTCATTTACTATGTCAAGCATTATTCGCGTTAATATATTCATTTAATAACTATAACAACAATAATTATACACATATTTCATTTATATATCTTTACTCTACCATCCAAAAATCTTTGGTTACTAGTTTATTCAATTTTATATTTAACGTTGGTGTCTACATCTGAGTATTAATATAATTCATAAATTTTGAAAGCAAAGACGTAATATTTCAATTCAGATTATAATAGTCCAATTAAATGTTAGAAGGACTAGACCATCACATTTAGAAGCATATTTACATAGAAGAAACCATATTAACAATATTTACTTAAATTGAACCTTATCACACGAAAAAGTGGTCATCTATGATGAAACAGCTCAAGGCACGTAATATAAAACTGGCTTTCAGCCAAAACCAGAATCAGAAACCAACGAGACGGATAAAATATCTCTATACCTCTTTACACAGTCAATATAAGATCAAATCTCTAATGACGTGATAATAAACCTGGTGGAAATACACCCTTATACTCTATGACACGCGAGATCAACAAAAAAACGTTAACATCGCTTTATCAGTTTCTCCAATGTAGATATTTATGCTTTCACGGTCATAGAGAAGAGACCTGTGTTCAAATGAAGTAATATTATTATGTTGTATAAATCGGCTTGCGATTTTACTCGTCCGTTCCAACACAAACTCATTGCTTATATACAAAACTTGGCCCCAAAAATAATGCTGTATTAACATCTACATACATCACAAATAATTTCTATATATCGAATATATTATTATTATTTCTAGAGCCTCTGACAGTCTTTCTATATATTGCTTGACGATCACAACACTGTATCAAAAAACAGAACATGTAATTATGAATGTGTTTCGGAAATAGAGATCAAGAGACGGCACCACTATATCATCCATGTATCCACACTAAAGTAAGTATAGTATAGTTAAACCATGTACTTGAAATGCAAGTAAATGTCATTAGTTTCAAGTCCTTTAAAGATCACTTTGCGTTAAAATTAGCCCTTTAAGAATTTTGGTTAAAATATTAAAAAAAAGTAAATTAAAATTAATCATTGCTATTTGGTGATAACCGTTCAATGCATCAAAGGTGGTAAAATGTGATACGTTTTTACCGATTGTTTGCATTGTATGATTGTTTAGAGGGCTCAAAAGTGTGTCCGGATAGTGTGGGTGGGTCGTCACGCTTTTTTCTTGCCTTTGTCATCAGCGAATATGTCTTTGAACTCGTTAAGGAGTATTTCGACGACGTTGTTTTGTTGGATGCAGTCGACTGCTATGTTGTGTGCTTGCTCTGCTGGCGCCCAGAGTAAAGTGGGCCCGAAAACTATCGCCAGGTTTGCTGTGTGCATCCTGTTCCGTTCGCTGTACTGTGTCACCCTGGAATTTGAAGAGAAATTTCATTTGAATTGTGATTTATGAAGGAAGAAATATGCTATGGCTTATTTTGAAATTATAGTTAAGATTTGGTATTCAAATTTTCTTTCCATATGTGCCTGTATTCCGAAAAGGCTAGACAGAGGTGTATATATAGTAAACTTTAAGTTTAAGTCCCATATAAATAGAAGGCTACTGACATTAACAAGACACTAATCCAGAAATTACAGATGGAAAGTCCCAAAAAAGAGTTTGCAACCACTAGACTTGCGAGACAGGCGGAAACGTGTATAATTAGTAATATTAACCTCAATAAATGTTCCAATAGGTATTTGAGCGTGTCCCTGTTGCATTGCGGCAAGGCGTTGACGATGTCACGGAACTCTTTGATCTTCGCTTCCTTCGGCTTTATTGCTGTAACAAAATTCCTTTTACTATTAATTACTCGTTTTTTATATAATTCGAGTGAAATAACTGATGTATATTATAACATTGTTTGACTAACACACTAATAAAAATGAATCCCTATTTTCAAGTCCCGATATGATATAACCTACCCCTAAAAACTGCTTCTTTATTACCAAGCTTCTGCCTGCGTGGTATTCGACAAATTAACCCTCAGGGGTGGAGATACAAAAATTTTCTTAGTGTATACCTTCACCTCTTCAAGAACACACTATCCAAATGTCATGTCTCAAGGACCAGCGGTTTACGTTGGGCGTTGATTTCAGTCAGTCAGGACTTAAAATTGTATATGTATATTTAGATATAGACAATGACTATGACAGACAAATACGTTTACAGAGGGTCTAGACTTTAAGGTGAACATTGATGTAGTGAACTCAAAAATACATAGAAAAAAAATTAAAGGAATTTTTAAATTTTTTTTTTGATATGTACTAACTCACGTTGCCCCTATATAATAATATCCAATCTAATAAGTACGTACAGCATGCAGCGAGTATTCTGTCGAACATGGAGCACGGTATGAGTGGCTCCTTCAGTTCCCTGAAGAACAGCTTCAGCGACCCCGTCAGCACGTGGATGTCTGTGTTGTTAGCTATCACTGACATGTTGTTCTGGTCGATCTGAGGATATCAGAAATCAAATACAGAATTGTCATAATATATAAAAGTAGTGGAATCATCTCGGAATAATGCACGTTGCAGATGGTGAGTCTATCGCCCTCTCAGGATCTATACGTACGTCTTTGAATGAATACTCATAAATATGCAGTTTCCTCACGATATTTTCCTTCACTGTTTACGGTGATTTATGTGTAGAAAAACTCATTGGTACAGGCCCCGCTGGGATTCAAACTTGCGTCGCTTGCGTAGCAGGCGACTGCTCCAATCCCAAGGTCACAACGGCTCTCATAATATTTTTTAAAGAAAAAGTCTTATCTAGACGCACCTCTAACCGTATCTTCTGAACCTGGCTGAGGTTCCCGCTAGCGCGGTACAGTCCATCTGTGGTCATGTTGTCCTCACTGCTCTCAATCTCAGTCACACAGGCTACCACGAACCCAGGCACCCGAGGGCTGGTGGTGGAACACACCTCCTCCAGGTTACGACCGAATACTGGCTCATCTGTTTAGAATTATTTAACAACTTATTAAAATATACGTAAAAAACATTGGTCGTATCTAAAAATTATTGGTTATCTGTAGTTGTGTATGTACAGTCTGTTAGAGAGAATATTGCCAGAATTTCAATGTAAATTATTTTCATATTAAAGGCACAGTGACAGTTTGGAAACGTCACGATCCTCTGTCAGTAAACTGACTGACTGAATGTCAGTCAGTAAAATAATCTAGGCAATAAATAAAAATGTTTCACAAGGAAATTATCTGTATAAATTCGATTTAACCACAGGGCTACATAAAAACCGTAGATAACACAAATGTTTATTTACAAATCCTCAAAGTGTAATGACCTATTTACAGAAGAGACTCACAAGTAAAAAAAACAAGCAATTTTTTAGGAACGCCAAAATACAGTGTTTATTAATCTAGATTAGTAACATTTCAATAATTAATAACACCATTATAAATACAAGATACATAATATACAAAATTTACAGATATATATAAGAACATTCTATAAATCATCAAGGCTCTTATGAAAATATCACCAATTTAAGCATAAAATAAAGATTTTATTATTTAATTTCATGAATATATTCATAGATACATATCATATTTTGTAAATTTATTACCTCCCACCGAAAATATCTTCATTGAAATCTTATATCTTCACAGAATAATTTAGATAGGGCATAAGTTGCCCTATGCTGATGGTAATTGTCGCACCAATCTTTATAATCAGTACACAATTCCACATCATTGTAGTTTTCTCTTTTTGAAAGCGAATTACTTCTTAAGGTATTCAAAACAAAACTTTCAAGCTTTCCCGTCGGTTATAGCAAAGAGACCCAGAGGTCTTATTGAAAAAACAAACGTGTCAAACACCCACATTTCACCGAATATGATTAAGTGCCAACGTGACAGAGGGTGAGTCCATCGCCGTCTCAGGCACTATATACACAAATATGCAAGTTTCGTCACGATGTTTTCCTTCACCGTAAAGCACGTGGTGTGAAATCACTGCACTTAAGTTTTTTACAAAAACTCATTGGTACAGGCCCCGCTGGGATTCGGACTTGCGTCGCTTGCGTAGCAGACGACTGCTCTAACCCCGAGGCCACCACGGCTCTCTAATAATGCAAATAATTTTAAAACTTAATTGAGATTTTTCTATGAATTGTCCAATCAAGCAATTAAGTACTCGTGATTAGTAAGACTCTGAAAACGATAAAATAAAAAAAAACAATTTATGAAGAATGTATTAAAATTTTTTTCCTCCGTGGCAACTCCAACCATTAGGACAGATTCCTTGTACCAAAGTGTCACAACCCAAGAATCAAAGATTTTTAATCATTAAAAAAACACCACTCGAGTTAATACAACTAACTACAGACTAAATACCACATCAAAAAGTTCCGCAGTAGTGTACAAAGCGTCTAACACCTTATGAATTCAAAACCGAACCTTTGTAATATCCCTTTTTGACTAGGACGTCCATCGCTGGTCTTTTCGCGAAGAATTTTCGTAATCTACTTCTGACTTGTGACTTTTGGATCGAGAGTTCCGTGGAATCGCTCAGATCCTCGTTACTGCTGCCGCCGGCTGAAAGGAACATAGACAATAGAGTTGTCAGGTTCACATACCATAAACAAAGGCGAGAGATCAAGCAAAAGATTAAGGCTATGGAGAAATGAAAGTTACGTCCCGTGAAGTAGCCAGACTTTCCCAAAGCCAAAAGAACAGAGATGTGTTAATAGGGGCATGAATAAGGCACATAGTTACATTAATAGCTTAAAAATAGTTGTAATATTTTCCGTATATAAATGAATCAAAAAAAAATTATTTAAATTTAATTTGCTTTTTTTTTTTAAAATAACTTTAACGTTTATTTTCCGATTGCATCATTATTATTTAATTACATTAAGATATAAATAAAGTATGGTTGGATTATGACACAAATATTGATTAATAACCAGATTAAATTAACATTTAATAGGCGACCTTTAAGTAATAGTTCATATGCTTATATAAAACATAATTCGCAATTTGTTTGAAGAAATATATTGAGATGTAGGTCTAGGAAATATTAAACACATTAGGAAATAACACATATACAGACAAACAGGCAAATATCGGAACAAACAAACAACAGCCGATACAGGAATATGTATTAACCATTTTGTATCTATTTACCTTACTGAAGTTCCGAGTCAAGTCACTTTTTAAAACGGTTAAGTTCAATACAGCGTTACTACACACCGGAATCACACACAATTACTTTATTAGTAGATATTTAATGCAGATAGTACATTGTTATAAAGAAATATTACTTCAACTCTAATAACTAATCGTAGAGCATTTCGTAACAACGCTAGCGTATATTGAAATACATAGCTGTTTCCAAATGAGGTATATCTTTAAGACGGTTTATTCTTACGAAACAGCTACACAACAATATCAACAGACCATACGTGAGCACTAAATGCTCAATGTTGCATCTCAAACTGCCAAAAACAAACCGAATTAGAAAAAAACTGAGTAAATACAATACATTTCAAACGACACTCAATGATTTCTTCAAGTATGAGATAGTCTGATAAGATACTGATAAGGTGTATCGCAGTTAAAACGATGATTAGCGAGGTATTGATAGCAAATACTATGTGGTCAAGAGGAATTAGGTACTTCCTAAGTTGTGACATACTTAATCCTGACGAATCTCAGGGATAGGCAGAGAAAATGGAGCGCCATTCCGATCGAAATGATTTCTCCTCTTCGATTTCTATTTATCAGCGGTCATCATCATTATTGTATCTCTTTATTCACCCCATTTGTAGTCTACTACTAATATCATATCAACTAATATAATATCAACTTTCATACATTTAAACTATCGTTTCTAAGCCCTTTATCACCCTCATAACCATCATCTTTCATAAAGAAACATTCATGTTTTACGGACGTTTTTTATATACATACGCTCACGCCTGTATTCCCCGAAAGGGTAGGCAGAGGTGTTGTTATCACACACTCGCTTTTCACCGAATTTAATTAAGAGCCAACGTGACAGATGGTGAGTCTATCGCCGTCTCAGGCACTATATATACGTCTTTGAATAACTTCTCAGAAATATGCAGGTTTCCTCACGATGTTTTCCTTCACCGTAAAGCACGTGGTGTGAAATCACTGTACATAAGTTTTTTTTAGAAAAACTCATTGGTAAATGCCCCGCTGGGATTTGAACTTGCGTCGCTTGCGTAGCAGTCGACTGCTCAAACCCCGAGGCCACCACGGCTCCGGCTCACGTTTTTTATATACTGTTAATTTGTCGTTTTCGTTCTTTGTTGATCGATCAATTTGATTAAGGATGTTGGTCTGTGACGTTTATAGACTTCTTTTTCAAGACACCGTAAATTTTGTGGTTCTTTCGTAACAGAACTTGTTTTGGGTAACCACGTCTGGAGAAATACACACCATCTGAAGTTTTCTTACTGACTTTTGAAACAGCAGGAACTGCAAACCTTTTTGGTTTAAAGATTGTATAGACCTTTTCATCAATAAACAATGGAGCAATACAGAACACTCCCCTGGGGCAGACACGTGATACATAGCACTCAGGGGTCATCATCATCAAACTGGCCTTAAGCCATACATTGTTGGGGTCGGCACTTGATTTAACCCGATGTGGCTGATCACCTGATTTTTATACGAAGCGACTCGTAACCCCTTTTTACGAGAAAAATCCACAACCGGGACCAACGGCGTAGCGTGCTCTCAGAGACACGGAGGGAACTTGGGCGGTCACTCATCAAACTACTGGCTAGGGTTTGGGTTGCTTAACTTCGGTGAGCGAATGATAAGCGCAATATCAACTGTGCCACGAGCGCCTCGCATACCTAAAGAACCCTCAGAGTTATAATTACTAATGGCTCGGATATTATTTTGTTTTCATCCACTCTTCAATGATCAATTGGTCCATTTATTAATTTCCCCTTTTAAAGAATATGGTGGCCCAATTATAGACAAAAGAGACCTTCTTCCTACAGATAACTTTATCAGTTCAAGCTAACAACAAACACAGCGATAACATTAATTTGCCAAATACATTAATTTGCCAAATTCTGACATCGATATAATTTGTGTAATAACATTTATTTATAAATAAACGAATCAGTTAATCATCATATTTTGTGAGAGACCGAAATGCTATTAGCAGATTATCATCATTCATATTGCAGTTCTAAATACCATTAATTGTATGTAACGTGAGGTGACGTTTATTGATAACACTATTTTGGTTGCTTTGAACACCTCCATCGTTTGTTTTCTACTCTATCCACGTGACATAGGCGAAATTGTGGCAACCCCGCACAAGCCATAAACAAGAAGAGAAGTGAACTTTTTATTCGAAACGTTTTAATAAACAACTCAGACCGATAGGGGCTCAAAAATCTATTGTTTTTGGAAATCCGTAAAGTTCGGAGTCATATTGACAGTAATTATTTTACTAGCTTTGAGTACAATGAGATATTTTTATAGTAAAGTCTAGGCTGTGTTTGGTCGATAACTTATTTTAGTAGGTCGATGACTATGATTTTAATTCGTATTCGCAAAATTTGGAGTTGTGCCCCTATCGTTGTGAGGGTGCGATATATTTGTGTGCTTATCTCAAAATAATGTTTGTCCGCATAAATACTACCTCTATCTTAACAATGGAGTTGAAGTAATGGCGTCTTTTTATTCTTAGATTATTTTTATTGAACTGCTTAATAAGTAGTGATACGTATTATTATCGTATTTAACTCCCAAAGATACAGTGTCTCAAAATACCGTCTCATATTTTCAGACAATATGGCTAATACTTATGAGGTTATAGAAAGACTAACCATTGCTTTTAGACATCACGAAAGCGCGGCATTTAGATAACCATAGAAAATGAACTATAACTTATACTTTTTAAATGAAGATTGTGTTGAGATCCGAAGATTTTCATCTTAGCATAGCTAAGCTTGGAACTATGCACTTTGTCATTATGCCTCTGTGTCTTTTCGTTGACTGGACTCTTCTTTGTCCTACTCATTTGTACACTATCACTGATCCAATCAAACGAAACTGCATTTATCATTTGAAACTCCATTTCCGACACATTAAGGTTCACTTTACACTAGCACAAATATTTAAAATTTTTATAACAAAAAAATATATAAAAAGTACGCATTCTCTATACTGTCTAGCGAAATTGAAACTACAATGACTTCCAATCGATTTGGAATAAAAACTACTGAACAAAATTTGATTGAAAGAACTCATTAATTTTCTCTACGACTTTTTGTGGGATTTATATACAGGTTCGCTCAATACTAAGGATCAATAATGAATAATCGCGCTATCAATTTATCAGCAGTTATCAGTACTATCTGATACCAAATTATAATTATACTGCGGTTTGGTGCAGTTATTTATATCAAGCGAAGCCAAATTAGTATTCGTTATTGTTTTGAGTCAGCACTATGACTAGGCAAAAAAGGACAAAAACATTTTTTTTAATTATTGAGTTGTGGCGGTTTTTCTCTGGAGCCTATAACAGAATCATGGCTTTTCATATCGTTTAGTGATTTCGAGCCTAAAAAAATGTTCCTATTAGAGACCTAAAGGTGAATAAGGTCTTGATATGGTCAACTTTGAACGTCAATTACTCGAAAACGGAAGAAGATATTTTAGCCATAATAATATTATTTGCTTCCTAAAATTATACCCTATCACATATTTTAACAGCTGTCCTATTTTCCCCGACATCCTGTATATTAATATATATATAAAAGTAATTTCACACATCCATTTTCTTTTGTTAACGCTACGCCGACGTTGTTTTAATTGATAAAGATTTATATAGAGATAATGATTTTATAGCCTTACTTGCGTAGGGATTGATAGGACAACTCACGTACATATGTAGTATATAGACTTTCGTAAGCAGCGGTTGGTATATAATACTCATAGGTACCTAACATTGTACCTGATTATACAAAAAGCCTACAAATATTATAAATGTTAATGTATGTTTGTTTGTTACGCTTTCACGCGAAAACTACAAGACAGATCATCATGAAACTTCGTTCACATATTCTTGGTTGTATTAGAAGTAACATATGGTACTATTTAAGGATAAAGCAAAGGTAAAAACTAATGTTTAATTAAAAAAATATGACTCCTCCATAACTAGTCAAACATTTGAATACACACATAGACTTGATAACGAAAAAAAATTTATTGATTAAATTAATTAACATACATATGCTCACGCCTGTATTCCCCGAAGCGGTAGGCAGAGGTGTTGATATCACAACACCCACTTTTCACCGAATTTGATTAAGTGCCAACGTGACAGATGGTGAGTCTATCGCCGTCTCAGGCACTTTACATACGTCTTTGAATTACTTCTCAGAAATATGCAGTTTTCCTCACGATGTTTTCCTTCAGCGTAAAGCACGTGGTGTGAAATTACTGTACATAAGTTGTTTTTTTAGAAAAACTCATTGGTACAGACCCCGCTGGGGTTCGAACTTACGTCGCTTGCGTAGAAACCTCTTAAATTAATTAATTTAAGAGGTTTTTTATTATATTTTTCTTTTTCTTGTAGTTTATTGTAATAGTTATTAAGTAATTTTAGTTATTATTTTTGACAATTGAGCATTGGAACTGTGTTCAGAGATTAAATCCATGTTATTAATTTATCATTCATTCTCTGACTCCTCACACTGTGGATTTTTATTTTGTCCCTACAAGTTGCCCACCTTTTGGGAGAATTTCTCGATTTGATACAGAATAATACAATGAATTTGGATGAAACGCAAGTTTATTAGATAGGCGCTTCGTTATCTCTGTCTACCTACTGCCTACCCTGAGGGTGATGATCATGTAAAAAAAGATATGCTAACAAGGAATTATTCTAACAAAAAAGACTTGCGCAAGTACTGACTCAGCGCTGCAGTGATTTCATCGTTACGTACGATATCTCTGACCACAAACAAACTGACGAAGATTGTTATCAGTTTTATATTGAGTACACAATAAGTTCAAACATGTGTGATAATAAATTATATATCAACTTATTAGTTACCAAGTCTCATATTAAAATATGAAAGTAGAGTGAATGCAGTGGAAATTAACAACCTGAGATACGCTGATGACACAGTCCTCATAGCCTCTACAGAACAAGATTTCCAAACGATTGTGACCCGTGTGAACGATAGTAGTGTTACCACTACGTGTATGTTCATTCTAAGGCCTTTTTATTTATTTTTTTTGTTGACGAGGGGGAAACCTTCAAAAGGTCCCCGACCGCCCTGGGAGAGGCAGATCGGGGTATGTGGGTTTCCGCACTAAAACCCCCCCGGTGGCCATCCTCAGTGCTCAGGGGGGACTCCGGGTACTCTGATAGAACGCACCGGTGTCCCCCCACACTTTGCCGGGGCACATCCCCGGGGCAGCTGTGGGGCCGCCCCTGGAGACCTCGCTGTGGGCGGCAGCGCGAGCCACATCGCTTGGCCACCTTCCCGGGCCCGCGCCGGTGGTCAAAGCTCCCACCCCGACCACCGCCAGCAGGCCCTCCGGCCCCCTTTTAGTCGCCTCTTACGACAGGCAGGGGATACCATAGCCATATTCTTAGACCCTGGCTATTGGGTGGTCATTCTAAGCCCTGCCGCAAGGCAGGCAAAGCGTCAAAAGTAATTTTATTATTTATTACTTAGGATGTATCCTATTCGCTGGCTTAGATTATTCGGACTAAGTAACTATTCAGTTAAAGAAACCTCTTTCTGTGGCTAACAGAGTTTCCAAAATGACATTGTATTCCGAAAGTTATGGATAGTACCATATATGGAAGAATATTCGATTAATAATATATTTATAATCGAATCTAATCTTATATTATATACCCTTAAAGGAGCAATTCTTGTATATACCTATGTATATAGAACCCGAATCTCGGAAACGGTTCCAACGATTTTCATGAAATTTTGTGTAGGGGGCTTCAGGGGCAAACATTTATATACCTAGGTTTCATCTTCAGAAAACATCGTTTTAGCCATGTTTTCAAGCAATATCATTGCAATACGACAGCAAAATCAGCCGACATCTGTCAAGTTATGGTAGCTCAAAGGTGAGGCTCCCAGCTTACGGGGCGATAACGAAACTAGAGTACCCCGGCTCGAGACTGACGTTCACCGGTTATTTTATAGCATACATTGAGAAAACGTCATTGAAAATCAACCAGGTTCTTATCATAATCTGCTAAACACTATATGGTTGTTAGATGTATCTATGACTATTACATTAATGATCTTATAAACGTATCCACACATATATCCAATGAGTTATCTGTGTACATAAAGAAAAAAAAAACGACCTATGATTCGAAACTCGCGCCATAATAGATTGACATTAGAACTTACGTCATAAACTCATGCCCTCTCGCTCATACACTAACGAATGTCAGCGAAGGAAAATAACGATAATGGCTTCAAGTTAACATGGTGGAAAAACGGTGATTTTATTTTATATATATAAACTTACATAAACTAAAACGTCGAAAACTGTTTGGTATCAAACCGGAACAACAAATAGTCATACTAAAATTTCTTTACATAAAATATCTTCCAAATTTGCAAAAGAAACTATGATTTCTTGAGAATATTTATATCTTAAACACTTCATTAATTGACACAAAAATCACAAATGAATCTATACCCACTGAATTTAAAATCTTGCGAATTTTTAACAAAACCATAGAGTTACTCTAACACGACGACACTGAATGGAGTTAAATGACTGACTGAATACCAGGAAAATAAGCGTAATCCCTATTTACCATATAAATTATTAGTCATAGCGAGCAAGGCTTGCAAATTATAAGACTGTTTACGTGTTGTATTAATTACTGTGCAATTTAACAGGAATCATTTTGGCTTGGGATCAAATAATAATTTTATGTTTCAATAAGTGTCAATCCAATTTATAAAAATTAAGGTTACGTAGTCAATATCTATACCTATATACTCTATACATACATATAAATACACACATACAGATAAATAAAATTGAAGTGTCTGTTTTTAATTCCAAATAAACAGCTTTTCACTAAATACATGAAAGTATGCATGATATTGTCATAGTTAAACAAATTTAATTTTTTTTTCTCTTTCAGTTTGTTCCGGCTAATCTCCGAAACGACTGGACCGGGACGGGAATTTAAGTGGTAGTTAGCTAAATTAGGAAGGAGTACCTTTGATTTTAAAATTTTATATATAATATATTACAAGGAACAGTACTAAAGATTAATTACAAGTAGAAAACTTGTCCCAAATCGGTGTCTCTCGGGATCGTGACAAGAAGGCTGGCAGCATTGCCACGTTGAATAGCAATGCTGATTCTCTGAGCGAGAAAAGCCCCAGACGACGTGCTACCTCTTTGAAAAGTTGATGAGCATCTGGACCCCAAGGCCCCAGAGTTTTATTTTTAAAAACATGAGGCTTCTGCGGGTCACAAATTAAATTAAGACTACGCGGGTGAAGCCTGAAGGCACAGCGCTAGTTATTAATGAAATAAGGTTATTAAAATAGTTATGTTTAATAATACCTTTCTTAGATGCCTTCAATTTTTCCTGTGGATTTCCTCCAAGTACGCTGTTAGGATGAGGTAAGTAGTAAGCGGTTACCTTTTTGCTTGGGTCGGTAGTGTCGTGCGGTGGGGGGCGTGCGTCCCAGGCTCTCGAGGTCCGCGGCGCTGCTGGGGCTGGGCGCCCGCGGCAGCTCGCCCAGGCGGGGGTACTGGGGGGGGACATGCCTCTGTTAATACCCTATATATCAATTGCCGTTGTGGCCTTGGGGTTTGGACAGTCGTCTGCTGCGACAAGCGACGCAAGTTCGAATCCCAACGGGGCCTGCAATGAATTTTTCTAACAACTTATGTGACTTAACGGTGAAGGAAAATATCGTGAGGAAACCTGCATATGTCTGAGAACTTCAAAGACGTATGTATGTATAGTGCACCATCTGTCACGTTGATACTTAATCATATTCGTGAAATGTGGGTGATGTCGTTACTTCACCTCTGCTTACCCCTGCGGGGACCCTTCTGGGTTGACGAGAGCATATTATTTTTTCATGGAAAATTCTCTTGTCGCGGTGTTTGTTGCCAAACTCTTCGGAAACCCCAATTTAAAACATGTTAAAATGTATTCTTGAGATTATAACAGATGCCCTCACAAGTCATGAGGGCTCAGCAAAAATAGTGGGGTACTGGACATGTTTGACAGAGATTAGACAGAGACAGACTGATAAAATTACTTTCAATTCAAGAGTTCACCAGGAACTCACCAATGAATAGATGACACTCATGATGCACTGCAGCCACCTCTTGGCGCCCTCCTCCGTCTCGTCCTGGATGAGGTACTGGTCGTGGTCAACGGTCACCACCAGGGACTTCGAGTGTCTGAGAAAGAACACATTCAACATATATTTGTTTATCACAAGAATTGAATTTTTTTGATGAGAGCTGTGGCCTTGAGGTTTGAGCAGTCACCTGCCACCCAAGCGACGCAAGTTCGAATCCCAGCGGGGCCTGTACCAATGAGTCTTTCTAAAAAACTTATGTACAGTGATTTCACACCACGTGCTTTACGGTGAAGGAAAACATCGTGAGGAAACCTGCATATGTCTGAGAAGTAATTCAATGACGTATGTAAAGTGTCTGAGACGGCGATGGACTCGCCATCTGTCACGTTGGCACTTAATCATCTTCGGTGAAAAGTGGGTGTTGTGATTACAACACCTCTGCCTACCTACTTCGAGGAATATCGCGTGAGCATATGTATGAATGCTGAATTTATTTTCTTTCTGAGAAGAACTGGCTAATTATGCAAATTACTTCATTGCTTAAACTAACCACTAAATTCATAAAAATGGTCAAGAAAAATACGAACACGAGGCGGGCTTCGAACCCACGACTTCTGCAAACCGTGCAGTTACTCTTCCAACTGAGCTACTCGTGATCCTACCTCATGCGTGGAATTTTTCCTTCCCTTGTCTTTGCGGTTTAGGGGCCGCCTTGCGACATCTGTTGGTCGGTGTATACAAACTCAACTGATACGGTTGGTTACACCATTTGTTGTAAAAGTGTGCGAATGCTAAATCTTATTATTGGATTCTTAATAATCTTCAGGAAAAATTCGAACTCGAGGCGGGTCTCGAGCCCACGACCTCTGCAAACCGTGCAGTTTTGCCAACTGAGCTACTCGTGATCCTAACTCAGCTTAGAATTTTTCCTTCCCTTGTTTTGCGGTTTTAGGGGCTGCTAATTATTAAAGTCAGATACCTGCGAGTATGTACAGGGATGCAATGTATGACGTGCGCATTACGAAGGGCCAGCACCAACTCAGGCCGCGCGCCGTTCGGGGACGGCGGAGTGCCTGAGGTGCCTGACTTCTGCATCCGCTGGAATTTTTACAACAACATTTATTAAACACGTTTTTTTTTAACTTTAACTTCAATAACAAGTATATCTATATAGATAAATACCAAAATAACAGCTTTTCACTAAATGTATATGAAAGTATATACGGCCGAGACATAAAAAACATCTCTGTTAAAAAAAATATCAGTCTGTTTGTTTGTTCCGGCTAATCTCCGAAACGGCTGGATCGTTTTTCACGGGATTTTTCACTGGCAGATAGATAATATTACAAGGAGTAACTTAGGCTAAGTACTTTTGTTTAAAAAAACATTAGAGCTCCGCAGTCCATCCATGAAATTAAATCAAGTTATATATCTATCTTTGGTGGAAGAACCTGAACCCTTCGGAGACCCTAATAGAAAGTACGAGAGTCGAAAAGTATTAAAACTCACGCTAGCTTGATAGGTCTTCTGGTCCTTATAGAACTTGAGCGCAGTCGCGGTGAGAGCCATGTAGCAGTCTGTCCAGTTCTTCTTGGTCTTCTTACCACCCCCCCAGAACCTGGTCCGTCTCACTGGACCCTCCATTAACACTGGCTCCTGGGAAATTGATAAAGATGTTAACCACATCCAATTAAAAAGAATACATTTGTTTGATAGACAATTCATCATTCCAAATCCAATATGGCGGACAGTCCAAGATGGCGGACTGGTTATTAAAATTTTAATATTTTAATTACATAATGGCATACTCTATCTAGATCGCCTAGTATATTAATTTTTTTTAAAAGGTTAGGAAAAATACGAGTCAAGATAACAAAAACTAATTATTTTGTCATCGATACAAATATGGAAAAGTGGGGCCTTTGCCCAGCAGTGGGAAACAATAGTGTCATCATAATAATAACTAGCGGACGTCACGCGTTTTCACCCGCGTAGTTCCCGTTCCCGTGGGAGTACGGGGATAAAATAAAGCCTATGTTACTCGCTGATGATGTAGCCTTTCAATGGTGAAAGATTTTTTTAAATCGGCGCAGTAGTTTTTGAGTTTATTCATTACAAACATACACACAAAAATGTAGATGTAGATATCCTGAAGGTGTAGAAGATGTAGGCCCGTGAATATCTTAAAATGTCGGTAAATAAAACTGAAAAAGTAAACTACGTTAAAAGACATAATAATTATAATTTGGCTACTTTCTCGATGGAAAACTTATTTTCTATTTTCGTTGATCATTACCGCTATCGCCAGCGTTTACATAATCTATACTCGTCAACGCTACAGCAAAGAATATAATGTCGTAGAGATTATATTTACCTCTCCGGCCAGCAGCATCCTAGGCGCGGGTACAGGCGACCTCATCCTGTGTTTAGGAGCCACCATGGACCTGGACTTCCTGCTGCGAGCGTAGCCAACCTCCCGCTCTCTCATCTCCACATCCAGGCTGTCCCCTGATGATGACGGCGGGAGAAGCAGGTTGTTAGGCCGGCGGGGGGCCGCTAACAGGTTCTCTGTTGAACCTCCTGGAATTTACCGAAATAAAGATCAAAATACAGAAAAAAAATTGACGTATAAATAGAGTTAGAGATATGTTAGGTTGGGTATTTTGGATCACAAAGGCGGCTACAAATGTGTAGTCCGCCTGATGGTAAGCAGCTTCTGCAGTCTATAAACGGGATCTGACACCAGAGTGTCACTCACGGCTCTTTAACCAGCACAGATATAGTTAATCCGAGATTCTAACTGATATTGTGGGTAATGAAGACATCTGAATGCCTAATGCGAGTTTTTTTAAAATCGCAGATTTGTATAGGATCGAAACAGCGCCGTCTGTCAGCCTAAAGATGACACTATTGTGAGCCCATACAAATCTGCGTTTACGACGACGCGGTGACTTGTGACGGCGGCATGAAAAAACTCGCACTAGGTCCTCTGCCTCTCCGTTACCTTTTCGCAGATTTTTCAGTAATTAGGACGAGAGGGGATTAAAGCTATTGAATGATGGCATACCGAATCTTTTGTTGATCCTGGCAAAGTGCGGGCTCTCTGCAGCTTTGCTGAAGCTGCGCTCGATGTCGACACGACCTCGCTCTGAGGTAGGGCTCCAGTTCTGCTCCCGGTCGTACTGCCGAGCCTTCAGCGATGCCTCCGGGAGGTTCTCCTGGAATGTACAATTCAACATTTAAAAGAGAATACTTTACAATTCGGTTATCTAGCTCTATGACTTCCACTCTCTACTTAGGACCCTGAAGATATACATGCATATGCTCACGCCTGTATTATACCCGAAGGGTAAACAGAGGTGTTGTTATAACAACACCCACTTTTCACCGAATTTGATTAAGTGCCAACGTGACAGATGGTGAGTCTATCGCCGTCTCAGGTACTATACATACGTCTTTGAATTACTTCTCAGAAATATGCAGGTTTCCTCACGAAGTTTTCCTTCACCGTTAAGCACGTGGTGTGAAATCACTTTACATGAGTTTTTTTTTAGAAAAACTCATTGGTACAGGCCCCGCTGGAATTCGAACTTGCGTCGCTTGCATATCAGGCGACTGCTCAAACCCCGAGGCCACCACAGTCGTAAATATATCAACATCAAAATAACCGAAATCTGTCCAGGATTTCTCAAGTTTTAGCGAGACTTACGACCAACCATTCAGTTTTATATACGAGCAATTCTTGAACATCTAATACAATAATTGCTCATTTAAATGTATAAGATGAAAATTACATAAATCAGTCACGTGACATTATCATACATTTTGTATCGTTTCAATAAGCAAGGCGTGAGGATTAAAGTTATTGGTATCCGACTGCCCAAGACACCACTCTTATATTTTTGTAAGTTTAGATTTTAATTACACTTTAACTAATCACATTTTAACCACCATTAACGGTGTTTACATCTGAAGCTGTAAATTTAACCACGTCATTAATATTTCCTGTGCATTTCCCATCAATGGTCGGCAGAGAGCAAACTAGACTATTTCATTTTCAATTGTGTTTCATTTTCTATCGTGAGTACTTAAGTAATTAATTAATGGAGGAAATGCGAAGAAAAAAATAGTACAGACAAGTGCAAATTCCTTACGCATTAAAATATACTATATATATACTATATACTCATAAAATTATAAGAATATGTTCTTATAGTACCAATATAACTGTGCCACGTGTGTTTGTGTCACTTGATATATGGATAGTGTTCAACCCAAATTATAATTTACAGGGGCCTTACCATGAGTTCTTATTGCCATGATAGTTTTACTCTTATTATGAGACAGATGTATACATACATACATACATATGCTAACGCCTGTATCCCATGGGGGTAGGCAGAGACCACTGTTTGCCACATGCTACGATCCTTACATACTTCTTTCGCTTCATACACTTTCTTCGGTTACGAGTGCTCCGAATTTGACCTTTCTGAAAAATACTATTAATTTGGTCATAGTAGTTCTTCCTTGGACGCCCTCTATATACATTTGTTTCGTTAATCGCCTGTCACTCATCCTTACGATATGTCCAAACCATCTCAACATACTTTTTTCAATTCTGGTCAACACATCATTCTTCAACTTGCAACTGTCTATAAGAGACAGTAGAAGAGACACTATTTTTCATACGATCTACAATGGTGACCCCACACATACTTCGTAACGACCGCATTTCCACTGCATTCACTCTACTTTCATGTTTCTTCTGCAGACAGATGTATTTGACGTGTATACATCTGTCACTGTCACACAACTGAACTATCATTGCAATAAGACCTCGTGGTTGCGCCACTGACTTCTTAAAGCTTATGATGACAAAAAATACGTAGAATTGATAAAGAAATGCAGAAAAACCCTTTATGGGTACCGTGATGTTTGTATGTGATTGAATGCATATGTATTGTATGAATATGTATTGAACGCCAACCAATAAGGAAAAGGACGGAGCTAGCGACTATGCGATAACGATATTGTGTCCTCGAATCGAAGTGAATTAATTCAATATGGCTTTTGCGGAGTTAAACAGGTTCTTATCTGCCGAATTCTAATGAAGTTTAGTCACTGAAATAAATTCTGAAAGTGATAGAATCGAATATACAACGAAATAGTGGCATTTCCCAAACTTGCTGACAACTTTCCGGCACGGAATAGCATCTGTAGTGTTGTGTAACAACTATTCTGTCTTTGAATTACTTCTCAGACATATACAGGTTTCCTCAGAATGTTTTCCTTCACCGCAAACCACGTGAGGTGATTGATATACTTAAGTTTTTAGAAAAGCACATTGGCGCAGGCGCTGTGATTCGAGCTTGCGTAGCAGGTGACTTCGCAAATCCCACGACCAACACGGCTCTTATAGATCACGGGGTATGAATAGGCAAATTATTTATTTTCTTAATTGTACTGTAAACATCCAGAGATGCCTCCCTAGAGGGTGAGAGTGAGAGTCTCGACGCCAACGCATGACCCTCACGGTTGTAGGACGCTCTCGTGTTCCTGACGCGTCCTCCCAAGCCATCCAGCCAGCTGTCTGTCAGTTGCTGGGGAGGCCACGGTCTATTATCCTGCTTGGATAGCGATGACACTGAACTGACCATAAAGCAAGTTGTATGATTTTGATAAAGTCCGTCATATAGGATTCAATCATTATATCTAAATAATTACTTGTGCTACATAAAACATTCAATATATTCAATCCTACTCAACTACGACGAAAGTTGCATGATCTATGTCAATAGATGGCGTCACTTGCATGGGTATATAAACTCGTTAATTTATCAATAATAGGTATCGTTAAAAAAGGCAAATATGTGGAAATTGAATCATAATAAACACATAACATTAAATAATTCTTTAGCAATTATTAAAATAATCAAAACAGTATTTATTATAAGATCTTCTTTTAAGACATTAAGACGGTAATAATAATGAGAAAATCTGTATAAAAGTGTTATTTATACCTCCTTTATCCATGTCTTCCCTCTTTTCAGTCGAAACACGTTCATAACTTATCACTTTTATGTAAAAACTAACTATAAATGTCCATAAATTCGTTCACTATGTACACAATCACTACATATTTATTATATAATACTGTGGAATGATGTTACATTGGTAATTATTAAAGGGAAAACGCTGAGCATGACGGGTACGACTCACAAAGTGTTGGTGTGGAATAAACATGATACAATGGTAGTGTGGGGACCTGTCGATAGAAAATGTACGATAAAATTCATTCAATTTCGCTATTTATTTTAATTTCACTCTTCGATATTTTATTATATACTAGCTGTGCCCCACGGTTTCATCCACGTAGATTTAGTTTTATATAATATATCGGTTTAAAATTGACAAAGTTTCATATAAATTTTCATCTCGTATTTTATCCTCATTGAGGTAGAATTAATCAAAATCCTGAACGGATGCCTACGTCATAACATCTACCAGCATGCCAAATTTCAGCCCGATCCGTCCAGTGGTTTGGGCTGTGAGTTTATAGATTACTATGTCAGTCAGTCAGTCAGTCACCTTTGAGTTATATATATTTAGAAGTTAGCATTAAGAACTTAAATTGACACGCAATATTTATTAAATAACAACTAATGTTATTTATTAAGACAAGATATATGATATATGTGAGTATGTATTATTGGTAATATTTTTTAAGTCCTAAAATATATTAGAAGGAAATTTTGTTTGTTATTTTGGAAACCGTTTTACAAATTATCCAGAACGAACTGTCTTATTTCGATAACTATATTGTTCTAAAAAAAGCTTTTTATGCATTACTTTACATAATTTTTTCTACTATCATCATCTTCCTGGCCTTATCCCATACATTGTTGTGGTCGGCACTTGATTCAACCCGATTCAAACAGATTTTTATACGAAGCGACTGCCATCTGACCTTCGCAACCCCTTTGACGAGGAAAATCTGTGATCTGGGTTATATCTGTAACGATTGCCAAAGATGATAAATTGGCAACCGGGACCGACGGCTTAACGTGCTCTCCGAGGCTCAGAACTCGGGCGGTCACCCATTCAATTACTGGCTAGGCTTAGGGTTGCTTAACTTCGCTTATCGAATAATATGCGTAGTAGCAACTGTGCTACGAGCTCCTCACTATCACTATTTTAAAATAATTTATATAAAGTATAGATAATATCAAACCAGTTGAAGTTAAGTTAGAAGGTTTCTACTAAAAATTTTAAGTATTTTAGTAGAAACCTAAATATGTATATAACGTTTAACTGAAATTATAATAACATTATTATTTCGATACAAAACTAAGGATAACAGTGCGCACTAGGAGGAAACAATAAGTGAGTAATTGTAACTTAATTTATAGACACAACAATACGACATTATGCATGCACTATAGCTCTGGCAACACTCGCATAAGTTATTTAATATTGATCTTTATTGCTGGGGGTTAAGACAACAGTTTCCGTGCGATATTTTGCAGTTTGCAAAACCAAATATGGCTGCCAGTGTCTCAGAGGGTTTGGTTAGATAAGATGCATTCTAGCTGTTAATTTTTGTATCTAGAGTTCAAATCTAATTCTCCTGTTATTGTCTTGGCAAAGTTTGTTATCAATCATCATGATTTTAAAAGTTACTCTTGACGGTATATCTTATGTAATTTTTTCTATTTTTCTACGAAATGTTCTGAGGTAAATCTTTTCTGCGATTTAATGAGGCAAATTGCTCCTTCTGTTTCCTGGTTCAGCAAAGATCTATTGATATCTAAAGGTGGGCTTCCCAATGTGGGTAATTCTTCAGATTGCCAAGAACCGCGCACCTTTAAAGGGCCTTAGAAGACATGTCTGCGCAACCGCGGACGGTACTATTCCCATGGTGTACCTCAGTCGGTGTGTATCTTATCACACTACTGACAAAATTCTAACGTAAAGCTCTACTCATAATTTCTTCAGCTAGAAATCGAGAAAAATAAAATACACCACATATGACCGACGGCACCTTCATATAAATGTACCAGACGCCTGGCAGAGTTTCTTATGGGCTCTTCTCAGTAGGCTAGTTTCCGAACAGGTGGTAATTTTATTGGCGTTCAAAAGTACTTAAAGGACTTAATTTGAATAAATAAATAAATATTTACTTTTTTAATTAATCTAATCAATATAGCCTTAAAACTATTTACAAGTAGAAAACTTGTCCCAAATCAGTCTCTCTCGGGATCGTGCCAAGAAGGCTGGCAGCATTGCCACGTTGAATAGCAGTGCTGATTCTCTGAGCGAGAAAAGCCCCAGTCCGCTTGTCACGAGAAGCTTCTACCAGACGACGTGCAAAGATCAACATGGATTGTATGATCATAAAATGTCTTCAAGCCTGTCGACTTGCCAGCGTTTTGGTCTGATACATTTTATAGATAACCGGAATAAGCGACGGTACATCACTATAACCCTTATCGGTGGCGGGCGTCGATTCAACGCTAGGAAGTACATTGTTATCGTTATTACTCCACCGCTGATTATGAGCGCGGGTTGGTCCTATTACGTTCTTCTACTCGGAGACAGTAGGCGTCTGAAGGTTCAAGCATTGATGTCATCTTCAAACATACATACATATCACGCCTGTATTCCCCGAAGGGGTAGGCTGAGGTGTTGTAACAACATCGACTTTTCACCGATAGTGTTGATGATTACGTGAAGTGAAGTGCCAACGTGACAGCTGGTGCGTCTATCGCCGTCTCAGACACTAAACGTCTTTGAATAACTTCATATGCAGGTTTCCTCACGATGTTTTCCTTCGCGGTAAAGCTCGTGGAGAAAAATTACTGCTTAGTGCTGGGTAAATGGGAATATGCTCACCCCCTATTATTTGCTCCATTATTTTTGAAGTTTCGATCAAACACATGATATATTCGCGATCGGCCACGATGTGACGCCTTCGACTGTCCTTACGTCTGTACACGTCTGTGTGAGTGTGTCATTACGAACGATTTGTTCAAAGATTCCTAACTGGTTGTAAAGCTTATATTTAAACTGGAGCTGTGTGCTGATTTCTTTGTGCATTCAAATAAATAAATGCTTACTGAAAATTTAATTGGCCATACAATAGTCCACTCAAAGGGCCGAATGAGAGAATCAGATAACTCCATTCAACATTTTCGCGAATGGATCCATTCAATGCGTGACGTCACCGGATGTTTCGGCCGCCATATTGGATCGCATAAGTAATTAAAATGGCGACGATCGAGAGCATTTACACAAGACTATGGATTGCGACGTCCGGACTGACTCACGATTGCAATTTGGGTGGTACTTTTAAATTTGGTTGAATGTTAGAACTGTTTGGTTAATAGCTACAATCATTAAGGTAATCAATCTTCGTTATCAAATTCTTCTTTGTATATAATAGTCCTTTTTTTTTGTTGACGAGGGGGAATCCTTCAAAAGTTCCCCGACCGCTCTAGGAGAGGCAGATCGGGGTATGTGGGATTCTTACCGCACTAAAACCCCCCCGGTGGCCATCCTCAGAGCTCAGGTGGGACTCCGGGTACTCTGATAGAACGCACCGGTGTCCCCCCACACTTTGCCGGGGCACATCCCCGGGGCAGCTGTGACACCGCCCCTGAAGACCTCGCTGTGCAAGGCAGCGCGAGCCACGTCGCGCTGCCACCTTCCCGGGCCCGCGGCTCGGTGGTCAAAGCTCCCATCCCGACCACCGCCAGCAGGCCCTCCGGCCCCCTTTTAGTCGCCTCTTACGACAGGCAGGGGATACCATAGCCATATTCTTAGACCCTGGCTATTGGGTGGTATATAATAGACCTAACCGTAGACAACACTTATTCTATATATCTGGTTCGAACAATAAGGTAGCCCACCATAGCCCACTACCGATGTACAAATTTGTATGTTGTTACTGTGCCAAATAAATACATAAATATATCTTATAATCGGTTGAAAGCAAAATTGATCGTAGTCTAAATATTCTTAAGTGTAGGCGCTTGATTCAATGAACCCATTCATGCTTCACTAATTAGATGACTAGGAATTTGGCTTCCTTACTCCCGCTGCTTAACCACGATTGCTTGAATTATACACAGTAGGCCTAGATAAAGTGATATTCTCTCGCGCTTGCGCTAGTAGAAACGATAAAAATGTATGGATATGACAAATCATCTATATAAAAATAATTTGGATACACCGACCAACAGATGGCGCAAGGCGGCCCCTAAACCGCAAAGACAAGGGAAGGAAATATTCCACGCATGAGGTAGGATCACGTGTAGCTCAGTTGGAAGAGCAAATGCACGGTTTGCAGAGGTCGTGGGTTCGAAGCCCGCCTCGTGTTCCTATTTTTTTTTACCCTTTTTAAGAATTTGACATAAAGTCACGTGACATATGCCATTCCAGTACATTTTGTATCGATACTAGTAGCGAAGCGTGAGCATAATGTTACTTTGACTACAGGCTCAGAAATCATCAGTCAACCCGCGAGGGCCATCGCAATAATTAAAGAAAGCCAGGTTAAGTTATGAATAAGGAGGTAAAACATGTTGAATACTATACTTTGGGCACATATGCTTTTAAGTGACCCTACGAGACATGTATATTACATGTTGTAAATATCTGTGTTGTCCTATTTGTTACAGATAGCTCGAAAATCTAGCAATAAAAATTTCAAAACTCCACCGACCAATCTCTACACCCACCGAACAATCTCCGTCATTTTTTTTCTACTCTATCCACGCGACTTTGGCGAAATTATGGCAATACCGCAAAAGCCATAAACAAGAAGTGACCTTAAACGACTTCGGTGATATGTCAAAGTGAAAGTCAAAAGTATCTTTATTCGATTAGACTTTTTACAAAGTACTTTCAAATCGTCAGAATGACATAATTATACAGGATTATACATGCTACCGCCAGGTTCGGAAGGTTGCTTTTACTGAGAAGAACCTGGCAAGAAACTCAGTAAATACTCTTTTCCAAAATATTATACAATTTAAAGAGTACAATAGATAAATATTAACATAACTAAAAATCTAGTACATCTACTTATAACTAAATGCGTAGCTTGAGATGACATATGAGGATACTGACCTCTGCGTAAGGCACGAACTGCCTGGGTTCCCTCCTGGGGGTCCTGTACTGGGTGATGCGGGGGATGACCAGCGGGGGCCGCTGCTCTCTGGTGTACACTGCACATTCTTCCGGGGTGATCCACTGGGGACAAAGTAAATAAATATTATACAGGGTTTATTGAATTTGTCAATCGTCAATTACAAGCCTCAGAAAGTCTGACAGTTGGTAAAAGAGGATGCGAAGGACAGAGGTTAAATGCATGTTGCAGCAATAGTATAGATAGCTTTTTAGAATTAGTTTGTCATTCCAAAATAACAGCTTTTCACTAAATGCAAATGAAAGTATATACGGTATATGACTATGAATAAATAAAAACAAATTTCTCTGTCTGTCTATCTGTCTGTCTGTCTGTCTGTTCCGGGTAATCTCGAGTAACTTAAGCTAACAAAAGTAACAAACAGACAAACGGAAAACATTAAGTTTATTGCTCTATTTACCGTGTTCTTCTTTCATATGTATTTAGTGAAAAGCTGCAATTTTGGAATTACGAACAGACACTTCAATTTATTATATATGTATAGATGTAGTGTTTGCAATCAAAACGAGTAATGTAAAACAACAACGGAAATGATCGCGAAACTCGAAGATTTCCTGCGGGATCCAGTTACGGACATCGGTCGGAGTCTGTGGTACTTTATATCGCATCCTGTGGTGCTAATTGCTACTGGGGGTACCAATAATATTAAATAGACGGATAATGTGAGGAGCTCGTGGCACAGTTGCTATTGCGCATATCAATCCATTAGCGAAGTTAAGCAACCCTAAGCCTAGCCACTGATTGGATGGGTGACCGCCCGAGTTCCCTCCGTGCCTCGGAGAGCACGTTAAGCCGTCGGTCCCGGTTGCCAATTTATCATCTTTGGCAATCGTTACAGGTCAGTCGGAGACCTAAAATAGTCTGACAACTGGTTTAACCCAGATTTTCCTCGTTAAAGGGGTTGCGAAGGTCAGATGGCAGTCGCTTCGTATAAAAATCAGGTTATCAGCCACATCGGGTTGAATCAAGTGCCGACCCCAACAATGTATGGGATAAGGCCAGGGAGATGATGATGAGACGGATGATTATACACTACTAGGATTGTTGAATGGTAGACATTGAACACACAGCAGTAATCTTTACAGATAAATAAAATTGAAGTGTCTGTTTGTGATTCCAAAATAACCGCTTTTCACTAATTGCATAGGAAAGAATATACGGTTCGGAAATAAAAAAACTATTTTTGTAACTTTTCTCTGTCTATCTGTCTGGCTGGACCGAATCTATCGGGACTTTCACTGGCAGATAGATAATTTTACAAGGAGTAACTTAGGCTACTTTTATTTTAATACAACACAAGGATTCAACGGGCCACCCATGAAATAAAGTCTACGCGGGTAAATTCGGGGGACAGCTATATAGGAGATGATGTTGATGGTAGAGGATGAGCAAAAAATATCGTGAAAATAAACCTAATAACATACTAAATAAAAAATAGACAAATGGACCAAAAATATTATGGACAGAGTCGTTGGAGAAGTTGCATCCCCGCCCGTTACGTCATTCACTACATGTCGATTTGAGACCTATTTATTCAGTCAAGTCACAGAATTGCTGGATTCGTGGACGTAAAAAGGAAAAAAATACGAGTTTATAAATTAAATATATCTAGAGAAACCAGCCAGCTACGTCACCATTTAGTCTGCCTACCAATGAATCACCATTTCGCAATTTCAAACGCTACTTAAACAGACGGTTTTTTTCTAATCTCCGCGACAGCCTTGACCCAATCATGAGCTGGGTTGTATTGTGTGGGCGTTCACCTTAACTACTTGTTTACGACTTGAGAAATTAACCTGTAGAATACTAATCAGTTTGGAATTTATCGATGCTTTTAGAGTAAACATCTTGCTTATAATACTTGTAGTTCGTATGAAAAATAGTGTGATAAGAGACAGTTGCAAGTTGAAGAATGATGTGGTGACTAGAATTGAGAAAAGTATGTTGAGATGGTTTGGACATATCGAAAGGATGAGTGAAAGGCGATTAACGAAACAAAATTATAGAGCGAATGTGAGCGGAAGTGTCGGTAGAGGGCGTCCAATGAAGAACTACTATGACCAGATTAATAGTATTTTTCAGAAAGGTCAAATCGGAGCACTCGTAACCGAAGGAAGTGTATGAAGAGATGGTAAAGCAGCAATGTATAAATATTTTAAGCCGTTTCTTTGTTTGTTTCAACGAGCTAATCTCAAAAACGACTAAATTGAACGTTACTATTCGTAACGTAAACAATATCATTAAGTAATATAGTTTATGTAAAACCTCGAGAGCCGTGGTGGCCTCGGGGTTTGAGCAGTCGCCTGCTACGCAAGCGACGCAAGTTCGAATCCCAGCGGGGCCTGTACCAATGAGTTTTTCTAAAAAACTTATGTACAGTGATTTCACACCACGTGCTTTTCGGTGAAGGAAAACATCGTGAGGAAACCTGCATATTTCTGAGAAGTAATTCAAAGACGTATGTATAGTGCCTGAGACGGCGATAGACTCACCATCTGTCATGTAGGCACTTAATCAAATTCGGTGAAAAGTGGGTGTTGTGATATCAACACGTCTGCCTACCCCTTCGGGGAATACAGGCGTGAGCATATGTATGTATGTATGTAAAACCTCGAGGCACATCTAGTCTCTTATAAACATCCATTCCTAAATGTTCAGGATACAAAAGGCAGACAGTTATAGCTCCATTTTCATACAATGTACGGATCATTACTTACAATATGTAAACACATAAATAATTTGCATTATCTAGTTCGTATAGGGTTGTCAGGCGTCCGAATAAAGTCGGATATAGTTAGGCTTTGAGGTGTGTCCGGCGAAAATTAAACGATGTCAGTCTTATGTTAGCCATTCCGCAAATAACACCGAGCTGTAGCCCTTTTTTTTACATGGGGAATCCATTTCGGATACACACTTCCTGCGGGGGCAGGGAATGGTTATGCCGGGCTCTCACCGGCTAAGCCCCATGGTGTTTCTCCAACTCGCTTTTTGGGGGCACACGTGATACGTTTTCAAATGCTTTTTCAATTAAATTCAATTCAATTCAAAATATCTTTATTCGATTAGACTTTTTACAAAATACTTTCAAATCGTCAGAAAGACACGATTACATAGGATTATACATGCTACCGCCAGGTTCGGAAGGTTGCTTTTACTGAGAAGAACCTGGCAAGAAACTCAGTAATTACTCTATTAAAAAAAAATTACAGCTTTGAGTAATACAATATACATCATAAAAAATATATATAAGCCCATGGACACCGTTCCAGTGCACAATAGTCGCTATAAAAAAATTTCAAAACTAAAAATAAGAATTACTAATAATTGTGTAGCTTTGCCGTGAACCCCCCCTGCGACCAGGCGCCTGAGGGCAGCTCCTCCTGAAGGGGAGAGATTAGCTCCCCCTTTGGCCTATAGGCTATCTCTGTGCAAGGCTCGCCGAAACACGAAGTAACATTCTCTCGCGCTTGCGCTAATAGAAACGATCAAAAAATTATGGAAATGACATATATGAGTCACGGGACATATGTCACTACCGTACATTTAGTATCGTTTTATTAGCGAAATGTTACTTTATATGCCCCAACTACTTTGACGGATTATTAATAAAGTATTTGAACTGATTTAAGCATTATGTTTATTTCAATCTTATAGAATTTACTCAAGATTCAATAACAATCAAAAAAGCATGATATTTTCTGCCGTACCTACTGATTCTGAGACAAAATACTCAATTATGGAGGGAGTAGGCGAAACTAGCTGGTCTGGCCGGCTATTGGTTTTCTCAAGCTACACAATTATACGTAGTACCTAGGTTTTATTTTGACTTTTGTGCACTATGGGTTTATGCTTGTATGTAATATGTTTGAGATTACACACACATACATATGCTCACGCCTGTAGTCCCCGAAGGGGTAGGCAGAGGTGTTGTTATCACAACACACACTTTTCACCGAATTTGATTAAGTGCCAACGTGACAGATGGTGAGTCTATCGCCGTCTCAGGCACTATACATACGTCTTTGAATTACTTCTCAGAAATATGCAGGTTACCTCACGATGTTTTCCTTCACCGTAAAGCATGAGGTGTGAAATCACTGTACAAAAGTTTTTAGAAAAACTCATTGGTACAGGTCTCGCTGGGATTCGAACTTGCGTCACTTCAGGCGACTGCTCTAAGCTCAAGGCCACCACGACTCTTCATGTTTGAGATTAATTTTTTGATACTCAAAATTGTAAAAATATAATATCAAAGAGTAATTACTGAGTTTCTTGCCAGGTTCTTCTCAGTAAAAGCAACCTTCCGAACCTGGCGGTAGCATGTATAATCCTGTATAATTATGTCTATCTGATGATTAAAAGAACTTTGTTAAAAGTCGAATCAAATAAAGATATTTATGAATTTAATTACATAGTTTAGCGACCTGCCAACCCTAACTTCGTATCAATGTTAGTTCTGAAATGTAATCAATAAAGCCTCTTTATACTCTGCGATCTGACTACTACTTAATCTGTGGTCAACAGCATGCTTATCCCCCGTCCCTTTCCCTCCCGTTACTTCGCAATTAACGTGAATGAGATCATATGTGCACACATTAACTAGAATGTTAAGGCAGAGCTATCTCTTCAAATAAACACTTTCCATTTTCTTGTTAGCTCAATAAAATTTGCACTTGGCCGTTGATAAATTCCTTAAATATAAAAAAAAATTCTGTCGGAATATGAGAGCATATTATAAGTACAGATTTAATCTAGCTGGGGTATTCCATCTTGGGGATAAAGAAATTGTTTGTCCGTTCGGTGAGGCATCTCTCTTTCCATGACAGACCCGATTATGCTAACATTTTTAACAATGCAAAGGATACTTTTCAAAAACATATGTGGACGAAGCTGCGGTTAGAAGCTAGTATATAATGTGGGTAATGACGCGGGCCTTGGTGTTAATTATGCGCATACGCATTCGGTTAAATTTAAACTTTCCCTCTAGGATACTGTCTTGGCCTTAACACGGTATCGAGAGTTGAATCACCTTATTGACCTTAAAGTCAATGTGAACGTTCCATTCATTCATTCATTCCAGCGCTATCTCTGTCTAGCATCAGATAACATAATAAGAAGAAGAGAGACGCTCGACGCGACGAGGAAATTGCATCAATGAGCTATAAATTAATTGGAACAAAGTTTAATTGGATGCGGTATAATATTAGAACGAGCTTAGCATCTTTTGGAATTACATTCCAAGATCGTTACGTTATAAACGACAAGCAATTTGTATGATAGAACAACTATATTTAACGGCATTATGATTTGAATTTGGAAATATTTTAGTTGTTCACGTCACCGCTGGGAGTCGCTGCACAATTTCTCATACTAACCTTCGGCGGAGACGCTAGCGAGTATAAATTACGAAAACAGTGTAGTAGATGATGATGATGATGATGATGAGATATATAGATATACAGTGCCGCTGAACTGGGATTTTGCTTCCCGTGCATATCAGGTAACTATTTCAACCACTGCACCATATAGTGAGTTTTGATGGAAGACCTCAATATCTTCAATTGCTCTATTTATCTCTGCCTACTACTAAGTACTAACTGCCTACCCAGCATGTGTGTATAAGAATGCGTGCGTTAACATACGATATGATAATATAATTACCGACGTGCCATTAACCATTACAAATGAATAGGTGGATGACTCCATCGGGAAACCATCTAATCTTTCATAATGACATAACATACATGTATGTATGATGTATGAAGTATGTAAATATTTAATGCCGCACGCAACGATCGCAGTTTTATACATCAGTGTTTTTGCAGCGATGTGTCCTTCCTTGACAAGCTTTCTTTTTCACTTCAAACCCTTTTCATATTATAAGTTTCAGTGAAGGCTTTGAAAAGGGTCTTCGTAGGGGTAAGGAACGGAAGAAAAAACTTTTCTTGAGAATTGGAAACACGGATTATGTTGCTTTTGAAATACTTATATTTCATTAATTACTTCTCAGACATATGCAGGTTTCCTCACGACGTTTTGCTTCATCGTAGAGCACGTGGTGAGAAATCACTGCACATACATTTATGGAATTAACAGATCTATAATACAGTATAATGCGCTCCATAGATCTACTGCATCAAAACCAGTTAATCACAACATTATCAACATTGATATTTTCTCTGATAGCCTCATTAAATACAAACGTAATATTCATAAATTATTAAATTAATTAAGTTTATTTTATATTAGTTCACTTTTTCGATTACTTATGTACTTTTTAAACATACTTATATGTATATATTTTTCTAATGCATGCAGTCTTTCACCTGTAATTAAGATAACATTTGCTACGTTTAAGCTTACTTGTCACTATATTCCTTGTCTTGATGTATATCTTGTTGGTGAATCAATAAATAAATAAATAAATAAATAAATAAATAAATAAATAAATAAATAAATAAATAAATAAATAAATAAATGGAAAAACTCATTGGTGCAGGCCCCGCTGGGATTCGAACTTGCGTCGTTGCGTAGCAGGCGACTGCTCAAACCCCACGGCCTCCACGGCTCGTATATATTTAAATAAATAAATGAATGAATGAATCACGTATCACGCGAGACTTTAACAACGCCTAAGCGAATTAGTTTTGCAATAAGTGTTTGAATACATTTACCAGTATATTGGACAAATCGGTGTCTCTCGGGATCGTGCCAAGAAGGCTGGCACCATTGCCACGTTGAATAGCAATGCTGATTCTCTGAGCGAGAAAAGCCCAGCCCGCTTGTCACGAGAAGCTTCTGCCAGACGAATTGCAACCTCTTTGAAAAGTTGATGAGCATCTGGACCCCAAGGCCTCAGAGTTTCAACCGCAAACGCAGAAAATATGTATCCTTGTCAAAGTCAAAGTCAAAAATATCTTTATTCGATTAGACTTTTACTGAGAAGAACCTGGCAAGAAACTCAGTAATTACTCTTTTCAAAAATATTATACAATTTAAAGAATACAAAATAAATAATTTAAGAAACGTAAGCTCATGGATAAAGTTCCAATGCACAATTGTAGATAAAAAAAAACATAACTAAAAATCTAGTACCTAGTACTTATAACCAAATGCGTAGCTTGAGATGACCAGCCCCCACAAGCAGCACCTGTTCACAAGTATTACATGAATGCCAGCCATTAACCTCCTCAACCATCATAGAGGGAAGTGGACAACCCGACAACTTGACCGTAGCAAGCATATTTCCTATGCTTGAGGCCCTCCTGCAGCAGTAGCACCGGCCGCCACAGCAGTGCCGAGGAGATGGGACGGAGCCAACGTATATATAATACATATATTAATTAGCCCGTCCCAAGAGAGGCACAGTTGCCGTTGAATTTATTTTTTTCCTCATTCTATTTATATGAGCAAGTATTGTTCACGTCAAGGACAAAGATACATCTTGTAGGAAAAATAAATTGGTAATAATTTCGGAATATATTCCAAATGAGGTCGATGGTTGGTTTTAAAATTGAAATATGTGACCCTATAGTCTAGACTTTGATCACACAGCGACATCTGGTGGCACATATCACTATTATAAAGACAAAAAGGCATTTTTGTGTGTATGTTTGTAGTGAATAAACTCAAAAACTACTGCGCCGATTTCAAAAATTCTTTCACCATTGTAAAGCTACATCATCAGCGAGCAACATAGGCTTTATTGTATCCCCGTACTCCCAAGGGAACGGCAACTACGCGGGTGAAACCGAGTGACGTCTGCTTGTATATTCTACAGAGGAAAGATTTATATGTAAGTATGTTTGTAACGAATTGGCTCAAAAAGTACTGGACCGATCTTGAAAATTCTTTCACCATTGGAAAGCGGCTCCAAAGCCGCTGGACCGATTCTAACGGGACTTTAACTGGCAGATATTATTATTTAAAAAATAGTTCCGCGGGTCAATTGACTCAGGGGCACAGCTTGTCTAAATATATATAACTCAAAGGTGTCTGACTGACTGACATAGTGATCTATCAACGCACAGCCCAAACCACTGGACGGATCGGGCTGAAATTTGGCATGCAGGTAGATGTTATGACGTAGGCATCCGCTAAGAATTTTGATTAATTCTACCCCAAGGGGATAAAATAGAGATTGAAAGTTTGTATGAAACATTGTCAATTTTAAACCGAACGGGCTGAGATAGTAGTAAATAATATTTCTTTAATGGGTTTCTTAAATGGCTATTAATGGAAGAACGTTACGTTTTGTAAAGAATGAATGACGATGAACTGAAGTTATATTAAGAGTGATATTAAAATTGAAAGGTATCCGGTCCAGGGCAGGACTATAATAAAACTCGCTTTGATATCCTTTCTCAATGACATCCATGCGTCGTCCGACATTTAATTTCTTCGAAGTTTGTCGATAATGTGGAAAAATAAATACAGTCGCCGGGAACTTTTTATCTATGCGTGTCTATATCAACAGATAAATAAAATTGAAGTATCTGTGTGTAATTTCATATAAACAGCTTGTCAATCTTTACATATATATCTAGTACCTGGTTGAACGAGCTGTGTCGGTTTCTTTTTAAATTTTTCCCTGTCAGTCTGTTTGTTCCGGCTAAACTCTAAAAAGGCTGGACCGACTTTCACGGGACTTTCACTAGCAGATAGCTGATGTTATAGTTATTTAGGCTACATTTATTTAAACAATACCGTTTATATAATGTTAGCGATAAGACTTCCCTTCATAATTTTCATTCCTTCGTATCTTTTCTTCATTATTTTGTCTCTGTGTGAGTTACAATATGGAGTTAATGTTTATTAAGTCTACGTGAATTAAACACAGCTAGTACCTTTACTACCTGATACCTGCCCAGTTAACCACAATCGAAACTCCACAGTCGCGGGTCGTTACCTGTGCTGAACACATACAGAGAAACTTTAAATTTTTATAAAATAAGGAAGTTTCGGCAGTCGTTGCTCTACAGTTCGGGATCAAATCATCATCTTCCTTGCCTTATCCCATACACTGTTGGGGTCGACACTTGATACAACCCGATGTGGCTGATCACTTGATTTTTATACGAAGCGACTGCCATCTGACCTTCGCAACCCCTTTAACGAGGAAAATCTGTCAGACTATTTTAGGCCTCCGACTGACCTGTAACGATTGCCAAAGATGATAAATTGGCAACCGGGACCGACGGCTTAACGTGCTCTTCGAGGCACGGAGGGAACTCGGGCGGTCACCCATCCAATAACTGGCTGATATGCGCAATAACAACTGTGCCACGAGCTCCTCTATAGTTCTAGATAAAATCTGACCATCAGTTTGGAGCACAGGTAATTAAGTAATTTTTACGCCCACGTTTAGTGACTAATCCTAAATCTATGATGCGTTTTACCATATAAGTAAAGAATCAGGATATTAAGACACATTAGTTGCAGTATCCGACGCTGGTGACTTCATTGATGACATCATTGAAATCTTCACATTCTTCAATAGAGGAGACGCGATGGCTTAGTTCACTGTTCTGCTACACAAGTGTTACAAGTTCTGGTTCTAAATCCTAATATACATTTTTTAAAGGTATGTGAACTTAGCACCCGACTTGAAAAAAACCAATTTTTTTTGCTATCTGGAAGGCTTTTGTATGTAGTGAAAATTATTTCGTTTGTAGTTGAAAAAAAAAAAGTTATACCTCATGAAAAAATGGTCAGCACCCGACATTCACCTGAAAGCTATGCGTTCAAACGGACCTAATAGTTTTGAATGAACAAGGCGACTTCAAATTATAACATTGGATTTTTGGTTTAAATTACGGATGGTCCCACTCGCCTGATGATGTAAAATAAATACAAACTATTCAGGCACCTTGGAACGCGGTCCCAATTAGCTAGCGGTCCCAGTCACTTGAATCCTCAATATTTGTTGAAGATGACGAAATTTATTACTTATCGAGATCTTAAACTACAACTCAAGAATATCTCTATTCGAAGTACTTTCAAAACGTCAGAAGACATTATTATACAGGATTATACATGGTACTACCAGGTGTCTCTAATTTATTTATATCTGTAATTTATTTACCACAAGTTATCACCATTGCAATATTGCAATAGTTCTCAACAATCATTCATTTATCCAAACATTAGCCTACCAGATACAAGACAAGTTGGCCCACGCAGCACATATTCACTTTACCAAAAATTCTTATTGCTATCATAGTTTCACTGTGTGACAGTGACAGGCTTATACACGTCATATACATATGTCGATAAGAGGTAAAATCATGGCAATAGGGTCATTTTAATAACCCTTGCATAGAAGCGTTTCCACGCTCGCTACATAGATGGCACTGCTTGCTAACAAATGCGAAGTTTGAGTACGTAATATAAGAGAACCTAAATCGCGCAATAGGAGTTTTCAAGCGCATTGCAGTATACAAGTGTCCAACTAGATCAGTTGGCGCTGCGGTTCCCCAAACATGACACCAGCCTGGCTTGAAGATCTTTTAAGTTATCCATTCGCGTGTACGCACGTATTGACTAGTTCGTGAGTGTGTGTTCGTTATCTAAATTGGGTACAAACACATTAGTAAGCACTCGATAAGTAAACTTTAAACCGTGATTCACGGCCCTACGCCCTACATTAGCCCTTTGTTGTTCAACTAGGAATAGTAAATAGTACACGTCACGTAACTGACCTCTGACCACTACTATTAGTCTTCATTCTTATAGAGTGAGAACAGTCACTGGTAACTCGATCAGAATACTGAGATGAATAAAAAAAACTAAATATAAAATATGGGAGATATAAAAATATGGGAAAGTAAACAGTGGTATTGAAATCATAACAATATATGGAACTTTAGTTCAATTCATTACAAATGTACAAAAGTATATTTAGGTACATGTTATATGGATGATCTGAAACCCAAGTTCTCTGTACTCCATCTTTATCCTTAGGCATATGAGTGAGATGGCCAAATTATAACAAACATTTCTCAATCGTTGTAAGCTCATATAGTAGACAGAAATATTATTAAAATTAAACTAAATAACTTTTTTTAATTGTTAGACGAACTGTGGGCTAGACGCGCAGACGTGGCAGGCCGAGAAAAATATGACTGGACGAACCCGCCGCTTACCTCAAAAACTGGTCGGAGATAGCCCGGGATCGGAAGGGTTGGAAAGAGGGAAGGGAGGCCTTTGCCCAGCAGTGGGACACATCGGGCTCTAAATAAATAAATTATAAAATAAATTGTTAGAAAAAAAAACATTTCTTTGCAGCAATTATGTGAAGCCGGGTAGAGCTCTACGCACTAGTAATTATATAAAAAGGCATATTTCATCAAATATGTCCATTGTATCATCCGCACGTGTTCACATGACGCCTTGCGTCTTATGTCATGATAGGATCCAAGACCATTGTCTTCCAATGAACATAATGTATATAACATAGCATATCTGACAGTATTTCATAATAATTGTCTGTAATATTATGTAAGGATTCAGACGACTTGGCCTGCTAAATTGAGTCTTTACTGACTTAAATCGAAGGACAGCCTAATCCGCTGGTCCTCGAGACATGAAATTCGGAGAGAGTATGTTTTGTAGCATGTTAGTATACACTAAGAAAGGATTTGTCGAAATTCCACCCCTAAAGGAGTTAAACAGGGGTTGAAAGTATATATGTGAAATCATATAGCCACGCGAATCCAAAATGGGGTTCGAAGATGGAAACCACGACATTCTTCGTCACCCACAAATCTTGTTCTGCCAATTATTGAACTTGGTATTTGCTGTTTTTTTTTATTATGAACTTAGAAACAAAGTTATTTGATAGGAAAAATCGGTAACCCTAGGCTTGTCGTCGTAAATATAAAACGCTTTGTTACTTTGTTATTGTTAATTACAATAGAGTCAGCACCAAAATGGGCGAATTATTCACACTACAAAACAAATTTGCATAACACTAACACACACTTAGTATTCAAAGTGATAATGCTAGCTTAGAATGGCTTAGGGTGGGGTGCGTTTGAGAGTGAGTGAATTAAAATATTTCCGGACATTATCATACTGCGCCAACCGTGTTTCGAATTAAACCAGGCTTATACTTTGGGTAGGCAGCGGACAACTAATTAAATTATGATAATTTTATACGCAAATGCTCTTCACATTAATAACGTAGAAGTCATACATATGCTAACGCGTGTATTCCCCGAAGGGGTAGGCAGAGGTAATCACAACACCCACTTTTCACCGGAGATGATTATGTGCCAACGCGACAGAGGGTGAGTCCATCGCCGTCTCAGACACTATACATAGGTCTTTGAATTACTTCTCAGAAATATGCAATTGGTACAGGCCCCGCTGGGATTCGAACTTGCGTAGCAGGCGACTGCTCAAACCTCAAGGCCACCACGTAGAAGTCATATATGCAAAAATAGCTTGACTCTATTAATCAAACCTATGTTATCAGTTCGTGGTAAGAAGTGGTAAATGGGAGCCATCTATGATTGTTTAAACAGCGCGTATCAAGAACTTCATATCTTTCACTTTTAATTTTCCGGTAACAAAATGAAACGTCAGAGCTAGACGCTCTGCTTACACCGATGATGGGGACATGGCTAGCTTCTACGCACCGCTTGCAATCACGACCCATCCTTACGCCTAACACTGTGTCACCTTACTCGTTTTCATATAGATATGGATGGAATGAGGCAGCGTTGATGGTTCGGCCGTCTGCCCAATTAGTTTAGGTGTTTAGGCACAAATTTGTCAATTTTGCTGTAACATCGAATAGTTTTAAGCGCAAAGACGGAAATACTAATAGCTTTGACAAAACACGTATCAAACATACATATATACATGCATATGCTCACGCATGTATTCCCCGAAGGGGTAGGCAGAGGTGTTGTAATCACAATACCTACCCACTTTTCACCGAACATGATTAAGTGCCAACCTGACAGATGGTGAGTCCATCGCCGTCTCAGACACTTTACATACGTCATTGAATTACTTCTCAGAAATCTGCAGGTTTCCTCACGATGTTTTCCTTCACCGTAAAGCACGTGGTGTGAAATCACTGTACATAAGTTTTTTAGAAAAACTCATTGGTACAGGCCCCGCTGGGATTTGAACTTGCGTATCATCGTCGAACACGTATCAAAATCAATCATAAAAATTAGTTATTTCTAAAAAGAGAAAGAGCACTATTGTACCGAAATTGAGGCGTTACACTCTAGCCTTATACCTTTAAACGAGCCATATATATAAAATCTCAATCTCGGAAACGGCTCTAACGATTTTCATGAAGCTTTGTGAGTAGGGGGTCTCAGGGGCGAAAAATAGATCTAGCTAGGTTTCATTTTTTGAAAACATCGTTTTGACCATGATTTTAAGCACTGAAAAACTGATACAATTTCAGTACAATACGACAGTAAATTTCGCAGACATCTGTCAAGTTATGGTAGTGAGGCTTCCAGCTTCCAGCAGTTCGAAACTGACGTTCACCGGTGCAATTATATTTTCTTTTTTTTTTTCATTATACATATATGAGAATACGTCATTGAAAAGAAACCGGGCAGAGCTCGTCAACGCAGGTCAACCAGGTTTTAAGATTTATTTGAAAAAAAAAGTGGCAATCTTCGCTTGCAATTTCTTTCCCATTATCGAAATAGCTACTCTTGCAAATATCGTCATTATTTCGTGCCTCAGTGAAATCAGATTTTTACTTATATAACGATATATCTATATTTAATAACATAATGTCGCCAATAAAGGATCGTTAAAATCATTACATTGTTGCAAATCATCCATCAATATTGGATTCTGATGGCGATAGACATTTCCAACGAGTTGCAAATTGTCCAAATTACTATGTTTAAGTTGCTGCAAATGCCAGCAGGCGTAGAATTTGCTGTTTGAATGCCAGGGCTATAGAGTATTATTTTTATGTTTTCTGTGGCCGCTGAATGACAGCCAGAGTACAAGCCGGTCTGTTCGTGTTTATTTTTTGGCAGAAAACTGTGTCCTTCTTACTTACAAAGACTTTTTATCTAAAAATAAAATTCTAACCAAAAAAAAACTGATCACGAAAGATTTTTTTTCTTCATTTCTTTAACTGACTTCACAAACGGAAAGTTCTGAGTTCGTACCGCATGTTATGTATACATAACAATACCTATACCTATTTCTATATAACATGATATGAAGATAATTAAAGTACAATGCATAATTTTGAAAACCGCATCCTATAATAGTTTTTTTAGCTCCCCAAATAAGCTTAGGTCTATATTAAAACTTAAAAATAAACACCGAGAACTCTCAGACAGACAGACAGATTGTGCCAATTCTCGGAAATGCAACTGTGGCGACAATAACAGAACAAACATTTTATTTTTATTCTAGAAAATTTGCAATCATCTCAATCTGCGCATGTGTGGTGCAAATGTCAAATTGACATTCATGCAATTACATTATAATTTATTAAGATTTTTAATTACACTATAATTTATGATTGCGATCATTTGTTATTATTTCACAAGCTAAGCCCCGCGGTTTTACCCGCGTATAATTAAACTACCAGTGGTCTTTTCACTTTTCGGGTTAAATAGATGTGATACTGGCTTTCAAGCTACGCATTTAGTTAGAAGTAGATGTACTAGATTTTTAGTTATGTTAATTTTTATCGACATTTGTGCATTGGAATATTGTCCATGAGCTTACGATTCTTAAATTATTTATTTTGTATTCTTTAAAAATTCTGTATAATATTTTGAATAGAGTAATTACTGAGTTTCTTGCCAGGTTCTTCTCAGTAAAAGCAACCTTCCGAACCTGGCGGTAGCATGTATAATCCTGTATAATTATGCCATTCTGACGATTTGAAAGTACTTTGTAAAAAGTCTAATCGAATAAAGATACTTTTGACTTTGACTTTGACTTTGACTTTCTATTAGTAACATATTTTCAAAATCAATTATAAATCCAGAGATTACCTAATTACAATACAACCGCATGTCTTGGGAAATATCAATGAGTGACAGCTCTATAACTATAGACAATGATACCATAGAGTCACCAACCACATTTTGCGTCAAAGACTGACCACCGGATCTTCTCTCACTATTATGAATCACAGAACGGGTTAGATGATTCAATTAAACACGTATTCTTGAATAACTATTTCTTTCAATATCTATAGAAGATATAAAGATACTGTATGAAGGAGAAATAATTACTTTACACAGCTTTTGCGCAATATATTGTAATAATCAGGGGACCTACTAGCATATATTGCCGTGACGTCTTACTCACGTTAGCTTGACGTATAGTCTAGTATCACAAAATGAAACGTCAAAGCTAAGAAGTTCTTAATACGCTCTGCTTAAACTGGTAGTCCTCAGAACTTAGTTATATTTATTGTCGTTTTGGCAACGAAAGTGCTTGCAATAATCTGATAGCCTGAATTGGAGATTGGAGACCCTGGTATATCATACCTGGCAATAGGTAAATATTACATATGTCTTTGAATTACTTCGAATCCCAGCGAGTTTTCTAAAACTATAACTAACTTTACGGTGAAGGAAAACAAAGTGAGGAAACCCGTTTATGGGCTGGACCTTTCACTGGCTGATAGCTGATGTTTTAAGGACTAACATAGGATACTTATATTTAGAAAACATATTACCCTAATATGTTCCCGCGGGTGAAATCGCAGGGGACAGCTAGTGTGTAAGTATAATTAACAACACAATTCACTCAAGAAAACCAGAACACTTCAAGAGTTGTAACAGACACAAATTGCCAACACCAAGTCGATCGATATATGCATCAGTTATCCTACCAGATGGCTATGAATGACCCATATGGGAGATAGCTACCGAGCTTTGACCAGTAACACAGTTGTTATAATTATGGTGCTAAAATATACGTTGATTGACAAGTGGGCAATTTTCCGCTCAGAGAATCGACGGCGAAAAATCCTTAAAATCAATACGATTAAGAAATACATTTCTCCAAAAAATTCAGTCTGGAGGAGGCCATCATAGTTTCACTGTGTCACAGTGACAGACTTACACACGTCATACATCTGTCCCATAAGAGTTAACCATCATGGCACAATCCCGAGAGACACCGATTTGGGTCAAGTTATGTATAGTATTATTAACTATATGTTTAATAATCTTAAGTTAGATAAAGCACAGGCGATCGTCTTGAAAAGTGCTCTATGTGCGAGTTTTTTTTTAATCCCCGTCTCAAGTCATCGCGTCGACGTAAACGCAGATTTGTATGGGCCTACAATAGTGTCATCTTTAGGTCGACAGACGGCGCTGTTTCGGTCCTGTACAAATCTGCGTTTACGTCGACGCGATGACTTGTGACGGCGGCAGTGAAAAATTCGCAATAGGCACTCTGTAAAATAAAGTCCATCGTGAACTGCTCTAAAATCTACATCATCGTCTAACGTGGCTTGCTAACATTTCAGCCTAAAGTCTACAACAGACGGCGCTAATGTATCTAAACTAATATTGTAAAGAGGAAAGATTTGTATTTAAGTATGTTTGTAACGAATTGGCTCAAAAAGTACTGGATCGATTTGAAAATTTATTTCAGCAATGGATAGCTATATTATCAGCGAGAAATATAGGCTATATTTTATCCTCGTACTCCCATGGGAACGGGAACTACGCGGGTGAAACCGCGTGAAGTCCGCTAATTCCTATACTAATAAACCGTAATATATACGATACAATAATATGTAGAAGAGCCGTGGTGGCCTTGAGGTTTGAGCAGTCGCCTGCTACGCAAGTGACACAAGTTCGAATCCCAGCGGGGCCTGTACCAATGAGTTTTTCCTAAAAAAATAACTTATGTACAGTGATTTCACACCACGTGTTTTACGGTGAAGGAAAACATCGTGAGGAAACCTGCATATTTCTGAGAAGTAATTCAAAGACGTATGTATAGTGCCTGAGACGGCGATAGACTCACCATCTGTCACGTTGGCACTTAATCAAATTCGGTGAAAAGTGGGTGTTATGATAACAACACCTATGCCTACCCCTTCGGGGAATACAGGCGTGAGCATATGTATGTATGTATATATATTACGATATAAATATGATTACCACATTCATGCTAATCAATAAATATGTAAGGTATTCTTTAGTCACGTAGGATGTACATGGTCACGTCGTGATCCTATTTACGGTGAGTAGATATAATAGCTCCTTTCTTTACCATGCATATCTATACCTCCCCATTTACCAATGCTCTTTATACCAAATTATGAATAAAATAAGGGGGCAAAGCGTGTCAGTTCGTAATCTACGAAACTACTGAATTCTAAAGTTCTAGATCACAATTATAGACGACGCTGGACATATCTCTACAAATAAAAAAAGAAGTGTCTGTCCTGTAATTCCGAATTAACATCTTTCCCATTAATGCATATAAAAGTATATACGGTACAAAAATGCAATTTTTTTTTATTTTTTCTTTTTCTTCATGCCTGTATACATATCCTCATGTTAACCATAAATAGACCTACTTTTTTAATGGGAGACCAGAAAGTTTATGTATATAATTGTTATGGACCACACTCTTGTAAAAATTTTTTCGTGGGCCGGATCTTGCCCACGTGCCGTATATATATAAACCAATGGGATTGCGATGAATTTCATCAAACATTTAAACAAAGATTTCTTATCAATTTTGTGCAATCACACCACGTGTTTTACAGTGAAGGAAAACATCGTGAGAAAACCTGCATATGTCTGAGAAGTAATTCAAAATATGGTCCCTGAGACGGCGATCTTCATTTGTCCTCACACGTTGGCACTAAATCATAAAATTGGGTATTGTTGTTACAACACCTCTGCCTACATCTTCGGAGAATACAACCGTGAGCATATGTATGTATGTTATCAATCTTTAACAATATTTACCATTGTAAATCCATATTTATAATTTCTTGGAATCGAAATCAAAGACAAACAAACTATAACTATTTAAATAAAACAGTTTACGTACGTGCCGGCTACTGTGTGGTGATCATTATTTAAATAGTAATTGCAAATGTGGCCACATTATTGGTAGTCAATATGCGTGTACGCTTCCTGTCCTCGCGCGCCCAATCGATCGGAACCGATGCTTCTATTGCGTCAAGAGTTCGAATCAAATGTATTCATTGTACGTATTTTATTCGTTACCAAACATGTGCTTCGTATAAACTTAAAGGATATCTATCTATGCATGATTCAGCTTAGTATATGTCGTGGACATATCGTAGGTGTGTTCACTTCTTGAAATGCTTGTATTTCTATGATCACGTCTCACGAAATAAGCTTCATTACATCATCGCTTGACTTTGCAGTTTAGCATGACTCAAAGCTGTGATGGCAAGCGACACAAGTTCGAATCCCAGTGGCGCCTGTACTTACCAATGATTTTTTATAAAAACCTTATGTACAGTAATTTCACACCACGTGCTTTACAGTGAAGGAAAACATCGTGAGGAAACCTGCATATTTTTGAGAAGTAATTCAATGACGTATGTAAAGTGTCTGAGACGTCGATGGACTCACCATCTGTCACGTTGGCACTTAATCATCTTCGGTGAAACGTGGGTGTTGTGATTACAATACCTCTGCCTACCCATACGAGCATATGTATGTATATATGTATGTAAATGGTCAAAGTTTTTTCTATCCATGTTTGACTGCATGTAATGTTTCCGCATTTCATGAAGTGTAATCTACGATATGGCCGCGAAATATATGCGACTAACATTGTCTAATGTTGAACGTGAATCGGAGACTCGTGGGTAAGTTTCAAATCTAGATTGAAAACATATGCTCTGTCGAGACGGAAGGACTAAATGCCGTGACCTAATTCGCTATAATGCTTTTATATACAAGGAACAGTACTAAAAACGAATCACAAGTAGAAAACTTTGCCCAAACCGGTGTCTCTCGAGATCGCGCCAAGAAGGCTGGCAGCAATGCCACGTTGAATGGCAATGTTGATTCTCTGAGCGAAGAAAGTTCCAGCCCGCTTGTCACGAGAGGCTTCTAGACGACGTGCAACCTCTTTGAAATGTTGATGAGCATCTGGACCCCAAGGCCCCAGAGTTTCAACCGCAAACCCAGAAAATATGTATCCTTGACCAATGCAAGCATAATTATGACATATATACCGGATACACAATCAAAATCCTGTTTTCCTTAGATTATAAGCCTAAATTAAAAAAAATATATATTCATGACATACATGTTTAAATTCTAACATCGAATGCGTCGATTTTCTCCTTCTCTTGTCTTTGCGGTATTTGCATGAGGTAGGATCACGAGTAGCTCAGTTGGAAGAGCATAGTTTGCAGAGGTTGTGGGTTGGAATCCCGCCTCGTGTTAGTATTTTTCTTTACCCCTTTGTAAGAATTAAGCCAAAATTACTAAGTATCCAAATCCTCAAAATTTCCCCCCGTATTATAAAAATCATTGATAATCTTTATAGCTATTTTTCTACCATATTATTGAAATGATAAGATGATTGACCACATTATACGACATGACAGTTTCTTCAAAAACATATTAGCAGGAAAAATAGAAGTAAAGAGAGGAAGGCCCAGGATAACATACATGAGACAAGTTAAGGAAAAGGTGTCATGACGTATAGGGAGGTCATGGAGATGGCACAGGATAGAGACGAATAGAAGAAATTGCATAGGTCACAAGAGTAGACTCTTAAAGTCATGATGATTATGAAGGAAAAAAAATATTGCTTGGGATTCGAACCGACGATACTCTGCAGAGTACAGTTGCTATGCTATCATTTGAGCTACTCGTGCGCTTGCTACCCTCATGTATATATTTTTCTTCCTCTCTACCAAATATTATTTATACAACCACGACCTCGTTACAATTTCATTACAAATTAGATAGATTTATGAGTTCCAAATTGACCCAGTCACCAATGTTGCAAGATTCGCGTGGCGTGATACGTGAACCAAATCTAGTACATTTTCGCCACTGGCAACCTTAATTATTTCGTTGAAGTTCTTGCAACAAAAACGATTATAATGCGTGTTGACTTTTTCAATAACTTTTTATCGACTTGAGTGAATGCAGTCAACCGTACAGTTTTCTAATCAGCATTTCAAATTAATGGTCAGGGTACCCTTAATGAGTGCTGTGGTGATTAGTAATGACAGTTATTGTAAACTGTATATAGAATCGTCAGAGATTTACGTTTTGGCAGGGCTGCTAAGTTACGACGAATAATATCTCCTGAATGACGAAAGAAATTTATAGAGCGAACCGAGAAGTGTCGGTAGAGGGTGTCCAAGGCAGAACTACTATGACCAAATTAATAGTATTTTTCAGAAAGGTCAAATTTGAAGCACTCGTAACCGAAGAAATGTATGAAGGACATGAATGTGGATGAAGCGAAAGAACAATGTAAGGATCGTAGCACGTGGCAAACTCTGCCTACCCCCATGGGATACAGCCGTGAGCATATGATACAAGCGGCACAATGCATACACTCACACATAGGCTCTCAGCTACGGGTTCACGCACGCGACGACAGAGTACAGCCTATGGGGCTTGAGTACGCGGGGGGACATTACTTTGAATATGTGCGAGTGCACTTGTATCGAGCTGCGTTTAGCTTGGTCTTTGGAATATTAAATAATTTGGACCTGATGGTATATTTTCTCATATGTTTAGTATTGAGAGCTTGCAATGAAAGTAATATCTAAGTAAGCATCTGCATATTTCTAGGAATTCACATACGTATTATGTAGTGTCTGAGACAGCTATGGACTCTCCATCCTATGACGTTTCTCTGCCTATCCTTTTCTGATAAATTACCGTTCCTAGTTCTTACGAAGATATTTTTTGTTGCCGACTATATAACAGATGTACACACGTCATATATCGGTTGGCTTATAATTTAATTCAATCATGGCAATAATAATTAATTTTAAGACCCCTGGCAACCCTATTAATGCGTAGATAACGTATTTCATTCTAAGAGTTACGATAACAAATGAGAGTTTTAAAAATGGCCCAATTCCTTTAGATTTTTATAGGTTACTCGACGTTTTTATTGCTTTTAAATAACTTGATATCATAAAAAATACTTGTCTTATAAATATGACGTTTTCGTAAGTAAATACAAAATTCATTGTTTATTTTTTAAAAGATCATTGTTGAGTTTCTTGCCAGGTTCTTCTTAACAAAAGCAACCTTCCGAACTCGGTGGTAACATTTATAATCATGTATAATGTATTATTTGTGTCCTTCTGACGATTTGAAAGTACTTCATCAAATAAAAATATACTGAATTTTGAAAAAAAAATAAGTACCTATATACATATTTCATCAGACTTACAACATAACTATGTAAATTCACAATACTGGATTAGCGAGTAATTAAGTAAATAGCTTAAGCAAGCAATTAGCTAACTTAATTCCCAACTTGTTGAGTAAGTAAGTATATTGATTCGTACTTTTAATCACCTATGTACAATTACACTATTTGTTTCAATCGATCGAAATAAATATGCTCACGCCGTCTCAGAAGGGTACCAAAGGGGTGTTGCAACAACAACACCCACATTTTACCCGATTACAGAGGATGAGTCCATCGACGTCTCAGACATGAATTACTTTTCAGACATATGCTGGTTTCCTAACGATGTTTTCGTTTTTAGTCGCCGAATTCATTATAATAACCGTAATTTAATTATCTTATTTAGGTTTCAGAGTCAAAGTTTAAGTATTAAAATGATAAATAGTTTGATATGGAAGCAGCACGCTAAACTTAAACATATCTTAAATGAGCTGTTTGATATATAGATCATAATTTTGACTTCAAGACGGTGATACTACGCGAGTGAAACCGCGGGGCATAGATGGTTCGTAAACGGTATCTAATTACTGGATTTACATCCTGTTTCCACCATATTTCATGCACATAAATATATAATCTTGTTCAAAAAACATTCGAACGGCTCGTATTTCTTTTAGTTCTGCATTGTAAAAAAAATTACAATCCATGACAGCAGTGACCTTGACGTAAGCTTGTTCAATCGTCAGACGAAAACACGAGAGTTACGGTCTTACGGTCTTACTGTACCGTAGTAATTATTTATTCCGTGGCAACATTCACAAATTGACGTTATCATTCATCTAAACTCGACTTCTCAATAGGAACTACCTATATCGTAAATCATTCGTATTAATCGATCGATTGTGGAAGAGGTCACGTTACCAAAGACAATAGACTTTATTGTATCAACAATGTAATGTACGATTACATTTCGGAAGTGACGTCACAATCCGCGCCCTTTATTCAGCTCTTACCGTCTTGAAAGCTAATCTTCGATTGGATTTGAATAGGTTATGTTACGATTGCCTTGGTAATAGCATAAGAAATATACTTCACACAAATTTATTCTGTTTTAATAATAATACATGCATACATTTTGTATATTTAGCAAACATTATAGGTAACGAGTTTGGTAAATCATGAAAGAGCAGTTAATAGCAATTGCTTAGAAAAAACATCTGTCAGGCTTAAGATTGACGTGTGATACCATAGATACACAATATATAGGTAGTTATATCCTACAGTATTCTTTGTAGTTTGCCATAAGAAATGCATAAGTACTCATTTTGATTTACGTTTTCCACGTGACATAAAAGAGCCGTTAAATAACATTTGATTCTATAATTCGAATGGATTTATACGTGGTGCATCACTAATTGGACGTCATGGTGAAGTGACCTCCTTAGTGACATCACAGATTAAATAATACTCTATCTATTGTTTGTAGAGAACTCTACGTATAGATAGAAAATTATTTTGCATTGCCCGATACAGCAAAATGAACATCGATACTCAATACTGATGAATAAAATTTAAGTGTTTATTTGTAATTTCAAAATAACAGCTTTTCACTAAATGCGTATAAAAGTATAAACGGTCCTGATATGAATATTCTTTGTTTATTATTTTATATGAAGTAATTTAAACTACGTTTAAATGTAAAAAAATATGTTTTATTTAAATTCACCTATGAAATTAAGTCTGCGCGGGTGAAACAGCAGGGCACAGATAGTAGTGAATAAACTCATTGATAATTAGATGATTTCATTTGCGGATGTTAATTATCACCATAATTAGGTTTTAATTTTCCATCATTAAGCTAAATTAATTTGAGTTAACGATTTGTTGTCTTATTTTGTTAACTATCTTCTCGGATTCAATAAATAAATTGACACTTTCTTCAGTTTAAAAGTGTTTGCGATCTATGAAATAAGAAGTTTTAAGAATTTGTAGAGTCCAAATAAATAAATATTATTTTCAATCCAAAGCAGTGACATGCGACCATGATTTTTTAATTTTATTGACATTGACAGCTGTCACTTGTCAACGACAACAAGTCATACCAAAAATGTTTCCGTGCACAGATACATTCTTGGGGACAGCGAGGATTCCAATGGGTTCCTCCACATATTTTTAACAATTTACAAGATATTTTTCTCAACAATTGACATTGGCGGAATAGTTTTACTTAAGCTCATCGCCATTAAATAAAGAAAGGAAAGGAAAGGTACATTCTTAATTATGTAACCATTATTCATATTGTTTGAACGCACTTTGCGGTCGCGATAGAGGTGTTTGTCACTCATGATTTTATAGAAATTTGATCCCATTAATTAGAGTGATGAATCACAATGTTTATGTTGTGTTAACAGACCATAGGTATTATCTTGAACATGACTACTGTAGGAAGTTGACTAATGACATGTCATAAAGTTGGTAAATCATGTTATAATTACTAGTAACTAGTTTGAATACTCATTTATTTACTCCTAGCTGAGAATCTATATATATATATATATATATATATATAACTCAAAGGTGTCTGACTGACTGACATAGTGATCTATCAACGCACAGCCCAAACCACTGGACGGATCGGGCTGAAATTTGGCATGCAGGTAGATGTTATGACGTAGGCATCCGCTAAGAAAGGATTTTGATTAATTCTACCCCCAAGGGGATAAAATAGGAGATGAAAGTTAGTATGAAATTTTAAACCAATCGGGCTGAGACTTTGCATGTACAAAGCTACTATGACGTAGGCATTCGGAGTAACTTTGGCTACTTATATTTAAAAAAAAATAGTCAAAGTAGTCAGTATAATCAAATTTATTATGGGCGGGTGAAACCGCAGGGCACAGCTAGTACTGTCTGTACGTCTAATAGGAAGCCACCGGAGGAATTTTTCGTCAAGCAGTTGATTGTTAGCTAAAAACCAACATCAATTATGATGTTGGTCATGTTAAATAATAGGAATCTATAAGCGAGTTCTTGGTAGTGGTAATACTAGTAATGTACTGTAGCAGGCGACCCCACTTGGACCTCCTACTATGCCAGGACTGACTCATTAAACGTAAAATAAAAAAAAACCTTTTTAATAATTAAACCCGTTCTTAATTTCTTGTATCTCAGGTCAGACTTTGACACTCACTCACATATTATTTTCTTTCTAATTATCTTAAAAACTAAATTTGAAGAAAGGAGTTTATGGTTGATTGTAAGGCTGAGGCCTTATGTATACATCTATATCTATACAGATAAATAAAATTAAAGTGTCTGTTTGTAATTTAAAAATAACAGCTTTTCACTAAACGCAAAGTATATACGGTATTGACTGAAAAAAACATTTTCAATATTTTTCTCTGCTGTCTGTCTGTCTGTTTGTAATCTCTGAAACGGCTGGACAAAATTTTAACGGGACTTTCACTGGCAGATTGTTAATGTTACAAGGAGTAACTTGATTTAAAAAAACATTTAGGGCTCCGCGGGAATTGAAATAAAATCTACGCCGGTGAAACCACAGCTAGTAGTATCTAAGACTTCATCTTGTTTTAGGATATCTAATATACTGTATACATTATCCTCTTAAACACACCACACATCCTTAGATTAAAGCCAAACATCTATTTCTGTCGCTTCTCCAATCTCTAGAGTGCTAGTTTTCACATTACATCAATCAACAATAATTATACTCGATTAAAATACAATGCGTTTTTAAAGATCGCTCGTCAGTCATTGCAAAAAATAACAAACAAGTAGCGACGATAAACAATAATAATTAATATTCACAACACTAGTCATGTTGCACACATACATAGTTTAGTCACGAGTAACCATAATGTAGCGCATTAATATTCGATTATTAATAGTGGCCGTAAACAATTATATGAAGCCATAGACTAAGTGCGTATTTAAAAACTTCCTCCCTTCCTCTTTGAGAATTGACAGTCTATGGTAGTTTTTCGCGGTAACTCGAGATTTTTTTTAAAAACAGATGATGCAAACACTCTGTTGTTGATGGAACGAATGCATTTATGTAAACACACATGCATTCCTCAGTAATTTCCTCATTACAATGCGTGCATGTATTTATTTCTTGCCTTGTAAGAACATTGTGTAGTAAAGGCCAACTCAGCATTAATATTCCTTGAACAAGCATCAAAGCTACATATAAGGTTTAAAACTTACCTCATCCTCTTCGTCGTCGTTGTAATAAGGGTCCATGAGCTGATTCTTCCAGTAAATGACATCAGCTGGGATCGCGTATGCATCGTGATCCCTTAAATTCGCGTACAAGGGACTCTCCCTACCAACGCCTTCGGAACTAGCGCTAATCGAGCAGGACTCGACCTCTACACTTCCGCCACAAGAGCACCCTTCATCTGTATAACTACACCCAAACTCAATCTCCTCGTAAATGTTCTCGTCGGTTTGTATCGCGTCGCGGACCGGCTCGTAGCCGTCATCGGTCGGCTTGTCCGGCGTCATGGCGGCGACTGTCTCGGCCGGGCACCTGTCCTCTCCCACCTCGTGCAACGCGTACACTGTGTAATCGGGCGGCGTGAACTCAGGCGCCGTATCGAACGACAATCGCGATATCGTTGCGTGGTGCTGCGACAGTACTTCCCGCAGGATCTTATCAGAATGCAAAAATCCCGACGAATGAGACCAAATGGCGTCGTACAGCCGCGAAGACACCGGCTCGGTGGAACATTCCTTGTAACTCCAGCAGGTGCTCGCAGAATCACTGTCTGATTGTGTCTCTATATCATTCCGCAGCTCAATATTGTCGTAAATAGATGACGAGGTTGATGAAGTCTTGAGCCGAACCCGGGGTGGTGGTACCGGCGTCCCTTCACCTTTATCGAATATCACGTTCACGTCACTCACTTTCGGCGTGGAGGTTTTGAACGACACATCGGACAAGGTCGAGTCACAGTCACTGCACTCCTCCCCACCGTTGGTGATCGGTTTCACCTCCGTCATTTCTTCTAAGCACTCGTCGAAAATATTCAGGATACTTAGGGACACTTGTTGGTGTTCTTGCGGGACGAGATTTCGGTGATACTCGTCTAGTTTGAAGATCTCCTTGCCGAGATTCGATAGGATATCGTCGAAAGCGCTGTCTGCTGCACTGGAGGTGTCAGACTCCGGCGTGGGAGAGCGCACCGTGACCAGGGGGTCGTACTCCTCGACGGAGGCGCGCAAGGCAGCCAGCCACGCGATCACGGGCTCCGCGCACTCGTGCAGTGTCGACACTCCCGCCGGCATCCAACTCGGCACACTACTGACCTCGCAGGCCATACTCAAAACACGATAACCGGTGTATGATTCAACATTCAATGGCAATTCCGCGAAGGGACAAGCTTTGACGTCTCCATTACGCGACTACACTAACACAGTTCGAACGGTGCGCCTGCGCCGCGGACGATATCAGCTGACATTTGCACTCCGCCGCGATTGTTTATCTCGACGTTTCTTCCTAATTATATACGGCGGGGTCATCAGTGAGTTTGACAGATAACTTTAAATATATTCGCTGCATAATTCACATACCTACATCAAATTTTTATTTCAGCATAATAAGGACAACGGAAACGTAAATTATTTATACTTAATTAAAAATGGAATGTGGCTGAAGTGCCGATAACAAAACAACAACAAAGCTTGGAATTCCCGCGCGGCGCACGATGTCACGATCTGTCAGTTGGATTCGCGCGCTTTTTCCCGTATTTTTTTAAGTTGAGCGGAAGCGTCCGCGCGCGGGCCGTCCTCCACGATAGTGGTGCGCTCGAGTCAATTAAATCGATGCGCTCATACCGACCGGAGTCTGTGTGACCGATATTCTACGTTATTTCTGTGGCGCGGCTGCGCGCGCATGGCGCAACCACACTAAAAGCAAATGCAATGTGCATTAGATAAATGAAACAGATCAACAGATACACACAATAATGGCAGTGTAAAAAGATTATTTTTAAATAACTTACTCCTTATTTCATCACTCTCGTCGTTGGCTATCATTTCTTATTTAAAACGAAATAAGTATGAAATAGGCAAGTAACTTACATGTTACATTTTAAGGTAAATTAAATATACTAAGAATAATAAGAATACTAGACGTAATCAGCCTGTTCGTTAATAATACGAGCTTAATTATATTATTGACCGATGCGAAACAATTTGAGATAAGCAGCAGGCATTGGGATTTTAAAGTCCACTTTACTAATTAATACCACAATTATTTTGGTACAATAATACTTATGCACTACGAGATCGAATCAGAAATGAGGAGATCGGTAGACGTACTAAGGTAACCGACATAGCCAATCGGGTTACCAGGCTTAAGTGGCAATAGGCAGGCCACATTGCTCGAAGGACTGATGGCCGCTGGGGCAGTAGAGTTCTCGAGTGGAGACCACGTACCGGCAAGCGCAGCGTAGGGCGCCCCCCCGCGAGATGGACGATCTGGTCAAGGCCGCGGGGACCCGCTGGATGCAGGCCGCTTCCAACCGGGTGAGGTGGAAATCATTGGGAGAGGCCTATGTTCAGCAGTGGACGTCCTATGGCTGATATGATGATTATGATGAATACATATGTTGGCTTGTTTGACACAGTCATACACGCAACACATAATTACACAACTTTTAACAGCAACGAGCGCCATTTTAACAAGACATGTAAATATTCTTCATCTTCATCGTTTTCCTCACAGCTGAGGGTCATGACCACCATAAGTAGCTCTTATCTGTAAGAGCTCTCCAGGCTGCTCTGTTCTGAGCCTGATGAAGTGCGGACTGTGTGCCACTATTAATTGCCTCTAGGAGAGGATCCGTCCAGCGAGATGGAGCTCTGCCTCTACTTCTCGTTCTCTCGACACAAACATTATGCTTTTCTCTAGGCTGTGTTTCTCTTCTCGCCACGTGTCCAAAGAAAGCTGCCCCCCGCAAGCAGACTACAGAGTAAGTACACGTAAATATAGATTTTTCAAAAAACATTATACATTCATCATTATTGTCCGGTTGTTTGTAAAGTAAATGAAAGTATGTAAGGAAATGACATTAAAAAACCAATTTTTAATTTTATTCTTCTCTTTGGCTGTCCGTCTGTCTGTCTGTCTTTCTGTTTGTTCCGGCTTATCTCCGCAAGGTCTGGACTAATTTTAACACAGATTTAAAAAAAAAAAATTATGTCATTACCGTATACTTTCATGTGCATTTAGTGAAAAACTGTCAAAGTCAAAGTCAAAAGTATCTTTATTCGATTAGACTTTTTACAAAGTACTTTCAGAATGGCATAATTATACAGGATTATACATGCTACCGCCAGGTTCGGAAGGTTGCTTTTACTGAGAAGAACCTGGCAAGAAACTCAGTAATTACTCTTTTAAAAAATATTATACAATTTAAAGAATACATAATAAATAATGTTATTTTGGAATTACAAACAGACACTTCAATTTTATTTATCTGTATGTGTGTATGTATTAACATAACATACTTATAAGATAATTTTGTTAACTAAGTTAATAATGAGTAGTTAAGATATAGGAATACACTAAATAGATATTAAGTCGAAATTAACAAAATAATTAGTAAAGTGTTTAATTGTATAAAAATTTTGCTAATACTCCTAAAACAATGTAAAAATTTGTATGTAGTTAGTAGGAAATAAAGAGGCTTTTTTTAATGTATCTATTAGATATAGTATAGTTTTTATTGAGAATCCTACGCGGACTAACCTGCAAGTCAAAGCTAGAGTATTATAATTTAAGGATACATTATCAGGAATAACTCCCGAAGAGAAACAATAAACAAGAATGCCTTCCCAACTTTGAAAATATTTTTTCCAACAGCGCTAATATGATGGTGCTGATTAAAGGTTAACAACCGGTAAACAATGTCCATTCATACATTCTGAACATCTTCACATTCCCATCCGTATCCCCTTGCTTTAAGATTTGTATTTATTCAAAAAGTCATCTGTACCCCTATCACGAGTTTGCCACCGTTTTCGTATCTATACTCGCTAGCGTCACTCGCAATATTTGTATGAGATATTTTAGTTCTTCACGTCACCGCTGGGAGTCGCTGCACAATTTCTCATACTAATATTCGACGGAGACGCTAGCGAGTATGGATTACGAAAACGGTTACAAACACGTGATAGGGCTTTATAAGTTGTTTCTGTTTAAAGTTGGAGCTCAAATGGTATCTTGTTTTAGCGCAGCGTACTTACATCCGTGATCGGCTGCGCTACAAAATTTGTTTGTTTTCCATCATGCATTCATATCACCAGTAGCTCGATTCACGTAATTAAAACTTGAACGATATCGTAGCGACTAAATCGTGACAGTACTTTCCAAAAGACTAGCGGACTCACCATCTGTCACGTTGGCACTTAATCATCTTCGGTGAAAAGTGGGTGTTGTGATTACAACACCGCCTACCCCTTCAGCGAATACAGGCGCGAGCATATGTATGTCTTTCTATGTCTGTATGTATGGCGCGGAATAAAATACCTGTGTAATTACCCCCCACAATTTTCCCAGCAATGGATAACATTATCAACGAGACGTCGCGCGGTTTCACCCGCTATATCTTGCTATTTTATCCCGGTACTCGCAAGGGAACGGGAACTACGAGAGTGAAACAGGTACTTTATTCTGCGCCATACATACAGACATAGAAAGACATAAACCGTACGCCGTCTCAGACACTTTACATAAGTCATTGAATTACTTCTCAGAAATATGCAGGTTTCCTCACGATGTTTTCCTTCACCGTAAAGCACGTGGTGTGAAATCACTGTACATAAGTTTTTTAGAACAACTCATTGGTATAGGCCGCGCTGGGATTCGAACTTGCATCGAACTTATTCAAGGTCAGCGCTCATTACTCGTGACTGGACCGGTGTCAATGAATTCAGTCAGACATTCAGACATCTGTCCCGTGGACATGTGTGCGTCCAAAGAGCCATATAAACATTAATTGAGCTACATTGAACGCAATTAATGATTATAACCAGCTGTAAATTGTCTGAATTGGTTCCAATGGGTGACTGTACACTTGGCCGATGGTCGTGTCTTTATTACAATACTAGCCGTGGTGGCCTTGAGGTTTGAGCAGTCGCCTGCTACGCAAGCGACGCAAGTTCGGATCCCAGCGGGTCCTGTACCAATAATTTTTCTAAATAAATTATGTACAGTGATTTAACTCCACGTGCTTTACGGTGTAGGAAAACATCCTGCATATGTCTGAGAAGTAATTAATTTCTTTTTTGGTTGAATTCAGGCGTGAGCATTGTAAGTATGTATGTATGTTATTTTTGATGAATTACTCAATTCAATTTATTATACTTGATTAATATTTAATTATTCTTATAACTTGGTATATTAATAAAAGGAAAACCGTGTTTATTTCAATTTATCTAAGCACTGCAATATTTTTGACCAATATAGTTAAACATCAAGCTAAAAGAGGAAAATTTTTATTGGTAAATATGTAATACAAAAACCCAGCATATTGTCTATGACTTCGTATTTATAGGTAAATAGTTTATTGATCTAGTATATGTATATATGTTATTCTTTCAACAACAAGCTATGCCCCACTGTTTCACCCGCGTAAATTTCGTTTTATATAATATAGCGAACCTCACGCGGTTTCACCCGCGTAGTTCCCGTTCCCGTGAGAGTACAGGGATAAAATAAAACCTATGTTACTAGCTGATGATGTAGCTATCCAATGGTGAAAGAATTTTTTTAAATCGGTCCAGTAGTTTTTGAGCATATTCATTACAACCAAACAAATAAAGCTTTCATCTTTATATTATTTGTGTAAATAAACTCGTAACAGATAAAAAATATTACAATTTTAGCCATATGTACAAAAAGATAAAAGTTTTTACAGAATCATTGTTTTGTGGATACATAATATCCATTTTTTCTGTAAATAATTAATATCACATTTAAAAAATAACATACCATTTAAGTTACGTGACCCGCATAGACCTTTATTTAAAAAACTCTATTTTTAGCTCTAGCATTTTTTAATCAAATATTTTTTTTATTTCAACATGAACGGAGAATTATAATGTAAGCCTCTAGATAGAGATATATTATAAGAAAATATATTCTTATATGATAAAATAAATTATTTCCTTTGACTTTTGCTACAAATTAAATTAGAACGATACAAAATATACATATAGAGTGATGGCCTCGGGGCTTGAGCAGTAGCCAGCTACGCAAGATCGAAAAACTAATATACAGTGATTTCACCCCACCAGCTTTACGGTGAAGGAAAACATCTGCTTACCCCTTCGGGGACACTTCTGGGATGGCATGAGCATATTTTTTTACACATGACTATTATAATTCTAATATATTATCACAATCATTAATTATTTCTCGGTTTTGCGTATATATAATTATCATTCAAAATATAAAATTGTATCATGTATAAACAGACGAGTAAATCGGAAAAACTAATCCGGTTACCGAACACAGTCCGACCAGAGACCAGCGCTCTATGTTTTAATACTTTTTTTAACAAGTCCATTAATATATCGATTGGGTGCATCGTAAACATTTTATTGATGGGCTGTGAGTTGTGGTATCGATAAAATGTAAGTATACGACGATATAATAATGTATGTTGAAGAAATGAATACATACATATACTCACGCCTGTATTCCCCGAAGGGGTAGGCAGAGGTGTTGTAATCACAACACCCACTTTTCACCGAAGATGATTAAGTGCCAACGTGACAGATGGTGAGTCCATCGCCGTCTCAGACACTATACATACGTCATCGAATTACTTCTCAGAAATATGCAGGTTTTCTCACGATGTATTCCTTCACAGTGAATCACGTTGAAGAAATGCTATAAAAATGAAATGTATTTAAATTAAAATAATGAGCCCTGTAACCCGAGAGGCGGGTGCTGACCAAGGATAACCTACACCAAGCAAGTATAGGATAAAAGAACCGTCACGACGTATAAGGAGGTCAATGAAGCAGCACTGGACAGGAACAAGTGGAGAGCTTCATCAGCTGCACCGACAAGTGTCTAACGCTTAAATGAAGAAGGCTGATTTACGTACTAAAAGCAGGAATGATGTCGTAGCGCGGGTTCGATATGTGTTATGACATACACAGAAAGGATTTTGATTAATTCTACCCTTGGGGGTATAAAATGGGGGATTAAAGTTTGTATGAAACTTCGTCAATTTTAAACCGATCGAGCTGAGACAAGTCTACGCGGGTGAAACCGCGGGGCACAGCTAGTCTGCTTATATAATAGGAAATACATTATATATACGTAACACTCATAGGAAACACAAATGCTCATGACGGGAATCGAACCGCGACACCTAGCGTACTGTCTGGAATACTAACCGCTAGAGCAACGGTGCCGTCAAGTACTCATAAAGTATACATATATCTGTCTGTCTGTGTTAAACAGTACATGACAGCAAGTGACGCACAACAATCAATATGCAAGCACCGAGCAAGAACCCGGTACCCTATCATTTGTATGCCATCGAGATGATCATTAACATACATTTACGTACTGCAAAAAATTACGAGGAAATAAGTGCGAAGGAAAAACATCATGGTATTGACCATAGAGTTAACAGCGTTTTCTTTAAAAAAAACACGGAAATTACCTAAACGACCATAGAGTAAAAAAATTCTAGCTTTAGTTTTTGCAAAATTAAAATAAATATATAATGTCACTCGCGTACGACCTCATTAAGGATTCATGGATGCATGCCTCAGATTCGCATGTCTATAAAGTTAGGTATTAGGCAAATGCCTTTTATCACCGTTTTTAAAAAATCAATACTATTATTATATCAATAATATTATAAAGAGGAAATATTTGTATCTTTGTGTGTATGTTTGTAATGAATAAACTCAAAAACTACTGTGACGATTTCGAAAATTATTTCACCATTGGAAAGCTACATCAGCAGCGAGTAGGAGTCAATATAGATAAAAAAATTGATAATAAGTGAACTTTTAAAGTCATCAGGTATATTATCACGCCATCCCAGGGTCCCCGAAGGGGTACGCAAAGGCGTTGTAACAACACCCACATTTTACCGTATATGATTAAGTGCCAACGTGACAGAGGGTGAGTCCATCGCCGTCTCAGGCAATATACGTCTTTGAATTACTTCTCAGGCATGCTCGTGGGGTGAAATTGTGTAATAAAGTTTTTAGAAAAACTCATTTGGCTCTTGATATTCCTTCCTCTAGCCCTGCCTTAGTACCCGGATAGGTACTGTGGCGAGCGACCCCCGACTCGGGTCCCCCTCGCTCTCCGGGATCACTACTATTTGCTATATAAAATAAAATTAGTATATTGTTTTTCACATTTATTTCTTATTTCCTTCAATGTCGTTCTGGATCTGACAACCTCTACTATCTCTTCTTTTTTCGAATGCTTTCTTTCTTTCTTTCTTTTATTTAATGGCGATGAGCTTAAGTTAAACTATTCCGCCAATGTCAAGTGATTGTTGAGAAAAATATCGTGTTAATTGTTAAAAATATTTGGAGGAACCCATTGGATTCCTCGCTCGTGTATCTTCGAATGCTTCTTGGATCATTTAAATATATTTCATAAAGTCTAAGCTATACCGAAAAAGGTTTTAACCAGTATGGCTGAGGCCTTACAGTACCTACTTAGTATTTCCAAATGTGATGTTATTCAAATAGATTCAGAAACTACTTCTCACTTTGAAATTAGCACAGCTTTCCCTCATTAGCCACACTAATTAGACAGACAAACTACTCGTATGTAGCTATTGTTTAGATATAACAATACCACTAGCTCTACTCGCAACTTAGTCTGTAAAAGCTTCTGGTAGAAGCTTCTCGCCACAAGTGGGCTGGGGTTACCTCGCTCAGAGAATCAGCATTGCTATTCAACGTGGCAATCTGCCAGCCTTCTTGGCACGATCCCGAGAGACACCGATTTGGGACAAGTTTTCTACTTGTAATTAGTTTTTAGTATTGTTCCTTGTATATATAGTAAACCGTAAATGAATGTCTGTCAAATATAACATAGGGAATGCCATTTAAAAAAAAAATTGCGTTTTCCGGCTTATATCTGTAACGACTGGGAAAATTGTAACGGGTCTTTTACTGGCAGATAGGCTTTTTAATTTTATTTTAGAAATATATATCCCGCAGGAATATAAATATTACAATCATTAATTATATTGTTACATCCTGTAGCTTTCAGTGAAAGATTAGCCAGACCAGACGGACAGGGACAATTTATATTAAAACATATATATTAGTATTAACTTTCATATGCATTTAGTAAAAGACCGTTATTTTGGAAGTACAACCAGATATCTGTATAGATCGAGTTTTAATGCAGAGTGCCTAGTGATAGTTTTCTTAAAATCGGTGATTACCGTCTCAAGTCATCGCGTCGACGTAAACGCAGATTTGTATGGGCTCACAATAGTGTCATCTTTAGACTGACAGACGGCGCTGTTTCGATCCTATATAAATCTGCATTTACGTCGACGCGGTGACTTGTGACGGCGGCAGTGAAAAACTCGCACTAGATCCTCAGTTTGCCAGTGGCTATCGACTGACGTTCTGTGACGTCGTGTGTGTGTGTGTGACATGTAAAAATTATGTGATGATATCGCTGGATAGTTAACACATTTAAATAATTTCCTAGTGTATGTGTGAGATGCCCGTACAGTGACGAGCTGAGGAATGTGTGCCCTATTACATGGTTAACGTAGAGTCGAAACGCACTTGGCATCTGTTGAAAGCTGTTATAAAAATATGCGGGTAATAAATATGGTGCGGGCGAGGTGATTATTTAATTTACCCGTATATGTACCTGGTGGTTGATTATAAATATACACAGACAGACAAAATAGATAATACAAAATTAAATTAAACGTAAATAGATTTACGACGCAAGTTCGAAACTTATGTACAGCTATTTCACACCACGTGCTTTACGGTGAAGGGAAACATCGCGAGGAAACCTGCATATGTCTGAGAAGTTATTCAAAGACGTATGTATAGTGCCAGAGAGGGCTGAGACGGCGATGGACTCACCATCTGTCACGTTGGCACTTATTTATCTTCGGTGACAAGTGGGTGTTGTTATTACAACACCTCTGCATATCACTTCGAAGACACTTTTCAGATGTCGTGAAAATATTTTGTTTAAATAGATTTAGTACCAATACAACATCGATAATTTTCACTAACTTCATAGCTTTTTAGTGATGCATAAGCTGAGATCTATAGTACGATTCATAGGTGGAGCAATTATTTATTTTTGAAAATGCATAGTCTCATTCAAAATTCAAACAGTAAACTATATATACCAAAATTTACTCACAACATTTAATGCTCAAAACGATTAGCAGACAATGTTGCCACTTACCTGTAAAGAAAAAAGGATTTATTAGTCAATAACAAAACAGAGTTACTAGGATCGGAAAAAATATAAATAGCAAAAGTCTATATTCGCCTAAAACTATCTTATTCTTTAAATAGTATACATTGAAGTCACGATTTCCATTCAAAATTATCTGTTTGAACGCATCGGTCTTATAAACTGCATTAGGGATCTTGATACGGTATTTAACTAGCATTTGAATTCCGGTGAGTTTATAGCTTAAAACCCCCTATATTATATTTATAGAAATTAGTGAAAAGACAACGTTAAAGTGATATCAAAGTTGTGAAGGATATGATGTGTCCATAAGCTCGTATAAAGTGGTCAAAGCTGAGTAAACAAATAATATATCAAGTATTAAATAGCTCGATTGTTCTCGATTTTTAGCTCGATTCATTCCTACAATTATTTCGTATTAAATAATATTATTAAAGTTTAATTTCGATGAAAACCACTTGGGTGAAAGAAGCCCAAATAGGTTCTATTTCATGGGTATTTTCTGTGACTATCTCACTTGCTAACGAGTTCTATAAGTAACAATATTTTTTCGCTCTTCTGTTCCACTTTGCAACCATTTACTTTATATTTCTGATATGACATGCACTTATAATTTTTATCATATTAATATAGATTTATTAATAAATACTTATGCCAAATAGTAGTACAAAAGAACCTGGTATAAAGAAAAGGACTGAATTACAAGATTCCTAGCGCCATCTGTCACTTGGATATCGAACTAACATCTGCTTATGCATCGTTAGTTCACTTGGAAGCTCGTAGTTGAACAAAGCCGTCGTCTAGATGGCGCTACACGTTCATCACTTGCATCCTTTTTACATATTTTTATTGTAATAAATATGCAGGTAAAATTAAAACAAATCTAAAGAAAAAATGTCATCACGTATATAATAACCATCACATTATTTTATTACATCAGTACAGAATATAAATAAAGCTTAATTTGGAATAAAATTAATATTAATGTAATCGGAATTACCAAAATTTTTTTAAATTATCCAACTCACTAGAAAGGTCTTACGACCTAGTCCCTGATAAAAGATTTCAATATGTAGGTCTTTTATTTGCTTTGAGGTCGTTTAATTAACATCATGCTTGTTTACCAACCTACAAAACAAACACTGTATGATAACCTTTCTAATAAATAAATCATGGCCTTGTTGGGTCATAGACATACATACATAATAACATTATAATTAGTGTCGAAGTGAGGCAGACAGGCCGAGACTAATTAATTATAGGATATAACTAGGTTTAAATACCTACTTAGGATGTTCGTTCTAGTTCAAGCAACTTCATTTTTCTAAATTGTACTTGAAAACTATCTAGTATGTACACTACATACATCTATATCTATACATCTATACATATACAGATAAATAAAATTGAAGTGTCTGTTTGCGATTGCAAAATAAAAGCTTTTCACTACATGCATTTGAAAGTAAACACGGTACTGATACAGAAAAACCACTATTTTTTTCTCTGTCTATCCGTCTGTTTGTTACGGCTAATCTCCGAAATGTCTGGACACATTTTAACGGGAATTTCGCTGGTAGATAGCTAAAGTTACAAGTAGTAACATAGGCTACTTTTACATAAAAAACCCTTGTTCTTCGTACATAACCAAGTTACATTACTAGTAATGTCATCATCATCGCACTGTCCTTATCCCATACATTGTTGGAGTCGGCACTTGATTAAACCCGATGTGGCTGATCACCTGATTTTTATACGAAGCGACTGCTATCTGACCTTCGCAACCCCTTTAGCGAGGAAAATCTGTGAGCTGGGTTAAACCAGTTGTCAGAGTATTTCTAAAAAACTTACGTACAGTGATTTCACACCACGTGCTTTACGGTGAAGGAAAACATCTTGAGGAAACCTGCATATTTCTGAGAAGTAATTCAATGAAGTAGGTAAAGTGTCTGAGACGGCGATGGACTCACCATCTGTCACGTTGGCACTTAATCATCTTCGGTGAAAAGTGGGTGTTGTGATAACGACACCTCTGCCTACCCCTTCGGGGAATACAGGCGTGAGATATGCTCACGCCTGTATGTACCAATAAAAATAAAAACATGTTGGTACCCATAAAGCTCAATGTAACATGATGCTGGCAATTTATTAAGGGCGTTTAATCAATGGCGTTTTTAATCATATTTATAACAATTTTGCAAGTAACCTTATCGCGTACAATGAATAAGCGATGATTATGCAGTTTAGATTCAATTTAAGATCAATATCCGTTGATTTATAATGTGAATCAGCAAATATCAATAACAAACGGGTATATAATACATCTTTCTACATACATACATATGCTCACGCCTGTATTCCCCGAAGGGGTAGGCAGAGGTGTTGTACAACAACACCTACTTTTCACCAAAGATGATTAAGTGCCAACGAGATGTGAGTCTATCACCGTCTCAGGCACTATACATATGTCTTTGAATTACTTCTCAGTCATATGCAGGTTTCCTCACGATGTTTTCCTTCACCGTAAAGCACGTGGAGTGAAATCACAGAACATACGTTTTTTGACTGCGATGGCGATGGACTCATCCTCTGTCACGTTGGCACTTAATCATATTCGGTGAAATGTGGGTGTTGTTGTTACAACAGCTCTCCTTACCCCTTCGGGGTCCCTTCCGGGATGGCGTGAGCATATTTATTTCCCCTGTTCGGTCTCAGACATCCTCCGTGCCACTACACCGTGTCCGAATCCATTTCGGTTCGCGTTGGTTCGGCGCCAAGCCGTCTGGCCTACATATTTACTAATTATTTATAGTCAAGCTTCTATTCCCAGAAAGCATTACGAAAAATGCTTGCTTGCGGCTACTTGCGTTCTTTGCACGATTTGATTTGAGGGCATTTTTACTTGACATTGTTATGTTTTCTATATTAATATCATAAAGAGGACCACCATTGTAGATCGTATCAAAAATAGTGTGATAAGAGACAGTTGCAAGTTGAAGAATGATGTGGTGACCAGAATTTAAAAAAGTATGTTGAGATGGTTTGGACATATCGAAAGGATGAGTGAAAGGCGATTAACGAAAGAAATGTATAGAACGAATGTGACCGGAAGTGTCGGTAGAGGGCGTCCAAGGAAGAACTACTATGACCAAATTAATAGTACTTTTCAGAAAGGTCAAACTCGAAGCACTCGTAACCGAAGAAACTGTATGAAGAGATGCATGAATGTGGATGAAGCGAAAGAAGTATGTAAAAAGCGTAGCATGTGGCAAACGGTGGTCTCTGCCTACCCCCATGGGATGCAGGCGTGAGCATATGTATGTATGTATAAAGAGGACTTGTATGTAAGTATGTTTGTTTTGAATAAGCTCCGAAACTGCTGGAGCGATTAGAAAAAATATTTTCAGCAATGGATAGCTGCGTTATCAGCGAGTAACATATGCTATATTTTATCCCCGTACTCCCACGGGAGCGGGAACTACGCGGGTGAAACCGCAAGAGGTCCACTAGTCTTCAATAAAATTTATACTTTTACTAGCTGTGCCCCGTGGTTTCACCCGCGTAGATTTAGTTTTATCTAATACTTTTTTTCGCAATAAAAGGCCTAAGTCCTTTCTCAGGGTCTAAAGATTGTCTGAGCCAAATTTCATCAAAATCGGTCGAGAGCTTTAAGCGGGAAAGCGTAACAGACAGACAGAGTTACTTTCGCATTTATAATATTAGTAGGGATGTGACATCATAGACCGGTATTCTATTACTTGTCATTAACTACGTCTAAAGAAGGTATTGAAGGCTGAAGCGTTGTAATTAAACAAGTGCTTAGTTGCATGAAACGGTACTTCAAGGGCCGCGATAGAAACTCGTTTCGATCATCGGGTGCAGAATGTACAGTTACTGTAGCCAGGGTCTAAGAATATGGCTATGGTATCCCCTGCCTGTCGTAAGAGGCGACTAAAAGGGGGCCGGAGGGCCTGCTGGCGGTGGTCGGGGTGGGAGCTTTGACCACCGGCGCGGGCCCGGGAAGGTGGCAGCGCGATGTGGCTCGCGCTGCCTTGCACAGCGAGGTCTTCAGGGGCGGCGTCACAGCTGCCCCGGGGATGTGCCCCGGCAAAGTGTGGGGGGACACCGGTGCGTTCTATCAGAGTACCCGGAGTCCCCCCTGAGCACTGAGGATGGCCACCGGGGGGGTTTTAGTGCGGTAAAAATCCCACATACCCCGATCTGCCTCTCCCAGGGCGGTCGGGGACCTTTTGAAGGTTTCCCCCTCGTCAACAAAAAAAAAAAAAAAGGGCTGTCGTTAGCTTTAGGTATACATTCACCCAATAGCCAGGGTCTAAGAATTTGGCTATGGTATCCCCTATCTGTCGTAAACGGCCACATAAATCAGTCACGTGACATACATACATATGCTCACGCCTGTATTCCCCGAAGGGGTAGGCAGAGGTGTTGTTATCACAACACCCACTTTTCACCGAATTTGATTAAGTGCCTGTAATACGACGTATGCATATAAATACCCCAGAGTGTATGACATTTAGAGTAAACTAACCAAGCAGTTTTATCATATCAGAGTAATGAATGCCATTATGATATGATAATGGAAGGACACCCAAACATTCAAATAGCTATAATAACAATGAATCATGGAGATAAATTATTGGAGTCGAAAATCCGGTATATTTTAATTAAAGAAAAATTTAAGAAAAACAGAGCCGTGGTGGCCTTGAGGTTTGAGCAGTCGCCTGCTACGCAAGCAACGCAAGTTCGAAACCCAGTGGGGCCTGTACCAATGTGTTTTTCTAAAATACTTATGTACAGTGATTTCACACCACGTGCTTTACGGTGAAGGAAAACATCGTGAGGAAACCTGCATATTTCTGAGAAGTAATTCAATGACGTATGTAAAGTGTCTGAGACGGCGATGGACTCACCATCTGTCACGTTGGCACTTAATCATCTTCAGTGCAAAGTGGGTGTTGTTATTACAACACCTCTGCCTACCCCTTCGGGGAACACAGGCGTGAGCATATGGTGTCAACTTGTAGAACGTTTATTGTAGCACAATATTATAGTATACAAGTTCTTTGAACACAAGTTGGGGTTGTAGAAAGGTCCTTGAGACGTTCGAAAAACCCTCGCAATGATCTAAATCATCGTCCCCGGCCTTATCCCATACATTGTTGGGGTCGGCATTTGATTCAACCCGATGTGGCTGATCACCTGATTTTTATACGAAGCGACTGCCATCTGACCTTCGCAACCCCTTGAACGAGGAAAATCTGTGATCTGGGTTAAACCAGTTGTCAGACTATATTAGGCCTCCGACTGACCTGTAACGATTGCCAAAGATGATAAATTGGCAACCGGGACCAATGGCTTAACGTGCTCTCCGTGGCACGGAGGGAACTCGGGCGGTCACCCATCCAATTACTGGCTAGGCTTAGGGTTGCTTAACTTCGCTGATCGAATTATATGCGCAATAGCAACTGTGCCACGAGCTCCTCGTTATGATCTAAATGTAGACTATATTTTTTTATAGTGGAATGTTTCCACATACACCACTACTGTATATCGATAAATTGACATTTAACCACAGAGTTCCAAGGGCATATCCACAGCTACGAGATCGAATCAGAAATGAGGAGATCCGTAAACGTACTAAGGTAACCGACATAGCCAATCGGGTTAGCAGGCTTAAGTGGCAATGGGCAGGCCACATTGCTCGAAGGACTGATGGCCGCTGGGGCAGTAGAGTTCTCGAGTGGAGATCACGTACCGGCAAGCGCAGCGTAGGGCGCCCCCCCGCGAGATGGACGTACGATCTGGTCAAGGCCGCGGGGACCCGCTGGATGCAGGCCGCTTCCAACCGGGTGAGGTGGAAATCATTGGGAGAGGCCTATGTTCAGCAGTGGACGTCCTATGGCTGATATGATGATGATGATGATGATCCACAGATAAACTTAAAGACAATTATTCGTGCTAATAGTATCCTCTATGTAACAATATGTATTTGTACATTGAAGTAAATTCACAGCAGTATATTATCACAGATCGAACTTTTACCAATTAACGAATATACACTTGGGGAAGGTTGAGAAGGTGGAAAAATGCCTCACGTAATTAATGAATGCCCCTAACATTCTGCCCCACGGAATTAATGACATTACAGTAACTATAAACAAAACATATGCGTCTAACTTTTTTTTTTATTGTAGGTGTTTATACAGAGTCATAAAAATTCAGCATTCAAAGATTACTTTCGTCCAAATAAGAACAAAATGTATTAGCTTTTTGTTTTGGGAATTTCTAAACATCAAAGGTAATTTCGGCCCACAATCTAAGTTAATTTGGGTTAAGCTGTAAAATATTAACGAACTTGGTAAATTAACGTAAAATGTTCCTTTACGGGAGACTTGTAAATGTCTATTTGTAAGTATTGTAGGATGTTACTAAGTTTTAACACGACCCACGACATCGGTCCCGTGGAGGTCTTGTTATTATGTCTTTAATTACACTGTTATAGGTCGTCACGAGTTAAGAGCGCTGACATTGAACGCGCAGTTATTTTAAACTAAAGGCCTAAGATAGTCTGACAAACGGATTAACCCAGATTACAGATTTTCCTTGTAAAAACGGGTTACAAATGTCAGATGGCAGTCGCCTCGTATAGAAATCAGGTGATGAGCCACATCGGGTTGAATCAAGTGCCGACCTCAACAATGTATGGGATAAGGCCAGGGACGGTGATGATGATGATGATGATGATGATGATGATAGACTGATCAAAGCACACATCGTATAGTATACCTATAAAGAGGAAAGATTTGTATGTGAGTATGTTAACATAACGAAATTATTATATAATATGTAAGTATGTTTGTAACGAATTGGCTCAAAAAGTACTGAACCGATTTGAAAAATTCTTTTAGCAATGGATAGCCACATGATCAGCAAGAAATATAGGCTTTATTTTATTCCCCTACTCCCACGGGAACGGGAACTACGCGGGTGAAAACGCGTGACGTCCGCTAGTGTGATAATTAACGCAATTGCTTAAAACGAGCAATATTTCAAAACACTAGTGCTATGTATTTGATAATGAGTAATTAATTAATTCCACAGACGTTTTGACGTAAGTTTTGGCAGCAGATTATTTGTGTAATGTAAACAAACTACCATTTTTATTTGTTTTACAAGCGTGTATTTTATATTAATGTGGTAACAGTGACACAACGAAAACCTGTTCATGTCTGAGAAGTAATTCAAAGACGTATGTATAGTGCCTGAGACGGCGATGGACCCACCCTCTATCACGTTGACACTTAATTATATTCGGTGAATTGTGGGTGTTGTTGCGACAACATCTCTAGACTCGGGGATAGCGTGTGCTTATAAAAAAGATATAAATATATTTTGGGCGTCAAATATAGCAGTCAATACATTCCTTCTATAAATAAATATGCTCACGCCATCCCAGAAGGATCCCCGAAGGGGTAAGCAGAGGTGTTGTAACAACACCCACACTACACCGAATATGATCAAGTGCCAACGTGACAGAGGGTGAGTCCATCGCCGTCTCAGGCACTATACATACGTCTTTGAATTACTTCTCAGACATATGCAGGTTTCCTCACGATATTTTCCTTCACCGTAAAGCACGTGGTGTGAAATAACTGCACATAAGTTTTTTAGAAATACTCATTGGTACAGGCCCCGCTGGGATTCGGACTTGCGTAGCAGGCGACTGCTGTAACCCCAAGGCCACCACGGCTCTCATTCCTTTCCTCAATAGAAATACTCTCAAATAGTCTGCATTTCTGCAACGATCGATCACCAAAATGTGAACATTGTCAGGACGCCGCTGCTGACGCCGGACACTCGGTATGACCCAGATCGCCGTCTTCACACGGCCACTAATTCAATTACAGTCGCTATTGTTTCGCAATCATTACTTGTAAGAGGTCATTAAAACGCTGAATCTCTGATAAATCATTAAATTCTGCTTAGTTACTCTATCTCTTCTCTTAAGATTGTTAGAGAAAAGTGAGATTTTTATTTTGGAGTGACATTTGAATTTCATATGCGTTCATCATTTCATCAGCACCTGTCAGTGAGTCCCGCTGAAATCAGCACAGACAGAGGTAGAGAGAGAATGTTGTTTATTTTCATATGCATTTAGTGAAGAGCTGTTAGAATTACAAACAGACACTTCAATTTTATTTATCAGTATTGATTTACTTAGAATAGTCGAGTTTACTATCTTCATACTTCAATCAAAATTATATTTAAGTCAACCGGCGCTCTGAGCTTGATGCGAATCACGACGAATTGAAAGCCCGACCACCTGCGGCTATCAACTACAATTTTGTGAACGGTGTGCTCACATGTACGCAATGCGCGAGAACCTTCCAAAAGAAGATTGTATATATAAGCCACATGCGAGTGCACTGCCGGCAAGTTAATCGGAGATGAAGTGGTCGCCAGGGCCGAAATCGGTCGGATCATCATCATCATATTTAATTCTTCTTAAAAACTTTCGAGTCGTCAGTAGGACGAAGTTGTTGTGTCGATAAGTGTTAAAAATAATAGTTTTTTTATATCTAAATATAACTGAAAGGTGTCTGATCGACTGACATAATGATCTATCAACGCACAGCCCAAACCACAGGACGGATCGGGCTGAAATTTGGCATGCAGGTAGATGTTATGACGAAGGCATACGCTAAGAAAGAATTTTGATTAATTTTACCCTCAAAGGGATAAAATAGGGGACGAAAGTTTGTATGAAACTTTGTCAATTTTAAACCGATATATTATATAAAACAAAATCTATGCGGGCGAAACCGCGGGGCACAGCTAGTTTTTTATAAAACTACGTGTAGAAATACATTTCGAAGTCTGGCTTAAATATAATTATTTTCGTAAATTTTTGAATCTAGCGTTTTACGTTGCGACATCTTATGAAAATGACAACCCTACTGCTTGCGACTTTTTAAACCGTGACGAAACCATTCCACATCATCATGTATCATCGAACCTTGAGGGAACAATTACACGGCCCCATAAGGTCTTATTGGAATCTCATCCAAAACACGCTATTGTAAACAAAACCAAGCGGAACGTGTATGTCAAGTGAAGAATGTCCCACTTGCATGCTAAGTGGATTACTTGTGATTGTGAACAAGGTCGCAAGCGCAGACGCCACGAGCCGATCGACTCCGAGTATTTCCGAATGGCATTCCGAAGACGAAATTATCTGTCTCTTCCAGAACATCTATACATACATACATTACATATACAGATAGATAAAATTGAAGTGTCTGTTGGTAATTCCAAAAAAATAAAAATTCTGTCTCTCTGTTTGTTCCTGCTAATCTCCGGAACTGTTGGAGCGATTTTAACGGGACTTTGATTGGCGGATAGCTAATATTACAAGCAGTAGTAGGCTTCTTAGAATTAAAAAAATAAGTAGGCTTCCGCGGGCAACCCATGACATGAAGCCTACGCGGGTGAAACCGCGGGCACAGCTAGGTAATACATAGACTTCATATTAAGTAACAAAGTGCTTATTAAAATTGTTTAATCTATGCTACGGAAAATGTAGAGCTATTAACATTTCTTCACTCAATAAAACTGTTACTTAAAAGACTAGGCACCAAAGCAAACATATATTTAAAAAAAACAATCTAAATGGAGCATTCTTATTTCGAAACGTGTCTAAATTGAGTTGCCCATTAGAAACGACTGACGTCTGCGTCGCTTCGCGTCGAAGACACCGTTACTTGCTCTCGCGATCTAATTGGCAATCGACCAAAGGTTATTTGCTACTCTGCTGGACATTGCTGGCTTTTGAAATTGTTTTTTTTTTCATTCCATAATAGCCGGTGAATACAAAGACTGATAAAAATCTATGAGTCAAAATATTCTACCACAAAGATTTACGCAATATTTTTTTTCAAACTACACCCACCACTAATTTTATATATGACACGGAACAGCATCAGTTTCTGTTTTTCGTTAATCTAAATATATATAACTCAAAGGTGACTGACCGACTGACTGACATAGTGATCTATCAATGCACAGCCCAAACCACTGGACGGATCGGGCTTAAATTTGGCATGCAGGTAGATGTTATGACGTAGGCATCCGCTAAGAAAGGATTTTGATTAATTCTATCCTCAAGGGGATAAAATAGGGGATGAAAGTATGTATGAAACTTTGTCAATTTTAAACCGATATATTATATAAAACTAAATCTACGCGTGTGAAACCGCGTTTTTTATTTCATTACAAAAATATTGTCTTTGGTCAAAAAAAGTGGAAATATTTTTTTAATTGATGCCTGTTAAATTTAGAGTTTAGTTAATAATAGGTAACAATAATTGAACGGAACATGGCTTGATTATAGAAACTGCTTTTTCGACGGTTACAAGAACTTTTGAAGCCAAAAACAAGGGCTAAGATGGGATGGCTAAAGTGCGAGATAATGATTACATCATTTATCATCCTCAGCGCTGATCCCGCAGGATACATTATATTTTAACAAAGGAATATGTGAGAATATGCTCTGCAGCTCCCTAATGTTTTATGAGAGGGAAAATAACCAACATTTTACGGGTGTTCGCAACACTGCAGTGTACGCGTTGCGACCTGACGTATTAACATGACAGGAATTTATAGAAACAGCCGTGGTGGCCTAGAGGTTTGAGCAGTCGCCTGCTACGCAAGCGACGCAAGTTCGAAGCCCAGCGGGGCCTGTACCAATGAGTTTTTTTAAAAACTTATGTACAGTGATTTCACACCACGTGCTTTAAGGTGAAGGAAAACATCGTGAGGAAACCTGAATATTTCTGAGAAGTAATTCAATGAAGTATGTAAAGTGTCTGAGACGGCGATGGACTCACCATCTGTCACGTTGGCACTTAATCATCTTCGGTGAAAAGTGGATGTTGTGATTACAACACCTCTGCCTACCCCTTTGGGGAATACAGGCGTGAGGATATGTATGTATATAGAAATACAGCGAAAATAGTACAGGCAAAAAGAGTTATGATTTTGGTCGGTTTGTATGTTCGTCTGTGCCCTCAGAACTCCAAACTTATCATTATTTGACAAGCGAGATATCGTTGGATACGTGTTCATTGTCCGTTGGTTATAGGCTATATAAGATCACATGCAATTAGCGCTCTCCAGAGGCGCAAAATTGGTGAAAATGAAAAAATCTAATTAGGCTGTGTTTGGTATCAAAAGAATATAATTATTTTTATTATTAGTTATTTTACGCGTATTTATTTGCGATAAACAAACTTATACGCTGACTAAGAGCAGCGCTCATAAGTCGTGACAGCATCTGTACCAGCAGTAAATTATACCTTTTAAAGAATGGAATCGCCTAGCCAAAGACAAACTTCGCCTCTATGGATAGCCATTTGTTAGATATTGATGTTTTTGTATACCCCAAGTCATTATCAACTTATCATTCCCATCATCATCATCTCCCTGGCCTAATCCATTATTCGGGTCGGCACTTGGTTCAACCCGATGTGGCTGATCACCTAATTTTTATACGAAGCGATTGCCATCTGACCTTCGTAAGTTTCGTAACCTCTTATATGAGGAAAATCGGTAATCTGGGCTAAACCAGTCGTCAGACTTTCTTAGGCCTCCGACCGACCTGTAACGATTATCAAAGATGTTAAATTGGCCGGGACCGACGGCTTAACGTGCTCTTTGAGGCATGGAGGAAACTCCGGTCACCCATCCCACTACCAGCTTGGTTCCCTGGTAAGGCCAATAACAAATGTGTCAGGAGCTCTTCCAATATTAACTTAACACTCCTAAAAACATGTATCCTACAGAAGTTTTCCATTCAAGAAGTTGCTTGTCCTCGGCTTAATGTCAAGGTCGTTTCGTAACCTTGGCTCCCACACCCTCTGCAGCATCCGCCCGCCCCACCACCCTCGAAATGGGGCGTCCTCGCAATATTGCCAACTGCTAAGAATGTATACCTAAAGATAAATACAGCTGCATTGTCTGTTTATAATTGAAAATTAACAGCTTTTTACATATCTACATCTATACATACAGATAAATAAAATTGAAGCGTCTGTTTGTAATTCCGAAATAACAACTTTTCACTAAATGCATATGAATGTATATACGGTATTGAATCAAAATAACAACTTTTCAAAAAATTTCTCTTTCCATCTGTTTGTTCCAGGTAATCTCTGAATCGGTTGGACCGATTTTAACGGGACTTTCACTGGCAGATAGCTAATGTTACAAAGATAAACTAAGGCTATTTTTAATTTTAAAAATCATTCAAGGTTCCGCGGGGAAGCCGCAGGGCACAGTGAAAGTATATGAAAAAGGATATTTCTTTTTTATCTGCCTGTCCGTCTGTTGAAACGGCGTGAAACGATAAAAATATAATTAAATATATAATAATATAGGTACATATAAGAAGTAGCCACATAATAGAATAATATAAAATGTAAATATAATATACCCAATTTAAGCCCTCTCTCAAAAAATTGCTGTGCCCAACAGGGTACATATTGTCAATTTATAGTGTTACCGCTCACTACCTGTAAGTGCTAAATTAAGAATATGTTTTAAAGCAATCAATTGAAATTGAAATTGAAAATATAAATGCGAGTGTCATGAATATAACATGTGTGGACTAACATCATTATAGGTCAATTTCTAATACAATTTGTCAATAACGATCTGATTTTATAAAATTATTTAGATTTCTAGAGGGACAGCGAGGAATCCAATGCGTTCCTCCACATATTTTTAACAGTTTACAAGATATTTTTCTCAACAATCACTTGACATTGGCGGAATAGTTTTACTTAAGCTCATCGCCATTAAATAAATAAAGGAAAGTAAAGGATAAATGCAAATGACATAAATCAGTCACGTGACATATGTCATTCCCGTACTCTGTATCGTTTCTACTAGCGAAACGTGTGGATAATTACTTGTCTACAGGCTCTGTGGATACAGGAAATATAAAATGCGAATTGATTAGCTCTCAGACTGCTTACTGTAAACTTTTTGCAAAGTAAGTACCGTATGACTGGTCTCTACTGCACTTTGGAACGATCATTGAATTGCGGTTTTATAACAGACATTATGCATATATGCTCACGCCTGTATTCCCCGAAGGGGTAGGCAGAGGTGTTGTAACCACAACACCCACTTTTCACCGGAGATGATTAAGTGCCAACGTGATAGATGGTGAGTCCATCGCCGTCTCAGACACTTTACCCACGTCATTGAATTACTTCTCAGAAATATGCAGGTTTCCTCACGATGTTTTCCTTCACCGTAAAGCACGTGGTGTGAAATCACTGTACATAAGGTTTTTAAAAAAACTCATTGGTACAGACCCCGCTGGATTATAAAATATTCTTTATTAGTTTTTACTTCATCATCATCATCTCTCTGGCCTTATACCATACATTTTTGGGGTCGGCACTTGATTCAACCCGATGCGGCTTATCATCTGATTTTTATACGAGGTGACTGCCATCTGACCTTCGTCGCCGGTAAAATCGGTAATCTGGGTTGAAACAGTTGTCCGACTCTCTTAGGCCCGTAACGATATGAAACGATGTAACGATATAATACGATTTTATGAATGCGAAAATATTCGTTACGACTTGCTTCCCAAGGAATATGATAATGCCCTGCGGTTTCACCCGCGTAGATTTAATTTCATTCCCGCGGTACCTTAATGTTTTTTTGAAATAATAGTAAATAGCCTAAGTTACTCCCTGCAACATTAGCTATCAGCCGTTTCAGATATTACCCGGAACAAACAGACAGACAGACAGACTGAAAAAAAATTTGAAAATTTGTTTTGTTTTTCTTTATGCATTTAGTGAAAAGCTGTTATTTTGGAATTACAAACAGGAAAAGACACTTCAATTTTATTTATGTGTGTAGATTCTACTCTCCTCCTGGATGTAAATAATTTTCAGAAAAATACATCTCCATTTTCATTCGTCGACAATTGTATTACTGGGGAAAAAGAACCGACCACTCTACAAAATGGGGCTTTCAAATCATTTCAGCAAGTTAATATATTATTCCCAGTACCTTTGACCTTTACAGGCAATCCTGGTTCGATATCCAGGGCTGCCAAGCACAGAAATCGTGTTTAGTCTTTACTAATATTATAAAGAGGAAAGATTTGTATGTATAAAAAAATATTGAATAAGTCTGAAGGCGGTTTCAGAAGGAGAAAAATTAAATAAACTACTTAAGGTAAAGTCACCAGTCATGGACAGTATAAGCGAATTTTTTTCATATTATCTCTGTAAAATATTTATTGTTTGACATACATTCTTAAAGATTTGGAGGTCAATTAAAAACTCTTTTCTTAATCAGAATTTTATGTTTAATTTCAGTTTAATACTTAGTACAATGAAATAATACAAATAAACAACACTCCTACTTAGACACCATTAATAGACAGTAAAAATCCAGTGTTGTGTTTTAGGGCTAAAATTATAATTTATAGTATGGGTTATATTATAAAATTGATGCATTTCTATTGATAAATCATTAAATAACATTAATTTCAACAACGACGTTACACCAGATACAAAATAAGATAAGTGTAACTACTTGCAATGCGACTAGTAAGAAATTACGATTCCCGACACCAAATGACACCGAGAAACTAACAACCGTTATGGCCGCAGTCAAAATGGGTGTCAGTTCTCAAAAACAGTTGTTATGAGAGCTATAATACTGGCACAACTGATCGGTATTGACATTTGAAAAAAAATACTGCGCGTTTCCTTAATTTTGGAAGAAAAAAAAATGTCCATGATTGGTCCGCGTCCAACATATTTATCTTACTTTGAAAGTTGGTGCCAATGAAGCATCAAATTCTATAGCTAACTAGCGGCCCGGTACGTGCTTCGCTACGTATAAGGCATAGTAATAAAAAAAATATTATAAGTTCATTTATTCAAACAAAAAATATTTTAAATTGCTATTTTAAATATAAACACAAAGCAATAATTATCGATGCTAAAATGAAATGACATGTGTTTGACAGAACTATCGTCACTTCTTTTATCTTCGATTGTTTTGCCTTCCCGAAATCTCTTCACCTACTTGAACTTTACAGTATGGTATTAAGGTTCAAATTGGCTTTTAAGTATTAGTACAAATTGTTTGTATATGAGAGTATAGAAAGATATTGATTTTACACATTTTCAAGACTTTTTTTAAATTTTCTCTACGTACAAACCTTCCCTGGACTTCCACGAATAATTCAAGACCAAAATTAGCCAAATCGGTTCGTGCGTTCTGGAGTTATAGCGTCAAGAAGGAAAACCCAACTTATATTTATAGTAGAGATATCTAGTTCAATGGTAAGTGTAATTTGATTTCCCATTTTTTTTGAAAGCTGTTTATTTTTTTTATTATACGTATGAATGCCTATAGGGGCGTGCATTCGTATATAATCAGATAAGCAGTGCTTGCCATTTGTGATGACTGATTACACTCGTGTCGTACCAAAATGTATCACATTGGTAATTAACCTACCTAACTTATTGTTTTTGCTTACCCCTCTGAAAATACGCCTAAATTTTATCCCAAAGCTGTTAGGAGCTTCGATATCGGAGCTTAGGCATAATACCTATTATCCAGACGTTTGGAAACCCTGCCCTTAGGGCTGAACTCTGAACTTTTCAGCACAAGGCCAGGAAAGGGCTCGGAGCGGACACTCCTATATTTAGGTTCTCACACTTTAGTGAAACACAACTGTAAGATTTGGACTAACGACATTGTTACAATAATTTTAGTAGTACTTTTGTGTATATATACATATCTATGAAGATAAATAAAAATAAGATTTTTTTTTATATTTTTATTGATAATTTCATTACGCATTCAGTGTAAAGCTGTTAATTTGGAATTATACATCTAAATTAATTTATTTAAACGAGCAATACTTTTATATAACCTTATTTATATATCTTGTATATACATCATATAGAAAAGGCACCAACGATTCTCATGAAATGCTGTAGGGGTTTCAGGGGCAAAAAAAAATTATCTAGCTATCTAGTTTCATCTTCAGAAAACATCGTTTTAACCATGTTTGCAGGTAAAGAAAAAATTATACAATACGAAGGTAAATTTCGCCGACAGCTGTCAAGTTATGACAGCTCAGACGAAATTAGACTATGGACCATAGACACTGGTTCGATTCCCAAAGACATCGATCCGTTTTTTCCCTTTTTTCTGTGTTTTTTTTAAGACAACGAATTTTTATTTTTTGTGTGAAACCAAACCGAGCACAACCGGTCAACCGGGTTTTTACACTAAAAAGCCGATATTTTTAAACACACAGCCCACTAATAGTATCATCAACACGCAGTATTATAACTAAGTAGCGAATGCGTCGCGGCGAGGCCACACGTTCACTTACTCTTTGTTTCGCTAGATACACCACAACCACAACAGCTTCAGTGTATACTACATATGTGGTAAGTAACCTTATCTATTTATTTACACTAACCAGATACCAGCTGAACGATTCACAGGCTTGATGGTGAGTCCATCGCCGTCTCGAACACTATACGTCTTTGAAATACTTCAGACATAATATGCAGGTTTCCTCAGAGACAGTTGCAAGTTGAAGAATGATGTGTTGAGATGTTGAGATGGTTTGGACATATCGAAAGGATGATTGAAAGGCGATTAACGAAAGAAATTTATAGAGCGATAGTGAGCGGAAGAGTCGGTAGAGGGCGTCCAAGAAAGAACTACTATGACCAAATCAATAGTATTTTTTAGAAAGGTCAAATTCGGAGAATTCTTAACCTAAGGGAGTGTATGAAGAAATGCATGAATGTGGATGAAGCGAAACAAGTATGTAAGGATTGTAGCATGTGGCAAACGGTGGTCTCTGCCTACCCCCATGGGATACAGGCGGGAGCATATGTTTCCTCACGATAATTTCCTTCATTGTAAAGCAGGTGTAGTGAAATCACTGCACATAAGTTTTTAGAATACCTTTGGTACAGACCTCGCTGGGATTCAAATATGCATCACATGCGTGGCAAGCGAGTGCTCAAACCCCACGGCTATCACAGCTCAATAGGCCTTTAAGCCCCTGGTAAAAGGCATGAACATTACGACGTCAGACCTGACTAATCTAAGCCACGTGCTGTTGCCGCCGTCCATAAAAATAACGTAACAATTTTTCGTAACCCACAATAAAATTCACAGCCAATTTCAACACTCCTATTGCAACTTATTAACCTAAAATATTTTTTTTAGAAAACATGTCATTCGGAAATCTAATAGGTTTATAAAATTCTCGTGTCAGTGTTTGTAAGGTAACTCCTACATTTTTACAAACCAGGTGGTCCTGTGGTTTCGCACGCGTTATTTAATTTCATTCCCGCGGAATCCTAAATGTTTTTTAAACAAAAGCCTAAGTTACTCCTTGTAACATTAGCTACCTGCCAGTGAAAGCCCCGTTAAAATCGATCCAGCCGTTTCAGAGATTACCCGACAAAAACAGACGGTTACTCTTTTGATTTGTACGTACCTATACCTTCGCCCTGTCACACAACAAGAAAGTATATACTACCTGTTTTTTTTACAAGATGTTTTTGGGACCAATCTGATAAAACCTAAACTAAAAATAGCAACTTGATGAATGTACGGAGATATACTGTCTTATCATAAGTTATTTTCACCAATTCTGCGTATTTGCCAAACTCCGTCTACGCTTTTTTTTTATTCTGAATTGGCAACACTGGTAAGAGGTGTTGCGTCGAATTAATAAAAGAGTCAATTTTAAAATCTTTAAGATTGAAAACCCTCATGCTCAACGACAATTTTCTTATTTAAAAAATAGGCCTAGATAAATCTTTCTGTATCATAAAACATATATTTATACTGTGTTTACACATTAAAAACTCATCCCGAAGTAATCTCAGTATGTAATTCGTATGTTTATGTACAGCGCAGGTCATGCACCTTATAAAAAAAGTTACTTCCCTTACTTTGTTTATCAAAGCCAACGTCAACCTGCATAGCTAACCTTATCTTCAACATTAGGTGTGAGTGAGAAACAACACTAAACAGCTGAGCAAATAAACACGACCCTGGGACGCGTCACACGCACGAGGTAATTAAAAATAAACTATACCTTTTCAGGGCTGCCAGGAAACAAAATTATGGGTTCGAGTCCCGGCTCGTGTTCGTATTTTTCATTACCCTTTTTAAGAATTTAATATGTCTGGAAAAATCCTTTATCAAATTCTGGAGATCGTCATTCCTTTCCTCTTGATTAGAATTGAGAATTTGTTTACGAAGCGACGCAGGCGCCGAATCTCCTTCACAGCACACACATGTGTCGTTTATTGGCTACATTATAATAATATTTACAGTGCACATACGTCACGCTGTGAAAAGACCGTGTTCCGACGCATTGTTTATGTACTTTTGTCTGGTAACGCGTAAACCACACGACCATTTTTATAACGCGCCAGTTTACGTAAATATACGCGTACATTATAAGTCAACAGAGTAATAATCTAACTAATGTGTTACTTATATATAACACATGACGTTCATGGCAGAACAGACTGGATTTTTGGTTTTTTTTTCAACAATACACGTTTTGAATGAGTATACCGTAGTCGAAACAAATTTATAGAATGTGAGCGGAAGTGTCGGCAGAGGGCGTCCAAGGAACAACTACTACGACCAGATTAATAGTATTTTCACAAAGGTCAAATTCATTCATGCATCTCTTCATACAAAAGTGTATGAAGAGATGCATGAATGTGGATGAAGCGAAAGAAGTATGTAAGGATCGTAGCTTGTGGCGAACGGTGGTCTCTGCCTACCTCAATAGGATACGCGTGAGCATATGAATGTATATCGTACTTTTACCGTAGGAGCTTGTTTCACAGTTGCTATTGCGCATATCATTCGTTGTTGGATGGGTGACCACCCGAGGTCCCTCCGTGCCTCGGAGAGCACGTTAAGCCGTCGGTCCCGGTTGACAATTTAACATCTTTGGCAACCGTTACAAGACAGTCGGGAGCCTAAGAGAGTCCGACAACTGATTTAACCCAGATTACCGTATTTTCCTCGTAATGGTTACGAAGGCAGTCGCTTCGTATAAAAACAGGTGATCAGCCACATCGGGTTGAATTAAGTGCCCACCCAACAACGTATGGGATAAGGCCAGGGAGATGATATACCGCGCTATTCTGTAATCAAATGTTTTTATACTAAAACACTTATAGATAAAGCAACAACATGACGTCATCAAGTTCCTAAAGGCTTTGAGAACACAATACTAATTCCTAGGAGTCAGGCGAACTTATATTTAATTCCAGACTAGAGTTTCAAGAAAACAGTACTCCCACGTTATAAAAGTAACGTCAAGAGATTTTATTTGAGCCTTTTCAGTCTGAATATTAATGATCACACGACTTTGCTCAAATAAATAATGAAACGGAATACAGTCTCTTTGGCTTTTGAATGGCGGGGTCTAATTGCGTAGCTCTTTGCGAGCTCAGCGGACGAATAAAAAATACATGAAACCTTGGCGGGAAGAAATATTTTTGGCGTGTTACATAACAGTCATCTTGCCATATACAAAAAATCGTGAAACATTTCTATACTTTTAAATATATGTTCTTTAATGTTCTTTTTCACAAAACTAAATTATAACCAACTAGCTGACGTTACGCGGTTTCATGTTACTGGCTGATGATGAGAGGAGCTCGTGGCACAGTTGCTATTGCGCATATCATTCGATCAGCGAAGTTAAGCAACCCAAACCCTAGCCACTAATTGGATGAGTGACCGCCCGAGTTCCCTTCGTGCCTCGGACAGCACGTTAAGCCGTCGGTCCCGGTTGCCAATTTATCATCTTTGGCAATCGTTACAGATCAGTCGGAGGCCTAAAATAGTCTGACAACTGGCTTAACCCAGATCACAGATTTTCCTCGTAAAAGGGGTTGCGAAGGTCAGATGGCAGTCGCTTCGTATAAAAATCAGGTGATCAGCCACATCGGGTTAAATCAAGTGCTGACGCCAACAATGTACGGGATAAGGCCAGGGAGATAATGGCTGATGATGTAGCTACCCATTGCTGAAAGAATTTTCAAGATCGATCCAGTAATATTTGAGCCAATTTGTTACAAACAAACTTAAGTACTAATAAATCTTTCATCTTTATAATACATACAGTATATACTAATAACCATATTTCTGCCTAGTTGGTCTAGTGGTCGTAACTGCTCCTGGGTTGGATCCCCAGGTTGGATCATTAGGTTTTCCATCACTTATTTCCCAGTAGTCACAGATAAGTGCCAGTAAAGTGACGTCAAAATACCAACGTCTATATGTTGTGTGGTTAGCGGTAATGTGTATCGAGGCGAGAATTCCTTCACGTTTTAAATTAACCGGAGAATTATACATAGCAAACGATAACGATTATCGATACCACGAATATGATCGTACTCTCAACTAAGTTGTATCAATTAAAATATAAAATTCTCGCGACTAGAGAATTTTATAAATATGTATTAGATAAATTACATGTTCGATATTGTGTGCACAGAATAATATTATTACATACATATGCTCACGCCTGTATTCCCCGAAGGGGTAGGCAGAGGTGTTGTAATAACTACACCCACTTTTCACCGAAGATGATTAAGTGCCAACGTGACACTATACATACGTCTTTTGAATTACTTCTCAGAAATATGCAGGTTTCCTCACGATGTTTTCCTTCACCGTAAAGCACGTGGTGTGAAATCACTGTACATAAGTTTTTTTACAAATACTCATTGGTACAGGTCCCGCTGAGATTAGAACTTGCGCCGCTTGCGTAGCAGGCGACTGCTTAAACCTCAAGGCCACCACGGCTCTTATAATATTATTACTTAAACTATTACTTATGTCTGATTTAATAATGTATAGGTAAATGTGTCAAGCAGATTTTTCCTCATCATCGTCCCTGTCCCTATCCCATACATTTTTGGGGTCGGCACTTGATTCAACCCGATGTGACTGATCACCTGATTTTTGTACGAAGCGACTGTCATCTGACCTTCGCAACCCTTTTAACGAGGAAAATCTGTGATCTGGGTTAAAACAGATGTCAGACTATTTTTAAGATTTTTCCTGAGATACAATAATAATATAATAATGAAAGTGAAAACCGAAAAGACCTGGCTTCAAGGGCGACGTTCCATTTGCATTTAAAAAGTAAGCGCTAAATATTAAAAATAATTGCGTATTTTTTTTTAATTATATTCTCCTTGTAATAAGGATGAATGAGTCAAAGCCTTACAGCCCGCCATATTTGGTGTGAAACAATAAACGAGATAAGGTCTACGACCTGCAGATCCGCTGGCATCTCTGATAAAATGATAACAGTACCTACCGCTATTGTGTTACGTCAGCTGATTCACACCTCCGCGGCTTCGGCGGGAAACTGTATTAACTTTATGGTAATAACTCTACCTTTTAGAGGTGAGGATTTATGGATTATTTCGTGTCTGTGAGATTAGATCACTCCTTTATCACTACGGTCAACTCTAATCAATACAATATTATCGCTGTCCATTCACTCAAAAAAAATATTTACATTCATAAAGTACATACATACTTGGAATTAAGACATATTACGTATCATTTCAACCAATTCCAAAAAAGGATGTTCTCGATTTGACTGCAAATTTTTTTGATACTTTTATTAATTAACATAAAATCCGGCCTCACTTCACTTCGGGCTACGATTTCTCTACTATCTTTGAACCGAAAATACATAGAGTATACAAAACACAAAATAAAACGAATAGTTGTGTTTATGTTTATCTGTGGATATTACAACTCTCTGGGTCTGTCAATATAGAGTATTAGTGTCTGTGGAAACACTCTTCTCTTTAAAAATATTGTCTACCTTTAGATATAATCATTACGATATTTTCGAGTCAAGGGCCGTGACCGTTAAGACTATGCGTGCAATACCTTTCTGCAACTCCAACGTGTTGAAAATACTTGTTGTATAACCTACTAAAATATTGTACTACAATCAGGGGCGTGCATTGGATTTTCAGAGGGGTAAGCATAAATAATGTAAGTAGGAAAGTTAAGTTCATACCAATGTGTCGCGTAGGTACATATGTTTTGGTATATACACAGCCTCACGACAAGAGTGTATTCAGTCATCTACAAATGGTAAGCACTGCTTATCTGTTTATATGGAATGCACGCCCCTCATCATCCTCCTGCCCTTATCCCATGTTATTTGTGGTCGGCGCAATGTGTTCTTCTCTTCCATTTCCCTCTATCGGCCGCCATTTCTGTATTCACTCCCATTCTAGCCATGTTATCTTTCACACAATCCATCCATCATTTCTTAGGTCTTCCCCTTGAAACCATCCACATTCATTAACAAAACTTTTGTGGCAACATTATCCTCATCCCTCCGCATAATATGTCCATACCAAGATAAATATTTATTCTTCAACCCAGTCACTAGTGCTTCTTTCAGACTTCCCCTTATAAACTCCTGGAATGCCCGCCCGATCTACAAGATGACACCAATCTCCTCATTTCACACACAAAATAATTCCCTGTATTCCCCGAAGGGGTAGGCAGAGGTGTTGTTATCACAACACCCACTTTTCACCAAAGATGATTAAGTGCCAACGTGACAGATGGTGAGTCTATCGCCGTCTCAGGCACTACATACGTCTTTGAATTACTTCTCAGAAATATGCAGGTTTCCTCCCGATATTTTTCTTCACCGTAAAGCACGTGGTGTGAAATCACTGCACATAAGTTTTTTAGAAAAACTCATTGGTACAGGCCCCGCTGGGATTCGAACTTGCGTCACTTGCGAAGCAGGCGACTGCTCAAACCCTGATCTAATTTTGTACCTATAGGTATATACATTTTATGGCAATCGTAATCTCTCTTTTCAGCCGGGACAATTCCCATTCTAAACAATCTCTATTATGCAGTTAATAATTCTAAGTCACGTGAATATTACACCATTAGATTCTTTGACACGTTGGGCGATACAATGACAATAGATGGACAATCAACATCACCAGATGGAAAGGTCCGCATGGCGTGAGAAGCAGAGGTCGTCCAAGCGCCCGGTGGCAGGACGAGATTGTATCCGTTGCAGGAAGAGATTGGATGAGCACTGCCAAAAATAGGGATCTATGGAATTCTTTGGGGGAGGCTTTTACCCTGAAGGGGTCCACATAAGAGATGAACCTGAGTAGTAATAAAACTAGAACATAAATGTATCCAATTCTTATTGTGGAATATAATAAAACTTCATTATTGTTATTATTATTATAGATTCTTTGATAGTCAATCACGAAACAAATGATCAAGAACATAACAAAAGAAACCTTGGAAATCAATAATACTGCAATACATTCACAAGAAATTGTGATAAATATACCATTTAAATGTACCGTGAACGCCTTAAGTGGAGATTTTACTTGGGATCTGCATATGCATGTTCATTACATAAGCTGTTATAACGGCGTATCTCATGCGAGGATGCAATCATGTACAGACAGACCTGCTAGTGATTTCTATATATGTAATCTATTAGTTAGATACAAATCGTTTCCTTATTCGCTCTCTGGTTACATATTTATGGCATCATTTATTTTGGAATCATGGTGTTATTACATGCTTTTATGTTTATTGGGTTTTTAACCAACTTCAAAAAAAGAGGTTCCTCAATTTGACATTTGACCAAACTAACAGCGTTTCAATTCATACATTTGAAAGTAAATACGGTGCTTACAGAAAATAAACAATTAAAAAAAACTCTTCTTTCTGTCTGTCTATCTGTCTGTTTATTCCGGCTAATTTCAGAAACAGTTGACCCGATTTTTACTGGACTATAACTGGCAGATAACTGATGTTAGAAGGAGTATCTTAGACTACTTTTTTCTCAAAATTGGTCTCAAATCTAGTTCAAATAAAGTATTCACCGGTCACTGATATCTGCTGACTCCAAGAATGTAAAAATGGGTCAGGACCCACTGGGCCCCCAATATTCATACCTTAAACTAACAGTTGTAGACTCGGCCCCTATATAAGTCGCCATTGGGATCCCCCGGGAGGGGAGCAGTCAATTATTATTATCATTGAAGGTACCCTGATACTCGTCTGGTATAAATGTTACGTTATGATACGGACATTTAGTCCAAAAACATTGGACCTAAGTATATATATGCCCACGCCATCCCAGAAGGGTCCCCGAAGGGGTAAGCAGAGGTGTTGTAACATCAACACGCACATTTCACCGAATAGGATTAAGTGCCAACGTGACAGAGGGTGAGTTTATCGCCGTCTTTGACACTATACATACGTCTTTGAATTATTTCTCAGACATATGCAGGTTTCCTCACGATATTTTCCTTCACCGTAAAGCACATGGTGTGAAATCACTGTACATAAGTTTTTAGAAAAACTCATTAATACAGGCCCCGCTGGGATTCGACTGGCGTAGCAGGCGACTGCTCCAACCCCGAGGCCACCAAGGCTATCTTGAACCTAAGTTCCTCTTTAAACTTCTGATGCCCTAGTACTTTAGATACATCAGGGGACTAGTGGAAACCTCAAATGTTTTAGGGGTCGAATGGGCACAGATGCGAATTTCAGGTGGGTCCTGACCCGCAGAAATAGGCAGTCATAATACAAGTGGAATGGATAAGACCATTGCGTTAATAATTGGAACTACAGATAAGTAGGTATTAACGCAGTTTTTAAATATGTAAATATACATATTTCCACAATGAACATTGAACACTTGATAAGGCTGAATAACTTTACCAGTAACCACAAGACTAGTAACATACATATAAAGTACCCAACACAAATACATTGGAAATATATATCTATACAGATGAATACAATTTAAGTGTCAGTTTATAATTCCAACAGCTTTTCACTGAACGCATATGAACATTTTTGCGATCCACAAATAAAACCACCAAATTAAAAAAATCTGTCTGTCTGTGCCCGCTAATCTCCGAAACGACTGGACTTGTTTCAACGGGACTTTCATTGGCAGATAGCTAATGTTACAAGGAGTAACTTAGGCTTTGTTATCTATATCTATACATCTATACAGATAAATAAAATTGAAGTGTCAGTTTTCAATTCCAAATTAACAGCTTTTCACTAAATCCATATGAAGGTTTACACGGTACACAAATAATATACAACCAAATTTAAAAAAACTCTGTCTGTTTGTTCCCGCTTATCTCCGAAACGGCTGGACCGATTTTAATGGGACTTTCACGGGCAGACAGTTAATGTTATAACGAGGAACTATATATATATACTTTTATTTAAAAAAAAACATTATGATTCCGCAGGAATTAAATCTACGCAGGTGAAACTGTAAGACACAGCTAGCTATTTATGAATTGTAGCGCGAATTGATAAATCTATACTAACATTATAAAGTTGCAGAGTTTGTTTGTTTGAACGCGCTAATCTCAGGAACTACTGGTCCAGTTTCAATAAATCTTTCAGTCTTGGATAGTCCATTTACCGAGGAAGGTTAAAGGCTCTATTTTATATTCAAAACATTAGGGATCCGTAAGAAAATTTCAATTTTGTAAATCAAGATGTAAAATCACAAACCTATTTATGCGTGCGCTGCAAAAACTATTGACAATAGAACAAAATGATGTACTACGGATTTGTAGGTCTTATTAAGATCTACAAAAAAGTCAGCGAGAGCACATTTCTAACTATCATAGTTTAGTCACATCACTTTTATGTACATAAAAAATATTTAGTTGTAATATTAATATTACGTATATAAAACTAAATCTACGCGGGTAAAACTGCAGGGCACAACTAGTGAGTTAATATGATTGCTATTTAGGTATTCATTCATGAATTGTAGAGCGAATTGATAAATAATAATTATAAACATCAAAACAATAGGAAACCCGCAGCCATTCCGATCTAAATATAAACTGGGAAATCTAAGTCGGACTTACAACGTGAATACAGATCTTCATCTATGTAATTGAATTATTTATCTGCATACATACATATACAGATATCTAATTCAAAATTAAAATTCAGATATATTGTAGATTTCTGCCGTTTTTGGTTGACACTTTGGGGCCATGCGGGCCAAATGCGAAAGTCCTTTTTAAGGATCTCTCAAAACGCCTGGTTGATGTCTCTGGTGACCGTCGAGCTGGTTTTTACCTCGGTCAGAGGATTACTTTAACGGAAAATGATCTGAAGAAAAAGTAACATTATCCTCACGCTCCGCTAATATACACAATAAAAATTGTACGGGAATAACATTTAAGTCCGTGACTGATTTATGAAGGAGCTCGTGGCACAGTTGCTATTGCGCATATCATTCGATAAGCGAATTAAAGCAACCCTAAGCCTAGCCAATAATTGGTTGGGTGACCGCCCGAGTTCCCTCCGTGCCTCGGAGAGCACGTTAAGCCGTCGGTCCCGGTTGCCAATTTATCATCTTTGGCAATCGTTACACGTTTTAGGCCTCCGACTGAGGAGGCCTAAAATAGTCTGACAACTGGTTTAACCCAGATCACAGATTTTCCTCGTTAAAGGGGTTGCGAAGGTCAGATGGCAGTCGCTTCGCATAAAAATCAGGTGATCAGCCACGTCGGGTTGAATCGGACCAACGGCTTAACGTGCTTTCCGAGGCATGGGGGTGGAAACACCGCCAACTTCCAAACTCCGGGCATTTATTGTGAATTTCTCAATATTTATTTGACCCGACTGGGACCTCGTGTTCGGCAGACAATCTTACTAACCACTAGACAGACGAGGCAGTTTTAAGAGAATAACTATTGACAAAATCAAAGTCAAAAATATCTTTATTCGATTAGACTTTTTACAAAGTACTTTCATATCGTCAGAATGACATAATTATACAGGATTATACATGCTACCGCCAGGTTCGGAAGGTTGCTTTTACTGAGAAGAACCTGGCAAGAAACTCAGTAATTACTCTTTTCAAAAATATTATACAATTTAAAGAATACAAAATAAATAATTTAAGAAACTTAAGCTCATGGACAAAGTTCCAATGCACAAATGTCGATAAAAATTAACATAACTAATAATCTAGTACATCTACTTATAACTAAATGCGTAGCTTGAGATGACCAGCCCCCACAAGCAGCACCTGTTCACAAGTATGACGTGAATGCCAGCCATTGACCTCCTCAACCATCATAGAGGGAAGTGGACAACCCGTCATCCAGACAGCTTAGCCTGACTGTGTCGTATTGTAATCCCTCGAATAGTTTTGGTGAAAATGGCCTTTAGACGACCTCCAAAACGGTCGATGTAAAGAAAACAATAGCTGTTCCTCCTCTAACTGGATAATCTTCGCGGCAAGGGCGATCAATTGTCCACATCCTGCCACAATGGACCCCATTTCCTGTTCTGAAACCGCTCCCACTCACACCCAACATTCAACTTTATACTGCCTCGATAGAGTACAATTTCCACTGGAGTGTGATACGGCGTAAATCAAAGGCGGATGTGAGTCGCATTGGTTTGACAGACGATTTGTTAGATTTTTTTATACGTAGGTAGTCGTATGGATTCTATTTTTATACATGTTAACGGTAGATTTCAAGAGATGACTTGCTTGACACAATTTTATTTTGGTAGAGCAAGGTATTTTTTGTGAAAGAAAGGTCGTTTCGAACGCAGGGCTGCCACGTGCCTTCTTTTTTTAAAACTATGCAGTTTGAACAATATTTATCACGTATCCAGACGATATACTTGATTTGCCCTTTACAGAAATCCTTTATGTTATACGAACATAGTTTTCGTAATAGTTGCATATTACTTACTAGCTGTGCCCTGCGGTTTACCCGCGTAGATTTAATTTCATTCCCGCGCAACCCTAGTTATTCCTTGTAACATTAGCTATCTGCCAGTGAAAGTCCTGTTAAAATTCAGTCCAGCCGTTGTAAAGATTACCCGGAACTATCAGACAGGCAGACAGAGAAAAATTTTGTTTTTTTTTTTAATTTGTACCGTAATTACTTTCATATTTATTTGGTGAAAAGGTATTATTTTGGAATTACAAACAGACAATAAAATTGTTTTTAAATGTAGGTATAAATTATATAATGTATAGATGAGAAAAACAGCTACAAGAGTATAAATAAATAAAAAAATATTAAGTTAAGTGGTTTAGGAGTCCATTGAGGACAAACATTGTGACAAGAGATTTATATATATTAAGATATGTATTTGTAAATACCTCGTAATATTTTAATTGACAGTTAGATAGATTAGAAACAACTTTTACTTTATATTTAATTTCCGTCGGTTAGAATTATGACGCGGACAAACCAACAGACCTAAAAAATTACTTAATTCTATATTTACTTATTAACTACCAGCGTACCTTCGCTTTGATTGAAAAACGTTATCCACTGTCTTTCAATTGAATATGATTTATTTCATCTAAACTACTATTAAAGAGGAAAGATTTGTATTTTTGTGTGTATGTTTGTAACGAATTATAGCTCAAAAAGTACTGGATCGATCTTGAAAATTCTTTCAGCAATGGATAGCTACATCATCAGCGAGTAACATAGGCATTATTTTATCCCCGTACTCTCACGGGAACGGGAACTACGCGGGTCAAACCGCGTGACGTCCGCTAGTCTCCTACATATTAGTAAAAACGTATCAAGATCGGTATCGTACTTTAGCAGAACGAATTCGATCGGAGGTGTTTTTGTACGGAAATAGCGACTTAAATATATTTCATTTGAAGAACGAAATGTAACGCAGTCACTAGTTATACTTAACTAACTAGAAAATGAATCAGTAAGCAGTTTATGATAAACAAGCCAAGGCCGAGTCGCTAAGAACATGGATCGATTAACTCCTCACTAGTTTTACGTGCCATAAACCTAGATTATTCTAGGATTATACCAGCTATAGAGCGACGAATCTACCAATGAAATTGGATTTTAGATTAGATTTTTATTGGAGGAAGTTTCAAAGTGGTTCGCTTTGTTCACAATGGAAGCAAAAAAGGTGCTTACTTTGGTAAAAATTGTAGAGTAGAGTTTTTGACAGGCACTTTCGTATTTTATAATAGATAACAAGTTATCTTATTTAATGTAATCCCACTGAATCGTTTTCTCGATGTATATTTTTTTTATCGTCGATATATTCCCATCACTAACGACGCGCCGTGATTGGTAGAAAAACCGCCAATAAATATCCGTGCTATTATGACGTCAGCAATGCATTACATAAATCAAATTTAGAACAGAAGGTCAGTTCAGGCTATTAGTGTTACATGTTCTAAAAATATAAGTAGCAGGCACTTATTTTTAGTCTGTATTCTATTGCATCCTGTCTGTATATCATTCAATACATTATACCTATGTATTGAATGATATACAGAGCCGTGGTGGCCTCGGGGTTAGAGCAGTCGCCTGCTACGCAAGCGACGCAAGTTCGAATCCCGAAGCGGGGCCTGTACCAATGAGATTTTCTAAAAAAGTTACGTACAGTGATTTCACACCACGTGCTTTACGGTGAAGGAAAACATCGTGAGGAAACCTGCATATGTCTGAGAAGCAATTCAAAGACGTATGTATAGTGCTTGAGACGGCGATAGACTCACCATCTGTCACGTTGGCACTTAATCAAATTCGGTGAAAAGTGGGTGTTGTGATTATAACACCTCTGCCTACCGCTTCGGGTAATACAGGCGTGAGCATATGTATGTGTGTATGTATGTACATTATACCTACAACCACAATTTTATTATGTAGGTAATAGCTACATCTAATTACGAGTCGATTACTCTATAATCTACATAAGTAGTGTGCGACAGAATAAAGCTTTACGAAGGCGAAATTAGCCGAGTCTCTTTCCTGAGATCGATGTGCAATGTTTATCGCCGGGCATTTGTGCCGTCTCGAGTTATGAACGATGACCTTCAATGCGCTGTAGTCATTTTATAAGGCTGTCTGTCTGTACGCGAATAAAATACATGTCAACACATTTATCTTCGCTGAGTAACTCGTTACGGCTCCTGTACAAAGTACAGTCAGGCACTGGAAACAGAAACAGCCCTGAAAGGCCCCGGTACGTAATGTGTGCCTTGAGTTTAATAGGGAGCACTTGCTGTCATTGTCCATGTGATGTGTCACTTTGGCTTCAACGAGAGCAGTGAAAAATCTACATCCAAACTACTATTATAAAGAGGAAAGATTTGTATTTTTGTGTGTATGTTTGTAATGAATAATCTCAAAAACTACTGTGCTGATTTCAAAAATTCTCGCACCATTGGAAAGCTACATCATCAGCGAGTAACATAGGCTTTATTTTATCCCCGTACTCCCACGGGAACGGGAACTACGCGGGTGAAACCGCGTGACGTCCGCTAGTATATAGTAAACTGAATGTGAATTAGTCAACAAAGGCACAGTACAATGGGTGATATTTTACACACAAGTTACAATAGATTCGAAGACACAATAATAATCTAACTTATTGTTGCAAGATATAAAATTGGCCGTTTACCCCTGGTGGCAACACCAGGGGTAAACGGCCAATCACCAGAAACTATATGTAAAATTAAAAAAAACCCTGGCAGGTAGTTCCCATGAATGGTTGCGGTGTCATAACGGAGTCAGTCAACCGTGTATTTGACGGCCTACCTGCTTTCCAAGTAGGTATCCGATCACAGATCCAATATCAGACAGGCAGGAGAGGAGGGGTGGGGTGGGTAGAAACACTTTTTTCACAGTAATGAATTTTTTTTTGTAAATGGTAGGTCTTTATAAAAAACCGAGTGCGATTCGGGGCGGTTTTCAGCATGGGTAAGTATAAAAATTTATTTTCGAACTCTTTTTTATTAAGTGGTAGGTAGGTAGTAGAACTCCACGCAAAAGAAGTCTTCTGATCTTAAAATCTCATCAGGATTTGCATATTTTAGAAGAAAGTATTTATGAGAGTATTGTTTAACGTAGGTACCTACTTTTTTTTTCAGTCATCAGTAATGGTGTAATTATTTGTAACGGGGTGAGTAGGCTCAATTACGTTCAAAGTAGCGAAGGTAGGTAGAGATTACAAAAACCATTTTTTTCTTTTTATATGGTACTATCGGAAGTCACGCGGTTTCACTCACGTAGTTCCCGTTCCCGTGGGAGTATAGGGATGATGATGTAGCTTTACAATGGTGGAAGAATTTTTGAAATCGACGCAGTAGTTTTTGAGTTTATTAACTACAAACATACACACAAAATACAAATCTTTCCTCTTTATGGATGTAGATAGAGTAGATTAGTCTCACTCAGACGAAATAATAATAATAATAATAATAGTATTTCCAGCTTCAGTTTTTGTGATCCGTGAGTGAAGAGCCGTGGTGGCCTTGAGGTTTGAGCAGTCGCTCGAAGTTCGAATCCCAGCGGGGCCTGTGCCAATGAGTTTTTCTAAAAAAAACTTATGTACATTAATTTCACACCACGTGCTTTACGGTGAAGGAAAACATCGTGAGGAAACCTGCATATTTCTTAGAAGTAATTCAATGACGGCGATGGACTCACCATCTGTCATGTTGGCATTTAATCATCTGGGGTGAAAAGTGGGTGTTGTGATTACAACACCTCTGCCTACCCCTTCGGGGAATACAGGCGTGAGCATATTTATGTATGTAGTTTTTGTGATTGAAATAAATAATTGGATGAGTGGGTAGTATTACACTGTGGACAGGTGTGCTTATAATGTCGGTGCACCTAATTACAAAAACTAATTTAACGACGTAGGAAGGCACAATATTTATTCCAAAACCGGTTTCATTTGAACTTATCCTTCAATTAATTAGTTTGATTATGGCCAAAACAAAATAAAACAGCATTTGAAAGGTCGCTAAGCGTCGCGACCTCAAAATTGCCTGGCTTCACTGTTCCTTTCACGCAATTTTCAACGGCAAATAACTATGTAATTTATTTAAAAAGTACAGTACACCATTTTTTTTAATTCAGCTATAATTTATGGTAAGTAGGTAAAGTCATAAGTCAAAGATATGATTTTGACATAACGTTTCAACATTTCGAGTTTGACGTTGGACAGTCCAAATTACCCAAAATTCTTAGTGAATACAGATTCGGATGTTAGTGCAGTCAGAATTATTGTCGTGTTTACATACCGGTGTGAACCGATCTTCCTCAGCGTTGAGTAGATCGCCGACAGAAGATGCTTTCGCCTGGGTCGCTAAATGCCTTCGATTCAGCACATACGACAACTCATCCAGGTAACGCAACGTTAGATTAGCCATTGTGACACACAGCACTACACTTCAACAACCATTTATCGTCACACACACTGACAATATGTAATTATTTTGATAGGAAACGTACTCGTAAACAAACACAGGAACGTGAGACATGCACTCTATCCCATAGTCGAAACTCAACTGAATTGAAAATTGCTGTGACGTAGCGGCGCGCGGCGTGGCGACCGACGTGACGTTCGCTTCGAATGCACGCCACCGTGGTGAATCCGACAAAGAATAGAATAACTTGTAGAATAGAAAGTACTCTTTACTGTAATTTTAATATAAATAGAGTGGTTAATAAAAGCACGAGGCCTTTATACCACGATTTTTATGAATCGTGGTTTTGCAGGCTGTACTGAAAGGCTCTACTTTACCGTCACGAAATTACTGGAAATGACCAATTCGTATATTTTAAAATGTACCTAAGTACGCAAAAATTACTTTTACAATCCTTCTAAGCAAATGGTTCATTTCATAAATTTTCTGCTTAACTTAATCGGATCAATATATCGCCAATACTGTGATTGATAAAACAATTTTTGTAAATTAATCTGCTGTGCCCGCAAATTTTGTATTGCCATACCTATATTTTTTGAGAGGATCACCCGTATCATTTAGCGTAATGAAAGATTGATATTGGCTGTAATATGCAAACAAAATATCATACTAATCGGTCCAGTCGTAGGTTTGGTAACAAACACCGCGACATGAGAATTGTATATATTAGATATATCTAATCATACCTACTTATAAGCGTAGTGGATAAGTGGATACTAATTAATTCAACCTCGAACTGGAACTTTCAATGAACACGTGTACCTGTATTGGTACTACCAATTTGTTTGTATAATATTATACTATGAACAGATTTAACGGATTGACTATTGATCTGTAAAGCACCTGATAATTTAAGTAATACATATCTTAGTAAGAAATGTATTTGCAAGGTGTAAGAAATCAATATCAGAGTTCATCATCCTAGTTTTTGACCAGATTAGTACAGGTCCCGCCAAGAGTAGAGAACGCACAGCGAAAAATTGTTTTTTTTTACGATATGGTCTCTCGCAGTTGGTAGAGGGGAGTTACCTCCACTGCTTAACCTGACTAAAGGGCGAGACCCAAGGGCCTCCAGCCGAGCTTAAACTTAAAAACTAAGCAACACAGCTAAGGGCACCCCGGTGCGGGGCTCGGACCTCGGCTTAGGGCGTTGCTGGGGGATGAGCTAGGGAGCTGGATCTGAGTGGAGCGTAAAATAGTGGAATAGTGGGGATTAGTGCATTTTTTAATTCGTCTCGCGTCATACATATATACAGACAGACTCATAAAATTACTACTGCGGATACTAGTTCTTACTTTAAATACCTACTTTAAATAACAGTATTGAGCATAAATTTCAATTCTCTCTTTACTAGATTAACTACATCAACACTGTATAGATTAATTCCTAAACATTATTCGATCGAGAGCTAGGTATATTAAAATAGTATGACGCAATTGTCTATATGGAAGTTTTCCTATTACCAACGGACCCTTCAAGCTATACTGCTGGCATATAGCTACTCAAGAATGTTTAAAAATAAACTTTATATGTTCAGAAATATTGTATTCTATCAACGTTGTAGTCTTTGGTAGCGTTGCATCCATTGTCGTGATCCATTTTCTTGCACTCTCGTTAGAACGTTTCCTACGCTTACGTAAAGCCAGTTTTTTAATACAGTCGTTGGATCTCTTCAGCTTTTGATTTCGCACGCGTGTTCGTAGATGCGCGAATATTGCTCTCTTGCATGCTTCTCAATCATAAGTGAATGAAGGTTCAATGAATTCAAAGAAATTAGTAAGTTCGCTGCTATTATGTAACATCTGGTTCCCTATACTTTTCATTTCCATTGCAGCACTGTTTGGCGTCCGCATTACGCAACACATACACTACGTCTGGAAAGGGTGCAAAAGCGCTTTCTCTGGCACCTTACTTACTCCGTGGGGAAGGCAAAGGAAATCTTATCTTATACCGATAGGTTACGGCACTTCAGAATGCTTTCGCTATCTAAGAGGAGGGATCTAATCGATACTTTATTTTTATTCAAGGTTCTCCGAAACCAAATTGACTGCCCCCAGTTATTATCCCAATTCAATTTCCGAGTGCCCAACAGAATACCCCGTAAACAAATAACACCTCTCAATCCTCCGTTGCGTAGAACAATACTTGGTGCTAATTCGCCTGTTACACGTCTCAGCAGGTTGCTAAATGAGTGTAGTGATGTTTCTGATATCCATTTTGACTCCCCAAAAATGTTTTATAAAAATATTCGCACCCACCTCGAATCGAAGTTAGATAGAATAAGCCACACTTCATAGCAATACTTAAAAACAAATTCATACATACACACATTCACAAGATAGCGCAATAGCAAATACACACACTCACGCACACACACACACGCACCCACGCATACAAACACACACACACACGCGCTCACAAACACACACACACACACACACATAATTCCACTCAAACATATACTAGTTTTCTTTCAAGATGTACACTATTAATTTTAAGCAAGCTGTGTTTACCTATAAGTAATTTGTACATTTAGTTTATAAGCTTGAGATGCAATAATTGTATGTATTAATGTAACAAATTGTTGGTGAACCTAAATAAATAAAAAAAAAAAAAAAAAAATTTCCTATCATCATAATTTGTTGATATGGAGGCGACCCTCCATATCAGATGATTTGACGAAAGGCAAAATAAACTCTGCAATTAATTCGCAACCTCTTTACTAGAAAAAAGTGTACTGCGACTCTGGAATACTCATACTCGCGTTGAGAAAGCTAATTCAAACCCTCCCCAAACCACATAAATAATATAATCAGCCAGACCAGACCAGCTCCCTAGGTCGAGCACCAGCATCGCGCTAAGCCGAGGGCCGAGCCCCACTATGGGGCGCCCTTAGCTGTGTTTCACAATACATTTTGCCGGGCTAGAGGCTTTCCAGTGTCGTCATTGTCCAGTTAAGCACAAACAGCTCCCGGGGCTCAAACTGCGAAAGACAACATATAATCACGGAGTACGGTGGAGGTACTGTCCCCCGTTGATTAGCTCCTAATATCTGACGAAGATTCCTTTACCACCCTAACTCTTAGAAAAAAAATCAGAATATCTATCTACAAAAAAGAACCTCTCCATATTAATATTTTGTATTCAATAAGATCCATATGATTCCTGGAGTAAAAAACACTTAATTAGCTTATCATAGTATTTGTCTAACAAGGTATTTAATGACACGCCCAGTATATAATTGCATGCCGTGTTGCTTCCATAGATAAGCCAGTGTAAATATTTACTTCGCTATCTGTATACATTGTTATGATGACGTCACGAACATAATTATCAGCTATAACGAACCTAATCTTAACAGCATGCATCATTTACCCCAATTTCATGACCCGCTTCGAACATATTTTTTACAATTAACACGATCTTTTGAACGTAAAATAATATAAGGATTTGTGTGTATCATCTGTCTGTCTGATACCTGGCACTATTTTTGCTAAGCCTACAAACAGTTTTCTTCATTTGTCAGATGGGGACAACGTTTACAGATCTCCGATAATGTAATCAATCTCTACATGTATGATTTTGTGATTACCTTGAATTTTTTATGTAGTTTCCTTCGGGAATACTTGATAATGATCGGATCCAACGCCAAAACTATTGAACTGTGTTAAAAAAGGAAAATTGAAAGAAGAACAAAGAAAATAAATGACTTTAAATTTGTAAAAGAGATATAATATAACTCGAAGGATAGATAGCTTGGTACTTTTTATTTTATTTCCATTACGCGGACGATATCGCGGTTAAAATCATACGTTAATATAATTATAGCATTTAATAACACCAGGTAATCTAGATTTGCAATCACAACATCGACCAGCATCTCTGTGAGCTAGTTTCGTAATCGTCAGATTGTCTTACTCTGCTCGTCAGAGATTATCGTTATAATTGGTAGGTATGCCCGCTGTTATTATGTGCCATATAATAAGCACATATTATATACTCGTACTTTTATTACACTTCTTTCCGTTAAAAAGTGTAATGTTAAAAATAAATAAGGAAACGGATACGAACGAAAATAATGCTTATTTAAACAAATAATTGCATTCACAACCGCTGTTTTGAAGAATGTGTGTCTGTTATATATAACCGCAGGTGTTCATAGAAGTTATTTACAAGTAGTTTCTGTCCACAGCTTCGCCTATGCGGAATTAAGATTTTATATCAAACTTTTCAACCATATTTCAGCCCATTAAGGCTGTAATGTCGAGATACCCTTTAGGGGTACCAAGACAGCCCTCCAAATTTCATATCTATAAATCAGCAGTTCAGACCACCCACTCAATATATAGTAAACCACCTTTCGATGTATAAAAGTCTTATCAAATAAAGATAGTTTTGAGTTAGAGTATATATTAATTAACGAATATATTTGAGATTGTTGATCGAAACCCTTACAAGCAAATTTTCTATAATCTCTAGGGACTTGTGTGATTAAACACGTGTCAAGGTCTTACTTGAACTATTTTCTTTCGCATTGAAAGGACCCCAATTTCAATGGTGTAACATCCATTTCCACCTGATATGGTCGCATTATACAACATAACACATTAAATGCACGTTTGCATTAGGCGCCATTTTGTCCTTCCTGTCACTTTCACTGCACCGAGGTAATTAAACGCACGTGACATCGCTTGAATTGTTTTGTTATATCATTGTTGGATATTGCGTTGGATAATACAATCGCTGGCTGAGTTTCTTGCAAATTCTTTTCAGGGTTTAAATAAACATATGTGAGCTGAAATATTTTATAAGATTTATTTTCTAACTCTAGATGGAAAAAATATAACGTGCGTATTTTGATAGGAACATGTTTCAAAATCGGGTATTTTTAGTTGCATTGCAATCCTGATTGCCAAAAGAGTTGGCGAGTTATCGGAAAATATGAATTAGATATTCGTGTTTTCCGTTGTTGTCGATCACTACACTTGCGCTATGTACCCACTTAATGAACGTTATTTAGAAAAAAATATCACTGAAACTAGCTGTAGATACTTAATACTATTTATATATGTATGTACGAAGGTAAGGTAATTTATATCTACTATCAGCCGCAGCAGAATTTTCGCAAGATTGATTCATTACTAACAAACATTGCAGCTTTATTGCAAATGCAATACCGGTGATGTTAACCTATTTGAAAGACATATTACTTCACTAGCTCACTTAATTTTGTGGCTGCAAAACGGCGCAGTACTGTGCTAATGCGAATGCCTAGCAAAACAAAAATAGGTTACTCTCTGCCTATTTGATACTCTATGGCTAAAAGCTAAGGGTGCTTATGAATTCCCATACACAATGAGGAGAATACGCACTAGATATTGTTAACGTTAATGCATGATTAAACCTATACTTGGAATACAGGCTGTCGGCAGAAGAGTGATGCCATCAAAGCAGTTTTGCTGAAAAAAGGATATTATACTGTAAGTGATTATATTTGTGATAAGGAAGCCTGGGATGTTGTAAATAATTTGATCTTTTCTTTGACTGGCTGGAATTTGCCATGCTCACAAATATTTGTAATATTTTTGACAATTGAGCATTGGAACTGTGTCCATGGGCTTATATTCATGAGATAAATACTATAACCAATAACATTGTATAATTTTTTTTTTAAATAATTTTTTTTGAAATTTTGCTTTGTAAGAAGTCTAATCAAATAAAGATATTTTAAATTTGAATTTGAATTCCATAGAAGTCAATGGAAGAGAAAAACACATTGCGCAGACCCCAAATTAAGTGGCAACGCGTGATGTTTTATCTTTCATCCCCTATTTTATCCTTCGTCATAACATCTATCTACATGCCAAATTTCAGCCCGATCCGTCCAGTGGTTTGGGCTGTGCGTTTATAGATCACTTTGTCAGTCAGTCGGACACCTTTGTGTTATATTTATTTATTTAGATTACATAAAACTTGTAAAATCAACAACGGAAAACAAGGAGCAACACATGACAGGTAAAGAAAACATAACAACTGAAAAAAAACAAATCTAAACCATAGATACAAGTATATAGACAAAAACCTAGCTTTTTACTTTAGGCCTTAACATATAAAATAACATACTCATTTTAATAGGGCGGCAAAGAAAGATGATGATGTAGGTAGCTACATAACGCAATGGTAAATTATCCACACCTATATGATGAATCATTTAATCGATATAAAATCGAATCACTTTTAATAATATACATCGACAATATCGACATCCGACACTTCCGGCCTATACGAAATGATCAAGTGTCGCTTCGAATGTGAACCTTATTCCTAGAGTTATACTGTCTATGTGTATGTTGTATGCTTGTTGATTGATTGAGGTGCAACAATACACAGGATGCGGGTGATGGGTCGTTGGATGATCAGGTTACATGACTGGTTCGATGAATTTGGCTGTTGAGTGTGGAGCCAATGTACTAAAGTACACCAGGGCTTATAGAAAAAGTAACATTCTCTAGCGCTTGCGCTAATAGAAACAATAAAATGTACGGAGATGACATAAATCACGTGACATCATTATGTCATTTGATAAGTAACATTATCCTCACGCTTGAATATGAATATGCTCACCTCATCCCAGAAGGGGTAAGCAGAGGTGTTGTAACAACAACGCCCACATTTCACTGAATAACGTGACAGAGGGTGAGTCCATCGCCTTCTCAGGCACTATACATACGTCTTTGAATTACTTCTCAGAAATATGCAGGTTTCCTCACGATGTTTTCCTTCACCGTAAAGCACGTGGTGTGAAATCACTGCACATATTGGTACAGGCTCCGCTGGGATTCGAACTTGCGTCGCTGGCATCGCAGGCGACTGCTCAAACCCCAAGGCCACCACGGCTCTCACGCTTCGCTTAATAAATGTATGGGAATGACATAATATGTCACGTGTCTGAATTATGTGATTCTCAAACATATTTTACAGCTTTTATTAGCGCAAGCGCGAGAGACTGGTACTTTGTCTAGGCCTATTTTTCGTCAAATAAACGATATTATCGCCTGCATATTTATTAATTTTGTATAAGAACGTTAAAAGGTGCCACAAGAGACGAGTGTAGTAAGTTATACGTCTACACACAAGAAAAGCGCAAAACGCAAGTTCAAGCGACGATACATTGGCAGTAACTCTCCACTATTTTCGCTTAGCCGTGTTATTCTGTTAAGTTTCTCAGCGTCGCAGTCGACGTCGAGTGTCAGTTTTAAAGATACGAAATTGAACTTTATTGTCTATGTATTATGAATCAATTTCTTGATGAAAACTGACGCTCGTCGTCAAGTTCGGCGCTGAGAAACTTTACAGAGTGCGAGTTTTTCACTGCCGCCGTCACAAGTCACCGCAAAACTACACACAAGTCAATACTTATGCGCTAGTACATTAGAAGCAAAAAACATCTATCAAAGCTTTCTAACATAAGCTTGTTAGTTGTAACCCGGTTACTATCACAAAGCTCTGCCAAAACAAGTGTTGTTTGATTTCGTTTCAATGTGGATTGGTATACTTAAGTAAATAATGTATTCTCTGTGACAGAGAAGCATGGCATATTTAGGGTTTCCTACCTCAAAAGGTAAAAAGATCACTCTCTTGTCTGTCTGTCCGTCTGTCTCGTGATTTTCTCAGATGGCCCTAGCAAGTTCCAAGTCGAAAACCAGGTAGTTCCCGTTGACCTAGAATGACGAAGTTTGACAAAAAGCAAGGTTTCTGCACAAGTAAATGTAAAAATCCAAAAATCCAAAATAAAAAAGTTAAAAAATGAAAATTCATATTTTGGTACGAAATAAATTAAATCTACACATATACAAGTCCTGACTGACTGAAATGAATGCACAGCCTAAACCTGTGATCCTAAAGACATACAATTTGGAGGGTGTGTTCTAGGTGAGATGTAGGTAATCACTAAGAATGTGTTTTGGAAAATTCCACCCCTAAGTTTAAAAGTTTATGTAATTTTACGTAAGCACTTGTGTAAATCTTGCGGGCTAAAACTAGTCAAAGTAGAAATTACAGCAAAAAAAACATAGAGTTTTCTTTACGCGGAAACAATAACAGAAAAAAATGTGGATTTATTTAATTCCTCTGCGGGCCGAGGCTGAGGGCTATTTCGTTGCCTCCGTCACCGCGTCAACGTAAACGTAGATTTGTATAGGATCGAAACAGCGCCGTCTATCGGCCTAAGGATGATACTATTGTGAGCCCATACAAATCTGCGTTTATGTCGACGCAATGACTTGAGACGGCGATTTTAAGAAAACTCGCACGAGACATTCATCTCCCGGGCCTTATCCCATACATTGTCGGGGTCGGCACTTGATTCAACCCGATGTGGCTGATCATCAGATTTTTATACAAAGCGACTGCCGTCTGACCTTCGCAACCCCTTTTACGAGGAAAATCTGTGATATGGGTTAAACCAGTTGTCAGACTATTTTAGGCCTCCGACTGACTTGTAACGATTGCCAAAGATGATAAATTGGCAACCAGGACCGAAGGCTTAACGTGCTCTCCGAGGCACGGAGGGAACTCTGGCGGTCACCCATCCAATTATTGGCTAGGGTTAGGGTTGCTTAACTTTGCTGATTGAATGATATGCGCAATAGCAACTGTGCCACGAGCTCCTCCTCGCACTAGACATTCTGATCTATAATAATCGTAGAGTACGAATGGTAGCCCGTGGCAATGTAAGTTACATATCGCCGAACGCGGAGTAACGGTGTTCAATCCGGTCTCACGGTGCAGTTAAGGTCAAGCGCATTTTTAGCAGCCTCCATACGATACAACCTAACCGGTATATTATTGTTATCGTTATTGATACAGGTGTAGAATTTGTAGGCGTAAATTTTTGGCACCGGGCTCCAGTTAGTGCTACATAAAATGTATATAATGTTATTGCTTATGTATAATTATATATTTTTTCTAGTATGATTAATATTAATACGTGGTTAAAATGTAACTGCAGTACCTAAGTAGATAACTAAGTTAATATTTACATCCCCTAAAATTGGGTGAAATATGTAATTCTTGTGACCTATTTTATACCATATTTAAATTTAAAGTGCCTATCCAATGCTAAAAGAATGTTTCTAATCGATCCAGTAGTTTCGGAGCCTATTCAATACAAACATACTTACAAATCTTTCCTCATTATAATATTAGTATAGATATCCTAATCTTAAGGACTTAGATACCGTTCCAGTCACGCCTTTATTAATATACACGGAATGAGTCAATTAAAGCTGGATTAGAGAATCCGTATCAAAGACGGCCTTCACATTTCATCGGTTGAACGAAATTGGAAGCCTTACAAGGTATTCGATAATTGATTTAATCTGACGCATGTCAGACTTGACTTTGATTACAGCCTTAAAGGTTGAACTGAACATCATTGGAATTTACGAGTACAAACATATGCGCACGCCTGGACCTATTCCTGGAAGGGGTAGGCAGAAATGTTGCAAAAACAACACCCACTTTCCACTGAAGATGATTAAGTATCAACGTGACAGAGGGTGAGTCCATCGCCGTCTCAGGCATTATACGAAAGTCTTTGAATTACTTCTCAGATAGATAGATAGTGTGTATTGGAATTGTGTCCATGGGCTTATGTTTCTTAAGTTATTTATATTAGAGTAATTACTCAGTTTCTTGCCAGTTCCTTCTCAGTTAAAGCAACCTTCCGAACCTGGCGGTACCATGTATAATCCTGTATAATTATGTCATTCTGACGATTTGAAAGTACTTTGTAAAAAGTCTAATCGAAAAAGATATTTTTGACTTTGACTTTGAAACCGTAAAGCACGCGAGAATATACTTTTGAAAGGTGTCCTTAAGGATCATCCTGGCAGTTCGTTGCACTGTATTTAAGCATTAATTTATCACGCTGCACAAAAGATGGTAGTGATCATTAGTAAGCAAGGCACGCGCGCGGTGGCACGTACTAAGTCGGTAAAGTGTCAGACACTTTACTTATGTAACGGCGATTTGAGAGCATGTGATATTGTTCATGAAAGATGTTATTTTTCATTAAAATACAGGTTCTATCTTACTTAATATTATTTAAAATGTGAATGTAGGTTTGTATGCTACGCTTACACGCGAAAACTACTTAACAGATCATCATGAAACTTCGTACACATATTCTTGAAGGTATTAAAAGTAACATAGGATATTTTATATTAAAAAATGATTTTTTAAGTCCGTGCTTATATTTAGTGTATATAAAATAGAACGAATAGTTGTGTTTGTGTATATCTGTGGTTATGCCATTGGAGCTCTGTGTGTCAATGTCAATTTATCGATATAGAGTAGAAGTGTCTGTGGAAACACTCTACATTTGAAGAAATATTGTCTACATTTAGATATAATCATTACGAGGGATTTTCGAACGTGTCAAGGGCCGTGACCGTTAAGACTGTGCGTGCAATACCTTTCTTCAACGTTGTTATACTGTATACTATAATACTATACTACAATAAATGTTCTACAAGTTGACACCAATATTTAAATATTTCACACGTGCGAAGACGTAGGTAAAACCTAGTTACAAAATATTACAGACAAACAGGCAAGAGCGATAATTTTAAGATATTTAGTGCAGACTAGATTTAACAATTTGAAAATGCAAGATGGAAATATGATTGCGAACTATAAATAGCCACAAACCAATAGAAGACATTAAAAAAAGAGAAGTCGATGCGGGAGACAGAAGACCTACTAAGAGCTTAAGAGAACATTGTGAGACAATAGCTAGTCAAATAGGGAGAGTTCAAACAAGAGTTCCCAATATTAGAGGTTGCGCCCCCAAAGGGTAAAACGAGACCCTATTACTAAAACGTCGCTGTCCATCTGCCCGTCTGTTACCAGGTTATATATCACTAGCGGACCTCATGCGGTTTCACCCGCGTAGTTCCCGTTCCCGTGGGAGTACAGGGATAAAATAAAGCCTATGTTACTCGCTGATGATGTAGCTATCCAATGGTTAAAGAATATTAGAAATCGGTCCAGTAGTTTTTGAGCCTATTGAGCCTACAAACAAACAAACAAAGTTTTCCTCTTTATGATATTAGTGTAGATGTACTGTGATAGAAAGTTGAACAGTCGCCTGCTACGGAAGCGACGCAAGTTCGAATCCTAGCGGATCTGAAAATCCAATGCAAGCCCCTGGATTAAAGTTAGCGTTCGCCCAAACCATACTACGCGAACGCAGTCACGGGCAGAGGATATAAGGAACTTGTATCAAAATGTTTACCAAAAAGTAGGTTTATATTTCAAAGAGCAGAATGTGTATTATGTAATGGCGACGCGGAAGATATAATACATTTAATTGTACACTTTTCTGATGTAGGTTGTGTTGTTATATGTAGAGTTAATGTTGGTGCGCGATAGAACACGTATTGTGATTAGTTTTCTGTGTTAATTGCGTTCATTCTTTGTATAATGGTATCGGTATTTAGTTTTAGTAATTAACTTTGAATATAATATGTTCTTTCCGGGAAGTTTGTGAAGAAACCGGTAACGTTTGTTAGTTGTTAACTGTCTATTTGACGTCGCGTTACAGATTGAGAATATGTTTTTATGCTAGAACAAGGAAGAGTCGTGGTGCCCGTGGGGTTTGAGCAGTCGCCTGCTACGCAAGCGACGCAAAGTCGAATCCCAGCCGGGCCTGTACCAATGAGTTTTTCTAAAAACTTATGTGCAGTGATTTCACACCTGCATATGTCCACCACCACTATTCACGCTGAGCGCTCATAGCTCGCGACGGCACCTGGTGCGTTATTCTTTAAGGTTTCTCAGCGTTGAAATCAGCGATCAAAGGAAATTTATACATCATACCTAGAGGGTAAGGTTCAATTACGTTTCTTTAAAACAGACTCTCGACGACGAGTGCGATGCTGAAAAATCTTAGTGAATAACGCGGCTGTGAATGAAACATGAACCGCGCTGCTCCCCACTCTACTCGCTCCCTATATCCTGCACAGGACACGTGCGCAAGCGCACGACATGCAACACGCACGGTTATAAAGACATAATTGTCGCACTATTAATCTATATACAGGATGTCGGGGAAAATAGGACAGCTGTCAAAATATGTGATAGGGTATAATTTTAGCAACGATAGCCTATAACTACGTTATCGTTGGAGCTAGATATTTTACGACTTCAACATAGTGATATATTCATAAAACCCTACAACATCTAGAAGACAACTGTTCCTTTTTCTCCGACACATAGACACAGATAAATGAAATTGAAGTGTCTGTTTGTAATCATAAAATAACAGCTTTTCACTAAATGCAAGTGAAAGTAGTGAGATGAAAAAAAACAATTCTGATATTTTGGCTCTGGTCGTCTACACATCTGTTGATCTGTGTCGTTCCTCCTAATCCCTAAAAGGGCTGGACCCTCTCTGGCAGATAGCTAATTTGATTAGGAGTAATTAAGGCTACTTTTATTTAAACTTATGTACAGTGATTTCACACCTCGTGCTTTACGGTGAAGGAAAACATCGTGAGGAAACCTGCATATTTCTGAGAAGTAATTCAATGACGTATGTAATGTGTCTAAGACGGCGATGGACTCACCATCTGTCACGTTGGCACTTAATCATCTTCGGTGAAAAGTGGGTGTTGTGATTACAACACCTCTGCCTACCCCTTCGGGGAATACAGACGTGAGCATATGTATGTTTTATTTAAAAAAAACATTAGGGTTCCACGGGTCACCCATTAAATTAACTCTACGCGGGTAAAACCGCGGGGCACGGCGAATATAGTATACTAGTGACCCGCTCTACTTCACTCACGGACTAATAATTACTTTGTCGCAAGTAATGAATATGTAGCTTTCTATCGTTGAAAATATTGTTTAAAACCGAATCAGCGGTTTAAGAAATAATTCAAAGCCAACATACAAACACGCAGTCAAATCTATAATAATGAATATATATATTACTAGCTGTGCCCGGCATACGTTGTATTGCCATTATTTTTTTGGGGTGGACTACCCCTAACATTTAGGGGGATGAAAAATAGATGTTGGCCGATTCTCATAGATACCGGATAAGCACAAAAAATTTCATCAAAATCGGTCAAGCCGTTTCGGAGGAGTATGGCAACGAAAACTGTGACCCGAGAATTTTATATATTAGATTTCTTAGACACACATCGATAGAACACACGAGCGACGTTACGCGAGACCTTACGACCTCACGATACCCTCACGATTATGGATATGGTGAATATGTAGTGATGCTGTTATGAAATGCTTACGTGCATGACTAGGTTGTTAGTTAATTGAATTTATATATATTACAATCACATATACATACTAGCTATTGAACTGACTGCGACGGATAAACGTGGGGGCTGGTCATCTCAAGCTATGCATTTAGTTATAGTTCTACTTATAACTCAATTCAATTCTAGATTCAAAACTAGAATTCAATGACGAAAGTAAAATGTCTGAGACGGCGATGGACTCACCATCTGTCACGTTGGCACTTAATCACCTTCGGTGAAAAGTGGGTGTTGTGATTACAACACCTCCGCCTACCCCTTCGGGGATTACAGGCGTGAGCATATTGTGTATGTATGTGGAACTACTAGATTTTTAATTATTTTTATTTTATCGACATTTGTGCATTGGAACTGTGTCCATGAATGTATGTTTCTTAAGTGATTTATTTTGTATTCTTAAAACTGTGTAATATTTATTAAAAGAGTAATTACTGAGTTTCTTGCCAGGTTCTTCTCAGTAAAAGCAACCTTCCGAATCTGGCGGTAGCATGTATAATCCTGTATAATTATGTCATACTGACGAATTTAAAGTACTTTGTAAAAAGTCTAATTGAATAAAGATATTTTTGACTTTGAAATAATGATAACTTATATTTGTTTGTTTTAAGTCAGTACTGCATATACTATCATATGTATTAGTGAAAATGATATTTTGGAATGTATGTATGTATGTATAGATATATATTATAGGAAAAAAAACATTTTTAATTTGGTGTAAGGCACCTATTAATAAGCAATCATTCATTACTGTAATGAGAACTCAGTTGTAACAAATCAAATGTGTATGAATAGCTCAGAGATGATCATTAGATATTTGATTGGATGTCTATAATGTAATGTGTATTATATAAGTAATTCGTCGACATTTGCACACGCAATGGACATTCTACTCATTATCACACAGGTAGTTACGAAAAATAATATGATATTACGTAAATAATTGATTATTTTCAAACTAATTTGATTTTAGGAGTATTATATGGCAAACTTTAACAGAATGTTTATTGAAATTAAGTGTAATTTGTATGAGGACGTAAAAGCGCCCTTAGCGTCGAGTGTAGAAAGTTTTAAGGTGCAACCTGATGTAAGCCGATCGACGCTCGTTTGCACCGACAAATGTGGTCACGTGATATGTAGCGACAAAGCTGAAAATTTTGAGCTTTATAACTGGGAAGTATCGAGAGTGTAAGTAGTCTGTTAATTGGAATGCCTCGTCACCAACTACCACATATGGTGAAGCCATTCCATCAACAGTTAGCTTTTCTGGATCGGGTACACTCATTTCTTTCTACTAGAACTTTTAGCCCATCTTTGAATCACGAAAAATGCCACCATCACCAAACGAGCGATGAGCGACCGATTGTCGCTGAAAACGAGCGACAAGCGGCTTCATGACGTAGTTCCCTTTTGAGTCGCGGGAAATTTAAAATGAGGTCACGTGACCACATTTTTCGCTGGAAACGAGCGTCGAGCCGCACCTTCAAGTTAGGTAAATACGCGGTCGAAATAGTCAATGTTAAAATATGTTACGAATGACCCTGGGGTACTGTACAAACGTGAAAATACGTGAGGTATGTTTTATAGATCTAAAATCACTAGCACACAGAGAATTAGATAGAAAATATTAAAAGTGAGATTATTGTCGTCAGTTTCCTAGTTATCAGTGCTGCCACCGGCTGGTATACATTACCATTATTGGATCGTGAGGAGACCACACGATCTCAGCTTTTACTTTCACGTCGCGTTGCGCTATGGAATTATCATTGTTTGGGTGGTAATTACGTGTCCACCGATAAAGCTTGCCAAGATTATGAAGTTTGTCATTTCGATCTAATGCTATAATTCACTACATTGATGAAAATGAAATTAATGCTGATGCTTAATGTTATAATATATGGTTGACCGAGCTGTATCATGTATAATCCTATGTAATCGTGTCTTTCTGACGATTTGAAAGTACTTTGTAAAAAGTCTAATCGTATAAATATATTTTGAATTGAATTGTGCTCGGTTTCTTCTTCACACAAAAAAAGGAAATAAAATTCCGGTGAGCGTCAGTCTCGAACCGGGTACTCTAGTTTCGTTATCGCCCGTAAGCTGGAAGCCTCACCTTTGAGCTACCATAACTTGACAGATGTCGGCGAAATTTGCTGTAGTATTGTAATGATATTTTTTGAGTTTATCAGTGCCTGAAAATATCGTCAAAACGATGTAAATTAAACCTAGCTAGATCAATTTTTTGCCCCTGAAACCCCCTACATGCAAAATTTCATGAAAATCGTGGGAGCCGTTTCCGAGATTATATATATACAAGAATTGCTCGTTTAAAGATATAAGATATAAGATGTATATTATATAGCTGATGAGTTTGTTTCTTCGGTTGAACGCGCTGCTCTCAGGAACTAACGGTCCAGCCGCTTCGGAGAGTTATTCCGTTCTGATCCCCGTTTATGATCCATCTGGGGATCAATTTTAATTAATAATTATTTTCTATGCCGCTCTGATCCACCCGGCCGTGCTGTGATAGTCTAGTCATCGCTTAACAAGGTTTCGGGACTGTCAGCATCAAAATTAATAAATTATATTTTTAATGAGGAGTTTTGTAACATATAACGCGACATGAGAATTTTATAAGTTATATAGATAGATATTGATGCCGTCGTCCTCCTTAAATATGGAAAATGTGTGTCAATTAGCAAATTTAGATTTTTAGATTTGGTCAAATTAAATGGATGCTGATAAGCAATAATGTGTCAACCCACAAAAAGTCAAATTCAAAGGTTTTGATATATTTTGATAATGCATCACGGATTTAACATTCTAAAAAAGTGTTTCAAGTCATCTGAAACATAAAAGTACGTAAAAAATGGATTTATGTCATAAAACAAATCTTAAATCACGTATACAATCATCTTAAGACGCCATTTTCTCAAAACCAAGTTTATGCGGGTTGACACATTATTGCTTATCTGCATCCATATGAAGTATTAAGTAGTAATTCAATATTCAGAATACATACTTACAATTTTAAATAATTATGTTTCAAGGAAATCTAGATACAGTGTTACAGAAATAAATGTTGATTGAAATATGTCTTTGTATGTCAACCATATTAATGTAACAAAGTACTTACTTTTGGTTGATCAAGTTCAGTTGTTTTTCACACAAAAGAAATAACTTGACATTTAGCATGTGGTGTCTGCCTACCCCAATGGGATACAGACGTGAGCATATGTATGAATCTATGTATAATGAAAAAAATATATAAAAATAATATATGCATAAAGAAAAAAGGGAAAAAATTGGATCGGTAACATTAGGAGTCGAATACCCCGGGGTATTCTAGTTTCAGCCCCTTTCAGATTATATAATATATACATATACTAGCGGCTCGCTCCGGCTTCGCACGGGTATAAATTTTTTTGCGGAAAAATTTAATTATTTACGACATCACATTAGAAACTTCAAAATTAAGAGTATTTCTCCACTATTTAATGGATGCTATTAAACATATAAACCTGCCTCTTCAATCACTCTATCTATTGAAAAAAATCGCATCTTAATCCGTTGCGTAGTTTTAAAGATTTAAGCACACATAGGGATATAGGGACAGAGAAAGCGACTTTGTTTTATACTATGTAGTGATATATAAGAATAGCTCGTTTAAAGCGGGGCCTGTACCAATGAGTTTTTCTAAAAAACTTATGTACAGTGATTCCACACCACGTGCTTTACGGTGAAGGAAAACACCGTGAGGAAACATGCATGTCTGGGACGGCGATAGAATCACCATCTGTCACGGTGTTGTAATAACAACACTAATACGGTGTTGGAATACAGGCGGGAGCATATGTATGTAGCTCGTTTAAAGGTATAAGCAGCATTTATTAGTCAAATATTTAATATCGGACAAAACAAAATTCCCAAACCGCACATATTTTACGCTGATACTTTTAACTACTTTTTAAATATTATGTAACAAGTCTTTCGTCCAGAACGTCGCCGCCTTCGTTTTGCTGAAATACCAACACAAAATAAATTTTCAAAATTTTTCTCTCTATCTCTGTCTGTTTGTTCCGGCTAATCTCCGAAACGGCTTGACCGATTCTAACGGGACTTTCACTGGCTGATAGCTAATTTTAGGCTACTTTAATTTTAAAAAATGGGTTTTGCGGGAACTCATGAAATTAAGTCTACGAGGGTGAATCCGCGCTCACTCAGCACTCACTAGCTATTTATAATATTGCATGATCGTGGATTATGGAAATTCTTAATAAATGCTAATGCTATTCAATAATACAAGGACGGACGGCGCCTGCGCATGATCTCAATTTCAATAGGAATTCGTTATGAAAAATGTCTAAACTAGATTTATAGTTAATTACTAGGTCGAATGTATCGAGACTGTCGGATACAATTTATTGGTTTTTAGTTTAAGCGTTCACATAATGGATTCACTGATATTTTACAACATCATGACTGACTACTGGAACCGTTACACTACCCGTAATGACTCGGGGTTTCACCAGTCACCTGCTACGCAAGCGACGCAAGTTCGAACCCCAGCGGGGCCTGTACCAATGAGTTAATAAAAACTTATGTGCAGTCATTTCACACCACCTGTTTTACGGTGACGGAAAACATCGTGAGGAAACTTGCATATTTCTGAGAAGTAATTCAAAGACTCACCTCCGCTCAAAATTTGGTGTTGTTATAACATCACCTCTGATACTGATTTTAAAAATTCTTATTTTATCATCGTACTCCAATGGGAACGGGAACTACACGGGTGAAACCGCGTGACATCTGCTAGTACTTAGCTTATATTTATTCTGTGTTCGGATGGCGCTGGCACAGTAAGTAGGTACGTCAGGTGCGCGTGCGCAAGATTCAGTGCGGAACAGATGTCACCTTTCACCGCGTTACAACACTATTGTTATCTATAGCATACAGCTGTTGAAACGTCCATCATTAAATCACTTCGATAATGAAAGGTGTATTTCTGGATTTCACATCGAAATTATTTATTTATTTATTTATACTTTATGCACAAAGGTACAAAGGTGGACTTAATGCTATAGCATTTTCTACCAGTCAACCAATTATAATAGAATACAAACAATAGGAGCGGGTGTGCATGGAGATGGACAAGGACATAGGTTCACATTGATAAACTTATAAACGATTAAAATACAAATATATACCGTACAAGAATAATATAATATACATATAAGGTTAATTAATTAATTACTTAATGTATAGAGTGCTAGGGCGAGTTTTCTTAAAATCTCCGTCACAAGTCATCGCGTCGACGTAAACGCAGTTTGTGGCTCACAATAGTGTCAGCTTTAGGCCGACAGATGTCGCTGTTTCGATCCTATACAAATCTACGTTTACGTCGATGCGGTGAGTTGTGACGGCAGCAGTGAAAAACTCGCATTAGGCCCTCTGGTCCCGTCACGAGTTAAGAACGAGTACTTGCCTTTGAATGAACAGTAGTCATTTTATGAGTTTGTCTCTGACTTTATGTATGACGCGAGGCGAATAAAAAAATGCGCAGAATTCCACAATTTTCTTGACTCGTGACGGGACCTGGGGCCTTAACATGACCTCTTGTTGCCATGTTAGTAATACTCTTATTATGAGACAGATGTATTTGACGGGTATACATCTGTCACTGTCACACACCTGAAATATTATTGCAATAAGAACTCATGGTTGGGCCCCAGGGCCTGTAGACAAAATAACATTATCCTCACGCTTCGCTAGTAGTAACGATACAAAATGTACGGGAATGACATATGTCACGTGACTGATTTATGTCCTAATTGTGCCCCAGGTATTCAAAAGAGACAAATCTTCCTACACTTTCCACTAGGGGCGCTTTTTAACGGTCCCATACAAAATGCGGAAGATACGCAGGCGATATCGTCAACGTACATGGTAAAACCCACCTTTTGGGCTCGGTATAATGCATATAGGCGTAACGTAGTCATAGCCACCATAAATAAATAATTTACAATACCACTTACTTATTTAGGAAGCCTATCTTTTAATTAAGATGAGTTCTTGTTGTGATCTGTCACTCAGAACAGTCAAAATTCAGGGATTTTTTTTATAGTATTGACTAAATACACTTTAGTTAAAGTCTTGATACATACTTGCGTGATGTAAGTATCTAAGGAAATTGATAAACTACGAGCCGTCAAATAGCTCAAAAACCAAAGTACTTACAGTTAAACGAAAAATTTGGTTAATTCAAAGTTGCCAAATGAACCATTGCCAAGCTTATAAGGTCCATAAAGTAGGGTGCAGACCATAGAATGTGATTATATAAAATGTCATTGTGATCTCGTGAACCGTGAACACAGCCGTGCAGCCTGACCTATGCATTATGTGGTAACAAAAACGAATACAGACCACTGGCCAAATATCAACCGATCACACAAAACACTTCCTACATCGTTGTTCAAGCATAAAATAAATGTTATTTTAACAGCAAAAACGCTCCGTTATTTTGATATTCGTGTCATTTACAATTACAAGGCTGTATAACAATTTCCCATTGCCTTAAAAAAGTTAACGTTTGACAGCGCGCCAATTAAAAATGGCGGTGATTCAATCAAATAAATCGTCTTCTTTACAAGCGTTTTACACACAATTTAGTGTTTTTTTAACCGTGTTATGCTCATCGTTTGAAGGTGAAAGTATTACAATATCAGACAGATCCGAGATTCTGTGTTTCGCTGTGGATATTTAGTGAAACAATACATTGTAGAAAGGCGGGAATTTTTCGTAGAGTATTATGAATGTTATGTCTGAATGAATATTTAGCATGTTTCATGCAAATGAAGTAATAAGAAAGTTTGCCTTTTGTTTTCTTGTATTTCTAATGACTTGTATGTAACCTATGTTACCTTTGCACGAACGAGACCAAACAATTATTCTGAATGTTATGACATTCAAGCATAGAAAACAAGTATGTAAGTAATGGAAATTTGCACACAGCGCCATCTACCTAGTCTCAAACGAAACAAACCTTTTTATGTGATTTTTTATGGATATGCAGTATGTTACAATACAATGTGTGACAATGAACAATACAGGCCAGTAGCGACCGACCGATGTCCAGTTTTTTATAGTTTTGTCATGTTTTTACGTTGACGATATCTTAGGTTACTTTGACATCATCGGACTCCGTTGTTTCAGATATTAAATCAAACGGTTATTTCCTTTACCAAGGGACTACTAGTTGGGACACTTCCAGAATTACCGGTAAATAACATGTACTTAGTAAATGGGGCCATAGCCATTTTCCACATTGAATAAACTGATTCGTAATAACGTCACGCGGTTTCACCCGCGTAGTTCCCGTTCCCATATTTCTCGCTGATAATGTAGCTATATATAAGCTAAGAATTTTACAAATTGGTCGAGTACTTTTTGAGCGTACCCATTACAAACATACTTATATATTTCCTCTTTACAATATTAGTATATATTTATATAGTCGAACGTTAGTATAGTGACCCGACAATAGTTTAAAATATTCTATATCATCCATCTATACTCAAGAAAATTATATGACCCCAGGGCCCAATGAAGCCCAAAGGCCTTGGTACTAGCCCAAAGTGACCAAAGAAAAAGAAAAAAAAGGGCGCTGACCAAAGTGTCAAATCTAACAGCTTTGTTGCACTCTGTCAGGGAAAACGGGATTTACACTAACTGACTAATAACTAGTTAAATGGCGTTACTTTCTAGTCTAGATAGTTAATAGTTCAGTGTCACTACGTTACCAACGTCATCAGTGCGTGATGCGACACACTGCGTTTCTAATTACTAATTAATTCCTATCGACCGTATTATGGCTAGGGCTCTCTATTCACATAATAGATGCAGGATATACCAACATTTTTTATCTCTCTATAGCGAGTTGCTGTAACCATATTCATGACATTACTAGTTAAAGTATTTGTAAGGTATGCGTTTCTGAGTTGGTGCAATAGTATTAGGCGAATCATTGTTGTAGGTTTAGAAAACAAATAAGTTATTTATTTGTAAATGACATCCGCCAAGACCATACAGTAAGAGATATTCCACACATCACCTCACAGAGTTATCATTCACGATACCTTATCGTCAAACATCGAATTTTTGATAACAACTCGACTTGATAACATTTTCAGTCTAATTTAAACGAAATAATATACGCTTTCAGTAAGGATTAGTTTTGATTGCCGACCTGTCTGGAGTCAAGACAGGTGACTTTAGGTGATATACGGACATGATGAATTACCTATAAACTATAAACAGGATACAGACGGATTAAGAAAGAAGAACCTGGTTTCTTTTTTTCACAAAAGCATGTTGAAAAAATAAAAAATCGGTGCACGTCAGTCTCGAACCGGGGTACTCTAGTTTCGTTATCGCCCCATAAGCTGTCAGCCTTACGTCTTAGCTACTATGTCTTGACAGGTGTCACCGAAATTTACTGTCAAAAACAAATAACACCGTGAGAGGGGGGGAATCCAATGGGTTCCTCCACATATTTTTAACAATTTACTAGATGTTTTTCTCAACAATCACTTGCCATTGGCGAAATAGTTTTACTTAAGCTCGCCATTAAATAAAGGAAAGGAATTATATTTTATGAGTTTTTGATTGCCTGAAAACATGGTCAAAATTATGTTTTCCATAAATGAAACCTAGCTAGATCTATATTTTGCTCCTGAAAATGCAAAATTTTATGAAAATCGTTGGAGCCGTTTCTGAGATTGCAATTATATATATTGCTCGTTTAAAGGTATTAGATATGCATTCTTCGTCTTAGGGCACGAAAAATAAAAGCAATGGTATACCAAGTATAGTTTGACATCGTATAAAAGCAGAATTTAGGCTGTCATGGAGCCCAAATTATACTTTTAAGGGCCCAAGTTTGTCAAGAGTCTCATTAGACATTTGAAACGAATTCCATTCCAACATTCGCGTTTATTTCACAAAAGCATAGGAATAAGACATCGAATCCTTTAGCATAACTTTTCTACTATAAATCAGGTTATAATCATCTTCTACCTTCCCATCAACACGTACTTATTACAAAACATGGTTTAAATCAAGATTAAACCTATTTTGGACTAAAGCCACTGTCCATTCTTTATTAAATCCTTATTACAAAGGGAGATGGAGCTACTTTGAAATCAAGGACTATGTTTTTAAGTAAGTGGTGTAATAGAATGGTCAAAGTGTACTCACATATTTAGTGGAGCTCATCCTCCGCACTCGATTCATGGACTTCTTCTGCCCCCTCTTGTACCTGTTAGCTTCCTTCCCCTCACTGGCCTCCTGGTCCTCCAACACGAACCAATCCGTCACTGAGCCCCTTCGAGCCGTTTTACCACTCACCCGCTTAGCACTCACCACAAGAGACAACTCCTTCTTGAAGTCCTCACTGATCTCACTCACTTTATTCACTTGCACCACTTTGGGAGACGGCAGAGTGCTGAAAGATGAACTTTTACGCTTCTCCTTGACATTCATTTCCTTATTCGACTTTGTATAAGGTTCACAATCGCTCAAATATGTTTCGCTAAACATGTCTACGGCTTTGTCGAATTCGTCCAGCAAATTCTGTACCGATTCAGTCTTGAATATGTTGGCCACGATCCCGCTGGATGCAGAGGTCACTGTGGACATACTGGAATTGTTATTCGATGACTCTGACGCCGGGAATTCCTTGATGCTTTTGAGGAACACGCCGTCTTCCTTGTCGTAGTAGACGCTGGAGACATATTCGAGGCTTTCGTTGGAGGTCCAGGCTTCGCCCATGGTGTCGGTGCTCCCAAACACGCACGACTGGTTCTTATGCAACTTGTAATGTTCGTTGTCTTCATCCTCCTCCTCAATAGCTCGAGGGAGGAACTCGAAGCTCTTACTTCTCTTGTAGATGGGAGTGTTCCGGTCGCGTTTCTCAATTTCTTTGTTCCTAAAGAACCAGAAACGCTTGTTGGATTTGTACTCGCACTCGTCGTCTCGTTTGTCCATAGCGTCCCCATGCTTTGTTTCGTCGCGGACGTTTTCAACTATTGTATTCCACTTGGGTTTGTCTTTTTTGCCTAAGAAACTGATCCGGGAGAATTTGTCGCGGAAACTGAAGGACTTTTTAAGCGGGGACACATTGTCTTCTTCAGACGAGGTGTGCTTTTCCGAGCCGGGAGAGTCCGGGATGACTGGGAGACACGAGGAGAGGAGTCCCGCTGGTTTGGCTACGACTACATCAGTGGGCCTGCCTCTGACTGGAACTATTGGCGGTGGCTTAAATCTTTCAGGCAGATCTCCTAGCAAGCCGCGCTCTATTAGGTAAAGGCTTTCTTTATTTAGTTTCTTTAGGACATCTGGTCTGCGGGGTCTCTTATCTCTCTCCATGTCTGTCTGCGTCATCACCGGCCGGCGGTTTGTGTTCAACTGACACTTATCGCTTCTCCTATCTAGCTGATAACCAATGATAACAGATAACGCCTCTCCTGCAACCGTCGCTTTGTATATTTCAATGAAATGTTGACTATTTGATTTTAACCTGCCATTCACTATCTAGTTACATTCATAGCCAGAGTAGTTTTTATTGCGAAGCAGAAATGTCTATTATCTAACTATGACGTGTTGTAGACTTCAAGCATTATAAGGTAACAAGCTGATTTGAGGTAAACTATGACAGCGGCGTCTATATTTTTTGAGCCCCCACTAGTTAGTTTTAAGAAGTTGTCTATGGTATCCCCTGCCTGTCGTAAAAGGCGACTAAAAGGGGGCCGGAGGACCTGCTGATGGTTGTCGGGGTGGGAGCTTTGATCACCGAGCCGCGGGCCCGGGAAGGTGGCAGCACGATGTGACCTCCAGTGGCGGCGACACAGCTGCCCGGGGATGTGCCCTGGCAAAGTAAGAGAACCCGAAAGAGTAAAGGGTACCCGAAGTCCCCTTACGGAGGATAGCCACCGGGGGGTTTTAGTGCGGTAAAAATCCCACATACCCCGACCTGCCTCTCCCAGGGCGGTCGGGGACCTTTTGAAGGTTTCCCCCTCATCAATAAAAAAAGGTATACATTAGGTATGTGACAAAATATTTCGAAAGTTGAAATGTTGTATGTCAATTTTATATAGGTAAGTCCAAGTCTTATCGCTGAGGCAGTAAAGTTCAAAGTACAATGTCAATAGACGTAGTCTATGGTGGAATATACTTAGGTACCTCAACCTTGAGACGAAAGTTTGATCGATGACGGATGAATAGTTCAGTTATTGTTAGTAAGGTACTGTTACTTTCGGCCGGTCGGTTAATTGCTGAGAGCAAATCCAATTGCAGTGTGAAAGTGCCGTTTATCTGTGGAATATATCTATGAGTTAAAAAAAACCAAGGAAATTAAGCAATTTGAAAAAGGAAAATTGTTAGGTTATAAGTGTAACCGGCCAGTAATTGTTATCTGCTCTACAATTAACGTTTTTAATTGGATATTAAAAAGTTATTTAAAATAAGAACAGTTCTCGACAACTGACAATTGAATGTTCCCACCATTACCGCGGAGTAGGAAGTGACATAATGGTATTTTGTTATAAAATCATAACAGACACTCCGAGGCGGTCCGCCAGCTTGTCACCGCGGAGACGGTCACCGGCTAGGAGGGACAGTAATGGTAACATTATCACACTAATACTAATATTATAAGTGTGAAAGTGTCTGTCTGTTACGTTTGGCTGAAAATTTGAATGAATATTCATCAGAACCTTGAAGTCAAGGACGGACAAACGGTATATAATATATAATCATAACGCGAACGAAGTCGCAGATGAATGAGTAAATGTCATAAAATCGAAGATTTCTTAGAAATTATGCCCTCATTGAATAATTTTATAATTATTACACATATTTAAAGTTTTCAATCCTTATTATATTAACGATCATTGTCTCAGCGCCTGATAGGTTTTATAAGCAATGTTTTTCCGTTCACTATTATTGTTTGTGCCATCGCGAGTTATGAGCGCTCAGCGAAAATAGTGGGGGTAAATGCGCATGTATTTTGTTCGCATCCGGTCACACAGACAGATAGGGACAGACTCATAAAATTACTACTACGAATTCAAGGTCAGTGCATGATGGTATCTGTAAGAAAATTGATAAGCGCCTAATCGTTTTTAGAAGAAATTTATTTCGACATTCCAGCAGTGCCTAGTTCAATATCGCAGTTAATGGGCAGTGTTGACTACGAGGACTATGCTGAAGATGTCCTGGACTCTATCCCTGAGAGGGAGTGGCGGCTCCTGGCAGCACTGGCAAGGAAGAGAGAGGATGATATTGAAAGGGAAAGGCTCGCTGACCAGTTCCGCAGGATGTGGGACCAGGAACGGGAGGAGAGGAAGATGGTGAGAATATTAAAGATTTTTCTGTTTTAGGTAGACTTTTTTAGGGAAGTTTTTCGGTTGTGGTTAGTCAATCCACGGGGATTCGGAGCCATGACGGCAACGAATGGTGCTGCTCGTGTCCACCAATTTTTTGTGTTACCTGACATCGGCGTAGATTTAATTTCATGCTTTTAGCAGAACCCTAATTAAATATGTTTTACCCTAAAAGTATCCTAGCTGATGTTTTAAGGATTAACCTTGAAACATCAGCTATCTGCCTCATCCAGTGAAAGTCCCGTTTAAATCGGTCAAGCCGTTTCGGGGATTAGGAAAAAATTTTTTATATGTCAGTACTTTCAATTGCAATCAAACACTGCATTTTGATTTATCTGTATAGATTAGTAATCGTTCTGTTCTCGTGTGCGTAGGTAGAAACGTCAACTAGCGAGCAGTACAAGCGCTACCTACAGGCGAAGAGACAGCAGGAGGCAGCGTGGCAGGCGACCCTGCGGCGGCAGCGCGACCGCACCCTCGAGGAGCGGCAGGAGAGACTGCAGGACTGTATCCGGGACAAGGAGCGGAGAGCTGCCGACCTTAGGGCCAGGGTCGATGATGCCAAGGTAGCGGTTCAAAAATATCTCTATTGGATTTGATTTTTAACAAAGTAGGTACTTAAAATCTGTTAAAGCCGTGAGGGTGAGAGCCATGGTAGCCTCGGGTTATGAACAGTGATTTCACACCACGTGCTTTACGGTGAAGTAAAACATCGTGAGGAGTCCTGCATTTGTCTGAGAAGTAATTCAAAGACGTATGTATAGTGCCTGAGACGGCGATGAACTCACCCTCTGTCACGTTGGTACTTAATCATATTCGGTGAAATGTGGGTGTTGTTGTTACAACACCTCTGCTTACCCCTTCGGGGACCCTTCTAGGATGGGGTGAGCATATTTGTTACTTAAAGTCGTCAGAATAAAATGAGATCAGACTGTACCTTAGGACATCATAACAAGTATCGAAATATTCGGAACTAGATGACGAAAAAAAAATCTTAGTACTTAGATCGAACTACTTAACGAACCTCTTTGAATAAACGGATTATACAGGACTAGCTGTGGCCCGCGACTTCGTCCATGTGAATATATTATCGTTCCTATTTGTCTCAACGTGATGTTATAAAGCCTAAAACCTTCCTCAATAATGGAACAATTCAAGTAGAACCATTAGCGCGTTCAACCAAACAAACAAATTCTTCAGCTCTATGTTATTAGTACTATCCTACTAGTATTATAAACGTGAAAGTTTGTATGTACGGATGTATGTTTGTTGCTCTTTCACACCATAACTACTGAAAATATTTTGATGTGACTTTACAATAATATAGCTTATGCATCAGAATAACACACAGGCTATAAGTACTTTATGAAGATATTGTGTGACTTGTCCAAAATTAAATGACATAAATCCGCCACGTGACATATGTCATTCGCATACATTTTGTATGGTTTCTATTAGCGCAAGCGCGAGAGAATGGTCCACCGTTTTCGTAAGCTAAACTCGCTAGCGTTACTCACATTATTTGTATTTGATATTTTAGTTCTTCACGTCACCGCTGGGAGTCGCTGCACAATTACTCATACAAATATTCGGCGGAGACGCTAGCGAGTATAGATTACGAAAACGGTGGAATATTCCCTCGCGCTGACTGTTGCTTTTCTTTCCATAGACCACAGAGCTAATAGGCAAGGTGCTGGAAGAGGCAGCGCGCACGCAGCTAGCCGCGGACCGTCGGTCGCGGCTCACGGCCGCCGACCAGTGGAGGCGGCAGCTGGACGTGGTCGACACTGAGAGGAAGGCTCATGATGCCAGGAGACGGAAGGGTGCGCTGCTGAGGGACGCTTCACAGGTTTGTTCATTGATTATTTGGGCTTAGGTATCAAGTAGGCCTAATGGATACTGTAACGCCGTCTGGCGCCATCTATGTGTAGACGTCAATTCAATTTTATATAGATAGTTCTTTTTTGTTTCCTTCTGGAAGTCTGTCGTGTGATGTCATGTGCTGCGCTTTCGTGTGTAATAAAAGTGAAAAAGCTGTGAGAACTTAATTTATTGCAGGGGGTTCAATTCCCCAATACAATTTCACGACTATGGTCATGTCGCGTCGCGACGCCCGCGGACCTCCAGAGGACGATATCGTTCCGGATGAGCCCATCATCACGCAAGATAGTTTTAGTGCGTTGTTGGAACCGTTCTCCAAATAGCAGAATGATAATCATAAACTAATTCAAGCTCAGCTAGAAAATTCTGCCCGGCAACCGCCACCATCTTTTCATGCCCAAGGCAATTTAGCAAATTGCTCATCACGTTTTTCGGGCCATTCAGAAGATCTTAAGGCATTTTTAGATGGTGTAATCGTAGATGCTTCTAGAAGACGAGGCCGCGCGATTATTTTTATTGTTGGCTTAGTCGATTAAGTTTAGATTCTATAAACGCCAAATTGTGCAAATGGAAAGGAGTTTATCGCAAATCTTCCGTAATCTCCCCCACAGCGGCTAGCAATATCCAACGCGTTGAACCTGTGGGAGAGTTCAGTGGTGCGTCAAGAGATATCGGCCTTAGAAGCGGCTCGGCGCGCTCGGCACGCCGCCCGAGCGGCCCTCACCGAGGCGCGAGCGGCTCGCGTCGCGCGCGCGCGGGCCGCTAGGGCTGTGCGCGCGAGGAAAGTCGCCGCCTTCACTGAGAGGCTGAGGGATGCCATACGGACGCATGGCACGCTGCCTACTGCATACTAAGGTGCAACCTGATGTAGGCCGCTCGACGCTCGTTTCCAGCGACAAATGTGGTCACGCGATATGTAGCGATACGTGATTGGAGCGGCTGCATGACGTACATACTTCCTTTTTGAGTCGCGGGAAATTTAAAATGGGGTCACGTGACCACATTTGTCGCTGGAAACGAGCGTCAGGCGGCTGCATGTGATACCAGTAGGTACCCCTATCACGGGTTTGCCACCGTTTTCGTAATCTATACTCGCTAGCGTCACTCGCAATATTTGTATGAGATATTTCAGTTCTTCACGTCGACGCTGGGAGTTACTGCCTAATTTCTCATACAAATATTCGGCGCTTACAGAAATTATGTTTTGAATAACTACCTCAAAATATGTGAAATGTACCTATCTCATATAATTAGAATATAAATACCTTAATAATCTATCTACTAATTATGTTTAAATGGAAATAAATATTCACTTAATTAAATTATTTATTAATTGTGCATTAGCACATCCCACGTTATCATAAATATTTTAGTTTAAATATATTTTTAATAAATAAATATTAGGTTTCTGATTGGACTTCTCAGCTTTGACGTTCAATTTTACGGTACCAGAAATGAAACGTCAAGGCTCAGAAGTTCCTAATTCGCTCTGCTTATGCGATTGCCGCCCATCTTTTCGTTTCCCATTGTTCTTCCGACTCCCACTGGATTCCTCCAATTCCCTATGATGTATATGATGAGTAGCCCTGGCCAGCCGGGCCCTGGCGCGGCGGTAATGAGCCAGCGCCGCCTCGGCCCCCGCCAGGGCCCCCGAGGCCCCCGCTGTGGTCCCCGAGGCCCCAGACCCCGGGTCACCACGCGGCCCCAAACGGGAACCAAGTTGGGCTAATACAGATACCACCGTCCACCGAACTGATATTACTCCTGTTGGGTGATGTGTGAACGTCGTATCCTGGAAAAATTATTATATATTTTTTAAAGGAAACCTGCATATGTCTGCGAATATAACGTGAGCACATGTATGTATATATATATATAATTTTTTTTTGAAGTCATCTATATACGTCTGTTATAAGCATGTATCTGTAGAAAGAGGTTTCAAGTATGATAAGCGATTAAAAAATACGTTATATGTACCTACAGTTCCCCAAAATTCAAGGATACAACAGAACTACCTACCATGTCGGGTATTCCCATACCCGACATGGTAGGTAAGTAATATGAAAAAGATATTACATATAATTTTTTGGTTGCTTTTACTGAGAAGTACCTGACAATAAACTCAGTAAATACTCTAATCAAAAAAAAAATACCATTTTGAGTAATACAATATAAATCATAAAAAAATATACATAATAATTATTTTTTACCTGCAACTGTGGTCTCGACAACACATCCAAATCCTTGATCAAATGACATCCTCCGACGAAAAATCTTCTACTCTGCGCTTCTACCTTATCCACCTCTTCAGGCCTGAAGCAGGACAGCTGCTTGGAGTGTACCCCCGGGGCTAAGGTTAGAGGGAGATGGGTGTAGCCTTCGGTGCGGTGGCGACCCCACCAGTCGGTCGAAATCGCTTCGAGGTAAAGGTGGGGTGTTGGACGATCTACGGAAAAAAAATCTGTTACATTAATAAAGGTAGAAATAATTACTAAGGGCACACACACATGCACACTCACAATTACACACACACTCACAATTACACACACCACTCACAATTACACAAACCACTCACAATTACACAAACCACTCACAATTACACACACCACTCACAATTACACACACACACTCACAATTACACACAACACTCACAATTATACACACACACTCACAATTACACACACCACTCACAATTACACACACCACTCACAATTACACACACTCACAATTAAATACGCACTCACAATTACACACACACTCACAATTACACACACCACTCACAATTACACACACTCACAATTATATACACTCACAATTACATACACTCACAATTACATACACTCACAATTACATACACTCACAATTACACACACGCATACGGGCGCGCGCGTGCGCGCTCTCTCCCTCAGCTTCAGTTAAATATTTTTATTACAAAGTATACTTTGTTGTATAAGCATATTGTTCTTATTCTAATGATTTCTGTTTAGCGACTAAAATAATATTAACTATTAGTAAATAATGAATCTGTAATTGACACTAAGAATAGGCTGTATAATCTTGTATTCATTTACTAAATGCTGTCGAATCTTTATAATAAATAAATTTAAAAAAATATTACTTACTTTTGTAGTTGGTGTTAAAAAGAGAGTTTGACGCTACATTTGGCACCAACTTCAAAAGTAAGTAAGTAATTTATTTAACACTAGCTGTGTCCCACGGTTTCACTCACGTAGCTTTAGTTTTATATAATATATGGTTTAAAATTGACAAACTTTCATCCCCAATTTTATCCCCTTGGGGGTAGAATTAATCAAAATCCTTTCTCTACCTGCATGCCAAATTTCAGCCCGATCCGTCCAGTGGTTTGGGCTGTGCGTTGATAGATCACTATGTCAGTCAGTCAGTCACCTTTGAGTTATATGTATATATTTAGATTATTTAATTTTTCTCTATTTGAATTTGATTGCTTTTTTTATAAAAAAATCTGTATATAAAGTAACGATACAAAATGTATGGGAATGACATATGTCACGTGACTGATTTATGTCATTGCCATACATTATGTATCGTATCTATTAGCGCAAGCGCGAGAGAATGTTACTTTCTAGGCCTACAGTGTAATTGTAGAATAGAAATCTATAACATTTCGACCATCGTACCTACATCTGCATCAAATTCCAATATCAAATCATGAATGTGTGCGTAATTCCACTGTACAGTGTCGTGTATTGCAATACTTTTACTGGTGTGCGTTTTACCGTGCACTGCGCCCTTGCAATCTACACCTTCTGGTACCTGAAATAAGACATATATTCGTAACTTTTTTTATTTCGCATTTTGTATGATGGCCATTTCAATGCAAAAACAGTCAAATAATACTGTTTGTTGTGATCACAATGTGAGTGAAGTTAGACTTAATAGCGCTGTGCTAGCTCATGTGGTCATCTCAAGCTACGCATTTAGTTATAAGTAGACGTACTAGATTCTTAGTTATGTTAATTTTTATCGACATTTGTGCATTTGAACTTTGCCCATGAGCTTACGTTTCTTAAATATTTTGTTTGTATTCTTTAAATTGTATAATATTTTTGAAAAGAGTAATTACTGAGTTTCTTACCAGGTTCTTCTCAGTAAAAGCAACCTTCCGAACCTGGCGGTAGCATGTATAATCCTGTATAATTATGTTATTCTGACGATTTGAAAGTGCTTTGTAAAAAGTCTTGCTAGTATAATTTGTCATACCTTTACATGAAAGTCGATATACAAATCGTCCATATCAAATCCTGCAGCCGTGAGCAGTTCCAAAGTAAGGTAGTTCTGCCTTCTGCCGACAGATGGCGTCACAAACCTAGTCAAGTTCTTGTGACTATGCTCCCAGCGTTTTGTAAGCTTGCATAACTGGAACGAATATATATTTATGAATACTTTGGTCAGCAACACTTAGAACTTACCGGGCGCTGCGTACACTCAATGCGGTCGGGTGGACTTGTTTTCGGGCTCATTGAACGACTTCACATGGGCCACAATATTATAATATTATTTTGTATTCCATCGCATTAGGTTAATAAATATCTGTAATTATGGTTTATAAATGATAAATAAATGTGAAATTCCAAATGCGTTTTATTGTTAAATAAGATAGATGACGCCAAAGAGGAGCTCGTGGCACAGTTGTTATTGCGCATATCATTCAATCAGCGAAGTTAAGCAACTCTAACCCTAGCCAGTAATTGGATGGGTGTCCGCCCGAGTTCCCTCCGTGCCTCGGAGAGCACGTTAAGCCGTCGGTGCCGGTTGCCAATTTATCATCTTTGGCAATCGTTACAGGTCAGTCGGAGGCCTAAAATAGTCTGACAACTGGTTTAACCTTGATCATAACTTTTTCTCGTTAAAGGGGTTGAGAAAGTCAGATGGCAGTCGCTTCGTATAAAAATCAGGTGATCAGCCACATCGGGTTGAATCAAGTGCCGACCCCAACAATGTATGGGATAAGGCCAGGGACGATGATGATAGGTAACGCCAAATGTACACTGAGCACTCAGTACTCGTAACAACTATAGGTACTACCCTCTATATTGGTTGAGAAGGCTGGCATTCTCGTCATACTTGTGAACAGGTGCTGCTTGTGGGGGCTGGTCATCTCAAGCTACACTATTTTTCTCTAATGAAAGCAACCTTCCGAACCTGGCGGTATCATGTATAATCCCGTATAATTATGTCATTCTGACGATTTGAAAGTACTTTGTTAAAAGTCAAATCGCATGAAGACATTCTTACATACATACATACATTTGCTCACGCCTGTATTCCCCGAAGGGGTAGGCAGAGGTGTTGTAATCACAACACCCACTTTTCACCGAAGATGATTAAGTGCTAACGTGACAGATGGTGAGTCCATCGCCGTCTCATATACTTTACATACATCATTGAATTACTTCTCAGAAATATGCAGGTTTCCTCCGCTGGATGGAAGATATTTTTTAGTTTATAAATAAGCCTCACCATAGTAACAAGATCTTCACCATTTCTCTGATCACCAAACTGCACTTCAATTCCATACTGATACCCCAAGGGTACTTCATCCACCTCTATGGTGTATGGGTTCAATTCCAAGTTGTTCACATCTGGAGTAACAATCAGGTATTTGTGCTCTTTATTATAATACAGAGACAAAAGAATAGTCTCTTGTTTTAACAGAAGTTGTGCATCTCTGGAAATTGTTTATGGTTTTTATAAACCGATCTGTTAATTGAACTACGCGAGCGACGCAAGTTCGAATCCCAGCGGGGCCTGTACCAAAAAATGTTTTACTAAAAAAAACTAATGCACAGTGATTTCACGGATTGCTTTACGGTGAAGGAAAACATCGTGAGGAAGCCTGCATATTTCTGATAAGTTATTAAATGACGTATGTAAAGTGTCTGAGACGGCAATGGACACACCATCTGTCACGTTGGCACTTAATCATCTTCGGTGAAAAGTGTGTGTTGTGATTACAACACCTCTGCCTACCCCTTCGGGGAATACAAGCGTGAGCATATGTATGTAAATTGAACTACTTGTATGACTATTACATACACTATAATTTAAAAATAATACCCACCATATGGAGTGGCCTAGTTTCACACTGAGTCAGTATATTCAGTTCTCCATCTCTCTAAAGTAAAAGTGCCAATGTGACAGAGGGTAAGTCCATCGCCATCTCCGGCACTATACATACGTCTTTGAATTACTTTTCAGGCATATGCAGGTTTCCTCATGCTGTTCTCCTTCACCGTAAAGCATGTGGTGTGAAATCACTGCACACAAAGTTTTTAGAAAATTTGAACTGGCGTAGCAGGAGACTGCTCAAACCTCAATTCCACCACCGCTCTCAAGTATTAACACTTTTTTCATACCATACCAGTAGAGCCAGTGTTCGGAACCTGAAGTGGACTGATTATCGTACCAGGGAATGGCAGGGGCGTAAAATTATCGTGCCCGGATCGAAATTATCGTACTTTTCAGGATAATGTCTATGACCTTTTTTTTTTTAGAAATAGACATAATATTTATTCACATGAATCACATATTTCACCCAATTTTCTTCATTTAATCTAAAAAATCATGCTACTGCGATTTAGACTATTAGCGCATGAGTGAAATAATATAAATTCTCAAATTTTGCATCATGATACAAGTTATAGTACAATCTGCGTACGATAATAATATGCTATCGTACATCGTACATAGGCACAAAATTATCGCATGGTTCCGAACACTGAGTAGAGCTATTAAAAAAATTGCAAGTTACAAAAAAGTACAATGACAGTTAATGGAAGAGCTTACTCATTATAGTCTGAATGGTCAAATACAATATGCATGGCTGTCCATTGCTCCTCCTCAAAGTCAATATTTTCCTCACTTCTAAACAAACTCTTCATTGAAACTGTGTTCCCTCCAAGAACTCTGCCCATATTCTCTTCCAAATTCAAATGTTCAAAACATAGATTTAAATTGTGGATATTGCCTACTTTTTTTTTAAACTCTGAAGGCAAGGGTAATTGGTAATCTTCATGCACATAAGAAAATACTTTCTGAGGTTCATAATCCATTTCTTTTATCATGTTATGATAACTTGATTCCATATCAGTCAAACAGTTGTGGGAGTCTGAATATCTCTGTAATTCCCAGGAACTAAAAACTTTTTCTTGCCATTTGAAAAAATGCTCTTCTATTCTGTTTTCCAACTTCATGTTCAACACATTTGTTTCATTAGTATAATCTTCGAACTTCGGGAGGGAAATAATTCCATCTTGTGACTTTAATTTCACACTGGAAAAGAAAAAGGTACGTTTAAGAGGGATTTGTAAAATAAATAAATATTTCTCATAGCACGCGCAGATCACAAAGAAAGTATTTTTTATTCTTTAATAGAAGTGAATTTATCTTACTTGATTAAAATATTATCCACAGGCTCCTTAAGCCAATACACTCCAGATAGTTTATTGCAACGATTAAAATCATTCATCTCAATTATTTATTCTTCAATACTTTCAGAGTTTTGTTTGTTTACGAACAAACACAAACCGTCAGTCGGTTTTATTTGTTACATTTTGTCACCATGGCAACAGATGACAGAAACCATAGATGATGAAAACACTAGCTTGCCGTTCCTTTGCTGGCCATAAATTCTAGTTCGAACGATTGTTTTCATTTTTGGTCTCATACATTCTTCACGAAAAGACCTTAATTTAAAACGCTTAATTTATTCAAACACATTTTGACAAATATATTCTCTTCTCGGGATAAATATTTCTTTCACTTATTCTACAATACTTTTGTTGGAAATCGTAACAGCTCTTCTAATCCGCAGAATAACGAAATATACTCCAAAAACTTCCATTTGGTTGTATGGGCAACGATGAATTTGCCTTATTTTTACAGTCACAGTCTGTCACGATTTTGCGTTTGTATTTGGTTTGTCAATTTCAAATATGTCAGGTATTTAATCGTTCGTTCGTTCACTTCAGTCAGTTACAATAACGGTATCGTAGTTGTATGTCGTTTTATTTTGCGAAAATAAACACGATATTATAATAATATTATCACATAATATCGAAGAGACGCTATCTTATCTTTTTATACAAGGCCGAATCGATCAAGTGCATTATCCGTTGTAGATCAGAAACCGAATTATGATGTATTCCTAACACTTCATACATATTTCTAATTTTGTTTCGCGAAATATTAAGTGAAATATGCCGACCGGACAGAGAGAAACTACGGTTTCGGTGCCGCTGACGCCGACACGGTCAGATTTATATTGGAGAAGAATATTTAACAAGGTAAGTGTTCTTTTCCTACTATACACATATTTTCTAAGCAACTAAACTACTAATAAAGTATGATGGCAAATGCCGGAAACTAGTATTTACTGTTATAATTTTTGTGCCGAGTTTATGAAAGAAAAACATCGTATATATTATCATGCCTACTTCCTCCTAAATTAATTACAATTTGCTAACTATAGCTGGTTGTTACACCTTATTAATTAATAATGGCGTAAACCAAACAACTAATTAAGTAATTATTAAAAACAACAATGTTAAAGTACTGCATATATTTTTATTATATTATTCCTTAGTTCAATTGCAATAAATCACAGATAGTTCTTACAAATGAATAAGCCAAAAGAAACAACCTGATTTTATTTCAGAATATAGGTATTCTGCCAAAATTTATACCTACACTAAAAATTACCAACATCATGAGTCAATTGACTCATTCATTGTTGACATTGCAATGACTCAATGATAATAAAGAAAGTGATTTTATGTATACCTGTCACATACATATGTATGCCTGAATAACATCAAAATTTAATATACCTTCTACATCTTAACACATTTACTGCTAACATTGCATCTTCTTCATAAATTCTCTAACAGGTGGACGCACAGACGTGGTAATTGTTATAGTTATATAGCCCATAAGTCCATTCTTATTATTGGTGAAAGTCTTTTTGATATTGTATGAGTGGTACAAGGCCTCCAAGGGCTCGACTCCAAATTTTTATCAATTGAATATGAATTAAGATCAAAGGAAGACCATTAAAAAACAACGAGGGAGAAAAGCCCCAGCCCGCTTGTCACAAGAAGCTTCTACCAGACGATGTGCAACCTCTTTGAAAATATTTCCTATAAAATTAAAAAAAAGTCTCACTGTACACAAAACTAGTAAAATAATTACTGCTAAAGTTATGAATTCGAACTTGCCGGCTGATCTGTGTTAGCGTAAATTTTTTTAATTGAGCCCCTATTATTCTGCGAATTATGCTCACACCTGTATTCCCCTAAGGGGTAGGCAAAGATGTTGTAATAACAACACCTTTTCACTGATGATTATTAAGTGCCAATGTGACAGATGGTGAGTCTATCGCCGTCTCAGACACTAAACATATGTCTGTGAATTAATTCTCGAACATGCATGTTTCCTCACAATGTTTTCCTGCACTATAAAGCATGTGGTGTGAAATCACTGCACATAAGTGGTCTCAATTACTGATCTAGAGACATGAAAATTGGAGGGTGTATTTCTGGTGAGGTGTAGATATATATTATAAAAGAGTTTTGCAAATTCTACCCCTCTAGGGGGGTTAAATGGGGGATGAAAGTTTGTATGTGAAATCTTACTGGTACAAGCAACTTATACTTGAAAATTTTATTATTTTAAAAATGACTAAATATGACATGCATATATTACATACATTGTTATTAGATAATATATAGTAAACTAGCGGACGTCACGCGGTTTCACCCGTAGTTCCCGTTCCCGAGGGAGTACTGCAATAGAATATAGCTTATATTAATCAGTGATGATGTATCTCTCAAATGGTGATAGAATTTTTAAAATTGGTCCATTATTTTTGAGACAGTTTGTTACAAACATACTTGCATACAAGTTTTTCCTCTTTATAATATTAGTACATATAGATAAATACTTATGTTATGTTCAACTAACTTTCAATACCTACCAAAAGTTATAATTGTGCAAAAGTCCTTGAAATATTAAAATAATAGGCAATTAATATATAATAAAATTACATACCATGTGTTTGTATGTTTGACCTCCATAATAAAATCGGATAAATCCATTTGTCATTATAGGTAGGTATTACTCTCTGTAGAGAATCACTGAATACTTGGCACAGATTCAAAAAGATACAGAAAACTAACCTAGCAGATATTACACATAGGTTCTGCCTTTTAACTCATTTCAAAAAAGGAGCAAGTTATTCATCTGTTTTTTTCCTGTGTTCATTAAGTTGTTTATTAAGTATTGTAAAGCAGAGCCATGGTGGCCTTGAGGTTTGAGCAGTCGCCTGCTACGCAAGCGACGCCAGTTCGAATCCCAGCGGGGTTAGTATCAATGAGTTTTTCTAAAAAACGTATGTACAGTGACTTCACATCACGTGCTTTACGGTGAAGGAAAACATCGTGACGAAACCGGCTTATGTCTGAGGAGTAATTCAAAGACGTATGTATAGTGCCTGAGACGGCAATGGAATCACCCTCTGTCACGTTGGCTCGTAGTCATCTTCAGTGAAAAGTGGGTGATGTGATTACAACACCTCTGCCTACCCCTTCGGGGAATACAGGCGTGAGCATATGTATGTATGCAAAGCATTATAATTTTTTTTTATTAATATTGGTAGTTGCAGAAACTTAATTTAATGGTAGGATTTGTTTGGCGAAACCCAAATTTAAAAAAAAATTGGTATCTTAAGTTACTATTTGTAACATCAGCTATCTTTCGGTGAAAGTCGGTCCAGCCGTTTCCGAGTTTAGTCGGTACAAACAGACTGACAGCGAAAATAAAATATAAATGGTTTTTGTATGTTAGTACCCCTAGTATGTATACATTCAGTGAGGAATTACAAACCGATGCTTCAGGTTTATTTATAGATAAAATGATGATATTTAGAAATAGAATGTTCATCACATGCTCGTTACCCTTATCCGGGAATCGAACCCACGATCCGAAGGGAACAAACTAATCGCTAGACTAAATTAATTAGGTAGGTTGTTTATAGCTTGTATTATTCATATTCATATATTTATTGCAAGTTAGTAAAATATTATACACAATATTAACATAGTTACTTATACTGCATAATATGGATTTTAAAAATATCTAGTAATAAAAGTAGATTCTTCTCAGTAAAAGTAACCTTCCGAACCTGACGGTAGCATGTATAATCCTATGTAATCGTGTCTTTCTGACAATTTGAAAGTACTTTGTAAAAAGTCTAATCGAATAAAGATATTTTTGGAGGTCTCCTTCTGGGACATTACTGCCTCACAGAAGGAGACTACGGCCCTCCATGTGTCTGTCTGCCAGCATAGCCGTCACTACGTGTGGCGGCGAGTGGTCCTGCCCGATTCTGGTGACCAGGATTCGCCGCTCCGAGCTCCACGCTGGGCACTGCTCCAGCGTGTGCTGTGCGGAATCCCGGTCACAGCCGCAATTGGGGCATTGCGCCGTCGGTTCGCGTCCGATCCGATTCAGGTATTCACCGAAACACCCGTTTCCGGTGAGCACCTGCGTCAGTCGGAAGGTGACGTGGTATTTCCTCTTTAGCCAGGGCCCGAGGTTCGGCAAAATTGCACCGACAGCGCGTTGAATTTGAATTTTTGAATTATTTTATCTAATCCAAAACTTTGTTACTTACAAAAAGAAAATAGGTAGCTTTGTGAAGTAAATATATAGGACACATATTTATCTATAAAAACCGTGTATGATCGATTAGTTTTGCATTTGAGACATCAACTGCTCTTATCACAAAGTGATAAATAAAAGCCACGCCCATACACATCATAGCAACCAAATGTCATTAACGTGCCCATAATATCTAAGTAGGTTTATAAGTAGTAGAAAAAGCATTAAGCAGTTAGTTTTTTCTGAGAAGTAATTCAACGACGTATGTATAGTGCCTTAGACGGCGATAGACTCCCCGTCTGTCACGTTGGCACTTAATCAAATTCGGTGAAAAGTGGGTGTTGTGATAACAACACCTCTGCCTACCACTTCGGGGACTACAGGCGTGAGCATATGTATGCAGTTAGTTTACAAAGCACCTAACTACAATGGCCCAAGTAATCCCAATGTCGCCTACTTATTTTCCATATATTAAACTAGCGGGTGTCACGGAGATAAAATATAGACGATATTTATCAGAGATAATGTAGCATTCAAATGGTGAAAGTTTTTTTTTTATATTTTGATATTACAAACATACTTACATACAAATCTTTCCTCTTCATAATATTAATACAGAAGTATAGATAGATAGACAGCTTTTCACTGCATGCATGTAAAGTATTATATATTATATACATTCTGTTTACATGTCTGTTTGCTGAATTTTCTGCCTCACGGTTTCACCATATTTTTCCTGTCGCATGACGACATCAGCAATCTAAATGCGGGTACTTCAAGAACGCCCGTATCATTCCCAATTCCCAATAGGACGGGCATCATTTTCGATTCTAAAAAAATCCTGAACTAAAATTAAAATATTAAGTCTCTTACCTGACTAGGTTATGTAGAGTTCGTGTGAGTAACAGCTCGTTATGCTAAGCGGGCGGAATACTAATTAGGCTCCATTTAGAATGTTTAAGTCTTTCTATACCACCTGTTATACTATGCTATACTATACCATACTATATTAACTTGCTGTGCCTCACGTTTTTACCCGCAGTAAGAAGTATACTACATAGTCATAATCTAATATATAAAATTTCCATGTGTTATCATTATTTGTATATACGTTACTCTATTGACTTTATTTGTATACGTATTTCTTAAAGCAGATCCGGCTCATATCGGAAGTTGGTATATTAATGTTATTAAATGTTTAATTTGACTAATAGTGTTAAAATTCCGTTGATAATTATTTTGTTAACGGATATCCGGTCTCGTGTTAAATATTTTCTTTAAATTAATTAGTTTAACTGATTTGACTATTTTTGCGTATAAATACAGCATACTGAGACGAGACGTGACCCGGCGCGCGCCGAGCCACTAGCCTTAAACATGTCCCTAAATAATACCACTCAGATCCAGCTCCCTAGCTCATCCCCCAGCAACGCCCTAAGCCGAGGTCCGAGCCCCGCACCGGGGTGTCCTTAGCTGTGTTGCTTAGTTTTTAAGTTTAAGCTCGGCTGGAGGCCCTTGGGTCTCGCCCTTTAGTCCGGTTAAGCAGTGGAGGTAACTCCCCTCTACCAACTGCGAGAGACCATATCGTAAAAAACGAGACGGGACATTGTGAGAACTGTTTCAGACTTTGTACGTAGCACTGTGATTTTTATAAATATAAACTTCTTAATTACTAAGTACACATACATACATATGCTCACGCCTGTATTCCCCGAAGGGGTAGGCAGAGGTGTTGTTATAAACCTGCATATTTCTGAGAAGTAATTCAAAGACGTATGTATATAGTGCCTGAGACGGCGATAGACTCGCCATCTGTCACGTTGGTACTTAATCAAATTCGGTGAAAAGTGGGTGTTGAAATAACAGAGAATATGTATGTATGAAATAGGGATAAGTGTTACATGTAGACGTAGGTAATTGATCTATATATTTGGTTCAATTAACTCCGTGACCCAAGCCGCATGACATCATCCCAGCCGTCAATTTGACGAAAACGTACTTACGTACTGACAAATGTGGTTGTGGTTATGAGAATTGGTGACAATCATCCAGGGCCTGAAGAAGAATTACATTATCAACATTATCCTCGCGCTTCGCTAGTAGAAAATGTATGTAAATGACATGAATCATCATTCTCGTACATTTTGAATATTTTCTATTAGCGCCAGCGCGAGAGTTTTGTCTAGGCTATGTTCCTATGTTTCTTCTCATTCATCTTATCAATACTCCTTAGCCCTCAAATGCGGTTCAAATCGCACAAACATATTTAAGCACGATAAGCAATTAAGCTATGGGCTAAGTCTAATATATAAAATTCTCGTGTCACAGTTTTCGTTGCCATACTCCTCCGAAATGGCTTGACCGATTTTGATGAATTTTTTTGTGCTTATCCGGTATCTATGAGAATCGGCCAACATCTATTTTTCATCCCCCTAAATGCTAGGGGAAGTCCACCCCAAAAAAATATATAATACAACGTTTGCCGGGCACAGCTAGTATAAATATAAGCTTTACAAGCAGTAAGGAATCTAGGAACAAGTTCAAAATGACATACACAGACGCGCACATGTACAAGATTATAAGCAGAGCAGAATGTCAGTAGCCTCAAAAAGGTGTGTCACGCCGTGTCCGATCGCGTATACGTCATTTACTTGTTTTACCAACTTTTTAAAACATTCCAAACAATAAATATAAAATGAGCCATGGTGGCCTTGAGGTTTGAGCAGTCTCCAGCTACGCAAGCGACGCAAGTTCGAATCACAGCCGGGCCTGAACCAATGAGTTTTTCTATAAGAAAACTTATGTGCAGTGATTTCACACCACGTGCTTTACGGTGTGTGAAAACATTGTGAGGAAACCAGCATACGTCTGAAAAGTAATTCAAAGACGTATTTATAGCGCCAGAGACGGCGATGGAATCACCCTCTGTCACGTTGGCACTTAATCATATTCGGTGAAATGTGGGTGTTGTTACAACCCCTCAGCTTACCCCTTCGGGGATCCTTCAAGGATGGCGTTAGCATATTAATAAAAAAAAATATTTTTTAAATTCATGTTAATAAAAATTTAGTTAATTTTAGTTGAAGTTAATTAAAAATATAATAGTATTTTTTTTTAATCTTTACTATGGACAACCCAATCAATAGGGCAAACGTTCTTATTTTCAAAATATAGGCTTAGATTCCTTACTGTTTATTGTGTAGCTTAATATTTTATACTATGCGGTGGGGTAGCTATACGTAATCTCACGCCTTTCCAAAACGGTCTCCTTAGGTACCAATGTGATGGACTAATTTATTGGTCGTTGAAATTGGAACTTGCAGGCGACTACTCAAACATCTCTGCTACCAGAGTTCTTTTAAAAAGGATAATGTTGTTTGCAAATATGACGGCACTCCTACACCAAACAAGTGCCATTGTGCAAACAATAAAATTCAAATCAATATAACTTTCATCAACCACAACGCGTTGACTCATACGTTCCGGGAATCCCATTATCCAACAATATGTTTTAATTGAATAAATCGGTAGCAATTGTCGACCAAATGTGACTAGATCTTACATAAGATGAGTTAACTATACATCCTTTCTTATTACCCTATAATTGGGCACTCGCCTGCTACGCAATCGACGCAAGTTCGAATCCCAGCGGGGCTTTTACCAATGAGATTTTCTAAAAAAAAACTTAGGTGCAGTGATTTTACACCACGTGCTTTACGGTGTATCAAAACATTGTGAGGAAACGGCATATGTCTGAGAAGTAATTCAAACACGTATGTATAGTCACTGAGACGGCGATGGACTCACCATCTGTCACGTTGGCACTAAAACATTATCGGTGAAAAGTGGGTGTTGTTATTACAACGTCTCTGCGTACCGTATCGGGGAAGGTAGGCGTGAGCATATGCATAAAATGTCTCTATATATAAATGTTCAACGAAATTATTTATCATTGCCCCTTGACACGATGTTAAAATAAAGATCAATTAAAATTAATTCTCCTCTTCAGATAGCTAATGGACGGCACGGGCGGTGATAAGTTTGTTTACAAATACGACACTTTACATATTAAATCATTAAGTTAAATAGTGACAGTTCATATATAATGTTAAGTAGGTACTGGCAAATTAGACTTTATTTGACTAAAATTATGTCAGATCTCAACCACAGTACAAATAATTATAAACATAATAATCAGTGTAGATATAATCCATACCAAAAGTATCTGTTTGTATTTCAAAACAGCTTTTCACTAAACGCATATGAAAGTACGAGAATATACGGAATATAGACATACTAAATTATAGAATTTTTTTTTTGTCTGGACGGATTGGTCAGATTTATCGAGTCTACGCGGGTGAATGCGCGCACAACTTGTAAATACATATAAGCTTATATATATAATTGGCCTCTTGAATCTATGACAGATGATTTAAGCAGCGTCATTTAGGAAATTCCGCCAATGTCTTAGAAGGCCGATGCTGGAGCGATCGACCTCAGCACGCTTATAAATATAAGTATCTGGTCGACCGAGCTGTGCTCCGTTTATTCGTCACATAAAAAAAAATCCGGTGAACGTCAGTCTCGAACCGGGGTACTCTAGTTTCGTTATCGCCCGTAAGCTGGAAGCCTCACTTAAGCTACCATAACTTGACATATGTCGGCGAAATTTGTTGTCGTATTGTAATGATATTTTATGAGTTTTCAGTGCCTGGTCAAAACGATGATTTCCATGAATGAAACCTAGCTAGATCAATTTTTTGCCCCTGAAACACCCTACATGCAAAATCTCATGAAAATCGTTGAAGCCGTTTCCGAGATTCCGATTATATATATACAAGAATTGCTCGATTAAATATATAAGAATATAAGCTATGTAATCAAGACAACGATAACATACACAAGTCACAACCACGGATCTTATTCACAGACATCCACATACCATAGATTTTGTAAAATAAACATTCATACATTAATTTCCGCTAGCTCCACAACAATTAAATTTCTTGGATTATCTGAGAATTAATTTGTATCCGTAGAGGTGGTGGTAATAAAATCATGGATGTTTGGGGATAAGACCACGGGACGTCTGGTCAGTAGTTATCTTGGACAAATATAATTGAATAGAACATAAAAATTTTTAATTCTTCACATGTGACGTTTTAAATCGATTGTTAAGAATAAAGAATTAAAAAAAATATGATAACGAATTACGAAATGTTAACCCAATAATCATTAAAAAAATTAACCTGTTTGATCGCATTTTCAGCACGCACTATTTCTTCACCCGCTCTTCGTACTTGCGTCATGGCGATAAAATGAATCGGGCCTTGTATGAATGAATTGCAAGCGATAATTGTATTAAAACTACAAACGTATGAGTATTCCTATAATCTTTGCGAGGTTTCCATTATTTTTGTTAAGGTTTATCGAAAGAGCCTAAGGTTTGTTGCCATTTAAGCTCAACTTGACAGCAAATTTATCTTTGCTTAAAATAGGTGATGGGTTTTTTGCCGGGATCTTCTCAACAAAAGCAACTTTCCGAACTCGGTGGTAACATTTATAATCCCGTATAATGTATTTTTTGTGTCCTTCTGACGATTTGAAAGTACTTTGTAAGAAGTGTTATCAAATAAAGATATTTTGAATTTTATCTACGATTTCAGGGTTTGGAGAAGGCGTGATTAATAAAGATTTTAATACAATATACAATAGTTCTGTGTTGAATAAAAATCTGTAAAACCAAATAAGTAGTAACTAGTCCAATTGTCATAAAAAATCTCCGCTGATTGAGGTAAAGGTAACTTCAGTGCCTTTTTGTTGCGGTTTTAATGTTATGAAAAGTAAAAGTCACCGTAGCAGATCTCCTAAAAAACGATTTACCCCGCATTCGCCTCAATTTTTCGTCCCACATTACGAAAAGACGCGTTAGCAAAATAAATGGATTAACATATAGGGCAAAACAAGAATAAAATTAGAGGCAAAATAAAAATATGATTTATAAAATAAAGAGTATAATCAAACTAAAATTTGTTGCAAAACATACATGCGGCAATCAAAGATTTTTTTCTGCTGAAGTACCCAGATTCGGAAGATTACGAGATATTTCTTGTTCAGTCCCAAAAAACATAGAAGTAACAGCTCTTGTTTCATTCCGTGTACATGCAAGTTCATCCCACCCAAAAAAAAACCACGTTCGTCCCACATAAAATACCTCTTTCGCCCCTAGTTTTTAATTTTTACTGCTGTTATGACCATATGCCTCATGCTATTGTTCTCTGATCCCATGCCTATACCGTTTAGGACGAAGTAGGAGTTTTTCGGAATGCGAGATAAAAACGAAGTCCGAATACGGAATGTATCCAGCTCTTATAACTGCAGGGTCGTAATAAAACTGTGTATATTCTAATCATTGCACTAAGAGGACTCGCAGCCGTTTCTTGTTCAAATATTGATTGTTTAGCGGCAGCTCATCGTGTGCACAATGACCTAATAGCTAAACCGTTCCTGATAACACAATAGCCGTGTAAATTACTCAGGGCATAAAGCTATTATCGTATTGTACTTGTACGTGGAATCCTTTTATGCCAGTATCGCTAATACTGATATTTTAATGTAACCAATAGTATCTTGCTATGAAGAGCTCGTGGCACAGTTGCTATTGCGCATATCATTCGATCAGCGAAGTTAAGCAACCCTAACAAGCCAGTAGTTAGATGGGTGACTGCCCGAATCCCCTCCGTGCCTCGAAGAGTACGTAAGTTGTTGGTCCCGGTTGCCAATATGTCATCTTTGGCAATCGTTACAGGTCACTCGGAGGCCTTAGAGTCGTTTCGTATAAAAAAATCAGGTGATCAGCCACATCGGATTGAATCAAATGCCTACCCCAACAATGTATGGGATAAGGACAGGGAGATGATGATCAGTGTCTCAATATCTTTATGAGCTAAGCCGCTGTAATTGTAGCTCACATGGAGCCTTACCATGAGCTCTCCATGATAGTTTGACTCGCATTTTATGAGACATGTATGGCGTGTGTAAATGTGTCATTGTTGAACAGCTGAAATATCATTGCAATAAGAGCTCGTGATTTTTACGCTAGTGTCAGACCTGAACAGCTAACTAATTATTGTACATAAGTTTTGAGCAAAACTCATTGATACAGGCCCCGCTGGGATTCGAACTTGCATAAAAAGCGACGGCTCAAACCCCAAGGCCACCACGGACACTGAGAACTAAGAAATATTCTAGTTTCTTAAGTCTACACTATACTGTTACCTACAATCCTAATCATCGTTCAGTAACTATTTTCATAACTGTACTCATACATACATATGCTCGCGCCTGTATTCCCCGAAGGGGTAGGCAGAGGTGTTGTAATCACAACACCCACTTTTCAACGAAGATGATTAAGTGCCAACGTGACAGATGGTGAGTCCATCGCCGTCTCAGACACTTTACATACGTCATTGAATTACTTCTCAGAAATATGCAGGTTTCCTCACGATGTTTTCCCTCGCAGTAAAGCACGTGGTGTGAAATCACTTTACATAAGTTTTTTAGAAAAACTCATTAGTACAGGCCCCGCTGGGATACGAATTTGCGTCGTATGCGTGCGTAGCAGGCGACTGCTCAAACCTCAAGGGCACCACGGCTCTTAATAACTGTACTCCCTAAAACAATATATTTTGTTTCAGTATAAACTCGATATCTGCCATTCCAAAAGGTTCCCACAAGATCGCACGAAGATGAACGTGATGTTAATTCAAATCACACTGTTCAAGCTCATTGAGACTCACTCGACACGTAAAGTGTGTCAGTAAGCCAGCGATGTTTGTTATCGTGACCAACTTTGTATGGTGTCTATTGAGCTGACCTGACGAACTTAATTTCTTTGACATATTAAGCCTAAGCGCTGCCTTTTATTAAGAGCTGAATGAATTCTAGCGAATAGCTTACAGTAGACCTAGATAAAGTAACATAAGTTGGAAGTAAACTGGTCCTTTGGCCGATGCTAGACATGCGTAGACTAATATACAGTTGTATTTGAGTATTTTTGATGTATTAATTTGTTTAAAAAATTATAATTGGTTGTAAGTTTACGAAAAAAATGACATGAAAAAGTATAGACGTAATCTTAAGATTTGGTACGAGTATCATCATCGCCCTGGCCTTATCCCATACATTGTTGGGGTCGGCACTTGATTCAACCCGATGTGGCTGATCACCTGATTTTTATACGAAGCGACTGCCATCTGACCTTCGCAACCCCTTTAACGAGGAAAATCTTATCTTAATCTTATTTTAGGCCTCCGACTGACCTGTAACGATTGCCAAAGATGATATATTGGCAACCGGGACCGACGGCTTAACGTGCTCTCCGAGGCACGGAGGGAACTCGGGCGGTCACCCATCCAATTACTGGCTAGGCTTAGGGTTGCTTAACTTCGCTGATCGAATGATATGCGCAATAGCAACTGTGCCACGAGCTCCTCCGAGAGATTTGGTACGAGTATGTTACATCTATACTAGTATTATAAAGCTGCAGAGTTTTTTGTTTGTTTAAATCCTCAGAATACCTACTATTTAACTGTGCGCTCAAAACTCGTGACGGCACCTGCGGAATTATTACTTATTCATGTTTTACCTGTTCGTATCGCATCCTATAAGGATAATAAGTAACCAAATATTTAGATTTGGTATCATTAATGTTAGGTATAACGTCGTCTCATTTAAAAAAAAAACTTGTTTTCCTGTAGATCTACTGACTGATCGCACAGCAGGAAAATACGCTTTGAATATTCTATTCATAACTTATATAAAACTGACAAATCTTACTATCTGTGACTTCCATAGTAAAATTAGTGGCGCAAGGTATTTTACCTGGCAAGTGTGACTCTTTATAATATGGAGACCCAACTGATCTGAATAATGCCTTCAGTGTTCAACTGAGGGGGCATCTGGGCCTCAATCTCAGTCGAGTTGCTGCGGGTGTGGCCTATCTATGTCTACATACCTACAGGTGCCCTCGCGAGTTAAGAGCGCTGATCTTGAATGAAATACAACCTTAACTCAATATCATTAATCTTTCCTCATTGGTCCACTCCTGGTTGGAGATACCAGACCTTTAAGACTTCATCTTAACATATCCAGTGCCGCCGACTCGCCTAGCGAGTTAAATGTGGGCGGCAACCGAGAACACAATTCCTTTTATTCCTCGAGGCTCGATAAGTTTGAACTTTTCTCCAGCAGACGTAGTGGCAGTTATTGTGTGAGTCATAACGTACGTTGAAACGAAAGAGCTCTGCCTTAACTATGATTCCCGTTCAACCTTTAAAACAACACCGACCACCGCCAGCAGGCCCTCCGGCCCCCTTTTAGTCGCCTCTTACGACAGGCAGGGGATACTATAGCCATATTCTTAGACCCTATTGGGTGGAAAACAGCAAGACCTAACCTAACCTCTTTCTCTCCCTTCCAGTACGACAAGGACAACGATGGCCGGATTTCGTACGTGGAACTCAAAGAGATCATCGAATCCCGGGAATACGACCACGATCTCCCGGATAACGTGGTGGACAAGATCATGGGTCTGGCCGATAGGGACAACTCTGGATACTTGGACTTTCAGGAGTTTGTCGAGATGATGCACAATCCTGACTTGAAGGCCGTGTTCGGACACTTCGTCGCGAGATATGTACATTCTATCATCCCGCAACGGAATCCCGTGGACACGACAGGTATTTTTTTCTCTCTTGTGACACGAAAATATGTTGTCTCGTCTTTTTGTGCAATTTCAAATAAGTTCTATTTTAAACCGACTTCAAACAAAGGAGGAGGTTTCAATGCAACTGTATGTTTTTTTAAATTTATATATATCAGTTTTAAAAGCATGCAAGCGGCATAGTAGTGTCTAATGTTGAACTTACGACGATTTTCTTTAAGTTAATTTTATGTAGTTGGAAAGTAGTCAGTAAATATATGAGTTATTTATTTTAAACACATTGTTCCACAAAATATTAGTATATACAAGTCCGTACATTCATGTCAGTTGCGAAATAAAGCCTTGTTTACACTTTACGAAAGATCGTGGCTTAATTAATTTGATAACCATTTAACATCGTATTTAGTTTAAAAATCATATAATTATACTTCTGTAAATAATAAAATACTGCAAATTTTATGCGTGATCTTGAATTCTTAAAAATCAATAGTAATAATAAAGATACATTAAAAGTATACGAAACATCCGAACACTACGTGGAATCATCCTTTAAACAATTCAGAAAAAGCATAAAAATTAATGTGATAATGTCAAAATTCAACACAACAACGTCGAAGAATTAACCACCGGTTCGGAAACTAGCCTTCTGAGTAGAACCGGCAAGAAACTCAGCTGGGATCATGTACATTCCATTACATGGTTAAGAATTGTGAATTACAATTTAATTTTTTTTTATTGACGAGGTGGAAACCTTCAAAAGGTCCCCGACCGCCCAGTGTGTGTATATGGGGTATGTGCGATTTTTACCGCACTAAAACCCCCCCGGTGGTCATCCTCGGTGCTCAGGGGAACTCCTGGTACTCTGATAAATCGCACCGGTGTCCCCCCACACTTTGGCGGGGCACATCCCCGGGGCAGCTGTATCGCCGCCCATGCAGAACTCGCTGTGCAAGGCAGCGCGAGCCACATCGCGCTGCCACCTTCCCGGCTCGGTGGTCAAAGCTCCGAGGCTCCCACCTCGACCAACGCCGGCAGGCCTCCCTTTTAGTCGCCTCTTACGACAGGCAGGAGATACCAAATTCTTAGACCTGGATATGGGGTGACTTTTGAGCTACCATATCTTGACAGATGTCGGCGAAATTTACTGTCGTATTGTATGAGTTTAGCAGTGTCTGAAAACGTGGTCCAAACGATGTTTTCCAAAAATGAAACCTAACTAGATCAATTTTTTGCCTTTAAAACCCCCTACACACAAAATTTCAATAAAATCGTTGGAGCCGTTTCCGAGATTCAGATTCTATATATAAGAATTGCCCGTTTAAAGGTGTAGGATAATAAATTTTCGTTAGGTAGGATAATATTGTATCGCGTTCGGTTCACACACGCGTGTAAACACGGCTTTAAATATTTGAAATGCACCAATTGAGCACGTTTTCACCAACGTGTTTGCTAGATTAGTGTACATTGTGTAAACATAGGTGTACTAACATTATTACAGCATGTTCTTGTATTATATGCCTTATTAGTATGTAAGTTAACGACAAATTTTGTTTGCTAGGACAATGGACAGGGTTCCGAGCTGTGACGACTTCCGACAGTGGTACTTTTTTTTAAATATATATGTGTTGGTGTCGTTCGCTGATTGGTCATTCAATTCATTCGGGAAACATACAGGATGTAAGCTAAGGTGAAAGAGTTAGGTGATTATTTAACTGGTAATACAAAGAGTGTTACCAGTTAAAACCTCTATAATATTTATTTTTATCATAACACACAGAAGTAAGCTGCACAAAAAATTTAAAATAAATTTTCGCCTACTTTTTATTTCTACTTATTATTAAAATTTAAATAATTATTATTTAGATAACTATGCTTAGATGTTTGCCTGAGCAATGATTATTAAAGATTTTAATGTATTATAATAAAATGTATAGTTTTGTATAATTGAATTCTAAAACTTGACAGATGAAAAATAATTCTGATTTTTTTTTATTTATTCAACAACTTCCTGCAATATATTTTACTTCAATGTATATTCGTTAACTGACACAATTTAGGTGCCTATAGCTTACATTCTGTGTGTAGTCATTTTTGGTTCAAAAATTGTCACTCAGCATACCAGAACCTCAAAGTCATTGTCTTCATGCTTTAATAACACTGGTGGGGCCATTTATCAGTCATTCAAACGCATATTCATACACAATTTGTCAATATTATTATTACATGGATAAATAAAGCAATTATAATTTATGATAAGTATAATTCTGTTCATTGAGTAAACGACTCATAATATTGTAGAAAACAGTATCATGGATACATTGCCTCATTAATTTTTTTATTCACCAAAAGTGGTTAAAAAGGGTAATAAACGATAAGTCCACCTGGGTCCTGACCATGAGCTCTTATTGCAATGATAGTTCAGCAGTGCGACAATGACAGACTTATACACGTCATATACATCTGTCTCATAATAAGAGTTAAACTATAATGGCAATAAGAGCTAAGGCCGCTGATGGTATGCGGTTGGTGCATCGTTCATAATGGACGCATGCTAGTCTAAACTGCTTACTTTATAAAGAACGGAATTAAATATAATTAATTATCATCATCGTCCCTGGCCTTATCCCATACATTGTTGGGGTCGGCACTTGATCCAACCCGATGTGGCTGATCACCTGATTTTTATACGAAGCGATTGCCATCTGACCTTCGCAACCCCTTTAACGAGGAAAATCTGTGATCTGGGTTAAACCAGTTGTCAAACTATTTTAGGCCTCCGACTGATCTGTAACGATTGCGAAAGATGATAAATTGAAAACCGGGACCGACGGTATTAACATGCTCTCCGAGGCACGGAGGGAACTCGGGCAGTCACACATCCAATTACTGGCTAGGGTAAGGGGTTGCTTAACTTCGCTGATCGAATGATATGCGCAATAGCAACTGTGCCACGAGCTCCTCCAATTTATATTTAAATTAAAATATTTGTAATAGAATCCCGTTTGTTTCTCTTTGGGTACGGAACACTAAATCTATTTAGCTAAGACCTATCTGTTAACAAATATTGTATTGACTATTTAACGCATTCACTGCTAGAGCTAAATAAAAAGTCATTACCATGTGCTACACAATCGGACCTTACACCAGTGCGTCAAACGCATATCGTTGTGCAAATACGCTTTCGCTCTGTGCTCAAACCTCAACATAACGTCGACGTAACATATTCCCCAGTGCTATTCGGCGCTTCTGCGCGTTTCGAATATTGTTATGGCAGGTCATAAAACACTCGCTTGTTTACGACAGCCAATAAAACATGCGGGAAAAAAAGGGTCGGTACATATCCTACCTACCTAAGCTCTATCTGTGTAATTGGTTTTGATGTACACTAAATTTCATGTAGGCAAATTCCGTATCTGTTCTATATAGCAAGATGGGTAAGGGCCCTTACAATTTGGTCTTATTTAAACAATATACGCGCAGAGTCAGCTTTAGCACACAGTGAAGGCACAGAAATTTGTATGGACTCACATAAGCGTCGTTAGCATATGGGAAAGTTCGGATAAACGCGCAGGCGCGTCGTTAGCAGTGAACGCGTTAAGACAAGTTTTGACGCGTTTTCAACGATGAATTGGAAAACCGATGAGTTATTATTGATTTATTTAGTGTGATATGAAATATTATCTTGTCCCAAGCCTTAGATATGGGTGGGTAGGTTATGAATCATGCTGATATACAAAGTAAAGATATTTTTTATCAGTATTGAATGTCATTTCCTTAAATTCAATACTTTCAAATGAAGGTGAATATTTCAATCAACTTTTTTTTCTTCTTTGGTAGCTATGCAATGGAGATTAGAAATAAAATATATTTACATAATTCTGTATTGTGTACATAATGGTTTCCAAGATGAACAATTTATAGAAGTTCTAAAGATAGAGATATTGTTATAATGTTAGTGTTTTTAATCATATTTCTTTACAGATTGTTTGATCAGAATTTGTATAAGTTTATAGCAGTTGCCCGTTATCAGCATAATATGTCCTTGAAGAAATAAAAAGACAGTGTTATGAAGAAGTATGTAAAGTGGCTAAGATGGTGATAGACTCACCATTTGTTAAATTACACATCTAAACCCTTAGGGGACCCTTTTATTAAAAGCCAATATAGATAAATAAATAAATTACTGCTATAGGTATCGAACCGACGATATGGTTTCGCTCTTCGCAAATAATGGTGATAGAAAATAACTCGCCACCTTCAAGATCTACGAACAGATGGGTACAGACAGACGGACCAAGATGTGGGTAAAGACATGTTTCATGTTTAGATATTTTGTTGCTCATTTTTATTTATTTATTTAGTATTAGTACTAGCTGTGCCTCCCGGTTTTACCAGTGTAGATTCATGTTTAATTTTGAGCAACACTAATATTTATTATAAATAAAAGTAGCCTAAATTACTCCTTGTTACATTAGCTTAGTGAAAGTTCCATTAAAATCCGTCCAGCAATTTCAGAGATTTGCCGAAACAAACAGACAGACAGAAAATTTTAAAAATTGTGTATATATGTCAGTACCCTATAAACTTTCATATGCACGAAGTGAAAAGCTGTTGGTTTGCTATTATAATCAGACACTCCAATTTTATTTATCTGTACAGATGTATAGATCGTTATTATCATCACTTGAGTTTTTTTTTTTACTCCTCATGACTGTACTTTTAATATTCAACTATTATTTTTACACATGCATGCTGATACAAAGAAAAAGAAAAATATAATAAAAATAAAAATTATAAATAAAACACGGAATTTAAATTAGATCACTCACTTGAGTTGTCTTATGATGATATTTTTGCTATCACTAAACTAAATTGTCACTAAATTTACAGTTGGTTATATTTATTTAATATGACACAAAGATAATCTCATATAAATAAAATTAAAATTATTTGAGCTCATACCGATATTAGATAGATCTATACCTACTCCTATTTCTAAAAATTGTATAGAATGATTTGTTAATAGGTTCAGCCAAAGCAAGTATTGATAATTTCACTAAGAAATTTGTCTAATACTGTCAAGTAACATAACTTTGCAGTTAGATATCACTTTTATTGATCATACATACTTATCTAATCTGCTATTGTCTTTGTTTATTCGTAGATACACCCAGAGGATACATGTGTAATTTATTGACATATTAGTTGTAATATAATATATAAGGCAGGATTACACTCTTCATACATAAAGTAAATGGAATCATATAATGTAATGTGTGCCAAAATCACTATAAAAGAATAATCTTTGAATCTCAATATCACTCCCTGGCCTTATTATCCCATACATTGTTAGGGTCGGCAATTGGTTCAACCCAATGTAGCTGATCACCCGATTTTTATCATTCGCATCCGACATTCGCTACCCATTAAATGAGGAAAATCTATGATCTGGGTTAAACCAGTGGTCAGACTATTTTAGGCCTCCGACTGATCTGTAGCGATTGCCCAAGATGATAAATTGGCAACCGGGACCGACGGCTTAACGTGCTCTCCGAGGCACGGAGGGAGCTCGGGCGGTCACCCATTACTGGCTAGGCATAATTAAATTAATATAGTCCTTGTGAAGGATAGCTCCAAGCTGATTGGGTATATCGTCACTTTATTTTATGACACACTAGTTTCTATTGGTGATGAACGGCATTCGTTTTTTGTACCAATGACAACAGGAGCGCTAATTTAAAAAAAAAACTTAATGGTTTAGATTCAGCGCGAATGCATTACGAACAATCGAACCTATTTATAAAATTAGTTTGAATTTTATGGTCCTACAAATCAGAAATATTCAAATATGTTTCACGTAAGTGTAATGGTAAATGACCTTTATATCTCGACATAACGATGCAGGTCATCACACTCGTGTCCATGACAGATGTCAAAGAGCATCCAATTTGAGTGTCATTGGACGTTGATTCAGTAATAGTAAAATGAAAGAAGGTTGATATGCAGAGATGGCAATAAAAATAAATTGGCCTATAATCTCATCATCATATTACTGTCATCAGGTTACGAGATGTCGAGGTAAATGGATGCTTTAGGTAAACGTGTACCATGTTATGATGTTTATCTACCTTTTTTTTTTTTTTTTTTGTTGACGAGGGGGAAACCTTCAAAAGGTCCCCGACCGCCCTGGGAGAGGCAGATCGGGGTATGTGGGATACTAGATTAAATTCTGGCTCATTATAAACCTGTAGACCCTAGTTATATAATGATGTCAGGACTTTCCATAGCCTCAATGCCCGACTAATGACATTTTCAAGATTATAATAATACAACAAAACATTTATCATCAGTCCACACATTATTATCATTGCTAAATGCATATTTTATCATTATTAACTCGCATCATTATCATACATATAATACCTATTATTTTCATTGATTGTTTTAATCACTATTCCAGTTATGGCAGCGTCTATTAGGTCTCCAATAAGATTAAGAGGTAACATTTAAGATATTATGTGTAACTTTAGCTATCTAACTCTTGTTTGTGTGCACTCCTATTACAACATCGTATTCGTTAATTACATTTCCAATACCTTAATTAATATATCAACTTCACAAAAATATTCTAATTGTTAAATCATTTCTTCAACGTCTATCGCAATATCTTGTTTCCTCATTGTTAGTGACTGCCGTTAGACCAGAGTTCCCCAAACTTTTTTTATGAATTATAAAATTATTGTTACTATTAAATGGATGCATATTTATCAACTCAACTGGGTTTTTGACAGCTGATCCCCGATTTACATTTGTAAGTGTGCAGTGTCTTAACACATTCACTGGTAACATTTCAACTTCTTCGTAAATTGTCGAACAGTTGGACGCACATACGCGTCTTTAGCATCCATCTATCAGCAGAGATCCATCTATTACAGTGTCACATCGTCGAGTCTTCGACCGACAAATACCACTTTGAGTATCACTGGCTTAAACAAATAGTTATGGTTCTAGGAGCATTCTCTTATTGCCAATGGTCTCTGATAAACTATCATAATTTCTATCAAATAGTAACTGTATTTCCCAGCCCACATGAAAATGTCATGATTCGATTTGAACCTACATTATTAAACGAATTGTTGAAATTACCTCATTGTCAATTGTCGGTGATTAGAAGTAATTGGTGGGATCAGCAGGCATGGCCTGTTATGTCCACTCATCCGGCACCAGGCCGAGTTTTCCATAGTATCTCAAACCAGCAAGCAAAGTACACGTCTAAATGACCTCCGCAAATACAATCTCTTCATTGATGCAATAATAAACACCTGATGTATGTGACCAAGTGTAAATGTTGACCGTATTTTCCTAGTGCAACTTTTTCAATGGTTTCGTTATTGTGTTGGTGTTAGGATGTGGGTAAAGACGTGTAAGCGAACTAGTTGCGTATACAACAGACGGACAAACAGTTTGAGCGTGTGTAAGCTCGCTTGGAGCGTTGCACTGAAGTATTTGAAGCAGATACTCAAATATTTTGGTATGTTTGTTTCACGTTTATTATTTACTTTTTTTGTTGTGTTGTAATAATCGTATCATAGCTACGAAATACACAAGAATAATAACTATGCATTCAGTTCAACTTACAAACGTTTAATGTTAAAGGTATTTAATATATTTCTTATCACGATAAGTCCGTGTAATCTGTAATAATAAAACTAGTGTCAAAATACCAGTCGATGCATACATTATCACATAATAGTGGATACACAATGACCTCGGTTCTAATCTAATGAATTGATGCGCTAGTATGCTCATGAAGGTAGGTTTATATACCTGTTTCAAGTTAACATCGTAAAACATAATTATATAATGTAATTGTATAATTTATTATCATCATCGTCATCATAATCATTATTGTAGAATCCAGTTTTCTTGACAGGTTTTATGAAAATATTATGTTTATTAAATTAAACGAAAGAATATTATTTAGTAAGTAGTAAGTACTTATAAATGATAATGGAAATTAATTGAAAACAATTTGACTTCCAAGCATAATACCTTCTGATCATACAAATATGAAATAAAGCTTGCAGCGGTCGCCATGGTCAAAAATCGGTCGGACGGGATCATCATCAATAATCATCATCTTTATAATTCATATACTTTTCTATCGTAATTTGCCAATGTTATATAGCCTTTATGTGAGTTGATAGAGGATTTCATTATGCTTGTGCTGTAGACAGTGATCAGCGTTATTTTAATGAAGCCTAGATAAGTTCATATTGGGCTCAATTGGGCTTTTAGTTTGGTGTCGGTATCATTTGGTGATGGCATAGTGTATAAATATTATATTGTAATGTTTCTAACCCTAATAAAGTGTGTTTAAGTCTCATTTTAATAATTATCACTAATTAAGTAATTGTTCCTGAAATACTTAGATTAAATTATTTCTTTATATATAATCATCTTATGAGAAAAGTGTGCATAATAGTATGTATATTAGTCAATCGGTATTAATTTATATAAATGAGAATTACATTACTTTAAATGCTTGACTAATAATCTACAAAATTATTCTTGAATGTGTCTTTAATATAACTAACACAATGTGAGCATGTGGTAAACTAACTAACTCTATACTTCTCTTTTTCTCTTCCCTTTTCCCTATGTTTTGTTATGTGAATATCCAAACCCTTTATATTTAAACTCATTCCTTTAAAATGGTGTTATAAAACTTTTGCACTCTCAATTGCAATCTGCCCTTTCATCCCAACACTATGTAATTGAGTAATGTGTCCTGCCTCTTGTGTGTCACTCGGACAATGCGTGATCTATTTCTGTCCTGTCTATTGTTAACTTTACATTACTGCTATATATACTTGTATATATATTTACTATTGTCAATTTATAATGTCAATATAATTATTAAAAAATATATATTGAACATTGCCCATTTAATACACTTACATTTGTCAATGAATCCTTTGCGAATTATTCGGAATATATTCGATAACATAATATTAACATATCTCTATCCCCGTAATTTTCTCGAATATTTATATTTAAATGATCACTATTATATATATTTTCTTTCTCCCCCACTTTCATCAACAATCACCCCATAACTGTCCCTACTCGCCCCATCCTGTTTGTGTTACGTCTACCCAGCCCAACCAACTAGCAAATCGTACTTCACGTACTCAGACGGCACCTATGAGGAAGAGTATACATGCTGGCCGCCGGCTGTGTGCATGATCCTCATATCCTTGGTGGAGATAGTGCTGTTCTGCTACGATGCCTCGCAAGGATACACCGACGCGACTGGGCCCATCGCTCAGATCTTCATCTACAGCCCCAAGAAGAGAGAGGAAGCCTGGCGGTTCTTGACTTATATGCTAGTCCATGTTGGGTGAGTACAAACCACATTACACACTTTGAAATTGTTTCTGTAAGTCTATCTGTCGCTCCGTAAATTATTATTATAATCAGTGAAGCTTTCACTGATAGTCAGTTATACTGTTTAAGGATGGTACCTAAATTAGTTCATTGGCTTTTAACAGGCGACGCAACTTCTCTGACGAGTAAGACACCTGATGCAATTTATGTAGGCTTGTTTACACATTAATATTTTGAATAGGAAATGTGATAAGTATTTTTTGCTGACATTTTGGAAGGAAGATTTAAGCAACAAGTCGGAAATAGTCCTAAATATCATTACGCATATAAAGCTAGTTTTGTTAGGTTATAAAATTATTAAAGCAAAATGTATTTTACAATAAAAATAAATTTAATAATAATATTTATGTACAGGAATTAAACAGGTCAAATATAGATCTAACTATTCACATAATATGTCCCAGCGTCCTCCACCTGCTGGTGAACCTCCTGGTGCAGCTGTTCCTGGGGGTGCCGCTGGAGATGGTGCACCGATGGTGGCGCGTGTCGCTGGTGTACGTGGCCGGCGTGCTGGCCGGCTCGCTGGCCACCAGCCTCACGGACCCCAAGGTGTACCTCGCCGGCGCCTCAGGCGGGGTCTATGCGCTTATTGCTGCTCATGTCGCTACTATCATCATGGTAAACACTCATTATCATGAATTTAAAATTAATAACTGTTGTCGATGTAACCGATCTATTATTTCCATTTGTCTCTGTCCAGTGCCATCTCTTTAACCTCTTTTATGTCTCCTCATGTAGTTTAGCCTTGGTATTCCCCTCCCTATCTTCCTTTCTACTTCTTCTCCATAGTATTCTGGTTTCCTTGATGAGTACATTTAAATTTTTTTACTCTTTCTGTCCATGGTAAAAACTAGTATATAAATATTAAAAATAAATGTTTACGGCACTATAATGTTATCCTAGAAGATGAACGTGACAGATGGTATGTCCGCCGTACCGCTGTATCAAAGAATTCGCACAAGCCTTCCTTTACCATCACCGTCGAGCTCGTGGTATAAAATCAATGCACATTAGTTCAAAAAACCTTGAAATTTAATATTCCCTATGCCCTGCAGTGGTATTGTAACCGCTACTTAATCGTTAGATTTAAAAATATGACAGAATTCGAAATTAGTTTTTTTTTCACTGATCTATGAAGGCTCGTTTTTTTGTTGTTCGTTAAATCGTTGCACTGTTGCTTTCAGAACTGGTCAGAGATGGAGTTCGCGATAATCCAACTGCTGGTGTTCCTCCTGCTCGCAGCAGTGGACGTGGGCACAGCGGTGTATGATCGCTACTGGCGCCATCTGCAGCAGAATATTGGATACGTCGCACATTTAGCTGGGGCACTTGCTGGTAGCATTTATTTTTACTTTTTACTTGACGCTAAAAGAACAGTGCCAATATCATCTTTGGCCAAGTGATCAGATAAATCACGACTTTGTTTACTATAAATCCCAACAGGTTGTGGGCCCAGCACGCTTGAATTTAAAAGAAAAATTAAGAAAAATTTAAAGACTAAAACAAGAACATATTGTTATGTTTATCTACAGAAAATATCAGTTAAATATCTATTACTATGAAAAGGTAATTTTTTTACAATCTACCATCCCTTAGGACTTAGGCCCAACTCGGCCTAGCTTGAGGCATTCTTTACTAGGACCAATGTTGCGCACCAAGTAGATCAATTGATGCTCAGTATACTCATTGCATTCAATCTCCGTTTGATCTCGATCTCTGATTTGTGTTTCATCTCTGTGTGATCTTATTTATTGTGAACTCTTTGTCCTATTTACATATTGCGTAGAGAAACTTCATAGCGCGATCTAATTATGACAAGCGCCACCTAGTGAACTTGAGTGAACTAAAATAATGCAATACATATCAATTTGCTTTGGTAGTCAACAATGACCAAACTTCTCTTTCATTAAATTTCAGGTCTACTGGTAGGCATAGGTGTATTGAGAAATCTAGAGAAGAGAAAATGGGAGAAGCGTCTATGGTGGGCAGCGATCACTCTCTACTTCTCGCTCATGATTGCTGGAGTCCTAGCGAATATCTTCTGGACGTCCAGGTTCCTCTAGTTATGGTGACAGGAGACGAGGTCATTAAAATACCCGAAGTATGGTAACTTAGGCTAGAAATTCGGACCTTATAGTGTGGAAAAGAGCCGTCACTACCGAAACCTGACATTAGGATTTTTAAATATGGCAGCCCTCCGTTAACTGTCAAACTTAGATGTCAACCGTAAACTGACAGCTCGTTTGTCTATGGCAGCCTAGTAAGTGTCAAACTGACATGTATTATTATGAATAGATCCAGGCACGATACTGTGTTGCTAGTTAGATAAAAAGGTGTTTTTTAAATCAACGACGGCTCCTTTTTAGATACATTTATACATGTTTATAATTGTGCCTTAATGAAACAACCAAATAATCTTTTCGAACCTGAAGTGCCTATATGTGCGTGTATGTATTTATTGCGTGTATACATGTATATATGTTGCAAAGAGTCGATTTAGATGGATGTGTGCGTTATAATGTGTTTAGTTGTATGTAATGTTAACTTTCCATGTTTATTGGAAAACAGACCTAATGTCTTGAGACTGAAATGTCATTTTCGCTTCATGTATAGTAAAATTTGATACAATTTTATAGCTACCCTTATATTTATACCCTCAATATTTGTATGAGCACAGTATTATGTATAACATAATATATAGTATTACGTACCGTGCCGTGTAAAGTATTGCCATGCCATATTCTACTTTATTACTTAGTTTTACGGTTAGGTTTCCATTAGGATTGTTATATGCTACTAACTTCTGCATGGAATGGAATAGTTACTTTGGACTAACGCTAAGTTTAACACGCGACCGTTTACGTAGCGTGATTATATATATCTCATAGCCTTCCGTGATTAATAGGCTCTCCTAACACTGAAATAATTATTCAAATCAGACCGGTAGTTCCTGAGATTAGCGCGTACAAACTCCGCAGTTTTATATATTAGTATAGATTCATCGAACCTTTGTTCGTTAATAGCACAATTAGTCGTTACACGATAAATACATGAAGCCAGTGTTCTTAAATAGGGCAACTCTTCATACTGCTTTACAGTACTTTAGTCTATGGTATACATATGTGGTGAGTACGAGTGATTATCCTCAGTAAAGGGAAGATCTCCCAGCCAGACGGGTTTCATGCCTGGGGCTCCAACTGTTCTAATTGGGAACTTATATATATGTATACTGCGTTTCAAAACTCTTTTTGCGCGATTTAGGTTTTCTTGTATTCGTACTCAAGCTTCGCATTTGTTAGCGAGTAGCGCCATCTATGTTGCGAGAGGAGAAACGCCGCTACACATATATACGTCGTTATAAGAAACTATTGTCAGTCATGTGCCTTATACAGACAGTCAATTAATAAAATTTTTTTTTGATTCATTTTCGTGCTCATTTTTTGTATATTTTTTTTATTAAATAAAACGATATAGACATGGCCTTATGAATAAAAATTAAGTAAAAAAACTTGTATCCATCATTATGCATCACTTCTTAAACTTATAACGAGAGCCATTTTAAAATTGATCCTTAAAGTCACGTATTATAAGGAACAAAATACTATTTCTATGGTAATATACCGAATGCTATTTTTTAAAACAGCTTAAATTGTATGTCAGTTGTTATCATATCATTTAAACTATCTAAAGTCCCAACTATGGTTAATTGTTATAGTTAATTAACAAAATATGTTTAACTATTAGCATATTCCCCAACTATAGTTCGTTGTCAAATTGTATTTAACTATTAGCATATTCCCCAACTATAGTTCGTTTACAAATTATGTTTGACTATTAGCATATTCCCCAACTATAGTTCGTTGTCAAATTGTATTTAACTATTCGCATATTCCCCAACTATAGTTCGTTGTCAAATTATTTTTAACTATTCGCATATTCCCCAACTATAGTTCGTTGTCAAATTGTATTTAACTTTTAGCATATTCCCCAACTATAGTTCGTTGTCAAATTGTATTTAACTTTTAGCATATTCCCCAACTATAGTTCGTTGTCAAATTATTTTTAACTATTCGCATATTCCCCAACTATAGTTCGTTGTCAAATTGTATTTAACTTTTAGCATATTCCCCAACTATAGTTCGTTGTCAAATTATTTTTAACTATTCGCATATTCCCAAATATTGTTCATTGTCAAATTATTTTTAACTATTCGCATATTCCCCAACTATAGTTCATTGTCAAATTATTTTTAACTATTCGCATATTCCCCAAATATTGTTCATTGTCAAATTATTTTTAACTATTCGCATATTCCCCAACTATAGTTCGTTGTCAAATTATTTTTAACTATTCGCATATTCCCCAACTATAGTTCGTTGTCAAATTATTTTTAACTATTCGCATATTTCCAAGAATAGTTCGTTTACAAATTATGTTTGACTATTAGCATATTCCCCAACTATAGTTCGTTGTCAAATTGTATTTAACTATTCGCATGTTCTCAACTATAGTTCGTTGTCAAATTATGCTTTATTATCCCACACAGTCGCTCTTTTAGTTAACAGAATACTATGACTTTACCTCTAGTTAAAATGTTACTTAACATTACTATTTGAACGTACATGCTGTGATACAATTTTTTTTTTAATTTATTGTTGATTATAGTTTTTTGTAGAACATAACTTCTTATGCCAATAGATAGTACACCGTAAAAGTATGTTATATAAGGTTTAGAATGCTGTGCTTTTATTGCCTATAATGTATTAGTGTTTGATTTTTTAAAATAAATAATTTAATGATGAATTAGCTTAAATATAGGTAGCCAATGAGAGATTGTGTTCATAAAATAACAATGTTAGTATTTTTTTTATTTATTCCTATGCATCATTATTATACATTGCACAATCGGTAGGTACTAGGAATATTGTGAGCAAAATGACGTATTTTATAAATTGGCAAGTATTATTCAGTGGAAAAAAGATTGTTTAAAAAGAGAAGAGGGTATTATATCCTATAGGTAGTACTATTATTGTCTTTGTATATCCTACTGCTCGGCTAAGAGGTATTTCGTGTAGCATTTGGAGTGAAGTATTTAGTAGTATGGTTATATAATTATTTGCTTAAACATAAATAAAAGAAAAACAGTATTTTTGTAATCGAAATTAAAGTGTATCAATATTTGTATATTTTCTTACATGGTGGCTTGTATAAATAAGTGACAATTAGGTTAAGTTCCTGCTGTGTACCTATGTTAAATAATTGTTTATAAAGTATGCACAATTTTATAATAATTTGTTGTGATGATTATTTTATCGAAAGAGTTGAAATAAATGCCATTTATTTTAATATTTTGTTTTATTCTCATTTCGCTCGTGAATAAACCACTCGGGTTATCTAGAGCCATTTGTTGAGCATTGAAAGTATCGAAATGGCAGAAATTTAAACTGTCTTTGAGTAACTTTGAGTTTGAATTATTAGTCTGTGGTGATATCAGATAAGAACAGAAAACTACTACAATTCCTTCTAAAGCCGAACATACTTTATATGCTCACGCCTTTATTCTCCGAAGTGATAGGCACAAGTGTACTTATAGTACGAGAATATGAGTAAATAACGTACAACTTACCTAACAGTATAAGTGTAATGGAACGCCGTTCGAAGTAACACGTCAAATGTGACACTGGGGAATTTAAATGTTGCCTACGTAACAGAAGTCCCATCTGGTAAAGGCAAAATGGTATAATTCCAGAAATTTCTTTTTTTTTGGTTATGAATATTATCTTTGGATGTAATCGGAAAAAAGTACCGATTTCTGAAAATCTTCTGCATTGTAAGACTGTAAAAAACAAATGTTATATTATAAAAATTACTCACTTTAATAGTATAATGAAAAAATCCAATTGAAAGTTAAAACGCTAGATCACACAACATCACGGAATATGGAAGATTAAATTACGGAGATTAAAATTTTGTTCAATTCCTGACACAAATCTTTGTGTCAGGAATTGAACAAAATTTTAATCCCGCGCTCATTTTATATTAGTTATAAAACAAATGGAAATTCACTTTTAAGCTTGGCAGCACCAAAGCTGCTTGTCTGTCACTTGTCTGTCAGTTAGCCAGCTGCCTATGTCTATACGGATGTGAATCATAATTATTTCCATTGTTTTCCTGTAGTATATTGTATTCTGACTGGCTGAGGATCGTAACCGAACGATGTTAAAAGTGATAGTATAGTGTTTATATCCCAATTGTATTCTATATATCCGTCCGCGTGTGTGTACGAAAAGCAAATATGGGGTGGTACTTTCATACGTGTCTACTTTTAGTGTTTTCTTTGCTCATTAGCGGCTGTATATCGCTAGAAGAAAATGAGCCGTTCCTCACGACCCCGAAGTATACGTCTGACAAGGAATTGGGGCCACTGTTCAAAGATTTACAAGCAAAATACCCGCATTTGGCGAAAGTGTATTCCATCGGTTCAAGTGTAGAAAAACGGGATTTGTTAGTCATAGAGATTAGTGCAAATGTGTCTGATGTGGATCCATCGCGGCCGTCGTTTAAGTTCGTCGCTAACATGCATGGGGACGAGACCGTAGGCCGGGAGCTGATGATCTTCCTGGCCCAGTATCTTGTGCTCAACTATGGCCATGACCCGCGGGTGACCAAGCTGGTCGACACTACGGATATACATCTCATGCCTTCGCTCAATCCTGACGGATATGCTGCCAGTAAGGTTGGTACACTACTCATTTATTAGATTCGACAGTTGACGCCCACACTCTTGGTCAAAGCCCTAGAAAAGTGAGAGGCAAAGCATGGCTCGCGGGCCAGCTCGAAAGCATTTTTTCCATTCCCAGTACCATACTAAGTAGAATGTTATCACTATAATTTTTTACTCAGAGTACAAAATTCTTTGTTAGGGATCCCATTTTTTTCTTTAAAACACAGATTTTTTATTTCTGAATGTACCAATATATTTTCTATACAATTCTGGCCCTTTAAAATGCATTAAGAAAGGCCCTTGGCATTAAGAAAGCTTGTATACCACCACCCTCAAAAATGATCACTAACAAGGGAAAATATGATTTATGCATTTTATTTTATTTATAGCTGAACTAACAGTATTTATCTGTCAAATATAGCTTAAGTATCACAATTTTGGCAATATACATGTAATATTCTTTGTGTTTCATTGTACTGTTGGCAAGCATGCAAAAAGTAATGTAATACACCTTTATTTAATTAATTTCCCTGTAATTAATGATTCTTAGATATCTTCACACACTTAACTAATTAGTTATAAGTGAAAGTGTATTTTAACATACTTGCTGACTAGCTATAACTTATGTCCATTTGCTAACTTGCTATAAATAATATCTACCAGATGGTTAAGTATAGGTGTGAAAATGTTGCAGACAGGCAAATACACTTTCCTATTCATAATTATTAGTAGAGATTGTTTTTTCACAATGTCAAAAACGTGACTTTAAACATAAACAGAATGTGTGTATTTAGATTTGCTGTATTCAATTAACATATTTACACCACATGTTTGTTAAATAAGCCTGTTATCCACTCTAAATAAATATATTCTAGTATTCATGCTTTGCCAGATTTAAGGAAAATATTTATAATCAATAGAAACTTTATTATATATTCAAGGAACAGTACTTAAAACTAATTACAAGAATAAAACTTGGCCCAAATTAGTATCCATTGGGATCTGGCCAAGAAGGTTGGCCATGTTGAATGGCAAAGCTGATTCTCTGACCGTAATGTAATGTTATGTAATGAATTTAATTAATTTATATTTGTGAATATGTGGCTTGAGCCAGTCACAAATATAAATAAATAATGATTATACTTTAGTTGTGACTAACTAAATACTTGTTTGAGTATTATTCACTCGATAACTAACTCAGGATGATGCTTAATCAAATACATGAGAAAATAAAGCTTCATACAAGCAGTGCTCTGAATTTCACTCACACATAGGCTCTCCTGATGGCTACACACATGCTCTGACAGAGTACAAACTATGGTGCGTAAGTATGCGGGAGGATGTTGTAGTGCGTATGTGTGATTGCATTTGCAGTGCACCTATATATTCTCACAGTTAGATATTGAGCTTAGAGGCCTGCAGAAGTGAGTAATCAAAGCCCTCCTAGATAATTTATACATCTATATCTATATCTATACAGATAAATAAAATAGTAGCTTTTCACTAAATTCATATGAAATTATATTCAGTCCTGAATTAAAATAATCAATTTTCAAAATTTATCTGTCTGTCTCTCTCTTCCGGGTAATCTATGAAACTTCTATACTGATTTTAATGGGACTTCACTGACAGATAACTAATGTAACAAGGAGTAACTTAGGCTCCTTTTATTTAAGAATATGTTATGAGTTATGGGGGTTAAACTGCAGGTCAAACTAGTCTTTGCAATAAAATGGATTGTGTATCTACTTGATTAATATAATGTATCAAGTACAAAGGTAAACTATAAATCAAATACCACAACAGTCTGGAACAGAATTGTTTATCCAAAATATTATTGTGCAGTGCAATAACAAGTGGCTCCAGTGGGTCTAATGGTTAGTACGTTCGCCTGCCGATCACGAAGTCCCGGGTTCGATTCCCGGGTCGAGTCAAAAATTCATATTCGGTTTTTCTGTCAAGAAATTCACAATAAAAATGCCCGGTGTTTGGAAGTTGGCGGTGTTTCCACCCCCGTGCCTCGGAAAGCACGTTAAGCCGTTGGTCCTACGCCTGATCTCTCTCCGGTCGTGTCGGATTGCCGTCCCATCGGACTTTGAGAGTGAGGGAATAAAGAGTGCATCTGTGTTTGCGCACACACTTGGGCACTATAATATCTCCTGCGCACATGGCTGATCCTCGTTGAGATTAGCCGCCGTAGCCGAAATTCGGTAGGAGATCATTATTATTATTATTATTAACAAGTGGCTCCAATATTTACCTTATCAGATAGTTATGTTACTGTTTCTAAACCCTTCATATGCATATAATATCAGCTATTAACGGACGTGACGCGGTTTCACCTGCGTATTTCCCGTACCCGTGGGAGTATGGGGATAAAATATAGCCTTTATTAATCTGTGGTAATGTAACATTCAAATGGTGAAAGAATTTTTTTAATCGGTCCTGTCCTTTTTCAGCTAACATACACATGCTCACGCCTGTATTCCCCGAAGGGGTAGGCAGAGGTGTTGTAATCACAACACCTAATTTTCACCGAAGATGATTAAGAGCCAACGTGACAGATGGTGAGTCCATCGCCGTCTCAGACACTTTACATACGTCATTGAATTACTTCTCAGAAATATGCAGGTTTCCTCACGATGTTTTCCTTCACCGTAAAGCACGTGGTGTGAAATCACTGTACATAAGTTTTTTAGAAAACTCATTGGTACAGGCCCCGCTGGGATTCAAACTGGCGTCGCTTGCGTAGCAGGCGACTGCTCAAACCTCAAGGGCACCACGGCTCTTCAGCCAATTCGTTACAAACATGCATACGTACATATCTTTCCTCTTTATAATATTAGTATAGATATTGAAAGTATTTTTCAACCAGACCTAGAAACGGAAACAGTGGTCCTAGAAACTTTTAATATGTATTACAGAGTTTTTCTCCAGTAGTGGGCTAATATAAGCTATATTAGATTAGATTTGATATTGACCACGGTCATGTACCAGCAGGTCTATTCATAATAGGATTTTTCTAAACTTTTTCAAAACTTAAATGCAGTAACTTCACACCACATGCTTTACGGTGAAGGAAAACCTAGTGAGGAAACCTGCATATGTCTGAGAAGTCATTTAAGACGTATATATAGTGCCTGGGACGTCGGTGGACTCGCCCTGTGTCACGTTGGCACTTAATCATAATCGGGTTTATACTGTTACACGGGCGACAACGTAAATGAAAATATTATTTATTTTGACACTGTGGCCCGATCGTTTGGGCTTCAACGAAAATAAAAAATAAAGAGTTAAGGCCATAGTGTAAGTGGAACCTACTTTCGGGGTAGTTGGGATTTTTACCGCACTAAAACCCCCCCGGTGGCCATCCTCAGTGCTCAGGGGAGACTCCGGGTACTCTGATAGAACGCACCGGTGTCCCCCCACACTTCGCCGGGGCACACCCCCGGGGCAGCTGTGACGCCGCCCCTGGAGACCTCGCTGTGCAAGGCAGCGCGAGCCCAGCGCGCTGCCACCCTCCCGGGCCCGCACCGGTGGTCAAAGCTCCCACCCCGACCACCGCCAGCAGGCCCTCCGGCCCCCTTTTAGTCGCCTCTTACGACAGGCAGGGGATACCATAGCCATATTCTTAGACCCTGGCTATTGGGTGAACACCCTACAACAACTATGCCCTTTTTGGTATGACGTGAGCCTATTGATTATTTGTATAAGATTTATTATTTGTGTGAAAAAAACTTAATTTACAAACAAATTGCAATCATTAGGTAAAATTAGCAATACCTACTTATATAAAATCAAGGTTAAGTTGGTTAAATAAACTTTGTTTGACCGTAACATTCACTTATAAAGGCACTGTAACAAGGTACTTAAGACTTACTTAACTGTGAAATTTTACCTATTTATCAAGCATAGCTTTCGCCCGCGGCTTGATCCGCATGTTGAGTCTATACATACTAAATACCTACTAACACTTATTGGACAGAAGCTTTAGAAATATAATTATATTTCGCTGGAGCGCCCAACTTCGTCCACGTGAAAATATTTTTTAATTCTCAATGTACATTGATACTTAACTCCAGGCTTACGACAGGAAGAAGATACCATAGCCAAATTCTTAGACCTTGGCTATTGGGTGCTCCGTGCCGTTCCCACGTTAGCCGTCGGTCCTGGTTTCCAATTTAACATCCTTGTCAATCGTTACAGGTTTCAGCGTGATGTTATTAAGCCTAAAGCCTTCCTCGATAAATTACATATAGACAGACGTGGAGTCTTAGTAATAGGGTATCCTTTGGGTACGGAACAATAAAAAGTACCTACAGTAGCATAACATATTTTACACTTTAGAAAACATTGGTCTTCAATATAAGCAGAAAATGTTATAGTTGATTATAATTTTAATTGGAATGTTATCACAATTGAGACCTATAGGACATTGCATGCGCCCTGAGGTCAGTAACATGTAGATAAATGAGTGCAAAATACAGCAATTTACAATACCCGGCGATAAATGTTGCACATCGACCTCAGGGAGCCTACTCGCTGTCTCCGAAAAACGAAGCTTCGGTCGAAAGTTCGCAAAGTACCTACCACGGTCCTTATTCGTTCTAAAATTACTTCCAAACGTGGTCTGATAGAAAATTCTTTGGCATTTGTATATTCTAAACCTACTTTAATTAAATTATTATATGAACGAAAATTAGAGTTTGATGACTAAAAAGCGATACTGAAACTACGGTTGATTTTCGTTCGTTTGCGAACTTTTGCTTTCGGAGAGTGAGAGTAGTCCCCCAGCAATACAACAATCGGCTTATATGTATTATATAGATACAGAGAGACTCGTAATATATGCATTCAATGTCCGCGCTATTGACTCATGACGGCATCTGTAGTGTAATATAAAAAATTAAGGCTCGATTTGATCAGCCTCTACAAGCACCACCAGGAGCCTTACCATGACCTTTTATTGCCATGATAGTTTTACTCGGATGTATTTGACGTGTATACATCTGTCACTGTCACACAGCTGAACTACCAATGCAATAATAGCTCATGGTTGGGCCCCTGTTCATACGCCCACCTGTAACTCTCTATCTCTCCCCAGGAAGGCCAATGTGAGTCGTTAAACGACTACGTGGGCCGCCACAACGCCAATGGGGTGGATCTCAACCGCGACTTCCCTGATCAGTTCGATAAGAACAAGTCTGAAGATGCCAGCTACCTGTTCGACCACAGGCAGCCAGAGACAAAGGCGCTCATGAAGTGGGTCATGAACAAGCAGTTCGTACTCTCTGGGAACCTGCATGGTGGCGCTGTCGTCGCCAGCTATCCTTATGATGATCTCAGGTAAGGAGATGAGGGAATGCTGTTGGTTTCTAGAAGGTTATTGTGAGGGTAATCTAATGGATAAGGCTACCATCGAAAATCTATATCTATACAGATAAATAACTTTGTAATTACTTATTAACAGATTTTCACTAAATGCATATGAAAATATATACAGTATTTACATAAAAATCTCGTATCTGTTTACTTGCTATGGATAATCTTTGAAACATCTGGACTGATTTTAACGGGCCTTTCACTGGAAGATAGCTGATGTTACAAGAAGTAACTTGGGGTACGTTTATTTAATTTTAAGTTAAGTTATTCAAATTAAATCTACGTTGGTGAAACCGCCCGAGTTCCGAGTAATACTTGATTGTTGAGTACCAAATCAGATGATAAACTACCAGCTCTAGGAATTTAACATTTTGATAGTTATTATCACAATGTTTTTGGAAATTAACTTCAATCTATTACTCCATTGCCGCGTTGTCGCGTTTCATAAGGATCTTAAATAATTAGGAATGTGATGTGCGTTGTTATGCTTTACCGATAATTATGGAGTTTCTCAAGCACGCTCTAAGAGGTAGAGAAAAGGACATAGAGTTTTTTTTATCACCACGTAGATGGTGGATGGATTCGCGGACGGAAACTAGTTTATAATAGTTGTAAAGTGGAGCAGTTTATCACAATCGTAGATATAAGTGGGCCGGTGGGCGGTTGTCTCGCGAATCAGTTATATCACAGTCTACTTTCACTCGAGCGATATCTCTCGATATCATTTCGTATTTATTAATTTGCTCGATATTACGGTCAGGTTGAGGCATTATTCTAAACTGAACTACAATTATTTATCAGGTCAGGATGAAGGAAAACGTCATACATCATACGTTTATAAAGAAATACAATGATTATGTAAAGTGGTACTTGAGAGATGTTAAAAAGTGTGTGTGGACTGCCAAAATTATGTGGGTAGGCCTCAAAGTGACATATGTATGTAGAGGTCCCGTCAGGAATAATGAGCGCGGACCTGCGGAATACGCAGTAGTCATTTTGGAAGCCTGGCTCTGTCCATGTGTAATGCGCGAGGCGAAAATATCTTTATTTGATTAGACTTTTAAGAAAGTACTTCCGAATTATCAGAATGACATAATTATACAGGACTCTTGGACTCTTCAGGTTGCTTTTACTGAGATGAACATAGCAGTATCATCACTCTTTTATATTAGCCAATTGTCTTGACTCGGCATAAAGCGGCTCGCCGTAATGAGCCTAGACGTCCGGTCCATAAATTGGTAATTCTTAAGTTCAGCCAATAAGAAGCGAAGAACAATCCCATGCTTTCAACATTCGTGATGATCATATCAATGTTGAAAACATTCACAGGCTTCAATAGCCGTTTACCAAAAGCTGCAGTATCCGCTTACCATCAAGTAGGGTGTATTCTCATACTAGCTTTTATCCAGTTCGGGCAAGGATTGCTGCGTGGAGAGTTCGACTCCCGACAACGCGTTGTTCAAACACCTCGCGCATGCTTACGCAGATGCACACCAGTTCATGCACACTGGGACCAAATGTCCCCCGGATCATTTCGACGGCGGGGTCACCAACGGTGCCTACTGGTATTCTGTTGCTGGTTAGTATCCTTATCTTAAGTCTGGACTTCTCTTCTAATCTTAAGTCTTGACTGACTGACTTATATATCAACGCACACGCAGACTTTTTTTTTTATTGACGTAGGGGAAACCTTCAAAAGGTCCCCGACCACCCTGGGAGAGGCAGGTCGGGGTATGTGGGATTCTTACCGCACTAAACCCCCCCGGTGGTCATCCTCAGTGCTCAGGGGGGGTCTTCGGGTACTCTGATAGATCGCACCGGTGTCCCCCCACACTTTGCCGGGGCACATCCCCGGGGCAGCAATATCGCCGCCCCTGGAGACCTCGCTGTGCCACCTTCCCGGGCCCGCCAGCAGGCCCTGAAACCTGAAATGTTAGCTTACGGTTTCGGGGACACTCACGACATGGCGTGATCATATTTGCTTACGTTTAAACGCATGTAACACCAATTCGATGCGCTTGAAACATCGTGATAATGTTATCAAAAAAGTAAACAAAATTATATTTTTATTAGACTTCCCACGCAGTACTTTAAAAAAAATGCTCATACCAACCCAGAAGGGTAAGCAGAGGTGTTGTAATTATACCCACATTTCACCGAATATGATTAAATGCCAACGTGACAGAGGGCGATTCCATCGCCGTCTCAGGCACTATACATACGTCTGTGAATTACTTCTGAGACATATGCAGGTTTCCTCGCGATATTTTCCTTCACCGTAAAGTACGTGGTGTGAAATCACTGCACATAAGTTTTTAGAAAAACTTATCGGTACAGTCCCCGCTGGGATTCGAACCCTAGTACTTTCAAAAGTTTAAAATCGTCCGACTGACAAAAAATACATGATACAGGATTATAAATATTACCACCGGGTTCAGAAGGTTGCCTTAACTGATGACATGCCTTTTGAAACCTCTATTCCAGGTGGTATGCAGGACTTCAACTACCTGCACTCGAACAGCTTCGAGGTAACGTTCGAGTTGTCGTGCTGCAAGTACCCCCAGGCGGCCGAGCTGCCCGCGCAGTGGAAGGCCAACAAAAATTCCCTCCTCACCTTTATGGAGCTCACTCACATCGGAGTCGCTGGTGTGGTCACGGATGGAAATGGGAACCCTGTCAAGGTATGTAATTTGTAAGTTTGTTTGTCAATCCACCAACGGTTCGACGGAGGTGGAATGAAGATAGCCTATTCTATAGATTAAATGCCTGCTAGGTCTAGTGGTCGCAAGTGCTACTGCGGAACACGAATTCCTGGCTTCGATCGCCGGGTCGGGAATAGTGTTATTGGGCTCTCTGGATTAGTTCCCGGCTAATGACAGGCTCGCCTCCTATTACATGATACTTAAACATAGCTGACGAATTGTGGGTACTCTAAGAGTACATATTTGCCTACCCTTTCCGGAAATACAGTCAGCATATGTAAAAATATATGCTCACGTCATTCCACAAGGGTACCCGAAGGGGTAAGCCCATTTCACGTAATAGGAATAAGTGCCGACGTGATAGATGATGACTTCATCGTCGTCTCAGGCACTATACATACGTCTTTGAATTACTTCTCAGACTTAGGCAGGTTACCTCACGATGTTTGCCATCACCGTAAAGCATGTGTTTTGGAATCATTGACATAAGTTTTTTAGAAAATCTCATTGGTACAGTGCCCGCTTATTAATACAGAAGAATCTATGGTATATAGATTATTCTTTAAAATTTGGCACATATTATCATCAGCTAATTTGTCATTGTTATCTACAGGACGCGAAGATAATAGTAGATGGAATAAACCACCCTGTGCGCACCACTGAGCATGGGAACTACTGGCGCCTGCTGCTCCCAGGAGTGTACCACATTACAGCTGTCGCTGACGGGTAAGTCACTTTTATAACATTCAAGGTTCAAGTTCTCAAACTCAAAAATATCTTTATTCAATTAGACTTTTTACTAAGTACTTTCAAATCGTTAGAATGACATAATTATACATGATTATACATGCTACCGCCAGATTCGGAAGGTTGCTTTTACTGAGAAGAACCTGGCAAGAAACTCAGTAATTACTCTTTTAAAAAATACGAGTATTATACAATTTTATGAATACAAAATAAATCACTTAAGAAACATAAGCCCATAGACACAGTTCTAATGCACAAATGTCGATAAAAATTAAAATAAAGTAAAGGTCTAGTAGTTCTACTTATATCTAAATGCGTAGCTTGAGATCACCAGCCCCCACAAGCACCTGTTCACAAGTAAAGGTCGCGGACATAGGGATGTTCCCGTAAAAAATACTCAAGAACTGCCCTATAGCAGTGTCTTCGCCTTATGGTCATCAAGTCATCGCAAAAAATAGGTATAATTACCAAACATTCAGTTAATATTTTGGAAATGTTACGAAATTATTGCCAGGATATTTTTCGTATTATGAAAATGAAAATAATAATTATTTATTCAATTTGGGTAAGGCACTAGCGAACGGTGAATAATTGCCACGTAATAATTATTCTGATATTTGCCTCAACGACCTTATAAAGCAATGGTATGATATTTTTTGCGTCAAATTCGCATTATTTTAATCGTTATCATCGTCCCTTGCCTTATCCCATACATTGTTAGGGTCGGCACTTGATTCAACCTGATGTGGTTGATCACCTGATTTTTATACGAAGTGACTGCCATCTGACCTTCGCAACCCCTTTAACGAGGAAAATCGGTAATCTGAGTTAAACCAGTTGTCAGACTTTCTTAGGCCTCTGACTGACCTGTAACAATTGTCAATGATGTTAAATTGGCAACCGGGACCGACGGCTTAACGTGCTCTCCGAGGCACGGAGGGAACACAAGCGGTCACCCATCCAACTACTGACTTCGGTAACTTCGCTGATTGCATGATATGCGCAATAGCAACTGCCATGAACTCCTCTTTTGCATTATTTTAATATGACAAGCAAACTTCATAGACATAGTAATAGAGAACTTAAGATTTGGACATAGAGTCTATTATAGAGGAGAGTGCCCATAGTTTGGCAAATATTGTTCCAGTTTCGAACCCCTACCGTACACTACGGTAACAGTGCCAAGCAACCAGACATCAGCAGTGCCACTCAATATAGTCCTCCAGAAGACTAACGGACCAGAGGGTAAGTCGGTCCCCAGCTCAGCCATCGCTCATACCCTCTCGGTGGGGCTTAACTTGGTGCTGGTCGCGGTTGTTGAGGGTTAGGTGATGGTACACCTATAAACACCTGTAATTTAAATGTTTAGGGTGCGTTTCCACCAGAGATCGGTGGGGATGAGAAGCGAAAACCAATATAAAAACTGTTGCTCTGAGCGAGGTTAAGTAAAAGAAGCTATTCTCATCATCTCCCTGACTTTATCCCATACTTTGTTGGGGTCGGCACTTGATTCAACCTGGTGCGACTGATCACCTTTTTATACGAAGCGACTATCATCTGACCTTCGTAACCCTTTTTACGAGGAAAATCGGTAATCTGGGTTAAACCGGTTAAAACTCACTTAAACCTTCGAGTGACCTTTAACGACTGCCAAAGATGCTAAATTGGAAACCGGGACCGACGGCTTAACGTGCTCTCCGAGGCACGGATCGAACTGTCACCCACCTGACTGGCTTAGGTCAGGGTTGCTTAACATCGCTGATCGAATGATATGAGCAACTCTTCGAGCTCCACAAATGGAGCGATTCTATTGGCTCTTAACGAATACATCCCTCGCTACGTACCTTCGCTCATCACAGGTGGAAACGCACCTTTATGGTAGAAGTGAAACTCTCTGCTTCGAACACATCTTTTGAATAATATCATTTTAGATGAAGTAAGTTAATTGGAGGCATTAAAGAATTGAGGCGAGGAAAACATTATCGCAGTTTCTTAGGGCTTATTTTTGTATATTTTTCCCAATAAGTTTTAAATGCCCTGACAGATTTGTATGTATGGGGATTCGTCTAAAATCCTTACTCGAATTGACATGGGCAAAACAATATTTTCTCAATTGTATATGCCCAATGGGGCCATGCTGCGCATGTAGGTTTTAACAAGTTTTGACAACAACGTTCTAACGGGTCAACCCCTATAATAGGGGCACTGAAGTCCTAAGCATTATTTTGTATTCAATGAATGAAATTAATATATCGAGGAAATTGTAATATCATATTTCTTGCAGTATATGCGCAAGAGTTTCACTTCTTTATGGGTGAGGTGGGTCTTACTTGTCTAACAGAACGAGATCTTTAGTTAAAATATATTTGTCTCATATCTCTCTCGCGATTTCACGCGTTGAAACGAGACAAAATATGTTCTGTTTTTTTCTTCGACCTAGGAGTTATGTTTTAATTGAGGGTAGGCAAAGAGGCGAATTTGTAGCGTGATATTATATATACATATTGTGTCTTATATCTACTGATCCCTTGGGGGTAGGCAGAGACCACCGTTAGCCACATGCGATCCTTCCATACTTCATTCGCTTCATCCATATTCATGCAACTCTACATACACTACCTTCGGTTACGAGTGCTCCGAATTATTATTGATTTGGTCATAGTAGTTCTTCCTTGGACGCCCTCTACCGACACTTCCACTAACATTCGCTCTATACATTTCTTTCGTTAATCGCCTTTCACTCATCCTTTCGATATGTCCTTCTTCTTGCGGTGCCTCTCCACTAATGGAGGTTGGCCGTCAGCTCCGCAAATTTGTCCTTATTTTTTGCAAGCTTAAACAAATCATCGACGCTGGTTATCCCAGTCCGATATGTCCAAACCATTTCAACATACTTCTTTTAATTCTGGTCACCACATCATTGTTCAACTTGCAACTGTCTCTTATAACACTATCTTTCATTCGATCTACAATGGGGACCCCACACATACTTCGTAACGAACGCATTTCCACTGCATTCACTTATGTACAGTGATTTTCACACCATGTGCTTTACAACATCGTGAGGAAACCTGCATATGTCTGAGAGTAATTCAAAGGCGTATGTATAGTGTTTGAGACGGCGATGGACTCACCATCTGTAACGTTGGCGCATAATCTTCGGTGAAAAGTGGGTGTTGTGATTACAACACCTCTGCCTACCCTTGTACGTACCTATGTTCGTCGTAAATTATAGAAATAAATTTGCCATTTTGCCTCTTTGCCTAACATTAATACAATTAATATAAAGATCTCGTGACTGGTGGTAATTTCATGGTAGCTATTAAGATAACTCACACTTAATTTATAAGCAATACATACGCTCAATATATTACACGCTCTGTATTTTAGTTTCTAATATAATATGTATAAATACTAAATTCGTTTGCTCAATTTATTTAAGAGTGATGTCAAATCACTATAAATCAAACAATAGCATTATTATACGATTGGCAGACAATATGTTTTGGAAATTAAATAGTATTGTAAAGTATTATGGATGATTTTACAATGCGTGGTTAGCTGAAGAGGCGATTCGGACTTAATTCTAAGGTTAGTTTTACATTAAGATAGTTTGTAAGATATGTAATTGGAAATTTGATATTTTAAAGACTTCTGAATTTTATAGACTGGTACAAGTATTCATTGGTGTTAAAATTTATGCTTTTCGAGCTCCTTGAAGACGTGTGGGTATTTTTATAATTATTAATAAATTAATGCTACTTTTTATACGAAGGTATAGGTTTTAGGGATTACTAATTTAGGTGATAACATAACATTTTGAATGATTATAGCTCCAGTTATATATTTTTTAAATTTTGTTATTTTTTTATGTAAATTATAAACAATACGGTCTAAAAGTGAATAGAAAGAGAATATGTAAATAGTATAATAGGAATATTTCAGTATCCGATCGATTGATACAACGTTTTATTTTGATATGTATGCATTAATAATAAATATTATAGTTAAGATCTAATTGTATAGTTGAATAAAAAATACTCACAGTGGTATGAAATTGTGCGTAAAATATTTGCGATCTCAAAAAAAAATGTAATGTGATCTCTAGTTATTGCCATTACGTAGACAGATAGACAGACGAAATAAAATACGTCCCGAGAAATTACAGCTGTGAGTTCGATTAAATAAATATAAAATAAAAATCCTTTTTTTTTCTGGGACTGAAATGGAAATAGGGGTTTCTTATCTACTTACATACTTAATTAGGTAACAATAGAAAAAAGCCGTGGGAGCCGTGGTGGCCTCGGGGCTTAAGCAGTTGCCTGCTACGCAAGCGACGCAAGTTCGAATCCCAGCGGGGCCTGTACCAATGGGTTTTTCTAAAAAACTTATGTACGGTGATTTCACACCACGTGCTTTAAGGTGAAGGTAAACATCGTTAGGAAACCTGCATATTTCTGAGAAGTAATTCAAAGACGTATGTAGAGTGTCTGAGACGGCGATGGACTCACCATCTGTCACGTTGGCACTTAATCATCTGGGGTGAAAAGTGGGTGTTGTGATTACAACACCTCTGCCTACCCCTTCGGGGAATACAGGCGTGAGCATATGTATGTATGTATGTAGATAAAAATAATTGATGTAATAAAATTAAGTATGGATCATGTTTACTGTAGTTGTATGTGTTCAAATTACAAAACATAAAAAACCGTGAAGATCATTAATTAAAAAAAAAATTTTCAACATTTAAAAATATACATTTTCTTCATTGTATATTTCACACCTTACCGATTTGATCGCGCACCATTTTCTGATGGGATAAGAAATAATGGCAGTATACTTGTATCGTCACGAGTCTGTCTGTCTGTCTATCTGTATTGTGACGCAAATAAAATACACTTGCAGTTGTACATGGCGTGACGGTAGCTGTCCCATAGAAAGTATTTTTTACCCCTTCGTTAGTATTTAGTTGAAAAAAAAAACTATTTTTTGATAATCTCTTTTGTGATATTTTTGTGAACATTTATTTTGAAAATCGAATATATTAGACAAAGCAACATTCTCTCGCGCTTGTGCTAATAGAAACGACACAAAATTTATGCAAATGACATAAATCAGTCACGTGACATATGTCATTCCCGTACATTTTGTACATACATTTTTATTGATTACCTAAGTAAATATTCCGTTCAGATGTCAAATTATATATTTTCAAAACATATCCTTTTGTATTCATATTGCAACTATGATTAATAAAGCCTGTTTTATTTGTGAATAACACTATTTGTTTCAATTAACACCTATTGGTTGAAATTCGTTGAAAGACTTCAATAAATCGATTTATAAAAGTATTTTTATCACCGAAATGCTACGCATAACGTATTTGGTCATCTGTATGAAAAAAATCACAATGCTTAGGTAATTATTAGATATTTGTTTTAAATGGTGTTCAAAATGAATATATTTATTACAAATTACGTTCCGATTATTCCGATATTCATTTTGTTTTGTGTGGGTTTACGGATATTTTGCTTCAAACAAGGCTGTTTCTGCTGTAAGAAAACTTAATAAAAAAAAAGGATTTTGTTTTTTTTGCCTTATTTTTGTATACTTGTGTGAGTGGCTTATTTAAAAATAATGCTGTCTTATAACGAATTTTAACACCTTTTCTACGTGTGGGTAATGGTTTTTTGTGTATAGTAACATTTTGTTTGTTTTTGTATTCCTGTTGCGTTCTGTTTATTTGCCTCTCTTTGTAATCGTTCCTTCTGTACTATCCTGTTTCCTCTATTCGTTTGTAGTTGTAGGAATAGTAAATAATATGCATGTTGCTATTTTTAGTGTATATATTTATGTTTTGTTCAACGCATTGATAAAACTACATAAGTATCTAAGTAATCAATATTATATATTTTCAAGTACATATTTAAAAATTTATCCGTAATGTATAGATCAATGATTAAACACTCCCAACGAAACATGGAATACCTACTTGCATTTGCATTCATTAAAATTTTTCCCCAATAAAAAATTTTTAACAAAAAAATTAAAAATTACGAGATAGCTAAAATATCCCTCCCAACTAAGTAAACAGGGGGGGGCACTTGTTCAGAACGTAACAGGTATGCCCGGCACAACATCGACGGTCTCTCCCCTGCAGAGTTCGTCCACCACAACTACACGGCGATGGAGGCCTACCTCCACGACCTCAACGACCGCTACCCCAATATAACACGGCTTACTACCATCGGACAGTCGGTGGAAGGACGGCAGCTCTACGTACTGGAGGTCACTAGGGATCCTGGGAAACACTTACCTGGTGAGTATTCATCATGTTACGATGGTATAATCTAAATATATATAACTCAAAGGTGAATGACATAGTGGTCTCATCAACGCACAGCCCAAACCACTGGACGGATCGGGCTGAAATTTGGCATGCAGGTAGATGTTATGACGTAGGCATCCGCTAAGAAAGGATTTTGATGAATTGTACCCCCAAGGGGATAAAACAGGGGATGAAAGTTTTTATGAAAGTTTGTCGATTTTAAACCGATCGGGCTGAGACGAGTCTACGCGGGTGAAACCGCGGGGCACAGCTAGTTTTTTACACTTGTGAATATCTATATGTATAAACATGAACTGCGTTTGTTCGTCTTGATATATTTGTGAACGTTCAGGGAAGGTTAAAAACATATAATAAGTAAAGGAAAATGTGATACCAAGCTTACTGTGTCAACTAGTTTGCGTATATTTTATTAGAGTAAGTAATTATTATTTTTTTCTGTGAAATGTACAGAACGCCAGATGAGTTTTCATGTTACTCTTGAACTTATCAGAAGAATTGTGTTTGAATTAATGGTCAGTTCTTCGAGGAATGAATGAGTTTTACTAAAAAAAAATGGTTAGTAAAATACAAACCCGATAATTCAAGAGCTCAAGGTCCGTTTTTTCCTTTTTTATAGTACTCAATATAAGTTATATAACATATAAGGTAATTGTTCCACAGATAATACACACCGTTCAATTATACACGGATAATATATAAACATTAAAAACCCCACAGGCAAACCAGAGTTCAAATACGTAGCTAACATGCACGGCAACGAGGTGGTAGGCCGGGAGCTGCTGCTCCTCCTAGCCAAGTACCTGTGCGAGGAGTTCACCTCTGGGGACCCGAGGGTCCAGGCCCTGATGAACAACACCAGGATACACCTCATGCCGAGTATGAACCCCGATGGCTACGAGAGAGGGGTTGTTGGTGTGTACAATTTTTTTGCCCTATTATACGGCTGTACAGGCAAAGCCGTACATGTTGACATTAAAGTGCAGTGGTTCGACAAGTAGCCGCTACAATGGCTTTATAAGGATACATCACGCCTGTATTCCCCGAAGGGGTAGGCAGAGGAGATGTAATAACAGCACCCACATTTCACCGAATATGATTAAGTGCCAACGTGACAGAGGGTGAGTCCATCGCTGTCTCAGGCACTATACATACGTCTTTGAATTAATTCTCAGACATACGCAGATAAAGCACATGGTGTGAAATCTTGAAAATCTTGAAAACTTAGTTCCTTTACTCCTGTTTGTTTCCAGGTGAGTACAGCGGCAACAAGGGGAGAGCCAATGCCCACGACGTGGACCTCAACAGGAACTTCCCAGATCAGTACGAGGAAACGAAGGTATGAACAAAATGTTGTCTATACTAATATTATAAAGAGGAAAGGTTTGTATGTTTGTAACGAATTTGGCTCAAAAACTACTGGACCGATTTTAAACATTACTGATAAATATAGGCTATATTTTATCCCCGTACTCCCACGGGAACGGGAACTACGCAGGTGAAACCGCGGGCCGCAGCTAGTTTTTAATAAAAATATGTAGTACCATACTTTTTTTCAGGACAACATGATAGCGGAACCCGAAACAAAAGCAGTAATGAACTGGTCCCAGTCGATACCGTTCGTCCTCTCCGCCAACCTCCACGGCGGGGCATTGGTCGCCAACTACCCTTACGACAACAACCGCAACATGCAGAATGGTGTTCAAAACCTCTCCCCTGACAACCCTGTGTTCTTACACCTGGCCCACGTCTACTCTGACGTAAGTACTTCTACTACCCCTGGCATTAAATACTACCTCTTTCATCAAATATCGTTTTTTTACATACATACGCTCACACCTGTATTCCCCGAATACCCACCCCACATTTCACCAAAGATGATGAAGTGCCAATGTGACAGTTGGTGAGTCCATCGCCGTCTCGGGCACTTTACAAACGTCTTTGAATTACTTCTCAGATAAATGGAGGGTTTGTAGCGATGTTTTCCTTCACCATAAAGCACATGGTGTGAGTGCATATAAGTTTTTTACTACCCCATTTTTTTATTTTTGATATCTACCCCATTGTTTTGGACTAAAATTGATAAACTACCTTATTAATGAAGATACATACATATGCTCACGCCTGTATTCCCCGAAGTGGTAGGCAGAGGTGTTGTTATCACAACACCCACTTTTCACCGAAGATGATTAAGTGCCAACGTGACAGATGGTGAGTCTATCGCCGTCTCAGGCACTACACATACGTCTTTGAATTACTTCTCAGACATATGCAGGTTTCCTCACGATGTTTTCCTTCAGTGTAAAGCACGTGGTGTGAAATCACTGTACATTAGTTTTTTAGAAAAACTCATTGGTACAGGCCCCGCTGAGATTCGAACTTGCGTCGCTTGCGTAGCAGGCGACTGCTCCTAACCCCGAGGCCACCACGGCTCTCTATTATTGAAGATATTTTTTATTATCAAGCAGGGATGCTTCCTTGTCCCATAAATTGTTGCGGTGTTCATTTGATTGAACCCGATGCGACTAATACAATATTAAATTTGATTATTGCAGGCCCATCACACGATGCATCTTGGGCAGCCTTGCAAACACTCCAGGGAACGGTTCCCACAAGGAATTACCAATGGGGCTGAATGGTAACTTATATTTACATAATTACTAATGGGGCTAAATGGTAACTGATATTAACATCAATAAAAAATGGGGCTGAATGGTAACTGATATTAGCATCAATTAAAAATGGGGCTGAATGGTAACTGATATTTACATCAATTAAAAATGGGGCTGAATCGTAACTGATATTTACATCATTTACAAATGGGGCTGTATGGTAACTGATATTTACATCAATTAAAAGTGGAGCTGAATCGTAACTGATATTTACATCATTTACAAATGGGGCTGAATGGTAACTGATATTTTCATCATTTACAAATGGGGCTGTATGGTAACTGATATTTACATCAATTAAAAGTGGAGCTGAATCGTAACTGATATTTACATCATTTACAAATGGGGCTGACTGGTAACTGATATTTACATCAATTACAAATGGGGCTGAATGGTAACTGATATTTACATCATTTACAAATGGGGCTGTATGGTAACTGATATTTACATCAATTAAAAGTGGAGCTGAATCGTAACTGATATTTACATCATTTACAAATGGGGCTGTATGGTAACTGATATTTACATCAATTAAAAGTGGAGCTGAATCGTAACTGATATTTACATCAAATAAAAATGGGGCTGAATGGTAACTGATATTTACATCAATTAAAAATGGGGCTGAATGGTAACTGATATTAACATCAAATAAAAATGGGGCTGAATGGTAACTGATATTAACATCAAATAAAAATGGGGCTATATGTACGTTTACATTCCTTACACCACCTGTCCGTTCTGATATTATTTTATTATTGCGCACGCCACAGATTGATTCAAGGTATGTATTGACTTTATGACAAAATATGGGCAAATTCTGTTAGCCAGGGTTCCGAAAACGATTTTACTAATATATTCATAGATTTATTTATTAATAGCTTTATTTCCCATACATTTAAATGATAACACAATTATTTATCCTTGCCAGTTTTTGTGTATGGTCTCTTTGCGGGTTACAACATCCTCCATGTTTTTCCATGAGGCCCATTTTCATACATAAATATACAGAGTGTGGTTTTGTATAACGACGCCCAAATCAAAGGTAGTGCACACGAAAGTAATCATAAGAATTATATATAATAAAAAAAAAAAAATTATTACTTTATTACTGAAAAACGTTCAAAACTTTCCTAAAACTTTGGAGACGTGTGGCTCCCACACACGGGAGGAAGGGGGACTTGTCGAGTACATGCGCCCGCCCCGAGCGGGGGCAATGACCGATAGCGTAGCTTTTCCATAAAAAAAAAAAAAGTATTTTTTTGGCATCAGTTTCGTGTTTACTACCACCTATGAGTTCGAAAATCGAAAACATATCGATGACACACCTTGTATGAAGAAACGGATGCTGTGCTCAGTCGGGGAACCACGTCGAAACCAGGGGACCATTGTACTGATTGATATGCGCAATAGCATCTGTGCTACTTCTCCTGATGTCAATCCACAGTACGTAACAAAATTGGTTGTCGTTGAAACATGTATAAATATGGGGTTCAGGTATACGCTATCCGGAGGCATGCAGGACTGGAATTACCTGCACACCAACGACATGGAGCTGACCTTGGAGCTCGGCTGCCACAAGTTCCCGCCGGCTGCCGACCTGCCTACCTACTGGGAGGACAACAAAGACGCGCTCTTGACTTATATTGAACAGGTACATACAAAATATATTTATTTCGTTTATCTCTAACAGAGTAGTTTCAAATCGTCAGAAAGACGACAACACAGGATTATAGATGTTATGCCAATGTTCGGAAGGTTACTTTTACTTTGAAACAAAAAAAAATTATCCATACATAAAAGAAGATATTAATTTACGGAACGTGGTCCAGGGTTCGTCGATTAACGTGTTATTGAGTTTTCCCATCAGTAATTTCTCAGTAGCAGCCTGGAGGTTTCCTTAGCGTCCGGTTTATGGTAATAGACTCATCCTCGATTATATATGACATAAACATAACTGGTGGAATACAGGCGTAAGCATATTATATTTTCTGTCAGATCCTGTGTATAAGCCCTGCGCGTTGATATTGCGACTGGCGTATGACCATATTAGTGACGTAGTGGAACTGTCAGTACCGTTCGCATGGACAGCCAGCGCTTACGTGTATTGAGTGCCTCTAACACGTGTTTTTATAGCTTTTCGTTATCCTGTTTTATTTATTAGCCGTGCTCGTGAAATGATTATTAAAGTTGACAATTATTTTGTGAAGGAGAAAGAGAGAGTTATTAGTAGATAATTTACTAAAAATACTTTTAATTAAATTCTTCCCTATAAATATATTACGTGCATAATATAATAGAAATACCTATAACCCTAGGTTATTAATTTTTTTCACCAGAGGTGGCAACACCTCACACGAAAAGAAGATTAACCTTTTTGCTGTCTGTACTTTTTTGCGGTGGATGACGTCACGCAGCTGTTGTGTGACAAGGTTCCATCGCAATATCAACGTGCGGGGCTTATAATCGATTTTTTTATTGTTTTTTTTAGGTGCACACCGGCGTCCACGGATTCGTGCACAGCCACATCGGGCACCCCCTCGGGAACGTGACCATCTCGGTGTCCGGCGTACATCATAACGTGAGGACTGCCTCCACTGGGGACTATTGGAGACTTCTAGTACCCGGCACTTATAACGTCACCGCTGGCAAAGAGGGGTGGGTCAATATTTAAAACTTACGCGACTCCTATATATATATCATATAAGGCCAACCACCTGGTTGACCGGTTCTCATACATGTATGTTAAAAAAAAAGAAAAAAAAAACGGTGAACGTCAGACTCGAACCGGGGTACTCTAGTTTCGTTATCGCCCCGTAAGCTGGAAGCCTCACGTCTGAGTTATCATAACTTGACAGAGGTCGGCGAAATTTACCTTCGTATTGTAATGATTTTTTAGGAAATTTTCACAGACTGAAAACATGGGCTAAACGATGTTTTCTGAAAATAAAACCTAGCTGGATAAATTTATTGCCTCCGTAATCCCCTATATACATAATTTTATTGCCTCCGTAATCCCCTATATACATAATTTTATTGCCTCCGTAATCCCCTATATACATAATTTTATTGCCTCCGTAATCCCCTATATACATAATTTTATTGCCTCCGTAATCCCCTATATACATAAATTTATTGCCTCCGTAATCCCCTATATACATAATTTCATCATAATCATTGGTGCAATTTCCGAGATTCAGATTCTATATACATACATATGCTCACGCCTGTATTCCCCGAAGGGGTAGGCAGAGGTGTTGTAATCTCAACACCACTTTTCAACGAAGATGATTAAGTGCCAACGTGACAGATGGTGAGTCCATCGCCGTCTCAGACACTTTACATACGTCATTGAATTACTTCTCAGAAATATGCAGGTTTCCTCACGATGTTTTCCTTCACCGTAAAGCACGTGGGTGTGAAATCACTGTACATAAGTTTTTTAGAAAAACTCATTGGTACAAGCCCCACTGGGATTCGAACTTGCGTCGCTTGCGTAGCAGGCGACTGCTCAAACCCCGAGGCCACCACGGCATGTATAGTTATTATCATCTGGTATCTTTAATTGCTATAACACTCTCGTCACATCGTGTTAATTTACACTAGCGAATGTCATGTAGTTGCACCCGCGTAGTTCCCGTTCCCGTGGGAGTACTAATAATCCTCACGATGTTTTCCGTCACCGTAAAGCACGTGGTGTGAAATCACTGTACAAACTATATATATGTACAAGAATATATTGAAAAGAGTAATTACTGAGTTACTTGCCAGGTTCTTCTCAGTAAAAGCAACCTTCCGTAGGATGTATAATCCTGTATAATTATGTCATTCTGACGTTTTGAAAGTACTCTTTAAAAAGTCTAATCGAATAAAGATATTTTTGACTTTGACTTTTGACTTTATAAGATGATTGCAGTTACGAATCGGTGACGGAACAAGTGACAGTTCCTGACAGGGGCGGAGTGAGCGTCAACTTCACTCTGATGGCGGACGACCCTCAGCACTGGTCCTCGGCCTATGACTTCCGGTGAGTGCGCGAGAACAGCATGAATACACTACCATTCATCATCCATAGACATTTTTCGAACATATATAAAACGCTTAAAAAAAACAGGATTAGAAGTAGCTATATTATTTTTATGGTTTTTTTTCGGGTTTAAGTTAGTCACAGTTATGAGCTTTATAATCAGTTAGGAATCTAGGATGAAATATCGTTCCAAGTGACACACTCACACAGACGCGCGCATCAACGATAAGGTGAAATATGCGTATTTAGTCAATCATGTGTTTTACATTGTTCAAAAATTAAAAAGGACAAATCGATCTTACACTCAATAAAAAAAATTTGTGAATAACACGGTACATTTTTTTGTATTGACGACCCTCACTCTCTTTGGACCAAAAGTCCTTATATCAAAAAATAGGCCTAGATTCCTTACTGCGAATAAAGCTTATATTTACACTATGTAGCGATTCGGTCCCAATTTAATCTGTTTTGTTTTTTTATTATTAGTACCCCTATCACGGGTTTGCAACCATTTTCGTAATCCATACTCGCTAGCGTCTCCGCCGAATATTAGTATGAGACATTGTGCAGCGACTCCCAGCTGTGACGTGAAGAACTAATATATCTCATACAAATATTGCGAGTGACGCTAGCGAGTATAGATTACGAACACGGTGACAAACCCGTGATAGGGGTACAGATGCTATCAACAAGTGTCATGTAATTTTGTTATATGATAATCTAACGGGATTTTTTCCTGGGTATAAAAAGTCTGTAAAGAAACTGTCTATACTGCAAATTTCATCCATCCTACAGCTGTTTTTGTGTGATTGAGTAACAAACTTCAAATATAAGAAATTCCATCTATGCATAAATAATACATTAATCAAATTGGCGTGTATGTTTGTGATTACAAATTAACAGCTTTTCACTAAATGCATATGAAGTTTATAAGGTACTTACATCAGTTTCTCTCTATTTATCTGTCCGTCTATTTGTGTGTTTCAATGGCTGGATCGATTTAAATAGGACTTTGATTGGCATGTTTTGCTTCAAATCTTACGTATATGCTTGCTTACTCCATTAATACTGTTTTGTGTCACTAATTAAATCTATTAATTACTATATTTAATTGCGTGTTAATTTCATGTACATTTTATATATACTTAATCATTTTCCGTGTATAATTATTATCATCTGGTATCTTTAATTAGTCACTTCGTGAGGAGCTCGTGGCACAGTTGCTATTGCGTATATCATTCGATCAGCGAAGTTAAGCAACCCTAAGCCTAGCCAGTAATTGAATGGGTGACCGCCCGAGTTCCCTCCGTGTCTCGGAGAGCACGTTAAGCCGCCAATTTATCATCTTTGGCAATCGTTACAGGTCAGTCGGAGGCCTAAAATAGTCTGACAACTGTTTTAACCCAGATCACAGATTTTCCTCGTTAAAGGGGTTGCGAAGGTCAGATGGCAGTCGCTTCGTATAAAAATCAGGTGATCAGCCACATCGGGTTGAATCAAGTGCTGACCCCAACAATGTATGGGATAAGGCCAGGGCCATGACACTCTCGTCACATCGTGTTAATTTACACTAGCGGATATCACGCGGTTTCACCCGCGTAGTCCCCGTTCCCGTGCGAGTACGTGGATAAAATATAGCCTATATTAATCAGTGATAATGTAGCATTCTAATGATAAAAGTATTTTGAAAATCGGTCCAATACTTTTCATATAGATATACGTATAGATATCACACCCGTATTCCGCGAAGGAGTATTCAGAGAACTTATAATACGTCGATTTTCTTGTACATAATAGATGTGATTATTTATCATTTTGAAATGTAATATATGTATTATTATATATAATGGTACTATGTACGTATCGTTTCATTCATGTATGTATCTATATAATGCTTTCAATGTTAATAAATCATCTTCAACGCACTGGACCGTATTTAATTTGCACTAACTGTCTGCTCATACTGAAAAAGTATTTATCACATGTACATACATACATATGCTCACGCCTGTATTCCCCGAAGGGGTAGGCAGAGGTGTTGTAATAACAACACACACTTTTCACCGAAGATTAAGTGCCAACGTGACAGGGCAAGTCCTTCGTCATCTAAGGCACTATACATATTTCTATGAATAATTTCTCAGACATATGCAGGTTACCTTCACCGTAAAGGTGAAATTACTGGACTGGATATTTTTTTTTAAAAAGCCTAAGCTTTTTAAAAAAATTCATAGGGACATGCGCAGGAATTCGAACTTGCATCACTCGTAACGTGGGACGGCTTTTCATATATTTTTATTTATGACATTATATCATATATAGAGTGTTCAACATCCTCTTGCCCGTATCCCATGTCATCTCTATCAGCCGTCATACCTATATTCACGCCCTTTCTAGCCATATCTTTCATCCATCAAAATTATAATTTTTTTAGTAACCATATGGGACACTTGCAACACTTATTGAACGTCATTTTTCCTATACTCACTTAGGTTACCCTACTACCGTTTCCAAATGTAAGCCTGTCATCGTTTCTTATATAGGGTTTTGTCGAACATAATCGGCACCCGGTACCATCGGCCGGTGGAACTGTACGCGCTGCTGTCAGAGGTAGAGAACCGGTACCCCGCCATCGCGGAGTTCCGCGCCGGGGATAGTATGCTAACAGCCAGTTTGCACCAACTAGAACTAACTGACCAGGTATACTAATATTGACTGTTCCTTCTTCAGAGTTCATATTCCCCCTTATTACAAAACATCTCTCGCGCTTGTATGTGTATGGAAATGACAGAAATCTGTCACGTGACATATGTCATTCCCGTATCGTTTCTACTAGCGAAGCGTGAGGATAATGTTACTTTGTCAACGGGCCCAGATATAATCCTTGGTTTTAAGTAGTCTTGTCTAATCTAGGCTTAAATCATGTATTCTAATATATTCATTATTAATTAAGTTTAGGCATGAGTATATAAGGGGAAGTCTGAAAGTAGCACCACTGACTGACAAGTTGAAGAATAAACATTTGTCGTGGTATGGACATGTTATGGAGGGATGAGAATAATGTTGACAAAAGAGTTTTGTTTATGAATGTGGATTGTTACAAGGGGAAAGGAAGACCTAAGAAACGATGGATTGTGTGAAAGATGATATGGCTAAAATAGGAGTGAATACAGATATGACGGCTGATAGAGAGAAATGGAAGAGAAGAACACATTGCGCCGACCACAAATAGCAGGGGATAAGGGCAAGGGATGATGATTAATTATTAAGTAACAATTTGTTCTCTGTCTGTTTGTCTGTCCAGGGAGCCCATCATCATCGGTTTTAGGAGCGTATTTAGAACTGAGCTATGACGATTCATTTTGGTACTGTCAAATTAAACGTCAAAGTTTAAGTACTTCTTGGATCATAGTTGGCCCCTTAATATTTTTCACAGGAATGTAGAAAGTATATAAGTATAAAGCTTAATATAGTAATATTATAATGGCAGGTCTAAAATAACTTTCAGCAGAAAAAAAAAATCTTTTAAAACACAATCAAAGTGTTTAAGTCACGCTGTTTTCGCGGAAGGTCCGTTATACCCTACACCTGCCTGACCCTGGGCCTGTAGACAAAGTAACATGATACAAAATGTACGGGAATGACATATGTCACGTGACTGATTTATGTCAATTCCATAAAAAAAATGTCATTTCTAAAGCGCAAACGCGAGTGAGCGTGTACCTTTGTGGGGCTACTGTAAATACATACATACATATGCTCACGCCTGTATTCCCCGAAGGGGTAGGCAGAGGTGTTCTTATCACAACACACACTTTTCACCGAATTTGATTAAGTGCCAACGTGACAGATGGTGAGTCCATCGCCGTCTCAGACACTTTACATATGTCTTTGAATTACTTTCTCAGAAACATGCAGGTTTCCTCACGATGTTTTCCTTCACCGTAAAGCACGTGGTGTGAAATCACTGTACATAAGTTTTTTAGAAAAAACTCATTGGTACAGGCCCCGCTGGGACTGCTCAAACCTCAAGTCCACCACGGCTCTTCTGTAAATAATAAATTTAATACCTTCCAGGTAGGCTCTCCAGAAGAGACAAAGTTCAAAATAGCCATCATAAGCAGTCTCTACTCTTCACAACCGTTAGGGCAGGAGATACTCCTGAACTTCGCTCGCCACATAGCCACTGCTTATACCATCGGCGAACCGATCCACCAAAATATACTGAAAAATGCCGTATTGCACTTCATACCTAACTTGGACATTCTATATGACAAAATACTTAAACAATATAACGGCACGGATAAATGCAACATCGAACCACTAGAGGAGGAATTCGGAGACCGTCTATACAGCTATTTAACGAAGAAAGATATGGATCCAGCGTCGAATTACACAAGGGAAAAGGCGTTTATAAATATGTTAGAAGTTGAAAACTACGATTTAATTCTGGAGATGAGTTCTGGGAATGAAGACGTGTCTTATCCAGAAGTTTTGAGGGAAATTTACGAGGGTTTCGCTCGAAGAGTCCAGGATGTTAGGACTGGTGATAAGTACCAATGCGGTGAGGGGAGTGTTAATACTGTGCACGGACAGTTGATAGATTTGTTGTATAGACAGTTTAGGACACCCGTCGTGTCTATTGGGTTGAGTTGTTGCAAGATGCCGCGGGAGGAGGAGATCGCCTGGGTCTGGAGGGATAACCTGAGGGGACTTATGACCTTCGCTGAACTTGCTAATACTGGTGAGTACTAATATTGTAAACGTGAAACTTTGCGAATGCATATATGTTTGTTACTCTTTCAGACAAAATCTATGGAATACATCAGAATAACACATAGGCTATAATTTATTAATATACATATGCTCACGACTGTATTCCCCGAAGGGGTAGGCAGAGCTGTTGTAATTACAACATCCACTTTTCACCGAAGATGATTAAGTGCCAACGTGACAGATGGTGAGTCCATCGCCGTCTCAGACACTTTACATACGTCATTGTATTACTTCTCAGAAATATGCAGGTTTCCCCACGATGTTTTCCTTCACCGTAAAGCATGTGGTGTGAAATCACTGTACATAAGTTTTTTTTTAGAAAAACTCATTGGTACAGGCCCCGGTGGGATTCGAACTTACGTCGCTTGCGTCGCAGGCAACTAGCCAAACCTCAAGGCCACCACGGCTCTCGGTAATTATTTTTGTATACTTATAGTTCTAGTTTAGGGAAAAATGTTTAAAAACATAATTGACATACCATATTTTTCTTTACTTTATCTAGTGCCTTAGCGCTCGAAATATGTTGATACGTCGAAGGCGGGCTGTGACTGAATTCCAAAAACGCCATGGATCAACAAATTTCGAGTGGGTGTTGTGATTACAACACCTCTGCCTATCGCTTCGGGGAATACAGGCGTGAGCATATGTATATATGTATGTAAAAAAATTACAAGCTGACAGCTTTTGTAGTTCTCAGTTATAACAGACGAATATAGGATTTATGTTTTTACTTCTTTATCACGGAACACTAAAAAGTATGACTCGATTCCCAGGTGTGTCAGGGTTCGTGAAGAATGAACAAGGCGCCCCTATGCGTGATGCTGTGGTGACTATAAGCGGAGTTGCGAAGCAGTACCCTGTCTCACGGAATATGGGGCACTATAGAGTAATGCTGCCCCCCGGGGAGTATCACGTGGTTGTGCGATGCCATAACTATGTCGATCAGGTATGTAACTATATTTAAGAGCCCCATCATAGCTTTCCAATACTTCTCATAGAAACGAACGTACGTTATGAAGTTGTGTTTTTTACCAAAAGGTATCTTATAGATGAGGAGCTCGTGGCACAGTTGATATTGCGCATATCATTCGAACAGCGAAGTTAAGTAACCTTAATCCTTGCCTCGGAGAGCTCGTTAAGCCGTCGGTCCCGGTTGCCAATTTATCATCTTTGGCAATCGTTACAGGTCGGTCGGAAGCCTAAGAGAGTCCGACAACTGATTTAACCCAGATCACAGATATTCCTTGTAAAAAGCAGTCGCTTCGTATAAAAATCTGGTGATCAGCCACATCGGGTTGCATCAAGTGCCGACCCCAACGATGAATGAGATAAGGCCAGAGAGATGATGACAGATATTCCTCATAAAAGGGGTTGGGTAGGTCAGATGGCAGTCGCTTCGTATAAAAATCAGATGATCAGCCACATCGGGTTGCATCAAGTGCCGACCCCAACGATGAATGGGATAAGGCCAGAGAGATGATGACAGATATTTCTCATAAAAGGGGTAGCGAAGGTCAGATGGCAGTCGCTTCGTATAAAAATCAGGTGATCAGCCACATCGGGTTGCATCAAGTGCCGACCCCAACAATGTATGGGATAAGGCCGGGGAGATGAGGTATCTTATCGATGCAGTGCTTGTGGAGAGGACACTCTATCCGTTCCTAACGGACAAGCGATGTCGTGCGGCCATTGCGCTGTTAAGGCATAGAATAGAAGATTCAATAGATAGAACTCAGCATTGGGGCAATCATCAGAGTGCCTCAGTGGTTGGGACATCTTCTTTTAAGTTACAATACCCCCTCTTTTCTGTGGTCTTTAATTATGTAACACTTGTAAATATTTACATAGTATATAATGACAGGTGAAGTACTTAGAGGTAAGAAATAATAATAATAATAATGATGTTTATAAGTGTGTGTCTTTATGTGTGTATGTATGTATGTTTCGTTATTTGACCGACAGAAGCTGACGTGGGTGGTGGTGGGAGGTGTTGTGAAGTCGAAGGATGTGGTTCTGAGAAGGACCGACGCGGATACCGTCGAAGGAGGCCAGTTCGAGGACTTTACCGTCGATGAAAATGCTGACGAGCTTTATGTTACTGGTAATCATCCATATCTATACATATAAAATTCAAAGTCGTGACTGACTGACTTTATATAATAAACTAGCTGTGCCCCGCGGTTTTACTCGCGTAGTGTTAATTACATGTGTTAGCCGCGGAACGCTAACTTTTTTTTAAATAAAAGTTACCTAAGCTACTCCTTGTAATATTAGCTGTCTGCCAGTGAAGGTCCCGTTAAAATCGGTTCAGGCGTTTCGGAGATTAGCTGGACCAAATAGACAGACAGTCAACATTTTTGTGTATTCGTTTTTTTAAGTGTATATACCTTCATATGCATATAGTGAAAAGCTATTATTTTTTAATTACAAACAGACACTTCAATTTTATTTATCTGTATAGATAAATGTTATCCTTCACCTCAAGGAACAATATTACGGACGCAGTCGTGAAAATTACACCCTACCTTCAAAATGACTTTGAACACCAAAAATCTGACCTACTTTTCCAGGTTTCGCTCTCGACCACGCAAGCAATCCACTATCAAAGGCTGAGCTGACGATCCGTCCGCTGGGCTCATTGAAGGCAGTAGGCAGGAACACCAGCCAGGCGACAGGCAGATTCATGGTCAGGCTGCCGATGGCCTACAGCGGGAAGGAAGTTGTAATAACCGCTTCCATGGAAGGTTACATCACTAAACAGAAACATGTCGTGGTTAGTAGTCAATATCTATATATTTATATTTATAAACGAAAGTCGTGTTAGTTACACTATTTATAAGTCAAGAACGGCTGAACCGAATTGGCTGAAAATATGGTGGGGATTGGTGGAACTTGACATAGAACGTTGAATCACACAATAAGTCCACGCGGGTGAAACTGCGGGGCACAACTAGTATACCTTAATTTTATGTTCTTAAAAATGGTCAAGAACGAACACAAGGCGCGTCTCGAACCCACGCTTCTCGTGATCCTACCTCATGCGTGGAATTTTTCCTTCCCTTGTCTTTGCGGTTTAGTGGCCGCCTTGCGCCATCTGTTGGTCGGTGTATCCAAACTCAACTGATACGTCTAAAGTTACATAGCTACATATGAAATCGATGACGCAAACTCGATCCAAGTATAACAATCTATTGTTTTTCTCGCTTGTAACGGCAATTCTTTATTTGATTAGATTTAAAATAAATTACTTCCAAAATCGTCAGAATTACATGATTATATAGGACAAGTTATCCGCATCGTAGGATTAACAATAATAACTTTGTTACTAAGTGATGTTTTTTCTCGTTTTAAAACATTACATGAAACACACAATACAATTGAGGCTTCGCTCCTATTGGTCACATATAAAGTCTAATTAATGCTTTCATATATGAACTATCCTACACAAAAAATTTTTTTAATTCAAACCAGTAGTTTCTGAGGTTTGGACGTTCAAACAAACTGTTCAGCTTTATAATATTGGTATAGATTAGTACATACATATGCTCAGGGGTAGGCAGAGGTGTTGTTATCACAACCCACTTTTCACCGAACGTGATTAAGTGCCAACGTGACAGAGAGTCCATCGCCGTCTCAGACACTTTACATACGTCATTGAATTACTTCTCAGAAATATGCAGGTTTCCTCACGATGTTTTCCTTCACCGTAAAGCACGTGGTGTGATATCACTGTACATAAGTTTTTTAGATAAACTCATTGGTACAGGCCCCGCTGGGATTCGAACTTGCGTCGCTTGCGTAGCAGACGACTGCTCAAACCTCAATGCCACCACGGCTCTTATAATATATATACATTATATAATTATAGAGGAGCTGAATCATTCGATCAGCAAAGTTAAGCAACCCTAACCCTAGCCATCTTCCATTAGGTTGTATATGTATGTCAGAGATCCAGTTGGATTGGTATCCATGAGCTCAATATTCATGTCCGCCATGTTACTTTTTAACAATCAGTGCACACAACCGGCTCGGGCGCTGTCTCGAGAGCTAATGAGCGAACGCACAACTGATAGATGCGACTGGTTTTTTAATTTGACACCTTAGGGGCTATGCCATAGACCATTGCCACAGTATAATTGCAATGAGTCAGTTAGTGAACAGCTAACGTATAACTTGGACTGTGTAAACGATAGTGTTGCCGAATTAAATTAAATAATAACTGTAAGTATTTGTATTTTCCAACATGTATATGTTTTTTGTCGTTTGTCTTTGATGAAATTTTGATGTAATGATAATGTTATCCCCAGCTGAACAGCAAGTATAAGTTAACGCCGAATCTGCTGTTCAAGTTGGAGAGCGACGACTACGTGTTCGGCATGCCGCGTCTCGTTTTCGTCATGTTAGCTGGTATGCACACACTCTAATTCTGCTTTCGGCTTCCATTACCTGTTCGGAAATTAGCCCTGTAGCTCCGTATGCTCACCCCTGTTTTCCAGGGGTAGGCAGAGGTGTTGTAATAACAACACCCACTTTCACCGAAGATGATTAAGTGCCAATGTGACAGATGGTGAGTCCATCGCCGTCAAACAATGGAAATGCCGTTGAACGATAAACGTATATAAATATTGTATTCACGTGTTTCAAAAACGTGATTCGATATTATTTCTACTCAATAAAATCGAAATAAAAGATTTCTCGAGGACTTTGACTCATTACGTTTTTACTTTGATATTAAAATACAAAGTCGATGTCATCGAGAGTGATACGCTATCGTTGCAGTTTTAATTACATGAATCAGTACCCCTATCACGGGTTTGCAACCGTTTTCGTAATCTATACTCGCTAGCGTCTCCGCCGAATATTAGTATGAGAAATTGTGCAGCGACTCCCAGCTGTGACGTGAAGAACTAATATATCTCATTGCGAGTGACGCTAGCGAGTATAGATTACGAAAGCCGTAGCAAACTCGTGATAGGGGTACTGGCTACTGTTATGAGAACGGTGATAAATTTATTCAACTTTCAACAACTTTTCATCAAAAATACAAATTTGATTTAAATATTCACGTCATATATTTTTTTTGTAAACACCGCACAAATGAAATGATACGCTTTGGCTGAATGTAGTCTAGTAAATTCAATAATAAGCAAATTATAAAGTGCTATATTTTGATGATGATTTGCCGTGGTATGTTCAGGAGTGGTAGGCGTGGGGCTGGTGGCGGCAGGTGCCTGGTGTCTCAGTTGTCGCCAGCGAGCCAAAGACGCGCGCAGAGACTACCTCTTCACCCAGCTTCCCTCCGACGACAAGAGGCCACTCTGTGACGAAACCAACTATGGTATGGGTAATCTATTACTACTTTAAATTATCTGCCTTCAAACAAAGATGAGTAGATTATATTTTATCAGTATTTATGTGGAAAGGAGGTCGAAGATACGCGCAAAAGCTAGTTAATTGCTTATGTTGTAAATTTTTTTTTTCTCTTATGTGTTTTGTCTTAGAGTTCACGCCTGTATCCCCCGAAGGGGTAGGCAGAGGTGTTGTAATAACAGCACTCGCTTTTCACCGAATATGATGAAACGCCAACGTTACAGATCGTTATGTCTTTAAATTACTTCTCAGACATAGGTTTCTTCACGATGGTTTCCTTCACCGTAAAAATGGTTGGTACAAGCCCCATTGGGGTTCGAACTTCCGTCGCAGGTGAATGCTCAAACCCCAAGGCCACCACTGTCAGTAATATTGTACTTAGATTTTTACTTACTTATTATACATACTTAAATATATTATATTGAACAGAAATAGTGCGCCAACCTTATTACGATGAAGAGGAATTACCGCCATCAGAGACTGACTCGGAAGAGGAGATAGTGTTGTTAAGATCCGACAGGGATTGGAAAACAGTGGACCAGGATGAAGAAAATCTTATTAACTAGCCGTACACACGGCTTTTCTCACGTATTAAGAATAAAAGAAATATATATTACACGTGGGATTCACAGAGTAAACAAATAAGACAAAACGTAACAAGTCTATAAACAAAAAAATATTTATTAAGCTCTGGTAAGGCACTTAAACGTTAAGTGATTTACCACGGTTTCGGAAACTAGCCTTCTGAAAAGAATCGGCAAGAAAATCAGCCAGGATTTATTTCAAAATATATTTACTTTATAGAATACATCGGCTACAAAAAAATATTGAATCGAATTTACTATAAGTAACTGAAAGATATTTTTTAATACTAATGTTGGAAAAGTAGAAGGGAGGCCTTTACCCAACAGTGGGGCACGACAGACTAATAATAATAATACCGAGATGAGTAAATTACTTTAAAATATAATATAATTTAATAATGTTTTAACTTCAACCAGATAATCACAATCGAACCCCAGCAATTTGAATACTCGATTGTAATTCAATATAAAGACGAATTACTAGATAAGAAAGCAATCTATACAGAAAAATAAAATTGACGTGTCTGCTTGTAATTTCCACTGTACTGACTTAAAAAAATAATTTTCAAAATAGTTTGTCTGTCTGACAGTGTGTTTGTTCCGGCTAATCTCCGAAACGGCTGAACCGATTATAACGGGATTTCACTGGCAGATAGCTAATTTTACAATGAGTAACTTAGGCTTTTATATTTTAAAAAACATTAGGGCTCTGCGGGTCACTTATGAAATTAACTTTATGCGTATAGCTGCGAGGTACGGCTATTACAATAAAGTTTTAGATATTATAATCGACTTTCCACAAGAAGATAGCGACATAATTGTAGATTTGTAAGTATATAATTTAAAACTTTTAAAAATTAATAATTAGGTTAGAAAATAAAAGAAATATTATAAACCTACCTACTAATTACATCTCATATAAATATAATTAAAAAAACGATTGCCTTATGTCATATTCCTACATACCGAGTAATTCCTGGATCTGAGATAAGATTAAGAATCGATTATTGTGAGCAATGATATTATATACAACTAAAGTAGTAGATATGTCAATAGCATGCGTTGTGTACATTAGCGCGCATTATTTTATGATCGTTTGGAGACAGAGATTCCTAACATAGATTACTTTGTCTAGATATTATACTATACTTATCTTGTAATGTTAGTTCCCGTTCCCGTGGGAGTAGGGGGATAAATATAGCCTATATTAATCAGTAATAATGTAGCATTCTAATGATGAAATATTTTTTTTAATTGTTCCAGTACTTTTTGAGTCAACATACAAATCTTTCCTCTTTATAACATTATATATAGACTAATGTTTGTTATAACATCACTGATTATATTTATCGTATTTAATTTATTTTCACATCACTTAACATAAATAAAATTGAAGTGTCTGTATGTGATTCCAAAATAACAGATTTCACTAAATGTATATGAATGTACTCGGTACTGACAATTTAAAAACAAGTCTCTGTCTGTCTGTCTGTTGGTTCCGGGTAATCTCTGAAACGCCTGGACTGATTTTAACGGGACTTCCACTGGCAGAAAGCTAATGTTACAAGGACTAACTTAGTCTACGTTTATTTAAAAAAAATTAAGTTTTCAAGATAAATCTACGCGGGTGAAACCGCAGGGCACAGCCAGTATTAAGTATATAGGAGCAACCTGATGTAAGCCGCTCGACGCTCGTTTCCAGCGACAAATGTGGTCACGTGATATGTAGCGATACGTGATAGGAGCGGCTGCATGACTTAGTTCCTTTTTGAGTCGCGTGAAATTACAATTTGGGTCACGTGACCACATTTGTCGCTGGAAACGGGCGTCGGGCGGCTGCATGTAGTTGCACCTTATCACGTGACCACATTTGTCACTGGAAACGAGCGTCGAGCGGCTTACATCAGGTTGCACCTTAATTTTACAGTGTCATCCCCAAGCTCTTACACCATGTAATTTGTGGCTAACATATCATATCATTCACACCCTTTTCATAGCCATAATCATCTTTCGCATATTATCTGTAGTGAAGTATGTAGTAGAATGTTATTTTAGCTGTTTTAAATTTCCAGGCTCTGTATAGGGATCGTATTTTTGTATATTATATAATATAAGATCTCTTAAATTCTTTCCAGAACTACAGTATTAACTTGTTTGTGTTAGTATTTATATTGTTACATTTATTTTCCTACATTCCAAATGTACTACGTAGTACACTTTTCGGTATTCTTATACATTCTTACGTTTCAACAATAATTATAATACAAATTTATTGTATATGTATGATAACTATAGCAATGCCAATGCTAAGACTATTTTCTATAATGGTAATACTTTTTTTGTGAAACATGTGTATGTCACGTGTACTCGTCACGAGTTATGGTTTTTTCATTCGGTCCTTTTATGAGTCTGTCTCTGTCTGGCACCAATCAAACAGACAGAGACAGACTAATAAAATGAACGAATGAAGAAAACTTAACTCTTTCTTTCTTTCTTCTATTTATTTAATGGACATGAGCTTGAATACAGCTATTCCGCCAATGTCACGTGTTGTTGACAAAAAATATCTTATAAATTGTTACAAATATGTGGAGGCACTCATTGGATTCCTCTCGGCTGACATCCAACATAACTCGAGACGGGCCTGTATAAGTCTGTCACTGTCACACAGCCTAAATATCATGTCATAAGAGAGCATGGTAAGGCCTCGTAGTGTATTATTGTATCATGTAAGTAACATTCCTCTTTTGTTCCAATTTTGTCATATTTGACATATGTCAAAGGCCTGGTTAATGAGCAGTATCGCCAGCCCATATGTCTCATACGTAAAAGGGCTTCAAACTTGAATTAAGTAATGAATTATTCTAACAGGGTTAACAATACCTAATTTTATTTATACATATTCTATATTTATGTTATAATGTTAATTTAAGAATTATATATCATATTTATTTGATTTAGTTAAACTTAGCAAATTATCCCAGTTTTGTAGTAAATCCTTTTGAAAATATGCTAATAACTCTTCCTCTTTAAGAGTTCTAATAAAGTGTTTCAATAAAACAGCAATAATTTAATTCAGGAATTAGGAAAAAGCGGTGCTTGTTGACGTGAAAATATATTTTTGTAATTATACATAACATAATTAGTTGTGATAAATGTATTGTAGAAAATAAATAAACATAATAAACACTTGTTTTTATTGAAACTGACCTCTACTACTATAGAAAACAAGTTTTGACCCGCAGAGGAGAAGGCAGACACAAAAACTGTCCCAGTATAGGTATGTATGTACAGTAATTATTAATGTAATCTACAAGAAACGCAAAATTTTAATTGTAAATTTAATTCAATATTCTCAGCGCCACTAGTCAAGCTTCTCCGGAACTAAATTGGTTAGCTAGGTATGTTTTTGTAAAATACACCTCGCTCGACCAACACGTGTTTTAAGTTAGACGACCTCAATCCATATATTATCTGTATTTATTTCATTCGTTCATTTCACTCACTCATTACTTTACGTCAAGTCGTCAAGTCAAGTGATATGAAATGTGTGATGAGAATTTTTGTGATTAAAAAATTGTTTGTCTTTTCGCAAAAATAGGTAAATAGTGACTGTGTACGATGCTCTTAAGATATTTGTATGTTTGAATATCAAAAACGCTATAGTATTGAGAACATTTAATTTGGTATGGAAAGAGTACGTGTAGACGTAAACGATATGAGCCGCCGCGCCGGGGATGTTTTGAGGCGCTTCAACCGCATCACCGATGGTCCTTTGACCAGAAAGAAGCTGGTTATTATCATCCTAGTCGTAATATTCCTCCTCATGTACATGGGACCGACCGTTACGAGTTGGTTATTCGGTACAGAGAGTACTGTTTCCCATCAGAACATATGTCAGAAAAACTTCTTGAACCCCTTCGAGGAGAGTTTGAGCGAGTACGATGCATATATGAGGCAAGAAAACTCGGCAATACTATCTTCTCTCAGCCACAACTACGTGCCTTACATCGGTAATGGTCTGTTTGGTATGACTTTAGAACACGACTCGCATCTCAACATTAAGTATGGGAGAACTATCTCGCTGCCCGTGTATTACCACCCCTTGTACATCATAGACGATTATGAAATGAAGGAGTTTACAGTTGCAGACTACAAGAAAGGCATAGTAAACAGATTCCAGTGTAGTAACTCCGGATTACATATATCATATCAGTACTATGCTCATAGAACTATCCCATCCCTGTTCGTCCAAGAGATATGGATCAACAACCCCACAAACAGTATGAAATCCTTGCAGGTCTCAACCCCCAGGGTGTCCAACTGGCCGACAGCAGTGAAACAAACTGTAAAACTCCACCAAGGAGTAGATACAAAAGAGTATGAGGTAGTAACAGGCATGATACCTATTCCTGAGAGTGATAATGTCATTGCTGTGGCTGTTGTGACCCGCAAACTCAGTGGTACGGTCCAGGTTGATGCTAAAGATGGACTGGACCTCCTTATCCTAACAACTATTCAGTACAGTAGCCCTGTAAAGGTAGCTGACTATGCAAAGTTCAAGGATGTCGTTGAGAAAAGAGCTTTAGCAGAAATGGAAAAGGTTATTGCCCTCACAACGGACAGGCCAGCCGTGCTGAAGCTGAAAGAGAATCATGTCCGGGTCTGGCAAGGACTGTGGTACACTGGTTTTTACATTTCAGACTCGAAAGCTGAAGGAATTATCAATGGAGACCGCATCAATGCCACAATATACACAATCTTATCACAAGTCCGCAGTCTAGAACACGAGGAACATATAAAATCTGCAACAAAGGCAGATATATTACGATCATTGACATATTCTGAAGGCTGTTATGAAGGTCATTCCACATTAGATGCAACAAATTTGTGGAAACCATTAGATTCACTTGCAAATTTGAATGCAGTTGCAAGTGTGTGGCTGCTAACTTTAGAGAAACAAGGGTGCCATAAGCTGTTGAAGGCAGGTGCTAGTGGTGTCAACCAAGCTATGATACTGAGTTTCGGGAGCTTACGTTTCAGTAATCAGCATCTCGAATATAACATCCACCCTTCCAAGCTCCACAGGGACTTTCTCTTCCGACGTATCAACTACGGAAACATGACACATGTCAATATTAGTGTCATCCTTCAGGAGGACAACAAGGCAGCTATATTTGTTGCCTTAGATCGATCTGATAAGACATATTACGCCTGTGACGCCGGCTGCCTCGACGCACCGGTGCAATTGGGACCTTATAGGAAATATTTCCCAGTTAAATTGACTGAACCATTGACTGCTATATTGTATGTGACAGCCGATAAGCAACATATGGAGGATTTGAGGCATGCTATTCATGTTAAAGAGGTGGCCGAAGCCCCGGCCCATGAGCACCATGTTATAGCGTTACATAAACACGGGAACAGCTTGGGTGGCTTGAACCCTCTCTTCTGGATCTCTATAATATTAATCATTGTGGTCTTCCACCTGTTCCTTTGCAGGATAATAATGAATGAATTCTGTGACAGTGGCATTAGTTCACGAAGACTTTACAACAAGCCTTGAAGATGCCTTAGTGTGTGTTGAGTTGCTCATCTGAAGGTCCTGGGGGCCTACTGTCATAGTTATAGCAGTGAAGTCTTACCAACTTTATAGCTTTGAGGCTTAATTTGATATATAAATTTACAGCACAATTTAAACGCCAAAGCTGAGAAGTTCTTAAAGGATAATAGTTGGCCCCCCACCAGAGGCTTCCTTCACCTTTGATAGTAATAAAAATAAATTGTACTTCAAGCATATTCCTACCATATTGTGTTATTATTTGATATGGATAGTAATTATTTAGTTTCATAGATTTCAATCGGAGACACTTCTACATAAATTTATGATTTCTACGTAAGCATATTTTTATTTGATTAGGAATGGATAAATGTTCAGCAACCTAGATAAATACTATTTGCATCAGAATAACAGAGCAAAAAGGATAGGAATATCCTTGAATTACAAATAGTTTCTGTATAATTATTATTGTATGGCCAAGCCTCAGGCCACCTGTTCATTACTTGACTGTTGCCAAGTATGATTTAGTGTGTACAGGTCACGATTTATGAGCGCTGACTTTGAATGCGTAGTATAGACGCGGCGCGAATAAAAATATGTGCAGAGCGAAAATAGTGGGGACTATTTCGCGCTCGTATCTCCTGACGGCACCTTTACATGTTTAAATCATACCAGTTGTATAGTGTTGATAGTAACATACTAATAATTGTGACTTAATTACTCCTATTGTCCAAAATCCACAAATTTTTGCCACTGAAATGCGAACTGTTCAAAAAATATTTAAATATTACATTTCCTTTCCATTTTTGTGCATGATTCATACACATATGTCATATAAAATCGCACTTGAATCAACAATCTATATCTATACAGATAAATAAAATAGAAGTGTCTGTTTGTAATTCCTAAATAATAACTTTTCACAAAATGCATATAAAAGTATACATAAAAAAAACTAATTTTAAAATTGTTCCCTGCCTGTATGTACCGGGTAATCTCTGAAACGGGCAGACCGATTTCAACGGGACTTTCACTGGCGGATAGCTAAAGAACAAGAGGTAACTTAAGCTACTTTTAATTAAAATAAAATAAGTAAGGTGGACCGGACCACCCATGGAATGAAGTCTACGCGGGTGAAACCGCGGGGCACAGCTGGTGTTATATAAATTTACTTGGATTACAATTTGCAATACCTACTCAATAAAGCGTGGACACTTGATTTCGAATAGCATTTATGTATTTTTCCTTGTAACAACTAAAAATCCTTAGATAGTCAAATTACATGATTTTACTTTCAAATGATACTATCATAGCACAATGTGAACATATATTATTGATAAACAATTTTGTTATATTATCGACTGAGTCACAAGCCGTCACAAATCATCGCGTCGTAGTAAACGCAGATTTTAATAGGATCGAAACAGCGACATCTGTCGGCCTAAAGATGACACTATTGTGATCCCATACAAATCTGCGTTTACGTCGACGCGACGACTTGTGACGGCGATTTTAAGAAAACTCGCACAGGGCACTCAAAGTTGTGCGTGCCAATTGACTGTGCATATTGATTAAATTAAGCTATTTTCGACCCTATATGGGCGAGAAAAGGTAGACATTGACGCCGATATCTTAAATTATATGATCCGCAATTTATCTACTTTAGTTTAAGACAAAGTATTATCTGAATTTCTTGAATGAAGTATATATAAATAACAAATAAATGTTAATCAGCGATATAAATGCTGCCTCTTTTGGAAGGTATAGTTGGATGCTGATAAGCAATAATGTGTCAACCCACAAAAAGTCAAATTCAAAGGTTTTGATATATTTTGATAATGCATCACGTATTTAACATTCTAAAAAAGTGTTTCAAGTCATCTGAAACATAAAAGTACGTAAAAAATGGATTTATGTCATAAAACAAATCTTAAATCACGTATACAATCATCTTAAGACGCCATTTTCTCAAAACCAAGTTTATGCGGGTTGACACATTATTGCTTATCTGCATCCAGTTAATGTAATGGTTTAAAAGTGTGATCGCAGCAATGCAGCTAGTTTTTCTATATGTTTACTTTTTTTCTGTATAAATATTTTGTTAAACATTGCAGTAGCTTCACAGTAATTCAATTGGTCCATTCAAATTCCAGGGTATCCTCCATCATGCTTTCATAATTATATTTTGTTGTCAGTACGTGCTGTGTATGAAAAGATAATATATAACAATAGTGGTTCGGATTTCAGATATAATTTTTATTTTTATCCTGGAATAAAACTGAGATTTCAGATATAGACTCAGGTCTTTTATATGAATGAAAATGAAATATATTTATTCAGCTTAGGCCCGGATAAGGCATTTATGAATGTCTTGAATTTACCACAGGTTCGGAAACTAGCCTTCTGAGAAGAACCGGCAAGAAACTTAGCCAGGCATCATGTCATTGAAACAATATATATATAAAAAAAAATATATAGACTCAGGTCTATTCCAACTAGTTCCATCAAAGGAAATTAGGCCTACTTGCAAGAACCACTTAACTTGAATATATATACAGATAGAACAATAGAAATAAATCTGAATTGTCTGCTTGTAGTTCCAAATTACTTTAATAAAAAAAACTGCTTATGAAGCAATTTTGAATAGATAGACCAAAAAAATGTACCTAATTTATTATTCAGATTCAGCTTTTTAACATTAATTGCTAACTTTTAATCTTCGTAAATTCCCTCACTGTTGGACGCGCAGATGCGTCGCTAGCACTGAACGCGTACGGCAACCTACGCTAGGTCATAGGTCAATTGCAATCTGTGTATTTGGTCACATCTTTATAAATAATAATGATGAATAAAATTTCGCAATACAGTTTGAACAGATAATTAATATAATATGCTGATTAAAAAAATCGAGATGTCACATAAATAAGATTAATTCAATAAGTAAACAGACTCATGGCCACATAATATCTCGTTATTTTGATTTAAGCGGATTGTACCTATTTATTTAAAAGGGGTGGCTTAGTCCCGCGACAAGATTCGACTGTACATATTGCGTATTATTTTATATATAGTGTTATTAATGTTATAAGATTGTGTATATTTTTGAAAATAAACACCAAAGTTGTATGTTGATTCACGTATTTCATTGTGTGACTTTGCCCTCAAATATATATATATATATATATAGGTCAATAGGAAATTGATACATACATCATGCATGATAAAGTTCAATTTCGTATGCTTTAAACCACTCGACGTCGAGTTCGTGGCTGAGAAACCTTACCGAATAACGCGGCTGAAAACAACAATTTATAGGTCATGCCATAATAACGGAGATAGTTTTCAAAGTTAGGTACTTTTTATAATTATTGACAAAATGTAGGCCAGAACATAGGAGGTAATTTTAAAATTTGGGTTTGCTCTTATTGACCAAAAGTACCAGGGCGCCAGAACTTACAGGAGGTACTTTTGGTAAACAATGAAAAAACTACCTATTGTAACTTCTGACGCCTTGGTACTCTTGATTAATGATACAAAGCACTACCTAACTATGAAAAAACTACCTCCTTTAGTTAAGTTCATGCGCCCTGGTACTTTTGATCAGTAATAATAAAGAAATCAAACCTAATTTGCAAACTACTTCCTCAAATAGATTAAATAGGTACGATGTTCTTTCTGTTCATGGTACCCTATGGTGCAAGAATTTGCCAAGAATTTACAAAACTACCCTGTAACATGATCTATCGCTGCCGTCACCATTTATGAGCGCTCAGCTTAAAAAGTTGGGAGTAAATGCGGATAAAGTTTATTTGCGTCGCGCTATACAGACAGACAGATTAATTTCATACTGCGCTTTCTAGATCAGCGCTCATAACTCATGATGGCACCTGTGCTTGGGTATTTTTGGATTAATACTTGTAAATATGTGAATGACATTAATGACGCTAACGACGCATTTGCGCGTCGTTAGCGTCATTAATGGAAAAAGCAAATGCGACTTTAGCTGCGAATGTGTTAAAACAAATGAAACAACTCGGGGGAAAATTGTATATAAATATATTTACAAAATACATTGTCTTAACATAAGTTAAAAGGCACGTATATCGGTATACATAGCTATTATCAAATACTCATTCAGACACGAACTTTGACTAACGGGTAATATTACCGCTGAGGTTGAAATAATTGCGAATCTGTGCCCACCTGTGGGAAGGAACAGCCGCACTATTCTCCAAGGTTTCTCAGCGTCGCACTCGACGTCGAGTGTCTGTTTCAATGATGATTGACAAAGAAATGACGAAATTGAACTTAATTATCTATCTAATCAAATCCAACTAGAACAGTTGAAGCTGCGGTTCCCCAGGCATGTATATATATACATGGGCTTATATACATGTTTTATGATTTATATTGTATTACTCAAAGCTGTAAATTTTTTTTTTAAAAGAGTAATTACTGAGTTTCTCGCCAGGTTCTTCTCAGTAAAAGCAACCTTCCGAACCTGGCGGTAGCATGTATAATCCTATGTAATCGTGTCTTTCTGACGATTTGAAAGTACTTTGTAAAAAGTCTAATCGAATAAAGATATTTTTGATTGATTGATTTATGACATCAGCCTGGCTGGAGGATCTTCCCTTTACTGGGGATGAGTGTGATCACTTACTCTCCCCACAGTAATATTATCCGTTAGCCAACACACTAAATATTATCATGATCACGTCTATTTGAAGGCCCTAACAACTATTATGTACTTCAAATATTATTGTTCATATTTACTTATTGTCTAACAAAATTAACTTAAAATATACTTTACAGTAAATAAATATATTTTTTTGTTTATAAAATACGAACACTGCTAACGACACGTATGTGCGTTTGTCTTTACATAACCACGTGCTACATGACGCGTATACGCGTCTTTAGGGTCCGGAGTCGTCAACGTTGACAATAAAAATTCAGATTTATAACTTTCCCTTTGTGAGTGATGAGAAAGGTAAATCTAAAGTTAAATAAATAAAATTAACACTGTGAGTTTGTATGGAAGGGTAGAGCCTCGTCATTAGCAATAAAACGTGTTCCACAGCAACGCTTGAAGGTGCAATCTCATGCAGCCGCCCGACGCTCGTTTCCAGCGACAAATGTGGTCACGTAATATGTAGCGACAAAGCTGAAAATTTTGAGCTTTACCGCTGGGAAGTATCGAGAGTGTAAGTAGTCTGTTGGAATGTCTCGTCACCAACTACCATATATGGTAAAACCATTCCATCAACCGTTAGCTTTTCTAGATCGGGTACACTGCTTGAATTGCATTTCTCTCTGCTTGAATTTTTTGTCCCATCTTTGAATCACGAAAACTGGCACCATCACCAAACGAGCGACCAGCGACTGATTGTCGCTGAAAACGAGTGACGAGCGGGTGCATGACGTAGTTCCTTTTTGAGTCGCGGGAAATTTAAAATGGAGTCACGTGACCACATTTGTCGCTGGAAACGAGCGTCGAGCGGCTTACATTAGGTTGCACCTTAATAGATTTCTACTTGGTGATTACATTTCACTTTACTAGCAAAATATAGCCGTATTGTGAAAATTCTGCTAATTTCATTAATTACACTTATTTGATTGTATTTACAATACAAAACGATTAATATCTTAGGAATTCAGACTACATTAGATGTTAGCGTCACATACCTTTACAAAATCTTTTCGGCCGAGTACGTAACCGATCCTTTTAAAACTGGTAACGAACGGTTTAGAATAAGGTGTTATTTTTCTTCACACTTAACCGCCATTTGTTATCAACCAGTCAAATTATAGCAAATATAAAATGAAAAAACAATGAGAGCGAAGCCGCAGCTAAAATCTAGTAAATAGGGTCCACGAAGGGGTAAGCCGAGGTCTTATAACAACACCCACATATCACCGAATATGATTAAGTGCCAACGTGACAGAGGGTGAGTCCATCGCCGTCTCAGGCACTATACATACGTTTGAATTACTTCCCAGACATATGCAGGTTACCTTCACCGTAAAGCACGTTGGTTTTTAGAAAAACTCATTGGTATAAGCCCCGCTGGGATTCGAGCAGGGGACTACATACTACATAAAAGGTATAGATAGTTTTAAAGATAGTTTCTAATAAAGTCTGAATTCTCATTCATATCTATATACGGATACAAACATCTAACAAACTCTAATCAAAGGTACATTAAAGAATGGTCTGTTTACATTTGAACTGTATGTAATTGGTCCATGTAATAATAATAAAAACACATCTAGGATAATAGTTAAAAAACCTTGTTAATTTTATAAATAGATTACAAAAATCACCGCCAAATCGATCAGTCAAAAGCTTTGGTTTTTTTCCGTTAATTTTCAAATTAATCAATAATTAAAACAAGAGTTCATAAAATGTATTGTTATTATAATTGTATATAATTAATTATTATAATAGTGTAATTTTTGTTAAGATTCCATGTATGTGTGAAATATGTTTCACACAATTATAAAATAATGTTTTTGTGTTCATCGATTATTCTGTGAAATTAATTTGCTTTTAATAATGTATATATGAAAATGTTTAGATTCATCAAAAATGTATTCAATCAGGTACAATTATTTAAGGCACAAGCGAATATAAATATGATTTTCAATTATAATGTATAAGAAATTATATTTATCTATAAACATACTAAGTTTAATTGTAGCTAGTTTTGTGTAGCAAACAAACATATAAAAATAGGTAGATCTTACATATTATCAGATGTCTTACAAGGTGATATGACTTAGCTCGACATGTCAAAACTTGACTTAGCTCAACCTGTCAAAATTTTACATAGCTCAACCTGTCAAAACTTGACTTAGCTCAACCTGTCAAAATTTGACATAGCTCAACCTGTCAAAACTTGACTTAGCTCAACCTGTCAAAATTTGACATAGCTCAACCTGTCAAAACTTGACTTAGCTCAACCTGTCAAAATTTGACATAGCTCAACCCGTCAAAACTTTACTTAGCTCAACCTGTCAAAATTTTACATAGCTCAACCTGTCAAAATTTGACATAGCTCAGCCTATCAAAACTTCACGTAGATCCCTCTAAGGGGCACTATACAATATTAATTTGCGTTCATTTGTTGAACGGCAAGACCGGCCCGAAACAATTACTACACATACAATTATAAAGCCCCTAAAAAAGGATGGAATTATTTCTAAACCAAGCATTCTGAGGCAATATTTTGTAATAATGAGTTGTATTTTATTCGGGTAATGCTGATCGTGTATTCAGTTCGGTTTATATGCGAGTAGGCATTCGATTCGCCAGTATTTGCTTAACATTTATTCCAGAAAGTTCGTCATCTTTCGATTTTTCCGACCGGCAGTGCTTATGTATATAGCACCTTATCCTGCAATCAATTTTAATATCACCTCACCTATCTCAACTCTATGCAGTAATTGATACCATTTATAACTTTTATTGTGTTTCAAGAAAACATTCTATTAGAATTATAATATAGAATTGTAAATTCTCTAGATATTATTCAATTTGGCACGTATTTGTTATAAACATCAGTAAGTCAGGCACTTGGGCACAAGTCGACATAGTATAGTGAATATCACCGAGTACGGTAAAACACATTTATACAATCCCACATCCAGTATTTATAAACCCATCTAGTCATTTGCTACACTTGTGTGTCACTTGTTGAATAGGAAGATGAGCTATCTGAAACAAAAACCAATAAACGACTGAATTGAAACTGAATTATTGAACGAAATGAACTGCGCATTCAAGGTCAGCGCTCATAGCTCGTGATGCCTCTGTAGGCCTAGACAAAGTAACATTCTCTCGCGGTTGCGCTAACAGAGGGGATACAAAATGTATGGAAATTACATAAATCAGGCACGTGATATATGTCATTCCCATACATTTTGAATCGTCGTGAGAATAATGTTACATAGCCTACAGGTCCTCATCATCTCCCTGTCCCTATCCCATACATTGTTGGGGTCGGCACCTGATTTTTATACCAAGCAATCTGACGTTCTTAACCCCCTTTTACGAGAAAAAACGGTAATCTAGGTTAAACGAGTTAAAACTCTTAGACCTTCGAGTGAACTTTAACGACTGCCAAAGATGTTACATTGGCATCTCAAGCTACACAATTATTCGTAGTACTTATTTTTAGTTTAAAATTTTTTTTACATCGACTTTTGTGCACTGGAACTGTGTCCGGCTTATATATATTTTTTATGATTTTTTTATTACTCAAAGCTGTAAAATTATTTTTTTAAAAGAGTAATTACTGAGTTTCTTGCCAGGTTCTTTTCAGTAAAAGCAACCTTCCGAACCTGGCGATAGTAATCGTGTCTTTCTGACGATTTGAAAGTACTTTGTAAAAAGTCTAATCGAATAAAGATATTTTTGAATTTGAGTATGAATTGCAAAACCGGGACCAACGGCTCCGAGGCACGGAGGGAACTCGGGCGGTCACCCATCTAACTACTGGCTTGGGTAAGGATGCAAAGTTCCTCCTGCCTACAGGTCCTGTACCAGGAAAATGTATATACCTGCATCACAGGTCTTCGTAGAAGGCGACGCGTGTGTTCGCCGATCCTTGTTTGAGGCGTCGTAGGGTGGAGTACTTGTCATCGCCGGCGCGGGCCTCGTGTAGTCTGTCCAACGTGCCCGCACCTCCCTCCACTCGGAGCACTGAGAACTCACACCGCAGAGATTCCAGCTGCTGCTGCAGGTGCTTCGACTTGGCAAGGTATTCCACCCTGATGACGACAAATAAAATTGTTTTTGAAAGTAAGGTGGTAAAGTGATCTCTCTGTACATACATATCAATACATACATAACAATAAGGGCTCCATTCAAATAGTAGTTTTTACATATGCTCACGCCTGTATTACTTTTCACCGAATTTGATTAAGTGCCAACGTGGCAGATGGTGTCCATCGCCGTCTCAGGCGTCTCAGACATTTACAGGTTTCCTCACGATGTTTCCTTCACGCGGTTTTACCCGCATAGGATTAACAATTAAAATTATATTACTTAGATTATATTTTCCTGCAATAAAAGTAACAGTTACTCTTTATAGCATCACTCATCTGCAGTGAAAGCTCCGTTAAAATCAGTCCAGGCTCTTTCAGAGATTAGCGGGAACAACAGAATATATATTTTTTAATTGTTTTAAAATTTTGTTGTAACAGTACCATATATATTTCCAAATGCATCTAGTGAAAGTGCTGTTCATTTATAATTACAAACAGACAGTTAAATTTAGTTTATATTGTATAGATGTATATGTACCTCTCCTTCTCGATCTCGAGCGATAACCGATGTATGTGAGGGTCGGAGTCGTCGGGCACCAGTTGGTAGGAGTTGATATCGCACTCGGGAGGCGAGCCGCCGTTGTGTACCTCGCCGCCCAACGACGCGGGCAGGGAACACGTCGACGGGAACAGGCTGGGGGCCGCCGGGGGGGACTGGGGGGTTACACATTCACTATTACTATGAGCCTTAGTGCGAATCACACCACGTGCTTCACGATGAAGTAAAACATTGTGAGGAAACCTGCATATATCTGAGAAGTAATTCAAAGACGTATGTATAATGCATGAGATGGACTCACCATCTGTCACGTGGGCACTTAATCATCATCTTTGTAATAATGGGTATTGTTATTACAACACCTCTGCCTACCCTATAATACTGTATAATGATGTTCTTGTTAAAATGTGTGATCGAATAAAGATATTTTGGAGTTAGATGTAAGTGGACAGGTATTATACCTGTCCATTGGCAGGCGGCAGCGAGGGGCAGGAGGTGCGCGAGGTGCGGGAGAGGAAGTCGAGCAGCTTCTCCTTGGCGGTCCGCTCGGCCACGCGCGCCGAGCCCAGCTCGGCCCGCAGCCGCTCGGCCTCGGCCGCGCGCCGCTCCGACTCCTCCACCAGCCGCGCCGTCAGGTACTCCGCCTCGCGCGTCTTGCGCTCCAGTTGCACCTGACGCACGTATCATAATAATAGCCAACTGCGCAGGAGATATTATAGTGCTCAAGTGTGTGCGCAAACACAGGTGCACTCTTTATTCCCTCACTCTCATAGTCCACCCAATCTGACATGTCCAGAGAGAGATCAGGCGTAGGACCTGCTTTCAGAGGCACGGGTGTAAACGCCGCCAAATTCCAAATTCTAGGCATTTATTGTAACTTTCTTGATAGAAAAACGCAATATTCAATTTTGACTGGACCCGGAAATCGAACCCTGGACCTCGTGGTCAGTAGGCCAACATACTAACAACTGGTCAACATGAAGGGTTATTTATTGAATTGCATTAATTAATTATTCACTCAATTTATCAGCAATAAATATATGGAGACAACATTGAATGAATGAAACACAATATACATAAATTTTGTGAATGATTGGAATTAAAAGTCAATCAAAGAACATTGAATGAATGAAATAAAATATGAGCGAATGAAAGACAATGTAGTGATTAATTGTCATAGTGACGTACAACAAGTTATTATGACATTTGGGGCCCTATTATTATATTTCAAGTATAAATAAATAAATATACTATATATTTCAAGATTCTAATTTCTTTACAAATAACTCAAACAAATCTCATTCCATACCTTTTCCTCTTCAGTTTTAATTGCGGAGAGCCTAAGCCTAGCATTCTCCCGCTCAGCATCAGCCGCCTTCTGCGCCAATAAGGACGCTTCTTCCTCAGCCACTCGCCCTTTCTCCGCTAGCAACTCCGCTGTCTCTTCCGAACGACGCTACAAACGATTGCGAACTCTATTTAGTTTTAAATACGTAGGAGTTTTACAAGCGTATAAAAGAGGAGCCAAATAAACCTTAACTATCACAATATAAAGTTTAAAGTTTCAACTACTTATTAATACACTTTGGCGATGTTTTGTTAGAAAAACAGAAAGACAATTTTAAAAATTGATTGATATTTATGTAAGTACCATATAATTTCAAATGTATTTAGTATAAAGCTGTTAGTATAAGTGTATATACAGGGTGTCGGGAAAAATAGGACAGTTGTTAAGATATGTGATAGGGTATAATTTTGGGAAGCATATAAAATAATTATTACAAAAATATCTTCTTCCGTTTTCGAATAAAGTTGACCATATCAAGACCTTATTTTCGCATAAAAATCAGCGGTAACGTAGAGTTATTCACGTGAAATCTAACTACCTACGTTTTTATTATTTTACTACCACTAATAGTTCCTGAAATAATCCCATAAAACCATTTTTCAAAACCAGTAACCTTCTCCTTAATTGAACAAGTTTAATGACCTCATACGTAATGTAGGTAAACGCGGCCGCGCGTTCATTCAATCGCTTAAGGCCGCGAGCTCTTCGGCCCTTAGCAACCATAGCCTATAACTACGTTATCGTTAGAGCTAGATATTTTACGACTTCAACATAGTGATATATTCATAAAACCCTACAACTTCTAGAAGACAACTGTTCCGTTTACACCCAGTATAGATAGATGCGTGTACCAGAGCGTCGTTGGCGAGTCGTATCTCCTCCTGGTACTGCAGCAGCCGTTGTTCCATGGCAGCTCGCTCTCTCTCCGCAGCCTCTCGAAGTTGCTTCTCTCGAGACAACTTGTTGCGTTCGATCTGACGACGCTGAACAAAAAATGTTTTTATCAAAAGACCCGTGGTGGCCTTGGGGTTAGATCAGTCGCCTGCTACGCACGTTCAAACTAATTTCTAATCCCAATCAGTTTTTCTAAAAACTTAATGTGCATTGATTTCATAGCAGGTGCTTTAAGATGAAGGAAAACATCGTGAGGAAACCTGCGACTGACAAGTATTTCAAAGACGTATGGATAGTGCCTGAGACGGCGATAGTCTCACCATCTGTCACGTTGGCACTTAATCATCTTGTGTGAAAAGATGATTAAGCCCCTTCGAAATTCAGGCGTGAGCATATGTATTTATGTAATAATAAATTGATATAATTGAAGTAAATGTGCGCTAATGGTACCTGTTTCTCCTCCTTAGCTTGTGCCTTCATCTGCTGTACCTCCATGGTGTCTGGTTTACGACGCCTCATATACAGGTCATGGTTGCCGATACACAGATCCAAGATCTACAATATTTCAAAATATCTTTATTCGATTAGACTTTTAACAAAGTACTTACAATTATGTCAGAACGACACAATTTTACAGGACTATACATGCTACCGCCAGGTTCAGAAGGTTGATTTTACTGAGAAGAACCTAGCAGGAAACTCAGTAACTTAAAAAAAAAAATTACAGCTATGAGTAATACAATATAAATCATAAAAAATATATATAAGCCCATGGACACAGTTCCAGTGCACAAAAGTCGATATAAAAAAAAATTAAACTAAAAATAAGAACTACGAATAATTGTGTAGCTTGAGATGACCAGCCCCCACTAGCAGCACCTGTTCACAAGTATGACGAGAATGCCAGTCATCGTCAGCCTCCTCTATTATAGAGGAAAGTGAGCGAAATGAGTGAGGTGAGTGAGTTTACTGACAAGAACCTGGCAGGAAACTAAGTAATTACTCATTTCAAAAAAAGTAGTTTTAAAGTAGACTCCGAGGCCCGCGGAATACGTAATGTTTAGTGATCATCATGAATTTCAGAGTAATAACTCTTGTCGGTGTAACCGATGCATTTCTTTCCACTTGTCTCTATCCAGTGCCATCTCTTTGACCTCCTTATACATCATGACAGACACCTTTTCCTTAACTTGTCTCATGTACGTTAGCCTTGGTCTTCCTCTCCCTCTCTTCCCTTCTTCCTTTCCTACTATAATGTTTTTAAAGAAGTTGTCATGTCCCACAAGGTGCCCAATCCTCTTTCCCCTTCGATTTTGGATTTTTCTCCATAGTATTCTGTTTTCCTTGACAATGTTTAATACATTTTCATTTGTATGTAAAAACGTTTAGTATGTAATGTATAATATTTTTAAAAATAATTTTGTTTTCTATGACTATCTGCCAGTGAGTCTCGGTAAAATCGGTCCAGCCGTTTCGGAAATTATGCGGAACTAACAGACAGACAGACGGACAAAAGGATTTTTTTTTTTTTTTATGGTATTATATACTCTCCCATGCATTTAGTGAGGAGCTCGTGGCACAGTTGCTATTGCGCATAACATTCAATCAGCGCAGTTAAACAACCCTAACCCTAACCAGTAAATGGATGGGTTCCCTCCGTGCCTCGGAGAGCACGTTAAGCCGAAAGTCCCGGTTGCCAATTTATCATCTTTGGCAATCGTTACAGGTCACTCGGAGGCCTAAAATAGTCTGACAACTGGTTTAACCCAGATCACAGATTTTCCTCGTGAAAGGGTTTGCGAAGGTCAGATGGCAGTCGCTTCGTATAAAAATCAGGTGATCAGCCACATCGGGTTGAATCAAGTGCTGACCCAACAATGTATGGGAGATGGATGATGCATTTAGTGAAAAGCTATTAATTTGGAATTACGAACAGACGCTTCAATATTATATCTGTATAGAGATGTAGATAATATAATATGGATAATAACTGACCAATTTATTCATGCCTTTTGGTGAGAAGAATATGAAGTTGGACACAGCTTTGTCGACGAACTTGATGAGGAACTTCTTGTCATCGAACGAGATGTGTTTGATCTCGGACCAGGGGAAGGTCGTCTTGGGGGTCAATTTGTTATCCTTCTCGTATATATTGAGGCCGAGCGCCGTCACGCCTAGATACAACTCTGTGTCTTTTTTATTCTGTGGAATAACATTCAATATTAACATATAGTATATACTAGCGACCCGCCCTCACTTCACTTCGGGGCGGATTTTTAATTATTTAATTAGATAAGGATTAATGCTGTATTGATTAAAATCGCTTCGAAAATTAGCCATTATTTTTCGTAAAACATAAATGATTTTTTTTTATTGTAGGATATCCATAAGATATAGACATATACCATAGCGGAGTTTTCTATAGACCTTTTCAATATGCACAATACTTAGTACATTATTTTGATTAATCTCGTGGGGTTAAGCCTGCATTTGAAATGTAAGCGGTAAAACATATTTACGACATCACATTAGAAACCTCATAAATAACAGTATTTCTCCACTATTTAATGGATGTTATTATACTTATAAACCTTCCTCTTCAATCACTCTATCTATTGAAAAAAACCGCATCAAAATCCGTTGCGTAGTTTTAAAGATTTAAGCATACATAAGGACAGAAAAAGCGACTTTGTTTTATACTATGTAGTGATGCTCACGCCATCCCAGAAGGGTCCCAGAGGGGGTAAGCAGAGGTGTTGTAACAACGTTTCGCCAAATATGATTAAGTGCCAATGTCACAGAGGGTGAGTCCATCGCCGTCTCAGACACTATACATACGTCTGTGAATTACTTCTCTGACATATGCAAGTTTCCTCACGATGTTCTCCTTCATTGTAAAGCATGTGGTGTGGAATCACTGACTTTAACATAGTGATATATTCATAAAACACTACAACTTCTAGAAGACAGCTGAAAAAACTATATGTAAATCATGTTAATAATATTAGACTTGCCTTAATAGCGAAGTAATTGACTCCGTACATGTCGAGATCCTGTGCTATCTTGAGGTATTCCATCTCAGCTTCGTCCCGGGACATGCCCTTGTGGTCGGCGTACCTGAACAATAATACCACAAATATAATTAACCACACTTATAACATACCACATTAGAGAAGCTCCTTTTTTTTTTTGTTGACGAGGGGGAAACCTTCAAAAGATCCCCGACCGCCCTGGGAGAGGCAGATCGGGGTATGTGGGATTTTTACCGCACTAAAACTCCCCGGTGGCCATCCTCAGTGCTCAGGGGGGACTCCGGGTACTCTGATAGAACGCACCGGTGTCCCCCCACACTTTGCCGGGGCAGCTGTGATGCCGCCCCTGGAGACCTCGCCGTGGGCGGCAGTGCGAGCAACAACGCTTGGCCACCTTCCCGGGCCCGCGCCGGTGGTCAAAGCTCCCACCCCGACCACCGCCAACAGGCCCTCCGGCCCCCGCCTAGTCGCACATTAGAGAAGCTCCTGGCCTAACTAGTCCACATATCATTCGATTAGCGAAGTTAAGTAGCCTTTAGCCATGTCAGTACTTGAATGGGTGACTGCCTGAGTTCACTGCGTGCCTCGGTTGCCAATTCAACACCTTTGGCGATTGTTATAGGAGGCCTAAGAAAGCCTTTACCCAGACTACCAATTACGAAGGTCAGATGGAAGTCACTTCACATAGAAATCAGGTGATCAGTCACCTCGGGTTGAATCGTGTTGACCCTAACAATGTATGGGATAAGGCCTTCATCTTTAAACAAGCATTTCTTGTATATATATAATCGGAATCTCGGAAACGACTCCAACGATATTCATGAAATTTTGCATGTAGGGGGTTTCAGGGGCAAAAAATAGATCTAGCTAGGTCTCACTTATGGAAAACATCGTTTTGACCATGTTTTCAGGCACTGAAAAACTCATAAAATATATCATTACAATATGACAGCAAATTTCGCCGACATTTGTCAAGTTATGGTAGCTCAAAGGTGAGGCTTCCAGCTTACGAGACGATAACGAAACTAGAGTACTCCGGTTCGAGACTGACGTTTATTTTTTAATACATCTATAACTAAAAATATAAATAAAAGTATTATATCTGTTGTCTAGTACCTCTAGTAGATGGCGCTGTGTGACAATATGTCCGAAGGTTATTATATAGACGGCTCACCATATCTTGATCCGTTCTTCCCACATCTCCGGAGTCATCTGGTACTGGTCGATGACCCTCTGAGGCAGGAGGTCCTCGGAGGCGAGCATGCCGGGCTTGTATGCGCTCTCGTCGTAGTCTCCATACTGGAACATGGTCACCTTCTTATAATTACTAACACCTTCTACCGACCACATCAAGCACTTCATTTTAGAAGAGGACAATTATGAACGTCGAGAATTACTAGCTAGCCTGTAGCGAAGAACCGGCTAGAAACTCAGTCATACATAATTAAAAACATAATAATTAAACTTTTCAAACTAAGGAGAAGGCGTATGGTTTCGAAAAATTTTTTTTGGATTATTTAAGGAACAATTGTTGAAAAAAAAAATAACAACATAGTTAGATTTCATGTGAATAACTCTATGTTACCACTCAATTACACGAAAACGGAAGAAGATATTTTTATCATAATAATTTTATTTGCTTCCTAAAACTATGCTATATATACTATCTCACATATTTTAACAGCTGTCCTATTTTCCCCGACAACTATGGATAAGTGTGTTAACAGCATGTATAGTTAGTTACCTTAGCTTGCACTGCATAGCTGGCGAGTAGCACGGAGGCCTCAGGCGGGCAGTAGATGTCCATGCTGAGGATAGCTTGCTTCACCTGTAGAAACAGCAGGTGCTGGGTCACCTCCTGGATCAACTCCTCGGCCACGTCTTCCGGATACAGCTTGCATAGCAGCATGAACGGGGTGCCTGGCATCTGGGACACACATTGCTCTTGTACTGGAATGGAAACACAATATATTATAAATAAGCAAATTTTTACAAATAAAAAAATAAAATATTTATTAATTTGCTCAATTATTGTTACATCTAAAAAATAATGCCATGATGGCACAGAGATTCAGCTGACAGTTTGGTAGGAGCCGTGGTGGCTTTGGGGTTTGAGCAGTCACCTGCTACGTGCAAGTTCGAATCCCAGCGGGGTCTGTACCAATGAGTTCTTCTAAAAACTAATGTACAATGATTTAACACAATGTGCTTTACGGTGAAGGAAAACATCGTGAGGGAACCTGCATATGTCTGAGAAGTAATTTAAAGACGTATGTATAATGCCTGTGTTGGCGATAGACTGACCATCATCTATCCTGCTGGCACCTAATCATCTTCGGTGAAAAGTGGGTGTAGTTACTACAACACCACTTTCTACCCCTTATAATATAATCTTCCCACTGACCTTCAGCCATGAATACATAAGTTTTTTAAAAAACTTATTGGTACAGGCCCCGCTGGGATTCGAACTTACGTCGCATGCGTAGCAGGCGATTGCTCAAACCTCAAGGCCACCACGGCTCTTTTCTTACTATTATATATGTATAAATACCTCTTTTATCCAACTTCAGCCAGCTTATGAAGTGTTTGGTGTCTTCGAACTGCAAGCCGAAGAACCACGTCTCCCTCAGGCCTATGGTTCGGCATACCAGATCGAAGAGGTCGCGCCCCGTCGCACGCCACTGCAATATTCAATCTTATAACTATAGCAATAAGGACTATAACGGGTATTTTCGATGAATGCTCGTAAGATGGCACCTGCTAAAATAAATATGCTCACGCCATCCCAGAAGGGTCCCCGAAGGGGTAAGCAGAGGTGTTGTAACAACAACACCCAAATTTAACACAAACACGTATATATATAGTGCCCGAGACAGACTCACCATCTGTCACATTGGCACATCATCTTCGGTGAAAAATGGGTGTTGTTACAAGACATTTTATGATGATTTCATATGATTTAAACCTATTGTAAAGATGAAATGTACATGTTTAGTGGCTGAGTTTCTCTGAAAAGCATTATATGTCTGTGTTATTTATTTTGTTTAACTATTTCGCCATTTCTCCATAAGTTTTATCTAATTTATACATACAAAATTCAAAAGTCCTGACTGACTGACTTATATCTATATCAATGTACAGCCTAAACTGCTTGTCTAGAAATTTATAGGGAGTATATGTATAGTAGGCTTGATGAGTTATTAGGTATATAAAAACACCACATGCTTTGCGATGAAGGAAAACATCGTGAGGAAACCTGCATATTTCTGAGAAGTAATTCAATGATGTATGTAAAGTGTCTGAGACGGCGATGGACTCACCATCTGTCACGTTGGCACTTAATCATCTTCGGTGAAAAGTGGGTGTTGTGATTACAACACCTCTGCCTACCCCTTCGGGGAATACAGGCGTGAGCATATGTATGTAATAAGCAAGGGATTTCTCATAATTCTACCTCTCAGGGATAAATGGGGTTTGAAAGTTTGTATGTGAATCTTACTGCTATACAGGCAATCCTGGCTCTTTACGCCTCAGGGGACTATGGGGACAAATAACAATGATAATGTTATTGCTATAAATAATTTAATCAAGGAATTTACAAAAGTTATAGTGTTTGTTGAATAGATGTAAAACAATCTATTATACAAAATTCTTATGTAGCAGTGTTACTAAACTCCTCCCAAACAGCTGATTTGTATGATAAATCAGGTAAGCCTGAGAATTCGCCATCTATTTTTCATACCCGTAAATGATAAGGGTGATTACATAAAACTATGTTTGCTGGTTTTATTTATTATAATAAGTGTCAAATTATTTAAATTTCAAATTATTTAGTATTTCTTTTCCCTCACATTAACCTTATATACTTAACAAATATTTGTTAAAAGTATATAAATAGTAGCATTTCTAGTCTTATCATTGTATAACCACATTTTAGCATACAATTGATATTCCACAAGTAATTATTTCAATGCTTATTTGGTATTTTAATTCTGTAGTCATACCTTCAATATTTTATTATTAGCTGTACCCTGTGGTTTCACCCACATAGATTTAATTTAATTCCCGCAGAACCATAATGTTTTTTTTTATAAAAGCAGCCTAAGTTACTTCTTGTAATATTAGCAATCTGCCAGTGAGTCTTGTTGATATTGGTCCAGCGGTTTCAGAGATTACAAAGAACAAACGGACAGAAAGACAGAAATTTTTCGATAATTTGTTTTTTAAGTCAGTACCGTGAATGCTTTGATATGCATTTAGAGAAAAGCTGTTCACTCCAATTTTATTTGTCTGTTTGTGTGTATGTATAGATAATTATTATGTCTTTGAAATTATGTTTAAAAATCTACAGATAATTTTAAAAAACTGTAATGTTAGATATTTTTGGAGCATCCCATGGAGGTAGGCAGAGACCACCATTTGCCACATGCTACGGTCCTTACGTATTTCTTTCGCTTTCATTACGAGTGCTCTGAATTTGACCTCTCTGAAAAATACTATTAATCTGGTCATAGTAGTTTTTCCTTGGAAGCCCTCTACCAACACTTCCACTCACATTCTCTCTATAAATTTGTTTCGTTAATCGCCTTTCACTCATCCTTTCAATATGTCCAAACCATATCAACATACTTTTCAATTCTGGTCACAACATCATTCTTCAACTTGCAACTGTCTCTTATCACTATTTTTTCTACAAATCTAAAAATTAAAGGAACTATGTATAATTGTATGCAAGAATAGATTAGTAAACATAAAAGTATTCTTGCTTCATTACTACGAAGATTAATGAGTAAATACATTGCCTAATGTGTCAGGAGTGATAAACAATTAATGAATGCAGCTCTCAAGGGTCATAATGAACATGATTGCAGCTTCCTGCGATCGTTCCCGCGCAGTTACAAGTCGGAGAATACAAGTGACTCATGCGAGAGCTCTGGCTCCTAATGAATGAGGAATGCCGAGTGCCCACACTACAGTAAACAATAACAAATATATAATTACAATATTTACCTCAAGGTTAAACTCCAATTCCGCATCTAACGTACAAACTTTGACTGGGAACGATTTTGAAGTCTTTTTCCTTCTAAACGGCGGCATTATCTCGTATCATAGCTCGATTAATAAAATTATTCTGGACAACAAAACCAAAGTTGTAAACACTGATAGGTTATGATTGTTCTACTGCCATTTAATTAATTACCACACAATGTGTAACGTTTACGTAATGTGCAATCGGTAAAGGAATGCGATTAATTTCACATTGCGTACTATTTCCAGCGGTTATTATTTACAAACAAGAAAAACGTCAATGAAGCGATACGTAAAGCTTAACAAATGACCAAGTGAAGTGAGTGAGATGAAGCGAAGGGAATAGAGTACAGATACAGATAGGCAGTTGAGGGAGTGAATGAATGACGATAATAATAGGCTGGTTTGTTTGTGGTTTAGTCCACAGAATATTATTATTTATTATTTTTAGGTCTTTCATAATACTGCTATGTAAGTATTACCATTTGCCCGTTGGTTGATTGGCTATTGACTTTTTTTGTCATGTTGATTGTCAATGTCAAATTTATGATTGACGGAAGACGGCTGGCTGATATCCTTGCCGGAATATAATTTGTTGAAAAACTTTGAACCACGTGCGGTGTATTATTGATGTCGTTTACGTTGTAGATGAAATAAGTTACTACGATGGGAAAATTCAGGTCGAAAATAAAGGGTAAGACGAAGGGGAAACGATGGCTGAAAGGTCAGTCGTCAAATTCAAACCCGAAGACACAAAAATATAGGGAAATGGCAAAATCACGTTTCTTCCAAGAAAACTTAGGTAAGTAAATATATAAAAACTCATTTATTTATCAAATACCATTACATTTACGTATCTAGACCAAGTTACCACTCCGCTATATATTTATATTTAAATACAAATTATTTCTAACCTCCAAAATGGCTCTTAGCACATAATATTTTCTGTTCAATAACAATAATTAAACTCTTTGTTCCAAAATAAAATAATTGCAAATTTACTAGTACTAGTAAATACATTGTTGTTTCCAAATGTAGGTTAGTAACTACCCACATTCTTTTTTTTTTAATTTAATACTTTTTTTTAATTCTCAGGTAGCACTGGTCTGACCCAACAAGCAGTCCACAAACATGATGCCATGATGACATACAAACACACTTCAATGAAAGATAATGAACCAGAGAGTGAGCTGATGATATCAAAAGAGTTTGAGAATATGTCTGTTAAAACTGCTGACGAAGGATCAGAGACGGAATATTCTGGGTCAATGAGATCTGGAACTTATAAGACCTTTCAGACATTTGCTTCTGACTGGAGCCAATGCTCTAATATTAGCTTCAGCAAGTGAGTATCGGAACTAATATATCATAACTATGATGATGATTGGTTCAACCAATCTTCACCATGGTGACCGCTTCAAATTGCCATAACCATTAATGGAAAACATCTAGCCAGTTGTCTGAAGAGGAGAACATTTACATAACAGGAGAATTTTTTAAATCATCTTTGCTAGTTTTGCATTAAGGTGTAACTTAATGCTTAAAAATCATCGACAAAAAATACAAACATGATGCGGGACTCAAACCCACGACCTCTGTAAACCATGCAGTTGATCTGCCAACTGAGCGACTTGTAATCCTAACTCATTTATAAAAAAATTCTTTCCCATGGTTTGCGGTAATGTTAAACAAATGAGGAGTGCCCAACATCAAAAAAAGTGCTTTCAAATTGTCAGAACAATACAAGATTATACTTGTTACCCGGATAGGTTTGCATTGCATTTAATGAGAAGAACAGGCAAGAAACTCAGATATGACTCTTTCAGGTTATTGAACAAGTTTGACTCGAACAACTCTTTACATAAGGAAATGCTGGCAGTGCTGGCAGCAGTCACCGAGGTTATCAAAGAGCAGGGAGGCAAGGAGTCCACTACGGAATACTTTGCTGCACTTGTGAGTTACTTATAAATATTTAAAAAATAAATATAAGCCCCGCGCTTTGATATTGCGCATGGTCAGCCAGCACTTACGTGTATTGAGTTCCTCTACCACATGTTTATATTGCTTTTTATTTTCGTTATCCTGTTTTATTTTTGTTATTGAAAATTTATTAAACAAACAAGACTTATTTCACGTGTATTTTTACCCATAAATATATTACATGCATAATATAATAGAAATACCTATAACCCTAGGTTGCTTTTTCACCAGAGGTGGCTAAACCTCACAAGAAAAGACGATTAATCTTTTTGCTGTCTGTACTTTTAAGCGGTGGATGACGTCACGCAGCTGTTATTGTGATAAGGTTCCATCGCAATGTCAACGCGCGGGGCTTATAAATATGCACATGCTATTACAGAAGGTGTAAGTAGAGGTATTATGACACCTAATTTTCACTGAAGATGTTTAAGTGCCAATTTGACAGATGGTCAAGTCTATCACTCCCATCTCAAGCACAATTCATGATAATTCCTTCACTGTAAAACTCAGTGTGAAATCATTTAATTCATACTCTTAATATTTTGTTTAACCAACAATCTTCTTCCAGATGGAAACCTTAAAAGCTGCAGAACAAGAAGAGAATTTGGTCGCAACATTAACCTTACTATCAATGGGCATAAAGTCTGTACCTCAGGGTGTTCTCCGCAAACAGTTCTCAGACTCAGCAACAATTTTCACTGATATCTTGGAGAAGAATGCCCAGACGGAGAATGGAGCATTACTCAGAGGAGCTATAGGATGCTTATCGGTGTTGTTGAGGGCACAAGAATATGCTGCATGGGGTGACTCATCTACTATGAAAGTATTTGACTCGGTTCTTGCTTTTGCGTTGCATTCCAAACCTAAGGTAAGTGAGATAAGGTGTATTTTTTGTATAGATTTAATAATCTTTAATCAGATATATCCTTTTATATCAGCCTTTATACAGTAGTTTATTGGGTTTGTTTGTAACGAGTGTGAAATATACATTCCTCCCACAATTTTCTAGGCACCTGTATAGAATGTAACTGAGATTCAATGCGACGAAAAAGGCTAGAAATTCGGAAGACTATACAAAAGCTATTTGAAGTGTTATTGTATATATTTGTAGGTACGAAAAGCTGCTCAACACGCTGTGACATCCATTCTACGCGGCAGCTGCTTCATGATACCAACTGAGGATGATAAGGTTAAGGTCAGTCAGGCTTACAATTTACTTAGTGGCTCTTAGCGGCCTGTGCTGCATCAGGAATGTGGATGTGTTGCTGGGTGAGGACAGCAAAAAATGTATATAGAGTGTCCATTTCATAAGAAGCCGTTGGCCTTAGGGTTTGAGCAATCATCAGCTATGCAAGCAACGCAAGTTTGAATCCCAGAGGGGCCTATACCAATGAGTTTTTTGAAGAACTTCAGTCCAGTAATAGTACACCACAAGCTTCACGGTGAAGGAATACATTGTGAAGAAACCTGTATATGTTAGAAGTTATTCAAAGACGTATGTATAGTGCCTGAGATGGCTATGGAAACACTCTCTGTCATGATGGCACTTAATCATATTTGATGAAATCTGGGTGCTGTTGTTACAGCAACTCTGCTTACCCCTTCAGAGACCCTTCTGGGATGGAGTGAGCATATGTAAAGATATTTTACAGGTACCAAAAGTGCATCCAGCATCTAATAGAGTAGCTGAGTACTGCCTGTCTCAGATCAAGCCGGAGGCACTGTTGTCTGGACATAGGACAGTGCTGCATACCCTGACCATGTTGCGAGATGTGTTGCCAGTGTTCAACAAGGATTATATCAAGGTGAGCAACATTAATATACAAATTATAAGTCATGGGCGGACTATTATTACGGCGGTTATTGTAAATTTATTCGATCATATTCGGTGAAATGTGGGTGTTGTTACAACACCTCTGCTTACCTCTTCGGGGACCCTTCTGGGATGGCGTGAGAATGTTTTTTTTTTATTTGCCCGTGCGATCCTTGTGTCATTCCCAGAAAATAATCGTGGATCCGCCCTTGATCATATAGCAGAAGTTGTTAACCAAATGAGATCTTTGTGAACTTTCACTGGCAGATGGTTGACGTTACGAGTACCATAGACTTTACTGTTCATCATCATCTCCCTGACTCTATCCTATACATTGTTGGAGTCTGCACTTTGTTCAAGTCGATGTGGTTGACTGCCATCTTCCACCTTCGCAACCCCTTTGACGAGGAAGTTCTGTGATCTGAGTTAAACCAGTTGTCAGACTATTTTAGGCCTCCGACTGTCCTGTAACGATTGCCAAAGATGATAAATTGGCAACCGGGATCGTTAGCTTAACGTGTTCTCCGAGGCACGGAGGGAACTCGGGCGGTCACCCATCCAATTACTGGCCAGGGTAATTACAAAAAAAATAGGATAGGAATAGGAAGTCTACGCTGGTGAAACCGCAGAGTAGAGCTAGAGAATAAATAATAATAAATAAATAATAAATGTTATATTCCAGACGATCTGCGAAGCGGTGTTATCGTTGATGACTCACAACAACGTATATATAAAGACGTGTTGTCTCCACACGTTGCACGCATTGTTCTCGACCCCGCGTCCCTCCAGTAACATATCCGCCTCGCTGGCCACTCAGCTCACGCGGGCCTTGCTGGCTGTGAGACCTCCGGCCTCTGACACCGGACAGGTGCTGGCCTGGGCTACTGTGCTGCATCAGGGATATGGGTGTCTTGCGGGGTGAGGACAGCAAATATTTTATACAGAGTCCATTTCATTTGAAGCTGTGGTGGCCTTGGGGTTTGAGTCACCTGCTAAGCAAGTGCTGCAGGTTCGAATCTCCAAGAACCAGTGAATTTTTCTAAATACTTATGTGCAGTGGTGCTTTACGGTGAAGGAAAACATCGTGAGGAAACCTGCATATATCTGAGAAGGCATTGAAAGACGTATGTGCCTGTATAGTGCCTGAGACGGCGATTGACTCACCATCTGTCACGCTGGCACTTAACTTCTTCGGTGAAAAGTGGGTGTTGTTATTACAACACCTCTGCCTACTTGAGGTCATCTCAAGCTACACAGATACATTAGATATAAGTAGAATTACTAGACTTTTACTATATGTAAATTTTTTGTTGTTAAGAACTTTGTCCATGGGCTTACATTTCTTTAATAATTAATTTTGTATTTTTAAAATTGTGTAACATTTTTCAAAAGAGTAATTTCTGAGTTTCTTGCCAGGTTCTTCTCAGTAAAAGCAACCTTCCGAACCTGGCGGTAGCATGTATAATCCTGTATAATTATGTAATTCTGACGATTTGAAAGTACTTTGTAAAAAGTCTAATCGAATAAAGATACTTTTGAGTTAGTCTTACCCCTTCTATCCAGGATACAGGCAAGAGTATATCCCACAACGGCTCTGAAATTAAAAATTTAAAATTAATATTTGGTTGCAAATGTCTCAATACCTATAATGTTTTTAGGTTGGATTTGAACCTGTGCATGCCGAACCTGACCCAGTTTGTGAACATTTGCGTGTCTGAGTTGTGGCTGTCTGATGTGGCTGACATCAACGCGGCCGCCTCCAACGCTCTCAAGGTAATCATGATTTCATATAGTGATATTCTAAATCTATACATATTAATTAAATTGAAGTGTCTGTTGAGGCAGAGGTGTTGTAATCACAACACCCACTTTTCACCGAAGATGATTAAGTGCCAACGTGACGGATGGTGAGTCCATCGCCGTCTCAGACACTATACATACGTCATTGAATTACTTCTCAGAAATATGCAGGTTTCCTCACGATGTTTTCCTTCACCGTAAAGCACGTGGTGTGAAATCACTGTACATAAGTTGTTTTTTAGAAAAACTCATTGGTACAGGCCCCGTTTGTGTCTGTTTGTAATTCCAAATCAAAAGCTTTCCACAAAATGGATATGAAAGTGTTTAGGAAACTGACATATCAAAACAAAATTTAAAAAAAATATATCTCTTGTCTGTCTGTCTGTTTGTTCCGGCTAATCTCTGAATCGGCCGTATAGAGATGTTTATTTATACATTGTGCTCAAATGTCAACGCCTGTATTCCCCGTAGGGGTGGCAGATGTGTACTTATAGTACGCCCATATTTCGCCAGTTATTAAAGTCCAAGGGGGCGAGCCTATTGCGATTAACCAGGCACTGATCCAGACTCCGGGCTGCTTCTGGGAATTTACAGGATGCTTATCTAAAACACAAAACGCGAACATAGTAACGAATAACACAATATTCTTTCAAAGTTAAAGTCAAAAATATCTTTATTCAATTAGACTTTTTACAAAGTACTTTCAAATCGTCAGAATGACATAATTATACAGGATTATACATGCTACCGCCAGGTTCGGAAGGTTGCTTTTACTGAGAAGAACCTGGCAAGAAACTTAAAAATTATTCTTTTCAAAAATATTAAACAAATTCAAGAATACAAAATAAATCACTTAAGAAACATAAGCTCATGGTCACAGTTCCAATGCACAAATGTCGATAAAAATTAACATAATTAAAAACCTAGTAGTTCTACTTATAACTAAATGCGTAGCTTGAGATGACCAGCCCTCACAAGCAGCACCTGTTCACAAGTATGACGTTAATGCCAGCCATTGACCTCCTCGACCATCATAGAGGGTAGTGTAAATAATTACATATGTCGTTGTGTCTGTAGGCGGTTCTAATAGACTGCGTGAAGCCAGCAATAGAGTCTGAGGAGTTCCTCCGCTACAAGCCGCATGTGGACGCCATATTTAAAAACATCGGCACGGGATTGGACAATCCCTTCAACCAGGCCATCAAACACGTCATCATGACTATAGCCGTGTGCTTTGAGGTAAGAATATATTCCAGTCTTACAGTTTGAAGAGGAAGAATGAAATAGAGGGAGGTTCTTCCCAAATGGGGGGAGATGTAAGGAGTATTTACTCCTTAATTTACTGCCAGGGTAAAACAGATTTGACGGTTTGCCAGCAGGGGCGTGCATTTCATATAAGCAGATAAGCAGTGCTTACCATTTGTGATGATTGAATACACTCTTTTCGTGTGTGTGTCTTTACCAAAACGTATGTACCTACGCGCCACATTGGTAAGTAATTAACCTACCTATCTAAACTACTTATTGTTTCTGCGTATCTCTGATAATACAATGAATACCGCTGTTTGATCATTGACATCTGTCAGTGAAATTTTTCATGAAGATTTAATAAGGTTTTTTGACAGCGAGGAATCCAATGGGTTCCTCCACATATTTTTAACAATTTACAAGATATTTTTCTCAACAATCACTTGACATTGGCGGAATAGTTTTACTTAAGCTCATCGCCATTAAATAAAGAAAGGAAAGCAAGGAAAGATTTAATAACATGGTGTGTTCGTTTATATTACTTTAATAGCTACAGCTAAGCTTCTCTTATTCCTGTGTAATATTGTGTATATTATTTTAATGTCGGAAAAAAAATATCATATAAATATAAAATAAATATGCTCATGCCATCCCAGAAGGGTACCTGAAATGTTGCAGAGGTGTGACTACACCCACATTTAACCGAATATGATTGAGTGACAACGTGACAGAGGATGAGTCCATCGCCGTCTCAGGCACTATACATACGTCTTTGAATTACTTCTCAGACATATGAATTTCCTCGCGAAGTTTTCCGTCACCGTAAAGCACGTGGTGTGAATCACTGCAATGAAATTTTTAGAAAAAAACATTCGTACAGGCTACTGGGAGTCGAACTTGCGCTTGCGAAGCAGGCGAGTACCTTAACCCCGCGGTCACCACGGCTCGGTTAAATTAAACACGTATGAAACGTGGTTATTTAAATGATAGCAATTCCCACAGATAGCGAATGAAAAAGTAGGCAGCTCCCTAACTCCACTGCTGAAGAAACTGAACGACCGTCGCGAGAGCCATAACTTCCACAACGACAAGGAAGTAGAATACGCTACTGGATGCGCCATTCGCTCACTAGGACCTGAATTCGTACTCCGCATCATACCACTAAGAGACGACCAAAAAATAAACTTAGAAAGAAGCTGGTTATTGCCAGTTTTAAAAGAAAAAATTGCCTACACAAACCTCAAATACTTTGCGACGGAAATTTTGGAAATGGCAACATTCTGCCGGAAGAAATCTAAGGAATTGACCCAAGCGAAAGACGTATCCGGCTCGCACACATACGAGCTACTATGCAATCAATTTTGGTCATTACTACCAAGCTTTTGCAATCACCCTAAAGATATAAAGGACAGTTTCAAAACTATGGCACGAGTTTTAGGTAATGTATTGAAGGACAATCCGGAATTTAGACTCTCTGTCATCCAAGCTTTAAGGAAACTTATCGCTTGTGCTGACAGTGAGGAGGATAAGGTGGAATTGAGCAGGTTCGCTAAGAATTACTTGCCGATATTATTGAATATATACATGTCGCCGGCCAAAGGCAGCAGCGCCGAGGGACAGAGGCTAGCGGCTTTGGAGACCATACAGGTATGTTATTGGGGATATTTGACCTTAAGTCTAAATATATATGACTCAAATGTGACTGACTGACTGACTGAATAGTGATCTATCAACGCACGGATATCAGGCTGATATTTCGCAAGTAGGTAGATTTTATGACGTAGGCATCCTCTAAGAAAGGATTTTGATTAATTCTACCCTCAAGGGGATAAAATAGGGGATGAAAGTTTGTATGAAACTTTGTAAATTTTAAACCGATATATTATATAAAACTAAATTTTAATAATGAACTTACTTTTTTATATATTTGTATTTTTAACTAGACATGCCCTGCGGTTTCACCCGCGTAGATTTAATTTGATTCCTGCGGAACCCTAAATGTTTATTGTTTAAATAAATGTAGCCTACATATATAGTTTATATATAACTTTAACAGGACATATTTTATGATACTCAAAAAAATAACGAAGCTGGATAAGGCGTCAGTAAAACTATACATATTTACTCCTACAGATATACCTGACGATCACAGACCAAACACTAAGAGAAGAGCTATACAATAACGCGTTGCAGCAACTAGAAACGTCAATAGACAATCATTTCCAAAGGGAGTCCATTCTAGACATCGTTCGACTTCTAGTCTTGTACCAAAACTGTGAGCAACTATCAAAGTTGTTCGACACTTGGGTATATCCACTGTGTGAGACTGTTCTCGAAGACCCGAAGAAGTTTAAAAAGGCTAAGAAAGAAGCCAGGGAGAAGGAAAAAGCTGGTCCAGAAGCTATGGATGACGGGAAAAAGGAACTTAGGTATGTTACTTTTTTGAGTGGGGTGAGTGCAGTGATTTCACACCACGTGCTTTACGGTGAAGGAAAATATCGTGAGGAAACCTGCCTGTCTGAAGTGATTCAATGACGTATGTATAGTGCTTGAGACGGCGATGGACTCACCCTCTGTCACGTTGACACTATGTCATATTCGGTGAAATCTGGGTGTTGTTGTTACAACACATCTGCTTACCCCTTCGTGGACCCTTCTGGGATGGCGTGAGCATATATAGTTTCATCTGTTAAATAAATATTTATTTCAGGTATAAAGAGAAGGCTAAACTGTTAGAGATGGAGCACAAGAAAGCGTACAGGATCCTGGAGGAGATCTTCAAGAGCGACCGCCAGGAGTGCAAGGAGTTCATCAAAGCTAGCTATAAGAAAATTAAGAAGCTGTTGATGACGTCACTCAGCAAAGTCGCCGACAGTAGCAAGGCGGCGCGGTTGAGGTTAGTTTTTTTGTTTAAGTTTTCAGAATATAAACACAATTATGCAGGATTATACATGCTACAACGGGTTCATAACACCGACCATTGTTCCGTCCTCGCCGGCGAGGCTCGTCGGGAACCCTACGTCATCGTCCACTAGCCTTAAACATGTCCCTAAATAACTCCCTAGCTCATCCCCCAGCAACGCCCTAAGCCGACCCCGAGCCCCGCACCGGGGCGCCCTTAGCTGTGTTGCTTAGTTTTTAAGTTTAAGCTCGGCTGGAGGCCCTTGGGTCTCGCCCTTTAGTCCGGTTAAGCAGTGGAGGTAACTCCCCCCCTACCAACTGCGAGAGATCATATCGTAAGAAAAATACAACGGGTTCAGAAGGTCGCTTTTACTCAGAAGAACAATCTAACCCAGGATCTCGTGATCAGCAAAGTTTGCGGCCCACTACACCAACGTGACAGACATATTACGTGAATTTTTCACCATATTCTTTATATTTCACAGATGCATAGAACACTTGATAAAGTCTAGTCCGTTCTTGAACGCCGAGAGCAAGTTGCTGAGGAGTGCGGTGGCGGAGTCTGTGATCTGTACTAGGGACATCAACTCCAAGTGTCGCCAGTGCGCCTTCAACCTCGTCAACTGCGTGGGGGAGGTGCTTAAGGGGCAGGAAGGGGGTGAGTTACCCAATACATACACGAAGATGATTAACTGCCGTAACGTGACAGATGAGTCCATCGCCGTCTCGAGCACTATACATACGTATTTGAATTAATCCTCAGACATTCGAACTTTCGTCACTTGCGTAGCAGACGACTGTTCAAACCCCACGGCTATCACGGCGCTCTACCCAATACATTTTGTGAAAATTATGATATTTATTAACATTTATGAGAGGGTTGGCGATTGCTTTACCGACAAGAGTCTTGCTCGTAAATTAATGATGATGATGATGAGAGGTAGGGCATATCGGGATCATCTGTTAGATATTTGGAGCTACCCTGGGAACTGTACCTTACAGAATATTGCATTTACACCGATTCTCAGACCTACCCGATCTGCACACAAAATTTCATACAATTCGGTCCAGACGTTTTGGAGGAGTATGGTAACTAACATTGTGACATGGAAATTTTGATGTCTTTTGAAAATCAGGTGATCAGCCACATCGGGCCAGCGATGATGACTAAGTTTAAGTACATAGTTCCATCTCTTTTTGTGATATTGATTTCAAAAGCGATGGCCATAACTATATTTCGAGATCTAGTCTCGGTCTAAACCACGTTTAGTACTAAGGGGGATATTGTTTTGATCCAGGAATGCAAGCATACCTATCAATGTTATCGAGTGGTCTGTCCGCCCCACTCCCCCGCGTGGTAAGCGCCACCCTCCGCGGTCTGGCGGCGGCTCTGTTCACCTTCGCCGAGGACATGGGTCTGGAGACCGTGCAAGGGTTGCTGGACACCATCTCACAGCATCTACACTCGCAGAGCCGGGAAATTGTAGCTGCTGCACTAAGTTTTCTTAAGGTATTATGATGATTTTAATATAAGATCTAGACTTTTTAGCGAATATGGTGATACATAACAATAAGAAAAAAAAATTCGAAGAAAAGGAATTAGTAATCCCAGCAGGGCCTGTACCACGTGCTTTACGGTGAAGGAAAACATCGTGAGGAAACCTGCATATGTCTGAGAAGTAATTCAAAGATGCCTGAGACGGCGATGGACTCACCCTCGGTCACGTTGACATTTAATCATATTCGGTAAAATGTTTTTGTTGTTACAAAAATGTTCTGTTGTGCCTCTGCTTACCCCGTCTCAAGCAATATACATAAGTCTTCGAATTACTTCTCAGACAAATGCAGGTTTCCTCACGATGTTTTTCTTCAACGTAAAGCACGTGGTGTAAAATCACCGGACATAAGTTTTTAGCAAATCTCATTGGTACAGGCCGCGCTGGGAATCAAATTAGCGACTGCTCAAACCCCGAGGCCTCCATAGATTTTTTCTAAATAATATTTGATTTGAGAGTAGTCTACGTGAAACCACGGAGTAGATCTAGTATTAATTACAACTAGCGTAGATTTAGTTGCATGCTTTATTACGCGGAACCCTAATATTTTTTCTAAATAAAATTAGCCTATGTTACTCCTTGAAGCATCAGCTATCTGCCAGTAAAGTCCTGTTAAAATCGTTCTAGCCATTCACACGTGATGATATATATTTAAACACCCAATAACTTGCAGGTATACACAAAAGTTCTGCCAACGGATGTGTTAGCGGGAAGTTTGCCGATAATCTTCAAGACATTGTCTTCGATGCACGACGACTGTAAAAGGCATTCTCGCATAGAAATAGGGTACTTCCTTACGCGAATGATGAGGAAATATGGCGCTGATACCGTGGAGAAACTCATCCCGGCCGAAGATGAGGTCATGTTGAGGAGACTGAGGAACCTGAGGAAGATGGAGAATCGCAAGAAGAGGATGAAGGATGGCAGGTGGGTGCTGATTAGGTTGCTAATCCTGATATGTATGATTTTTTTGTAGGCGTTTGGGTGGCGCCATGGATGTTTTAGATTCAAAACAGTCCGGCAGATGGCGTTGCAGGACAATGTCGAGTCCGAAGTTGAATTATATTCTCTATCTATTATGTATCAAATTCGTATGATGGAATCAGACACTCGACGTCGAGTACGACGATTAAAAACTGCAGAATAACGCGGCTTGTTATTATTTTTTTTTAATTTCGTTGGGATACACTCAGTCAGTTAAAAAACAATTATGAAAATGATACAAATATTTCTAAATCACAAAAAGTATCCACAGATTAATCCAGATTACACACATACGAGTAGGCACAAATATTAATACAAAAACAAATACAGCAGTATACAAATATTTCATGTTAGGTTAAATGAACTTATCTACATATTTGGTTTTTATTAAGTGCGTTTTTGAACGAAATTCTTATATAGTTATATAGATTTGATATGGTTTTAGGCAAGAGGATTCGGATTCAGACGAAGGCAACCAGATCAAGGGGATGTCTAAAACTCTAGAGGATATCCTGAAGGACTCTGATAGCGAGATGGAGTACTTGGATGAGGACGAGGGTCCCAAACAGAAGCCCAAGAAGGCACGCACTCGCGCCTGGATTCAGGACGATCCGGATAATATTGTGGATTTGGCTGATGTCTCCGCTTCGAGGAAGATTACTGGTACAATCCTTACTAATATTACAGCATACATACACATACATATGCTCACGCCTGTATTCCCCGAAGGGGTAGGCAGAGGTGTTGTAATCACAACTCCCACTTTTCACCGAAGATGATTAAGTGCCAACGTGACAGATGGTGAGTCCATCGCCGTCTCAGACACTTTACATACGTCATTGAATTACTTTTCACAAATATGCAGGTTTCCTCACAATGTTTTCCTTCACCATAAAGCACGTGGTGTAAAATCACTGTACACAAGTTTTTAGAAAAACTCATTGGTACAGGCCCCGCTGGGATTCGAACTTGCGTCGCTTGCGTAGCAGGGAACTGTTAAAAAAAGATATTGCAATAAACCGTGGGTGCTTCATGTTGTTATAAATATAATTATAATCTATACATCTATACAGATAAATACAATTGAAGTGTCTGTTAGTAATTCATAAATAACAACTTTTCACTAAATACATATGGAAGTATATACAATACTGACATAGGAAATCTGTCTGTTTGTTCTGGGTAATCTCTGAAACGGCTGGATCTATTTTAGTGGGACTTTCACTGGCAGATAGGCAATGCTACAAGGATTAACTTAGTCTATTTTTATTATAATTCATAATTCATTATACCGAGAGGCGCAGCTACTCATAATATAATTTAAAAAAATCTATATTTCTCAGCAACTGACCCCAGCAAGAAGCAGCAGCCGCTAGAAGTAAAAGCACAGAAGAAGGATGGCGGGTTCAAGATAGCACCTGATGGTAGACTGATCATTGCTGACGACGGCTCTGATGATGGAGAGGATCCGGAGAGGCCCAGTGGGGACGTGGATACGGATACTGATGATACAGGTACATATATCTTTACTGTTTTGTTTTTAATTGCAGATTTTTCTATTGTTCGCAAATAGCTACTTTGTTACCCAAGGTCCCGGGTTCGATACCCAGGTCTGTTAGTGTTATTGGGTTTTTCCGCCTGTAATTTCCCAGTAGAAGACCGGAGTCAGGATTAATGCCTGGTTAGCAATAGGCTCGCCATCTATGGGACTTAACATAACTGGAAAAATGTGGGTGTATTATAATTATGCCTATGCCTGTATGACGCATAGCTTTGCCGATTTTGAAATTACTTTACTGATTTTGGAGGTGTTAAAAAAAATCTATCCTTAAAAGGGTAGTAAAAATTCAGGAAAATGAAAATGTGTTCTTCAGTTCAGGCCCTGGTAAGGCACTTATGAATATCGAGGAATTTACCACCGGTTCGGAAACTAGTCTTCTGAGAAGAACCGGCAAGAAACTCAGCTGGATACGTTGCTTATTGGCACGAAAAAGTTTGAAATTTTTTTTTTACCAATTCTACCGACTTCAGAAAAAGTAATGTGGAGTTATTTATCGTTTTCCCTTTTTTTAGATAACGAAGGCTCGAAACCATCAAAGTTGCTGAAACCGGGAACCAAACGGCGCTTCGACGATATTCTAAGCTTGAAGAGCGACAAGTCAAGTCGCAGTAAAGCATCTACTGTCGCTGTTAGTTCTAAATATAAGGCTGGAGGAAAGGGCATACACAGGTCAGTTACTCTATTGTAATGGTGTAAGGTTGGGATTTGATTGACGCGATTTCGTCACCTGTTTTGATAGAGCCAAATATATAAAAAAAAAAGGAAGAGCCGTGGTGGCCAAGTTCGAATCACAGCGTGGCCTGTACCAATGAGTTTTTCTAAAAAAACTTATGTACAGTGATTTCACACCACGTGCTTCACTGTCAAGGAATACATCGTGAGGAAACCTGCATATTTCTGAGAATTCAATGACGTATATAAAGTGTCTGAGACGGCGATTGACTCACCATCTGTCACGTTGGCACTTGATCATATTCGGTGAAATGTGGGTGTTGTGATTACGACACCCCTGCCTACCCCTTCGGGGAATACGGGCGTGAGCATATGTATGTATGTAAAAATCTATGTAATAATGTAAGAATATAATTATCATCTCCCTGGCCTTATCCCATACATTCTTGGGGTCGGCACTTGGTTCAACCCGATGCTGAACACCTGATTTTTATACGACGGCCATCTGACCTTCGCAACCTTGAAAGAAAATCTGCCATCTCGGTTAAACCTGTTGTCAGTCTATTTTAGGCCTCCGACTGACCTGTACCGATTGCCAAAGATGATAAATCGACAACCGCCTACAGCTTATTGTGCTCTCGGAGGCACGGAGGGAACTCTGACGGTCACCCATCGAATCGGGTTAGAGTTGCTTAACTTCGCTGAGCGAATGATATGCGCAAGAGCAACTGTGCTACAAGCTCCTCTGTAATAATTTACTTAAATTATAAATGCTTGATTATGACCGAAATGTCATTCATTCGTTGAGAATTGAACTGATGAAGTAAAGGGGAAAAACCTCTTTTTTTTTTTGTAGAAATATAATTTAATAATCTATAGAGAAATATTAAACTGACTATGAAAAGGCAATGGAAGGGATGGGGGTTATGAATTACTTACTAACTTTTGATATAATCGTAATTTTTTATGAAATCCTTTTTAAATTAACTTAAAACAAACATTACTCATATTATGTGTATACAGAACATAATATTTGTTCCAGACCCGTTGGCTCAGCGGCATCAGTGGCTTCCACAATAGGTACAGAGTACAAATCCATGAAGGCGAAGGGCGATATTAAGAAGAAAGGAAAACACGACCCCTATGCTTATTTGCCGCTATCTAGGACTAATCTTAATAAGAGGTGAGTTTGTAAAATCTATCAGAGTATAGTGCGAGTTTTACACTGCCGCCGTCATTCCTACAGGATCGACGTGGTGTTTGTTAACCGCCTTTATAATATAAAAAACGTAACTTTTGAATGTATTAATCAGCTCAATTTTTTTTTTCAAGTAAATCCTTGCTAATATTATAAATGCGAAAGTAACTCTGTCTTTTATGCTTTCCCGCTCTCAACCTCTCAACCGATTTTGATGAAATTTGGCACAGACAATCTTTAGACCCTGAGAAAAGACATAGGCTACCTTTTATTGCGAAAAAAAGTATTATATAAAACTAAATCAACGCGGGTGAAACCACGGGGCACAGCTACATAAATATCTGAGAAGAGCCACACGATTAAATAAAAAACAAAGATTATTTCTTTGAATGCAATATTTATAGAATAAAATAAAGTATTTTTCCATCAAAATGTCCTTTACCTACAATATTATGGGTATAGAGAATATTTAAGAAATAACATATAATTTCACTTACAGGACAAAATATTCACTTATATGTTTAGTACATAGCATTTAGCAAGAGAGATTAAGGTACACTTCTGATCAGATGTGATATTTTCATGTACTCTCCATCTTAAATATATATAAATCAAAGGTGTCTGACTGACTGACTGACATAGTGGTCTATCAACGCACAGCCCAAACCACTGGAGCAAGAGAGATTAAGGTACACTTCTGATCAGATGTGATATTTTCATGTACTCTCCATCTTAAATATATATAAATCAAAGGTGACTGACTGACTGACTGACATAGTGGTCTATCAACGCACAGCCCAAACCACTGGAGCAAGAGAGATTAAGGTACACTTCTGATCAGATGTGATATTTTCATGTACTCTCCATCTTAAATATATATAACCCAAAAGTGACTGACTGACAGACATAGTGATTAATTCTACCCCCAAGGGGATAAAATAGGGGATGAAAGTTTAGGTTACTTTTGTGGATTGGTGGGGCATAGCTTGTGAGGCATAAACGTGGTATATTCCTCTTGACCGATAGATGGCGCTATGAAATCTATTATTTGTTTCAGGAAAAAAGCAGTCACATCGAAACAATTCAAAGGTGTTGTGAAATCGAAGACAAAAGGCGGTAAAGTGAAAACTAAGAGGAAATAATTTTATGGTAGATTTCTCCAATAAAACTATATAAGATGCAATGTATTATATCTGACTAATAAATAAAGTTGTATCCTATTTTTACATCCTTTTGACATTATCCCTCGTGGCTAACTATGATCGTTTAAGCAGCGCGTATTATGAACTTCTTAGCTTTGACGTTTAATGTTCGGTAACAAAATGAAACGTCACAGCGGATTAAAGAACAACGAGGAATCTAATGGGTTCCTCCACATATTTTTAACAATTTACAAGATATTTTTCTCAACAATCACTTGACATTGGCGGAATAGTTTTACTTAAGCTCAACGCCATTAAATAAATAAAAGAACGAAAGAAGCCGAGAGAGCCGTGGTGTTTGAGCAGTCGCCTGCTACACAAGCGACGCAAGTTCGAATCCCAGCGGGGCCTGTACCAAAGTTTTTCTAAAAAACTTAGGTGAAGGAAAACATCGTGAGGAAACCTTTATATGTCGTGAGAAGTAATTCAAAGATGTATGTATAGTGCCTGAGGCGGCGATAGACTCACCATCTGTCACGTTGGCACTGAATCATATTCGGTGAAAAGTGGGTGTTGTGATAACAACACCTCTGCCTACCCCTTCGGGGAATACAGGCGTGAGCATATGCAAGAACGAAAGAAAGATATGTCAAAGCTACGAAAGCTTTGACATATCTTTCTTTCGTTATACGCTCGTCGTTTGGGCTGTGCGTTGATAGATCACTATGTCAGGCTGTTAGTCACCTTTGAGTAAAGTTATATATATCAAAGATATCATAAAACTTCTCTCATATTTCAACAAGCTTATGAAAAAGTTCATGACTCCTGGAAAAAATTCAATTGGAATAGCACTCCCCGTTGATAAGTTAAGATGGAGCAACATCATAGTTCGCATCCTGGAGAAAATTTGTTACAAGGGGAAAGGAAGACCTAAGAAGCGATGGATGGATTGTGTGAAAGATGATATGGCTAAAATAGGAGTGAATACAGATATGACGGCTGATAGAGAGAAATGGAAGAGAAGAACACATTGCGCCGACCCCAAATAACATGGGAAAAGGGCAGGAGGATGATGATGTGAGCGAAGTCATGAGTAGCAAATGATACTGTAATAGCTAGATAAATTGTTACAATATGTTATGTATGTCCACTAGCGCCACCTTTCGGCTTTACTATGAGATATCGCTTCCTGTCTCCTGTAAAGAGTATTTATATCTCGATGGTCATGACTATGCATGCTCAATAAAATGGCGCCAGTGCGTTTACAACTACGGGTCGTTTCACTCATGTTCCCAACATAACACAATAGCAATATGCCAGTGAAATTATATTTGGTCCGGCTGTTTCAACTCACAACCTTTAGCTTTGCAAATAGGACCACTAAGTACTGCTTGATATGTAAATTATGTCCCTAAATACTTCCCCTATTTGGTGACCTTGATACTAGAACCATCAGTACCCTTATCACGGGTTTGTCACCGTTTTCGTAATCTATACTCGCTAGCGTCTCCGCCGAATATTAGTATGAGAAATTGTGCAGCGACTCCCAGCAGTGACGTGAAGAACTAAAATATCTCATACAAATATTGCGAAAGAAAAAGAAAGAGGATTAACAGTTGGAGAAAAGAAACTTACAAATCTCCGTTTTGCTGACGACATTGTTTTATTTTCCTCCTCGGCCTCCGAACTGGCCTTGATGATTCAAGAATTAAATGAGGCAAGCCTTGAAGCTGGCCTAAAGATGAATATGTCAAAGACAAAAGTCATGACAAACAGTACAAAGACGGTGGGGAGATCGCATATGTTCAAGATTACATCTATCTCGGTCAAATAGTCTCTTTCCAGGCAAGACAAGAAAGAGAAATCACACGTCGAACAGAAAACGCCTGGAAGAGTTATTGGGCTATGAAAGACCTCTTGAAAGGAAAACTCCCATTTATCATTAAAAAAGAGACTGATGGACATATGCATTCTCCCAATCCTCACCTACGCTGCTCAGACTTGGTCTTTGACAGACTATCAAAAATCCAGACTAGGGGTCTGCCAGCGAGCCATGGAACGTATTATAATGGGAGTCAGATTAACAGACCGCATTCGAAATAGTACACTACGTTCCAAAACACAAATCTCCGATGTTGGTCATCAAGCTGCTAAACTGAAATGGGACTGGGCTGGGCACGTGTGTCGCATGTCAGACGAACTGTGGGCTAAACAAACCACACGATGGACCCCTCCGAATGCGACGCGCAGACGTGGCAGGCCGAGAAAAAGATGGCAGGACGAACTCGCCGCTTACCTCAAAAACTGGCCGGAGATAGCCCTGGATCGGAAGTGTTGGAAAGAGGGAAGGCAGGCCTTTGCTCAGCAGTGGGACACATCGGGCTCTAAATAAAATAAATATTGCGAGTGACGCTAGCAGTAGTTTACGAAAACCATCACCTACATTATTAATTGTGAAAGTTACTGAGTCACCAGTGGGTCAGGCAAGCCTGTTTCTTACGAGGTATATTTGTAGTTGCAAAGTCTTTATAAAACAATTTCCTGTGCTTACAGTAATAACTGTGCCCTGCTGTTTAAGCCACGGAGGCTAAAACATAACTAGTCTTATTTACTTCATATAACAACATCTATATTAGTGATATTCTTTATGTGAGCTGTGGTGGGGTTTGAGCAGTCGCAAGGGCCGCAAGTTTGAATCCCAGCGGGGCCTGTACCAATGAGATTAGCTAAAAACTGATGTGCAATGATTTCACACCACGTGCTTTACAGTGAAGGAAAATACCGTGAGGGAACCTGTATATGTCTGAGAAGCAATTCAGTGACGTATGTATAGTGCCTTCGACTGCGATAGACACTTCATGTCGCGTTGGCACTTCATCTTCATCGGTGAAAAGTGGGTGCATCTCTGCCTACCTCTTCGAGAGGTGAGAGCATATCGCACTCTCAGAACGATAGGGGCTCAATCAAAAATCTGTTTTTTTTTTTTGAAATCGCAAACAGATCGGCAAGTTTAAATTAAGCACTTTTATAGTAATTTGGGGCCATATGGATGTTGGGGCCATATGGATGTTGGGGCCATATGGATGTTGGGGCCATATGGATGTTGGGGCCATATGGATGTTGGGGCCATATGGATGTTAGGGCCATATTGGTAAAGAGGCAATTAAAACAAGTAAACTTAGTTATTGAGGTATTTGCCTTTATTTTCAAAAGAAGGCGATTTGCTATTACGGATAGACTTATTTTAGTAGTATTTATATTTTTACATGGAAACCTTTCATCACATTATATCCATTCTAATATCCTAGGCCAGTTTTATTCAGTATTAACAATGAGTAATATGTCATTTCGAAAAAATACAACCATTCTGTGATAATGTATTTTTAATTTCTTCATCGACACACCGACACAGCATCTGAGAACGATTTAAAAAAATCTTATAAATAATATACAAAATAATACAAACATTAGTTCGTTTCTCGAAGAAAAAAATGAGATTTAACATTATCGTAAGATTAAATTCTGTTCAGGACAAATTCGTGATTATTTTATATTTTACAAAAGTGAGTCCGATTCGATTCATTACAGAAAAATAAATATACAATTATTATATGACTACACAACCGGTGATTGCTTAGAGTTTGTGCTCAGCACTTCTCGTCGGCGAGCAAGGTGTCGAGCGAGAAGCCGAGGTCGAGCAGCGCCGGCCGCTTGGCGGGCCGCTGCGGCCGCTTGCCCAGCGAGTGGCCGTTCAGCGCCGGCCGAGCCTCGCCCGCGAACAGCTCGCTCAGCGCCGTCTGCACCTCCTTGCCGCCCCCACCGCCCCCACTACACGTCACTATCAGTTTACGCACCTCCGGCTTGTTCGTTTTACTAGCGTTCATATGTACACTTTTGGAGAGCGAGAGCGCCCCCTGTCCATAATAGTAACTGTTCGCGGGCGGCGCCTTGCACTGCGACCGCGTGAGCGAGGATTTGATGTTACTCCGCACCGTCGCGAACCGCTTGCCGAGCGTCACCGCGCTGCCCGCGTGCGCCGCGTTGAACGTGCACAGCGCCAGTGGCCGCGGACTAGATGAATACCAGCACACGTCCGCGCCCTCCTCGCGCTCCTCGCCCGCCTCCGGCCGCGCCTCGGGCACCAGGGGCTCGGCGCGGGCCGGCTCGACCCGCGCCTGGAGTAGCGTCGAGAGGCCGGAAGGGTCGGCCAGCGCCGCGTGGCTCTCCTCGGTGCTCAGCAGCTGCGCGTACATTTCGTTGACCTGCTGCTCAGCCGAGACTCCGTTGAACGCGCCCAACTCGAGTGTGGACGACACCAGCAGCGGCGGCAGAGGGGGCAGAGGCGCGGCGGCGGGCTGCGCAGGCGGCGCGGCCGCGGCGTCCTTGGAGGCGCGGTGCTCGGCCAACAGCGTGTCGAAGGGTTTGGCTCGCCCCTCCACCATCCGCCGCAGCGACAACGCGTGCGCCTTGCACGTCAGCGAGCGCGTGCACGGCTTAGGGTTCTCGGTGGTGACCACGCCGCAGTGCTTGTTGGGGTCGTACTCGCGGAGGTTAAACTTGGTCTTGGTGGACTTGGCGCGCGACGGTGTTTTGGGCGGCGTGGCCTTGGGCGGCGCTGGGGGCGGCACCGGCGCCGGGACGGGCGGGGCGAGGGCGGGCGGTACTATCGGCGGTGGCGCCAGGGCGGGCGGCGCAAGGTTGGGCGGCGCCAGGGCGGGCGGCAGCGGGTCGTAGTGCAGCGGGGCCAGGTCATCGGGCAGCCCATAGGAGTGCAGCGGCGCATGCATGGCATACAGATCCGCGGCCGGCACTGGCTCGGCGCTCGGGGGGAAGTTGATGTCCTGCATGTTGCCTATGTCTCTTATTATGTTGTTCCAGTCCGCTGCATTTGTTATATCGTCTGCACTTTGGATACCTTCAGAGTTCATAATTTCAAATATGTCATCTGTGATATTTTCACCGAGGGGCAATTCCTCTGTGTCTTGTATACTAACGACAGGCAGCTCCCCGCTCTCCACGCAGACTTGCACCTCCCCGGTGACGGCTGCCGATGAGCTGGCCTCGTCTAAGTATTGCATTTCAGGCTGCGGATGGACTAGCCTCGACAATGGAGCAGCAGCTGTATGCACTGGGGATGTTTCCATCTTTACAGGAAGTAGGTCAACAGGTAGGGGAGGAGCTGGATCTTTTTTATGCCTAGTGCGGTTCTTGTTTGAGTGTACCGGTGGGGGTGGAGGGAGCAGCGGCTCCGTACTGGAGTGGGACTCGACCAGGTGCCTGTAGGCCGCGCTGCACTTGACCACGACGCCGCACATGTGGCACACGGCCGCGTTGAGGTTGTCCATCTGCGGGAACAGGCCGTGCAGGCTCATGGTGTCCCGCCGCAGTCTGTTGAAGCCGGCGCGGCGCGCGCGACGCTCGGCCTTGCCGGGCTGCGCCTCGCCGCGCCGCGCCTTGCCCTCGGCGGGCGGCGAGCCCTCATCGTCCCGCCGCGGCGAGAGGTGCCCGATCTCGCTCACCCACAAGTCCCACGGCTTCTCATTGCACTTCACCGGGCTCACTAACTTAGCCGCGTACCCGTATTCGCCGGACATGTTTCCACCTTAGGCGATGATCAGAGTTAGACACTGCCGCGGGCGCCTCACGGCACTCCAGCCATAGCGTATCCAGCCTTGCTCCTGTTAGGTTATTACCCCATATCTGCCTCCAGATCGCGGTCCGTCGCGAGCGCTGTCAGGGTCACATCATAGCAAACTTCATTATTTCTTTATTTTCACATGTCGACGCAGATCGTGTTGTGATTGTTTCAGCTTTTATATTTACAGGGACAGATGATCTCTTACTGACAGCTGATTATGCAGATCGTAAGTTTTTCTGAACCTCGAAACACTTCCATCTGTCGATGTTCGTTTTTAAAGTACTCCACGGGTCTCGATTGATAAAAACATGTGTTTATTTATCTTTTATTAATTGATATTAGACACGATACACACAAATGAAATTACGAAATTTCTGTTTGGTTGGTTGTAATTTACTATAGAAAGCATCAACACTTTTTTGAGTATTTGTAAAGACCGAGATGAGGTTTGAAACCTATGGTCGTTCTTCTATGAATGAATATGACGTGACAGCGCTGATATTCACGATGAAATATTGCTGTTAGTGGACATAGACAATTTTTTTCAGTAGGCCACAGGAAATTGTTACACACAATGTCATCGTATAATACCTGGAACGCGTTTTTATTTATAATGGCAACATTGTCTTGACAATTGACAGCTGTAAAAACTGTCAATTTATTAAATGTCACAAAATTCTAAATACCTACCTAAACGAAGTAAAAATGTTTTTTAAATAAAAAAACGGCAAATATCTACATTGTGAACCGAATATGTCGGTCACATGTCTGCTAAAAAATCATACACTGGCTTATTCATGTCGTTCAGAAGCTTCTGCAGATCTATCCTGCTCGGTTTACCGATCGGAGTAACCTTTCTTGACACTGTGGGTTATGTGGCTAGAGTCGAAGGTGTTTCTATGCAACCTGTGCTGAATCCTGAGGCCAAGAACACTGACTATGTGTTCCTGTCACGGTGGGCGGTGAGAGACTACTGTGTGAGCCGAGGTGACGTGATATCATTGGTGTCGCCGAAGGATCCCAATCAGAAGATTATTAAACGCGTCGTGGCGCTCCAAGGGGACGTAGTGAGCACTCTGGGCTACAAGAGGCAGTATGTGAAGGTGCCAGAGGGCCATTGTTGGGTGGAAGGGGACCATACAGGTCACACACTTGATAGCAACACATTTGGACCGGTGTCTCTAGGTTTGATCAATGCTAAAGCAATCTGCATTGTCTGGCCACCAAATCGATGGCAGAGCTTAGAAACAAAGTTACCAGAATGTAGAAAACCAATTAGCACATCTATATAGTACAATTCTCTGTGTAGTACAATTTTTTGTGTGTATAAAATAGTAATAGGTGACTAAAGTGGTTTGATTGGAATTTATGTGATGTTTCAAGCTAAGATACAAATTTACCCAATGTAGATTGATCCTTAGAATGGGTATTTTTAACTGCCATTGTTACTTTTCTCATGTAAATATTAGATACTTATTCTGTCCTAAGTTTTCAGATCTCTCAGCTAGTCTTTACCTATGATATTAAATTATTTCTCAATTGTAGTTACACAAAGCCTTATCAAACTGTTAGATTATAAAGTTAGAACTTTGTGAAGTGATCTTATGCAACTGATTGAGCAATAAATGGCAAAATTGTATTTTATAAGGTTGAAATGTTAGTTCCCATTGTAATTTCTCATGTGAATAAAGGTTGGTTGGTTATACTTTTAGTATAATAAAAACTAGAAATAAATAATTTATAATTTAATTTTAAACTATCACAGAGTTAAATACAAGAAAATCATTTACATACAAGCCCATACATTTCTAAAATTGAAACAATTGTTTCGTAAGATATTCCTCTTCTTATAATGTTGTATTTTCCCTTATTAGACAGGTCTATAACAGTTGATCCGGTTCTGTTCTGTTCCAAACCTTGGCTTAGGACCCCACCATCAAACACGGCTCCTAAATGTCCATACAAATGCTCAAATTCCTTGACAGACAATGTAGAAGGTTCATTACTAAAATTAGCACTAGTCAATGCAAGGGGCATATCAAAAATCTTTGTAACCCTGTTTATGAAACTGCTATTTGGTATCCTAATACCAATCTTGGTCGTCGATGGGTTCAAGAATGGGTTATCCAGGAGTGAGGTCCTTTCTAACACAATTGTCACCGGGCCTGGTAGAAGACTTGTGAGCAGTTCATCTGACAAGTGCCCTGCTTCACCCCACTTGCGTAAATCTGACACATAGCTCACACAAATGGCCACTGGCTTGTCAGAGTCTCTACCTTTGATTGCATACAACTTCTTGATAGCATCTGGATAGTTAGCACTACATGCCAAGCCATATATAGTATCAGTTGGTACGGCAATGACTTGCCCCTTTGCAAGGTACTCGGCTGCCTTGCTGCAAGAGAAGTCTGCTCCACTGGGTATAATTGGCACTTTATTAATTTTCATTTTTGGAGTGGCACATCTATTTCTAGCTAAGAAAATACTACATAAGTTGAGCTTTTGAACTAAATTCATAGCACAAAGTATAAGAGTCTGTTAACTTAATATCTAATATTAAAACTGTCAATATTCAATCGCGCCAGTTGTGTGCACACTTGTGGTTGCAACAGCGGTAGAATGTGGTCATTGGCTCGTCAGCAGACCTGGTTTGCAACTGCATGAAGTAAGCTTTGCCGTGACTACATTTAGGGCAGACGGCATCGGTTGAATCTACATTCTCCCAAGCGGCAGCACCACCCATAATATAATCCAGTTCCTGAAATATATAACATTTTGTTACTTAAGTAATCCTGTTGGATAAAGCAAAGGAAGGAGTGGAGGCTCTGAGATTTACGCCTTATACCTATTTTATAACTATATATAATATTTTTGTAATATTCCTTTGATAAAATGTATGTGATGAGTGTCTAAGATTATTGTTCTTCTCAGAATGCTAGTTTCTTAACTGGTCGTAAATATTCGACATTTATAAGCGCCTTACCAGGGCCCAAAGCGAATAAATATTTTTCCTTTTCATAACAAACGTTATACACATGTGTATCGATGCGCATGATGCAATAACCTAATACCTACAGATAATATAGTATAATATTGTTGTTTACCTTAAGTTTAGGAAATGTCCGGGAGGAAATTTTCTTTTTAATATTGTAGATATATGGACACGTGTTGCATGCGTATCTCAATCCCGATGCGGGACCTTCCTCCACCATAAGAATATTCGCACACGTTGGACAAAACAACATTATTGAATTTCAACATCAGCTCACCAGTTTTTTTTTCTACTCTGTTCAAATTACATGCAACATTTCAGTACGTTTAATATATAATCATTGTTCTGTAACACACATGCTCAAGTACGATTGCTGCTCAATATCGGAGGAAATTTATGTTATTTCTTTCAATTTAGTGACGTGATTGTGATGTGCTCATGTGGATGCCGACTGCCGTGCTTATTGACATTCACTGACACAAATGACAATGACAACAGACAGTTACTTTTTCAGCTAATTATGCTTAGCTTAGCTGCCTCTTGGTTACCATTCCCTTGCGGTGCTGGCATAGAATAGTAAGTAATTACAGTAATTAAGTAAAATTTGTATATTGGAGTAAGCGAATTTTTTTCTATATCTATATGGTACAGAGTTTTTTTAATCCTGAAAAGTGCATATATATATGCGTATCCATAGCAATAGCAAAAAGATGACCTACACGACGTCTTTGCTTCGTGGCTAAATTTCAAAGACAGGAAGAAATATCGAAGTGTTTTTTGTCTTTGGCCAATTTAGTCTATTCTAGTTCTTCATAATTCATTCATTCAATCACTGTAATGTAGTCTTTGGTCTTTTGACATTTCAAATTTCAAAGTAAAAAAAAGTTTTGTCAATGTCATGTCGGCCGTTGATTGAGCGGTCGTGTCGCTAAGTTTTTTTGGGTGTGTAAAGGACGTGAAATTCTGGCTTATGCGATAAAAAACTGTATGTGAAAATCGGAGAAAATTTTACAGGGAATTGTGTTAAAATGTTGCAATATTTATTGGATAAGTTTTGGAACGAGTACGTTTGGTTGCCGCAGAATACGACTTGGGACGATATTACCCCTGGGCCTGATAAGGTGGTGGTATATGCCGACCACAGGGACCTTTTGTACTCCATACCTTTGGCGCTGGTGCTGATAATCCTCCGTTTCGTGCTCGAGAAGTAAGTAGACCAACATCTGCGTGATTTATTCTGGAATGTATGTCAGTGCGCTCATGCTCCGGTAAATATTCCGATGAGCGCGCTGTAATTTATTTATTGAAAGAAAGTGCATGTTGCAGTATTATTTAACGCTTTAAATATATATTATGTTTTAAACCTTAACCATATTTTTTTGTGATTGAAATAAATATTCAGGATTGATTTTTCAATTTGCATGATTATTGAATTTTATACTTATTCATTATTAATTAGTGCTTCATATAATTTAGTAAAAATTATGATTTTTATAAATTCCTAAATACATAATTTCATTTTATTTAATGGCAAATAATATTTTATTTTCTCTTATTATTCTTCTTGCAGTCTGAATTTATATCCTATCCTAATGCGACTGCATTAGGATAGGATATAAATTTAGTTTAGTTTAAGGATAACTGACTAGTTATCCTTGTAATTATTTGAAACCTGATATTGTTACGATTATCATTAATAAAGACATAGTTTTCATTAGTCTTAATGTTTTTTTTTTAATTTCAAATCCATTTTTTTATTTTTTAACATCCTTGGATTTTAATACATACATACATAAATTTCATATGACTTTAGATGGTTTATAAGATTATAACTGTTATATCAAGATTCTGGGTCTTGTCTGTGTCTTGCCAGACCAAAAATGTATTTATTTTTACAGATACTGGTTTGCACCATTTGGCAAGTCATTAGGGGTAAAGAATACAAGACCAAAGAAGGCTCCCAGCAATCCAAAACTAGAGGCTGCCTACCAGTCATCACCAAAGATTAAACATAAGCAGGTATGTTTTTTATAATATTATATTAGAATATTTTCTTTAAGCAGAACACTGGATTTTAAATGAGTAAGTTGATAAGTGAAAAAAAATGTGTATCAGTGTTGCTTACTTAATAAATATTAAATATAATAGTATAAAAAATTATAAAATTATTAACTGTAATAATAGATAAAGGTTTTTTATGTACCTTATTAATGCATAATTTACCATCCCTTAAAAATACTTATCTAACATTATCTATATATTTATCCCCTCAAGAAAGTTTAGCAAGCAGAGATATTAAAACACATATTTTAAAAAAAACTTCTATTTATAAAGTCTATGGTGTTATAGTATAACTATTCAGCTGAATATTATTTAATCTTTTCCTGAATCAGGACAATTTTAGTTTCCTTGTTTGCTTTAATTAACAAATTGAGTATAAATCAATGATTAAATAATAATTCTGTTTATTTAATCAACAACCCTGGATATATCCTGTAGACATCCTACTAATGTCATAAATGCAAATGGATCTATGGATATTAATGGATTTAGTGGAACTTTACAATAATATTGTTTATCTGTGAGAACACATTGGCTATATAGATACTGTGTAAATGATCTAAAATATAATGATATCTAGTACTAATACTGCACAAATGAAGTCGCGGGCAGTATCTAGTCCATACATCTATACATCTATATAGATAAATAAGATTGAAGTGTCTGTTTGTAATTCCAAAACAACCATTCCACTAAATGCATATGAAAGTATATATGGAACAGACTTAAAAAAAGCAATTTATATTTTTTTATCTGTCTGTCAGTTTGTTCGGGCTAATCTCGGAACGACTGGACCGATTTTGACGGGAGTTCCAATGTAGGGTAGCTAATGTTACAAGGAGTAACTTAGGCTACTTTTAATAAGAACGGTTCCGCGGGCCTTAAGTCTACGCCGGTGAAACCGCGGGGCTCAGCTATATGTATAGAATAAATACTCAAAATGGGGAATATATACTACATATATTTTTATTTTTTTTATTCATATTCCTTTACGAGCTCTATGTAGGTAGTAGGTAGGTACCCAACTACTGTGTAATTACGAAAGCATTGTTTGGGGAAAGCAATTTCTCAGTTGAACATTGCCAGTTAGTAAGCATTCCACAAGTGGTTAAAATGATGTTAATGCAATTATCAGCTTCTACGTGTTCTGGATACGACTCCGTTGCGCGATTTAGGTAACATTATCTTAAATTAATATAATATTGCTTAAACTTGAAGAGGAGCTCGTGGCACAGTTGCTATAGCGCATATCATTCGATCAACGAAGTTAAGCAACCTTAAGCCAGTAATTGGATAGGTGACCGCCCGAGTTCCCTCCGTGCCTCGGAGAGCACGTTAAGCCGTCGCTCCCGGTTGCCAATTTATCATCTTTGGCAATCGTTACAGGTCGGTCGGAGGCCTAAAATATAACAACTGGTTTAACCCAGATCACAGATTTTCTTCGTTAAAGGGGTTGCGAAAGAAAAAAAAAAAAAAAGTGCCGACCCCCAAAAATGTATGGGATAAGGCCAGGGACGATGATGAATATTTCTTAAACTTCCGCGGTTTAAATTCATATTAAGTTACTTGGACCTTATCACGATAATTTTTTGAAAATAACATACCTCGACCTTTCGATTGGGTTACACCAATCATGGTCGCGAAAATATTACCGTGATAATTCCTGAGTAACTTTAAATTTAAATTAATATGCGTGTCATACAATTTTTAATTAATTGTAATTGTCCATTGGGACAATAATTTGCATAAACCCAAATATTCGAGTTCCCTAAAATAAAGAATTTCAGGGTACCGTCTCGAATTACGAGCGCTGACTTTGAACCATTTTGTGAGTCTGTCTAGCGAATAAAGTCATGCGCAGTTACCACCACTATTTTCGCTGAGCGCTCATAACTTGTGACGGCACCTGTTACTGATTATTATTATGTGTAACAAAATATTTATTATATGTAGCATGTCGTAATAAATGTGTTTCGTTTGTTCCCAGTCATATTTGAGCAAGGATGAGGTAATTGTCGCACTAGCTCACATTATTTCGGCTTAAACACGGGGTCCGATTATATGTATTTAGCCGGAAAAAAATTATTAAAAAAAAAGTCCTCAATAGTGTTAGACGGAGTATTAACAGGCGGGAAATAATATTTCAATACATAACATTCCCAGTCGTTAATAGTGTTTTTCACGCCTGTGGACCCGAAGGGGTAGGCAGAGGTGTTGTGATCACAACACCCACTTTTCACCGAATTCGATTAAGTACTAACGTGACAGATGGTGAGTCTATCGCCGTCTCAGGCACTATACAGGTACAGGCCTCGCTGGGATTCGAACTTGCGTCGCTTGCGTAGTGTTAACGCAGAGTATTAACAAACGGGAAAAAACCTTTCAATTTCAAAACATTCCCAATCGTTAATAGTGTTAACGATGGGGTATTAACGGGTGGGAAGTACCGTTAAGAACTAGGGTCTGGATCTGATAACAATTCTATGCTCTACTTACATTAAAATGTATGATTTTGTTTTTGCAAGTACGCGATTTCTTATAGTATATCCTATCGATTAGTTCTACTTTAGAGCCGTGGTGGCCTTGGAGTTTGAGCAGTCGCCTGCTACGCAAGCGACGCAAGTTCGAATCCCTGCGGGGCCTGTACCAATGAGTTTTTCTAAAAAAACTTATGTACAGTGATTTCACACCACGTGCTTTACGGTGAAGGAAAACATCGTGAGGAAACCTGCATATGTCTGAGAAGTAATTCAATGACGTATGTATAGTGACTGAGACGGCGATAGACTCACCATCTGTCTCGTTGGTACTTAATCATCTTCGGTGAAAAGTGGGTGTTGTGATTACAACACCTCTGCCTACCCCTTCGGGGAATACAGGCGTGAGCATATGTATGTGTAGTTCTACTTTAAAACTATCAACAATTAACCAGCAAGTATGCGTTTAGCGTGGAAAATACCTCCTCTAATTTATTTGTGACGTCAGTTCAAGTCTCTGTAAGGGACAGATATATATGACGTGTATTAAACTGTCACAGTCACACAATCGAACTTAGGAATAAGCGATAAATTTGTGGTAAAGCTTGTTCGTGCTATCGATAGAGATAAATTAATGAGGTTAGATTTATTGAATGGGGTGATAAAATGGTACCAATGGCTTCCATAATCCATAGACAGTCAGTTGATTTTTACTATCGAATACACATGTTAAACCTTTCAACGAGCAATTCTTGTATATATATATAATCTGAATCGATTTTTGAATTTTAATATATAGGGGGTTTCTGGGGGTAATAAAAACAATACCGAGCTGAGCTGGATCAGTCAGGAATTTACCGTTTATATTCAATAAGGCAGTAGATAAATCCGATACCATATCGAATGAAAAACGGTTATATTCGGACCCCGCTCGGTTTAATTAATTAGTGTTATAATTTATCTGTAGTTGAACCAAATCAGGCTTATGTAGTGTAGTTTTGTTTAAAAACTTGTCAGCAAACAGCCGAAGTCTTAAGGTGCAACCACATGCAGCCGCTCCTCGCTCGTTTTCACGTCGCTCGTTTGGTGATGGTGGCATTTTTCGTGATACAAAGATGGGCTAAAAGTTCAAGTAGAGAGAAATGAGTGTACCCGATCCAGAAAAGCTAACGGTTGATGGAATGACTTTACCATATGTGGTAGTTGGTGACGGGGCATTCCAATTAACAGACAAATTACACTCTCGATACTTCCCAGCGATAAAGCTCAACATTTTCGTTTACATTAGAAGAGTAGATATGCATATTGTTTTATTGTAATACTAGCTGTGCCCTGCGGTGTCACCCGCGTAGACTTAATTTCATGGGTGAACACTACTTATTTTTTCTTAATTAAGAGTAGCTTAAGTCCCTCCTTGTAAAATTTCGTTCTCCGTTTCTGAGATTATCCGGAACAAACAAACAGACAGACAGACAGATAAAAATAAAAAAAAAAGGTTTTTCAATGCCAGTTCCGTGTATACTTTCATATGCATTAGCGAAAAGGTGTAATTTTGGAATTACAAACATACACTTCAATGTTATTTATCTGTATAGATGTAATGTTGCAAAATCGCAATTTTCTTACGGATCCCTAATTGTCCATTTCCACGATAGATGGACTATCCAACACTGAAAGTTTTTTGAAATCGGAACAGTAGTTCTTGAGATTAGTGCGTTCAAACAAACATATGCAGCTTTATAATCTAATATGTATATAAAATTTCCATGTCACAATGTTAGTTACCGTACTCCTCCGAAACGTCTGGGCCGATTTGTATGAAATTTTGTGTGCAGATCGGGTAGGTCTGAGAATCGGCCAACATCTATTTTTCATACCCCTAAATAATAAGAGTGACCACCCCAAAAAAATATATGGCAATACCACGTTTGCCGGGCACAGCTAGTATTACTATAGATTCAATATTCCCCTAGAAGTTCTTAGCAATGTATGTATCATTACATATGGGGGTATATCCCATGGGGGTAGGCAGAGACCACCGTTTGCCACAAGCTACGATCCTTACATACTTCTTTCGCTTCATCCACATTCTTGCATCTCTTCATACACTTTCTTCGGTTACGAGTGCTCCGAATTTGACCTTTCTGAAAAATACTATTAATTGTGTCATAGTAGCTCTTCCTTGGACGCCCTTTCCGACACATTCGCTCTATAAATTTCTTTCGTTAATCGCCTTTCACTTATCCTTTCGATATGTCCAAACCATCTCAACATACTTTTTTCAATTCAGGTCACCACATCATTCTTCAACTTGCAACTGTCAATGTATGTATGTAAACCCTCGCAGCCGAGGAAGGTCGATGAACCGAATACCTATCAATAGCTGGTAGTTTGCTTAGCTAATGGATCGTTGGGCTGCTATGTCACTTAGCCTTTGTTTACATAGATTCAAAACAAACAGCTAAAAAAAATACGATTTTTTTTTATAGAACTAACATCGCTCCACTTTCTTGTTTTCATCGACATGGTTTAAGTTATCATGCTTTGATATTTTACGGTTATGTTTGATTGTGTGAATGATACGATCCAAGATATCCATGATTTTATCACCATCACCTCCACAGCTTTTAAGTACTACCGTATGAAATTTTTTTTTCTAAATCTATGGTCTCACGCCTCTTAAGAAGTATCAAAACATTTCGAGCCCCATTAAAACTCAAACGAAATTGTCTATGATAAAATATGACATTCTTTATTTGTAGCTTTGTAAATACGAAGTTCTACATACATACAGATTTATACAGATAAATAAAAAAATTAAGCGTCTATTTGTAATTTCAAAATAACAGCATTACCCTTAATGCATTTGAATGTATTTATTCTTCTCTGTGCTGTCTGTCTGTTTGTAATCTCCGAAACGGCTTAACCGATTTTAACGACTTTCACTGGCAGATAGGGTGCTACTTGGGCTACTTATGTTTAAGAAAATATGTTCCGCGGGTCACTTATGAAATTAAGATTACGCGGGTGAAACCGCAGGGAACAGCTAGTTTTTTATTGAAACCAACGCTCGCCGTCGAGTTCGACGCTGATGCACCTTACAGAATAACGCGGCAGACCTTGGTTCGACGTTATATTTCACGTGCCTGTAGTTACTACAGTCAATACAATCACTGCCGAGGTCGCAGTCAATACACCAGCCTTCGCCACAATACTTATGCAAAAATTTTCACCAATGAAGATCACAATACGTTTGGAAATGCTAAACAACCATTGAGCAGCGTTGTTCAATTTGCAAACAATTTGAGACGTGCACATACAATTTACTGACAGACAAATGCACACATTGTCGTCTCTGTTAATATTATCTTTTAACTAAAGAGCATTTATTTTACAATAGTCATAATATAACTTAATGGTGTCATTTTTCGTTTCCCCACCATCAGTTAACTCCAAACCGCATCTGTAAAGTTAAATAAACAAATTAACAAGTTTTCACTAAAAACATACATACATATGCTCACGCCTGTATTCCCCGAAGGGGTAGGCAGAGGTGTTGTAATCACAACACCCACTTTTCACAGAAGATGATTAAGTGCCAACGTGACAGATGGTGAGTCCATCGCCGTCTCAGACATTTTACATACGTCATTGAATGAATTCTCAGAAATATGCAGGTTTCCTCACGATGTTTTCCTTCACCGTAAAGCACGTGGTGTGAAATCACTGTACATAAGTTTTTTAGAAAAACTCATTGGTACAGGGCCCCGCTGGGATTCGAACTTGCATCGCTTGCGTAGCAGGCGACTGCTCAAACCTCAAGGCCGTATTTCTGTCCGTCACTTCATCCAATGGTCATGCCTGATTTCGTCTTCGACATCCCATCTATGATTGTTCGATCCAATTGATAGTTTCATTAGTTTAATAGTTATTTGATTGGTACGTGTCTTCATTGATACCTTCTAAAAACATCCTGAAAAAACATTTCAGGGTCGCGATACCTGATTTAGCACTCGGCCATCCATTAGACCGAAAAAAAGTATTTTCTATCTTGCCTTATTGATGTTAAACTGGACTTTATACCTTAACTAGCGGACGTCACGCGGCTTCACCTGCGTAGTTCCCGTTCCCGTGGGAGTACGGAGATAAAATATAGCATATATTAATCAGTGATAATATTACATTCAAATGGTGAAATAATTTTTCGAATCGGTCCAGTACTTTTTGAGTCAATTTGTTACAAACATACTTACATAGAAATCTTTCTTTTTTTTATTATTAATATAGAGAACAAGCAATTTGCCGTAATGTTAGTTCTCGAATGTTCGTATAAGCATCACTTAAATATAGGTTTATCACGGGTTTGCCACCGTTTTCGTTATCTATACCCGCTAGTGTCTCCGCCGAAAATTTGTATGAGAAATTGTGCAGCGGCTTCCAGCGGTGATGTGAAGAACTCAAATATATCATACAAATATTGCGAGTGACCCTAGCGAGTTAAGGAAAACGGGCGCAAACTCGTGATAGGGGTACAAAACTGCACCTATTTGATTAGTTAGTAGTACATATTTTCATTCAGAACACTGTGTATGAAGTGTGGGAAAATTTGTACGGTGCAACAAAATTCTATAAAAAAGGGTGTACTTACTTGAGATAGAACAATAGAGAAGAAGATTGCGACGTCTGGGGGACGTTTAGTAAATTACGTATATATAACCTTGAATAGGAATATTAATGGTCGTATATCGTTTAAAGGGCAACAGTCCATGACCTTTGATGATAGCCACCTCCTCCACCACCTTTACCACCACCTCCTGACATTCTTAGAATACACTGAAAACATGTTCGATAGGATTACAAAGGTATTTTTTCAGATAGTCACACAATTAGATTAATAAATCATTGTGACGTCCGTGTTAAATGTAGGTAGAAATTCTACGGTGAAAACACTTAAATATATTTAATAAACTTTCCTTCAAATAACTGTAATACTTGTGTAATAACTAGCTGTGCCCCGGTTTTACTCGCGCCGATTTAGTTTCTTGCTTTATTTCGCAGCTGATATGTTTAGTCCCCTCAAAATCGGTTCAGCAGCAGGGGGTTTCAGGCGCAAAAAATAGATCTAGCTAGGTTACGTTTATGGAAAACATCGTTTTGACCATGTTTTCAGGCACTGAATATCATTATAATACGACAGCAAATTTCGCCGACATCTGTCAAGTTATGGTAGTTCAAAGGTGAGGCTCCCAGCTTACGGGGCGATAACGAAACTAGAGTACCCCGGTTCGAGACTGACGTTCGCCTGATTTTTTTTTCCTTTTTTTTTATGTGTTAAAGAAACCGACCACAGATCGGTCAACCAGATATTTTTGCATTAATTTAGTCTCCGTGAGCTACATTTAACATTAGATCAATCAAATCGACTGTCCCTGGCATTGATATTGAATGTCGCGATCCGTTAAATAAGTTCAGGGTTCCTTGTATTTATTGCGACATCACAACTACTTCGCTTTACAACTATGTTATAGAACCCGAAACAATTGATGGATTAGCTGCTGAATGATGTGATAGGATATAATACTCATCATCTTCATATATTTACGAGCTAGGCTCTTTTCGGTGAAGCAATCACCAACCCTCTCTATAGCCAAAGTCAAAGTCAAAGTCAAAAGTATCTTTATTCGATTAGACTTTTTACAAAGTTCTTTCAAATCGTCAGAATGACATAATTATACAGGATTATACATGCCACCGCCAGGTTCGGAAGGTTGCTTTTACTGAGAAGAATCTGGCAATAAACTCAGTAATTACTCTTTTCAAAAATATTATACAATTTCATGAATACAAAATAAATAATTTAAAATAAAACGCGTGAGCTCATGGACAATGTTCCAATGCACAAATGTCGATAAAAATTAACATAACTAAAAATCTAGTACATCTACTTATAACTAAATGCGTAGCTTGAGATGACCAGCCCCCACAACCCTTTGAATTCCTTCTAGGATATGCCACTGTTTTCCTTCAGCTGTTGTATGTATCTAATTCGTGGTATCCTTCTATCTTTCCACCCATGATGATAGAATACTATATTATGACATAATAGTTGTAAGCAAATAAAACGTATAGAAAAAAAATCTTATTCCATTTCGCGTAATTGACGTTCAAAGTTTAAAATTTATTGTAGAAGTGTTACATGTGAAATCTAATTACATTTTATTTTGCCTAATAACTAAATAGCTCTTAAAATAATCACAAAACACCACGTTGTGATGCGAGTACCATCTTGTGTGTGAGTGACGTGTGAACATCATCTTCGTGATATATTTATAAAACCCAAATAATTTAAGGATTTATCTGTTGTTACATTGTCTACTGGCCCAGGGCCTATGGGAATGATATGATAGGGTCACGTGACTGATTTGTGTCATTTCTCATGTAACTTTGTCTAGGCCTACAGTAGGCTTTGACGAATAATTTGCGCTTGCGCTACTAGAAGCTATACAAAATGTATGCAAATGATATAAATCAGTCACGTTATGTGTGTCATTCAAATAGGCCTGGACAAAGTAACTGTTCTTTTTTGATAGACACCCCGTATATATATATTACAACTGTTACATCGTGTCGCGTTTCTATAAAATCAAAGGAAGTCTTATTAATAGTGGCGGCACTAAAGCACATTTATGACGGTTGCGTCACTAGATCATTTACATTTTCAAGGATTGGCAAATGTAGTTTGCTCTATAAAGTGTCTCTGATTGTCAGGGAAGGGAAATTAGCAAGTAGTTACATGCTAAATAGAAAATCATGTGTGACACAGTGGTTCAGTTTCCTATCTAGACTATTATAATCTCGCAGCTTATAAAAACTGGCCATGTGCGAGTCGAACTCGCGCTCATAAGGGTTTCGTACCATTATCAATAAAAACGGCAAAAAATCACGCTCGTTGTATGGGCACCCCGCTAAATATTCATTGTATTTTGTTGTTTAGTAATTGTTGTTTTAGTGGCATCATAAATATATCATTCAGAGGACCTCCGTGGTACTCTCTCAGATAAATGTCCAGGGCCTTACCATGAGCTCTTATTGCCATCATACTTTTACTCTTATTAGGAGACACATGTATTTGACGCTTATACAGCTGTCACTGTCACACAGCTGATCTATCATTGCAATTAGAGCTCCTGGTCAGGCCCCTGTCCTTGGAAACTAACAGTCAATCATCTGTGACAATTTCAACTATCCAACTATCACGGTTAAATAGATACAGCCTGGTGACATAAGGTCAGATGGACAGACGGACACCGGAATCTTAGTAATAGGTCCCATATTTTACCCTTCGGATACGGAACCCTAATCAACCAGGTTTTTCTGGATGTTCGATTAGGAATGCTCTATATTGACAAGAGATATATTGTCCGTACGTTCACCGTAATCGTACATTTCTGCAAATCATGATACACATCCCTTTCTGCAAATCACGATATATGGCTTTCAACCCAAAGAAGGTGCGATCAGTCGATTCCCAAAACCTGGACATCATTACGTTTGGGAAAATCGTTATAGTCAGTTTTATCTCTTACTCAATCTTCTTTTTTATACCACACCATTATGGTGGCCTAAGCATACGGCCCGCCTGATGGTTAGTGGTTCACAGTGGATTCACGCGCGCGTTGACCCTGCATCCTCTCCACATCCTTCTTGTAGAACTCTCTCTGCCTGGGAAAACAGCTTCGAGGAGCCCATTTCCCTAGTTTTTCCACTATACATTAGTCTAGATTATAAGCTATTTTAGCTGCATACATATCAATCACCTATGCCGTTACAATACAAGACATCTCACTGCTGACATCACACTTTGAAGAGATGCATGAACTTGGATGAAGCGAAAGAAGTATGTAAGGTAAACGGTGATATGTGCCTATCCCATGGGATGCAGGCGTGAGTATATGTAGGTATGTATCCTGTTGCTGAGAAAACGCGTGCCCCTCTAAGCTTTCCAAAAGAATCAATCCAGTCCTTGTACGGTTGGCTCCTTTTCCGTAAGCTAACCGTACAAGGATATATAATATTTGTGTGCTCGTCACCAACAAAGGGAAGATCTTCCAGCCAGGCCGGTGTCATGCCTGGGGAACCGCGGCTCAAACTGTTCTAGCTCGAACCTTGTAGGTATACTGCAATGCGCTTGAAAACTGGTATTGCGCGATTTAGGCTCTCTTGTATTTGTACTCAAACTTTGCATTTGTTAGAGAGTAGCGACATCTGTGTAGCGAGTGGGGAAACAGTGCTACAATTGTTTAAGCATGCAACCAACCGTTTGTTGAGTAGGTATGAATATACCTAAAGGTTACAGGTAGCTTTAGGTAAGTCCCGTCAGGAGTATGAGCGCGTACCTTGAATGCACAGTAGTCATTTAATGAGTCTGTCTCTACCTAAATGTATGGCGCGAGGCTAGTAAGAGCATGCACTGTATCCCCACAATTTTCTCTGCGCGCTCATGACGTGACGACACCTGTACAGTCCCACATACATAGTATATCTATGTCTGTGTAAAGAGATGTCGTCGTGAGACGAGTGTTCATTTATTTATTTATGTTATCGAATGTTCGCATTTTTCAGTCTCATAAAATATTTTTTTCTGTCTTGTCTTTGATGCAATCATCTTAAACGGCTAGATTGGTAACATGTATTATGAATTGTAGGGTGGCCTTGATTTGTCTATTAGATGTTAAGCGTGTTGATAGATTTATTATAGAGAGCGAGCATGCAGCGTACGCCCGTATCCCGGCGAATTGTCTTAATTGGACCAAGAATTCTTTGATTATTACAAAAAGAAAGCGAATAGACAGCTGGGCCTGTAGACAAAGTAACATTATCGTCACGCTTCGCTAGTAGAAACGATACAAAATGTACGGGAATGACATATGTCACGTGACTGATTTAGGATAATGTTACTTTATCAACAGGACCAGGAGCGATACATTTCATACTATGTAAAGAAGATGCTGAATAGGAAGATGTACGTACTATTTCGGCTTGTCGCTCCAGTCACTAGAAATCTCTGTAAAATTTAAAATAAATAATATTCAAACAAGCTATTCATCGTTGAGAGGAATTTAAGTGAACGAGATTTGGTGGGCACGCGTATTCGCGTCCCATTTCTATTGCGTCTGTTAAACACGGACCATTGCTAGGGTTGTCAGTTATTTATTTTGGTATTTCATTCTTTGTTTGAAAATTATAAATTTAATTTAGGCCTATTCGTCTGTAAAATTCGAGCGTTTTAAGTCATCTAGCTGAAGTGTATCTTGTAAAATTTTACAAAATTAAAATATTATATGTATGTAGCGTGCGTTTGGACCACTTAATTTGGAGTAATTAACTAACTCCAGCATAAAGCTAAAATGGCATCAATTTGTAATATACATATTGCTTTCTTCCTTTGAAATGTTAAAATCTCACTGGATTAATATAGAAAGGATGAGCGAAAGGCGATTAACGAAAGAAATTTATAGAGCGAATGTGACCAGAAGTGTCGGAAGAGGGCGTCCAAAGAACAACTACTATGACCAAATTAATAGTATTTTTCAGAAAGGTCAAATTCCGAGCACTTGTAACTGAAGAAAGTGTATGAAGAGATGCATGAATGTGGATGAAGCGAAAGAAGTATGTAAGGATCGTAGCATGTGGCAAACGGTGGTCTCTGCCTACCCCCATGGGATACAAACGTGAGCATATGTATGTATGTATTAATATATCTACTCAGTTTTCCGTCACAGGAGATTCCGGATGCCTACAGTCCGAACTTAGCTAATCAAGGCTACCTACTCTTTATATTAATAACCAGATTTGTGAAGATATTTTTGATTCACTCTGGACGTGCTAATAAATATAATTTAAGTACAGGAAATTCCTATCGTCTAAAAGCTTGCAGTTTATGTTTTTACTTTAACCTATACAGATAAATAAAATGAAGTATCTGTTTGTTATTCCAAATTAACAGCTTTTCACTGAATACATGTGAAAGTATATAGGGTACGGATATTCAAATTTGAACCATCGATTTAAAAAACAATGGCCTTGTCTGTTTGTTCCGGCTAATCTCTGAAACGGCAGCACCGATTTTAGTGGGACTTTCACTGGTAGATTGTACAGTAACTTAGGCTACTTTTATTTAAAATTAAGTTCCACAGGTCATCGATGAAATTAATTCTACGCGGGTAAAGCCGCCAGGCACAACCATCGCAAGAATATGATGATTCTGTTTGTTGCGGCGTGAAAGAGTAAAATACATACAAATTCAAATTAATATCTATCTAACATTAAATGTAGATTACGTACCCTCTTACAGGGTAGGTATTGTATAGTATGCCTGTAATTAAAAGAGCAGGTGTTCATTTATCAGTTTTTACTAAATTTGCGATTAATTCTGGTATAAGGTATCTTAAGCTGTTCATGAATAGCGTAATACGCACTTATTGGCAAACGTTTGTCGTAAATCAATTAGGTAGGGTACGTAATTAGTTGATTGAAGATTATGGTGGCAAATATTTTTGTATAATTGTTTTATATAATAATTTTTATATAATTAGGTACAGTTTAAATCTGAATCTATCGCAAGATAAATCAACACATTAATATTATTTTCGAAAGTAGAATCAGAATTAACTCAGAATAGATTTTTCAACTAGACATAGGTATGCCAAAAAGATGCGGAAAATTACAGGATTTATAAAAAAAAAATACTTTGTTTTTTTTTGGCGGGTCTGAGTGGCAAAGACATCATACGTACATCATACTCAGCATGCTGAGTATATGCTGGCTAGATCAAGGCAGTATTTGTGTTGTGAAAAACAAATTCACGTCCACACTACTCTTATAAAGAGGAAAGATTTGTATTTTTGTGTTTATGTTTTTAATTAATAATCTCAAAAACTACTGTGCGGATTTCAAAAATTCTTTCACCATTGGAAAGCTACATCATCAGCGAGTAACACAGACTTTATTTTATCCCCGTACTCCCACGAGGACGGGAACTACGCGGGTGAAACCGCGTGACATCCTGATGTATATTTGGCCTACTCCGACTGACATCTGTAAGTCTGTGGAGTGTACCATAGGTTTACTATGGCGGGCACTACCGACGTCTATGGTCGAATGACGGAATGGAATTTGGGAGGGAATATGAAAACCCATTAAATTAATTATTAATATCCGGGACAGTGTTTAAATTATTATCCACAAATTAACAGACTTTTCACATCCGCTAGTTACTTAGAACTATAATCAGATGTGTAGTGACAGCCCTATCAGAAATGTGAGAATAACGAAACGGGCCACAATCACAGAGGCCTACAGACAATAAACGATCATTGAGTACGCAATTAGTGCTGGCATCAGCACACTCAAACCAAAATGGTCCTTGACCCACTTTTACACATTACAGTTTACAGTGCTCGGTCGATCTTTAATTTAGCAACATTGAAATTGTGGGAATTAAATACGCAGTTTCTGGCATAGCATTTAAGTTAAGTTTTATTACGGCAATCATGAGGTCAAATTAATAGTATTTTTCAGAAAGTTCTGATTCGGAGCCACTCGTAACCGAAGAAAGTGTATGAAGAGATGCATGAATGTGGATGAAGCGAAAGAAGTATGTAAGGATCGTAGCATGTGGCAAACGGTGTTCTCTGCCTACCCCCATGGGATACAGGCGTGAGCATATGTATGTATGTATGAGCCCCTTCGGATACAACTCGCAACACTCAACCCGCGGGCTAAATTGCCCACTATTATTTATTCGGCCCGTTTGATCAGTCGCCTGCTACGTAGGCGACGCAAGTTCGAATCCCAGCGGTATGCATTAATGAGTTTTACTAAAAATGTAAGTGCTTGAATTTCACCCCTCATGCTTTACGGCGAAGTAAAACATCGTGAGGAAACCTACATATGTTTGAGAAGTAGATAGAAAGAAGTCGATAGATTCACAATCTGTCACGTTGGCACTTAATCATCTTCGGTGAAACTGGTGATTTGTTGTTCGGGGACCCTTCTGGGATGGTGTGAGCATTCTGGGTCCCCATATTCAGTTTTCATTACGGCAAATGTACAGTGAATCATAAAAATTAAAGTTTAATTGTCGATTGGTTCTGTAGGTCTTGCAAGGTATTTTGTGCACCTGCGAGGCAACTATTTATTGTTTAAATAAAATTAACGATTAGGTATAAGAAGGAATTTACTTTTCTAAGAATACCTCCGCTTCATTTTCTAATTGAATTCATTAATTAAGTTTTCGTTGAAAGAAAAAAATTCTATTATTCATTAACAGCCATATTATTGAACAACGAGAGCCGTGGTGGCCTCGGGGTTTGAACAGTCACCTGCTACGCAAGCGACGCAAGTTCGAACCCCAGCGGGGCCTATACCAATGAGTTTTTCTAAAAAACTTATGTACAGTGATTTCTCACCACGTGCTTTTCGGTGAAGGAAAACATCGTGAGGAAACCTGCATATTTCTGAGAAGTAATTCACAGACGTATGTATTGTGCCTGAGACGGTGATATACCATCTGTCACGTTGGCACTTAATCAAATTCGGTGAAAAGTGGGTGGGTGGATAACAACACCTCTGCTTACCCCTTCGGGGAATACAGGCGTGAGCATATGTATGTATGTATTATTGAACAACTTGGCTAGGTATGAAACCACAGGAAAACTCAAAGTATGTAAATACGCGAGTAGTTTTAGTAGCCATATAATCTGTAAAGGCTGCATGTACCTATTGCCAACTATGTAACTATTACTACTGCAAATAAATACATTTTTCATTTATTTTTTTCATATAATTTTGAGGTAAACAATTGTAAAACCGTATCATACGAATTCGTAAGTGTTCAACAAAATATGACGTCATTGACATATATCTTTAAATACTGGCGTTTCCTTTAAAATCTATGAGTCAACAAATATGTATGACTAATTCGGACCTTACAATGTTCATACACTTTTATTATCAACTAGGCTGTGACAAAACAAATCACAGCTAATAAAAACAGACATTGACCCAAAAACAAAATATCTTTTGAGAACTGTAGGTCTAAAAAGGCCACTTTGGGAGAAACATAAATGAGAAAATGGTCACTTATGTGCAATGCATATTATGATTCACGAATGAATAATATTTCGCAATTCACTTGTTTCTTACTTTCCTATGAAGATTCCTAAAATGGTCCACAAAATATGAATTGCTTTTGTGACAAATAGCATCATAAAAAGTTAGTTAGGGACTAACATCTACAATGGCTGGCATTCTCGTCATACTTGTGAACAGGTGCTGCTAGTGGGGGCTGGTCATCTCAAGCTACACAATTATTCGTAGTACTTATTTTTAGTTTTTAATTTTTTTATATCGACTTTTGTGCATTGGAACTGTGTCCATGGGCTTATATATATTTTATTATTTATATTGTATTACTCAAAGCTGTAAAATTGCCAGGTTCTTCTCAGTAAAAGCAACCTTCCGAACCGGTAATGCGGTAGCATGTATAATCCTATGTAATCGTGTCTTTCTGACGATTTGAAAGTACTTTGTAAAAAGTCTTATCGAATAAAGATATTTTGAATTATTGTAATAATTCGTGAATCATAATATGAATTGCACCTGAGTGACCATTTTATTTCGATGATGAATCATATTCAGATCACATTATGATTTTCCCAAAGTGGCCTTTTTAGATCTACAGATAATACCTTGTCCTAATCTAGAGAATTCAGATTCAAGTTATCAGATGCGCCTGAGTGACTTCGACCGCCTTATCGCAAGTACTGAGCTCATATCGCAGATTTACTGGATTTGGATAAGACTGAATGAAATCATAATGGCATCGTAAAGCATTTAAGTCCAAAGGCCAAAGTAATATTGACTAGCTGCCCCCTGCGGTTTCACGCGCGTAAAATGGGTGGCACTATTTCGCAGAACACATGTTTTTTAAATAAGCCTAAGCTTAGATCTCAAAGGATGGAAAGAGGGAAGGGAAGCTTTTGCCCAGCAGTGGGACACATCGAGTTCATAATAAACCTTAAACAAGCAATTCTTGTATATATATAGAATCTGGCTCTCGGAAACGGCTGCAACGATTTTCATGAAATTTTGTGTATGGGGTTTCAGGGGCAGAAAAATTCTCTAGCTAGGTTTAATCTTCAGAAAACATCGTTTTAACCTTGTTTTCAGGCAATGAAAAAATTGCTACAATATCATTACAATACGAAGGTAAATTTCGCCGACAGACGGGAGGCTACCAGCCTATCGGGCTATAACGAATTTAGGCTATAGGTGCGAGTCCAAATGACACCGGTTCGGTGTTTAACTCATTTTTTTTTTCATCTTGTTTTTTTTGTGAGAAATGTTTAGTTTTTATGTGAAAATAAGAAACCGAGATCAGCTCGATCAATCCGGTTCTAAATAATAAAAGCCTTAATCTAGCTTAAGTTACTCCTTTTACCATCAGCTATCTGCTAGTGAAAGTCTCGAAGATATCAGCCCAGCCGTTTCAGAGATTAGCAGCCAAACGAACAAACAGACAGTACCTTTAATACTTTCGTATAAATGAAGTGGAAGCTGTAAATTTGGAACTACAAACAGACACTTAAATTTTATTTACCGGTATGGATAAATTCATTTTTGTTCCACTAATTTCGGATTACTTGTTGAATGATAACACTATCAGTTTTAAGGTTTTTGAACCGAATACTACAAGCATTTATCGTAGCAATATGCTGTTTAATTATTTACACTATCTGTACCTCCATAGACTGTTATCGACGTGGTTCGATTCTGACACACCCCTCTGACAACCCATTTGTAACATTAATATTGATCATCATCGGTTAAATTTTTATCTATACATCTATATACATACATAAATACATATACAGATAAATACGTTTGAGGTTTCTGTTTGTAATTAAAAATTAACAGATTTTCACTAAATGCATATGAAAGTATAAACGGTACTGAGTTAAAAAAAACAAATTCCCATTTTTTCACTGGCAGAAAGCTAATGTTGCAAAGAGTAACTTAGGCTACTTTTATTAAAAAAAATACTTTTAGGGTTTCGCGGGAATGAAATTAAATCTACGCGGGTGAAACCCTAGGGTACAGCTAATAATGAATAAAACTGTAGTGTCTGTATGTAATTTCTAATTAATAGTATGTACATAATATATGTCTTTGTTCCGGATTTTCTCTGAGCTTTCACGTGAATATAAGTAAAGCTACACATGAAGTGCCCCGCGGGATCACCCGCGTAGAGTTCTACGCGGGTGATCCCGCGGGGCACGGCTAGTTTATGTACGTTATATTGTTAGACATCCGATGGCTAGATATCGCAACCACATGACAAATCGATTTCCTGGGTTAAACCTGTCGTCAGACGATAATTATAGGCTTCAGTGCCCCGAGTATAGGTTACGTTCGAACGTCGTCGCTAGACATTGCGATTAGAGTTTTTTTTTTATAATGGAGACTCAAAACTTTTACACTCGCCGCTTGGGGCTCGTTTTTAACCGAGAAAAATACGCCGGCGATATCGTCAAATCATCTTAAAACCTAGGGGGGGCACGTAACTAGATAAATAATGTTCGATTGGTATTGCTTGAATGTAATGTGAATACGAGCATTTTAGAGTACACTAGCTGTGCCCGGCAAACGTTGTATTACCATTTTTTTTGGGGTGGACTACCCCTAACATTTAGGGGGATGAAAATATATGTTGGCCGATTCTCAGACCTACCCGATCTGCACACAAAATTCATACAAATCGGTCCAGCCGTTTCGGAGGAGTATGGCAGCGAAAACTGTGACACGAGAATTTTATATATTAGATAATGTTTAACTTCATCATAATTTTAAGAGTTCTCTTGTCGATGCAATTTCTTCCATTCGTCCCCATCTCCTTGAACATATTACTATATACAATACGTCATAGCAGACACTTTCCTTAACGTGTCTCATGTATGCTATTCTGGGTCTAATTTATTAGGAATCTTGTATTTATAGGATCATTCGTGACAGCTCAATAAGATGAACAATATTTTCGTTGTCATTTGTATCAGCTGCGTTATTTTGTAAGACATGTAAGCGACAATTCTAGAAATGCGTAATTATTGATTTTCTTGCTGGGTCTTCTCGGTAAAAGCAACCTTCCGAACCTGGCAGCATGTAAAATCATGCGTAATCATGTAATTCTGACGATTTGAAAGTACTTTGTTTGAGTTTGACAAACTTGACGTCGAGTATCTGTGTCAATAATAGGATACATATATGATAAAGTTCAATTTCGTATACGTGAAGCAGACATACGACGTCGAGTCCGTCGCTGAGATAGCTTACAGAATAACGCAGCTCTGCACATATTTCAAGTTTATTGAAACTGAATTCTATTGCGTTATAAACAAAGTCGCTTTTCTTTCGCCTATTGTAAAGCAACACAAACATAATGAATGATTGTTTACAGGCCTCATTTGAATTGAATTGTAACTTTTCTTTGCACACTTATGGGACTCAACAGCTATCCATTCTTCCTTAATCATAATGGAAATGTATTTAGATAATTGTAAAAGTACGAGCCGAGGTGGCCTTGGGGTGCCAAGCAAGCGACGCAGGTTCGAATCCCAGCGGGGCCTGTACCAATGAGTTTTTCTAAAAAACTTATGTACAGTGATTTCACACCAAGTGCTTTACGGTGAAGGAAAACATCGTGAGGAAACCTGCATATTTGTGAGAAGTAATTCAATGACGTATGTAAAGTGTCTGAGACGGCGATGGACTCACCATCTGTCACGTTGGCACGTAATCATCCTCGGTGAAATGTGGGTGTTATGATTACAACACCTCTGCCTACCCCTTCGGGGAATACAGGCGTGAGCATATGTATAATTGTAAAAGAGTGTCTTTATAATGTACAAGCTTCTATGGCGTCGTCCGCGTTTTACTAGGGATTCCTAATTCAACTCCATTGACTATGTTACTCAGTGATATCTTAGCATTTATTAGTGGATTTTTTTATTAAATACAAACATATAATCAAATATTTCATCTTTATAATATAAGGTATGGGTCAACGGGCCAATGGTGAACCCCTACACCATATCAAAGCCCGATATCATCATCATCCTCCTGCCCTTATTCCAGTCGTCGTCGCAATGTGTTTTTCCCTTCCATTCCTCTCTGACAGTCGCCATATCTGTATTAATTCCCTCTCTAGCAACATCATCTTTCACAAAACCCATCCATCCTTTTTTATCTAGGGGATACCACATGCAGAATTAATATTGAATTAGTGGTATTGTATCCAATGCTGCGAAAAAGAAGTCAAGGGTGAATAAAAGCCTTAAACTTCTACGCATTTAGACAATCTCCGTTCTAGATTATTCATCCGTAGATCATTTTATAGCAGTGTAGATTAGTGATGATTGTATATAGCTGGCACACATTAATGCTTATTTGACGAAGCTTTATAGTCATAAAATTCTACCAAGATAACGCAACTAATTCGCGGTGTCCTTCACCGGTTGTAAGAACACCACGTTAATTAGGCATGTATTTCTATAGTTATTCACTTCACTGTCGATTTCTAACATAATGTTCTCGTTCAAGCTCGCATGTTTAATGTAGTTTTAGTATTGGAATTTTCAAAATTCAGTTTAATTTATACATAGTAACTAATTAGAATATAATCACTATAATTAAGTGCCTGTTTTTAATTGGTTTCAAATGTATTTCTATTGACAATACCTGATTTGAGTCACACCATTTTCGCAATTCTGCTTAACTAACTTAGTACACTCCTGCATATCACTTTAGTTATATGTAAATAGTATGTTTATAATTTTGGCATATCTTCATCTTCATTTATAGATATGCGCCCTCGCGAAGCAACTGGATATGTCGGAGCGCCAGGTGGAACGGTGGTGGCGCCTCCGCCGCAGTCAGGACAAGCCGTCCACTCTCGTCAAGTTCTGCGAGAACTGCTGGCGAGCTACTTTCTATCTATACAATTTCTCTTACGGCCTCTTTGTGCTCTGGGATAAGGAGTGGCTGTGGGATATTGACCAGTGCTATGTTGGGTACCCGCATCAGGTATGTCTGACATTTTATATTATAATGATGTTTTTCAGAAGCTAAAATGTTTTATCAACAACGCTACAAATATCTGCATGTGTCTGAGAAGTAATTCAGAGACGTATGTATAGTGCCTGAGACGGCGATGGACTCAGCCTCTGTCATGTAGGTACTTCGGTGAAGAGTGGGTGCTTTTATTGCAACACCTCTGCCTACTTCTTCAGGTAATACAGGCGTGAGCGTATGTACGCTACAAATTTTTATGATACAAGTTTTTATGATATGTATGACATGCCGTGTAAAAATAGGTGACATACCTAGCATAAAAAAATTTGGTTGTTTGAATATTTTGCGCGTTTTGTTAGCAACCTGTTTGATCAATGCTACATGCACATAAAGATTCCTTTTATTAGTAGTGAATGCGGAAAATGTTATTCCCGATGCTTTGAATTGGTTTTCTCTTTCTTGATCTCCCATCAAAACAAGAATAATTTAGGCAGAATGCTTTCCCGGATGTATATTTATAGAACTTGTGTAATTTCCAGGGCATCTCGAGTGACGTGTGGTGGTACTACATGATCTCAACAGCATTCTACTGGTCTCTGATGATCTCCCAGTTCAGGGACGTGCGCCGCAAGGACTTCTGGCAGATGTTCGTGCACCACATCGCCACAATTTTCCTCCTGTCCTTCAGTTGGGTGTGCAATCTGCACAGGATCGGGTCCCTGATCCTGCTGCTGCACGACTGCGCCGATATATTCCTAGACGCGGCCAAAGCGACCAAGTATGCCAATTACCAGAAACTGTGCGATGGTATTTTTGCCGTGTTCACTATTCTCTGGATTATCACCAGGCTTGGCTTCTTCCCGTTCTATATTATGCACAGGTAAGAATTAGGTATATATGTTACACTAAGAAATTATAGCGATAACAACAGAAAGTAAATATTTGCAGAGAAAAATCACTACATACATACATATGCTCACGCCTGTATCCCATGGGGGTAGGCAGAGACCACTGTTTGCCACATGCTACGATCCTTACATACTTATTTCGCTTCATCCACATTCATTCATCTCTTCATACACTTTCTTCGGTTACGAGTGCTCCGAATTTGACCTTTCTGAAAAATACTATTAATTTGGTCACTAATATATATTATACAATAATCCAAGCTAGGCCCGAGCCGAGTGTTGGTCATAATTAGGCCCTTATACCCCTTTTACCTCAATAATTAGGCCCTAAGGCTGTTGCTGGACCGTCAGTCAATTGCCGCTCGGTAAAGCGTGAGTGTGTCCATACAAAATATATTATCTAATATTAGTTGTCGTTTAGTTTATGAAGAGATGCATGAATGTGGATGAAGCGAAAGAAGTATGTAAGGACCATAGCATGTGGCAAACGGTGGTCTCTGCCTACCCCGCCTGTATCCAGGCGTGAGCATTTGTATGTATGTATGTAGTTGTCCGTTCTAAGGCCAAGGCTCGGCACGGTGTATCGTGAGTCATTTTTAATGTTACACTAATAACAATTATTTGATTAATATTATGGGAATAGGACAAAGTATCAGCTGTCAGATGAGCAGAACATTTAAAAAATATATATTATCGTGCAATCAGTTACACTGCACAAACGTCAGGTTAACGTGTGATATCGTATTGTGGATGAAAACCTTGTTTGGCTGTCTGTAACCTCTTGTGAACTGTTGAGCTGACTTTGGTAATTAGGAATAGAGATAACTTCAAAATGGACACAGGATACTATAGTTGTTAGTTTACGAATAATATTAAATATTTTTTTGATGACCCATGTTGGGCGCCAATTATTTAAAATAATCCAATATGATTCCAGCACCACAATGCGTGCCCCAATGATGGTGCCGATGTTCCCAGCGTACTTTATATTCAATTCCATGCTGTTCCTATTGCTGGGTCTACATTTAGTATGGACTTGGCTTATCATCCAGGTCGCCTACAAAGCCATTAGTACCGGCCAAGTAAGTATTTTAACACATTAGTGCCAGTGACATAACATGGAAATATTCTTACTCCGATGCCAGTTGAAAAACGTACTTGGCAAGTGGTAGTCTTTTTTATTAGTTAAAAATGGTTAGAAAAAATCGAACACGAGGCGGGACTCTAACCCACTACCTCTGCCATGCAAACATGTGTGTCGGCATGCATAAAAATCATAATAATCAAAAATGGCAGTTCTATATCATTGACATACAATAGTGACTGCAATAATTTCGGCAGGTTTATGGACTTAGTCTTAACGTGTTGAAGTGTATCCTTGGTATATGATTAATAATAATACCCATTGTCTCGTTGGCCTTTTTCTTTTTAATGGATACACCAACCTCCGCGGGGGCAGCGGAAGGGTCATGTCGGACTCACACCGACTAAACTCCACGGTGTTCCTCCAAGTTACCAGGCTGAACCCGGCGTTTGCCCTTTAACCCCGAGGACTGTCTCGTTGGCCTAGTGGTCGCAAACATTACAGCGAAATACGGAGGAAGGAGTCTGGAGTAGTGCCTCGCAATAGTCTCGCTTCCTATTACATGAGACTTAAATATAACTGTGGGCGCACTATAAGTTAAGAATATGACCATTACCTATGTATGAAATCTTGGCATATTGTGTTAGTTGTATGTAAAAACCTATTTTGTCGTTAATTTCAGATGGACGGTGACATAAGAAGTTCAAGTTCGGAAATTAGCGACAGTTCTCACAACTCAAATAACAGCACGCCCACGCGGACTAACAACAAAAAGTGAGCTAAATCCGCTTAATTACTAATTGATATGAGTAAATGAGCCGTGATGGCCAATTGGTTTAAGTGTTTACATGTTTTTAAGTGCAGTGATGTCACACCAGCGAAATTAAGAAAACGAAAACTTAAGTAAAGTGCCTGAGACGGTGGAATCACCATCTGCCATCTTGGTGTCCAGAAATGTTATCGTGCTTTAAACGAGCAATTTTTTATATATATAAACGGCTCCAACGATTTTCAAGAAATTTTGCGTGTACGGGGTTTCAGGGGCAAAAAATGTACCAAACTAGGTTTCATTTTTGGAAAACATCGTTTTGACCAAGTTTTCAGGCACTGAAAAACTCATAAAATATCATTACAATACGGCGGTAAATTTCGCCGACATCTGTCAAGATACGATAGCTCAGAGTGAGGCTGCCAGTTTATTGGGCGATAACGAATTAGAGACCCTGGTTCGAGTCTGACGTTCACTGGTTTTCACCACATTTGTCACTGGAAACGAGTGTCAAGCAGTTACATGTGGTTGCACCTTTTCGGTTTCAATCACGTGAATCGGGCTACAGTGAGCTTAGTGCGAGTTTTAAACTGCCGCCGTCACAAGTCACCACGTAAACGCAGATTTGTATAGGATCGAAACAGCGCCATCTGTCAGCCTAAAGACACTTTTATGAGCCAGGCACTCTGATACCAACTATGATCGTTTTAAGAAGAGCGTGATAAGAACTTCTATTACAGTGTTATAATAGGAATGTTATTCCTTCCAGAGACACATAGGAGTCCACTTGTGGGTGCCTCTTTCAACGTGCTGTCACGACATCTGGTTACAAAGGTTGTAATTTTATTGATATTAATGCGGGGTTACAAATAATTACTGAGTTCTGTACACGTGACAGACATATTTATACTCTATACTCTGTTCAAATTGATATTTTTTTAATAATAATAAATTAATTTAATTGAGGAAACCAAAAATGGAGACATTAAAAAAATAATTTCTTTTTTCAAAATCTTTTCTGAGTCTACGTTCAGTAAAATAGTAAAATTTATTTAAATCAAATTTGTGACCCCGTTCGTATCACGTCCAAAAGAGCTTGAAACTGTGAAGTTTCTAGAAATGTATCAATATCTAGATTCTCTCTGGCATAGACAACACATATCTGTTCGTTTCTATGTCAAATAAACTTAATTAGCTATATAATGTGAAGTGATCATTAGTAAATAATATAAAATATCCTTCTTCTTACAATATGCACATCCCGGACTGTACATTCTAATTTTAAAACTACAAATATGTTTACTTTGACATATGTCAATCTGACAGGTGTCAAAAAATAGTAACAAGTACATACGTTTTCGGTAGACGGCATTAGTTGCTTTTGGGTTGCCAGTGCGTGCTACTTGCGTAAATCGTAAGTACATAGTATTAAGCTGGTTTTCCTTATAAATTATTTTATTTACTAAAGATTATCTACAGGTGATAATAGATGTATATTATCGCCAAACATTTGTAAACTAATTCACCAATTTGCTGTGAACACGCCTATTAGACCGTATTGCCTTATAATAAGGATAAAAGTCCAACAAATTATTATGACATTAGTCAAAACGTGATGTAAGTAAGTATAGTTATTTATTAACAATCACAAATTGTCCAAAGTATTTTCTTTAAATTTTCTAAGAATATTACCAAAAATTTTTTGCATACTATATTTTAAGTCAAAATATCAATCCTTTATCAATACTATACGATTATAAACTGGTTATTTGGGAATATAAAAAAGTACATTATAATGGAAAAAGTGCATTTTTAATATTAAGTCAAATTTATCTATACATCATTAATAAAATTGAAGTGTCTGTTTGTAATTACAAAATAACAACTTTTCACTAAATATATATTATAGAAAGTATCCACGGTAGTCGGTACTGAAATAAAAAACTAATTTTCAAATTTTTTTCTCTGTCTATCTGTTCCGGGTAATCTCTGAAACTGCTGGGCCTATTTCAATGGGAATTGGCAGATAGCTAATATTACACGGAGTAACTTAGGCTACTTTGATTTAAAAAAAACATTTCGGGTTCTGTGGGATTGAAATTTAATATACGCAGGTGAAGCCGCAGGGCACAGCTAGTTATTAATATACATACAGCATTATATTTGTATTATATGTAAAATTTGATGGCTTTTTTACAAAGTGTATGCAAAATGTTACGTAACTAAATTAAATATGTGCTTAATGTTATAAGATTCGATACATATTATTTATATAATAATTAATATTTTATTTCTTGTTATTATAGTTGTTAATTATATTCGTTTATATGTTTGCAAAGTGACTGTTATGCAAACTCCTTGCAAACTCTTATATTTAAACCTGCTAACTGTCTTCATGAGTGCTTTCAAGTTCTCAATTTGGACTAATGATAATTTTTATACCAAAAATATAATTTGTGATGTAATTATTAATACTTGCCTACATTCCCCATCTTCACTGTGACATTTCCAAATTCTATGATCTGAATTAATTTTACAAACAGATAGATGTGCGGTGATTCTTTAGATATATATATCATCGCGACTGTGTCGTAATATTATGAGTTCCCATTCAAACACTCACCCGCGGATATACCCTTATTTTGTCGCACACACATTTTCTCTCCTATATTCACATAAACAAACGTTCTTTCACTCTCTTCCACACACTCACGAGAGTGGTATTTCTCTTTCACTCTCTCTCTCTCTGACACACACACACACACACACGCATTAGTGTATCCCCACAACGAACCTTTCACGTATATTACTCTTATGAAGATTCGCATCAATTTGAAGCGACAATATGTAAACATCGTAAATTATTAGTCATAATACTTATTTAAGTTAGATAATAATATTACTTATTATTAGATACTAAGTGCCTGCACGCGTGCGTTTAATGTTATAGCACCAAACAAGTGATCAGTACCCCTATCATGGATTTGCCACCGTTTTCGTAATCTATACTCGCTAGCGTCTCCGCAGAATATAAGTATGAGAAATTGTGCAGCGACTCCCAGCGGTGACGTGAAGAACTAAAATATCTCATAGAAATATTGCGAGTAACGCTAGCGAGGATTACGAAAACGGTGGCAAACCCGTGATAGGGGTTACTGTTCGTTAATGTGACTTAAAAGTGCGTCTAGATTTGAGTTAATTATTTTTTATACGAAATTGTAGTTTGATGATACCTTTTATATTTGATAATTTACACGATTACTATAGGAGGAGCTCGTGGCACTGTTGCTATTGCGCATATCATTCGATCAGCGAAGTTAAGCAACCCTAACCCTAGCCAATAATTCGATGGGTGACCGCCCGAGTTCCCTCCGTGCCTCGGAGAGCACGTTAAGCCGTCGGTCCCGGTTGCCAATTTATCATCTTTGGCAATCGTTACAGGTCAGTCGGAGGCCTAAAATAGTCTGACAACTGGTTTAAACCAGATCACAGATTTTCCTCGTTAAAGGGGTTGCGAAGGTCAGATGGCAGTCGCTTCGTATAAAAATCAGGTGATCAGCCACATTGGGTTGAATCAAGTGCTGACCCCAACAATGTGTGGGATAAGGCCAGGGCGATGATGATGACACGATTACTATAATATTTAAAAGGTAGCCGACTTTCTTCAGCTTCGGACTATATCTAAACTCACACACCTAAGGATCCAGGATTGTTTTTCTGGAAGAGGCACAGAGGGTACACGGGCTAGAAAATCAACAATAATTGTTACATTTTCATATTTTAACAACTCTGATAATGTTATTTGCTTCTAAGTATGTACTGTGCATAGTACTGCGATGAAATCTCAACAGTACTTAAAATCTGTAAGAACAATATTTTTTTTTTGTTATTTATTTATTTAAAAAACCTACAGTTAGATTTCACACATTGTCCCGACCAACAGACAGACGTCAAAGGTGGTTCGGGCGCATTGTGACTACCTAGACGAATTCGCTGACCTTATTTATGTATATATTTATATTGAGGGTACATTAAAGTAAATGTGTGAGTTTCATAAACGGACGTAAACTAGGCTTGCATTTTTTTTTTTTTGGATATGGTCTCTCGCAGTTGGTAGGGGGGAGTTACCTCCAATGCTTAACCGGACTAAAGGGCGAGACCCAAGGGCCTTCAGCCGAGCTTATACTTAAAAACTAAGCAACACAGCTAAGGGCACCCCGGTGCGCGGCTCGGACCTCGGCTTAGGGCGTTGCTGGGGGATGAGCTAGGGACCTGGATCTGAGTGGTATTATTTAGGGACATTTTTAAGGCTAGTGGCTCGGCGCGCGCCGGCCCTAGCAGAAGACGGGGGTGATAGGCTTGCATCAACCCTGTATGTGTTTATATACCGTGTGGATACTGTCTAGCACTATTGAATGACTACGAGTCATTATATTGTAATGTAAATTCACCTTTATGTTCTTAATATTATGTTTCAATATTAATTGTTATTTACGTCATATTTGTCAGCCTACATAGTATTCTTCGATATACTAAACGAACAAAATGAAACCATATCATTTCACATAAGTAATATAAATTATACATTGCACGTAAACATAATCATATAATTAATATAAATATATAATATATTTACTTATACAAGTGAATATATTGCTTGACATACTTTAAGGCAGGCACTGTTGACCGACACACGGTATAATACCTTCTATCACGAGGTCTGTAAAGTTCATTTTCTACTACCGTGTTGTCGTGATTATTGAACAAGGAGTACTTAGAAAACTGTGAAGTACAGAATTTTATTTTTATTATTTTTTTATGCTTTAGTTAAATGATATTTTATTTGTTTTGAAGTTATAAGCTTTACCGACACTGGTGCTTTGTTAGTTAAGATCTTATGCATCGATAAGATCGTAGTATAATGCAAAAAGTATGTACGCATTTATTTATTGTACCGATCAAAATGTATGTTTATTGAGAAGAGTAATTACTGAGGTTTTGTCCGGTTATTCACAGTCCAGAATGTTGTCTGAACCGGGCATTAATAATTCTGTATAATCATGTCATTATGGCGTTTTGTAAAGTACAATGTTTATTAAATTCTACTTAATTTATACATTAAACATGTAAGGCATGTAAGGCATGTGGCAAACGGTGGTCTCTGCCTACCTCCATGGAATACAGGCGTGAGCATATGTATGCTAAACATTTCTTTTATAAAGTTCTAATAGGTGCCTTTATAGATTTGTTGATAAATGTTGATAACATGGTGCCTTTGTGTGAGTTGAATATTGTTGTTAATGTTTAGATTTAATAAGCATTTTAGAATTAAAATTATTTATTAATTTTAAGCACTTACGCCGATAAATAACCACTGTTTCAAAGCAGTGTTCTATGGTTATGTGAATTTAAAAAAAAACCTATTTATCCTCTTTTGTCACAAGTTATTATTTATTGTAAGTACCATGTAAGATTTTCAAATAATGTATTTATGTCGTTTGACCTCTTTATTGGTTGTGTAATCTCTTTTATTCCAATTAAATAATTTATATAATTATCCAATAAGCTCATATCACTGAAGGTTGTTTAAAAATTGAATATTTTTATGTTTTTACAGTTGGTAATACTGATTTTATGCAAATAGTTTTTTTCAATTGCGAGAATCTGAAGTGAAACATATCTCTTATATTTATATATTTGTTTAAGTTTGGGGGGCACTGTGCACAAACTATTTATTTTAACTTTTTTTAAGTTACTGTCTTGTATTCACGCGTCAAATTTACTTTTACGGCCGTTTTCAATAACCTATCTATTCCTAGTTAGCTGTCAGATTCGATTTATCCTTAACTTGCATTTCACCATGGAGGATAATGCCTAATAAATAAATACCCAAAGAGTTTGGTTTCACCTTGTCCTTGAAAAGATAACAAATATTTTTTGTTACCAATCACCAATGTTTCTATAGAAGAGCAAACTAAATTAAACTAATTAGCCCAATTCTGACTTCTGAGTGATCAAATATTTATTTTTAATTTCTACCATGTTGGTAATGTGCAAGGTGTCCCATTTATTTTCAAATAATGTTGTGCCTATATTACCTGAAATGTGGGAACAGGAAATTCGTTGATTAAATGTCCTTTTCTGACTATTGCAGAATGCGTAGGTATATTTGTTACTATACGTCTTGTTAATCGCGGAAACTAATGTTAATAATTTATTTATATGCGGTTCCTGTAAGACATATTCATGTTGTTTTTTCCTGTCGTATACGTGTTAGTTAACGCAGACGACTAGTTTGCCATGTATTATTTTGTATGCGATCAATCGATGAATAAGAAAAACCTACAAAAATATACCTTGTTTTATTAGAGGTAATATTCGCCTTTGCGTAAGGTGCCTTAATATTTTTTTTAGAAAAACAGAAAAGTTGATATCAAGCAACATTAAAATGCCTACTGTTAAAAAAAGTTACAGAGTAACAAAAAAAACCTATTCAAGGTTGTAAGTTTTTGGCTAGTATTTTTTAAATCTTGATTCAAAGTACGTTCTGTCTTGAGTAAAATTAGCAGCAGTGTCTTTTTTTGTTTGTATGGTAGCATTTGAGCAACTAAAAGATAAATGCTACCATATTGAGTGACAAGCATGGCATTACTGAAATAACTGTCAATTCTGTCAATAGAACTGTCACTTTTCCGAATGAAGCCGTCGGGGTGCGCGTATTTAGCGTGCTTAAATACAAATTAATTGGACCTTTTAATTAAGAAAATTATAGCATAATTCGAGTGTGCATACAAGAACAAAGTGGCAATAATGTTGCGGCAGTTCCTCGACAGGTTCTGGGACGAAAGTGTGTGGCTGCCGCCGAACACGACATGGGAAGACATCACGCCAGGGCCTGATAAGGCGGTCACATACACGGATTACACACACGTTTTCTATCCCATACCGTTAGGAGTGCTTTTTATGGTTCTCCGGTATGTCTGCGAGAAGTGAGTACCTATCAATTAATTCGAAGGTGAAAGATAAGAACGCTAGTGATAACCTAACAAGTTTTTACGATACAGAATAAAACTCGTCCAATTTCGATTTTTTATTGGATCCTAATGGTAATTCGAATCTTGAAATAGAACCGGTGTTTTTAACCATTGATTGTTTATTTTATAGCAATAGTTGGCATATGTTCCAAAGTAAACAGATAACAGAGTGTATAATTATATCTTTCGTATGCCGCGATTTAGTAGGCGGAATGATTGCACCGTATTTTAGACGCCTTCCGGTTCCTGTCTATTAGAACAAGTCATGCATTCTTTTGTTCATTACAACTCCTTATTCGTTTTTTGCATTGCATCATAAATATAAGTAGTATTACAAACCTGTCATTGCCAATTTTTTTAGTAGGTATACATAATAGATTGTTCAAATTTCAATACATTCATTGGTGAAAAGTGGGTGTTGTTACACCCTTAGGACCCTTCATGTTCCATTCTCCTGAAGATACCTTACATAATAATTTCATGTTCATGAATAGCAATATATATGAATGACAGACTGCTTTAGTTGTTGCAAATCCTACTGCAGAACACAAGGACCTGAGTTCAGTCCCCAAGTTGGGCAGTTAGTTTTTCTATCAGTAATTTCTCAATAACTTTCTGGAATCTGGTTTAGTGCCTGGTTGATGGCAACAGGCTCGACCCCTATTGCATGGGACTTAAGCATTGGGAAGCTTGGAAAATCCACCACACATAAAACACTACCTTAACCCCAGAATACATGAGACCATATCCCAGTATTAGGGAATGCAAATCTCACGAGATAGAGGCTCTAGTGAGATCTCACGATGAATGAAATCTGGCAGATTGGCAGATTAGTATGATTTTTTTGCAAATCTCAATGTTTGCATAAATTAGAAAAAATTAAATAGGCTAGGCAGAAAATTATAAATTTATAAGATAAACATATGGTTTGATGTTTTTTTTCAATCAATTTTATGAATCAAACTTTATTTCATGAAGCCGTGGTGGCCTTGAGGTTTGAGCAGTTGCCTGCTACACAAACGACGCAAGTTCGAATCCCAGCGGGGCCTGAACCAATGAGTTTTTCTAAAAAAAAACTTATGTACAGTGATTTCACACCACATGCTTTACATTGAAGGAAAACATTGTGAGGAAACCTGCATATTTCTGAGAAGTAATTCAATGACATATGTAAAGTGTCTGAGACAGCGATGGACTCACCATCTGTCACGTTGGCACTTAATCATCTTCGGTGAAAAGTGGGTGTGGTGATAACAACACCTCTGCCTACCCCTTCGGGGAATACAGGCGTGAGCATATGTATGTTGTCTATAATTTTTAATAAACGTCTAAGTAGCAAACTCTCATAACAAATGAAAGAAATAACCAGTTTTCCTCTAATATAAAAAAAAATCTATATCAGTCTGCGCTTTGAATAAGATGTTTTAATGCTCGAGTGTAATCTCGTTAATCTCGCGAGATCTCGCCCTTTTTTCGTCCGAGATCAATCTCACTATCAAGATTGCATTTCCTACCCAGAATACATGAGTGAGCTCATAGAATTCTCAGTGCTACCTACAACTCTATTATATAATAACACAGAGTTAAAATTATCTTATCTTCATTATTGTAAACCATATTATTTTTACCAAATTTACCTATTTGTATATTATTCCAGCTACCAGAATGGAATTTATTTACATAATGTGCACACTTGAACGGTATTGGGAAGTTTTGTTTGAATTTCTTCTCAAATACACACAGCATGTCAAGTCACTCACACACTAAACTGAGTGTATAGATCATCACTTGTGACCGAGCTCTTTTGTTTCAAAGGCATTCATAAATCTCTTCACACATATTTACCTTTGAATTTAATAAAGCATTTCGTTATGGCTCAAATTTGGAATACACTTAATTCTGATAATCACAAATGGTCACAATGAATGCGCAAATGTAGAGATCTGTCTAGCTGTCTCGCAGTTTTACCCGCATAGGATTAAAAAAAAACTGTTAACATATACAGTGCTAAATGACGCATCTAAACGTCAGCAGTGAGCGAATTTACGAAGATGCGACGTTTGCAGTGAACATGTTAAGTGATGATACTTTGGTTGCAGTGTTCTATTATAAAGCTTAAAGCCTTCCTCAATGAGTGACCTATCTAACATAAAGATAATGATCATGGAGGCTGGTCATCTCAAACTACATAATTTATGCATAGTATCTACTTTTAGTTTTTGTATTTTTTATCGACTTTTGTGCATTGGAACTGTGTCCATGGGCTTATATATTTTGTAGTGATTGATGTTGTAGTATTCAAAATTTTTTTGACTAGATTTATTACTGTTATTTTGCAAGGATCTTGTTAAAAGTCTAATCAAATAAAGATATTTAGAATCTTTGAAATTTTTATATATATCTTCAATTCAAACAAGTTGTTCCTTGAGATTAGCACCTTCATCCAAAGAAACTCTTCAGCTTTCGAATAATAGTAAAGATTAATATTATTTATATAAATAATCTTCTATATATATAAAAGAAAGTCATGCTAGTTACACTATTTATAACTCAAGAACGGCTGAACCGATTTGGCTGAAAATTGGTGAGAGCTTAAAACCAGGAGAAGGACATATGATACTATATCCCGGGAAATGTATACATACAAATAAATAAAAATTAAGTGTCTGTTTGTAATTTCAAATTAAATCTTCTCACTTAATGCATATTAAAGTATATAAGGTACATACATCAAAAACAAATTTGTAACATTTTCTCTGTCTGTCTGTCTTTTTGATCCGGTTTAACTCTGAAACGTCTGGACCGATTTCCACGGGACACAAGGAGTAACTTAGGGTTTTTTTTTTAGGTTAGGGTTCCGTGAAAAAATTCACTCTTAAAATTAAGTCTACGCGGGTGAAACCGCAGGGCATAGCTAGTTAGTTACTAAAATAATTGTTGTCACCTTAGAATAGAAATCATTGGTTCTTAAACAAAATACCATGTTTAGAAATCTATGTAAGCACCTTTACTAAACCAAACACAATTATGTTAAGTTTGCTAACTTGTGTTGTTACTAAGTTTATGTCAGTAAATACACAATATACCACACATACAAAAGTTTGCGTCACTAACAGTGATTCAACCTAATTCCCCACAACTATGAAAATGATTTACTTATGAAGATTTTTTGATTACCATTGTCATATGACAATAAATTTCGTCAAATTCAAAAATATCTTTATTCATTTAGACTTTTAACAAAGTTGTTTCAAATCGCCAGAATGACATAATTAAACAGGATTATACATGGTACCGCCAGGTTCGGATGGTTGCTTTTACTGAGAAGAGCCTGGCAGGAAACTCAGTTATATTCGTTACAAACCTTACAAATATATATTGGTATTTAAGTATTATAGGTTTGATAACTTATTAATAGTTATCTTTCCAGTTATTGACCTGATACATAACACTTATATTTAATATGAAAAGCATATGGAAATAGTATTTTTCAGAAAGATCAAATTCGGAGCACTCGTAACCGAAGAAAGTGTATGAAGCGAAAGGATGCATGTGGCAATCGTGTGGAAAGCGTGAGCATATGTATGTATGAAAGCATCAATTAAATAAATAAACTCTAAACCATGAGCCAAGCATGTGTCCTTAAGTTAAAAAAAAATATTTAGAGGTAGGAATGATATTTAATTACAGTGATATTATACACAACTATAGAGGCATGAAGTGAAGACAGATGACATATAGATATGTAGATAGCTCTTTTACCCTCTAGTCTGTTTTCTTGAAGAATCCTGATTATTGGTGAAAAATAATTCTTATGTCAATTCCATTAAGTTTTTATTTACACAACAAGGGTCTCGCTGCTGGACAGTTCGAAAAGTTACTTTTCTATACCAATATTATAAAGAGGAACGATTTGTATGTAAGTATGTTTGTATTGCATAGGCTCCGAAACTACTGGAGCGATGAGGAAATTTTTTTCAGCAATGGATAGCTACATTATCAGCGAGTAACAAAGGCTATATTTTATCCCCGAATTTCCACGGGAACGAAAACAACGCGGGTGAAACCGCGTGACGTCCGCTAGTTCTTTCTATTGTAGGTACTATTCATTCGCGTGACTAGATGATTACTAAAAATGTAACACATGTAGTGTTACAATATAATTAGATGGATCGATACATTGTTAGTTGTACTAGACATAAATAAGAGTGGTGGTGGCCTCGGGGTTTGAGCAGTCGCCTGCTACGCAAGCGACGCAAGTTCGAATCCCAGCGGGGCCTGTACCAATGAGTTTTTCTAATAAAACTTATGTACAGTGATTTCACACCACGTGCTTTACGGTGAAGGAAAACATCGTGAGGAAACCTGCATATTTCTGAGAAGTCATTCAAAGACGTATGTATAGTGCCTGAGAAGGCGATAGACTCACCATCTGTCACGTTGGCACTTAATCAAATTCGGTGAAAAGTAGGTGTTGTGATAACAACACCTCTGCCTACCCCTTCAGGGAATACAGGCGAGAGTATATGTATGTAAAAAAATATATCGATATTTATCGAAAAATATATCGAAAAAATAATTGGGTTGGGCCCAACACCATAATATAGATCATAGTCAGACTTTTAGTATGTTCTAAATGATAAACAATATCTGAACTTATCTTAAGTACTTCAGTATCATGAGGTCATATCTGTTATCAATGCCGTAACTAATATAAATAGGAAATGCGAAAATAATGCTATCAAGTACTCACACCTACTTCACACCTATATTGAGTGAAAATTACAAATTGTAGTGTGACACATAGATGCATAACTGTGAGTCGTGTCATTAGGTCTGGACAATGTAACATTTAGCGCACTTGTGCTAATATTAACGATAAAAAATGTATCGAAATGACAAACGTCAGTCACGTCTTAAGACAAACGTGGAACCCGCGGTGCAAAATCATATGGCTAACAAACAGCATGCGTAGATAGTTTGTAAAGGTTGGTGATCATGTAGAGCGAGGAATCCAATGGGTCCCTCCACATATTTTTAACAATTTTCAAGATATTTTTCTCAACAATCACTTGACATTGGCGGAATAGTTTTACTTAAGCTCATCGCCATTAAATAAATAAAGGAAGGGAAAGGATAAAAAATGTATGCAAATGACATACGTCAGTCACGTCTTAAGACAATCATGTGAATTGAACCCGCGGTGCAATATCAAACAGCATATAATCAAAGACAACAAATAATCATAATGTAGGTTATTAATATGATTGCATCGTAACCTTATAGGCATAATTGCAGATAAAACAATATAGGATTATCTTATCTGTATTGATCAGTCACCGTGTGACTTATCGCCCGGTGAACCTTGAGAATGAGTAATAATAAAGTGTGCTGACGCCATCCCAGAAGGGTCCCCGAAGGGGTAGGCAGAGGTTTTGCGATAACAACACCCAATTTTCACCGAAGATAATTGAGTGCCAAAGTGACAGAGTCAATAACCGTATCAGGTACTAAACATATATTTTTGAATTACTTCTCAGATATATGCAGGTTTCCTCGCGATGTTTTCCTTCACCGTAAATAACTGTGCGAGATAATGTTAAGAAAAACTCATTGGTAGGTAAAGGTCGCTGGGATCCGCGAGCCCCACTTCCACCGCGGCTCTGTAATAAGTAATCTTATATCTTTAAACGAGCAATTCTTGTATATATATAATTGGAATCTCGGAAACGGCTCCATCGATTTTCATGAAGTTTTGTATGTAGGGGGTTTCAGTGGCAAAAAATTATCTAGCTTGGTTTCGTGATACGTGAAACATCGTTTTGTGATAACGAAACTAGCGTACCCCGGTTCGAGACTGACGATCACCGGAATTTATTCTTCCTTTTTTTTGTGTGAAGAAGTCAACCAGATACTGGAGTATATAAAGTCAAAGTCAAAAGTATCTTTATTCGTTTAGACTTTTTACAAAGCACTTTCAAATCATCAGAATGACATAATTATACAGGATTATACATGCTAAAGAAACATATATGTGATTCTCACAAAGTCCGTCTGTACATCATCGCATAATAAAGTTAAATTAAATCCTTACCGGAAATGTGACCAGTCAATTGGCAAATCCCAATAATAGAGTTTCCTTATTGTATATCAAATATGGAGCTACGTAACATTTTATTTTTAATTTAAGGATAAATCAAAAGTATCAGCTTTTCCTAGACCTTTTTGTCATGATATTGATAATGGCTTTTTGTATTGAAATGTACATGATGCCAGCTGAGTTTCTTGCCGGTTCTTCTCGGAAGGCTAGTTTCCGAACCGGTGGTCAATTCTTCGACATTCATACGTGCCTTACCAGGGCCTAAACTGAATAAATCATGTTCTTTTAAATTTTTTAGGACAGATTTGTATGTTTGTAACGAATTAGCTCAAAAAGTACTGGACCGATTATAAAAATTATTTCGCCATTCGAATGCTACATAATCTCTGAATAATATAGGCCATATTTTATCCCCGTACTCCCACGGGAACTGGAACTACGCGGTTGAAATCGCGTGACGTCCGCTAGTGACCTATATATATATCCAGTATTCCAGTACTTTTATATATATCTGTTACCTTTTCACGGCAAAATTGGTAAATCGACTCCAAGATCGTATATAACATAGGGTATATATATATATATACCTACTTAGAGTAACATTGCGTGGGCAAAGTCGGGGTTTAACAAGTATATTTTTTAGGTTTTATATCATCACGCTAAGGCCAATCGCGGGTTAAAGCTAGCGGCAGCCCAAATACTTTTATATTTAGTGAAAAGCTGTTAATTTGGAAGTTCAAACAGACACTTCAATTTTATTCATCCGCGTAGTTTCCGTTCCCGTGGGAGTACGGGGATAAAATAAATCCTATGTTACTCGCTGATGATGTAGCTTTCTAATGGTGAAAGAATTTTTGAAATCGACTCAGTAGTTTTTGAGTTTATTCATTTCAAACATACACACAAAAATACAAATCTTTCCTTTTTATAATAATAGTGTAGATTATAGATGAATATATTTCTCTTAAAATACCATACGATTTAATTGGTACAGTTTAATTTCATCTCATGACTTACCCTAAATATGGAGAACTAAGATTTTTTTTATTAGATAATACCATAGATTATAACACATGTGGTGCATCGTTTCAGATACTGGTTCGCGCCGTTCGGCAAGTCGCTGGGCATCAAGGACACAAGGCCCCGGAAGGCGCGTCACAATCCCAAACTGGAAGAAGCCTACAGAGCTTCGCATAGACTCAAACAGGTGCGTTATAATAATATATAGGTCCCGACACGTCGACGACGTCGATACTTTTGTGGAGGCAGCGCGTGTTACTCAAAATGTGATGTAATTCGTGACCAGTCCCATGTAATGGGGAGCGAGCCTATTGCCATTAGCCGGGCACTTATCCAGACCCCGAGCTGCTACAGGAAAATTACAGGTGGAAAAATCCAAAATCACCAACCCAACTACTTTTGTAAATTATGGTGGCACTGAGTGAAAATTTCGCGTTAATAATATAATACATGAGGAATAGTGGGGATACTGCGCATGTTTTGAGGCGTGAGCATATTTATTATCCAGCACCCTAGCTTATACAACAGCAACACCCTAAGCCGAGGTCCGAGCCCCGCACCAGGGCGCCCTTAGCTGTGTTGCTTTGTTCGGCTGGAGGCCCTTTGGGTCTCGCCCTTTAGACCGGGTAAGCAGTGGAGGTAACTAGGCGTTCAAGGTCAGCGCTCATAGCTCCTCATGGAGCCTGTACCAGCAAGGTGGAATTGTCATACAAAGCTCGATATCAAACAATGAAATCATACTTTTGTAGTGCTACATTTTTACAGTAAAAAAATGTAAATATTGTTGTAACAAAGCAACAGCTCTTGATAAAGGCTGTTTATGTTTGATAATGGTATTAATGGTGATGTTTGTAACATGTGCAGTAATGTGCACAGGGGAATGACTCAAATATAGATATTAATTTATATTGATATATTTATTGCATGTATATTAGACACATTAAAAGATACAACATAATCTTAATTATAATGGTATTCTAAGTAAATTAACGTAAACCCTATTGGGGCACAGAAATGTGAGAGATGAATTTTTTTTAGAGATTATGGATAGGGAGACCTCACATTCAAGATTTGGAGGTTGAGGACTTAACTTCTACCTTCTCTAAGTATTAAATATCGTGAGGAAACCTGCATATTTCGAGAATGATTCAAAGATGTACGTATAGTGCCTGAGACGGCGATGGACGTGTCAGGTCAGATGTCACGTTGGCACTTAATAATCTTCGGTGAAAAATTGTGTTGCAAGCGACCATACACAAATAGCTTTCCTAGCAAACATGCGCAATTATCTCCACTATTTTTGCTGAGCGCTCATAGCTCGCGACGGAACCAGCAGGCCTAGACAAAGATACATTCTCTCGCGCTTACGCTAAATGAAAAGATGCAAAATGTATGGAAGCGACAAATTAGTCACATTTATTAATTCAAACCTCTGGCAATAGATGGCGCTACGCTACTGTGTGAACTAAATTCGTCTTATACGCGAAGCGTGAGGATATTGTGACTTTGGCCCTGAACTACAGAGGTTGGTCGCTCCAGCTGTCAACTTGTCTTTAAAGTATGTTTGTTTTGATGCTTCCAGGTGAGTGCCCTCGCGAAGCAGCTGGATATGTCGGAGCGCCAGGTGGAGCGGTGGTGGCGCCTCCGCCGCAGTCAGGACAAGCCGTCCACTCTCGTCAAGTTCTGCGAGAACGGGTGGAAGTTCACCTTCTATCTGTGCAACTTCTCATTTGGCCTCTTCGTGCTCTGGGATAAAGAGTGGCTGTGGGATATCGACCAGTGCTACGTTGGCTTCCCGCATCAGGTGAGGACTGTCGATGTGGCTGAATTGTCTGAAATACAATTGCTCATACCATCTCAGAAGCCTTCTTGATTAATTTTCACCGATGCCGAGTTACATAGTCGCAGCGACGTCTCAGGCACTATACATACGTCATTGAATTACTTTTCTGACATATGGACTGTAGACTTGGGTGACTGGATTTTGAATAAATAAACATTGTAAAAAATACTTTCGAAAAGAGTAATTACTGAGTTTCGTGCCGGTTTTTTCTAAGTAAAAGTAAACTTCAGAACCTGGCGGTATCATATATGGATTATACATGATACGTATAATCATGTAGATTTGAAAGTACTTCATTAAAATTCATGCATACATATGCTCACGCCTGTATTCCCCGAAGGGGTAGGCAGAGGTGTTGTAATAACAACACCCACTTTTCACCGAAAATGATTAAGTGCCAACGTAACAGATGGTAAGTCCATCCCCGTTTCAGACACTATACATACGTCATTGAATTCTCAGACATATGCAAGTTTCCTCACGATATTTTCCTTCACCGTAAAGCACGTGGTGTAAAATTACTGTACATAAGTTTTTTTAGAAAAACTCATTGGTACAGGCCCCGCTGGGATTCGAACTTGCGTCGCAGGCGACTGCTCAAACCTCAAGGCCACCACGGCTGTCAAATTCTAATCAAATAAATATATTTCTATTGTTCTATTGTTCATTCAGGGTGTAACAAACGACGTGTGGTGGTACTACATGATCTCAGCGGCGTTCTACTGGTCGCTGACCCTCTCCCAGTTCTGGGACGTGCGCCGCAAGGACTTCTGGCAGATGTTCGTGCACCACATCGCCACCATCGCCCTCCTATGCTTCAGCTGGGTCGTCAACGGCCACAGGATTGGGACGTTGGTGCTTTTGCTGCACGACTGCGCTGATATATTTGTTGAGGTATGCTGTTATCATCCAGTTCAGTGTACACGTTTCTGAGGGCCTGAGTGCGAGTTCACTGCTGCTGTCACAAGTCACCGCGTCGACGTAAACGCAGATTTGTATAGGATCGAAACAGCGCCATCTGTCGGCTCACAGATGGCAATATTTTGGCTGGAGTTGGCGTCATACTTGTGAACAGGTGCTGCTTGTGGGGGCTGGTTATCTCAAGCTACGCATTTAGTTATAAGTAGAACTACTAGACTTTTACTTTATGTAATTTTTTTACAGTTGTGCATTGGAACTGTTTCCATTAGCTTACATTTCTTAAGTGATTTATTTTGTATTTTGTAATTGTATAATATTTTTGAGAGTAATTAGTGAGTTTTTTTGCAAAGTTCTTGTCAGTAAAAGCAACCTTCCGAACCTGGCGGTAGCATGTATAATCCTGTATGATGTCATTCTGACGATTTGAAAGTGCTTTGTTGAAAGTCTAATCGAATAACGATATTTTTGAGTTTGATTTTGATATGTATGTATATGTTGCAGGCGGTGAAAGCCGCCAAGTACGCCAACTTCCAGCGTCTGTGCGACGCTCTGTTCCTGATGCTGATCGTCGTATGGATCGGTACTAGGATTGGGATCTTCCCATTCTACATCATATGGAGGTGAGGTTCATGAATCACTCATTCCCATACATCGTTGAGGGGCATTTTGTCGGCCTGAAGCCACCCGCTGTGGCTGATCTATAAATCTATATCATCTTCCTGGCCGCATCCCATACGTTGTTGGTCTCAGGCACTATACATACGTATTTCAATTACTTCTCAGACAAATGCAGATTTCCTCACGATGTTTTTAGCATGTGGTGTGAAATCACTGCGCATAAGTTTTTAGAAAAACTAATTGGTACATGCCCCGCTGGGATTCGAACTTGCGTCGCTTGCGTATCAAGCGACTGCTCTAACCCAAAGGCCACCACGGCTCTATTTATAATGCACCTTATACTTCAGCTATCTGTACGTGCAAGTGTTGGAAAAAGATCCTGTGTTCATAATTGATCCTTCATAATAATTCCCTTAAAAATTTTAAGTAAATATTTTTTTTTAGTACGGCGATCCGCGCTCCGATGCTACAGCCAATGTTCCCGGCGTACTATATATTCAACGCGCTACTCTGCCTGCTGTTAGTGCTGCACGTCGTGTGGACCTGGCTTATACTGCACGTCGCATATAACAGCCTCAAGGCTGGACAGGTCACTATATGCTTCATTATGTTAACACCTTCTTAAAGTGCCTCTCCAATTACTGAAGGTTGGCAATCAGGTCCGAACATTTGTCTCTGTTGTTAGCGCGGCGAAACAGGTCGGCGGCACTCGCAATCCCGGTCCACTCTGTGATGTTTCGTAGCCACAACTTCCTACGACCAGAATTCCTTTTGCCAGCTACTTTTCCCATCATGATAAGTTGTATCAATTTATATCGGTCATGTCGTAACACATGACCTAAATATTTTCTCTTTTTGACGGTCTTCAAAAGCGCCCGTTTTTGTCCAATAAGTCGCAGGACTTCTTCGTGTTAACTTATATATATGAAAGAAAGAAAGAAAGAAAGAATAAATTTATTCATAACAACATACATATAGGAGCGAAAAGGTTTGTCGTAACAAAAGATTATAGTTGGACAATTGGACCCAACTCAGCAACCCAACTATATGTAACTATAATATATGCTCACGCTACCCCAGAAGGGTAGCATGCAGAGGTGTTTATAACAACACCCATATTTCACCGAAGATGATTGAGTGCCAATGTGACAGACCACACACATGCTGGTTTCCTCACCATGTTTTTCCTTCACCGTAAACCTAACGTCTAACTACATTTAAAATTTTGGATAAATTAATTGGTATACAGACAACTCGTTGAGATCATAACGCTACTGGCTATTTCCTCTGTTTCTCTCTCTCTCTCACACACACACATACATACACACACATATACACATTTGCATACTCAGACGCACACACGCATACATATAATACAATAAGGGGTCTCGGCTCCGAATATGACTTTGTCCCATTCGGAGTCGAGACCCTTGGTCCGTGGGGTCCTAGCGCTATTAGGCTTTTTAAAGAAATAACCGAAAGGTTAGTCGACATCACAGGAGACCGGAGAGCTGGCAGCTACCTCGGTCAAAGAATTAGTCTTGCCATCCAAAGGGGGAATGCTGCCAGTATCTTCGGTACTTTGCCTACAGGGACTTCTTTTAATAATATATTTTAGTTATATGATTATATATTTTTAAGGTTTTTAGTTATTAGATTATATTTATAAGGCTTCTTTCTTGTATATATATATTGAATACAATAAGATTTACACTATATTTACCGTAAAACACACTTGCTCAATGCTATGTAGTAACGTAAAAGTGTATAATGATCCTCTTAACCCACCTGTTACCATCACAGCTAAAAAGAGAAGCACAGCTAATGACAGATAATGTAATTTCAGATGGACGGTGACGTGAGAAGTTCCAGCTCCGAGCTGAGCGACAGTCCGCAGAACTCCAACCACAGCTCGCCGAGCCGGATAAAGAATAAAAAGTGAGCGAATTCATAATCTACTATACTTATAGGTTCACTAACCTCTACAGGGTGTCGGGGTAAATAGGACAGCTGTTAAAATATGTGATAGGGTATAATTTTAGGAAGCAAATAAAATTATTAGGACAAAAATATCTTCTTCCGTTTTCGAGAAATTGACGTTCAAAGCTAGCAAAAATATCAAGACCTTATTTTGGCATAAAAATCAATGGTAACGTTTTTATATTTTTCTCCCACTAATAGTTCCTGAAATAATCCCATAAAACCATTTTTGGAAAACTTTCTCCTTAATTTAACAAGTTTAATGACCCCGTACGTAATGTAGGTAAACGCGGCCGCGCGTTAATTCAATCGCTTAAGGCCGCGCGCTCTTCGGCCCTTAGCAATCATAGCCTATAACAATGATATTTAACGACTTTAACATAGTGATATGTTCATAAAACCCTACAACATATAGAAGACAACTATTCCTTTTTCTCCGACACCCTGTATTTTATATATCTGACACACAAACTAGCCGTGTCCCGCGGTTTCTCCCGCGTAGACACTATGTTTTTTTTTTTACTTAAGTTTATGGGTGGACTGCGGAACCCTAATTATTTTTAATTGATAGTAGCTTAAGTTACTCCTTGTAACATTAGTTAATTATCCGCCAGTGAAAGTACCGTTCAAATCGGTCGAGCCGTTTCGGAGATAAGCCGGAACAAACAGACAGACAGAAAAAAAATTAAAAATAGTTTTTTTTAATTCAGTATCTTATATACTTTCATATATGTTTAGTGAAAAGCTGTTATTTTGGAGTTGCAAACAGACACTTCGATTTTATATATCTGCATGTATGCATGTATCCATATATATGGATGTATATATAATTATTTATATTTTCAGGGACACATAGGAGCCGAAACAGTCGCAATCCATCTCAGTATATACATATATTTTTGTACACCTACACATAGTAAGGTTACATTTATAGTTAGTCCTTACACTGTGCTAAGCGATTCAGAACCTTATGTTAAAGGCATAAGAGTCATTTTATAAGACATCGTAGCCCTTACTTGGGACTTTGTAACCCAAGGTGGAAACCGAATACCCATTTATGCGTGCGCTGCCAATACTATTGACGATAGAACAAAATAATGTACTACGGGTTTGTAGGTCTTATTAAGATCTACAAAAAAGTCCGCGAGAGCACATATCTAACTATCATAGTTTAGTCACAATAACCGCTTTTATGTTCATAAAAAATAATAAATCGTCTGAAGAATCTTAATATATAAAAATTAATCTTCGCGGGTAAAACCGAGGGGCACAGATAGATGGTCGACATTAATTTGAAAGTAATAATCTCAGCGCGCACGCACACTATAGTAAGGTCACACACACTACTATAGCGTTCGGGGGATGTCCCTCAGTTCCAATATGACTCTTATGCCTATTAATATCATAGCTACCATCAAATAAAATCAGTTAAAGTTCTGCGATCGCATTTGCATAGTAAAGAGACCCGCTAAATGTCCTTACGTACCTGTTTATTGTACGGGTAGCTTAATATTCGATGTTTATAATAATTATTGATAACTGGCCTGAATTATGTCTGTGTATGACCTTCGAACTGAGTATAAGCAAATAAAATGACTGCCTTGGTCCAGTGGTTGCTAACGCTATTACGAGAGAGATATTTTCTTCATTGGAAATTGGTCTAAAATAATTCATTTATCGTCAAAAATATTGGAATGTAAAACCTTCAGCGCCAGTGTAAAATATATCTAAATGTTTAAATGTTAAAGTGTTAATTGTAATGGACGCGGTGTATATACCAGTGAGCTATATGTTGCTTTGTCTGTCTGTTTGTGCGCACTACGTAATGGTACATTCAATTTAGTATTAATTATTGTAAAGGAATTAAACTTGGATTATGTTGCAATGATTTCTGTACTAGTTTTTATGTCACACAGAATAACACTGTATTGTGTTAAGCTATGGTTCATTATACTCTGACAGGGACCACACAAATTTAGTTTTCATTAATCTTCTAATATATCAGAAATCTCATATTTTTATGAGAAACATCCTAACACACGAGATTGATTACTTAATAATAATGTTAAAAAATGCTGGAATATACGTTAAATACACTATGTTAGTTTGAACGAAGGATGTTTATAAGCAGTTGATAAATCATAATTGCAGCTTATTGTTCACGTAATCACGTTTTATATTAATAAATAGCAATAATGTTACATTTAATGTTACAACAAAATAATGGCGGCAAGAAGAGCAGAGAATGCCTGCTCATAAACAACATGGAGAAGTAATAAATATCCATAGACAAAAGGAAGATAAAGGAAACAGTGAGGCGATTACATTATGGTGAGTTATTGTTAACTGATCCACAGATGTAAAATATATATTGAACAACGATTAATTAATAAAAATACACTGAAAAATCCAAATCAATAAAGGGCCGCGATAACCGCGTCTTCATACTGTCTTCGACGCAATCGGCGGCGGGAATACTAAGGGAAGGGGCGGGCTCGACCGGCAGGACAATACGATCTACGTCAGTTCGGGTCACGTGACACCATTTTAAATTTCCCGCGTCTCAAAAAGGAACTACGTCATGTAGTGGCTCGTTGCTACACGCAGATACTGAATATTCTTCTAAAAAATGTCCTTTGTTCATTCTAACATAGTGTATAAATAATTATACCAAACATATTATAGTAATATTTATTTCAATTCTATAGTCGACGTCTCTTAGGATATACTAGTTACCCGTTTGATATTAAAATGAATTTGAAATTATATTTAATAGTAAAACTAAACGTATATATTTTTGATGTATATTATAAATGTTCTCACAAGTGTCTGTGTATTACAGTAATTTCGAATATTACCCCGTGGAGATTAAAATATTTACATCTCCAACTATAACGCTAATAATTCCAAAATATAGTTTCATAAATGGTGTGCGATTATAATGTAATTAGTTTTTAGTTTTATTCAATTATTAATTATGTCCACCTGATTGGAAGATGCTACGCAATATCGCTGTCTGATATTGTTTTTATATAGTAATTTTCGCGTGGAGTATCTTACTATGAAAAGTTATTAACCATAGATATATATATTACGGCGATGGGCTCACCCTCTGACACGTTGGCACTTAACCATATTCGGTTGAAATGTGGGTGTTGTTGTTACAACATCTCTGCTTACCCCTTCGTGGACCCTTCTGGGATGGCGTGAGCATATTTTTTTTGACACAATCCATTATCAACCCATCTAATTTAAAATATATAACGTATATAATCTAGTAGATAATTTCAACTATCAGGCTCCACGCAAGTAAGCTGTAACTTTTTACTGTTTTTAATTTTATGATTATTTTTAAGAAAACTACTTATAGATGGAACCACTCTATATACCTTATAATGATTCCTGAAAAGTGTGTACGTTAGTAATAAGGAAGCAAGTAAATATAACCGTAACTACCTATCTTGTTCGTCGGGTAGGCAGAGATTACCGTCTTCCTCAGTTCCTTCCACTCGCTGTAATTTTAATAGTTAATTTATATTTCACATCAAATCGAACTATCCCTAAGAAATGTAAAAAAAATGTACATATAGTCATTACGGTATTTTTTATAGTTTTGTTTAATGACTGTATGTGCATAGAGTTGCCGTCACGAGTTAAGGGAGCTCAGCTTATATAATATAATAGTGGAAGGACTGCGAATTTATTTTCTTCGCGTCGCGCCATGACTACTACGCATTCAAGATCAGCGCTCATAAGTCGTGACGGCATCTCAGCTATTAGGTGGTTCCATCCGTTAATGTATCACAATGTATGATTTATTTTTTATATACTTCTTTTAACATATTTAATAATTTAATTATCACGTATTCGAGCACCAATAAAATACACGTTTCAATGTTTATAATTAAATTGTGATCTCTGTCTTTGGATGCATTTTAAACTTTCCAGCTCTGGTGCGTTATTCTGTAGGGTTTCTCAGCGTCGAGCTCGACGACGAGCGTTGGTTTAAATCATAGAAAAATTATACATAACACATAAGGGTAAGGTTCAATTTCGTTTCTTTAAAACCGACGCTCGACGAGTGCGACACTGAGAAACCTTAGTGAATAACGCGGCTGAAATATATTTTCCATTTACTTATTTTTTTAATAATGTTGCTAGTTTCATAAATATTTGATATTATGAATTTGCCGTAAGATATGCTGGTGGTATTGTTGTTAGCATATTGTAAGCACATGTTATTGTGGTTGGCAATGGGAACTAACATTTTATTCTATTTGAATCTGTAGCCCAATTCCCGTAATGATTTCGGAATTGACAGTGTGTTCCTGTCAAATAAAAAAACAATAATTGAATTGAATTCTTGTAGAACTACGATTTCAGATCACGTGAGTATGGGAGAGGATTTCGATCACTTTAATCGTTCCTCGATATTTCAATTGTTTGGTTCACCTATCTAATATCACGAGATTTGTACCGTTCTTGTATTCTCCCTAGCTTCTCCGACAATTATTTGTAGGGGAAATTATGCAGCGCCTCCCAGCGGTGACGTGACAGACTAAAATATCTTATAAAACTCTTCTGCATGTTGAATTAATGGAAAAATATCAGATTAGTAAGGTTAATTGCTTTTCCATTGTTTTTGGAAAAGTGTTACCTAATATAATTTTTACATGGTAACTTTCCTTATTGGGCTAATGTCAAACTACGCAGACACGCTTCGAAAGAGTTCTAGAGAATTTAAATGTTAGACTTTGTATAATAAATGACTTCTTTTTACATAATGAAATCCTTTTTTGTATATTTAAATTGTATGCGATTTCGTATTTAATATTTTAATAAGTTGAGTTCTGAAAAATACTAAGACAAAAATAAAGAAATTTTATTAAATTCAGTCTCCATTGTATTATAAATACAACCAGACGGAATTCATCCATTAAAAACCGAAAAGTATGTGATTGGTTTAATGTGCACAGAGCATTATATTATTTAAAAAAAATCGTGTCCTATCTTACTCTACCGCTTCGTACATCCTTCAAATATAAATTATGTGTTAGCATAGCCAAAACAACACCATATAATATGTTTATATATTGTCTATGGCCCTCGTAATTGGGGTGCAGATTAAAAATGTAGCAGCAGAATCAAGATTATTGCGTCATAATAATGTGAATTGCGTGATCGCTGTATTTATATGCCTATAATATTGTATAAAACCAGATTAACGTGGAAGCTTTGCCTCTATAACTGCCATATGCATGTCATAAGAATGATTTCCAAATAGGCTGCAATATGGCGTAGGCTTTCATTTATCTGGTCGTACTTTTTATATTACAGTGTCCAGAATATCCCGACGCATTTTTGTAGTTCTAGTCACCACGAACCAAGTTGCGGTCACTGGACACTCCTTTTGTATTCGTATACAACAGCTCTACTAAAAAATATGTTTTTTTGTTGCCCTGGATATCTTAGCAACTTTACATTTTCATGTGCCCAGATACGAATATATTCATGAATGTTCTCAATGTGCTCATATTTCATGATTTTTGCATTTCTTATGTTTTGAACAATTATCGGCTTGTTAAGAATAAAATTAAATTTTCAAAGTCCTAATGAAAAAAAAATTTGAACAAATCTTACAAAATCATTGATAGTTTCATGAATTGTGTGCATAAATAGACCCAAGATCATTTTCATATCTAGGGCAACAAAACCACTGTAGACCAGTGTAATATATTCAAATGCTCTCTTTTGTAAGCATTTGAGGCGATATTATAAATACATTACAATATTATATTTGTGTTGGTTTTCATAAATAAAAGTACGAATATAATGAAACAATGTCCTGTTTTATTTTATCCTAATTCTCATTTACACTTTTTATCCTAACGTAATTGCTAGAACTAATTACGCTAACCACAATATCCACTAGTAATCCTTGTTATAGCGTATGTCCACTCACGCAAATATGGTCTTCTGCCAATATTTAACTAGTTATCCCAATCGGTGGGTAGACCGTTCACACAGCACATACAAACTTTATATACAGTGTTATGTACATAGATCCTGGGGACCAACTATGAACGTTTAAGCAGCGCGTATTAAGAACTTCTTAACTTGAACGTTTTAATTTTCCGGTACGAAACGTCAAAGCGCAGAAGTTCTTAATACGCGCTGCTTAAGCCGATGATGGTAGGCCTCCTGGTCGCAGGTTAGAGGAGAATGCTAGAGTATGGAGAGGCTGACTCTCCGTTCGTGGATGGTGTCCATGTGTCTCGTCTTGACAGCTCGCTGGGCGTCGAAGGGCGTGCGGAAGGCGACTCGCGCGTCGCCCGTGGGCTGCCCGCGCTCGTTGAACCGACGGATCACGTCGTCTTGCGTCAGTTCGAACTCCGAGAAGAAGTTGAGGATATCGTCGATTGTCGACTTGTAGGGCACGTTTTCCAAGGAGACCACACAGCCCGGCGCGCCGAAGTCCTCGAGCGCAGGGTCGTGGTCGTCGTCGTTGCCGTTGGTGCGCTCCATGCCGTTGTGGCGCTCCATGCCGTTACTGTAGCCACCACCGCGGCCGCGGTTGAAGCCGCGCGCCCGGCTGCCGCGGTCGAAGCCCCGGTTGCCGCGGTCGAACCCGCCGCGGCCCCGGTAGCCACCGCCGCGGTCGAAGCCGCCGCCGCCTCCCCCGCCGCGATTGAACCCGCCGCGGTCGTACCCGCTGCGGTCGAACCCCCCACGCTCGAAGCCTCGGCCGCGATAGTTGGCGCGCGGAGCGAACCCGCCGCGCATCTGATCGGGGAAGTTGAAGTTGTGGGGCGGGTGGGAGGGGAGCGGCGGCCCTCCGCGAGACTCCTGCTGCTTGGGCCCCTCCAGCGCCTCCTCCACGACGCCTCGCGGCACGAGGTCGACGGTGACGCGGCAGCCGTCGAGCTCGTTGCCGTGGTTGGTGGCCGCCATGCGTGCCTCCTGCGTGGAGCGGAACTCGCAGAAGCAGTCACCGGAGGGCAGGCCGGCCGGGTCCAGCATGAGGTGGATTCGCGCGGGCACTGCGCCCGAGTCTGCCAGGAACGTGACGATGGTGCGGTCTGTGGCGTCTCGCGGCAGACCCTTCATCAGCACGCAGTCCAGGGGCTCGTCTTCGAGAGCCGGCGCGCCCTTGGACGGCGGGGCGAGCGGTGCGTCGTGGGGCGGCGCCGCGAATGGCGGGCGGCTGACCCAGTTGGAGGCCGCCGTGCGCGGGTCCAGCGTGCCGGGCCCGGGGAAGCCCCCGAACTGCGGCCCGCCGAATGGCGCGGCCGGGAAGCCCTGCTGAGGGCCGAAGGGAGGCGGGAAGAAAGCGGCGGGCGGGGCCTGCGCGGGCTCACCTTGAGGCCGGCGCTGACGGGGGTCGCGAGGGTCACGGGGGTCACGAGGATCGCGCGGGTCGCGGGGGGCCTCGGCCGGCGGCTCGGGTCCGGGGCCAGCCTGCGTCGTCTTCTCCTTCTCATACTCCTCGGTGGAGATGCCGACGACGGTGGCCTGGCGCCGCCCGAACACGTACCGGTCCTTGAGCTCGAGCGCGGCCGTCGCGTCCTCGGGTTTCACGAACTGCACGTAGGCCACTTTGGAGCGCGTTAGGCGGCAGTCGTTGAGCAGGATCGACAGCAGTGAGAACTCGCTGAACGACTTGATAATGTCGTGCTCCTTGACGTAGTTGGGCAAGTCGGTGAGCTTGAGCACTGTGAAGGACGGTCTCGGGCGGACGGGCATCGCGTTGGGGAGCACCAGCGCGACGTCCTCGTCGTCGTCCTCGCGGTAGGGCAAGAAGGAGTCCAGCGCCACCTCGTAAGCCTCGTCGGTCAGCGCCTCCACGGTGACGCGCGCGCCCTTGAGCTCGCCGCTCGGGTGCTGCAGCGCCAGCTGCTTCGATCGCGCGTCGCAGAACCGTACGAAGATGTTGCCGGTGCGCCTGCCGAGTGAGTCGTTGATCATCTTGATGCCGTGTTTATCGATGAGGAACGGGAAGAAGCGGCGCACGTCCCCGTAGCTTGTGTGGTTGGGCGCGTTGCGGATGGCTACGCAGCAGTCGCGCTGCGGCTCGGCGTCGAAGCGCGACACGCGTGTCTCGCGCCGCCCGGCCTCCCCTCCCCCGCGCGGCCCGCTCGCCCCACTCCCGCCTCGACCGCCCCCGAAACGTCCGCCGCCGTTCTGCTGCTCCCCTTGGAACGCGTTGGGGTTGCGTTTCTTGCCGATCTCTTGCAACTTGTTGTATGTTTCCACGACGACGGGGTCCGCGGGGAACCTGACGGCGGGCGACTCGCTCGGCAGGACGGGGCTGTCGAGCAGCGGGCTCGGCCGGACCTTGGGCTGGAAGGGCAGCGGGGCGGGCGGCGCGGCGCTGAAGGAGGGCGGCGCGGGCGCCACGGGCAGGTCGGCGGCCTGCGCCTCGAGCGCCTTCTCCTGCGACGAGGTGGGCGAGCGGCGCTCGGCGGCGCGGCGATCGCGGCTGCGGCGGGTCAGCGAGCGGTCGCGCGATCGACTGCGGTCCTTCCTGTCGCGCTTGCGGTCGCGCCGGTCGCGGCTTCGGCTGCGGTCGCGGCGGCGGCGATCGCGCGACCGCGATCGATCGCGACGGTCCCTTTTGCGCTCCTTCCTTTCGCGATCGCGAGATCGAGAGCGGGTGCGGGAACGTCTCCTGTCCTTCTCGCGGCTGCGGCGACGCTCGGGGCGCTCGTCGTCCTGGTCTCCGTCGGCGGTGGGGCTCACGACGGGCGCGGGCAGTTCGATGACGGCCGGCTGGGGGATCTCTTGCGGGTTGCCGAGCCCGGGGATGCCGAATGCGCCCAGCGGGCCGGTGCCCAGCGCCGCCGAGAAGGGCGTGATGGGGGGGATGACGGCGGGCTGCGGCGCGGGCGGGGGGAGCGCGGGCGCGGGGGCGGCCAGGGGGGTGGGCGCGGGGGAGGGCGCGAGGCTCAGTATGGGCACACTCTGGCGCGCCGCCTCGATCACTTTGTGCATCTCGGAGCGCGAGCTGAGCAGCAGTTTCACCTGGATCTCCTTAATCTTCCCGCCGTCCAGCATCATTGCTTGACGAGCATCCTCATCAGTACTGCAACAACACATTCAATATTACATACTTTCTTAATAAGCTTAATGTACCTCTTAACCTCTACATTTCTTTTTGCTTTGATCTCACTATCGCTGTATATCATATCAGGCAGGCATATATTACATGTCAGCCTACCAGAGCTCTACCAAGAGATTACTAGATGATAGCGATTTTCACAAGACCTAATAAAAATAATAATAGGTAACTAAGGTATTCTTTTGTGAATCGAATCAAGAGCTTACTCGAATAGATTTTTTTTGGAAACACTCGCCATCCCTAAACAAGATAGGTAGGTATGCTGCACGGTACCTACGTAGGCAGACAAGGTTCTTTTTTAAACTGGTACTTAGTAGGGTTGTCACCTCACTACTTAATTTTGAAGATTAGCTCATGCAAATTACCGCGCTATAATAATAAGTTGTATGGTTTTATGAATATATCACTATGTTGAAGTCGTAACATATCTAGCTCCAACGATAACGGCTATGGTTGCTAAGGGCCGAAGAGCGCGCGGCCTTAAGAGATTGAATTATGTAACCTTTTAAAAAGTTATCTTCATGAACGGAGGCGCTAGATTTTGAAGAAGTTCCTTTTGAGACAGTTAGATATCCTTATTATATATTGAATATAATAGATAACCACAATTAGTAAAATAACAACAGCTGCGTTACTCTGTAAGGTAAGTTCTCAGCGGCGAAGTCCACGTCGAGTCTCCATTTCAAACATAAGTACGAAATTGAACTTTTTCGTATATGGTTTTTAAATCTATATATAAAACTTTGAATCACCGTGCTATTGGAAGGGTAAGTTCCCTTCCAATAGCACGGTGTTTGTTAAGTACACTATAAGGACCTACTCAAGCAGTATTTTCCATGAATGTCACCGTATATGCTTCTAACGGCAGTTTGCAATAACCTATCTGAGTTTACAGGTGGCACATTATCCTCACGCTTCTCTCGAAATGACAGACATTAGTTACGTAAAATATCATTCCCATACATTTTGTATAGTTTCTATTAGCGCAAATGCGATAGAACGTTACTTTGTCTAGTCCTGCTAGGGTTGCGTGTGCGTTACCCTAGCAAGATAGTGTCTCCTAGAGAGATGGGAGTGTTACCAATAATTAGTGCGTCATCTGCTGTAAATGTGCGCCAAATATAAAATTTGTGTGTCTTGTAGTTTGTGAAAAACAAAACGATTTCTGCTAGGGTAACGTTCTTCTAGCAAGAAAATTCTAAACGAATGATCGTATAATACATAATAATATTTGCATGCTGAAAACAGTATTTAGTATACTTTATTATTGTTCAACAGTAAAAATTTATAATTTTGTGAAAAACAGTATAATTCTGTTGAAAGCAATATAGTTGGCAACCCTAAGTCCTACTGTTATTTTAGTTTTGTATTATCCATACCTTCAATTAAATACAAATGTTAACTAGCGATTAATGGCAGCTTAAATACCTATTCTCTCCCTGCCTAGATTTACGAGAATCGTTAGAAGAAATTATGCCTCATTGGACGATTCTCAAACACTACTGCGGAAGACGAGGTCCTCGATTCGATTCCCGGTTCGCGCAAAGTGAATTGGGTTGTTCCATATGGTATGTCCCAGAAGCAGCCTTGATTCTGGATTAGTGCCCGGCTAATGGGTAGGCTCACCTCCTACTACTGGAGACATGTGGATCTATATACTATAAGTTCTTAAACACACCTACCCCTTCGGGGAAAACAGGCATGGTGTCTTTCGAGCTGGCGTACATATGGAGACATTCAGGGTTGGGAGGAGTTAAAAAAATTATGCATTAGTGTCATACTTAAACAAATACTGTCACAGTAGTTACAGCAATACAGAGAACATTGTTCCTGTCGTTTGTGCGTTACCCTAGCAAGAAAGTGTCTCCTAGAGAAATGGGAGTGGTACCAATAATTAGTGCGTCATCTGCTGTAAATGTGCGCCAAATATAAAATTTGTGCGTCTTGTAGTTTCTGAAAAAAAAAACGGTTTCTGCTAGGGTAACGTTCTTCTAGCAAGAAAATTCTAAACGAATGATCGGAGAGAGATTTTTTTACTAGGTACCTGCTCTATATGATAGCAAATACAGGTGATGCGAATGACATGGAAATAAAAATATGCTAAGCTTGCATTGAAGTCAGTTTAGACAAGACCTTTATATGGCAAACTTAATAATGCCTTGCCGTTTCTCACTACACTACAGAGTTGGATCTCAGGGGCCCTAGAATTGGGCTTTTCTGCCGTCAATAACTGCAGTACCCTTATAACGAGTTTTGCGACGTTTTAGTAATCTATACTCGACAGCGTCTCCAGCAATATTTGTATGAGCCGCTAGGAGGCCCTGTACAATTTTTCATACAAATATTCGGCTTAGACGCTAGCGAGAATAGATTACGAAAACGATTGCAAGCCCGTAATAGGGGTACAGGTAAGTAAGTCAGGTATAGTTGGCCATAACAGTTCTTTGCAGTGCCGTAACGAGTTTTGAGCGCTGGTCTTGAATGAGCTGTCCTGGATGTCCAGCTACATCCAAATGCTCAGGCCTTTATTCCCCAGAGCGGAAGGCAAAAGCGTTGTAATAACAACACCCACTTTCACCGAAGATGATTAAGTGCCAACGTGACAGATGGTGAGTCTATCGCAGTCCCAGACACTATAAATACGTCGTAAACATATGCAGGTTTCCTCACGATGTTCTCCTTTACCGTAAAGCACGTGGTAGGAAATCACAGCACATACGTTTTTAGGAAATCTCATCTCAACTACTTATTATTACAACTAAAATATTTTTGATTACCCTCAAAATGCCTGCATGCTAGCATGACGCCACCAATTTCCACTTGCCATTTAGCAAATTGTTGGATTTCCTACCTACAGCAAAGTGATACCTATTGTGATCCCTAGACATGCTTAGGTACCTACCTAAGTTGGGTAAACAAATTAGGGAATTTTTAAAAACTTATCTCTTGTTTCTAAACCAACCCTGAAGAGTCTAACTCTGAAGAATAGTAGGTACCTAATGATGCAGATATTAAGAGCTATAATAGGCCTAGTAATGATGCGTGACATTTTTTAAGTTGATATTTAACAGCAGCAATCTTGTCAAGTGTGAAGTCAGTCTATCAAGATTCATCGCTTCATGCCATAAATCTTTATTCGACTGGCTATTGATACCATCTACTAAAGATTTAAACATAACAAAGATGGAATGGCCCCTATTATTAGTCATCCACCTATTTTGCAAAGAGCCTTTAGGCCTAGACAAAATAATAATATCGTAGCGCTGCGCTAATACAAGCTATACAAAATACTCACCGCAGGAACACAATTACCTACTCTATCCTGAAACGGTCTTGTGGAGGTTCAGTGCCTACCTACAGTCACAGCATAAATATTACCTTTACAAACAGTTAGGAATCTAGGCCATCTAAAAAAAGAAACGTTTAGCGTTAGGGTTATTTTACTATAAAAATAATGTAGGTAGAATTGTAGTTTTGAAGTGTTGAAAAAAGTCGATAAACACGTGAATAGACTAGCTGTGCCCCACGGTATCACCCGCGTAGATTTAGTTTTATATAATATATCGGTTTAAAATTGACAAAGATTCATACAAAATTTCATCTCCTAATTTATCCCCTTGGTGGTAGAATTAATCGAAATCCTTTCTTAGCGGAAACCTACGTCATAACATGTACCTGCATGCCAAATTTCAGCCCGATCCGTCCAGTGCGTTGATAGATCACTATGTCAGTCAGTTAGTCACTTTTGAGTTATATATATTTATATTTGCCACAACATGACACCTGTCTTGCTGTCATTCCCCTATACCGCTTATTTTCTCGTACATGTGCGTGTCTATGTGAGTGTGGCATTGGAACGATTTTTTCCTAGATTCCTTACTACTTGTATGCTTATATTTATACTGTGGTACTGTACAGTCCTTTCCTAGTTTCGGCTTCATAATTCGTAAAACCTGCTATGCTATACCTGCTATTCCTCTACATATGATGTTACTTATATACAAGTATGCTGCCTGTTCGTACCAGAAGTGTCACAATAACCTTTAGCAACACCTATTAGATTTTTTCTGATTTAGTTATCTCGCATACTAAAATGGCTTTGATTGCGACTTCTAGGTGGCTTATAAGAAGAGTAGCAGAGGTTGATGAGGACAATGGCTGGCATTTGTTGCGATCAAGCGCTGCTTTTGGGGGACCAATCCCCCAAAAGCAGCTCATGCACAAGCTTCACTTTTATTGAATTTTTCTCTTTTTGTTTCGTTATTATTATTATTTTTTGACAATTGTGCATTAGATCGGTTCCCATGTTCTTATATTTTCTTGTATTCTATTCTGTTTTAATTACAATGGCCAAGAATTTTAAGACGATTTCCAATATTAAAAAATAATCAGATTTTTATGTGTAGCGGCTGTATGTTTTCGTAGTTGCCGCGTTATTTTATAAGATTTGTCAACACCGCACTCGTCGTCGAGTTCGAAACATACGAAAATGTAACTAATTTATAAATTTAAGAATAACGGACATTCCTCAAGTATATTTTTGTAACGTTGTCGAAATTCGATTGCGAATTTGGTGTGGCCCGATTTTATTCGTTCGCCTTCCTCGGTATTCGACCACGCCAACGAAAAGGACCTTTTAGGAATCGGTCTTTATAGGAAGAAATCTTCCAGACAAGTGGTCGTTTTGGGAAGTGGCCATTACGTGACGAAACGCTAGATAGAACGATGACCCATACCAACAGGGTAGGGGTCTTACTTTGCTAGATACGGAAAGCTGACTGAGTGTATTTGAGTGATTGTGCTATTTCATATACAAAGTCGGATCACAAGATTTGAAAGATTCCTTCTCCCGCTATGACAGCACTACTGCTGTGTGAAGCTGTATAAATCTTACTCGCCACACTACATAACGACAAATCAATTGTTTTAACAGAAGTATATAATCGATACTTCCTTACCTCCTCATAGGTAAGCAAGAATCGATTTATAATATAATTAACAAATTACGTTTATCGTAGGCATATTTAATAAATGTTGAGTATGTAGGTATCTTAAGGTAACCTACCTCGACAAGCAGTACGATCAACATTTTGTAAGAATGACAGACAAGCAAAACAATTATTTGTTTATGTGTTGTAGAAATCCCGTGTCGCCTTAGCACAAGCTTTAGATTATGTAGACCACCGCGCACTACATATAAAGGGACCAAAATATATCATAGTATTATCTATTACACTGTACCTAGTTGTATAACTGGTGTCTCGTCCCACATGTATGTTTATCACTGTCGCAGATTGCGAATGTGTTATTAATTTGCTAGGAGTACCGCAAGGTTCCATATTAGGACCATGTCTATTCTAAGTACTTATTCAAATAGTAAAAATAGAGCTGTAGGAAACTTCTGCCTGCTCGTCTTCATATGGTGCATCAGTTCCTGGAGTGCATAGAAAAGATAAATCTAACGACCTTAAGCACACGAAAGAATTCACAGCATACCACAGATGTATATAACTGATAATATACATCCTGCCACTGTAGCTCAATCTTATAGGTAGAGGTGCCATCGTAATCGGGGAGTATGTTGCCACGCAGTCTGGTAGCGACTTTAGGTAGGGCTACTCTAAATTCCTACACCCCCACCCCATTGAAGGAATTGGATATAATGATAGATATTCCCTATTGACGCCCGCCGTCGTTCCCCTAGGACCCAGCCAGCTAACAGGTGCCCTCGCCTTTGGCTTAAGCAACTCGAGAAGTCAGGCAACATTAGCCACGAAGTGGCAATGTTAATGTTAGATGGTATGATCACAGGACGGTCAGCTTCGTCTCCCATGTTCTGTGGAGCTGCCTCCTGTTGTCACCAACCACCCAAGTAAAGATCAGAACTCTCCTTCATAGATTTTTATCCGTACAATTGACTAGGAACTAGTGAGTGTATGTTTATATGGAATCATAGGTATTTTTGCGATCTAAATCATGGTTGATTTTGTTAAAATTGTCCAAAAGCAACAAGTGTGCTAAGTTGTTCCTAGATAGGTCAAGTAAAAACAGCAAATATTTTTTGCAAGTCGATCAAGATATTCTGTATAAATAGCTAGCCAGTAGTAGCCCAGAAGTATAGGATAGGCTTGGCTTTGTGGTGTAGTTTAGGCAGGCCGTTTGTCTTTTTTATAGGAAAATTAAATGGAGCACTGCAATATATCATTGGGCATCTGGTTATAGCAGTGGTAATCACACTTCTCTGGTCAAAGGCCAATTAAGACAATGTGAGATATCAACTGCGGGCCACTAGTCAATTGACATATAATTTATTACGTTAAAATATTTTGCTTTGTCCTGGGCCGGACCTTGAAGACCACTAGGTTATAGGCACTGTAAGGTAGATCTGAATTTTCCTGCGTGTGACTTTTCAGTTTAGGATCAAGTGATGTTCAAAAATGTTGCATATTTGCTGACACGTTGAAACAGGTCGATCCCGGAATACACAGCACGCCGAAGTTAAAGATATTCCAAGATACTAAAATGTTCTGAGATACACTTAATACTATTTAATTGCTATTCAAGTGGTTGCTGAAGGACACCAGCAAACATTTCTTACAGTCCGCCCAGCTGTTAAAACATTTTAAGGATCCTATTGCTTTCACTTGTAGTTTTGTATGATCGATCGCCATACGCCAGCAAACTTAAAGGTGCAACCACATGCAGCCGCCCGACGCTCGTTTCCAGCGACAAATGTGGTCAGGTGATATGCAGCGACAAAGCTGAAAATGTTGAGCTTTACCGCTGGGAAGTATCGAGAGTGTAAGTAGTCTGTTAATTGGAATGCCCCGTCACCAACTACCGCATATGGTGAAGCCATTCCGTCAACCGTTAGCTTGTCTGGATCGGGTACACTCATTTCTCTCTACTTGAACATTTGGCCCATATTTGAATCACGAAAAATGCCACCATCACCAAACGAGCGATGAGCGACCGATTGTCGCTGAAAACGAGCTACGAGCAGTTGTATGACATAGTTCCTTTTTGAGTCGCGGGAAATTTAAGATGGGGTCACGTGACCACATTTGTCGCGAAACGAGCGTAGAGCGGCTACATGTGGTTGCTTACCTTTTAGGTACTTACATCTTAATGTTACCTACCTACCTACTTACATAATGCAATGCTATAGTAAACGATTTTTATCACCGTGGAATTGTATATAGGTGCCGTCACGAGTTACGAGAGCTGACCTTGAATGCGCAGTAGTAGTAGTCTGTCAGTATGGCTCGACGCGAATAAAATACTTGCTTCTACCCCCAGTTTTAGCCTAGCGTTCACAACTCGTGCTGGCATCTGCTGGTATTGCTGGTATGTTTGTTGTGCGATAAGCGCACGCTGATGAGTCCTACTGTAGGATCGAATGTAAGGCGTAGTTTTTGGAACGAACATATTGCCAGGAAGTCTACTCTCTTCCTCTGATAAAGGACGAGAATTTTATGCAGTTTCAGTATCGCTTTGTTTTTATCAAACGTAAATTTTCGTTCATCAAAGAATTTTGTAGCCGACTACGTTTGTACTTAATAAATATAATAAACCTTTAGAACAAATTAAAACCGTGGTAGGAACTGCGATCTTTTGGCCGAAGCTTCGTTTTTAGCAGAAAGCGAGTAAACCCTTTGTCGTACAAGCATTCGTATTCGTAAGCAGTTAAAATTAGCAGCAAGGGTAGTCAGTCGCCGCAACCGATCGTGGCTTACTCTCTGCAACACCATGGGAGTCTCAAACGTAAAGTCGACGAACGAAGGGGGCCCACTATATATTGTTCAGCGCCTGCCCCTATCCATTTGCTAGAATGAACTTCCCGCAGGAACACAACACTATTCTAAGGTTATTTGGCTGCGATGTTTACCATCCGTCTGCGATCTTTACGGATGTAGTCTCAGTTCCAGTTGTTACTTTAGAAAATAAAATGTTGGCAGCGTAATCAGTGCCAAGTACTAGTACTTGCCAGGAGACTGTTTTGGTTCGACCCTAACCTTGACGCTGCACAGATGCAGTCACAAGTTATGAAAATAGTGAGGGTAACTGCGAATGTATTTAATTTCACTATTTATTTTTATTTCGTCACCGTGCACCTCTTCCCCGTCTCACCTCACGTCACCTCTTTCACGTCCCACCTCTTTCACGTCTCACCACGCACAAATCTCTGCCCCACTCTCGACACGTACATACCTACATAGTTTCTTACACCTTAACACTGACTCATTGATGTAAAAGCAGGATTCGTTTTTAAAGGTACAGCTACAGCTGAGGCGACAAGGGCTAAGATTATTTAAGGACTAACCGTGTCGGGTCCGAGTCAACATTCGGCCGTAGCTTAAGACCGTTGTCCGTTGTTCGACCATCACTTGGTATAGCGTGAGTGAGTCTATACAAATCATAATATTTTATATTTAGTTGAGTGTCTTGGCATGGCCGACGTTCGACCCAGATCCGCCACCAAATCGTCTTTTACGTTACATTTAATTCTAAGTGTCTCTGACGTCGGATAACAATCGCAGTAAGAATTCCTAACACGCCAGGATTAAGCACTAAATCGCAGAGCAACGTGAGCTGACAAGATAGTCGATGGAATAATGTAGCTATGGGAGTAGCTAGCTATGGATCTGAAAATACATTTTGAAGACATCTCTGCATCTTGGTGGTAGTAGCACGCGGAACCTCGCAGCTTGAATTTACGCTGATAGCAGAGAACTTATATATAAAGTTATCAAGTAGAACAGTGTTCGGTGGTGGTACGCAGAAATGCTAACCCACCTGACTGGAAGATCTTCCTTTTGCTGGGATGAGGATGATCACTCGCTCTTCCCAAAAGATACGATATGGTACGATATCAAAAATAAAGTTATGATATTATTTTTTTCGACGAAATGTGGATGATACCAGCGGAGTTTCTTGTCGGTTATTCTCATAAGACGTTATAGACATAAGTATCTCTAATCATTGGTGCATTGTGTTCAAAAATTTAAATTATTCCAAAAATTATAAGTCATATTAGCTAACTACCCGCATTACTGGTATTGTGATCTTTAGTTTCGTTAGTATGTCTTGTTGAAGATCGTTCATTATATTTCTCATAGATGTTGTCAGTCATTTGTTTTAATTTGAGTAGATTCATACAAGTATCATTTGATCCTTCGAGATATTTGTACTTGCATTCTTTCGAAGGGTATTTTTATTGAATTCATATCATATATTACAGAGCTGAGCGGAATAAACACATACAATCTAGAACTTCGATTTTGACGAATAAAGCCAGACGTGATGATTGATTGAAAAGTTATTTTTTTTGTTGAAGATGGCTTTTATACTTACAGTAAAATTATTTTAAAGTACATGGCGTCCTTTCACGGACCTTTAATATCACTAATATTTTTTCTAGCCTGCGAACTTGTAAATTTATACTATACCTCCAATAATAGCTACTATCTTCTATAAAGGTATCTACTCTAAATGCAGAAGCTAAGCGACACATAATTGATCCAGCCAGTATGTACTATTTTTTACCCTTTTTAGGTCCTTAACTGCCGCTCGGTGTATTCGGGCAATATTTTAATAAGAATAGACTAAACATTGGATATCTATCCATTTAAAACCTTCAAACGAGCAATTTTTGTTACTTGGTAGCAGCAACTTTGTACCTTTATAGCAGCTGATGATAGAAATGACAAGGAAACAAACTCAATTAAATCAAGTCGAGTAAAGGTCGAATAACCATAGGACGCGTTCACTGCTAACGACGCGCCTGCGCGTTTATCCGAACTTTCCTATATGCTAACGACGCTTATGTGAGTCCATACAAATTTCTGTGCCTTCACTGTGTGCTAAAGCCGACTCTGCGTGTCTATTGTTTAAATAAGACCAAATTGTAAGGGCCCTTACCCACCTTGCTATATAGAACAGATACGGAATTTGCCTACATGAAATTATACCGGATATGTACCGACCCTTTTCCTTTTCGCATGTTTTTATTGCCTGTCGTAAACAAGCGAGTGTTTTATGACCTACCATAACAATACTCAAACGCGCAGAAGCGCCGAATAGCACTGGGGAATATGTTACGTCGACACTATGTTGAGGTTTTAGCACAGAGCGAAAGCGTATTTGTACAACGATATGCGTTTGACGCACTGGTGTAAGGTCCGATTGTGTAGCACATGGTAATGACTTTTTATTTAGCTCTAGCAGTAAATGCGTTAAAGCTTAGTATCTTCATGTCTAATCCTGAAAGCCCATAGTGTAGGGAGTGATGGGCGAGAAAGAACGAACGAGAATGATTTTACAAATCTTATGATAATGTTAAATTAAACCCAGCGCGCAGCTCTGCTTGAAGTGTATGAAGCAAACATTATCCTCCAAACATTGTTCTCACATGCGTACTTACTAAAGAAATAATGATACACTTTGCAGTCTCAATTGGAAACTGCTGTCTGTACCTACTCTACTAAGACTAATACCGAGTACCAACTCTTATTATAATATCCATCGCAAAGACCGTTGCCCTATTTTGTTACCGAAATTGAACTTTGAAGACGGAATTAGGAGTGTTCTATAGGTATTCTATATATATATCTATCAAGAAACAGGAAATTAAGGTACCCGAGCGACATTGCTGAATTTTACCTATTTCTGTAAAACATGTCACGCCGTCACGAGTTGTGAGCGCTCAGCGAAAATAGTGGGGAGAATTGCGCATGTGTTTACTCGCTCGCGTCATACCAGATCCAAAAAAGACGACTGCAAATTCATTGTCAGCGCTCAAAACTTTTGACGGTAAGTTGTTAGTATAAGTTTGGCATACCAGAGGGCCTAGTGAGTTTTTCACTGCCGCCGTCACAAGTCATCGTGTCGACGTAAACGCAGATTTGAATAGGATCGAAACAGCGCCGTCTGTCGGCCTAAAGATGATACTACTTGTGAGCCCATACAAATCTGCGTTTACATCGACGCGATGACTTGTGACGGCGATTTTAAGAAATCTCGCACAAGGCACTCTGTTGACCTAGACAAAGTAACGCATTTGCTCGCTCACATTCTAATATTTTGTATTGTTTTTATATGCGAAGCCTGTATAATGCTACTTTGTCTACAAACCCAGTATCTGTAGCATGTAATACAAGATATGTCACTCCCGTCGCAGGGTCGTCGATTAATGGTGCTAACGACGGCACCGAACTCCAGCCCCTGTGCTCGGCTTGGGAATCATGATAACTACTTAACTCTACTACACTTAACGCGACTAATCTCTTCTTTCAGTCAACCATGCCACGCTTCTTAGTGAACCGGTTAATACAATTTCAATTTGCTTATTTTAACAGAAATCATCATGCTTCTTCATCTTATGCGAATAATCCAAACGTTCAGTCATACCATGGACGTCCATTTTTGCGGTGATTTCCTATCAGTATTGCTTATTGTATCAAAGTCGTATGTTGGATTAACGATGCTATCAATGGCAGTAGGTATACAGTTTTGTACTTTTACGATATTGAAACACACCACAGAATTTATCGGAAAATTAACGACCCAGACCATACTATACATACATACATACATTGATATATAGTATGGTCTGGATATATATATTATAATACCACATTGCTTATCTCAATGCAACATTTCATAGCGAGACATCATACCTCACTGTTGGGCGAGTCGCTACGGTTATATCAAGCAGAAATGCAAATATGGATCGCGGAAAAACATTAGCAGAGAATAAGATTCAATCAGAACTCGAAAAAAATAAAATTAACCCAGATTTAGCCGCTTATATAAGTTTTAATATTCCTAATTCCATTATTTCAGTAGTGAAATAGTCTTAAAATGTATCACTTTGCCGTAGTTGTTAGTTAGGTGGAAGCGCGGATGCGGATGATGATATTTATGATGGAACGATCAATCCTCGTTCAGTAAGTACTAGTAGTTAATCACGAGCTTTACGGTGAAGGAAAACATCGTGAGGAAACTTAAAGGCGTCGCATCAGTCAAACTCAAGAGAAGGCAATAATACCTGTCATCATTATCACGTATCTCTTCGGGGATCCTTATAGGAAAGCGTGAAATAAGATGGTGATATGGCGACAATTCATACAAGATTAATTGAAGACGGACACCCTGCTCCTATAATAGATCTTATTCCTATAAATATGAGCATACACGACGGAACTTTGATATAGTTCACACAAATGTAGAGGCCATTGGAAGCGTGAGTTGTATGTATGAAACACTCGCATGAGGCACATAACATTTTACATATCCCCGTTAGTCACTAGTTCCTTGTCAAGGCATTTGTTCACGGAGCTGTTTAGGGTACCATGGTCTCTGCTGCTCTGGGAAGTCACCACCTTGCATCAGCTTTGAGTAGCGTTGTATCGTGCACGAAAGGGCTAAGATACTTAATTGTCGACGTACGTCACTTGAGCTGCTTCGAACCTACTTTAACCAGCGCGCAAACAGCCATTTATACTTTTTAATTGTGCTAAAAATGTGGACGCGTCGCGGCGGTCGATATCGGCGAAGTCAAAGTATGAATACTTAGGATTTTTTACAGACATTTAAGTGTCGATTTTTTAACATGTTTTGAACTACCCCTGTTTTCATATAACTTATATATATGTAATCCATACCTTAGCCTGAATGAGACAAGAATTACTATATGAGACGATTTGGTATGCTGAGTGACAGGTAAAGTGTAGATACCAATATTTAATCAATTGCTTGTATTCAGAACAGTAAAACAATACACAATACTAACAGTCGGATCCAGAAACCATAATAAGATACATCTTAAAGTATCTATATAGAATTTAACAGATAATACTTACCAAATGAGCTGTTCCATGTTTCCATTCCAGTCTGATATACTCTAAAGCCATATAATATCATAGACTACTAACCAGAGACAAGTGAATTTCAAATGAATCCATAGTCGGCAGCTATTTAGTATTTGTGTGTATTCTTAAACTTAAACGTTTATTGTGCAGAATTTTTAATTTTTTTTAGTAATCATTTTTCAACAGCCAAAGGTCAGTCTACTTGGTTCAGAATTGTATATCTTCATTGAATCTTGTTTGAAACACGGTATAAAGTGTTGCATTTATTAAAAAACTTAAAATTATTGTAACAGTCTATAGTGAGATCAAAGTTTTTGTACATAGAGGAATATTTCAAATGAAATGTGTCCAAGGGAAATATGACCTCAAGTTTGTATGAATGTTACATATCTACCTGAACGCAATGAACGCATCTCCAAGCTCGCCGCCTACGATGTGAACTCCCCCCTCAGGGATCGAGAGGCCCCGAAAGAAATTCCTAATGTCCAGGGCATTGGCCGACCACGGCAGGTTCTGCAACCTAATGATGACACTCATCGCGCTGATTGATCTTGCTTCTACCTATAAAAAACGAAACAACCTGTCCATTTTTCGATTTTATCTTCATAGCATTGGATGCAAGCCATATTTATTACCTACTTAAGAGCCTGTTTTACAATATAAATGACAAGCTCACCGTCAAAATTCCTTTCAGAATAACAGCTGTCAGACAATTAGAGCACCCTTAGATTTTGAAATAGGAGGAGGAGCTCGAGGCACATTTGCTATTGCACATATCATTCAATCAGCGAAATTAAGCAACCCTACACCTAGCCAGTAATTGGATGGGTGACCACCCGAGTTCCCTCCGTGGCTCGGAGAGCATGTTAAGCCGTCAGTCCCGGTTGCCAATTTATCATCTTTGGCAGTTGTTACAGGTCAGTCGGAGACCTAAACTAGTCTGACAACTGGTTTAACCCAGATCACAGATTTTCCTCGTTAAAGGGGTGCAAAGGTCAGATGGCAGTCACTTCGTATGAAAATCAAGTGATCAGCCACATCGGGTTGAATCAAGTGCCGACCACAACAGCATATGGGATAAGGCCAGGGAGATGATGATAATGATATTTTGAAATATATAATTATTGTCTCAGTATTACACAAACTAGTATAGGAGCCCTATCACAAGTTTGCCACCTCTTTCAAAATCTATACTCACCACCATCGCTAGCCAAATAACTAAAATATCTCATAAAAATATTGTTGGTAGTAGGAAAGCCTAGCAAAATTCATAATAACGCTCTGTTTGCATCATGTTAACAAATAGTGTTGGAATAATAATATAAACATTTATTCATTTACTCATAAAAGTTTTATTACTATAGTTTGATTTGTCATTATTTGTCCTACGTCAATTAAAAACAAGTAAATACCACAGTATCAACGAATATAGGTTAGGATTTCTAGAACAAAATCAATGAATCATCATGTATCATAATAATTTTATTCAAATGTTGTGAACTGGGGTCAATTGTTAAGATTTTACAGCGCGTAATTTTTTTCACATCTTACTACAAAAGATAATGTGAACATACGTACTTTTTAAGATACGAAAGTATTGTAGGTATGTTATTCAGGCCTCCAATCAGTCGATAAAACTATGGTACCTACGCGGCAGGCAACAGTGTTTTTGCAATCAAATAAAAAGATTATTATATTAGTCGATGAATGGGGTCACCGTGGTAGGGAAATTACCACGAACTTTACACTTCACTTACCTAGAAAACGCTACGAACACGCTTAGAAATCACTCTAGACTAGACATTTTTGCACACTTGTTCACAATACAATATTACACATACGTATTATCAATAATCATTCATTGAAGACAGGAAACTTCTTTCAACACTACAAACAAAAATTAAATTATTGCTTTGCTGGCTTGGTTGATTATTTCGGGGGCAGGCAGCCCGTCCGTTTTATTATAGCCAATACAAAATGGCGGCACATCGCATCCAAATTTTCATTTTGTTACTTGTTTATTTTCATTATGGCAACATTGATATCCACTGACGATCATAATTTGTGCTATGGACTGTCTATTCCTTAGATTTTGTGTTGATTTATAGCTCCTATACATTGGTCTAGGCATAAAAGTTTTTTCTTTTAATAACTTTTTGCAAGAGAAACACAAAAACGCTGAAAGTATAAGAAAGAAGCAGTAAATCTACACACATACATTTATATGCTCACGCCTGGAGGAGCAAATCTACAGTTCCAAATACTTAGAAAGAGTATATACTTTACCTTTGTCATTGCGTCATTGAGTCTTTTACTATAAGGAAAAAAATCTCAGTAAAGGTGCAACCTTTTTTTTTTTTTTTGTTTGTTGACGAGGGGGAAACCTTCAAAAGGTCCCCGACCGCCCTGGGAGAGGCATATCGGGGTATGTGGGATTCTTACTGCACTGAAACCCCGTGGCCATCCTTAGTGCTCAGGGGGGACTCCGGGTACTCTGATAGAACGCACCGGTGTCCCCCCACACTTTGCCGGGGCACATCCCCGGGGCAACTGTGACGCCGCCCCTGGAGACCTCGGCAGCGCAAGCCACATCGCGCTGCCACCTTCCCGGGCCCGCGCCGGTGGTCAAAGCTCCCACCCCGATCACCGCCAGCAGGCCCTCCGGCCCCCTTTTATTCGCCTCTTACGACAGGCAGGGGATACCATAGCCATATTCTTAGACCCTGGCTATTGGATGAGGCCAGTAAAGGTGCAACCTGATCGAGGCCGACATAATGACATGTAGCGATACGTGATTGGAGTGGCTGCATGACTTAGTTCCTATTTGAGTCGCCGGAAATTTAAAATGGGGTCACGGGCGGCTGCATGTCGTTGCACCTTTATAAAATTGTAAATTATAATAAAAGTTTAGATACTGTGCAACAACAGATTTTGTTCTATAAGTTTGCTGTGCAAGATGTGCAGCGCACTGTCACTGTCTGTTGTCATTTGCGAATATTACCTATCAAATCCACTATCTTTCTATCCAATTCTGTCAGTTTTGGTTGTCACGGCGAAGCTAATAATTTGGAAAAAATATTAGAAATCCGAACTAATTAATTGTTTGCTAATCATAGGCAGATTTATTGAATTGATTAAGGATATTTATTAAATGTGAGTTAAATAAAAATCTGTATTCAGTGCGGTTTGTACGATAATATTATTCTGTGGTACGGTAATGATCTGACTAAGATCGTCAAAAATTATTATTTTATTTTGATGTTTGTATCTACTTCTGATTAGAATATTGTTTTATTAGATCAGTTTGTTGTTAACGAAAATGGTTTCTAGTCATGATAAGTTATCGATTATGGCTTTAACTTAGTCTTGCTTGTATGGATTCACTTTGGCTGGAGTTCAGCTATAAATTAGTTTGTAAAAATATAATGGGCAATGGCATTTAATTATTCGCAATCTTTAAACCACCTCGATAAAACATTCAATTTTTAACTATAACCATTATAGCAAATATTTATTGTACACTGCTAAAAATATTTATATTTTATTCGTAAATAAAAAAATATTTGGGTTCATTGCCCCCTTTTGAGACATTTTTAAGGTCAATAATCAATCATGGCACACTGGATCTTATCCTGTGCATTTCTTACTAGACTGTCCACAGATCTCATACATCACTTTGAAGTACTGGCCAGTTAGAATCTCAAAAATATTTTTTTTAAATCTATTTTTTTTTTCAGATAGTGGCTTAAGAAGTACCTAAAATATAGAATAAAATGAACTTGCTATAAGGCTGCTCCATACTTGTTAGCAAAGGGTGTAGGCGGGGTAGGTTTGTGTGAGTGTATGTGAAAGCAGGCTAAATGTGTGACCGGTACCCGGGCTACCTGTTCGGTGGCACTCCTGTCAGCAGTTGGGACAGGAGTTACAATTCCTTGGAAAATGTAAGTATGAAAATATTTTTTTCTAATTATAATATATATATATATATATCGATAGGAGCCCGATGTGTCCCACTGCTGGGCAAAGGCCTCCCTTTCCTTTTTCTATCCCTTCCTATCCAGGGCTCTAAATAAAAATAAATATAAAGGACCAAGTATAAGCCCATGATGGTTTGTGTACTGCATTTGTTCATTTTTTTTTAACTACATAGTGTTTGCCCGGAGTGTGCATTCCATATAAGCAGATATGCTGTGCTTACCATTTGTGATGACTAAATACACTTGTGTTTTGTGTGTGTATGTTTAAGTGTGTGTGAGTCTATACCAAAATGTATGTACCTATGCCCCACATTGGTATCTAATTAACCTACCTACCTACCCTACTTATTGTTTATGCTTACCCCTCTGCAAGTCCAATGCACGCCCCTGGGCCCCTGGGTTTGCTTACCATTATTCTGCGTGATTGTATACCACCTCTTTAGAATGAAAAAAATATTTTCCGTAAATAATCCCATGAGCTCAGCAGTGAAAATATTGGGACCTTGGTATTATTAAGATGGAGCAAAAAAAACATGAAGTCCTCCCACATCGGACAATGTGTTAATTGTGTTATTACATCTGTAATTTCCTGTAGCAATCCAGATTCCGGAATAGTGCGCAATGGCAATAAGCTCCGCCTTTATTAGATGCGACTTAAACATAACTGGAGAATTGTGAGTGTACTATAAGTACACCTCGACTCATTGAGCATATGTATGCATGTACCTAAAGATTGTTTGTTAATCATCTGTAAAGTTTTTTTTATAAATATTTAGGGTGGAATTTTATGATGGATTATTTCAGGTTGAAATTTTGTTGAGTTCAGGTCATAAAAATATCTTTTTTTTAAACATAATCCCTAGTTTTAGTAAGGTGGATAATTATCTCGTAATTAGAACATTGACCTCATGGATTTGGATGTAATCTAGATGGCTGATCAATGTAATATCACAGATTTTGTTAGTTTGTGTGTTAAGCGTAGGATTATTGTTTTAATTAGTTTTTTAAAGTATATTAATAATTAATATTTTCTGTTTTATTATTCTTGTTTGTTTGGAAACCTGTTTTGCGACCCGTCTTCCCTCACTGCTATTTGCAGTACTATGTAAGTTGTGTTACAGATTTTACGTTATTTAGTATGTATTTATAAATAACTGTGTTTTATATGGGTTTATTATTTGTAATATCTCCAAACAAGCCTTCTTTAGTACATATAACGATAGGTATAACCTGATAGGTCATAGATCATGCTTGCGCTTACTTTTCTCTAGTTCTTATATATCTTATACTAGCAGACGTGTCGCGGTTTCGCCCGCGTAGTTCTCGTTCCAGTGGGAGTATGGGGATAAAATATAGCCTATGTTATTCGCTGATAATGTAGCTATCTATTGTAGTTTCGGAGCCTATTCAATACATACATACTTACATACAAATCGTTCCTCTTTATAATATTAGTATAGATTTTCGCCTATCATTGCCATGTATTCTTTCGGAGAACCCATTGCGCATTGTCAAATAAAATCAAAATATCTTTATTATTGAATATTCCAGTAAAAAAATATTCCAGATTATAAATGTTACCACCAGTTTCAGAAGATTGCTTTTTCTGACTTGACAAGAAACTCGACAGTAATATTTTCGAAAATATGCTTACAATTTTTTTGTGGTAACAACATATGTCAGAGAATAGATACATTCTGTCTAGGGAAATGAACGAGTAGAGAAATACCAAACATTGTTTTTAAATCACCCGTACACGCGTTCCTTGTGATGAAGAAATACCGCCCTATAATGGCTCCGTCAAGTATCCATTATTAATGAGCCTGGTAACTAAAGCAGCGCTAAAGAGGCGAGTTCCATTTTACATTGGAAAGATGCCAGAGCCCCTTGTCGCCGTCCCTAGATGTACTGTCACCATGCTTATTGATAATCCTGGGATACAGTTTTTCTTGATCATCTATACATCTATATCTATATACAGATACACTACAGACAAAGTGAGAAGTGTCTGTTTGTAATTCCAAAATTTCACCTTTTGACTAATAATGCATGAATGTATACACGGTACTGACATAGAAAAACTATTTTTTAAATTTTCTCTGCCTGTCTGTCTGTTTGTACCGGTTAACCTCCGAAACGGCTGGACCGATTTTATCGGGTTTTTCACTGGCTGATAGCTAATGTTACAAGGAGTAACTTAGGTTATTATTTATCTAAAAAAAATATTAGGTTTCTGCGGGCCACCATTAAAATTAAGTCTACTCGGGTGTTACCGTTGCGCACAGCTGTCTATCATCTATATACAGATGAATAAATTGTAACTGTAAATCCCAAATTAACAGCTTTTCACTAAATGCCTCGAGGGCTTGTTCACTTGAGCCCAGACTTTCATGATTTCATTGCCACCACTATTGTTTTGTTATACAAATGAATTCTCACGACATCAAAGAAATTGTCGTGGAGGTTGCGGGAATTATTGTATAAAAGTATTTTACAAAATCTCGCGGATGTGGATGTCTGAGAATAAGCCCCACCAGCTCCTTCTCCCTTAAGGCTCTTTATCTTCGACATTCATAAGTGCCTTAACTGAATAAAAAAATTTTTAACAAATTTTTATTATTTGAATATCCATAATACCCTAAAATACTGTCGTACCATGGTCATAGTACATGCTAAACGCAACTATTGCAGTTGAACATGTCGCCGATTGCGGCCTCTCTTTGTCATGTTTTGGTTCAATATTTGTATAATATTTCTTAAACTTTCGCGATTTAAATTCATATTTAAAGCTATAAAAAAAATATGTTCACGTCTTCTCAGAAGGGTCCCGAAAGGGTGTTGTAACAACACCCACATTTCACTGAATATTATTAGGTAAGTGCCAACGCGACAGAGGTCTCAGGTACTATACATTACGTCTGTGAATTACTTCTCAGACATAGACACTTTCCTCACGATGTTTTCCTTCACCGTAAAGCTCGTGGTGTGAAATCACTGCACATAAGTTTTTAGAAAAACTCATTGGTACAGGTCCCGCTAGCCACCCAATAGCCAGGGTCTAAGAATATGGCTATGGTATCCCCTGCCTGTCGTAAGAGGCGACTAAAAGGGGGCCGGAGGGCCTGCTGGCGGTGGTCGGGGTGGGAGCTTTGACCACCGGCGCGGGCCCGGGAAGGTGGCAGCGCGATGTGGCTCGCGCTGCCTTGCACAGCGAGGTCTCTAGGGGCGGCCCTACAGCTGCCCCGGGGATGTGCCCCGGCAAAGTGTGGGGGGACACCGGTGCGTTCTATCAGAGTACCCGGAGTCCCCCCTGAGCACTGAGGACGGCCACCGGGGGGGTTTTAGTGCGGTAAGAATCCCACATACCCCGATCTGCCTCTCCCAGGGCGGTCGGGGACCTTTTGAAGGTTTCCCCCTCGTCAACAAAAAAAAAAAAAAAAAAAAAAAAGGTCCCGCTGGTATTCGAACGTGCGTCGCTTGCGTAGCAGGCGACTGCTCAAACCCCGAGGCCACTCTTTTTTTAATAACATTTAAAGTAACTCTGGACTTATCGGCGTATAACGTTATTTTCAAAATATTCGTAAATAACGTTCTACGGCGATAGACTCATCATCTGTCACGTTGGCACATAATCATCTTGGAAATTGGATGTGGTTATTACAACACCGCTGCCTTGCCTACTTCTTCGGGGAATCCAGGCGTGAGCATATGCTCCCTTATTCATCATCATCTTTTATTTAAGATCTAGATTAAACTCGAACCAAAACTATGTCCATGGAAGTCAAAGTCGAAGTCAAAGTCAAAAATATCTTTATTCGATTAGACTTTTACAAAGTACTTTCAAATCGTCAGAATGACATGATTATACAGGATTATACATGCTACCGCCAGGTTCGGAAGGTTGCTTTTACTGAGAAGAACCTGACAAGAAACTCAGTAATTACTCTTCAAAAATATTATAGAATTTAAAGAATACAAAATAAATAATTTAAGTAAGTAAGTAAGCTCATGGACAAGGTTCCAATGCATATAAAATCCGTGAACTCAAAATTCTCGACTTTAAAACCACAACCAAGCACGGAAGTGGAGACGTTATTAATCAAATATTTTTAAAAAAAGAAACAAAACAGAAAATGACATTTATTGATACAGATTGGCATTCAGCCATTTTATTGTCTGTAGTTTGAGAAGCACAGGTAATATATCCACTTTAACATAGTTAACATAGATACCACTGGAGTATAATGAACTAAATGCATAGCCCGCCATATTTGGGTCATGGCCGTACATTTCGCTCCAATTTTTCGTCTGATTGTAAAGTTTACTGGAATTTGTTTGTTCTGCATCAAATTGCCTGTTTTATGCGGTTTTTCCACGATATTGCTATTTACCTCCGCGGGACTGTTCCAACCTTGCATTATAAAATAACTTTGAATGCCGACTCCAGTGTATAATATTTCAGAACCTGGTTTCTTTTCAATGGCTTTTTCTCATATATGTATGCTGAAAAAATGTAAAAAAATTACCGGTGAACGTCAGTCTCGAACCGGGGTCTAGTTTCGTTGCCTGGAAGCCTAACGTCTGAGCTACCATAACTTAACAGATGTCGGCGAAATTTGCTGTCGTATTGTGATGATATTGTTTGAGTTTTTCAGTGCCTGAAAACATGGTCGAAACGATGTTTTCCAAAAATGAAACCTAGCTAGATCTAGTTTTTTTATAACATTGAAGTATCTGTTTGTAATTCCCAATTAACAGCTTTTTATTAAGTGCATATGAAGGTATATAAAAAAAACAATTTCTAATTTTTTATTTTTTATGTCTGTTTATTACGGATAATCTCTGATATGGCTGGACCGATTTTAAGGGGACTACCACTGGCAGCTAGCTGATTTGACATGGATAAAGGCTACCTGTACTTAAAAAAATGTCTACAGGCCCAGTAGTCCTAGACAACGTAGCATTATCCTCATGCTTCGCTAATAGAAACAATACAAATGGGAATGACATATGTCATTTCACAACAGCGTTTCTATTAGGCCTAGGCCTCCAGGAGTCTGTATTAATGATGACCCGAGCAGATATGGCTCGTCGGCGTAATGGACTCTTTCAGTTTACGGTATAGTAAATTTGACAGGTCATATTTCGTAATTCACTTCCTACTCTGATGAAGACAAATCGGCTTTTGTGACGTGGCCGTTTTATGCCGCGTGCTTCTGACTTGCCCGCAAAAAGAACTCTGGGTTATAGAACTGTACCATTATAGCCATGATAGTTTACTCTTATTATGAGACGGATGTATATGAGGTGTATAAGTCTGTCATTGTCACACAGTAGAACTATGATGTCAAAGAGCTTTTGGACCTTTGCGTTAACATCATTTTAATAATAACAATAATAATATAGCCTTTTATTTCCAAAAATTTAAAATTTATAACTAAGTGAACTTATTACTAATATCATGCAATTATATAATGTCTCTGAATACGGTGTGCCTTACGGCAAAGGCCTCCTTCAACTCTCTCCACTGTTTCCTATCCCCTGCCACTCTAATCCAATGAGCTCCTACAGTGAGTGTCATATCATCCTCCCATAGTCTTACTTGTCGTCTTCTACTCCTGACACTGTCCCTTGGGTACCAGACTGTCACCTGTTTGCTCCATTTGTCCTTGTAATATCAATTTAGTTCGGTAAAATTATCAATTATTACAAGCTATATTTTGTGTCAAATTTGTCTGTGTCTTGGCACTATACATATGTCTTTGAATTACTTCTCAGACACATGCCGGTTTCGTACTGTCCCGCTGGGATTCGAGCTTGCGGCCCTTGCATAACAGGCAACTACTCAAACCTTACGGTCACTACTATTTTTTTATAGACATAGAAATAGAAATAATATTTATTCACATAAAATTTGATACAAAATAGGTGTTATTAAGGTCACCTATAAATAAGACACACCACATATAAATATTAAACATACTAGACATTGTACTTGTAATTTTTTTTATAATTATACAGTGTCGCGGAAAATGGGACAGTTATTAAAATATGTGATAGGGTATAATTTTAGGAAGCAAATAAAATGATTATGACAAATATATCTTCTTCCGTTTTCGAGTAATTGACGTTCAAAGTTGAGCATATCAAGACCTTATTTTCGCATATAAATCAGCTGTAACGTAGAGTATTCACGTGAAAACTAATTACGTTTTTATTTTTTTTCTCGCTTAAGGCCGCGAGCTCTTCGGCCCTTAGCAACCATAGCCTATAACTACGTTATCGTCAGAGCTAGATATTTTACGACTTCAACATAGTGATGTATTCATAAAACCCTACCACTTCTAGAAGACAACTGTTCCTTTTTCTATTTCATACACCCCACTTCAGTCATTTGAGCAACACGAGCGTCATACTCTCGTGTTATTGGTCTCGTTGGTACTATGTAAACTTCCATCCCCAGTGCTCTTTTAATTGTTTCATCGTGTTTCTAATACGTTTATATTTTGTATTTTTAATTAGCAGTCGGTTGGTGTGGGATATTCCCAGTCGGTTTCACGGTCTCATTTTGTTTGTTTGTAAAACCTTTCGATTTCATCCCACTTTTAGTGCTCACTTCTACTAGAATTCTAGACCTTTATTGAAACACAGGAATGCTTGGAATCAGGTTTTAAATTCAGATAATTTTTGTGTTATACCAATCTTCGCTATTTTAAGCTTATATAAAACACTAGCAGACGTCACGCGGTTTCACCTGCGTAGTTCCCGTTCCCGTGGGAGTACGGGGATTAAATATAGCCTATATTAATCAGTGATAATGTAGCATTCAAATGGTGTATGAGTTAAAAAAATCGGTCCAGATAAGTTACAAACATACTTACTTACATACAAATCTTTATTCTTTATAATATTAGTATAGAAGTAAGTTACATAAAGTATATAAAATAGAACGAATAGTTGTGTTTATCTGTGGATATGCCATTGGAAATCTGTGGAATCCTTATACGAGGGATTTTCGAACCTCTGGAGGCCCTTGACCGTTAAGACTGTGCGTACAATACCTTTCTGCAACTCCAACTTACGAGTACAAAGTACTTGTATACTATAATATTCATCTCCCCGGCCTTATCCCATACATTGTTGGGGTCGGCACTTCATTCAACCCGATGTGGCTGATCACCTGATTTTTATACGAAGCGACTGCCATCTGACCTTCGCAACCCCTTTAACGAGGAAAATCTGTGATCTGAGTTAAACCAGTTGTTAGACTATTTTAGGCATTCGACTGACCTGTAACGATTGCCAAAGATGTTAAATTGGCAACCGGGACCGACGGCTTAACGTGCTCTCCGAGGCACGGAGGAAACTCGGGCGGCACCCATCCAATTACTGACTAGGGCTAGGGTTGCTTAACTTCGCTGATCGAATGATATGCGCAATAGCAACTGTGCCACAAGCTCCTCCTAGTACAATATTGTATACTATAATATTGTACTACAATAAATGAGCCGTGGTGGCTTCGGGGTTTGAGCAGTCGCCTGCTACGCAAGCGACGCAAGTTCGAATCCCAGCGGGGCCTGTACCAAAGAGATTTTCTAAAAAACTTATGTATAATGATTTCACACCACGTGCATTACGGTGAAGGAAAACATCGTGAGGGAACTTGCATATTTCTGAGAAGTAATTCAATGACGTATGTATAGTGCCTGAGACGGCGATAGACTCACCATCTGTCACGTTGGCACTTAATCAAATTCGGTGAAAAGTGGGTGTTGTTATTACAACACCTCTGCCTACCCCTTCGGGGAATACAGGCGTGAGCATATGTATGTTCTACAAGTTGACACCAGTCCCCTCATTTTACAAAATACAGTCGCTAGAAAGTCCAATCTTAGTTACACCATCCATATGTTATACCATAGCCTTACGTACGATGTTATAGAAAATACGAGCAAAGAAATCCCTGATGCGTTTATTTTTTAAGGCTCTTTGATTTGGGATTCATCATAAGTTTCTCGTCTCTCTGAATTTACATAATGTTAATGAAAGTTACAGTTAATTGCAGTAATGCAATTCATGTCTCATGGGAAAGTTAATTTATTTAGCTGCTTAATTAAATCAATCCTTTGCTCGCTTGATGTCCGAAATAAGGGCAAACCGACATATCAATATCGCTTTTATAATATCTGTGCGATATGAACATTGGTATATAAGTGGAAGATACAACTATTGACAGATAAAAATGGAAGCCAAATTGTATATTCCGCGGAAGCGTGCCAAGAATCCAACGCAAGCTTAGATCGGATACAGTTTTATGTATAACTTGTTACAATTTTATTTCTGTACTAGCAGAGTATCTTCGCGGAACCCAAATTTTGGGAAAAAAATAGCCTCAGGTACTCCTTGTAACATATGCTATCTGCCAGTGAAAGTCCCGTTAAAATCAGTCCAGCCGTTTCAGGAATTGGGGAGATAAATTAGGCTACGTTTATTAAAAAAATAACGTTAGGTGGGCCATTTATGAAATTAAGTCTACCTAGGTGAAACCGCGAGGCACAGGGTTAGTAAATGAATAAAATAATACTATGTCTGACCCTGGGCTCGAACCTAAGACTTCTTGTTCTACAGTTAGCGACAACTAGACCAACAACTATAATGAAAAAAAAATGCTAGTATGTTTATTATGTGGTTAAAATGTAACTGCAGTACTTAAGTAGATAATAAAGTTAATATTTACATGCCCTAAAATTGGGTGAAATTGATTCTTGTGACCTTAATAACACCTATTTTGTACCATATTTCATGTGAATAAATATTATTTCTATTTCTATGCAGTCTTTATAAGCATATATAATTGTGTTATAGCAAATCCAACATCAGTACCGAGGTCGAGGGGTGTCAGGCGCGCGGTGTTGGGGCAGCATGTCGGAGGGCGGAGGCATCTCGGCGGCGGGCGGCGACTCGTGCAAGACCAACCTCATAGTCAACTACCTGCCCCAGACTATGACCGAGAAGGACCTCTACGCCATGTTCATGACCATCGGCCCTATCGAGAGCTGTCGGGTCATGAAGGATTTTAAGGTAACACACGTGTTATATAAGAGGCCATTCAAGTATTACTTAAGCAATTTTTTTACAATTATTTACGCTACCCCTTGTCAGCTAACTTCTTCCCCCCCCCTTCACATGCTTACGTAATCATTGGTTCCTACATGCATTTTTCATGAAATGTATTCTATTTTTTTAGACAGTGTGTGGGTTGCCATTTGTGTAAAAAAGTAAATAATAATTGGTGACTTAATCACGATATCGACCCCCGACCCACCATGTCATCAAAAATACGCACAGGAAATAAATAGCGCTTATGTAATACTTGAACGTCCCCTAACCAGTTTTTACCGCCTTTGTAGAGCCTCCGGTTATTACTTCCTCTCTTCAACAGCTTATTCTTATTACCAAAATGTTACTTGGGCACTTTTCTAGCCATACATCTATGTATAAATAAAATTGAAATGTCCGCTTGCAATTCCAAATTAACAGCATTTCACTAAATGCCTTAAGGCCCTGGTAAGGCAGATATGAATGTCTAAGATTTAACCACCGGAAACTAGCATTTTGAGTTGAACCGGTAAGAAACTCAGCTGGCATCATGGACATTTCATTACATAGTAAATAATGATCCAGATAGGACCCCAGGGCCTGTAGACAAAGTACCATTATCCTCACGCTTCGCTAGTAGAAACGATACATAATTTACGGGAATGACATATGTCACGTGACTGATTTATGTCATTTCTTGTACGTCCAAGAATTGTATTAATAACTAACGGCGCCCTGCGGTTTCACCCGCGTAAATTTAATTTGATTCTCGCGGAACCCTAAATAGTTGTTTTTGAATAAATGCAGCTTAAGTTACTTCTTGTAACATTACCTATCCGGCAGTGAAAGTCCCGTAAAAATCGGTCCAGCCGTTTTAGAGATTACCCGGAACAAACAGACAGACAGAGAAAAAAATGTTTTTTCTATGTCTGTACCGTGTATACTTTCAAATATATTTAGTGAAAAGTTGTTTGGAATTACAAACAGACACTTCAGTTTTATTTATCTGTATAGACTATATATGTAAATGGTTAAATTTGCAGACTGGATACAGCTACGGGTTCGGCTTCGTGAACTTCACGCGCGAAGAGGACGCCACGAGAGCTATCGACACGTTCAACGGTTACCAGCTCAGGAATAAACGGTTAAAGGTGAGCCACTGCCAGTCAATATTCATGTTTCAAAACTCGGCTGCCTATATTCATGCGTCAAAACTCAGCTGTCAATATTCATGTGTCAAAACTCAGCTGTCAATATTCGTGTGTCACAGTCAAAACTCAGCTAAAGCCATAAGCAAATTTACGATAGCAACAACCCACGCAAACAAAAAAATACGGCGAAATGCGTTGCACTAAATTACGCTGTCACTTAGAAAAATGTTGGTGCCAGTGTCATATCCAGCCTTGCCTGCTTTTAAATGAGTATTTCTTGTATAGGGAATCTGAATCTCGGAAACGGCTCCAGCGATTTTCATGAAATTTTGTGTGTAGGGGGTTTCAGGGGCAAAAAATTTATCTAGGTTTCATATTATTTATGAAATAACTAAAAACTACCAGATTTTTTTTTATTTTGGAAAATGTTTCGTTGTTTTGTGAGAAAAAGAAACCGAGCCAGGTCAGCCAGTTACTTTTAATTATATAATATAAAGATGTTTCCCATAGCCGAGTGGTCAGTGGTCATACCTGCAAGGGCTGTGGAGATTTAGACAATTTTGCGGTAGACATCTATTCTTCCGGGAACAGCGTCATGTGTCGAAACACAGATGGCGCTGCGACGGCGGTAGTGAGAAATATCGCACTTGGCACTCAGGCCTTTATCTGTTATTTATCATTCGAGCCGATTTGATTTGATGTGTATATATTGCAGGTGTCGTATGCCCGTCCGTCCGGCGAAGACATAAAGGAGACGAACCTGTACGTGACCAACCTGCCGCGCGCCATCACCGAGGACCAGCTCGAGACCATATTCGGGAAGTACGGCCGCATTGTACAGAAACACATACTGCGGGACAAGAGCAACGGCACGCCACGGGGAGTAGCGTTCGTCAGGTCAGTATATTAATCACCTGTGGGGAGAGCGAGTGATGATGCTCATCCCCAGCAAAGGGAGGATCTTCCAAGCGGGTGTCATGCCTGGGGAACTGCGGCTTTGGAAACTTTCACACTTCCACCAGTGTGTCCACCGTCGAAACCTTTATTTATATGTATTTATGTACATTTATAGATACGACAAGCGAGAGGAGGCCCAAGAAGCGATAGCGGCCCTGAACAACGTCATACCCGAGGGCGGTACAGAGCCACTAAGCGTCAAGGTAACACGACATATATTATACGTTTACACTCTACTTGGCTTGCATACGACATTAATCACGTGCCTGATGTATCACGTGCCTGATGTATCACGTGCTATGTCATTTCTATTCATTTTGTATCGGTTGAGGCGCTTCAAGTGCAAGCGCGAGAATAGTGATATTAGATACTTAGAATACTAAAATATAAGAGTTACTACATCAATTCTTTTCCCTTTTACTGGTTACTTAGGAAGAGCCGTGGTGGCCTCGGGGTTTGGGCAGTCGCCTGTGTAGGCAAGCGACACAAGTTCTAATCCTAGCAGGGCCTGTACCAATGAGTTTTTCTAAAAACTTGTGTTTTCACACCATGTACTTTACGGTGAAGGAAAACATCGTGAGGATGCCTCCATATGTCTGAGAAGTAATTTAAAGATATAGGTATAGTGCCTGAGACGTTGATGGACTCACCTTCTGTCATGTTGGCACTTAATTATATCGGTGAAATGTGGGTGTTGTTGTTACAACATGTACGTTGTACGCGTGGAATTTTACAGGGTTCTTAAGGTAATTTTCTTTACGAAATAAGTTCTACACATGACCTATGCTTTTTACAATTAAACTATTTTCAGAATTTGCTTATCGTGATTTGGCATTGTATCTTGTATTTATAATATTATTATGGACGATGTGACTGCCTTGATCTGGTGTTCGCAAGTGCTACTGCGGAGTACTTGGATCTAGTGTTCTCAAGTGCTACTGCGGAGCCCGAGGTCCTGGGTTCGATCCCAGAGACGGACGAAGTGGAATTGGATTTTTCCATTTGTAATCTCCCAGTAGCATGCCCGAGTCGAGATTAGTGGCCGGTTAGTGGCTATAGGCCTATTACTTGAGACTTTAATGTAACTGGCAAAATGTGGGTGTTATGAGAATACTATATTTTTGGTCAAAAGCATGCTATATTGGCGGGGCGGGGGTCTAAATTTGGTATTGCATGTGTGTGCAGCCTACCGGCCGGTCGTCGGTGCGCCGGCCTCGGCTGCACAGCGACACGGTGCGCATACACACTCGCTCTGTGTACACTTATATCGACCATGACACTGCACACTGTGTCCCTATATTACTTAGATGGAATACACACAAAATCTCATCAATAATTCAAGTTTTTTAGCATGGGGGAAAAAGGAGGGATTAGATTAGAGATGTTATCGACTTAACATTGAGACGGGATTTCAAGCTGCGTGTGCTGCCACTGCGCATGCATTTATTCGCGTCGTGCCATACAAATAGACATAGACAGACTAATTAAATATTTTAATATGCATATAAATATGTGTTACCATCACACCCTGGTCTTATCCCATACATTGTTGGGGTCGGCACTTGATTCAACCCGATGTGACTGATCACCTGATTTTTATACGAAGCGACTGCCATCCGACCTTCGCAACCACTTAACGAGGAAAATCTGTGATCTGGATTAAGCCAGTTGTCAGACTATTTTAGGCCTCCGACTGACCTGTAACGATTGCCAAAGATGTTAAATTGTCAACCGGGACCGACGGCTTAACGTGCTCTCCGAGGCGCGGAGGGTACTCGGGTGGTCGCACATCCAATTATTGGCTAGGGTTAGGGTTGCTTAACTTCGCTGATCGAATGATATGAGCTATAGTAACTGTGCCACGACCTCCTTATTTACAATTTATAAGAACATAGATTGTTCATATATACATATACAAACATCATTTTTATACAAATGTCAGATCCACATATCCACACTTTGCTGACTACAAAATCACACGACCACAGCCCAATGTGTTTTTTAATAGGTCATAACAACATGTTACTCCACTTTTCAGGTAGCTGAAGAGCATGGTAAGCAAAAGGCAGCGTATTACGCGGGGTGGGCGGCCGGCTTCCATCATAATAGAGGTGAGGGAGTTTTATACTTATTTATATTCGTATAAAGTTCACAATGCAGGACTGGTAACGATTGTAAGGTACCTCGGAAGTGCGTTACCAGTTTAGACACTTGCAATGTGGTTGTTAGATGGTCACAATTTTTCGAGTTGAATGTGTCAACGAAAATTCGACCTTGTTAACCTATGCGGTGGAATTGATATTCGAACTTAGGGCCATGAATGAATTAAATAAATAACTGTGCCCGCGGTTTCACCCGCTTAAACTACTTATCCTAATCCTTATATAAGCCGATTATATAAGGAGCAGTTAGAGCCGTTAGAGCAGTCGCCTGCTACGCAAGCGACGCAAGTTCGAACCCCAGCGGGGCCTGTACCAATGAGCTTTTTCTAAAAAAACTTAATTGCAATGATTTCACACCACGTGCTTTACGGTGAAGGAAAACATCGTGAGGAAACCTGCATATGTCTGAGAAGTAATTCAAAGACGTATGTATAGTGCCTGAGACGGCGACGGACTCACCCTCTGTCACGCTGGCACTCAATCATATTCGCTGAAATGTGGGTGTAGCTATTGCAACACCTCTGCTTACCCCTTCGGGGACCTTTCTGGGATGGCGAGAGCATTTTTTTTTTAAATAAAAAGAGCGTCCGGTTAAAATTGGAACAAACAGACCGATAGACAGAGAAACATTCGATAAATAGTTTTTTTTTCTGCGTAAGTGCTGTAGATACATTCATAAGCATTTAGTAAAAATGCTTTTAAACAGGCACTTCAGTTTAATTTATCTGTACAGATAAATCTTTGGTGATATAAAGAATGGTCAAAATCGCTCTAAAGTAGTCGATGAATATCATTTACATGTCATAGGATAACGAGGTCTATTTTTCGTTGATACATTCATGTGAAAAATTGCCCACTCTATGTTATTTGGGGTCGGCGCAATGTATTCTTCTCTTCCATTTCTCTCTATATATAGGATGTCGGGGAAAATAGGACAGCTGTTAAAATATGTGATAGGGTATAAGTTTAGGAAGCAAATAAAATTATTATGACAAATATATCTTCTTCCGTTTTCGAAGAATTGACGTTCAAAGTTGACCATATTAAGACCTTATTGAAGTCGTTAAATAGGAGCTAAATATTCAAAGTCAAAGTCAAAAGTATCTTTATTCGATTAGACTTTTTACAAAGTACTTTCAAATCGTCAGAATGACATAATTATACAGGATTATACATGCTACCGCCAGGTTCGGAAGGTTGCTTTTACTGAGAAGAACTTGGCAAGAAAATCAGTAATTACTCTTTCCAAAAATATTATACAATTTAAAGAATACAAAATAAATAATTTAAGAATCGTAAGCTCATGGACAATGTTACAATGCACAAATGTCGACAAAAATTAACATAACTAAAAATCTAGTACATCTACTTATAACTAAATGCGTAGCTTGAGATGACCAGCCCCCAAGCCAACAAGCAGCACCTGTTCACAAGTATGACGTGAATGCCAGCCATTGATTTAACGACTTCAACATAGTGATGTATTCATAAAACCCTACAACTTCTAGAAAACAACTGTTCCTTTTCCTCCGACACCTGTATATGCCCGTGTTGTTGGCTTTACCCGTGACTACGTTACACGCCGCTCGGACGTCAGTGCCCCCCGTGCCGCCCCTACCGCAACGCCACCACAGTCTCGACCAACTCGACATGCTCCACCGACAAGAATACACCCCCTTCGCAACGTACTCCACGAACAGATTCTACCGACGCGACTTCTATAACCCCACGGCTTATACTACGCACCACCGTCCATTTTGAAAAGGACTCTACTGCAAAAAGTTCCGTCTTTCCGATTCGAGGATATAGGCGGTGGGACTTTTCATTTGCGTAGTGTTATGTGGTTGTTGAATTATAGTCGGGTAATGTTGCGGGTTGGTTGGTGTACTTAATTGATTTATCTCAATGTATATATGTTTATTGTTAAGAAGTTGAAAATTATATTATTAGCAGTGGCGATGTGATTTTTGTTGTTTTTTTGTAAAAGATATATCTCGAGAATGAGACATTCGGCTGATTAGGGTTGTTCCAATAATCCCCATTGAAAATCCCCATCAATGGGGGGCATAGTGGAAAATAAGTCCAGAAATCCCCATTGCGATCGAAAGCGGCATGGAATGGGGATTTTTGGACAAATTTTCCACAAATCCCCATTCGGTTTGACTATGATTTGATTTCGTTCTTCAACATTAAATAATTTAAATGTAGGCTTTGCGTTGTTACATGAATTAGTTTGATTTCTCTAATAACTTCGCCTTCCTCATTTTTATACTGTATGTTATTCATATTTAATTTTAAACCTAATGAGAATTTGTGGAAAATTTGTCCAAAAATCCCCATTCCAAGCTGCATTCGATCGCAATGGGGATTTTTGGACTTTTTTTCCACCATTCCCCATTAATGGGGATTTTCAATGGGGATTTTTGGAATAACCCGGCTGATTTTGACTTCGTAGAGCAATATCTCTGTCACACACTATGTAACATTTTATTTGATGTCCATAGACTGATTAATCACTCTACATATTTAATTCTTCTTGTCTCATCAAAATTATGTTATTGTATTTAATTCCGAATGTGCCTTTGAAAGCATCAACGGAGTCATCGATTAATAAAATAAAGTATTGCCATTTAAAAATTTTCAATTTTGGAGTGCTCGAGATAACCCGCGACATTTGAAAATATAACTTTAAAATTCTTTGCAGTTAGTTCCCCTCCACTGTTAAAATCCTATGCTTTTTCTATTAAGTAAGGTGTAAAGTAGACATTACTCGATATGTATATAAATAAATGTATGGTGAATGGTGTTGCTAGCTTTGTGAACATTTTTTGTTTAAAAAAGTATATGAATGAAAAAATTGCATCGAATATTAACGAAATAAAAACACTACTTGAAAAAGTATAGCAAACTTATTTTATTAAAAAACTAGCTGGTGCGTAAACCTAATTTCATTGGTGACCCGTGAAGTCCTAATAAGCTAGCTATCTACCGGTGAAAGTCTATTAAAATCGGTCCAGCCGTGTTGGAGCCGGAACAAACAGACAGACAGACTGAGAAAAAATTCAAAAAGAGTTTTTTTTTTCAATATCTGTACCGTATATAGTTTCATATTCATTTAGTATTTATCTATAAATGTGTAGATATGCTTATCATCAAATAAATATGAGTTAAAATTATTTTAACGGTTAAATAAATTCACTTAAATCATTGAGCATTGACGAATGAAGTATTAAATGAACTGTGATAGATTTGGTTTGAACGTTTGGAACGAAAATTGTTCACAAAAATAATTGAACATGACTGAGGCTAGTAGACTACTGTAACAATTATTGAATGTTATAAATAACTTATATAATTGTTAATTAACTATCTAGTTATACGTGTTGGGCAATAAATTTAATTAATTTATGTACTAAGATGAGCCTGCTTCTCCGCGTCTATGTTGCTGTGGTTCCACGCAGACAGAGTCGCAGGCAAGACGCTAACCTTTTGATAGTTCAATCTGTTTGTCGGTGTTGATGTATATGTTTAAAAAATCCCCTGTAAGTACAGATATTTTGCGGCGGGAGACTATAGATTAATTTGTGTATATCGATAAAGATATAATATACAAGTTTTATTGCATACTTGTGTAGACTTAATTTTCGCGGAACTCTAATTACTTTTTGATTAAAAGTAGCCTTAGTTACTTAGCTATCCGCCAGCGAAATTCCCAATAAAATTGGTCCAGCCGGAGCAAATAGACTGACGGAAATACATACAAACAAACAGACAGAGAAAAATTTAATAAACGGGTTATTCTATTACACTACCTTTTTAGCTTTCATATGCATTTAGTCAAAAGGTGTGATTTTAGAATTACAAACAGACACTTCCATTTTATTTATCTGTATAGATATATTATATGTATCGTGTAGCGAATGTTTAATTTACATGAAAGTATTGAAAGATCTTTTTCTAATTAATCAGTTGTAGATATTTTTTTGGTATTAAAAGATGCCTACAGCCCAACACAAAATCGATTAGTACAGTTTATCTATCGAATAATTAACGACAAAGAGGGACCCTGTCTCGGCACAAAATTCTATGTTAATCAATCTTCTAGAAAACTCGTAGAAATCTCGTAGTGTTTGAAAAGATGATAGTTGGTAATAACATGTTGTTTGAAGTCGGTAAAACAGTGCCATTAATACGAGATCAGTACCCCTACCGCAAGTTTGCCACCGTTTTCGTAATCTATACTCGCTAGCGTCACTCGCACTCTTTGTATGAGATATTTTAGTTCTTCACGTCACCGCTGGGAGTCGCTGCACAATTTCTCATACAAATGTTCGACGGAGACGCTAGCGAGTATAGATTACGAAAACGGTGGCAAACCCGTGATAGGGGTACTGTAACGATTTCTTAATCTAAACTCGCTAGCGTTACCCACATTATTTGTATGATATATGTGTAGGAGTGTTATGGGAGAAGAGAGGAGATAGGTGCCCTTGGGGTTTGAGCAGTCGTCTGCTACGCAAGCGACGCAAGTTAGAATCCTAGCGGGGCCTTTACCAATGAGTTTTTATAAAAATATATGTGCAGTGATTTCACAAAACGTGCTTTACGGTGAAGGCAGCGTCCAAATCAAAGTCCCGTTCAAATCAGTTCGGAGATTAGCCGGAACAAACAGACAGACAGATAGACATCTGTAAAAAGGTGAAATTTTGGAATTACAAACAGAAATTTCAAATTTAATTATATTTATATATGTATAAATATAGATAAAAAATAGTTTGTATATTCGATGATATATAGTTCCCCACGTCACCGCTAAAAGGCGCTATACAATTTCTCATACAAATATTCGCCGGTGACGCTAGCGTGTATAAATTAGGATGACGGTGGCAATCTCGTCATTGGGACACAAATATGTGTGTTATTTTCTACAGGTTAATTATAATGTCAGCCAACCGACGTTTTGCTATTAACATAATCATAAAATTGCATACAAAAATTTTAAATTTAAAACCCAATAGGTTGTTGATATTTTTTGCATTAAAATACTGGATTAGTAAGAAAACGTAGGACTTTCAAAGTATTTTTTAAAATACAAAGTTAACTAAAAGATGCATATAAGTAAGGTGAAGGCAGAGACAGATGGGGAGTTTGTCCCTGTTTTGCAACGAAACCGTTTTTTTTATGATATTTAAATGTTATCAAATAAATGAAATTATGAAATGCTGTTTGTTGAATGAGTTAGAGCAATAGTACGTTTTGGCTCATAGTTTCAATACCATAAGTTGTGCTAATGTCAATTTAATAATTTTACGTATTGCTACCGTTGTTCATACAAATTTGAACCGTAAATCACATGTGCTTTAAGTTCAAAATGCTTTTGTAGCCGTTACACATTCAAATTATATTTAAGTGCGTGTTCTTAGTTTTATAGATATTTTAAAAGACCGAATTTAGATGAAGAATTGACTTTTTTAATAACGCGAATAAACTTCTGAAGAAATATTATATTTAAGAACAATTTTCGCACATGACCATAGACTCGATGTTTCAATGATCACAGTACTCTGTGTGTTATCTGTGTGGGCAACGGTACATATTCTTCGGCTATGAAATAAATAAAATATGCTCAATAGAATAACAACGTATCCCTATATATCCCTATGTGTTATAAAGTTGTTATTACGTAGTGACCTGTATTTACACGAAACCATATTTACTTAAATGGAATAAAAATCTAAATTTTGCATATGTCCTGTGAGTCCAGTGCCCCAAGCATGTGTTGATACTTTAGCGAAGACGGATTGTGATAGAATTTTCAAGATAGATAGATCAACACATTTCAAGCATCACATAATACACAAATGAAATCATCAAAGTTAGAAATTGCTGCGTATTTTCCTCATTTTGTATCAAAATTCAGAATTCAAAATATCTTTATGCGATTAGACTTTTTACAAAGTACTTTCAAATCGTCAGAATGACATAATTATACAGGATTATACATGCTATCGCCAGGTTCGGAAGGTTGCTTTTACTGAGAAGAACCTGGCAAGAAACTCAGTAATTACTCTTTTAAAAAAAAAATACAGTTTTGAGTAATACAATGTAAGTCATAAAAAATATATATAAGCCCATGGACACAGTTCCAGTGCACAAAAGTCAATATGATAAAAATTTAAAACTAAAAATAAGTACTACGAATAATTGTGTAGCTTGAGATGACCAATAGTAACCTCAAACTTCCCACACTCGCCGCTAGGGGCGCTTTTACGTTCTCATACAAAATGAGTAAAATACGCAATGGATATACTCAACTTAAAGATATGTTTAAACTGTAGGTTTTAGCTTGGGGTACAGAGGACCATGTGGGTTTATGAGGTTTCGAACTCCCGTAGTCGCGCAATTTGGGCGACAAATGGCGGTCGAAGTTAGCACTCAATTTGTATGGTTCTTCGTGTTATCATCATTCTAAATTCTTAAAAATAGTCAGGAACACGAGTGCAGTTGCTCTGCCAACTGAGCTCCTCGTGATCCTACCTCATGCGTCGACTTTTTCCTTCCCTTGTTTGCGGTTTTAAGGAGGAGCTCGTGGCACAGTTGCTATTGCGCATATCATTCGATCAGCGAAGTTAAGCAACCCTAACCCTAGCCAGTAATTTGATGGGTGACCGCCTGAGTTCCCTCCGTGCCTCGGAGAGCACGTTAAGCTGTCGGTCCCGGTTGCCAATTTATCATCTTTGGCTATCGTAACAGGTCGGTCGGAAGCCTAAAAAATAGTCTGACCACTGGTTTAACCCAGATCACAGATTTTCCTCGTTAAAGGGGTTGTGAAGGTCAGATGGCAGTCGCTTCGTATAAAATCAGGTGATCAGCCACATCGGGTTGAATGAAGTGTCGACCCCAACAATGTCACAGTCTTAAGGCCAGGGAGATGTTTGCGGTTTTAAGGGCCGCCTTGCGCCATCTGTTGATTAGTGTACAAAACTTTTAAGAATTTCGAATGGTAACATATTTTATGCATAACAATCTAATATATAAATTTATAATATTATGTATACATAGTGTAACACCGTGTTTCATCGTGTTTAGTTCTAAATATTTTCTGCATTATATTATATAAATAGTATTTTATCGGTGTGTCCGTGTTAGTTTCGGATTTACCTTGTGTTTCTATCTATATCCACCAATTATTAATGGGCATGAATATTTTAACATAGGTACTTGTTAAATGTTATATAAATCATCGAAAAACATTGCCGGCATATTCCAGCCTAAAGCGTGACTATGTCATTCGCAAGTTTCGCCTGCTACGCAAGCGACGCAAGTCCGAATCCCAGCGGGGCCTGTACCAATGAGTTTTTCTAAAAAACTTATGTGCAGTGATTTCACACCACGTGCTTTACGGTGAAGGAAAACATCGTGAGGAAACCTGCATATGTCTGAGAAGTAATTCAAAGACGTATGTATAGTGCCTGAGACGGCGATGGACTCACAATTCACGTTGGCACTTGATCATATTCTGTGAAACGTGGTTGTTGTTACAATAACTCTGCTTACTCCTTCGGGGACCCTTCTGGGATGGCGTGAGCATATAACTACGCATTAATTATGGTTGAATTAAGTACATTGACAATATATAACGGTGATTTATATGTTTGGTAGTTATTCCGGAGTCTAACAAAAGTTGCACCACTCGTGTCCCTAGAAGTAGGATCTTCAAAACTAAAACAATGAGTTTTTTTAAACGATTTGAAGGTTGAAGGGTGCGCTGATTTAAATTTGAACCCTGCTGACGTACTGTGATGGGTGTCCGGATGTTACGACGGTCGCGGGTTCAGTTACCGCGCCAGGGCACACATTTATATGTGTCGAACATGCTTTGTTATATTTAAAGAATATATTTATTTAAAAAAAATAAGTATCCTATCCTTTAGAATAGTATTCATATAATACTTTGTCTGGTACTCATAGTACAAGCTCCGGTTACCTGGAAAGTAGATGGCGCTGTGTGATAATGTCAGAACATTATTATTTGTCTTTATCATCATCTTCCTGCCAATGTTACTTGGGGTCGGGGCTTGTGTCGTGTATCATTTATTCTGTGCATCTAATTGAAGCATGTTTTTATTCTAAAGCGCTTATATATCTTTAATTAAATTTCATCATTAAATACCAGTTCAATAATACTCCTTCCCGATGCCCATCACTGACAATTTCGTCCCTTCTTAGACTATTGTAAATTGTATTATATTAAATTAATTAATTTAATGTACATTTATCAATTCAGTGGGGAATTCTATGCCATTTCGTTTGTCAAGTTCATTAGTATATTTACGTTATACAGTTTTGTAACGAGAACGCAGTCCGATCCGCGAAGGCGTTAATAGGCTAAGGTATCTTCTTTTACAAGGTTTTTATTAGCTGGCAATGTATTGAAATTTGTTATTTTGGAATTACAAACACGGCACTTCAATTTTATTTATCTGTTTAGAATGCATGGGTTACAAAGTTATATGACGTCGTTCTAATTCCAATATGGCGGATCATCCAAGATGGCGGACTAGTCATTATTCTGCACTGCTGAGGAGAGGATATGAAAAAGTTTTTATTTCCTATAATTGATTCGAAAGTTTCATAAAGGTTCTCTATTACAATAATATATTACTTATAACAAATATTGTTAAATGTGTATATGATGAAATGAAATTGAGCTAAATTTTCATATTTTGTCAATAAATGCGGCGTGAAGGGCGGTTTTACAATAAACTGTATAGGGTTAATATACTTTAATCAATTTTAAACCGTATGTTCATTTAGTTAAGCACTACTTTTCCCCTCTGATTGTCAATCCATTAGGTCTAGAATGCTAGAACTAGTTTTCAATATGTGAATCGTGCCTAAATATAATTATTAAGGTTTAATAATTAGGTTCACTTCTTGACATTAAAAGTTATCGTGGTGAATTCGGGTGTTATTGATGGCAAGCGACTACCCTTTATTACAAAACCTGGCTTAAGTCAAAGTCAAAGTCAAAGTCAAAAGTATCTTTATTCGATTAGACTTTTTACAAATTACTTTCAAATCGTCAGAATAACATAATTATACAGGATTATACATGCTACCGCCAGGTTCGGAAGGTTGCTTTTACTGAGAAGAACCTGGCAAGAAACTCAGTAATGACTCTTTTCAAAAATATTATACAATTTCAAGAATACAAAATAAATAATTTAAGAAACGTAAGCTCATGGACAATGTTCCAATGCACAAATGTCGATAAAAATTAACATAACTAAAAATCTAGTACATCTACTTATAACTAAATGCGTAGCTTGAGATGACCAAGCCACAATACTTAAGCCAAGACTAGACCAGACTAGGACTAAAACTATACCCATCCCTTTTGAAACTAGTATCACGAAGAGAGACGGAACTACTTTTAAACTATGAACAAACTTAAGCGATGTTTTCTAATAAGGGGTATAACAGAACAATATTGTAATCTTGAAAAGATCTCCAAATTGAACCGTCATACGGGGTGTGGTCTATTCAATGAATAAATTCAACCTGAATATCGCACGAATTCAAGATCAGTACCCCTATCACGAGTTTGCCACCGTTTTCGTAAACTCGCTAGCGTCACTCGCAATATTTGTATGAGATATTTAAGTTCTTCACGTCACCGCTTGGTGTCGCTGCACAATTTCTCATGCTAATGTTCGGCGAAGACGCTAGCGATATAACGAAAGCGGTGGTAAACCCGTGATAGGGGTACTGACTCTGTAATAATAACACCCTGATATAATTTGAATGCAAGCGTGGTAAAAAACACGAATGATTACGTTCAATATGGCTTTGTTATTGTTAAAGAAAACTTTTATCGGATTATTTATCTGTGTAGCATACAACTGACTAAAAAGTTTGAAATAGTTGTATAGATGATAATGTTAAATAACGATACCTAATGACGTTGTTGTTGAAAAACGTGATTAATTTCCATGTTGATACAGTTTAGATTTGATTGTTGTTGATAGATCGTAATAATAAAATCATTAAATTATTTAATACATTCTATCCCTGATATTATTCCCAAATTGTTCGCTTGTATTTTTTATAGTTAATATAAGATCATATATTTATAATTATAATTGGCCTTATGATAATATTATATATAAACGCGGATAAATAACGTACTTATGATATAAATTCAATTATTACGATTACTCTTCATTTGAAATTCTTTTTCATATTTACATATAAGTCGAAGTTATCGTATATGTATATAATTATAATTAATAATTATTATTGATTGTAGTTCCCCTTCCGAGTGGATTTTTTATCAAAATTACGATATTAAATGTAGCCTTATTATATTAATGATATATTTTAAATATAGTATAACACTCTCAAGCGTTATACTTATTAATTACGGATTTCATTATAACAGCAGAAAATGTTGTTCTATAACCGTTATGTAATAAATGAATTGTTCATTAAAAGCTTCATTCAGTTATTAATTACCTGTTATATAATAATAATTATATGATATAACATTCAATGATAAATTAAATTGTGGAATAGTATTTTGTGACTGTATTAAACATATGATAGGTTCAACAAAGTAAAAGTATTCTTCGGAAGTATTTCTGGCCAAACGATTAAATAATAGCAATGTAAAAATAAATACAATATTAATGATTCGTTGAGTTTGATTGGTTTTTTTTATTCCTACTCAATACAGACTAAAAAACATTTGTATGTACTATAAGTATTTGATTATTTTGATATGAGATCATTAAACTAGCTTGATATACGTTGTGTCTCTGAGCACAATCTGTGTCACGCTTTAGGCTTTCGTTTCGTTATGATCCAAGTTCTACTACACAGTTATATATAAGTAATATATAATGTTTTTTTTTAAATAAAAGTAGCCCAAGTTACTCCATGTAAAATCGGTCCCGTCGTTTCGAAGATTAGCCGGAACAATCAGACAGACATATACAGTTTTTTTTAATTGTGTTTTTTATGTCAGTACTGTACTTACCTCCTTTCATAGGCATTTAGTGGAAAGCATTTTGGAATTTATGTACGTATGTATAGATGTATAGATTTTTGTATAGGCCCCGTCATGACTAAAGAGCGCGCAACGAAAAATTGTTGGGATACTTCTCATGTTTTATTCGCCTCGCGCCATACATATAGACAGAGACAGACTACTGAGTATTCAAAGGTTCTTAATTCGTGTTTAAACACGCACGAGTATACGATATATGCAAATACAACATATTTAAATTTTACGAAACACATGATGGTACGTCGGTCCCTGTTGCCAATTTATCATCTTTGGCAATCGTTACAGGTCAGTCGGAGACTTAAAATAGTCTGATAACTAGTTTAATCCAGATCACAGATTTTCCTCGTTAAAGGGGTTGCGAAGGTCAGATGGCAGTCGCTTCGTATAAAAATCAGGTGATCAGCCACATCGGATTGAATCAAGTGCCGACCCCAACAATGTATGGGATAAGGCCAGGGACGATGACATGGTGTGTTACGAAACACATTTAATCTGTTAAAAAAGTATGAAAAAATCGAAGATATATAAAGGTAGAAAACTTACACTCTTATTACAGAACATAGAGTAATATAGTTCTTGGTTTAAAAGTAGCTCCAACTCTTTCTGTGATACGGATTTAAAAAGGGATGGACATAGTTTTAATCCCGAGTTTAGGCTTCGTTTAGACTTTGTTTTGTAATAATTTTAAATTCTCAAATGGTAATTATTTTTAATCTCCGCAGGTGACTACGCCTGGGGCTGCGGCAGCTGTATGGTCCCCGAGCCTTGGGAGACATTCGCACCTCCCCCACTCGGTGGGAGTCACCCAACTACACCCAGAAACGGGTGCAGACCTAACTGCGCCAACAGACCACCTTACCCTAATTACATACACGGAAAAAACACCCCAAGAGCAAATAGGGGTAGGAACCTCCCCTGGGCACCCGGGTACCCGGAAGACAGGTTCAAAGGTCAAAGGTGCAGAAACGGCCCGGCGCCATATTGGTAACGGACGTTTGAATTTGAATCTGGAATTCGCTTCAACGTTCGCTTGTGTAGGACGGTTGTAAATTTTGAGGGTAGTCAGAGACTAAAGTGTGTTTATATTGAGTATGGAATATGTTGAATACATGTCTTGTCTTGTGGCGTGTGTTAATCGTTATTCGATCAGTTTGTTTTTTCTCGATTGCTCCGTATTCGATAGCATTTATACGAATATCGATAGGGATTGTGTTATTATGATCTCGATTTGGAAATAGTATCAGAGCTAGAGGTGATTTTGTTAGGTTAGGAGTGTGGAGTTTAAGGTTAACGTCGCACCTCCAGAGCAATTTAAGCTTTATGTGAATAAGCATTTAGTTTATTATTATTCGTCGTCAGTTTTGTCTTTTGTCTTAGAATCGTTGTCAACATTCTATCTCTTTCTTGAATAGTATAACAGAAGATATAGGATACTGAATACCTTGAGGAAGAATTCTAAACGTGACACGATGTATTAAACTTTATCGAAACGGAATAATGTACAATTTACAATGAACGTAAAACAAGAGTGCAAAATATGCTTTAAAGCACTTCACATAAAGCTGAAATTTTAATATTATACTTTGTGCTATGGTAAGGGAGCTAAGATTATCCTTTAGAGGAGTTATAGCATTATGAGTCACACGTCTATTTAATTACAAAATGAAATCGATCTCAGTTAGTTGTCTATGAAAATATTTGAAAGTCTTGCATCTTTGAGGGAGTTATTACGCTTCGTACGATGAACACGGTCGGCTATCTATCTGTCCAACCTTCAAACATTGTCCACGTTTCCGAGGCGAATTGAAGTGATACACAAACCACCACAAGAGCCGTGGTGACCTTGAGGTTTGAGCAGTCGCCTGCTATGCAAGCGACGCAAGTTCGTATCCCAGCGGGGCCTGTACCAATGAGTTTTTCTAAAAAACTTATGTCCAGTGATTTCACACCACGTGCTTTACGGTGAAGGAAAACATCGTGAGGAAACCTGCATATTTCTGAGAAGTAATTCAATGACGTATGTAATGTGCCTGAGACGGCGATGGACTCACCATCTGTCACGTTGGCACTTAATCATCTTTGGTGAAAAGTGGGTGTTGTGATTACAACACCTCTGCCTACCCCTTCGGGGAATACAGGCGTGAGCATATGTATGTACAGAATCCCTATAGTGCAGACTCCGCGGTGTATAACGAGTAGGTGATAATTTTTACAGACGATAGAAGACTGGATCGTTTCTCGCGCTGAGGGCTTTGGACGATTAACCTCTCAGATAAAACAGCTTTTCTTAATCATATCTCCTCCTACATATTTCTTACTGGGGTATTAATTATGAGGAAATTTGGGAAGTAGTGACAAACATTTGCAAGGTTTCGAGCTATTATCGACAATATGGTGGTGAAAATAGACGCTTCCATTCCATATCTCAATTCTCTAACTTTTACTAATTTCGACCACGTGGTATGCTTGTGGCGCCATCTTGTGTATCATAATATGAAACTATATCGCTTTGCAAAAGTGCTCTGTCGGTAAAGATGTTTTTATATCGGATCATTATTCTGTAAGCAGTTTGTATACATATTACTTACGAACTACATTACTGTTTTATAAAAATTGTATGAGATGCTTATATTAATATAGTATAAACAATTTCCCAGAAGGGTAGCCGGAAGTGTTAGACTTTTCATCGAAGATGTTAGGGGTACTCAAGTATTACTTAAGCGCTGAAGGGGGCGGGAGGGTCTTTGCTTTCCTTATTTTTGATGTCATGGTGGGTGGGGGGTCGATATCGTGATTACGTCAGTTGTTATTATTAACTATTTTACCAGAAATTGTCTATGAAACATATGGGGTAAATAATTGTAATAAATCTGCTTGCGTAATACTTGAATGTCCCTTAACGTGACATATGGAGAGGTCTTTCAATATCTTCTCATTTAGTATGCCCTTAAGTTAATAGAGCAACTCATAGGTACAATGGCCCAATTGTAGATTTTGACACGTTCAAACGTTACATTGTCGCTTGACATTGCGTTTTGTATGTTTTGTATGGAGCCGTAAAACCTCCTACACTGGCCGCTTGGGGCGCTTTAACTTTCCCATACAAAAGCGATTGCTTCACCGACAAGAGCCTAGCTCTTAAATTGATGATGATGAGAAAAAGTGGAATATACGCAGACGATATCGTTGATGTTAAAACTTAGGGCAGGCACACTTAGGTGTGCTGGGGATTGAATTCGCTTCGCTTGCGTTGCATTCAAACCACACGGTCACCACGCCTCTTGCGATTAAATGTGATTGCGTTCTTCTTTTTAATTAATTCTTAAAGACTGTTTGAAAACGCATCTAAAGTATTTATTTAAAGTCAATTCTTGTCGCTGAAAATGTTCGTCATATTTTTTTGTATATAGTGGTCATGTTTTCGTGTGTGTATGGGGATGTGTGAGCATTAGTTAATAATGGAGTAAGCATTTTGTTTTTCCGTTAATGAATTTTATTTGGTTGCATTTTTTCGTGTTCGTAAGGTGTTTTAGTTAGTTCCATTAATAAATGTTCATTTTGGTTTGGAACGAAAAGTTTTGATTTTGTTAATAAGTAATTTCTTTTGTAATTTTAAACATATTGTTTATATATTTATCATTATATTATAATAATACCTTTATCAATTAAAAGTTGATACAATTTTTTTATTTCTTTCATATGCATTAAGTAAAATCGGTTCATTTGGAACTACAAACAGGCATTACCATTTTATTTATCTGTATAGATATATCTATAGTTAATAGACGGATGTATGTAATGGATGAAAAGTTTAAGTTTATGCGTGAGACGTTTGTATGTAAGTATGTATGTATTCATCATGGATAAAATACGTGTCCTATATTTTTTATTGATAGATGTAAATGGCTCATAGTTATGTATGAATTCGTTCAATATGTTCTCAAATTAATTTGTTAAATAGTTTTTTTTCACAGTTTTTATTGTAATTATATAACTATTTGTTTTATTGTTACCCAAGTTATTTTTATTTGTAATAATTATAACTTTGAAAATGTTATTTGCTTTTTATTTTAAATTAGCGGACGTCACGCGGTTTCCCCGCGTAATTTCTATAATGTCTTGTCTTTTCTATCCATTGTTGAAAGAATTTTAATTCAAATCGGTCCAGTAATTTTTCCTCTTTATAATATTTATTTTAAGGAGGAGCTTGGAGGAGCTCGTGGCACAGTTGCTATTGCGCATATCATTCGATCAGCGAAGTTAAGCAACCCTAGCCCTAGCCATTAACTGGATGGGTGACCGCCCGAGTTCCCTCCGTGCCTCGGAGAGCACGTTAAGCCGTCGGTCCCCCGCGGTTTCATTCGCGTTGGCTATTATTTCGCGGAATTCAATTTTTTTTTTAAACTTGCTCTAAGTTACTCTTTTTAACATCAGCTATCGGACAGTGAGTCCCGTTAAAATCGGTCCAGCCGTTTCAGAGATTACCCAGAACAAACAGACAGATTCAATTGTTTTTTATATTAGCGTATATACTTTCATATGCATTTAGTGAAAACCTGTTAATTTGTGATTACGAACAGACACTTAAATTTTGTTTATCTGTATGTAGATACATCAGTTTTAATTCGTGTCTTGCACCCGAGCCATAGACTCTATAGTCCATAGACTATTTATGACATACATATGCTCACGCCTGTATTCCCCGAAGGGGTAGGCAGAGGTGTTGTAATCACAACACCCACTTTTCACCGAAGATGATTAAGTGCCAACGTGACAGATGGTGAGTCCATCGCCTTCACAGACACTTTACATACGTCATTGAATTACGACTCAGACATATGCAGGTTTCCTCACTGTTAATGAGATGCCATTAACATTATGTTACTGTTTTTAATTACTCAAGCAACGTAGTTAGAGCGGTTAGCTCAAGGTTAGTAAAAAAATAAAATAATAAATTTTAAGACATCTAAAAATATTTTATTCAGGTATACAATTATGTTGCAATTGAGCAATTGGTTACAAAGTAACATACAGTACAAATTAAATATATTAATACTATTTTGTTGAATTTATTAAAAAACAAACATTATAACAATTTTCTAGATAATTACTGCACATTAGTTCATAATGAGCATCGAAGTCCTATTTGAGTTATTTATATATTTTTAACTTGAAGCTAGGCTCAAGCTAGATACACTCAAATTATTGTCAATATTAACAATCATCGTCCCTGGCCTTATCCCATACATTGTTGGTGTCGGCACTTGATTCAACCCGACGTGGCTGATCACCTAATTTTTATACGCAGCGGCTGCCATCTGACCTTCGCAACCCTTTGACGAGGAAAATCTGTGGTTTGGGTTAAACCAATTGTCGGCCTCCGACTGACCTGTAACGATTGCCAAAGATGATAAATTGGCAATCGAGACCGACGGCTTTACGTGCTCTCCGAGACACGGAGGGAAGTCGGGCGGTCACCCATGCAATTACTGGATAGGGTTAGGGTTGGTTAACTTCGCTGTTAGAATGATATCGACACGCACGACGACGCAATATCGACTGTACCACGAGCTCCCCAATCAATGTTAACAATATTATGAGAAAATGCCGCAATACGGAGGCCTGACACTTTATTGTCAATGTGCACTTTATTATGCTAAGAAGCTTATCAACTCTTATTACGCCGCGACGGTTTGAAACCTAATCACCGTTTGAAGTATTTATTTTATTCTAGAGCTACTAGCTGTGCCCCGCGGATTCACCCGCGTAGATTTAGTTTAATGTTTTATTTCGCGGAACCCTAATATTTTTTTGTAAATACATACATATGCTCACGCCTGTATTCCCCGAAAGGATAGGCAGAGGTGTTGTTATCACAACACCCACTTTTCACCGAAGATGATTACGTGTCAACGTGACAGATGGTGAGTCCATCGCCGTCTCAGACACTATACATACGTCATTGAATTACTTCTCAGAAATATGCAGGTTTCCTCACGATGTTTTCCTTCACCGTAAAGCACGTGGTGTGAAATCACTGTACATAAGTTTTTTAGAAAAACTCATTCGATCAAAAAGGATTCGAACCTGCGTCGCTTGCGTAGCAGGCGACTGCAGGCTTTTTTGTAAATAAAAGCCTAAAGCCTAAAAAATATCTTTTTTATGTCAGTACCGTATACATATACTGACTTTCATAAACATTTAGTGAATAGCTGTTATTTTGGAATTGCAAACAGACACTTCAATTTTATTTATCTGTATAGATTCGTTCTAAGTCATGGGTACTCTCTTTTGCTATTCTGTTATAAATAGGGCTTCGTTGAACCATAGTACAGTAGATAATTATTGTTAAGGTTTATGTCAAACTTGTCGATAACAGTAACATTGACTCTAGCTAGGACAACGGAATGGGAAAACTTATTTATTTTCAACAATAACTTTTGTAATGTCAATTTATATTTCAAACTAGATATACCCGCCGGCTTCACCCGCGTAGAGTTAATTACATGCGTGTCTTTATTTCGCAGAGTACTAAACTTAAGTATTCTTGTATCATCACTAGTAAAAGTGTCCAATCGTGTCATAGATTAGCCGGAATTAACAGACAGACAGAAGAATTTGGGTGAAAATAGATATTTTTGTTTGTAATACTTTCATATGAATTTAGTGAAAAGCTATTAATTAGAAATTACAAACGGACAATTTAATTTTATTTATCCGTATATATGTGCATTATACCTCGCTCACAAATGTATTGCCTAATCGATACTTTAGCATCAAGCTAAAGTTATAAACTCCACCAAATAATTTAATAGTCATAAATATTTTGCTTAATCCAAGGCAAGAACTTGGCTATGTCTGTGAAGATGACGTAGTGTGTAGGATCGCAGCGGTACTCGTTCTGCCTGGCGACAGACAGTGACACCAGCCCGCGGAGGTACCACGAGTTTTGAATGTTGAACACCATACCGCCTCCACTGTCGCCGTTGCAAACTGATGTACCTATAATGTATAAAATGTCGCTTAAAAAGGCCTTGAGATGAAGAAAAATTTCCTGTGTTAATCATTCATATCCTTAACACATTAACTGCTAACATTTCAACTTCTTCGTAAATTCTCGAACAGTTGGACGCACATACGCGTCGTTAGCAGTGAACGCGTTAAACGAGCAATATTCAAATATACAGGTGTCGGAGAAAAAGGAACAGTTGTCTTCTAGATGTTGTAGGGTTTTATGAATATATCACTATGTTGAAGTCGTAAAATATCTAGCTCCAACGATAACGTAGTTATAGGCTATGGTTGCTAAGGGCCGAAGAGCTCGCCTTAAGCGATTGAATGAACGCGCTGCCGCGTTTACCTACAAATAAGTAATTAAACTTGTTAAATTCATAAGAAGGTTCATGGTTTCGAAACATCGGTTTATGGGATTATTTCAGGAACTATTAGTGGGAGAAAAAAATAAAAACGTAGTTAGATTTAACGTGAGTAACTCTACGTTACCGCTGACTTTTATGCGAAAATAAGGTCTTGATATGGTCAACTTTGAACGTCAATTACTCGAAAACGGAAGAAGATATTTTTGACATAATACTTTTATTTGCTTCCTAAAATTATACCCTATCACATATTTTAACAGCTGTCCTATTTGCTCCGACATTCTGTATATAAATGACATATGTCATTCTTTAATTTTGTATGGTCTGTGTCCAGGCTTTATTATCACCTGAATACACTTATAACTAGATAAATATTTACCAAAATACCTACCATTTCCAATTTAATAATAAATTTTAGTACAACATGCGCCCTATGAATTAATTATTATAATCTCATATTTCAAGCTATACCGAATGTAGTGCAATAAATATGTATTAGACTTAATTTGGTGCATATCATTAAGTTATTAATTAAATTAAGTAATCACATACTTTCTCTAACTCCAGTACGTTTATTGAGGACTCCTGGAAGCAATAAACCCTTTATTTAATGATTATAGAAAGTCTATCAGAAATGATGACCTGGTGATGACCTGATGGTCTTTTGAGCTTGTATCGTGTAATCACAAAATGTTGATATTACCAGTACTAGTAAGCTAGGGCCCTTCTAAACCTCATATTGCAATGACAGTTAAACTCTTTATTATGAGACAGATTCTCGATTATGAGACAGATGTATATGACGTATAACAAATCTGTCACTGTCACACAGTGGAACTATGGTGGCAATAATAGCTTTTAGTAAGGTCCCTAGATCTAGGCATTGAAAAACCGCTACCATCATGATAGGTTTCCAAACTAAACTTGACGTTAAATAAAAAAGTTATTTAAAAAAAACTGGTCTTTACGTCCAATTATCATTATTTCTGGAGCAAGAATGTAGAACTTACAGAAACTAGAATATAAAACGATTACATAAAGAAACTTTTCAATGTTTAGCTTCACCGTTCGCTGTCTATCACATATTAATCTTTTTCCTTTTTACATATGGCAAGTAGGGAAGACTTGTGTCAAAAAAAGTGGGTGACTTTTCAATTTCAATTCACACCGCCGTGAATTATGTTCTGTAACAGCCATTCGGATTGGTCAATGACCCTTGGGATGTAAATAAGCCTCATAGTTTGATAAGAAAAAAAAAGTTCCTTACCATCTCTGTATCCAGCGCAGTAAGTGTATTCTGACGTGAATCTGACGAAGAACTCGCTATACGACCTGATACAGGTCTCCTGGTCAACCACGGGCATCTCAACCAGGCTTAACTCCTCGGTCGCCACGCCGGTGTCATCGAAACCCCACCCTACTACCTAATAATAAGAAGCATATTGGTAAATCACGAGCCTAATTTTGTTGACAACATTCTTTGAGCCTGTAAAAAGACTTTCGGCGTTAAATCATTGCTGATCAACCGATCAGCATTTCTCACTCATAAAGTCAAATTCAAAGTCAAAAGTATCTTTGTTAGATTAGACTATTTACAAAGTACTTTCAAATCGTCAGAATGACATAATTATACAGGATTATACATGCTACCGCCAGGTTCGGAAGGTTGCTTTTACTGTGAAGAACCTGGCAAGAAACTCAGTAATTACTCTTTTCAAAAATATAATACAATTTAAAGAATACAAAATAAATAATTTAAGAAACGTAAGCTCATGGACACAGTTCCAATGCACAAATGTCGATGAAAATTAACATAACTAAAAATCTAGTAGTTCTACTTATAACTAAATGCGTAGCTTGAGATGACCAGCCCTCACAAGCAGCACCTGTTCACAAGTATGACGTGAATGCCAGCCATTGACATAAAGGTGGTCTTACGCTGATAAATTACTGGTTTCTAGAGACGTATGTAATACGTAAGTTGGCAGAGTTGAAACACATTAGTACATTATGATATAAGTGCGGTAAGTTGAAAATTACAGCTGAGGCGATATTGCTACAATAAAGCAGAGGCTGTAATTATCAAAATGCACATATTTGCGAGGAAATAAATAAAACTCGGACGAAAGGCATATTTTGTAATTGTTCACAAATTAGCGATTTTTTAATTCAAAGGAACGAAAAACAGACAGTTATTACTAATAAAGTAAGTAAATTCATATTTATCTTACAGTGTAATTTTTATTATAGAAATATTGACCCACTTTACTGATATAAAAAATCTTTGCAAAGATTAAAAAAAAGTACCGTTCCTTTTACAGCCGTTTTCAATATTCTATCTACGATTAAAGATGGACAGCTATCCCTAGTTAGCTGTCAGATTTGATTTATCCTTAACTTGCATTTCACTATTGTACAAGCCAAGTATGTAGGATTGAGTAGTAGTGTATAACAATGCCGATAGATGGGGCTAATTATATTGTGAATCACGCTATAGAGATTCTCTACGGTATACGTATATACTAAGACTCGTATAATAAAAAAAACATTTATCTCTTTGGTACATCGTATTTTATTTGATCCCAAGTAGATAGCGTTTTCCCTCCCATCTATCCAAAGAGTTTGGTTTCGGAGCATCTTGATAAGCCGTGCGTTTTATATTACAATAACGCACAAGTACCTAATGAGATACAATACGATATTGAAATTGGTGGAATAAGAGACTGATTTACCGCAAAGCTCGTGGTTTAACACCATTGTATAAGTATAAATCACGTTGGTACAGACCCAAACCAAGGAACCTAAGCTTTAAAAACTAATATTAAAATTAATTTTGGACGAATTTCTTCTCAATCCACGTACAATTACCCCAGTTTCGATTTACATCTTATCGAATCCTAAATCGAAGAATATTTTTTATTCGAGCCAATTCAGACTTTAAAATACCTAAAACTAAACGATAACGTTAATTACAGCCCCGCAAAAAGTTGAAACCGATAATTACACCCGTCCAGTAGCGTTTGGGGGCTTTCTCAATGCCGATATCGTCCGCCGATACTTGACTTCAACGACGCAGTGTGAAAGCGTTCAGAGGGTCGGTCGATAGTGCGATCTTTTAAAATCGCCGTCACAAGTCATCGCGTCGACGTAAACGCAGTTTTGTATCGGCTCACAATAGTGTCATCTTTAGGCCGACAGATGTCGCTGTTTCGATCCTATACAAATCTGCGTTTACGTCGACGAGGTGACTTGTGACGGAGGCAGTGAAAAACGGGCTTGCAGCCGTTTTTTCGCTCGCGTCACTCGCAATATTTGTATGAGATATTTTAGTTCTTCACGTCACCGCTTGGCGTCGCTGCACAATTATTCATACTAATATTCGGCGGAGACGCTAGCGAGTATGGGCTACGAAACGGTGGCAAGCCCGTGATAGGGGTACAATAGTAATTGTAACAAACTAGTCCGACGATATCGTGTCGTTACCGTTATCGCCTAATGTGAAAACGCCCGGTCACTAATTACCGTCTGAAGTCTAGCTTAACAGAAAGTTATTTACACGGAAACTGCTGATCAAGCCAATCTGCCTAAATTTATCCCAATTGGGTAGCAATTATTTGGATAGATTTGCCACTTTTTGCTCTCCATTCTGGGGGTCATCTCGCTTTCACTGAAAAGCGAAACTTAGGCCGAAACTTCGCAAAGCTCCTACCTACCTACGATTATTAATCGTTCTAAAATTACATTGCTAAAAATTCTTTGACATTTCCATAATCTAAATCTATTTTAATTAAATTATTAACAGAACGAAACCTTGATACAAAGTGACGTAATTTTTTTTTTACTACATACATATGTTCACGCTTGTATTCCCAGAAGGGGTAGGCAGAGGTGTTGTAATCACAACACCCACTTTTCACCGAAGATGATTAAGTGCCAACGTGACAGATGGTGAGTCCATCGCCGTCTAAGGCACTATACATACGTCTTTGAATTACTTCTTAGAAATATGCAGGTTTCCTCACGATGTTCCTTCACCGTAAAGCTCGTGGTGTGAAATCACTGTACATAAGTTTTTTAGAAAAACTCATGGGTACAGGCGCCGCTGGGATTCGAACTTGCGTCGCTTGCGTAGCAGGCGACTGCTCAAACCTCAAGGCCACCACGGCTATCTTTTTTACTACGTTTGATTTACGTTCGTTTGCGAAATTTCGTTTTCGGAGAATGGAGTAGGCCCCCTGTTCTGTAAGTTGACGCGGTCATTGGCATGCTATGATAATGATTTATTTAGTTAAGGAACGGGTAAAGTACTTAGTGTACGTTAGTAAAATACCATCATTTTGGAAACTATCCTTCTCAGGAGAACTGTCAAGAAAAAGATGGCTTCTTGTGATCAAAAACAAACAACTCATATGGCATATGAATGAATTGTTTTAACATAGGTTTTAATAAATTAATCATGTTGGTTTTATGGAAATACTTTTGGTATGTTGAATTTAAAGATAAAAAAAATATGTATAGCCGGGTTCGTTTCCCAGTGAGCGCGCCACAAATGAGTCGAATACGTTTCAGGAATGATCTTTGAATATATTTTAGTCATATGTCGTTGTCTTCATTATGTTTTCTGTCGTTAAGCTCTTGTGAATTATTTTTTACATCATTGAATACTAAATTTAAGGCTGATGGTAAGCTACCTACATAAGGTTTGATAACCCGGGGCCCAACCATGAGCTCTTATTGCAATGTCAGTTCAGCTGTGAGACAGTGACAGATGTATACGCGTTATATACATCTGTCTCATAATAAGAGTAAAACTATCATGGCAATAAGAGGTCATGGTAAGGCCCCTGCCCTTTATAAACGGAGTAACTTACCGATCCCTTCTTCCCGACGATGCTGTTCAAGTTGACATTGTTCTCGGCCCAGAGGCACGCTGGTCGGATGTGATCGGAGTAGTTGACTGCCTCTCGCAGTTCCAAGATCGCCAGGTCCCGGCTGAACGACGACGCGTTGTACTCCGGATGGATCGTTATTTTGTCCACCTGAAAGTTGCCTATGATTAGCATCTGTTTGTACATAAGGTAAAGGCACCTATGTTGGACCAATCATGGACTATTTTGTTTTTTCTTCCAAAATTAAGGAAACTCGCAGTATTTTTTTCAAACGTCAATACCGGTCAGCTGTATAACAGCTGTCATAACAAATGTTTTTGAGAACTGACACCCATTTTGATTGCGGCCATGACGGTTGTTTGTTTCGCAGTGTCACTTGGTGTCGTAATTTCTTACTAGAATCGCGATGCATCGCGATATTTTGTGTCTGGTGGGTCGTCGTTGTTGAAATTATTACTGTTTAATGATTTATCAATAGAAATGCATCAACATAACCCATACTATAAATTATCATTTTAGCCCTAAGACACAACACTGGATTTTTACTGTCTATTAATGGTGTCTAAGTGTTGTTTATTTATATTATTTCATTGTGCTAAGTACTAAACTGAAACCAAACATTAAATTCTGATTAAGAAAGATCTTTTAATTTACCTCCAAATCCTTAAGAATGTATGTTGAAAATTAAAGAAATTACAGAGCCTATATTAAAAAAAATCGCTTATACTGTCCATGACTGGTGACTTTTCCTTACATGGTGGTAGAAGGACTGATATCTTAATGATAAAAATGATCATCATCATCTTTCTGGCCTCATTCCATACATTAGTACCTCCTCACAAATTTTCAGACAAATTGGTTCAGCCGTTCTTGAGTTATAAATAGTGTAACTAACACGATTTTTTTATATATATTCAATCTATCAAGGCATTATAACTCATGTAGGTAAACTTACAAATCTAACAGCCACGCCATTGACAGAGGTCCTGAGGTTGTGTTTGCCCAAGTAAACGGTGAGTGTGTTCTGGTTGACGATCCTGTTGGAGTTCTTGCGGGTGACGCAGTGGGCTGCCGTTATGATGTGTCGGTGGGTGACCAGCGTACCGCCGCAGATGTATTTGTTGTCCACTGTCTATGTCATACACGTGAAGTTAAGAGAAGGGAGGCAGGTTCAGTACCTCTATCATGAGATTGCCATCGTTTGCGTAATCTATACTCGCTAGTGTCACTCGCAATATTTTTACGAGATATTTTAGTTCTTCACGTCACCGCTGGGAGTCGCTGCACAGTTTCTCATACTAATATTCAGCGGAGACGCTAGCGAGTATAGATTACGAAAACTTTGTACTCAAACTTCGAATTTGTTAGCGAGTAGCGCCATCTATGTAGTGAGTTGAGAAACGCTGCTATATCTCCATAGAAAAGGCCAGCTTATATATGATTACTCCATAAAATTCTGTATCAAATCGCAGAAATAAATTCCCCCAGAAGGTGGGTAGCCTTTTGGGGACAAAATAATATATGCTTGACTTTGGGTCGAATTCAGGTTATTTACGTCAATTCAAATGCTGTGATATGAATGTTCTATTAAGGTCGTCTAGGGTCTCCTGTTAATTTACTCTTACCTGTGTCTGGTAGAGCGCTATCTGCCACGGCCACTGTCCCTCTAGCGTTGGTGTCCCATTCACCACCAGCGGTATAGGGTTGTTCAACACCACCTTCCCACACACTCCTTGCTGGGGAATAACGGAAATGATTATTTCAAAAGTTTCAACAAATATGTAAAGTGCTAATGAGAAAGTAACTGATTGAGATGTAAGTATCCCAAGTGCATGACAAATCAGAAATTAGGCCGGATCAGACCTTGGTTGGTTGAATGAAACACTGGGCTGTGCGTTGATAGATCACTATGTCAGTCAGTCAGTCAGTCAGTCAGTCAGTCAGTCAGTCAGTCAGTCAGTCAGTCAGTCAGTCAGTCAGTCAGTCAGTCAGTCAGTCAGTCAGTCAGTCAGTCAGTCAGTCAGTCAGTCAGTCAGTCAGTCAGTCAGTCAGTCAGTCAGTCAGTCAGTCAGTCAGTCAGTCAGTCAGTCAGTCAGTCAGTCAGTCAGTCAGTCAGTCAGTCAGTCAGTCAGTCAGTCAGTCAGTCAGTCAGTCACCTTTAAGTTATATATATTTAGATACTGAAGGAAGTCAATAGTGTGATTAAGAAGGGTACAGCGCCATCTTTTGTTTAAAAAACGGAACTACTTATTTCGTATTAGTGTGAATGTGACTGGAAGTAGTATGTTGGTCTGCCATCTTTGGAATTAAACCACAAGTAAGTAGTACTACTATAAGTAAAGAACTATTTTTAATTGAACAATATTTGAAAATGATCTACTTTTATGTATTTTTTTTAATAATAACATTATATCTATGACCGTATTGAAGGATCGATTCCATAGCATTAATATCTGTTTATTAGGCCATTTGCTTTATTGCTTATTTCAAAATATTCCGTCAATGGTGTTGCCGATATACTTTTTGGCAGATTTTCATCTAGAAATAGTTCCGAGCCAAACCGTAATAAAACCTACCGATCTCCAAAAAGTATCAATACATTACGAGTCACTCTAATTCGTAAACGAAATCGTCAACGTTAAAACCTGTGGTAAAAAAAGAAGTCCATATTTTGCATTTTCTAATGCAAATTCATACAGTTTAAACATTTAGGTATGTATACTCTTAATACAAATTCACTTCTAAGAAAATAAAAGGAACTCGTCAATCCATCCTCGGTATACTACAATACAAAAAATGCAGTATTTATGATTCTTAGAACAAAAACCGGATTGTATGTTAATTAAATACAGTATTATTAGTCACCGGTTCCTCCATGGCAACCGGTTTTTTGACAGATTACATTCATGTTCGTATTAGATGAAGAGTCGGTAGTTTATATGTAAATATCTTCTAAGAATTATATTTTTCTAACAATTAAATAAATCATGTTCACATATCACAGAGCCGCTAAAATTCCAAATTAAGCAAAGCTACTATTTGGCGAGTATTATATACTAGCGGACGTCCCGCGATTTCACCCGCGTAGTTCCCGTTCCCGTGGGAGTACGGGGATAAAATATAGCCTATGTTACTCGCTGATAATGTTGCTCCATCCATTGCTGAAAGAATTTTTCTAATCGGTCCAGTAGTTTTGGAACATATTCAAAATAAACATACTAATATTTCCTCTTTATAACATTAATACTTACCTATAGATATGTTAACTTTTTCCATGTAATATGAATATTTAAATATATCATAAAAAACCCATTATAATAAGGCATTATGTTAGTCACATAAATGTTTGAAGTGATGCGGACGCGGGGATCGAACCCGCGAGACCAATAGCCGAGCAGTAGTTAGTACTCCTAGGAATCTAGAAATAAATCTCACAGATGCGTACATCTACGAGATAATTATTAGATACGTAATATCAGTAAGGAATTTCTTGCAAACTTCAACTTCACACTTGTATACTTGAGTGTGTGATATATTTATATTGTGATTCGGTGTGCTAGACATTTTAAATATATATACATACATACATATGCTCACGCCTGTATTCCCCGAAGGGGTTGGCAGAGGTGTTGTTATCACAAAACCCACTTTTCACCGATTTGATTAAGTGCCAACGTGACAAATGGTGAGTCTATCGCCGTCTCAGGCACTATACTTTTAATTACTTCTCAGAAATATGCAGGTTTCCTCACGATGTTTTCCTTCACGGTAAAGCATGTGGTGTGAAATCACTGTACATAAGTTTTTTTTAGAAAAACTCATTGCTACAGGCCCCGCTGGGATAAGAGATTGCGTCGCTTGCGTAGCAGGCGACTGCTCAAACCTCGAGGCCACCACGGCATATAAATATAAATATACAAAAATTATATTGTACGTTTGAAGTGAAGATTGACATCATAATAACGTGTTGTTTTAGAATCCGAGTTTTTCTCAGATTTTTTGCATCACAAGCGTCTATTAAGTTTTTTCGTAAAATATTTACATAATATCTTATACGATATACCATAATTCTACGTCTGCTTATGAGAAATAAAATGTCTGGAACTGGCTATGTACATTGCATTGTTAGTTAAACCTCGCTTTTTGTCACCTCTAGTTACGATGGGTATCATCTCCTTGGCCTTATCCCATACATTGTTGGGATCGGCACTTGATTCAACCCGATGTGGCTGATCAGTGGTCAGACTATTTTAGGCCTCCGACTGACCTGTAACGATTGCCAAAGATGACAAATTGGCAACCGGGACCGACGGCTTAACGTGCTCTCCGAGGCACGGAGAGAACTCGGGCGTTCACCCATCCAATTACTGGCTAGGGTCAGGGTTGCTTAACTTCTCTGATCGAATGACATGCGCAATAGCAACTGTGCCACGAGCTCCTCCTTTTCGAGTTACGGTTGGTATGATAATGATAATTTTATAATTTATTTACTAATAATTAAATAAAACCGGCTAAGTGCGAGTAGGACGCGCGCCCCTTATATGTTAATTATCTTTCTCAGATTTTCAGTATTTGCTGTTATAACGGCAACATAAATACATCATTAGTGAAAATTTGGAGTGTCTAACTATTGATTCATGAGATACAGTCTTGTGACAGACAGATAGAAAGCGGAGTATCTTAATATAGGAAGCTAAAGGGAAAGTATCTGCCTCTGCCTGTTACTTCTTCACGATTAAACCGCTGAGCGATGCTGGCCTGGATACTTAAAAAAATCCACCGCAGCCAACGGGGATAAAACCTATTACAGATGCCGTCAAAATCCATGAGCGTTGACCTTGAATGAGCAGTAGTATTTTTTTGGGTCTGTTTGAGAGCGCGACTATATACGAAATACATGCGCAGTTATTTCCACTATTCTCGCCGAGCACTCAAAACTCATGACGGCACTTGTAAGTACCTAGGTGTTAAATACGCGCGTTAGTTATTGGCTTACCTGTAGGCCTAGACAAAAAGTAATATTCTCTGGCGTTTACGCTAATATGAATGATACAAAATGCATTGAACTGACATATACGGTCATCTCAAGCTACGCATTTAGTTATAAGTAGATGTACTAGATTTTTAGTTATGTTAATTCTTATCGACATTTGTGCATTGGAACATTGTCCATGAGCTTACGTTTTTTAAATACGTTTTTTAAATTATTTATTTTGTATTCTTTAAAATGTATAATATTTTTGAAAAGAGTAATTACTGAGTTTCTTGCCAGGTTCTTCTCAGTAAAAGCAACCATCCGAACCTGGCGGTAGCATGTATAATCCTGTATAATTATGTCATTCTGACGATTTGAAAGTACTTTGTAAAAAGTCTAATCGAATAAAGATACTTTTGACTTTGACTTTGACTATAAATCAGTCACGTGACATATGTCATTCCCGTACATTTCGTATCGAGCGCAAATAGAAACGATACAATATGCATTGAAGTGACATTTAAATCAGTCACGTGACATATGTCATTACCGTACATTTCGTATCGTTTCTACTAGCGAAGCGTGAGGATAATGCTACTTTGTTTTCGGGCCCTGTGACTGTGTGGTTTTCTTATTGCCTCACCTGTGATTGTGTGCGTTTGTTATTGTTGTTATTATTGTTGCTGTTGCTGTTGCTGTTGAGGTTGTCGCTGGGCAGCAAGATCACAGTCTGAGGACCAGTCCAGTACTCCACCTTCTCATCATCGCCGTTACTGAAATATTAACACAGATGTTTAATGAAAACTATCACGAAATCAAAATATTATGAAAAAAATCCACGTTTTTTTACAGAAGATTAGATGCAAAACGGTTTATATTTTATTTTCTGCGGGGCCTGTACCAATGAGTTTTTCTAAAAACTTATGTACAGTGATTTCACACCACGTGCTTTACGGTGAAGGAAAACATCGTGAGGAAACCTGCATATTTCTGAGAAGTAATTCAAAGACGTATGTATAGTGCCTGAGACGGCGATGGACTCACCATCTGTCACGTTGGCACTTAATCAAATTCGGTGAAAAGTGGGTGTTGTGATAACAACACCTCTGCCTACCCCTTCGTGGAATACAGGTGTGAGCATATGTATGTTTCTGCATGCATGAAGGCTTCACTTCGTATGCTTGCAACTATACATGGAGGTGAAGCAAATATCTTTAGTTGATTGTACTTTTAACAAAGTAGGTACTTTCAGAGCGTTAAAATTACCTACATGATTATACAGGATTATTCATGCTACCGCCAGGTTCGGAAGGTTGCTTTTACCGAGAAGAACCTGGCAAGAAACTCAGTAATTACTCTTTTTACGAATCTATCCAAATATATATAACTCAAAGGTGACTGACTGACATAGTGATCTATCAACGCACAGCCCAAATCACTGAACGGATCGGGCTGAATTTTGGCATGCAGGTAGATGTTATGACGTAGGCATCCAAGGGAATAAAATAGGGGATGAGGGAATAGAATAGGGGTTTAGGCTACTTTTAATAAAAAAACTTAGGGTATGCTAACGCGGAAGAAACCGCGCGGCACAGGTAGTACAAAATAAATCTAAAATGTAAGCCTATGTATCTTTACCAACTCGGCATTTCTGTACAGTTTCTTTAAGAAGTCTGGCAGCATTGCCACACTGAATAGCATTGACATTGACCATAGAAGTAATTGGCCCGGGAAATTTTTATACTGAGCTTGATTTACATACCTCACGTCGAAATCGGGAATATCCGGAGTCCTGCGTGTAGTTGTTCTAGTGGTCGGCCGATGAGTTGTCAGACCGAACCCGGAGTTGGGTCTCGAGTTGGTGTTGTCCACTCTTTGAAAGTCCCCGCCGCCGTTACTGGCGATAATAAAAAAAATATTACCTACCAGCTGTTCCGAGTTCATCCGCGTAGACTTTTTTCATATATTTCATATTTATTTATAGGTACAGTTTCCAACTAACTTTAATATTGTATGACTAAGGTTTTTAATAAAGTGCGTGTTGGTGCTACCCCAAGAGAACGTCGTGAAGCTACTCACATATTACTCGGAGATGGTCCAGCCTCTGGTCTGACGTACACCGGTCCCTGGGTCTCCTGTCTATTACTCGAAGGCCTCTGCGTTGCCGGCGCCCTATTCACGCTGCTGTCTGGCCGAGGCCTGTCCGCAGGCCTCTCGACAGGTCTGTTGTCGATGGGCCTGTCCACAGCTGGCTGGGGGGTGTTCGCATTGCAGATCTCCCGCCCGTTCAATCTAAGGATATGTTTTATATCATTATATATTTATTATAAAAAAAAATTGAGCACTTGAAACACCTGGGTGTTTCAAGTGCTCAATTTTTTAACCCTGGGGTTACGAATATAACGGAATTGCTGTGCTGACATAAACAAAGTAGGTAAAGTACAAAAAAAAAATGCTCTCGCCATCCCAGAAGGGTCCCCGAAGGGGTAAGCAGAGGTGTTGTAACAGCACTCACATTTCACCGATCATGATTAAGTGCCAACGTGACAGAGGGTGAGTCCATCGCCGTCTTAGGCACTATATATACGTCTGTGAATTACTTCTCAGACATATGCAGGTTTCCTCACGATGGAACGAAATATCTGCTACGTGGGTCAGCAATTCTTTAATCATGAAGGTGATTATCTAAACTGCTAACACTCACCTGATAGCCATTAGTTTAGGGGTCTTGTTCAGAGGGTTGTACTGCACGAAGAACCTCACAGCGACGGCCGGCCCCGGGTGGACCTTCATCTTAGTGTTCTCTATCTTGAAGTCCGTGTTGTCCTGCGTTGACACGTCTCCTATCCAGTTCTGCGAAACACATACAGGAATTATAGCGCGGGAACTTAGACCGTGTACCACTATGTCGGCACGCTATCCCCGCACCCGGCGGATCCCCGTGGGCTACCTTTTTTTTTTACTGTCGAGAGGGAAACCTTCAAAAGGTCCCCGACTGCCTTGGGTGAGGTAGATCGGGGTATGTGGGATTACCGCACTAAAACCCCCGGTGGCCATCCTCAGTGCTCAGGGGGGACTCCGGGTACTCTGATAGATCGCACCGGTGTCCCCCCACACTTTGCCGGGGCACATCCCCGGGGCAGCTGTGTCGCCGCCCCTGAAGACCATTTCGTTTATTTTTTTTATTATACACGACCCTTCTTTGTAATGTTTTTTTAATAAAGTCATCTGTAAATCCGTCAACAAGTTTTTATTTATACTCCTCAACCCCAACTCGCAAAACTTCGAATAATATTTGTTCATTATTATATTATACTAGCCGTGCCCGGCAAACGTTGTATTGCCATATATTATTTTGGGGTCACCCTTATCACTTAGGGGTATGGAAAATATAGTTGCCGATTCTCAGACCTACTGAATACGCATATATAATTTGGTAAAAATCGGTAAAGCCGTTTCGGAGGAGTACGGTAACTAACATTGTGACATGGAAATTTTATATATTAGATCTAATATATAAAATTATCGTGTCACAGTTTTCGTTGCCATACTCCTCCGAAACGGCTTGACCGATTTTGATGAAATTTTTTGTGCTTATCCGGTATCTATGAGAATCGGCCAACATCTATTTTTCATCCCCCTAAATGTTAGGGGTAGTCCACCCAAAAAAAAAATGGCAATACAACGTATGCCGGGCACAGCTAGTAATACTATAAGATGGCGGCCGAAGGTGCGTTAGTTATATCTCGGAATATTTTTTTAAGGTTATTGGATTAGTCTGACTGAATTTCTCTATTAAATTATAAAAGAAATCTATACTTATATAACGAGTTTGTTCGTTCGCTAATCTCAGAAACTACTGATCGAATTTGAAAAATTATTTCAGTGTTAGATAGCTTACTATAGGCTATATATCGTCACGCTAAGACCAATCGCGGGTTAAAGTTAGTAAATCTTTTTCACGCGGAAGAATTTGTGGACAGAAGCTAGTTTATATATATACTAATATTATAAAGAGGAAATATTTCTATGTAAGTATGTTTGTAACGAATTGGCTCAAAAAGTCCTAGATCGATTTGAAAAATTGTTTCAGAAATGGGTAGTTATATTATCAGTGAGAAATATATATTTTATTCTATAGGCTATATTTTATTCCCGTACTCCTCCAGGAATAGGAACTACGCGGGTGAAACCGCGTGACGTCCGCTAGTTATTGATAAAGCCAAATGGCAACTTTTTCCTCTCACTCCTGGTAGGAGTCCTGGCTACTCCCAAATACCATCCTGGGTAAGTAAGGAAAAATGATTTTTTCATTAATCTATCAGGGAAATAAAAAAAACGCTTATGAGTGCCAGCAACACCCGGTATGCATCGTTTCATTGATACAAGTAAATAAAATTGATACTAACTGTCTGTTTGTAATGCCAAATTAGCACCTTTTCACTAAATGCAAATGAAAGTATTTAGGTATATTTGTAATGCCAAAGCTTTTAACTACATGCATAATATCCAATTATGTACAGTCTAATCACATAAAGAATTATAAAATAGTCCCTGATTATTTTTTTCGGACTTTCATTTTCTGATACAAGGAGTAATTAAGGCTACTTTTTTTTTAATTAGGGTTCCGCGTAGAATGAAATTAAGTCTATGCGGATGAAACCGCGGGGCACAGCTAATCTAAATATAACGCAAAGGTGACTGACTGACTGACTGACTGACAATAGTGATCTATCAACGCACAGCCCAAACCACTGGACGGATCGGGCTGAAATTTGGCATGCAGGTACATGTTATGACGTAGGCATCAGCTAAGAAAAGAAAAGGATTTTGATTAATTCTACTCCCAAGGGGATACAATTGGGGATGAAAGTTTGTCAATTTTAAACCGGGCTGACACAAGTCTACACGGGTGAAACCACGGGTCGTCGCTAATCGGCAATAAATCTTGTAGCATACGCATGACCAATCTCTCCTGATATAATGCCGTCAATTTGCAGATGTGCTAATTGGAGAATTATTGGGATTAATGTATTTGCCTGTACATATTGCTGACAAAAGACATATGTATAGTACATGAGACGGCGATGGAATCATCATCTGTTACGTTGGCATTTAATCATGTTCGGCGAAAAGTGGGTGTTGTCCCCTATCACGGATTTGCCACCGTTTTTGTTATCTATACTCGCTAGCGTCACTCGCAATATTCTTATGAGATGTTTTAGTTCTTCACGTTAGCGCTGGGAGTCGCTGCACAATTTCTCATACAAATATTCGGCGGAGACGCTAGCGAGTATAGATTCCGAAAACGGTTGCAAACCCGTGATAGGGGTATTGATGTGAGTATTATTGCTATATGTGCTGAGATTTCCTACATCTCGATCATATACTGTCAATTTAGGTTACATATACTATATTAAAGAGCCGTGGTGGCCTTGAGGTTTGAGCAGTCGCCTGCTACGCAAGCGACGCAAGTTCAAATCCCAGCAGGGCCTGTACCAATGAGTTTTTCTAAAAAAACTTATGTACAGTGATTTCACACCACGTGCTTTACGGTGAAGGAAAACATCGTGAGGAAACCTGATTTTTTCTGAGAAGTAATTCAATGACGTATGTAAAGTGTCTGAGACGGCGATGGACTCACCATCTGTCACGTTGGCACTTAATCATCTTCGGTGAAAAGTGGGTGTTGTGATTACAACCCCTCTGCCTACCCCTTCGGCGAACACAGGCGTGAGCATATGTTTTATAAGACTTATTTTAAAGTACTTTCAAATCGTCAGAAGGACACATAAATACATTATACATGATTATAAATGTTACCACCGGGTTCGGAAAATTGCTTTTGTTGAGATCAATCAATCAGCTTTAAATGCGTAGACTACTCAAAAATAGGGTTCCGCGAAATAAACTCACCAATGAAATTAAATAAAAAAGCAACTCACCCCTAGTATATCAGCCTTGGAGTCCAGCACAATATTTAACCATAGGGAATGCAGTATGCTGTCAGTGGAGAGGTTGACGACGCCGTACCACCTGCCCGGTTCGGTCCCGGGAGGTTCGTACTGGAACACATTGGGGCACGGGGAGAGGGGGGTATCCTGCTGCTGATCTGACGGGAGCGCCAGGCACAGAATCACTACTGCTACAAGTTTATACTGAAAAGAAACGGCTTGTGTTAATTTATTTATTATTGGCCAACTGCCTCGTAGGTCTAGTGGTTAGTATGTTCGCCTGCTGATCAAAAATGTTTATTGAGTTTTTCTGTCAAGAAATTCACAATAGCTCGGAGTTTGGAATTTAGCGGTGTTTCCACCCCCGTGCCTTGAAAAGCACGTAGCACCGTTGGTCCTACGCCTGATCTCTCTCCGGTCGTGTCGGACTACCGTCCCATCGGACTATGAGAGTGAGGGAATAAAGAGTGCACCTGTGTTTGCGCACACACTTGTGCACTATAATAAATCCTGCGCACATGTCTAATCCTCGTTGAGATTTGCCACCGTAACCGAAATTCGGTAGATCATTATTATTATTATTGGCCAACTAGCCAATGGAACTGGATGGAGACGAATGGAGCATTTTTTTTTGATTTGATTTGATATTAGCTTAGCTTATTTTGACGTTTTCTAAAAATAAAAACTTGTTATATCTCATATTTATCCCCTACAAAACCCCCTAATTATCTAAATTTCATGAAAATCGTCGCAGTCATTCCGAGATTCAGATTATATACATATACAAGAATTGCTCGTTTACATGTATAAGATCGATACATAGATATTATATATCTTCTCATATATACAAGTTCCATGCTAGTTACCGTACTCCTTCGAAACGGTTGGACCGATTAGTATGAAATTTTGTGTGCAGATCGGGTAGGTCTGAGAATCGGCCAAAATCTATTTTTCATACCCCTAAATGATAAGGGTGACCACCCCAAAAAAAATATGGCAATACAACGTTTGCCGGGAACAGCTATTATTATAAACTTGAACTCCATCGCTTTCGGAAAGATCTAATTTCAAGCACCTGCAACCGAGAGAAGTGTAGGAAGAGATGCACGAGTGTATGCGAAGCGAAAGATGTATGTGAAGATCATAGCTAGAAACTTGTGGCAAACGGTGATCTCTGTCTACCCCCATGGGATACAGGCTGGTCCCTGCCTAGTAGCATCTAATGACAGGCAGGGGATACATGCAAATTCTTCTGGATGACGGGTTGTCCACTTCCCTCTATGATGGTTGAGGAGGTCAATGGCTGGCATTCACGTCATACTTGTGAACAGGTGCTGCTTGAGGGGGCTGGTCATCTCAAGCTACGCAATTAGTTATAAGTAGATGTACTAGATTTTTAATTATGTTAATTTTTATCGACATTTATGCATTGGAACTTTGTCCATGAGCTTACGTTTCTTAAATCATTTATTTTTTATTCTCTAAATTGTATAATATTTTTGAAAAGAGTAATTACTGAGTTTCTTGTCAGGTTCTTCTCAGTAAAAGTAACCTTCCCAACCTGGCGGTAGCATGTATAATTATATCATTCTGACGATTTGAAATTTTTTTGTAAAAAGTCTAATCGAAGAAAGACTTTGACTTTGACTTAAGCCCTTAAATCTAATAATGTGCTCAATTACAAACTCAAATCACGTTAATGCTATGCATTTTATTTATCTAACAATGAATCATGTCAGATCTGTAATGAATTCAATCAATTTGTCTACTATCCAAATTGTCAGTCGCATCCATTCGATTGTGATCAACTCGATATTCCAATTCTATAATCGAATTGGTACGAATATTCGACAGGCCTGCAGGAAAATCGGTTCGGATCATCAATGTGGTGATTTTGTTAGATCTGTTACAGTCACAATGGTACGTATTCTGCTGGTATGTATGTATAAGTGCTAACATCTATACATCCATACAGATAAATAAAACTCCGTTCCGTTCTAGGATGGTAAAGTGTGATTGACTAACAAAAATAGCCCAATTAAACCTCAAACCCAAGACTTCGTTTTCTACAGCGTTTACAACCACTAAACCAACGGCATATTTTTAATTCTACATAATATTGCAATCAAAAAAGCCACGCCGCCTATTAAATCGCATGCAATAACAAAGTGCTTTTTCTACCAACCGTTTTAATTAATATCTCAATGCCGTGTTGGCCTTGAGGTTTGAGCAGTCGCCTGCTACGCAAGCGACGCAAGTTCGAATCCCAGCGGGGCCTGTACCAATGAGTTTTTCTAAAAAACTTATGTACAGTGATTTCACATCACGTGCTTTACGGTGAAGGAAAACATCGTGCGGAAATCTGCATATTTCTGAGAAGTAATTCAATGACGTATGTAAAGTGTCTGAGACGGCGATGGACTCACCATCTGTCACGTTGGCACTTAATAATCTTCGGTGAAAAGTGGGTGCTGTGATTACAACACCTCTGCCTACCCCCTCGGGGAATACAGGCGTGAGTATATGTATGTATGTATGTATCTCTATTCAAAGTCAATAAGTAGATATCTAAGTAAGCAGTAACTTTCGATAAATACTGGAAATTCCTATTAGAGACGAAGATATAATTGATCAGAAGTTATATTTCTGGTAATTTTACGTCGTGTAACGAGTCTGCTGTCAATTATTGTACATGTATTATGTACATTTCTTGGGCGTATTAACTTGGTGTTCATTAACGAAATTAATTAATTACCTACTCGCCCAACCAATAAGTAGGTAGGAGTAAAATTATCTAATGTATACAATAATAATAATAATGAATTAGAAAGTGTATGTTTGTGATCATGAAATAACAGCTTAATGCACGCATGCTTCACGCCCGTATCCCATGGTATTCTAATATCAAAAATTGAATTGTCTGTCTGTCTGCTCGTTATGGCAATTTTTTATTACAATTATATATACGTTCTCGTATAGGCAGTTTAATTTGTTTTAGAGCCTTGGAGGCGGCATGGTTTGAGCAGTTGCCTGCTACTTATGCGACGCTCGATCGAATCCCAACAAGGCCTTTTTTTATTTTTTTTTTTTTGTTGACGAAGGAGAAACCTTCAAAAGGTCCCCGACCGCCCTGGGAGAGGCAGATCGGGGTATGTGGGATTTTTACCGCATTAAAACCCCCCCGGTGGCCGTCCTCGGTGCTCAGGGGGGACTCCGGGTACTATCCCAACAAGGCCTGGATCAATTCGTTTTTCTAAAAACTTATATACAGTGCTTTAAGCCCCAATAGGCATAGAGTGCTTAAAATATCAATGATAATGAATGAAAATGATTTATACAGTTTAGGCCCTGGTAAGGCACGTATGAATGTCGAAGAATTGACCACTGGTTCGGAAACTAGCCTTCCGACAAGTACCGGCAAGAAACTCAGCTGGCATCATGTACATTTAAATACAAAAATAATAATGATTAAAGACAATATCATATGAAATGATTCACTCAGTAAACATTATTCGTCCACAAAAGTTATTAGTTAAAATTATCTACAGTACTCGGAAACAGCGGGTTAAGCAATAAATACCTTCATTATTATGTTAACAAACAAATATTGAATAGAATAGACACATTGATAACTGTAAATACGATAATAGGTCACCGATGCTATTTAGATAAGAACATTTGTGTATTAATACTCAAAATAATAACATCGCATTAGTAATGACATGAAAGAATTAACATATTACAATGAGTTAATCACTCTTCTATTAAATTGTACTAAAATACATACTGTCCATGACTGGTGTCTTTACCTTAAAATCAATCAATCAAAAATATCTTTATTTGATTAGACTTCTTACAAAGTACTTTCAAATCGTCAGAAGGACACAAAATACATTATACATGATTATAAATGTTACCACCGGGTTCGGAAGGTAGCTTTTGTTGAGAAGAACCCGGCAAGAAACTCAACAATTAATCTTTTAAAAAAAATATATATTATACAATGTTTTTGGTTACAGTATTTATATCTCATGAATATAAGCCCATGGACACAGCACAAATGCTCAATTGTCAAATATAATAACTAAAATATTACAAATATTTGTGAGCATGGCAAATTACATAGGGTTGATGAAAGTATAAGCTATTTTTTTTCATATTTGCTCTGTAATTTCTTTATTTTTCAACATACATTCCTAAGGATTTGGAGGTAAATTAAAAGCTCTTTTCTTAACCAGAATTGAATGGTTAATTTCAGTTTAGTACAATGAAATAATATAAATAAACAACACTCCTACCACCATTGATGGACAGTAAAAATCCAGTGTTGTGTTTTAGGGCCAAAATAAAATTGATGCATTTCTTGATGATTGATAAATTATTGAATAATATTCATTTCAACAACAACGAAATTACGATTCCCGACACCAAATGACACCGCGAAACTAGCAACCGTTATGGCCGCAGTCAAAATGGTCAGTTCTCAAAAACAGTTGTAATGACAGCTATAATAGTGGCACAACTGGTCGGTATTGACATTTGAAAAAAATAACTATGCGTTTCCTTAATTTTTGAAAAAAAATAAGTCATTGGTCATCCAACGTTATAAATAAAAAAAGCCTGGGAGTTTCTTCTCCTGACAGGCATACATTTGGAAATTGTTGTAAATTATCCTAAGTTATCGTAAGGGCAATGACGTTCAAGTGTTCAAAGTGTCCCTTATGTTTAATAAAACGTTTAGATTTGATTTTACTAATACAAGCAGACTGGTACACTGATGTTGGTTATTTACAGGTATCTCTTATTGCAATGATTCAAATTCAAAACATCTTTATTTGATTAGACTTTTAACAAATAACTTTTAAATCGTCAGAACGACACGATTAAACAGTATTATACATGCTATTGCGAAGTTCGGAAGGTTGCTTTTACTGAGAAGAAACTAGCAAGAAATTCTTCTCAGTAAAAACAACCTTGCGAGCCTGGCGGTAGCATGTATAATCCTGTATAATTATGCCATTCTGTCGATTTGAAAGTAGGTACTTTGTTTGCCAAAATGCCATGCATGAATGCCGAAGTTGGCGGATCAACACATTTTGAGCCACGCTCCTAACGCTCACGCTACCAACCCATACATGGGGTATTGCACTCACTATCTTTACCATACATAAAAGTATCAATTCCTCCAAAATATCACACAATTTAAGGAAATTAAAAAAACCCTATATGGATCAAATGAAAACTAAACTATTATAAAGAGGTTGCACGTCGTCTGGTAGAAGCTTCTCGTGACAAGCGGGCTGGGGCTTTTCTCGCTCAGAGAATCAGCATTGCTATTCAACGTGGCAATGCTGCCAGCATTCTTGGCACGATCCCGAGAGACACCGATTTGGGCCAAGTTTTCTACTTGTAATTAGTTTTTAAGGCACTCTATTAAAAAATAAATAAATAATAAGAAATATGTCAAAAAAAAAACTATTATAAAGACCATTATCATGTTCCTAACAATATTAATCTTACAGCTTTGTACTAAGCTTATTGGACACGAACGGCTGATGCCTTAACGGGCATTGACCCCACGACCTCTGCAAATTCTGAACCCAACAAAAACACACATCAAAAGTTAGCACAAAATTAAAAAAAAGCTATGCTTGACACCGTATCCGTTTTGAAATGACCTTTAATAAATCAGTCTCTCCCTTTCCTTTCTCGTGAAAAAGAAGAGGAAAAGTAGTACGAGGAATATATTACATTAAATCCTTTCACTATAAAGTTGTTTCAAACCGCATAGCTATTAACTTTTCCATGCGGATGTAAACAAGACCAATATCAAAGGTAATTAAGAAGTTGAAAGCATTTCTGAACGTTATCATTAATAACTGGAACTATTATATTTTTATTCTGTGGTTACGTCAAGTGGAAACCATCTTTTTTTCCATTGTAACATGACAGCGGTGGACCTTAAACATACCACCTTGTTTTTACCACGAACTCTTATTGGAATTACAAACAGACACTTCAATTTTATTAATCTGTATGAATATAGATATATCTCAGACTAGCGGACGTCACACGGTTTCACACGCGTAGTTCCCGTTCCCGTGGGAGTACGGGGATAAAATAAAGACTATGTATTAGGAAAGATTTGTATATCCAGGCGTTGCTAACATTACCATTCAAAACAGTCTCGGGGACCTACTGAAGGTTTTACCCTCGGAAATAAATTATCTAATATAATTTCCTTGTCACAATGTTAGTTACCGTACTCCTCCGAAACGGCTGGACCGATTTGTATCAAATTTTGTGTGCAGATCGGGTAGGTCTGAGAATCGGCCAACATCTATTTTTCATGCCCCTAAATTATAAGGGTGACCACCCCAAAAAATATATGGCAATACAACATTTGCCGGGCACAGCTAGTAGTAATATATAACCTTGTGATGTATGCCATAATGTATTCAGTCTGTGCCATAATATGTCAGAATACATAATAATATAAATCTATCTAATACCTTTAAACGAGTAATTCTTGTAATTCAAGTAAAATATATTTATTTACAAGAATATACATATATATAATATTATCTGCATCTCTGAAAAGGCTCTAACGATTTTTTTTGTACGCAGGAGGTTTTCGGGGCAATAAATGAATCTAGCTAGCTAGGTGTCATTTATACACGAAGAAACGTCAAAAAATAAACATTAATGATAATTATAAAACTGTTGAATTAATCGTTTTTAACCTCGAAAGCTACACAAGCGGATGTAACCTTTAATATTCCGGTTAGCACACAAAACCTGGGGCCCAACCATGAGCTCTTATTGCAATGTGCGACAGTGACAGACTTATACACGTCATATACATCTGTCTCATAATAAGAGTTAAACTGTCATGGCAACAAGAAGTTATGGTAAGGCCCCTGAAGCCATTTTATTGACATGTTAGCATCTTGTATAAGAATAAAGTTAAATGATGACTTAGAAGATTTAACATCTTCTCAGAAGAATTCCAGTGCCTCATCTATAAGTTTTGATACGTTCAAACGTCTGTAATATATGTAACTAAAGATACACAATATTTTTAATTTTGTCCTTACTATCATTCCAATAACTAATAGCTAATTAACATTATTTAATGTTGTGAATGGATGAAATCTGACAGACAACTGGCTGTAATCAAACCAGCTGTAAACTTAGGTTATTGATGTATAAAAAGGTGCCAACGTGATTATATAGATGGCGAGTCCTATCGCCGTCTCACACATTATACACACGATTATGAATTACTTGTTTTAAGTATAAGGACTAGTTTCCGATGGCAGCCCCCCTCGTCCTCTGCTAGGGCCGGCGCGCGCCGAGCCACTAGCCTTAAACATGTCCCTAAATAATACCACTCAGATCCAGCTCCCTAGCTCATCCCCCAGCAACGCCCTAAGCCGAGGTCCGAGCCCCCTTAGCTGTGTTGCTTAGTTTTTAAATTTAAGCTCGGCTGGAGGCCCGTGGGTCTCGCCCTTTAGTCCGGTTAAGCAGTGGAGGTAACTCCCCCTTACCAACTGCGAGAGACCATATAGTAAAAAAAAAAACCGATGGCTGCTTCGCCTGTGTGACTGTAAGATTTCACATGTAAACTTTTACACCCATCTTAGCTTCCTTAAGGGAGGTCATTCGAAAAACCCTTTACACCTCACTAAGAACATACCCCCCGAATATTACGTCTCTAGGACCAACAGCTTACGCTATTAATAAGTCGGTCAGTCAGTTTGATTGTATATGTACAGGATAAGCTATAATTATAAATTTCTACGTATGGAGGTTTGAACCAAAAAGTATGCATGTTGATTCGTATAAATATGGTAATTATAATGATATTTCCTTGTATCATCGTTCAATGGCAACCTTTACTGCTAAAATAACACGTTTTAGTCCGTGTTAGCTTCTTAGAATTTCGCATAAATTAGGAAAAATATCCATTGTAGATCATTATGATCTTCTTTATCATTATTTATAATGTCAGATGAATCAAAAATATTTAAAAAAGTACATTTTACAAATCAACACGTGACGTGAGATTGACCTTAAAACGGGTAAGGATTGTTTACGAGAAAATAATAACAAAATATAATATGGATGCGTACTTACAGTTATTCATATCCTATAAATAAATAAAACCTATATTTCTGATGTATTTTTTTGCAAAATGGTTGCTTTCCATGTCGACAAACCGGTCATAACACAAGCCACAGTCAAGCAATTAAAACTTCCTCATTAAATTATGTATTTACTTACGGCAATACGGTATTCCCACTAATTGCTATATTAGTCACCACAATTAAACAATGATAAAACCAGCACTTTCTTACCATTTTCTATGGGTATTTCCACACTTAAATATAACGGTTCGTGAACACACAACCAAAAATCACTTATTAAAATTCAAAGACTCGCGACGCGCGTCGCAAGCGCCGTGCTCTTAAAGAATGACAAAGAAATAAGAAGAAATATAAGGTCAAGTTCACGATAGCCAGTAGAATGAGACAATTACATGCCAATTTACATATAATAAAAAGAGATGGATGTATGTTAGTGAGTGCGTGGTGGATGCGAGGGTGATCGTACACGCAAACTGGTTAGCAATCAAATCTATAATTGAATACGTAATTAAGGTGCAGATACTGAGATGTTTACGTGATGTGTATTATATGTGATTGTCTTAAATCAACATGACATACGATACCATCATGCCTTTATGCTACTGTCGCTTCAAACGTGATTATTTAGATCTTTATACCCCATAAAACAAAACATAGTCTTATAAAATTGCCATTTTCAATAACCCAGGTTATTGAAAATGGCAATTTTAAAAAACTATCCATACCTTTAAATTGTTGAAATAAAATTTAAATGGACGAAATGATTTATTTATATGATGGCGAGAGCATGTATTTATATATATGTACAGTTCCTTTAATATATAATAATGTTATTATTTAATAAAAAATAAGAGCCACCAGCCTTGAGGTTTGAGCAGTCGCCTGCTACGCAAGCGACGCAAGTTCGAATCCCAGCGGGGCCTGTACCAATGAGTTTTTCTAAAAAACTTATGTACAGTGATTTCACACCACGTGCTTTACGGTGAAGGAAAACATCGTGAGGAAACCTGCATATTTCTGAGAAGTAATTCAAAGGCGTATGTATAGTGCCTGAGACGGCGATAGACTCACCATCTGTCACGTTGGCACTTAATCAAAAATTCGGTGAAAAGTGGGTGTTGTGATAACAACACCTCTGCCTACCCCTTTGGGGAATCCAGGCGTGAGCATATGTATGTAAACAAAAGGAATTGTAGGAAGTTGCAAGGCTTTTAATTGAACAATTAAACAGTTCCATTCAACTCTCAAAGCAAATCTCCAAAGATGATAAAAACCGCAATCCTTATTGAAAGATATCCCCCATTATATCCTGACCCCTACTAACATATTTATCAATACGTTGTTGTTCAAGTATTGAAGACAACAAGAGCTTTGGATGAAATGGTTTTCTTCCATGAAAATTATATCCGCGAGCAAATAGTTATGGCCACGGAATTTCCAACTCTAAAATGAAGTCCACAAGGTTTGATATAAAATTCCGTGAAAATTGAAGCGACAATCCCCTTGACTATTTTGTGAAAGGAATATGGATCTTATTTTAAATTCAATAAAGTCCAAACTTGCATGTTTTCCGCCGTGTGTGGTTGTTAATCGGTCTGATCGGAGTTCCTTCCGTCTTGAGACGTCGATGGGAGATTAGCGATGTTAAAATAGGGATGGGAAAGTACAAAGTAGATAGTATATCGATCATCATCGTCCCTGGCCTTATCCCATACACTGTTGGGGTCAGCACTTGATTCAAACCGATGTGGCTGATCACCTGAGTTTTATACGAAGCGACTGCCATCTGACCTTCGCAACCCCTTTGACGAGGAAAATCTGTGATCTGGGTTAAACCAGTTGTCAGACTATTTTAGGCTTCCGACTGACCTGTAACGATTGCCAAAGATGATAAATTCGCTGATCAAATGATATGCGCAATAGCAACTGTGCCACGAGCTCCTCTAGTATATCGATATTCTATCTATGTCTCAGTCTCTCATCAGGCCCTTTCGGCTCCGAAGAAGTATCAAAGAATTTCGACCTACACCAATACGCAAACGAAATCGACACGTTAAACCTATTAGAATTGTTTCGTTAAAGTACGTGGCATATAACCATGGCTATCCTCCGAACATCACTTGTATTTTGGGAGCGTGATTTTTTTGTATTTGGTCGGGTTTTGGTTTAGTTTAGTTACATTCTTTCCAAAGCCGTGGTGGCCTTGGGGTTAGAGCAGTCACCTGCTACTCAAGCGACGCAAGTTCGAATCCCAGCGGGGCCTGTACCAATAAGTTTTTCTAAAAAAACATGTGCAGTTATTTCACACCACGGGCTTTACGGTGAAGGAAACATCGTGAGGAAACCTGCATGTCTGAGAAGTAATTCAAAGACGTATGTAAAGTGTCTGAGACGGCGATGGACTCACCCTCTGTGACGTTGGCACTTGATCATATTCGGTGAAATGTGGGTGTTGTTACAACACCTCTGCTTACCCCTTGGGGGACCCTTCTGGGATGGCGTGAGCATATATTTTTTATTTTTTTTTTATTTTCTAGTTATCTGTTATTTTGATGTACGTATTTTGCATATGATTGGGGAAAATGATGTGATTTTAGGAATTGTTTCGCAATATCGGGTGCATGCTAGCAAACCTAAATAATAACAAAATAATTACTATTGAAATTTAGTCATACACGTATTCAATTTAGTTTCGTTCACGTTATTATCAAACACCTCACCATTCCACATAAAATCAAAATCAAAATATCTTTATTTGATTAGACTTCTTACAAAGTATTTTCAATTCGTTAGAAGGACACAAAATACATTATACATGATTATAAATGTTACCACCGGGTTCGGAAGGTAGCTTTTGTTGAGAAGAACCCGGCAAGCAACTCAACAATTACTCTTTTAAAAAAAAAATATTATACAATGTTTTTGGTTACAGTATTTATATCTCATGAATATAAGCCCACATGGACACAGCACAAATGCTCAATTGTCAAATATAATAACTAAAATATTACAAATATTTGTGAGCATGGCAAATTCCAGCCAGTCAAAGCAAAGATCAAACTAAGATTAATTAATTGTAGCAAAAGTACAGTGCCAATGGGATTATTTACAATAATTTTTCGACAAAGATACATAACACACAAAACTGTATAATATAAATAACGTCTACAAAAGCAGAGCCTTTCAGCTTCAGGTGCCATTAACTTTTGCAACCGGCTTCAGTTCCGGCGGTCTGGATGTCAGAAGCCAATGTAAAAACGAAATGTTTTCTACCCTTTGAGTCTGTTTGACAACCCTTAATTAAGGTTGTTTCTCTTTGGTTTTTGTGATTGGGATAAATGAGTTTCTGCCTTTATGACTTGTTTTGACATAGGTCAGTATTCGTCGTCACGAATGTTGAGCGCTCAGCGAAAACAGGTGGGGATATCATCCAAAGTATTTGTTCGTACGCACTTCATACTAGATTACGACTTCAAGGTCACCGCTTACAGATCGTGACGGCACCTATACTAGGCTTCCAAAATGTTAAACGAAGACTAAACTTAATATAGACTTAAACTATGTCCATCCCTTTTAAATCCGTATCATAGAAAGAGATGGAACTTTCAAACCAAGGATTATCCTACTTTTTAATTATTATCTAATTCGACAGCAAATAAGTTTAGATTCTGACGATGATTAAGTTTGGATAGACAGCAAGTGTTACGTCTTACAACCGTTTCCATAACCTATCAAAGTTTACAGACGGGTTGCTATCACCAGGGGCCTGACCACAAGCTCTTATTGCAATGATAGTTCAGTTGTGTGACAGTGACAGATGTATATACGTCAAATACATCTGTCTCATAATAAGAGTAAAACTATCATGGCAATCAGAGCTCATGGCAAGGCCCCTGATATCTGACATATTTATCATAATAATATTAAGTAGCGATAAGTTATTGGAGTGAAAGTGTTGCCAACGCGCAACCTTTGTTTTCTTTAACAATAACAAAAAACACCGTGAATAGCCGAGACCGCAGGAGGATAGCCATCTTTATTGGTCTATGATCTATCACTTACTCTACGAATACTATGAATAACTTTTATATTGTTGGGTTTGAAATCTTTATTAAAAAAATAGGAGGGTTTTGTTTGCTTGTGTAATTTTTTTTATGTTTTCTAAGGTTTAATGTAAATGTGTGGTCAATAAATTAATTTTTTGAGGCCGCTCCGCATACAGAAAGTAAAAACAGTACCCCTCTATCACAGGTTTGCCACCGTTTTCGTTATCTATACTCGCTAGCGTCTCCGCCGAACATTTATGAGAAATTGTGCAGCGAATCCCAGCGGTGACGTGAAGAACTAAAATATCTCATACAAATATTGCGAGTGACGCTAGCGAGTATAGATTACGAAAACGGTGGCAAACTCGTGATAGGGGTACTGAATGACAGATTTGTTTATCTTCAGTTACCTAAATGACAGATGGTTAGGATATTGAAACCGGCCGTTTCTATTAAACGTATCTATCGATATCGATAGTGTAACAAGCACATCACTAGTATCAGATAACAAGAACCCTTCGGCTTAGTTGAGCGCTGTAATTTTGTGAGGAGAAGCTTGCGACTCGTCATCGCAAAAACTAACTTCCGATGCCTTCAATATGCTGTTTGGCACGTGGTTGAATTTGACGCCTAATAAACTATGTTACATTTTAATGTTATAATTGCGGTGTCTCTCGGGATCGTGCCAAGAAGGCTGGCAGCATTGCCACGTGATGCAGCAATGCTGATTCTCTGAGCGAGAAAAGCCCCAGCCTATTTGTCACGTGAAGCTTCTACCAGACGACGTGCAACCGCTTTGAAAAGTTGATGAGCATCTGGACCCCAAGGCCCCAGAGCTTCAACCGCAAACGTAGAAAATATTTTTAAGTTTTCAAGCTAATCTTATTCCGTGCAATGATTTGACATCACTTGCTTTACGGTGAAGGCAAACATTGTGAGGAAACCTGCATATAATATTTTCGCGATTTAAATTCAGAACCTGGTTAAGCGAGCTGTGCTAGGTTTCATTCATTTTCAAATATATTAATAGCTCTAGTAGTGCCTCTCACGTTGCTGTGCCCTAACAGGGTTTATGTTAGCTTTGCTTGGGATACTATTACAATTAAGATTAGTTTGTATCGTACATGTAACTAACATAAATGCAATAAATAAATAAATAAATAAATTTTGTAAAAAGAAGAGAAAAATTTAACCAATGAACGTCAGTAGCGAAGCGGGGTACTCTAGTTTTGCTATCGCCCCGTAAGCTAGAAGCCTCACGTCTGAGCTTTTTTTTTTTTTTTTTTTTGTTGACGAGGGGGAAACCTTCAAAAGGTCCCCGACCGCCCTGGGAGAGGCAGATCGGGGTATGTGGGATTCTTACCGCACTAAAACCCCCCCGGTGGCCATCCTCAGTGCTCAGGGGGGACTCCGGGTACTCTGATAGAACGCACCGGTGTCCCCCCACACTTTGCCGGGGCACATCCCCGGGGCAGCTGTGACGCCGCCCCTGGAGACCTCGCTGTGCAAGGCAGCGCGAGCCACATCGCGCTGCCACCTTCCCGGGCCCGCGCCGGTGGTCAAAGCTCCCACCCCGACCACCGCCAGCAGGCCCTCCGGCCCCCTTTTAGTCGCCTCTTACGACAGGCAGGGGATACCATAGCCATATTCTTAGACCCTGGCTATTGGGTGGACGGACCGGGGCGTGCGTTGCCTCCGCCCCGCCGTCGCCGTCGTCTCCGAGAGGGATCGGCTCTCTCCCGATCCCGCTCGGAGGTCTCCTTCTGGGACATTACCGTCTCGCAGAAGGAGACTACGGCCCTCCATGCCTCTCTGTCTGCCAGCATAGCCGTCACTACGCGTGGCAGCGAGAGGTCCTGCCCGATCCTGGTGACCAGGACTCGACGCTCCGAGCTCCACGCTGGGCACTGCTCCAGCGTGTGCTGTGCGGAATCCCGGTCACAGCCGCAATGGTGGCATTGCGCCGTCGGTTCGCGACCGATCCGATTCAGGCACTCACCGAAACACCCGTGTCCGGTGAGTACCTGCGTCAGTCGGAAGGTGACGTGGTCCTTCCTCTTTAGCCAGGGCCCGAGGCTCGGCAAAATTGCACCGACAGCGCGTTGGCGGGCGTTCTGCGGCTCACACAGCCGCTCCCGCCACGCCAAAAGCGCACGTCGGTGCTCCTGCCTGCGCACTTCAGCCGCATTAGGAGGCGCGGTTCCGTCCGCCCGGCGGAGACGGTCGTAAACACGAGCATCCATCTCCGCCAGGATGTCCAGGGGCGGAAACCGCGCCAGGACAGTGGCCGCCTCAAAAGACAGGGTACGGTACCCCCGTGCGACCCGGATGGCCATAGGACGCTGCATACTATTATACATAGTTCTGCAGCGCCTAACACCCAGTCTGGAAGACCAGACGGGTGCTCCGTAGAGAGCCACGGATCGCACGACCCCCGCATAGAGGCGGCGGACTCCTTCACTCGGCCCCCCGAGATTGGGCAGCAGTCTGTGCAATGCACCCGCTACCCTCTTGATCCGGGGGACCATGCGGCTGAAGTGCTCCTCGAAGCCCCAGCGTCCGTCCAGGGTGAGACCTAGGTACTTCAAGTACCGTCCCACCCGGACCTCCACGTCACCTACGCGAACCGACGAGCTGGGTGGTTCCCTCCCCCTCGGGAGTTTGTGGAACCACAGCGCCTCGGTCTTCTCCGGCGCTACCCGAAGGCCCAGCTCGTGGATTTTCTCCACGACGCATGCCACGCCAAGCTCGGCGAGCCGGTTGGTCTCCTCGAAGGTCGCCCCGACGGCTAGCACCAGCGTGTCGTCCGCATAGCAGACGACGCTAACGCCGTCGGGGCGGTCGACCCGCAGGACCGCATCGTACGCGAGGTTCCACAGGAGTGGCCCTAGGACCGATCCCTGTGGGACCCCGCAGTACACCTTCCTCCGGTGAATTCGTCCATCTCCGCCCACATATTGCACGCACCTGTCGTGCAAGTAGGCACGGACCACGCGCTGCAGGTAGGGGGGCACGCGGTGGTATACCAGGGCCCCCCATATTGCATCCCAGGGCAGGCTGTTGAAGGCGTTGACAATGTCAAGACTGACTGCCAACGCCACACCGCCCCGGGATACTGCCTGCGTCGACAGTGTTCGGACGCGTATGATCGCGTCCACTGTCGACCGCGCGCGTCGGAAGCCATACTGGTCTTCCGACAGGTCCGGCCCGACGCCCGTCAGGTGCGTACTGAGGCGGTCAGCCAACACTCTTTCGAGCAGCTTACCCGCCTCATCTAGTAGGCAGAGAGGACGATACGCGGAGGAAGAGTCCGCGGGTCTTCCATCCTTATGGAGGAGAACCAACCCAGCCACTTTCCAGCCGCTGGGGAACACGCCGCAGCGTAGGCAGTCGTTAAACAGCCGCCGCAGCCTGTCCCCCAGCCCGTTGGGTAGAGCCAACACCCAGGCCCGACCAGGAACTCCGTCGGGGCCTGGTGCCGTGTTTCGGGCTCCGAGGCGCCTCACGGCTCGGTCCAGCTCATCGGTCGTCACCCCCAACTCTTCGGACCAGATGGTCGGTTCCGAAGGAGGGGGCGCGGGACTGCTCTGGACCCTGGGGAAGAGGGTATCAACTACCCTCTCCACGAATGCCGGGTCCAGAGTTTCCGTCAACGGAGGGACCCACGGGCGCAGCTTGCCCAGTACCATCTTGTACGGGCGGCCCCATGGATCCCTCTCCAGTCCCCCGATGAGCTCATCCCACGACCGAGCCTTGGCGCTGGCAATGGCTGCCTGCAGCGCCTTCGTGGCGCCTCGGTATGCCACGTAGGCTCCACCCAACTCTTCGGCTGTGGCTCGCCTTCTTCTCCGGGCACGCGTGTACTGGCGTCGGGCGCGGAGGCATATCTCGCGCAGCTCCGCGATGCTATCCGACCACCAGTACACGGCCCGGGGCTTGGCAGGTCTGGTCCGGGGCATCGACGCGTCACATATGGACGTCATCGTGTCCCGGAACCAGGCGGCTTCCCTTTCAGGATCGGGCAGGATCCCATCCGCTTGGCTCTCAGGCCAGGCCGCGACGATGGCTGCGGCGCAGAGACGATCTCTGTCGAGCCGCTTGAGAGACCATCGTCGCGGCGGGCTGCTACGGCGGCGGCTGTCGGGGCGGGGAAGGCGGATGGCCACATCCATCGCAATATAGCGATGGTCGGATAGTGTGACCATCTCCTCCGCCACTCTCCACCCCGTCACCATGCGCGCTGCCTGGGGAGTCGCCCACGAAAGGTCCACGATCGACTCCCCCTGCCAGCGCACGCAGGTGCTGACGGACCCCCGGTTAAGCAACCGGAGGTCCAGCGCCGCCGCCCATTCCAGCACTGTCTCCCCCTTTGGGTCATCCCGGGCGCTCCCCCACTCACGAGAGTGAGCGTTGAAGTCGCCCAGGACGAGCACAGGACGGGGCAGACATCTGCGAATGCAGTTGGCCACCCCGTCCAGGTACGCCTCGTAGACGGCGAGGGTACAGTTGGGGGAGACATAGCAGCCCACAACGACTAAGCGGCCCCAGCTCACGGCGACGTATCCCAGCCCCCTCTCAATGAGGGAGCAGGGAGGGTCGCCGCTACCGCCACCCCAGTATATGGCGACGGAGTCCATGTCGTCACCAAACCAGCGAGGATGGCTTGGGACGACGCGATATGGCTCCGCCACCACCGCCAGTGCAACCGACCACTGCGCGACGGACTGCTGGAACAAGTCCTGCGCCGCGCGACAGTGGTTCAGGTTGCACTGCAGGGCTCTTTGGGGCCTTAAGGCCGTGCTGGGGCCTTCTTTGCCGCCTCGGTCGGGGCAGAACCCGACCGAGCCGGACCCGTGCCGCTCGGCTGCGCGGGACCCGGCTTACGGCCCCTCTTGCCACGAGGGGCAGAGCATTTCTTGCCCCCCATCCTGTGGCCAGAGGGCCGGCCCAGGTCCGCGCAGAGCGGGCACTTTAGCGGGCGAGTGCACTCACTCGCCCGGTGGTCCGCCTCGCCACATGCGTAGCACATGGTGCTCCGATCCGTGGTGCTCGGACATGTGCTACGCACGTGGCCGATCTCGAGGCACCGGAAGCACTGCAAAGGCCGTGCCTCCAGTGCCTCAACCCGCACCGACACCCACCCAACCGTGATGCGCCCAGCTGTGACCAACTTGCGCACCGCGGTGAGTGGGCAGCGGACCCATACGGTCCCAAGCGCCAGACGCGAGGGGCGCTTTATGACGCCCACTTTTACGTCCGCCGCCGCGCAGCCCCCAGCCTCAGCGATCGCGGTCGCCACGTCTTCGGGGGTGATGGCCTCATTGAGGTCCAACACCCTCACGTCCCCCGTTTTCACTGGGCGCACAATTCGCACGCCCAAGTCTGCGAGGGACTCCCGCATGCGACTCGCGAGCGCGTCGGCCTTGGAGGCAGAGTCCGGATCCGGGACCTCCAGGATAAGCCCGCCGGTTATGGCCTTCCGATTCCTAAGACTCGAAATGCCAAGGTCGGCGAGCTTTACCCTTTCCCTCGCGGCCGCCATCACCGCAGCGTACGTGACCTCCGATCCCTCCGGGATCGTCACAGTGATCGCTGCGACAGCTGGCAGCCGCGCGGGTGCCCTCTCCGGCTTGCGCGACGGCGGTGGCCGGGACGCAGGCTTAGCGGGAGGAGACCGCTGGGGCCCCCCACTCGGCCCGGCCTTCGGTTGGGCCTTACGCCCCACCACCGTGCTCCATGCCACCTGGGGGGGTGGCGCCTGGACTGCCCGCGGAGCCGCAGAAGGAGCAGCGGACGGCAGCACCGCGGCAGCTGCGGATTTCCGCTTGTTCCGGCTCTTCCTCCCCCCCCTCTTACGTCCCCGCACCTCCGGGGCAGGTGCCCCAGGGGCCGGGGCTGCTGGGCAGGAGGGTGGCACGATAGACGGTGCAGCAGGCGGCGCGACAGGCGCCTGAGCTGCCCTCCTGGCATCCGCAGCCAATGGGGGACGCGTGCGCCCCTCGGGGAGCAACCGCTCCTCCAGGGCCTCAAACCGCGCGCTAATCATGGTCCCAACCTGGACCATGATAGCGCGCGTGAGGTCCTCAGCACCCGAGGGCAGTGCTGAGGCGGCATCGCTGGCTCCTACCCTGCCCGCCCCACGGAGGACAGAGAGCTCCTCCGTGAGCTTCTCCATCCGGGCAGAGAGGGCCGCCATCTGCGAGCGCAGATCCGCGTTCTCGCGCTCCAACCTTTCGGTGTTGGCGCCCGCGGATGTGCGCATCGCTAGGACAAGCGACGCCGCCTCGGTCCTTCGTGCACTCACACGAAGCTGGTGCACGAAGTTGCCCTTCAGGTGCTTCGACCTGTCCGCAACCCGTTCTACCGCCGTCTGCTGCTCCTTTATAAGGGTGCCCAGCTCATCGGTGGGCAACCCTTCCATCCTCTTCTTCAGCTCTTCCACAGAGGGCAGCTTCTTCTTGGCCCTGGTGTTGGTCAGGGCCAATTCGGAACCGGACAGGTCGTCATCATCGTCCTTAAGGAAGGCCGCTCGGCAATTGCCAGAGGGGCCCGCCCTGGACGCCACATCAGCCTCCCCCGAGGTCAGCGACACGAGCGACATGTCCGACATCGCGTCGCTGTCCTCGCCCCGCTCGCTTCCCGCGCAAGGTGTGGGAGGCCGGATGAAGCGGCCTGACCGGTCGCGCGTTATTCGCGCAGTGGCGCCTGAGCGCGTGCGGCCACGTGACGCCGTTCCGACCTTGGCAGTCGTCTGTTCGCCACAGGAGGAGCCAGAATTAGTCCTGCTCCTCTTTTGCGACCTTGTTCGGGCCGTCCCAGCTGCAGCTACGCTACTGCTCTCCAACACCACTACGGGGGTCAGCGCCTGCTTCGCCCCTGTAGTCTCCTGCCCGTCTTGGGATTTTACTCCCTCGACCATTTTCTCCTCTCCCTTCGTCGACGTTTGTTTTTTTGAATTATCCATATCAGATCCCACGAGTATGGGTCGATATAAAGACCATTGCCGGGTGACGCCCATTCCGACAATGGGGGACTTACATACTGAGAGGTGGCCCAGAGCCTCTCAGGTTTTCACGACTTCGCTGTCGGATTTTTATAGAGGTTTGCTCCTCGCAGGCCGGCCAATTAAGGCAAGCCCTCTCCGGTCACCGACTCCCCGACGTATCCAGCCTCGCTAACTGGAATCGTTGAAGGAAGAGCCGGTGATTACGGCATTCACGGGGTGACGAGCGAGATAGCGTCAACCCCGGGCACCCCTTTCGGAGTGCCTCCCCATCCCCCTGACGTTTGACTGGGTATCACCCCCCAGCCCTAGACAGAAGGTCTAGTTCCCATAGGCACGCCGGGCCTTGGGAATGGGTGACGCAGGCTCGCATCCGTTGTCATCTCTGCTGAACAGAGACGCACAAGGAGCGAATTCCACCTCCGCCACCTGCGTCGAGTGCCAGAAGTCGGTCATCGACGACGGCGTCCCCAGGGATCGCCATCGAGGAGCAAAGTCACTCGATGGAGGCCCCCGAAGAGTCCGTCGGCGACGTCCAGGGTGCACCGGCCCGAAGCCATTGTCGTTCCCTCGGACGTATCCTTAGGACAAACAATGGATCGGGCACACGAGGAGGTCTCCTGGCCTTGCACCCCACGTCTGAGCTACCGTAACTTGACAGATGTCGGCGAATTTTACTGTCGTATTGTAATGATATTGTACCTATGAGTTTTTCAGTCCCTAATTACATGGTCAAAACGATGTTTTCTGAAGATAAAACCTAGCTACATAAATTTTGACCCTGAAGCCCCGAACACAAATTTCATGAAAGCGTTGGAGCCATTTCCGACATTCAGATTATATACGTAAGAATTGCTCGGAATAAGATATTTAAAGTCATATTGGCTGCGAGCAGACCACGATTGGTGTAACCCAATCGAAACGTTGATGTACGTTATTTTCAAAATATTACTGTGATAAGTTCCTGAGATAAGTTAAATATGAAGCCTGCATAATATGTCTTACAATTCAAAGACGCGTGTATAGTGCCTGAGACGGCGATGGACTCACAATCTGACACGTTGGCCCTTAATCATGTTCGGTGAAAAGTGGATGTTGCTATTACACCTCTGCCTACCCCTTCGGGAAATACAGGCGTTTGAGGATATGTGTGTAATAATCGCGTATCAACTAGCTAATCTGGCCAGCCGTCACGTTTGTCTTGTATTGTAAGGGTTCGTTGGTAACAAAACGATAAGCCATATGACCTGTCAAATAGCAAATTGGCAACGTGTTATCTCCACCGCATCGTGATTCCTACCCTCGTCTTGAACGGGTTAGGTTACTTTCGTCATATTGTCACTTATATTTTCCAAATTCAAATAGTGTTGACTTTTTTCTCGATTTTGAAAACTAGCTGTGCACCGCGTAGACTTGTCTCAGCCCGATCGTTTTAAAATTGACTAAGTTTCATACAAACTTTCATCCCCTATTTTATCCCCTTGGTGGTAGAATTAATCAAAATCCTTAGTGGATGCCTACGTCATAACATCTACCTGCATGCCAAATTTCAGCCCGATCCGTCCAGTGGTTTGGGCTGTGCGTTGATGGATCACTATGTCAGTCAGTCAGTCACCTTTGAGTTATATGTGTTAAGATGAAATTTGATTTATTCAGTTTAGGCTCTTATGACCGTAGACGAATTGACCACCGGTTCGGAAACTAGCCCTCTGAGAAAAACCAGTAAGAAACTCAGCTGAGACATATTTTTACATGCCATTAGATTTTAAAGGTTTTATAATTGAGAAGGGTCCTGAAAATGCCAGAAGCATATATTTAACTCATAAAAATACCTACTATATAAGTACTAGCGATTAGCTGTGCCCCTTAGTGTAACCTAAAATTCACGGCAGGCTTTATTTGGCGGAACCAATAAAAAAAAAGTAACCCATTTTACCTCCTCCTTGTGACATCAGCTATCTGCCCGAGAAGACCCGTTAAAAGTCATCATCAATGATTAGCCGGAACAAACAGACTGACAGAGAAATAAATAAAAAACGGTTTTTTTATGTAAGTACCGTATTGTTAATTTGGTAATACAAACATCTTAGTTCTTAAATGTTATTTATCTGTATAAATGTAAAAATATTTATATCCTTTGTTGGTAGAGTGACACAACGAATAAAATATAAATTTTTAAAATTAAATAATTGTATTAATCTGAAATTGGGCAAATAGACAATTTGGAATATAATGACGAAACGCCACTATACCTCGTTGTAGGGATGAAAATCCATCGAGAATATGCTTCAATGCAAAATCTAAATTATGAGAGTTGTAAATGATAGGACATCGACATTCTATAATAAGCTTTGGCTCCCATAAGGGCATATAAATTGCACAGAACTTTCAAATGTATTCTCTAAATTTTACCTTTATAATTTTTCTATATTTCTGAGTAAAAATATGCATGAAAATAACTTGATCATACAGCTTTTTAATTTCTGAAGTCTTGAAATTCAAAGCGATAACAAATTCAATAACAAATTAACTGATTTGTTTACGTTATTCTAAAATTTTGTGAACTATCCCAGTCTTATCAAAGCTATAGAACATCAGACAACAGGGACATACAGACAGACACGCATACACAAATGCTCACTCTGACCAGGGAATCAAACCCATGGAATCTAACTAGTTAATGAGTCCGTTGCCTTAATGATATGACCAAATTTTCTCCCTTGGTTGTTGGTATTTTATCTATTTTGTTAGCATAAACTCTTAATTAAAACACACAGGATTAATTAACTCATTATTATTCCGTTAATTAAGTTTACAAAGGTTATACATAAGCGTTTGTTAAAATATTTACTATGTACATTTTATGTTGTTGTGGTGAATGGTTATTTAAGTACACTCTTCTTTCAGACAGTCATCATCTTCCTGACCTTATCCCCTATATTTTTGAGGTCCGCACTTGATAGGCGACAGCTCAAACCCCATGGCACCCACGGCTTTATATAAGCTTATAGTAAGCGTATAGTAAAAAATATAATAAATATGCTCAAGCCATCTCAGAAGGGTCCCCGAAGGGGTAAACAAACCGTGTACGGGTTACCGCACATTAGTATTTTTCATGCGCACACATTTCATTTCATAGCGTAAGCAAAATTAGTAAGTAAGTATCAGTGACAATAAAGCACTCTATCAAAGCGGTCGTTTTATATCAATTACTAGACCCTATCCAATTATCATTTTATATCAGTTGCGGACTATCATACTTGCAACATATATCACACACAAACCGAATATGATTAAGTGCTAAGGCGACAGAGAACGAGTCCGTCGCCGTCTCAGGCACCACTATACATCTTTGAATTACTTCTCAGAAATATGCAGGTTTCCTCACGATGTTTTCCTTCGCCGTGGTGTGAAATCACTGGACAGAACTTTTTTTTTAGTAAAACTCATTGGTACAGGCCCCACTGGGATTCGAGCTTGCGTAGCACGCGACTGCTCAAACCCCAAGGCCACGACGGCATGCGTATAATAAACTGTGACAATACATTAAAAGTACCTGAAGAAATGTCACAATATATATTTTTTTATATTCCAAACTATTAAATTTATTAAAAAAAAATATATAAATACACTTCACTCAAAAATAAAACACAAGATCAATGTCTGCTTCTGATCTCCCTTCGCACCATTACTACATATAACATTCGAGCATCCACCAAGCTGGGGCTTGCTAATAGTCATGCTTCAAGTTCTCTTCAGTGGGACCGCGTCGATGTAAACGCAGATTTGTATGGGATCGAAACAGCGCCTTCTGTCGGCCTAAAGATGGTACTATTTTGATCCCATACAAATCTGCGATAACGTCAACGCGATGACTTGTGCCTGCGAATTTAAGAAAAGTTGAACGAAGAAAGATTTAAGTTCATAAAACTACGTTCGCACTTTTTTTAAACTGACCGCTTTTAAGAAGAAAACACTTTAGTTTTTTCATAATTTGACAGCCCGACTTTCACAGCTGTCATAAAATTCTCGACCCATTAACGAACACCATGACGAAGAGTGCGACGGATGACTTCACCAAGTCGAGCGAGAAGAGAAGTGAGAGCAGGAGTACCGCTCCAGCTCCTGCGCACTTCGCCGTGCACAAGCCAGGATGCCATTTAGAGAGTTGCTGTGGAGTTTGTAACCTGTTCCCTGGAGTATTGCTGCTTGCCTTCTGCCAACTGCTGGCCGGAGCTGTGCTGCTCACCCTCATACTCAGTCATGGCAAGCAGTATGACCACATGCATCAGACCCCTAACCAATGTAAGATCCAGTTTTAATTTGTAGAGGTTGTTGAAATCCTAATGTTTATTTATGATCACTACGTTGACTCGACAATGTTCACGTATTTTACTAAACCCGCCCGAGGCCCTAGTGACAGTGACGTTTTGCTAAATCACCGGCCCCCTGAAGACCGCTGTCGCCGTCGAAAGAATACCATCTGTCGGCCCACAGATGGTACTATTTTGATGCCATACAAATTGATAACTTGTGACGGCGATTTTGAAATAACTCCCATTAGGCACTCGGTGCACACGAGGCAATATTTATGTTGTAGGGAGAGCGAGAGATCATGCTCATTCCAGCAAAGGGAATATCTTCCAGCCAGGCCGGTGTCATGCCTGGGGAACCGCGGCTCCAACTGTTCTAGCTGGAAACTTGTATATATATTGCAATGCGCTTACTTGCGAAAACCCTTATTGCGTGATTTAGGTTCTCGTGTATTTGTATTCATACTTCGCATTTGTTAGCGAGTAGCGCCATCTATGTTGCGAGAGGAGAAACGCTACTACAATGTCATAGATACACTAGAAATCTGAATGCTAATGAAGATTGAGGTACTTAGCTGAGGAGTTAGAGAAGTCACCTGCCACGCAAGCGAGGCAAGTTTCAATTCCACTTGTCTGTGCAACGTTATTTTATAAGTACAATTATATCCTACCACAAGCGCGTCGAAGGAAAAACATCCTGAGGAAGTGAACGTTACTCAAGCAAGACAAACACTTTGCCTGACTAGACCAGCGAGTCAGTTGCCCAAGTATATGTTTTGACACGTTCGAACGTCGTCGTTTAACCTTGCGTTTTGCGATTTTTGTATGGAGACGTAAAACTTCCTACACTCGCCGTTTGGGGCGCTTTTTAATGTAAGGGTAGGCAGGTGTAGAAATAACAACACCCACTTTTCACCGGAGATGATTAAATGGTGAGTCTATCGCCGTCTCAGGCACTATACATACGTCTTTGAATTACTTCTCAGGCATATGCAGATTTCCTCACGATGTGTGAAATCATGCACATAACTTTTTATAAAAACTCATTGGTACAAGACGCGGATTGCGGGATGCGGGATTCGAACTTGCGTCACTTGCATAGTAAGCGTCAGGCATCAGGAAAATATGTATGAATGGTGTGAATGCTGACATGGATAGAAAGCGCAACGAGAAATGAAAGGGGAAGCACATCGCGTCGACCTCAAATGGGAATAAGGTCAGAAACATAATGATTTTAACGCAAAGCCTTTGACGGCGGGTTTGTGGTTGTGGTTAATTGCGCACGAGGTGGCGGATGCGGGCCGGTTCCAGCAGTGGGCGAATATTTGTATGATGTGCGTTATTGAGAGAGTTTTCACGTTTAATGGAAACGATTACTATTGAATACGTCGCCTATTAGCTCGAATAGCACTTATATACATCATTTGGTTTCTATTTTCTTAAATTTCATCACAGGGGATTAAAGAGAATTTGGAGGAATGAAACCGTGGCCGCGGGGTTTAAGCAGTCGCCTGCTACGCAAGCGATGCGCATTCGTATCGAAGCATCCTGTATCAATGAGTTAAAAAAAACTTATTTGCTGTCATTTCACATCACATGCTTACAAGTGAAGGAAATCACCCTGAGGAAACCTGCACATGTCTGAGAAGTAATTCAAAGACGTATGTATAGTGTCTGAGACGGCGATGGACTTACTATGCAATCATCTCCAGTGAAAAGTGGGTGTTGTTATTTCTACAAATCTGCATCAATAAGCGCCCCAAAAATTCATAAACGTATGTGTAGTACCTGAGACGGTTATAGACTCAACATCGGTCTCTATTTTCGTTGAAATTATTTAGTTTTTGTGAGAATGGCTGGCCAGCTGGACAAAAATTCGATCGACATAGGGACGTAAAGCCACTCGACGTAGATTGAATCGACGTCACGTGCATAGGTAGTTCATTTCCGCTAGTATACCACCATAACGAGCTGTAGCCTCTTATATTAGACAATCGTCAATGGAACACTCACTTCACAATTATTTCCAGTCATGAGTATTGCCACGGGAGCTGTGCTCAGTGGAGTCACCGGGGCCGGGTTCCTGCTCATAATCGTAGCTCTCACCGAGAACTGCAGAGCTATGCTGGTAAGATACCACTTGTAGATATTTTGGGTTAGCTTAAATGAGAAAGGTCACAAACCAGAGGAAAATTATTTATGTTCGAGCTACAAAACTTTTTAATACTGTAAGGTCAGGACGCGCGGGAATTCAGTATTCAAATTCAAACGTCAACGTCAAATGTCACGGTGATCGCGTATCCGTCAGGCAGACAAATAATATACATTCAACAAATAATCCACAGATTAAATATGACTGTGGACAAGGATAGCTGGGTTACCCTTTATCGTTCAGAGTCAGACGATTAATGTACTACTCAAGAGTAGAGTCTAGGTTGGTGTGGATAATATCTTGGAATGCGAAATTCCTTTGACACTTGAACATCGAGGACGTACCATTCCAAAGTGACAATTTAGAGAAGTGGTGGGGCTTTTGGGACCGGGACCACGGTCTCCAACGCCACTTTGGATTTAATAATTATTTTTGGTGGGAAAATCGCGACCATGAGCGTCTTAATGTACTATTAAAATAATTTCCAATGCCAAAGAGCCCTTTGAGACTATTTCCCCAACAGCAGAAGTCCCGGATCCAAACTCCCCCTGATTCATGTAAATGAATCACCTAAGTATATTATATTGAACTCCAGCGAAATTTTTATAAACAAGGAGTTGTCAAATCTGGTCAGGTAATGATCGATTTTTTCCTGCTAGTTTGAAAGCCTTATTCTTAAATTTTCAGATATATTTACTGGTAGCAACTATAGTCTGTATGGGAATATTTGCCCTCGCCTTTACGAAGATTGGGCGCGCTTGTGGACGGTTTAATGATGGTGAGTATGTTTTGACTCTCAAATAAATACAGTACCCTCCGGTGTGTCCAGTCGGGTAATAATATACCTTTAATTATAATACTACCTGAAGAATATATTTGCTGTAAGGTGATAATCCACAGCTCGCAGTCCGGGAGCTCCGAAATTTGAAAGTACAATTTTCAACCTGTTGTTCAACTTTATGTCTAGATATCTCTCTGCGATGATATTGTATTTTATTGTATTTGATATGTTACATTGTTTTACCCGCGTTGACAATCATCCCCCTGGCCTTATCCCATACATTGTTGGGGTCGGCACTTGATTCAACCCGATGTGGCTGATCACCTGATTTTTATACGATCTGTGATCTGGTTGAAACCAGCTGTCAGACTATTTTAGGCCTCCGACTGACCTGTAACGATTGCCAAAGATGATTAATTGGCAACCGGGACCGACGGCTTAACGTGCTCTTCGAGGCACGGAGGGAACTCGGGCGGTCACCCATCCAATTACTGACTAGGCTTAGGGTTGCTTAACTTCGCTGATCGAATGATATGCGCAATAGCAAATGTGCCACGAGCTCCTCCCAATATAATGAAAAAATAGGTATCTACATTTTTTGGGAAAGGTATAGTTTATTGTGAGAAAAATAAACTCAGCACAGCTCGGCCAACCAGGTTCTAGTTATTTAAGGCTAACGGGGAGTGAAGCCTAACCCTTACTGTACGTACTTAATTTGTCTATCATAGCAACAATATTTTTTTTAATGCGTTTAGTCAGCTTGAGAATAATGCTTTTAAGCAAACAAACTTAAAAGGATTATTATTTTTATAGGTATAGATTTGTATTTCTGAAACCTTTACAAATAATGTGTAGGACATTTCCAGAAAAAAGAAATATCTCTACAAAATATTTAATTTGCACAAATACATTTCCTTGAGCTCTTTCTGGGCCTTACGAACGGTATTAATTTACATATATTTGGCAGAAATTGTACATAATATTGCTTCGTATGATCGTGCCCGAGTATGGAAATGCTTTTGCGTATAAATTGTGGGATTTTGTCATTTTCACTGCCCCTTTCACATTGATAAAGGGCGTTTGAACACTCAAATCTCATCTTGTACTGCAAATTGTATACCAATGGCATTATACCTATTGAGTGATAAAGACTCGGAGCCGGAAGAGCCGTGGTGGCCTTAGGGTTAGAGCAGTCGCAGCGGGGCTTGTACCGATGAGTTTTTCTAAAAACTTATGTGCAGTTATTTAACGCCACGTACTTTACGGTGAAGGAAAACATCGTGCGGAAACCTGCATATGTCTGAGAAGTAATTCAAAGACTATAGTGCCTGAGACGGCGATGGACTCACCCTCTGTCACGTTGGCACTTGATCATAATCGGTGAAATGTGGGTGTTGTTGATACAACACCTCTGCTTGCCCCTTTGGGGATCCTTCTGGGATGGAGTGAGCATATTTATGTATTTATGATTCGGAGCATGGATGAAAGCGTATGAAGATCTTTAGACGAAGCGAAAAAAGTATGCAAGGATCGTAGTATATGGGTCACAGTAGCATAGTATACTTAGATCACAGTTAACTACAAGCAGGACTGAATATATACATATATATGCTCACGCCTGTCTCTGTGTTCCCTGAAATGGTAGGCAAACGTGTAATAACAACACCCACTTTTCACCGAAGATGATTAAGTGCCAACGTGACAGATGGTGAGTCTATCTATACGTCTTTGAATTACTTTTCTGACGTATGCAGTTTTCCTCAAGATGTTTTCCTTCACCGTAAAGCACGTGGTGTGAAATCACTGTACAATATTATTTTAAGTAAAACTCATTGGAACAGGCTCCACTGGGATTCGATTGCATCGCTTGCGTAGCAGGGGACTGCTCAAACCCCTCGGCCACCATGGCTCTAGGAAAGGAATAAAAGCAGGACGGACTCTAGGAACAGTTGAAAAAGACAATTAAAGTGAAAAGATTTTTTCCTGGATTCCGGACAGCTTGTGCATTCCAGGCGTGAGCATATTTTAAGTGTGTATATAGATCTATTAGCGGTTTAAAAAAGAACGAAAATTCAAACATTTCATCGGGAGGTCTAGGTATACGGCCATGTGATTTGAGTAATCGTCACTACGTAAGCAAATCAAGTTCAAATCCCAGTCTGTACCAATGAGTTATTCTGAAACTTTAGTGCAGTAATGATACACCATAAGCTTTATGGTGAGGGATAACGTCGTGAGAAAACATGCATATGTGTGTGACGAAATTCGAAAATGTGTGTACATGTGTAAGTGCCTGAACGAAAGACTAACCACATTGTTTGATAAACGCCATGTCTAGCAATATTGACATCTTTCACCAGAGCCTGCCAAAACTCGCAGTGTGTGCTCAAAAGTATTTAGAGTTATCCATATAAATATGTATTAAGTTAGATAGATATTTAAGTATAATAGTTTAATTTTATCTTATCTTATATTTTGTGGCATTATTGGGTTCGGTTGCCCGGAAGCATGTCGACCCTTGGGATCTTTTGTGCCGCCCTTGCCCTTTTGCTCTACGTACCTGACTCCTCAAATACTCCCTGAACAAGCCGGCAGATCTTGCTCATGGGGAAGAGCTTGTAGTCCTCTGGTTTCGGATACGCCTTACCCAGTAGGTCCATTCGCCATCTGGCCAGTACGTCGCAATTGCATATATAGTTTAGTTTTAATTCAGTTGGTTTGTTTTAATTATATTTAGTGCTAATTTTAATTTTAATTATAAAATTATCATTAAGGCCTGTAACATCGCATTGGTAGAACAAAATACTGTAAAAAAAATTGTCACGTTGGCACTCACTCATTTTTGATGAGAATTGGGAATTCCGGCATGAGGTGCTTGCATGTACGTACGTACGTATATGAGGCCAATTCTCATAATATACTTAATATTGCAGCACCGAAGATAAAGGATGAGCAACACAGGCTGGCAAACTTGGCGTGCGTCAGTGGACTGTTCACGTTCCTTGGTGCAGGTAATTATAAAGATAAAAGGACGAAGTAGCATTTTCTCGCGCTAGCGGTGGAATTAAAAAAAAAAACTGGTATATTTATTCTAGTACAATTATATACATTAAGTACCTGCGTCCTTATTAGGTAAATAACAACAAGCTCCGTAAAGGCTAATATTGAGTTACCTACCTAAAAAGTTAAATAGGAATTACATACGTTTCCTAGGAACTGTATACAATGACGGCTTACATACATTTCCAGTAACATACACTATATAGATTTAAATTTATAGAGCGAATGTGACCGGAAGTGTCGGTAGAGGGCGTCCAAGGAAGAACTTATTTTTCAGAAAGGTCAAATTCGGAGCACTCGTAACCAAAGAAAGTGTATGAAGAGATGCATGAATGTGGATGAAGCGAAAGAAGTATGTAAGGATCGTAGCATGTAGCAAACGGTGGTCTCTGCCTGCCCCTGTAATACAGGCGTGAGCATATGTATATATGTATAAAGATTTATTGTAAATCAGAGCAATTATTGAAAGATGTCACTACCTACATTATACGTATTTTTTCTGTATCTTATTGTAAGTGAACTTAATAGTTTTTATTAGAATAAATTCTTTAAACCTAAACCTAAAAAAATATGGAAATTACATAAATCAGGTACGTGACATATACCATTCCCAAAGATTTCGTATTGTTTCTATAAAGTGAGGCATCAGGATAATATTACTTTTGTCTATAGGCCCTGGTGTATTAACATGTATATGTTTATTAGGACTCTTGGTTCTCTTAACGTGAAGTCTAAGTAAGTCTGTGGATCTGCCTGCTACGCAAGCGACGCAAGTTCGAATCCCAGCGGGGCTTGTACCAATGAGTTCTACGGTGGTTTACGGTGAAGGAAAAAATCTGAGGAAACCTGCATATTTCTGAGAAGTAATTCAATGACGTATGTAAAGTGTCTGACACGGCGATGGACTCACCATCTGTCACGTTGGCACTTAATCATCTTCGATGAAAAGTGGGTGTTGTTATTACAACACCTCTGCCTACCCCTTCGGGGAATACAGGCGTCAGCATATGTGTGTATGTATGTGTATCTCTATTTAGCTTCTCTTTCTTCTCGTTCTAGTCCTGTATTTCTTCTCATTCGTGGTCGTGTTCAGTTTCTATCACTTTCGGTACGTGCGTCGCGCCATTCTGCTGCACGAAGCTGAGTGTGAGTGAACGATTTTGTTTTTTAATAAATGGCTTTGATTTTTTTTAAGTTTTCTTTTTAATTTTTATAGCATTTTAACAATGTTAATATTAGATTGTTTTTGCATCACACACATGTTTACATTCTAAATTCTTAAAAATGGTCAACAAAAATACGAACTGAACTCGTGATCCTACCTCATGCGTCGAAATTTTTCCTTCCCTTGTTTTGCGGTTTAGGGGCCGCCTTGCGCCATCTGTTGGTTGATGTATCCAAACTTTTGGGCAGAGTAACGGTTTTCAAAGGTCGTGGGTTCGAGTCCCGCCTCGTGTTCTTATTTTTCTTGTCCGTTTTTAAGAATTTTAAAAATGTGTTCGTTACTGTAGCTGCTAAATGCGTTTTACTCTTGATACAAAACTTGGTTTAAACCAAAAATAGACAAAATACAAACGATATGTACGTCCATCTCTTTTTAAATCTGTATCACAAAAAGAGATATAGCTACTTCTAAAGTAAAGCCTTTATCAGGTCACGTCTACACTCTACTCTACTATTATAAAGAGGAAAGATTTGTATTTTTGTGTGTATGTTTGTAATGAATAAACTCAAAAACTACTGTGACTATTTCAAATTCTTTCACCATTGGAAAGCTACATCATCAGCGAGTAGCATAGGTTATTTAATCTCCGTACTCCCACGGGACCGGGAACTACGCGGGTGAAACCACGTGACGTCCGCTAGTTTTGTAGTATGGAGGTCGAACTTTAATGTCATGTATCACAAAAATAGTAACTATGCTGCCTTAGCCACTGGTTAGCACAATTGTCGAATTATGCTCGTGGCGTCGATTCCCACTACGCCGAGTGGCTTTACGCCGAGTGGCTTTACGCCGAGTGACTTTACGCCGAGTGACTTCACGCCGAGTGACGTTACATCGAGTTTCTTTATGTCGAGCCAAAAACAACCACCTACTAAGTAATTTTAAGTTTATTTTGGAATAGATATATTTACTTACCCCGCTGGCTCAGCGACCCATAAAAAATAATTAATACGTTAATATTGATCGATCTAACTGATCTATGGCGACGACCTTTCAGAACTTAAAAATTATATACATATACAAAATAAATCACGCGAGAAATATAAGACTACACAGTTCCAATGCATGAATGTCTATAATAGTTAAACTAAAATAAATTCTAATACTTCTACTTATATATAAATGTAGCTTGAGACCAGCCTCCACAAGCAGCACCTGTTCCCAAATATGACGTGAATGCCAGTCAATGACCCCTTCAACCAATATAGAGAGAAGTGGACATTAAATCTGTGTCTATTTTATTAAAAAAAAATTTTGAACTCACCATTGGTCCCGGTTTCGTGTTTCGTAAGCACGTGGTGTGAAATCACTGCACATAAGTTTTTTGAAAAAGTCATTGGTACAGGCCCCGCTGGGATTCAAACTTGAGTCGCTTGCGTAGCAGGTAACTGCTCCAATACCAAAGGCACCACGGCTTTATGTATATTTAGTTTCAAGTTTAACCCCAATTACGGAAAAAAAGAAAATGTGTATAAAGACGGTAGGTAGTTTCCAAATAAGAAGGCAATATATCACCGTAATATTGACTAGTCGGTATATTTAATCGGGGTTCGATACCCGTGTCCAACAAGGAAACGTGTCGCGCACCATGACCGCACATAAATCACGTCGGATAAAGATTTGTGACTATTGTGCACGGCCCCTTATAATCCTTATTTTCTTTTATTGATAAAGGCAGTCATTATTTCCCTTGTGAGTAGGGTTTTCAAAAGTATTTCAGTTTTTCGTATTGTTTTTTTTCGGTTGCGCACGCGAAGCAACTTTACCCACGGGCCTGTAAAATGTTATGCGGAGGGTTTAGGATAATGATGCCAAAAACGTTTTATTTATGATGGTTACAAAGGGAGAGGTAGGGGGGCGTGCTTTATATTGTCATAGGGGTAAGAGACCATAAACAATAAGTAGGGTAGGTAGGTTACCAATACCATTTATTTGTCTTTGCTGGGGGGGCCCCCGGGACCGTGCGAATGCAGCCCCGCGCCTCCCACAAAGGTGACGGTACTGTAAAAGCCAGGTCTCGGTTCCGGAACCGAGAAAAGAGAGATAATAGCCAGGTTCAGCCAGGTACCATAGAAGGGGTCGAAAAGACCAGTCGCTGGAGGGGGCGTCGGTGCGTGTATCTTACGGTCCCGAGCCCCCCCCCACTCAAGCGATGTGGAGGAACACCGTGAATGTTTAGTGGGTGGGAGTCCCACATAACCCCCCTGCTGCCCCCGTGGCAGGGGTGCGTATCCATCTAAAGGATTTTACCACGTTAAAAAAAAAAGGTTACCAATACCATACTATACCAATGTTTCGTGGCAAAGGTACATATGTTTTGGTAAAGACACACACGTACACGACACGAGTGTATTCAGTCAGCACCAATGGTAAGAACTGCTTATCTGCATGCCCCTGGGGAGAAGAAGACCCAAAAAACGATCGATGGATTGTGAAAAGATTATATGGCTAGAATGGGAGTGAATACAGATGTCATCATCTCTTTATTCAACCCGATTTGACTGATCACCTGATTTTTATACGAAGCGACTGGCATCTGACCTTCGTAACCTCTTCTACGAGGAAAATTGGTGATCTGGATTAAACCAATTGTCAGGCTTTCTTAGGTTTGCGACTGACCTGTAACAATTGTCAAAGATGTTAAATTGGCAACCGGGTCCGACGACTTAACGTGCTCTCCGAGGCACGGAGAGATCTTGTGCGGTCACCCGGTTCGCCGAAGATGTTTGAGTGCCATCGCCATCGCCGTCTCAGGCATTATACATACGTCTTTCAACTACTTCGCAGACATATGCAGGTTTCTTCATGATGATTCTCCTCACGGTAAATCTCGAGGTGTGAAATCAATGCATTTTTTAGAAATCCTTTTGTTAATGACTGCAGGAATTCGAACTTGCATCGCATTTATGGCAGGCGACTTTAATACCATTCGCCCACCACGACCCCTAAAAGATAGGGATGGATATGCCTCTCATGTTTTTCTTTCTTTTTCTTTTGTTACTGTGAAGTTTTTGTTTGATACAGAAACCGAAGATACTAAAGCTTTTTACTCCGTATGAATTATCATCAACATTATAAGACTCCTAAATCTTAGGAGTTAAGGTGCACAATAGCTATAATGAATACCTGGAAAAGATCACGGAAAAATCTTAAATCATAAAGGGCGGCTGTAGGAGCATTGAAGAATTTTTCAATAACAAAGCCTCCCCGAGATCATGTAAGCGGCCGTCGGCCATGTTTTATGACGTCATAACTATGTCGTAAACGGTCCTTCGAGTCTCATTTTTAAAATTGTATATTCTTTTAGGAATCCTATTAACTTAGGCTAGTGATGAACCACCCAATAGCCAAGGTCTAAGAATTTGGCTATGGTATCCCTTGCCTGCCGTAAGAGGTGACTAGGCGGGGGCCGGAGGGCCTGCTGGCGGTGGTCGGGGTGGGAGCTTTGACCACCGAGCCGCGGGCCCGGGAAGGCAGCGCGATGTGACTCGGGCTGCCTTGCACAGCGAGGTCTCCAGGGGCGGCGATACATATATAAATGTTTGCATACCATGTCATTGCCAGGACCTACTTGTGCAGAGTTTTAATAACATAGGTATGTATTTGTCATTTCTGTAATTCTTAAAATTTTATAATGAAACCTACCCTGTTATTGAGGAAATAATATAATATTGTAGATTAGAATTCACACAACATTATTTGGCTGTGAGTTTCAAATAATTTAATTCAACATTTAAGGAACTTTTGGAACTCTCATTGAACGTCATTTTTGTAGGTGTGCTGCAATTGTTTTTGATCAGGCGCTATCCAAATATTCAGTGTATTCGAAACGCCTGTATTCCCGAAGGGGTACGCAGATGAATTGTAATAACATCACCCACTTTTCACCGAAGATGGTTAAGTGCCAACGTGACAGATGGTGAGTCTATCGCCGTCTCAGGCACTATACATATGTCTTTGAATTACTTCTTAGACATATCTAGGTTTCCTCACGATGTTTTCCTTCACCGTAAAGCACGTGGTGTAAAATCACTGTAATTAAGTTATTTATTTGTATGTTAGATTTTACGGTGTAATAGAGGACGGTTACTAATAAAAATTGGGACCCGAACCGGGGTATTCTAGTTTTGTTATCGCCCCATAGACTGGAAGCTTCACGTGTGAGCTACAACTTGACAGATGTCGGCGAAATTTAATTTCGTATTGTAATGATATTGTAGGAGTTTATCACTGTCAAAATCAAAATGATGGTTTGTGAAAATTAAACCTAGCTAGATCAATTTGTTGCCTCCGAAACCCGTTACATATGAAATTTCATGAAGATCATTGGAGCCGTTTCCGAGATTCAGATTCTATATATATACATACACACACATATGCTCACGCCTGTTCCCCGAAGGGGTAGGCAGAGGTGTTGTAATCCCACAACACCCACTTTTCATCGAAGTTGATTAAATGCCAACGTGACAGATGGTGAGTCCATCGCCGTCTCAAACACTTTACATTGAATTACTTCTCAGAAATATGCAGGTTTCCTCACCATGTTTTCCTTCACCGTGCACGTGGTATGAAATCACTGTACATAAGTTTTTTTAGAAAAATTGGTACAGGCCCCGGCGGGATTCGAACTTGCGTCGCTTGCGTAGCAGGCGACTGCTCAAACCTCAAGGCCACCACGGCTCTATATATATGTACAAGAATTGCTCGTTTAAAGGTTAAAGAATACACGGACGAACACGCAGGTAAGTTTTTTATCCGAATTTCGATACATTCCCGGATATAAAAGCCTCATATGGAGTGCCTGATTCCCGATGGGAGGTAATAAGCTTAATTTGTCATTTGATATCCACGGGCGTAATGTCAACGTCGTATTCCCAAATTGTGTTATTCGTAGCAAGTGGATTTGGGACAACAGAAGAGAATATAAAAATAACCCAGTCCTACGGTGTTACTTGCAAAGTATACAGATATACATATAAATACAATTTAAATGTCTGTTTGTAATTCAAAAATAAAAAAAATCACTCGAGGCATATACAAGTATCTGCGTTACTCAGACGAAAAAAAAAATTTCTATCTGGCTGTTTTTTCCGGCTAACTCTGAAAACGCTGGAACGATATTAACGGGAGGTTCACCGGCAGATAGCTGGTGTTATAAGGAGTAGCCTAACTAATTAATGCTATAAAAAATACGAAAATTACGCCCGTGAAATTAAGTCAACGCGGGTGAAACCACGGGTCTCAGCTAGACAAAAATTTATATATGGCAAGATATAGTTTGACGGGCATAGTTAGTTTATTTATTTATAACAACAAACACAGCTCTTGAATGAAACACAGAAAATCTTACGCATAAAGTAAAGAGAGAAAGTGTATGAAACATCATCTCCCTGGCCTTATCCCATACATTGTTGGGGTCAGCACTTGATTCAACCCGATGTGGCTGATCACCTGATTTTTATACGAAGCGACTGCCATCTGACCTTCGTAGCCTCTTTTACGAGGAAGATCTGTGATCTGGGTTCAACCAGTTGTCAGACTATTTTAGACTTCAGACTGACCTGTAACGATTGGCAAAGATCCACGAGTCACCCATCGCTGATCAAATGATATGAGCAATAGCAACCGTGCCACGAGCTCCCCAGAAAGTGTATGAAACATCGTACATAAATGGATAATTATTATCAGTGTCTGTGTGTAACATTATTGGCTAGCTATGCCCCGCGGTGGCACCCGCGTAGACTTAATTTAATGGATCGCTTTATTTGACACAAACAAAAAAAGAAAAAAAAAACATTATGCCAGTGCAAGTTCTGTTTATAAATCAGTTCAACCGTCAGATATTATCAAGAACAACAGACATTGATCATTTTAACAATTGACTAGCTATGCTCCACGGTTTCACCTGCGTAGATTTAGTTTCATATAATATTAATATTACGATACACATTTAACGTAAGTCTTTCTTCAGACGATTTAATTTTGTTATGAACATAAAAGCGGTTATTGTGACTAAACTATGATAGTTAGATATGTGCTCTCCCAGACTTTTTTGTAGATCTTAATAAGACCTACAAACCTGTAGTACATTATTTTGTTCTATTGTCAAAAGTTTTTGAAGCACACCCATAAATAGGTTTTCGATTTTACAAAATCGCAATTTTATAACGAATCCCCAAATTTTTTGAAAATATAGCCTATTACATTCCTCGATAAATGGACTATACAACACTGAAAGATTTTTGAAATCGGACCGGTTGTTCGTGAAAGAACTTCAATTTTATATATCAGTACAGATATAGATTCGCGCACTCGCTGATGCAACGGGCACTATTGATTACCAAGTTAAGTTGCACTACACAGCAGATTCAGTTACTGTGAATTGCAATTCGTCTCACGAATACCTTTGTACAAGTCTGCTCGAATGTCGGCAACTCCACCGCACAGAGGTAGCCCGAATTGTGTCTAGACTCAGATACAATCTCAATTACGATCCTAAGTAATATCTAGTTTCTGTTGATTTCGCAAGGCACGCGAGAGATACTGAATTTGTAGTTAGAAATTCTGCTAGTTTTATTTGTCTATGTATGTTTGTATGTCGATCGGAAGTCTAAGAGAGGACTTTAACCCAGATTACTGATTTTCCTCGTATAAGGGGTTGCGAAAGTCAGATGGTAGTTGCTTCGTATAAAAATCATATGATCAGTCTCATCGGGTTGAATCAAATGCCGACCCCAGCAATGTATGAGATAAGGTCAGGGAGATGAGGATATAGGTATGTATGTATTATAGTAATCTAATACAAGGCTACGAAAGATAAAAAATACATCATCGTAATGTACATATGCTCACGCCTGTCTTCCCCGATGGGGTAGGCACAGGTGTAGTTACAGCACCTACATTTGAAGAGTTATGTTACGAGTGAATCTGTGGTCTGGGTTCAACCAGTTGTCAGAGTATTTTAGGCCTCTGACCTGTAACGATTGCCAAAGATGATAAATTGGCAACAGGGACCGACGGCCTAACGTGCTCTCCGAGGCACAGAGGGATCCCGGGCGGTCACCCATCCAATTACTGGCTAAGATTAGGGTTACTTAACTTCGCTGATCGATTGATATGCGCAAATGTGCCACGAGCATACATATGCTCACGCCTGTATTCCCCGAAGGGGTAGGCAGAGGTGTTGTTATCACAACACCCACTTTTCACCGAAGATGATTAAGTGCCAACGTGACAGATGGTGAGTCCATCGCCGTCTCAGACACTTTACATACGTCATTAAATTACTTCTCAGAAATATGCAGGTTTCCTCGCGATGTTTTCCATCACCGTAAAGCACGTGGTGTGAAATCACTGTACATAAGTTATTTAGAAAAACTCATTGGTACAGGCCCCGCTGGGATTCGAACTGCTCAAACCCCGAGGCCACCACGGCTCACTCACGGTACATATTTAATACTTTGGTAAATCACTTCCGTGCCTTTTGGTTTCTATTCTGAGTCAGACAGACGGACAATGCAAAGCCACAGTGAATCATAAGATCAAAAGGCGGATACCGCGGGGCATGGATACAAAATGTTAATGTTAATAAAATTGAATGATTCAATTTAATGACTGTATTTTTATTTTTAGACTCACTATGCCCTGTGGTTTTACCCGCGAAGAGTTATTTTATGAACCATAATTTGTTTTCTAATAAAGGTAGCCTAAGGTACACCTAGTAACATTAGCTATCTACCAGTGAAACCCCGTTAAAATCGGTCCAGCTGTTTCGGAGATTAGCCAGAACAAACAGACAGAGAAAATAATTAAAACTTGCTTTTTTTATATATCTAATGTATATACTTTCATATGCCAAACAGACACTTCAATTTTATTTATCTGTATAGAGTAAGTATAGATGAATATAATTAAATGATCGAGCGAATTTTAATGTAACGTCATTGGATTGTTGATAATGGTTGATGAATTTTTAATATCATGAGATATATGAGATATTGGACATTTCCCAGTTTCAAATTATATTCTATAGATTACTAATAGAACTAGCTAGTATGACAGTTTTAAAAGTACTTTTTTTATTGATTTTATTGAAATGTATTGCTCTAGAAGCAAAGGGGGCAGCTAAATATGTAAGTAACTTAGAACTTGAATAGTTATATGCAAAACTAGATGTAACAAGCGACGCAAGTTCGAATCCCAGCGAGGCCTGTCCCTATAAGTTTTTCTAAAAAACTCATGTGTAGTGATTTCACGCCACGTGCTTTACGGTGAAGGAAAACATTTCGAGGAAACCTGCATATGTCTGAGAAGTAATTCAAAGACGTATGTATAGTGCCTGAGACGGCGATGGACACACCCTCTGTCACGTTGGCACTTAATTATCTTCGGTAAAATGTGGATGTTGTTGTTACAATAACTCTGCTTACCCCTTCGGGGACCCTTCTGGGATGGCACGTAGTTTTAACGATAATTTTTTTTTCTAGAATTAGTGCAAGTGAATTTTACTACTTTAATGGTAAAGGGAAACATCGCAATTCGCATCATGATGAAACCTGCCGCGTTATTCACTAAGTTTTCTCAACGTCGCACTCGTCTTCGAATGTCGATTTTAAAGAAACGTAATTGAAGATTATGCTTCATGTTATCATGTAAAAATTTCCTATGATTGAAAGAAACCAGCGCTCGTCCTCGAGTTAGACGCTGAGAAACCTTACAGAATAACGCACCTGCTAATATGCAACTGCTAATATACATACAACGCACGCATGCATCCTGTAACGTAATGGTAACTATACCAGTCCTGTTATTACCATTGTTATGGAATACCCCAGGGTCCGTACAAGGCAACCGTCTTCGCAGTTAAACAGTGCAAGAGAGCAGCTCGTTACGAAGACAAGAACTCATTCGTCCACGTCTATGCCGAGGCGTTTAATTCTTCCAGGATTGGTTTACTCAGAGGGAATGTTACTGTGTTTAAAGATAACCAGAATATTAAGGTAAGTGAAGTTCCGTAGAAAAATGATAAAACGGGGAGAATAACATTACGTCAGATATGTAATCTCCATGAATAGTGTTGTTGAATTTCCAAAAAAAAATGGCTACAACCCTGATTCGGCGTAGCTTTATCCGAATCTTATCTATATCTTTATAATAAGTATACTTTTTCGTAACCGTGGTGGCCTTGAGGTTTGAGCAGTCGCCTGCTACGCAAGCGACCCAAGTTCGAATCCCAGCGGGGCCTGTACCAATGAGTTTTTCAAAAAAAACTTATGTACAGTGATTTCACACCACGTGCTTTACGGTGTAGGAAAACATCGTGAGGAAACCTGCATATTTCTGAGAAGTAATTCAATGACGTATGTAAAGTGTCTGAGACGGCGATGGACTCACCATCTGTCACGTTGGCACTAAGTCAAAAGTGGGTGTTGTGATTATGTATGTACTTTTTCGTAGGTATAAAGTTAGTAACTTAAACGCTTAAAAAATTTAATCTAATAACTAAAATATATTATTAAAAGAAGTCTCTGTAGGCAAGGTTCCGAAGATACTGGCAGCATTCCCCCTTTGAATGTCAACCCAAATTCTTTGTCCGTGGTAGCTGCCAGCTCTTTGGTCTTCGAATATTTGTTTGTAGCGAATAAGCTCGGAAACAACTAGTCCGAAATAAAATTAAATATGCTAACGCCAACCCAGCAGACCCTGCACTGCAGAGTACCCGAAGGGGCAATCTGAGGAGTGGTTTTCACTGAAGATGATTAAGTGCCAACTTGATTGATGGTGAGACTATCGCTGACTCAGGCACTTTACAAACGTCATTGAATTACTTCTCAGACTCTTTGAATTGTTCTCAAAGCCACATAACTAAATAGTATCCTGTGTAAACTTTGTGTCAAGCTTAGGTAATGTTGGTTTGATTGTTACTATCTATTTAATGTGTGCACATATACTAATAGCACTATAAGTGCGCAGATCACAGTACTGCTGTTATATAATGCATGTGGTGTTTGCCTGTAATAGGTTCTACATATAGCTTAGCACCCCTACAAGTAAGTTTCTGTATACTGTTTATGTAAGAACTGTTGGCAAACCTAATAATAAATAAATAAATAAATAAATATACAGGTTTCCTCACGATGTTCTCCTTCACCGTAAAGCACTAGGTGAGAAATCACTGCACATACGTTTTTGCTGCCGCTCGAACCCCAATAATAGAATGCTACAATATCGCTGAGTAGTATAGTCAATATTTATTGTTAACGAGCGGACGTCACGCGGTTACACCAGCATATTTCCCGGTCCCGTGGGAGTGCGGGGATAAAATATAGACTATGTTACTCGTTGATAATTTAGCTATTCAGTGCAGAAATATTTTTTTAAATCGATTCAGTAGTTTCTGACCCAATTCGTTACAAACATACTTACAAAATTTTCCTCTTTATATGTGATGACACGCAAACAGCCGCGGACAGAAGTTAGTATTGTATAATTTTATTCGCTCCAAATATCATCACGCAGAATTATTTATGTTCAATTTGTTTTCTCATTAAGTGAATTATGAATTCTTTTGTGATGTGAATAATTTTCTGTTTTGAAATATATTTTTTATCCTTCATTAAGCACTGGAGAGCTAGTACATAAACAGCAAAAAACAAAGTTACACCAAATAATTAGATTTGGGCATTATTAGGAGATTTTCTGTAATTAAGAATTCAGAAGAGGAATAAATTCTGATTCCAATTGGGGCTAATTCTTCTGAAGAACTATGCTCGTATCGTTTTCCCTCTACGCCGAGTGGCGTTATGTCGAGTGGCGTTATGTCGAGTGGCGTTATGTCGAGTGGCGTTATGTCGAGTGGCGTTATGTCGAGTGGCGTTATGTCGAGTGGAGTTATGTCGAGTCTCGTTATATCCAGCCAAATACAATCGCCTACTACGTCATGTTGAGTTTGTAGAGAGCCGTGCTGACCGTGGAATTTGAGCAGTCGTTTGCTACGCAAGCAGCGGATGTTTGAATCCAGCGGGGCTTGGCTTGCATAGATTTCGCACCACGTGCTTTACGGTGGAGAAAAACATCATGAGGAAACATGCTTATTTATGATGGGCAATTTCAAAGACGTATGGGGGTAGGCAGAGACCACCGTTTGCCACATGCTACGATCCTTACATACTTATTTCGCTTCATCCACATTCAGAAATTATTTCAATGTCAATATCACACTCGACATACGCGGTAGGCGATTGGTTTTGACCCGACATGACTCGACGTAACGCCACTCGACGTAACACCACTCGGTGTAGAGGAAATCGACGCCCCGGGCTTAATTCCTTTTGCATGTCGAATGGGAGATTACGTTATGCCATACATTTCTAGACAAATGTTTATTGTGTCACTAGATGAAGAGCAAACGGTTTCTTTGGGAAAATGGTAAATGGAACTTGAACTTGGCCATGAACAACATCGGCTGTCACGGAGTTATGATGCAGATCATGTGTGCTGCTGTGGGCATCAAGTATGACAGAGAGAAATGCAGCTTTCACAAGGTATCCTCACAAAGGCTTACCTTCTTTCTTTAAATGGCCGATCCCAATGATATTATTTTCTCTTTTCTTTTTAAATCTGACAGAGAGTTGGGATAATGGTACGAAACTCTACGTGCGCGAGTCCGACTCGAACATGGCCCGTTGCTTTTATTTTATATTTCACATCCACTTAACTAATTAGATTTTTTTTAGATTTTACGATTGATATGGTCATCTCAAGCTAAACATTTACAACTACAAGACTTTTACTTTATGTTATTTTTTATCGATATTTGGATGCAGATAAGCAATAATGTGTCAACCCGCATAAACTTGGTTTTGAGAAAATGGCGTCTTAAGATGATTGTATACGTGATTTAAGATTTGTTTTATGACATAAATCCATTTTTTACGTACTTTTATGTTTCAGATGACTTGAAACACTTTTTTAGAATGTTAAATCCGTGATGCATTATCAAAATATATCAAAACCTTTGAATTTGACTTTTTGTGGGTTGACACATTATTGCTTATCAGCATCCATTTGTGCTTACATTTTCTAAGTGATTATTTTGTATTTTAAATTGTATGATATTTTTTGAAAGAGTAATTACTGAGTTTCTTGCCAGGTTCTTCTCAGTAAAAGCAACCTTCCGAACCTGGCGGCAGTATGTATTACTGTGTTAAAGGTCTGATCGAATAAAGATATTTTTGAGTTTAGTATGTGGTAATAAAATACGGTGTTGTGAATGAGTCCTATTTTATTTCCCACCAGAAAACGTAAAAATCTTTTTCCTAATTCGTTCTGACATCTTGTTTGACAATATTTATAAATGGATGCTGATAAGCAATAATGTGTCAACCCACAAAAAGTCAAATTCAAAGGTTTTGATATATTTTGATAATGCATCACGTATTTAACATTCTAAAAAAGTGTTTCAAGTCATCTGAAACATAAAAGTACGTAAAAAATGGATTTATATCATAAAACAAATCTTAAATCACGTATACAATCATCTTAAGACGCCATTTTCTCAAAACCAAGTTTATGCGGGTTGACACATTATTGCTTATCTGCATCCAAATAAAAAGCATTTTAGTAAAAGAGGTTTGCTACCGCTACACCTATTTATTTAGTGTGTAAACTTTGTAAAATTAATGGCTGTTTTCTTTTCTATCAGGGCACTTACGCCTTCAAAGATCTGGATACAGACAAGCAGCTGCATCAGTGGACCAGCTCTATGGAATACGGCCGCATGTTATGGAAGTTTGAGGTTTACTCCTCAAGCGGCATAGCATCCTGTGTGGAGTTCGAGCTGGTCATTGAACCGTTGTAGAAATATAGTTCTGGATTTAAAGAAATATATGTTTTAAAGTGAAAATGTCAATAATAATTTATAAAACAACAAACCATGGTAGCCTTAGTGGCCGTGAGGTTTGAACAGTCGCCTGTTCGAATCCCAGCTGCCTGCACCAATGAGTTTTTATAAAAACTTAAAAGCAGTAATTTTACCCCACGTGGCTGTGAAATAAATCATTGCGAGGAAACTTGTATATGTTTGAGAAGAAATTCAAAGACGTATGTATAGTGCTTGAGACGGCGATGGAGTCTGCACTTAATCATCTTCGGTGAAATGTGGGTGTTGTTGTTAGACAACCTTTACTTATCCCGGGACCCTTCTGGGATGGCGTGAGCATATATTTTAAAATTACTTATTTTATTTTGAATACCCCGAACAATGTATGGGACAAGGCCAGGGAGATTGAATTGATTGAGTAGGTATCGTGTATTTATTCTCATAACATTTAGTTTATAGCTGTTAATTTGGAAATACAAACAGGAGCTTCAATTTCATTTATCTGTATAGAGAGCCGTGGTGGCCTTGAGGTTTAAGCAGTCGCCTGCTACGCAAGCGACGCAAGTTCGAATCCCAGCGGGGCTTGTACCAATGAGTTTTTCTAGAAAACTTATGTACAGTGATTTCACACCACGTGCTTTACGGTGAAGGAAAACATCGTGAGGAAACCTGCATATATCTGAGAAGTAATTCAAAGACGTATGTATAGTGCCTGAGACGGCGTTGGACTCACCCTCTCTCACGTTGGCACTTGATCATATTCGGTGAAAAGTGGGTGTTGTGATTACAACCCCTCTGCCTACCCCTTCGGGGAATACAGGCGTGAGCGTATGTATGTATAGTATGTCCTTTAGACGTAAAAAGAAATTATTCATCATCACAGTTATTCATCGAATGTGCGGAACCCTAAACGCATCTTGTTATGATACCGATGATAAACGAACGTTTGAAGGATAATGTATTTCTAATGATCGATGCAAACTGATTTGTGATCATTTTCCAGTAATATTTATACAAAAATGAACGTTTCCAACAATCATTGGCTTGTGATATTGTACTTGGCATTCGCTGTTTGCGATGCAAAGGAGACCAGAGCTAAATATGTAAGTTTTTATATACAAATGGTAGAAATAAAGCTAACAGGAAGCTGTTGGCTATGAGCATGACCAACATTAGTGACACGCACACATTGCCCACATTTTAATAAGCTACACATGTAGATATAATTAGAACTACTAGGCTTATACTTTATGTTAATTTCTATCGAAATTTGTGCATTGTAACTGTGTCCATGGGCTTATATTTCTGAACATTTATTTTTATTTATTCATTCTATAATTACAACGGCATACAATGCCAATTACACTAATCAGACACAGGTAATGCAATATACACATACAATATAATATAAGAACTAAAAATAAAATATTAACATTCATCCTTTCTCGCAGAACACCATAATAAGTTAAGTATGTTGTATTTTTTTATATTATACTAGTTGTGCCCGGCAAACGTTGTATTGCCATATATTTTTTTGGGGCGGTCACCCTTATCATTTAGGGGTATGAAAAATTGATGTTGACCGATTCTCAGACCAACCCGATCTGCACAAAATTTCTTACAAATCGGTCCAGCCGTTTCGGAGGAGTACGGTAACTAACATTGTAACATGGAAATTTTATATATTTGATAATATTTTCGAAAAGAGTAATTACCGAGTTCTTGCCAGGTTCTTCTTAGTAAAAGTAACGTTCCTTACCTGGCGGTATCATGTCTGATCCCCTGTTCTGTTCCGCTCTTTATCATTATGTGTTAATTCCGGTTGGATCCACTTCATAGTTTGTCATTTAGGACTAGTGCAGCGAATCCACTCCTCCCCGTAGATTTAATTAAATTTCCGCAGAACCCTGAATGTGTTCATTTTTAATAAAAGTAAAGCCACTCCTTGAAACATCAGCTACCTGCCAGTGAAAATCCCGTTAAAATCGGTCCAGCCGACAAACAGACAGTAAAGACAATAAAAATTAAATTGATTTTTTTTTATCTTTGATCCGTATTTCAAAATAAGCATTTAGTGAAAAGCTGTTAATTTATAATTGCAAACAGACACATTAATTTTATTTATCTGTATGTATGGATGGTAAGGTATTCCTGTCATCGATGAACAATAACAGTTTTGTTTCAAATGTATAATAAAATAACTGTACTTGTAGAATAATTTACCTAAAACCGGTCGTGTTTGCGCATTTGACTTGTTAATGACACACATGTATTTAAATGAGTATTATATCTTCAGCTTTGGTTTCTATCGATTTAATTCCTTTATAATAATGTTATTTCTTTATAAAAACTTAACGACGGTTGAATAGCTTGACGTCAGTGCGAATGGTTATCGAAACATATTTATTGAATAGAATAGGAGAGCCGTGGTGGCCTTGAGGTTTGAGCAGTCGCCTGCTACGCAAGCGACGCAAGTTCGAATCCCAGCGGGGCCTGTACCAATGAGATTTTCTAAAAAACTTATGGACGTTTCACACCACGTGCTTTACGGTGAAGGAAAACATCGTGAGGAAGCCTGCATATTTCTGAGAAGTAATTCAATGACGTATGTAATGTGTCTGAGACGGCGATGGACTCACCATCTGTCACGTAGGCACTTAATCATCTTCGGTGAAAAGTGGGTGTTGTGATTACAACACCTCTGCCTTCCCCTTCGGGGAATACAGGCGTGAGCATATGTATGCATGTATTTATTGAATTTTTGATCGTCTGTCTGTGTTACCATCACGCGGAAGAAATGTATACTCTAGACATATACATACATATTACATATAGATAAATAAAAGTGTCTGTAATTCCAAAATAGCAGCTTTTCACTCAATGTATATATGAAATTATATAAAGGTACTGAAATGAAAAAAAAAATTCTGAAATTTTGTTCTCTCTATCTGTCTGCTTATTCTGGTTAAACTCCTCATTGGACGTTAATTGCAAAATAGCTAATTTTACAAGGAGTAACTTAGAGTTATTATTTATTATAATTATCATAGATTCAATGGAAACTTCTTTGTGTCAATTAAGTTTTGAAACTCCATTCAAGGGTCCATATTACCTAACGCTGTCTTCAATAAGTCGATGTGAGAAGCCTTCGAGGCCCTACGACGAGAACCCACCCATTTTTTACCATTGCGAAGTTCAAAATGTAACGAGAAACAATCGTTTGGTCACTTTGATATCACAAAACTTCACCGTCGTACGTGAACAGAGGAATTTGAAGGTTAGTACCATGGGCTAAATAAGTTGAAGTGATATGGAGGTTATAAAAATCTTATTACAACTGTATAGGGTCGATAATCGCTCAAATCGAGAACTGCGCATGATCAACTTACGTGTAAATAACTATAACATTGTGGTTTGAAATATAAGTACCTCTATCTAGAATAAAAATAGGAATAGTATAAGAATATTATTATTAGCCGTGGTGGCCTTAGGGTTAGAGCAGTCGCCTGCTACGCAAGCGACGCAAGTTCAAATCCCACCGGGGCCTGTACCAATGAGTTTTTCTAAAAAAACTTATGTACAGTGATTTCACACCACGTGTTTTACGGTGAAGGAAAACATCGTGAGGAAACCTGCATGTCTGAGAAATAATTCAAAGACTTATGTATAGTGCCTGAGACGGCGATGGACTCACCCTCTGTCACGTTAGCACTTATCATATTCGGTGAAATGTGGGTGTAGTTGTTACAACACCTCTGCCTACCCCTTCGGGGAATACAGGCGTGAGTTACCCCTTCGGGGACTTCAGATTTCTGGGATGGCGTGAGCATATATATTTTTTTATTATTATAAAATAGCTGTGCCCTCCGGTTTCACCCGCTTACATTTAATTTGATTCCCGCGGAACCCTAAATGTTGTTTTTAAATAAAAGTATCCGCCAGTTAAGGTCCCGTTAAAATTGGTTTCGCCGTTTCAGAGATTACCCGGAGCAATCAGACTGACAGACAGACAGAGAAAATAGATTTTTTTTTTATGTCAGTACCGTACATACATTCATATGTATTTAGTGAAAGGCTGTTATTTTGGAATTACAAACAGACACTTCAATTTAATTTGTCTGTATAGATGTATAGATAATATAATAGAAATAGGAAAGAGGTGAGCGCTCATAACTTGTGATGACATGTAATAAATTAAATTTCATTTGTGCATATAATTATAATGCAGAAAGTATAATATGTAAATAAAGGCACTATACATACGTCTCAGGCACTATACATACGTCTTTGAATTACGTCTCAGACATATGCAGGGTTCTTCACGAAATTTTCCTGCACTGCCTGAAATCCAGATGGTCATCGGGGACCATTCCTTGGGAGGAGCAAGCCATGCTTTTAAAAGACCAATTTTTCACTGAAGATGATTGATTGCTAGCGTGACAGTTGGTGAGTCCATCACCGTCTCAGGCGCTATACAGTTTTCCTTCACCGTGAAGCTCGTGTTGAAGTGATTCTCGTGGTGAAGTCATTCTCGTGCTTTAAACGGTGACTTTGTACTAACGTTTATTTTCCTTTTAATTTTTTTTTCTGTTCATGATCTCGACAGTTAAAGAACAAGAGCTTCCTTTGGGAAGATGGGGAGTGGAAAATGAACTTCATGTTGAATGCTGGCTGTCATGAAGTATTACTACCCGTGATGTGCAGTGCCTTTGGGATCAAGTACAATACTAAAAAGTGTACTTTCTTACCGGTGAGGTTAAGGCCCTAATAAATATACATACATACATATGCTCAAGCCTGTATACACCCCGAAAGGGTAGGCAGATGTGTTGTAATAACACTTTTCACCGAAAATGATTAAGAGCCAACGTGACAGATGGTGAGTCTATCGCCGTCTCAGACACTATACATACGTCTCAGACATATGCAGGTTTCTTCACGACATTTTCGCTGCCAATAGAAAAACTCATTGGCCCCGCTGGATTCAAACTTGCGTCACTTGCGTGGCAGAGAACTGCTCGCTCCTCACGCCCACCTAGGCTCTTTTAACTTTTCTTAATTCTTTAATTCATCGGGTGTTTATTTGATTCCAGGGCGAATATACATTGGATAATCTTGAGCCTAACTATATCCAACACCTTTGGTTCTCATCCTTGGAATATGGTCGGAGCAAATGGAGGTTTGAAGCTTTGACCTCTTCCAAGAGCGCCTTCTGCCTGGAGTTTGACCTCTATATACAGCCTGCTTGACTTCATCATCATGAATAAGAACTATAACATGAGTAATAATCATGAAAGAGTAACAACTTTTGTCGGTGTAACCGATGCATTTCTTTCCACTTGTCTCTGTCCAGTGCCATCTCTTTGACCTCCTTATACGTCATGACAGACACCTTTTCCTTAACTAGTCAAATAGCCTTGGTCTTCCTCTCCCTCTCTTCCCTTCTACCTTTCCTTCTATTATGTTTTTAAAGAAAGTATCATGTCGCACAAGGTCGCTGCTTGACTTGAAATGTATAAATTTTAGATGCTGAATATAAATAAATATGATGCTTTTGAAGCAAGATGTCAGGCCTTATCATCCCTATCAATACTCGTTCTACAGATAAATACAATTGAAGTGTCAGTTTGCAACATGACAGACATCTCAGGCACTAGTATATGTATACATACCGCACGTCACAAATAAAATGATTTTCATACATACCTGTATATTCTCACGCCTGTATTTCCCGTAGGGTTAGGCAAAAGTGTTGTAATAACAACACATACTTTTCACCGAATATGATTAAGTGCCATGACAGATGGGGAGTCTCTCGCCGTCTCAGGTACTATACATACGTATTTGAAATAATTCTCAGACATATGCAGGTTTCCTCACGATGTTTTCCTACACCGTAAAGTACGTGGTGTGAAATCGCTATAAATAAGTTTTTAGAAAAACTCATTGTTACAGACCCCGCTGGGATTCGAACTTGCGTCGCTTGCGTAGCAGCCGACTGTTCAAACCCCGGGGCAACCACGGCTGTCTTTTCAAAAGGATTTTCATCTTACTTAAACCGTATTCTTAATACCCTTTTGTTTGTGACTACATTGCGTTTTTGAATTTCTTCTCAGACATACGACACGATGTTTTCCTTCACCATGAATCTCGTGGCTTAGCTTCACCACACGTAAGTTTTAAGAAAAACTCATTTTTCTATTTACAGCAAAAAATACATAATACAAATTATTTATATTACAGTTGTTATTTCATCGCTGAACGAACATTGCTGGGATCCGTAATACCAGGTAATGTTAATGCCAGTAAAAATAGTCATTAAATATTCATTATACTTTGTGTATAATCATTTTGATTTTAACTGATGACGAAAACGGCTTAAAGAATTATTGATTGACTGATAAAATAAACAGGTGCCTTCCAGGGTCAGTCGGGGTCAAGGGTGAAAGCTGGTATCCACTGGGTCAACAGGATAAATGGAGCAGCTGTTGAAATATAAATAATAGACTATTCAAAGCAAATTATTGTGGAACAAAAAATATCTTCTCCCTTTTAAGCGTAATTAATAATATTACGGCCGTGGGGGTTTGAACAGTCGCCTGCCACCCAAGCAATGCAAGTTCGAATCCTGATGCCTGTACCAATGAGTTTTTCTAAAAACTTATGTCCAGTGATTTCACAACACGTGCTTTACGGTGAAGGAAAATATCGTGAGGAAACCTGCATATGTCGGAGAAGTTATTCAAAGACGTAAGTATAGTGTCTGAGACGGCGATAGATTCACCATCTATCATGTTGGCACTTAATCATCTCTGCCTACCCCTTTGGGGAATACAGGCGTGAGTATAATAGTTTAAATATATACAGATATACACAAATATCGCTTCCTCAATCGTATCCTTCGGTTATGTCTTTACAAGTTTTAATAACAATAAAATACACATAATAATCTAAGCGTCATCCGCCATTGAATCATAGTCTACACGTCACTTCGATGCTCCCTCTACCATCTTCCATAGACAACATAGACACGGGAAGCGCGGCAAATTGAAATGTCATTTATTTCTTTCATTCAGTATTTCATTCTTTGTTTCATTAAAATAAGATAGTAAACTGTTCTTGGAATTTCACAACTGTACCTTGCATTGCATAATTAAAACAGCTACATTGAGTTAATGGAGTGTCTAATTAGTTATTAAATAAACCGACCCGCATTACCCCTGTGGTTTTCGCAATGCAGTCAGGTTTTCTTTGTTATGTATATTATACTTATTTAGTTAGAGATTTTGTATTACTAATAATCATCTAGAACCTGGTTGACCGAGTTGTGCTCGGTTTCTTTTCCCAACAAAAAAAACAAAATTATTGTTACAACCGAAAAACTTGACGTTTTATCATAAAAATCAGGTTGAAAAAAAACGGAAAAATACCCGTAGTGCCATTTGGATTCGAACCGGGGTATAGCTTAATTTCGTTATCACCCTATAGGCTGGAAGTCGGAGGTATTGAAACTTGACAGATGTCGGCGAAATTTACCTTCGTATTGTACTGATATTGTAGCAATTTTTCACTGCCTGATAACATGGTTAAAACGATGTTTTCTGAAGATGAAACCTGGTTAGATATTTTTTTTGCCCCTGAAATCCCCTACACACAAAATTTTATGAAAATCTTTAGAGCCGTTTCCGTGATTCTGATTCAAGATACAAGAATTGCTCGTGGTAGGTAAGAAAGGTATAATATACTAATCCTATTAATATGATGATTGTGTATGTATGTTTTTTTGTATATATGTTTATGTTCTTAAAAATGGTCAGGAGACATACGAGGCGGGACTCGAACCCACGACCCCTGCAAACCGTGCAGTTGGTCTGTAAACTGAGCTACTCGTGATCCTTCCTCATGCGTCGAATTTTTCCTTCCCTTGTTTTGCGGTTTAGGTTCTGCCTTACGCCATCTGTCGTTTGGTGTATTCAAACTCACGTTCCAAACCATTTTTAAGAATTTAAAATGTAAATACGTGTCATGCTTAAAAATCTAATATATATATTGTGTCTGAGAAGTAATTCAATCACGTACGTATAGTGCCTGAGACGGCGATAGACTTCCAATCTGTCACGCTGGCGCTTAATTACCTTCGGTGAAAAGTGGGTGTTGTTATCACAACACCTCTGCCTACCTCTTCAGGGAATACAGGCGAGCGTTTGTATGTATGTATACATAAGTCACACACGTAAGAGTTAAGTTAGAACGTATTTACAACGTTATATTACTTGAATGGTTAAACGGTGAGGCGATAAGTTATAGAGCGTGGGAGAACGCTCATGACATCATAGGTGTATTCTGCGACCTATCCAAGGCTTTCGATTGTGTCCAACACGAAACCTTATTAGTTAAATTAAATTATTACGGTGTCAAAGGTAGGGCACTCGACCTAATCAAATCGTATCTTTGTCAGCGGATTCAAACGGTCGAAGTAAATGGCGTCAAATCTTCCGGTTCTCCAGTACTAATGGGCGTCCCACAGGGTTCAATCCTAGGACCATTTCTGTTCTTAGTGTATATTAATGATTTACCAAATTTAGTCAAGAATACGTGTGACATTGTACTGTTCGCTGATGACACATCTCTTTTGTTTGAAGTCGACAGAGCCAAAACGAATTATGCAGATGTAAACAGTGCACTTGATCAGGTATTGAAATGGTTTAATGTAAATAACTTAGTCTTAAATGCACAAAAAACTAAATGTATTAAATTCACTTTACCAAACGTCAAACCTGTTGATACAAAGGTCATGGTAAATGGTGAAACTTTGGATATCGTAGAGTCAGTAGTATTTCTAGGTATAACCCTTGATAACAAACTTCAGTGGAGCCCACATATATCCAAGTTATCAGGAAAACTCAGCTCCGCGGCTTATGCAATTCGTAAAGTTAGACAGTATACAGACATAGAAACAGCTCGACTCGTATATTTTTGTTATTTTCATAGTGTTATGTCCTATGCTATTTTAATTTGGGGCAAAGCTGCTGATATAGAGAATATATTCACATTACAGAAAAGGGCTATACGATCAATTTATAATTTGGGACCCCGAGATTCGTTAAGGGAAAAATTTAAATCAATTGGAATTTTGACAGTGGCCTCACAGTATATTTTAGCTAACTTATTATTTGTGCATCAAAACATTGGATCGTTTCAAAAAAAATGTGATGTGCATAACATAAACACAAGGCACAAAAACAAAATTGTAGTGCCTGCGCATCGCTTACAGAAAGTACATGGCTCATTTTTAGGACAGTGCACACGCTTCTATAATAAATTACCAACAGAAATTGTAAACTTGCCCTTCAATAAATTTAAAGAGACCATCAAAGGAGTTTTGCTCAAAAAAGGATATTATACTGTAAGTGATTATATTTGTGATAAGGAACCCTGGGATGTATCTTTGTCGAAAAATTATTGTAAATAATCCCATTGGCACTGTACTTTTGCTACAATTAATTAATCTTAGTTTGATCTTTGCTTTGACTGGCTGGAATTTGCCATGCTCACAAATATTTGTAATATTTTAGTTATTATATTTGACAATTGAGCATTTGTGCTGTGTCCCATGGGCTTATATTCATGAGATATAAATACTGTAACCAAAAACATTGTATAATATATATTTTTTTAAAAGAGTAATTGTTGAGTTTCTTGTCGGGTTCTTCTCAACAAAAGCTACCTTCCGAACCCGGTGGTAACATTTATAATCATGTATAATGTATTTTGTGTCCTTCTGACGATTTGAAAGTACTTTGTAAGAAGTCTAATCAAATAAAGATATTTTGAGTTTGAGTTTGAGAGAGTTATCTAGTTGAAATTGGCCCAAGTTATCCAAGTTAGCCAGCGAAGCTAATAGGTCTGCATATTGCAGTTAGATGGTTTGCATCTCAAACTTTCAGTCAAGCGTGTGAAGTAATAATCTATTTGAATCAAATCAAATCAAACTTACCTTTATTCGATTAGATTTTTAACAAAGTACTTTCAAATCGTCAGAATGACATACTTATACAGGATTATACGTGCTACCGCAAGGTTTGGACGGTTGCTTTTACTGAGAAGAACCTGGCAAGTAACTCAGTAATTACTCTGCTTTCATCAAAAATATTATACAATTTTAAAAATACAAAATATATCACATAACAAATGTCAGCCCGTGGACACAGTTCCAGTGCACAGCCGTCGTTAAAAAACAAAAAATATAAACTAAAAGTAGGTACTACATATAATTGTATAGCTTGAGATAATTCACTAGTACCAGGGGCCTGACCATGAGCTCTTATTGCAATGTTAGTTCAGTTGTGTGACAGTGACAGATGTATGCACGTCAAATATATCTGTCTCATAATAAGAGTAAAACTATCATGGCAATAAGAGGTTATAAGGTTAGGCCTCTGGTTGACCAAGCTGTGCTCGGCAACGTTTTCTCATAAAAAGCTTAGATTTCACTTGTCTTTATTACATAAATATACAAATTTAAAAAGAAACGCTAAGATAGACTCGAACCAGGGTAAAGTCTAATTTCGTTATCACTCAATACGCTGGTAACTGATGTAACTAACTTCTTATATACGTATAGCTTTGAATCAAAGGACGGAAATAATGTTGGGGAAATCATTCCACACAAAATAATGCTCATGGATGGAATTACGGGAATTACTATTGTTAAGTCACAGAGATATACACTTTAAGATCCCTAACATAGAAAACAATTTGATTACTTGAACAACATACATTTTAGATGGATTTATCCGCTTATAAGGGGTGTGCGGTCACTGCCAAAAATACTGTTACGAACTTGAATAATATTTGCGGTTAGTGATTATTTCATCTGCTGACCATACACGCGATACGGGGATAAAATATATTCCCCGATAGTGACTTACAATACCCCTATATTTCATCAGTCATGTTTAAATTCCATGTAATAGAGGATGAGCCTATTGCTATGAACCGAGCCATTGCTCATACAAATTCCAAGCTGCTACTAGCAAATGATTTAATAGAAAACCTATTAACACTATGCTTGGGGATCGCATTCAAGAACTCGTGTTCCACAGTAAAAATACCAATTTTACGATAACAAATTCTTTCTTATGGATAGACTGTAAGTAAGTAATAGGCATTGAATAATCTCTAAGCTACGTCACAGTATAAATATATGCAACTAGCGGTCGTCACGCAGTTTCACCCACGTAGTTCCCGGTCCCGTGGTAGTACGGGGACAAAATATAGACTATGCTACTTGCTGATGACGTAGCTTTCCAATGGTGATAGAATTTTTGAAATCGGCTCAGTAGTTTTTGAGTTTATTCATTATTTCTGGTTGATTTTTTACACCTTGAGTCCAAGGAAACCCAAATATCTTAAGGAACCCAATTTTTTCCAAAATAAAATTTAATCTATATTACTTGTGAATAATGAATCTATCGAATGGTGAAAGAATTTTTAAAAACGGTCCAGTAGTTTATGAGCCTATTCATTACAACCAAACGAAGTTTTCCTCATTATAATCTTAGTGTGGATAAGGAATCTTGGACCAAAGCCGTAATTTGCTGAACGCTCAGCATTCAAGAGTTAGGGCATATAAGGATCTCTAGTTAGATATTCGGAGCTTCCCGACTGATGACTGAACCTCCATCTTACAGAAGATCGCAGCCAAATAAACTACTTCAGAATAGCGTTGTGTTCCTATTGTTAGATTTCCATTGCCAGCTTTATAGTGGGAATCTTTTTCTTTCGTATTATTATATATGGAATCCACTCATCAATTTACCCTTGCACTCACCGCATTCTCTCATACCTAATTCCGTCTCCTCCCGTCCTTTAACCATGACATTTTGTTTTTTCAAAAAGCATTTTCCCTTGAGCTTCATAACAGTATGTTATTCCATATTTATACAATTCGACGCGCGGCCTGAGTAGTCTTGAAATGTAATCAGTCAGTGAAGTGTGCGATAATATGATTCTATATCGCATACAACAAAAAAAGAGATCAATTAGAATGGTGGTGGCCTTGAGGTTTGAGCAGTCGCCTGCTCCGCAAGCGACGCAAGTTCAAATTAAAAAATATCATTTGATTAGACTTTTACCAAAGTATTTTCAAATCAATGACATGATTACATAATATTATACATACTACCGCCAGGTTCGGAAGGTTGCTTTTACTGAGAAGACCCTGGCAGGAAATTCAGTAAAGTTTCCCAATATATAATTTTCTGGCTGAAATTTTGTTTTCTTAGTTCAATACTTTATAATTTAGGCATTACGAGAGTTTAATTAATAGAAGTAAGTGGCTACAGTTAAAAAAGTTAACAAGCAGCCATATTTCAAGCTGCTAACTGGCGCTCGTTGAACCAGTCAGCGGGAAAATTAGTTCAATAAACAGCGCAGTCAATCGACGCCAATACTTTACGTCCACATTGTAGAGTTCAGAAAAGGTAGACAGCGAGATGTGAACCATTTTTTTCGTTTTGTACACCCTCACATAAAATTCGAGTTGATAATATTTCGAAGGCGTTGTGGTTGGATTCCAAAGTAGGCGTACGCGATCGAATGCGACAACGTTTAAAGAGGGCCATCGCAAGCTATGAGCGTCCAGCGAAAATAGTGGGGTAACTGCGAAGGTAATCAGGAAAGTTAAGCAACCCTAACCCTAGCCAATAATTGGTTGAGTGACCGCCCGAGGTCCCTCCGTGCCTCGGAGAGCACGTTAAGCCGTCGGTCCCGATTGCCAAATTATCATCTTTGGAAACTGGTTTAACCCAGATCACAGATTTTCCTCGTTAAAGGGGTTGCAAAGGTCAGATGGCAGTCGCTTCGTATAAAAATCGGGTGATCCCAATGAATCAAGTGCCGATCCTAACAATGTATGGGATAAGGACAGGAACGATGATGATGATGTTGTGGTCGTAAATGTAACGACAAGGCTTTTACTACCAATAGACTGGCAGCCAATTCACAAGCTAAGTTCTAACCTCCAAATAGCTTGCCCATATCTACAACTAAATATCTTCAAAGCTCTTCGTTTACATCTGCACGTTTTCTCTCCTACTTCGCTCGCTTGGTTTACTTCTTTCCAATAATTCTATTCCTGTAGACAAGTTGGACTGCTGCTAATTAATCGATACAACTTTATATATATATATACATACATATGCTCACGCCTGTATTCCCCGAAGGGGTAGGCAGAGGTGTTGTTATCACAACACCCACTTTTCACCGAATTTGATTAAGTGCCAACGTGACAGATGGTGAGTCTATCGCCGTTTCAGGCAATATACATACGTCTTTGAATTACTTCTCAGAAATATGCAGGTTTCCTCACGATGTTTTCCTTCACCGTAAAGCACGTGGTGTGAAATCACTGTACATAAGTTTTTTAGAAAAATTCATTGGTACAGGCCCCGCTGGGATTCGAACTTTCGTCGCTTGCGTAGCAGGCGACTGCTCTAACCCCGAGGCCACCACGGCTCTTATAAAATTTATATTTTTTGTTATAAGATCCATCTCCTTTGTATCCATGATTTGTGACATTCCTGTGACGTCACTATGACGTTAAACAGGATGTAATAAAATAAAAGGTTAAGCTGTGTAACATTAAGATCTGTGGCGTTTCAAGGCTTGCGTTCAGATGAGAAAATTAACAAGAAAAAGCTTGCTGATATAAACGCACTGTGCCGGATGCACGCTGCGGTTTTGTCAATTTAAAAAATTGGCTGTTTTAATTAATGCATTGTATTTCAATGTAGGATTTAAACAATATGAATATTTTTCAGATTCTGGAATTTGTATTATGCCTTTACCGTACTTTTTAAGCCAATTCGTCACAAACATACATACAAATAATTCCTCTTTATAGCATTAGTATTGACTGGCTGTGCCCTGCTTTATCACCCGCGTAGATTTAATTTAATAAGGAACCCTAAATATATTTTTTAAAATAAAAGTAACTTAAGTACAACAGTAACAAGGAGTACCTTGTAACATTAGTTATCTGCCAGAGAAAGTCCCGTTATAATCGGTCCAGCCGTTTCAGCGATAACCCGGAACAAACAGACAGACAGACCGAAAAAAAAATTGGGTTTTTATGTTAGTACAGTACCTATGTATATACTTTCACATGCATTTAGTGAAAAGCTGTTATTTTGGAGTTACAAACAGATACTTCAATTTTATTTTTCTGTATATATACATGAATAGATATGACGCCGCGACTATGCGGCACAGTGCGTACACCCCTTTCTCTCATTAAGTTGAATATTTAATTAAATAAACCTTCCAGAGCAGTGTCGAGCACACTTAAGTAAAGATTCGGGTTGTCAACATTCTTAAGTAATGCTTATCCGAGAATGGTCGAACGTAATCCAGATTCGTGAATTTAAATAATATTACTTTGAAACTTAGGATCCTACATTTAGGATTATTAAAGGTTATTTTTTTGTTAAAACAAAGACTAGATACATATAGACACCCGCATAGATTTATATAATATTAGATATGTGGAGCCGTGGTGACCTTGAGATTTGAGCAGTCGCCTGCTACGCAAGCGACGCAAGTTCGAATCCCTATGAGTTTTTCTAAAAAACTTATGTAAATTGATTTCACACCACGTGCTTTACGGTGAAGGAAAACATCGTGAGGAAACCTACATATTTCTGAGAAGTAATTCAATATGTAAAGTGTCTGAAACGGCGATGGACTCACCATCTGTCACGTTGGCACTTAATTATCTTCGGTGAAAAGTGGGTGTTGTGATAACAACACCTCTGCCTACCCCTTCGGGTAGCTCTCGCGAACTTTTTGTAAATCTTAATAATACCTATAAACCAGTAGTACATCATTTTGTTCTATTGTTAATAATTTTTGCAGCGAACGCATAAGTAGGTTTTCGATTTCACACTTTGGGTTACATAATCACAATTTTCTTACGGATCCCAAAGCCTCGATAAATGGATTATCCAACACTGAAAGATTTTTCGAAATCGGACCAGTAGTTCCAGAGATTAGCGCGTTCAAACAAACAAATATACTCTGCAGCACTTTATATTATAGTATAGATATGTTATTGAACAATGATGGGTTTTACATCATATTTTTTTTTTATTCAAGAAGTATATAATTATTTTGGAAACTAAAATCGGTAAAAAGTATAAATAAAAAAAAATTAATCGAGACGTTAGTAAATGAGGGGGATCAGACCAGAATAATTCCTTTTTTTTAATTAATGGAGAAATGCGACTAACTTTTTTAGCCATTTTTATTTGATTAGACTTTTTACAAAGTACTTTCAAATCGTCAGATTACATATAGTAGTGATTAACGACTTCCACAATTTATGAATCAAAGTTACTTTTTAATAATTCCAAATCAGTTTCATCATATGAGTTTATATTGTAGAATGTGATTTAAAATACAATTATATTCACACTCATCATTAATCTCTCATATCGTAGCGCCACGTAGCATTATTATCAGCTACGGCGTAGCATGTCTACGGAGGTGCTACATCCAGTTCATCTTTCTTCTTCTTCAAGTGCCTCTCCAATTAATGAAGGTTGGCAACCAGCTCTGAATCTTTATGCCATCCCTTGCGAGGAGGAACAACTCCCTAGGGCTCTTGATGCCGGTCCATTCGCGAAAGTTCCTCAGCCAAGACTTCTTTCTGCGGCGAACTTCTCGTCTGCCGGCTAATTTTCCCATCACCTATTTAGTAATTTCTTTGCGGTCAAAGAAATTACTAAATAGGTGATGGAAAAATTAGCCGCTCCGGTGAATCTTTCTTTAGTATTTCTACCGGGACTCAACGTAAGCGAAATCTACTCCGAAAGGCTAGTTTATAAATTAGTAGGAAAATTAAACTACTGGCTCGGAGAGCTACAGATCTATTAAAAACAATTAAAAACGAATTGTGAATAAATTTCAGAGAATATAAAAAACTACTATTAATTTCGAACAAAATCTACGTGCGTATTTCGAGGCGAAAGCACCCGGGTTGCACAAGTCTCAAGGAACTCTCTATGTATGGACACGTGTGTATCACGCGAGTGTAAACGATGGATTGTGTCAAGCTACGTCACTGTTTGAGTCTATTTGACTAGGAACCCATACGTTAAAGTCTTGTCCATAAGTTTCCATGACAATGTAGAGCTATTTATACATTTTCGAGTTCTCAAATAATCAAACAACACGACCTTGAAAACGTTTACATTAATATTTTTAATAATTCGGAGGAGCTCGTGGCACAATTGCTATTGCGCATATCATGCGATCAGTGAAGCCCTAGCCAGTAATTGGATGGGTGACAGCCCGAGTTTCCTCCGTGCCTCAGAGAGCACGTTAAGCCGTCGGTCCCGGTTGCCAATTTATAATCTTTGGCAATCGTTACAGGTCAGTTGGAGGCCTAAAATAGTCTGACAACTGGTTTAACCCAGATCACAGATTATCCTCGTAAAAAGGGGTTGCGAAGGTCAGATGGCAGTCGCTTCGTATATAAATCAGGTGATCAGCCGCATCGGCTTGAATCAAGTGCCGACCCCAACAATGTATGGGATAAGGCTAGGCAAATGATAATATTTTTAATAATTATTTTTTTAGTGTTTATATATTATGTAAAGATCTATCTACATTCGTTAGTCTCGTATCTCTCGTGACGAAAGCCGTGTCCGAGATAAGCAACCTTTCTCTGCTTCATGATCTGCATAAGTTTCGTCGGCAGCAGTTGACTGCTCAAACCCCAGGGTCACTACGGGTCTTCATACAAATAAGTAATTATTATTTAACTCGTGTTCTTGCTCCACGATTTAACCTAGTGATTTTGAATGCTTTAACATTGTAATTGAATGTAATTATTTAAATGGCATGCATAGTTGGTTACGAATGCTATGTATTTATTTAGCTATTACCCTGTAATGATTGACTTTCTGTATTAACCTTTTTTCTATCTATTTTATCTAATTACTTGAAAAAAGTATTACTTAGAGATATCACAATTTTATAAGCTGATTCCATAGATGAAATCAAATATGCTGGTTCCTTTTGAAAAGTGTGCTAAAACGATAGATCGTGTTTATGTAATGTAAAGTGCCGTGGAAGTCGAATTCGAAAATCGAACTCGAGCAGGGTATTTACCAATGAGTTTTTCAAAAAACCTTATGTACAGTGATTTTCAACCACGTGCGGTGAAGGAAAACATCGTGAGGAAATTTGTCTGAGAAGTATTTCAAAGACGTATGTATAGTGCCTGATACGGCGATAGACTCACCATCTATCACGTAGGCACCTAATCATCTTGTGTGAAAAGTGGGTTTTGTTATTATAACATCTCTGCCTACCCCTTCGGGGAATACAAGCGTGAGCATATATATGTATGTAAGCTTCTTTATTCGATAGAAAAACAAAAAACTCGACTTTTTAATTACCATTTAAATATTCAAACATTCCATATTTATAATACTTAAAATTTACAAAGATTACATATTTTACAGTAATCAAAAGAGTTTTGAACATTTATCCTGTCTTTGAGAAAAACAAATTAAAATACATAAGAGGTTGCAAGTCGTCTGGTAGAAGCTTCTCGTGACAAGCGGGCTGGGGTTACCTCGCTCAGAGAATCAGCATTGCTATTCAACGTGGCAATGCTGCCAGCCTTCTTGGCACGATCCCGAGAGACACCGATTTGGGACAAGTTTTCTACTTGAAAATAGTTTCAAGTATCATAATTATTAAATAAAATAATTTTGCTGACTTTTCCCGGACCATAAATCGACGAATTGCGTTGCCATTGGCTCACCCGCGTAGATTTAATTTGATTCCCGCTGAACTCTAAATGTGTTTTTTAAATAAAAGCAGCCTAAGTTACTCCTTGTAATATTAGCTATCTGCCAGTGAAAGTCCCGTTAAAATGAGTCCAGTCGTTCCTGAGATTAGCGCGTTCAAGCAAACAAACAAATTCTGCAACTTTATAATATTAGTATAAATTATATTGTATGTATGTTTGTAACGAATTGGCTCAATAAGTACTAGACCGATTTAAAAAAAACTTCACCATTTGAATGTTACATTATCACTGATTAATATAGGCTATATTTTATCCCCGTACCCCCTTGGAAACGGGAACTACGCGGGTGAAACCGCGTGACGTCCGCTAGTGTGTTGATACCTTTCGAAGGGTAAGGTTGTGGTTAAGTTGCAAAGATAGCGAATCAACACATTTCCACGCTAATTTGCACCGAAATTCGTCAGCGTTGAAACCTGTCAAAACCTAAGGTTGGATTACAGATCAAGAAATGAACTTTCTAGACGATGGCTAATAACTGAAATAAATTGGGGCGAGAGCAGTGAAAAAGCAGCTGACAAGAAATAATTTTATTTGACAGCTGAACTGTAACTTTTAACATATGTATAAAAAAAGAGTAAAATAATTAAAAAACATATTTTACTGAATTATGACGATGTTTTTACTTGTTTTCTGTCAAATAATGTTGCAATTAAAATTACGTTTATTAAGCCAGTGAAAAACATAAATCATAAATAATATACGAAACAGTTTCCAACAAACTTACTAACGTGGTTTGTCCAAGCAAATAAACTGTAACATGATAACATTAGCCCTCAACCAATGACGTGTGTTTTGTATCTTATTGAAAAACTTTATTTGCCAATTGCGTATGAATTCTTAATCACTTAATAGTACACTTTATTGTTAGTTTCAAATTAATTCCATAACCTTGTTTTGTTCGCCTACCTCAATTCATTTAAACTACAGAACCTGGTTGACCGAGCCGTGCTCGGTTTCGTTTACTCACAGAAAAACGAAACGTTTCGCACAAAAGCCAAAAAACTTGACGTTTATTCATAAAAAAAGCATATTGAAAAAAACATATGCTCACGCCTGTATTCCCCGAAGGGGTCGGCAGAGGTGTTGTAATCACAACACACACTTTTCACCGAATTTGATTAAGTGCCAACGTGACAGATGGTGAGTCTATCGCCGTCTCAGGCACTATACATACATCTTTGAATTACTTCTCAGAAATATGCAGGTTGCCTCACGATGTTTTCCTTCACCGTAAAGCACGTGGTGTGAAATCACTGTAGAGGAAGGCAAGCGTAAGCATGGAGGACAGCTTCTGCGGTATAAAGACGTGCTAAAGCGGCACCTGAAGAAGTGTTGCATAGAGCCATCTCATTGGGAGCATCTCGCAGCAAAGAGACCAGAGTGAAGGACTTTCATTAACAACAAAATCACGAAATTTAAACTCAACCGGCGCTCTGGACTGATGCGAATCGCGACGAATTGAAAGCCCGACCACCTGCGGCTATCAACTACAATTTTGTGAACGGTAAGCTCACATGTCCGCAATGCGCGAGAACCTTCCAAAAGAAGATTGGATACATAAGCCACATGCGAGTGCACTACCGACAAGTTAAACGGAGTTGAAGCGGTCGCCATGGCCGAAATCGGTCGGATCATCATCATCATCATCATGACATTATATAATAATATAACACGCGCAACTTCGTGTTGAAAATCATTTAAAAAATCGATGTATTTCCTTAAAAGGTAAATGAGTAGATATTGACTGGTTTGTTGAACAGACCTATAAATCAGTGTTTGTTTAGTCAAATAACTCGGAGTACCATAAATCAATTGGCAATCTGCCGACGAAGCCCTGAAGTTTACCACAGCGTAAGTTTGTTTAGAAACTGGAAATAAGTTTGATTTGAAGGATTCCGTCTTTGCTGACACCTAGGTGCATCTGTACCCGGTCAACAGACATTTTTACGGTTCGGTATCAAAGAGATATATACAGATAAGTATTTTTTTTTGTATAATTCTTAGTCAAATTCAAAGTCAAAAAATATCTTAATTCGATTAGACTTTTACAAAGTACTTTCAAATCGTCAGAATGACATAATTATACAGGATTAAACATGCTACCGCCAGGTTCGGAAGGTTGCTTTTACTGAGAAGAACCTGGCAAAAACTTACTTTATCCGGGCCTGCTGAGCTGTATAACCTTAGGTGTAAGGTTGTACATACATACATACATATGCTCACGACTGTATTCCCCGAAGGGGTAGGCACTTTTCACCGAAGATGATTAAGTGCCAACGTGACAGATTTCAGACACTTAACATACGTCATTGAATTACTTCTCAGAAATATGCAGGTTTCCTCACGATTTTACCTTCACCGTAAAGCACGTGGTGTGAAATCACTGTACATAAGTTTTTTTAGATAAACTCATTGGTACAGGGCCCTGCTGGGATTCGAAATTGCGTCGCTTGTCTAGCAGGCGACTGCTCAAACCTCAAGGCCACCACGGCGCTAAAGTTGTAAGGATGTAAGGTTGTTTTGAGGCAAATTCATAATGTAAAGGGCGGTGGACGTATATTTATTATAATGTAATGTAACCTACTAGGGTCAGGGGATCCTATCGACTTGGCTAGAACTGAAAACACCTTATTTACATACAAAGGCATTAAATGCCGTAATTGTCACCAGCATCGTGGTGACTAGGGACTTTTACCAAATGTCTAGTTTTAATTGAGAATTTTGAGATACTGGTTTTCTTTCGACCCTCTCTTTCGCACCCTCAGAACGATAAGGACTCAACTGCAAAATTTGCAAAAACGAATTAAGATCATTTCTTTTTTTCCTACATCCTAATTTTTTTCAACAGGCATTAAAAAAAAAATCAAAATACAAAATGTATTTATCGATAAAACACAACCTATACTTTACTATAAAAATAGTCTGTACTCAAATCTGATACAATAATGACAGTTGATATAAACCGTGGTGGCCTTGAGGTTTGAGCAGTCGTCTGCTACGCAAGCGACGCAAGTTCGAATCCCAGGGGGGCCTGTACCAATGAGTTTTTCTAAAAAACAACTTATGTACAGTGATTTCACACCACGTGCTTTACGGTGAAGGAAAACATCGTGAGGAAATTTCTGAGAAGTAATTCAATGACGTATGTATAGTGCCTGAGACGGCGATGGACTCACCATCTGTCACGTTGGCACTTAATCATCTTCTGTGAAAAGTGGGTGTTGTGATTACAACACCTCTGCCTACCCCTTCGGGGAATATGAATCCAAACTTGCCGGCTTATCTATTGATTTTTGAATTGAGCCTCGATCGCTCTGAAGGTGTCTCTTTGCATCTTACACGAAGCAGACTAGCAGTTGACAGAGTAAAAATAATAATGGCTGCGAGCAGCAACCCTCGTGGACAGCCCCAACGGAATTCTGAGCATGATTGAGAACAGAACAGATTTCCTGTATATAAATTTCATATAGACTTTTGTAGATGAGGAGCTCGTGGCACAGTTGCTATTGCACATACCATTCGATCAGCAAAGTTAAGCAACCCTAACCCTAGTAATTAGCCGGAGAGCACGTTAAGCTGTCAGTCCCGGTTGCCAATTTGTCATCTTTGGCAATCTTTACAGGTCAGTCGGAGGCCTAAAATAATCTGACAACTGGTTTAACCCAGATCAGAGAATTTCCTTGTTTAAGGGGTTGCGAAGGTCAGATGGCAGTCGCTTCGTATAAAAATCAGGTGATCAGCCGCATCGGGTTGAACCAAGTGCTGACCCCAACAATGTATGGGATAAGGCCAGGGACGATGATGATGATAGACTTTTGTAGATTGCGTTGTATTACGTACACATAAATTAAGCTTACTTGAAAACTATGAATGTGATGCGTGAAATATATATGATAATGATTTATTCAATTAAGGCCCTGGGGCCCAACCATGAGCACTTATTGCAATGTTATTACAGTTGTGTGACAGTGACAGATGTATACATGCCAAATACATCTGTCTCATAATAAGAGTCAAACTATCATGGCAATAAGAGCTCATGGTTGGGCCCCTGGTAAGGTAATGAATGTCGAAGAATTTAGCACCTGTTCGGAATCTAGCTTTCTGAGAAGAATCGGTAAGGAACTCAGCTGGCATCACGTTTTATTACATAGTAAATACATTAATTATTATAACATTAATGAAAAATGTGAATAGAATTAATTATATATTTTCATTAAAGTACAATATTTAAATTGGACAGTAACATGACGTTTCTACGTGAAATACGTATTAATTAAATACAGAGTGTCCCTACATGTCAGCATTTTAGAATTATTGGAATATACTTACGCACACACATTTATTCCTTCCCAGGTTTGGCAGACGTGACTATATTACACCCACATTTCGCCTGATGTGTTTAACTTCCATGTTATAAGGCCAGCCTATTGTCAGAAACCGGGTGAAGGACATACATACATATGCTCACGCCTGTATTCCCCGAAGGGGTAGGTAGAGGTGTTGTATTAACAACACCCACTTTTCATCGAAGATGATTAAGTGCCAACGTGACAGATGGTGAGTCCATCGCCGGCTCAGACACTATACACACGTCATTGAATTACTTCTCAGAAATATGCAGGTTTCCTCACGATGTTTTCCTTCACCGTAAAGCACGTGGTGTGAAATCACTGTACATAAGTTTTTTAGAAAAACTCATTGGTACAGGCCCCGCTGGGATTCGAACTTGCGTCGCTTGCGTAGCAGGCGACTGCTCAAACCTCAAGGCCACCAGTGCTCTTTTTGAACGGGTGAAGGAAAAACCAAATAATGGGCCCGGGGAGTGAATCCAGGGATTCGTGTTCCGCAGGAGCGTTTGCGAACACCAAACCAACGAGGCAGAACAAACTTTGATTAATCTGCGTATGACATTTAATTTGCATTCAAATACCATGTATTGTCCAAGTTACAAGAGATGATTTCAACTGGCTCAAGTTTCAATTGGATGTCACAAAGCTCTAGCTGTTAATTGATTTTATATATCTCAGAATATGGGGGGTTGGCTTTGAATCCCAGCGGGGCCTTTTTTTTTTTGTTGACGAGGGGGAAACTTTCAAAAGGTCCCCGACCGCCCTGGGAGAAGCAGGTGGCCATCCTCAGTGCTCAGGGACTCCGGGTACTCTGATAGAACGCACCGGTGTCCCCCCACACTTTGCCGGGGCACATCCCCGGTGCAGCTGTGACGCCGCCCCTGGAGACCGCTGTGCAAGGCAGCGCGAGCCACATGGCGCTGCTACCTTCCCGGGCCCGCGGCTCGGTGGTCAAAGCTCCCACCCCGACCACCGCCAGCAGGCCCTCCGGCCTCCTTTTAGTCGCCTCTTAAGACAGGCAGGGGATACCATAGCCATATTCTTAGACCCTGGCTATTGCGTGGACGGACCGGGGCGTGCGTTGCCTCCGCCCCGCCGTCGCTGTCGTCTCCGAGAGGGATCGGCTCTCTCCTGATCCCGAGCGGGGCATGTAGCAATGAGTCCTTTAAAATCTTATGTGCAGTGATTTCACACCACGTGCTTTAACCATCGCGAGGAAACCTGCATATGTCTGAGCAAATAGCAAGCAATTGTTTCTGACTCGACTTAACGTAACCCGGCGTAAAAAGAATCAGGGTGGTGGGAATCGACGACATGGTAATGCGTCATTCAAAAGACGCAAGTATACTGCCTGAGACGGTGATAGGCAGAGGTGTTGAAATAACAACACCCACTTTTCACCGAACATGGTGAAGTGCCAACGTGACGGATGGAGCGAAAGAAGTATGTAAGGATCGTAGCATGTGGCAAACAGTGTCTCTACCTACCCCCATGGGAAACAGGCGTGAGCATGTGTATGTATGTATGTGACAGATGGTGAGTCTATCGCCGTCTCTGGCTCTATACATACTTTACTTACAGTCTTTGAATTATTTCTCAGACATATATACAGGTTTCTTCACGATGTTTTCCTTCACCGTAAAGCCGTGTGACATCATTTACTGGTACATTCCCCGCTGGGATTCGCCCACAGCAATTGTTCATATATGATATTATTTTCAAATATGATTTGTATGAAAGTATGTTTGTTTTGAATAGGCTCCGAAACTGCTAGATCGATTAGGAATTATCTTTCAGCAATGGATAGCTACATTATCAGCGAGTAACATAATCTATATTTTATCCCCGAACACGCGAAACCACGTGACGTCCACTAATATTCAAATAAGTTTTATATGTTATGTATATAGCTGACGTCACATACGCTTCCTTCTAATTCACGCCAAAAACAACACCCTGTACACAGATTTTTTTATCCAATCCGTTTTATAAACTAGGAACTTGCGTGCTAGCAGTCCAGACGTAAAGTGGTTGCCCGCCGGTCTCCACCTGTCCCGAGTCTTACTTACTTAACATTTCCTTCAAACCCTTTGGGAATTTTAATTATACCAAGGTAAGTAATTTAATTTTATATCTGTTTTTTTTAAACGAAATTATTCTGCTAGTTCGTGCGTTAAATTGTTATCTTTTAAAAGGATATTTTTAAGTGATTGATTGACAAAGATTATATTAGATTATTTCCAATAGTCAATAATACAAAGAAGCCGTGGTGGCCGTGGGGTTTGAGCAGCCGCCTGCTACGCAAGCGACACAATTCGAATCCCAGCAGGCCAATGAGATTTTCTAAACAAAACCTATGTGCAGTGATTTCACAGCATAGTAAATGCTGAAGGAAAACACCATGACGAAACTTGTATTGTCTGAGAAGTAATTCAAAAGACGTATATATAGTGACTGAGACGGCGATAGACTCACCATCTGTCATATTGGCACTCATCTTCGGTGAAAAGTGGGTGTTATTATCACAGCACCTCTGCCTACCCCTTCGGGGAATACAGGTGTATATACATAAGATATGTATGTATGTGTTCAATAATATTTTCCCTGAAGGTAAATGATTGTTAAACGGTAATGATTAGTTATTTTCATGACGACTACTTTCAAGTCGTTACATATTTCAAACTAATGGAAAAAAGTATTCACTAGTATTCACTAGTATAGAAAAATACGCTATTGTCACAGTAAAAATATGACTTAATAAAGAAATTTTTAACCTGTATTATTGTAATGTAACAAGTTAATATCTAGTTTTCTGATGTGTTTAGCGTGTTAAAATTTGATTGCCGAAATGGTATATAATCTCGCTAAACGTTATATAATGAAGGCTAGAGTCACCTAATTATTGTCCCCTAGGTTTAAAGTTTCTCCCTTTAAAGACTGCATTTCTTTGAACTTCTGACAACCTAGTATTTTAGATAGATCAAGGGACGAGTAGTAACCTCAAAAATGTTAGTGGATGAGTGGGCATAGGGAGCGAATTGTAAGGGACGAGTGGGTCAGGACTCATTATGAAGTAATTAGACAGTGCACGCTGTATTATGGATAAATATTATATTTTTTTTTCGTATTTCTGCAATCAATAAAACGTTTTGGAATAAGTTATCCAATGTCAAGCACAGACCCATATCTATGCGTCAAATCAATCATACTCAGATTAATTACTTGGTGGACCCGCGGTTTCACTCGTGTTTACTTAATTACGTAGGTGGTTTTATGTCCCGAACCCCTGTTTTTTAAATTAAATGTACCTCTGGTTTTCTTAGCTATCTGATCAGCGAGTGTCCATCAGAGTTGACCATGAACAAACTGACAGACATAAAAAAATTTACTATAGATTTTTTTAGTTAAGAACCGTACAATAATATTATACGCATATGAAGAAATGCTATTTGAAATAACAAACAGACAGAGAGTTATGTAATAATAATTATAAAATACTATAAATAAAACACAGAATTTAAATTTGCTATGCATCAAATGATAAATTCATCATTATGATATGACAATTCATGGAGCACTGTCAGGTGTCATTGCCGCATTCAATTTGACTGTAAGAGACACATGTATATAAAGTGCATATAGCTGTCAATTTCACACATTAAAATATCCATCGTAATAGGGAACCAACGCATACATAGACATTTATAATAACTGTGTTTAGGTGTCATAAAAGTCTATACTTTATTGTATTATATTAAAACTAATAACTGGTAGAAAACTGGGCCTAAATCGGTGTCTCTCGGGATCGTGCCAAGAAGACTGGCAGCTTTGTCACGTTGAATAGCAATGCTGATTCTCTGAGCGAGAAAAGCCCCAGCCCGCTTGTCATAATTATTTATTTTGACTCATGATATCAAATATGTTCATTCAATTGTATCTCAACAACTCTTTATACATTGTTTTATGCAAATAAATATATTATTATTGGGTTAAAAATGCGTAGAATTATAAATAAAAATCCTTGCTGTAGTAAAATATGATGGAAAGTTTTATACAAAGTTCGTAGCGTAAATTAACAAGGTCAAATTGTAATGAACTGGGAGTCATTCTTTACATATAATTTAAATGAAAATCAAACTTGAAATAACAACTGATTTTAATGTATACCTAATGACGTCTTCAACTAATAAATAAAATCGTGGCGTCTGTTTGAATAACTCACAACGTGTTTACCATGTGACCTTTGCTGTCGAAATGACTTTCTATACTAGGTACATGAATAACATATCAATCTTATACCTTTAAAATAATATATTTAATCTGAATCTCGGAAACGGCTCCAACGATTTTCATGCAATTACGCATGGCCCTCGCGTTTGAAGGGCGCGTTCGTGTTCTGACGCGCCTTCTCATAGTGTAAAAGCCGGGTACAGCCTGGTAACGTAAGGAGGGGTCTGACAGGCCAGTCGCTGGGGGGGTCACGGCGAAGCATGTGAAGACGTATCACGTGCACCCCCCCACTTAGCGACTTGGAGGAACACTGTGGAGTTTAGTCAGTGTGAGTCCGACATAACACTTCCGCTGCCCCCGCGGCGGTTGGTGTATCCATAACGGATTCTCCACGTTAAAAAAAAAGGGGGGTTTCAGGGCAAAAAATAGATCTATCTAAGTTACATTTTTAGAAAACATCGTTCGACCATGTCTTTAGGCACTTAAAAACGTATACATTACAATACGACGGCAAATTTCGTCAACATCTGTCAAGTTATGATAGCTCAAAGGTGAGGCTTCTAGCTTACGGGGCGATAACGAAATTAGAGCACCCAGTTTTATTAAGCCTACATATGTGAGAAAACGTCACAGAAAAGAAACCAGGTCAAGCAGGTTCTATTATTTTACATACATACATATGCTCACGCCTGTATTCCCCGAAGGGGTAGGCAGAGGTGTTGTAACCAAAATCACTTTTCACCGAAGATGATTAAGTTCCAACGTGACAGATGGTGAGCCCATCGCCTTCTCAGACATCATCATGAATTTAAGAGTAATAACATGCATGGATGCATTGGAGCCATGCAAATGGAAGGCAGATTACATAAAAATACAATACAAGTAATCTGTGTGTATGCTAGTTATAAACAATCCTATAATGTTAAATACGTATATATAATGCAATTAATAAGTTATTTGTATAGATATAGATTAGTAGCAAGGCTGAATACCAATGCATAAAAAGTTTCATTCATTATATTCAAAGCGTTGGTACTTAATATATTAGATAATATTTTATTTGAGCTAAAAACCTTATAAATATAATCTAATAACTAAAAACGTTAAAAATATATAATCTTATAACTAAAATATATTATTAAAAGAAGTCCCTGTAGGCAAAGTACCGAAGATACTGGCAGCATTCCCCCTTAATAAGTAATAGACTTCAAAATTGAATAACACACGAATGAATATGTAGATAGACACACACGCCGTCTAATAATGATGGTATAGAATACATAATTCAACTGATTTTTAAATATCCATTGGAATATTTACACTTCCTGGCATTGTTCATTACTAGGGGTCAAGTTGGTAAACTAAAAACTGCTTTAATTGTAAATACGTCATTGGTGAAAGGTTGAAAGGAAATTAAATAAATTATTCAATGACGTACGCTATCACCAGAGTATCTAAAAAGCTGTAAATAAACAAATAAATAAAAACGTACAGGTTTTTTAACAAATGCATACGCTTTTCATCGTTTAGTGCCAACGTGACAGATGGTGAGTCCATCGCCGTCTCAGACAATTTACATACGTCATTGAATTACTTCTCAGAAATATGCAGGATTCCTCACGATGTTTTCCTTCACCGTAAAGCACGTGGTGTGAAATCACTGTACATAAGTTTTTTAAAAAAACTCGTTGGTACAGGCCCCGCTGGGATTCGAACTTGCGTCGCTTGCTACGTAGCGACTGCTCAAACCTCATGGCCACCACGGCCCTCTCATCACGGCCCTGACATCAAGTTTTTAAGAACTTAATCATGAAGTTCGTCACTGTTGATTACAAAGGCTAAAATTTGTATTAATTATTCTGTGTGATGAATTAAAAAAGAGGCTTTAAAGAACATGAACCTTTCTTTTGTATTGACAGAACCTTTTCACATTCAAGAAATAATTAAATAAACCAGTAATCTTTATAACATTTTTCCCTCAGATGCCGCCCACTACAGTAGCGGAGGACAGGCTGACCTCGGGCCACCGACTCTCCCACCCACCTCCTGGTGACGAGGTTCTCATCACGGGAGTGTCCGGATACTTCCCGGATTCTGACTCCGTCGCACATTTGGAAGAAAACCTTAATAACAGGGTAAGAAGGACGGTTTTTCCATCAAAAAAAATTATTGATTAGACCTTTAGCAAAGCACTTTCAAACCGTCGAAGCGACTTAATTATACAGGATTATACATGTTACCGAATCATTTATCTATGCATCTATATATATTAAAACAGATATGTAAATTGAAATGTATATAGATATAGATATAACCACGTGCAAGGTCCTACGTGGAGAATCAGATGCTCCAGAGTTGCATGAAGAGTTGTCTTGGATATTTGTTCCTAACAACTACATACGCGGCCGGAGACACAGTTTATTTGCAGTGGGTACAAGTCGCACAGTGGCGCGCGCTCACTCCCCAGTCCCCCGCACTCTCTCCGCTCTCAACGCTCTCTTGGTCTCCGACCCTTTGTGAAGAACTCGCCGATGAATATTAGACGATAATGTCAGCAGTATTGTGAGGGGAACACATGAATGTGTTTTTGTATATACTACTCCTAATTATTGTTATTGGCTTTTAGCCGTTCCAATTTCAATTTCCAATCTTTCAAATTCCATCTATAAATAAATAAATTACAGCCGTGGTGGCCTTGAGGTTTGAGCAATCGCCTGCTACGCAAGCGACACAAGTTCGAATCTCCACGGGGCCTGTACCAATTAGTTTTTCTAAAAACTTATCTGCAGTGATTTCACACCACGTTTTTTACGGTGAAGGAAACCTGCAATGTCTGAGAAGTCATTCAAAGTCGTATGTATAGTGCCTGAGACGGCGATGGACTCACCCTCTGTCACGTTGGCACTTGATCATATTCGGTGAAATGTAGGTGTTGTTGTCACGGCACCTCTGCTTACCCCTTCGGGGATCCTTCTGGGATGGCGTGAGCATATAAGCATGCTCAGTTCGGATATCAATTACTTTCGCTATTAAAAGCGAGTCATTCTTCGAGTAACTTAACTTTCCAAGAGTTACCTACTCACAAAAAGGCAATTTACTTTCAAAGATTTAGAACTTATCATTAAGATGTCAATATCAGTCATAAAATAAAGGATATAAGGTAGATAATCGTACAGTTAACAAAATCGTTTGATCATGAAGTACTTAAGATATTTAAGGAAGTCAAGCGGAAATTAAAAGGTTGATGAGATATATTATATTGACAAGGGATCAAAAAAGGTACTTGTATAAGTACTTTATGTTTCATTAAGAATCGAACATACATATCCTATATCCAATGGGGATAGGCAGAGACCACCGTTTGCCACATGCTATGATCCTTACATACTTCTTTCGCTTCATCCACATTCATGCATCTCTTCATATACTTTCTTCGGTTACAAGTGCTCCGAATTTGACCTTTCTGAAAAATACTATTAATTTGGTCATAGTAGTTCTTTATTCGACGCCTTCTGCCGAAATTTCCGCTCACATTCGCTCTATAAATTTCTTTCGTTAATCGCCTTTCAGTAATCCTTTCGATATGTCCAAACCGTCTCTTCATACTTTATTCAATGTTTATGAATCGAAACGTTCGAAAATAATGTATCAAAAGGTAACTGAGGCAAAGTTTTAAGATGAAATATGTGTTTTGTTCAAGTCCGAGCGATCCGGATGAAATGGGACATCTAGATATAAATGGATTACACGTTCAAAGAAGATTAAAAATAATTCTCCATAAGTTGATGCATATTTTCGAGCTGATAATTAACCGTATTCTTGTTTTGTCTGTGGAACAATGTGGTATATGGCCATAGATAATGTAATAACACCCGCTTTTCACCCAATTTAATTAAGTGCCAACGTGATAGATGGTGAGTCTTTCGCCGTCTCAGGCACTACACATTCGTCTTTGAAATATTTCTTAGGAATATGCAGGTTTCCTCACGATGTTTTCCTTCACCGTAAAGCACGTGGTGTGAAATCACAGTACATAAGTTTTTTTAGAAAAACTGTTTGGTACAGGCCTCGCTGGGATTCGAACTTGCGTCGCTTGCGTAGCAGGCGACTGTGCATATGTAGATAATGTAATTTTATCGCAGTCTTTATCTTTGTGCTGTGCTAACTGGAGTGGGGGCCACAGACATACAACTCAGCAACAGAGAGAGTAACAGTATCTGTGCTCAGGAGTCAATGTTTGCCTGTGACGTTTTTTGTGTAGGGGATTTCAGAGGCAAATAATTGATCTAGCTAGGTTTCATCTTCAGAAAATATGGTTTTGACCATGTTTTCTGGCACTGAAAAACCTATACATTATCATTACAATACGACAGTAAATTTCGCCGACATCTGTCAAGTTATGGTAGCTCAGACTTGAAGCTTTCAGTTTACGGAGCGATAACGAAACTAGAGTACCCCGGTTCGAGACTGACGTTTACCGGTTTAAATTGTATTTTTTCCCTCTTTAGATTACATATATGACAAAATGTCATCGAAAAGAAACCGAGGACAGCTTATTCAACCAGGTTCTCTGTTACTTATTCCTTGTTTGGTCCCTCACCGATTTAAGTTATCAATGTAGAATCCCTTCAACGCATATCTAATCCATTGCCGTTGATTTACTATAGGTGGACCTAATCTCCGGCGATTCCCGTCGATGGAAACTGGCCCATCCGGAAATCCCGCAGCGTACGGGCAAGATCAACAACGTCAATAAATTTGATGCCTCCTTCTTCGGGGTGCATTACAAACAAGCTCACACCATGGACCCCATGTGCAGGATCCTGTTGGAGAAGGCTTATGAAGCCGTCATTGATGCTGGTAAGTCAAATCTGGTCAAAATCAAAGTCAAAGTCAAAAAAATCTTTATTCGATTAGACTTTTTACGCAGTACTTACAAATCGTCAGAATGACATAATTATCTACTCATAATTAGCTACCGCCTGGTTCGGAAGGTTGCTTTTACTGAGAAGAACCTGAAAAGAGACTCAGTGATTACTCTTTTCAATAATACTATACAATTTTAAAAATACAATATAATATAAATTGCTTAAGAAATGGACTCCCACCCACGCCCATGCACAAAATATGTCGATCAAAATGTAAATAAAGCAATAGTTGTTCTACTTATATATAAATGTATAGCTTGAGATGACCAGCTCCTACAAGCAGCACCAGTTCACAAATATGACGTGAAATAATTACTGAGTTTCTTGCCAGGTTCTTCTCAGTAAAAGCAACCTTCCGAACCTGGCGGTAGCATATATAATCCTATGTAATCGTGTCTTTCAGACGATTTTAAAGTACTTTGTAAAAAGTCTAATCTAATAAAGATATTTAGAATTTTGAATGCTAGGCATTCAGGCCGATCATCATCATCATCATCGTTCCTGGCCGTATCCCATATACTGTTCGGTCGACACCCGATGTGGGTGATCACCTGATTTTTATACAAAGCGACTGCCATTTGACTCTGAATGATCACAGAATAATTTTAAAATCCCCTCGTGAATAAACTAGACTAGTACTATTTCAGTTACTCTTCTCCATTTAAAACATTTTTGAACAGCAATAAACATACATACATATGCTCACGCCTGTATTCCCCGAAGGGGTAGGCAGAGGTGTTGTAATCACAACACCCACTTTTCACCGAAGATGATTAAGTGCAGATGGTGAGTCCATCGCCGTCTCAGACACTTTACATACGTCATTGAATTACTTCTCAGATATATGCAGGTTTCCTCACGATGTTTTCCTCCACCTTAAAACTCATTGGTACAGGCCCCGCTGGGAGTCGAACTTGCGTCTCTTGCGTAGCAGGCGACTGCTCAAACCTCAAGGCCACCACAGCTCTTTAAACAATAAAATACTTTTTAATCCTTAGAATAAACGACTTGTTATAAATAATAAGTATTTAAACTAAACCCGATTTACGACACGGCCTCTGAAAGTAATTGTTTGCAATGAAAATTACTCCCCCGTGTATTAAAAATGTGTCCCGAGCTTAAATAATTTGTTTGTGAAATTTAACAAAAATGTCTAATATACATTATATTAAGTGGGAGCCCGCCTGGGGGTTGATTTGCCCAAAAGCGGTGCGTTAGCTTTTATCTGGCATTTAATAACATTGATAATCATTTGGCAGCGTTGCGTTATGTAAATTTTGATATTATGAGCAACGGTCAAATATTTATTTGTACTGTACCACAATCATATTTGAATTGTGTAATAATTTTGATAGTTAAAATAAATATTTGAATAACATTTACAGAAAAACAATTGTATTTTAACAATTGTTATAGTGCTCTTATTATAATAATGGTTAGAGTCGTGGTGGCCTTGGGGTTTGAGCAGTTGCCTGCTACGCAAGCGATGCAAGTTCAGTCTTGCGTCTTGACGAATTCAGTGATTTACGACGAAAGACAACATTGAAAGGTATAGTGGCTGAGACGGCGATAGACTCATCATCTGTCACGTAGGCACTTAATCATATTTGGTGAAAAGTGTGTGTTGTTATTACAACCCCTTCGGGAAATACAGACAAGAGCATATGCTTCTGTATAACAATTGTTAAAACAAAATTTTTTACACGAGGAATATAATGGAATAAAGAAAACATTAACCCTTTTAATATGGCGTAGGGAGTCTCCTTTTAATATTAGATTAGAGTATAGAAGTATAGATAACTAAATGCCGATGAACTTAATTACTCAGAACTTATCAGGTTTCTCGTAGTTTAAAATTCCCGTGTCTCGTGAATTGGAAAAACCGGAGTCTGTAAACAGTTGGAGATCATCCAAGAATTAAGAGCAATCAATACTTCCCCGCAAATAATGAGCTCAATCCATCTGTCCGTGAGCCTTCAGATGTAAGCCTGCCACTAAATAAAACCATACAGAAGGTCAGTTTTTTAAAATTGGCAGTAACGATCGCATGAACATAATGACATACGATATTCTCGCTCTAAAATTTAAAAGATGTTTTTTTCGTGTGACTGATGCAATTCTGACCAGCCAACTATACAAGTAATTCGTATATTTTTTTCATTTATTTTTCAATCTTACAATTTATTACATCCATTGTCGACAATGTCATGTACATACATCACATAATGTTATGATTTATAATAATTGGTGCAAGGATATATAACATAATTGACTATATTCAGGAACTAAGTAGGGTAGTATTGCTATAATATATTTTCTATTTTATTATTAGGTATTTTCTTCGGAAAAAATATTATTATTATTATTATTAAAACTTCATATACACAAAGTATATAGGCGGACTTAATGCCATGGGCATGGGCAAAAATATATTTTAAAGAGAACGGTAGTTTGTTTATTAATCTTGGGACCAAGTGGTGAGTAGTTCTTGTGCCGTACGTATTTTTTGCTAGCGTTGTTGTTTGAAAAAACGCCTGCTACACAAGCGACGCAAGATCGAATCCCGGGCCTGTACCAATGAGTTTTTCTAAAAAACTTATGTACAGTGATTTCACACCACGTGCTTTACGGTGAAGGAAAACATCGTGAGGAAACCTGTATATTTCTGATAAGTTATTCAATGGCGTATGTAGAGTGTCTGAGACGGCGATGGACTCAGCATCTGTCACGTTGGCACTTGATCATATTCGGTGAAATGTGGGTGTTGTTGATACAACACCTCCGCTACCGCTTCGGGGACCCTTCTGGGATGGCGGGAGCATTATTTTTTTTTGATTATAAAAAAGTATATCTCACCTTAATAGCAAGAACTTGGTATTCCAATATTTAAGTTTTGTCTACGTAAGCACTATGTTTTTTTACTGTATTAGTTCAGTACACGTATGAAAATAGCACGTTAATTGCACGGGATCTCGTATAAGAATAAGAATAATTTATTTACATGAAATATGGTTACATAAGATGTTGTTCAAAATAAAAGGTACATGGCATATTTCACCCATTTTGGGTATGTAAATATTAATAAAATGTTAAACATTTTGTCTGCAAACAACATGGCTCTAACCAGGCATATTATTTTATTTATATAATACTATATTTTAATCATTTGTAGGTACTTTAGTACATATTGCACATTGTTTATATTTATTAATTAAGTCGATGTTTGTTAAACATTTTCCGAAGCTGTCCTTCTGTTATCAATCCATTTTGTGTCCCGTCAAGGCGTAGGCCTATTCCTACTAATTTCCTATCTTTATCTTTCTTCCTTGTCTTTGGTTCGTTATCTACGCTTTCTAATTTAGTAATGAAAGTAGAATACATTTTGAAGGAATTGCGTCTTATGTCTTCCGCGGCTGAATTTGTTTTCATTTGTTTAATATTGCCCTAATTTGAATTAAAAGAAAAATTTGAACCGAAACTAGCTTAGGCGTTAATTTTCGGAGTAAATAATGTCGTTTCGATGCTTTCCCTATATAATATCATTAAAATATGCTCAGCAGTGTCCATTTGCAATAATAATAAAACCTATAAAATACATTTCCCATATTTTTTTTTATTTCACTATCAGTGATATTTCTCGTTAAAGTGTAGACGAACCACCGCCAACGTAATCTAATTAAGACATTTGATTGCTACCAACTAAGCCTGTTCGTTTGTTGATTCTACAGTTATCTCCAGCCATTTAAACTTTTGCACTGGGACCAATTATAACTGGGTATTGCTTTGCAATGTCTCTGACTTCTCAGTTCGCTTTGACTTTAGATTAGCGAAGCGCAATGGCGAGAAGTTAATCGTTTTTGTTTCGATTGTTCAAAAATCTCGATGTATCGCGATGGTAACGAGTCTGACTCGCTTGCAGTCACCACTCATCGAACACGGCGCGATGCATCACATCTGACAACGATTGGTTCCATTCGGCTAGATTCGACGGAACGGACCAATCACTTGCATAAAAAAATCGAAAGCCTTCTCGATTGCTTCATCGCCAGGATGAGTCGATGGTTGACTCGATGGAAAATTTTACCGATTCCGAATGTTTCGATTATTGAAACGTCTAGGAATCGCGCATCGCTAATTTGGAATGTCCTCTCTTTATATTCAAAGTTAGTCTCGGACTAGTAAAGGGAGAGATTAAATAAATTATTATTCGAGGGTAGATCTGAGGTAATGTTTGTAAAGTTCGAGAGAATATTGGTTATTTTATTCCTGTTAAATTTCTTCGAAGAGTTAAGATTATGGGAGATAAAGGATCCTATTTGAAATTCGCAGCAGGCCGATACTGTAACTCCACCTTACAAAGTTAAAAAAAATATTATCTAAGTACACTCATCCAAATTGTTAGAGAAGTTTCCGAGATCAGCGATCCTTAATATTATTACTATTAGCTAGCTGTGCCCCGCGGTTTCACCTGCGTAGAATTATTTTATGGGTGGTCCGCGGAACGCTTATCGTTTTGTTAATTTATGGAGCATAAATTACTCCTTGAAACATCAGCTAGCTGCCTGTGAAAGTCCCGTGTAATCGGTCCAGCCGTTTCCCAGATTAGTCAGAACAAACAGACAGGCAGATAGACGGACAGACGGACGATGAAAAGTTTTAAAATTTATTGTTTCATCTATGTAAAGTATGTAAACGCAGCCAGCCTACCGGGCACCATTTCCGCAGACACTAATTTAAATTCTGTGTTTTATTTATAATTTTTATTTTTATTTTTCTCGTAGCTTATTTATAAGTAAGAGTATAGATAAATAAAAGAAATAGATAAATAAATTAAAATTAAATAAAAATTTTAAACTTATTGAATTTAGTGAAAAGCTATTTATTTGGAATTAAAAATCTACACTTCAATTTCGTATAGATGTATAGATAGGATAAGTCTGCACCGTTGATCTAGTGGCTGCAAGTGCCGACTGCGAATCACGAACGTCCTGGGTTCGTTCCCCGGTTTTTTCATTTTTTTCCCTTTTCTCGTTTTTTTAGTAGCATGTGTATGAAAACGTCATTGAAAAAAAACACAGCTCGTTCCACCAGGTTCTTATATATAATTGCTTATAACCATAACCCACCGCGAATATACCGCTGAAGATAAATCGTATATCACGTTGAATAATTCACTAGGGCTAATGGTAAAATGTGCCGAACCCCAGAACGCTTATGTTTTAATGGAATATACAGCCTGTTCTATACACAGCCATTTATACGCATACTAGCTACCCGCCCTTAGCCGGCACAAAGTGACAGACAAGAAGAGAAAATAAAAATCGGTTTTTCGATCTCTGTTTTTTAGTGAGAAGGTGTTTATTTGCAATTACAATTAATTTAGACACTTCAATTTTATTTATTTGTATAGAAGATGCATAATTGCCCACTATATTTATTACTTAATAGCTACTTTCTCGACAACGACTAAGCCTACGGCCCCGGTTGCCAATTTATCATCTTTGGCAATCGTTACACGGCCCAAAATAGTCTGACAACTGGTTTAACCCAGATCACAGATTTTCCTCGTAAAAGGGGTTGCGAAGGTCAGATGGCAGTCGCTTCGTATAAAAATCAGGTGATCAGTCACATCGGGTTGAATCACGTGCCGACCCCAACAATGTATGGGATAAGGCCAGGGAGATGATGATATGGTACACGAAGTACCAGGCGCACATAACGGACAAGGAGTTAATAAGTTGATTGTGACTAACATGGAGCCACATCGGGTTGAATCAAGTGCCGACCCCAACAATGTATGGGATAAGGCCAGGGACGATGATGATATGGTACACGAAGTACCAGGCGCACATAACGGACAAGGAGTTAATAAGTTGATTGCGACTAACATGGAGCCACATCGGGTTGGCTCAAGTGCCGACTCCTACAATGTATGGGAAAGGCCAGGGACGATGATAATAATCGAAAAAAAAGCTCCGAAAGAGATGCTATCGAGAAAAAAATAAGTAGTAAAATATGCGACTAGTATGAAAAATACTAGAAAAACACGATTTTCGGAATGTATAGTACACACTTATATAAATGTAAAGATGATTATGAAACAGAACAGCCTGTAAAGATGCCTTCCGGGAAGTAAATAGCGAACGATCGATGTTATTATTTATCTTACTCAATTATACAGGTTGTATTTGAAAAAATAAGTAGTACTTGTAGAGTAGGAATATAATACGTTACCAAGAGTGGTATTTAAACATGGTTTTTATGGGAATACTAACTGTGCCCTAAGGTTTTACGCGTGTAGATTTGTGTAGAGTGCTGCCAGTGAAAGACTCGCTAAAATCGGTCCAGCTATTATAGAGACTAGATAGACAGACAGATGAGATATTTTTTCGGATTTTTTTAATGTCAGTTCACTATAGTTTTTCATTTAAATTTCTTGAAAAAACTTTTTGGAATTACAAGCAGACAATTCAATTTATTTATCTGTTTAGATTTCCAGAACTGTAAATAGGAAGAAAAATACTTAGTTAGATTCTTGTATAATCTACTTAACAGCTGACTTTGCGAAAATAAGGCTTTAGCACAACTATGAAAGACAACGGGAAAAAGATATTGTACATGGTATTGTATCCAATCAAATATTTTAACAGCTGTGCCATTTTCCGGTCAGCCTGTATATTATATCGTCATCGAGATATTGTTAGTAGTAATATCACAGTGCAAATCTACACAAACAGTAAGGAATCTAGGAATAAATCGTTCAAAATGACACACACACAAATGCGCACAGCTACAGGAATATAGGCAGAATATAAATAGTGTCAGTAAGGGGTGTCACATCGAATCCGATCGCGTATACGTTTTACCAATGACTTAAGTTTTTCAAAACAACAAATCTATACAGATAAATAAAATTGAAGTGTCTGTTTGTAATTCATATATCACAACTTTTCACTAGTGAAAGTATACACGGTACTGACTCAATAAACAAATTTAATATTGGTTTTTTTATGTGAATACCGTATATACTTCGCATATTAATTTAGTGAAAATCTTTAAAATTTTATTTATCTGTATAGAAAAAGGCCTAGATTCCTTACTGCATGTATATATTATATTTATACTGTGGTAATATCGTATCTTTACTTTGAGAGTGAACGATTGTGACATATTTCCATCGCTATATCATTATCATTTCTGTTGTATTATTTGTTTCCCAATATTTTCCCTCTGTCAGCCGTCGGCTCAAATTTTCCCGTGTTTTCACCATCGTTATTTAATTGCGAGGAAAATAGAGAAATATCATAGAAAATATGGAAAAATGATATTTTTTTTATCGAATTTAATGATTTTAATGGAAGAAGGTGTAATTGTCACTATAATAGACTAATTACCTACTAGTTTCCTTCTTACGCGTAGAAGCCTCATCATCATCGTCCCTGTCCTTATCCCATACATTGCTGGAGTCGGCACTTGATTCAACCCGATGTGGCTGATCACCTGATTTTTATACGAAGCGACTGCCATCTGACCTTCGGAGCCCCTTTAACGAGGAAAATCTGTGCTCTGGGTTAGACATGAAACGATTGCCAAAGATGATAAATTAGCAACCGGGATCGACGGCTTATCGTGCTCTGCGAGGCACTGAGGGAGCTCGGGTGGTCACCCATCCAATTACTGGCTACGGTTGTTTAACTTCGCTGATCGAGTGATATGTGCAATAGGAACTGTGCCACGAGCTCCTCTCGTCTAGTCGTAGAAGTACCCTATACATATATATACCTCTCAAGATTTCCACCTCTATATTAATTCTTCTTCACCAGGTGTGAACCCCAAGGAGCTCCGCGATACCAAGACAGGAGTGTTCATCGGAGCGTGTTTCTCAGAGTCTGAGAAGACCTGGTTCTATGAGAAGATGCAGGTCAATGGCTTCGGTATTACAGGGTAAGAATGTTTTTCACTCGTTATATTTTTATCGTATAATAACAAAAAAATGGCAATGATAAAATAAAAAATAAAATTGTATACCTATATATTGTTATGTGTGTATGTTGAGAGCCGTGGTGGCCTCGGGGTTTGAGCAGTCGCCTGCTACGCAAGCGAAGCAAGTTCGAATCCCAGCGGGGCATGTACCAATGAGTTTTATAAAAAAAACTTATGTACAGTGATTTCTCACCACGTGCTTTTCGGTGAAGGAAAACATCGTGAGGAAACCTGCATATTTCTGAGAAGTAATTCAAAGACGTATGTATAGTGCCTGAGATGGCGATAGACTCACCATCTGTCACGTTGGCACCAAATCAAATTCGGTGAAAAGTGGGTGTTGTGATAACAACACCTCTGCCTACCCCTTCGGGGAATACAGGCGTGAGCATATGTATGTATGTATATATTGTTATGTCAGATAGGCGGTATTTCTATTTTATGTTTTACAACTACCGTCCGACGGCATCACAATATCTGTCGCCCCTTTTACTAATTAAGCCTCAACAATAAATCAGTTTGCGATAGACCCTCTTTGATTTCATACATTACATATATAGTGTCTATTCTTAATATAGATGGCGTTCAAGAAATTATCTTGTATTATGTGGATAGACATTACATTATTCCCAATTTTTAAATTTCACTGGCTAAAACAGGGATTTTGAATTCCAGTAATAAAATGTGAGCTAAAATTCCATTCCAGCAAAAATATCCACGGATTTTTTCCTCAAGCAGATGCCATTAAACAACTTCCGCAAATTGACTCAATATTTATTAATAAACAGTACAATACTTAAAAAACATACCGTTACTTACCAACAGATCCTTTTAAACTGAAATATCAAGACCCCCAACAATCCTATGAAACTAGGAATGAAAATTATTTATTCACATAAAACCTCTGAAAAAAATATGTACTAATAAACCACAGAGTCGAAATTAGTATCTTGTATATACATACTATGTCATATATCCTACTTTCCTATTTTTTTTATCTTTAGTTCACTAGATTTATGTTCCGTTAATAAATAATTATTTAGTATTTAGATTATAAAGCTTCACATATAATGCTAGCATTTAACTCCTCTGTCACCTCCTCAGATGTTCCCGAGCCATGTTAGCGAACAGGATCTCCTACTGGCTGGGAGTGACTGGACCCTCGTATACGGTGGACTCTGCCTGCTCCAGTTCCCTTTACGCCCTGGAGCATGCCTTCAGGGCCATCAGAGACGGACACTGTGACGCTGCCATCGTTGGAGGATCCAATCTTTGTCTGCATCCTTACGTATCGCTGCAATTCTCTAGGTAATTTGTCAATACCATTAACGTCTACTATACTAGTAAGCCGTGGTGGCCTTGAGGTTTGAGCAGTCGTCTGCTACGCAAGCGATGCAAGTTCGAATCCCAGCGGGGCCTGTACCAATGAGTTTTTCTAAAAAAACTTATGTGCAGTGATTTCACACCACGTGCTTTACGGTGAAGGAAAACATCGTGAGGAAACCTGCATATTTCTGAGAAGGAATTGAATGACGTATGTAAAGTGTCTGAGACGGCGATGGACTCACCATCTGCCACGTTGGCACTTAATCATCTTCGGCGAAAATTGGGTGTTGTTATTACAACACCTCTGCCTACCCCTTCGGGGAATACAGGCGTGAGCATATGTATGTATGTATACCAGTAAGGTTGACTGGCAATAGCCTAGTAAAAGTCCGTTGTATTGGTATTAACAATATCAAAGAAAAAATGGAATAGTTCAGTCGTCATCCCAAAAAAGTCACATTGAGTTGAAGTCCCATTGAACTACGACGAATAACACAAGATTTTCGTTCAAATTTCTTTAATCGTTCAACGATATTTTTGCTGGCATTGAAATGCTGAACCGATTCTGCTGTATATTGCTGTCTAAAGAAGAAATTGATTTAAGGGCAGCTCTTTAGTAGGGCGGACGAAGGTGATATCAGTATGTGAACGATACAACGTTACTAATGTAATCTGCTATACGTGTCTTGAACAGTTTTATCTTTAACCCTTACAATTAATTTGTTCGATTTTGTACGGAAGATATTCCGACTTAACTGAAGAAACTGCCATCAATACAACTTTCTAATTCCAATACATGCTGGCTTAAGCCGCCCTATCTCCAGATAATCTGTAAGTAATCAATACTTCACATTAGTCGAAGCGCGTCTAATCTCCTTAGTAATGCGCCAAGCAGGATGAATTCAGATACGGACAGATATGGATGTTATTTATTAACGGCTCTCAATGTTTTAGGGCAGAATTTTCTCCAAATTAATCAGTGAATCAAAGTATAGGGTGTGTTTGCCGTATTAACGTTGTCGGGTATTGGCATGGATGGAAAGATTTGATGAACAAATTTTAAGTCACATTAATATGCAACTTATAAGCGGTACCATGGTACAGAGAAGAGCTCGTGGCACAGGTAACTGTGCCACGAGCTCTTCTCATATCATTCGATCAGCGAAGTTAAGCAACCCTAATCCTGACCAGTAATTGGAGGGATGACCGCCCGAGTTCCCTCCGTGCCTCAAAGTCCGTCGGTCCTGGTTGCCAATTTATCATCTTTGGCAATCGTTGCAGGCCTAAGTCTGACGACTGGTTTAACCCAGATCACAGAATTTCCTCGTCAAAGGGGTTGCAAAGATCAGATGGCAGTCGCTTCGTATAAAAATCAGGTGATCAACCACATGGGGTTGAATCAAGTGCCGACCCCAACAAAGTATGGGATAAGGCTAGGGAGATGGCTAACTTTTGGTACAGGTCCCAGGATAATGCACACATTATTGGCTGGCTAATGTGATTGACTGAGACGGGTAAAATCATAATTTACCATGTTATCATTCGCGGCCTCGTCCCATATATACATTGAACTAAGTTTGGACTCGAAACCCGTTAAACCCACAATAACCTGGCATAAATAAGTTGTCAGACTTTCCTACGCTTCTATCTGAGCTGTAACGATTGCCAAAGGTTGATTGGCAAGCGGGACCGTCGGCTTAACGTGCTGCCCTGAGTTTGAATTTCTTAATTCCGGTGATCGAATGAAATGCTAAATAGAAACAGAACTGATGGCTTAGAAAGGCATTTACTCTCTATAAGCTTAGATATATGGAATATATGAAAACAGCTTTGATATTGTGCTATTGCGGTAAACCAGGTCCTAAATCCCCGGGTTAGGTAAAGTGTTTTTGGGTATCCGATTAGGAGTTTAACAGCCTAGAGCGTGGTTTAGTGTCGGGTTGATGGCATTAGGCCAGTTCCATATTACATGAGACTCTTACATGACAGGGGAAATGTGGTTGTGCTCTGCCTACCCGTGAGTATTTGTAATTAAGTGTATTTTTCTTGTATTGCGAAGCAGGATTAGATTTAACTTACTAGATGCTGTAATATAAGCTTTGTTCCAGATTGGGAGTATTATCCCCAGACGGCCGGTGTAAAAGTTTCGACAACAGCGCCAACGGTTACGCTCGCTCTGAGGCTATTGTGGTGTGCTTCCTGCAGAAGGCTAAAGATTCCAGGAGGTGAGGACACACACCCCTTTATTAAACCAGTGGTGGGCATCTTAATGGGGAGTCTGAAAATTTAAGAAATTACAGAGGATGGACAGAATATAATTGTGTACGTTCAGAAAGGTTGTGGTCTTATGAGAAAGCGGAGTCCATCACTAAGAAGAAGTTCTTAGAATTTTAGAGAAGGACCACTAACATGTCCACACACACATGTCTAACTAAATAGCTGCTTTATACTTCTGGACAGTCAAAATAATTGTAATCGTGGGTATATACTATCCATATGGAAGAGCCGACGGCGGGCCAGATTAAATGCATTTGCGGCCGGAGCTGGCTCGTGGCCTGTACTTTGCCCATCTCTGGTTTAAATCAAGGCTTGGCAACTCAGAATAAATAAATCGATGTCCACTCATTTAAAAAAATATATCTCAAATAGAATTGAAACTAATTTTCACCGTCTTTTCGATGGTTTGTAATGAGGAATAAAGTTTTTCATAACACTTATATTTATATACCTATGTTGGGTTAAAAGTCATTGGGACTCCAGAAGATTTAGAGGATTAGATCTTTTCTATAGCTCTCGAGCAAAACATAGGGATCTTCAATCATTTGAAAATATTTATAGGGTCTTGTTGCCGTGCCGTGGTGGCCTCGGGGTTTGAGCAGTCGCCTGCTATGCAAGCGACGTTCGAATCCCAGCGGGACCTGTACCAATGAGTTTTTCTAAAAAAACTTATGTGCAGTGATTACACACCACGTGCTTTACGGTGAAGGAAAACATCGTGAGGAAACCTGCATATTTCTGAGAAGTAATTCAAAGACGTATGTATAGTGCCTGAGACGGCGATAGACTCACCATATGTCACGTTGGTACTAATCAAATTCGGTGAAGAGTGGGTGTCGTTATTACAACACCTCTGCCTACTCCTTCGGGGAATACAGGCGTGAGCATATGTATGTATGTTATAGGGTCTTCTTGCTGCCCCTGGAATTTCCGCCATTGTGGTCACCATGATATACATCATGGTGACCACCACTTACCATAAGGTGGACCGCCTGTTTGCCAATTTAGTGGTATAAATAAATTTCAAATAGGTTCACGTATATATTTCAATACGTGTCCCTGACAGGGTCTCTTGCCCAACTACAGTGCGTTGTAGACCAACTTACTAATGTAAACTTAATCATCAGGGTGTACGCTCAGCTCCTGCACGCCAAGACCAACTGCGACGGTTACAAAGAGCAGGGTATCACCTACCCAGCTGGTCACATCCAGAAGATGTTGCTCACCGAGTTCTACGAAGAGTGCTCTATTCCTCCCTCAACCTTGGAGTTTGTGGAAGCTCACGGAACAGGTAATCATCATCTCGTTCAATATTTTTTTTTTATTGACGCGGGGGGAACCTTCAAAAGGTCCCCGACCGCCCTGGGAGAGGCAGGTCGGGGTATGTGGGATTTTTACCGCACTAAGCCCCCCGGTGGCCATCATTGCTCAAGGCGGACTCCGGGTACTCTGATAGATCGCACCAGTGTCCCCCCACAATGTGCCGGGGCACAAACTCGGGGCCGCTGTATCGCCGCCCCTGGAGACCTCGCTGTGCAAGGCAGCACGACCCACATCGCGCTGCCACCTTCCCGGGCCCGCGGCTCGGTGGTAAAACCCCGACCCCGGCCCCCTTTTAGTCGCCTCTTACGACAGGCAGGGGATACCATAGCCATATTCGTAGACCCCGGCTATTGGGTGGATCTCGTTCGATCTATATCAACGTGGCTGATACTGAGAGTTTTTAAATTAATTATTGACAGAATTGTAGCTAATGAAAAATGGGATACGTATACAATTAATTTGAGGCTCTCGCGAAAATAGACACACTCATAACTCGTGACGGCACCTGTATAAAAGAATGTACTCAGAACCTACTTAGTATTTTTTTATATCATTTTAGTTTGTTTAAAGAAGCTAGTTCAACATTATTCCGAGAATGTTATTGCTACCCGTCATCAACCTAATTATTTATCACATACGTACATTATATAACATGACGCAGAGCAGCATAATGAAAAGATTAAAAAGAAAACAAATTATAAACGGCAGGAAAGTTAACCAGGGCGGTGCTCGACGCTGAAATTAAAATGTACAGCTGTTGAGTAAAGCCATTGTTTACTGCACAAAGGACTTTGATAAACGGACTGCTTGCCACTGCAGCGCTTCATTGCTTACGCTTTTCAGCGCTGTTTTAAAGAAAACATACTCACTCCTAAGGGTACGAGTTTTCTTAAAATTGCCGTCACAAGTCATCGCGTCCACGTAAACGCAGATTTGTATGGACTCACAATAGTGTCAGATTTAGGCCGACAGACGGCGCTGTTTCGATCCTATATAAATCTGCGTGTACGTCGACGCGGTGACTTGTGACGGCGGCAGTGAAAAACTCGCACTAGGCCCCCCGTATTCCCCGAAGAGTCCGGCTTATAGAATACCCCGATGTCGTCAGTTATGTTTAAGTCCTTGTAACAGAGAGCCTATTATCACTAACCGGGAACAAATTCAGACTCCGGGCTGTTAAAGGGAAATTGCGGATGGAAAAATTCAATAACACTTTGTTCGATCCAAGGATCGAATCCATGACCTTGTGTTTCATAGTAGCGATTGCAACCACGAGGCTGTTGTAATATAAACTATCTATAGGTATTCATTTTGGTGAAGAACACGACAAAACTCCTGTAGGCTTAGACAAAGTAACTCTCTCTCGCTCTAATGGAAACGATACATAATGTGTGTAAATGACAACAATCAGTCACGTGACGTGACATTCCCGTACATTTTCTATCGTTTCTACTAGCGAAGCGTGAGAATAATGACAGGTCCTGATGAAATCTGGTAAAATTGCAGATTGACCGCGTCACCGCGCATTATTTGTTTGAAAAATTATAGTTCTTTACGTGACCGCTAGAGAGATATATCGTGGTAGCTTATTTTGAATTTTTGTATCCTGGGAAGTAGGTTGTAGTTAGAATTTATAGCGGCTTAATAAAGCGCTGCGTCTGCTGCCCGGTTTCATTGTCAATTAGTTTTGCTACTTCCACCCTCCTGACTCACGCCACTACTGTAGTTATTTTCAAAAATAAAGTTATTTATTTAATTTAGTGTTAAGTAAAAACACACATTTCAGCTTATTTGCTTATTTGTGGACTAGCTTTTACACGAGACTTCGTCAGTGTAATATTTTAAAGAATTTTATATTCTGAATTTCCGCAAAATTCGTAGAATAATAATAATGTCTAAGCTTATCAGTCGTGATCAGGAATGATCCCAATTAATAGCATAATTACTGAAGTTTATAATAAAGCATAATCTTTTTATAATAAAGTATTATTTCCACTCTCCCTTAAGTGACCAGTACCGCCTTTACCCCTATGCATGTTTTAGTTGTAAATATTCGGACACGACTCGAGCTCAACTTAGCCGTTTGTCGACAATCGGTTGCTGCTGGGTGCAATATGAATATCCGTTTTTTACTCACGTTCTGCATACTTTCCATCAGGTACAAAAGTGGGAGACCCCGAGGAGTTGCTCGCGATAGACGAGGTGTTCTGCACAGGACGCTCAGAGCCGCTGCTCATCGGATCCATCAAGTCCAACTTGGGACACAGTGAACCTGCCTCCGGACTCTGTTCTATTGCTAAGGTTTGTATTTGTTATGTTGGGATTCTTCGAGAAAGTTTCTGAGTTTTTTGCCGGTTCTTCTGAGAAAGTTTCCGAACCGGTTTTAAATTTTCCACATTCATAAGTGCCTTGCTAGGGCCAAAACTGAATTAATAAATTTCATTCTCAAAAGTCATGAATCAAATGGTCATGAATGCGAATTCAAAATTTGGAGCTGCCCGACTACAGCCAGCAACAAACGTACATATTACCAAAAAAGATAAAAATTGCTAAATAAAAAAATATCCTCACGCCATCCCAGAAGTGTCCCAATAGGGGTAAGCAGAGGGGTTGTAACACGTGTCGCTTGCGTAGCAGGCGATTGCTCAAACCTCAAGGACACCACGGCTCTTGAAACTTTTGTGGTACCGAAGTACCAGCTAAACTAGAACCCTATGTATTTCATCAAGTAGGCTTATAAATTCCATTTTCTTTTTAAACTAATAGTATTGGTGGCTTTCCTAGACTCTAGTAACTAATATCAGGCGGACGATACGCTTGATTGCCTTTGTTGTATTAAAAATATATCAATCAAAGGTTGTCGACTGTTGATCATTGCCTATCTTATCAATTTTAACCACAAAGGTGCAGAAAGGTACAGCAAAAGAAGAACGTAATTTTATGCTTCGGAAAAATAGGCTAAAATGCACTTACCACTATAAGGGGGCAGATAGTACAAAGTAATAGAAACGAAACAAAATACTTCTATCTTTCGCAACCTCTATATCATCATTCCATGATTCATTAAGGACATCAAGAATTATCAACGATCAAAAAATAAACTTATGTGCAGTGATATCACACCACGTGCTTTACGGTGGAGAAAAACATCGTGAAGAAACCGGAATATGTCTGAGAAGTATTTAGATGACGTATGTATAGTGCCTGAGACTGTGATAGACTCACCATCTGTCACGTAGGCACTCAATCATAAAGTGGCACTTTTTAAAAAAGTGGGTGCTGTTATTGCAATACCTCTATCTACCCCTTCGGGGAATACAGGCGTGAGCATTATATAACATTTTTTTATTTCTTCGCAGCTCTGCATAGCCTACAGTTCAGGTTTCATCCCACCGAACTTGAACTTCAACGTGGCTCGTGAAGGTGTTGCTGCTTTAGCTGAAGGACGTATGAAGGTCATTACAGAGAAGCAGCCTTGGGAGAGGGGAATGTCTGGAATCAACAGCTTCGGGTTTGGAGGCGCCAATGCTCACGTGTTGTTGAAAAACGTTGCCAGAGCCAAGGTTTGTATTATTCAATACCCAATTATTGTAGCGTTGACGACTCTGATAGACTCATCACAGGATACCGGGATCTAATACAATCTCATATCTAATTCGGTTAGAATGCCAAATGAGTAAAAGGAATAGGAATTGTCAATAAAATTAATTGTTCCTTCTAAAGAAAACTTCAAGAATAAATGTGAGCAAAGTAATCATGGAACACCCAACAACATTCAAACGGCTAGTGATATTTAAGATTCTAATTTCAAGCTCAAAGGAGGCTTACCGTTACAGTATGTCCGTCTTTGGGGTCAAAGCTATGAACATATGAAATTTCAGCCAAATCGATTCAGCGGCTTAGCCATGAATAGACAGACAGAAATACTTGAAGATTTATAATATTAATATCAGGTTAGTCTGAAAGCAGCGTCACTGAGTGACTGACAAGTTGAAGAATGAACATTTGAGTTGTAAAAAAATTATGATGTTGTTATCAATGTGGGTGACTGGATACAAGGGGAGGGGAAGAAATAAGAAATGTTTGATGGATTGTGGGATGATCTTTATCATATGGCTAGAAAGGGCGAATAGTAAATACAGATATGACGGCTGATAGAGCGAAATGCAAGAGAAAAACACATTGGCCGACCACAAATAACGGCGATAAGGGCAGGAGGATGATGTATGATGGTGAATGTTACACAATAAAACATTACTTCTATTAAGTAAAAAATAAGTACTATTCACAGCATAGTACCTTTATTGACGCAGTAAAAGTACTTTTATCCAGTAAAAGTTTAGCGTTCTTCTATTCCCAAAATCTTATATTACTAAAGTTAAAGTTAAAGTCAAAAATATCTTTATTCGATTAGACTTATAACAAAGTACTTTCAAATCGTCAGAATGACATAATTATACAGGATTATACATTCTACTGCCATTTCAAAAATATTTTACAATTTTAAGAATACAAAATAAATCACTTAAGAAACATAAGCCCATGCACACAGTTCCAATGCACAAATGTCGATAAAAATGAACATAAATAAAAGTCTAGTAGTTCTATTTATAAATAAAGGCGATAAATGCTGCCTTTAACTTTACTGTCGATGAAGCAACGTGCTCAAAGGAAATTCCTATCTCAATATCAAATTTGCGATCTTAGATCTGCTTGCAGTATTCACTCGAACAAGTATCGAGTGAATACGGTCCGATAGTGCGAAATCGGAAACCGGATCGCTTAATTTGTAAAATTGTGCACCATTAACAAATTGATGCGAAAACATTTTTAGCTTAATTAAAACGCAAATATGGTTTTAATACCATATCTGTACTTTTATCATTGTATTATAAATAGTTTTTCAATATAAAATTTATAATAAGAAATAAGTAACTAAAAACTAATTACAAGTAGAAGACTTGTCCCAAATCGGCGTCTCTCGGGATCGTGCCAAAAAGGCTGGCAGCATTGCCACGTTGAATAGCAATGCTGATTCTCTGAGCGAGAAAAGCCCCAGCCCGCTTGTCACGAGAAGCTTCTACCAGACGACGTGCAACCTCTTTGAAAAGTTGATGAGCATCTGGACCCCAAGGTCCCAGGACTTTTATCATGAGTTTTGCATCGTTTCTGTAATCGATTCTCACTAGCGTCTCCGCATAAGTGTTTGACATACAGTGCACCGCCTCCGAACGCATTTGCAGTTTTTAGAAATTAAAATATGACATAAAAACAAAGAGCGAATTAATATATTTTTTGTACTGCATATCTTTCATAATAACAATTAGTGAACTATTTAATTCGAACTACAAGCAGACATTTCAATCTTATTCATCTGTGTAGATGTATAGATTAGTATGGTCGTTGTTTGAGGCTATAACACTGCGACCAGATACTATTAGAGCAACAGAATAGAAATTTATGATAAAGATATCAATAATATTCTTTCTTAAATTATATTGATTGAAGAAACGGAATTATAAAAACAAATTCCCGTACAAGCTTTCTACCAGCAGCAATCCTAATTTCCCTTAAATGTGATCAGGTCAACAAAGGTATGCCAACTGATGACCTTCCCCGCCTGGTCTGCGCATCAGGACGTACGGAATCAGCCGTAGCCAAGATCCTGGATGACTTGGAGTCCAGAACAGTTGACACTGAGCTGATACGACTATTGCACTCCATCCATGATGACGACATCACTGGACATGTTGTTAGGGGATATACACTCCTTGGTAAGAGATACTCTTTTGATATTTACATCCTCTTTTGACTATTACGAAGAGGCAGAGTAGAGGTGTACAGATCCGCACGTAGGGAAAAAAAGCAGGGATACTGCGCATGTTTTTATTCGCCTCGCACCATACAAAAAGATAGAGACAGACCCATAAAATAACTATTGAGCATTCAAAGGCACTCGCTCTTAACTCGTGACCAGATCTATACTTACATAAAGAACCCACATTTCGCCGTCATGTTATAACTCCCGTGTGCGAGCGAGTCTATTTTCAATTAATCGGGCACTAATCCAGACTTTGGGCTGTTACTGGGAATAACACTTTGCCCAAGGCTTAGCAAAATATGTGTACTTAATATTAGGTGGCAGAGTAGTTTTGGTAATCGCCTGATATGCAAACGAGACAAGCTCAAATCCCTGAAGCAATGAGCTTTTTGAAAAAATTAAGTACAGTCATACTACGAGCTCAATTACTGTGAAGTAAAAAAAGACTGTAAAGACAACTCTGAACTCACCATCTGCCAATTTGGCTTATCATCTTCGGTCAAAATTATGTGCATCTCTGCCTAGCACTTCGTCCCTTCTGGCCAGGCTACCTCAGATTACCTAATTGTATTTTCTTCCAGGTTCAACCCCAACAAAGAGCGTATCCCTTGCTCGTGATGTCCAGTACTTCTCCGGAGTCCGTCGGCCGGTGTGGTTCGTCTACTCAGGCATGGGCTCCCAATGGGCTGGTATGGCCACGGAGCTCATGAGGATCCCCGTGTTTGCTGCAGCCATTCAAAAGTGAGCTTGATTCTACTGTACTTAAGGTGGTTTTCTGATAGTTCAATGTTGTTGATGAAACTTGAAATGTATTATGGCAACCGTTGATGCTGTTTCTACTAAACCTTCAGGAATACCAGACTCTGAACCCGAGATATTCGTGTCAAAAAAAGTAGTAAATTGGTTAATTGTTCAAACGTAACATCAGCTGTCTGCCAGTGAAAAACCTGTCAACAGGTCTATGTCTGATGTCGTTTCCAACATCAGGAGGCCAAATATGATCGTTTAAGCAGCGCTTATTAAGAACTTCTGAGCGTTGCGTTGACGTTTAATTTTACGGTAAAAAACATCAAAGCGCAGAAGCAGACTATTATTTCGTTCTTGTACAGTCAAATATTATTAATTTACATAAATAGTTGCATGGATTTCATTCAATAATTTGTGTTTAGATGCCACAAAGCTTTAGAACCTAAGGGCATCAACTTGCTGAAGATCGTCACGCAGCCTGACCCTAAGATCTACGACAACATCCTAAACTCCTTCATCGGCATCGCAGCTGTGCAGATTGGTCTTACTGACATCCTTAAGACTATTGGAATTGAGCCAGACTTCATCATTGGTATGTTTAAATAACCAAATTGTATGTAACTTGCAATGTTCGTCAGAGTCGAATCTTGCAACAAAATTTTAAATCTTTAACCGATAGAGCTGGAATTGGATATACACGCTTATTTTGGATGACAATGCATGCTTACCTAAGCATGTGAAGTCATTCTAATTGCAAGATGACGGACAAGTTTTTCAAGTGAAAGGGTTTGCAAAGAACAAGAAAACTTGATTTAAAAAAAAATACCAGTAATTCATTCTACAATCAATTTGATTGCAAGAATGATGAGCTTAGGTAACAGACCTACTACGTTATTTAGAGTGTATTCCAGTTGCATCAAGAGCCGTAATTGGTTTTAAATCTGATATTCAAACATTGTATGTAATGTAAACTAAACATTTTTGTTCCATCCAGGTCACAGCGTAGGAGAACTAGGATGCGCATACGCAGACGGTTGCTTCACAGCTGAACAAATGATCTTAGCTGCGTACAGTAGGGGACTGGCCTCTGTCGAAACGCCCTTCATCAAGGGATCCATGGCAGCTGTTGGTCTCGGCTATAATCAGGTGAGAATATTAACTATTAACACATAGGTGATTCAGACTTAGCAGTAGAATACACCTCCATTGATTCTTATTTAAGAAAATCCTTTGAGGAGCGAGCGGATGATCACGTTCCGGGAACTGAAGTCTGTGTGCCCTTTTCTTCCCGCCAGGGTAATCTACGCTTAGGTTCCCGGCTCTTATTATTCTAGTCGGATACTTGTTATCTTGTATTATCTTCCCCGAATTCTCTGAAGGGGTAAGCAGAGGTGTTTTAGAAACAACACCCACATTTCATCGAATATATCATCTATTAAATATTCAAATGTGCAAAAACCTTTACAATAATCACTACATATTGCGCCATGTTCATCATCATCATCATCCTCCTGCTCTTATCCTATGTTATTTGGGGTCGGCGCAATGTGTTCTTCTCTTCCATTTCTCTCTATCAGCTGTCATATTGCGCCATGTTCATAGCTATTGTATTCTGCTAGGGGACTTTTTGTCAGTTATGTTTCAGCTCAACGAAATAGGGGTGAGCTTATTGCCATTAACTGGGCATAGGTTATCCATACTGGGCTGCTACTGAGAAATTACAAATGGAAAACTCCAATAACATTTTGCATAACCTGGGGATAAAAAGTTTCGTACCGCCTCCACCTCGAGAAATGTTGTTTCAACATAAATTTTCAACCTCAGGTAAAATCCATGTGCCCGCCCGAGATCGAAGTGGCTTGCCACAACGGCCCCGACTCCAGCACCATCTCAGGCCCTGCTGACGTCATGAAGAGCTTCGTAGCCAAGCTGACAGCCCAGAATATCTTCGCTAAAGAGGTGCCTTGCTCGAACATCGCTTACCACTCCCGCTACATCTCAGAGGCTGGTAAGAAAATAGTCTTTTATTTTTTATTCGTTCTCTGCTTTACTCTGCTTCCTGCTGGTTTTTTGAAGAAGTCTTGGTATATTTGTAATTTAGTGTTCGGTTGATAGCTAAGATGGAACGCAAAGTGGTTATTAAAATATTAAAACTAGAAACTGTAATACGAAATTATCATTGGACATTCAGTTTGTTCACGAATGTATTCTTCAGCATGGATTATGTAAACATTTTGGAATTTCTCGTGTATTTCCTCTATAAGAGCTTCATAGACTATTTACTTTAACTTCAAATTGAGTTAATTCATCTGAAAACCTCTCCCTCAGGACCTAAACTACTGAAGTACCTGAAGCAAGTGATTCCCTCACCGAAGCCTCGCTCTGAGCGCTGGATCTGTACATCCCTGCCCCAGGCTCAATGGAAGGACGCCAAAGCTGAGCTGTCTTCAGCTGAATACCACACCAACAACTTATTGGTAAGTGACTTAAAACCTCTTTCTAATCTTATTCCAAGTTTCAACGATGGTTCAAGAAAACCCATCTATCAATCTCTGAAACGCGAGGAGCAGGCGTTGTAAGGCCGTTAAATATATGGTGTTATAAACTGGAAAGTAGATACAGGTATCTTCACGAGTTATGAGCGCTCAATGAAAATAGTGGGGTTAACTGCGCATGTAGTTTATTCGCGTCGCGCCTTGCAGACAGACAAACTCATAAAAATATACTGCAGGCCCTTGACGAAAGTGGTCGGAGGTGATCTTTGCCCTGCAGTAGGACACATTGGGTTCATTATAAAAGAATATCATTTCAGCTAAGGCACATTTTTTTATCAACGGTGAAGGAAAACATCGTGAGGAAACCTGTATATTTCAGAGAAGTAATTCAATGACGTATGTAATGTGTCTGAGACGGCGATGGACTCACCATCTGTCACGTTGGCACTTAATCATCTTCTTCTAACACTAAAACAAACTGATATTCCAATCAAGAACCTTTTTGATTCCAACAGAGCCCAGTCTTATTCGAAGAGGCCTCCCGTCTGATCCATCACAATGCGATCACGATCGAGATCGCCCCCCACGGCCTCCTGCAGGCAATCCTCCGCAGGTCCCTGAAGAAGGACGTCGTGAACATTCCTCTCACTCAGAAGAACAGCAAGGACAATGTACAAGTCCTGTTCAATGCCTTGGGACAGTAAGTGAAAATGATTTATTCAGTTTAGGTCCTGTGTATGACAAATTAGGCCTGGAAGCCAGGATCAATTGGAGCAGACCTTGGTTGGTTTGAGTAAACACCGTTACTCAGGTAGTCCTGGTATTTATTGGTTCGATCACTAGTAAGAAAATGTGTGTGCTATATACGATACGCAATGAGACTTTCGATAGCGCGATCTAAAAAGATATAACGCCATCTTGCGATAAATAGTTAAACTAACTTGGTGAAGGGCATTCTACGGTTAAAACCCTGGTAAGGCTTGTGAATGTCGAAGAATTTATGATTTAGTAAGTACCACCAGTATAGGTATAGTTTCATATGCATATAGTAAAAAGCTGTTATTTTGGAATTATAAACAGACACTTACATTTTATTTATCTGCATAGATGTTAGCATTGTTCTCATAGTATGTAACAGAATAAATTCCTTCGCAGATTGTACGAAGCTGGATTGAACCCGCACCTAGCGAACATCTACCCGCACGTGGCATTCCCCGTGTCTATAGGAACGCCAATGTTATCACACTTAGTGGAATGGGAGCACAGTGAAGACTGGTGAGTCCATCTTATTAACTACTTATGCGATTAATTCATCTTTCGATTTATTATAAACAAAAACATTTGGTGGAAGCTTGCATGGTAATACGATATATTTTATTTAGTTTTATCATTATCTTATTTTAGTAGGTACAGAATGGGGGGGGACATTTTACCACTTTGAAACTCTCTTCTCTCTTGAGCAAACTTATCAGTCGCGAAAAATAAATGTAGATATTAGAAAACCGTAATATCATTTTTGAAGATCCATAGACACACCCCCACACAAAGGTTTAGTTAAAAAAAAAAGTTTCGTTTCAAGTATGTTCCCGCCTAAATGTATTGTTAATTTTTCTATTTTTGTCTGAAAATCTTAATGCGTTTCACAGAATATATCTTCTTACCAAGTTTCGACTCTTATAGTTTCGGAAAAAAGTAACTGTAACATATGGACATACAGACAGATAAAAATGACAAATCCATAAGGGTTCCGTTTTTTGCCATTTGGCAACCCTAAAAACCGTTCTCAAAATACAAAATGACGAGAAAGTCTTTTTTGCTGTTTGATTTTAAATTATCTATATTTCGAATTCGAACTGGCTTGTTACCTTTTTATTTGTTACTAAAACAGACAACAGTCACTTATAAAAGAATAATAACTTTATATCATTTTTTAATTTGCTTCCAAATAGGTATTTACGGCTACTAGATTAGGCCACTAACTTTTAAAAAAATACTAGAAAATCTTCTCCTTTTATTTTTCATCGGCCAGATTTCCTTATTCAACGGCTCTTAATTCCATCTAAATTCCAACCCAAAGCACGTGATAGCAATAAAAAACCTTTGATAAGTAACCAAAACATGCGTGCGCATTGCCGTTTGCAATAAACGTTGTGCCTTATTAATTGTACGCCATCATTTAGAGTGCCGCAAACAAATTGCTTGGGGTTGATCTATACGGGCCACTTTGTCCATTGACTCCAATATGGGGACCGTTGGGGCGCATTTTTCAAATTGGAATTGTGTATCTTCCATTCTTTTTGAATATTACAGTTTGTTTTTGAAAATATACCGGTTTGAAGCTGTTAGCACAAGCTTATATTTAAACTGAAGGTTAATTTGTAAGAGATCGTATACCAACTGTTGTGTCTCAATAGCTTGTGCTGGCAATATGAATGGCCAGCGTCAAACTAATAATGTTTAAAAGAAAATGTAAAAACGAACAGGTCAATACACGCCATTCATTTAATACAACCACAATTATACGCTTTTTCTATCAATATACAATTCCCGAATATACACCCAACACCAACATCATCATCATCTCCCTGGCCTTACACTGGGATAGGCAACTGGGATGGCGGTCCCAGTTAGCTAGTGGTCCCAGTCGCCTGTATCGTCTTCGAATTATGCTACATGTAGGAAAATTAATGTACATCCGTTGTTATACTACTTTGACGTTAAATATTAGATCCTGGCCATAACACCGGTGTTCCAAAGAGGCTTATTCCCAGACATCCATGATATTATTCCCACCACCTCCACGGCTTTTGTTTTGGGCTGTGGATGTCTGGGATTACATGGCTGCATATTTAAAATGCTGAATAAAAAAAATGCCTTGACCAAATTCCCAGGTACGTGACGTCATACAAAGCTCAAGACAAGATGAAGTCTGGAGAGAGAACTGTCAGGATGTCGATCGTCGATGAGGACAGCGAATACATGGCTGGACACGTTGTTGATGGTAAGATACATGAGGTTCTAAGCGAGTGCTGGATTAAACCAAGGCAAGGCTCATATCAAACGCCAGTGCCAAAAGTGCTCATATAGAAAGCTAGCACGAGGTCCATACCCTAAATTATATAGAGAGTGTCAGGTGATTAGATATACAGAAGAAAATTATTGCAAACAGAGCAAATCCACCCTTAACACTACACTACTCTAAGGTAGCATTATTTGATCACAAGGTCCCGGGTTCGATTCCCGCGTCGGGTCCAAAGTAGGTATTGTGTTTTTCTATCAAGAAATTCACAATACCGTACACGTTAAGCCGTTGGTCCTACGCCTAATCTCTCTCCAGTCGTGTCGGATTAGGAGAAAGATGGACGGACTATGAGAGTGACGGAATAAAGAGTGCACCTGTTTTTGCGCATACACACACAGTGTATCTCCTATATGTATATCTATATGTATATCTTCTGCGCAGTTGGCTGATCCTCGTTGAGATTAGCCGCCGTAACCGAAGCTAGGAGACCATTATTATTATTATTATGTTGGATTCACTTTTCCCCATAAATAAACACTTTTTTTATGAAAGAGTTTCCTCGGCTAATTTTTGTAATAATTCTGTCTCTTACTTTAGGCCGTAACTTGTATCCCGCCACGGGTTACCTGGTCCTCGTTTGGGAAACCCTCGGTATGATGATGGGAGAATTGTTCACCGAAGTGTCGGTGGTCTTCGAGAACGTCCGCTTCCAACGAGCCACGAACATTCCCAAGGATGGAAACCTGGAGTTCATCATCATGATCCAGAAGGGAAGCGGGAACTTTGAGGTGAATTTGAAAGAAATAAAGAGAGATTTTTATTTGTAAACGAAAACAACACATATGATAGAAGGAGAAAATAAGGAACAATTTTAGGTTTGGCTTTAGATAAGATCCTTTCAAAGGATAAAAATTAATATGCTTAAGTATCTAGCTACAGAAAATAAATAAGATTCAATTATGTAATAACCAAAGGATATGTTTAAGGGGTCATAAGAGAAAATAATTTTAAACATAACACCGTCTAACTTTTTACACAGTATTCTTAGCCTGCTCTCAAACAACTAGATATTCTTTTACACGCATTTAGAGGCTATTGAAAGAAACCTTAAGTTCTCTAAGTTCTCGAAAGAAATCTATGGCTCATCACTGCATGCTACTCAAAGCATTGAATTGAATAGCTAGCGAGATAGTTGTAAGAATGCATCGAACATAATATTATACTGATTTCAAAACATAATTTTAGATCGTAGAGAGCGGAGCGTCCATTGTGACAGGTCGTATATACGCCAAGAAGAACATTGGTCAAGACTTCAGGCTATTGCCAGCAGCTCCTGAGGCCACAGGACCTAACGTTAAGCACATGCTTACCAAGGACTTCTACAAGGAGTTGAGGCTCAGAGGATATCAATACAGGTAAGATGTTCGAGGATACATTTCCAAACCAAAAACGCCAAAAATTTCTTCGTCAATGGCTTAGGCTTCTAAGGACTACAGGGGTTTAAGACGGTTATTTCTTTGGGTTTCATAAAGCTAATATCTTTGATTACACTTTAAAAAAAGTACTTTAAGTCACAAAATTAATAATTATACAACGGGAACCATGGCTCCAACTGATCTTCTTTGGAACTAGTACTAATGCGCCGAAAACTCATTGCGCGATTTATGTTCTCGTCTAGTCACTTTGCTATCTTTGCTACTGTAGTGCCATCTATGTAGCGAGCGGAGAAAGACTATCTCAATTATTAACATTGACTCATTTGTCTTCCAGTGGTCTTTTCCGAGGTGTGGTAGGATGTAACGTCGAAGGTACCCGCGGCCGTCTCGCCTGGGTCAACAACTGGGTTACATTCATGGACTGCATGCTTCAACTGAAGATCATCGGCCAAGACACCAGGGGTCTTTTCGTCCCCACCAGAATCGAGAGGCTCTGTATTGACGCCAACATTCACTACGACGCCATTTCAAAAATGAACCCTGATTCTACCAGGAATGCGTTTGAAGTTCGCGTGTACCCTGATGTTGATGTTATTAGGTGAGATTAAGCACTGTTACGAAGTAATATTGCTCAAATAGGATGAAAGTATATATAGAGATTTAGTACAAAAAAACAGTCATTCATCTAATTGATGGATTTTGCTTATTGGAATACAATTTGCGTTTTATTGCATTGCCAGATTAGATGCGTTTCCAAAAAATATGTGGGGGATGCGTAGCGAGGAATTTATATCTACTAAAGTTCTCAAGTGGATTATACTGAATCTGCTATATCAGAAAGCGATTTGATTGGTTCTTATCAAACACATTCTCCTTTACGCATCTTCACACATCCTTGGTGTAAACGCACCCTTATATTTAGTCTACGTTATAAAACAAATTGTCACCAGGTCTGGAGGTGTTGAAATCCGTGGACTCCATGCTACACCAATTTCCAAGAGGGTGCCACTCGGAGTACCCGTTCTTGAGAAGAACGAATTCATTGCCAACTTTGGAAAGGATAAAATGAAGGTTGGAATAATCACAAAATAAATATATGGGTATAAATATCACAAAACGGATAAGCATACTTACTTTTTGTTTTGTAAAAATAATCATCCTGATTCAAATGACGCGAGAGTCAAACCTACGACACTTAGCATATTAACCAATGTCTAGACCAACCAACGATTGCTTCTCAAATGAACATTTAATATAACAAAGAAATCTGTAATCATCATGATAGAGATATGATAGGTAATGAATGCAGTAACATTGTAATATTTTTCTTCAGCTGGAGGACATTCTACGCGCAAACATCCAACTGATTCTCGAGAACATCCAAACATACAAAGTGAAGAGCATTGAGATGGTCGACGAAGAATATAAGAAGAACGACATCCAACCCATCTTGGAGCAAGTGGGAGATATCCTTGGAGACTTACCCTTAGTCCAAGCTGAGCTTTTGTTAATATCAGAAGAGACTATTGAAATGCCATCAAACATTACTGTAGAGAATAAGAAGTTATCTGGAGAATCGAACACTGTCCTGTTCATTGGTGCTAATCTTCTCAGCAGACCTGATGTGAGTATTATTTAATCTTTATCGTACATGATGATAATGATCATGAAGTGACACGAGGTGGGACTCAAACCCACGATTTCTGCAAATTGTGCAGTTGCTCTCTGAGCTGGTTACTGCAGGCTTCAAATAGCGCAAGCGAAACTACGAAAAAATTCGAGGAAAGAGATATCACGAGTAGCTCTCATGGTAGCTGCGCCATTTACAGAGGTCATGAGTTCGAGTCCCACGTATTATCCGAACCATTTTAAGGATTCAGAAAATTAATATGTGTGTAATGCACAATACTCTTAATATTCACTTTTAGTCTGATAGTATTGCATTCATGAACTTCATGCAAATGTTTATGAACGTTTTTATCTCTCAGGTGCTCGCTCAAGCTGCAGGAACTCTCCGTGATAAGTGCTTCCTCATCAGCAGAGAGCAGACCCGTCCTGATCCCAAAGCTTACTCTGACAAATACGACATCATCTCTATTTACGATACCGGCGTTGAATACATAGTTCTCTTCAGGAAGAGAGTCGGGGCTAGACCTGCTAAGTTTGTTAAGATTGTAACTTCAGACCAATCGTTTGATTGGATCGAGAAAGTTAAGGATGAGCTCAAAGAGGGCCAAAAAGTGGTTGTTTACAATCAAGATGAGCATCTGAATGGACTTCTTGGGTTGGTCAACTGTTTGAGGAAAGAACCTGGCGGTGAGATTGTCTCCGGAATCTTGATTGCGGATCCATCAGCACCAGCTTTCAATCCAGATCTGGAGTTCTATGAGGAGCAGTTGGACAAGGATCTGGCCATCAACGTTTATCAAGATGTAAGTAATATGGAAAATTATTTATTTCTTAAATTTGTTCAACACAAGTTTGTTATCTACGTGAAGAGGGATCTTATCGAATTCAAATTTGAAAGCATCTTTATTAGACTTTTCGTTTAGACTTTTCCATAAATTTTTAAATTGTCACTATGACCATGATTATACAGGACTATAAATGTTACCGGCTTGTTTCGGAAGGTTGCTGTTAGCAACAATCTTTCTTAAGCTCATAAAAATATAGTCGTAATTAATAAGAATAAATCATAGAATCCTTGACAATGATTTATCAGCAAAGTATTTCGTATCAGCTTCTACTTCTTTGATGATAATAAATATGTTGGTTATCATTTGACTCAAAATTTTTACTTTTATCTAACAGGGACAATGGGGAACCTACCGCCACTTGTTGCTCGGAGACTTAGACACAGTCAAAGCTAACCACGCTTACGTTAATACCCTTACCATCGGGGATCTAGGTTCGATGAGGTGGATCGAAGGACCAATCAGGGAGAACCATGCCTTCCAGAATCCTGAGAGTATTCTGATCCATGTAAGTATAACACTTGTTAAAGCATTCGAATTTTACTTGAAGGTAAATCGTGAGGTAACACATTACATAGCAGTGATTCAATGAAGTATGTAAAATTCTTCTCGACCGTCCGTAGTCGAAACGCAAGCTATGAACGAAATATTTACATTTTTTATAAGTAACTGGTTGTGGTAAAAGAATAATATTTCGAAGTTCGAAACCTTGGTATTTAAGTTCACTACGCCCCGTAGCGGATTTTTATACATTTTCAGAAACAGAGAATAGCGATATTTTCAATTGTTCCGGTTTTTGTTTAAGAAATGGTGACAGGTTGCTATGAGTATTTTTCTCAAAATCTATAAAGCATTATGTTCTTTCAGGTATATTGTGCTGCTTTGAACTTCCGTGACGTGATGACAGCTACTGGTCGTGTGACAGTCGACGCTGTGGCTCGTGGACGTCTCGCGCAGGAGTGCGTGCAAGGTTTCGAGATTGTGGGCAGGACTCCCAAGTGAGTATCACCAATTATCTAACAGTACTATAAAATAAAAAATAATAGCAGTCCCGTCTGTATATAAGAGGTGTTTAGGGGATCAAAGTAGCCTTCCAAAGATCCAAAGGTTTGTTATAATGATGCGTCAAAGAATAGGAAAACAGTACAATGGTAGACGTATTTATGTAGCGCGATATAAACTTCAATAGCGCGATCTATTTTACTACTCACGCCTTCTATTTACAATGAATGAAACTAAAATATACAGTACCATTCGTACAAGAGGTGATTATTACAAAAGAGTAACTTTTATTATAATATATAGCAGCGTGACCCTTCGCCTCAACGAGAGTCTTTAAGGGTTTATCCATAATTTCTCGAGATTTCACTTTGCTAATTTTGCGTCTTAAGCATCCTCAATGAGATCATTCATCGTAATGCATCTCCGCAAATACTTTTTCTAAAGTATATTTATGTGTTCTAGTGGTTCCCGTGTCATGGCTATGGTCAAGAACCGAGGTATGGCTAACGTAGCCGAGGGTGACAGAGCTCTTATGTGGAGTATCCCTGATGAATGGACCTTCGAGGAAGCTGCTACTGTCCCGGTCGCTTATGGAACTGTCTACTATGCTTTGGTTTGTTATAGAGATGTTTATTTTCACTTTAATGGTATCGGGTGTAAAGGTGGTACCATCATCTTTACCAAGAGCATTTCAACTCGACCGATGGACTCGAATGATGGTGCAGAGTTGTTCTTGTAAGCAATGAAGAGTATCAGTTAGTATCAATCGCAGTTTCAATAGCAATGCAAAATATACAAATTACAATAGTTCTACACGATAAAATTCCCAATATACAATCAGAGAGTCGATTCTCTTTCTCCGAAAATGAACTACGCAAACGAACGAAAACCGAAGGAATTTCAGTATCACTTTATTTTTGTCAAACTTAAATTTTCATTCGTTTAATAATTTAATTAAAGAATTTTATAGACCACGTTCGGTCGTAATTCTGGAACGAATAAGAGCGAACTTTGCTAACTTCCGACCGAATCTTCGTTTTTTCGGAGAAAGTAATTAGGCCCTGGTCTGTCTCAAAGAATGATCAATTACGTGATTGCGTTTTTCAAATAAATCAGAGATAGGCTCTAGGTCTAGTTTCACCATTAAACTTACCCAGGTAATGGTTGGTCAAATGCAACGCGGTGAGTCCGTCCTCATCCACGCCGGCTCCGGAGGCGTGGGCCAGGCTGCTATCAACGTGGCTCTTCACCACGGCTGCGAAGTCTTCACCACTGTTGGTACTGCTGAGAAGAGAGCCTTCATCAAGAAGCTGTTCCCACAACTTAAAGGTATGGTTTGCAGATTAGATTTCTTTCGAAGATTTACAATTTTAGTAACAAATTAAAAAAAAAATCAGATAACCGATGGTTTAAAAAGAGTTCCACCACTTTTTGTAATACGGATTTAAAATGAACATTATTTTTTACTGAGTTTGATCTAGTCTTGGTTTAGACCATGTCTTGTAATTGGTATGACTTGAAATTTTAAGTTTTGGTTATTAATTCTGAGTATACATAAGAACAGGCGCCTTGCCATCATCGGTTTAAGCAGAGCGTATTAAGAACTTCTGAGCTGTGACGTTTCATTTTGGTACCGTAAAATTAGAAGTGCAAAGCTAAGAAGTTCTAAATACGCGCTGCTTAAAAGATCATGGTAGGCCCCCAGCTGGCCTAAATGCCTATAAACCAGCCAGAGATCCCTACCACTTATAAACCCTGAATTGATTGCGATAGCTTGGGAAAGATACCAATCATCAGAGGTCATTTTTTATCAAATTTAAGGATCTATTTTTAATATTTTCCAGCAGATATATTAATATCTGCATCTGCAACATTTCCTTTCCCAACTTTAATTTATAACAGCTGGAAAATTAAAAAAAAATAGGTGTAAATTGAAGTAGAATTCAATATGATATTAAACTTCTCACAGACAGCCACATTGGAAACTCTCGTGACACATCCTTCGAAGACATGATCCGCAAGGAGACCAACGGCAAAGGAGTGGATCTAGTTCTGAACTCCTTGTCAGACGATAAGTTGCAGGTACGGAATCATTCATTTATTTGTTGTTTTTATCAACTTGACTTATAATACACGTTGCAATCAGGAATACTTTAAACGAAGATTAAGTCACAATTTATAATTACTATCTTCAAAATAAAACCGGACACCACCACACACGGCCAAACAAACGACTTAGCCGCTACGATAAAGGGATAAGAAGCATTATATTGAAAACCCCGCGGTTTCACCCGCGTAGTTCCCGTTCCCGTGGGAGTACGGGGATAAAATATAGCCTATGTTACTCGCTGATGATGTAGCTATCCATTACTGAAAGAATTTTTCAATACGGTCTAGTAGTTTCGGAGCCTATTCAATGCAAATAAACAAAAAAATAATCTTATCTTTCCATTTTAAAATATTCGAAAGTGTAGATTATGCCATGGAAATAACAAAATACGACGATTATACCTCTCAGTCCAGGTAGCTAACTGTAATATTTTAGCAACCATTACTGGTAAATAAGACCAAAATCCTGATTTAACTTAGATTATGGAATTTCCTCCACAAAAGGTAACCTCACGTATACGGCTATCGCCTTATGTTAAAATTTGGTAATCAGCCAGATCAGACTTCTTTTTTGTTCAATAACAATGGTGCCACACAGCGCACCGTCCGCCTGATGGTAAGCCACTGCAGCCTATGAACATGACCTACAACAGAGTGTCAATTACACACCTCGTAAAGAATGGAATCACTGTGCAAACATATAACTAGATAAAAGAGTCATACGCTAGCACAGTGATTTCACTCCTCCCCTTCCCCATGGGGCACTGGTGACCTTACTCACTGCATGAACACTTTACTACTATGAGGTACCATTATTTGTCTGTGATCTTCTGTAAGGTGGAGTTACCATCCCCAGTCGGGCAAATTGAGTCATGCCATAAACCCAGGATGATGATGGAGACAACCAATTTTATTCTAATTCTCAACAGTAACCTTAAATTATATTTTTCCAGGCCTCCGTCAGATGTCTCTGCTACCGCGGTCGTTTCCTCGAGATTGGTAAATTCGACATCAGCAACAACACACCCATTGGAATGTATTTCTTCTTGAAGGAGACCTCCTTCCACGGCATCATGTTGGATTACATCTTCGAACAGAGCTTCGACTTCAGAAAGGTTATTTTTTTTACAATTATTAAGATTCATTAAAATAATCTTTATTGCTTAATATATTTTTTTTAAGCTTTATTACATCAGCTCTATGTCAGTTAAAATCTCGTTAAAGTCCAGCCGTTGCAGAGATTAGCCGACGGAACAAACAGGTATTACGTAAATAGCGTATATACTCTCATATGCATTTAGTGAAAAGCAAATTAATTTGGAATTACAAACAGACACTTTTTATGCATTATTCAGGCAGACTCGCTTTAAAAGGCAACCTTTCCTTAAGAAGGCATTTGATAGCTTTACAACTGCAAATTAATCTTTCCAACAGAGACTACAAGATCTACTTTTGAGTGGCATTGAAAGCGGGGCTGTACGTCCGCTCACGTATTGTATCTTCGAGAAGGACGAAATCGAACCAGCTTTCCGTTACATGGCTGCTGGTAAACACATTGGCAAGGTGAGAATGAACTTTAAGAGTATTTTAATAAAGCTCTTATCTTCTCACAAAGGGTTATGGAGACTAAGGCCACTGCGTCTTGCCAGAAGATTGTTGCAGAGTCGTGTCCTATCTTATTTTATGTCCATTGGCAACCAGTTCACTCCTATTTTCTTTTGTGTCTATTGGCAGTACGGCATCTATTGCCACATTTGTCACATATGAGCTGTTACATATAAAGTTCATGATGTCCACGGCCGATTCCAATATTCTTTACTCAAGATAAACAAATCTATCATAGTGTCCTTACTTACATTCCAATAAGATTTCGCTAGTAAACTTTATTATGTAATTGAAGGTATGAATGAATTTATCGGATAACTGGAGATGGCAATACGTCTGACTAGTCCGCAGTAACTAGCGATCGCCCGAAGATAAATTAGCATTACACGAAAAATTCCATATCACATTGGTGTACGTTTAACGTTTTGTCTTTCCTCAGGTCATCATTAAGATCCGTGATGAAGAACGTACGAACAGGCCTGTGAAGCCTACAAACATGGCGGTTGATGCTGTGCCAAGGTAAAAAATTATGTATATTAAAAGCCATCTCGAGCTTTGAACTAATCAATGCCGTGTGCGAATAAGAATAGGTTCCGCCATATTTGGAATTTAACTACAACCCACCAATACTTCTTAGGTATCAACACATTTTGCGCCACGCTTATTATCAACAAAATTATTTTGAAGTATATGAGTTGAAGCCCTCTAAAACAGGTATTATCAACTACATTTATGGTAAACAAATAAAAACCTTGTTAAAAAATTAATCATCTCCCTGGCCTTATCCCATACATTGTTGGGGTCGGCACTTAATTCAACCCGATGTGGCTGATCACCTGATTTTTATACGAAGCGACTGCCATCTGACCTTCGTAACCCCTTTTACGAGGAAAATCTGTGATCTGGGTTAAACCAGTTGGCAGATTATGTTAGGCCTCCGACTGACCTGTAACGATTGCCAAAGATGATAAATTGGCAACCGGGAACGACGTCTTAACCTGCTCTCCGAGGCACGGAGGGAACTCGGGCGGTCACCTATACAACTACTGGTTAGGGTTAGGGTGGTCCAAACACGAACCAAAAAAGTTTCTTGCCAATACAAATGCTTTTACGTGAATTCTTCTCATTTGTGTTCATTGTATTGTTAACATGATCCTTATCCTCCAGATACATGTGCCACGAAGACCACGTCTACATCGTGGTAGGAGGACTTGGAGGTTTTGGTCTTGAGTTGGCAGATTGGCTGATATTGAGAGGAGCCAGAAAAGTACTGCTGACATCACGTAGAGGAATCTCTAACGGTTACCAGTCAAGCCGATTGAGGTGAGGAATCAATGATTTATTTCTGCTATGAAAACGTATAGTTTAAACAACTATGCGTAGGCGTTCGGGTAAATAACAAGAAGGGTATCATAAGTTTGTAAGTTTAAATTTAGGAATCCGATTGATTAAAACCCCTTTAATCTTGTAAAAATAATTAGCAATAACAACGCCCAAATAACACAGAAAATATTACAAACCAAATGAGAAAGTCCTTTTTAAGGATCACGCAAAACGCCTGGTTGACGTTTCTGATGACCATTGAGCTGGTTCTTACCTCGGTCAGAGGATTAGTTTAGCAATCCAGCGAGGTAACGCAGCCAGCTTACTGGGCACCATTCCCGGAGACACTAATTTAAATTCTGTGTTCTAATTATTATTTTTATTTTATTTTTCTTTAGTAGTTAGTTCTATTGTACTAGATTTAAGTTAATAATTATGTATAAATGAATGACATAATTGTACAAATGTAAGAAATAAAAATAGGTAGTAAAAAGTCCACAAACCAATCAGGACTTCTAGATATTTCAAGAAAGGCACAACATTTCAATGATGCTAGTAGAATAACTACTATAAAAGATGTCTGTGATGAAGATGATTAAATTAAAATACTTTCATCTTCAGGGCATGGAAAGGCTACGGTGCTGATATCCAAGTCTCAACTCATGACATCACGACAGAATCAGGTTGTGAAGAAATGCTCAAGATGGCGAATGCTATGGGACACGTTGATGCCATTTTCAACCTGGCAGTAATCCTCAAAGATTCTATTTTCCAAAATCAAACTCCAGAAACATTCAGGACATCATACGGACCAAAAGCTGCAGCGACGATGTATTTGGACAAACTGTCCCAGAAATTATGCCCGGGATTGAAGTGAGTGACGCAATAGCTCTGAATTTTCTCATAACTTTACGCCCCATGTTTCAAAATATAACACAAGATAATCTTTGTTTATAAGTAGTTTCATCTCTTTCAAAGGAGATGGATATAGATTTAATCCAAGTCCAGTCAAGTCTTGATTTAAACCATGTTTTGTGATAAGAGGGTACCTGTTTATGTACTGTTCACCTGGGGGAAACTCCCCCTTTACTTTGTCTTACTGTTAGAGATAGATCCCCATTAATATGACTTAATAAGAACCAGGCGATTATCTTTTACATTTAAATCTATGAATCTCCTTCTCATCCCTTTTTATATCAACCTCATACATATTTACTTCCTCAAACTGAATGTTACGTTTTTCATCTAATCCTAATGCATCCTCCAACAGAGACTTCGTAGTATTTTCATCAGTGTCCTGTGGTCGCGGTAATGCTGGTCAGACTAATTACGGTCTATCCAACTCTGTGATGGAGAGGATTTGCGAATGGAGGAAGAAGCTTGGTCTACCTGCTTTGGCTGTACAATGGGGTGCTGTTGGGGATGTAAGTTATTGTAACACAGTAAAGACTTATGGAACATCTCAATTTCTTTCTGATACTTCATCAATAAAATTTTTGAAACACTACTTTTGACTAGAAACAAATAAAGCGTCCTTTGCAGATTCATTTCGCAATAATAACAATTGAAAAGATACACTAGATTAACTAAGGCTTGGTTACACGATAATAATTGTCAAAGCTAAAGACAAATATGACAGTGAAAATAGCTGTGCCTTTAGCTTTGTAAATTTTGCTGTCAGTATCATGCTTTGTGTATAACAGCTGTAATTTTAGCAATAGCTGTAATCAGAAAAACATGGGCGGATAAAGATGATGGTCAAAGTCCGGTGGTCAAATGGTGCAACAAACTTTCTGCATTACCAGTGCTTTAACAGTATTTTATAGTTAAAGGCAGGCAAAACCCAACCTTAGTGTCAGATGAAGCAACTGTTACAATAAAACCTTATAATTCTCAGGTCGGTCTCGTAGCAGACATGCAAGACGACGATGTGCAACTAGAAATCGGTGGTACCCTCCAGCAAAGGATATCCTCATGCCTTCTCGCTCTGGACAAGTTCTTGAAACAGGACGCTGCAATCGTCTCCTCAATCGTGGTCGCTGAGAAGAAGACTGGTGGCTCAGGATGTGGCAACATTGTTGATGCTGTTGCCCAGATTATGGGTAAGGCTTTTCCTTCATTTAAGAGTTATACTCTTGTCGGTGTCTTGTGATGCTACTTTGACCTGCTTTATTCTAAAACTATTATTTATAGGGCCTCGAGCACCGAGACTTACATAATAACTGCGTTTATATTTTTAATTCTTGGCAGAAAACAATAAAGAACTGTCTGTTTGCAATTCCAAAATGACAGATTTTCACTAAATGCATGAAAAATATATAAGGAGCTGACATAAAAAAAATCTAATTTTAATATTTTTCTCTGTCTGTCTGTTTGTTCCGGATAATCTCTGAAACGGCTGGACCGATTGTAACGGGTATTTCGACACTGGTAGATAGCGAATTTTACAAAGAGTAACTTAGGCTACTTTTAATAAAAAAACACACTTAGGGATCCGCGGGAATGAAATTAAATCAACGCGGGTCAAACCGCAGGTTGCAGCTAGTACAAATTAAAATTATAAAAATAGTGTGCGCTGTAAAAATAATGTCCTTAATTTACAGTAGGTAAGCACAGTCTAATAGCGTGCACCGAGGTAGAAAAAATATCCTAGAATTGCAATGAATTGATGTAGAAAAGCTCCGAAGGATAGATTTCTTAAGAATTAGAATCCTTAAGATAGCTTTGTTCCAAATTGTGTCCAGCAAGAATAATTCAAACACAGTTTGAGTTTGCCAAAAGTCTACATATCATTGCCTAAAAAATTTTCTAGTTACATTGCCTCAATTTTGCTTGTATTTTCAACAGGTATCAAGGACTTGAAGACGGTGTCACAGCAAGTATCCCTAGCCGAGTTGGGTATGGACAGTATGATGGCCGTGGAGATCAAACAGACCTTGGAGAGGGAATTCGAAGTCTTCTTGACTGCTCAAGACATCAGAACTCTGACGTTCGCCAGGTACGAATATAATATCATCTTTCTCTATCTTATCACGCTCTTTTTCATCTCCTATTGGAATCGGAAGGTTGTCTGGGTATTTTTTATTAGCTGCTATTGTTTACGCTCTTCTCAAAATATTTGATCAGCGGATTATATATCCAACTCTGCCAAATTTATTATCCTTCTTCATCATTAATTTATAGTCCCATGTCAGTGTATCTATGCAGGATTCTTAGGATTGTTTGTTATGCATGACATCGTGCTCTATTTCTATATTCTTAAAAATGATTAGGAAAAATACTTACACGAGGTGGGAGTCGAACCCACGAGTCCTGAATACAGTATGCTCCATCAATTATGCTATATTATGTTCCGTATCGTATGAAGAATTCAACTTTCTTTCCTACCAGGCTAGTAGAGCTGACTGCTCAGCGTGAAGCAGCAGCATCCACGTCAGCAGCGCGACCAGCAGCTATTGAAGGAGCAGTCGGTCTCCGAGTCCTGATGAGGAACTTTGGAGATGAGAACTTGGTTGCTGAACCTTTCATCTACATGCCAACTATGGTCAGCGACGGTGTTGAGGTAAGAAATATTACAGAAATGAGTTGGGTAAATAAGGGGATACGACGGATCAATTCCTCTATGATATTCCTATATTTGTATTCCACTTTAATTAAAATCCTCTTTAAGATTGTATTTAAATAATAATAATAATGGTCTAATACCGAATTTCGGTTACGGCGATTAATCTCAACGAGGATTAGCCATGTGCGCAGGAGATATTATAGTGCACAAGTGTGTGTGCAAACACAAGTGCACTCTTTATTCCATCACTCTCATAGTCCGATGGGAGGCAATCCGACACGACCGGAGAGAGATCAGGCGTAGGACCAACGGTGCAACGTGCGCCCCGAGGCACGGGTATTCGTATTAAAATATTGGTGGGGTGTAAGTTGCTGATCAAGAAAAATATTTCATCCAGGGTGAAGAAGCAATCCACGTGATGGAGAAGGTGATGTTCATGCTGCCGGGTATTGAAGGCAGTGCTTCAGTGCTGGAGCCTTTGTGCCGCCGGCTGAAGATCAAGGTCTGCGCCCTGCAGCTTGGAGTTGAGCACAAGAACGAGAACTTGGAACAGATGGTGGATAGGTTATATCTGGTAAGTTGAGGAATATTAAAATACCGGCTAAGTGAGTTATATTGGAGCTCAAATGTATTATTGGTAAGCATTTTGGCTGTGCAGTTTCTTGCACATCGCATCAAAGCAATAAAAAAAAATATTTTGCTGAACTTCGGCTTCGGCTGTGGGGCTTAAGCAATCGCCTGCTACGCACGTGATGTAAGTTCGAGTCCCAGCGGCCAGTAACAATAAGTTTTTCTAAATACAAACTTTAGTTACCTACATAATTATGTCTGAAAAGTAATTCCAAGACGTATGAATAGTGCCTGAACTGGCGATGGACTCACCCTCTGTCCTGTTTGCAATGTGGGTATTATAACACCTCTGCTTGCCCCTTCTTGTACCCTTCTGAGATGGCGTGAGCATATTTATTTAAGTTTTATATTTATCTTAGATTCAAACAATATTTTTATTTCAGTCTGTGCGCTCGCGCCTCGCTCCCGGGGCACCATTCTGGTTACTGGGATACAGTTTCGGTTCCGTACTTACCTTGGAGCTGGCTGCCAAATTGGAGAGAGAAGGTAATTTTTTTTATTCAAGTGTTGTGTGGATAACATGAGTATCTTTAACTTCGCTAGTCAGGGCCTGTAGACAAGGTGACATTCACTCGCGCTTGCGCTAATAGAATCGATACCAAATTCTTAAAAATACGAAGACGAAGCGGGACTCGATCCAACGATATTTGCAAACCGTGCAATTGCTCTAGTAACTTAGCTACAATTTTTAAGAATTTAGAATGTAAACATATGTTTCAACAACTATACCAAATGAATGCAAATTACATTAATCAGGCACTTGACTTATGTCATATACTTACATACATTTTGTAGCGCTTCTATTCGCTAGCGCGAGGAGAATGTTACTTTTCTATGCCTACGGGTGAGATTGTGGTCAATCGCTGCCCCGCTAATCACAACCGTGAATATTCATACCTAATTTGATTTTGAGTGATGTACTTACTTGCATTCAACTTGGTGTACCTATTTACACCAATACATACATACATCGAATATTTTATTGTATTGATAAAATGTAAGGGTGAGTTTCTTGTTGTTGGGTGAGAGCCGTGGTGGCCTCGGGGTTAGAGCAGTCGCCTGCTACGCAAGCGACGCAAGTTCGAATCCCAGCGGGGCCTGTACCAATGAGTTTTTCTAAAAAACTTACGTACAGTGATTTCACATCACGCTGCAAGGAAAACATCGTGAGGAAACCTGCATATGTCTGAGAAGTAATTCAAAGACGTATGTATAGTGCCTGAGACGGCGATAGACTCACCATCTGTCACGGTGGCACTTAATCATCTTCGGTGAAAAGTGGGTGTTGTGATTACAACACCTCTTCCTACCCCTTCGGGGAATACAGGCGTGAGCATATGTATGTGAGTTTCTTTCCGGTTCTTCTCTAAGGCTAGTTTCCTAAGGAGCCAACCTGAAGCCTTCTGGGAAATCGTGAAATTTCTTTGTATCTTCACTAACTTCTCTCTTTTCTCCTTCAGGTCTTCAAGGTACCGTGTTCTGCTTGGACGGAGCTCCTGAATTCCTCTACGCCATCATGACAATGACAATGAGCTTCAAGAACGACTTGCAGCTCCAGAACAGTCTTATCTGCCACACCATCGATATCGTCGCTCCTAATAACACTATCTCTAAAGAACTTATGGAAAAACTCAACGAAATCGAACCCTACGAAGAGAGAATTGATTGCGCTATCAAAATGTGCCCGGTTCAAAGCAAATATTCCCACAAATTCATTGCCGACAGCGCATATGCTAGTTACGACAGACTTAAGGCAATTCTCAGCTACGACAGCAAGAATATTAAGAAGCTAAAATCACCAATTGTCCTTATGAGACCTAAAGAAAATCCGGCGTTCGTTGTCTGCGAAGAGAATTACGGACTTGATAAGTTTACTGAGAACGAACTAACCGTACACTATCTGGAAGGTAACCACGTCAGTATCATTGAAAACAAAGATGTTGCTAACATCATTAATAGGGTTGTCAGTGACGACGGTCAGAAAGTGAAGACCAATCAAAACGTAGTCACTAGCATGGTTGAAAATACACGTGAAGTTCAGGCATAACCAAACGTAAATTGTTTTAAGACTTTTTAAATCTTACCAGTCAATGTCGTAAATATTGCTCCCGAGGTTTAGGATGAAGGGATGCAAAGTAATTTTAAGATAACGCTCTACGTGGCCAAATTTGAATAAGTTAATAACTAGAATCTAATTATTATAAGGATTTATTTATTGACTGTTAATTTGTAGTATAGTTTGTCACAGAGACACCAGTACCAACCAAAATATTCATTGAAATACTATTTTAGGTAATCGATTTGTAATTGGGTAATTTGTTTGAGGAATTCGTTTTGTATAGGTTAGATTTAAGTTGAGTTTAATAGTTCAATTATTTTTGCTTGTTTCCAAAGGGTTTGTAATTCATGGGATTGATAATAAAAAATATATTTTCAAATGTACTATTTTTTTATTACCCAGATCACAGATTTTCCTCGTAAGCGAAGCGAAGCGTTGCGAAGGTCAGATGGCAGTCGCTACGTATAAAAATCAGGTGATCAGCCGCATCGGATTGAATCTAGTGCCGACCCCAACTATGTATGGGATAAGGCCAGGGACGATGATGATGAGCAAACATATTGGATGTTGCCATGTTCAAACGTCGTCGCTTGAACCTTGCGTTTTGCGCTTTTTGTAGGGAGACGTGAAACTTCCTACACTCGCCGATTGGAGCGCTTTTTAACATTCCCATACAAAATGAGGCATACGCAGGCGATATCGTTAACGTAAAACGTAAACCTATGTATAAGAAATAGGTGGCAGTTGATTTGTATAAAAATCAGGTGATCAGCCACACCAAGATGGATCAAGTGCCTACCACATTATAAGCTTACTACGAGCGAAAAGAAATCTTTGGAAATGAGGAACTCACACAGACGCACATACGAGATTACAAGAGACTCTACGTACCAAAACTCAAACTCGAAAATACCTTTATTCGATTAGACTTTTAACAAAGTACTTCTAATTATCAGAATGACATAATGACACAGGATTATGCATGCTACCGCCACGTTTGGAAGGTTGCTTTTACTGAGAAGAACCTGGCAAGAAACTCAGTAATTACTCTTTTAAAAAATATTATACAATTTTAAAATAAAAATTAAATCACTTCAGAATTGTAAGCTCACGAACACAGTTCCAATACACAAATGTCGATAAAGATTAACATAAAGTAATAGTCTAGTAGTTCTACTTATGTTTAAATGGGTAGCTTGAGATGACCAGCCCCAACAAGCAGCATCTGTTCAAAAGTATAACGCGAATGCCAGCCATTGACCTCCTCAACCTGACAGTGGGAAGTGGTCTCTCCACATATTTTTAACAATTTAAAAGATTTGTTTCTCACTTGACTTAGGCGGAATAGCTGTGCTCAAGCTCATCGTTAAATAAATAGAAGAAAGAGAGAAAATATACTATATTATTTTGGCAGTACAGCATCTTTAAGATTGGCAACCTTCACGTTCAATGGAGAAAACGTTCTAACGTGATTTCAGTTTATTCAAACACTGATTGAACATTGTTGATTTTCATTTCTTAACAAAACGCCAACAGGTTGTTATTATTAAATTTCAATACCCCTTCATTTGTTGATGAAACGGTTGAGCACAAGTCAATCCGACAAAGGCAATCAATACATCTATACTTATGGTACGTTGGCTCCGTCCCATCTCCCCGGCACTGCTGTGGCGGCCGGTGCTGCTGCTATTCAGCAGGAGTGCCTCAAGCGCCGGATATATGCTCGCATTGGTCAAGGATACATATTTTCTGCGTTTGCGGTTGAAACTCTGGGACCTTGGGGTCCAGATGCTCATCAACTTTTCAAAGAGGTTGCACGGCGTCTGGTAGAAGCTTCTCGTGACAAGCAAGCTGGGGCTTTTCTCGCTCAGAGAATCAGCATTGCTATTCAACGTGGCAATGCTGCCAGCCTTCTTGGCACGATCCTGAGAGACACCGATTTGGGCCAAGTGTTCTACTTGTAATTAGTTTTTAGTTACTTATTAGTTACTTTTAAAAAAAAATAAAGATACTTATGGTATATCGCCTTAAGCGGCTATCGCACCCTTTTCTTTATTGAGGAGAAAACCTTTAAAAAGTCCTCGACCTCCCTGGAAGAGTCAGGTCGGGGTGTGTGGGATTTTTACCACACTTAAACCCGGTGGCTATCCTCCTTTTAGGCTTTCGGGGACTCCGGGTACTTTGATCTAACGCACCGGTGTCCCACCCACACTTTGCCGGGACACATGCCCAGGGCAGCTGCGTAGCCACCCCTGGAGACCTCTCGGTGCAAGGCAGACCGCCAGCAGGTCCTCCAGCCCCTTTTTTCGCCTGTTACGACAGACAGGAGATATCATAGCCAAATTCTTAGACCCTATTGGGTGCGCTTCCGCACCCTATCAACACCAGATATAACTGGCGATCTGAGATCGATTAATCGAAGAATCGATTTCGTAAACATGGAATTCTAAATCGACGTGTAGCACTGAATCGATTTATTGAATTGATATTTTAGCCTAGAAAATCAACATTCGATTTTTATTATCTACTAGCTGTGCCCCGCGGTTTCACCCGCGTAGTTTTATATAATACTTTTTTTCGCAATAAAAGCTAGCCTATTGTCTGTGCCAAATTTCATCAAAATCGGTTGAGAGGTGTAAGCGGGTAAGCGTAACAGACAGACAGAGTTACTTTCGCATTTATAATATTAGTAGGGATTTTGGAAATAAATGTCTTCTTTCTCTGGTTTATATCTGATACTTAGGTAGAGGTAACGTCATGAGACCTTGAATCCAAAAGTAATTATATGTGCCTACATACAAATAAAATATGTGCGCAGTTACTCACTATTCTCTCTGAGCGCTTATAGCTCGTGACGGCACTTTTATAGCTGAAAAAAAAAACCAATAATTATAGGTAATCATAGAAATACCTAAAAAATCCCAGTCTTAAATCATTAAAAAACGGTTATTTTAGTGACTTTCTTATCAATACAGATAAATAAAATTAAAGTGTCTGTTTGTAATTCCAAAATTACATCTCTTGACTTAATGCGAAATATGAAAGTATACACGGTACAGACGTAGAAAAACCAATTTATATTTTTTTGTCTGTCTGTCATGACGTATAAGATTAAAGAGATGGCACTGGACAGAGAGAAATGGAAAGAAATGCATAAGTTACACCGACAAGAGTTATTTACTCTTAAATTCATGATGATGATATCAGTCTGTCTGTCTGTCTATTTGTTCCGGGTAATCTCAGACATGGCTGGGCAGATTTCAACGGGATTTTCACTGGCGGATAGCTAATGTTACAAGAAGTAACTTAGGCTACTTTTATTGAAAAGAAAATTAAGTGTTCTGCGGGACTGAAATTAAATTTACGCGGGTGAAACCTCAGGGCACAGCAAGTCTTCCATGTGTGTTCAAACACTAGCAGTGCCTCGCGGTTTTACCTACGTAGGATTAAAAATAAAAACTATGTCACATAGTAATTTTTTTCGGTTTTTTGTAGTGTTTTCCAGTGATGCTTCGGTCTTATTGATCGAAGCGTGATGTTTCGATGAATGAACTATCAAGGAAAAATTGCGAAACTCGAGGCAGGACTAGTACCCACGACCTCTGCGAACCGTGCAGTTGCTCTGCCAACTGAGCTGGTGATCCTACTTCATGCGTGGAATTTTTCCTTCCCTTGTCTTTGCGGTTTAGGAGCCGCGTAGCGCCATCTGTCGGTCGGTGTAAACAAACTCAACTGATACGTCTCAAGTTACATATAGCTACATACATTTTTCTTTACCCTTTTTAAGAACCCACAATTTGTTTTTAAATAAATACAATAATTCCTGATATTTGCGCGTTCTACCAAACAAACAAACACATGAGCTTTACAATATTAGTTTATATTAGTATTTTACTATAAGTAGTAATTGCAAACTCGAAAAAAAGTCGATTATTTATTTGTGCATCGATTCATCAGGTTATGATTCCAATCGATTTGAAAATTGATCTTAAACATATTATGCTCACGCACATATTTAATAAAAAGACCCACATTTCACCGAACTTGATTGAGAGCCAACGTGGCAGATGGTGAGTCTCTCGCCGTCTCAGGCACTATACATACGCCTTTGAATAAATTCTCAGACAGTTTTCCTCATGATGTTTTTGTTCACCGTAAAGCACGTGAAGTGAAGTCACTGTTCATTCGTTTTTATAAAAACTAGTATATTATGTATGTGTGTTAAATAAAATAATGATGAATTTGGCGATTTAATTATCATTTAGCCAGTGAGAATAACCTTTATATTAACCTTAAACCTCCGCGAACTTTCAGTAATGTACTGATGTCTTGTAATATTCAAATTAATATTTAAGTAGGCTTAATGAATTGTTACTTAAATATACTTCCCAGTGACATTGATTCCGTTCATCCATGCATTAATTAATAGTAGCTTTAATTTTAATGGGCACGTGATTCAACCCAATGTGTCTGATGAACTGATTTTTACACAAAGCGACTGCCACCTACATACATACATTCATACATATGCTCACGCCTGTATTCCCCGAAGGGGTAGGCAGAGGTGTTGTAATCACAACACCCACTTTTCACCGAAGATGATTAAGTGCCAACGTGACAGATGGTGATTCCATCGCCGTCTCAGACACTTTACATACTTCATTGAATTACTTCTCAGAAATATGCAGGTTTCCTCACGATGTTTTCCTTCACCGTAAAGCACGTGGTGTGAAATCACTGTACATAAGCCACTGCCACCTGACCTTCGCAATCCCTGTTACGTGGTAAATGGGTGATCTCGGTTAACGATTGATAAATTGGCAACCAGGACCGACGGCTAACGTACCCTCCGAGGCACGGAGGGAGCTCGGGCGGTCACCCATCCAACTGCTGGCCTACTGACCTGCGCCACGAGTTCCTCGATAAATGAACTATCCAATGCAAAATATTTTTTCAATTCAAACCAGTAGTTCCTGAGATAGTAGTTAAACAAACAAACAACTATACCTTCGGTTTAAGAATATTAGTATAGATAATTCCCAAAGCAATTTAGCCGAGCAAGTCCAAACAATGGTCCAAACACCCTCTCTGACGTGTCAAGGGATACCATTAAAATTACTACAACACAGCCCTTCTAATTAAGTCACCGACAAATGTTTTAAGCAATAGGCTTAGATATATAAAGCCCTTTAGGGATTGGGCAAGTCCATAAAGACTAAACAATAATTATTAAAAATTAACATGCGTTTTGGTGACCTTGGGGTTAGAACAGTCACCTGCTATGCAATGTTTGAATCCCAGCGGCCTTCAATAAAGGGTTTTTTGAAAAACACTTAATTGCAGTAATTTCAAACAAAGTTCTTTACGGTGAAGGGAAAGATCCTAAGGACACCTGCATAATGTCTGAGAAGTAATTCAAAGACATATGTATAGTGCCTGAGACAGCGATGGACTCGCCCTCTGTTACGTTGACACTTAATGATATTCGGTGCAATGTGGGTGTTGTTGTTACAACACCTCTGACCACCCCTTCGGGGAATACAGGCTTGAGCATATGTATGTATGCAAATTTTCGCGGCCAGTGCCAAAATGAAACGACAAAGATTTGTGATCTTTGACGTTTCATTTGGACACTTGTTCGTAAAATGATCTGTTGAAACCGTTGATGGTAGGCTCCCAGTACAATTAATATTATTATCTAATTAAGTTTTTAATCAATCATCTCCCTGGCAATCATTCCATACATTGTTGGGGTCGGCACTTGATTCAACCCGATGCGGCTGATCACTTCATTTTTATACGAAGCGACTGCCATCTGACCTTCGCAACCCCTTTAACGAGGAAAATCTGTGATCTGAGTTAAACCTGTAACGACTGCTAAAGTTGATAAATTGGCAACCGGGACCGACGGGTTAACGTGCTCCCCGAGGCACGGAGGAAACTCGGGCGGACACCCATCCAATTACTGGTTAGGATTGTAACTGTGCCACGAGCTCCTCAAGTTTTCGATCTTTTTCTCCCTTTTTCCTCCTATGTTTTTAATTAATAAATATTTTATAATAATCAAAAGTCAAATATAAATAATTTACTATTGAACTAGTATTACGTATAATTATGTAAATCAGGCTCTGGCCGAAGGGTCTTAACATTTTGTATGTGCGTTCGTTGTACTTGACCCTTCCATAGTGTGAATGGTGACACGATTATTAAACCAACTAACCAACATTATTACAATACGGCCTACATGACTACCTACATACATTATTACATCTACAGAGTGTTCTGTAAATTATATTTCTTTGTATCCTACTTCCTACTTATATATAATAAGCCCCACGGTCACCCGAGTTGACAAAATTTCATGACTGGCCTGCGGAACTTAAGTTGCTCCTTGTAACATTTGCTATCTGTCAGTGAAAGTCCCGTTAAAATCGGTCCAGCCGCTTCGGAGATTAATAGTAGGAAAATACCTATATACAGGTCTATACAAATAAGATTTTCGAAAAATGTATGTGCAGTGATTTCACACCACGTGCTTTACGGTAAATGAAAACATCGTGAGGAAACCTGCATATGCCTGAGAAGTAATTCAAAAACGTATGTATAGTGCCTGAGACTGCGATAGACACACCATCTGTCACGTTGGCATTAACTTATTTGCGGTGAAATTTATAACAAGATGAAATTTTACCCTTCTGGGATATCGTGAGCATGTTCTTATTTTCATTTATATTTTTTTTCGAACATTGAATTTTGTCAGCAAACAACATCCTATGTAGTCAATAAAATTCAGTTAATATAAGGTATCCGGAACGTTGATTACTCAGTATAAATAATAGGATCATTCACGTACGGTACTTTTATTTGGATTCACACCAATCCCGGACAAAAAAAGAGGTTTGTAAAGCTAACCTTATTTCCAATATTCTTATTATTCTGAAGGCTTATTCGCAGACATCCACAGCTCATAAATTTTGAAAAATAAACTTTCATACATTAATTCCCTAGATACTACTAATACATAGAGCCGTGGTGGCCTCGGGGTTTGAGCAGTCGCCTGCTACGCAAGCGACGCAAGGCCGAATCCCAGCGGGGCCTGTACCAATGAGTGTTTCTAAAAAACTAATGTACAGTGATTTCACACCACGTGCTTTACGGTGAAGGAAAACATCGTGAGGAAACCTGCATATTTCTGAGAAGTAATTCAAAAGACGTATGCATAGTGCCTGAGACGGCGATAGACTCACCATCTGTCACGTTGGCACTTAATAAAATTCGGTGAAAAGTGGGTGTTGTGATAACTTCTTGCTTCGGGCTCTGCTTGCGAACAAATGATTCCGTCATATCCTCACTTGATCTATCACCAACTTCCCATGCATGCGTCATATGCTCACGTGTAGTAGGGGTGATATTGTCCTCATCATCATCATCATCATCATCATATCAGCCATAGAACATCCACTGCTGAACATAGGCCTCTCCCAATGATTTCCACCTCACCCGGTTGGAAGCGGCCTGCATCCAGCGGGTCCCCGCTGCCTTGACCAGATCGTCCGTCAGACAGTACGTGGTCTCCACTCGAGAACTCTACTGCCCCAGCGGCCATCGGTCCTTCGAGCAATGCGGCCTGCCCATTGCCACTTAAGTCTGCTAACCCGATTGGCTATGTCGGTTACCTTAATACCTCAACGGATTGCCGTCAACCGCCCACTAATCCTGACTGCAAGCTACACTAGGAAATTACAGACGGAAAAACCCAACCTGGAACATTTTCCAGGGATGACATCCGCAGTAGCGACCACTAAACTACTTGAATTAGCAGTTGTAATTTTCTGAGTCTGTTTACCGTCTAAGTTACCCCCAGTTACCCCCCTGAGCGCTCATAAAACAACTATTATTCACAGATGGCGCCGGGATCAGCATACACACACTGGCTCTCACACCCTCAGGCCGGTGAAGAGGTAGTGATCTCAGGCATCGCTGGAGCCTTCCCTGAATGTGACTCTGTTAAGGAGTTGGAGACCAAACTCTTTAATAAGGTTAGTTTAAATAATCTTTGACAAAATTACACTAATGCTGGGTTGCATCAAGTGGCAACAGCCCAAAATATTTACCTGGTTAAACCTATATATAGGTCACATATTAAAAACTAGCGGACGTCACGCAGTTTTACCCGCGTTGTTCCCGTTCCTGTGGGAGTACGGGAATAAAATATAGTCTTTATTTTTTGCTGATAATGTAGCTATTCATTGCTGAAAGAATTTTTCAAATCGGCCCTGTACTTTTTGAGGCAACTCGGTACAAACATACTTACATACTAATCTTTCCTAACACTATCAGAAAAAGTTATCAATTGACAGCGTAATTTGATGCAAAACATTTCAATAGTTAAGACTTAAGTCATAGGTTCTGTAAATATATTTGCAACCTAGAATGAATAGAATGTAAAACGTGAAGCCAACATTTGACTGTGATCAAAATACACGCCTTTTAACTCATAATGAGCAGTTTCGTATTAATATAGGTACTCAATTTCGTGCAGTTAATTTTGGGCAAAGAAAACAAATTATTACTCCAATATAAAAGTAGTACTATACTTTGTCACAACATTACTACCTGCCTACTGCACGTGCTTATGTCTGAAAAGCATTCAGTGACGTATATCAGGTGTGTGCGAGATGGTGGTAGATTCACCAGGGGGCCTAACATCGTCGGTCAGAGAACCACTTGAAGAGCTGACTAAAATATTTGTGCCTGACAACTACACGCGCTAGGAAACACAGGCTGTTTTCGATATCGGCTGGTCGTACTAAGTTGCGACCATACTCTCCTGTCCCTCGCACTCTCTCTGCACTCAACGCTCTCTTGGAGTCACACTCTGAGTGAGATTTGTTTACGGATGAATGGCAGATGATCATATCGGTATGACTGGAGTATTGCGAGGGTAATGTTTGATTGTGTTTGTATCTTTATAATATGCTGTGTATATAATTCAATATATTGTGTAATATTGCTACGTTTTGTGTAATTGGTTACTGGCCGTTCAAAATGTATATTTCTAATAAATAAATAAAGCACTCCTGAGCTTTGACGTGCCATTTTTGTACCGTAAATTCGGACTTCGAAGCTGTGATGTTCTGCTTAAACGAATATGGTTAGCCCCAAGTTGTCTTCTAATCATCTGCAGTGCGAAGCCCTTTTATAGTATTACTATTACCCTTCAAACTTTGTTATAATATATTTTTTTTGGTGAACCTTATCACTTAAGGGTATGAAATTATTTGACGTCCTATTCACAGTTCTACCGACTATACGCATAAGTTTCATAAATATCGCTAAGGTCACTCCTGAGGAGTTGGAGTCGTCCATTCTGCAGTTTTTGTGAGTAGCCACACCTTTAAGTAAAACATTTCCAATTTTCAGGAAGATCTAGTGACGGACGAGCCTAGTAGGTGGAATACCGAAAATCCTTCATATCCAAGATGGTCGGGCAAGATCAAATCGCTTAACAAATTCGACGCAGAGTTCTTCGGGATCGACTTCAAGCAGGCACACAGCATGGACCCTGTGGCACGGATCATGTTGGAGAAGGCTTATGAAGCTTTGTTAGACGCTGGTAAGGATGCATAAAAAAACGTCCTTCTGTGCCCGTATATATGTATCTCAAACTGAAACTCAAAAATATCTTTATTCGATTAGACTTTTAACAAAGTACTTTCAAACCGTCAGAATGACATAATTATACAGGATTATACATTCTACCGCCAGGTTGCTTTTACTGAGAAGAACCTAGCAAGGAACTCTGTAATTTGAAAAATATTATACAATTTTAAAAATACATAAAAAAACATAAATCACTTTAGACATGTAAGCCCATGGACACAGTAGTTCTACTCACATCTACATGTATAGTTTGATATGACCAGCGGCTCTACCAAGACCTCTTATTGCCATGATAGTTTTACTCTTATTATGAGACAGATGTATATGATGTGTATAAGTTTGTCACTGTCGCACAGTTGCACTAACATTGCAATAAGAGCTCATGGTTGGGTCCCTGTTCGAATGTTGGTACTGTATGATTATGTGAGAATCAATTAGCTGTGCCCGCAGTGTTCACAATATTTTTTCTAAAATATAAGACGCCAAATTTAATCCTTGCTCATATACCTGTCAGAAAGTCCCATTAAAATCGATTTTGCTGTTTCAGAGATTAGTCGGAACAAACAGATAGACGGACAGAAACATTGTATAATACTTTTATATGCATTTAGTGAAAAGTTAATATCCCATTGGGGTAGGTAGAAACCAGCCTACACGAGACATTTCAATTCGATTATCAATTTGAAGAAAAATATTATATTTTTAATAATTAAACTAAGTAGGAACTTAATATATACAAGGAACAGGGGCCTGACCATGAGCTCTTATTGCCATGATAGTTTTACTCTTATTATGAGACGGATGTATTTGACGTGTATACATCTGTCACTGGCACACAACTGAACTATCATTGCAATAAGAGGTCATGGTCAGGCTCCAGTTCTTAAAACTAATTACAAATAGAAAACTTGTCCCAAATTGGTGCTTCTCGGGATTGTGCCAAGAAGGCTGGCAGCATTGCCACGTTGAATAGCAATCCTGATTCTCTGAACGCGAAAAGACCCAGTACGCTTGTCACGAGAAGCTTCTACCAGACGACGTGCAACCTCTTTAGGAATTTAAATTAAATTTTATTTAAAGGTGTGAACCCAGAGGAGATTAGAAACACGAGGACCGGAGTCTTCAGCGGATCTTGTGTGTCTGAGTCCGAAATGTTCTGGCAGTACGATCGCATGCATGCCAATCAAAACGGTGTCTTGGGGTAAGTCACCTTCACCCAATAGCCAGGGTCTAAGAATATGGCTATGGTATCCCCTGCCTGTCGTAAGAGGCGACTAAAAGGAGGCCGGAGGGCCCGCTGGCGGTGGTCGGGGTGGGAGCATTGACCACCGACGCGGGCTCGGGAAGGTGGCAGCGCGATGTGGCTCGCGCTGCCTTGCACAGCGAGGTCTCTAGGGGCGGCCTTACAGCTGCCCCGGGGATGTGCCCCGGCAAAGTGTGGGGGGACACCGGTGCGTTCTATCAGAGTACCCGGAGTCCCCCCTGAGCACTGAGGACGGCCACCGGGGGGGTTTTAGTGCGGTAAAAATCCCACATACCCCGATCTGCCTCTCCCAGGGCGGTCGGGGACCTTTTGAAGGTTTCCCCCTCGTCAACAAAAAAAAAGTCACCTTACCTATAATTATAATAATAACTAGCTGTCCCCCTGGCTTCTTCCGCGTAGATTTCGATTCATTCAATTTTGATATAGTAAACTTTAAAGATTTTCTTGAAATAATTAGAAAAACAATAAATTTTAAGTAAATATTTTGTACTGTTAGAAAAATTTATGTGCATGGTATGTTTTATCTACTTAGGTGACAAACAAGCGTAGATGATGATAAGCTGATAAGCGGCTATGAATGCTTGTTAAAAAATGAAATTCTTATGAAAAGTGACCCTTGGACCCAACGGAACAATTTCTTCTATAAGTTGTAGGGGTTTATGAATATATCACTATGTTGAAGTCGTAAAATAACTAGCTCCAACGAAAACGTAGTTATAGGCTATGGTTGCTAAGAGCCGAAGAGCTCGCGGCCTTAAGCGATTGAATGAACGCGCGACCGCATTTACCTACATTACGCACGCGGTAATTCAACTTATTAAATTAAGAAGAAGGTTAATGGTTTCGAAAAATGGTTTTATGGGATTATTTTAGAAACTATTTGTGGGAGAAAGAAAATAAAAAAGTCCTTAGATTTCACTTGAACTATGTTACCGCTGATTTTTATGCGAAAATAAGTTCTTGATATGGTCAACTTTGAACGTCAATTACTCGAAAACGGAAGAAGATATTTTTGTCATAATAATTTTATTTGCTTCCTAAAATTATACCCTATCACATATTTTAACAGCTGTCTTATTTTCCCCGACGTCCTGTATAGTGAGCTAATTCTACGTGTATGATGATGATGATGATTTCCAGATGTGCCCGCTCAATGTTTGCAAATAGGATATCCCAGTGGCTGGGATTATCTGGGCCATCGTTCTCGGTGGACACCGGGTGTGCTAGCACCTGCAATGCCCTAGATGGAGCCTTCAAGGCCATTCGCGAGGGCGTCTGTGACGATGCTCTGGTAGTCGGCGCTAACCTTTGCATCCATCCCGTGTTGAATCAAAAATTTGTTGCGTAAGTTTATTTTATATACTTTACTGTAAGTGTCATTGTATGTTTATAAAAACTTAAGTAGCTTTAACAACGAGAGCAATGGCGTCATTTTTAAAATCATGACGTTGTAAATTATAATTTTCTTTGCCCAACAGTATCAACTTTAACAGACATAGCTAAACTCAGTTTATGTAACCCACGCTAACTAAAACTAAAATATTATATATTTCTAACGGAGTGTGTCCGAAAATCGATATTTCCTCTAGAAAATATCGATTTTCGGATTGTAGAGTCCTGAAATTGAGGAATTAGAGTACTCTAGCCTCTGTCCTCGGTTGTTCTCAAGTTATTCTACTACTTATTTTGACAAGTGACAAACTGCCTACGTACTTGACATATTTATACTTTGAATGCCATTGTTTCAGGGTGAAAATGTTATCAGCAGATGGCAGATGCAGGTGTTTTGATGAAAGCGGTAGTGGATACGTGCGTTCCGATGCTGTTGTGGCTTGTTTCGTCCAGAAAGCTAAGAATGCTAGACGGTAAGTAATACATGCATAAAATACCAGTCACAATTAATTAATCCCTACGAGGGGCTGCAAGAACGTAAGAACAGAAGAGAAGAAGTTGCGTTCTCAATTCTGGCAGCTCTGGAGGTCCCGTTGCAATGAAATGAAAAAAAATGAAACTCTCCTACCGAATTTCGGCTACGGCGACTAATCTCAACGAGGATCAGCCATGTACGCAGGAGATATTATAGTGCACAAGTGTGTGCGCAAACACAGGTGCACTCTTTATTCCCTCACTCTCATAGTCCGATGGGACGGTAGTCCGAGACGACCGGAGCGAGATCAGGCGTAGGACCAACGGCTTAACGTGCTTTCCGAGGCACGGGGGTGGAAATACCGCCAACTTCCAAACTCCGGGCATTTTTATTGTGAATTTCTTGACAGAAAAACCCAATATACATTTTTGAACCGACCCGGGAATCGAACACGGGACCTCGTGATCGGCAGGCGAACGTACTAACCATTAGACCAACGAGGCAGTTGCCCGTTGCAATACTCATAGTAACTAACTCTTTAATAATCTGCATTGATATGAAAAATAATTTAATAATATCTGCTGCATTTGCGGGTGAAGTTTTGACAGCCTGAGGACGGGATGGTCGTCATATTTCTTAAGAGGCTCCACGTCTACTAATTAAGTAAATTTATATTACTCGTTCAAAAGCTACTTCGAAAGGTAAAAATTGTGACATTTTGCAAATGCTTACAAGTGTTACAAGGTGACAAGTGGACTGGGATTTTCTGCTCAGAGAATCAGCATTGCTATTCATCGTGGCAATGCTGCCAGCCTTCTTGGCAGATTTTGAAAGACAGATAATTATGAGATATACATATGCTCACGTCATATTCCCCGAAGGGGTAGGCAGAAGTGTTGTAATCACAACACCCACTTTTCACCTAAGATGATTAAGTGCCAACGTGACAGATGGTGAGTCCATCGCCGTCTCAGACACTTTACATACGTCATTGAATTACTACTCAGAAATATGCAGGTTTCCTCACGATGTTTTCCTTCGCCGTAAAGCACATGGTGTGAAATCACTGTACATAAGTTTTTTAGAAACACTCATTGGTACAGGCCCCACTTGGATTCGAACTTGCGTCGCTTGCATAGCAGGCGACTGCTCAAACCTCAACGCCACCACGGCTCTATTATGAGATATGTCAACTATTATAATTTTAGTCTTGTGCATTAAGTTTTTGTTCTTTAACTATGTTATTTTCTCTTATTACAGAGCATATGTTCAAGTGGTGAATGTAAAATCTTTGTGTGATGGCTACAAAAAGGAAGGAATAATGTACCCCCACGTTGAAATGCAAAAATCTTTGCTCAGAGAATTTTATAGAGATAGCTCGTTTTCGCCTACTGATATTGAATTTTTTGAAGCACATAGCACAGGTATGGTTATAAATCGTATAAAATATACTGCTGGAGCTTAAAAATGATAGATGGAATTTGTGAAAGATGATCATATGGCTACAAACGAAATTAATATAAAGAAAATAGCTGATAGATAGAGAGAAATCAAGGAAAAATCACACGCATCAACCACAAATAACATGAGATAGAATAAACTAATATGTATTTCACTGATTGCTAGATATAATTAGATCACAAGTAATATAAATAAAGAATCTAAAATATCAATCCCAAATTATACAAACAACACAATATCATGCTACAAAACAGTTATTTACGGCATACATTTCCCTGGCCTTATCCCATACATTGTTGGGGTCGGCACTTGATTCAACCCGATGTGGCTGATCACCTGATTTTTATATGAAGCGACCGCCATCTGACCTTCGCAACTCCTTCAACGAGGAAAATCTGTGATCTGGGTTAAACCAGTTGTCAGACTATTTTAAGCCTACGACTGACCTGTAACGATTGCCAAAGATGATAAATTGGCAACCGGGACCGACGGCTTAACGTGCTCTCCGAGGCACGGAGGGAACTCGGGCGATCACCCATCCAATTACTGGCTAGGGTTAGGGTTGCTTAACTTCGCTGATCGAATGATATACGCAATAGCAACTGTGCCACTCATCACCACCGTCTCATTGCTGCATACATTCGTGTAATATTATGTACTTATATCAGACCTCCATCAATACGATACAATATAATGCGTTTTAATATAATATATTATAATGTAAATAATATGGTACTCGTAGTTCCACGGTGAAGTAAATTATAATGCGAAAGTCTGCAAATTCAAACACGTATGTATAGTGTCTGAGACGAAGTCGTCTCTGTATTCAGATTCACCCATTGTCACTATGACACCAAATTTTCGGCAATTTTTTTACAGCCGTGGTGGCCTTGAGGTTTGAGCAGTCGCCTGCTACGCAAGCGACGCAAGTTCGACTCCCAGCGGGGCCTGTACCAATGAGTTTTTCTAAAAACTTATGTACAGTGATTTCACACCACGTGCCTTACGGTGAAGGAAAACATCGTGAGAAAACCTGCATATTTCTGAGAAGTAATTTAATGACGTATGTAAAGTGTCTGAGACGGCGATGGACTCACCATCTGTCACGTTGGCACTTAATCATCTTCGGTGAAAAGGGGTAGACAGAGATGTTGTAATCACAACAACTCTGGCTACCCCTTCGGGGAACATAGGCGTAACATATGTATGTTTTCGGCAAAAAGTTTCCTCCTGGGAATACATGAAGATCTTGATACATGATATACTTTAAACTCTTCTCAATAATGATAGGTACGAGGGCTGGAGATACACTAGAACTGGAAGCAATTGACGACGTGTTCTGCAGGAACCGGGACATGCCTCTTCTCATTGGAAGCACCAAATCTAACATGGGACACGTTGAACCCGTGTCGGCGCTTACATCATTGGCTAAAGTAAGTATTTCTGAAGATCCTGTTGTTATTTCAACCCTTACTGCTTTCATAAAAATAATATTGTCTGAGGATTTGGGCCCTGTATGCTCATCACCTTTTTAAAGATTGACTGGTGCGAAGTTTTTCTAAAAAACTTATGTACAGTGATTTCACACCACGTGCTTTACGGTGTACTAAAAAATCGTGAGGAAACCTGCATATTTCTGAGAAGTAATTCAATGACGTATGCAAAGTGTCTGAAACGGCGATGGACTCACCATCTGTCACGTTGGCACTTAATCATCTTCGGTGAAAAGTCGGTGTTGTGATTACAACACCTCTGCCTACCCCTTCGGGGAATACAGACGTGAGCATATGTATGTATGTATGTATTAAGCAATTCTTCAACACTGCTTATCCCTGTCCAATGTCATTGTTAAATAAACCATTGATGAAGTTTAAATCTTTTTACAGATATCAATAGCGTATTACACAGGATATATTCCACCAAACTTACATTACAACACACCTCGTGAAGGATGTCCTGCGTTGAAGAATGGGAACGTCAAGGTGGTGGTTGACAAACAGCCGTGGGGTCGAGGACTATCAGCGATGAACAACTTTGGATTTGGTGGAGTTATTTCGCATTTGTTGTTGAAAAACGCCTCTAGACCAAAGGTTAGTAAGACTTGCGTGAATTCGTAAAAGTGACAACTAATTTTAGCTTATGTGACTTCGTCCGCTGCGTTCATAAGGGTTATATCTGCATTCATCTGAGCATTTTCCGTGACAACAATTTGAATACAGTAGCTTTGACTTATCTTTACATCTATACATATAAATAAAATTAAAGTGTCTGTTTGTAATTCCAAAATAACAGCTTTTCACTAAATGCAAAAAATAATTTAAAAAAAAACTTTGTCTGCCTGTCTGTTTGTGCTGCCTAATCTCCGAAACGGTTGGACCGTTTTTAACGGGTCTTTCGCTGCCTAATAGCTAATGTTACAAGGAGTAATATAGTCTAATTTTAATTTCAAAAATATGAGTTCCGCTGGCACAGCTAGTAGGTATCTAATATAATTAAAATATTATCATGTCATCAATAAAATTGTTGTCAAGATAAAGATCTTTGCTTTATAAAAAAAGACTTTGTAATAATTTGTCGTTATGTTTAGAAAATAAATGGTGTGTATTTTACAAATCTTCATCTTGATTTCAAAGGTGTCCTTCTCGAAGTATTCCCTTATTATCCGCTACTGACGTCTCTGGTGACCATCGAGCTGGTTCTTACCTTGGTCAGAGGATTAGTTTAGCGATCCAGCGAGGTAACGCAGCCAGCTTACTGGGAACCATTCCCGCAGACACTAATTTAAATTCTGTGTTCTAATTATAATTTTTATTTTATTTTTCATTATCCGCTTGTTATTGTTATATTTTCATTAATTGTTAATTTGACTTATTCCAGATCAACAACGGCCTTCCATCTGATGAGCTACCTCGTCTGGTCTTAGCCTCGGGTCGGACGTCATCAGCCGTCTCTAAGATATTCAAAGACTTAGCATCAAGGAATCTGGATGTGGAGGAAATTGGAATGCTCCACGAATTCTTCGCTCGAGACATTCCCAAACATCCCTGTAGAGGATTTGCTATATTAGGTATGAGTTTAGTACAAAATTAAGCTCAGAATTAATACTGAATGCCGTGTTGGTGAAGGGGTTGCAAACGTTACTCCGAAACACGAGGTCCTGGGTTCGATACCCGGAATCCAGCAAAGTGATATTCGTGTCAACTATATCTTGATTTGTGCCCGAATTGATTAATGGCAACAGACTCGCCTCATATTACATGGATCTTAAATAAATACAGAGTTTGAGAATGTATATTTTCAAATTGTCTCTTAAATAAACATACATACATATATCACTGCCTGTATTCCCCGAAGGTTAGGCAAAGGTATTGTGTTCACAACACCCATTTTTCACCGAAGATGATTTAGTGCCAACGTGACAGATGGTCTATCGCCGTCTCAGGTACTATACATACGTCTTTGAATTACTTCTCAGACATATGCAGGTTTCATCGCGATTTTTTCCTTCACAGTAAAGCACGTGGTGTGAAATCAGTGTACACAAGTTTTTTAGAAAAACTCATTGATACAGGTCCCGCTGGGTTTCGAACTTGCGTCGCTTGCGTAGCAGGCGACTGTTCCAACCTCAAGGCCACCACAGCTTTTAAATAAAAAGAAGCTTTATATTTTTGTATTTTATATAAGCGCATTGGCACTGACTGGAAGTTTAGAAAGCTGATAATATACAGGTGGCGAAATATAGGTGCAGTATACCTCTGTCGGGGAATGCACGCGTGAGATGTAATGTATTTTCCATTACAGGTTGTTCTGGATTAAAAACTAACTTACTGGCTGGAGGTACTGAAACTTTCACGGGAATTCGACCACCATTGACCTTGATATACCCCGGTATATTCAGCTACTGGCCAGGAATGGCGAGACAAATGTTGATAGTACCTATTTTCGACGAAACCTATAGAAGGTATGTATCCATTAATAAACACCAGATGGTCTAGCTTTCGGGACACAACGTAAAGCTAGTGCGAGTTTTTCACTGCAGCCGTCACAAGTCACCGCGTTGACGTAAACGCAGATTTGTATAGGATCTAAACAACGCCATCTTTCGGCTCACGAAGTTTATTTCTATTCCATAAAAATCGAAGTTTACGTCAACGCGATGACATGAGACGGAGATTTTGAAAAACTCGATTTTACACGGCTATATCTAGCTGCAACTGCTTGCATTTTCTTAAAATCAAGGTTTAAAGTTAGATTTAAACATAATCCAAGTTTATTTTCTATTAAATCGAGATTCTATTGAGGCAATCTGCATGTGGCTCTAAGTATTTTAGAAAAGCGCATGGCCAAATTTAAAGCGGTACGAATGCGGAAGGTGCCCAGGTACCGTCATGAAGTTAAGAGCGCTCAGGGAAAGTAGGGGGGTAACGCATACGTATTTTATTTGTGTACACAGGCAGACAAAATCTCGTAAAATGACTACTGTACATACATACATATGCTCACGCCTGTATTCCCCGAAGGGGTAGGCAGAGGTGTTGTTATCACAACACCCACTTTTCGCCGAATTTGATTAAGTGCCAACGTGACAGATGGTGAGTCTATCGCCGTCTCAGGCACTATACATACGTCTTTGAATTACTTCTCAGAAATATGCAGGTTTTCCTCACGATGTTTCCTTCACCGTAAAGCACGTGGTGTGAAATCACTATACATAAGTTTTTTAGAAAAACTCATTGGTACAGGCCCCGCTGTGATTCGAACTTGCGTCGCTTGCGTAGCAGGCGACTGCTCAAAACCCGAGGCCACTACGGCTCTAAACGGTCTAAACTCGTAACGTCATGTATATTTATGCTTTTCAGATGCGCTAAAGTTCTGGCTGGTGATAATATTGATCTAGTGAAGGTAATCGTTGAAGCTGATACAAGTGACACTCGTCTCTCAATCCTGGCGACCGTGGCCTTCCAGATTAGTATTACTGAACTTCTGAAGAGTATTGGAATCACTCCTGATTACGTCACAGGTAAAGGATAATGACACAGTTTAAATATTAGTTTTACAGTTAGGAAACTAGGAACGTATCGTTCGAAATGACACACTCACTGCGTACTTAAGAGAAATTAAGCGAATAGGCGTTACGTCAGTAAAAGGAGTCACGTCATGGCCGATAGCGTTTACGTCATTTTTCAAAACTTCAAAACGACAAATCTCCCTAATTTTTACAGTATAATAAAAAAAATATTTTAAAATCTTTAAGATTGACAACCCTCACGCTCAATGGAGCAAACGTTCTTATTTCAAAAAACATAACATAACATAACATAACACAAAAGTTCCTTAGTGCTTGTCACGTTGGCACTTAATCTTCGGTGAAAAGTGGGTGTTGTGATTAAAATCCTCTGCCCTGCCCCTTCTGGGAATACAGGCGTGAGCATATGTATGTATGACAAATTAGGTATCCTAGGATGCGTCTTGATTGACCACTGGTATAGGCTATATAAGATTACATAAATCGGCATGTGGCGCCCTCTAGAGGAGGAAATATAACATGCCATGAAAGTACCAGTCTTTATATTTTTTTCGTCTTTTATAGAATAGAATATAATAGCATATGTTCACAATGTAGAACATTCACTGCTAACATTTCAACTTCTTCGTGAATTCTCTAACAGTTGGACGCACATACGCGTCGTTAGCAGTGAACGTGTTAAAGCGTACAGTTATAAAAATACATGTTGAATAGAACAAAATAAATAAATAATGCCAAATGCCACAAAAAGGCTTCAAATCAGCATAATGCTGGCTACAATCCTGCGCTGGTCTTCCCTTCCCAGGGTTAGAGTGACGTCACGGTACAGATGATATAACGATCAACACGTTTTCAGATGTTCTTTTTCAAACAAAATAAAACAGTAGATTAATTAAAAATTGTACAAAATATTTTTTTTGTTTTCAGGACCTGATGTCAGTAAGTTCGCATGCGCTTACTTCAACGGCACATGGACGTTGAACGAGACAATGATCGCTGCTCAACATTTAACAAAGAAGCTGAACATTGGAAATGGACTAGGTATTTAGATAATCTATAAGTAAACTTGATACCTAAATAGTATGAAGTGCACAGGTTGAAGTAGCAGATGGTAGAAAGAAGTTGGGCACTTTCCAACACTTAACCTCACTAACACAACATAACCAATACACATACACAACTTACTTAGACCTCCTGATGAATACTTGGCCTAGGCCCGAGAACAAATTAAATGATCATATATAATAATAACAAAGCTTTATTAGATTCCACAATAAGGGTTGGATACATTTATTTACTAGTTTTATTACTCAATTTCACCTCCTTATGTGGACCCCCTCAGGGTAAAAGCTCCCACAAAGAATTCCATAGATCCCTATCTTTAGCAGTGGTCATCCAGTCTCTTCCTGCAACGGATACAATCTCATCCTGTCGTTACATAGTAAATAATTATTAATTACAATGAAATTCATATGTATAAATTATTATACATACATACATATGCTCACGCCTGTATTCCCTAAAGGGGTAGGCAGAGGTGTTGTACTCCCAACACCCACTTTTCACCGAAGATGATTAAGTCCAACGTGACAGATGGTGAGTCCATCGCCGTCTCAGACACTTTACATACGTCATCGAATTACCTCTCAGAAATATGCAGGTTTCCTCACGATGTTTTCCTTCACCGTAAAGCACGTGGTGTGAAATCACTGTACATAAGTTTTTTTAGAAAAACTCATTGGTACAAGCCGCTGGGATTCGAACTTACGTCGCTTGCGTAGCAGGCGACTGCTCTAAACTCAAGGCCACCACGGCACTGCTGATAATCTATAAGTAAACTTGATACCAAAATTGTATGAAGTGCAGGTTGAAGTAGCAGCTGGTAGAAAGAAGCACTCGTTGGGCGCTTTCTCACTGCCACGATATCGTCCACCGATACTTGATTACAACGACACAGTAATAGCGTTCAGTAGTAATATCAAACTGCTAGTCAGACGATATCGTATCGAAGCCGATTTAGATGTAAACTAAAACTGCATAACTTGATTTTTCAAAAATCTATATTCCTAGCTTGGAATCAAACCCATGGGTATGAAAAGCATTCGCTGTACTATTAAACCATTTGATTCAGATAAATTTAAATTTCCGCATCGCGCAGGTACTACAGTTCCATTTTTAGTTATATTTGACTTTGAAGGTACATAAAAATGTATGATTATATTTTGAAAAAAATCCTATATCATAGCCGAGTAAAGGTGCGGGGTACATCTAGTATATAAATGTATGAAATGTTTCGAAAATGAATGAAAATGATTTATTTAGTTTAGGCCCTGGTACGGCACTAATGAACGTCGAAGAATTGACCACCGGTTAGGAAACGAGCCTTCTGGGAAGAACGTGCAAGAAACTCCGCGTCATGTACATTATAATAATAATAATAAAGCTTTATTAGATTCCACAATGAGGGTTGGATACATTTATTTGCTAGTTTTATTACTACTTTACTACTACTGGACCCCCTCAGGGTAAAAGCCTCCCCCAAAGAATTCCATAGATCCCTATCTTTAGCAGTGGTCATCCAGTCTCTTCCTGCAACGGATACAATCTCGTCCTGCCAGCGGGCGCCTGGTACATTACATAGTAAATAATTATTAATTACAATGAAATTTATATCTATAAATTATTATTTCAGATGAGAAAACCTTATGCGACCTAGACCTCAAAGAGCTTCTCAATGACGACTCCAAACTGTGGATTGAAAACAATACTTATGGGATGGAAACGACGGTAAGCTAAAATGTCTAGGTACTTCTATCAGTGCCTGTCAATAAAATATTCATCACAATAGACATCAAGAATCCCACGCTTTTTACAATATTTTGTTGTGTTTACTGTACAGGGAAGTCTGAAAGTTAAGAAATTTGGCGTGGTATGGACATGTTATGCGGAGGGATGAGGATAATGTTGCGAAAAACGTTTTGTTCATGAATGTGGATGGTTACAAGGGGAAAGGAAGACCTATGAAACGATGGATGGATTGTGTGAAAGATGATATGGCTAAAATAGGAGTGAATACAGATATGACGGCTGTTAGAGAGAAATGGAAGAGAAGAACACATTGCGCCGACCCCAAATAGCATTGGGTAAAGGCAGGAGGATGATGTTTATGCTTACCGTACAAGTTGAAAGTAATGGAAAAATAAATGCAATAATATTAGTCGTATTCGAGGTGTTGCGGAACTGTGGCCTCGGGGATCGTGGTAATTATAGAACGTAAAAAACTCAATACCTTTAAGATTAAGGTTTCTTCTAGGCTCTTTGGGTTATAATTCCCTTGAGGTTAGGAGGAACTTTGACCAACTTAAAACCATGTGCAAGGTCCTACATGGAAAATCAGATGCTCCGGAGCTGCATGAAGAGTTGTCTAGGATATTTGTTCCTAACAACTACATACGCGGCCGGAGACACAGTTTATTTGCAGTGGGTACAAGTCGCACAGTGGCGCGCGCTCACTCCCCAGTCCCCCGCACTCTCTCCGCTCTCAACGCTCTCTTGGTCTCCAACCCTGATTGTGATGTGTTCGCGGATGAATGGCAGACGATAATGTCAGTATGTCTGGAGTATTGTGAGGGAACGAATTAATGAATATTACTCTTAATTAGTATAATTGGCTTTTAGCCGTTCTAATTAATACATGTATAAATAAATAAATAAAAAAAAAGATATCACATCTAATCACAAACTAAGAAATGTAAGTTATCAGACAGTAAAAAATACTCGTTTTTGTAAATATAGTTATGTTTATTAAACTTCCAAGCACAGCAAAATGATTGCCCGGACACAGGATTTGAACCCACCAAAAGTAATGTAGGTATATTAACCACAAGACCAAAACGCCTCCAAAGAATTCTCCTTACTTCTAACTATCCTTCTTGAATAAAATCCTCTAAACAACAAACTTTTAAATTTGTCCAATTGAAAATTAACCTTCTGTATATTAAATAGAATACAGATTTCTACAATGGAGTTTTGGAGAAACTGAATTCTGGTGACGTCGTGCTATCCCTAACGGATCAGATCCAGAAGAACTTTTTAGATGGATGTTCAGACAAGGATGTTAAGTTCATACCACTTGTTCAGAAGAATCTTGAAGATCGAGTTGTTGTATCTTTATTGAGTGGGTTTGGCAAGTAAGTTTACTTTTAACCTCGTTTAAACCTGACACGTCTGTATTCCGTGAAAGGCAGAGGTGTCCGCGTGGGGTTTGAGCAGTCGCCTGTTACGCAAGCGACGAAAGTTCGAATCCCAGCGAGGACTGTATCTATGAGTGCAGTGATTTCACACCACGTGCTTTACGGTGAAGGAAAACACCGTGAGGAAACTTGCATATTTCTGAGAAGTAATTCAAAGACGTATGTAAAGTGTCTGAGACGGCGATGGACTCACCATCTGTCACGTTGGCACTTAATCATCTTCATTGAAAAGTGTGTGTAGTTATTACCACACAACCTACCCCTTCGGGAAACACAGGCGTGAGCATATGTTGATAATGTTCAAAGTGTTTCAGTGTGCCTGACTACATTTATTCATAGCAGAGGATATAGTAGAGTATATGGGGATTTGTATTATTTACTATGCTATTGAAGTTTAATGTGAAAACTCATGATGCAGGCAATCAACGATATGGTTGTCTTTCAGGTTATACGAAGCAGGATTTAATATGCGAATAGCTGAGATCTACCCTCCAGTGCAGTTCCCAGTGTCCCAGGGTACTCCTAGGCTGTCCCATTTAGCAGAATGGGACCACAGTGAAAAATGGTATGTGATAGTCTCATCTGCCCAATTTTGCTTGGTATAATTAACGAAAAAAAAACGATACTGTGTTTAGTCGTCTTATCCCTTAGCTGGCAGTGTGAGCAACACTAACAACATTTGACTTCAGACGTATTTGACAAATTAGTAGCAATAGTGAAAGAAAATTATACGTTTTGAAAGATTTCAAAAAATAGTCTCACTTATTCTCAAACGTCACCCAATCATGTCGTATATAAGGTGTCTGAGAAAAAGGAACAGTTGTCTTCTATTAACGAGGTTTCGAAAAATGATTTTATGGGATTATTTCAGCAACTATTAGTGGGAGAAAAAAATAACAACGTAGTTAGATTTTACGTGAATAACTCTACGTTACCGCTGATTTTTATGCGAAAATAAGGTCTTAGTATGGTCAACTTTGAACGTCAATTACTCGAAAACGGAAGGAGATAATTTGGTCATAATAATTTTTATTTGCTTCCTAAAGCTATAATACCCTATCACATATTTTAACAGCTGTCCTATTGTAACCAACGAGACTCATTCACGTGTTATCTCTTCCTGCGTCTTATGTTACAGGAAAATAATGATAATGTCCCCAATTTTATTGTAATTAATAATGATTAACTATGTAATGAAATATACATTAAGCCATCTGAGTTTCTTGTCGGTTCTTCTTAGAAGTGTAGTTTCCGGACTGGTAGTCAGTTCGACGTTTACAAATTGCCTTACCGGGGCTTAAGCTAAATAAATTACACGACTCTCCAAAAAAATTTTCGTTCTTTGTCCTAAAGTTTATACTATTATTTTCCAGTTAGTTATGCACAAAAACGAAAAGAAAATACCTTTTTTCGGTATTAAGTTTGCTTTTGTGATAGTTATAATAATAATACTCATTTTTAAATTTTTTCATATTTTTTTTTTGATTTTAATATTTTTAAAAAGACCGCGCGGTGATAGTGGGGTATTAACGTTTACACTGTGCCGCTAGATGGCACCCGAGTGATAAACAACCATCAGGTGTTATTTACAAGCCCAGAATAACTTAAAATGTCGTCACGAAAGTGCAAATACGATGCTGATGCATTTTGTTTTATATGTGGTCAATTTCAATCAGTATTCTAAGCACAAAAGCAAAGTTTTTCATGCCATATATTTTTTTTTCGTCCTATTACGACCCAAGCTACCGAAATTTAATGCTTTGCAATCAAAGTCAAATTTCATGTTGACCCGTGTTATCGATTTAATTTATTATTCAAGAAGTCATTTACCTACATATTTTCTTGTTCCTTCTCATGACAGGCTTAAATTTGTAAACGTTAGTAAATTAATCTAATTCAGCGTAAACTTTCATTGAATGTTCGAAGTGGTCCAATTTTTTCAAGTTATCCTGAGAATTGGGTTTTTCAGGTATGTTATGAAATACAATCAAAGGAAATTATACTCCACACACAGAACTATCGCAATATCTTTGTATGAAGACGACTTTGAATACTTATTAGGACATGTGATTGATGGTAAGGAATTTTATCTTTTCTTACACTAATTACGTATTACAAAAAAGCCGTGGTGGCTTTGGCGTTTGAGCAGACGCCTGCTACGCAAGCAACGCAAGTTTGAATCCCAACGGGACTGTACCAATGTTTTTCTAAAAACTCATGTACAGTGATTTCACACTACGGGCTAGGAAAACATCGTGAGGAAGCCTGCATATGTCTGAAAATGAACACAAAGACGTATAGTGCCTGAGACGGCGATAGACTCACTATCTGTCGCTATGATTATATTCGGTGAAATGTGGGTGTTGTTGTTACAACACCTCTGCCTACCCCATCGGGGAAGACAGACGTGAGCATATGTATATATAAAAGAGGGAACGTTTGGTCCTTCTGAGTCTCACGAGCAAACAAAAAACAATACGCGAATATCGTTATAGTCATGATTTGCAAAAGAGGTATTTTGAAAGAATAATAGATTTTAGGACTATTTCGAATTATACATATAATTCAATATCTACACGTCAGTCTTATAAACTCATTCCCCCTTATTACGAAAGATGGTTTGGATCAAAGTCGGACTAAAGCTATGTCCATCCCTTCTTATATACGTATCAGAGAAAGAGATGGAGCTACTTTTAAACCATAGGGTATCTTCGTCGTGTTTTATAATAAGAGGGATTGAAATTTATTTCAAAACCATAATGACTTCTATAAATTAAAAGAAGGTCTAGTACAGGTATTGGTGTGCTAAATCAGTAGCTAAAAAGGTATTTAAATTTTCGATGCATTTTTCAAAACCAAGAATCTCACTTCCCCCAGGAGGCAACATATATCCACTATCCTGTCTACTATACCACGTGTGGGAAACCCTGGGCATGAGTAAGGGTAAGTTGGTCTCCGAGCTCCCCGTGGTCTTCACCAACGTATGCGCTCTGGACAGTGTCGAAATACCCGCGAATGGAAAAATCGATATTGACATCTCGCTTCATACAGACTCCGGTGATTTTGAGGTAACTATTTAGATTGATTTACTTAACTTTATATTTCTCAGACTTAAAAAGTAGTACTAAAATCATAAACGTTTGAATCTAGACTAAAACGAGTGACCTGACGCAAAAGCCCCATTTGGCGTCATCTTTTTGCATCAGGGGCTAAAATGGCACTGTATGGATGAACCAACATAATACATTGCTTTTAAGTGTCCAAAGGCCTAAGTAAAAACGCCATCCCCGAAGGTTCCCGAAGGGGTTAGCTTAGGTGTTGTAACAACAACTTTACAGAGGGTGAGTCCATCGCTATACACACTATACATACGTCTCTACTTCTCAGATATATGCAGGTTGCAGAAATTACTGCTGTTTTTAGAAAAACTCATTGATTCAGGGATTCGAAATTGCATCGATTGGGTAGCAGGCGACTGCTCAAATCTTTTCGACTTAATTACTATTTGATATCTCGTCGAATATTGTATTCCAGATCGTCACGAAAGATAAAATTCTAGTGACGGGCACTATAAAGGCTCAAGACGATGTATCTAAGGGCTACAATCCATTGCCTTCTCCTGTCAGGAACGACGATAAACACAGGCTTGAAAGTAATGAGTTTTATAAAGAGCTGCGTATAAGAGGATATCAGTACATGTATGATAATATTATGTTTACTACATTCACCATCATCATCACCGTAATCTAGTCTTCAAAATCGACTCCGTAAACCTCCAAATTCATAGAAAAAATTCAATTTAAGTGACACGGACAGTTAATATAAAAAACATAGTTGTAAATTCGTTAGTCTGTCTTTCTGTCTGCTGTTTGAGCTTAGTCTAGGGTTGGACCGATTTGACGGCAATTTCATTTCTGAGTTGAAGGTGTAATTAAGCTGTTCTATTTTACATTTTGTTGTTACAGCTTGCATTTCATATGTATATTTTGTACGCACAGCGATCTCTCATAATCCACTTGCTTGCATGTTATTTGCGGTCGGCGCAATTTTTTACTATCTATCAGCCGTCATATCTGTATTAGCTCCGTTTCTAGTCATTTCATCTTTCATAACTCATCCAGAGTTTCTTAGGTCTTCATTTCCCCTTGCAAGTAAGCAATTGTAAGCACCCACGCCCATAGGCAAACTTATTTTCTTCTCTCATCATTGTTCATTCAATCATTGTCTTCACCGTTTCACATAACATGTCCAAGTTCTTACCAAGTCTAATTTACTTGACACCATTGCAATCTTATTTTCTACGTCTTTATAAGGTTCATAACAATACATTTCTCTTCAAATGTTTATTATCATCAGTGACAAATTCCGTGCCATCGAGAACTGCAGCATCGACGGTAATCACGCTAACATCACCTGGGACAACTGCTGGGTCACCTTCATAGACGCCATGATGCAGCTCAGTTACTTCAATATCAACACAAGAAACATCTTTGTGCCATCGAGAATTGACCGCCTTTCTATCAATCCTGACTTGCATTTTGAAGTGATCGCTAAACAGCAGACCCTTAATGTAGCTTTGGAGGCAATAGTGTATCCTTATGTTGGTGTTGTGAGGTTAGTATACATTTACACTATGCAAATTTTACTATACATGCTTTGGTCTTAGTGAAAAATAGGCTTGTTTTATCTCTCATTATAATATTATTCTTCTCAATCGTTACACTCTTGGCAAAGCGATCGTGGTCGTAATGTCAGAATTGGTGGCTTGCTGAACAAAACGGCGCCATTCATTTCGGACCGCTGCTTTACGGGAGCATTCGTTGATAGTAGGAACACCCATCACAGCCTTAATCTGGTCCGTCCATCTCATTGATGATCTGCCACGTGCCATAATTTTATTAGGCGAAAAGAAAATTTTCTGGGGTAGCCAAAAAAAAAGATTACACTTATAACATACTATATCTACCCCATTGGCTTATAGTACAATCTCATTTTGCTTATGATGTATAAGTAAGTCTCATAGGATTGGGGGCGACCCTATTGCCATTAATCGGGCATTCAGACTCCGAGATGGTTCTGCGAAACTGAATACGGAAGAACGTATTGGCTCTTTGTCCAACCTGGGTAATGAACCCATGACCTCGTGTTCTTCAGTAACGCCCACGACTATCAGACCAACAAGGCTATAGTACGGAGTTCTTAATATATTTCCAGATCTGGTGGTATTGAGCTACGAGGTTTGAGCACTAAGCTCGTGAAAAGGAAACCTTACCTTCCTATTGTGCAGGAGAGATGCTTGTTTGTTCCGTATTTTGATACAACTAACACTTACACGGTAAGTTTTACATATTCTATGTGTGGAGTCGATTTGACAATGTTCAAATACTGTCAATACGGTAGAACCGGTCTTGGGGTTTGAGCAGTCGCAAGCGACGCAAGTTCGATTCACAGCTGGGCCTGTACCTACCAATGAGTTTTTCTAAAAACTGAATTACAATGGTTTTACAACACGTGCTCTACGGTGAAGGAAAATATCTTAAGGAAACCTGCATATGTCTGAGAAGTAATTCAAGGACATATGTATAGTGCCTGAGACAGTGATAACTAAAGTTGGCACTTAATCATCTTCGGTGGAAAGTGGGTGGTGTTATTACAACACCTCTACCTACTCCTTTCTACTTTATGGTGGAGGAAAACATATTTTCACAATAACAAAATTTGTTTAAACTTAAACGATGTCCATCCCTTTTTTAATCGGTATCACAGTAATATTATGCTTAAGCCTGTATCCAATGGGGGTAGGCAGAGACCACCGTTTTCCACATACTAATCGACAAGTCCTGTTTTTGTGAGAAAAGAAACCGAGCATAGCTCGGTCAATCAGGTACTAATAAATAATGACAATAATGGTCTCCTACCGAATTTCGGTTACGGCGGCTAATCTCAACGAGGATCAGCCAACTACGCAGGAGATATTATAGTGCACAAGTGTGTGTGCAAACACAGGTGCACTCTTTATTCCCTCACTCTCATAGTCCGATGGGAGGCAATCCGACACGACCGGAGAGAGATCAGGCGTAGGACCAACGGTGCAACGTGCGCCCCGAGGCACGGGGGTGGAAACACCGCCAACTTCCAAACTCCGGATTATTGTGAATTCCTTGACAGAAAAACCCAATATCTATTTATGACCCGACTTGGGAACTACTAGATCAACGAGGCAGTTCTACTAAAGGGGCTACTAATAAAACAAATGTACTAAGAATATGAAATATTTATTTACAGATTGACGAAATACTGCGAATGCATTTACAAACAATTTTAGAAAACACACAAACATTCAAGGTCAAATGTGTCGAACTCGTTGACGAATACGAAGAAAATGGCCTTCAATCGATAAAAGACTCTATTTGTATGATAGTAGATAACTGGCTTCTGTTTGAACACAATGTTATTGTTGTTCCTGATATGGCAAAAGGAAATCTTCAAAAAGAAGCTAATGCCATCGCTTTTATAGGAGCGGACCTTTTGAAAAGACAGGAAGTAAGTACAATGTTTGTACCAAATTGAACAAATAAATACGTCGTGTTTGTTTGATACAGAAGACCAGACCAAATCGGAATGAATATGTTATAGACAATATTATATATACAATTTGCACAAAGAAATGAACAATTGCGTCGATTAATTATGGACCTAAATTAGGTGTTGAAATTTAAGTTATACATTTATACAGATAAATAAAATTAAGTGTCAGTTTGTAATTCCAAATCAAGATCTTTTCTCTTAATGTATATGAAAGCATAACATGCGGTACAGGAGGTACTATAATCGTTATAGCAATAACGATTTCATTTATGTATCGTAAAATTAGATGTCAAAGCTAAAAAGTTCTATTACGCGATTGTTAAACAATCATAGTTGGTCCACTGATACTGTATCCCCTGTCATGAGTTTGCTATCGTAAACTATACTCGCTAGCGTCACTCGCAATATTTGTACGAGATATTTTAGTACTTCACGTCACCGCGGGGAGTCGCTGCACAATTTCTCATACTAATATTCGGCGGAGACGCTAGCGAGTATAGATAACGAAAATGGTGGAAAACCTGTGATAGATAGAGGTACTGATCAGTAGGCCAACTATAAAGAATGTTGGTCCGTCTATTTGTTTGTATCTGACTGGACCGATTTTAACGGGACTTTCACTGTTATATAGCTGATGTTACAAACGTGTGTGTTACAAATGTAGTGATATAGATACCGAATTTAGAAGATGGTCTATAACTGCTGATAGTTTGAATGATGTAACGATATTGATTTAAATCAAAAATTAATAAGAAAAAAAACATACAGTCGAATTGATAACCTCTTCCTTTTTTTGAACTCGATTAAAAATGGCGTTAGAATGTCCTCATTTAAAACTCATATTTTTTTCTAGGTCCTCCAAAGCGCCATAAAGACACTCCGCGATGCTGGCTGTATCATAAGCAGGGAAAAGACCTATCCAACTATAAAAGAAGCTTGCAACTTCGAAGTAACAAGCATATTCAGTACAGGACAAGAATATTTCGTCCTTCTCAGAAGGAAAACTGATGCTAAAACAACTACCTACTGCAAAATTGCTACAATGGATCTAGAATTCTCATGGATTGAGGAGGTTAGAGACGCCATGAGAGAGTACCAGAGAGTAGTGCTCTATAATCAAGGAGAAGAGGACAATGGTCTTCTTGGCTTAGCACATACCTTCAGAAAGGAGCCTGGCTGTGAGAAGATCTGTGGTCTTCTCATAGCAGACGCTGAAGCACCTGATTTTGATCCGAATCTGGCATATTATAAAGAACAGTTGAATAAGAATCTAGCGTTCAACGTGTTCAAGAATGTAAGTAATGAGATCATAGAGTTGATTAACACCTAACACATTTTTTCGGCTATTTATCATGTCCTTCTTTATACACCAGGAGGCTTATATACACTATCGTCATTATATCAGTGACGTCTTACAAACTTCTTAGCTTTGACGTTTAATTCAGTACCAAAGTGGAACGCCGAAGCTTACATAATACGCTCTGCTTAAACTTATGATGGCAGGCCCCCAGTTTTTATCCGTTATTTATATTGTGTGGATTTTTTTTCATTATCATTCGCGTTATTGTATCTTTATTTGATTAGATCTTCATAGATAATGTTGCAAAAGGGTCCTAATAAGAATAATCAATAATTTATTATTAATATCGAACCAGTACTTTGTTTTGTTTTTTGCATCTGCCCTTGGTAGGGCTACAAGTTAATAAAGTATGTTTATGAAAATTTTAAAACGCCCTCTGGGGGCCTACCATCATCAGTTTAAGCAGAGCGTATTAAGAACATCAGAGTTTTAAAGTTTTGGACGCCATTTGGTACCTTAAAATTAAACGTCAAAGTCAAGAAGTTCTTAAAACGCGCTGCTTAAACGATCATAGTTGGCACGCTGCTTTATGTATGTTAGTACAACATGTTAAGCCCATAGGATAGATACTCCATAAAATGTATACAGTTGATATGAAATTTCAAATGTTGACGTTATTGTAAAATACCTTAACGCTATGCTAATTTCGCAGGGCCAATGGGGAGCTTATCGACACCTCAATCTGGATGCCCCTAAATCTGTCCCTGTCACCCATGGCTACGTGAACGTGTCAACTGATGGTAAACTTTGTACCTTACAATGGGTCGAAGGTCCACTGAATGGGGACTCCCGTGAGGATATGAAGACTCTTGTTCATGTATGTTATTTCCCCTACTTAGTTCTCAAACACGCTTACAGAATTGATGGTAAGCGCTTCTTCCAGCCGTTTCAAAATTCAAAGGTTATTTTCTTCAAAGAAGTACCTACTGGCAAACTTGCCCACCACAGGAACACAACACCAGTCTATGGTAGCATTACCCAGCTCAATTCTTCTAAGGCAGGTAGCTCCAAATTTGGAAAGGGATATAAATATTCTGAAGATGCATTAGCTTTAATGATGACCATAACTCCTGCACACTTTAAAAAGAGTGATTCAAGATGTTATGACTATAGCATGCCTGTTATATGGGAGGGTATTGAGCTCACCATCTGTAATTATGGGACATAATTGTCTGCAGTGAACAGTGGGCGTTTTATCATCTCTGTTTAATCCTTCGGGGACCTTACTAAGAAGTCGGGCGCTTATACATTTCACTTTGTAGGTTTTTTGTTATAAATGTTTGTAAAGTAAGATTTATAAATATTAGATTTTTATACATAACACACATGTTTACATTTTTTTTTATGTTGATGTTGTTGAGCCGTGGTGGCCTTGGTGGAGGTTTGAGCAGTCGCCTGCTACGCAAGCGACGCAAGTTCGAATCCCGGCGGGGCCTGTAACAATGAGTTTTTCTAAAAAACTTATGTACAGTGATTTCACAGCACGTGCTTTACGATGAAGGAAAACATCGTGAGGAAACCTGCATATTTCTGAGAAGTAACTGACGTATGCAAAGTGTCTGAGACGGCGATGGACTCACCATCTGTCACGTTGGCACTTAATCATCTTGTATGAAAAGTGGGTGTTGTTATTACAACACCTCTGTCTACCCTTTCGGGGAATACAGGCGTGAGCATATGTATGTATTTTTTTTTAAATGGTCAGGAAAAATATGAAAGCTCCTTAAAACCGCAAAACAAGGTAAGAAAAGATTCGACCCAAGAGGTAGGATCACGAGTAGCTCAGTTGGCAGAGCAACTGCACGGTTTATAGAGTCCGCCTCATGTTCATATTTTACCTGACTATTTTCAAGAACCTTAAATTCAAAGAAGCTTATATTAATGAGATCTAAATACTTGAGATTCTTGCCGGGTTCTTCTCAACAAAAGCTACCTTCCGAACCCGGTGGTAACATTTATAATCATGTATAATATATTTTGTGTTCTTCTGACGATTTGAAAGTACTTTGTAAGAAGTCTAATCTTATAAAGATATTTTGAATTTAGAAATTTGAATTTTTGAACAAAAAATTCTAGTCTACAGTTTGTTGGTTGAGTATTTGTGCTTCATGGAGACGCAATCACAGCTACTTCGAATGATTCGGATTGCAGGTATATAGTTCTGGTGTATGTCATCGGGACTTGCAAATAGCAGAAGGAAACTTATCAGCTATGGACGTGAAGCCTGACACATATGCGCAGGATTGCTTCATAGGAATGGAGGTCGCTGGGAGGACATCTGAGTGAGTACTTGATCTATGAAATACGCTTTTATTTAAATACACTATAAGGTTGCAAGTTTTTCAGTGTGATTGAAAGGAGCTAGCTATCACAACCCACGTAGACTTCATGTCATGGATGGCTTGTACCTAATATTTGAAAGTGCCCTTATAATTGGTTAAGCCGTTTCAGATATTATCCGTCACAAATAGACAGATAGATGTAGTACCGTATATTATTATAATTTAGTTATGCATTTAGTGAAAAGCTTTTAATACGGAATTGCAAACAGACGTTTTATTTTCTTCTCTAAGCTGACACCTCTCTGATCTGTCATCAGATTACAATGATACCATTATAATTGTATTGCCATCAGTAAAGTTTCAAATTTAATATTATATGTTAGTATTTATTTGATTGAACTAGATAATTAAATTAAAAACACGACCTGAGCAAAAACATCGAAACAACGTATATTGGTGTAAAGTATATTTTTTTTGTGTTAAAGGTCATAATGTGACAAGTGCACAATATTCATGATAGATGGCGTTCAGTGTTGCAATTAATTATTTAAACAAAATTGATACGATATTTATTTAAATTTCAAAAGAGGAGGCTATAATTACGCTAATATTTTTCTTCATGGTAATCTTCACGTTTCCAGCGGTGATCGTGTAATGGGACTGGTACCACGTTACGGAATCACAAACTTAGCATCTGTTGAAAACCAATTCCTGTGGTCGATACCCTATCACTGGAGTATGAAGGATGCGGCTACCGTCCCAGTTGCATACCTAACAGCTTATTCAGCTTTGGTAAGTACTAACGAAATAAAAACTAACAAGATTACATTCATCGACTCTTCAAAGAAGTTGCACGTGGTCTGATAGAAGCCTCTTTCAGCATTGCTATTCATACATATGCTCACGCCTGTATTCCCCGAAGGGGTAGGCAGAGGTGTTGTATTAACAACACCCACTTTTCACCCAAGATGATTAAGTGCCAACGTGATAGATGGTGAGTCCATCGCCGTCTCAGACACTTTACATACGTCATTGAATTACTTCTCAGAAATATGCAGGTAAAGCACGTGGTTGAAATCACTGTACATAAGTTTTTTAGAAAAACTCATTGATACAGGCCCCGTTGGGATTCGAACTTGCGTCGCTTGCGTAGCAGGCGACTGCTCAAACCTCAAGGCCACCACGGCTCTCTATTATTAGCATAGCATTGCTATTCAACATGGCAATACTGCCAGTCTTAAGGCCCCTGGAATGTTTGTTTTTGTCGTCTCTTCGACTTTGGCAGTCCATCTGGTTGAAGATCTTCCATAACTCTGTTTTCCTGCCACGTGCCCCACAATAACTAACTTTTCTAGGTATTGTGGAGAGTCTAGTTTTGATGCAGATAGACTCATTTGTCGTGGGATGAAATAGAAGAATGAATTTTCAATAGAACATTAACTTAACAAACATATTTGTAGGTTCTAGAAGCTAAAGTGAATCCTGAAGAGTCCATCCTCGTGTATGACGGTGGAAGTGATGTCAGCCAAGCTGTCATCAATGTAGCTTTGGGCTTTAGGTGTAAAGTATTTACCACTGTGAACACCGAGGAGAAGAAGAAATTCATTGAAAAGACCTTTGGAGTTACAGGTATGATATAAATTAACCTCATTTTAGTCGGTAAAGGAAAACATCGTGAGGAAACCATGTCTGAGAAGAAATTCAAAGACGTGTGTCTGACACGGCGATGGACTCACCATCTGTCACGTTAGCACTTCGATCAAAAGTGATGTTGGTATTACAACACCTCTGCCTACCCCTTCAGGGAATACAGGCGTGAGCATATTATGTATATGTATTTTGTACAGATTAGTCAGTTGTATATTAAAGAACTTCTTTACCGTTGTTTCTATTTTTATAGTAGAGGGCAGTGACTACTTATTATGCCTTGTTAGAAGATGTTTTGATTAACGTTTATTTTTAATTTTCTTCCAAAGCAATTTTAATCCGTAATGAAGAGGATACGTCATTTGAAAAAGTTGTCAAACATAAGACAAAATGTAAGGGAGTGAATATAGTGTTGGGATACTGTTTACTGGGTGAAAAACTACAGGTATGTCTATATTATACTAGCGGATGTCACGCGGTTTCACCCGCATAATTCCCGTTCCCGTGAGAGTACGGAGATAAAATAAAACCTATGTTACTCGCTGATGATGTAGCTTTCCAATGGTGAAAGAATTTTTGAAATCGACACAGTAGTTTTTGAGTTTATTCATTACAAACATACACACAAAAATACAAATCTTTACTCTTTATAATAGTAGTGTAGATGTAGAAAATCTACACTTGTGGTCTAGTTATCGCAAACTCTACTGCGGGACACGATCTCTTCGGTTCGATCCCAAGTAAGATCCCTTTTTTTCAATGGGGGAACCGTTATGAATACACCACCCGCCGCGGGGGCAACGGAAGGGTTTGTCTCCACGGTGTTCCTTCTGCGGGCCTAGTGCGAGTATTTCATTGCCGCCGTCACAAGTAACCGCGTCTCCGTAAACGCAGATTTGTCGGCCCAAAGATAGGCACTATTATTATTACTTCGACGTGATGACTTGTGATGGCAATTTTAAGAAAACTTGTACCAGGCACTATATGTTCATCAACTGACTGGCCTGTGAGACCCCTCCTTACCCAGTGGGCCTTTCTTTTTTTAACGTGGAGAATCCGTTATGGATACACCAAGGGCCGCGGGGGAAGCGGAAGGGTTATGTCGGACTCACACCGACTAAACTCCACGGTGTTCCTCCAAGTCGCTAAGTGGGTGGTGCACGTGATACGTCTTCACATGCTTCGCCGTGACCCCCTCTTACTCAGTGGGCCTAGACAAAGTTAAAAATATTCTCTCGCACGCATTCAAGCATATAAACAAACTTTTCAGCTTTATGTATTTTTTATTTTATTCTGGCTTGTTTTTTCAGGCTTCTTTAAGATGCCTTGCAAACCAAGGCCGCTTTGTACAAATCGGAAACCTTCGCATTAGTGACAACACACACATTCACACGGAATGCCTGAACGAAGGAATCTCTTTCCACAGAGTTATTTTGGAGAATATCTTTGATAAAGAAGATCATTATAAAGAGGTAATTATTTTGTGATAAATCTTGTTTCGTTTATAACGAATAGTACCGATTAATCTTGAACCTTTACAGCAATTCTTGTATATATATAATCTGTAGAGAGTTTCAGGAGCAAAAAATTATGTAGCTAGGTTTCATTTTTAGAAAACATCGTTTAACCATGTTTTCAAGATGAAAAATTTATTGATGAAGGAAAACATCGTAAGAAAACCTTTATATGTCTTAGAAGTAATTCAAACACGTATGAATAGCGCCTGAGACGGCGATTCCACTTCCCTCTATGATGGTTGAAGAGGTCAATGGCTGGCATTCACGTCATACTTGTGAACAGGTGCTGCTTGTGGGGGCTGGTCATCTCAAGCTACGCATTTAGTTATAAGTAGATGTACTAGATTTTTAGTTATGTTAATTTTTATCAACATTTGTGCATTGGAACTTTGTCCATGAGCTTACGTTTCTTAAATTATTTATTTTGTATTCATTGAATTGTATAATAATTTTGAAAAAAGTAATTACTAAATTTCTTGCCAGGTTCTTCTCAGTAAAAGCAACCTTCCGAACCTGGCGGTAGCATGTATAATCCTTTATAATTGTAAAAAGTCTAATCGAATAAAGATATTTTTAACTTTGATGGACTCACCACATGTCACACTTACTGGGAAGGATTTAGGGTACCTAAATGTATTAAAAACAATGTACTTTCAGAGCCTAGTAACCCTTTGCCTTAACGGAATAAAATCTGGTGTTGTACGTCCAATCATTTACAATGCATTTGACAAAGAGAAGATGAATACAGCCTTCCGCTATTTAGCGGACGATAGACACTTCGGGAAGGTGATCATCACAGTAAGAGATGAAAAAAATAAATTAGAATCGAAACCTGAATTACAAGGTGTTGAAGCTTTACCTTCGTAAGTATCCAAACACGCACTGTTATACCTCAACCCTGCTAGTATATATGCTGACGTTTTTCTACCCTTAGATCTTTGTAAGTACTTTCAGTTAGTAACATTATTTTGCTATGTCAGCATTTCTCGTCAGTCCCACGGCTTCACCGCGGACCACCGCAGTTCAGCCCTATCCTCCATCCGCGACGCATCTTTTACCAAGTTTCTATTTCAAAGTGTTGTTCCGTATTTTTACTTAATATAATTTTAATCATAACTATTTCAATAAACTTTTCACGTTATTTTAATTAATTCTTTTTTTTAAAAACGCATCTCTAGTTCGCGATATAACAGCACGTAAAAATGAGACCATTAAAGTGCTTGTCCACCAGTTTTTTGACGATACGATTACGGATGACAGGGGACCAACCTATAATCGTTAAAGCAGCGCGTATTAAGAACTTCTTAGATTTGACGTTTAATTCTACGGTACCTAAATGAAACGTCAAAGCGCAGAAGTTCTTATTGCGCTCTGCTTTAACCAATGATGGTAAGCCCTCAGTTCCTATATCATGAGTTGCTGTAATAACTGCTCATGACGTTACTACTGCAATACCAAATCAATTACTTCTAAATCTATACATCCATACAGATAAATAAAATTTTAGTGTCTGTTTGTAATTCCATAATAACAGCTTTTCACCCCATGCGTAGGTATGAAAGTATTGTCTGTCCGTCCGTCTGTTTGTTTGTTCCGGCTAATCTTCGAAACGGCTGGAACGATTTTAGCGAGAATTTCAGACTGACAGAAATCAAATTTTATTAATATAGGCTTCTTTTATTCAAAAAAACTTTAGAGATCCTCGGGTCACCCACGAAATTAACTCTACGCGAGTAAAACCGCGGGCATAATTTTATTAGTTGAAAAATAATCGTGATTATTTTTCGTTTTTTTCGGCAACTTACCTTTAATATTTCTTGAGATTTTCAACGGTATATCTTTCAGGTACCTCTGCAACAAAACTCATGTATACATTCTGGTTGGTGGGTTAGGGGGTTTTGGCCTCGAATGGGCCCAGTGGCTCGTTGAACGAGGAGCTAGGAAGCTGGTGCTCGTGTCCAGCAGAGGAGTCACCACTGGGTATCAAGCCATGAAATTGAGGTATCAAGTAATTTTCCTTTATCATGCATGCATATGTAGAGGTGTTGTAATAACAACATTAACAACACTCACTGTTCACCAAAGATGATTACGGCAGATCAAATAAAATACTTAGTAATCTTCTATGCTTTCAGAAAATTCGCAGCGTACGGCGCAGATGTCCATATTTCAACTGATGATGTGACAGCTTATGATGGATGTAAAAAGATGCTCGTTAAAGCCAATTTGATGGGCACAGTGGCAGCTATATACAACATGGCTGTGGTCTTGAAAGACGCCACCTTCCAGCACCAAACTGTTGAAAGCTTCAGGGACTCTTTCGGCCCTAAGGCTTTAGCTACGATACACTTGGATAAACTATCCAGAAAATTGTGTCCGGAGTTGAAGTGAGTTTAAACTGTTAAATATAGGGTGTCGAAGAATAAGGAACAGTTGTCTTCTAGAAGGTTTATGAATATATCACTATGTTGACGTAGTAAAATATCCAGCTCCAACGATAACGTAGTTATAGGCTATGGTTGCTAAAGGCCGAAGAGCTCGCGGCCTTAAGCGATTGAATGATTACGTACTCGGTAATTAAACTTATTAAATTAAGGAGAAGGTTCATGGATTCCGAAAAATTGTTTTAGGGATTATTTCAAAAACTATTAGTGGGTGAAAAAAATTAAAATGTAGTTAGAATTCACGCGCATAACTCAACGTTACCGCTAATTTTTATGCAAAAATAAGTATACGGAAGAAGATATTTTAGTAATAGTAATTGTATTCGTTTCCTAAAATTATACCTTATCACATATTTTAACAGCTGTCCTATTTTCCCCGACATCTTGTATCATAAGATTTATAGAAATTCTAAAAGTAGTTCCATCTCTTTTTGTTACACGGATTTCAGAAGAAAGATGGACAAAGTTTTATTCGGAGTTTGGTCTAGTGTTAGTTTAAACCATGTTTCGTAAAAAGGTTTTACTATTTGCTACTATTATAAAGGTGCTTTTCTTCCAGGAGTTTCGTTGGTTTCTCATCACTAGTAACCTCTGGTCGCGGCAACGCTGGTCAAACTAACTACGGGCTTTCCAATTCCGTCATAGAAAGAGTATGTGAGCATAGAAGACATGCTGGACTCCCAGGAATGGCTGTGCAGTGGGGGCCGCTCAGTGAAGTAATTTCAAAATATCTTTATTGAAGCCGTGGTGGTGTTGAAGTTTGAGCAGTCGTCTGCTACGCAAGCGACGCAAGTTCGAATCCCAACGGGGCCTGTACCAATGAGTTTTTCAAAAAAACTTATGTACAGTAAAAAGTAGGGAAAAGATCGTGAGGAAACCTGCATATGTCTGAGAAGTAATTCAATGACGTATGTCAAGTGTCTGAAACGGCGATGGACTCACCATCTGTCACGTTGGCACTTTATCATCTTCGGTGAAAAGTGGGTGTTGTGATTACAACACCTCTGCCTACCCCTTCGGGGAATACAGGCGTGAGCATACGCTATGTATGCTTTATTGAATCAAAACTTACTTATAATAGAAGGAACTGCCGCGTTATTCCATAATAAACATAAAATTCAAAAATTTCAATATTTTATATATCTTTTTTGATAAAACTTCTTATAAAGTAGATACTTTCAAATCGTCAGTTTTGAGCCCCTGCTTGAGCGATCGTGCCGAGACTAGCCTTAAACACGTCCCTAAATAATACAGATCCAGCTCCCTAGCTCATCCCCCAGCAACGCCCTAAGTCGAGGTCCGAGCCCCGCACCGGGGCGCCTTTAGCTGTATTACTAAGTTTGTAAGTATAAACTCGGCTGGGGGTTCTTGGGTCTCCCCCTATTGTCTATTGAAGCAGTGGAGATAACTCCCTACTACTAGCTGCGAGAAAACATAAAAAATAATGCACTTTCTAAAATACCTTCTATCCATCAGGTGGGTCTACTAGCAGGCATGGAGGATAATAACGTGCACCTGAATGTGGGGGGCTCTGCACCACAGTGCATCCTCTCCTGCCTGGATACAATGCACATGTATTTGGGACAAGATGAGCCGATTGTGAGTTCAGTTATTATTGGGGAGAAGGATACGGATTCTGGAAGTAGTAATGCTTTTGATGCTGTCGCTCAACTCCTGGGTAAGTTAAAGATCAAAAAGTTCAAAAGAGAATAAGAAGATAGATTAGATACATGCTACCGCTGGGTTTGGAAGGTTGTTACTAAGAACCCGGCAAGAAACTTAATAAAGTACTATTTAGAAAATATTTTTCCAATCAATCAAATCAAATGGTATGTAAAGTTTCTGAGATGTGTCTGTCGGCGATGGACTCACCATCTGTCACGTTGGCACTTAATCATCTTCGGTGAAAAGTGGGTGTTGTTATTACAACACCTCTGCCTACCCCTTCGGGGAATACAGGCGTGAGCATATAATACAAAGTAAATGACTAAGAAATATAAGCCCATGTACTCGGTTCCAATGCCCAAATGTCAAAAAAACGTTATAAAAACGAACAGTAGCTAACTTCTATTTATGATTATGTAGCCCGAGATGACCAGCCCCCACAAGCGTAATACTATCTTATATATCAATGCACATCGCAAACCGCTAATGCTAGAGACACATTTAGAGAATTTGTTCTTGGTGAGGTATAGGTAGATCGCCGTCTCGGGCATGTCTTTGTATTCCTCCCCAGACATATTATGCAGTACCCCTATCACGGGTTTGCCACCGTTTTCGTAAACTATAGTCGCTACCGTCACTCGCAATATTTGTATGAGATATTTTAGTTCTTCACGTCACCGCTGGGAATGAGAAATTGTGCAGCAGTGACGTGAAGAACTAAAATGTCTAATACTGCGAGTGACGCATAGGGGTCCTGTTCTATATCTTCTGTAGTATTTTATGCGTTTGGCCAAGTCAGTGTAGTCAAAGGATGACTTTTTTTTTTTTTGTTGACGAGGGGGAAACCTTCAAAAGGTCCCCGACCGCCCTGGGAGAGGCAGATCAGGGTATGTGGGATTTTTACCGCACTAAAACCCCCCCGGTGGCCATCCTCAGTGCTCAGGGGGGACTCCGGGTACTCTGATAGAACGCACCGGTGTCCCCCCACACTTTGCCGGGGCAGCTGTGACGCCGCCCCTAGAGACCTCGCTGTGCAAGGCAGCGCGAGCCACATCGCGCTGCCACCTTCCCGGGCCCGCGCCGGAGGTCAAAGCTCCCACCCCGACCACCGCCAGCAGGCCCTCCGGCCCCCTTTTAGTCGCCTCTTACGACAGGCAGGGGATACCATAGCCATATTCTTAGACCCTGGCTATTGGGTGGAAAGGATGACTACTTTAAGGTAGCATTATTTGACTGCGATCTTCTGTAAGTTGGAGGTACAACAACCAGTCGGGCAGCCCAGAATTCAACAGTTCTGAATGAGTGGATTTCTCTTTTGTTTCAGGCATCAAAGACCTGAAGAGCATACCTTCCAGCACTACGATTGGTGATTTGGGAGTAGACAGCGTCTCATCCAGGGAAATCCATGAATTCCTTGAGCGAAAGTTTGAAAAGTTCTTGACTTCTGAAGAGCTGACTGTGCTGTCGCTATCCAAGTAAGTTATTATATTTCCTTTCTTTATTTCTGTCTGATAACAACTCCTCTGCCTACCGCTTTGGTCGGATAAGGTCGAAATCTATTTATACACTTGTTTTGTGTTTTGGCACAGATCATTTTCTAGTAAGTGTAGTTGTTAAAAGCTACTAAAGTTAAGATGCTTATCGGATGATGAAATACGTTGAAAGTAGGATAATGTATATTTTTGTTTATTAAATGAAATTCTGATAACTGTAATGCCTCAAAATTCATAAATTAAAATGACGAAGAATTAAAAAAATTAAGGGACTTAATCTATACATCTATACAGATAAATAAATCTGATGTGTCTGTTTGTAATTCCAAAATTATTATTACAGCTTTTCACTAAATGCATATGATAATATACTGAAATAAAGAAATCAATTTTTTAAATTGTTTGTCTATCTGTCTGCCTGTTTATTCCGGCTAATCTCCGAAAAGGCTGGACCGATTTTAACGGAACTTTCACTGGCAGTTTGCTAATGTTGCAATGAGTAAGAAACTTAAGACTACTTTTAAAAAAAGATATGGTTCCGCCGACAACATATGAAATTAAGTCTACGTGGATGAAACCGCAGGGCACAGATAGTTGTTATACATTGTTATGTATCACCAACTGATGCTCAGTGACAAATAGGTTCTAGATCCTATATAATTGCGCATGATTAAATATTGCCATACTTGTAATATTACTTTCAGATTAATGGAACTTATATCTGAAGGGGACAGTTCGAGTGATTGATCTCTGAAAAGGTTGTCGATCCTTCAGCGACGTAGTTTCAGGCCCATCCATAACACTTTTGATGAAATAGAAATAATGATGTATGAAAAATTATGTTCATTGCTTTTATAGTTATTTTATGCTATCTTTGTGCGGTATTAACTGGAGTTGTTCCCACAGACATACAATTTATCAAAAGAGAGAGTAACAGTGTCTGTGCTCAGTTAACCATTTATTTTGTACATTATGTAAATTTAATTAATTCTGCGTCGCATTTTTTCTTTGAAAAATAAATTTTCTCTTTCTTTATCATAGGTGGCTGGTGCTAACGTTATAAAAATAGTTATAGTACCTACCTCGTAGTCATAAGATCCTTCAATTGGTTTTAAATAAATGTGTTTTTTTGATTCATCAGAACTACAAACTTTTCTTTTTTTCGTATATACCCGTTCACCTCTTCTTTAATATTAGGTGATGTTCTGCGGGACTCCATTTAATAATTCGGAGCACTCGTAACCGAAGAGTCGTATGTAAGGATCGTAGCATGTAGCGAACGGTACTACTCTGCCTACCGCTATGGGATACAGGTGTGAACATATGTATGTATGTATGTTCAAACAAGACTTTTAACAAAGTACTTTAAAATTGTCAATACCACCGCCAGGTTCGGAAGGTTGGTCTTACTGAGAAAAACCTGGCAAAAAACTCAGTAATAGAGCTATGTGAACTTAGCACCCGACTTGAAAAAAACCAAATTTTTTTTTGCCATGTGGAATAGCTCTAGTCAAAAATATTATACAATTTTATACATACAAAATAAATCACTATGTGTAGCTTGACATGACCAGTCCCCAAGCAGGTAAAAATGTACTGGAGAGGCCTTAAGTATGATTTTATTAGTGTCTTGTTAAAAAAAGTATTGCAAGTATTAAAAAACCAGGCAATTTATGAACCGGATCGCGCATGAAGTGTACCAATATATAAAAACGATAAAAAATCACGTTATTCGCATGGAGCTCCCTTTAAATAACTATTTTAGTCTGCAATAAACATACATACATATGCTCACGCCTGTATTCCCCGAAGAGGTAGGCAGAGGTGTTGTAATCACAACACCCACTTTTCACCGCAGATGATTAAGTGACAACGTGACAGATGGTGAGTCTATCGCTGTCTCAGGCACTATACATGTCTTTGAATTACTTCTCAGAAATATGCAGGTTTCTTCACGATGTTTTCCTTCACCGTAAAACAAGTGGTGTAAAATTGCAATAAACAACTTGCATATATCGTAACTACTATCTAACAGGGTTCATGAGATACAGCGTCATTTACCCTGTCAATAAAGAACTCCAAATTACCCCCTAGGTTTTAAAATCTTCCACTCACAGCATCTAATAATATAACATATATACACCCCTTTCATAAAATATGGGATATGTCACTCCTAATGTGAACATTTGAAAGACGTATAAAATAGTAGTCGTACCGCCTGGGCCAATCGTTTTTGCTTCAAATAAATTAGAGCGGCTTCAAGTAGGGGCTAGGGGGCATGAGCGAAGCGATTCATACGTTTTCTGTATACTAAGGTAGCAAGTACTATCTCTATAGTACAAATAACTAACTATAAAATGAGTGCACATTTGCGTAGCGCATATCATACGATCAGTGAACATAAGCAACCCTTACCCAAGGCATTACTTGAATGCGTGACCGTGCCTCGGAGACGTTAATCCTTCGGTCACGGTTACCAATATGATCTTTGTCAATCGTTACAGATCAGTCGGAAGCCTAAGAAAGTTTGACTACTGGTTTAACCCAGATCACCGATTATCCTCGTAATAGGGGCTGTGACAGTCGGATGGCAGTCGCTTCGTATAAAAATCAGGTGATGACCGCATCGATGATGATGGAAAATACGCATACAATCCGACTGATGCTAAATGAATACTGAAGCCTAAATATTCGGTTCGAGCCCCAAATCGGGCCAAATGCTATTGGGTTTTTCCATCTGACATTTCCGATTAGCAGCCTGGAGCCGGTGCCCGGTTAATGGAGTAAATTTTCGACATTCATGCCTTACCAGGGCTCAAACTGAATGAATATTCTTCTTTCTTCAGCCAACCCTGCCTACCCTTTCGGAGAATACAGGCGTGTGCATATAATTAGTTCAATTGTTCCTCAAAATTATATAAGGGGTGGTAGCCCCCGAAAACATCCACTGTCTGCCATTCCAGCGTTACGTACTTGTCACGCCAAAAACAGTCCAACTGCTCGGGCGCTAAGTTTTCTCTACGATTTCACCATGATCCAAGATGCTGACGTATTCGCAGATTCGCTGCCGTCACTCATACAGAGTTTCAGAATCTATTCTTGTAAATTGTGTCTATTATAATTTTCTTTTGGTTTTATATATAAGCGCTTTGACAATAGCTGTAAGTGTATATATTCAAATTATAAATAACTCAAACTCAAACTCAAACTCAAAATATCTTTATTTGATTAGACTTCTTACAAAGTACTTTCAAATCGTCAGAAGGACACAAAATACATTATACATGATTATAAATGTTACCACCGGGTTTGGAAGGTAGCTTTTGTTGAGAAGAACCCGGCAAGAAACTCAACAATTACTCTTTTAAAAAAATATATATTATACAATGTTTTTGGTTACAGTATTTATATCTCATGAATATAAGCCCATGGGACACAGCACAAATGCTCAATTGTCAAATATAATAACTAAAATATTACAAATATTTGTGAGCATGGCAAATTCCAGCCAGTCAAAGCAAAGATCAAACTAAGATTAATTAATTGTAGCAAAAGTACAGTGCCAATGGGATTATTTACAATAATTTTTCGACAAAGATACATCCCAGGGTTCCTTATCACAAATATAATCACTTACAGTATAATATCCTTTTTTGAGCAAAACTGCTTTGATGGTCTCTTTAAATTTATTGAAGGGCAAGTTTACAATTTCTGTTGGTAATTTATTATAGAAGCGTGTGCACTGTCCTAAAAATGAGCCATGTACTTTCTGTAAGCGATGCGCAGGCACTAAAATTTTGTTTTTGTGCCTTGTGTTTATGTTATGCACATCACATTTTTTTTGAAACGATCCAATGTTTTGATGCACAAATAATAAGTTAGCTAAAATATACTGTGAGGCCACTGTCAAAATTCCAATTGATTTAAATTTTTCCCTTAACGAATCTCGGGGTCCCAAATTATAAATTGATCGTATAGCCCTTTTCTGTAATGTGAATATATTCTCTATATCAGCAGCTTTGCCCCAAATTAAAATAGCATAGGACATAACACTATGAAAATAACAAAAATATACGAGTCGAGCTGTTTCTATGTCTGTATACTGTCTAACTTTACGAATTGCATAAGCCGCGGAGCTGAGTTTTCCTGATAACTTGGATATATGTGGGCTCCACTGAAGTTTGTTATCAAGGGTTATACCTAGAAATACTACTGACTCTACGATATCCAAAGTTTCACCATTTACCATGACCTTTGTATCAACAGGTTTGACGTTTGGTAAAGTGAATTTAATACATTTAGTTTTTTGTGCATTTAAGACTAAGTTATTTACATTAAACCATTTCAATACCTGATCGAGTACACTGTTTACATCTGCATAATTCGTTTTGGCTCTGTCGACTTCAAACAAAAGAGATGTGTCATCAGCGAACAGTACAATGTCACACGTATTCTTGACTAAATTTGGTAAATCATTAATATACACTAAGAACAGAAATGGTCCTAGGATTGAACCCTGTGGGACGCCCATTAGTACTGGAGAACCGGAAGATTTGACGCCATTTACTTCGACCGTTTGAATCCGCTGACAAAGATACGATTTGATTAGGTCGAGTGCGAGAACTAATAAGGTTTCGTGTTGGACACAATCGAAAGCCTTGGATAGGTCGCAGAATACACCTATGATGTCATGAGCGTTCTCCCACGCTCTATAAATATGTCTAAGAAGTGCAACACCAGCATCAGTAGTTGAACGACCTTTTGTGAAGCCATATTGCTCGCCATGTAGAATATTATTAAGATTAAAGAAGGCGACTATTTGATTCAAAATAATTTTTTCAAAAATTTTGCCGAGGGCTGGCAGGATAGAGATCGGTCTGAAGTTGGTAGGATCACTATTATCACCACCTTTAAATAATGGAATAACTTTACTATATTTCATGAGGTCCGGGAATACACCGCTCATAATACAACTGTTAAAAATTTCAGCTAAACAGGGGGCAATTATGTCAATAATATCGTGAAGTACTTTCACTGATATATCCCACAAATCACCAGTCTTTTTGGAATTCAAACTTTTAAATGTCTTTATTATTTCAAAAGGCGTGATAGTACAAAAACTAAAGCTAGTGCCACACTCTGCCACAAATAAATAATATGTATATATGTATGAATATATGTAGTTTTTCCTCGCTCGCTCCTCCACTGTGAACGTTCCCTAACCCGCAGCGATGTGATTACCACCGGACCAATCTTCCCTACCAGCAGTTAGGTAATTAGTTACAGCCATTCGGTCTACAATTGTTCGCACTGTACGAATTACCGCGGTAATTGTGACATTTTGTCGTAACTTGCCGCTGTAACATGCACAAGTTGAAGCCTTTAACCAATTTCAGACGTGACTAGATTTTAGTTTCGATTTGAAGAGATTCGAGATTTTGGATTGAAGGTTTCACTTTGTGTTTTAATAAGAGAATTCACATGGTATATTTAAATAAAATTTAACTATAACATGGTTGCGTAGGGCTTTGTTGGCACACACAGGTGCTGCTTGTGGGGGCTGGTCATCTCAAGCTACACATTTAGTTATAAGTAGATGTACTAGATTTTTAGCTATGGTAATTTTTAGCGACATTTGTGTATTGGAACATTGTCTAATATTAAAGAGTAATTAGTAATTACTGAGTTTCTTGCCAGGTTCTTCTCGGTAAAAGCAACCTTCCGAACCTGGCGGTAGCATGTATAATCCTGTATAATTAAGTCATTCTGACGATTTGAAAGTACTTTCTAAAAGTCTAATCGAACAAAGATATTTTTAATTTTGATTTTGAACACGCCCATAAACAATTTTTTTAATTAGTTGCCGTTAAAGACATAAAGCCCGCCCGCAAAATATAATTTAAAAAATACTGTTTGCACATTTTTTTTAAATTTTTTATATAATATAGATCGATATAATATACCTCATAATTTTATGCATAAGCTTATGAACACAGTTTAGTTAAGGCCAGCTTTCCAAGCAAACACCGCTTAAGTAATTTGTGAGTGAAGTGTAAATGGCGGGGCATGCAACCCCATAACCAACTCGGATACATATTTGCCGTTGTTGTGTACATAAGGTGGATTTCTGGGACTGATCTACAGATACTGGATATGACTGTTCAGAACCCCTATCACGGGTTTGCCAGGTTTTCGTAATCTATACTCGCTAGCGTCTCCGCCGAATATTTGTATGAGAAATCCTTACACCGCCTACGGACTACAGAAATGAGATCGTTGGAGTAGGGCAATCATTCTACAATTATACCGTCTGTGATAGCTTGCTTTACTAGGCGGTCTACTACCTCGATAGCGTGTATACCCACGTGAGATGGTATCCACTGCAAGACTACATTTGGTAGGATATGTTTTGATGTGTATGGCAACCTCATGGCAGTCAGTGTACTCGAACATGCAATCGATTCAAAACTCAATCTCGATTACGTTCAAGAGTGCCAACTTTCTGGACATTGGAATTGAAACTGAACCGGATTGGAATTGGATCGAGATTGGGATGGTTTTCAAGAGTAAGCCTACTTATGTAAGCCGCTGGAGCGTCGAGCGGCTTACATCAGGTTGCACCTTAACGTCACTCAGCGTAGAATGAATCGACGTCACGCGCATAAATCTTAAATCATTATTTGTGAGGAAAGTCATCTCTGTCAAAGAATAAGAGTAAATATTGTCCCTTCCAGGTAGATATGGCAGTGTTAGCTAAACTTCCAATAACCCGCTTACAAAACTTTCTATTGTACTTCACTTCCGCGGATTTGTTTTGCGAACGCTACTTTTGTTCATTGTTCGAGTGAAATGCTATTTATTCCCCGTACGTCACAAATATTAGGTACTTTTCGCATTATTAATTTTGTTTCAACTGTTTTGTTGACAAACGGTCGGTCGGCGGCATTCAAGTTGACAGCCGACGAGCCGTGGTGGCCGTGGGGGTTGAGCAGTCGCCTACAAGCGATGCAAGTTTGAATCCTGGCATGTAGCAATAAGTTTTTGTAAAAAATTATGTGCTTTGATTTCACACCACGTTCTTTTCGGTAAAGGAATGCATCGTGAGGAAACCTGCATAAGTCAGAGAAGTGATTCAAAGACGATGTATAAAATCAAAATCAAAATCAAAATATCTTTATTTGATTAGACTTCTTACAAAGTACTTTCAAATCGTCAGAAGGAGACAAAATACATTATACATGATTATAAATGTTACCACCGGGTTCGGAAGGTAGCTTTAGTTGAGAAGAACCCGAAAAGAAACTCAACAATTCCTCTTTTAAAAAAATTATACAACCAAAAATATTATACAATGTTTTTGGTTACAGTATTTATATCTCATGAATATAGTGCCTGAGACCGCGATAGACTCACTCTTGGCACTCAATATATAGCACCTGGTTGACTGAGCTGTGCTCGGTTTCTTCTTCACACAAAAAAAAGGAGAAAAAGAGAAAAAAATCCGGTGAACGTCAGTCTCGAACCGTGGTACTCTAGTTTCGTTATCGTAAGCTGGAAGCCTCACCTCTGAGCTACCATAACTTGACAGATGACGGCGAAATTTGCTATCGTATTATAATAATGTTTTATGAGTTTTTCAGAGCCTGAGAACATCGTCAAAACTATGTTTTTTGTAAATTAAACCTAGCTAGATCTATTTTTTGCCCCTGAAACCCCCTACATGCAAAATTTAATCGTTGGAGCCGTTTCCGAGATTCCTATCTAATATATAAAATTCTTGTGTCACAGTTTTCGTTGCCATACTCCTCCGAAACGGCTTGACCGATTTTGATGAAATTTTTTGTGCTTATCTGGTATCTATGAGAATCGGCCAGGATCTATTTTTCATCCCCCTAAATGTTAGGGGTAGTGAACCCCAAAAAAAAAATGGCAATACAACGTATGCAGGGCACAGCTAGTTATATATATATACAAGAATTGCTCGTTTAAATATATAAGATAAGATGTAGGTGATATATTTATTTCAAAGCAATGGTTTCAGGCAACTTATAGGAAAACAACAAAATAATAACTTAAGCAGGTAATCACAAGCATACACAGATATTTATCGGGTAAACGTTTATCAAACCGCAGACGGGTATTGCCTATTAATATTACGTTTCACCACCAATTACTGTGGTTAGGTTATTTCAGTCCTTACAGCTGTAGACGGTCTAAAATTATAGAACAATGGTTTTGGAAAGTTTCTATTAATCTTTCTGGGTTTAAATTGTGCCAATTATAATTTGTTAAGAACTTATTATAGGACAATTTTTAACAACGTTTACACCTTCAGTAGATATCAGACTTGCCTTAGAGGCAATCGGATTATGCGAGACCTTTGGTACTGGGACCGCGGTCCCAAACTTGACCTAATATAAAAATTATTTAAGGGGGAAACCGGGACCGCTATATATTATACAGATGAATACATTTAAAGTGTCTGTTTGTAATTCTAATTTTACAGTTTTCCGTGTAATTCTAATTTAAAAGCCCAGCGGGGCGTGTACCAATGAGTTTTTCTAAAAAACTTATGTGCAGTTATTTCACACCACGTGCTTTACGGTGAAGGAAAACATCGTGAGGAAACCTGCATATGTTTGAGAAGTAATTCAAAGACGTATGTATAGTGCCTGAGACGGCGATGGACTCACCCTTTGTCACGTTGGCACTTGATCGTATTCGGTGAAATGTGGGTGTTGTTACAACACCTCTGCTTACCCCTTCGGGGACCCTTCTGGGATGGCGTGAGCATAACAGTTTTCACTAAATACATTAATGAAAGCGTTTACTGTACTATTATAAATAACTAGCTGTGCCCCGCGATGTCACCCGCGTAGATTTAGTTTTATATAATATATTGGTTTATAATTGACAAAGCTTCATACAAACTTTCATCCCCTATTTTATTCCCTTGGGGGTAGAATTAATCAAAGTCCTTAGCGGATGCCTACGTCATAACATCTACCTGCATGCCAAATTTCAGCCCGATCCGTCCAGTGGTTTGGGCTGTGCGTTGATAGATCCCTATGTCAGGTCACTCAGTTACCCTTGAGTTATATATATTTAGATTTTAAGAAACTTAAGTCCGTCTGTCTGCTTGTTCAGACTAATCTCTGAAACAGTTAAATCGATTTAAACGGAAACTTATGCCACTTTTTTTAAATTAAGTTTTATCAAAATAGAGCCATGGAATTAATTCTATGAATCAGCTGGGAATTTGTTTTTAGTTGAAAATAATTTTATATTACAAAGGACATTTGGTCGTCGTTGAATCAAGTGTCAACCTCAACAAAGCCGGGGTAATGATTATAAACCTTTTTTCGCCTTAATAAAGTAACAAATTACGAACAACTTCAAACAATTCTGCCATAAGCCATTCACGAAGGGCAAACAAACCCTTTGGCCTAAAAGTATAAAGTAAAATATAAATAACTTAGTTAACATTGGCTCGCGTCGTAATTTCGTTACAAGACAGAGTGTGTTAAATCAATTACATCACACGAGGCGACTTAGTTGAAAGTTGTTCAGATACCGCAGTTTAAATCATACTTACAGAAGGTCGTCTCACTTTACTTAGCGGTACATATGTAATATACATCCATATATACATCCATAATATACATCCGTGATTTTATTTATTTATTCATAAATCAGCACGACAAAACGATAGTTGTAAACTCAAGACAAATATTAACACAGAATGATAAAATACACGAGACAAATATGAACATATATAAGAACAAACTATTCTAGTAATAAAAGTATATAAAAATAAAGGTAACACAAGTACATACATACATATTCTCACGCCTGTATTACCCGAAGGGGTAGGCAGAGGTGTTGTTATCACAACACCCACTTTTCACCGAATGTGATTAAGTACCAACGTGTCAGATGTTGAGTCTATCGCCGTCTCAGGCACTATACATACGTCTTTTGAATTACTTCTCAGAAATATGTAGGTTTCCCCACGATGTTTTCCTTCACCGTAAAGCACGTGGTGTGAAGTCACTGTACCTACATAAGTTTTTAGAAAAACTCATTGGTACAGGCCCGCTGGGATTCGAACTTGCGTCGCTTGCGTAGCAGGCGACTGCTCAAACCTCAAGGCCACCACGGCTCACAAAATTCTATGTAAATTAATTCTATGTGATATGATGATAGGTGGGTAACTGTCTGGAGATTAGCACGGGATCGAGAGCGGCTTATTCCCAGACATCCATGATATTATCACCACCACCTCCACAGCTAATGTTTTGTTTTATAAATGAATTCTCACGACATCCAAGAAATTGAATTGTCGTGGAGATCGCGAATTAATGTATGAAAATTTATTTTATAAAACCTATGGGCTGTGGATGTCTGAGAATAAGCCTTTTCGCGAAAGATGATTAAGTGCCAACATGACAGATGATGAATCTATTGCCGCCTCGGGCACTATAATTACCTCTTTGAATTACTTCTCAGACAAATGCTGGTTTCCTAACGATGTTTTCCTTCACCGTAAGGCACGTGCTGTGAAATCACAGCACATACGTTTTTAGAAAAACTCATTGGTACAGGCCCCGCTGGGATTCGAGCTTAGGTCGCTACAGTTACAGTCCACAAGTACAGTTTACACACGAGCATTACGGTGAAAGAAAATCTCTGGCTGTGTCTGGGATGTCTGGGAATACGTGTATCAGGGGAGATCATCATCAGTGGGTGCTGAATATGATGATGAGGATGTGGTATGTAAGGTCCGGATCATATAAGCTTGTGTGCGCGGATTCTTGACTGAAATTGGAAACCGGCTTTCTCTTACCTTTAAATTTGGCGCAGATACCCAACAATTCGAAACTTTTGTTCACGCACTCACAATCAGGACAGAACCCTCCAAATTTTGGCAGTTAGCTCCACAACACAGATTTATTTGCATAAATTTAAAATTTCTACACACGTTCGGTATGTCTTACGGGATGTGTCGACATAGTATAATTTCATAACAGTAGTCACGCAATTCCAGAAAAAAAGATGATTTTGCGAGAGATGGTGAGGCCATTAACGTTTCAATCACTTTACATAAGTCCTCGAAAATAATATACATGTGACGTAGAGTATATAACACTGAACGAATAGACGAGTTTGAGTTTATCTGTAGATATGCCATAGGAAGTCTGTGTGTCAATGTAAATGTCAATGGAACGATATAGAGCAGTTATTGTCTACTATTAGAAATAGTATTTACGAGGGATTTTCAAAAAGTCTCAAAGGCCGCGACCGTTAATACTGCAATACCTTTCTGCAACTCCACCTTACGTGTTCAAATTACTTGTATACTATAATATTGTACTACAATCAACGTTCTACAAGTTGACACCATTCTCCTCATTTCACAATACATACACATAATATAAGCGTGAAAGTTTATAACAATGTATGTTTGTTACCCTTTCACGCAAAAACTACAGAATGGATATTAATGAAACTTTACAATAATATAGCTTACACATAAAAATATGACAAAGGCTATAATTTATAAAGATATTAGTCGCAGACGGTGCCGCGGTCATCAGCTAGTTCATAATATTAAGTCCTGTCTGACTGACGTATATATCAACGCACAGTCTAAGTCACTGATCCTAGTGACATGAATTTTGGAAGATTCTTGATGAGGTGTAGGTATATACACTAAGAATAGATTTTCTACCTATGGCTATGCATAATGACCCTTGACTGTAATTCTACAATAATAATGTTAGAGAGCCGTGGTGGCCTTTTGTTCGAATCCCAGCGGGGCCTGTACCAATGAGTTTTTCTAAAAACCTTATGTGCAGTTATTTCATTGTTTAGTGAAGGAAAACATCGTGAGGAAACCTGCATATTTCTGAGAAGTAATTCAATGACGTATGTAGTGTCTGAGACGGCGATGGACTCACCATCTGTCACGTTGGCACTTAATCATCTTCGGTGAAGAGTGGGTGTTGTTATTACAACACCTCTGCCTACCCCTTCGGGGAATACAGGCGTGAGCATATGTATGTATGTGTGTACAAATTTCTATATTAAAATTCTCTGAAACCAACACGGCAGTATTCAGTGGATACAGGGAAAACTAGGTCATTATGTAATTGAGACACTGCGCTTACTGTTCACTATGTGCAGTATATTAATTATGTCTGTCAAGATGGAAATGTGTGGGATAGGCAATTCATTATTTTACACGAATTCCTTAAGTACCTGTTATGTACCATTCTATTGTCAATGGTAAGAAAACAAAAGATACTTACCATTATTTACTATACCAGCTTTAAACTTCGTAAATCATATTTTAAGACCGCAGCTTCAAATTGCCGGGTAGGCAGAGGTGTTGTAATCACAACACTCACATTTCACAGAACATGATTAAATGCCACCTACAAATGGTGAGTCTATCGCCGTCTCAGACACTATACATATGTCTTTGAATTACGTCTCAGACATATGCAGGTTTCCTCACGATGTTTTCCTTCACCGTAAAGCACGTGGTGTGAAATCGCTGCACATAAGTTTTAAGAAAAACTCATTGGTACAGGCCCCGCTGGGATTCGATCTTGCATCGCTTATGTAGCAGGCGACTGCTCAAAACCCAAGGCCGCACATAAGGTCATTTTCTGAGTCTGTCTCTGTCGTTCTGTATGGCGTGCTGCGAATAAAATACATGCGCAGTTACCCCCACTAGTTTTGCTGTTATAACTCGTAAAGGAACCTGTGTTCCTAGTGGGAATTATTTACTGCCGCCGTCACAAGTCATCGCGTCGACGTGCACCCGTTTTGCACCGAAAATATTTAGGTGCCGTGTTGAGCGATGTTGGGTAATAAAATGGTCAGATAAAAGTTTGTGAAATTTTACAAAAATATGTTATAATGGGTCAAAGCTGACTGATCATTTAATTGAGAATATCATTGGTCTACAGGGGCGTGCATTGGATTTCATCAGAGGGGTAGGCATAAACAATAAGTAAGGTAGGTAGGTAGGTCAATTACATACCAATGTGGCACGTAGGTACATACATTTTGGTATCGACGCACACGACACGAGTGTATTCAGTCATCACAAATGGTAAGCACTGCTTATCTGCTTATACAGGGTGTAGGGGAAAATAGGATAGCTAATAAAATATGTGATAGGGTATAATTTTAAGAAGCAAATAAAATTATTATGACAGAAATATCTTCTTCCGTTTTCGAGTAATTGACGTTCAAAGTTGACCAAATCAAGACCTTATTTTGGCATAAAAATCAGCGGTAACGTAGAGTTATTCACGTGAAATCTAACTACGTTTTTCTCCCACTAATAGTTCCTGAAATAACCCCATAAAACCATTTTCAAAACCATTAACCATCTCCTTAATTCAACAAATGTAATTACCACGTACGTAATGTAGGTAAACGCGACCGTGCGTCCATTTAATCGCTTAAGGCAGCGAGCTCTTCAGCCCTTAGCAACCATAGCCTATAACTACGTTATCGTTGGAGCTAGATATTTTACGACTCCAACATAGTGATATATTCATAAAACCCAACAACTTCTAGAAGACAACTGTTCCATTTTCTCTGACATCCTGTATAGCATGCACGCCCCTGGGTCTACTCGAGTAACTCTGCGGGGCATGTATAGCAAATACAGTCGAATAAATGTTCAAAATGCACGTGAATCGCGTAAACCACGCGATACCGACATTACCATATTCCAGTGAAATGCGATTTCTGCTTTGTCTCCTATTTGTATTGTGGTTCAAGACAAAAGGTAAATAAATGGATCGTTATATTGCATACGAGCTGTGTCATATTGTAGACTATTTAAAGGTTGGTTTTATACCGGGTAACCATATTTTAAGTTTTCCAAAATTGTTGTGAGCCACAGGGTCCATATTTATAATATTAATTATTCATCAATATATATAAAAGAAAGTCGTGATAGTTACACTATTTGTAACTCAAGAACGGCTCTACCGATTTGTCTCAAAATTGGTGGGGAGGTAGCTTAAAACCAGGAGAGGGACATAGGATACTATATCCCGAAAAATATACATATACAAATTAGTAAACATTAAGTGTCTGTTTGTAATTTTAAATTAACAGCTTTTCATTTAATGCTATGGAACTTTAACTGACAGGTAGTTGATGTTACAAGGAGTAACTTGAGATACTTTTTTATGTTAGGGTTCCGTGAAAAAAATCTACCCATAAAATTAAATCTACGCGGGTGAAACCGCGGGGCGCAGCTAGTTTAATCTAAATATATATGTTGAAAGAGGTTTTATGTAAGCATGATAGGCAGCGTGTGATCGGTAAGAATAGAAGAAGTAAGATGTGACAGATGACAGAACGATGGTGGACGACGTGAAAGACGGAAGATGTATTGATTAATTTCAGATGTTTATTTAAGTTATCATATAAAGAAGACGAAGTAAAGAAGATTTCAGTCAAACCTTTATATTTAATTTATTTCAATCCCACATATATAACAAAGGTGACGTATAGACACACACACGCGCGACACGAGTGTATTCAGTCATCACAAATGGTAAGTGGCACACTGCTTATCTGCTTATACAGGGTATAGGATTGACTGACATAGTGATATATCAACGCACTGCCCAAACCACTGGACGGATCGGGCGGGACGGAAATTTGGCATGCAGGTAGATGTTATGACGTAGGCATCCGCTAAGATTTTGATTAATTCTACCCCCAAAGGGATAAAATAGGCAAAAGTAGCCTAAACTTTCATCAAGTTTAGGCTACTTTTGCCTTCACATGCGCTAGTGCTCAATGTGAGGGAAGAAGTACAGAGGACCTGCCATCATCGGTTTAAGCAGAGCATATTAAATTATGTTTCAACCGACTTCACAAAAAGGACTCTTAAAGGACTTCTTAGTTCATTCATCCGCATATATTTATGTGTATCCGCTGGTAACTTCCTTGTTTATAAACCGATTTTGATAATTATTTTTTTGTTGAAAATGAAATTAAACAAACAACATTTTTTTAGAGGATTTAATTAACATTTTATTTACATATTTCAGGATATGTTTTCACAAACTAACGGTAATTGATAGTACAATTATTATCAAAATTAGTCTAGCAATTACATCTAGAAGTCTATTAGCTAGGTACTAGTATTTTCATGTATAATAATATTTGTATAAAATCATAATTAAGTATACATTAATTGGGATAAAACTGGGTGACATAGAATAGATTTGGTTACATAAGACTACATACCAAGCTACTATATCCAGGATAACCTGACCTTGCATTGTATACACTTTCGGTATAACCAGAGGTCGGCTTATACAGGTGTTACGTCACTAGTACGATCAACATACATACAACATAAGTGGAAAGTTAGCTGACAATTTTTTTTATATAAATAACTAGCTGGCGTGTCGCGGTTTCTCCCGCGTAGTTCCTGTTACAGTGGAAGTACGCGGATAAAATAAAGCGAGCAAATTTTTTATAGAAATATAGATTGATACGGAGCCATATGTTAATTTCGACATTAGATATAAGTATACATCAAATAAATTTTATTAAGTAACTAAAAACTAATTACAAGTAAAAAACTTGGCCCAAGTCGGTGTCTCTCGGGATCCTGCCAAGAAGGCTGGCAGTATACATTAAATCTTTCAGGAACTATTATACATGTAAGCTCTACACTAAATTAATTCAGATTTTCCATAGTACCTAGTCGTGTTCAGGCAATTTTCACATTTAATTTCTTTCAAATTAAAACTAGATCTACATTCTCTATTGTCGAATGCACTGTAAAGAAATTTTTTATCGAATAGATAACCTCACTATTTGTAGTTAGTTAATAAAAAAAATAAGTGGATTTATTTCAGAAATGGTAAATTCGGAGCACTCGTAACCGAAGATGCGTGAATGTGGATGAAACGAAATATGTATGTAAGGATCGTAGCATGTGACAAACGGTGGTCTCTGCCTACCTCCATGGGATACAGGCGTGAGCATGTGTACGTATGTAAATAGATTTTTAATTAATAACGTTTTTTGAAATTTTTATTAAAGTCAATCAAGTAAAAAAATTACGATATATTCAATCTATCATCTATACGTATTCTAAAAAACAAATTTAAAGACAAAAGGAGTTTCTTAGGAGTTTTTTTTTTATCGTATTGCTCATTGCACAGACCAAACTTAATAAAAAAAATATTTATAACAAGTAATTATGAATTCTTAAAAAGGGGTTAAATAGAATACGATCAAAATTTATCTTATAATTAATTTATATCGGGGTTGCGTCATCGATTTCATAGCTATGTAACTTTAGACTTATCAGTTGAGTTTGTATACACCGACCGACAGATGGCGCAAGGCGGCCCCTATACCGCAAAGACAAGGGATGGAAAAATTCCACGCATGAGGTAGGATCGCGAGTAGCTTAGTCGTGGATTCGAATCCTGCCTCGTGTCCGTATTTTTCTTTACCCCTTTTTAAGAATGTAGAATTCAAACATGTATGTCATGAATATAAACGAATGTTAAGTAATTATTAGTACGATATAAGAGTCTTATTTATACGAATATAAAGTCGGGATTCGTGCAACATTCGCTGTTCTTGTCAGGGTTGTGCTCAGCTTTGATCCATTTGCCGTGGCAGTGTGGCGCGACTAGGGCGTAGAATCGCGTCGTGTGACCAGACACACCATGACCGCTGCATCGCCACTTCAAATCCCGTCGTAACGCCGCCGTTTCGCACTTGACACATATCGTGTTACCTATGTAAAAGAAAAAAAAACAAAACATAAATTATGTATATATATTATAAACTACTGGACGTCACGCGGTTTCACCCGTGTAGTTCCCGTTCCCGTCGGAGTATAGGAATAAAATGTAGCTTATATACTCGCTGATAATGTAGCTATCCATTGCTGAAAGAATTTTTCAAATCGGTCCAGTACTTTTTGAGCCAATTCGTTACAAAAATACATACAAATCTTTCCTTTTTATAATATAAGTAGTATAGATAGTATAGATCATCATCATCGTCCCTGGCCTTATCCCATACATTGTTGGGTTCGGCATTTAATTCAACCCGATGTGGCTGATCACCTGATTTTTATACGAAGCGACTGCCATCTGACCTTCGCAACCCCTTTAACGTAACGAGGAAAATCTGTGATCTGGGTTAAACCAGTTGTCAGACTATTTTAGGCCTCCGACTGACCTGTAACGATTGCCAGAGATGATAAATTGGCAATCGGGACCGACAGCTTAACGTGCTCTCCGAGGCACGGAGGGAACTCGGGCGGTCACCCATCCAATTACTGGCTAGGCTTAGGGTTGCTTAACTTCGTTGATCGAATGATATGAGCAATAGCAACTGTGCCACGAGCTCCTCATAGATAGTATAGATAAAAAATCTGTTTGTAATTCCAAATGTACAGCTTTCCACTAAATTAATATGAATGTATAAACGGTGCTTATATCAAAAAATATGACGCTATTGTGATCCCATACAAATCTGCGTTTACGTCGACGCCATGACTTTTGACAGGGATTTTGGGAAAACTCGCACGAGACACTATATAATTTCAATATAGATCGCCTACAACGTTTTGCAATATGGGATTAAAGCTCTAGCCGCAGACAAATCAATTTCATTTAATGTTTGCTTACAAGTAAACAGAAGGTCTAAAAAGGCCACTTTGGGAGAATCATAATGTGATCCGAATATGATTCATCATCGAAATTACCAAATGGTCACTTAGGTGCAATTCATATTATGATTCACAAATTATTACAATAACTGTAGATGTTAGAGCCGTGGTGGCCTTGAGGTTTGAGCAGTCGCCTGCCACGCACGCTAGTTAAAATCCCAGTTAAGTGAGTTTTTCTAAAAAACTTATGTACAGTGATTTCACACCACGTGCTTTACGGTGAAGGAAAACATCGTGAGGAAACCTGCATATTTCTGAGAAGTAATTCAATGACGTATGTAAAGTGTCTGAGACGGCGATGGAATCACCCTCTGTCACGTTAGCACTGATTACAACACCTCTGCCTACCCCTTCGGGGAATACAGGCATGAGCATATGTATGTATGTATGTTAGACCCTAACAATTTTTTTATGATGATATTTGTCACAAAAGCAACTCATATTTTGTGGACCATTTTAGGAATCTTCGTAGGAAAGTGTGAGACAAGTGAATTGCAAAATATTAGTCATTAGTGAATCATCATATGAATTGCACCTAAGTGACAATTTTGACAGTTCGATGATGAATCATATTCAGATCGCATTATGAGCTCCGAAAGTGGCCTTTTTAGACCTACAGTTCCCATTCAATTCCCCGAACCATCAACTAAACAAAACCACAAAAGATCTATATTACAAATCCTCTCTCAATCCACTAGCATGCCATTCAAAAACGTACCTTCCCGTAAAGCCTTATAGTCGGAGTCCATATGACAAGCCTTCGACACCTTGGTCACCTCGAACTGAGCACAGTACCTGAAACAATTTCCGTTCAAACATATTCAATTGAATTGTATTGCAAAGGTTCTTGCGGAAACAAAATGTTTTCATAAACATGATTTATGAGAAGGAAATGAATTTTTTCAGCATCTTTCCCTGATTTATTCCCTTCTTCCGGGACAGCTGAGACAGGTATTAAATGCGGTTAATTTCCTGTTGTCAATATTAAATGGTAGAAAAACAAATTATTTATGGGCCAAGGACCAGCTTAGGTTCTACCCCTCCATATAAAGCCTGGAGTTTTATTTATAAATAGAAATAGATAATAAACCTATATTTATGCGTATAGTATGTATCCCCACGCCATCCCATAAAAACCCACATTTCACCGAAGATGATTGAGTACCAACGTGACAGATGGTTAGTCTATCACCGTATCAGGCACTATATACACGTCTTTGAATTACTTCTCAGACATATGCAGGTTTGCCCACGATGTTTTTCTTCACCGTAAAGCACGTGGTGTGAAATGAATGTACATAAGCTATTTTTTTATAGTAAAACTAATTTGTACAGGCTCCGCTTGGATTCGAACTTGCATAGCAGGTGACTCCTCAAACCTCAAGTCCACTACGTCTCTTGTAATGATTTATAGCCTTCCTTGATAAATGGGGTATCGTACACTGAATTTTTTTTCAGATCAGACAAGTTGACCAAATATGATCGTTTAAGCACCGCGTTAAGCTTCTTAGCTATGACGTTTAATTTTACCAAAGTAGAACCTCAAAGCTCAGAAGTTCTTAATACGCTCTGCTTAAACCATTGGTGTTAGGCCCTCAGTTCTTCCTCAGAATGGCGCGTTCTAGCAAACGAACAAAAACTCTTTAGCTATATTAGTAGAAATATTGTGTGTAAGAGCCGTGGTGGTCTCGGGGCTCGAACAGTCACCTACTACGCAATCGACGCAATTTCGAATCCCAGTGATTTCACACCAAAGGAATTTGATTGAAGAAAGACATCGTTAGGAAACCTACATATATCTGAGAAGTAATTCAAGGACGTATGTAGACGGCGATGGACTCACCCTCTGTCACGTTGGCACTTAATCATATGTGGTGAAGAAAACAGCACCCACTGTTGTTACAAAACTTCTGCTTACCCCTTCTGGGATAGCGTGAGCATATTTATTAGTAGAGATAGATGAGATCAAAATGAATACTCACTCTCTATGCGAGTTAGACTCGGGATCATCAGGGTTGCGCAGACGCAGGTTCTTGCGGATATCCACGGTGTCGTTGGAATGACGGCTCACTGACAGTCCGCCTGGCAGGATCATGGCTGTCTCCTCTATCAATATAAATGAACTGTTATGTTTCTATGACGCTAATGGGTTAGGACACCCACATTTCATGAGTGTAGTGAGATAATTGGTGCTGTGACTGATCACAAGCACAACTTTGCTTAAATAATTAATAATAAATTTCTTTATTTCGGGTTCATGTCCCAAATAAATACAAATCTTTACAATTTTTCCTTACACTAAACCTATAATAGGAATAAAGAAAAGTACATTAATGCGGCTTATCACCAGATTTTTATACGAAGCGACTGCCATCTGACCTTTGCAACCACTTTAGCGAGGAAAATCTGTGATCTGGGTTGAACCAGTTGTCAGATTATTTCAGGCCTCCGACTGACCTGTAACGATTGCCAAAGATGATAAATTGGCAACTGGGACCGACGGCTTAACGTGCCTCCAGCACGGAGAGAACTCGAGCGGTCTCCCATCCAATTATTGGCTAGGGTTAAGGTTGCTTAGCTTCGCTGATCGAATGATATGCGCAATAGCAACTGTGCCACGAGCTCCTGAGGAAACTTCCCAGCATGCTCATTGAAAATTATGTCAGTCTTTGTGTTCAATCACCATAAACTTCGTGATAATAGCCCCTACTCAACCCCTGCTTATAATTTCAAATCTCTTTTACATAATGTATAATTGAACATACCTCTCAAAGGCACGTCACTATCAGCCGCGCATCCAGAGTGTTCCTGGCACGCTCTGCGCTGCACCAGTGAAGGGCAGTGCCTACCGCCGTGCGCAGACGCCTGGAGCACCCTGCGCGTGCGCGCCATGCTGCCAGACCCACAGTTATTATCGCAGTCAGACCACGCCCCCCAGCCAGACACTACACAGTCGACCACTGGAACAAATTATTAATATAAGGTTGGATAGTACTAGTACGACACTATGATATCATCATCTGCCTGGCCTTATCCCATACATTGTTGGGGTCGGCACTTGATTCAACCCGATGCGGCTGATCACCTGATTTTTTATACGAAGCGACTGCCATCTGACCTTCGAAACCCCTTTTACGAGGAAAATCTGTGATCCGGGTTATACCAGTTGTCAGACTATTTTAGGCCTCCGATTGACCTGTAACGATTGCCAGAGATGATAAATTGGCAACCGGGACCGACGGCTTAACGTGCTCTCCGAGGCACGGAGGGAACTCGGGCGGTCACTCATCCAATTACTGGCTAGAATTAGGGTTGTTTAACTTCGCTGATCGAATGATATACGCAATAGTAACTGTGCCACGAGCTCCTCTACTATGATAGTAATCTATAAAAATACACCGTGAAATCCTCATTAATGAAGGACCGAGAAAACCGCGACACCATGCCGTGTCCGACGCAATCGGAGTGAGTGGCGGCGGGAGTACTAAGGGGTGGGGATAGATCGGCAGGACACCACGTGTTCCTTGCTCTGGTTATATAGGAATATCTTAGAAGAGCTACCCATTAATTAAATGAGGGGTTTACTTACGTATTTCATTGGACAATTCCATCATAATATAAGAGTTTATTTTTTACATATTCACGACGAGAATCAGATACTTATTACTCCTTACAAACTGTATACATATTAACAACTTTTCACCAAATGTAAATGAAAGTATAAACAGAATATAAAATAAAAAAAAACTTGTTTTTTAATTCTTCTCTATCTCTCTGTCTGTTAATTCCGGGAAATGTCTGAAATGGCTGTACCGATTTTAACGAGGATTTCAATGTTAAATTATGTTACGAGGAGTAAGAATATAATTGAATTAAAAAAAATTCGTTCTATTCAATAAAGCCTTCCATTGCGAGTGAAAACACGGGGCATAGCTAGTGTTTCCTTAAATCTGTAAATGCCCTCCTCACCTGACAACTGACAGGACATTTTTTCTATTCATAATATTAATGTGAAATATAGATTATAAATAACGTCGAAATATTTCTGAGCGATTGAATGTTTCCAAAAGGCTGCACACGGTGTGCTTTTGATAAATGTCCGTAGCGGAATGTATGGCTCGGGGTTACTTTGTAAACATATCGGGGAGTGAATTTAGAAATGCGGGGTATTCAGAGAAATTTATGTTATTCATTACTCTATTTTCCTCACGATGCCGTCACGTGTTTTGAGTGCTGGTCAAATGAGTAGTAATTTTTAGGGTCTTTCAGTTATCCCCACAACATGAGTAGAATTAAATGAGAGTAAATTTCAGCATGACGCATCGTACATATTCAATTTATAAAAGTTACATAATGTACAAGTGACCTTTTCAGTAGGCAGATAAGCCACAGTGACTGAGGTTCTATTAGTGAGCAGTCGGGTGTAATGGACGGACAGATTATATAGATAGAATTGATCCGTTATTATGTGGTACCAAGTTATTAGCAGTAGCATGCATATTAGCGACAGTATTCTATAGTATCATGTCGTTCTGACGATTTGAAATATACGAATACAAAAGATACGTAATACAAAAGGGATAGACCTAGTTTTAGACTGAGATTTCAGACAGACACGCACTGTTCACCTGAAAATTTTCCACGCAAATATAACGTATTTTTCGCAGCATTAACCCTAGTTAGTAAGTTCCTAACATGAGCCTACTCGCTCGCAATATCATAATCACAAAGTGCCATTAAAACTTCTATAATAGGTTATATTATAGGTTCAATGCTAGGACCATTTTTGTTCTTAGTGTATATTAATGATTTACCAAATTTAGTCAAGAATACGTGTGACATTGTACTGTTCGCTGATGACACATCTCTTTTGTTTGAAGTCGACAGAGCCAAAACGAATTATGCAGATGTAAACAGTGCACTTGATCAGGTATTGAAATGGTTTAATGTAAATAACTTAGTCTTAAATGCACAAAAAACTAAATGTATTAAATTCACTTTACCAAACGTCAAACCTGTTGATACAAAGGTCATGGTAAATGGTGAAACTTTGGATATCGTAGAGTCAGTAGTATTTCTAGGTATAACCCTTGATAACAAACTTCAGTGGAGCCCACATATATCCAAGTTATCAGGAAAACTCAGCTCCGCGGCTTATGCAATTCGTAAAGTTAGACAGTATACAGACATAGAAACAGCTCGACTCGTATATTTTTGTTATTTTCATAGTGTTATGTCCTATGCTATTTTAATTTGGGGCAAAGCTGCTGATATAGAGAATATATTCACATTACAGAAAAGGGCTATACGATCAATTTATAATTTGGGACCCCGAGATTCGTTAAGGGAAAAATTTAAATCAATTGGAATTTTGACAGTGGCCTCACAGTATATTTTAGCTAACTTATTATTTGTGCATCAAAACATTGGATCGTTTCAAAAAAAATGTGATGTGCATAACATAAACACAAGGCACAAAAACAAAATTGTAGTGCCTGCGCATCGCTTACAGAAAGTACATGGCTCATTTTTAGGACAGTGCACACGCTTCTATAATAAATTACCAACAGAAATTGTAAACTTGCCCTTCAATAAATTTAAAGAGACCATCAAAGGAGTTTTGCTCAAAAAAGGATATTATACTGTAAGTGATTATATTTGTGATAAGGAACCCTGGGATGTATCTTTGTCGAAAAATTATTGTAAATAATCCCATTGGCACTGTACTTTTGCTACAATTAATTAATCTTAGTTTGATCTTTGCTTTGACTGGCTGGAATTTGCCATGCTCACAAATATTTGTAATATTTTAGTTATTATATTTGACAATTGAGCATTTGTGCTGTGTCCCATGGGCTTATATTCATGAGATATAAATACTGTAACCAAAAACATTGTATAATATATATTTTTTTAAAAGAGTAATTGTTGAGTTTCTTGCCGGGTTCTTCTCAACAAAAGCTACCTTCCGAACCCGGTGGTAACATTTATAATCATGTATAATGTATTTTGTGTCCTTCTGACGATTTGAAAGTACTTTGTAAGAAGTCTAATCAAATAAAGATATTTTGAGTTTGAGTTTGAGTTTGAGTATACAATTCACCTGGTACGTGGGTTACGTACGAGGTGAATTGAATAGAAGTTTCAAATACAATGAAGGCCATTACAATGGATATATACACGTTTAGTTTTCCCATCCCGTCTGCCTTTATTACACACCCTTTCAAATAAAATGCCTACTCATTACACTCAATGCTATTTATAAGTCTCGTGTTAAAAGCAACAGCTTTCTTGCATTTCGTAATGGAGGTACCTCTCAACAAGTTCAATATGCTAAAATAATCCCATTCAAATCATTGATTTCAGAATCTACATTAATGGAGCATGTATTTATTCCCGAAAGGGTCCCCGAATGGTAAGCAGAGGTGTTGCAATAACAACACCCACTTTTCACCGAAGATGATTACTTAAGTGCCAACGTGACAGATAATGAGTCCATCGCCGTCTCAGGCACTATACATACGTCTTTGAATTACTTCTAATACATATCATGTCTCCTCACGATTTTTTCATTCACCGTAAAAGCTCGTCGTGTGTTACACTACACTTGTGGTCGTGGGGTTTGAGCAGTCGCCTGCTACGCAAGCGATGCAAGTTCGAATCCCAGCGGGGAATGTTCCAATGAGATTTACTAAAAACTTATGTACAGTGATTTCACACCACGTGCTTTGAAGGAACAAATCGTTCGGAAACCTGCATATGTCAGAGAAGTAATTCAATTACGTATGTATAGGTAGTGCTCGAGACGGGCGATACATGATTACAACACCCTTGTCTACCCCTTCGGAGAATACAGGCTTTATCATATATATACCCTAGCTGTCTCAAATCGTCTTATAGTAACACAATTTTACCCACCTTGCTAGTAGACATAATCAGTGGCGAACATTATCTAGTATTTAATCAAATATTTTAATCAACATGATTGAAATCCTACTGCCATCGACCAGACAGCGCTGCATTCAAATGTGTGTATTCATCACATTAAACCCATTATATTGATTACCCATGCATGTTTCAATTACTGCAGGCAAATATTACGACACTCTGAATAATGGTATTTGCCTCTTGTAGCCCGATTCATGTGATGAAAACGTTAACGATGTAGTAGCGACTTATGGCAATAACAGCTTTTCACTAAATGCATATTAAATTATATACGATATTGACATAAACAATACAATTAAAAAAAAACTCTGTCTATCTGCCTGTTTGTTCAGGGTAATCTCTGAAACGATTTTAATGAGACTTTCACTGACAGATAGCTGATGTTACAAGAAGTAACTGAGGCTACTTTTATCAAAAAAAACCATTTAGGGTTCCGCGGGAATGAAATTAAATCTCCGCGGGTGAAACCGCAGGGCACAGCTAGTATATAAATAAGAATTATTATTTAAAAAGATAGGTAACACATATGCTCACTCCTGTATTCCCCGTAGGGATAGGCAGAGGTGTTGTAATAACAACACCCACTTTTCACCGAAGATGATTAAGTGCCAACGTGACAAATGGTGAATCTATCGCCGTCTCAGGCACTAAACATACGTCTTTTGAATTAGGTACTTCTCAGACATATGCAGGTTTCGTCGCGATGTTTTTTGCACCTAATACTAATGTGGAATGTTTGGAAAAGTGGATGATGTTACTACAACACCCCTGCCTACCCCTTCGGGGAATACCGACGTGTAAAATATATGAATTATTTTTTCATTTACGAATATGTAACAAAATAGAGTTATAACGTAACTTATTTCGAAGGTAGGTTCGACGTAATAGCTTTCAGGATGAAAAGAAAATTGTTTTTATGCAAAACGGAACAAATTTGATACAAAAGCTTATTTGTATCTTCAACGTCGTTGCTTACCACGGCTCCATTACAGTTTGACAAGTTTATTATGATACCTATTTATATATACAGTAGTTACATGTTAACTGCCTCATTGGTCTAGTGATTAGCAGGTTTGCCTGCCGATCACGAGGTCTCGGGTTTGCTATTTTATAAATATATGTATAATAAAATATCGATATCATCATCTCCCTGGCCTTATACCATACATCGTTGGGGTCGGCACTTGATTACACCCGATGTGACTGGTCACCTGATTTTATACGAAGTGACCTTCGCAACCCCTATGAGGAAAATCTGTGATCTGGGTTAAACCAGTTGTCAGACTATTTTAAGCCTCCGACCGAACTGTAACGATTGCCAAAGAATATAAACGTGCTTAACGTGCTTTCCGAGGCTCGGAGGGAACTCGGGCGGTTAACCATACAATATCTGGCTAGGGTTAGGCCACGAGCTCCACGAATAAAAATATCCGTATATTACTGTCAACATTTTCAAGATTGATAATATTACTGTAAAAATTTTCAAAATATTATTTCTACTAGTTGTCGGGGTGTATGTGTTAACAAGAGATAGAAAAGCGGAATGATTCAGTAGAGCTGCTATATGTATGTGAGCCCTCTAAACAAATATCAATTTCGATAATAATTTGATACTGCGAAGAATTGACAATCGAAATTTTGAGATTTTAAACATCTTTACTGACATCGATTATTTCCTAAAAAAATTGTTTATCGATATAATATTACCCAAGCCTACTTTCGTCAAAACGAACGTGGGACATTGACATTAGAATCCCTATTTGGGCCGTTGTTTAATTAAGATCCCGTGTTCTCAAACAAGCGCGCACAATCCCGGGATTTGAATGGGAAATTGCATTTAACGATTCCTGTTCACAATTAGCAATGTAAATACTAATTCTTTTGAATGTACCTTTCCCCTTGGAGCTTGCGATTCGATCCTTTTAATGCTGATTTGATTTTAATTGTGGTTTTGTAAAATGTTATTTGTTCTACTTAATTGTGTCAGGAGTAAACGATGCGGTGCTATTATGGACGCTGTTTTTTTCGAAAATATTATCATTTAATATCTAACCCGCGTAGTTCCCGTTCCCGTGGGAGTACGGGGATAAAATAAAGCTTACGCCACTCGCTGATGGTGTAGCTTTCCATTGGTGAAGGAATTTTTAAAATCGGCACAGTGGTTTACTATAATCAATACATTTCAAACATACACAGCCGCATCGAGGAAAAACATTGGACAAGGTCGGAAATAAAAAGTAAATATAACCAAGGGCCAAACAGAACAGACCAGGGGCCTGACCACGAACTCTTATTGCAATGATAGTTCAGTTGTGTGACAGATGTATACACGTCAAATACATCTGTCTCATAATAAGAGTAAAACTATCGTGGCAATAAGAGCTCATGGTAAGGCCCTTATACGAGAACAAACAAAAGTTCAATTACCCTGAATAATTAGAAAGGGGCGAACATGGGGACCGTTGCGGTCTAAGCCTTAATACGCGGATTCTTCCGTTGATTGAAAACGTGATGTGAAGGGAATAAGATTTTTCAACTTATGACGTCAAATCATAATTAATATAAGCTGTGCCCCACGGTTCAAGCCACCCACGACGTAATTTCGTGTGATATTTCGTGGAACCATCAATAAAAGTATGTACCATATTCCTTGAAACATCAGCTATCTGCCAGTGAAACGAAAAAAAAGGGAAAAATGCTTTTGAGTTTTCCATTACAGTCTGGAATATGGCTGGCAATGGCTGGCATTCACGTCATACTTGTGAACAGGTGCTGCTTGTGAGGGCTAGTCACCTCAAGCTACGCATTTACTACGCATTTTAAATTACATTAATTTTATCGACATTTTGTGCATTGGAACTGTATCCATGAGCTTATGCTTCTTAATCGATTAATTTTTGTACTCTTAAAATATATTAATATTTTTTTTTGAAAAGAGTAATTACTGACTTTCCTGCCAGGTTATTCTCAGTAAAAGCAACCTTAGAACCTGGCGGTACCATGTATAATCTTGTAATTATGTCATTCTGACGATTTGAAAGTGCTTTGTAAAAAGTCTAATCGAATAAATATAGTTTTGACTTTGAAATAAATAAGCTCGTCGCCCACTAACCTTTGAAATGTCTACACCGTTGGGAATACAGATGTAAGCATAGGTACGTATATATCTGAACATATAAGTAACTAGCCGAGCTCCGCGGTTTCACCCGCGTAGATTTAATTTCATGGGTCTGCGGAACCCTAATATTTTTTAGTAGCCTAATTTACTCCTTGTAACATCAGCTGAATTCAGTTCTATACAAACTTTCATCCCCTATTATATCCCCTTGGGGGTAGAATTAATAAAAATCCTTTCTTAGCGGATGCCTACGTCATAACATATATCTGCATGCCAAATTTCAGCCCGATCCGTCCAGTGTAGATATATTTAGATTAAGTATTAAATAATGAATAGACAATTAATCATGTAGACGTGAAATTAATTAGTACCTATTTTTTTAACGAATAAAAATCACCGATTAAGAAATTGCCACATGACAAACAGCTAATTAGGAAAGTACAACACTACTACCCTATAACATATTTGTCAACTGCCGAGCTATACACTAAGATTTCTCAGCGTCGAACTCGACGCCGAGCGTTGGTTTCAATCATAGGAAATCTAGACATAGTGATCTATCAACGCTCAGCCCAAACCACTGGACGGATAGAGCTAAAATTTGCAGGTAGATGTTATGACGTAGGCATCCGCTAAGAAAGAATATTGATTAATTCTACCCCCAAGGGGATAAAATAGGGGATAAAAGTTTGTATGAAACTTTGTCACTTAAACCGATATATTATATAAAACTAAATCTATCTAATACGATTAAACGATTCTTGTAACTCCATGCTCCTACGATTTTAATGGAATTTTGTATGTAGGAGGTTTCGGAAGCGATACATCGACTTAAGTATGTTTAATTTTTGGATAACGTAAAATAAAACGAACAAGCGAGGTTCAACAAGGTTCTAAATTCATTATTCTAGATTCTGACGGCTTGTAGTGCCTCCAAAGGTTGTGGTGAAATAAATCACAGTACCTATTTCTATCTGCATTGCGAATCGTGGTCACCGAGGCTGGAAACTAACATGAAGTACCAAGACAACGATAAATCGCGGGAATTTAAGCTCGCTGGAGCTTTAGAAGCTTTTCCCTTATAGTTGTCATCAAAATAAATAGCCGGCATTGCTCTCAATGAGCAGTATTTTAAGGGATAAGTGGAAATAGTTGAGGTAGGCATGGCATGCATCCCTAATAATCAGATAAGCAATGCTTACCATTTGTGATGAATGAATACAAAGCCAATGCGTCTGTACCCAACTCGCGCCATATTAGTATGTACTTAACCTGCCTATCCAAAAAAAAATTTGCTCACGCTATCGCAGAAGTAAGTAGAGGTGTTGTAACAACAACACCCACATTTCACCAAATACGATTAAGTTCCAACGTGACAGAGGGTGAGTCAATCGCCGTCTCATGCACTATACATACGTCTTTGAATTACTTCTCAGACATATGCAGGTTTTCTCACGATTTCACCGTAAAGCACGTGATGTGAAATCACTGCACTTAAGATTTTTTTTAAGCAACTCATTGGTACAGGCCCCGCTGGGATTTGACCTTGCGTCGTTTGCATAGCAGGCGACTGCTCTAACCCCGAGGCCACCACGGCTCTACCTACCTACCTAAATATTTACTATTTATGCGTACCCCTCTGGAAAACCAATGCGGCGGGCATTGAGGGTAGAAAGCACCAACTTAATTTAGCTAAACCAATTTTTAATATGTTGCAGTAGGTGCTTACCATCACGCGAACGGGGGGCCTACCATCATCAGCTTAAGCAGAGCATATTAAAAACTTCTTAGCTATGGCGTTTCATTTTGGTTTCGTAAAATTAAACGTCAAAGCTAAGAAATTGTTAAGTAAGTTCCTTAGTTACCCCTTGTACAATTAGCTATCTGCTACTGAAAGTCCCGTTAAAATGGTCTAGTCGTTTCAGCCGGCCGAGTTTTTACCGTATATCATTTCATAATTTATTTAGAGAATAGCTGTTATTATGGAATTACAAACAGACACTTCTTTTTTATTTATCTGTATATAGATGTATAGATAAAACACATACTCCTTTCGCTCTATACAATTAGTAGCTACCTAACACAAGTACGTATAGACAACACGAAATTGAAACACGATATATAGTTCCTTCCCACCGCAAACTCCAGATTGCAATCCAGTAACAAAAGTCTAAAGGGAACCGTTCCAGTATTACCGTGGAACGTACAACCATAGTGCATACAACGTACACGGTAAACCTTTGAAACTCACTTTATATACGAAACGAGGGGTATTCACGTCGTTTGTAAATGAAAATTCTGTTTTCTGTTCACGGCCTGTATGTAGACAAAGTCACATTATCCTCAGGGTTCGCTAGTAGAAACGATAGAAAATATACGGGAATGACATTTTTTTACGATATGGTCTTTCGAAGTAGGGGGGGGGTTACCTCCACTGCTTAACCGGACTAAAGGGCGAGACCCAAGGGCCTCCAGCCGAGCTTAAAAATATTAAGCAACACAGCTAAGGGCACACCGGTGCGGGGCTCGGACCTCGACTTAGGGCGTTGCTGGGGGATGAGCTAGGGAGCTGGATCTGAGTGGTATGCGGGAATGACATATGTCACGTGACTGATTTATGTTATTTACATACATTTTGTATAGTTATCTAGTCTATTAGAGTGAGCGAGAGAGAAAGCTATTTTAGACAAAGTAACATTAGCCTCACGCTTCGCTAGTAGAAACGATACATACATACATATGCTCACGCCTGTATTCCCCGAAGGGGTAGGCAGAGATGTTGTTATCACAACACCCACATTTCTTCTAATTTTGATTAAGTGCCAACGTGACAGATACATACGAATTACTTCTCAGAAATATGCAGGTTTCCTCACGATGTTTTCCTTCACCGTAAAGCACGTGGTGTGAAATCACTGTACGTTATAAGTTTTTTAGAAAAACTCATTGGTACAGGCCCCGCTGGGATTCGAACTTGCGTCGCTTGCGTAGCAGGACACTGCTCAGCCCTACGCCACCGCGGCTCTCATTTATCTGTATAGATGTGTATAGATAAACGATACATATAATGTACATTAATCAAATTAATTTGAATAACTAGCGGACATCACGCGGTTTCACTCACTTGGTTCCCGTTTCCTTGGGAATACGGGGATAAAATATAGCCTGTATTAATCAATGATAATGTAACAATCAAAATGAAAAATATTTTTTAAAATCGGTTCAGTACTTTTAGAGTCAATTCGTTACAAACATACGTATACACAAATATTTCCACTTTATAATATTAGTATAAAAATATCTGGTTATATATATCACAAAAAAAAAGAAAAAAAAATCCAGTGAAAGTCAGTCTTAAACCGGCGTACTCTAGTATCGGTATCGCCCCGTAAGCTGGAAGCCTCACCTTTGAGCTACCATAACTTGGCAGATGTCGGCGAAATTTGCGAACTTGCAATCCCTGCAAAGAAGGCGAGTCAACAGGCACTGAGTCGGTAGGTGATTCAAAAGAATTTATTTTCCAGACAAGTGTATTTTCCATATTGTAGTTTGTTAAACTTTGCTGTTTGATTCGATCTCGTTGCAATCGGACGCTACTTCTTGAAAACTTTCTCAATGCCCGACGTATTGGATTACGATGTCTCTGGATGTTATTAAGATATCGCTCGCAATACTCGAAAGAATGTCGAATGAAGTATTTGTCTTCTAGCTGTGCCCTACGGATTCACCCACGTAGGCCTAATTACGTTGGTATTACTCTCTATGGATGCGTCTCCACACATGTCCAAAGAAGTTGAGAATGCGAGATTGGTCCATGTTACTCCTTGTACCAGGTGTAACATTTGCCAGTGAAAATCCCGTTAAAAATCGATCCAGACAGGCAAGCAGAGAAAAAAAATATTGTTTTTTTTTTACATCAGTATATTTACTTTCACTTGCATGAAGTGTAAAGGAATTTTATTAGTTTGTATTACATAAAGATTATATTATATTATAGGTACAATATTGCGATGTTATCTCACTAGGCAATATCTTCCAGACCTATTGGGATGGATTTCCATGGGGAAATTAATCGGTAGCTGTGTGGTAAACGGCATATCTACTTATCTAAGACGAATAACTCTCTATGCTCGTCATACTTGTGAACAGGTGCTGCTAGTGGGGGCTGGTCATCTCAAGCTACACAATTAATCGTAGTATGTACTTATTTTTAGTTTTAAATATTTTTTATATCGAGTTTTGTGCACTGGAACTATGTCCATGGGCTTATATATATTTTTTATGATTTATATTGTATTACTCAAACCTGTAATTTTTTTTTTAAGGAGTAATTACTGAGTTTCTTGCCAGGTTCTTCTCAGTAAAAGCAACCTTACGAACTTGGCGGTAGCATGTATAATCCTATGTAATCGTGTCTTTCTGACGATTTGAAAGTACTTTGTAAAAAGTTCAATCGAAAAAAGATATTTTTGATTGAAAATTAATTAATTGAATTGAAAAAAAAGCGTGTTATTAACCTGTGATCTTCTGTAAAAGTCAAAAGTTTAATTTCCTTGCGCTCGACATTTTCTCCTGCTCAACTTGACGGCAGAAATTAACGAGTAGTTTCAAAGTGCACCCCAAGCTATTGACTAGTAAATGGGAGCAGGAAATATAGTGAAGTCGTATTGCTTTGAAATTGAGAGTTTTACAAAACTTGGAGTGGAGTGCAGCTCTTTGCCTTGCAGACTCCTCACAGCAGGTTTCGTATTAATGGCCTTCATGCATTGAAATATTACTTCAGATAGGTTATGCTTGCAATGATTGAGCATATCGTAGCCTCAGAACCTACTGCAAAAATAAAAATATAAAGTAAATAAAATTTCCACAATGTTAGATACCGTACTCCTCCGAAACGGCTATACCTATTTTTACCAAATTTTATATTCGTATTCAGTAGGTCTGAGAATCGGCTACTTTCTGTTTTCCATACCTTTAAGTGATAAGGGTGACCACCCCAAAAAAATACATGGCAATACAACGTTTACCGGGCACTGCTAGTATAAAATAAATTAACTCACACCCAGAAGGGTCTCCGAAGGGGTAAGCAGAGGTGTTGTCACCCACATTTCACCGTATATGATTAAGAGCCAACGAGACAGAGGGTTCATCGCCGTCTCAGGCACTACACATTCGTCTTTGAATGACTTCTCAGAAATATGCAGGTTTCCTCACGATGTTTTCCTTCACCGTAAAGCACGTGGTGTGAAATCACTGTACATAAGTTTTTTTTTTAGAAAAACTCATTGGTATAGGCCCAGCTGGGATTCGAACTTGCGTCGCTTGCGTGGCAGGCGACTGCTCAAACCCCGAGGCCACCAAGGCTCTCTAAATAATTACTGCCTAAATTCAAACTTGACGATCTTCGATTATGATTTCCAAAAAAATTTTTTTGAATTGAGCTTTATGGTGCAACCTGATGTAAGCCGCTCATCGCTCGTTTGCAGCGACAAATGTGGTCACGTGATATGTAGCGACAAAGCTGAAAGTGTTGAGCTTTACCGCTGGGAAGTATCGAGAGTGTGTGTTACTGAATAAATATATTATTAAATATATTCTTATTAATTGGAATGCCCCGACACCAACTACCACATATGGTAAAGCCATTCCATCAACCGTTAGCTTTTCTGGATCGGGTACACTCATCTCTCTACTTGAACTTTTGGCCCATCTTTGAATCACGAATGCCACCATCACCAAACGTGTCGAGCGTCACATCAATCCTTCTGAGGGTACGAGTTTTTTCTGAGAACTTCAAAGAATGTTATTTAAAACTAGATCTTAGCTTAGACATCATTTCATGGGTGGCCCGCGGAAGCCTAATGTTTTTTTTTTTAATCGAAGTAGCCAAAGTTACTCCTTCTAACCTTGTAAAAATATGTTGCCATACTTGTCCAGAAATATTTTAGTATACAAGAGCATCTGGCGCCTGTGCGTTTTATTTGCAACATAAAGTACTTTACCCCATTCGTGATGAGGTGTTTTCTGTAGTGATGTTTAATTATCGATAGATTCCGATCGATATTGTGTTGCAAAATTTGTGTAAAAAAATATTTTACATCACCAGTGATGAATTTAGTTTGGTTGGTATATCTTAATCCATACAGATAAATAAAATCGAACTGTCTTTTTGTAATTCCAAAATAACAGCTTTTCACTAATTGCATATGAAAGTATACACGATACTGATATTGAAAAACCAAATTTCAAAATGTTCCTCTGTCTGTTTGTTCCGACTAATCTCCGAAGCGGCGAGACCAATTTTAAAGAGACTTTCACTGGCAGATAGCTAATTTCACAACGAGTAACTTAGGCTACTTTTATTTAAAAGGAACATTAGATTTCCGCTGGTCATCCATGAAATTTGCTCTACGCGGGTAAAATCGCGGCGCACAGCTAATGAATAAAATTTCAAATATCGATCGTTGAAATTTTGAGTTCAATTTCCAAATAGCAAACTGTGTATATTCATCACAAAAACAAATCTTGTTTTATCAAATACACTGTCAGAGTTGACACTCGATTCAATCCGATGTGATTCTTACACAAAGCACCTGTAAAGAAGGAAGGCTAATGTAATTATGTGTGTTAGATATGACACACCACAAGCTTCCCAGAAAGGAAAACACTGTAAGGAACCCTGCATATGCGTGAAGTAATTGATAGATTTGATTGAAGCCGTGGTGGCCTTGGGGTTAGAGCAGTCGCCTGCTACGTAAGCGACACAAGTTCGAATCCCAGCGGGGCCTGTACCAATGAGTTTTTCTAAAAAAACTTATGTGCAGAGGTATTGTGTGACGTGACAGATGGCGAGTCCATCGCCGTCTCAGACACTATACATACGTCTTTGAATTACTTCTCCTATATATGCAGGTTTCCTCAAGATGTTTTCCTTCACCGTAAAGCACATGTTGTGAAATCACTGCACATAAGTTTTTTTAGTAAAATCATTGGTACAAGCCCCGCTGGGATTCGAACTTGCGTCGCTTGCGTAGCAGGCGACTGCTCAAACCTCAAGGCCACCACGGCTCTGTTGTTGTTGTTGGAATTAGAATAATAAAAAACAATATAAATGCGCAAACATAATTATATCGACAATCAAGCTAGGTTGATGTCAGCACTATCGAGTCTTATGAAAGTTTTTACATAGAGATTCTCTTGGTGTTAAATAAAAAGCGCTCCACTCCGTCGCTAACAAATTAAGGGGTCGGGGTAGGGGAGAAATTGTCAAGGAAATTGTTTCTCGCAGAGCACGCTTGGTCGCTACACTTTTAGTTTTACGAATTTTTAATAGCATTTTAAGTACCGAGACTTGTGGTTGAAAAACTGCGCAATATAATATTAAAAAATCCTTGAGAGAATTCTTAAGTGATTCTTAACATATTCCATGAAATATATTTTTTTTATTTGGATGCAGATAAGCAATAATGTGTCAACCCGCATAAACTTGGTTTTGAGAAAATGGCGTCTTAAGATGATTGTATACGTGATTTAAGATTTGTTTTATGACATAAATCCATTTTTTACGTACTTTTATGTTTCAGATGACTTGAAACACTTTTTTAGAATGTTAAATACGTGATGCATTATCAAAATATATCAAAACCTTTGAATTTGACTTTTTGTGGGTTGACACATTATTGCTTATCAGCATCCATTTATGGTGGCAAAATGGCCTTCATATTCATACGAGTACGCAGCTATCTCCGAACAAAATTTCATTAAAATCTATCCAATAGTTTCTGCACTGAACCACACCAGCCATACTTACAGGCAAAAAAATTGAGCCTTAATGGCCTTGGGGTTTGAGCAGTCGCCTGCTACGGAAACGACGCAAGTTCGAATCCTAGCTGGGCCTGTATAAATGAGATTTTCTATAAAAATATTACAGTGATTTCGCACCACGTGCTTTAGGGTGAAGGGAAAGATCGTGAGGAAATCTGCATATATCTGAGAATTACTTAAAAGACATCTGTCACTTTGCCACTTAATCATCTTCTGTGAAAAGTGGGTGCTGTTATTACAATACCTCTGCCTACTCTTGGGCTTATATTTTTTAAGTAATTTATTTTTATTTTTAAAATTGTCCATAATATTTTTGAAATGAGTTATTACTGAGTTTCTTGTCAGGTTCTTCTCAGTAAAAGCAACCTTCCGAACCTGGCGGTAGCATGTATAATCCCGTGTCAATATGTCATTCTGACGATCTGAAAGTACTTTGTAAAAAGTCTAATCGAATAAAGATACTTTTGACTTTGACTTTGATAAATAACAGCAAATCCCAAATAGGGTATTAATAAACTGTACGAGAATAAACGCTGACGTAACTTTACGACTGACATAAACACTTCAGTATTTAAGCTGACTATAAAATATACAAGCTACCGAATGACGGAGGTTGCTTTACAAGTAAAAGCAGGGTTTAATAAGGGTCGTGTTATCCGACAGGTGTCTATATAGCTCGCCTATTAGATTTTGCCACAACCTATCTCCACCCGACGCCGTCCGAGGCACGTCCTTATTGACCCTGACGCCGATATCACATTGCTTCAGCAAGCAATGTCTCAAAAGCACACACCAAACCGACCATTGTTCCGTCCTCGCCGGCGAGGCTCGTCGCGAACTCTACGTCATCGTCCCCTCCGTCCTCTGCTAGGGCCACTAGCCTTAAACACGTCCCTAAATAATACCACTCAGATCCAGCTCCCTAGCTCATCCCCCAGGAACGCCCTATGCCGAGGTCCGAGCCCCGCACCGGGGTGCCCTTAGCTGTGTTGCTTAGTTTTTAAGTTTAAGCTCGGCTGGAGGCCCTTGGGTCTCGCCCTTTAGTCCGGTTAAGCAGTGGACGTAACTCCCCTCTACCAACTGCGAGAGACTATATCGTAAAAAAAAAATTATATAAGGAAAGGTTGCCCATTTATCTTGTATTAGTACCTAGATGTGTCATGCGGTCAGGATTTTAATATAATTTTGCAGCAAACGAGGCAAAACATTGTCTGGCAACATTGCTCACAATTTGTAAACAGGAGCAACGGTCCACTATCCTGCCTTTTTCCTCGTCCATCATGATATTAAATATTTTCCACAAAGTAATAAACAGCATTTCACAAGGCGAATCGTCCTGACACCATTAATGAAATATCGTCCACGTAATGTTATCCATTCCGCTCGTAGTCGATATTAAAAACGTTATTAAAATATAATCTTGCGCACGCTTCTTTTATTTCATTTGCACTGGTACTGTCGCGGAAAAAAGGTTTTATGACTCATAAATTGAATAAACGCGCAATTTGTAAATTGATTTCTTCAATACGCCCAATATAATATTATTACTACACTAGCTTTCGCTCGCGGCGTCACTCGCGTTTTATTGAGGATCCCAAATTTAACACGATTACCTGGCGGTAGCATGTATGATCCTGTGTAATTATGTTATTCTGACAATTTGAAAGAAATTTGTTACGAATGATATTATTAAGTTTAATTTTGATATCTTAGAATTCAATTTGGTGTTTTTTTTTTATTCGTACATATTTTTAATAGAAGTAGCCTAGTTACTCCTTTTAACATAAGATATCTGCCAGTAAAATTTGTAAATAGTTTTTTTTTTTCACTTCAGTACATTATATACTTTCATACACGTAACGTGTAAAGCTGTTTAGGAATTACAAACAGACACAAACATTTTATGTATCTGTATGTATGTGTATAGAGTATAGATTCTCACTAATTAAACGCATTGGGAAAGAGTTTTGCGCGAGTTTGGTACTCAATTTTGCAACCTGACCCGTATAATGGGCTTCTAATGGAGTTATTTTTCTATAATAGATATTATACAAAGGCAGTGCTCCCGACAATAGTTTTAACAAGCAATCTAAATTCGTGATTTCCACTCAGACTTACTCAAAGCGGGAGCCGTTGTCTTTTCAACTACTCTTATTGTATTTACCTATATCTATACAGATAGATAAAATTTAGTTTTTAATTGTAGTTTGCAATACCAAAATTACAGCTTTTAACTAAAAACCAGTTGAAAAATTTATCTCTTTCTTGTCTGTCTGTCTGACGAGACAATTATAACGAGTAACTTAGACTACGTTTAATTTAAAAAAATAGGGTTCCGGAATTATCACTAGGTAACATTTTGTTTTTGTTTGATAATATAGATGAAGCAATTATAGTATAATAAAACTAAGTAAAAAAATAACTAAAAGATCTTATTTACAAGTAAGAATAGAAGAAAGATGTGTTTTTAATACTTTGTGCGAAGGTTTCAGCGCCGTGATCATAAATATTGTATGTCTTAACCTTGTTAAATTTATTATTTTTATTTTATCACAGTTTCAACGAAACAATTACGCCGGCGGATTTAATGCCATATGAATACATACATACATATGCTCACGCCTGTATTCCCCGAAGGGGTAGGCAGAGGTGTTGTTATCACAACACCCACTTTTCACCGAATTTGATTAAGTGCCAACGTGACAGATGGTGAGTCTATCGCCGTCTCAGGCACTATACATACGTCTTTGAATTACTTGCCATATGAATATTTTGTTATTTTCAATTAGTGTCTTAATCATACAAAAAAACAGTGTGGGGACTAGGAAAACATTCATTTCTTTATATCACAGGAAAGACTAAACAAGTTTGATTGCCCGTGTTTAATCTATGGCGAAAATTCGGTGTAGTAGCACCTTGGGGAACTTAATCGAATATTCTGAAAGTCACATTCATACACAATTTTACAGATTTGCCTTTTTTGTGTATGTTAAAGTGCTTATCACTTTTCTGCCCGCTTATACAAAACAAATATTAATGCTAAAAAAATTCGCCGTCATAATACGAATATGTGAACGAGGATTGCCCTCCCTCGGGAACTCTATGGATATTTAATCTAGGTGCCAGTGTACAAATATTTTACACTGTGACAGATTCACGCGACGCAACATAGTATTAGTTCCCTAAATAACCTTGGGGCTAAAATATTGAAATAGGGAGATTTTTTTGCAAGTATTTTTGTGTAATTATTTCTATTTAAATTTACTTTTGTTCCACGCTTGGCCTTTTTCAACATCTAATAACCGTTACAATATAATATGTCAAAGGACCTTTCCTTTTTTTGCGTTCGTCATCATTTCCATACATAATAAGCGGGCGTCACGCGGTTTCGCCCGCGTAGATCCCGTTAGATTTCCGGGATAAAATATACCCTATATTAATAAGTGATAATGTAGCAATCAAATGGTGAAAGAATTTTTAAAATCGGTCCAGTAATTTTTGAGTTAATTTGTTACAAGCATACATACAAACCTTTCCTCTTTATAGTATTAAGGACTAGCGGACGGCACGCGGTTTCACCCGCGCAGTTCCCGTTACCGTGGGAGTACGGGAATAAAATAAAGCCTATGTTACTCGCTGATGATGTAGCTTTCCAATGGTAAAAGAATTTTTGAAATCGTCACAGTAGTTTTTGAGTTTATTCATTACAAACATACACACAAAAATACAAATCTGTCCTCTTTATAATATTAGTGTAGATTGTAAAAACGATGTAACGGATATTAACATAAGCCGATAGTTATTTAAATAGTAGCTAACTCGTAGGTTGTCTTACAACGTGTAAACTAAATTTAAAGGGTTAAAAAATATTATTAAGGCAGCAGGGGACCGCGATTGCGTCATAATTGTATGTGACAGTCACTAGATGAAGTTAGCAAACATCTACACAATACAGTCAATTAAAAAAGTATTATACCTAATGATGATATTAAAACTATTGACACTCATAAAAAGCTATATCGCAAAATGTCTTTATTTTGATATTCTGACGAGACAAAAACGGACACGCTCTGCAACTGTTTACCTTAACATTATAAAGTTTTAATTAGATTCAAAAACCCTAGCTTATATTCGCAAAGTTATTTCTTTGAGCACCTTCGCTTTTGACATTTTTAATACAGTTTCACGTGAGATAAATACTTTTTTAATTAATTAAGAAACTTTTAATGAATTTAACGTAAGCTCTCAAGCCTTCCCATAACGGTCCTGTCGGGGCAGGCAGATGCTTCATCTAGGGGCGGCGCCACGGCTGCCCCGGTGATGTGCCCCGGCAAAGTGTGGGGGGACACCGGTGCGTTCTATCAGAGTACCCGGAGTCCCCCCTGAGCACTGAGGATGGCCACCGGGGGCGTTTTAGTGCGGTAAGAATCCCACATACCCCGATCTGCCTCTCCTAGGGCGGTCGGGGACCTTTTGAAGGTTTCCTCCTCGTCAACAAAAAAAAAAGGCAGATGCTACAGCACCAATATAACAACGTAGCAGGAGATGTGTCATACAGATATGATGGCTGATAGTGAGAAATAAAAGAGAACACATTGTGCCGACCAGAAATAACATGGAGTAAGGGCAGGAGGATGATGAACAATACAGCAGATGGTGAATCCATCGTCCCAGGCACTAAGTAAGACTATCTTATAATTATAAGCCATTAGATTTCATCTTGTCACGTATACAGTCTCAAGATGGTTAACACTAACCTCCTTATTACAAAATATCTAATACATAAGATAATCCGTGGTTTGAAAGCAGTTCCATACATACACATACATATACTCACGCCTGTAATCCCCTAAGGGGTAGGCAGAGGTGTTGTAAACACAACACCCACTTTTCACCGAAGATGAGTATGTGCCAACGTAACAGATGGTGAGTCTATCGCCGTCTCAGACACTATACATACGTCTTTGAATTACTTCTCAGACATATGCAGGTTTCCTCACGATGTTTTCCTTCACCGTAAAGCACAGGGTGTGAATATCACTGGACATAAGTTTTTTAGAAAAACTCATTGCTACAGGCCCCGCTGGGATTCGAACTTGCGTCGCTTGCGTAGCAGGCGACTGCTCAAACCTCAAGGCCATCACGGCTCTATTCAGTTCCATCTCGTTTTTAATACGGTTTACAAGAAAGATAGACATATTTTAAGTTCGAGTTTGCTCTGGTCTTGGTTTAAACCATGTTTTTAGGGGTATTTCCTTCCACCTTAAAGCTCGTAGTTTTAGGAAACATTAGAGAGATAGTGTTTTTTTTTTTCTAATAATTAGTTAATATTTGTAATTTGCGTAGCAAGAGTTTACTGAAAGCTTCTTACCACAAGGCGGGCTTTTACCACCTTTGTGCAATACAAAAGAAGTGCCGATATTGAAATAAATCATCATTTAATGGGTTGAAACCTCAAATTCAATCAACATAAATCATTTTTCACCACAAAAATGGATTAAAAATTTAAATAATAAATGTTTTAATCGTTTTCTATTTATCTCGTAGGTAATTGGGTCCGGATCACGGGATGAAAGGCTTTAAAGGGTACAGAAGGGATTTCTTTTAAATTGCCAAAGTAATTTGTTTCCGAACATAAATACGCAAAATGCAAATATTTTAACGGATTTCACGCTTATATAGAACAACTGTATTTTGATTTTATGGAGCCGTCGTGGCTGTGTGGTTTCACGTTACGGTCAGAACAAATAAGGCTTGAATATCAGAAAGAGCTTTATTCCGTATGTTAATTCTTTGAAAGGTTATGTATTCATCAACAGTTACGTGGGACCGAAATAACTATTTTTTATTCTACAAAGGTACATGCAGGTTTTTCTTAAAACTTATGTGCAATGATTTCACACCACGTGCTTTACGGTGAAGGAAAACATCATTAGAAAACCTCGTGAGAGTCGTGGTGGCCTTGGGGTTAGAGCAGTCGCCTGCTACGTAAGCGACGCAAGTTCGAATCCCAGTGGGGCCTGTACCAATGAGTTTTTCTAAAAAAACTTATGTACAGTGATTTCACACCACGTGCTTTACGGTGAAGGAAAACATCGTGAGGAAACCTGCATATGTCTGAGAAGTAATTCAATGACGTATGTATAGTGTCCGAGACGGCGATGGACTCACCATCTGTCACGTTGGCACTTAATCATCTTCGGTGAAAAGTGGGTGTTGTGATTACAACACCTCTGCCTACCCCTTCGGGGAATACAGGCGTGAGCAAATGTATGTATGTAGAAAACCTGTGTCTGAGAAGTTAATCAAAGACGTATAGTGCCTGAGACGGCGAAATGTCCCGTTATGCACTACTTCGTTTAACAAAAAGTGTTACTTAACTACCCTTTTGAGATCTTTCTGATAAGGCGTAAGCTTACTTAATGGCACTGTAACTAATCTAATACTATGGACTACTTATTTCAGACGTCACGTTAAATATAATTAAAAGCTTTTTACATTCATTGAAGTGACTCATAAATTAAATATTGTTATACTGTTGGAGCATTCCGCATCTATTATAATTCATTACATAAAAGTTACAGTGCTTAAAAGCTACAGGAAGTCTACTATCATCGGTTTAAGCAGAGCGTCAAGAATTATGAAGAAGTAACGCGCTGCTTAAACTATCATAATTCGCCCCCAGTAATAATGATCTCCTACTGAATTTCGGCTACGGCGGCTAATCTCAACGAGGTTTAGCCATGTGCGCAGGAGATATTATAGTGCACAAGTGTGTGCAAACACAGGTGCACTCTTTATTCCCTCACTCTCATAGTCCGATGGGACGGCAATCCCACGATCGGAGAGAGATCAGGCGTAGGACCAACGGCTTAACGTGCTTTCCGAGGCACGGGGGTGGAAACACCGCCAACTTCCAAACTCATTTTATTGTGAATTTCTTGACAGAAAAACCCAATATACATTTTTGACCCGACCCGGGAATCGAACCCCCGGGACCTCGTGATCGGCTGGCGAACGTAACCACTAGACCAACGAGGCACCCCCAGTACTTAACAGTAAAATCTTCAAATAAATAAAAACTTACCTCCACATGTTTCTCGGAAATCAGGGCAGCAGTCTCCCAGTTTCAAGCACGCGTGGTCACAGTAGCATGGCTTGTCTGTCAGATCTTCTATGATTGCGTTTTGGTGTGCTTTCTGGACAACACAAGAGCTGTCCCTCCCCGGACAGCACAGGTTCGCGTCTCGACAGTAATTCGCGCCACAGAACACCGCCAAACACAAGGCACTCACTAAGCATAGCCAATACCGAAGCATTTTAAATAATTTTATTAAGCACTTTTGTTGCGGAATGTACTTTTTGTCGTTAAATTTTAAATTTGAAGGTTTATAGTTGATGGTTTTTTTTTAATTTCCAGACGGCATTCCGTTTTTGAATTCCTGTTCGATCTGTAACAAAAAAATAATCGATTAATATTTTTCACACTTCGAGTTACGATTTTTTAGGGAATTGACGTTTCTCTACCATGATAGTTTTGCTCTTATGTGGCAGTGACAGATGTATCGGATACATCTGTCACTGTCACACAAGTGACCTATCATTGCAATAAGAAGCCTCAGATATGATGCTAGTAGAGGGATTCCAACACCGTACCGACGAATCTACGAATTACTGCCTACTTAGAAAATCATTATTTTTTTTAAACATAATATAATTAAACATAGGTAATAGAATTTATTAGTATTGTAAGAATAAATAAAACAGAAATTATATAATTAAATATAAAAAATATAGGTACCTATAAGAAGTAGCTATATAATATCTTAATATATATAAATCTCGTGTCACAATGTTTGTCCTCAATGGACTCCTAAACCACTTAACCGATTATAATAAAATTCGCACACCATGTGCAGTTCGATCCAACTTGAGAGATAGGATAGTTTAAATCTCAAATTATAGTCGCAAAGACTATATTTTATCCCATTACTCCCACGGGAACGGGAACTACGCGGGTGAAACCGCGGGACGTCCGCTAGTAATAATATAAAATGTAAATAATATACCTAATTCAAGCCCTCTGTCAAAAAATTGCTGTGCCCAAGAGGGTCCATATTGTTTATTTATAGTGTTACCATTCACTACCTGTAAGTGCTAAATTAAGAATATGTTTTAAAGCAATATATTTTAATTGAAATTGAAATTAAAATTATTTGGAGAAAAAATTACTAGTTTCAATGGAATCGATAATAAAAAACCAAAAATCCACTCGAGTATGAATGCCTCCTGTGAGGTTTGAACTCACGACCCCTGGTTTACGAGACCAGTGCTCTACCACTGAGCTAAAGAGGCTTGCGTTAACGTCGACGAAATAATGAAATTAGTTCAAACATCCCTTAGAAATTTATGTTATAATTACTGTTTTTCAGAAGTATTTTTTTATTATAATCATCGTTTTAGAACTTATTAAGATTTATCTCCCCAAAATTAATAATATTAATTGAATGATCATAATTTATATTCTACTAGCTGTGCCCTGCGGTTTCACCCGCGTAGATTAAATTTTATTGCTGCCCAGCGGAACCCTATGTTACTCCTTGTAACATTAGCTATCAGCCAGTGAAAGTCCCGTTAAAATCGGTCTATCCATTTCAGAGATTAGTCGAAAGAAACATACAGACAGACAGATAGACAGTCAAAGAAATTAAAAAAAAAAATGTTTTTCTACGTCAGTACACTTTCATATGCATTTTGTCTAAAGATGTAATTGCCATTTTGGGAGAATTCATATTATGATTCACGAATGATTAATATTTCGCAATTCACGTGTTTCGCACTTTCCTATGAAGATTCCTAAAATGGTCCATTAAATATGAATTGCTTTTGTGACAAATAGCATCATAAAAAGTTAGATAGGGACTAATATCGATTATTGTAATAATTCGTGAATCAAAATATGAATTGCACCTAATTGACCATTGTGTCATTTCGATGATGAATCATATTCGGATCACATTATGATTCTCCCAAAGTGGCCTTTTTAGACCTACTGCCCATAAAATGGAGAGTACCAAGTTTTTTTCTTACATACATACATACATGGATGCAGATAAGCAATAATGTGTCAACCCGCATAAACTTGGTTTTGAGAAAATGGCGTCTTAAGATGATTGTATACGTGATTTAAGATTTGTTTTACGACATAAATCCATTTTTTACGTACTTTTATGTTTCAGATGACTTGAAACACTTTTTTAGAATGTTAAATACGTGATGCATTATCAAAATATATCAAAACCTTTGAATTTGACTTTTTGTGGATTGACACATTATTGCTTATCAGCATCCACATATGCTCACGCCTGTATTCCCCGAAGGGGTAGGCAGAGGTGTTGTTATCACAACATACACTTTTCGCCGAATTTTTGATTAAGTGCCAACGTGACAGATGGTGAGTCTATCGCCGTCTCAGGCACTATACATACGTCTTTGAATTACTTCTCAGAAATATGCAGGTTTCCTCACGATGTTTTCCTTCACCGTAAAGCACGTTGTGTGAAATCACTGTACATAAGTTTTTTAGAAAAACTCATTGGTACAGGCCCCGCTGGGATTCGAACTTGCGTCGCTTGTGTAGCAGGCAACTGCTCAAAGCCCGAGGCCACCACGGCTTTTTTTTTCTATTCCTTATTTCAAAAATGGAAAGAACGAATGGAATTCCGTTAACGAATGAGTCAAACAGTCGTGGAACGCAAACACGGGGTATTCTTTATTCAAATATGACTACCGTACGGTTGAGCATTCCACTCGAATTCCAAATTCAATATTTTTCAACTATGGATCAGAAGAAATAAGAGCTATCTATACAGATAAATAAAATTGACGTGTCTGTTTGTAATTACAAATTGACAGTTTTTCACTAAATGCATATAAACGTATATACAGCGCAAACTATAATATATAAATATACTAGCTGTGCCCGGCAAACGTTGTATTGCCATATATTTTTTTTGGGGTGGACTACCCCTAACATTTAGGGGGATGAAAAATGGATGTTGGCCGATTCTCATAGATACCGGATAAGCACAAACAATTTCATCAAAATCGGTCAAGCCGTTTCGGAGGAGTATGGCAACGAAAACTGTGACACGAGAATTTTATATATTAGATTACTTAGCTAATGTTACAAGGAGTAACATGGGCTACTTTTATTTTAAGAGCCGTGGAGGGTTTCGGGTTCAAGTTCGAATACCAGCAGAGAGCAGCAGAGCAGGTGCTTTACGTTGAAAAAAACCATCGTGAGGAGGAAACCTGCATATGTCTGAAAATTTATTGAGAGACGTATGCATAGTTCCCGAGTCGGCGATGGACTCACCATCTGTCACGTTGACACTTAATCATCTTGTGTGAAAAGTGGGTGTTCTGATTACAACACCTCTGCCTACCCCTTCAGGGAATACAGGCGTGAGCATATGTATGTATGTTATGTAAAAAAAACATTTCGCAGGTCCATGAAATTAAGGGCTGTTTTCACCGATGAAACTAATCGCGATTAGTTCCAACGAAACTCTAATTTAGAACTTAATCTGTATTAGAGGTACATTTTGCATTTCACCAGTACAAACATAACTTGGATCAAGCTAAGCTTAGCTTTCATTCTAAACGCACAATTTTGGCCAGTTAGCCGCTTTAAACGCGTTTAGCCGCTGTCACTTGTTGTAAATGTCGCAATAATATCTGACCTAAAATTGCTTTGTTTATTATTGATACAACCATTCTTTATAAAGACTAAATAATAACACGAAAAAAACAAATATTTGGCAGAAGAAACGTGAAAGTAGAGTGAATGCAGTGGAAATGCGTTCGTTACGAAGTATGTGTGGGGTCACCATTGTAGATCGTATGAAAAATAGTGTGATAAGAGACAGTTGCAAGTTGAAGAATGATGTGGTGACCAGAATTGAAAAAAGTATGTTGAGATGGTTTGGACATATCGAAAGGATGAGTGAAAGGCGATTAACGAAACAAATTTATAGAGCGAATGTGATCGGAAGTGTCGGTAGAGGACGTCCAAGGAAGAACTACTATGACCAAATTAATAGTATTTTTCAGAAAGGTCAAATTCGGAGCACTCGTAACCGAAGAAAGTGTATGCAGATACATGAATGTGGATGAAGCGAAAGAAGTATGTAAGGATCGTAGCATGTGGCAAACAGTGGTCTCTGCCTACCCCCATGGGATACAGGCGTGAGCATATGTATGTATGTATGTATGTACCAAAAAACAATAAAATATATAAAGAAAGATGTAAAATTTGTCATACTAGGAAGAAACACAATAACAGTAAAATCACGTTTCGTTATTACTTCTATACATGAAATACGTATAACATCGTAGATTTTGCCCTAAAATGAAACGCGGCTACTACATTTTAGGGCTCTCGCCAAGCGAAATGTTTGTTTTATCTATGGCTTTCGTAAACGCGTTTAAAATGGTGCTGGTGAAATCAGTTTCACGAAATTAACACTGATCTTTAAACCAGATTAACGGAAACTTAGTTTTATTATGATAAGATTTAATAGCGATCGGTGTATTTGCCCCTAAGACTACACGGGTGACCCAGCGGAGCATAGCTACTCCCAAATAAATTTACTTAACAAGTATCTAAGTACTTGCCCGAAGTATATTCATAATTTTAACATGATGTTAACTTGGAACTAAGTTACACGTGAGGTAATGTTCCTCCCAGAGGGAAACAAGCTCGCCTCGTTTATTATTGCTTAGTTACCGCCCTTAAAATCCGTTTAATTTGGCAACAAATTTTAGTTACATTAAACTGAATTAAAATTAAACGTAAGTTCATTTTCAAATTCCCTCTGGTATACTTACGCCCCAAGTTCTGGTTTAACCTAGATCACAGATTTTCCTCGTTAAAGGGGTTGCGAAGGTCAGATGGCAGTTGCTTCGTATAAAATCAGGTGATCAGCCGCATTGGGTTGAATCAAGTGCCGACCCCAACAATGTATGGGATAAGACCAGAGACATGATACTTATGCCCCAAGTATAGGTTTCAGCATGTTCAACGTTGACAATGTCGCCTTTTTTTCTGACAGGTTTGCTTACTTTTGCTGACAAGGGGAAGAGGGGGTAAATAATCTTGGGTGTGAAGTGAAGTGTTATTGGGTTTATAGAAGCGTTTCCCCACTCGCTACATAGATGGCGCTACTCCCTAACAAATGCGAAGTTTGAGTACAAATACACGAGAACCTAAATCGCGCAATAAGAGTTTTCAAACGCATTGCAGTATATATACAAGTTTCCAACTAGAACAGTTGGAGGCGCAGTTCCCCAGGCATGACATCTGGAGCTAATTATTAACCATTAAAAGCCCTTACTGGGAAGCGTAGAGACAAAAGCTATCTTCAGACCAGAACCACGGAGTTCTTAAAATAAGGCATTCCACGATCAATATCAATTGTATTTGTAGTTGTATTAGTAATAAATATAAGAAAAATTGTATATATATTAATTAAGAAGTGCCTCTCTAATTGCTGTGCCCTAACAGGGTTGTTAGGTATGTGTTATTACCACTATAACTATGTTAATATTGTGTGTAATATGATACTAACTGGCAATAAATATATGAATATGAATATGTAAGAGAATGAAAATAATTTCATGACAGATGGAGTCCATCGCCGTCTCAGGCCCTATACATACGTTTTTGACATTCTTCTGACGCATACGGAGGGTCTTGAAAATTTCCGCTTTACAGATAGACACATTCATAAAATGACTACTGCGCTTCAAGGTTAGCGCTCGTAGCTCGTGACGACACCCATACGAAGCTATTGCAGCAGAGCTCTAGGATTTGAACTAGCCCCAATTGCGTAACAAACGATAACTCAGACCATTCGGCCACGGCGGTAAGCCTTCGTATAATATTCATTCATATTCATATATTTACTGCTAGTTAGTGATTGATGATCTCCTACCAAATTTCGGCTACGGCGGCTAATCTCAACGAGGATCAGCCATCTGCGCAGGAGATATTATAGTCCACAAGTGTGTGCGCAAACACAGATGCACTCTTTATTCCCTCACTCTCAAAGTCCGATGGGACGGCAATCCGACACGACCGGAGAGAGATCAGGCGTAGGACCAACGGCTTAACGTGCTTTCCGAGGCACGGGGGTGGAAACACCGCCAACTTCCAAACTCCGGGTATTTTTATTGTGAATTTCTTGACAGAAAAACCCAATATAAATTTTTGACCCGACCCGGGAATCGAACCCGGGACCTCGTGATCGGCAGGCGAGCGTACTAACCATTAGACCAACGAGGCAGTTGTATCATATCATACACAATATTAACATAGTTACTTATAGTGGTAATAACCCTGTTAGGGCACAGCAATTTGAGAGGCGCTACTTAATTAATATGTATATATATACAATTTATATTTATTACTCCTCAATAAGAAACATTTATATACTTATTTATTAACCTTGTATTAAATTTGAGCCTTCTATTAATTTCTGTACCGCAGCCCTAGTTTTGTAGACCTTTGGGCCCTTTAGGAACGTAAACTTGGTATATTATGAGAGGTCTGGATATGATACCTAAGTCTACAACATTCTATACCCTTATGGCTCGTTAAATATATTATATCGTAGGGCTCAAGGGACCAAAAATTTAAGTTAACCTATCTTCACTTTGCAGAAGATCAAAGTCAATATGCTCGCTCACGCCATCCCAGAAGGGTCCCCGAAGGTGTAAGCAAAGGTGTTGTAACAACACCCACTTTTCACCAAGTCAACGTGACAGATTGTGAGTCCATCGTCTCACGCACTTAACATACGTCTTTGAATTACTTCTCAGACATATGCAAGTTTCCTCACGATTATACCTTCATCGTGAAGCTCGTGGTGTAAAATCACTGCACTATATAGGAAAACTCATTTTTACAGACCTCGCTGGGATTTGAACTTGCGTCGCTTGCGTAGCAGGCGACTGCTCAAATCTCACGGCCACCACCTCTTGACAATGTGTAGTAATTGAAACTCTACTTACTCACTAACGTGAAAAAGGATGTCGGAGAAAATGGATCAGTTGTCTTCTAGAAGTTGTAGGGTTTTATGAATATATCACTATGTTGAAGTCGTAAAATATCTAGCTCTAACGATAACGTAGTTATAGGCTATGGTTGCTAAGGGCCGAAGAGCTCGCGGGCTTAAGCGATTGAATGAACGCGCGGACGCGTTTATCTACATTACGTACGCGGTCATTAAACTTGTTACATTAAGGTGAAGGTTAATGGTTTAGAAAAATGGTTTTGTGGGATAATTTCAGGAACGTCTAGTGGGAGAAAAAGAATACGTGGTTAGATTTCACGTGAATAACTAAGGTCTTGATATGGTCAACTTTGAACGTCAATAACTCGAATACGGAAGAAGATATATTTGTCATAATAATTTTATTTGCTTCCTAAAATTATACCCTAACACATATTTGTCCTATTTGCCCCAAAACCCTGTATATACACATGAATTTATAATCTGATAGTTTAACTATGAGCGTTCAACTAAAGGACTAGTTACTATTTGTAAAGGTGGTAAATTCTAGTCTATAAATCTATACAGATAAATAAAGTTGAAGTGTCTGTTTGTAATTCCAAATTCACTGTATATGAAAGTACTAGCTGTGAACGTGCACCCACGTAGACCTTATTTCATGGGTGTCAGCTTGGTTTTTAATAAAAGTTACTCCTCGTAATATTAGCTATCCGCCAGTGAAAGTCCTATTAAAATTGGTTCAACTGTTTCGGAGATTAGCCGGAACAAACAAACAGAAAGACAGACGGTTAGACGGAAAAAGATTGTTTTTTTTTTTTAATGTCACTACCGTACCTATATACTTTCATAATATGCATTTAGCGGAAAACTTATATTTTGGAATTTCATACAGACATTTGAATTATATTTATCTGTATAGATATATCACCCAACAAATGATAATTATTCGACCCCTATCAACTTGAATCACCCCCCATGAATACGGCCCATGGATCGTGGGCCATAAAGCTACGTCGATGGGCCCCATAAAGGTGACGATATTAAATCACAAGCAACAGGCTTGCTCTAATGGATTTCAACCCTAATAAATGCCCAAGTAAAGTGATACGGCTCGTACGGTGAAGTTAGGTGCGATATTTGTTCCTACTCGGGTTTTTTAAAGCTGTATGATGGATCTTTTTGAAATTTACTAAAATAAATAAAAATCTCATATTAGACTAAGTTCCACCCGCAGCGTCGTATGTGTAAATCACATAAAAACTTTGAACCCCCTTTTCGTCCCCTTAGAGGCCAATTTAATTTTTTTTTTAATAGCAATGAACCAACAACAGACCCTTCAAATTTCATGTCCCAAGAACCAGTTGTTTTGGCTTAGCGTTGATATATAAGTCAGTCACTTAGGACTTTGCATTTTATATGTAAAGATTTTATTTCTTTATACGTCTATACGCAGAGGTGCTGTAAAATCAACTTTTCATCGAAGATCTTTTGTGCCGTAGTGGCCTTGAGGTTTGAGCAGTCGCCTGCTACGCAAGACGCAAGTTCGAATCCCAGCGGGTTACCAATGAGTTTTTCTAAAAAACTTATGTACAGTGATTTCACACCACGTGCTTTACGGCGAAGGAAAACATCGTGAGGAAACCTGCATATTTCTGACAAGTAATTCAATGACGTATGTAAAGTGTCTGAGCCGGCGATGGACTCACCATCTGTCACGTTGGCACTTAATCATCTTCGGTGAAAAGTGGGTGTTGTGATTACAACACCTCTGCCTACCCCTTCGGGGAATACAGGCGTGAGCATATGTATGTATGTATCTTTTGTGCCTACGTGACAGATGGTGAGTCTATCGCCTAAGTTAGATTTCGCTCCTAAATCTATCGTATACACCAAAACATTACGATTCAATGTCGGGTCATTCACATTTAGACGCTTAGGACCACATAGAAATGACCTGATGAGTGAAGATACCCATTTGATATGCCATTTGCTAAGTGTATGAAGTTGAATAATGTACCCTATTAACATAAATAGAGCGTTATAATTCAAATGACACGATGACACACAAGCGCACGCTGATTGCGCACTTTGATATATTTGTATGTGTTGTGTTCCTGTTAGTAAACGTCTTACTGACATTACGGTGATGCTGATTATTGTCTCGTAAATGCACGCGCCTGTGTGTGTGTCACTTCAAACGATTAGTTTCTAGATCCCGTACTGTTCGTAGACAGCTTTTGATATTTTACTGATGGCTGGCATTCTCGTCATACTTGTGAACAGGTGTTGCTTGTGGGGGCTGGTCATCTCAAACTACACAATTATACGTAGTACCTTTATTTTAGTTTATATATTTTTTTTATTGATTTATATTGTATTACAAAAAATTGTAAAATTACTTTTTCTGAAAAGAGTAATTACTGAGTTTCTTGCCAGGTTCCTCTCAGTAAAAGCAACCTTCCAAACCTGGCGGTTGCATGTATAATCCTATGTAATCTTATCGCTGTGACTATTTGAAAGTAGGTACTTTGATAAAAATCTAATCAAATAAAGATATTTTGAATTTTACTAACGAAATGAATTTTACTGTGTAGTTCCCGTTCCCATGGGAGTACGGGGATAAAATAAAGCCTATGTTACCCGCTGATGATGTAGCTTTCCAACAGTGAAAGAATTTTTGAAATCGGCACATTAGTTTTTGAGTTTATTCATTACAAACATACACACAAAAATACAAATCTGTCGTGTATGTGTCTGAAAGACGCGTTAGAAGGTCACCAAAAAATCCATATAGTCCATTCAAGTTACACATTCATAATTAAGATAATGTTTACAAACTTGTTAAAGAGTTGCATTACTGGTCTTATCTTACCTAAGTGGAACAGCATTCGTCTCGTTCTTTCGCAAGGGGAGTGACTGAGAGAGATGCATCCTGTTAATAAAAGGCAGGTCCTTAACCCTACTGTAGCTCGTTGACTTCAAGTTAATTATTACTTGTTAGCTTTAAGCTTACTCGGTCATAGTAAGTTTCTAAGTATGGATGGATGTGTTACTCTTTCAGAGAAAACGTACTGAATGAATTTTAATGAATCTTTCCAAAAATTTAGCTTATACATAAATTTATAAATATATAATAGGTAAGCAGAAGTGTTGTAACAACAACACCCACATTTCACCGAATATGATCAAGTGCCAACGTGATAGAGGGTGGGTCCATGGCCGTCTCAGGCACTATACATACGTCTTTGAATTATTTCTTAGATATGTCTGAGAGCAGGTTTCCTCACGGTGTTTTCCTTCACCGTAAAGCACGTGGTGTGAAATCATTGTACATAAGGTTTTTAGAAAACTCGTTGGTACAGGCCCCGCTGGCATCCACCCAATAGCTAGGGTCTAAGAATATGGCTATGGTATCCCCTGCCTGTCGTAAGAGGCGAATAAAAGAGGGCCGGAGGGCCTGCTGGCGGTGGTCGGGGTGGGAGCTTTGACCACCGAGCCGCGGGCCCGGGAAGGTGGCCAAGCGATGTGCGACGCGCTGCCGCCCACAGCGAGGTCTCCAGGGGTGGCCATACAGCATACAGCAGGGACAACGGTGCGTTCTATCAGAATACCCGGAGTCCCCCCTGAGCACTGAGGTTGGCCAGCGGAGGGGTTTTAGTGCGATAAAAAATCCCACATACCCCGATAAAAAAGGCCGCGCTGGCATTCGACCTTGCGTCGCTTGCATAGCAGGCTACTGCTCAAAACCCGAGGCCACCACGGCTCTTTTTTTCCATTTATAAGGATATTGTATGAATTGTCCAAATTGGAAAGATAAGTAAAATCCTGCGTAGACGGAATCGCGAACGATAGCTAGGTATTAATATTGAAAATACAATTAGTATTAATTTATTAGTATTAGATAGGAATAGATCCAAAAGTCACGTGCCAACCATACCATCTGACACATTTATACATTCGTTTCGGTGAAAAGAGAGTGTTGTGACCTCTGCCTACCCCTTGGAGGACCCTGGAAGGATACAACTACCAACATCAAAAACTAAAATCATAAATAATTAATTAACTTACCTAGGTACTAATATATCAACACAAACCTGAATAGCACACGTAAATCCTTACATGTTTCTGTAATAAATAGGGCTACCATTATAATTCTGGGATTCCAGCGCGGGATTATCGGAATGCCATCCGCATTAGCGGGATTGCTGCATTACGTGTCGTTTTGGGTGCAATTGAGCGTGACAATGGAAGGGCGGTTAATAGGTAGAATATTGCGAGTTATTTGGGAAATTGGTTTTATTGGAAACGTTTTCCAAGAAAGCGGAAACGAGATTCAATATGAACTTGGGAGTTGAAGCAAAGTTAACAAAAATAACTTATTATTATATATTTTTTGCTGGAAAATGTTTGTATGATTTTGTTATTAACGGTAGCGATTTGTAATTTTTCCTTGAGTATCATAAGTCAATTGATTATCTTCCTTGTTTCTATAGCATTAAGGTTCTTATTATTAAGCAGTTTGGAAAAGTGTATTTACAAATGAAAGAAGCTACTTTATTAAAATATATACGTACAGATAAATAAAATTGAAGAGTATTTTTGTTAAGTAACTAAAACAGCTTTTAACTAAACGCAAATCTAAATATATATAACTCAAAGGTGACTGACTGACTAACATAGTGATCTATCAACCCACAGACCAAACCACTGGACGGATCGGGCTGAAATTTGTCATGCAAGTAGATGATATGACGTAGGCATCCGCTAAGAAAGGATTCTGATTAGTTCGACCCCCAAGGGGATAAAATAGGGGATGAAAGTTTGACATATTATATAAAACTAAATCTACGCGTTTGAAAGTATATACGGTACTCATAAAACTACTTTAATTTCTTTTTCTCTCTCTATCTCTGGCTGATCTCCTTCTCCGCCTCCTGATTTTAACGAGACTTTCACAGATAGCAATATTACAAATTAAGATATCGCGGGTAACGCATGAAATTAACTTTACGCGGATAAAACCGCGGGTTACAGCTACTCATAAATAAATTTGTACCTTGCAATGTCATTACAACCAAATCCCGCATTACGGGATTCGTTACGGGATTACACAGCTCTATTGTAAACAGCAAACAGCGTTGATCAATAGTTGAGTAGGTTTACTGTTTAGAAAGGTACTTAGTATTATTGATACTAGGTTATATTCCATTTAGGTAATGATATGTATTACACACCGAATTGTTTAATGGTACACATACACCTACACTTCAGAGCAATTAATTTGGGTCACAACTGTTTGACAACGAAGATTAGTGACATGAATTGTATTTGAGTAGTATTTAGTTGACAATCATCCCCCTGGCCTTATCCCATACATTGTTGGGGTCGGCACTTGATACAACCCGATGTGGCTGATCACCTGATTTTTATACGAAGCGACTGCCATCTGACCTTCGCAACCCCCTTAACGAGTAAAATCTGTGATCTGGGTTTGTCAGACTGTTTTAGGCCTCCGACTGACCTGTAACGATTGCCAAAGACGATAAATTGACAACCGGGAGCGACGGCTTAACGTGCTCTCCAAGGCACGGAGGAAACTCGGGCGGTCACCCATCCAATTACTGGCTGGGGCTAGGGTAGCTTAACTTCGCTGATCGAATGATATGCGCAATACCAACTGTGCCACGAGCTCCTCAGTTGAGTATGAACTTTATTTTATACTAGCTGTGCTTTGCGGTTCCACCCGCGGAGACTAAATTTCATGGATGGTATTTATATACCAAGGAGTAACTCAGGCTTTTATAAGCCTAAGTTACTCCTTGTAACAATAGCTACCTACCAGTGAAAGTCCCGTTTAAATCGGTCCAGCCGTTTCGGAGATTAGCCGGGACAAACAAACAGGCAAACGGACGGACGGACAGAAAGAAAAATATTCGGAAACTTATTTTTTTTATGTAAGTACCGAATGTACTTTCATTTTAATTTAGTGAAAAGCTATTTACTTATTTGGAATTACAAACACACACTTCGATTTTATTTATATGTATTATATTGTATACTAAATATTACCCGTGACGGCAAGAACGTGGATTACCACGTACCTGCCGTCACGAGCTATGATCACGTATTTTATTATTCAATTCAAAATATCTTTATTCGATTTGACTTTTTACAAAGTACTTTCAAATCGTCAGAAAGACACGATTACATAGGATTATACATGCTACCGCCAGGTTCGGAAGGTTGCTTTTACTGAGAAGAACCTGACAAGAAACTCAGTAATTACTTTAAAAAAAAAAATACAGCTTTGAGTAATACAATATAAATCATAAAAAATATATATAAGCCCATGGACACAGTTCCAGTGCACAAAAGTCGATATAAAAAAAAATTAAAACAAAAAATAAGTACTATGAATAATTGTGTAGCTTGAGATGACCAGCCCCCACAAGCTGTATCTGTTCACAAGTATGAAGAGAATGCCATCGTCCTCCTCAACCATTATAGAGGAAAGTGAGCGACCCGTCATCCAGGCGCCGTAGCGAAACGGACTGTCAACAATTCCTTTTTTTTTTGTTTTTTGTTGACGAGGGGGAAACCTTCAAAAGGTCCCCGACAGCCCTGGGAGAGGCAGATCGGGTTATGTGGGATTTTTTCCGCACTAAAACCCCCCCGGTGGCCATCCTCAGTGCTCAGGGGGGACTCCGGGTACTCTGATAGAACGCACCGGTGTCCCCCCACACTTTGCCGGGGCACATCCCCGGGGCAGCTGTAAGGCCGCCCCTGGAGACCTCGCTGTGCAAGGCAGCGCGAGCCACATCGCGCTGCCACCTTCCCGGGCCCGCGTCGGTGGTCAAAGCTCCCACCCCGACCACCGCCAGTAGGACCTCCGGCCCCCTTTTAGTCGCCTCTTACGACAGGCAGGGGATACCATAGCCATATTCTTAGACCCTGGCTATTGGGTGGTGTCAACAATTCCTACTTCATGGCAGCGCTTATATACGGCACCGATATCCGAGTGTTTTTAATAGTATAACTTGTTCGTAAACCACACCAACACATGCCTGAAATAAATAAAATAAATATGTTCTCGCCATCTCAGAAGGGTCCCCAAAGGTGTAAGCAGAGGTGTTAGGTGTGTCTCAGGCACTATACATACGTCTTTGAATTACTTCTCAGACATATAACAAGTTTCTTCACGATGGTTTCCTTCAACGTAAAACACGTGGTGTGAAAACACTGTACATAAGTTTTTAGAAAAACTCATTGGTACAGGCCGTTGGGATTCGAACTTGCGTCGTTTGCATAGCAGGCGACTACTCAAACCCAAAGACTCCTGAAATAAATCTTCAGTAGAGTAACATAAACCACATAATCCCACGTGTGCTTAAGATACAGTTATCCCATACGAAGAGACAGTTCATTCCAATGTACATATACGACTACTTATGTACATGTACCATGTGTGTACATGTACAGTAATCCGAAGACAAACAGCGGTCCTTGGTTAAGCCGCTTACTCGACATATTCCCCGGAAAAAATGATCAGGCCCATAATAAAAATTGCAATTCGTGGATTCTGTACATCCTACTAATATATACAGTCAGAGAGCATCAGCTGGTGGTATATACATATTAATCCATACAGATAAATAAAATTGGAGTGTCTGTTTGTAATTCCAAAATAAAAGCATTTTATTAAATGTTTTATTAGAAAAAAAATGCTGGTATGTTTAATATTAATATGTGGTTAAAATGTAACTGCAATGCTTAAGTAAATATCGATATAATTCTCGGTCTCTCTGTCTGTTTGTTCAAGGTAATCTCTGAAACGGCTGGACCGATTTTAGCGTAACTTTCACTGGTAGATATCTAATATTACAAGGAGTAAATTGGGCTACTTTTATTTAAAAAATAAAATGTATGGTACCGTGGGAATGAAATTAAATTTACGCGAGCAAACCGCAGGGCACAGCTTAAAAATAAAATAATAAATCCCTTTTTCATCTTCATTCTTACTATTTTGTTGTAAACTGTACTTGTTATAGGTGACCAAAGATTCGATGCTTATTGGATGATATGTGGAACATAATGCAATGCTTATATCTGTTAAAAAATTAAATTTTAAAAACTATACTGACAAAAAATTTAATAGCAACGTTTTTTTTTGGTGGGCGATGAGAGAGTGAAACTCTGAGGGCGAGTTTTTTACTGCCGCCGTCACAAGTCACCACATCGACGTAAACGCAGATTTGTATAGGATCGAAACAGCGCCATCTGTCGGCCTAAAGATGCCACTATTGTGAGCCCAAACAAATCTACGCTTACGTCGACGCGATGACTTGTGACGGCAATTTTAAGAAAACTTGCACTATGTACTCTTGTGTTGGTCACGTTCATAGGCTGCAATGGCCGCTTACCATCAGGCGGACAGCATGGCTATTTTCCACTTACTAATTTAAAATAGGCATTTTAGGTAGATTCGTGTGTTCTATAATTTGTGTTTCATGTAAAGTATATTTCTTCTTTCCCTGCGGATCCCTGAAAAAAACCTTGTAAGTATAATCCCCCGTTTCATTCACCACACGGCACGCATTAAGGGTTATGAAAACATTTCATAAAGTACGTTTGTATGTGTGTCCGTATATTAATGGCTATAAGGGAGCTTTTACATCACAGCTTTACATTTTTCATGGAAAAACTGCTGAATCTTATAACTTTATCTACAAATGAGGGAAATACAGCCCGCTTAATGGTAAGTAATTCATGCTTTCAGCCATTTCCCTGTGCCCACACTAACTATATGTACCATCACGCTTTTTGAGCGCTCAGCAAAAGTTGTGGGTTGAATAATTTAGTGTGTGTGTATTTGACGATTTCAAGAAATGCCGATTTAGACCCGAATGGGGTTTAAGGTTGGTATACAAATATTTAAATAGTTGGTATAAAAAAACCAAATCTGCGTTTACGTCAACGCGATGACTTGTGACGGCGGCAGTGAAAAACTCGCACTAAGCTTTCTGATCTCTCTACGGTTGTGCCGTAGGGAATAATGAGTGCACCTGTGTTTTCACACACTTGTGCACCATAATATCTCCTGCGCAGTTGGCTGATGCTCGTTGAGATTAGCCGCTGTAACCGAAATTCGGTAGAAGATCCTACATTCCCTAGTATTAACTGCTTCGTTGGTGTAGTGGTTAGTACGTTCGTCTGCCGATCACGAGGTCCCGGGTTCGATTCCCGGGTCGGGTCGAAAAAATTATATAGGGTTTTTCTGTCAAGAAATTCACAATAAAATGCCCGCAGTTTGGAAGTTGGCGGTGTTTCCATCCCCGTGCCTCGGAAAGCACCGTTGGTCCTCCGCCTCATCTCTCTCCGGTCGTGTCGGATTGCCTCCCATCGGACTATGAGAGTGAGGGAATAAAGAGTGCACCTGTGTTTACACACACTTGTGCACTATAATATCTCCTGCGCACATGGCTGATCCTCGTTGAGATTAGCCGCCGTAACCGAAATTCGGTAGGAGATCATTAGTATTAATTAGCTATCTTAATTGAAACCTTATTAAGTACTCATTAGACATACTTTAACTTTTCAATTACATTCAGTAACTACCTAATTCATCAGTAATTTGAGTTTGTGCTCAAAGTAACGCCGCCTTACATATAAATTATTATTTAATTGTTACTCTGAAATCTGAAAGATTAATCAGATTATCTGCACGGCGCATTTCCAAGATAAAAGACTTTATATTAAGTTAACTTTCAGCTGCGACTTCGTTCGCTAATCACAGCCATCTTTATTCCAAACCAGTTGTGCCCCGCGGTTGCAGCCGCGTAGATAAAATTTCATTCCCGCGGAACCCTAAATGTTAATGTTACTCTTTGTAACATTAACTATCTGCCAGTGAAAGTCCCGTTAAAATCGGTCCAGCCGTTTCAGAGATTATCCCGAACAAACAGATAGACAGACAGGGAAAAATCTGGTAAATTTGTTTTTTTAAGTCAGTACTGTATATAGTTTCATATGCATTTAGTTTAATGCTGTTATTTTGAAATTACAAACAGACGCTTAATTTTTTATATGTATAGATAAAGACATCGTCATCATTCTCTGGCCTTATCCAATGTATTGTTGGGGTCGGCACTTGATTCAACCATATGTGGCTGATCAACTGATTTTTATACGATGCGACTCTTACTGGCAGATAGCTGACGTTACAAGGAGTAATAAAATGGCCCCGAGTGCCCGGCGTACCTTAAATGGAACAGGGGTGCGAAGAATCCCCGGGCGGAAAAGTAGGAATAAACAGCGTGAAGTAAAGATTGGAACATGGAACGTAAGGAGTTTGAGTCCAGGTAAAGTCCATAATGTTAGCAAGGAAATGAACAGGCTTGGGATCGGGGTGCTGGGATTGAGCGACGTGAGGTGGAAGGGGCGGGGCCGCCATAGCATCAACGATGAGCATGTATTATATTACTCAGGCTCAGATGAGTCTTCGAATTTACATGGTGTAGGTATAGTGATTAATACTGCAACTCTTAAAGCTTCGGTGGAGTTCATCCCTCAGTCCGAGCGGACCATGATGCTTCAAGTACAAGCTAAGCCAAGGAACATCAACTTAATTCAGGTGTACGCTCCTGTCAGGGACTCATCTCAGGAAGACATTGATAAATTTTACGAAGAGGTGGAACAGCTCCTTATGATCACAAAAAAGCATGACATCAATATTTTAATGGGAGATCTGAACGCTAAAGTGGGAGAGGGTGATGTTCCGGGGGTGGTGGGTAGATTTGGCTTGGGAGAGAGAAATGATAGAGGTGATTTACTAGTGCAATTTTGTCAGGACAAAGAAATGGTGATAATGAACACTTTCTTTCAACTTCCTCCACGGAGACTATATACTTGGACATCCCCTAAACATACACCTGAACATATCATCCGAAATCAGATCGATTTTATTATGATCAATAATCGATTCAAAAACTCCTTGAAGAGTGTCAAAACTTACCCCGGTGCTGATGTGAGAACAGATCATAACCCAGTTATCGGTGTCTTGTCTTGTCAGTTGAAATCAATTAAAAAGAAGTTTTGTTCCGCCAAGTTGAATATTAGAAAACTCAATGATAACGACATTAGATCCAAGGTTGCAAGTGTGATTAACAAGTGGGCGCTTACCACCAACTCCGCCAAGGAACAAGCATCAAAGTTCGTTGAGGAAAATTGGGCTGATCTAAAAAATGTCTTATGTGATGCGAGTAATAAATATCTTAAATCAACCTTTTCTCCAAAGCAAGTATGGATGACGGACAAAATAGCAAATCTGATGGAAGAACGGCGACTCTGCAAGAATGTCGATGTCACAAAATATAATGTCATTGATAAACTGATAAGAAGAGAGGTTCGTTACGCTCGTAATCAGTGGTATTTGGATAAATGCAAATATATGGAAAGGCTGTCCGATAAACATGACGCATTCAACTTGCATAAGGAAATAAGGTCTATGATCGGTACAACTGGTCTGATAAACAGACTCGTGGATGAGATGGGTCTTCCGATACTGGATGTTCAGAAGAAAAAACTTATGTGGCAGCAATACATCAAGAATATGTTTTCCGACGATTCCCGAACCTCCATAACACCTAGTAAGATCTGTGAGGGACACTCGATACTGAAGGAAGAAGTTTGGAGTGCTTTGCGACGAGCTAAAGTTGGGAAATCTGCTGGACCGGACGGCATCCATATTGAAGTACTGAAGTTACTGGTGGAAGATAACATAGAACCCCTGGTTGAGTTGATGAATCTAATTTATGAAACAGGGAAGTTACCAAAAGACTGGTTAGTGTCAGCTTTCGTTACCCTGCCGAAAAAGAAAAATGCAAAAAAATGCGAAGAATTTAGAACTATAAGCCTAATGAGCCAAGTACTAAAACTATTTCTGAGCATTATACATGAACGTATTAAAATAAAATGCGATGAGCAGCTTTCCGACAGCCAATTTGGATTCAGATCTGGAGTCGGCACAAGAGAGGCCCTTTTTGCTTTGCAAGTCTTAGTTCAAAAATGTAAAGACATGCAACAAGATGTCTATCTGTGCTTCGTTGATTACGAGAAGGCGTTTGACAGAGTACTACACGATCGACTCATCAAACAATTAGTAGACATCGGTTTGGACGACAGGGACATCAAAATTATTCAGACCTTGTATTGGAATCAACGTGCCACTATCCGTGTAGATGGTGAGGAATCTGAAGAGGTTGAAATCGAAAGGGGAGTACGTCAAGGTTGCATACTATCACCTACACTCTTCAATGTCTACTCAGAGGGTATCATGGCTGAAGCATTGGAAAATCTAGACAGTGGTGTCAAAGTGAATGGGAGAATTATCAATAATCTCAGATACGCAGATGACACAGTGCTCATAGCATCCACAGAGCAAGAGCTTCAAACAATAGTCGACAAAGTGAACATGTGTAGCGAGAAAGGAGGTCTTAGATTGAATAAGGCTAAAACGAAAATTATGGTCGTTTCAACCAGGCAGCATGGCGGCGCGTGTATATCTGTTGAGGGACACACACTTGAGCAGGTAAAGAAGTACAAATACCTCGGTACGTGGTTAAATGAATCTTGGGAAAGTGATCAGGAAATAAGAACCCGTATCGAAATAGCTCGCAGCTCCTTTACTAAGATGAAGCGTGTTCTCTGTAACCGTAGCCTCGGACTGTGTTTGCGCATTAGAATGCTCCGTTGTTACATCTGGCCCATAGTTCTATACGGATGTGAGGCTTGGACGATCAAAGAAGACCTCAGAAAACGTGTAGAGGCGTTTGAAATGTGGGCTTACAGGCGGATGCTTGCTATTAGCTGGACTCAAAAAGTAACCAATATTGAAATTCTTCGACGAGTAAAGCAGAAACGTGAACTTTTACAGACCGTCAAACAAAGAAAAGTTGCCTACCTAGGACATGTATTGAGACATGATAGGTACGAGTTACTACAACTAATTATGATGGGAAAAATCGCGGGCAAAAGACGTGTTGGTCGGAGGAAAAAATCTTGGTTGCGTAACATCCGGGAGTGGACGGGGATAGCGAGTGCAGCCGAACTCTTTCGTCTCGCTAGAAATAGAGAGGAATACTCCAAATTGACTGCCAGCCTTCGTTAATCGGAGAGGCACCTTGAGAAGAAGAACAAGGAGTAAGTTATGCTACTTTTATTTACACTAAAGTTCCGTGAAATAAAGTGAATTCCCACCCAAATCTATACTAAAATTATAAAGCTGCAAAGTTTGTTTGAACGGGCTAATCTCAGAAACTACAAGTTTGATTTCAAAAAATCTTTCAGAGTTGAATAGTCTATTTATCGAGGAAGGTTATAGGCTATATTTCGTTTTCAAAAGAATTAGAGTTCCGTAATAAAATTGCAATTTTCCGATCGATAACCTATTTATGCGTGCGCTGCAAAAACTATTGACAATTGAACAAAATTATGTACTACGGGTTTGTAGGTCTTATTAAGATCTACAAAAAAGTCCGTATTATAGTTTAGTCACAATAACCGCTTTTATGATTATAAAAAATATTAAATCGACTGAAGAAAGAACTACGTTAAATGTGTATCGTAATATTAATATTATATAAAACTAAAACTACGCGGGTGAAGCCGTGGGGCATAGCTAGTCCCAAATATCATCATACATATGCTCACGCCTGTATTCCCCGAAGGGGTAGGTTGTTGTTGGTAGGCAGAGGTGTTGTAATCACAACACCCACTTTTCACCGAAGATGATTAAGTGCCAACGTGACAGACGGTGAGTCCATCGCCGTCTCCGACACTTTACATACGTCATTGAATTACTTCTCAGAAATATGCAGGTTTCCTCACGATGTTTTCCTTCACCGTAAAGCACGTGGTGTGAAATCACTGTACATAAGTCAGCCAAATATCATCATAAAATAAAATATGACAATTTATTCAAAAGTCGACATAAAAGCAACAATATTCCACAACATAGGAAATAAGAACGTATTTACATACCGGAGCGGACTCGGTCTAAATAATTTTTCAAGTCATGTTCAAGTGAAACTTTGGTCCAACATATTCATTCTCATGTGAAACTTGGCTAGGATGGACTAGTTCAGAGACGTAACTTAAGGTTACTTGACGTATAAATATGTAACTTTAAAATAATTCACAAGAGAAGGAGTAGGCACTTTTCAATGACTTGACAGATGGTGAGTCCTTTGACGGCGATAGACTCACCATCTGCTCCTGCACCTATACATACATCGACTAGAAATTTAGAGGATGTATTGATGAGATGTAAGAATACACCAAGAAAGATTCCATACATATACATACTTTTCTTCAGTAAATGTATATGAAAGTATGTAAGGTATTTAAATGAAAAATTTTTTTTTTATTTATGTCCGTCTGCCTCTATCTGTCTGCCTGTTTGTACCGGCTTATCTCCGAAACGGCTGGACTGACTTTAGTGGGACTTTCACTGGTAGATAGCTAATGTTAAGGATACATTTGGGTACGTATATTTAAAAAAAACATTAGGGTTCATCGGGCTAATGTATTATATGGGGGCCTATTATCTTCGGTTTAAGTAAAGCGTATTAAGAAATCTCGAACTTTGACGTTTCACCTTTGTACCGTAAATTTAACCTCAAAGCTAAAAAGCTCTTAATACGCGCTGGTTAAACGATCATATCTTGCCCCCTGATTGTTCAATGCTTATAATAATTATTGTTTGTATAGCCGGCTTGCTTTGGGGTTTGAACAGACGCCTGCTACGCAAGCGACGCAAGTTCGATTCGCAGGTACCAATGAGTTTTTCTAATAAACATACGTATAGGGATTTCACACCACATGCTTTACGGTGAAGGAAAACATGGCGAGGAAACCTGCGCATGTCTGAGAAGTAATTCAAAGACGTACCTATGTATATTGCCTGAGACGGTGATGGACTCGCCATCTGTCACAATCATCTTGTGTGAAAAGTGGGTGTTGTTTTACAACTTTGCGTGTGGACATATGTGTGCGGTATGAAATATGTATAAAAGAAAACTCAATCTACGCATTTAGTTATAAGTAGATGTACTAGATTTTAAGTTATGTTAATTTTTAATGACATTTGTGCATTGGAACATTGTCCATGAGCTTACGTTTCTTAAATTATTTATTTTGTACTCTTTAAATTGTATAATATTTTTGAAAAGAGTAATTACTGAGTTTCGTGCCAGGTTCTTCTCAGTAAAAGCAACCTTCCGAACTTGGCGGTAGCATGTATATTTCTGTATAATTATGTCATCCTGACGATTTGAAAGTACTTTTTAAAAAGTCTAATCGAATAAAGATATTTTTGACTTTAACCTTGAACAAGAATACATACTTTGACGCAAACGTTTGATCAAATTCCCAATCATTTGATACGTAAACATAATATTATAAAAACAGGGCAATTCTTTGGAACGAATGTGCCAATATTTACTTCTATCGTGTTGTGAAGCCAATGACTTACAGAATCAAATCGCAATAACAATAAATATAATAAACAAAATATATTTGTAATGTTGGTGAATGAACCTTATCGGATGGCAGGGTAACGACCAGCCCAAATACAAAACGTTATGATAACGGTTGGTTGGCAATATATTATTTTCTAATGAAATAAAGATAATTATTGTTAAAGTATCGAAAACATGTTTAGATATCGTTACAGGTCATTTATAACATACATATATAACAACAACCTTTTCACCGAAAATTATTAAGTGTCAACATGACAGATGGTGAGTCCATGACCGTCTCAGGCACTATACATACGTCTTTGAATCTGAATTGAAGCAGTTTTTCTTAGGCCTTCGACTGACCTGTAAAGATTGCCTTATGATGTTCAAAGTCAAAGTCAAAAATATCTTAATTCGATTAGACTTTTACAAAGTACTTCCAAATCGTCAGACTGACACAATTATACAGGATTATACATGCTACCGCCAGGTTCGGAAGGTTGCTTTTACTGAGAAGAACCTGGCAAGAAACTCAGTAATTACTCTTTTCAAAAATATTATACAATTTTAAGAATACAAAATAAATCACTCAAGAAACATAAGCACATGGACTCAGTTCCAACGCACAATTTTCGATAAAAATTAACATAACTAAAAATCTAGTAGATCTACTTATAACTAAATGCGTAGCTTGACAAATGGGACCGACGCGACGGCTTAATGTGCTCTCCGAGGGACGAAGGGAATTCGGGCGGTCTGAGTGACCAACTACTGGCTTGGGTGAGGGCTACTTAACTTCACTGATCGCAACACTGCGCAATAGCATAGCCTAACACTCCTAACACTCTTGCGGTAAAGTAACTGCCTGGTTGGTTCCCAATCGTTCCCAATGTATACCCTTCCCGTATCCACGAGGCGAGTCAACAGACCCAGTTTCATTTAGCTCTGACACGGCAAAGAATGATCGCTCTTTTCCAATACGATTGTGTTTGATCAAAAGCTTCGAGGAATTGATATGGTGTGTGGGAGGATCCTTTATTTGTTATAGAGTATGGAACAGTTTAGCGATTGCATTTTGCATGTCCAGTTTTGCAATTAAAAATTAGGTCAAGATTCCTACTTTCTAAGCTCTACGTATACTGTGGTAATTGTGGTATTCGGTATGTACAGTAATAATTTTTGATGATTGTTTTTTAATTAGCATTGTTTACTATGTAAATGTACATGATGCCAGCTAAGTTTCTTGCCGGTTCTTCTCAGAAGGTTAGTTTCCGAACCGGTGGTAAATTCCTCGATATTCATAAGTGCCTAAACTGAATAAATCATTTTCATTTTCACAAATACCAAGTATTTTCTCAGCATTACTACCTATTCATTTTGCGATACCTTTAAGTAAAGAAAATGTAACCAATAGCAATAAATAACATTGGCCACACATTACGCCAGTGTAGCAGAAATCCCAAAGCTTGCCAATGTTGCCATATTATTTGAACAAGAAAATTATGTCGACCTTATTTCGCCCTTTGAATTTGATCATATTTCTTTGATGAAAATAGGGTATGGGAGTTGGTTGGTGGACTCTTGACATAGGCTTTGGGAAATTATCATTCACCTATGTCAAGTATTTCGGAGATCCACGGTGTATTGCACTTCATACTAGGTGTGCCCCGCTGTTTACCCGAAGGATTAAGGAACGTTAAGAAACTATATAATTTGAGATATTTTATTCTGAAATAATAGATGCAACATATCCTTCTAGCATTATCTATCAATAAAAAATCCGTTAAAATCTTAGACAGCGAAACATTTTGAATTTTTTTTCTTTAGTATGAGTTTTTAAGAGGCGTGTTGGCCTAGAGTTTAGAGCAGTCGCCTGCTACGCAAGCGACGCAAGTTCGTATCCCAGCGGGGCCTGTACCAATGAGTTTTTCTTAAAACTTACGTGCAGCGATTTCACACCAAGTGCTTTACGGTGAAGGAAAACATCGTGAGGAAACCTGAGAGAGGATGTCTGAGAAGTAATTCAATGACGTATGTATAGTGCCTGAGACGGCGATGGACTCACCCTCTGTCACGTTGGCACTTAATCAAATTCGGTGAAATGTTCCATATATACTTTTATACGCATTTAGTGAAAAGCTGTTAATTTAAAATTACAAACAGACACTTCAATTTTATTTATATGTGATTACATAGCTGTGCCCTGCGGTTTCACTCGCGTACCCTTAATTTCATGGGTGACCCACGGAACCCTATTTTTTTTAAATTATAAATAGGTTGCTTAACTTACTCCTTGTTACATTAGCTATCTGCCATTGAAAGTCCCATTAAAATCAGAATTCCGTTGAATAAAACAGGCCAACAGTCAGACAGACAAACATAGAAAAAAAAACAAAATATGGTTATTTCATTTCATGATTTGTTTATATCAGTATGTTGCCCTCTACCCTTAGATAGTAGCGGTACCTAACCCTGCTGGTACATTATTGATATCTGATATCACCAATGTAGTTCAATGACCTTGCGTTGACAGTTGTATCTTCTGCCCATAGTTCGGCAAATCACATAGGTTAAAGGCTTTCTTAATTAATAATAATAATGGTAATATTTATTTGCCACAGTCATACATTATCATTGTATATACATGTAACAATATCTTATTGACTGTGGGAAAAGCAAACATGAATGAATTAAAACATTACATTAAAGGCAGGAACGTATCCTACCTAAGTTTAAATATTTGTACTCAATCATTGATTAAATCAAGTATAAATAAATGCTCGTTTACACTCTGTATATATGATAGTGTGTGTGTGTGCATGCCCAGGTCAAAATTTTCCAGTTTCTCCAAATTCACAGAGGAGCTAGGACGATATAAACTGCAACTTTACTTCTGACAATCTTTTGAGCCGTAGTATAGGTTCGGCGCGTGCTAGGCTGCTGGCCGTGGGTGCGCGTGAGGCCGGCTACTGGCTTCACGTGTATCCTTCGGCAAACACAGGAACATTTCTTGAGCCTGACACGAATCGCAACCTGTCTACGGCTTGGGGTTCCAGTCTGCATTCCTCATAAATGTCGCTGTGGCAGTGATAACTAGCTAGGACATGTCCAGCTTGAACGGTACAACCGGTACGGTGTCCTCGTCGCCCAAACTGGAAGGGACATTTCGCTGCCGAAGCTGGTTCGGGCCATGGTCGGCAGCCCCCAGGCATGGGATGCGGTCGTGTCCTTCTGTGACAACGTAATGTCGTCCAAAGAAACGGCGGAGCGGGTCCGAGAGGCCCAATCTGCCGTAGAGCGGCGAACGGCTGATGCCTCCGTAATGACTACACTATGAGAGGGCGCGTTTGTGTTCTGACGCGCCCTCTCATAGTGTAAAATCCGGATTCAGCCTGGTAACGTAAGGAGTGGTCTGACAGGCCAGTCGCTGGGGGGGTTACGACGAAGCATGTGAAGACGTATCACGTGCACCCCCCCAATAGCGACTTGGAGGAACTCCGTAAAAAGAAAAAAAAAAGAGCAGGCCGCTTCTCGAGACATGCCTCACTCAACGATTTCATACGCCGGTCCCTTACCGCCGTCAACGTGCCAAGTCTACTTGAGCCGACTGGTATCACAAGAGACCGGACAGTATGAGCTCGATTCCATGGAAGATGGGACGGGTATAGGATGCAACCTGTTCAGACAAGCTGGCCCCTTCCCATCTACATGGAACCAACAGCAGAGTTGGTGCGGCATGTGAAGCGGCTGAAAAAGGTAAAGCTTGCAAATACAGGGGTCTAGGCTCCGAATATGATTTGTCACATTCGGTGTCGAGACCCTTGGTCCGTGGGGTCTTAGCGCTATAAGGTTTTTTAAAGAAATAACAAAAAGGTTAGTCGACATCACAGGAGACCGAAGAGCTGGCAGCTACCTCGGTCAAAGAAGAGGAAAATCTGTGATCTGGGTTAAACCAGTTGTCAGACTATTTTAGGCCTTCGATTGACCTGTAACGATTGCCAAAGATGGCAACCGGAACCGACGGCTTAACGTGCTCTCCGAGGCACGGAGGGAACTCGGGCGGTCACCCATACAATTACTTGCTAGGCTTAGGTTTGCATAACTTCGCTGATCGAAAGATATGCGCAATAGCAACTGTGCCACGAGCTCCTCCGAAGTTCATTATCATAATTATTATAAATTTATCTATACTAAAGATGCATAGATTTATGCTGAGGTAATATCATAAACAAAAGACTTTTGAGACTTTAATCGCGCCAGGTTCATTCACCTAACCCTTACTTCGAAGAAATTTTGACCATGGCAACACAATGGGGCCGAGACAATGGCATCACAAACAAAACACACAGACAAAAGTTGATACTTCTTTTTTGAAAGCCTCGGAAGGCGTTTTATTGTAAGCTTGTGGTTCTAAGCTTTTACAATGATTGCCCCTCGCCACTTTTGTGATTGTAAATGGTAATTGAGTGGACTAAACGACTTTTTTAAATTGACGGCAACTTGACAGATACTTAAGGGGTACCAACCACGACAAAATTTATTCACATTCGCGTTGAGTTATTCCGGTCTGCTCCCCTCGTTTGATCCACTATTGATTACTCTTTTGTTTTATGATCCACTAAGTACGACAAGATGACCTCGAAATATAAAAAAATCTTTTCACGTACATTTGCTTCTCAATTTTCATTACTCTAAGTTACGGGAAGGATCCTGTAGGTTTTTAATTCCCTTGCGAAGTTCAAATTATCCATCTGTTTATGTTAAATCTATACAGATAGTTAAAATGTAAGTGTTCGTCTGTAATTCCAAAATAATAGCTTTTTACTGAATGCATATGAGAGTCTATACGATACAAAATAAAAAAAAACAATTTAAAAAAAAATCTCCGTCTGTCTGTTTGTTCCGAATCGGCTGGACTGATTTTAACGGGACTTTCACTGACAGTTAGCTAATATTACAAGGAGTAACTTAGGCTATATTTATTTAAAAACAACATTTAGAGTTACCCGCTAGGGCACAGCTAGATCGCAATAAAGTACATGAGCAGCTAGCCAGATGGCGAATAGACCTACTGGGTAAGGCGTATCCGAAACCAGAGGACTACAAGCTCTTCCCCATGGGCAAGATCTGCCGGCTTGTTCAGGGAGTATTTGAGGAGTCAGGACCCAATAATGCCAAAAACAAGATTAGATAAGATAAGACATGAGCAGCAGTAGCCCCCACTTTTATTTGTTGAGTGCTCATTATTCGTGACGGCTGAAATAAATATAATAAACTCTAATAGACTGCCCAATTCTCCCACCCTATTCTCTCACCCTATGTAGTAAGAAATACATCATTTGTAATGAACTTAATTCTAAACGAAGTCTTGTCACTTTCAAGGCTTCCAAAGGCTTTTGATATTGTAAGTACCTAAAAGGGTATTCATACATTGTATGTACAACTCTTATGATTAATTATAGCATCGTGGTTAAGTCTCGGTATAATTAGAATGGAACAAATTCATGCTGTCTACACACTTATATGAATAGGTTAAAAGATGGGTGCAAATCAGCACTTATCTATACATACATACATATACATCTAAATATATATATACCTCAAAAGACTGACTGATATAGTGATCTATCAACGCACAGCCCAAACCACTGGACGGATCGGGCTGAAATTTGGAATGCAGGTAGATGTTATGACGTAGGCATCCGCTAAGAAAGGATTTTGATTAATTCTACCCCCGAGGGGATATAATAGCAGATGAAGGTTTAGGCTACTTTTAATAAAAAACTTAGAGAATGCTAACGCGGGCACAGCTAGTATAAAAATATGCATGGATTGAAAAGCTGTTACTTTGGTATTGCAAACAAACACTTCAATTTTATTTATCTGTATATATCCGCACAAATGCCTCAATAATCCGCGAACTAAGCATCAAGACGCGTCTATCAGCCTTGGTAAAGTCTCGCATTCTCAAGTTCTTTGGCCATGTGTCTCGGCGGGATAACACTTCTATAGAACGCCTAGTTGAGCAGGGTAAAGGAAGGCACCAGAGCACGCGGGAGGTCCCCTATGCGGTCAACAGACCAGGTCAACACGGTTGGCGGGCCGGTGCACCAATGCTCAAGGATGGCGGCCAATAGAGTTAGATGGTAAGCTATCGTAAAGCAAATAACAGCTCCTGACAATACAACTACATGATGACCACGACCTCTTTGACAAGAGCGTACCGACTGAGAAGTAGAGATAAATAATCTATACAGATAAATAAACTTAATATCTTTGATCAATCTTTCTAAACCGCCATCACTTCCCAAATATAATAATATAAATAAACATAATTTCAAACAAACCGTTTGTTAAATCCAAGAACCGGTTTGTAACTTCGGCATTTTGATTAAAATAAGAGGTATTTAATTAATTAACTTTACTTAGATACTTTGCGTAAACAATTCCCGAGTGATGTCTTAAAAAGCTGCAATTTATCCAATTTGATCAAATCAATCTTCATTAAGGCGTTCAAATTTAATTAATTTTAATCAAAGTTAGCGATTTTCAATTTGGAGAGCCAATTGGTACGTTAGTTGGTTGAAAATATCCTCAGGTTATAACGTAATATATTTTTTTAATTTAAATAACTCAATTTATTTGAAATAAGATATAAATAAAAACATAGGGATAAATCCTACCCGGTATTTTTCAGTTTTTATTTAGATTTTTGGGTTAAGAAACGAAGTTATACCCGTCTTTACTTATTGATTACATTTTGTAAAAATCATATCATACATAATTACTAACTTAAATCTAGTACAATACAACTACGAGAAAAAGAAAAATATTTTTTTTAAATAGAACACAGAATTTACATTTGTATATGCGAAGTTGCATTTTATATAATTTTATTTAATTTTAATTTGGAATTTACAAATTATGTTAAAAATTACTCAAAATTATTTAAAAAGGTTTGTTCAGACGCCAAGTCTCTTGCTGTGAGAAATAAAATTTTGAAGTCCTCCAATGTAACTAAAACAACTTGGGACATTATTAATTCTGAAACTGGAAAAACTTCTCTTAAGAATGACTCAATAACTCTAAAAATTAATGATCATATAATTAAGACTGATATTGATGTGGCAACTACTTTTGAGACATTCTTTGCTGATATACCAGTTTCATTAACCAAAGCCTTAAATTCGTCTCCCGCAGCAGCAGAAGCCATTTTAAAAATGCATGTGGATAAATGTAACGTTGCATTTAAGTTTAAAACTGTTACCCCCAGAGACATTGTCAAAACTTTTGAAACGCTAGATATGAAGAATTCAGCTGATTTATGGGGACTTTCTGTTAAAGTACTCAATAGTATTATTGATATTGTTGCTACTGATCTAGCTTTATTATTTAATGTTTGTATTGAAAGTGGTGAATTTCCTGATCAAATGAAGTATAGTAAAATAATTCCTTTATTAAAAGCTGGTAGTATTAACGACCCTACGAACTTTAGACCTATATCAATACTGCCAATTTTCAGTAAAATTTTTGAAAAACTAATACTTAATCAACTTTTAGCCTTTTTTAATGAACATAATTTGATGCACACTAAACAATACGGTTTCACAAAGGGTCGCTCGACTACCGATGCAGGTGTCGAGCTCATTAGAAAAATTCTTGAAGCTTGGGAAGCTTCACAGGATGCTCTAGGTGTATTCTGTGATCTATCTAAAGCCTTTGATTGTGTGCACCATGAAACGTTGATCAGGAAGTTAGATCACTACGGTGTAAGAGACCTGGCTCTAAAACTTATATCTTCATATCTAAGTAATAGAATACAAAAAGTCGATATACATGGCGTAACATCTCCGGGGTGTCTAATAGAGATGGGTGTTCCACAGGGTTCAATTCTTGGTCCGTTTCTCTTTTTAACTTATATTAATGATTTACCTTACATGGTAAGCAATAAACACGATATTGTATTATTTGCTGATGATACTTCTCTGATTTTTAAGATAGACCGGCAAAAAGCTAACCTTGACGATGTGAATAATGCTCTCTCTGACGTAGTACATTGGTTCAGCGCTAATAACTTAGTACTCAATAGTAAAAAAACTAAATGTGTCAAGTTCACTATGCCAAATGTGAAACAAGTGCAAACCAATGTACTTATCAACGACGAAGTGTTGGACCTTGTTGAAACAACAGTTTTCCTTGGAGTTACATTGGATCATAAATTGCAATGGGGGCCCCATATAGCTGGATTGTCGAAAAGACTCAGTTCTGCAGCATTCGCAGTAAGGAAAATTAGACACCTAACTGATATAAACACAGCTCGGTTGGTCTATTTTAGTTATTTCCATAGTGTTATGTCTTATGGCATCCTTTTATGGGGAAATGCTACAGACATCAGTTCTATCTTTGTGCTGCAGAAACGGGCTGTTCGTGCAATCTATAAACTCAAATCTAGAGATTCTCTCAGAGAGAAGTTTAAAGAAATAGGGATAATGACTGTGGCATGTCAATACATATTTGAAAATTTGATATATGTAAGAAAGAATATAGATAGTTTTAAGAAAAATAGTGATATGCACAATATAAATACACGCAAGAGGGATAAACTCCGTGTCCCTGTGACTAGACTGCACAAAACTAGTAACTCTTTTGTGGGGCAAAGTATACGCCTTTTCAATAAACTACCATTAAAAATGTGTGAACTACCATTTTTAAGTTTTAAGGCAAGCATCAAACAGAAACTTTGTGAAAAAGCATATTATAGTGTAACTGAGTATATTGATGATAGCCAAGTATGGCAATGAGTTGCTCACTCTTCCATTGAAATGTACTTAAGCAACCCTATGTATATAGAAGGGACACATGTAAAAAAAAAAACCGGGGAGTTTGTTTCGCCGTTTCTTCTCCTGACAGGCTTACTTTTGGAAACGGTAGTAAATTTACTTAAGTTAACGTAAGAAAAATGACGTTCAATAAGTGTTCCAAGTGTCCCTTATATTGAATAAAACTTTTTGATTTGATTGATATGTAAAATTTTCATTTCAATTTTATTTCGTATTTTTTTTAAACTCATAATTTCTGTATTCATTTTTATAAAAACCTATCATAGTGAAAAAAACTATGATGATATTATTTCGCATATAAAAACCAAAGAAATACTCACAGATTCCCCTCCAAAATCACAAAAACACAGTCCACAAACAATTTATTGTTTCTTTAAAGGGTACGTAACTGCGCGACTCGAGTCCCGACGAACCGTCCTCCCAGAGCGGATCCCGAGGGAGGAATGGGCATTGTAACCAGTGAACCGAATTTCTGTTCCTCATAAAGGTGTGTGCATAAAGGGGTTAAGTTGCCTCGTTGTTGCCAGATTGTTGCCTGATTGGTGTATCTTTTTTTCGTTTTTTTTTTGTAGCATTATATATATCTATATAGATAAATAAAATAAAAGTGTCTGTTTGTAATTCCAAAATAACAGCTTTTCACATAATGCATATAAAAGTATAAACGATAGTGTCTTCAAAAAATAATGTCTGTTTGTGCCGGGTAATTTCTAAAACGGCTGGACCAATTTTAACGGGGCTTACACTGGTAGATAGCTACTGTTACAAGGAGTAACTTAGGCTACTATTATTTTAAAGAACCTTTAGGGTTCTGCGGCAACGAAATTAAATCTACGCGGGGGAAACCGCTGGGCAGAGCTAGTTTCTCCATTACAACTGTTCTAATATTCTGTTTTATATTTTCAACTAGCTCGTGGCACAATTGCTATTGCGCATATCTTTCGATCAGCGAAGTTAAGCAACCCTAAGCCTAGCCAGTAATTGGATGGGTGACCGCCTAAGTTCTCTCCGTGCCTCGGAGAGCACGTTAAGCCGTCAAACCAGGTTGTCAATTTATCATCTTTGGCAATCGTTACAGGTCGGTCGGAGGCCTAAAATCTGACAACTGATTTAACATAAATCACAGATTTTCTTCGTTAAAGGGGTTGCGAAGGTCAGATGGCAGTTGCTTCGTATAAAAATCAGGTGATCAGCCACATCGGGTTGAATCAAGTGCCGATCCCAACAATGTATGGGATAAGGCCAGGGACGATGATGATGATGATATTTTTCAACCAGCTGTGCTTCACGGTTTTACCTGAGTAGGCTTGAGTAGACCCTATTTAAATATATAAGTAGCCTAAATTACTCCTTGTAATATAAGCTACAGTAGTACAGTTTGTTTACTTGGGATCTTTGACTCAAATTGCAAAGGCGGCAGTAACGCGCTTAGAGAAGATATGGAGGAATCGCAACATATACCGCAATACAAAAGTTAAACTGATGCGTACACTCGTATTTTCCTTCTTCTTATACGCCTCTGAAACATGGACGCTGAAAGCTAGGCTAAGGGACAGGATTGATGCGTTCGAGATATGGTGCTGGCGTAAAATGCTGGGAGTGTCGTGGACTGAACGCCGCACCAATGCGTCAATCCGAAGTCAATTAAAAGTCCTCACTCCTCTCTCTGTTGTCTGCTTGCGGAGGACACTTTCCTTCTTTGGACACGTGGCGAGAAGAGAAACACACAGCCTAGAGAAAACCATAATGTTTGGCCGTGTCGAGGGAATGAGAAGTAGAGGCAGAGCTCCAACTCGCTGGACGGATCCTCTCCTAGAGGCAATTAATAGTAGCACACAGTCCGCCCTTCATCAGGCTCAGAACAGAGCAGCCTGGCGAGCTCTTACAGATAGAGCTACTTATGGTGGTCACGACCCTCAGCTGTGAGGAAAACGATGAAGAAGAAGAAGAATATAAGCTACCTGTCAGAGAAAGTACCGTCAAAATAGATCCAGCCGTTATTGAAATTTGCCGGAACAAACTCTGTTAATATAGAATTACGAACAGATAATTAAATTGTATTTATCTGTATTGCATAGGTGTGTTGTTATTTTGTTTCATTCCGGAGTATACGTGAGCATAAGTATGTATGTACATGCATGTATATTTTGAATTTTGAAATTACCAAGCAACTTGCCAACTAACAAGAGCCGAGGTGACCTGGAGGTTCACAAGTTCGAATCCCAGCGGGGCCTGTACCAATGAGTCTTTCTAAAAAAACTTATGTACAGTGATTTCACTCCACGTGTTTTACGGTGAAGGAAAACATCGTGAGGAAACCTGCATATTTCTGAGAAGTAATTCAATTACGTATGTAAAGTATCTGAAACGGCGATGGACTCACCATCTGTCACGATAGCACATAATCATGTTCGGTAACACCTCTGCCTACCCCTTCGAGGAATACAGGCGTGAGCATATGTATGTACCAAGCAACTTATAAGCCACTTTGTGACCAGTGCAACCTCTCCTTAACCGCATTCGTTGAGGTGAATGCCACTACGGCGTGATAAGAGGTCGGATGAAGAGTGTGTTTGACAAGCGAATTGATTACCGTAATTAGTTTTTGTTTAGTCTCTGAAAGTAGCTCGTCACAGCCTCGTATTGCGCACAATTATTGTGTGGTATAATTAATCTGCTTCTACCGACAGGTATTTAGCTCCAAAAGGGGTGATTTTGTACTTGAATTGGGGGAGAATAAAGGCAGTTGATGCTATATTTTATGTGAACTACTTGCATCTGTCTGAGAAGTAATTCATAGACGTATGTATAGTGCCTGAGACGGCGATGGACTCACCCTCTGGCACGTTGACACTCAATCATATTCGGTAAAATTTGGGTGTTGTTGTTACAACACCTGTACTTAGCCCTTCGGGGATAGCGTGAGTGTACAAGCCAAGTACATACTTGGCTTGTACACTACACAGGTTTATATACACTACTATTCAAACCTACATAGGTTTGAATAGTAGTGTATATCAATGCCGATAGATGGGGCTAATTATATTGTGAATCACGCTATAGAGATTCTCTACGGCATACGTATATACTAAGACTCACTGTATAATAAAAAAACTTTCATCTCTTTGGTACATCGTATTTTATTTGATCCCAAGTATCTACTCGAAGGCCAGAGCACTGAGTTTTGTTCAGTGAGCATATATATTTTTTTCTATTACCACATTATTTTTCATTAGCAATAAACAATCCCAAAGGCTTATAGATCCTAAATTGTTTCCTAACGACCACAGAGCATCAAAGAAAAAGATCGCCATGAACAAACATGGTATTATTTACGAACTACCCACACGGCAACTGGTGCCGTAAATAGCTTTATTGGTAATTCTGAGAAGCACTTGGAACACGCTATTTGACTGAATACAGGATGTTGTTTTGCATTCTGGCAATGACATGGTATGCAAACATGCAAAATAAATCATTAGGTATTGTTTTTACGATTTTTAAATTTTTTTTTACACATGCATGCGGATACAATTTTCACTATTGTGAATATTTTTATGTTTATTTTTTGTGATGCTAGCTGAGTTTCTTGCCGGTTCTTCCCAGAAGGCTAGTTTCCGAACCGGTGGTAAATTCTTTGGCATTCATAAGTGCCTTACCATAGCCTAAACTGAATAAATTAGCTTCATTTTAATTAACGGACGTTCAAGTATTCACTGAACAGGACATACTTTGATCATGTTTTTTTGTAAGTTTGTTTCGATAATAAATGTTTTCTCAAACTTCACATTTATTAGCGAGTAACTCAATCTATGTAGCGAGTGGATAAACGCTACATTAGCAAATGCCCTTCGATCAGGTAAGAAACTTTCGTAACCGACTTTACGTCTCTGCCTACTTTATATTCATCTTTGTCAAAGGGTTCCCAACAAAAAGTTCACAAAAGTTGGGTTGTAGTTCGCAAAAGACGGCAACTATATAGCTCCTGAAATATAATATATAATATAATATAATATTGCATAAACTTATTACTTTAGACCGCTATTTAGTTCACCTATATATCTTTGACTAATATTTTAATTATTATTAGCTGTACCCTGAGTTTTCACCCGCGAAGATTTAATTTGATTCCCGCGGAAACTGAATGTTTTTTTTAAAATAAAAGTAGACTAAATTATTCCTTATAATATTAGCTACCTGCCAGTGAAAGTCAATCAAAATCGAGCCAGTCGTTTCAGTGATGGTCCGGAACAAACAGACGGACAGACATAAAAAAATCTACAATTGGTTTTTATATGTCAGTACCGTGTATATTTTCATATTTCATAGTCAAAAGGTTTAATTTTGACAATTGAGCATTGGTACTGTGTCTTATATTCATAGGAAATAGGTACTGCAATTATTTATAGTTTATTTTTTAAAAGAGTAGTTATTGACTTTCTTGCCAGGTTCTCAACAGAAGCAACCTTCTAAACCCGGCGGGAACATTTATAATCAGGTATAATGTATTTTTGTGTCCTTCTGACGATTTGCAAGTACTTTGTAAGAAGTCTAACCAAATAAGGATATTTTGAACTTTGAAGTTAGTAAACGAGGGTAATTTCCCGCTGATGGTAAGCAACTTTTGCAGTTTTAAATGATTGCTTGGTTGCACGACAATAGTTTCTTTATCTAAAGGGAAGTTTGAAGATGACAATAAATAGCTGTTACTTTGACGGTGAAATGCATTTCACCAAATTACGCTGTCATTGTCTTTGCCTACAACGTATTCCGATCGGATACCCCATATTCATACTCCAGATAAGTTTTACTTTATAATATTTAATATATTCCGATCTAATCCATTGTGCAGGATAACACAAGACAATTAAATATTTAATTCTTGTCCGATACCCCAGTCACTTTATTTTTTTCAATTACATTTAATTATTTTATCTTTTTTCTACTTTCTGAACATCTCACCGGTATTTCTAAGACTTAACACCCATATTCTAAGTCGTTTCCTCGACTCCGCTCAATCGAAATTTGTCAAATTGTACGTAATATGAATTTCTAGGCGAGCTTGAGGATGTCCTCAGCATCACGTCTGTTGCGTTTAAGTCGAGGAGCTTTTGAGGATACATTACAGAATACGGTTGTAAGTAAATGATGAGACCGCAATATGTTAATATTGCACACACAATGACTATTGTTGAATGAACGTGACTGTACCGATGAAAAACCGGTCGAATGTGAGGACTCAAGTTTTGAATTTCCGTCCCTGAATTCAATTTAAACACACCAGCATAAGAATAAATTAAAATAAATATGCTTACGCCATCCTAGAAGTGTTCCGCAGGGGTAAGCAGAGGTGTTGTAGCAACAACACCCACATTTCACCGTTCCATCGCCGTCCCAAGTACTATACATACGTATTTGAATTATTTCGCAGACATTGCAGGTTTCCTCACCCTTTTCCTTCACTTTTAAGCACGTGGAGTGATATTACTGTACCTAAGTTTTCTACTGCACATATTATTATGCCTAGGAAGAAGTTCAAAAACGATTGCGTCACGACTTTTGAGCTTCAAGGCTTGCGCTTGAAAACTGCATTTTACACATCTGCCTACCCCTTCGTAGAACCTTCTGGGAAAGCATATTTATTAATCACTAAATGTGAGGGTCAGATTATTAAATAGACATTTTCTAGATGCAAAATTTTGACTAATTCAACATTTTTATTAACGCCAGGTAAAAAAAATCGCAACGCTCGGATTTTTCAATTATGCCACGCGAATATACAATTAGAAGATTATCTTTTTTAGCGGTTTTACCCTCGTGTGATTAAAAAAAAATTTTGATTACCCAAAGATTTTTTGTGTGAAGTTGTATGGCATAGAGAACTATACAGCAGAATATTAAAAAAGGTAGAGTCTGTTCGAGCTCAGCTGGGTTCATTTTAAAGTTGTGTAGTATTTATTTTAGCCGTGGACAACTCGCAGTCAAGACTCAAACTGGCCCCGGGTAAAAGGTCTCTATGCATGGAAAAAGACGACAGAAACACTGGACAGACCTACAGAAGTCTGTGTAGATATAACATTACTGGATGGGGCCCAACATATTATGTCGAGGATTCAGGCTCGCAGGCATTAAAAGGGCGAACAGAAGACCATCTTTTTTTTTAACGTAATAGTATATTGATTTGATTTGAACTCGCGCGATCCTTGGTGGCCTCGGGGTTTGAGCAGTCGCCTGCTACGCAAGCGACGCAACTTCGAATCCCAGCGGGGCCTGTACCAATGAGTTTTTCTAAAAAACTTATGTACAGTGATTTCACACCACGTGCTTTACGGTGATGGAAAACATCGTGAGGAAACCTGTGTTGTTACAACATCTCTGCTTGCCCCTTCGGAGACCCTTCTGGGATGGCGTAAGCATATTTTTAGTATCATAGAATATAAGACCGTGGACACAGTTCCAATGCTCCATTGTCAAATAAAAAACAGATTATTTTCAATTGTTCCGTCCAACAGTTTGGTCCCTTTTTAGCCTTTGGGACCCAAAAAAAACATTCTGCATTCTAGTATACCAACCAGTTCTAGAACTCTTTACATCTGTTATCTTGACACGAGCGACTTGCCACCCTATTAACAAGTAGTTAAGATTTAAAACTCATTCGTCCCCTGAAAATGTATAAGTCACTTTATTTTTAGCCGTATTTCATGCTGACATCGTTCAGGAAATATACAGACTACTTCCCTGTAGTTTCAGGTGTTAATAATGAGTAAGTTAGTTGAATAAAAAGCCATGGTGGCCTCGGGGTTTGAGCAGTCGCTTCCTAAGTGACGCAAGTTCGAATCCCAGCGGGGCCTGTGTACCATTGATTTTCTGAAAACTTATGTGCAGTGATTTTACACCGCGTGCTTTACGGTGAAGGAAAACATGGTGAGGAAACATGCATGCATATGTCTGAGAAAAAATTCAAAGATATATAACGCCTGAGTCGACGATGGACTCACTCTCTGCTACGTTGACACTTATACATATTCGGTGAAATATGAGTGTTCTTGTTACAACACCTCAGCTAACCCCTACGTGGACCCTTCTGGGATGGCGTGAGCATATGTATAATTTTGTATATCAAAGATCTCGTGCTGCAAGACTGCTTTAACAATGAACCACATTGATCAGTGTATATTTCTATAGAACTATTTCAATACAATATGTGTGTATGTAATGTTGTCTGTTACTATACTATGAAGTACCGTAGGTTGGTGGCTCGTAGCTTGATTTACAGAAAGCACTCGAGATGCACTCCCGGATAAATAAAGTTTAATTCTCCCGGGTATATGGGGAGAGAAAGCCGGATAAAGCAAACTGTCCTAGTTATTTGTATGTCGCTAAATGACGTGAACGACAAATAGACATTTTTTATTTTCAGGATAGCACTGAGATTTCGAATGTACAATGTACGAATACATGAATTCTTCGGGTTAATCAGCTGTGGTTAGCGACCACTAGATCAACGAGACATTAAAATATAAATAAATTCAAATACCGTTCCGCATCCCTAATTACACTGTCATCCGAGAGGCAGCAAAAAAGTAGGCATTATTATGTATCGCACGTACATTACGGGTATCAAAGATCATTTATATTTCATCGTTAGGACATAGAAATGGCGCGTACGGTGCAAATGTCAATCCTAATTTAGCACGGAGATGTAATTTACCTTTTTTGCCAACCGTAGGCTTGTGCTGAACTTTTACATACGTGTGAGGGATGTATTATAGGTTTTTTTGCCCGTTTATAACTTTTTTTGGGTTCAGATTAAATATATATATCCCTCTATAGTGGTTAAGGAGGGCGATGGCTGGCATTCTCGTCATACTTGTGAACAGGTGCTGCTAGTGGGGGCTGGTCATCTCAAGCTACACAATTATTCGTAGTTCTTATTTTTAGTTTAATTTTCTTTTATATCGACTTTTGTGCACTGAAACTGTGTCCATGGGCTTATATATATTTTTTATGATTTATATTGTATTACTCGAAGCGGTAATTTTTTTTTTTAAAAGAGTAATTTCCGACTTTCTTTCCAGGTTCTTCTCAGTAAAAGCAACCTTCCGAACCTGGCGGTAGCATGTATAATCCTATGTAAGTTGTCTTTCTGAAGATTTGAAAGTACTTTGTAAAAAGTCTAATCGAATAAAGATATTTTTGATTTGATTTGATTTGATATATATTTGATGAATAAGGCGTTCCAACAATATAGGTAGGTATTATGAAAAAAAACATACGCATTGAACAGAATCTCCTATTTTTTTAAGTCGGTTGAAATGATAATATTAATGATACATACTATCTTCGAAGTTATAAAAAAGTTAATTAATATTATGCTCACGCCATCCCAGACAGTTCTCTATAGGGGTAAGCAGAGGTGTTGTAACAACAACACCCACATTTCACCGAATATGATTAAGTGCCAACGTGACAGAGTGCGTTCATCGTCGTCTCAGCCACTATACATACGTCTTTGAATTACTTCTCAGACATATGCAGGTTTCCTCACGATGTTTTCCTTCACAGTATACGGTACAAACGTCATAAATAAATTATCTCTGTCTGTCTGTTCGTTCCGGGTAATCTCTGAAACGGCTGGACCGATTTTAAGGGATTAATTTAGGCTACTTTTATTTCAAATAACATTTAGGGTTCCGCGGAAGTGTAATTAAACCTGCACGGGTGAAACCGCATGGTACAACTGGGAAATAAATAAAGTCACATAACTCTATATAAATATGTGGGATTGAAATAAATTAAATATAAAGGTTTGACTGAAATCTTCTTTAACACATCTTATAATAAATACGTCTTAAAATAATAAAATAATCAATACATCTTTCGTCGTCCGTCTTTCACGTCGTCCACCATCGTTCTGTCATCTGTCACATCTTATTTCTTCTATTCTTACCGATCACACGCTGCCTATCATGCTTACATAAAACCTCTTTCCACAAATATATATTTTTAGAACGTCAATTCGTGAAGTTATCTCAAGTTGGAAGCCCTATCTACGTCATTTACTCCCCATATTTGTCACCATAACATGTCCTACAAATGAGGAACTCGTGGCACAGTTGCTATTGCGCATATCATTTGATCAGCGAAGTTAAGCAACCCTAACCCTAGCCAGTAATTGGATGGGTGACCACCCGAGTTTCCCCCGTGCCTCGGAGAGCACGTTAAGCCGTCGGTCCCGGTTGCCAGTTTATCATCTTTGGCAATCGTTACAGGTCAGTCGGAGGCCAAAAATAGTCTGACAACTGGTTTAACCCAGATCACAGATTTTCCTCTCTAAAGGAGTTGCAAAGGTCAGATGGCAGTCGCTTCGTTTAAAATCAGGTGCCAACCTGCCACATCGGGTTGAATCAACTGCTGAGCCCAACAATGGATGGGATAAGGCCAGGGAGATGATGATGAACATGTCCTACAAATGCGTAGACGTGAGCTATGTGAGCAAATTGAGCAGTTCTTTGGGGACGAAGGTATCATTATACTCCGATACGCATGCCTCTAGCTGACGCAGAAATATGATGCCTTTATAAAACACGGTATTTACTGCGGATCGCGCTTGGTCGACGTTGACACCGTAGCGTGACAATATGTACATTCATAATGGAGGGGTGTGTTTCGCTGTTTCTCCTCCTGACAGGCTTACATTTGGAAACTGTGGTAAATTAACCTGAGTTAGCGTAAGAGCAATGACGTTCAGTTTCCAAGTGTCCCTGAATAAAACTTGATTTGATTTGATAATATTATATTTTTACGCCCGGTTTCCGAAAGGCTCACGTCAAAAATTAACTAAACATCGATCAAACGGTATGTTATATCTAGTTTGATTTGATTACAATGTCAAATATCTGGTCATATAAACAGCTATGCCCCGCGGTGTCACCCGCGTTGACTTAATTTCATGGGAGACTTGCGGAATCCTAATATTTTTCTTAATTAAAAGTAGCCTAAGTTACTCCTTGTAACATTAGTTATCTGCCAGAGAATGGCTAGACATACATATGCTCACGCCTGTATTCCCCGAAGGGGTAGGCAGAGGTGTTGTAATCACAACGCCCACTTTTCACCGAAGATGATTAAGTACCAACGTGACAGATGGTGAGTCCATCGCCGTCTCAAACACTTTACATACGTCATTGAATTACTTCCCAGAAATATGCAGGTTTTCACGATGTTTTCTTTCACCGTAAAGAACGTGGTGTGAAATCATTGCACATAAGTTTTTTTTAAAAACTCATTGGTGCGCCCCGCTGGGATTCGAACTTGCGTCGCTTGCGTAGCAGGTGACTGCACATTCATATATATTTAGTGAAAAGGTGTAATTTTGAAATTACAAACAGACACTTCAATTTTATATTTATTAGTACGTCTGTACGTAAAGATACAAATTTATAGGTGTAATGAAGTATTTTATTTATCTGTATGTATAGATATTGATATTATGCGCTTGTGGACTCGATGACATATTTTGTAAAAAGTATCATGATTGAATTTCTTTATCCAAAGATTTCGACACGTCGTTAAAGTACAGAAAATTTTTTGGCCATAATGTAAATTTTTGTACAAGAAATTTCCACCCAACAACGAAAGAAAAAAAATATTTGTAGCGAATTATTTGTCAAATAATAACCTTTTTTTTCATAATATTTTTTGTCAATTTTTTTTTGTATTTTTATTTTGGAATGTTTTTGACATAATCCGGTTCGGTGTCATAGGCAGCTAAAACGAAGACAAATTCTTTCCAACGATGTATTGTTGTGAAATACGAATAAAATATGTCAACCCTTTCATGTATGAAATATTTCTATACTCATATATACATGCATACGTCCGCTATAGTATAAGGGGATGTGACTTTGACAAGTTATACAGGGCTGCCTTTTTTAGTATCAAAGTGACCTCAATATTTTACATACAAAGGTTAATTATACATACATACATGACATACATATGTCTGTTGTAACAACAACACCCACATTTCACAGAATATGATAGAGTGCCAACGTGACAGAGGGTGAGTCTATCGCCGTCTCAGGCACTATACATGCGTCTTTGAATTACTTCTCAGACATATGCAGGATGTTTCCTTCACCGAAGAGCACGTGGTTTAAAATCACTTCACAGAAGTTTTTCTTTATAGTAAACCTCATTGGTATTGGGCCCGCTGGGATTCAAACTTGCGTCGCTTTCGTAGCAGACTGCTCGAACTGCACGGCCACAACGGCTCAGTTTTTATAATCTTTTATATAACGTAATCATGAAAAGGCAACCAGATATTCACATGGATACATCTATATCTAAAAAGATAAATAAATGTGTCCGTTTGTCATTCCAAAAAACAACTTTTCATTATGAAAGTGTGCACGATACTGACATTAGGGTAAGTTCAATCTCGAATACATGTTAGCTAGAATCTAGTACTTAAACGTTACAAATAAATTACACCCTTATCAGTAAATTGTTATTTTGCTATGACTACTTACATATAATAAGGAGGTAAAGTAAATCTATACAGATAGATACAATTAAAGTGTCTGTATGTAACTCCAAATTAACAGCTTTAATGCATATGAAAGTACATAAGCTCACGCCTGTATTCCCCGAAGGGGTAGGCAGAGGTGTTGTAATCAAAACCACTTTTCACCGAATTTGATTAAGTGCCAACGTGACAGATGGTGAGTCCATCGCCGTCTCAGACACTTTACATACGTCATTGAATTACTTCTCAGAAATATGCAGGTTTCCTCACGATGTTTTCCTTCACCGTAAAAGCACGTGGTGTGAAATGACTGTACATTTTTAGAAAACTCATTGGCCCCGCTGGGATTCAAACTTGCGTCGCTTGTGTAGCAGGCGACGGCTCAAATCCCGAGGCCACCACGGCGCATGCATATGAAAGTATAAAATATATAAAATATGTAATATGTAAGAAAACTAATTTTCAAAAAAATTCTTAGTCTCTCGGTCTGTTTGTTACGGCATCTCCGAAGCAACTTGACCGATTTTAATTTTATTCAAAAAACACAAAGGGTTCCGCAGGTCATGAACTAAAGTCTACACGAGTGACACCGCGGGGTACAGCTAGTGTAACATAAAATATTGGAAACCAGGTTAACACGTGGGTTACATACAGAAATAAATGCGATTGATTCTGCACATAGCCGTAAGTCAGACATGATTTGTTGACCCGATTCCGTATTGCGTGGAGAAACGGTGTATTTATTGTTTTTTATGAGAATTATGATATATATCGTAAACGAATATTGCTATTTATATGATAATGCATATTTGGGAAATATATTTCACCTCCTAACTACCAAGATAAATATTGTAAGTAGTCTCATAGACACTGTACTTATGTTACAATTCTTAATATTTATTAGTTTTGATCTTTGTTTGACTGGCTTGAGTTGACAAGCTCACTAAAATGCCTTTGCTTGTGGTTGTCCACTTCCCTCTATGATGGTTGAGGAGGTCAATGGCTGGCATTCACGTCATACTTGTGAACAGGTGCTGCTTGTGGGGGCTGGTCATCTCAAGCTACGCATTTAGTTATAAGTAGATGTACTAGATTTTTAGTTATGTTAATTCTTATCGACATTTGTGCATTGGAACATTGTCCATGAGCTTACGTTTTTAAATTATTTATTTTGTATTCTTTAAAATGTATAATATTTTTGAAAAGAGTAATTACTGAGTTTCTTCCCAGGTTCTTCTCAGTAAAAGCAACCTTCCGAACCTGGCGGTAGCATGTATAATCCTGTATAATGTCATTCTGACGATTTGAAAGTACTTTGTAAAAAGTCTAAACGAATAAAGATACTTTTGACTTTGACTTTGACTCTGACTTTGACTTCAAGAAAAAGTAAATTTTTTAAAACAAATATATCGAATTATAAAAATACAATTACAAGTGTCAGTTTGTAATTCCAAATTAAGGCTTTTCACTAAATTCATAGAAAGTACTTACGGAAATATTAATCATTCTGTCTGTTTATTCTGTCTGTCTACATCTACAGGAATCCAATACGTTTTTTATTTTTGGGAAGACATTGGGATTTTTCAACACTTACTTTTATTTCAATATACATAAATCTAAATGATTTGTTTATATGTTCACAAAACCTCATATCATCATCATCTCCCTGGCCTTTTTCTATACACTGTTAGCATCGGACTTGATTGAACCCAGTTTGACTGATCACCTGATTTTTATACGAAGCGACTGCCATCTGACCTTCGCAACCCAATTAACGAGGAAAATCTGTGATCTGGGTTAAACCAGTTGTTGGCCCACGACCTGTAACGATTGCCAAAGATGATAAATTGGCAACCGGAACCGACGGCTTAACGTGCTCTCCGAGGCACGGAACTCGGGCGGTCACCGATCCAATTACTGGCTAGGGTTAGGGTTGCTTTTTTTTATATATTTATTTACCATTTACACAAACATACAAAATACTTGGTTGCACATGGCACTAAAAAACCACTAAAGTTTATACAAATAGTGCTATATAGTCGTCACATATCAATAAAACAGTATTTTACAATTTGCATATGTACTCACTTAATTAATAAAAGTAATACTTTCAAATGTATGTTTTGGGTAGCTCTAAATCCACGTAAAAAGGTAAGCGAGGTGATTAACTACGTCATAATATCTATTTTACCTTAGCTTCGCTGATCGAATGATATGCGCAATAGTAACTGTGCCACGAGCTCCTCCCCGTCAAAACCTCACATAACAAAAACCACATTTATTTTAGACTTCAAAAGTCATAAACAGAATTTCCTCACAGCCAGTCGCAGTGTGTTAGAAAAAAGAAAAATTTTCGGGCAAGTACGGAAAATATGAATGCTCGATTTTTCGACAGATTTTTTGCAGTTTTTAGTTTTTTACCGTCATCGCGGAATAAAGTTTGTCTGTTCAAAGGGGGAATGATGTTATGAAAACTGGCTTTGAGTATAAATTACCAAAAGTTCAAACTTCGTTGAGGATATTTTTATTTGCTTTCTGCATTTTAGCTAAAATCTGAACGTAATATGATGTTTGGCTCTCATTACCGAATTATAAATGTATGTGCGTGAGTAATGTCGTGCGAGCTAATAAAAATATCGAGATATTTTTACTAGACTACGGCGAAGCAAAAATTAAAATGAAAATTCAGTTTAAGTCCTGGTAAGGCACTTAGGAATGTCGAAGAATTTATAACCGGTCCAGAAACTAGCCTTCTGAGAACAACCGGCAAGAAACTCAGCTGGCATCATGTACATTTCAATGATGGTTACAAAAAACATAAAATTATTCACTATAGTGAAATTTTTGAAATAGAAATAACATTTATTCACATGAAATATGGTACAAAGGGTAGGTGTTATTAAAGGTTACAAGAATCACATATTTCACCCAATTTTAGGGCATGTAAATATTAACTTAATTATCTAATTAAGTTATTATTTATCAGCATGCATGTGTAATAAATAATAATAATAAAAGCTATTATTAACATAACATGATTGCATACCATGTCATTGCCAGGAGCTACTTAGAACAATGGAACTACAAACTACAAAAAACATAAATTATATATTTATCTGGGAATAAACTTTTTTATTACCTAACCTGTGCCCAGAGTGTATGTTTTGACACGTTTGAATCTCGGCGCTTGACTTTGCGTTTCGCGCTTTTATTATGAATACTCGCCGCTTGGGGCGCTTTTTATCAAAATTTAGTCAAACTCAAAAATGGATGCAGATAAGCAATAATGTGTCAACCCGCATAAACTTGGTTTTGGGAAAATGGCGTCTTAAGATATATAATATATAAATATAATACGTGATTTAAGATTTGTTTTATGGCAAAAAAAATCTTTTTTTACGTACTTTTATGTTTCAGATGACTTGAAACACTTTTTTAGAATGTTAAATACGTGATGCATTATCAAAATATATCAAAACCTTTGAATTTGACTTTTTGTGGGTTGACACATTATTGCTTATCAGCATCCAAATATCTTTATTCAATTAGACTTTTTATACATGCTACCGCCAGGTTCGGAAGGTTGCTTTTACTGAGAAGAACCCGACAAGAAACTCAGTAATTATTATTTTCAAAAATATTATACAATTTTAAGAATCCCTACTATATTATATATAATATTATAAATGCGAAAGTAACTCTGTCTGTCTGTTACGCTTTCCCGCTCAAACCTCTCCACCGATTTTGATGAAATTTGGTACAGACAATCTTTAGACCCTGAGAAAGGACATAGGCTACCTTTTATCGCGAAAAAAGTATAATATAAAACTAAATCTACGCGGGTGAAACCGCGGGGCACAGCTAGTACAAAATAAATCACTTAAGAAACATACACTCATGGACACAGTTCCAATGCACAAATGTCGGAAAGTAACATTATTAAAAATCTAGTAGTTCTACTTAAAACTAAATGAGTAGCTTGAGATAAGAAAAATTCCTAGGCGATATCGTCAGCATAAAAACATGTTAAATACTAACAATATGTTATATATCTGACACATTATACCCAGCCATGGAGAGATGTGGTAGGTTCCCCCTGATACCCCCTCTATACAGCGTCGTTTACATACTGTGAACTTTTTAAACTGTAATGTAGTCATGTTTCCAACTTGAAGACTTCAGTAAGACTGATTCTCATTTAATCAATACACTTCAACCCACTTTTTACGAAACATCGCCTAAAATAATCCATGGCCTATCTCAGTGATACCGATTTCAATAGGGATAGGAATGGACATAGGTTTATTCCGAGTTTTCTTGTATAAAATAAAAATAAATATGTTCACGCCAACCCAGAAGGGTCCCCGAAGGGGTAAGCAGAGGTGTTGTAACAACAACACCCACATTTCAACGAATATGATTAAGTGTCATCGTGACAGAGGGTGAGTCCATCGCCGTCTCAGGCACTATACATGCGTCTTTGAATTGCTTCTCAAATATATGCAGGATTCCTCACGATGTTTTCCTTCACTGTAAAGCACGTGGTGGGAAATCACAGTACATAAGTTTTTACAAAAAACAGGCCCCGCTGCGTAGCAGGCGATTGGTCGAACCTCAAAGCCACCACTAATTTTACGTCAAACCATGAAACTAGGCCATACCCACCTCTTATACATATATCCTTTAGTACAAACCAAATCCACAGTAAAAATACACAGTAAGAGCCCAATTTCTGTGCAATTTCCAACATTATGGTCGTCCCATTCATCGAGAGCTACCGCCGCTTGATTTGGAAAAATGTCACCTATTTCAGACACTCCCCTGCTTAGATTTGGGTTAAAGGTGCGTTTATATCCTGATGAGATGGACACGGCACGATGTGATCAAAATATCGTCGTAGAATCGTTACCAGATTTATAATGTAATAGGTTTGTAAACAGTTAAAATACAGCTTATTTCGTCTGAACGCGCCAAACATGTGGCTCAAAATATATTGATCCGTAATTTTTGACATTTAACTACGACTATACAACCCGCTTCAGAAATAGTATAAAGCATTTAGAAGCACACTGAAACGCAAGGTCAGGCAACGACGTATTTCTATATCGCACCGGCAAGTTTGGATTCATATTAACAGAAATTATTTTATTAGTTTTAAGTACAATGAGAGTATTTTTATAGTAAATTCTAGGTTATGTTTTGTCGCGAAATAATTTTTCTTTTCGGATTTAAAAAAAAATCGCTTGGATCATAATTCTGTCATTAAACTATCATTCTGAGGGTGCGATATTTATAATAAACTCTATGTAGGTATTTATTTGTTAAAACTTATTGTATTCCAAAATATGCATAGGCGGACTTCATGCAATAAGCATTTTCTACCAGTCTTTGGATGATAGACAGACACGGCCGAGGCGTGCATTCCATACAAGCAGATGAGCAGTGCTTACAACTTTTGATGACTGAATACACTCGTGTCGTGTGTGTGTGTGTGTCTATACCAACCATATATACCTACGCCGCGCCACATTGGTATGTACTTAACCTACCTTCATACATATTGTTTAAGCTTACCTGAAAATCCAATCCACGCCGCTAAGACACTGTAAGTTTGTTTGTATCACCCAATAGCCAGTGTCTATGAATATGGCTATGGTATCCCCTGCCTGTCGTAAGAGGCGACTAAAAGGGGGGCCCGAGGGCCTGCTGGCAGTGGTCGGGGTGGGAGCTTTGACCACCGAGCCGCGAGCCCTGGAAGGTGGCAGCGCGATGTGGCCTCACAGCTGCTCCGGGGCTGTGCCCCGGCAAAGTGTGGGGGGACACCGGTGCGTTCTATCAGAGTACTTGGAGCACTGAGGATGGCCACCGAGGGGGTTTTAGTGCGGTAAGAATCCCACATACCCCGATCTGCCTCTCCCAGGGCGGTCGGGGACCTTTTGAAGGTTTCCTCCTCGTCAACAAAAAAAAAAGGTTTATTTGTATGTGCCCATAAGCTGGAGCAGTGAGATGCTTATAATATGTGTAATATGTATATAGGGTCATTGGTCTTTATTTCTAATGCGCCAATGTGCGATATCCAAATTCAAATTATTGGCCGTGCTTAACATTTCGTCTCGTTAAAGTATAAAGCGGCCTTAGCAATAACGAAAATGAATCGTTTAGTGTGAAAAATCGTGGGCTCGTAGGCTGTAATGCCAGCGAGTGTTGGGCACAGCCAGGTGTAAAACGAATCCGTACTTCATCTCAGATATAATATTGGAGAGTATGAAGTTACTGTGGAAATAATAATTCTATCTCCATTTTAACCTGCAATGTTCACGTAATGTTTTTTTACGCATGATAGTTGAATGGATTACTTGCTAAAACTAAAGCTAAAGGACAATTTGATGGAGACAGTTTGACGGCATAATGCGTTGTACTAAAATACGCTGTCAGTTGTCAAATTGTGCTGACAGTGTCATTTTAAGTAAGTACTTATGTAACAGTTGTAACGTTAGCATTTACTCATTGTAACATTAGTTAAACATCCAGCCATTTCGGAGATTCAGAGTCGGAACAAACAGACCGACAGAACGACAGACAGACCAAGAAATGTATTTTTAAATTGTTTTTTTACATACATACATTTGCTCACGCCTGTATGGGGAATACAGGCGTGAGAAGGGGTAGGCAGAGGTGTTGTTATCACAACACCTCTGCCTACCGAACCTTTTTACCGAATTTGATTAAGTGCCAACGTGACAGATGGTGAGTCTATCGCCGTCTCAGGCACTATACATACGTCTTTGAATTACATCTCAGAAATATGCAGGTTTCCTCACGATGTTTTCCTTCACCGTAAAGCACGTGGTGTGAAATCACTGTACATAAGTTTTTTTAGAAAAACTCATTGGTACAGGCCCCGCTGGGATTCGAACTTGCGTCGCTTACGTAGCAGGCGACTGCTCAAACCCCGAGGCCACCACGGCTCTTTTTTGTTTGTTTAAAAAGCTGTTAATTTGAAATGACGAACGTAACAATTTTGTTACGTTCGTAACATCTCTAGAGTGTTCCTATCCCTTCGTGGAAATCTAATAATAGTAATTAATCAGGTTACGTGTTACTGAAATTTCTCATCCATTCTCTTGATTTAAGTGCCAATATAAAACTTAAAGCGAGTGTAATCCATTCGAAAGCCGCGTAGTGGCATTCGAATTTAGCACAACCATTTATCATTCAGAAAAAAACTATCGAGTTCCCGCCAAACTTCTATACGCTTCCGAATCCCAATGAATGAGACACGAATTTCCCATTTAAAACTTTCACTGACCGAATAGTCGATTTCATACATTTCTAACAATATTCGCTTGTCGGCTATTAATTCGATTGCATCGTTGGGCGCCATTTTGTGTTGTATTGTCCGCCATTTTGTGTTGCATATGACAGCCGGTTGCAGATGGATGCGTTAGCTTTACGCGCGGATGACGCATTTTATACGGCGTCATAGAATAATTTTACTATAATGCAGAAGGGACATTCTAACGACTATTTAACGCATTAAACTCAGAGGCCTTTACACAAGTTTTTTTAGTTTGACTGTGAGACAGTGACAGTTATTCGCGTCATATACGTCTGTTTTATAATTATTGTCAAACTATGGCGATGCGAGGTCATGGTCGCTACCATCCGGAACACTTTGACAGCCGCGGTGGCTGAGTGGTTTGAGTGGTTGACGCAAAGATTTCTACAAGGATGTCACGCCACTCGAAGGCGCATGTATACTGTCTGGAATGACGATGGACTCACCATGGGCCACGTAATAAATTTTTCAGCGAAAAGTTACTGAGTATTCTAGGACCTCTGAATACTTTCTGGACTACAAAACGTAAATGGTACAGGCCGCCGGGATTCAAACTTATGTGGATTGCATAGAAAGCAATTACCCAATTACTTAGCCACCACGATATGAGAATTACGTAATATTTTTTCATACATACTTAATCACCGAGTGTCCGGGGTGTGACCTATACATACGTTATTGGACAGATCATTCGGCCATTCAACATGGTTTTGTTTTTTCCGATTGAGTTATTTACGTTTACGATAGAAGAAAAATAGCACTGGTTTAATGGCTAGGCCCTAACTGAAGGCTCGAATTTAGGAGCTGCCCCACTACATCCATCTTACAGAAGATCGCAGCCTAATAAAGATGACGTTGCATAGGTGCTGCCGCGATATTTTCTAAGATTTCTCAGCGACGAATTCGACATCGAGCGTCGCTTTCATTCGTAAGCATTTTATACATAATGCGTAGGTAAATAAAACTCAATTTCGTAACTTTGAAACTGACCCTCGACGTCGAGAGCGACGCTGAGAAACCTTACAGAATAATGAGGCTGTGGGTAGCACCAACTTAAGTTGACAAAAATTTTTGAAGTTTAGTTTTTTTTTTTTATTGAATATTGTAATTGTCAGATGACGTCATGACATTTACTGACATAACTAACTTCTAGCTAATGACTAATTATATCTTTTGACATACGGAAAGTTACACCAATAGCAAAATTTGACAAATTCGACTGCGTTATTTGATTTAACGCAACGCAGTCATAGGTAGTTACTGTTATCGCCAAATGTGTTTCTATCTTTAGCGCAACCTATTCATAAAGAAGTATGTCCATGGAATAGAGGCACTATGCTTTAATTTTCTCAAAATGGGTTTCGTCTGTGGGGAGAGCGAGTAATCATACTCATCCCCAGTAAAGGGAGGATCTTACCGGCGGGTGTCATGCCTGGGGAACCGCGGCTCCAACTGTTCTATTTGGAAACTTGTAGATATACTGCAATTCGCTTGAAAACTCTTATTGCGCGATTTAGGTTTTCGTGTATTTATACACAAACTTTGCATTTGTTAGCGAGTAGCGCCATCTATGTAGCGAGTGAAGAAACGCTAGCAGCGTCCAGTCTTAATGACCTATATGGGGCTGTTCCATATATATAAGACCCTGTTTGTATTATCACTATTTTTAAGATTTTACCTGTATTTGTGTTAATGTTTTGAGTAATTAGTGTTGCAACTGCAGCACTAATATCGATTTAACCTAATTGTTAACGATAACAAGAAGTTGCTAAATTGTTGAGCCAGACTTTAGGGTTCCGTATAACATTGTATAGTTTGAAGTGTATAGTATTGAATAGTTTTTTATGCTAAGTATCACAGTCTCAAACATGTCTGTGAAATGTACATCGATAATACCATGCACAGCATTCGAATACACTTTAAACATAATTGCAAATTTCTTGTCAGATCCAATCTTTGGTCCGACCCAGGAGTCGAACCCGCAGCCTCTCGGGTGAGCAACTATTACATAGCACTTACTGCACAAGGATTTAATACGTATGAACGTCGCCGCTTGACCTTACATTTAGCGCTTTTTGTATGGAGACGTGAAACTTCCTATACTTACCACTTGGGGCGCTTTTTAACGTTCCCGTACAAAATGAGGTATACGCAGACGACATCTTTAACGTTAAGACATGAACACACAAACAAATGGACAGAAAATAACGACACACATTATTGTTACGTTTGTGTTGTAAAATATCTATACAGATAAGTACAATTTATGTGTCTGTTTCTAATTCCTAATAAGCAGCTTGCTATTAACGCGTTCATTGCTAACGACGCGTATGTGCGTCCAACTGTTCGAGAATTTACGAAGAATAATATAATATAAATAAATAAAGGAAAGGAATAAGCAGCTTACATACATCTAACCTGTCCGTCCGTCTGTCTGTTTGGTCCGGATACTCTCTGAAACGACAGGCAATATTACAATGTTGGTATGTTTTTAAATTACAGTTCAGTGAAAAATCTACCCATCAAATTAAGTATACGCGGGTGAAAACACGGGGCACAGCTAGTCTTCAGAATACAGTCACCTTCGTTACAGTTCTTTAATAGTTTGAGATAAATAAGTAAGTTAGGGCACCGGTAACATTATCTGCTCTATTATGATAAACGTTTATCAAGGGACATTGATAAACCACTGCTTATATATAAGCGTTTGAGATGTCCAACGTTCTGCAGTTACGATGTACGGATCCGCTTTGTTATTGTCCGCCATTTTGAGTTTTGTGTGTGGACAGACCACCAGTGTGGATAAATGTGAGTATTTATATCATGTCTTATGTATTGATGTGTATTTTCCATCTGAAGTGTTCCAATAGCAACCCAAAGTCTTGATTAGTGCCCGGTTAGTGGCAATAGCTTAGCAAGCTTGCCCAACTGGGGATTATACCTCCCTCAAGTATTAATAATAATGATCTCCTACGGAATTTCGGTTATGGCTACTAATCTCAACGAGGATCAGCCAACTGCGCAAGAGATATTATAGTGCACAAGTGTGTGCAAACACAGGTGCACTCTTTATTCCCTCACTCTCATAGTCCGATGGGAGGCAATCCGACACGACCGGAGAGAGATCAGGCGTAGGACCAACGGTGCAACGTGCGCCGCGAGGCACGGGGGTGGAAACACAGCCAACTTCCAAACTCCGGAAATTTTATTGTGAATGTCTTTACGGAAAAACCCAATATCAATTTTTGACCTGACCCGGTAATCGAACCCGAGACCTCGTGATCGGCAGGCGATGGTACTAGCTTCTTGACCAACGAGGCAGTTAATGTATAGATTCTAGATTAGTGCCCGGTTAGTATCAATAGGTATATCGTAGCTAGGCCGACTGGAGATTGTACTTCCACCTTACTGCCGCAAGTGTAGGTTTTGAGATGTAAGTCTCCATACAAAAGAGCAAAAAACGCAAGGTCAAGCGACGTTCGAATACGCTGCAGGCGCCCCTAGCGGCGAGTGGTAGAAGTTTATATGTCATGCATATACATTTAATAATTACAGGCCTTCGCAGTCAAATACCGCTAACGTAGATTTAAATTCAGTACAAACTTCGCTATAAATTAATTAAAATAAAATAAATATGCTCACGCCATCCCAGAAGGGGTAAGGAGAGGTGATGTAGCAACAACACCCACATTTCAATGAATATGACTAAGTACACAGGACAGGGGCTGAGTCCATCTCAGGCACGATACGTCTTAGAATTACTTCTCAGACATATGTAGGTTTCCTAACAATGTTTTCCTCCGCCGTAAAAACACGTACTTAGTGTGAAATCTCTGCACATAGGTTTTTAGAAAAACTCATAGATCATGCCAGGGGGGGCTGTGGATTCAAACTTATTACTTAGAATAATTCTCATAGGCTCTAAGAGCCGTGGTGGCCTCGAATCCCAGCGGGGCCAGTACCAATGAGATTTTCTAAAAAAATATATGTACAGCGATTTCACACCACGTGCTTTACGGTGAAGGAAAACATCGTGAGGAAACCTGCATATTTCTGAGAAGTAATTCAAAGACGTATGTATAGTGCCTGAGACGGCGATAGACTCACCATCTGTCACGTTAGCACTTAATCAAATTCGGTGAAAAGTGGGTGTTGTGACAACAACACCTCTGCCTAACCCTTCGGGGAATACAGGCGTGAGCATTTGTATGTATGTATGTAATTCTCATAGCTTATCTTATCTTACCTTTTTTGTGGCATTATTGGGTTCGGTTGCCCGGAAGCACGTCGAGCCTTGGGATCTTTTGTGCCGCCCTTGCCCTTTTGCTCTACGTACCTGACTCCTCAAATACTCCCTGAACAAGCCGGCAGATCTTGCCCATGGGGAAGAGCGTGTATTCTCGTAGCTTATTAAACTGTATTCTATTCTAGGTGTACGCCATCCAGGTGACCTGCCCATCAACACGTATGTGGAGGGGTGCACCACACCCCCCTGCTTGCTACCACAACTACAAGATGCTGTCATACACTTGCAGTTTAAAGCACGTGAGTGAAGAATTGTTTAAAGAGTAAAAGGCCCTATTACTATGACTCCGCTGTATGTTCGTCTGTTCACAGATGTTGTTAGCCTGTAGGCTGATATCGAAATACAAAACAAGGCCTTCCTTGATAAATGGGCTATCTAACAATGAAATACATTTTCAAATCAGACCAGTAGTTCCTGAGATTAGTGCGCTCAAACAAACAAACTTTTCAGCTTTATATATAGCTAGCTGTGCCTCGCTGACAGGAGCTCGTGGCACAGTTGCTATTGCGCATATCATTCGATCAACGCAGTTAAGCAACCCTACCCCTAGCCAGTAATTGGATGGGTGACCGGCCGAGTTCCCTCCGTGCCTCGGAGAGCACGTTAAGCCGTCGGTCCCGGTTGCCAATTTATCATCTTTGGCAATCGTTACAGGTCAGTCGGAGGCCTGAAATAGTCTGCCAACTGGTTTAACCCAGATCACAGATTTTCCTCGTTAAAGGGGTTGCGAAGGTCAGATGGCAGTCTCTTCGTATAAAAATCAAGTGATCAGCCACATCGGGTTAAATCAAATGCCGACCCCAACAATGTATGGGATAAGGCCAGGGAGATTAATGATGATAATGATGATATAGATTTATATGAAAGTATACCTATGTAGACTATTCAGCTACATATTTCATACTATATGTATTTGTCGTTACAGCGCATAGCATCAAGCGCATGCGCACCTTAGCGACTGCCTACCTTAACTTGGGTCTGGTCCAGCTGCCCGTCCCCTACGACCTTGGCCCTAATGCTGACACCTGCTCCTTCCTCACCAACACATACTGCCCGGTCGGTACTGACGAGGTCGTTCAATACACCTTGCGGATGTACATCGAATCTATCTTCCCAGTTGTAAGTTATTCATTAATTAAAAAGTTAAAAATTAAAAAGAGGTTGAAAATAATATATGCTCACGCCATCCCAGAAGGGTCCTCGAAGGGGTAAGCAGAGGTGTTGTAACAACAAAACCCACATTTCACCGAATATGATTAAGTGAACACGTGACAGAGGTGAGACCATCGACGTTCAGGCACTATACATAAGTCTTTGTATTACTTCTCAGACATATGCAGGTTTCCTCATGATGTTTTTCCTTCAACGTTAAGCACTTGGTGTGAAATCACTACACATAAGTTTTTATAAAAACTCATTGAAACAGGCCTGGGATTCGAACTTGTGTCACTTGCGTAGCAGGCGACTGCTCAAACCCGAGGCCACCACGGCTCTAAAAATAGGATGATATAGATATTTCCGACCCAAAAACCAGGGTCCAAGAATTTGGCCATGGTATCCCCTCAAAGCCTGGGGCCAGAGGACCTGCTGGCGGCGGTCGGGGTACGAGCTCTGATCGCCGAGCTGCGGGCCCGGGAAGGTGGCAGCGCGATGTGGCTCGCGCTGCCTTGAATAGCAAGGTCTCCAGGGGCGGCGGCACAGCTACCCCGGTGATGTGCTAATGCCTACTTTTTGAAGGTACCCGACCAGATAGGTTTCATGCATTTCATTTGGAATAACAAACAGATATTTAAATTTTATTTATCTGTATAGATTATTGATAATATATACTGCTATTAATGCTTCTGCTCTTAATTTTCAGGGTATTTCAGTGACAGTGGAGTTCAGGATAGTGGATGAGAATGACAATCCAGTATTATGTTTAAGGACCCCGCTCCTTATAGGAAGCCCCGTCAGCCAGCTCGAATAACCCTATTCATAATGTACCTTAATAACAGTGCCGTAAATAGCCTTTCTATATCAGCACCCTTGTTTTTTTTAGATATTATAGATACCATAGCTAGGACAATGCTATTTAAAGGTCAACTTAATTTCATTCAGGGCGAAAAATAAAGCACAAGGACCTAGGTGTTGGCGGACCAATTAAGTATCTAATATTTTACATACCGAAAAATAATAGTCTTGTCTGGTCTGGCCATTCTAGCGCCCATCAGAGTCCACGCCCTGTGCCCGGTACTGCTTAAGAGTATACCTTACTGAACCTTTAAAGCCATAGAATATATAATTTTATACTATTTAATCCCTACTTACTTACTTATGTTAAATATAGCCTTATAAGTAAATTCTATGTGCTTAGATTATTAAAATGAAATATGATGCTTGACAAGCTTCTCCCTAAAGGCATATCCAACTATACACGGCACAGACATAAAAGGATTCGGAGATTAACCGGAATAAACAGACAGACAGATAGTTGATTTTACAACAAGTAATTCAGGCTGACAGTTTATATTAGTAGGAAAGAGAGGAAGAGGAAGATCCAGGAAAACATACATGAGACAAGTGAAGGAAAAGGTGTCTGTCATGACGTGTAGGGAGGTCAAAGAGATGGCACTGGACAGAGACAAATGGGAAGAGTTGCATCGGATACACAGACAAGAGTTATTACTCTTACATTCATGATGATGAACTTAGGGTACATTTATTTAAAAAATAGGTTAAGGTTCCGCGAAACACGAAACGTCTAGTCTCCCGCTGCAGGATTGGTGCGTTCATCGATTTTTTGATTAAAACCAAATTTTTATTCAAAAGAAAAATTAAATTATGAGAAATAAATGATGTACCTACGAAGTTACGTTTGAAGTTGGTGTTGGATACCGAGTTTGATACATCATTTGGCACCTACTTAAAAGAAAGTAGGTATCTTACTTATTTTGACATTGTTAGAAACTATTTTGTAAATTATTTATGGTTTTTTTCAATTATTATTTTTTTATACTTATGTCAAAATTACAGATGTTGTCAATAAAATTTTCCTCTTGTCGGCTGCTTTTTCACTGCTCTCGCACTTATTTATTTTAGTTACTCGCTATCGTCTATATGTTTGACGATGTTGGAAACTATTTTGTATTACTCATGCGGGGAAAGTAGTATCTTGACGCTCGCTGTTGCGGATGAAAAAGAACCGTTTGCCCATTTTAAAATTACGCGTGAGATTTTTCATAAATAAAACTGTTATTTGAGTAAATTATTCTTGGCACACGCAAATTTTAATAAAATTGCTAAAATAAAAAAATAATAACAAAAAAAAACACAATCGACATATTAAAACTAAATTGAGGTTGACGCGTCTGACAGTTTAATGCATTTGTAATACAAAATAGTATGTGCGACTCGTGCGACGTTGTCGCACTTGTTGCACAATATACTATTGTAAATTATTTATGTTTTTTAAATTATTTTTTATAGTTATGTCAAAATTACAGTTGTTGTCAAATAAAAATATTCGTCGTATCAGCTGCTTTTTCACTGGTCTCGCACTTATTTATTTTAGTTACTCGCTATCGTCTATAGACATAATTTTATGTTTAGTATATATGATTAGTTCACTCAAGTCCCACATAAGATAAATGCAGATTCTTAAAAACAATATATTAGTAGAATAAAGTTTAATTTGTAAATAATAAAGAACGCGAGATGTTCCAATGACTTGAAATTCAAATTATATTTTATAAAGCTTTAAGGTACTGAATAAAATAATATTCTTGTCGCACAAAGCCCGTTTAATTCGTGGCAGTTGGTATATCAGCGCTAGCTATCAGTAGCGCCATCTAGTGGTGTCATAGCGAACTAAGTTTATTCAAACCAGAGTATGGTTCATACTTGCTCCCACGAATTGCGAGATGTGTGTACGTACGTCCTAAGAAACCGGCAATGTTCTCTTTAGATGTTTAAGATGATAATTAGACCAACTGCGTTTTGTTTAACTGCCCCAACTGACTTCGGCACGAAATTATAGTATTGCGTGCTAAAATATAAGTAGCGCCATCTAGCGGTGTCGGAGCAAACTAATTATACGGTATGGTTGTCTACAAGACTTCCAACATTCACTTTGAAATAATGGTCTTGGGGAGTCATATAGTTAAATAAAGCAGAGTTTTATGTGCTTGAAGTTTGCCTACAAATTGCCTAGGTTCTACTGTAAATTCATTAAGTTCAAAACAGGATGCTTTTTCAAAACACGGAATTTCAATAAATAATAAATGTTTAATAACTTCGACATGACTTACACAATCACAGGATTTACAGTGCTTCCAGTTCTACGGTGCCATTGTTAGAGTTTTGCCCTCGGATCCCGAGAGGGGGGTCGATTCGGACACCCACCCTGACGCACATGAAAGATACAGAGGTTTCGTCTACAACACGAAACTCGATCGTTACTGATGTGCCCTGAAAAAATTCACAAAGTTCAATTTAATTAATCTTTACAGTAATAATAATGATCTCCTACCGAATTTCAGCTACGGCGGCTAATCTCAACGAGGATCAGCCAACTGCGCAGAAGATATTATAGTGCACAAGTGTGTGCGCAAACACAGGTGTACTCTTTATTCCCTCATTCTCATAGTCCGATGGGAGGCAATCCGACACGACCGGAGAGAGATCAGGCGTAGGACCAACGGTGCAACGTGCGTCCCGAGGCACGGGGGTGGAAACACCGCCAACTTCCAAACACCGGGCATTTATTGTGAATTTCTTGACAGAAAAACCCAATATAATGTTTTTGACCCGACCCGGGATTCGAACCCGGGACCTCGTGATCAGCCGACCGACCAACGAGGCAGTGCCTTATACAGTAATTACTATACAAAACGAGAATAAATAGTGTTATATTCCTTTCGCTTCCTATTGCTGGCCGCGTTATTCTGTAAGACTTCTCAGCGTCGAACTCGGCGAGTGTCGGTTTCAAAGATGCGAAATTGAACTTTATCGTCTATGTTTTATGTATCAATTACCTATGACTGACGCTCGACGTTGAGTTTGCCGCTAAGAAACCTCAAAGATAACGTGGCCGGTGGAGTGTATTTTTGCAGGGTCAGATTTTTCAACGCGCTGCTCTACTATTTACTTATTTTAAAACGTTACAGTAACCTAAATATAGGTTTTCACATGCTAGAACCTGGTTCTTACTGTTAGCGATTTCTTCTACCTTTACGTGATGAGGGACCACTTTGTCAAAATTACTTTTGCCACGGACCATAATTTTTTTTCGAGAAACCTAATATCGACGTAGGCACACAATCAGTAAAAAATAGTCTCTCTCTGGTAGTCATGTGAACAATAATTCTAAAAATAAAATATTATACCGATAAGTATTAATAAGGATTGTGGACTAGTCTCCGAATAATGTTCTCGCAGTCAAGAAAATAGCGACTCCCAATTCCCACTTAAGCTCAAGGGGAAAATATATAAGACCATAGTAATGCCTGTATGGATCAGAATGTTGGGCCACAAAGGAGACGGATGAAAGAAAGCTGCAAACTGAGATGCGGATGTTGAGATGGATGTGTGGCGTAACGAGATTGGACAAGGTGAGGAATGAGTATATAAGGGGAAGTCTGAAAGTAGCACCACTGACTGACAAGTTGAAGAATAAACGTTTGTCGTGGTATGGACATGTTATATTATGAGGACAATGTTGCCAAAAAAGTTATGTTTATGAATGTGGATGGTTACAAGGGGAAAGGAAGACCTAAGAAACGATGGATGAATTGTGTGAAAGATGATATGGCTAGAATAGGAGTGAATACAGATATGACGGCTGATAGCGAGAAATGGAAGAGAAGAACACATTGCGCCGACCACAAATAACATGGGATAAGGGCAGGAGGATGAGTGAGGAAAATAGCGATCGGATTCACTTTTGTGACATAGTATTGAACAGCCCATCGGACTACGTCGGATGTATCCAGGGTCACCAGTAAAGAACCATTGTAACTTAGAACTTTTAATTCGTTAGAATTTTAACGGTGGAAGAACAAATTGATATTAATAATTCTAGTAGTGCCTCTCACGTTCCTGTGCTCTAACAGGGTTTATGTTAGTTTTACTTGGGATACTATTATAACTAAGATTATTTCGTGTCGTACATGTAAAGCATAAATGGAATAAATATATGAATATGAATATGAGTTGCGTCTTGCGAGAAATGGATTTTTTACATGTAAGGTTTTCGATGACATTACTTTTACTTACCACGGGGAAGAAAGACTCTATGTACATTCTTAAAGTGTACTGAACGACCTCATCCTTCAGGACTGGGCAGTAGGTGTTGGTGAGGAAGTTGCAGGTGACAGCATCATCACCGAGGGGGTAGCTAATAGGTACTGTGATGGGACCGATGCTCATGTATGCTGTGGCCAGAGTGGTCATCGAACGCGCGGTGTGAGCTGGAGAATGACATTTTGAACTTATTATACTTCAGTAGTTTTTAAATAGGGAGGGAGGCTTTGGAGTATGTGGGGTGAGCGAGTGATCATGCTCATCCCCAGCATAGGGAAAATCTTCCAAGCGGGTGTCATGCCTGGGGAACCGCGGTTCTAGTTGGAAACTTTTATATATACTGCAATGCGCTTGAAACTCTTGCGCGATTTAGGTTCTCGTGTATTTGTACTCAAACTTCGCATTTGTTAGCGAGTAGCGCCATCTGTGTAGCGAGTGGAGAAACGCTGCTACAAATGGATGCAGATAAGCAATAATGTGTCAACCCGCATAAACTTGGTTTTGAGAAAATGGCGTCTTAAGATGATTGTATACGTGATTTAAGATTTGTTTTATGACATAAATCAGATGACTTGAAACACTTTTTTAGAATGTTAAATCCGTGATGCATTATCAAAATATATCAAAACCTTTGAATTTGACTTTTTGTGGGTTGACACATTATTGCTTATCAGCATCCAAATATCACGTGCCCAATCGCCTCCTCGGATTTTACGGTCACATGACCGATGCTCATGTTTCGTAGCAGGGTAAGTATTTTGTGATTGCCTGGAGTCTTTTATTATAATAATTGGTACTAACGAGCTCTGAAAATGATATCAATGACAGCATCTTCCAACTGCGGCAAGGCGCACGGTGGGTTGATGCACCCAGCTATGTTGATGTTGATTGGCAATGCACCCTCGTTACTGGTGCCTGTAACAGACACGGGTATTTATCATAGACATATAAATATCTGGTTGACCGAGCTGTACTCGGTTTCTTCTTCACACAAAAAAAGGAAAAAGCAAGAAAAAAAAATTCCGTCGAACGTCAGTCTCGAACCGGGGTACTCTAGTTTCGTTATCGCCCCGTAAGTTGAAAGCCTCACCTTTGAGCTACCATACCTTGGCATGTCGGCGAAATTTGCTGTCTTATTGTAACTATATTTTATGAGTTTTTCGGTGCCTGAAAACATGGTCAAAACGATGGTTTCCATAAATTAAACCTAGCTAGATCAATTTTTTGCCCCTGAAACCCCCTGCAATGCTAAATTGTTGGACCCGTTTCTGAGATTCCGATTATATATATATACAAGAATTACTCGTTTAAATACATAAGATATTACTTTGCAAAAAGCCACTGAAAAGCGCAAAAAAACTCGGTGCCAATCACCAATTTCAAAAGTAAGTAATTTATTTCACATAATGTAATTTTTCTCTTTTTGTAGGCGGTTCTACTTCTTCTATACCCTTAAAAAATACAGCTGATTCACCTCAAAAAATATAATATGGCAACACACCAATTTTATTTTTAATAAAAAAATGTTAACTTACATCGATCTACAATAGTTTGACCTCTGGTCAGACACAAGATAGCCGTGAACAGAATTACAGATCGCACCATCTTCACTCACATACACTCAATATAAAAAAATAACTGGTACTTAATGAGTAATCGCTATTCATTGTTGTATTATAATAGATATCAAGCGATTATACCAAAGATTGAGGAAAGATTACTTACCAAATTGATAAAATTGCCAAGTTCATTTTTTGAGCTAAATATGATTACTTATCTATAAAAAAAAAAGTGTCTGTTTGTAATTTCAAATTAAGAGCTTGTCAGTAAATGCTATTGAAAATATACACGGTGCAGCTATAGAAAGGGCAATTTTTTTCTCTTCTCTGTCTGTCCGTCTGTCGGTCTGCTTGTTCCGGCTAATCTCCGAAACGGCTTGACCGATTATAACCGGACTTTCACTGGCAGATAGCTAATGTTACAAGGAGTAACTCTCTCACTAAATTCTCTCATTTAACGTAGTTTCTTTTTTCAAACGATTTAATATTTTTTATGAACATAAAAGCGGTTATTGTGACTAAACTATGATAGTTAGATATGTGTTCTCGGAAACTTTTTTGTAGATCTTAATAAGACCTACAAACCCGTAGTACATCATTTTTTTCTATTGTCAATAGTTTTTGCAGCGTACGCATAAATAGGATTTCGATTTTACACCTTGGGTTACAATATCGCAATTTTCTTTGAAAATAAAGTATAACCTAAAACTTTCCTCGATAAATAAACTATCTAACACTGAAAGATTTTTTTGAAATCGGGCTAGTAGGCCCTGAGATTAGCGCGTTCAAACAAACAAAATTATGCAGCTTTGTATAGATTAATGACATCACTATTTCCATTGTTAATAATGTAAATAGTTTTATAGAACTTGGCTGTGGCACTAACAGTCTACCGACATGAATAATCGCTATTACATATATTATTATCAGTATAATCAGACACCAGGTGTATATTATCTTTAAAAAAATATTATATAAATAGAGCCATAGTGGCTACCGATATCCGTATTACTTTCGGCCGGTTAAATCTAACTATACTTACTGTATATAAAACTTCTCAGTTTTATATAAAGTAATTTTATTTAGTTAGATTTATAGAACTGCCTCGTTGATCTAGTGGTTAGTACGTTCGCCTGCAAAAATGTATATTGGGTTTTTCCGTCAAGAAATTCACAATAAAATGCCCGGAGTTTGGAAGTTGGCGGTGTTTCCACCCCGGTGCCTCGAGGCGCACGTTGCACCGTTGGTCCTCCGCCTGATCTCTCTCCGGTCGTGTCGGATTGCCTCCCATGAGACGGACTATGAGAGTGAGGGAATAAAGAGTGCACCTGTGTTTGCGCACACACTTGTCCACTATAATATCTCCTGCGCACATGGCTGATCCTCGTTGCGATTAGCCGCCGTAACCGAAATTCAGTAGGAGACCATTATTTATATAAAACTGAAAAGTTTGTTTGTTGTAACGCACTAATCTCAGGAACTACTGCTCTGTTATTCACTAAGATTTCTCAGCGTTTATAAGTTATAATCTATATATATATATATATATATATATATATATATATATATATTGAAACTCGTGTTAGTTACACTATTTATAACTCTATTGTAGCTTAAAACCATGAGAAGGATGTGACGGGGGTCTGATGATTTATTTTTGTTGAGTTGAGTTGAGTTTCCTCGAGTACAGTTTGAGTTGAGTTGAAAAAGAAAAAAGGTTCAGGTGAATATACTACTTCATTATCATTGGGGAACAATGCCGTGACGTCTACGAACAATTTCCTCCAGACAGCAAAGTCACGGTTGAAAGTGTATTGAAAAAATTTGACACTTTTTTCACGCCTAAGAAGAATATTACTGTTGAAAGACATCGTTTTTTTATTAGAAACCAGCAAGAACATGAAACTGTGGAGCAATACTCATTTGAACTAAATAAGCTGGCATCGTGCCAGTATTGCGAGTTTAAGGAACTAAAAGATGATTTGGTGAGAGACAGATTGATTTGCGGTTTGAGAGAAGAACCGCTGAGAGAGCGACTTTTACGTGAATATGATTTAACCCTAACGAAAGCTTTGGATATCTGCAACGTCGCAGAAGTATCCAGAGTCCAGGCTGGCACGATGTAGACAGAGCAGAACACCGAGATGGCCATGCATTGGGTGCAGCGACAACAAAATTTTAACGCGAATGGCTGTCATCAAGGTCACGCGCGCGCGTATAGCGGGCAGCGGGGTGCTCCAGCCAGCGAGCCTCCGCCACACACATGGAACGAACACCGAGCGCGGGCCAGCGGTGGTGGCGGCGGCGGCCGCGGCCGGCCGCGCGCCCTCTAGTCTATCCACAGCTATCGCCAACGGCGACGTCATCGAGACGTCCCCAGCAAATAAAAGGACGTGAATCGTAAGTGTTTTGTGGAAGTGTACATGACAAAAACAAATTTAAATGTCCAGCATTTCGACAAAGATATGCAAAGTGCAATCGTATGAATCATTTCGCAAGAGTATGCCGCGTATATATAGTTCATGAGAACCCCATTGATCAGGTATGTGGGACAAATAGTTATACGTGCGCGAACGATGACTGGCGTTCCTTGGAATTTCCTTGATACAATGAAAATATAAAAAAAGAAAAAAGTTATATTAATAATGTAAGCAATGAGTAAATATTTAATTATGCAACAACAATCCATTAAATCTTTATGTACTATATAATGCTAAACAATCTATTTGTACCTATTAGATAAATGCTATATCTAAAAAAAATGCTAAGTCATCTTTTTGAAGAAAGGGGATATGTAGCTTGTACCTTCATGTATTCAATTGCATGTAGATTATAGGTATTACCCAAATCATAAAATTGAATTGAAAATATTGTATACTTTATATTAATAAGTAAAATGTTCAACTTGTCTAGAACAGGGCATAAGCATTGTGTGAATTTAGATATATATTATATTTGTTTTATTCGTTTTAAGAAGGGGGATGTGAGGGGGGTCGATCTTATATAAATGTTGGTGGGTAAGTGAATAAAGAGTTAGTTGATGCATGGTACTTAAGATGATACATGGTAGATAAGCCCCAGCCCGCTGGTCACGAGAAGCTTCTACCAGACGACGTGCAACCTCTTTGAAAAGTTGATGAGCATTCGGACCCCAAGGATCCAGAGTTTCAACCGCAAACGCAGAAAATATGTGGTAGGGTATATAATTGCTTTCATATGCATTTAGTGAAAAGTACAATCAGACATTTCAATTTTGTTTATCTGATAGATAAATCATTCATAACATTCGTTCTTTACGTAAAATCGTTCACAACCACAACACCATTAGCTTCAGTATAGTAATATATTTGTTCTCTGAACTGTTAAGTTACTGAATACTAAAAATAGTCAGAATATATAAATCGACTTGGCGAACCGCATTTCCAAGTGCAGCTAAACTCAGCCGCGTTATTCACTAAGGTTAACGTCGCACTTGTCATTGAGTGTCGGTTTTATAGAAGCGAAATTGAACCTTACTCCTATATATTATGTAACGATTTCCTATAACTGAAACCTATGCTTTGACTGCCGAGAACCTCAGAATAACTCAGCTGAGTTCACTCAGTCGTTTTCAGCCTCCGGTTTCATTCGCACGTACGTATACTTAGCTAACAAGTATTTTTTGTACTTAATTGAATAATTATTATAAATATTCAAGTACAAATATATAATAATAATCGATTAAAAATAAAGTTTTTATTGTGAAATACAAAGTTTTTTTAATAAAATAAATATTTTATTAAAAAAACTTTGTATCATAAATATAATTTTATAACATTTGTGTGTGAATACTGTGAACGTGTATAAAGTGTTTGAGCTGTGAAGTTGTGTGCGAATAGGTATGTACGAATACAAATAACGTGATATTTAACACGAGTATTGGCTTCGATTGTAAGATGCAAAAATAAAATACTTACAACTATTCGACAAATGTAAACTTGGCACGTTGATTGAACGCTATTCATCAAAAAAGTTTTTGGAAAACAAAAATTACCGCTAACTCAATGAACAAGAGGTCAACGCCAATTTATCACGTTAAATAAGCACACAGAAATAAAATTGTCATCTGGTGGAGTACCAAAAATTCTTCCATTGGTATATTCGTTCGATTTTTCGTAGCTACTACAAACTATTAACAGCTACATTTCCTATGTACCATGCAACCAGGGGTCCTTCCATGTCGTCTCATTGCCATGATAGTCACACAGTGGAATTATGATGGCAATAAAAGCTTATGGTAAGGCCCAAAGATAAGAGTAGCTCGTGGCACAGTTGCTATTGCGCATATCATTCGATCAGTGAAGTTAAGCAACCCTAGCCCTAGACAGTTATTGGATGGGTGACGCCCGAGTTTCCTCCGTGCCTCGGAGAGCACGTTAAGCCGTCGGTCCCGGCTGCCAATTTATCATCTTTGGCAATCGTTACAGGTCAGTCGGAGGCCTAAAATAGTCTGACAACTGGTTTAACCCAGATCACAGATTTTCCTCGTAAAAAGGGGTTGCGAAGGTCAGACGGCAGTCGCTTCGTGTAAAAATCAGGTGATCAGCTGCATGGGGTTGAATCAAGTGCCGACTCCAACAATGTATGGGATCAGGCCAGGCAGATGGTAAGGCCCAAAGATCACCGCTAACCTAATCTTAATATATATAAATCTCGTGTCACAATGTTTGTCCTCAATGGACTCCTAAACCACTTAACCGATTATAATAAAATTCGCACACCATGTGCAGTTCGATCCAACTTGAGAGATAGGATAGTTTAAATCTCAAATTATAGTCGCAATTTTAATTTATTGCTAATTATTTGTCTGTTATTATTTGACAGTCGCAATTATCTGTTAACTCCAAATGATTCTAACAGATGTCGATACCTTTCGACTGGGTTGAGTAAGTAATCAAAAGATGGCGCTGCTATGGTAAATCTACGAACGTGTCATATTAGCTACATTTTAACAGCATAATTACCGCGCTATAAAATTAATTAAATTTATTTTATATTTTATATTTATTTTAGAGAGCCATGGTGGCCTCGGGGTTAGAGCAGTCGCCTGCTAAGCAAGCGACGCAAGTTCGAATCCCAGCGCGGACTGTACCAATGAGTTTTTCTAAAAAACTTACGTACAGTGATTTCACACCACGTGCTTTACGGTGAAGGAAAACATTGTGAGGAAACCTGCATATGTCTGAGAAGTAATTCAAAGACGTATGTATAGTGCTTGAGACGGCGATAGACTCACCATCTGTCACGTTGGCACTTAATCAAATTTGGTGAAAAGTGGGTGTTGTGATTATAACACCTCTGCCTACCCCTTCGGGGAATACAGGCGTGAGCATATGTATTATTTTATATTTTTAAATGTTTGGTGTTAGCATAGCCAGCCACGTGTTACTTAGACTGAAGTGTAAATTGCATTCATATTATAATGAAGATAATACAGTGAAATTAATCCTGTTTTTTACTTATTTGTGCTTCATTGATCAAAACTTTATAATTTAATTTGAATATATGTATGTAAGTATTATCATTACATAATTATAAAATTTAATTAAAATGCCAATGCAAAAATGATACACAATTTGCTACACTTTTTCAATAGTTGTACAAATATTTTTTTTTATTGTTTTTATTTAACCTCTATTAAATTTCATTGTACTAAAGGGTTATAGTAGTTGAAAGTCAAATAAGGTGATCACCATATTTTTTTACAAATACCATCTGTGTGAAAAAGCATAGTGGACTCCGTGACTGATGTTCTCTTATTGTTCCTCTTAGATTGTTTACTATAATGTATTATAACAAAAACTTTAGCCACAGCAACACGTGGCCGGGTCAGCTAGTTCATTATTATAATAAAGCTGTTAAGTTGTTTGAACATTAAGTTAAGAAGTATGAAACGATTGAAACATAGATATTTATAAAGAACAAGCTTCTAATTAACATTCACTGAAATTGTATGGAGACGTAAGACAATTTTGTAAACTGTCCTTTGAGATGTAACCTGTGGATGTATCTTTGCAGATGAAACGACGTGCAGTTGAGAAATAGGACAACCACTTTGAAGGGACTCAACATGCAATGCCTTACATGCAAGAAGGTTGTTCAGCTGGAAGACAAGGCGAACCACAAACATAAAAATGCGGAACCTCAGTTCGCGGAGCAAGGCGCGGTGGTGTTGAAATGCTGCATTTGCTTTTTAATTTGGGCGGATAGAAAGTCGATGAAGGAACACCATGCCAGGGCTCATACTAAAATGACCATCCACTTTGAACACTGCAAAGTAAGCGAACCGCGAAAAATGCATCATTGTGGCCTCTGCAATGAAAGCTTTATAATTCAAAACGCTTTGAAAATGCACCTCAGAGATGTTCATCAATCAACCTCAAAAGACGCCAGCAATGACGATGTTGCATTAAGCGGTAAAACAGTCAACGCACACACCCTTGAATCAACAAAAGTCGGTACAAATCAGCGCGGTAAGAAATCTGCAGAAGCAATTTCGAATCAGCCTCCCCGTCATACCCACGGCAGAGCTCCAATAGACCCCAAACCCTGGCAATGTGGCCTGTGCGAGTTCAAGAGCATGTTCCGACCCGAAGTAGTGGAACATTGCACCAAGGCGCACCACTCGAAAATGCAATTCAAATGCGCGTATTGTCCTTACAAAGCGTCCAACGTGGAGCCTATAGCGAGACACCAGGCGCGCTCCCATCCTGACAAGGGCGAGGATATATTCTACTGCTACTATAGAGAAGGATCGATCTCAGATCACAATGGCGTTCCGCACTGGCAGAAGCAAAGACAGAACCAGCAAGACTCTCAAGCAGTGGTTAAAACTGTTCACGAATCGACGCCAACTTCACAGCAAAGTTGCTTTGAAGTTGCCCAAATCGCTACATCTAAATCATCCACGCTTTTGCCAAAGCGTTCATGTCAAAAAGAGTTGAATAATAAGCATTTAGAAAGTGTCTTTGGACTTTTCGGCGCTCCGGTCGAAATGCAGTACTGCTGTCCGATGTGCAAGAACCTGGAGAAAGATGCAACCCGCATGAGGGACCACCTCGAGAGTGAACTGTCTGAGATCAGGTATTTTACTTTTGATAATACACTAATGTGAGACACGATTTCAAACAGTCCACTATCTGAAGATGAATCATATCTGAAACTTTCACACAGCTGAATTATTATGACTATAAGAGCTTATGGTAAGGCCCCAGTCCTTAGTAATATATAAAACTGTTGGTTAAACCGACTATAGTCTATGGCTCACCGTTAGAATCCCATTCCGGGGAAACTCCCGGCCGAGACGCTCAATTGTAACTCATTTTGTATTGCGTGTATGGACAACAGACTTATTGCATTTACTTCAAAGAGGGGTTCGTAGGCGAATAACATTTTGTCACTGCAGGTGCGCCTCGGCCGGGGCCAGTCGAATGAATGCTTGCAACACCAAGAAAGTCCTGAATTGCTCTTTTAAGTGTATGGTCTTGTATGGATATGTAGGATTCCTCCGATTGCCCTTTGGTGTGTTATTCTGTTACTCTTTTGAAAATTTTGTAACTCAATATTGCAGATATCGATGCAGCGAATGTACTCAAAAGTTCGTGACGGCACAGTTCCACTGCTCCAGAGAGCACGCCGCTGGCGAGTGGATCGTCGGCGCACCCCGGGACCTAGCCCTCCGAAGAGCCTGGATCGAAGCCGTCATCAATTACCAGGCCGCTCTCCTGCACACCACTGAGCCGATACCAACGGGACCCGACGACAACTCCTTACTCGTCGTACGCTACGAGGTCCCCAATCCACAACAGGTTCCCGATCTCATCCCGCACAGAAAACGACCCCCGACCTCCTCTCTCAGCGACGACTACAATACAGACAATGATGACTCCCCATTTAACATGTCTTCTGGTAGGCCAGCACTGGTGAGCTATAAGATAAATAATTCAAGAGAATGTGGACAATCAGGAAAAATTAAGAAACAAAATTAGATATACCATTAACTCTTCTCATCTGTTACATTTGGAGTCGATTCAAATCAAATCAAATCAAATCAAATCAAATCAAAAAGTTTTATTCAATATAAGGGACACTTGGAACACTTATTGAACGTCATTTTTCTTACGTTAACTTAAGTAAATTTACTACCGTTTCCAAAAGTAAGCCTGTCAGGAGAAGAAACGGCGAAACAAACTCCCCGGTTTTTTTTTTTTTTTTTACATGTGTCCCTTCTATATACATAGGGTTGCTTAAGTACATTTCAATGGAAGAGTGAGCAACTCATTGCCCTGTTTGGCTATCATCAATATACTCAGTTACACTATAATATGCTTTTTCACAAAGTTTCTGTTTGATGCTTGCCTTAAAACTTAAAAATGGTAGTTCACACATTTTTAATGGTAGTTTATTGAAAAGGCGTATACTTTGCCCCACAAAAGAGTTACTAGTTTTGTGCAGTCTAGTCACAGGGACACGGAGTTTGATCGCCACTGTCTTACTAAGACACATCCATTTGTATTGCCCCAAAATGCGTTTGAGAAAAGTGTGATACGTTTAGTGCGCTCGCTCTTGAATTCTTATTTTTCGGCTGACGCAGTTATCCTCACTATTTTCGCTGAGCGCTCAAAACTCGTGATGGCAGCGGATGACGTTAGTGGACACTGTTGGTGCATGAAATCACGTCTTTAGAAACGGTTGTGATTGGATAACGATATAATGTAAATAAGAAAATATGATACGTTCTCAAGTATGAGAATTTGACGTTATCCTTCTCAAGTATGAGAATATGACGTTATCGTTTTCCAATGACGAGAAGGCCGCTACGCAGAATAGGGAGCTTCTTTTTTCTCGTAAATGCGCGCGTCTGTGTAAGTGATACATACCAGTACCCCTATCACGGGTTTGCCACCGTTTTCGTAATCTATACTCGCTAGCGTCTCCGTCGAATATTAGAAACATTGTGTAGCGACTCCCAGCGGTGACGTGGAGAACTAAAATATTTATAACAAATAATGCTAGTGACGCTAGCGAGTGTAGTTTGAAACCGGTGGCAAACTGAGATTCGTAACTTCGTTCTCGCTTCTCATTCGTTCTTATTTCAAAAATAGGCCTAGATTCCTTACTGTTTTTAAAGCTTTATATACTGTGGTAGAGGGCACTTAAGCGCCATCTATGGTATTAGTCTTAAACTAAAATAGCCTATAGCAACTTTCTACCTTAAACTATTGTCAAAGTTCTATACTACAGCAAAATTTCTATACGGCAACAAAATTAACAAATCAGTAATTAATTCTTTATTTGGAATGTAAAAACTTTTATTCATTTTTAGCTGACTTAAAAAAAGGAGGAGGTTATCTATTCCACTGTATTTTTTCTTCAGCAGCCGAAACAATGTGACTTAATGATATATATATTTTTAAAATCTAAGTATTATATCACTTCAGAGATTATAAGAAACAAGATTTTTAAGATTTTTTTTTGTTGTTATACGTACATTCATGATGCATTTAGTGAACAGCTGTTAATTTGTACTAAAAAACAGACACTTCAATAATATTTATCTGTACCTATATAGATGTATTACAATGTATTACAATATCACTGGCTGACGGACCATAGACATAGAAATCCGTCGCATTTCTTTCTGCCGTCGATAAAAAAAAACTACAACTTCAAAAAGATCATAGCTATACGTAATCTTGTAGGCGTTCAATTCAAACTGTTCATGCAAGAAACATATATACCTATAATTTTTAGAAGGTTTGGACACATCAAGCTAATATTCCCATAGACATTCATGAGATTTTCACAATAAAGTTCTTAGTATGTCATGAATACAGCATCTACGGCGGCGGCGTCTGGATGACGGGTCGCTCACTTCCCTCTATGATGGTTGAGGAGGTCAATGGCTGGCATTCTCGTCATACTTGTGAACAGATACTGCTTGTGGGGGCTGGTCATCTCAAGCTACACAATTATACGTAGTACTTACCTGCGTTTAGTTTTTATATTTTATCGACTTTTGTGCATTGGAACTGTGTCCATGGGCTTATATTTTTTTATTTTTTATTCATATTGTATTACTCAAACTTGTAAAATTTTTGAAAGGAGTTATTACTGAGTTTCTTGCCAGGTTCTTCTCAGTAAAAGCAAATCTGAACCCGGCGGTAGCATGCATAATCTTGTGTAATCGAGTCGTTCTGACGATTTATAAGTAATTTGTTAAAAGTCTGATCAAATAAAGATATTTTAAATTGAATTTCTTCATTTCCACCTTCACAATAAAGTTATTAGTATGTCATGACTACACTTGAAAACTCAATGATGCGCGGGGCGATGGTAGAACCCGTAAGTAACTCAATTCTACCAAGGAAGTGTACCCTAGAGAGAAATGAGTGAAACCAATAATTAGTGCGTCGTCTGCTGTAAATGAAACATTTGTGCGCCTTGTAGTTTTGGAAAAACTACAAGGCGCACAAATATTTCTGCTAGGGTCGTGCAACCTTTCGACCACCATCGCTGTACAGTTCAAATCATTTTGAAACCACATGAATGCAGCCAGGCAGTAACATAGCAGGGTATGCAGGCACTGGCGCCGTCAGGAGTTATGAGCGAAAATAGTGTGTATCCAATTCGCATGTATTTGTTCGCCTCGTCGCACCTAGCCAGATTCCCGTTCCTTTACATATGCTTTTTAGGTGTTGTTATCACAACACCCACTTTTCACCGAATTTGAATAAGTGACAACGTGACAGATGGTGAGTCTATCGCCGTCTCAGGCACTATACATACGTCTTTGAATTACTTCTCCGACTTATGCAGGTTTCCTCACGATGTTTTCCATCACCGTAAAGCACGTGGTGTGAAATCACTGTACATAAGTTTTTTTAGAAAAACTCATTGGTACAGACAGGCCCCGCTGAGATTCGGACTGGTGCCGCTTGCGTAGCAGGCGACTGCTGAAACCCCGAGGCCACCACGGCTCGTTCCTCTTACCAATATAATCAGAGTTCCGATCGGATGACAGAGATACCTAGATACTCTTACGAGTACTGAGCAATCCAAGGTTAGCGCTCATAGCTTTTGGGTGTCGCAATATTTTCTCGCGCATGCGCTAATAGAACCGATGAAAAACGTATGGAAATTACATAAATCAGGATCACAGGACTGGAATTAGACGAATCGAATGCGTTCCTCTATATATTTTTAACAATTAACAAGATATTTTTCACAACAATCACTTGACATTGGCGGAATAGTTTTACTCAGTCGCCATTAAATAAATAAAAGAAAGAAAGACATAAATCAGTCACGTGACATATGTCATTCCCGTACATTTTGTACTAGCGAAGCGTGAGGATAATGTTACTTTATCTACAGGCCCTGGGGCCTTACTATAACCTCTTACTGCCATCATAGTTCCTTCCTTCCTTTATTTATTTAATGGCGATGAGCTTAAGTAAAACTATTCCGCCAATGTCAAGTGATTGTTGAGAAAAATATCTTGTAAATTGTTAAAAATATGTGGAGGAACCTATTGGATTCCTTGCTGTCTTATTCCCGTAAAATATTATTTTTTTTAGCCATCATAGTTTTACTCTTATTACGAAACAGATATATTTGGCGTATATACATCTGTCACTGTCACACAACTGTAATAAAATTACAATTAGCGCTCATTACCTTAGACACAGTAACATCCTCACGCTTCACTAATAGAACGATACAAAATGTACGGAAATGGCATGTTATGTGACTGATTTATATAATTTTCATAAATTTTCCATCGTTTCTATTGGCGCAAGCGCGGGAGAATGTTATTTTGTCTAGGCCTACAGGTATACTAATAAAATAGTCAAAGAATGATATGTACGACACAAAGACGCTTTTATTGGAAGTATAAAATATTTGGCATCTACAATAACCGCATTGTTTGAGTAGTTGAATTACTTTTCACAGGAGAATTATTTACAAAATATTCCAGTTGTTCAATAAGCATTAACAAAAAATATGCAAGTCTACCAATGGACTCAATAAAATAAAATAAAAATAAAACAACCAATCTTGCACGAACAAAAACGAAAATTATTAAAAAAAACAGCCTAACTCGAACCTACAATATGTAAATTTACTTGCAATCATAGATACGACGCGCATAGGAAAGACTTGGCTCTGTTTAACCAAAAAAAAAGGAAGATTTCCATCGACAATTTATTTTTCTTCAAAAAACTACTAAAAACGCCGCATATTAGTGACATCTAGCGGACTGTTTCGTAAACTCCAACATTACAAGCAAAAAGAAAGGTATTGACTAGTGAACTTAAACATGGTTAAAGTTAAAGACAATATTTACCTATGCAAGATAAAAAATGGGCGCGTATACCTTTGTCTCGCTGGTTATTACAAGATCTATATGGAGTGGGTTATATCATATACATACATATGCTCACGCCTATATTCCCCGAAGGGGTAGGCAGAGGTGTTGTAATAACAACACCCACTATTCACCGAAGATGATTAAGTGCCAACGTGACAGATGGTGAGTCCATCGCCATCTCAGCCACTATACATACGTCATTGAATTACTTCTCAGACATATGCAGGTTTCCTCACGATGTTTTCCTTCACCGTAAAGCACGTGGTGTGAAATCACTGGACATAAGTTTTTTAAAAAAACTCATTGGTACAGGCTCCGTTGGGGAGAGCCGTGGTGGCCTTGAGGTTTGAGTAGTCGCCTGCTAAGCAAGCGACGCAAATTCGGTGAAAAGTGGGTGTTGTGATAACAACACTATGCATACATATGTATGTATGCATATAATGTTAAGATCACAGAACAGACCTCAATATGTATTGCAACGCATAATTTAAAAATGTAAGAATGTTTTTTTTACCAAATTATCGACACTGCACAACCTAAACAATACTTTAAAATATAAAATAAATTGTATGCAAACTGGTAAAATAATTACTGCCTATGTTATAAATTCAAACAATATATTCAATTTGAGCTTTTATGGTTCTGAGGGTGCGATATATAGCAACAAGTATGTTTCTGTACGTATAGTACACCCTAGACATGAAATATCAGGTAATTGTTATTGGCTCGACATGAAGAGACGCGTGAATAATTCGCATATTGAAGGTTCGACCGCTGTTATGAATATTTTGTTCAATATTTTAATGACTAAAACTAAAGTAAATTACTCAGTTTAAATTGTAATGCTGTTATTTCTTACCTAACCGTTAAAACAATTAAGCGTATGATAGTTGCAGGCGCCGTCGCGAGTTTTGAGTGCTCAGCGAAATTAATGGCGACAACTATATGTGCTGGGGAAATTCTACATATATCAGTTTTATCTTTGATTTTTTTAAATGTTTAACTCGACATACAAGACCCAAAACTATTGCGCATACGAGGAAAACGCTCATAGCTCCTGACGGAACCTGTACATAAATTTCTTCTATGGACATATTATATATCTATAGACATCAAAACTCAGTATCCATCAACGAAAATGAGTACTTGACTTTTATACCGAACATTATAAGATACCTAATTATGTATTTTACATAAACATATACCAATAACTTACAATCGCTACTAAGTAGTCTCAATGTTAACAGCTTTAAAGAATGCTTGACGACATCACAGAATATCTTCACCGATTAGTTCTTAATATAATTATAATCAACTTAGTCACTTTAGTTTGAAAATCAGTCTTAAACATTTCACTGCAATAAAGTTATCACTTCACAATCACTATAGGTTCCTTCACTGTTTAAAAATGTCCTTTACAATAACTTTGGGATCAATTTTAATTATCTCGCTCAGTTTGCTAAGCGTAAATGGCACCATTTTGTTGAAAAATGGCATAAGAGTAGTTACATTAGCATAATTTTCTTGTGGCAATGGTTTAGTACCGTAATATGAATATTCCTCATCACTGTCTGAATCATAAATCATCATGGGGAGCTTTGTGGTCGACTTCTTGGCGACTGTGTTGACCATAGGCAGTTTGGTTGTCGATTTCTTAGCTACCCGCTTAAGTACAGGTATTTCGCAAGTTAATAATTTCCTCTTTGTGTTATCGTCGTTGCTAGCGCCAGTCGAAGCGGGAATGACGGTGTATTTGATGGATAAATACTCATGCACAGCATTGTGGTGGGACGTCAGGTCTTTTAAGAACATGAAATTCTTCTTGCAGTGTGCACATTGGAGCATTTCCCTAGGCTCGTTCTTAACTTTGATGAATGCATAGTTTACACTCAAGTCTGGATGCGCCGAGGCGTGGTGAGCTGTGTAGGACTCCAGGTCCTTCTGAAGACCTAAGCAATTGCAGCATTTCACAACAACCGATCCCAGCTTCGCGAACTCCATTTGTACATTCGCATGTATGTGTGTTTCAACCGCTTTCATCGATACAAACTTCTCACAGTAGAGGCATTGCATTTTATTCTGCTCTTCTTCGGTCTTATTAATTCTCCTGTTGGAGTGAACGTCCAAATTCTCTGGGGGGTAGTCTGGTATCTCTGTTGTTATCACCCGGAGCTGCTCCCCAGGGTGGGTCAGCTCGATGTGTTTCAGCACCGCCTTTCTGCCGGCTGACATATCACAATAGGGGCACGAATACGGTTTCAAGTTATAATGCTTCACCACATGTTGTCTTATGGATTGGTGGTAGAGGCTGGTGTATGGACAGTACTGGCATTTCAGTTTCTTTTTGGGTGGGGAGTCCTCATCATCTTGTATCTCGTCGTCGTTTTGGGGTGAGGGCGGGGGTCGTTTCCTGCGCGGGATGAGGTCGGGCACCTGCGGAGTAGGAACTTCGTAGCGGACGACGAGCAAGGAGTTGTCGTCTGGGCCAGCCGGCTGTGACTCCGTGGTGTGGAGGAGAGAGGCCTGGTGGCGGATGACGGCCTGGATCCAGGCCTCGCGCAGGCTGGGGTCGCGGGGCGCGCCGACGGCGTGGCCGTTCTCGCAGTGATGCTGCGCCGAGTGGTAATGCACGTATGATTTGGAACACTCGCTACAGAACCATCTGAAACATTGTACATTTATACTTCTTGACGATGTATTACAAATAATTATTATTCCTCTGGTTGGAATTTCTCACTCAAATACGAGACTAAGAGTTTCTATAGACAAGTAGATATTATTCTAGAGACAAAAACAAAATTGAAGATTATAACAATGAAAACGTTCCTTGTCTCATTGTATTACAGTTTTGTTTAATTATTACATTTTCTACTTTTAATAGTCTGTGGTATAAAATGTTTTCTTTCATTCTATGTAATAACATATATCATACATACAAACATATGCTCACGCCTGTTTTCCTCGAAGGGGCAGGCAGAGGTGTTGTAATAACAACACCCACTTTTCACCGAAGATGATTAAGTGCCAACGTGACAGATGGCGAGTCTATCGCTGTTTTAGGCACTATACATACGTCTTTAAAATACTCCTCAGACATATGCAGGCTTCCTCACGTGATGCACATAAATGTATGTATGTAATGTGATAAAATCATTGGTACAGGCCCCGCTGGGATTCGAACATGCGTCGCTTGCTTAGCAGGCTGCTCAAACCTCACACGACGGTTCATTGCCCCGCAGCATTTTTAAGCATTATTACGTAAATTACCTGATCTCAGACAGTTCACTCTCGAGGTGGTCCCTCATGCGGGTTGCATCTTTCTCCAGATTCTTGCACATCGGACAGCAGTACTGCATTTCGACCGGCTCACCTAGCGGCCCAAAGGCACCAATGAAATCATTTTCATGTTCCACCACATAACGTCTAGGTGTTTCTGGAACACTCACGGCCGGTTTCTGTGCAGTAGGGACCTTTATCTTCTGTGCAAACAATTTGTCTTTGTTCGATTTGATTATGGCGGACTGGTGGTTAAGCTGTTCCTGTACCCACTTCTCAATGTTCACGTCTATGGGTAGTTGGATGGGTTGTTGGGTAGCTCGGCGATGCTCTGACGCCATGTGCTCGTTCAAGCCAGTCTTGTGGAACGCTTTGTAACTGCAAATCGCGCAGCTCCATCTGAAAAATATTTTACCTTTTATTAATTACTATAATTAAGGAACTGTGGTGGTCTCGGGGTTTGAGCAGTCGCCTGCGACGCTAGCGACGCAAGTTCCAATCCCAGCGGGGCCACCAATGAGTTTTTCAAAAAACTTATGAGCAGTGATTTCACACCACGTGCATTACGGTGAAGGAAAAGATCGTGAGGACACCTGCATATGTCTGAGGAGTAATTCAAAGACGTATGTATTGTGCCTGAGAAGGCGATGGACTCACGCTCTGTCACGTTGGCATTTGATCATATTCGGTGAAATGTGGGTGTTACAACACCTCTGCTTACCCTTTCTGGGACCCTTCTGGAATTACGTGAGCATATTTATTTATATTTTTTTATAATTAAGAATTTGTCTCAGAGTTTAGGCTGCTCTTAATTCATGACGCGTGGTAGTGCAGTGATTTGAGATGTAGGTTGTCATGCTATGCAAGTCACTTCACTTCAGTTTAAGTCCCAGCGGTCTGTATGTAATTTAGTCTATTGACTTAAGTGCAGTAATATCACACATTGTGCTTTATGGTGAAGGAAAACATTGTGAGAAAACCTGCATATGTCTGAGAATGTATTCAAACACGTACACTAGTGCCTGAGACCGCGATGGAGTCACCATATGACACATTCAAACCTTAATTTCAGTGAGAAGTGGGTATTGCAACACTTATGCTTACCCCATATAACACACACTAGCTGTGCCCCGCGGTTTCACCCGCGTTAGCATACCATATCAATACCAATCCATACATTTTCATCCTCTTTTTATCCCCTTGGGGGTAGAATTAATCAAAATCCTTTCTTAGCGGATGCCTACGTCATAACCTCTACCTGCATGCCAAATTTCAGGCCGATCCGTCCAGTGGTTTGGGTTGTGCGTTGATAGATCACTATATCATTGTTATATATATAGATTTAAAGAAAAAAAAGCTTATAACGATTTACTCACTTCCTATACTTCAATTCTTCATACAAGTGGGACTGCATGGCCTCTGATGTACTCTCACACACAACTTTACATAACGGACACTTATACATTATGCCATTGGGCTCACAGAATTGGCCGTACTTGGCTACCAGCTCTCCAATACTGGCTTCAACTGCTGGTGTGTCCACTTCCTTTTTAACTAGGTTTAAGTCCACGGTTAATGTCGTAGACGTGCACGGAGCGGTGATAACCTGCTGTGAAGCTATAGGAATCAACTCCGGAACTTCCATTTTCACTTTTGGCTGAGAGTCTTGCTTCTGCCTTTGCTTCTGCCAGCGTGGAACGCCATCTTCATCAGGGATGGAACCCTCCCTATAATAGTAGTAGAACACATCCGGGCCCATGTCGGGGTGGGAGTGCGTTTGATGCTTCGTAACAATTTCCTCGGTAGAGGCTTTATAAGGGCAATACGAGCATTTGAACTGCATTTTCGTGTGGTGCAACTTGGTGCAATGCTCCACTACTTCGGGTCGGAGCATGCTTTTATACGCGCAGAGGCCGCATTGCCACGGTTTGAGGTCCATTGTGGGCGCGGTAGTTGCCATTGCCGGGGCCTGAGAGGAACCAGCTTCAGTCTTCTCATCACGCACCAACAGCGCATTAGCCGCCCCCTTATGACTATCAATCAAGTGTTTCTCAATTATCTGCAACTTGTTGGTGTAGTACGTGCACCCCGAGCACGCGTAGAGCGTCGCTTCGTGCATTTTGAGATGCGCTATGACTCTTAACGCAGACAGGGGACGACTTTTGTCCACGGACTGGTATGGAGGGCAGTGGGCGCAGAGGAAGTCTTCTTCTAACTGGTGCAAGGTATCCCAGTGGTGTCGGAGCATGGTCTCATTGAGGGAGATATAGGTACAGCCCCGCGCTCCGCAGGTGTACCGCAGCTTATCAGGGATGTATTTAGGGAATCGGGCGATTTCCGCCGCACTGAGCACTTGGTCCGCTGGGCAGGGGCCCGGCGCGGCGGCTGGGGCCGGCCGGGTGCTGACGGAGCTGGACGCTAGATTTTGCATCCGGTCGAAGTACATCTCGTTATTCTCGAGGTGCGGCACGGGGTTCACCGGGGCAGTGTTCGGCGCCGGCCGCTTCGTCGCGTGACACAGCAAATGGCGCACCATGTTCAATCGCACTTTAGTGTTGAACTCACATATTGCACAATTCATTGGACTCTCCATTATTGGGTTTATGGGGAGTTTATCTATATCCAGGATTCCGTAGCGTTTGCCTGGCGATTCGCTGGACTCTTTCCTCTCTGGCAAGCTTTTCTGTTTACCTAAAGAGACAATGTACTTTTTATCTTCAGTACCAATCACTTCGCATAGCATTGACGCTCCCTTAGCCTGTTTGTGTGATTGGCTCATATGCCTCTTAGTAGCCTTCGCCGACGTGAAGGTTTTCTCGCAGATCTCACAAATGAATTCGTTCGAGCCATGGTTATTTCTATAGTGCTTGAGTAACTCCGCTAAGTTCAACACCACAAGCTGACAATGTGGACACGAGATGAGTTTCTTACTTCTATTAATCATGGTGCAACTGTGTCTCTTAAACTCAAGGTCTGTGATGTAAATAATGTCACAAAGTGGACATTTGTTTATCTGATTTTCGGGTATTCTCTTGAAGCGCTTTATATAAACCTGACCTTTGCCTGCTATGCGGTCATCGTTTGCACTTAAATCAATAACACATCTTGAATCATCTTCATCATCCGAATCCAGACAGACTACTTCATCAGGATTACTTTTACCCGGAGTACATTCCACGGGTTCTGTTTTGAGAACCGGTGTCAGTTCTAGACTGAGGTCGTGAGCTGGGGTTGGTTGCGGTGTGACCATTCTCGGTGGCTGTATTTCAATCGACTCCATAGAATCGGGAACATTTGGTTCTGAATCTGGACTGATATCTTGTTCAATATCTGGGTTAATGTCTGGGTTATTGATGGGTTCCTCTGCTATTGGAGGTGTGGGGTCTGTCATTGATTCGGCAGATTCTATGAGCATAGTGGTATGTCCAATAAGTTTTTCAAGATCTAGGGACCTCTGTGCCTCTCTGACTGGGTTCTCGCTGTTGGTGGCAGGGCTCACATCCTCCGTCGGTACCTTCCTCTTGTTCAGGTACACTAAAGGAAGTACACGTTGTTCGCGCGAGCCATCCTGGAATATAAGATTATTGTTGATATATAGACGCCTGTATTCCCCGAAGAGGTGGACAGAGGTGTTGTAATTACAACACCCACATTTCACCCAAGTGGCAACGTGATAGATGGTAAGTTTATCGCCGTCTCGGACACTATACATACGTCTTTAAATTACTTCCCAGACATACATACATACATACATATGCTCACGCCTGTATCCCATGGGGGTAGGCAGAGACCACTGTTTGCCACATGCTACGATCCTTACATACTTCTTTCGCTTCATCCACATTCATGCATCTCTTCATACACTTTCTTCTCACTTCTCAAACATATTTCCTCACGATGTTTTCCTTCACCATTCAGCACGTGAGGTGAAATTACACTGCCCTTAAGTTCTTAGTTAAATTCATTGGTGCAGGCCGCTGGGATTCGAAATTGTGTCGCTGGTGTGGCACAGCCATCACGGCTCTAGATTGATGGTGATGAGGTAATGTACCTTATTGGTGATGATCCTCAAATAAGCCTGAGGTTGTTTGGTGGGGTGATGGAATGACAAGTGATCCAGCAGCTCGGTCTCGTTATCAGCTCCGTGCACGCACCAAGTGCATTGGTACAGCTTGTAGCTGTGGCACTTCATGTGTTCTATCAGCTGCTTCGGGTTCGAAGCCAGGGTCGAGCATATCTACAACAAATTTCATACATAAGAAACTTACATACATTGCAACCAACTGCCGTCTGTGTCGATCTAATATTATACTTATTGACTGATATAATAAAAAATAAAGTATTGTTTTTTTGTTTGTAACGAATAGATATCGAAACAATTGAAACAATAGTTTTACCAATATTATCGACTAGACTAACGAAAATTATTTAAATAAAAGTAGCCTAAGATATTCCTTTTAACATTAGTTATCTGCCGGTGAAAGTCCCGTTAAAATCGGGCCAGCCGTTTAAGAGATTACCCGGAACAAACAGACAGACAGATAGACGGAGAAAAGACAGATAGAGAAGAAAATCGGTTTTTTACGTCAGTACCGTTTATTCTTGCATATGCATTTAGTGAAAAGCTGTTATTTTGGAATTACAAACAGACACTTCAATTTTATTTATCATATAGATGAGTAACATGAGCTATTGTGTTCGTAGCTTAACGAAAAAGCGCCGCGACGTTCCAATTTGTAAACAGACTATATTATAAAACAAGGTATAAACCAAGACCAAACATCGACTAAAACTGTACATACATTTTGAAATCTGTATCACAGAAAGAGATGGAACTACTTAAACCTAACCAAGGAATATCTTGTTCCTTTTTTGAACTAAAATGACTTCGTAATCAAGAAAATTGGTTTTCAAATATAAGTAACTTACACTGCAAGGATGCGCAGTGGCCGAAGAGTGTCGCTGCTGCAAATGCTCGTAAAACTTCCCCGGCGTGTAAGTACGAAACTTACACATTTTGTCATGTTCGCCTGCAAACAATATTACACCTATATTTATACAAAGAACTGTGGTAGCCTCGGGGTTTAAGCAGTCGCTTGCTACGAATGCGAAGCAAGTTCGAATTCCAGCGGGGCCTGTACCAATGAGTTTTCTAAAAACTTATGTGCAGTGATTTCACATCACGTGCTTTACGGTGAAGGAAAACATCGTGAGGAAACAGGCATATGTCTGAGAAGTAATTGAAAGACGTATGTATAGTGCCTGAGACGGCGATGGATTCACCCTCTGTCACGTCGGCACTTAATCATATTTCGTGAAAAGCGGGTGTTGTTGTTACAACAACTCTGCTTACCCGCGCTGCACCACGGCTCTTACACAACTTGACAAATATACAATCATAACATAATGACTAGTATTTCATCAAAATACTTAAACAAAATTTATAAAGAGTTAAGGGGACACTAAAATTAACGAACAGAAAGGTGGTGCCTTTACAGGCCGTGATATCAAAGCCTACACATTAAGACCAAAATATTGCTTACAACGCAACTAATAATTTAAATAACGTACCGTGGGCACATGTGTAGTAAGAAACAGCATCGTCACGTGTCAGCATATGGGCCACGTCTTCACCGACCGGTTGGGAGACATTGGTGGTGCGCAGAACAACGCTGTCAGCCGCGTTCGCGCCGTGCACCCTCGCCATATGCGCTCCCACCAGCTGGCTAGCTGCTCCTCTATAGAAACACTGACTGCAAGAGTACTGGCACCGACCGTGCACTTTAAACACGTGCATCACCAAATCTATCGCATTCCCTGATGAGTCAAAATCGCAATAAGTGCAGTCCAATGCCTCTATGCCACCGATGCGTTGGTGAGTCGACGCGTGGAGCAGAGCTTCCTCAACCAAATCTGATGTGAACGAACAGAAACGGCCGGCGCATTTGAACACTTGCAACAACTTATCTTTACGCATCATGTTCTCTAAAACCACCCTGTATTTCTTGGTCATCACCGCCGCCTGCACTTCTTCGTATTTAGTGAACGGTTTCTCAGCTTCTTTCGGCGGTATGATGCAAGATGTGGGATATGTAGGGCTTGGGCGCGGCGGTTCGACCACGGGCCCGCCGAGACTCATGACATTTTCGATCTTCGGTAGAGGTGATTTTTGTTCGCGGGCAGCCTCAACGTTTTTAACAGTTAGCTCGGCCAGCGGGCGTACGTTAATGTAGGTTTTTGGTGAAGCAGATCTCTCTACTATATGTGGTTCTGGATTAGTCATTGACGGCGTTTTAGCAGACGTTATTGGTAGTACATTATTAGGCGTCGTTTTCTCTATAACAGGGATATTATCCACATGTTTATCAATATAATGTAGCAAGCAGTCCTTGAAATGATGCACTCCTTGCGGTGTAACGATTACCTTACATAGGAAACAATAGCCGTCCCATTTCTCCATATGTTTCGTCTGAATGTGTCTCTTCATTGATATGAGTAAACTAGTTTTGTAATGGTTTTCAACACCGTTGATGCAGCATACATATTCTTTTGTGCCCGAATCGCTAATGTTAAGTTTGAAGTGCGGAAATTCAACGACGTCTTTAGAAAATGTCCTAGTTGGTTCATTGCATTCCACAGGGACGTTATTTTCGTGCTCGTCCATATCATTTTCAGCAGAATGTGAAGTATCCTCACGATTAACTTCCTCAGGTTCTAGCTTTACATCCGATTCCGCGTTTTGTACATGATCTACAGCTGGTATATCATTGTTGTCTTCTGCTTCAAATGTTATTTGAGATTGTACCGAAGGATTTTCAAAAACGAGACGAGAGTCGAGTTCTACATTGTTATCAAGCTCAGGGGTTGACTCACGCACGCTTAATTTCTGCTGGGGAGACTCCAACTCACTAATACGACTGCTACTGTCAGTGATATCACTTCGATCGTCATTTCCTTCTGTCACATTTTGCTGAGAACGCAAACTCCTCATGGGTCGTGGCTTTTTCGCCAATTCGTAGCGTTTATTCATAGCCATTAAAGCCTTCTTAGTGATTTCGGCCAAACTGATAGAAAATACGTCTGTTTCTCGATCATCATGGCGTATAATTACATGCGTTTTGAGGTTTTCTAAGGATATTTGTGTATAATAACACTTGCCACAAGTGTAGCCGACGAGTTGTGCCTTATCCCGATTTGGCGGGGGAATATCAATTTTAAAATGGCATGTGCCCGGGTCGCACTTGGAACATTGCTGCTGATACTCACCTGTGTGCGTGCTAACTACATGCCAGAAGAACTTTTCGAAAGCTGCCTTACATTTATAAAACTCTTTAGCGCAAAACCGACACACATATCTTTCAGAAGGCATTTTCATGAGCATCCGGAAATTTGTTGTTTCGCACTGCTCTATAGCTTCCATTGCGACATTTGTACTCAATCTCGACATAGGAACTTCACAATGAGGGTGATTATTCTTGTGATGGTGCACTAAGTCTGTGCCGGTATAATCACACAAGCGACAGGAATAGGTGAAGTTATTCTTCTGAAAGCAGTAGGTTTTGTCTATGAAGCAATTCGAATCCGGAATAGTCAAAGGTTTCGGAGCTATCAAAGACTCTTCAGAGTAAGTCGTCGGGGATGGCTCAGGCTGCTTCTTCTCTACCTTCCTTTTCTTCGTTTTAATAACGCCTGTCTTCCAACCAGATCGCTTCTTTCGTTTCTTTTTGATATCTGATAATACTTCGGTGCTGCCAAATGACGAGGCTAACGATTCGTTTTCTGAATCTGAATTACTATCATTGTCTTCATCACTAGCCCTTGTTGTGCTCGTGTCGCATAAAGAATCCGTTTCAAAATCATAGGGATCTATTTCACTAACTTTAGGCTTGCTCTTTGACTTCGGTCCAGGTTTGTATTTTGCAATATTGAGTTTTTCTTCTTTTTTACTTTCAACTTCAACAGTAAGCAGATTCTTTATTTTAGTTTTTGGACCTGGCTTCTTCCTAGTATGTTTATCTTGTTGTACTTTTCCTTGTTCACGCATCTCAGCATCTTTAAATTTTTCTAACATTACTACTGGCTCGATTTCAGAGTTAGTCGGCACATCTTGAGTAGCTTTTTCATCGACTAACTTTGCTAAGCGACACATTCTAATACCCGTTGTATTTAATGAACTGCCTTGCATGAACATTTCTTTGATATCCTCTTGCAGTTTAAGCAATTCGCGCGATGGTTTCTTAACAGTAACTTTCCCCTCAGTATTGCCAACCGCTGATCTGGTCACACGTTTTGGTTCATTAAGTACCGCTGTTTTGATTCCTTTACCCTTGCCTTTCTTCACATATTTCGATTTCTTCGTCAACTTTTTCTTTCCAGGTTTACATTTCTCTAACACTGCGCTTTTATCAAGTTCGTCTTGTTTTTCTATTAAAGATTCCTTTGTTTCATCGTTTTCAATAATGTCTTCGAGTTTAGGTGTTTCAATTTCAAGGCTCTTATCAATATCTTCCTTTTCTTCTGTTTCAGATTTGTTTATCACTATCTTTTCAATACTACCATCTTCGACGTTTTCACTTTCAAGTACTTTAGTATCATCTATCAACTCGAAATCATCCTCTGCTGCCTCAAAATTTTCATTTGCCAATTGTTTTTCTGCGTTTTCACCACCAATATTTACTTCCAGCAGTGGTGCTGCATTTTCGATATCTGGTTGCACGATTTTAGCCTTATCGGATTCCGCCGATTCGACACTAACAGTTTGAGTGTTTTCTTTAGCAAGTTGCACATTTACGTCACTGCCAGTACACTCAGCTTCGCACTTATCAGTGTTTACTGCTTCGACTTTATCAGGATGTTCGTTACAACTAGCCTGTTGTTCAGAGACAGCTGAAGCATCTTTACTGTCATTTAAGCTATCATCTTTTTCCGTTCCATCGCGGGTATCTTCTTCATCAGATACGATCTCACTTAGTTTTTCAAGTTTTTTCTTAATCTTCTCGTTTTCACTGGAACTCTCCCCAAGCATACCCAGTAATTCTTTAATTTTGCTTTTATCTTGTAATATTGAAAGTAAACTACCGAAAGACTCTAAAGCAGGATTTGTATCTTTATGCAATGAACTTGGCTCGGCGGGCTCTGTTTCAAGTGGTTCCACCGAATGCGTAGATGTTACATCTGAATTCATCTCACTTTGAGCATGATCAACATTAGTACTATCTGCTAAGCCTATTTCTTCTCTTAGTTTATCTGAACCGGCCTCATTAGAGTTAATAGTACTATCAGGCGTTGAGCAGCCATCTTGACTTCTATCATCAGGCATGTCAGTTTTGTTTGGTTCTTCAGCCTCTACATCAGTGGTCGATACTATTGCTTCACTATTCTCTATAGTCTCTGCTGAAACAAGATCGTTTCCATCAGTTTGTTTAGCTTTGACGTCCTGCGAGATATTCTGTGGAAACAACTTATCCTTATCTGTTGATAGAATATTACTCTCAAGTTCTTTAGTAGAACAAATAGACTCACTGGAAACAGTGCTTTCCTTCGTTATATCGTTTTTAGAGTTGTCAAAAGCTTCTTTAGATTTTTCTGAGGGTTCTATATCGTTTGATGTCATGCCAGTGATATTTTCCAGCATATTTTCTAAAGATAGTTCATTCGTAAAATCATTAGCCGCATCACCCGTGTCAGTTTTAGTATCAATGTCATTGTCGAGGTCTGCTATTAAAGCATTAATATTATCAAGAACAGGGTCGGCCCCCATATTTTCAGGAAACATATCCAAGTCATCAACACAAAAACTGGCTAGCGAATCATTACGCTGATCTTCAGTCACTTTAACATTATTTTTCTTTTTCAAAGAGAGATCGCTCGAGATCGCTTTTGCTACATTTTCGTCCAAAGACCCAATGCTATCTTCGTTTGTCTCTAACTCTTTGTCAGAATCAATTATAGCTACCTTTTTATTTCTTCTTGAATTTATAGCATTTTTAATTTCAATAAGATTTGGTTCAGATACCTTTCTAGATCTTGTCATTCTTTTTTCGGGCAATTCTTCCACTGTTGATTCATTGTTAGATTCTTTGCTATCGACTTTTTTATTTAATTTGCAATCAGAACCTTTATTCTTGTTGCACTCCAAGCTTTTATCAATCTTTTTGGGAACAGACTTATTAGATTCAGAAGAACTTTCCTTTTTCTCATTAATTTGAGGTTTGACAGTCACTTCTTTTTCTTCAACTTTTTCTTCATCTTTTTCTTCAACTGGACGTTTTATTTTTGGAATTTTGTAATTTTTTACCCCATAACCAGATCCTAAGACTGTTCCCTTAGCAATATTATCACTGGAGTATACCATCCCATATTTTTTCATATCTTTATCATACTTATGTTCTCTACGTTTATTATCATTTTGCATTTCACGGCGCATTCTTGGATCCCTGTAGTTCTTCCTAGGAGAATATAACGTCTTCATATCGTTGGATTTCCTTCTGTTATCATTAGTAAATATATCTTTCCTGCTACGAGGAAGCGGTGCAACATCTTGTAATTTTCCGTGTCGTTTATCTTCAAAACTTTCACGTCTTGGTGGAATTTTAATTGTTTTGCTGTAACTTATAAAATCAGCTTTAATTTCGCTGAAGCTTCTATCCGTTTTAGAATTGACGAGTTCCCTTCCTACACTGCACGCTCTACGGAAATTATTTTTCCTTTTCTTAATATTATCATCCTCATCGTTGCCTTTAGATTCTGACTGGAATAATGTTCTCCCAACAGTACATTCACGAGGTAATGATCGGCCAACACTCGAGGCACGCTGTCTACGTGCACCAAATGAATATTCAAATCCTTGTATTTCCTTTCCGCTTGAAAGAACGTCTTGGAATGTGGATTTTACACTAGTATTGATAGTTAATGAATGGCCAGCGTCACGAGTTACAGATAGAGTATTATCGCCGCCAGATCCTCTTTGGAAATTTCTACAAGCGCTAGTAGCTCTTGATATATCTTCGTGCGAAATTCGACCAGAACCCCTGTCAAATTTAAAGTTTCGTCTCGTTCCTACTTCCTCGTATCCCTTCACTCCCTCGTTGCGGTAACGATCCTCACGACTTCTGTAATTACTTCGTTCTTCTTCATACTGATTTGCTCGACCATCGCTAGATTCTCGTCGATACATATTTTCTCTGTTGTTATATCGATTACTTGTCTCTTGAGAGTAATGTCTATTCCTGTCACCTCTTTCTCTGTCATTGTATCTATAATTATCAGATTTATTATACGATCGGTTCTGAGATCTGTATGAATTTCCCTGATCAAAACTAATATCATTGTAATAATCACGCCCTTTATTTTTATAATCTCTCTCGTAGTCCGTAGATCTGTTTAACCTCGGATCTTTATTGAATTTATTATGGGAATAATCCGAACGTCCAAATGGATGACTTGGCGTCATGGGCATATCACCACGACCAAAAGGATGGATCGGTGTCGAAGGACATTCAGACCGACCAAAACTATGGCTAGGAGTTGGGGGACAATCAGACCGACTAAATGGATGGATTGGCGTGGTAGGGCATTCAGACCGACCAAAACTATGGCTTGGTGTTGGGGGACATTCAGACCGACCAAATGGGTGGATTGGCGTAGAAGGACAATCAGATCTTCCAAAACTATTACTGTGAGTCGGAGGACACTCGGATCTACCAAATGAATGACTTGGAGTAGGTGGGCAGTCAGATCTACCAAAAGGGTGTATGGGAGTGGATGATTCCACTGACCCAAAAGAATAACTAGGAGTCATAGGTGGGTCCGATCTGCCAAAATCATGAGAAGGTGTGAGCGGGCATTCTGATCTATTAAAACTATCTCTCCTGTCAATACGGAATCTTTCATTCCTTGATCCTTTTGGATTCATAGAAGCATCGCCATATCTTGTTTTCTGAACATCTGTGTCTCTCTGCACTGAACTACGAGGATCGCTCCATCTTGATCTGACTTTGTCTTGTCGATTTTCAGGTACATCTTCTCTTCTATCCCAGTTTGTATCTTTAACTACAGATTGTTCTCTACATTCACGTGAATCGAAAGGAGTAAACACAGGCGCATACACATGTTTCCGATTTGAATCCATTTCTAATGACTGTTGAGGAGTCATTTCAAAAGTTCTAGCAATCGGGTTCATAATCGGTATCGCATTTGGTGTCATATTTGGATTTATTGCTGGCGTCAAATTTGGATTGACTGTTGGCGTTATACTTGGATTAATTGGTGTCATATTAGGCGTGACATTTGGAAAAACTTGAGCCGGTGTACAAGGCGCCCGCTCGGATTTGGAGTCTTTATTCAAACATATGTTCACATCTCTTTTCATTCGGGGATCAACTAATGGTGTTCTATTAGCATCCGTTTTACGGGGTTCAGATTTATTAGCTTCTGACGTTTGACTAATTGTCGATGAGCTGTTTGTACTAGAAGTTGTGAGAGCAGTAACGGCATTTGATGACAAAATAGGCACCAATGTTCTCATATCAATATCTCCTTTGGTAATTGCAGTTGCTACTTTTACTGGATCTATAGGTATTATTACAGGTGGTGCACTTGTTTCTTTAGATTCCTCATGATCAGGTGATTGGGGTACGAGATCCCCGTAAATATCATCAGATGATAAGATGTCATCATCCGAAACATCATCGTTGATCGCTAACTTTGTTAGATTAAACCTTTCACATTCCTTTTCAGTTAACTTCAAACTGGTTTTTTTTGAATTGTCTAATAATGTCTGTGAGTTGTCTTTCGAATACAACCTGTCTCTTGACTTTGTGGAAGAAACAGTCTTTTGTTTGTACTTCTCAATTGAGATTCTATTTTTAGGCAATATCTCTTTTGCGTTGGCGATTTTTATAACTTTAGGTTGATGAAGAGCCGGTGTAGCAGGTTCAGAACCGGGCAATGATAAAGATTCATTCAAAATCTCGTTCTTGAGAGCTTGCAATATGTCAATTTCGGACACTGTCGGATTTTTTGGTGGTTCGGTAGGCACTGGCCGATCGTTCAACAAAGGTATTTCGACATCTTTATTAATCTGATCATACGTATTATTTTTGGAATCTGCTGCCTCCAAAGGTGTAATTTCCCGAATAACGTTATCTGTAGGCTTATCCTTGCTCCCGCCTATATTTAGGCTGTCAGATGTATTAGGTTCAATGCTGACGTCATCGGATTCTCCTCCTTGCTCGGTTAATGGTTTATAAAAGTTTGCTTTAAATTTCCTGGGCTCCGACCCAAGTTCATCACTTTGGTAAGTCTTATCATTAGTGTTTTGTTTTTCTAAGCCTTGACTAGATTCATCACAAAGATTAACGGTTTCATCGGTACTCTCACTTTTTGACTTTTGTTCATCATCCTGTTTTATACTTGTTTCTATGATGGACTCTGTCGAAATGTCGGTGTTAGGTTTATTTTGATCAGCGCTTTCAGTTTTGTCTTGTTTTTCTTTAAGACCAGAACTAAAATCGATATCTTTATCGAACATTTCAAAATCAGAAACGTCAACTGGTTTTGGACCTTGAATATTACTTTGGTCGCTATCAGCTTTATCGGGATTAATTACAAGGCAGATCTGAATTTTCCGAGGTTGCTCATTTTCGGATGATGTTTTGTCTTGGACTGCACTACTAGAATCTTTTTCAACGACAACTAAACTACTATAAATGCTTTGTATTGCTTCACTCTCACTATCAGACAGTTCTCCCTCTTCTACTTCTTGCCGAGATCCCTTTGTTTCAGTTTTATTTTTCTTAGTCTTGTAAGATTTTAATATTAAATCAGATATATCATCAGTACCTCGTGTCTGTTTCAACTCTACGAGTATTTGTGACCGTAGCTCCCGCAACGTATCAATATCAACATCACTGTCGCTACAGTTAATAATCCTAGACAAAATGTCTGTAGTGTTCAAAGAATTTAGACTTTCCGCGGGAACATTTAGAGTTATATTCCAATCTTTGCGCTTTTTCGAATCGACATTATTACGTTTGGCCAATTTCCTTCGCTCTTTTTTACTATATGCTGGTGAAAGTCTTCTTGGAGATCTCCGCGGAGATCGTCTACTGAACAATGGTTTATCAGACGAAGAACTCCTATCCCAGCGTCTAGAAGACGTTTCAGGGGACATGAGTATACGCGTGTAACTTCGCCTCGATGACGACTGTGGTGAGCTTGCCATGTTGTCTACAGTTGGTGAAGAAAACGGAGATTTGGAAAATTTGTTCGGTCGCCTTTGAAACAAGGCTGGTTCTTTGCTGCCAGTAGTAGAGACATCAACGTCATGTGCTCTAGCAATTTCCGGTAAAGTGTCTGTATTTTCAGCTGGTCTCATTGCCACAGATTTCAATTTGTTACGAACTACACTCAAGTCTGGTTTCTCTGTAGATTTGTGTTCTTTTTGTATTATTGGTGTGAGTTTTGTGTCCCTCTGAAACATATAATTTAGATTATTACATAACACAATAATCAACGATACATAATACACATTTTAATATAAGTTAATTAGAAATAAAATACTTACTTGTTCTACTTTAGCGTACAAATTAACTAAAACTTGTTCACATTTCAGTAAATTCTCCATTTTCATCCTAAAATAAATAATCTTAATTAATGTTATTTACTTTTGTGAAGGTATTTCATACATTATTAAATATTATTAGAAACATATGACTATGTGGACTATACAACTCGTGGCAAACATTTCGAAAGCATTAATAAAGCATGCAAATACATAAAAAGGTCAGCAAGAAAGCTCAACAGAATAATCAAAGTATAAAATGACGAGTACCTTTTTTTTTTGTCGAGCAAAAGGTCTCTTAGAGAGCGGATCTTATCGAGTTGAGCTTGGCGTGGGTTCCCGGATGAAACGCCAGTGCTCTCCAGTCTTTTGATCATACTCTCCAGGAACGGGATGTACTTCTTCATCTCCTCGAACTTCTGGTCGTAACTCTGGTCCGAATCCATTGTGCTGGCTGAAACATAAAGCAACACTTAAATGTTGCGTATTTCACATTACACAAATCTAACAAAAAATTTCTCAATTTTTTTTATACCAAAAAGGTGGCAACGGTGGCAACACTAGCGACATACCTGCCTGATGGCAAGCGTACGATGTGTGAGGACACTTGTTACGCTAAACCCGAGAACGATTCTCACGTGAATGTTATTGAAACGTATTCAGGCTATGCTATGAATATGGTAAAAGCCTAAGCAATTTTATAGAATAACGCAGTGTGCGTGTCCATACAAATTATACATACATGAGCTATATTGCAGTGCTCTATGTCACAGTGTGAAATTGTGCGATATGTTATATAGCATAGTCTGAACTATGCTTTAATACTAAACCTAGCGATAACTCAAACGGAGTTTGAACGATTCCACGGTCGAAATCAGTCGGGCATGTAGACAAATAACATTATCTTCACGCTTCGCTTATAGAAACAATACAAAATATATGGACATGACATATGTCACGTGACTGCGTTATGTCATTTCCATGCGTTTTCTATCGTTTCTATTAGCGTAGCGTGAAAATGTACTTTGTCTAAGCCTGCAGTAGACAAAATGCTGTGTCCCAAGTACAGGTTTCTACAAATTCAAACGGCGACGAATAACCTTGCATTGTAGCGAGATTCAAATGTTTTGATACTTTATCGGAAGTGGGTTGTTCTTGAATTCCGAAGATATACAGATCAACGCGTTGGTGTATATCAAATAAAAACCGGTCAAGTACGAAACCGAGTCGCGCACGAAGAGCTCCGTACTATTTTCTACAGTAAAAACTGCTAAGAAATCGCATTTGTTGAATATATGTTGAAATATTTTTTTTTTCAGTATTCGTTTTTATAGCGGCTACAGAAATACATCATCTGTGATGTCACGGATCATGAGATGCGATACTGCCTGATGCCAGGTTACAGACGGACACACGGACAGCTACGTCTTAGCAATAGGGTGTCGTTTTTTACCCTTTGGGTACCGAACCCTAAAAATGGACGCGACTTGTTTCATAAGTATTATCAAATGTGCATATTTGATAATACCTATGAAACAAGTCACTTTTGAGGTCAACTGATTTCGGCGTAATAATTAATCAGCGTCATCATTATTACAATGTTACAATTGCCACGGGAAATAGAACTTAGTGTAAATGGAATAAAGCTACAATTCGACTAACCTATTTTGCGGTGCACTACAGAATACTATAATTACTTACAAAATGTGGATTACGTGAATGCCAATTGATTGCTACGACAGTAGACTGTACACAATGCACTAAACTATACTATTTTATACCCACAACCATTTCCGCAATTATCTATAGATATAAATAAAGTGTCTGTTTGTCATCCAAAATAGAGCACTAAATGAATATGAAAGTATACACTGATATAGAAATACCATTTTTTTATTTTTTTTTCTCTGACTGTCCGTCCGTCTGTCTGTATGTTTCTTCCGGCTAATTTCCAAAAAGGCTGGACAGATTTTAATGGGAATTTCACTGGTAGATAGCTAACGTTACAAGGAGTAAAATAAACTACTTTTAATAAAACATTAGGGGTCCGCAGGTCACCCATGAAATTAATTCTGCGCGGGTGAAACCGCAGGACAAGGCTAGTTACGTATAAATTCAGTTTGTCGTGAAATCACAAACAGACGAACAGACACTATACCATTTATAATATTAAAAACTGTTATTTAACTTGCAATGTATGAATGCAAGTGTTCCACAGATACTTTATGATGTGGTGAGGTTACAGTCGTAAAACACCAAATATCGCATTATAACACCACTATATTAATCCGTAAACGATTATCATAGCCATGTAAGGACCTATACATACAATTCTTATTTACTGTCACGCTGAATCAATCCAAAAAAGCACCAATATATAAAATAATTTACCTACCAAATACATTCGTATTTCGTTCATAGGACTGCACGAACTGGTGGGATTATAGCTAAAATAATCTACAACCCGTGTCAGCCAGCTGTAATTTGTACAGTGAATCCAAAATGACCAACGTAATTCTATTGTAATACAATTCTTTGAAATCTAATATCTCTATCCGCCTAATATACATTTTGCTTCAAGCAGTAAAATATTTTTTCTCTATTCACATGCCCGCCATCTTGGATTTGGGGATGATTAAATATTTTCGTAATTATCGTGTTATGATTTTTAAAGTCTTTTATAGTAGGTTATGGTTGAATTGTGTGAATTGCTGGCCTCGCTACTTTTAAGTTTTGCCATAGATTGTTATTATCAATAGGGATCAAATTCCAAATGATTAATAATCAAGTTGCATTACCAGAGGAGCCTATATATATATATATATACATAAATCTCCTTACAGCGCATATTTGTTGAATCTCTAGGATATTATGACGAATAACGAGTATTCAGTAATATGTCGCCTGGTCTCGGGTCACTTGCAGGCTGCTAGGCAGGCTGACTCCTTAACTCAGGGCACAAGCCACGAGTTAGGAGACCGTATCTTGAATGCGCAGTAATAATATAAAAATATATAAGACTGTCTCTATCTAATGTATGGCGCGAGGTGAATAAATGCATGCGCAGTATCCCCACTATTTGCCCTGCGCGCTAATAACTAGTGATTGCATCTGTACCCGTTTAAATGGTCATAGCAAATTAGGGTCCAAACTTATCCCTTAACTAGACAAGACACTCACCAGCAATGTTGTAACAATCACACTTTTGGTTGACAGGACAATCAAATAAAAACGTAACTGGTACCACTACTAGGTAGAATACCTAGTACCTAGAATAGGTACAGTAATAAGTACAGAATATCTGTCAGAGTAGCTCGATCACTAAGTTTCATCTTATAATTGTATCTTGGTAGGTACCTACCCAGCAGATTAAATTACTTATATAAACTAGTGTTTTTATTGAAGATTTAACCTTAAAATTATTGTTTAATACTGCTATATTTAGCAACTATTTAATTAAAATGTCAATTTGATAATCCTACCTAAGTCAATTGTAAATTTTGTTGTTGCCAATAAGAACAAAGACATACGAAAATGTTCGTATGAGGCGCAGCCTCGATGCCGCCCGTCCTCAAGGAATCGAATAGAGTAACGCGAATCGCATAGTCGCGCCTTCACCGCAGTGCAAATGTTTCATAAATTATATTAGGTTTATTTTAAACGACACTTCAAGTAGTTGTAAGTAAACGGTAAAACCAAACCTACCTACCTTGAATATGATTCAAAGCACGAACTTATTAAACTAATCACTTTTCTTAATATAAATAACACGTGCACTCGTCATAAAGATGTTGATCAGCTTGAAGTGAGGCAGAATTTTCAAGATTCTTCTAACAACTAAACACTGCACTTCTTTTCTATGATACAATACAAAACAAAATGGTCGACGGGCGGAATCGGAATTAGTAGATGGATATTGCATTCATGAACGAGTAAAGCAATCATTCGGGATTGGCGAACGAAACATCGGGTGGTTTCGTGTTGCTTGATCTAGCGTCTCCCTCCCTCTTTCCTAAATATTGTTGAGCGAGACACGAGACGTCGGTCGTCGTGAACAAAATGGCGGCACTCTGGCTACTTTGCTCAATTGATTTATTTAATATTTTATTTTTCATTATATTATTTCATAAGCATTCTTAATACATTATGATATATCTTTTAAATATATAATAATTAATTTTCGGAATAGGCTCCATTACTACCTTTCGCAAAATAAAAATACTTTTGTCGTATAGTGAGAATGTTTTTGTCTATCGTCCGGTGGAACCCAATATTTATTTTTTCAAAGTCTTTGTTCTAAACTGACATTATATACTGAAACTGTTTTATATATTAATATTATTATACCTCGACCTACATAATTTCTAGTGAGTGCCTACTGTTGATATGGTTAAACAGGAACAGAACATACCTTTGAAATGCAGTCATTTTATAAGTCAAATGTTCAATTCTTTAGACCCTCTTGTAGTTCCGCTTGAGCAGCTATCGAATTACAAAAGAATTTGATTAGGTTATCTATCGCAGCTTATTATGAGCGTAACCTAACGGGATGAAAATTAATTTGATTTCGTATCAGAAAGTTACCTAATATTATTTTTATTGGCACCTATTATCATACCTATCTTCGTCCAAGTACCTAATTACTTACGAAAATAAGTTATCATAATGGAGGATATTCTGGTCAAACATACCTACGTTATTATGTAAGTACCTACCCAGGTACCTATGAATGATGACGTAGATCCAGTATCACGGTATTACAATTCTCATAATTTCTTCAGATGGCGATAACCAACAATTCGTAACTGCGTAGGAAACTCCCATGTTTTGATTCTCCATGCGATTACATTTGCAGTGATAATATTTCTCGAACGATCTTATGGACGTAGAGCCGTGGAATTAAACAACGCGCGGGGCCGCCATCGTGCAAGCGTTCAATAAAATATCTGTCTAATGACCGTGTCTCACATTTCCAAATCAATATTTCAAATGGCACTAACCTGTTTTCGATATAAATCAAAACAGAATACAACAAAACGTTTTAAGTATCGATGCTAGCGTGCACGCGGTTTGCTTTTGTGCATTTTGAGTAGTGCCCTACTAAAATGCTTGGGTTATTTGATAGTTGTACTCCTGGCACCTTTGTTCGCCTCTGTCGGGAGCGGGCAGTAACTGACTCGGCTGTAAGCTAGCGAGGCGAGGCGTCACCCTTCGCCCCACCGCGCCTCCGCTCCGGGCCCCTCACGGAACAACTCGCACCAACCAACGCGAAACTCATTCAGCGAGCAAGCGTTGCCTCAAACGAGCGGGTGTCGCCCCTGCTCCGCTCTTCACAAGCTTCCTTTATTATTCTTGACCCGTGACACCGCAAGCACTACGTTTTCTGACTTTCTGCCCACGACGCTTTCGAATCGAAATTCCTTCGTGATATTTATTCGTCATTTGTTTTTAAGAATATATTCGAACCATTGAAGGATGAAGGATTTATTCAGCAGTCAGATAAATGTCGTTTTGAGTTGAGTGTCAAGTGTCCGAACTGCTGAAAAACGTAAAATAAATGTAGGAATTATAGAGTTATTAAATATCAGTGTGCTAATACGTACGTCTATGTTGACTAGATTTAATTTGTGCGGCCGTGACGGTATCGATTATTCTAGAAGTTATAACTGGTATGTGGTGACTGTTACTTGTATAAATTACTATCAAAGCAAAGTGCTAAACGTCCGTAATATTAGGTTCCAAATACCTAATAGATACTAAATTATTATCGTTGGTGGCAAAGTGAGATAGCGATCATTAGAGGCCTTTATCGCTCGCTATGTGCTTACACATTACTCGCATCAGACGCTACGGTAAACAGTGACGTGCCAAAACGGGAATGTCTATATTTAATGCTCAGACTGGAACACAAATAACTAGGTCATAAAAGCACAACAGTTATAGGTATTATATTAGTGAGAAGTAAAACTGCGAACGATCACTAACCGTGTGATTAGGTAGTCACTGACCGTGAGTACGTAGTAAGATGCATTTTTAAATGCTATTAAAAATGAACACAAGATCTTGTTATGTACGAAACGTAACTGTAAACTAGGTGTCTGTCTATTCTCTTTCTCCGAAAACGAAATTCCCTAACGAAGGTACCAATCGTTTTGTTTTTATCGAACTAAAATTTTCGTATATGAGTAACTTATACAGCAAATAATTTTCTTGCGAACCACATTTGGACGTATTTTTAGAACGAACTAGTTGTCTTCTCCACGGTTTCACCCGCGTAGATTTAGTTTTATATAATATTAATATAACGATATACATTTAACGTAGTTTCTTTCTTCAGTCGATTTAATATTTTTTATGAATATAAAAGCGGTTATTGTGACTAAACTATGATAGTTAGATATGTGCTCTCCCGGACTTTTTTGTAGATCTTAATAAGACCTACAAACCCGTAGTACATCATTTTGTTCTATTGTCAATAGTTATTGCAGCGTACGCATAAATAGGTTTTCGGTTTTACATCTTGTGTTACGAAATTGCCATTTTCTTACGGATCCCAAATGTTTTCGACATAAAATATAGCCTATAATCTTCCTCGATAAATGGACTATCCAACACTGAAAGATTTTATTGAAATCGGACCAGTATTTCCTGTGATTAATGCGTTTGAAAAAAGAAACTCTGCAGCTTTATAATATTAGTATAGATATGAACCGTGGTAGGAACTTTCAAGCGGATCTTCTTATTTCGTTGAATGAGAGTAGGTAGGCCTCCTGGTATGTATTTTATTTTATTTGTGGTTGGTATTTTAACGCCGAGCCGCTTAGTTTCCAAATCTCAAAGTACTTAGGTTACATATTTTCTAGCCAAGTGAAAAAATATATTTTCAGACTAAATGTCTTACAGGGATTTCGTTCAATCGCATTTCAATATCTTAAACTGTGCATAACTGTCTTTACGCGAATAAAAATATTCGAAATTATCGTTCACTAGCTGTGCCCCGTGGTTTCACCCGCGTAGATTTAGTTTTATGTAATACTTTTTTGCAATAAAAGGTAGCCTATGTCCTTTCTCTGGGTCTAAAGATTGTCTGTGACAAATTTCATCAAAATCGGTTCAGAGGTTTAAGCGGGAAAGCGTAACAGACAGACAGACAGAGTTACTTTCGCATTTAAAATATGAGTAGGGATTAGTAGAGATAACAAGTTCCTTATTAAACTTAAATTGAAGGGTCTATTTGTAATTCCATAATTACACCTTTTCACTAAATACATATGAAAATATACACGATAATAAAAATTCTTTGTTTGTTCCGGCTAATCTCCAAAACGGCTGGTCCAATTTTAACGGGACTTTCACTGGCTGATAGCTAATGTTACATGGAGTAACTTTTTAATTAAATACAATATGGGTGTTCCGCGGGCCACCCATAAAATTAAATCTACGCGGGTAAAACCGCAGGGCACAGCTGGTTCCTAATAAATGAGCATAATAAGAATGGACTAAGTTACTCCTTGTAACAGTAGGTATCTGCTAATGAAAGTCCCATTAAAATAGGTCCATCTGTTACAAACAGACAGATATTATTGGTTGAAAATTCACAAAAAATTGTAAGTTGAATACATGGCCAGATAATTATATTCTATGCGTTTCTCTAACAATCTATGATGTATTCCTCCAATAAAATATTACTCGCCTGTATATTAAAGAAGATAGGAAAAGGCTTCATATCCCTTGAAATACCTAGGTATAACTACACCTACGTTAGTAAGTACCTTATAATTCGAATAGGTAAATTATTCCTGTATCTGGAAACAGGACACAGTGTTTACTTCTTGAACACAATAAATAATACTTTCTTAGTAATTATTTACTTACCACTCATTGTAGGTCATGATGAGTGGTGCCTATAGGTAAGCATTGTATGCAGGTAAGTTAGTTCGTGGCGCATTCTCAATGCAATAGTTCTAAATTGACCGCCCGATGCGAATACACAGGTGTTAGCTGCCAAAAAAATATGTCGTGTATCTCTAATGTATAAAATTTCCATGTCACAATGTTAGTTACCATACTCCTCCGAAACGGCTGGACCGTACATACATATGCTCACGCCTGTATTCCCCGAAGGGGTAGGCAGAGGTGTCGTTATCACAACACCCACTTTTCACCGAATTTGATTAAGTGCCAACGTGACAGATGGTGAGTCTATCGCCGTCTCAAGCACTATACATATGTCTTTGAATTACTTCTCAGAAATATGCAGGTTTCCTCACGACGTTTTCCTTCACCGTAAAGCACGTGTTGTGAAATCACTGTACATACGTTTTTTAGAAAAACTCACAGGTCCTACTGGGATTCGAACTTGCGTCGCTTGCGTAGCAGGCGGCTGCTCAAACCCCGAGGCCACCACGGCTGGACCGATTTGTATGAAATTTTTGTGCAGGTCGGGTAGGTCTGAGAATCGGCCAACATCTATTTTTCATACCCCTAAATAATAACGGTGACCACCCAAAAAATATATGGCAATACAACGTTTGCCGGGCACAGCTAGTAGATGGATAAATTTACTATCAAAATAGATAGGTAACCTTTTAGGTTCTCCCTTGAGAAACTATCCCATGCCTGTTTTCCTCGAACTGCGCCCTGTGAGAGCTTCTATAACTGCTTGTTTTCCTTAGATATTATATATACTAGGGCAATGATACGTAAGTACAGGTTTACTTTATTTAATTCAGGGTGAATAAATAAAGCACAAGGACAATGGTGTGGGTTAATCTACATTCTACACAAATATTATAAAGAGGACAACTTTGTTTGTTTGGTTGTAATTAATAGGCTCAAAAACTACTGGACCGATTTCAAAAATTCTTTCACCATTAGATAGCTACAACATCAGCGAGTAACATATGCTTTATTTTATCACCGTACTCCCACGGGAACGGGAACTACGCGGGTGAAACCGCGTGAGATCCGCTAGTACCTATTAAATATTTTGCAAACCTTAAAAATATTATTAGTGCTGCCTGCTCTGGCCATCTTGCGCCCCCCAAAGTCTATGCCTTGTGCCTCAGCATCGCCCTATTTACGGCACTATTAGAAGAAATAGGTAGAGATTGGCGAAATATGTCCCACTAGCGGACGTCACGCGGTTTCACCTGCGTAGTTCCCGGTCCCTTGGGAGTACGGGGATAAAATATAGTCTATGTTACTCGCTGATAATTTAGCTATTCATTGGTGAAAGAATTTTTAAGATCGATCCAGTAGTTTCGGAGCCTATTCAATGCAAACAAACAAATATTTAAAAATTTCCTCTTCATGGTATTAGTATAGATGTAATTAGGAGACCATCGACCGGGCACTAATCTAGAATCCAGGCTGCTATGCAATTGTACCATAACAAATGGTATGGTACAATCTAAGTACACATCTATACATATATATAAAATTGAAGTGTCTGTTTGTAATTCCAAAATTAAACCTTTTGACTAAATGCATGTGAAATTATACACAGTAATGACGTAGAAGAACACATTTTTTTTCTCCGTCTGTCCGTCTATTTGTTCCAGTTAATCTCCAAAACGCCTGGACCGCATTTAAAAGGACTTTCACTAGGTAATTTTTATTTTGAAAAAAAAAACATGGGTAAAACCGTGGGGCACAGCTAGTTGAATAATAAAATGACGTAAGCCTACATTTGTACGTGAATAGAAAGGGATTGTATATAAACTTCGCAATCCGCTTATCTCTAGGCGGATGGCAATTAGCGTGTCCCAATTTTGGCCGGTACTACCCTTTACATACACATATCACATGCCAATATCACCTAGCCTTATAACTACACACAATACATGTTTGGCCTTGTCGTTAGGCTAGCTGTCTATTGATTTCACAGACACACCAACGGCGCATGATCCGACATGACGCAAACGATGAAGAGAGCGGGGGCGGAGGTAGCAGCCAGTTTCTTCCGCCAGTCCGATTACCAGCAGTCGACGAGCGATGTAGTGTTACATCTTTTATTATTCTGCTCTCGTCAGGGCAATTTGTTTATTTCGGTAGAATACAAGGAATGCAGGCATTGAGTAGTAGGTATTTTGAATTAGTAGCTAGGTATAAATTTTGTTGTGTGTTGTAATTTATTTTAGGTATGTTTTCTTTTTAGTAGGTCACTTTTTATCACGAGTGAAGTGATTTCCAGTTGGATCGTGTTTCGCAGTATTTATTTAAATAAAAACGAAATAACAAAGATGTATGCAATTTTATTGTTACCATAGCATTACCAAAGAATTTAACAGAACTTAGTAAACCATAGAGTTCCCACCAACCTCTCGTTTCGGGACCGTAAACCATATTTAGCTTGCTTCATGGTTTTAGACTTCATTAACAATTTTTTTAACACAGCGAAGATAGAAGATTAACGCAAATCGTAAGCGAAACAAAAAGATTTTTTGTGCATGTTTGGGGCCGACGATAAACCTACAAAAAAAATTACTCCAAGCTCAACGCAAAACAAGTGGATAGTAGCTTCAGATGTCGTCACAAGCTTTGAGCGCTCAGCGAAAGTAGTGGGAGTAAATGCACGCTTTTTACGCTATACATACAGACGGATAGATTAGTAAAACTACTGCGCAGTCAGGGTCTGCGCTCAAAACTTGTGACGGCACCTGTACGACGGCATCTATGGAGAATAGAAGGAGCAAATACTGATTGTATTTGCTTAAATAAACGCCTTACAATCAACATACATCGTTTAAGCCGAGTTGCTATTATGACAGCAGAAGGAACCTGCCAAGTAGATAGATACTTTCGGAAAGAGCATTATTTATGAAGCTCATTCGACTAATTTAATAAGATTATTGAGGATAAAGGCATATGTAGGTATGAACATAGCGTAACATAAAGGTATCTAAAATAGATATATCAATTACTTTACAATTAGACATAAGTAGAACTACTAGACTTTTATTGGAACGGTGTTCAAGGGCTTACATTTTTCAAGTGATATAATATTTTTGAAAAGAGTAATTACTGAGTTTCTTCTCAGTAAAAGCAACCTTCCGAACCTGGCGTAATCCAGTATAATTGTCATGCTGACGATTTGAAAGTACTTTGTACAAAGTCTAATCGAATAAAGATATTTTAGAGTTTGAGTTGAGTTGAGGTTAGGGGTAGTATTCCTCTGCAATGCGGTGGCGCGTTAGACACAACAAAAGAACAGGGGCCTTACCATAGCCTCTTATTGCCATTATAGTTTTACTCTTATCATGAGACAGATGTATTTGACGTGTATACATCTGTCACTATCACACAGCTGAAATACCATTGCAATGCGAGCTCATGGTTGGGCCCCTGATCTCGTATCCGTATTTCGTCACGAGATATATATATTTACTGTTCTCGCTACGTGACTTGTGACAAGAAAAAAAATATACCTACATACAAATCTTTCCTCACGAATTGGCTCAAAAAGTATTGGACCGTTATAAAATATCTTTCATCATTTTAATGCTAGATTATCCATATTTTATTATTTACTTATAATAAAAAGGCACCTGTAGGAAGGATTTCCAAATCTTTTGTTGGTTGGTTTGCAACTCACCACGGTCCTCTTCCGGGTTGTTAGATCAATACTGACGCGATACTGAAATTACGTTAGATGCGAAGTTTAGTTTTTGAAGGAAGACTGTATACCCAGGGGTGTACATTGGATTTTCAGAGGGGTATGCAAAAAAACAAAAGTATAGTATGGAGAACAATCCAAAATCGAAGGGGAAAGATGACAGCTCCTTTAAAAACATAATAGAAGGAAAGGTAGAAGGGAAGAGAGGAAGACCAAGGTTACATACATGAGACAAGTTAGTGAAAAGGTGTCTGTCATGACTCATAAGGAGGTCAAGGAGATGGCACTGGACGAAGAAAAATGGGAAGAGTTGCATCAGTTACCGACAGGAGTTATAACTGTTACATTCATGATGATGAAGCAATACGTAAGTAAGTAGGCAGGTTAAGTACATATCAATGTGGCGCGGCGTAGGTAATACGTTTTGGTATAGACACAAGCGACACGAGCGTATTCAAAAGCAATGCTTATCTGCTATATGGAATGCCCCTGGGAGTATGCCCTCGTTCCTTAACCGAATAAGGGAAATGATTACCACAAAGCGATCAAAATAAAACGATTGTATAAACTTTCAATTTTTTTTCTTTAATCAATAAGTTAAAGCTTACAGGAGACATTTTTCATGTTCTAATGTTACAATAAGCGACGGCACCAAACCGTCGCGAACATCCCGACAAACTGAAATTTCGCCACTATTACCACTACACAAGAATAAAAACAGCTTGGCGCATCTAATGCGCCGAGACCACTGTTCAGGGGAATAATAAATCATGATTAGAGTATTTAGCTTTGAAATCCATCTTAAAATCTCATCAAAATTGTCTTCGTACAAACCTGCGACCGTAGATTTAGAAGAAGCACTTCTGGGCCTGTAAACAAAGTAGCATTATCCTCACGCTTCGCTAATAGAAACAATACAATATGTACGGGAATGACATGTCACGTGACCGCTTTCCATACATTTTGTATCTATTAGCGCAAGCGCGCGAATGTCACTTTGTCTAGGCCTACTGGGGCCTGATCATGAGGTCTTATTTAAATGATGATGCAACAGTGACAGATGTATACACGCCATAAACATCTGTCAAGCTATCATGGCAATAAGAGGTCATGGTAGGGCCCAATTCCATAGTTGGGTAACACTAAATGCTGCTTAATCAGCTTACCACTTAAAATTCAGGCAGGAGGATCAAACTGCCAAAAAGTTATAAAAGCAATAAACAGCGGCGTTATTCTGTGAGGTTTCTCGACGTCGAACGTCGGTTTCAATCATAGAAAATTGATATATAACACATAGACGATAAAGTTCAATTTCATATCTCTGAAATGGACACTGACGTCGAAAGTCATGCTGAGAAACCTAAGAGAGTGACGCGGCGGTATCCTTCATAAACTGTATCGATTAGATGGATACACTACTACTTCACAGCTACCGCCGCGTGTTATGAGCGCTGACCTTGAGTTATTTTGTCTGTCTGTCTGTATGGCGCGATGCGAATATAATACATGCAGTTGCCCCACTGCACGGTCTTAACTCATGACGTCACCTGTACACATGAAATATAAAATACATTACCAACAAATTCCACTCCTGGCATGTCTTTGGTCGTACATAAACCGAAAGGTATATAAAGGTAGATATAATTTGTATACACATATTGCTTGTTTTGAGCCGAGCCGTATGTATGACGCTTCTCTGGACGGCTAATGTATCTACTTTTGTTAATCGAAACTAATTGACATGCGATATTCGGGGCTAAGACAATATGTCCTAGATTTTGTCACTTATGAACAGCCAGTAAGGTAGTAGATGCGGTAGTCACAACCAAATGACGTGTTTGGGTAGTTGAGTTGTGCGGTAGCACTTGCTGCCGTATCGCTCTGACACCGCTTTTTAGAGATACTTTCATCTTGCTCAAAGGTCATTTATCACTTCCCATAGCCGAGCCAGTAAGGGTGAAGCGATGCGGTAGTGACAGTGATATATTTGGGTAGTTGAGCTGTGCGGTAGTATTTTCTGCCATGTCGCTCTGACACTGCTTTCTGGCGGTACCTTTATGTTAATAGTTCATAGTTGTAAATGTTTAATTTCAGAATTGTCGTGTGTGCAACCCAGATCGCACCTAATCGTCAGGTGACGTGTTTGTTGTTAAAGAGCATTTTTTCTTTCATTACTATTTTTTATGCTGTTATCGATAAAAGTTCTCATTGTGTTATTATTTTCTTGAACGAAATGAAGTGTCTTCATTTGCTTTTTGTTGTGGACAGGTGTTAACGCGTTCACTGCTAACGACGCGTATGTGCGTCCAACTGTTAGAGAATTTACGAAGAAGTTGAAATGTTAGCAGTGAATGTGTTAAGTGTGAGCAGTGACAAAATCAACGACATATCTGTCATTATAATAATAGCCCGTGATACAGGCTATGTTCGCTCTAATATCCCAATAAAACGTGTATAGAGGGAGGGTTTCGTAAAATCCTTAAAAAAATATATTCGGGTGGAATTCCATACACAAATGTTAGTAGCGCTTACACTTGTGCAAATTCCAAAATGCTAATACAAAATGAAACAAACTACTCGATCGGGGTAAATAAGAGTCAAGGGACTATGATATATTATAATGCTACCAAATTGTGTGTGTAGTAACTAACATCAACTTACATGTCAGCATCATATTTGGACAACCTCTTTGATTAGGTAGCATTGTAAACCGACTGAAACTCAACAAAATATCCTCCTCAGGTAAACAACGTCCTAAAAAAATGTTTACAAACACAACCATAGACATATTATACATATAATTCTATCATTCATCGTTCGTACGCCCTCGTAAGTCAACCGACGTAGCATAAGATCCTGTCATGCAACAATCACCCCTATATATTACGCCCTACGTGTCTTTATTACATCTGGTTAAAAAAAACACCAGTGGAAGGGAGCTGCCAGCAGGATTTAAAACATAAGCGACAGTTACACGAGCCAATCACATAATACGCCAAATATTCACATGTTTACTAATAAAATAACACATCAAACTTTTCAACACCCACCAGCAGCGTCCGCCCCCGTTACGTTACACATACATTTTGACAGTTGACAGCGTCAGTAGACAGCTGCGAAACGCCATACATTGACGCTAAAAAGTATATATATTAGGACTAGGATTTTGTAAACGCTTTCCATTATGTCCGAACACTTAATGTATATGTTACATTTATTCATTATTTAATATTACTAGATAATTAAATTTAACATATTTCATCAACCTGGTAACATTGCTTGTCAGTTGAAAAGGAACCATAAATGTAACGTTCTCGAATAAAATGTTGACATCCCTGGGTAGTAAGCCCAGCCGCGCCATCATTCGAACTAAATGCCAAAGATAGTTGTTCAAAGCCAGATTTAAATTAAAGTGACTTGTTTTGTCATGAAAGGAGTTTGAATCTGTCTAAACTACAACTTTTCAATGTGAAAAATGTCTCACATTTTTTAAATGATTAATAGAGCGGCCATGAGATCATCCCCTGTATAACACGATTTGTTTATTTTTGTATTGGGTGAAACAAAATGCTGTTGCGATCGCCACTAGATAATGGCGATTGACAGCAACGGCATTATAGACATGTACTGGGAATACAAAACATCGCCCCATATGATTTGAAAGTTACATCTCTTTGTGATACGGATCGAAAGGGATGGCAATAGTTCTAGTCTGAGTTTGGCCTCGTCTTCGTTTAAGCCATGTTTTGTAGAAAGAGGGATGAGTTTACATCAGTATCAATGTCATGCTGATTGTAACTAGATGCCAGTACAACAATAGTATTATGGAAAAGGGGTTCATATTCTATTGGCTAAGTTTGAATAACTTCATTTTCATTTGTATAGAGGTCATGAAAGAGTCTATTTCTAGCGTTTACCTATGTAAGCTATTGATGAAGTAAAATGTTTGAAATGTATTTCATTTTAGGGGATATTTATTATAATACTTAATAAGAAGAGTTGGGAAGTTGAATACAATAAAAATTTTATCGTAATCTGTTTTATTTGACAGCTAAAAATGCCGTTATAGCGTCCACTGGTTTAAGACACAATTTGAAAAAAAAAAGTTTAAAATAAATAACTAGGAGACAAATAAATAGTTCGTACATCCAAACATCGAAGTCCGAAGAGAGCACTAAACTGCGTCATAAGTGACGAGACTAACGCCATCTCTCGTCCAGCAAAGTCACGTGTAATTCCGAACGTTCCGTTGCAAGACTTATAAATAACACTTGGATTCGAATTTGGAACGTGAATTGTGAGGGCATCGTCTACAACACCCAATAATGTAACATTGAAATTTAAGTTCTATTCGACGTGTCGTAAAGTATATTTTACAGTGAGTCATTCATACGACCACCATTATTTGATCACATTTGGCGCTGTGAGAAAATCCTACGGGTAGTTACATTTGCTCATGAGCTACCCGTCAGGAAAGGGTAGTTGACTATTTGATCCTGCGTTAACAAGTTATGACAGTCAAAAAAAATATTACTTTCTTTAATAATTTTAATTCCTACACTAAAAATAAACTACACATGGTGATTTGATAAAAGGCACTACGCAAATAAGCCATTATAAATGTAATATTGCTTCTCTTTTCAGGCGAAAATGCTTAATCTCGATTATATTAAGAACGTTACAACATACATATTAAGAACAACCTTTAGACAACCATTATTTTTAATTGCTGGCTTGACATGCCATCGCACTTTATTCACTCGTAACGGGCTTGATTTTAAGTGTTGCAACAATTTTTTAAAGAAATCAAACCACAATTTAAAAACAATAGCCAACTACCCCTATTTATTAAATTGGCAAAAAAGAGTATTTACCGTTGTGACAACACTATTAATCTGTCAAGTGCTAGCGTTCATTTTAAGTAATATCTTTGTTTAGTCAATTAAGTAATGACGTCAATAAAATAAGGGTCGAAACACCAGAGCACTAACATGTTTCCAAAATGTAATTGAATTTGTGTCAAATTATGACGTTATCGGGTAGTATTTCTAGCTTTTGACGTAGCTGGGTAGTAATTGCTGTCACACAATGTTATTATGCAAGATATTTAAAGAAATCTCACACATGCATTCATTATCGTGGAACGTTACTTTTAAACTCTATATAATTTAGAGGCTTAATAATTATAGATAAAAAATATTTGCGGCGCAACCCATTGTAAATTTCCAATAAACTTGCATAAAAGTAGTGTTTATTGAAAAATGTGTTTCATAATCTAAAATACAATGCAATCATTTTACGAAAAAATTCAAAAGTGTAATCTTTTTGAATAAATTCATTGAATCATTCCTCTAGGGTTGCCACTAGACTCTTTTTTGCCAAATTTCCGTGTGTGTCAAATAGTGTTCTGCGTGATTCAGTTACGCAACGGTGGCGCTGTGTTGGTGGCGTGGTGATGTCGTTCGAGATCCTCCAAGGAGAGCGCGTTGGGAACATGAACGGAGGGAAGCTTGCCCGCCTCTGCTCGCGCGAGTAGTTCTGGGGAGAACCAGCGCGCTAATTGGTTGTCTCCACCGCCCGCCCCCGCGCCCAGTCCGCCCAGAGCGCCCAAGCCGCCCAAAGCGCCCAATTCTGTGTGTTTATGTTACTTTTAATGTCATATCGTTGTTGCTTAAAGAGCCGTGGTGGCCGTGGGGTTTGGGCAGGCACCTACTATGCAATTGTCGCAAGTTTGAGTCCCTGCATTTATTATATCTGTTTCAGACCACGAGCTTTACGGTGAAGGATAAACTCGTGAGACCTGCATATTGTCTATGAAGTAATTAAAAGACTTTCGGCGTTGGCAATATCAGCCATTCAGGCTTAGGTGCATACTGACCGTTGAGACTCCTCTGGTGTGACTGCACCAGCAGTTGGTGCAGCGTGGTGCCGCCGGCCATGCCGCGCGCCATGTTGTTCATGTTGAACTGGACACAACATTACCATCGTTACATAAGACACACTTGGAACACTAGTTTCACGTCATTTAAACAAACTTCAAAGGAATCATTCAAGGAGTCATTTTAACCAACTTCAATGGAGGAGGTTACTCAATTCGAATGTATATATTTTGAATAGCTTAAAAGTCTAATAAAAAATACGTTAAATTTATTTCATGAACTATTCTAATAGTTGAGTTTTACCCGCGTAGGCTTGGTCCGCTGAACCTTAATTATTTTTTAAACAAAAGTACTATCAGCTATCTACCAGTGAATATCCGGTTGAAATTGGTCCAGCCGTTTCAGAAATTAGCCAGAACGATCAAACAGACAAAATGCAAAACATTGGGTTTATTATTCAAGTACCATATTTAATATGCATTTATTGAAGAGCTGTTAATTTGGAATTACAAACAGACACTGCAATTTTATTTATTTGTATATATATATAGATAAAATAGTAGTTCTTGAAATAAGCTCAAAGCACTGTATAATGAGGTGGTGTTAAGATGTCCCTATAACATCTTATCTAATAGTATCTTGTGCATAACAATTTATTAGTTAAATATATGTATGTTATGTACTCACCGTATTAGGTACCTGTTGCCTTTGCTGTTGGTGGGGGAAGGGACGCGCATTACCACCCATTTGCTGCAACAATATTACATTCAATCAATGCTCTTGTAACAGCTTTTCTCCTCGATACATAGATGGCGCTACTCGCGAACAATTGCAAAGTTTGAATATAAATACACAAAAACCTAAATCGCGCAATAAGGGTTTTCGAGTGCATTCCAGTATACAAGTTTCCAACTAGAACTTGGAGTCGGTGCTCCCCAGGCATGACAACAGGCTTTAAACAGACATTTAATTTTTATTTATCTGTATGTATAGATTTTTCGGTATATAGTACCCTATATCCTTCTCCTGGTTTTAAGCTAAATCGGTTCAGCCGGTATATAAATACTATAACTAACACGACTTTCTTTTATATATATATATATATATAGATCTATGTTTATTAGCTGACCTGTTGCTGGTTGATATAATGTGGTTGGTAATCGGGTTGAGATGACGCGTATCCCATAGAAGGCGCCGCGCCGCTCTGGTTACCCTGAAAATATATGTAAAGACTAGTTGCTTTTAACAATGGATATGACTAGTAAAAGAGGAATTAGCTTCTAAACCTGTTTATGGAAGCAGTAAATGGAATTCGCAGATTCTCAATCATTAATTCAGAGTCCCAATCTATACATTGCGTAAACTGCTGGTTCTAGAGACATCATAACTACTCTTAAGGTGGTGAAATGTGCGAAGAATATTTGTATATAAAATTACTGTTACGCAAGCGTAGTTAAAATGATATAAAGGAAACAAAAATATCTAAAGGGAGTCATGGTAGGCTCGGGGTTTGAGCAAATTCGAATCCGAGCGGGGCCTGTATCAATCAACGAGCTTTACGGTGAAGGAAAACAACGCGAGGAAACCTGCATATGTCTGAGAAGTAATTCAAAGACGTATGTGTAGCGCCTGACAACGATGGACACCCTGTCACGTTGGCACTCAATCATATTCGGTGAAATTTGGGTTCTGTTGTTACAACACCTGTGCTTACCCTTTCGGGAACCCAGTTGTTTTTTTGTGTCGTTGTTGAGGGTTTTGCGAGTGAATAGTATACTATGTGATGGTAATGTTACCTTGACGATAGGCCTGCCTTGAGGCATCTTGGGCGGCTGGGCCCACTGCTGCTGCTTGGGGCTCGGCGCGTCCGAATCCTTGTCGGCCGTCATCTTGCGCAATACCTAACAAACAAACATTCATGCTAAAGACCGTGTAGACGACGCATATTTAATATTTAATTTATGTTAACATTTGTGGTTATATCTTCTTATAGAAATTAATCAAGAGCCCTAGAAAGCGATTATTGAGTTCGCTGTAATATGTACTAACTAAATTACTTATAATAATTTAACGTGTTAATGTGTACCTGTAACGCCATCTTTTGATTATTTTACGAAATAAATTTATAAGAGAAATCGAGGGTACGCGCAGTCTACCGCACTATTTTTATTAACTAACAAGAAGGTATTTTTAATTTAGTTGTCAGTATTCACTATAAAAAATTATCACGTACAGTTCACACGGTGCGCCCGCTCCCAATTTCTCTATTTTTCAACTAAATTAGTCGGTGTTTTCTATTCCATCCTTTACAGACCGGATTATATACACAACAAGCTGTGCCCTACGGTTTCTCCCGCGTAGACATAATTTCATGGCAACCTTATTATTTAATCATTTGAATGTTACATACTTCTTGTAATATTAGTTATCTGCCTCGGAGATTAGCCGCAACAAACAGATTTAGGAATTGGTTTTTCTATATGGATTTAGTGAAAAACTGTACTTTTGGAATTACAAGCAGACACTTCAATTTAATTTATCTGTATAGATGGATATGAATATATGCAAAGGATGAAAATTGGTATTATTGTTTTTCACATTAAGGCGACTAAAAGGCGTGCAGTCCGGCTAATGGTAAACGGCCTCTGCAACCTATGAATGCTTGTGACACCTATTGTAGACATTCGCGTCATACTTGTGAACAGGCGCTGCTTATGGGGGCTGGTCATCTCAAGCTACACTATTAGATATAAGTAGGTAGTAACTATTGGACTATTACATTATGCAAATTTTTATCGACTTGTGTAATATTTTTGAAAAGAGTAATTACTGAGTTTCTCAGTAAAAGCAACCTTCCCAACCTGGCGGTGGCGTTTATAATCCTGTATAAATATACTTTGTTAAAAGTGTAATGGAATAAAGATATTTTGTGTGCCCTCACCGATGTTGGCGTGAAGGATATGGGCGTGGATTGCTTGGGGTGTGGCGGCTGTGTCTCGTGCCGACGTCGGTAGTTCTCCCGCTGCTCCTCCAGCTTCTTCTTGATCAGCGCCGACTGCATTATCGACTGCGTGTGCGCAGCCAGCTCGCGTGGAGACGGGATGCGCGCTGGCACACCTGATTATAGCATCAACATGACAATATTTACTTGAGCTAAAATAAAAATAAATATGCTCACGCCATCCCAGAAGGGTCCCTGAAGGGGTAAGCAGAGGTGTTGTGACAACAATAGTTTTAGTTATGGTTGCTAACTTCGCTGATCGAATGATAATATGCGCAGTAGCAAACTGTGCTACTGGCTCCTCATTTGAGTTCCGCGAACGGATTTGTTTATTATTTTGTATGTGTGATGGGGGTGTTTGTAGGGGTGATGTTTAGGGCATAATTACCTGGATGATGTAACGACAGCGTGTTGGGACTGGTCGGCATAATTGGCGACACACAGAACGCTGCGTCCGTGGTGTAAAATACAAGTCACATACAAACGCAACAATTCAACAATAACATATATGTTAATTTTCAAAGTCATAATGAAAAAGAAAATTAAGCAAATCTTACAAAATTATTGGTAGATTCATGAATTGTGAGCATAAATAGACCCAAAATCATTTTCATGTGTGACCAGTGTAATCGTTCTTAACTCGAGCATTGAACAATCTAGCGCGATAGATCATAATCCTAAGGTGTTCACAATCATACGACGATAAGAATAGAAAAAAATGTTAAGAGTGTAATGTGTACCTTGATGCGGCAACGGTGAGAGTCTGAGCGGCTGATGATGAGGGGGGACCACCAAGTGTGGCGCGGCACCCACCGACGGCAGTGGAGACCCACCCATCTATACAATACAATACACCATTATTTGTCACAATTGTTGCAGTTGAAGGACCATGAAAACTTCTAGCAATTTAAAAAAAATAAACAAATATGCTCACGCCATCCCAGAAGGGTTCCCAAAGGGGTAAGCAGAGGTGTTGTAACAACACCCACATTTCACCAAATATGATTAAGTGCCAACGTGACAGATGGTGAGTCCATCGCCGTCTCAGGCACTATACATACGTCTTTGAATTACTTCTCAGACATATGCAGGTTTCCTCACGATATATTCCTTCACCGTAAAGCCACGTGGTTGTTTAGAAAAACTCATTGGTACCGGCCCCGCTGGGATTCGAACTTGTGTCGCTTGCGTAGCGGGCGACTGCTCCAACCCCAAGGCCACCACAGATTCTCCTTTTTTTTTAAATGTTGCCTTAATTTAAATAACTTTTGGGATATCCTGAATTATATAAATTAATAAATGTGACACATTCCTTCTTCGGGGCCATCCATAAATTACGTCACAAGTTAAGGGGAAGGGAGGGGGTCGACGAAGTGTGACATTGTGTGACAATGGTGTGGGAAGGATTCTAAATTTCGTGACATCTAATATAATCTAAGTGTTAAAACACGAACCACCGCTGTTTTTACTAAACAATTTCTAAATGTAAATTTACACAATATGTGACGTCACATTAGGGAGGGAGCTGTAACAAGGACGGGGGGAGGGGCAAAAAATAATGAAATTAATGGATAACCCCTTCTCTTGACAGGCTTAAATTGGGAAACTGTGGTAAATTAACCTTAAAAAATTACTTTTAATTAACTTAAAAAAATACTTATAATAGGAGTTCCAAGAGTCCCTTATCTAAATATATATAACTCAAAGGTGACTGGCTGACTGACTGACATAGTGCTCTATCAACGCACAGCCTAAACCACTGGACGGATCGGGCAGAAATTCGGTATGCAGGTAGATGTTATGACGTAAGCATCCGCTAAGAAAGGATTTTGATTAATTCTACCCCCAAGGGGATAAAATAGGTGATGAAAGTTTTTATGAAACTTTGTCAATTTTAAACAGACATATTATATAAAAGTAAATCTACGCGGGTGAAACCGCGGGGCACAGCTACTGTCCAATATGTTTTTATTTTGAAACAAACATCAGCTTCGAAGACCGAAAAATATTATATATTCTTTATCCGAAGAATATTCTTTAAATCAATATATGATGTTTATTAAAAAGTTTCCTCACAAATTCTCGAATGTATACTGTACTCTAAACTTTAGTGAGCAACAGATGTTTTACACCTACCTGTCTCTGGTGTTGATGCACCCGCAGTATGGTGAGCAGCAATTCACGGTGTCTGCTCTGCAGGCCGGGGTTGCCCAGTTGCTGCATCAAATGCTGGACCGTTATCTCACCGGCTTTTAGACCTGGCAACACCAAATTAAATATATTATAATACTATTTTTGATACAACGAAACAAACGAGAAATTGTAACTGAATAAGCCAAATTTATTAACAACAATGTATGAAATTAATTTTATGTTATGTCGATAGATGGAGCTGTCACTGTTGGCATTATTATTTAAATCTCGCTATCGAGAGTCTCACCGGGGCTTATATATAAAACGTCAGTTCTTGAATAACCAAACTTTGTCCTCTATGGAATCGTAATGAAAAATCGTTCTTTCATTACAATCCCATAGAGGACCTACCTTTTTTTTTTGTTGACGAGGGGGAAACCTCCAAAAGGTCCCCGACCGCCCTGGGAGAGGCAGATCGGGGTATGTGGGATTTTTACCGCACTAAAACCCCCCCGGTGGCCATCCTCAGTGCTCAGGGGGGACTCCGGGTACTAGAGGACAAGTACCTACTCTAAGGCCATAGTACTGAGTTTTGTTCAGTAACTACATTACATTCTCTCCGAACCTATCATGTTTGTATAATAATCCTGTATAATCATGTCGTTCTATTTAAAAATTACTTTGTTTGAAGTTTTTTACTTCGGGGAACCTTTTGAGAAGGCGTGAGTCGTGAACCTACGCTCATAGATTAAGATGATTTACGATAAGATTATTTACGTCACGCCACGCGCTCAAATATGACAATAGTTCAAGAGAAATATGTATCAAAAAATAATGTGTATTGCTCTATATTCCTAAAAATAGGACCCCGCCTCGTGTTCGTATTTAAATGTGTCCATATAATAAATATTAGTTACCATGTACGATAGCCTGAGCCTCGGGCCTGTTCAGTAGATCTCTGTCCGCTCCGCTGAGATGCGCGCTCATGTCGCTAGCTTGCACTTGCTGCTGCTGCCGCTAAACATTACATTAATATTATATATACAGTATATACTTTTACAGTATATAATTATAAAGCGGAATGGATTGTATACATGACTGTAACGAATTCTTTCACCATGAAAGCTACATTATCACTGATTAATATAGGCTATATTTCCGTACTCCCACGGGAACGGGAACTACGCGGGTGAAACCACGTGACGTCAAATCGACACAAATACATTAATATTATAAATAATACTATTGTAAATAAACCTCATTGCATAATTTAATAAATAAGTATATAAATGTTTCCTATTGATTAGTAATAAATATAAGAAAAATTGTATATATATTAATTAAGAAGTGCCTCTCAAATAGCTGTGCCCTAACAGGGTTGTTAGCTATATGTTATTACCACTATAACTATGTTAATATTGTGTGTAATATGATACTAAACTGGCAATAAATATATGAATATGAATATTATAAGAAAACACTATCTAATAATAATAATTATTATTATTATTTAACTTACAAGTTTAGAATGACAGTGGTTGGGACATCTGCTTTTTAAGTTACAATAAAGTGTATTAGAAGAGTCCCCTCTTTTCTGTGGTCTTTAATTATGTAACACTTGAAAATATTTACATAGTATATAGTGACTATCTACTTCGCGTCTAGTGATCGCAAGCGCAGGTCCTGCGCAGCAGGTAATCCCCACAGGTGACGTCACCTGTACTTACGGATGTGTTGGTTAAAATAGTAAATATAGCGATTCTATTGGTTCTTAACAAAACACGTCCTTCTCTACACACCCTCGCACGTATCTGGTGCATTGCCATCTGACCTTCGCAACCCCTTTTACGAGGAAAATCTGTGGTCTGGGTTAAACCAGTCGTCAGACTATTTTAGGCCTCTGACTGAGCTGTGACGGCTTAACATGCTCTCCGAGGCACGGAGAGAACTCAGGCGGTCACCCATCCAATAACTGGCTAGGGTTAGGGTTGCTTAACTTCGCTGATGGAATGATATGCGCAATAGCACCTGTGCCACGAGCTCCTAAAACATCTTACTGAGCAAGGCTAGGTAAATGTATTGTAACTATTAGTTGTTAACAAACACATCCTTCGCTACACATCCACGTACAACTCTGGTGGAAACACACCGAAATAGGTGTATGTGGTGTATAAGTACCTGTTGCACTTGCAGAAGCTTGTAAAGGAGCTCCTGCGGTATGTGCGGCTGTTGTTGTTGCTGCTGCTGTTGCTGTTGTTGAGCCTTCTGCTGCTGTTCCATGCTCTTGTTCAGCATCTGAGTATATAGATTCAAATGTTATCTATATAGATAAATAAAATTGAAGTGTCTGTATGTAATTCGAAATTAACAGCTTTTCACTGATAGCACATTAAAGTATAATACTTGCAATAAAATAATCTATATTTAATTTTATTTTCTCTGTATGTCCGTTTGCTCTGGCTGGACCGATAGCTAATGTGACGAGGCCTAACTTAGATTACTTTAAAAAAAAAACAGAGTTAGAGAATGTTACTTAGTCTGGCCTACTGAAGTATTATTAAAAGTTGTTGATTCAAGAATTATCTACTCCTTTCTTTGGTCAGCTATAAAATGTGATCAAATGGTTAGTAGCACCTCCAGTTTTGGGTCAGGTATATAATGTATTGAAATGTTACCTGTAACAAGCTCATGGGCGGCTGGGGGGGCGCGGGCCGGGGAGGCTCGGGCGCCGCCGTCACGGCGTGGCCGCCCGACACCTGCGCCAACTGCATACATACAACGGTACATACATCTATACATACATCTATATGTGACATTTTAAAGGTGGTAAATTCCTCGACACTCATAAGTACCTTGTACCAGGACCTAAACTGATCATTTTCATATAAATAAATAAAATTTAAGTATCTGTTTGTAATTTCAAATTAACTAAATACATGTGAAAGTATTATACGTTATTTACATGAAAAAAAAATCTCATTCTTTCTGCCTATTTGTTCCGAGTAATCGCAAACGGCTGGGCCGATTATAACAGGAGTTTCACTGGCAGGTAGCTGAGGTTACAAGGAGTAACTTATTTTATATTTATTTAGCCACTGTTTAAATAAAAATAAAGTTCACACGTGTGAAACTGCGGGCACAGCTAGTTCCAAATAACAACGGCGTACTAGATTTGTATGAATGACATTCATTGACATTCTAAATTCGTAAAAATGGCCAGGAAAAATACGAACACGAGGCGGGACGAACCCACGACCTCAGCAAACCGTGCAGTTGCTCTGCCAACTATGCTATTCGTGATCCTTTATCATCGAATATTTCCTTCCCTTGTTTTGCGGTTTCGGGGCCGCCTAACGCCATCTGTTGGTTGGCGTAAGATTTAGTCTATTTCTCGTCGGTTAAATTAAATAATACTAACAAGTCTCTTAAACGCCGAGAGGTCGTGGTCGGGATGCGGCATGGGTTGAGATTGCTGCGGTCGAAGCCTCGCCTCCAGCTCCTCCAGGCTGTGCATCTTACCACCCACGTTATTCATCTCTGCAACCAAATAATTATACATTTCTAAAACATACATACATACACATGCTCACGCCAGTTTAAGTGCTAACAAAAAAAACATACGTCTTTGAATTACTTCTCAGACATATGCAGGTTTCCTCACCGTAAAGGACGTGGTGTCAAATCACTGTACATAAGTTTTTTAGAAAAACTCATCGGTACAGGCCCCGCTGGGATTCGAACTTGCGTCTCTTGCGTATCAGGTGAATACTCAAACCCCAAGTCCACCACGGGTCTATTTTGGGCATAGTTGTACATCCGGTGGAGATGGACGGACTATAGTAATGTGTAGCGTGCATGTTCAAGCTACACAATTATATTTAGTACCTACTTTTCGTTTCTATATTTTTTATACAATTTTGAACTGGAACTGTGTCCGTGGGCTTATATGATTTATATTACTCAAATTTGTAAAATAATATTTTTTTGAAAATAATTATTATTAAGTTTCTTGCCAGGTTCTTCTCAGTAAAGGCAACCTTCCGAATCTGGCAGTAGCATGTATAATCCTGTGTAATCGTGTCGTTCTGACGATTTGAAAGTACTATGTTAAAAGTATAATTAAATAAAGATATTTTGAATTGAATAGTAACCGGTGTTATTTTCGGCGTTGGCGTTGGCCCTCCGCAGCAGGTCGAGCAGCGAGGCGGGCCCCGGCGAGATGGGCGCGAACACGTGGCGGCCCTCCTCCGCCTCGCTGCTGTCCAACTCTGAACAACAACACACAATCAACATTCATAATCTACCTTATTTCGCTTACGGCGGCTAATCTCAACGAGGATCAGCCAACTGCACAGGAGATATTATAGTGCACAAGTGTGCGCAAACACAGGTGCACTCTTTATTCCCTCACTCTCATAGTCCGATGGGAGGCAATCCGACACGACCGGAGAGAGATCAGGCGTAGGACCAACGGTGCAATTCCAAACTCCGAGCATTTTATTGTGAATTTCATGTCAGAAAAACTCAATATAAATTTTTGACCCGAACCGGGATACGAACCCGGTATGTCGTGATCGGCAGGCGAACGAAAAATATGTATGACCTGAATAAAATCTTTAATAAGTAGTTAAGTTATTAGAGAAACTCATAGGCCTTCGGTAAACTTATTGAGCTAAACAAATGCAATGCGTCTAAGACAAGCGGCTGAGGTTGTGCGTTCATATATCAGTCAGTCAGGGGGTTGTATGTTGTATGTATAGATAGGTATAATGTAAAGTAATGCGGTTACCATCGACAATGTTGTGCAGCAGCCGTTCGTAGTGGTTGGCGTCGTTGGTGGGACTCTCACGGCGGAACCAGCGGCTGAATCTACTGCCGCCCTCCGACTCTCCGCCGCCGTTCTATACATAAACATTGAAACTATGACTTATACATATGCCGTCACGAGATTCTCACTCAGCCAAAATAATGGGGGTAACTGAGCATGTATTTTATTTCAATTTCATACATATGCTCACGCCTGTATTCCCCGAAGGGGTAGGCAGAGTTGTTGGTATCACAACACCCACTTTTCACCGAATTTGATTAAGTGCTTACGTGACAGATGGTTAGTCTATCGCCGACACAGTTCCAATGCACAAATGTCGATAAAAAAATATAACTAAAAATCTAGTAGATCTACACATACACACACATGCTCACGCCTGTATTCCCCGAAGGGGTAGGCAGAGGTGTTGTAATCACAACACCCACTTTTCACCGAATTTGATTGAGTGCCAACGTGACAGATGGTGAGTCTATCGCCGTCTCAGGCACTATACATACGTCTTTGAATTACTTCTCAGAAATATGCAGGTTTCCTCACGATGTTTTCCTTCACCGAAAAAAACGTGGTGTGAAATCACTGTACATAAGTTTTTTTAGAAAAACTCATTGGTACAGGCCCCGCTGGGATTCGAACTTGCGTCGCTTGCGTTAGCAGGCGACTGCTCAAACCCCGAGGCCACCACGGCTCTTGATCTACTTATAACTAAATTCGTAGCTTATCAATAAACATCGCCACAGATAGGTTTAAAATTTGTTACTTTTTCTCGCCAGTCATCATTTAGTTAGTCATTTTCGTCAGACATGCGGGTTTCCTCACGATGTTTTCCTTCACCGTAAAGCACGTGGATTGAAATCACTGGACATAAGTTTTTTAGGAAAAATTCATGATGGGTTTCGAAGGTCGCTTGCGTAACAGGCGACTGCTCGAACCTCAAAGCCACCACGATTCTTTTGCTAAATAAAGGTTACATTATTGCATACAAAAAAATAATACTGACCGCTGACAGCGTAATTTGAGAGTTGTATCAACATTTCCCTTAAAGTATACGATGGTGAAGAGCAAGTATAGATATAGTTACCGTAAGCACGTCTGGAATGGAATCGAACTTGAGGAACTCGTCGAGATTGAAATCCGGATGGTCGTTGTTGGGCGGCTGCTCTTCCGGTTTACACTCCACGCCTGAATCCTTGTCCTAAACACATACATACATTGTCGATATCGCCTGAGTATTTTCCACATGTTGTATGGTAACCTATACTTGGGGAACTGAACCCACTTTTCATGATGTCATGATTACCCTGGCCTTATCCCATACATTGTTGGGGTCGGCACTTGATTCAACCCGATGTGGCTAATCACTTGATTTTTTTAACGAGGAAAATCTGTGATCTGGTTTAAACCAATTGTCAGATTATTTTGGGCCTCCGTCCGACCTGTAACGTTTGCCAAAGATGATAAATTGGCAACCGGGATCGACGGCTTAACGTGTTCTCCGAGGCACGGAGGGAACTCGGGCGGTCACCCATCCTATTATTGGTTAGGGTTAGGGTTGCTTAACTTCGCTGATCGAATGATATGCGCAATAGCATCAATGCCACAAGCTCCTCTTTTTCACCGAAGATATGTGAGTGCCAACATGATAGACGGTGAGTCCATCGCCGTCTCAGGCACTATAACATACGTCATCGAAATACTTTTCAGAAATATGTAGCTCACGATGTTTTCCTTCACCGTAAAGCACATGATATGAAATCACTGGACATAAGTTTTTAGAAAAACTCATTGGTATAGAGCCCCGCTGGGATTCAAACTTGCGTCGTTTGCGTAGCAGGCAACTGCTCAAACCCCAAGGCCACCATGATTTTTATAGTAAGTGAGAATAAAATAGCGTACGTTGCTAGTATTGGCGGAGTCAGTGGGCGGATTTGGAGGGGAGCCAGTATCCCTCCATCGCTCGCCTCCCGGGGAGCGAGCGCCATTGTTATTGCTGCTGGCAATGTTGGTACTGCCAGTAGTGTTGATCCATTTCTAAAAAAAGAAAAAATTGTCTTAATTAACGGCGAGAAAGCCATTTACGATTAAAGCAGTTATCTGGGTGAAACCAGCTGTCAGACTCTCTTAGGCCTCCGACTGACCTGTAACGACGGCGTCACGTGCTCTCCGATGCACATAAGGAACTCGGGCGGTCACCCATCCAACTACTGGTTTGGGTTGGGGCTGCTTAATTTTGGTGATCGAAGGATACTGTGGTAAGAGTTCCTCATCAAAGTTAGTAAGCTACCATTTGTTTACAAACCTCGTTGTCCTTATTGGCGGCAGCAGTAGCTTTCTTGGTGGGTTCATCGAAGCCTCTTAGTTCTATCGTCTCCAGTTGAGATGTCGGCCCTCCACTGAACCTAGAGGACATTTTTGTATTAAAATCTTCCAATCGCACGTTTAAACGAGCGATTCTTATTTTCTAATTCTAAGAATGGTTGTTTATGTGGGGCAAAAAAAATAGATCTAGCAAGGTTTCATTTTTGGAAAACATCCGGTACGTTTTGACCAAGTTTTCAGGCACTGAAAAACTCATACAATATCATTACAATACGACAGTAAATTTCGCCGACATCTGTTCAAGTTACGGTAACTCAAACGTGAAGCTTCCAAGCTTACGGGGCGATAGCAAAAGTAAGAGTACCTCGGTTCGAGGCTGACGTTCACCGGTAAAAAAAGAATATTTATTTTTCTACATTACATACATATATGAGATAACGGTCAACCAGTTTTTCAATTAATACATCCTCCACCCGCACAATCATAATTATTATGAGACAGTAGTATGTGACGTGTTTATACACGTCAGACGTATGTCTGTCACTGTCACACAGCTAAACTATCATAGCAATAAGAGCTCATAGTAAGACCCCTGAAGAATTTAACATTTATTAAAGAAACTTAGGCATTGAACATTATTATAGGCATTTGACATTATAACAAATTACAGTTTTATCTCTGGTGTAAACGCACCCTAAAACCTTAATGGGTGTTGTATATCGAAACCGAATGACAATCGAGCCGTGATATGGCTCATGATGGAGAAGATCATCACGAATACTAGTGATTCAAGACATTATGGAGTTTGAATTCATCTACACTAATATTATAAAGAGGAAAATTTGATTGTTTGTTTGCATTGAATAGGCTCCGAAACTACTGGACCGATTAGCGAAATTCTTTCAGCAATGGATAGCTACATTATCAGCGAGTAAACACAGGGTATATTATATCCCCGTACTCCCACGGGAACGGGAACTACGCGGGTGAAACAGCTTGTCGTCCGCTAGTCATACATATAATATTAAAGCAAGGTAGCTTACCATTCCGGTTCGTCCTCCTTATCGTAGCGTCGGTTGGAATAGCGACCTCTACGGTTGTCGTCCCTGGAAACAATGTTGCATTAAATAACATAGCCCTGTCCAACGAATAAATAGCCCTGAGATATCGCATCCTTAGAATGATAAGGGCTCAACCCAAAAAATCACGAAAATAAATATGTTAAGATGCACAGACCTCAAAATGTATACACGTCGTTTTAAAAAAAAAATATCGTCTATGCACAACCTAAAATATACTTTAAAAATATAAAATACATTGTATTCAAAACTGGTAAATAATTACTGCATAAGTTATAAATTTAAACTTGCAGATTGCGATTCAAAAAAAAATAGACAATATTTTTGGATTGAGCCCTATCGTTCTGAGAGTGCGATATGGTAATGCCTTATGAAGTATCGATTTAATGAGGCTGGCTGTCGTCTGGATCAAAAAACGATTAATAGATTTGCACAAACGGAGATCGATTAGCGAAATAGTATTTTTTTTAAATCTATCTGTGCCCTGCGGTTTTACCCGCGTAAACTTAATTTCATGGGTGACCCACGGAACACTAATATTTTATTTTTAAAATAAAAGTAGGCTAAGTTACTCTTTGTACATTAGCTATCTACCAGTCAAAGTCCCGTTAAAGTCGAAATAACATTTAGGGTTCTGCGGGAATTAATTAAATCCACGCGGGTGAAACCGCAGGGGACAGCTAGTATATAATCAAATTTTTATTCAACAAAAATATTATTATTTTTAAATTTATACCAGCCGATGCTCTGTGACAAAAATGTGCGAGTATAAAGACTCGACTCTGTATTTTTATGGACTCACTCACAGCAAACGTCACGGCATCGAGTACCCCTACCAAGAGTTTTCTTCTTCACTCGCTAGCGTCACTCGCCATATTTGTACGAGATATTTTAGTTCTTCACGTCACCGCCTGGAGGCGCTGTACAATTTCTAAGCGAGTATAGATTACGATAACGGTGGCAAACCCGTGATAGGGGTAGAGAACGGCCTAAGATACGTCCGAAGCTCGGCTCGTCCCTGATATGGCGCGAGTCATTCTTAATACTTAAAATATGTGTATCACTCACTTTTTTGTATGTAGATTGTTGTATCCATATTTGTCACTATTCCGTACGAATTTTCAAACATTTTGTTACAAAAACAGTTACAAATGCAACAAAAAATAATATGACAGATCGGTCGGTTGGACAGTACCCCTATGACGAGTGATGGTACAACACCTCTGCTTACCCCTTCGGGGACCCTTCTGGGATGGTGTGAGCAAATTTTTATTTTGTCAAAATGACATGTATTGTATACGATTTATAATTTTGACCAGTACCCCTATCACGGGTTTGTCACCGTTTTCGCAATCTATACTCGCTAGCGTTCACGTCACCGGTGGGAGTCGTTGCACAATTTCTCATACAAATGTTCGGCGGAGACGCTAGCGAGTATAGATTACGAAAACGGTGGCAAACCCGTGATAGGGGTACTGGTCAAAATTATAAATCGTATACAATACATGTCAATTTGACAAAATAAAAATTTGCTCACACCATCCCAGAAGGGTCCCCGAAGGGGTAAGCAGAGATGTTGTATCATCACCCACATTTCACCGAATATGATCAAGTGCCAACGTGACAGAGGGTGAGTCCATCGCCGTCTCAGGCACTATACATACGTCTTTGAATTATTTCTTAGACATATGCAGGTTTCCTCACTATGTTTTCCTTCACCGTAAAGCACGTGCTAAACTCATTGGGATTTGAGTTTGTGTAACCTAAACCACTGGTCCACGTTCTTTGCTAGATGTAGGTATACATACATTACACACGTAAATATGTAGTTCGTGGTATTTAAATTATACTCGGGTGTAACCGCGGGGCTCAGCTAGTATGTGAATATAGTAAAGAGGATACCTGTCGCGTGTCTTCTCGTTGTTAAACCGATCCTCCCGTTCCCTCTTCATGTCAGAGGTGTAGGAGTCTCGGTTGTACGACCGCCGCTCGTACCTGCGACATTATGACCATACAATAGAAATTAATAATTGTAATCTATAGACAGGATGTCGGAGAAAAAGGAACAGTTGTCTTCTAGAAGTTGTAGGGTTTTATGAATACATCACTATGTTGTAGTCGTAAAATATCTAGCTCCAACGATAACGTAGTTATAGGCTATAGTTGCTAAGGGCCGAAGAGCTCGCGGCCTTAAGCGATTGAATGAACGTAACGCGGATGAAACCGCTGGGTTAGCTAGTTAGTATATAAATAGGTAATTATTAAGTCAAGATAGTACTAGATCATCAAAATGACCATCAAACCCTTTATATAAAACATTGACTAAGATAGATAGACATATGCTCTCGGCTGTATTCCCCGAAGGGGCAGAGGTGTTGTAATAACAATACTCACTTTTCACCGAATATGATTAAGCCAACGTGACAGATGGCGAGTACATCGCCGCCTCAGGCACTATACATACGTTTTTGAATTACTTCTCAGACTAATTTCCTCACGATGTTTTCCTTCACCGTAAAGCACGTGGTGTGAAATCACTGTACATAAGGCCCCGCTGGGATTCTAACTTACGTCGCTTGCGTAGCTAGCTACTGCCCAAATCCCACGGCCACCACGGCTTTTAATATAACTATTATTAATTTATATTCATTAAACATTTTATGAAATTTATTTTGTATTTATTTGTTTGTTTTTTTATACAAAACGTGTTCTTCAGTTTTTTTTAAACTATTAATTTGGATTTGTAGCAACCTAATAATGAGCAGAGCTATGTGTGCCAGTGTATGAGAGTAGTTGGTGTATGTGGAGTACCTGTCCCCGTTGGTCCTGGGATGGTCCCGGTCGCGCGGCGGCCGGTAGGGCTCGGGCTCCTCCCAGCCCGCCGCGCCCACGTCGCGCACCATTATACGACCGGACCCGATGCGACGGCCACCTACAAACATACATTTATTATTACATATTCATGAGATATATATACTGTAAACAATAACATTGTATAATATTTTTTTAAAGAGTAATTGTTGAATTTATTGCCGGGTTCTTCTCTACAAATGCAACCTTCCGAACCCGGTGGTAACATTTATAATCATGTATAATGAATTTTATGTCCTTCTGACGATTTGAAAGTACTTTGTAAGAAGTCTAATCAAATAAAGATATTTTGAATTTATTTAAACAAGTGCTAAAATTGTAACTTTGTGAACACATCAATTAAATCCCGCTATAGATAGGAAAGGCGTTGGAGTTCATAATATATAGCTGTGCCCCGATTTCACCCGCGTAGATTTAGTTTCATGCTTCAGTTCGCGAAACACAATATTTTTTTATAAATATAAGTGTCCTAAGTTACTCCTTGAAACATCACCTGCCAGTGAAAGTCCCGTTAAAATCGGTCCAGCCTTTTCAGAGATTTGCCGGAACAAACAGACAGACAAACAGACCGATAGACAAAAAGAGAAATTAAAAAAAAGTGTGTCTACCCTAAATAATTTCATATACATAGAGTAAAAAGCTGTTAATTTCGTATTACAAATAGACACTTCAAATTTATTTATCTCTGTAGATGTGTAGATGTAGATTAGCTTTTCCCCGCGGTGTCACTCGCACAAATAAAATGTTAGTGTTTGTAATTCGTCGCACAATCTTACAATTACAACATTGTGATTAAATCAAACCAACTAAATCCATCTATGGATTGTATATATTTTGACTATATAATATACTAGCTTCGCCTCGCAGTTTCACCAGCACAAAATTACAGCTTTCCACTAAATGCATATGAAAGTATATACGGTAATCGGCCTAAGAAAATACGCTTTGTTTGTTCCAGCTATTCTCAGAAATGGTTGTACATATCATATCGGGACTTTCACTGGCAGATAGTTCACAAGGAGTTATTAAATGGAGGTATTAAATTCACCATATTTTTTTTAAGATTTCCAAGAAATTAAATTAAGTTCATGCGGGTGAAGTTGCGCGGCACAGCTATTTGAAGAATGTAGGCAGCCCTATACAATGTTATGTCAAATCTTGAGACATACATCACCTGTAACTGCCGTTAGTGTAGGCCTCGGGGACAACCCTTAAGAGATGTCCCCCACACATGTTTATTGAGGACCAATATACATGTGTTGTTCACACAGACGAGCCGTGTAAAGGCCAGGGTTTCTTCAAAGTCCCAAACTTGAAGACTAACATATTTGTAAAATACAACAAAAAACCATTTCCAGACATTGAATGCGCAGTAGACATTGGGTACGTTCCACTTAGCGCCCGCAACGCCATCGACCACGACCGCTGAAGTTGCCGTTCCACTAACGTAAAAACGCCGCGGGCGTTGTAGGCGAATGTTATAGGTGAAGGAACGCACAACTTGAGCGCTGTGTGCTCGCAATATGGCGGCATGGTGAAAACCCACAGCTGTCGAGTTTTCTCCCCAAATAAAGTTATTCGATTGAAAATGTTTATTTATATCTGTATAATTAAGGGACCACTTACCATTTTCGGCATGTTTAGCATCTCCCACTGACACTGTAAATTCTACTGCAATGTCAGTTTCGGGGTTGTAAAACGTTATTTGTCTCGTGGCCATTGTTATTTTTTCGAATTCCCTCCACATTTTTGTGAAAGCCCACTCTGACCCACCAATATTTTGTGGGCGAAGTGGTCGCGAACAGTGACGTCAGCTATGACGTCGAGCGATCGCTCGCACCGACCACGGGCATTAGGAGAGGGTGTTACAATCGTTTCGGGCGTTAAGTGGAACGTACCCATTATAAGAGGGTGTCTGTATCTGCGCGTGCGATAGAGATGATGAGTACTGACCCTGTTCAGTCTTGTTGGGCGGGGGCGGGTGCGGGGCGGCGGGCGCGGGGACGGCGGAGAGCGGCGACTCGGGCCGGGTGCGCGCCACGTGCGGCGGGGGCGCGGCGGCCGCTGGCGCCCCGCAGCCCGATGTGAACGAGCGCCGCTGCGGCGACAGCACGATGCCGCCGCCGCTCGGCTCGCTCTCCTTGCGCACGCGCTCGCGGGGGTCCGCCGAACGACGCCCGTACACGCCCTGCATACACAGACGAACAGATAATCACACGGCACCATCTAGTTTCCCTCCTTGCGCACACGCTCGCAAAGGTCCCCCATACGACGGCCATACAGATTCTATGTAGTCAAAAAAAGGATGATCACACAGCGAAATCTATTACCAAACTAACCATGACCGAAGCACACAGCGCCAGCACCCTATGTAGAAATAAAAGCAGATAATCACAAAGCATCATCTAATTTATCCCCTTGCGCACACACTCGTGAGGGTTCTGAACGACGGCCGTAAACACTCTATGCACAAAGACAAGCAGCTAATCACACAGGGACCATAGATATTATGTAAACAGAAACGCCGTCACACAGCGCCATCTTATCTTAAACTAAGCAATCCCGAACCATACATCTCTCTAGAGACAGAGAACCTAGTGCGAGTTTTTCACTGCTATGCCGCGGTCACAAATCACCGCGTCGACATAAACGCTGATTTGTATAGGATCTAACAGCGCCGTCTGTCGGCCTAAAGATAACACTATTGTGAGCCCATACAAATCTGCGTTTACGTCGACGCGATGACTTGTGACAGATAGAAATAAAAGTAGCTAATCACGCTGTCTACCGCCAAATTAAGTAAACATGCATAAATATACACGTAAGTAGGGACCAAATATTTTAGTCCTAAAGCGCTGCAATCTACACACCCGGCATACCCAGCTATCCTATCAGGTATCCTAACCTCTAAACTAAAGGTGCTGGGAGCGCACGCATTCGCGGATCAAATCGTCTCGGCGACGCACAAAATTGCAAACGAATTAAGTATGGGCAGGTATTTTCTAGCGGACACCCATCCAATTGTTAGTTGCATGTGAGTAAACAACTGGAGTATCCCGGCTTACCTTATGATTTTCATTGGGCGCATCACCTCTCCCGCCTCGATCCTCCTCGTTGGGCGAGTCGGAGCGTCTTTTCAACACACTGTAACAAACATTTGCTTCAATTATACATGATGTCCACGAGAGTTCCCTCCGTGCCTCGGAGAGCAATTGCCAATTTATCATCTTTGGCAATCGTTACAGTTGGAAGCCTTAAAAAAATGTATGGCAACTGGTTTGACCCAGAGCAGAGACTTTCCTCGTAAAAGGGGTTGCGAAGGTCGAATGGCAGTCGCTTTGTATAAAATGTATGATATGATATGTATCAATGTATGAGATAAGGCCAGGGAGATGGATACTTAAATTAATCAAGCCAAAACACTAGGTACTTGCTGTAAATCGTTGAGGAATTCCATCGACCGTCTTTCAGCTCCATCATCAGGTCGACTCCCCACCTTCATTAAATAGTAGTGCTTCAAATGCTTATTGAATATAATTAATAAACGCACTAGTCGCTAGGAAGATTTTCGGAGTTTTTCTTCGAATTCTTATTGATGCCACCATCAGAACTGAACCAAATTAAAATGGGACCACTTGGGAACCATCATCTTTAAAACAATAAAAAAGCCTCACAAAGATAACCTCCTCCTTTTTTGAAGTCCGCTAACAATGTGTACTTACAGAGCTAGCGCCTCGCAGCCGGCGAACGCGTTCTCCAAGCCGCGTTTGACGAGCGGCGAGTTGCGCAGACGCAGCAACTCCTCCCGCGTGTAGGTCAGCGGCCGCCGTGCCGGGCCCATGGCCAGCACGGCGGGGTCGCCTCCCCCACCGCCGCCCGTGCTGCTCTCCTCATCACCTACACACAATACTATATGTTAACCATACACAGCAGGGGCCTTACCCATTGCGAGGCTTCGGGCGAGAGCTTCTTTGCAAGAAAATTAAAATGAAAGATATTTATTCAGTTTAGGCCCTGGTAAGGCATTTTATGTATGTCGAGAATTTACCACCGGTTCGGAAACTACCCTTCTGAGAAGAACCGGCAAGAAGCTCAGCCAATGCTCTATGTCCTACGGAAAAGTACTAATGTGATGTGAAAATAGCTCTGGTTGTTGTGTTAACTTAGTTAAAAAAAACGATTTTTTTTCTTAATTTGCTTGACCCGAGGCCTATTCAAAAGGGCGAGTGCCGTGTTCGGCAGCCCTTAAGGCCGCCGCAGGCCATACATTTGCTTAAATCTGAATGAGAAAGTAACATTATCCTCACGCCCAGAGTAACTATTCCACGCGTACGATATAAATAACATACTGACAAATTTTGGTCTGTTTACAGAATTAATTAAATAAATACATGTATAAAAACCATTTCAGATCACAAAACGCGAACAGTTGAACCAATTAAGTAATACTAATTCAATACAATGTATGTACGTACATTACAGTGTAGTTGCAAACAACAACAAAGCAACAGTCATCACAGTTAATAATAAACATTCAAATTAGTCTTATCATCCACATGTGGGTTGTTATCTCTTCTAACTTCCGATCGCCACTTGCAAACTATTCAATTAATATAACACATCATCCTATACTTATAATACTTAGTATTTAGTCGGTTCTACTAGAAAACAATCGCAATGTAGATATAAAGTATTCGTAGCAATTTTTCAAAATATCTACATACATATTCTCACATATATTCCCTGAATAGGAGATGTTGCAATAACAACACCCACTTTTCCCCGAAAATGATGAAGTGCCATCGTGACAAATGGTGAGTCTATCGCCGTCTCAGGCACTATACATACGTCTTTGAATTACTTCTCAGACATATGCAAGTTTCCTCACGATATTTTCCTTTACCGTGAATCAGGTGGTGTGAAATCACTGCACATAAGTTTCTGTTTTAGAAATCTCATTGGTACAGGCCCAGCTGGGATACGAACTTGCGTTGCGATAAATACAGATGCTGTCACAAGTTATAAGCGTTGACCTTGGATGAGCAGCAGTAATTTTATGAATAAGAGAAGTACATGAAATATGGTTACAAAAGAGTATGTCTCTCTGTCTGTCTGTTTTTCGCGATACGAATAAAATGCGAAGTACGCTCAGCGCTCATACGACGCACATTCGTGACGACACCTATTCTGAACCCATTAAATATTTTGGTCATAAGAAGGTCCCATGCAGTAATTTGTCTATGACGCAAATAGAAAACGCAGAGGGCGCTTTCTTTTTGCAAAGATAGTATTTAAAGAAAAAATCTCCACAGTGACTAAGTAAGCGTGAGACGCAGAGGTCATAGGTTCATGTCAATCCCCATGAAAACAATACATTCAATATCAAAATGGCTAATAAACAAAGGTGTAACAGAAAAAATTATGAACGCGTTATAATCAACATTTGTTACAGGGTTGCCAAATGGATTTTTATAATAATACACTTTATGTGAATTAGTAATTTATTTAAATGATCGCATACATTTCTGCTTCCCAAATATAATCCCAAACTAATCATTTCGAAGACCAATCATTTGCAAAGTGCTCATGAAATTATTATTACGATCAAAATTCAACTTATAATGGTCTTATCAATAAGTTGTTCTAAAAACCATAAGTGCAATGCCACACCACAGGCTTTACGGTGAAGGAAAACAACGTGAGAAACGACGAGACGGTGATGGGCTCAGATTCTGTCGCGTTGCCGTTTCAACATTTTCTGTGGGTTCTTCAAGAGTGGCTGTTGTACCTATGCCCTTCGTAGACCTTTATGGAAGGCACGAACTTATGCAGATTTCAAAGAAGAATAGCGCGATCTGTCCTCTTTGCCTGTCCCATAAGAAAGTTAGTGTAATGAGGTACAAAACCACATCAAATGCAGCAGCACAGATCGTCTGCAAATCTTATACGTTAATACGAGCAATTATATATAGAATCAGAATCTCGGAAACGGCTCCAACGATTTTCATGAACTTTTGTGGGATTCATCTTTGGAAAACATCGTTTTCAGGCACTGAAAAGCTCAAGCAATATCATTACAAATTTCGCCGACATCTGTCAAGTTATGGTAGCTCAGACGTGAGGCTTCCAGCTTACGGGGCGACAACGAAACATAAGAGTACCCCGGTTCGAGACTGACGTTCACCGGTACAAGGTTTTCTTTTTTTTCATTGAAAAGAAACCGAGCACAGCTCGGTCAATCAAGTTCTACATCTTTAGATGCGACAACCCTAGCGCTAGTGATGCGACACGATCATTTATTATTAGACTTGTCGACACCGAAGCTCGTCACCTCACCCACCTCATTTGATATCGATACTCCTGAACCTTGTGTACACCACTTAGCTATTGTGTGCTCAGACAAGAGATGGAGAATATCGTGTTAATAACAATAAGCGTGATAATTAGTATTATGTTTTAGGAATTGTCAAATATCTATACTATAATTAATCTCAGGAACTACTGGTCCGATTGGAAACATTCTTCCCGTGTTAGATAGCCCCTTTATCGAAGAAGGCTATTAACATTCAAGCTAAGGTTATATACCATCACGCCGAGACCAATCGCGGGTAAAGTTATAGTAAACCCGAAGTAAAGCAGAAGTTAGTATACACATATATAATAACCACCATTCAACACAGTATGTGTTCTTGAAGTTTAGGTATACACTAAGGAGAAGTTTTCCGAAAAATCACCCAGAGGTTTAAATGTGGGGTTGAATTTTATGTCAAACCATAGGCTGAAGCAAAGCAGACACCTCCACAAAAATTACTCTTTTTAAATTTCTGTCGAGATATATGTTTTTTTTGTTCAATCGATCGTTAACTTAAGAGTAGATTCTACAAAGAATAGAATCGACAAGTAGTTTTGCCAATTATAAAACACAGTAAAACTCCAAGACAAATACAAAATGAAAGGCTATTCAAGGTTTTTGCTGCATCCTGCCCTCATTACCCGCACCTTTCACACAGCAACAAATAATTATGAGAAACTAAATTCAAGGATACACCAACGTACTCTATAAATATCTACCGTAAAAAGTACCAGTTTTTGTTAAATTAAAGGACAACTTACGCCACGAGACACGTTTAACCCTCTTCGTGGGAGGTCCCGCGTGGACCCTTGGCGGGAGTTGAGCCGGCACCTTCCTCAAAGCACTCTGATATCTCATCAGGAACGTATGGACAGCACACTTAACAGGTGAGGCCACCCCTGACGTAATAGGTCCTGACGTCACAGGCACTGACGTCACAGATCCAGGGCTGCCAGCGGCCGCGGCCTTACGTGCCCGTCTCCGCGCAACCCTGATACCACCACGACGTGCCCTACGACGCCCGCTCTTCACCATCACTCCGGATGGAGGAGCAACCTCCGAAGCAGCCATTACTCTGCTTGATGACGCGTCACGACAAAATGGCGACAATAACTTACTTATAAAACCTAATCGAGACTAACCTAACGAATACACGATTAAAATTAAATAAAACAAAATATAACAACAATATAAACAACGTATAAATAAAACTAGGGGGCGTCTAAGAAACTCAAGCGCAGCTATACGCGCGCAGAACTACGTATCGTGGACGTGTTTTCTCGTCAGAACTACGTAGAAGGGATAATTCGCGATCCTTCGTATCGGAATGTTCAATTCGCACGAACGGTGATAATTTTCGGAAACGGGGAAAGCAATGTTTCACCACGGGTGTCGCGAATGAGGCGCAGCGCACGAGATCGTCTCAAAGACTAGCCGGACGACCGTTGGGAACTCGTGTCAAGATTAAACTACCCACATTTTATTTTTATTTTTATGTGGAATTTTTGTTACAATTTGCCGAATATTTTTTTATCTACCTCACATTTTCTTCACAAAATATGTTCGAGAACGATTCAAACGTGTCCAACTGTTGAATTTTAGGGTCATGAATATTTGAACGCAAGTCCGTCCGGACACAAGCAATGCGAGCTCATCATTTCCTCTTTCCATGTAATCCTGATTTTAAATACCATGCCCAATTAATTATGATGTGCTACAGGGTTGGCTGAGCAAATTGAATATGTATAAATTGAAAATATATTTTCAGCATGGGAAAAAAAAAACAATACTCTGTATATTTTCACTGCGAGCTCACAACTTGTGACGGCACCCATACTTTCTTCGTGAAAGTTTAACAATGTATTAAACAACTAGCGGACGTCACGCGGTTTCACCCGCGTAGTTCCCGTTCCCGTAGGCGTACCGGAATCAAAAATAGCCTTGTAAAATTAGCCATGTACCAGTGAAAGTCCCGTTAAAATTGGTCCAGTAGTTTCAGAGAATACCTTAACAAACAAACAGACAGACAGACAGAGAAAGATTATGATAATTTGTTTTGTAATTCAATATCGTAAAAACTTTCATATACATTAAGTGAACAGCTGTTATTTTGGAATTACAGACAGACACTTCAATTGTATTTATATGTATGGATATAGATAGATACGTATATAGATTATGGATGTAATGCAATTTAGCATTGTACAGGTTTGACGATACACAACAAACATTAGGGGGAAAATGTACCCTTGACCTTCGATTCCCCACGGAATTTCACCCTTGCATGCGAAATGCTCGCACCCCATGCGAGTACTTACGCATTATACAACATATATTATACACACGATCTGCTTTGTATGTGCATTGTGTTTTTATGTGCTAACTGAGCACCGCGAATTTACCCGCGTCGAAAAAAAAAAATTTCAGGGTTAGCCTAATGCCAGATAGTGTACTATACTCCTGAAATATACTCCACTAGCGAAGACCCAAGTTCCCATTCCTATGGGAGTAAGGGGATCTATTCATCTAACCATTACTGAAAGAATTTTTAAATCGGTTAAATAGTTTCGAAGCCTATTCTTTGCAAACAATCAAATCTTTCCTCTTTATAATATTAGTATAGATGATGGTATCTTTATCTTGAAACATGTCTAGTTCCCTATGGGATCATCAAAGACCTGCAGGAAGCTCGCAGGAAATAAATCTGTTCTTTCTTAGTTGGTCATAAATGTAGATAAGATTATAAAAGTTCACTTATACATTTAGTTTTAATACACAGATATATTTTATAATGGATATAGTTTCCAATGCGTGGAGCACTATCTACTCTCAATATAAGATAAAACCTCAAGGATTTTTCTTATCAGCTTCACAAAATCTTCAAATTATCAGTTATTTATAAACAAAATTAACACAACAATACATTTTAATGCTAATAATTATGTATATCTTTTTTCAATTAATAATAATTTTGTAGCCTTTTCTAGTTCCCGCAAACTATCAAACAAAACTATGGTCATTCAAAATCAGTCTAGCTGTGGAAAACTTGTTATATTTCAGTTGTTTTCTCTTAATTTCAGTATGTATGGCAACAGGTGAAGATAAAGTCATAGCAGATCACCTTGTTAAGCAAAACATCTGTTTTTTGTGAACTTGAAAACAAATAAACTTTCTTAATTATACTCTTTATTGTACAGCAAATCTGGGGTCAAACAATAATCATTTTAAGCAGCACATATTAATGTATACTAATATTATAATGAGGAAATATTTGTATGTAAGTATGTTTGTAATGAATTGGCTCAAAAAATACCCATTTTGAAAATTCTTTCAGCAATGGAAAGCTACATTATCAGCGAGTAACATAGGCTATACTTTACAGGAACGGGAACTACGCGGGTGAAACTGTGTGACGTCCGTTAGTAATTTGTAAGCTCTGATGTTTCATTTCGCCACCATAATGACATCTCAGCATACATAACTTGCGACAACTATACATAGTAATATCCCAGATTGCTTATAGGTTAGAAAGAACTATATTACATCATCATTAGTACAAGAGAGGTAATTCTTGTTGGTGTAACCGTTGCAACTCTTCCCATTTGTCTCTGTCCAGTGCCATCTCTATGACCTCCTTATACGTCATCACAGACACCTTTTCACTAACTTGTCTCATGTATTAACGCATTCACTGCTAACTATGCATATGTGCGTCCAAATGTTAGAGAATTTACGAAGAAGTTGAAATGTTAGCAGTGAATGTGTTAACCTTAGCCTTCCTCTTCTCTTCCCTTCTTACTTTCCTTCTATTGTTTTTAAAGATCTGTCATGTCGCACAAGGTAGCTAACCATATTATACTGCCGTCAGAGTATAAATGGGCAGTAAAGTAACATTTTTAAGATTTTTTTTATACCATCCAAAAATACCACCATCTCTACCTGCCAATCTGGGTCATAGATTCCTATCATGTATCAATTTCGAGATCTGAAAAATATGTCCACAACTATTGACACATTTGTTGGAACATCAAATCCCACATATTTTCCTCTAGCCTAAAATTTGTTTTACTCCGGTCTATAGCAATCTGACAGCAGTATACTAGACTAATAATTTCACCTCTGCACTCTTGATAGTGACAGACGGATACTGACGCTTACAAAATTATAACATTGACAGAGGAAGTGAATTTAGGGCAACAAACTTCTAGAATTTTTTAAATAAATAAGATACAGATAATTCCAGTTCAATGTGTCTAATACATACAGATCTCATATATATATGTCTGTTCCTTAACCATAGGATAAGTTATTCCATTAAAAGACATGCATACTTCAATAGAGAAAGCAATGTAATATCAAGTTTATTTAATGAGTATTTATTAACATGTATAGAAAAATAATATGACCTACATTTACCATCATAACAAAAGTCCTCTTACATAAATTATCTACATGTACATGTCATTTATCGAATGAAAAATCATGAAACTTTGCTCTTTGTGTGGAAATAATGGAGAAATTCTACTAGGGTTCAAATAGGTACTCAAGTTGGAACACTGGTTCGTTTTATTTACCGACCAAGAAATGACGGTAGATTGATGCAATGTTGTAGTTAGTAAGATAGAAAAAACGAACTTACCTTCAGAGCCCTCCTTCTGGCATTCATTGCTTGGTTTTTCTCTCAAAGAAGACAAAAGGCTCACAGCTGACATTGCTCGCAATTCTCCCTTTCCTAATACTCAGTCTTCTCTCAATTTATTACCTCTGTTAAAATTCTATAACAACTTTACAATATTTACAAAATTGTTCAGGAAATTAATCTATCACCTATGTATTGTTTATATCACAGACTTTTCGTTTTTCAACAATACGGATCAAAACGTCCACGCACGAAAATACTTTCAATATTTACAAGACTCTAGGTATAATAAACTTATTTACACATTAAAACTAACGTTTATCATCTAATTTTTAACAAATACGCTCTAGCGGTCACAAGATACTCATAACTAAAAGAATTTATCAGTTTTCGATGCAAAAATATATAAAACGTCCGCCATATGCCTTTTGAAACGTATAATACTCGACAAAATGTAAACTATTACATAATCTATAGCTGAACTATGGAACTTTAGGTATATCATATTTAGTTGGACTATATCCAGTTGCCATTGTTTACTTTTTTTTCTTAAAACAGCATTCTTTGTGCTGGCCTAGATTTTATGTGTCAAAATTAAATTTTATTAGAATACAATCTATTTAAAAAATAACTACAATTTTCTTCAATAAATTTCACGAAATTCTCAAAAAATAGCAATTTTTTTGTTTTGTCTAATCTCTCAGGGATCAACACAGAAGTCCACAAACGAAACGAAATAATAACTGATATGTGTTTATTTTTCTATACCCAAATTTTCAAGACTTCTTCCTACAATAATCGAAAATAAAAACATACAAAAACATATATCAAAGTGTCATGGTCATGGTCTCGTGGGCTGAGAAAATCAGAAAAATCATTTTCTAAACTGATTTTAAACGTCCAAAAACATGTTTGAAATTTAAATTTCGTTTGTCAAGATAAATTATTGCTACTGGCTACGGGATCTTTTCTCAATTGCCGTTCGGATTTCCGAACGACAGTTTAATATGTCAGGTTGCGTCGATTGAATGTAGGATTGAAACTGCACGAATTTATGTTATAATCATATTCATAAATTAAAAATGTCTCTAAAGTGGAGTGGAAGTCATAGTGAGTCCGGTATATTGCGAAAGAACGAGTTCAGAGAGAAGAAAGAAGAGCTTTTCGTGTTCGGCTACTCGTGCAAGTTGTTCAGGGACGATGAGAGGGCACAGCACATTGATCAAGGAAAGCACCTCATACCGTGGATGGGGGATGAAACGTTGAAAATCGACAGGTTCGATCTGTTTTTTACTATAAGACCGCTAACCATGGCGCTTAGAGCATAAAAAGCGAGTATTTATGGAAATATTAAATTTTTGGAAGATCTGTAAGATTTTCGCAGAGGATGTTTGAAGCGTGGCGCTGACGAGGCGGCGGGGACTCCGGGGCTGCTCCAGCGACCCTAATCTTATGGTGAATACCACCGTTGGTATGTATTACTTGCAACGGTACCATTGAGTATGTATAAACTGCAATTTTTTACAGTTAAGATATAGGAACACTATTCAGTGGACTTAAAGGTACAGACCTTGAAGTAGTCATTTTATGAATCTGTCTGTCTGTCCGTATGGCACAGTGCAAATTAAAATACATGTGCACCCCCACTATTGTGTGTAGAGTGCTTATAATTTGTGACGACACCTGTATCAGTCTAAAATTCGGTCTGAGCCTTAATAAACCTATGTTATTTCTATATAATATGTAACATATTGTATGTGACAAACAGCCACTTTCTTTATAAAGTCAAATCATCATGATAGTTATTTTAAGAAGATAAATCTTCAACATAGAATTAAGTATATAAATTTATTCGATTCAATGAATAAATTTACATGATTGATTAAAAAAAATTCAAGTTCCATCTTAGTTGAGAAGACTCTAAAATTATGAAATTCCAATTGCAGAACAGATGCCATTTTAGGGTTATGATAGATAACACAGTCATGAAACAATGGTCCTTTTCTGAAACTATGTAATTAATCTCGCAGATACGATGCAAGGGGAGCCATACACGACGTCAGCAAGTTCGAGGCGCCTCCTGGTGGGTTCGACTGGCGTGTTGAGCTGTCTCGCACTGAGCAGGATGTGGAGCAGCTGTGCGATGAGGAGCGCTACCGCGCTTTGCACACCGATGAAGATGAGGAGGAGATGTATAAAGGTGACATATTATCTGCACTTTTTATTTATATATTTATAAAAAAAACTAACTTGTGTTACATTTCACACCGTGATTTGTGAAGGAAAATATTGTGAGAAACCCTGTATATGTCTGAGAGGTAATTCAAAGATATATGTATAGTGCCTGAGACTTGATAGACTCACTCTATCGGGGGCTCAACAATCTTTGGTGTTCTTGCACCCTAATACTATTGGACACAACCAAATTTCTGTATTTATGTGGGATTGATATAAAAATGTTTGAATGGATCTTCCTACAAACATTTCTAGTTATTTTTATATTCACTTTGTTTTCTTAAAATGAGGAAAGAAATATTTCTTAACTCCACCATCATTCTGTCATCTGTCACTCTTTACGCCTTCCTCTTCTAGTCTTTTTACTTACACCTAACAAACATCACTTTCACTCAATTCACTCAATGCATATGAAAGCATACAATTCTCTATCTCTGTCTGTTTGTTCCGCGTAATCTCTGAAACGGCTGGACCTATTTTGAGGGGACTTTCACTGGTAGATAGCTAATATTGCAAGGAGTAGCATAGGCTACTTTTAATTAATTTTATTTTAATTAAATCTAGGCGGGTGAAACCGCAGGGCATATGTAGGAGCACATATTGAGAACTGTGGGCTCGCAAATGTTTTTCAGTAGCTAACTCATCATCCTCCAGCCCTTATCCCATGTTATTTGGGGTCGGCGCAATGTGTTCTTCTCTTCCATTTCTATAAGTAGCACCTGGTTGACAGAGTAGTGCTCGGTTTCTACTTCACACGAAAAAATGGGAAAAAAAAGAAAAATAAATTCCGGTGAACGTCAGTTTTAAAACGGGATACTCTCGTTTCGTGATCTCCCCGAAAGCTGGAAGCCTCACCTTTGAACTACTGTAACTTAATAGATGTTGGCGAAATTTGCTGTCGTATTGTAATGATATGTTATGAGTTTTTCAGTGCCTGAAAACATGGTCATAACGATGTTTTCCATAAATGAAACCTAGCTAGATCTATTTTCTGCCCCTGAAACCCCCTACATGAAAAAATTATATTCTATAAGTATACATATAGCTATTCAATGTGTTTTTAAATTCCAACTTTTTTTATGACAGAGGAAGAGTTGAAACGTCTCCACGCAGCAGGCTACGGTCAGGTGGGGTTCAATTACGAAACACCCGCGGAGCCCACACCACCACCATCGTCTGAACCCGATGAAGCCTTCCAACCAACACCATCATTTGTTGCCATGCTGCCTAGTGATGTCATATTGGTATGTGTCTGATTTTTATTCATAAACTATATGTGGCTCACGATTTCATATATTTTTTTTATTACTTGTAGCCTAAGTTACTCCTTGTTACATTAACTATTCGCAAGAAAGTCCCGTTAAAATCGGTCCAGCCGCTTCGGAGATTAGCCGGGACTAACATACAGACAGACAGAGAAAAATTTCCAAAATTGGGTTTCCAATTTCAGTCCCTACACAGTATTGAAATGGAAAACCAATTTTTATTAAATTTACATTTGTTCTAGCTGTGCTCGGCAAACATTGTATTGCCATATATTTTTTTGGGGTGGTCACCCTTATCATTTAGGGGTTTGAAAAATAGATGTTGGCCGATTCTCAGACCTACCCGATCTGAACACAAAACTTCATACAAAATCGGTCCAGACGTTTGGAGGAGTACGGTTACTAACATTATGACATGGAAATTTTATATCCCCTACTATAAATATTATAAATGCGAAAGTAACTCTGTCTGTCTGTTACGCTTTCCCGCTTAAGCCTCTGAATCGATTTTGATGGAATTTGGCACAGACCATCTTTAGACCCTGAGAAAGGACATACGCGGGTGAAACCGCGGGGCACAGCTAGTATTATATATACATATATATATATTTATTTATTTCATAATAAAAGCACATTCCACAAAGCATGCAAATACCGTATAATAAGTATACAGCAATTTTTATATAAAATCCGCAGCCAGAATCACTGAAACAAAACGCGATAATAGAGAAGACAGCCAAGTTTATAGCCTCGCAAGGAGTTCAGATGGAGATCCTGATCAAGGCGAAACAAAGGGACAACCCGCAGTTCAAGTTCCTGAACAGAGAGTCTGAACTACACCAGTACTATACTGCTCTCATAGCTCTCATCAAAGCTGGCAAGTGGCCGGAGAAGGAAATACAAGTTTTGGATGGTATGTTGCTTTTAATGCAAATAGACACTTTTTACACGCGTTATATTAGCTTCACATGTATGTATGTATGTAACCGACCCCTTTGAGCTCGATTTGGGCTACTTTGAACGATCAGATTTAATTCAAACTTTGCGCGTCTGTCAAAGATCGATGACAATGCAATAATCCGATCAAAGCATCCGATTATCCTAATTAGATTCGCCAGGATTAATTAAATCCTTTCCGCATCCTTTGCATGCGAGTAAGAGAGACAGAGCTAGTGCTTGAACTACGTTGCGTCTTGTTCCGTGTACTTACATATATGTTCCTACAAATCTAATATGCATAAATAGTTTTAGAAAACACGCTTTATATATCAAACTAAACTAAAAAACAGAAAATAAGTTCTACATATGCTCACGCCTGTATTCCCCGAAGGGGTAGGCAGAGGTGTTGTAATCACAACACCCACTTTTCACCGAATGATTAAGTACCAGATGGTGAGTCCATCGCCGTCTCAGACAATTTACATACGTCATTGAATTACTTCTCAGAAATATGCAGGTTTCCTCACGATATTTTCCTTCACCGTAAAGCACGTGGTGTGAAATCACTGTACATAAGTTTTTTAGAAAAACTCATTGGTACAGGCCCCGCTGGGATTCGAACTTGCGTCACTTGCGTAGCAGGCGACTGCTCAAACCTCAAGGCCACCACGGCAAAAATTAATAAATATAAGTTATTAATAGTTTGAATAAGAAAAAAATCTTTTATTGTAAAAAAAAGCGTGGTATTAAGTACTTTGTAAGTAATTTGGTTTTAAGTATTCATTTGTTTGTCGAACAGAGCAAAAACAGCCCGAGACAGATGAATATCTGCACCCAAGTCTGGCGTCCACGGTTATTGAACTGGTAAGCTCTACATTTAACTACACTATTAGTATACGGGATGTCTGGGAAAATAGGACAGCTGTTAAAATATGTGATAGCATATATTTATAGGAAGTAAATAAAATTATTATGATAAATAAATCTCCTTCCGTTTTCGAGTAATTGACGTTCAAAGTTGACCATATCTGTAGAATTATTCACTCACAAATCTGACTACGTGTTTTTCTCCCACTTATAATTCCTGAAATAATCCCATAAGACCATTAACCTTCTCCTTAATTTAGCAAGTTTAACTACACGGCTCTACTAGCCCAACTTACTTTCTTTCTAAAATAGCGTATTCCGTTAACAACCCGTGTTAAGACCGCGGCGTAATTATAATATACATTTTTATGGTTCTTCCCAGGCGCCTTCAATCCCAAGCATCCAGTACAAGCCGTCAGCGGACTGCGACTACCGGCTGCTAGTGTCGCGCATGCGGGGCGAGGAGCCCCCGACGGACCCCGGCGTGGACCTCCCGGGCCCCGGCGTGGACCCCCCGGGGCCCGGCGGGGAGCCCCCGGTGCCGGGCGAGGAGCCCCCCGGCCGCCCGCCGCCGCCCCGGGCCCGCGCCGACATATCGCGCGCGCCCGTCATGTACAACACTGCGCAAGGTTACTATTGCTCACCTACTTCTTGAGGAGCGAGTGGCACAGTTGCTATTGCGCATATCATTCGATCAGCGAAGCTAAGCAACCCTAACCCTAGCCAGTAATTGGATGGGTGACCGCCCGAGTTCCGTCCGTGCCTCGGAGAGCACGTTAAGCCGTTGGTCCCGGTTGCCAATTTATCATCTTTGGCAATTGTTACAGATCGGTCGGAGGCCTAAAATAATCTGCCAACTGGTATATCCTAGATCACAGATTTTCCTCGTTAAAGGGGTTGCGAGGGTCAGATAACAGTCGCGTCGTATAAAAATCAGGTGATCAGCCACAGATCAGAAACGAGGTTGCCGAAACAAATCGGTTAATGTTATACTCCCCTGTCCCCTGGTTTTATACGTTTTTAGCATTAACAAATAAAAACTGATATAACATTTTTTTTTATTCAATGCACTCTACTTAACGTATTCTTTATAACATCAGCTATCTGCTAATAGAAGTCCCCAAAAAATTACAAATGATCCTTTATTCCCCAGCGGCAGATCCGCCAGCCCCCCCAGCCCCACCTGCCCAAGCTTACCACCAGCAATACGCAGCTTACTACCACCAGTACATGGCGCAGGCGGCTCAGGCACAGGCTCAGGCCCAACAGGCCGCCCAAGATCCCCCGCTCAAGTCTACGGGCCTGAGTTTAATGAAGAACTACAATACTGACTCCGATACTGATGAATCTGGTATGTTTATGAAATATATTTATTGATTAAGTTTTCAATCATCATAATTTAATATAATTAGCATAAACTTATTTGGTGTAATTATTCGGCACAGGGCATGTGGTACTTACCACTGGTATTTCGCCAGTTCGTGCTTTCCCCTTAGGGAATACAGGCGTGGGCATATGTATATATGTATGTAAGTGACTGCCTCTTTGGTCTAGTGGTTGTAAGCGCTACTGCAGATCACGAGATCCTGGGTTCGAGCCTCGGTTAGTTCCCCAAGCAGTCCCGTGTCTGGATATGTGCCCGGTTAATGGCTATAGGTTCACCCCTTATTACATGGAACTTTAACATATCGGTAGGTTTACTATAATTATAATGTAAATATTGTAATATTACAGATTTCGAGGACAGTTCATCAACAGACAGCAAAGACAGACCAACAATACCAATACCGCCGGATGACGTGCAAATTGTGATCGACAAAATGGCGGCGTATGTTGCACGAAATGGCGACGAGTTTGCGGATATAGTTCGCGCCAAAAACGATCACAGATTTATATTTCTGGAGCCTGACAATATCTACCATCCTTATTACAAACGACTGATGCAGAGTAAGAGAGGTATTCATGTCAATGGAAAGGAGAAGTCTAAGAAATCTTCTGGTGAGTGGAAGTACTGTGTGTGTAAATACTAAATCAAAAATATCTTTTTTTGATTAGACTTCTTACAAAACACTTTCAAATCGTCAAGAGAACACAACAAATTACGCTGTGCAGGATTATAAGTGTTGCCACCGGGTTTGGAATGTTGCCTCAACAATAACTCTTTTCTAATACAAAATACAATGAGATAAAACAAATTTTTGAAGCACTGTGGGCCTACCATCGTCAAAGTCTAAGTCAAAAATATCTTTATTCGATTAGACTTTTTACAAAGTACTTTCAAATCGTCAGAATGACATAATTATACAGGATTATACATGCTACCGCCTGGTTCGGAAGGTTGCTTTTACTGAGAAGAACCTGGCAAGAAACTCAGTAATTACTCTTTTCAAAAATATTATGCAATTTAAAGAATACAATAATTTAAGAATCGTAGGCTCATGGACAATGTTCCAATGCACAAATGTCGATAAAAATTAAAATAACTAAAAATCTAGTACATCTACTTATAACTAAATGCGTAGCTTGAGATGACCAGCCCCCACAAGCAGCACCTGTTCACAAGTATGACGTGATGTCAGTGTAATTTTTTGTAATTTCTGAGTTTCTTGCCAGGTTCTTCTCAGTAAAAGCAACCTTCCGAACCTGGCGGTAGCATGTATAATCCCGTAGTTATGTCATTCTGACGATTTGAAAGTACTTTGTAAAAAGTCTAATCGAATAAAGATATTTTGACTTTGAATATTTGTAAAGTAAGTAAGGGCTTACGAAGCATAATTCTTTCTATTTCAGTACCAGTATCATTCTCCATAAAGAAACTCAAAGATCCAGACCCGATATTACCAAAACCAGCGCTGCCTTACGAATCTAGTTCCGACGACGATTCGGACAAACAGACAGACAAACAAGAAGATCCCGAACCAAAACCTCAAGTTGGTAACGTCCTGCCCCCTATAATAGTGTACAAGATGGAGGGACAGTTAACTAACAACTTACCAGCAGTTAAAACTATCGAGACCATACAAACAATACCTATAGAAGTAAAGCCTGCTAGAGTAACAACACCACCCCCTCCTGTCATATCAGACACACTCCCAGAACCTCCCAGAAGAGAAGAGAAGAAGGATGTAACGGAAAATAGAGAATTAAGACAAGAAGTTATTAAAAGTCCCCATAGAAGTAAGAGAAAACACGAGAGGAAGGAATACCGTTCCAAATCTGAAAACAAAGAGAGACGGAATGAGCGTGTGAAAAAGAGTGCGGATAGGGAAAGGAGGAGAGAGAGGGAGAGGGAACGAGAAAAGGACAGGGACAGGGAAAAGAAGAAGAAGAATAAAGATTTGGAGACTGAAATAATATCTTTAGAGGATAATTCTGATGATTTAATTGATCTCACCGGAGACCATTCAGACGCAAAAGGTAATTAAATAATTTAGCATACCCTCAAATCTATTATAACAAAATTCACTTTTGTTTTTAGCTGCTGAGGACAGTTGGAAAAGTGGAAGTGTTGATTTTAGGGGCATTACATGATGATGGTGAATAAAAGGAAGATAATTTTTATTTATACTTGAACTAGCTGAGCCCTGCGACTTCATCCGCGTAGATTAATTTTCATTCCCGCGGAACCCAAAACGTACACATACATACATACATATGCTCACGCCTGTATCCCATGGGGGTAGGCAGAGACCACCGTTTGCTAAGTGCTACGATCCTTACATACTTCTTTCGCTTCATCCACATTCATGCATCTCTTCATACCGCAAAATGGTTTTTTTTTATAATAAAAGTAGCCCAGGTTTCTCCTTGGAACATAGGCATTCTGCCAATGAAGGTCCCGTTATAATCGTTCCAGCCGTTTTAGAGATTACGCGGAACTTGTATATATCATCTCGGAAACGGCCCCAATTATTTTCATGCAATTTATTATGCGGGGACTTTTGGGGGCGATGAAAATGTCACAATAATTAACTGGGTACTTAAATTAAAAACGTGTCTGGATAAATATGTGTTTGTCCCAGTGGAATGCGAGAGTGAAGCGGAGCGCGCCAAGCAGCTGGAGAGGAGACGGCGCGCCGCCCAGTTCCTGAAGAGGGCCGGCGTCGACCCCGCCGCCGCCGAGCTGCCTCCCACCTCCCTGGCCAGCGCTATGGTATTACATCATCACACTAATAGTAAGCTCACGCCTTCCCAGAAGAATCTTCTAGGGGTAGGCAGTCACCCATTTGTTCACAGCGGTTATTTATGTTTCTGAAAATTATTTATTCACTTTAAGCCCTTCTGAGCTTCCTAGACCCGATCACCGGTTCAGAAACTATCCTTCTGAGAAGTACCGGCAAGACACTAAGATACACGTACACAAATAAAGGCATAACAATAGTTTAACAAAAATAAACCCTAGGTGGATACATTGGAGTCCATCCGTAAGAAGAAAGCCGACGAGGAGGAGAAGAGACGGCGCCGGGAGACGCGGAGACGGGAGAGGCGAGGTAACTATACAGTATTTAATTTATTTTATCACACATTTCATCCCTTTACGGGATGACCGCAAACTGGCTGCAACCTCCTATCAAAAACGGAATACCCCACAGGCAAAGCCACGGGTTAAAGCTAGTATAAAATAAAAATATGAAGCACGCTACGTCGTTATCGGATTGCCGTCCCATCGGACTATGAGAGTGAGGGAATAAAGAGTGCACCTGTGTTTGCGCACACACTTGTGCACTATAATATCTCCTGCGCAGTTGGCTGATCCTCGTTGAGATTAGCCGCCGTAACCGAAATTCAAGTCAATTCATTCATTCAAATTCGGTAGATGATTATTATTATTTAAATATCTGTTTTCAGAATACGAAGATGAATCTGAAAGGCACAGAAAGAAGAGAAGGAAGTACAGGTAACTATTAGAAATTACGCCGATTGCATAGCAGGTGAGTTCTGCAACCACTCGGCCGTCGAGTTCTGTAATCATTCTTAAACGTTTCGTTATTTACAGATCGTCCGATGAAAATGGAGAATCTGACTTGGATGGGTAATTATTATCTCAGATTTCAGTTTTTTATACGTTTATTTAAATAAATTGTTGAATTAGGCCCTAGCTGGTTATACATACATACATATGTTCACGCCTGTATTCCCAGAAGGGGTAGGCAGAGGTGTTGTAATCACAACACCCACTTTTCACCTAAGACGATTAAGTGCCAACGTGACAGATGGTGAGTCCATCGCCGTCTCAGATACTTTACATACTTCATTGAATTACTTCTCAGAAATATGCAGGTTTCCTCACGATGTTTTCCTTCACCGTAAAGCACGTGGTGTGAAATCACTGTACGTAAGTTTTTTACAAATGCTCATATGTACAGGCGCCGCTGGGATTCGAACTTGCATCGCTTGCGTAGCAGGGCACTGCTCAAACCTCAAGGCCACCACGGCTCTTATATAATAATAATAATAATAATAACAAATCTTTATTACTAATAGTATAAACAAACATTTTTACATCACAAATGGAAATACAGGAATCTCCTAGTGTGGGGCATTAGGAGATTCCTGTATCGTATTAACAATATACGAGTCATACAAAACACGTAACAACTTCTGCGACGGACAATTACAACGATTGTACACTTCTTAAAATGTCTAATTTATATTGATATACTCCTATTTTAGAAATAAAGTAATAAAATAAAAAATAAAATTTTTGTTAGAAGTATGTAAGGATCGTAGCATGTGGCAAACGGTGGTCTCTGCCTACCCCCATGGGATACAGGCGTGAGCATATGTATGTATGTAAAATTATTCTTATGATAAAATGCACTTGAATTCCAATTTTATTGAATTGTATGACTGTAATAGTAAATGTAAATGAAAATCTAAGTTTCTTTATTTCTATTGATATGTCTTTCTAACGAATGTATAGAGAGTTTATTAGGATCATGAAGTATGTAATATATATACTAATATTATAAAGAGATTTGCAAGTATGTTTGTAACGAACAGGCTCATGAAATACTGGACCGATTTGAAAAATTCTGTCAGTAATATATAGCTACATTATCAGCGAGAAATATAGGCTATACTTTATGCCCTCTCTTGTACTCTTGCGGGAACGTTAGTTGAAATATAAACATAAGGCAAAATTGCTTCAATGTAAGATTTATTTTAGAAAAAAAATGCTATAATAATTCTTCCTCTTCTCCAGTTCAAAGAAGAAAAAACGCAAAAAGGAGAAGAAACACAGTTCCAAAACGAAGAAGAAGAAAAGAGAAATTGAGGAAGAACAACCTAACATAGACTTATCATCGACTCTTAAAGAGTTACGCTCAGCATCTCCTACCAAAGAACTAGAGATGAACTTAGAATTGAGACAAGAGTCGGAAGAAGACGGAGAAGTGAGAGGGAAGAGAAAGAAAGAGAGGGAGTACAGCGAAGGTGAGTGGTCGAGTGACTCGGAGGAAGATTCCCTCTCTGCTAACAGTAAAAAAGATTGATGTATGAATTGTAAGAATTTTAAATATCGGAGTCCTGCTCCATTGTTTTCCAATATAACGGTGGTCATGGCATACCTGATAAGCGCTTGCTGATATATTACCCCAAGTATAGGTTTTAACTTTGACGATATCGATTGCGTATTATGGCAATCGTTACAGGTCAGTCGGAGGCCTAAAATAGTCTGACAACTGGTTTAACCTAGATCACAAATTTTCCTCGTAAAGGGTTTGCGAAGGTCAGGTGGCAGTCGCTTCGTATAAAAATCAGTAGACAAAGTAACATTCTCTCTCGCTCACTCTAATAGAAACGATACAAAATGTATGTAATTGACATAAATCAGTCACGTGACATATGTCATTCCCGCATACCACTCAGATCCAGCTCCCTAGCTCATCCCCCAGCAACGCCCTAATCATGTATAATGTATTTTGTGTCCTTCTGACGATTTGAAAGTACTTTGTAAGAAGTCTAATCAAATAAAGATATTTTGAATTGAATTGAATTAAGCCGAGGTCCGAGCCTCGCACCGGGGTGCCCTTAGCTGTGTTGCTTAGTATTTTTAAGCTCGGCTGGAGGCCCTTGGGTCTCGCCCTTTAGTCCGGTTAAGCAGTGGAGGTAACACCCCCCTACAAACTGCGAGCGACCATATCGTAAAAAAAAAATGTCATTCCCGTACATTTTGTATCGTTTCTACTAGCGAAGCCTGAGGATAATGTTACTTTGTCTACGGACCCTGGTGATCAGTCACATCGGGTTGAATCAAGTGCTGACCCCAACAATGTATGAAGCCTGAAGGATGATGATATCGATTGCGTAATTTCATCATTTTATATGGGAACGTTAAAGGGACTCTCGTTGGAAGTTACAAACATGTTAAAACCTTTACATCTAAATATATATAACTCAAAGGTGACTGACTGACTGACTGATATACTTCTTATAACATTAGCTATTTGCCAGTGAAATTCCCGTTAAAATCAGTCCAGCCTGTTCCAGTTACCCGGAACAGACAGACAGGCAGAGATTTAGTGAAAAGCTGCTATTTTAGAATTACAAACAGATACTTCAAGCTTATTTATCTGTATAGATGTATAGAAAAATATGAACATATTAATTTAAGAAAGGTATAATGTAGTGTAATCAATTACACATTAACTTCAAGGTTTTTATATAAAGATGAAGGATATTGTGAACGTACCACGGGGCGGAAGCTAGTCTAATGTTGGAAATATACGATAATGCGGAATAACATTAGACATTATCAAATATTAACAATTTATAATAACATGGTAATAAAATATTTACAGATAAAACAATTATGTTCGTAATTTTAATGCGCAACTTGTTGCACGATAACAGATGAATAATACTAATGGAAGTGTTCTTAAGACGCAAAAATAAGGGAAGGGAAAAATCCACCCTATTCACACCATAGGGAAGATATATAAGGTAGTCTTCTCAATAAAAGCAACCTTCCGAACCTGGCGGTAGCATGTATAATCCTATGTAATCGTGTCTTTCTGGCGATTTGAAATTACTTTGTAAAAAGTCTAATCGAATAAAGATACTTTTGAATTGAATTGAAAAAGGTTCAATAACTATTATTGAACCCACCTTATATAAGAAATATTCTAAACATAGCCGTGGTGGCCTTGAGGTTTGAGCAGTTGCTTGCTACGCAAGCGACTCAAGTTCGAATCCCAGCGGGTTCTGTACCAATAAGTTTTTCTAAAAAACTTATGTACAGCGATTTCACACCACGTGCTTTACGGTGAAGGAAAACATCGTGAGGAAACCTGCATATTTCTGAGAAGTAATTCAATGACGTATGTAGTGTCTGAGACGGCGATGGACTCACCATCTATCACGTTGGCACTTAATCATCTTCGGTGAAAAGTGGGTGTAGTTATAACAACACCTCTGCCTACCCCTTCGGGGAATACAGGCGTAAGCATATGTTTGTATGTCTAAACGATTTTGAATTAAGCTATACACATATTGCATGTGTATAAAATTAAGAATAATCTATTTAAGATAAATAAAAGTGTCGTCTCTGTTTTAATTCCAAAATAACAGCTTTTCACTAAATGTTGACATTGATAAACCAATTTTTTTTATTCTCTATCTTAACTAGATAGACTCGACAGAACTCGGACTAAGGTTATTCATCCCTTTCGAAATCCATATCGCAGAAAGTGATGGAGTTATTAGTTTGTTTTTGCATGGCACACATGTTTACATTCAGTCAACTGCAAACCGTGCTCTGCCAATTGAGCTACTTGCAGAGGTCGTAGGTTCGAGTCCTACCTCGTGTTCGTATTTTTCTTGGCCATTTTTAAGAATGATAGAGTTAGTAATTAAATCAAGTTCTATCTTGGTGTATGTTTAGTAATAAGGCGATAACGTTTTACTATTGAAGCAATACTACAAAATATAAATAAACATTATTTTTTTGCCAAAAGTGTCTTACAGTGTGTGTATACAGCCCAAACCACTGGACAGTTCGGGCTGAAATTTGTCATGCAGGTAGATGTTATGACGTAGGCATCCGCTAAAAAGGATTTTGATTAATTCTCCCTCCAAGGGGATAAAATAGGGGTGAAAGTTCATTTGTAGAAGGCATCTTCTCATAAATAAACGAAGTTGCATGTATGTAAACAATAAATTATAGGAGTTTACCAGTTTTTGTATGTTTATAAGGTTAGGTAGTGAAATAAATATAGAGAAATGCAGTGTGTAAAATATTTGATTAGTTATTATGTGTAAATAATAAAGGACATTATATAAAAGTGAAGTTTTTTTTACAAATACCTGTGCGTAACGTTCTGTACATAAACTCCTGTCAAAAATGGTTACGGCGGCTATCAAAGCGGTTAGCCACTCGTGACGTCATTTTAGTTGGACACTGACGTTAGGGAATACCAAATCTGTCAAAAACGTGATCATCACTCAAAAATTAGGGAATACCACCGCTGGTACAGGTCCGTCACGAGTTTTAAGCGCTAGCTTGAATACGTAGTAGTAAGTTGTATGGAGTGCTGAAAATGAAAATGATTTATTCAGTTTGGGCCCTAGTATAGCATTTATGAATGCAATTAGTGAGCAGTTATCTCGAGTTTTTTCGCTGAGCACTCATTACATGAGACGCCGCCTGTACAACAGTTAAAATATAAGACTTGTAAGCAGTTAGGAACAAATTGTTCGAAATGACACGCACATCTACAAGAGCCGTGGTGGCCTCGGGGTTAGAGCAGTCGCCTGCTACGCAAGCGACGCAAGTTCGAATCCCAGCGAGGCCTGTACCAATGAGTTTTTCTAAAAAACTTATGTACAGTGATTTCACACCACGTGCTTTACGGTGAAGGAAAACATCGTGAGGAAACCAGCATATTTCTGAGAAGTAATTCAAACACGTATGTATAGTGCCTGAGACGGCGATAGACTCACCATCTGTCACGTTGGCACTTAATCAAATTCGGTGAAAAGTGGGTGTTGTGATAACGACACCTCTGCCTACCCCTTCGGGGAATATAGGCGTGTATGTATCTACAAGAAAATAAGTATTGGCGTTAACAGTGAGAGGTGTCACGTCCCGGCTGATCGTGTATCGTGTCATTTACGAGTTTTACGGACATTTTTCAAAACTTCAATACCCCTATCACGGGTTGCCATCGTTTTCGTAAACTATACTCGCTACCGTCACTCGCAATATTTGTATGAGATATTTTAGTTCTTTACGTCACCGGTGGGAGTCGCTGCACAATTTCTCATACTAATATTCGGCGGAGACGCTAGCGAGTATAGATTACGAAAACGGTGGCAAACGCGTGATAGGGGTACTGAACGACAATATCGACTTTATTTATTTTGACAGTAAATAAAAGAGTAATCTTTTATGGCCGTGGTGGCTTTGAGCAGTTGCTTACTATGCAAGTTCGAATCCCAGCGGGGCCTGTACCAATGTGTTTTTCTAAAAACTTATGTAGGTACAGTGATTTCACACCACGTGCTTTACGGTGAAGGAAAACATCGTGAGGGAACCTGCATATGTCTGAGAAGTAATTCAAAGACATATTTATAGTGTCTAAGACGACCTTAGACTCACCATCTGCCACGTAGGCATCATATTCGGTGAAAAGTGGGTGTTGTGATTTCAACACCTGTGCCTACTCCTTCGGGGAATACAGACGTGAGCATATGTATGTATGTAATTTTTCGTTGCAACCCTCACGTCCAATTGAGAAAACGTTCTTATTTTTACAATTAACCCTAGGGCCTTAGCTTTTATTGCCACCATGTGTTAAATCACAAGGGGATAAAACAGGGGCTGAAAGTTTGTATGAAACTGTCAATTTTAAACCGATCCACTCGACGAGACTTTGCATGCATAAAGCTATTTTATCCCCGTACTCCCACGGGAATGGGAACTGCGCGAGTGAAACCGCGTGACGTCCGCTAGTATCTAATAAAGTAAGTACCTACATAGTTATGTAAATTAATTAATAGTTAAAATTTCCAATTAGCAGCGTCATTGTGTTATGTTTGCGTGAACCATAATAACATTATATCATCACCATTATCATAAATAACCTCATATTAAAATATGATGACCCCTCGTTTGATTATTCACAGAATTATGGCGATAATGCCAATATTGTGGGAGATACAATTATATTAACGGACACTGATTTTGTAAACATTTTTTATTATGTATTATGTAACATACATAATATTTTGTTTTATAGGTCTACTGAAGTGGTCAGTTTTATGGTCAAGGGTCATTTAGGTCAAGGTGAGGTACTTCTGCACGCTGCACACGGGAATTTCACTGGCAGATAGCTGATGTTACAAGGAGTATAGATATTCTTATTAGAGAACTATGTTTGGGATGAAATATAGCCTATGTTACTCGCTGATGATGTAGCTATTCATTGCTGATCCATTGAAGAATTTTCAAGATCGGTCCAGTAGTTTTTGAGTCAATTCGTTACAAACATACTTACATACAAATCTTTCCTCTTTATAATACTACATATGCTCACGCCTGTATTCCCCGAAGGGACAGGCAGAGGTGTTGTAATCACAACAACCACTTTTCACCGAGGATGATTAAGTACCAACGTGACAGATGGTGAGTCTATCACCATCTCAGACACTCTACATACGTCATTGAATTACTTCTCAGAAATATGCAGGTTTCCTCACGATGTTTTCCTTCACCGTAAAGCACGTGGTGTGAAATCACTGTACATAAGTTTTTTTAGAAAAACTCATTGGTATAGGCCCCGCTGGGATTCAAACTTGTGTCGCTTGCGTAGCAGGCGACTATTTATAAAACTAGTATATAAGTACTCATTGCAAGGGTGGAAAACATGCACGCCTAACAGTATTTATTTATTTTAAGGCCACAAACATCGAGACGAATACTGAGACATTATCACACTGCGCCATATATTCCCAAACTAAGTAAAGCATGTACCTACTAGAGGTACCAATTAAAAGTAGTCTAAGATACTCCTTGTAACTATAGCTATCTACCGGTGAAAGTCCTGTTAAAATCGGTACAGCCGTTTCGGAGATTTAGTGAAAAGCTGTTAAAGAGGAGCTCACGGGAAAGTTGCTATTGCCCATATCATTCAATCAGCGAAGTTAAGCAACCCTAACCCTAGCTAGTTATTGGATGGTGACCGCCCGAGTTCCCTCCGTGCCTAGGAGGACACGGTAAGCCGTCGGTCCCAGTTGCCAATTTATCATCTTTGGCAATCGTTACAGGTACCTGTAATAGTCTGACAACTGGTTTAGCCCAGATCACAGATTTTCCTTGTTTAAGGGGTTGCGAAGGTCAGATGGCAGTCGCTTCGTATAAAAATCAGGTGATCAGCCACATCGGGTTGAATCAAGTGCCAACCCCAACAATGTATGGGATAAGGCCAGGGAGATGATGATATGGTACACGAAGTACCAGGCGCACATAACGGACAAGGAGTTAATAAGTTGATTGTGACTAACATGGAGCCCCATCGGGTTGAATCAAGTGTCGACCCCAACAATGTATGGGATAAGGCCAGGGAGATGATGATATGGTACACGAAGTACCAGGCGCACATAACGGACAAGGAGTTAATAAGTTGATTGTGACTAACATGGAGCCACATCGGGTTGAATCAAGTGCCGATCCCAACAATGTATGGGATAAGGCCAGGGAGGCGAGTGAAAACCTGTTATTTTGGAATTACAAACAGTCACTTAAATTGTTAATAATTGAATATCATAATGGTATGATCCTTCCGTCTCTATAACACCGGCACACTATTCCTGTCGGCCAGAAATCTGAACTGTGACCTACAGATCATAATAATAACTACATCACGTGGTCAACACTGAGACGTAGTTGTCCATTGTGGGATGTAAAAATAGCTCTCAATTGATACTAATATATCCAGGTTATCCTCGTGAGATATCATATCCTGGATAGGTAGGGCTGTAGAGCATTACATTGCCAGCTAACGAATACCTATGCCATTTTTTCTTTTCCTTGTCTAGCAAAGTTATCTATACAGATAAATAAAATTGAAGTATCTGTTTGTAATTCCAAAATAACAGCTTTACTCTAAATTCATATGAAAGTATATACGGTACTGAGTAATGACTTAAAAAAAAACAATTTTTTTTTTGTCTGTCTGTTTATGCCGGTTAATCTCCGAAACGTCTGCACCGACTTTAACGGGACTTTCACTGGCAGATAGCTAATGTTACAAGGAGTAACTAAGACTACTTTTACTTTAAAAAAAACATATAGGGTTCCGCGGGGAATCGAATTAAATCTACGCGGGTGAAACCGCAGGGCACAGTTAGTTAATAAATAAATTTTCACTGTTTCCCATATTGAAAAAATAAGTTAGTAATCAAAGAAGTGGTGAAAGACATACGTTACAAATCCCACGTTGGCAGTTCAATGCAAAACACTGCAATCTTCCGGACCCCTTGCCAATAATTATTACTCACTAGAAATCCTATAATTTCACTGAGTTATTTTCCATAATACTTGTAACAGACTCACTATCTGTCACGTTGGCACTTAATCATCTACGGTGAAAAGTGGGTGTTGTTATTACAGCATCGCTGCCTACCCCCTTGAGGAATACAGATGTATGTACAAAGTTATTGTGGTATTTTTATCATTAATTTGTATTTTTCAAGTTTTTGTATAAAATGGCGTCGTTTGATGATAACCCATGGAACCACTGGCGTAGTTCACCTCTGTTATCAGTTATCATTTAGCATTTAAAGATCTGCACATCGGATTCGCCAGTTCAGTCGTTCAGCGAGAGGACACGAACATACATCAACATGAAACCGAAACCTGTGAGTACCATTTACAATGATTTAACTAGCAAATTTAAGACTGTTGTTCAACAATTTAGGGTTGCTTATTACTGATATAAATATGATTATTTAAATATAGACTTTGTTAATTTTATTTAAATATCACTGTCATTGCGTGCATGTGTGACGGTTACAATTTTGCGGGTAGTTTTTCTTGGTTTTGACATTTTATTTTGAATATTTAGTACCTTATTGACACAAGTAATAGAAAGGGGTAAAAGTATTTATACCTTTTGTTATTCCTAAATAGATGCGAATTAATAAATCTAAAAAAATATTTTACAACGTTATATTAATGGGGATTTTTAGATGAACCATCAGACGCAGTCATAATACAAAAAAGAAAGTACCATAGTCAAAATATTGCACAACCCAATATTCTGTATACGTTTAGATATCAAAACAACAACTGTTTGTTAGTCTGTCTAAAACTGGAAAATGACTGGATGGCTTAAACGGGAAGGCTTAAACGGTGAGAAACATAAATGCTAAGTGAAGGAAAAGGTGTTACGAAATTTACTGGATCATGGAAATAATAATGTTCTCGTAGGATTCTCCCGTGAACATCATCGACCCCTCGCAGCTCCTCCGCCCCGAGGAGGTGTACAACGACAAGCCGGTGTCCGCTTTCCGTGACTACACCATCGATGACTCGGACCCCATCCGCAGGCGTGTGCGTCTTACCTACTATGACATGCACACCTACCAGACTTATGACTTCGTTAAGGGTAAGTTAGATAGTCTTAGAAGCCTACCGAATCGCATCGGCTACGGCTCTTCTTCTTGTAGTGCCTCTCCAGCTATTGAAGGTTTGCTGTCAGTTCGGCAAACGTCTGTGTATCCTTCGCGAGGCGGAAGAGTGCAGCAGCACTGCTGATGGCAGTCCACTCGTGGATATTGCGCAGCCACGACTTCCTCCTTCGGCCTACTGGCCTCTTCCCAGACACTTTGCACATCATAATAAGTTGCAGCAGTTCGTATCTGGCATGTTTCATAATATGGCCCAGAAAACCAACCTTTCTACTGCTCTAAGGCTACGGCTCTAGGGAGTCAAATTCGAGCGGCATCATTATAGCATATTATACCGAATTGCACGTATTTGTTAATATTTTACAAAAAAAAATATTATAATTGTTTTATTTGAAACCATTTTTTTTCATCAAGGTCTCAATGTGACGAAACTTAACCACTTTTTCACTTAAGATGATGAGATGCAACGTGACAAATGGTGAGAACAAAGCCGCCCCACGCACAACACATACGTCTATGAGTTTCTTTTCAAAACGCAATCCTCACGATGTTTCCCTACTGTTAAGCTCATTATGTGATATTAATGCACTTAAACTGTGACGAAGTGGCAGATTTACTAGCAGATTTTTGCAAATCTTTTTTATACGCCTTGCATTCATTAAAAGATTAAAATCATGTTCCGTACGCGGTACAATCACTTATTACGATTATAAACTACCAGTAGTAATGAGTCAAACATCTTCACCAGCTAAAATGGACAAATGGCTGAAGTTCGACACGTTCAAGATGACTGTGAAGGATGCCCTCATCAAGCTGAACGACCTGGTGGACGCGTCGGACCCCGACTCGGACCTGCCCAACATCGTCCACGCCTTCCAGACCGCGGAGAGGATCCGCGTCGACCACCCTGACAAACCCTGGCTCCAACTTACTGGACTCATTCATGATCTTGGAAAGGTACATTTGTAATACATTGTGTTCGTTTTCAGGTTGATGATGATTATCGTTAATGGCTTATCTCGCTTCGCAGGAGATATTATAGTGCACAAGTGTGTGCGCAAACACAGCACTCTTTATTCCCTCACTCTCATAGTCCGATGGGACGGGATTTGAGATAAGATTTTCCAGTGTAATTAAATTTCAACTCGCTCTTCTGATGATGGGACACTTAATTTTTTCGGTACGGAATAACAAAATCAAAATTTCTTAATTTGTTTATATTGACCGAAAATGCAAATTGACTGCTTCAAAATCGAATCACATTAGAAAAAAAAATTCCTAAAGTTTTTTTTAACACATAACCTTAATTGCAAACAAATACTTAAATCAATATACAAATGAATCAGGTTATGGCCTTCTACGACGAGCCCCAGTGGTGCGTGGTGGGAGACACCTTCCCCGTTGGGTGCAAGTGGGGATCCAGCATCGTATACGGCGACGACAGCTTCAAGGACAACCCTGACACTTACAACCCTAAATACAAGTACGTATAATATACCATTCTTGATATTACATGCATCTATCACACCTGTATTCCCCGTTGAAGTAGGCAGTGATGTACCTACATATAGCAGACCTAAAATTCGCCAGTTATAGCCTATTGCCATTAACTGCTTACTAATCCAGACTTCGGGCTGTTACTTGGATCTTGCAGATGGAAAAATGCTATAACACTTTGCCCGACCCAAGGATCGATCTCGAGACCTCGTGTTCAATAGTATTTATTACATACATATGCTCACGCCTGTATTCCCCGAAGGGGTAGGCAGAGGTGTTGTAATCACAACAACCACTTTTTACCCAAGATGATTAAGTGCCAACGTGGCAGAGGGTGAGTCCATCGCCGTCTCAGGCACTATACATACGTCTTTAAATTACTTCTCAGAAATATGCAGGTTTCCTCACGATGTTTTCCTTCACCGTAAAGCACGTGGTGTGAAATCACTTTAGGCCCCGCTGGGATTCGAACTTGCGTCGCTAGCGTAGCAGGCGACTGCTCAAACCTCAAGGCCGCCACGGCTCTTAGTATTTATTGATGACTTTATATGCTTTAATACCTAATTTTATTTCTTTCTTCCAGCACCGAATGCGGCATCTACAAGCCCAAGTGTGGCATTGAGAACCTGATCATGTCGTGGGGCCACGACGAGTACCTGTACCGAGTGTTGGTGCACAACAAAGTTAAGCTACCCAAGGCAGCTCTGCACATGATCAGGTTATTTACTATCCTAATACTAGCTGTGCTGTAGACACATGTTACGTGGGGTCTTATAAAAATATGTTACCTCAATAGCCAGACTGTTTCCATGGTTTTTACATCTTGCCAGATACATTAAGAGCCCACAGTTGGTGCGAGCGCGAGGTTGTGTTCAAGCGGGTGCGAGGGACATAGAGCGCTTAGTCTATAGCGATATTTTTAGCTCTATACAGATAAATAAAATTGAAGTGTCTGTTCTTTAATTAAAATCTTTTCACTAATGCACATGAAAGTATATACGCCTTTATAAGAAGTAAGACACATTTATTTTTAAAGTTTTTTCAATCAAATTTTTCAGTTTTACGTACGATATTACAACCATTTTCTTTTACAAATACCTTGCCCGTGACATTTACAGAAACAGAAAATATATCAAGGTTACTCAAATAAACGTTATCGTCAAAGTTCCTGGGGTCCTGACCTTCACCTTTTATTGCCGTCATAATAGATAGGCAATGTTTATGACAGATTAGAGCGAGATTGTGACGTGTCTGTCACTGTAGTATAAACTGCTTGCCCATAAGAGCTTGTAAGGCTCATTATTTCATTGTTGGTACAGAGTTAAGTATTTCTTTAAGTGGAAAATTCGTTATAGATTGACAATCCTTATACACTTATAATCGTTTTACGTGCTTTGATAGCCACTAGATATGTGCGCCGATACCGTTTAGACCGACGGCGTGCGCCGATGAAAAGTTCGTCGGTGGCGGCGGCGTCATCGGCGTAATTGGCGCGGATGGTTTATTTTCTATTAATAAACCATCCGCGCCAATTACGCCGAAATACTGAAATTGAACCATATTTCCTACTGACTGAAGTTCCCTTCGGCCAAATTCCAGACCATGGCGATACACGGAAGGCGCAAATTATAGTCTTTCATATCACTTTGACTCCTCAGTGCCTAGAATGCAGAGGCACATTATGGCGTCTTACGACTTTTAGTACCTTGCTGCCTCAATATAGAGGATATTGGAGTATAATTTTTTGTTTGTAAACAAAACTCAAGTGATTTGCCTTATATTTGATTCGAACTTGTGGCGCCGATTTCACGCCGATAAAATTGTCGGCGGCTTGTCTAATAGCCACCGTATATAGCCGGAAAGGCACCGTAAGGTTGATAGGGCACTGAAGAGATATGCAATCGCTACAGTGTACAAAGATTTGTCAGTATACAACGAAAATTGCGAATAGAGGAGTCGCACGTGCTGTCTTTACATGTGTGCTTCACCATGACCCCGTGACCAAATGATTGCTTATTACTAACATACTATATCCCTAGGTACCACTCGTTCTACCCGTGGCACGCCGGTGGCGACTACGCTCACCTCCAAAAGGAAGGCGACGAAGAGATTCTGAAGAACGTCTTGGAGTTCAAGTAAGATTTATTTATTTATGTACAGTCATTTACTTATTACGACTTTAAAAAAAAAACTGTTACAGCAGCAAAGGTCTTTTAAGAAGATTCTTCATTCATTCTTAATATTGGCCTTAGGGATATGAAGATTTTGTATTTTTCGAAAATTAGGTGAATTGCAACAACACCTTAAGCTCTGTTTAGGTTAGGAGTTGACTTAGTATTAAAAAATACCAGTAAAAGATGTTTATCTGTGAACAAATTAACAAGGGCCTTACCATGAGCTCTTATTGCCATGATAGTTTTACTCTTATTGAGAGACAGATGTATTTGACGTGCATACATCTGTCACTGTCACACAAATGAACTATCATTGCAATAAGAGCTGATGGTCAAGCCTCTGCCATTAGTTCAGGTGTGTTATTAGATGCTAGCGAAAGTCTGCTAATGATAGCATGTATTATTTCAGCAAATACGACCTGTACACCAAGAGTGGTGGGGTTCCTGACATCGACGCTCTGTGGCCTTACTACGAGAAACTTATCGCCGAATACATTCCCGGACTGGTCTCGTTCTAAGCAACTTTTATATTTAAATCGATAACGGGATGAATAGCAATAAATTTATATTGTATATTTAATATTACATTATAGTACAAATTGTATATTGTTGTTATTTAATGAAAAATCTTCTTGTAATTATGTATTTACCGTTCATTTGACAGAATCATTTAATGGGTTGAAGAGACTGTAAATAAAGTATAGCAGTAATTGTGTATAAATGTTTTGTTACCCCCACCACCCCCCACGCTAGTAGTGTAATAATTACCTAATGTAGTTGTTCCACTATCATCCGGCTCGAAGGACCAAATGTTATCAAAATGCTAAATATAATTATTTTAGTATAGAACTACACTTTAGTGACAAAACTTGATATGAGATGAAACCACTCCGTTGGAATGATTAAAACTGCACTTCACTTTAATTATGCTTGGTTTGACCGAATAATAATGCAACGCCGGAAACCTCAAAAACTATTTAAATCTCGAGTTTTTTAGAAATACTTCACATGGCAACATGCAAATACAAAAATTAAAATGGTACCCAGTTTCAAATCGATGATGGTCGACGTGAAATTATTGAAATTAGCCATACATACCAATCATGAAGTTAAGTTTTATATGAAGCCACTTACCTTAGAATCAGAATCACCAAAGGTTGGTATCAATATACTTAGTTCATTATTTGCATTCTTTGGATTTTGGATTTCAATTGTTAGAAGTTCGTCACTGCCTTTTGACGGCTTTCAACTCTCAACCCACTCCACTAGCATAGTGATCCCCGCCATTTTTTTTTTGACATCTGTTAGCTTATTCTGGGCTGCCAACTAAAGATATACCGTGTTTTAAAGATAGCAAATAAACTAAGGGGAGTAGAAATAAAATAAAACTGTATAATAAATCAGGAACTTTATTTATGCTATATTTACAAAAATACAAATATCTCAAAATAATTATCATAATTAATCATACTTTAGCCTGGCTAACAACCTAACGGAACGCAATTACGTGAATATAATCGTCACAAATTATAAATATACAAAAATATACCGACCTGCCATAGTACTATACAAATTCAAAAATATCTTGCAAATTTATAATCATCACATGAGCTTGAAACAAGCTTTAGTTCAGTCAAATCAATTTTTGACCGAATTATATTTGAATTAATCATTATAGGTAACGATTTTATAGATCAATTAGATCGCTGCTATCAATCACCATAGGGTTGCAATCAATATTATTTTAACTATGTCCCTACATAAATTATCAAAATATGCGGTGAATCTGTATTAATTAATTATATTCAAAAGCAATTAATATATATACGAAATCAGTTTTGATACATATTTTTCAGAGTATTAGAAACTATTTAACTTATTTCGAGCAAAACATTGGGCTGTAATAATATTTCTTTTATTTAATAATAAAATTCAATAAGAGAAAATGCATTTTTTTCTTTGTAAAGAAAAGCAAAGGAAACGTTGCCCATAGAACCAAGATTAAATGCAATATTAAAATGGAAATCGTGGTTTAATGCTTTTTGGAATAGCGTTAGTGCCATATAACTTGTAGGATCAGTCTTATAGCGACATAGTCTAAAATAACAACATTTCTCTTTATTATAATAGTTAAAACGAAATATGTTAATAAGTCGCTTTGAAGATACCTACGTAAGAGCCAGGGTTGCAAGTACAAATTGAACTATATTTTTTTATTTAAGATTACGGTTCTGTAGAATCATAGGCATTATTTTCAAGATATCAAGATAATGGGCGCTTTCCCATTGCCACGATATCGTCCGCCGATACTTGACTACAACGACACAGTGTGAAAGCGTTCAGATCAAACTACTAGTCAGACGATATCGTGTCGTAGCCGTTATCGTCCAATGTGAAAGCGTCCTAGATAGCTAGATACATGTTCTGTCACGACTAATGAGCGGGCAAGATAACGAAAATAGTGATGGTACCTGCGCATAATACCTCATTCAGACAGAGACATACTCATAAACTGACTACTGCGCATTCAAGGTCAGCGCTCATAGCTCGTGACAGCACCTGTACATTGTAGGAACACACATTTAACATAAATAGCTGCACATGACAAAAATATAGATACCTTTTCTTATATGAGGTATAAAATATGCGTTATAACGTTACATTTTTCTACCAATTACCTATGTTGAAAGAAGCCAATTTTAGTAAATTGTACCAAGTAATGTTTTACGTGATTTTAAATATTTGGTATATTTGTATTATATATTTTTAACGTTTAAATACTTACACAAATGTGTTTGCCTTGTTATAGAAAGGCTTAAAATACTAATTTGATGACGGGGAGTATGTGACTAATATCAATTCCATATAATGTAGATAATAATTTATCAATCAGACGAGTGCCTAATATTATACCAGACGCACTTATTAGAAATACTTATACACAACTAATAGTGCTCGTAAAGTTAAGGCCATTCCATCATTCATAAGGCATCATACCAATCTAAGCTTAATGTCATAAATATCCTGAAAATACCTCAATTTTGTAAGCTTTCCATACATTAAATCACGCGTCTCTATCATTTTATTGAATCAGTCTTCAATACCGGGTATCGTTCTTAAATTATAAATCGATATATCGTTACACGGATATCGATAAATACGATGGAAGATAGTAATCGTTCTGCGGTAGCGAGTGGCGTACCTACACTCAATAAGAAATATAAAGTTTTACTGTGCATGCACGTGTTATATGCGCGATAATAGCTAATAAGAACAGCCATATATTCCATTCAGAGCAAAATTAAGTTTATTGAGAATATATACGTGTTCCATCTCTCTCTATCCATTAGTTCATGGAACGCTCACCATAGACAACAGAAGTCACAGTTGCGTGAATCAAACATGCACAATAGTTCCAAGGGATTCAAAGAAATATCTTTATCACTGTGCCCACTGTACCAGGTACATTCATATCGTTGAACAAATACTTCATGTTTATAAAACCGTTCTTATCCTTTGCAATTTAAAATCGATAATCGTGTATCGATATATTGATATCATTGGCATCTAATGACACAATCTAAGGCCGAGATACAATTCTAAATACAAGTTGCATAGCGGCTACAAAAATATCTCACTAGTGGCTCTAGCATATAATGTATATTATTATAGACGTTAAACATTGAAAAATATATTGATCGCTGTGACAGCAACATAGAATAAAACTATTCCTCGTTCAGAATACTTAGAGTACCTAGTCCACGTTGGGGACACGTTAGATGCGCAAGTACTTACACTAAACACCAAACGATTGCCGAATCTCGTGCTCAAAATATTGGTGCCGCCATCTTGGCGCACATATTTCGTTCAGATATCCTTATGTCATCAGAGCTTATGTCACTCTGACAGCTGTCACATGATGCATGCCTAATTTTACAATGTTAGGAATGTAAAAATACAACCTATGTATTGGATGAAGTTTTACTTATAATGGTTTAATTTCAAGCTTAACCTTGCCTTTCGAACTTCGTCTTGTGTTTGCTTTACAAAATTATGCCTAATTCCAAAGCACAAAAGGTATATTTCACGATTATAATGTAGAAAACTTTAAATGTTCGTAAAATTATTCAATTCTTCTGAGCATATTCAACTATTTAAATGCATTTAAAAATAGGCACAATGTAACATTGTTTGACAAGGCAATATCAGACTTAAATACAACACGTTAAGTTTCAAAATGCTTGTATATGTTTGTTACATACGCCATTACCTGCTGCCAGTCCGGTCTCTCCTGTTGTATCATGTCTTGTATATTCTGTAATTGAAAAAAAATGTGATGAGTAGGTGTAGTATTACACCAAAATTACAATGAAGAACATTACATTATACTATAATATCATTTTAATATACAAAATGTATATAATGTTAAATTATCCCTGAGTGACAAAGGATATATTGTTAATCGATCTAAATCAGGGATCTAGTCTATACATATATATAAAACTTAAGTGTCTGTTGTTGAAATTATATAAGGTATGGTACTTCCTTAAAACATCATTTAAAAAAATGCTTTCCTTGTCTGTCTGGCGGGTTATTGAAACTGCTGAACATTTTTCACTGGAAGATAGATAGATACTGATACTACAAGGCGTAACTCATGCTACTATTATTTCCGCCTTTATTGAAATTAAGTCTATGCGGGTGAAACCGCGGGGCACAGCTAGTGTTATATAAAAGTATCACGTGTACTGACCAAAGTGGTAGGTATTCCAACAGACTCGGCGGCAGCGAATGCCACAGTGAAATTGGTCCTCTTGTCGTGCGGCGAGAGGGTCGCGTAAGGTATCCTGCCCTCGTCCAGGTACGAGTGGAGAAGGGCGCACAGGGCCATGCCGTCGTTCCACGATGAACTGCATATTAAAAAAAATAAGAGTGAATTATTTAACTGCTTGTTGGTCTATCGGTTGCAAACGTGACACGAGGGCCTTAGTTCGACCTTCAGATCGGGTAAAAGTTATTGAGATTTTGAAGATGTAATTTCTCAGGCTCGCTCCCTTTTATCTACATGAGACTTTTAACTAGCGAAATGTGGGTATGCTATGAGTACCTACATCTCTGCCTCCCACTTCGAGAACTATAGGATTGAGAATGTATATAAATAGTTTAAAGGAGGTACATAACTTAACATAGGACTCTGATACATTGACTATTTGAAGTAATAAAGATCTAACGCTTCAAGCTGCAACTGCGTAATAAAAATGAAAAAGATTTATACCCTTTAGGCTTAAGAAATAATCATAATGATTTCCTACCGAATTTCGACAAGCCATGCACTCTTGTGTTCTCTTTATTCCCTGTCATCGTCCAATGGGACGGTAATCTGACACGACCGGAGAAGCCTTGATGATTATGAACGCCGGAGAACTGACTATAGGTTCAGAATCTAGCCTTCTGAAGTCAAAGTCAAAGTCAAAAGTATCTTTATTCGATTAGACTTTTTACAAAGTACTTTCAAATCGTCAGAATGACATAATTATGCAGGATTATACATGCTACCGCCAGGTTCGGAAGGTTGCTTTTACTGAGAAGAACCTGGCAAGAAACTCAGTAATTACTCTCTTCAAAAATATTATACAAGAAGGTTCATATTATCTATAATCTTCTAAGTACTTATACACACATACAAGGCCCGATTGTGCAAATATAACTCACCTAAAATTTGTGATATCAATATTGTTATAGCCCAGCGTCTTCTGTTGACACCATTTGAGCAACGCATTCCTCTTCGACCCTCCATTCTTCACTTGGAGTGCATTCAGCGGATCCTTCCTTTCACCTGTTCATCGATTAAATTTGTATTAAGTAAACGATTTATCAATGAGCAAACCTAACGCACATTTAAGTTTAGCGGAATTATTATGACAACATGCAAACATAAAATTAGATGTAAACGTTAACACGGAAAAGCTGGAAACCCTCAGATATATCTTAATGATTTATACAGAATGGTTGCAACTTCTGTGATTGTTATTTCTGTCTATGGTAAGTATATTTTTTCTCGTGATAAAATTCTTATGATCCAAATCTTCGCTCTTTGCTTTTGTTATATTGTTGGGATGGGCATTCGATTCTACTCGATATAACAAAATGAACGCTGATCGATTGAAAGGGATATCAGAGATGTTACAAATTTAATCATCACCCACTTACTCCTAAGATGTTTATATACCGTGACAGATGGTGAGTCCATCGCCGTCTAATACAACATCTTACAATTTCCTTTCAGAGATATAGGCGTCACGAGTTATGACCTTATATCTGTCTGTATGGTGCAACAAATAAAATATATGCGCAATTACCCCAACTACATATTTTCGTTAAGTGCTCATAGCTTATGAAGACAACTATAATTATGCTTCACCACGAAGTTTTCCTTCACCTTTAATGACACTTACATATATCTCCGTAGCTGTTCCTCCTGACGAAGGATTCGATGGCCTTCTGCTGCAGCGTGGCGAGAGCTCTCTCCTCGTCGGGGATGTTCGCGCCGCTGGCCGGCGAGTCTGGCCCACGCGGGTTAGATACGTCAACGGAAGCCATGTTGTGGGGTGTTTCGTGCCAGTTAAGTGTCTCATTTGTATGTGATAACGACATCTCAAAATTCAACTAAATGCTTGTCGATACAAGGTTGATTTTTCATGATTACTACATTTGATAGTTATTTGAAAAAATAGGGGAAATATTGCAATTGTTTTTTACATGTAATAAATACAAAGGCTTCATACAAGTACTGAATAGGTGTGAATATATTTAAAAACGCAAATAGGGTCAGAACCTTCTTCTTATACCCAAAAATATAGCATCTATAAAAATTAAGGTGTTTGTTAGTTCTAAAAATAATTTCCACATCAGAGATGTCACTAGCACATTGAACAAACTCAATTTATGTGCAACATTAATAATGAATGAAAAATGCAAAACCTTTACAAAAACTGGCACAAAACAGGAAAAGTGAATAAAGTATATCTATTGTAATGTGTAAAAATGGAATGCACAATTCAAAGATCACTAGGAATCTCAATGCTAGGATGCAATCTCTAAGCTAGGAATATACTATTATACCGTGATGATACCAGTCCGGGAACCAAACCGATAGTTTAATCTAGGAAACGTTCCAAAACCCAATAATAACCTGATTCAGTGTCGGTAGTTAGTTATGTTTATAAATAAGCAAGATAAAGCTCCAAGATTATTATTATGAACTTTGAGAAGAAAAAAAATGCAAATTTCTTTTACCAAAATTTAAAAATTTTATTTTTATTTTTTCCTATCATGTCAGGTCAAAAAAAAACTTATAAATACTTAACAATTTTATTAACTCGTTTAATATTTTTTTGTACTTCTAGATCACATTTTTGTTTTTTTTTTCTATTCACAGCACCATTACAAAATCTACAAATAAATAACTGACCATAATTTTTTTTCTATTTGAGAGTTCATGAGAGACACACATGCATGCATGTTGATAATAGATTAGTAACGAGGCACACAGACACACAATAGTTAGAGCTAAGGCAAGTAGTTGGCTCAAGCGCCTTTCTCATGCCGCCGTGCTGTAAGAAAAATTAATACCTAAAACATGCATTTTTGGATACAAAATTTTTTAGCACAAAATAAAGGATGTCGGGGAAAATAGGACACCTATTAAAATATGTGAAAGGGTACAATTTTAGGATGCAAATAAAATTATTATGACCCAAATATCTTCTTCCGTTTTCGAGTAATTGACGTTGAAAGTTGACCATATCAAGACCACATTTTCGCATAAAAGTCAACTGTAATGTAGAGTTATTCACGTGAAATCTAACTACGTTTTTACATTTCTGTCCCCCACTAATAGTTACTGAAATAATCCCATAAAACCATTAACGTTCTCCTTAATTGAACAAGTTAAATGACCTCGTACGTAATGTAGGTAAACGCGGCCGCGCGTTCATTCAATCGCTTAAGGCGGCGAGCTCTTCGGCCCTTAGCAACCATAGCCTATAACTACGTTATCGTTGGAGCTGGATATTTTAGGACTTCAACATAATGATATATTCATTAAAACTACTAGAAGACAACTGTGCCTTTTTCTCCGGTACCTTGTATAAATAAAAACATGATTTTTTTTAATCCTGACGTAATACATGCAAATTATTATGTAGTCATACAGCAGATAAAAATGAGGTACAAAATGTTTTATTTATTAATTACGCATGCACACGCATCAAGTCGTTTTAGCTCCTATTATATATTGTTTTGACATTAAATGTGCAACAAATTTGTTGCTTATTAGTAGACGAAAAGTGTCTGAATTAACTTCACTAACTGCTTATAAAAGTATCTGTCTCTCCGTCTGTTTGTTCCGACTAATCTCTGAAATGTCTGGACCGATTTTAGCGAGACTTTCACTGGCAGATAGCTAATACTACAAGGCGTAATTTAGGCTACTTGAAAAATAGGGTTCTACGAAATTAAGGCACCCATGTGTTTAAGTCTACACGGGTGATATCGCCGGGAACAGATATAATATATAAAATATGTAAATCAGTAGTAACATTTATAATCCTGTATAATGTATTTACTTTACCCTTGGGAAAATTCGAAAGTGATTTGTTAAATTAAATAAAGATGTTTCATGTGTTCTTTTAGATACAGATGCCAGCAATCTCGAGCTAAGAGCAGGTTAGTTAGGAGCAGTTATATCTGTCTGTATGGCGCGACACGAATAAAATACGTGCGCAGCTACCCCTATATTCCAATGAGCGCTCATAGGTCGCGACTGCACCTGTATAAAGACAGTGTAAAGTACTTACCGGCAGCAATAGGCGATGCCCTAGTGTTCCTGGCGGCGGGCGGTTTGGCAGCGAAGTTATTGTTCGCCATGCCGTTGGTGGCCTGGGGCGGAGGCTCCGCGAGGCCATTCTTAGTGGGCGCCGCCTGGCTCACCGACACCGTGCTTTGCACCTGGTAATCACACTATTCAATGTTAAAACATCCATTTGTGTGATCATACCGGTGAAAATGTTGCACACGGTAAAGATGAAAATAAGCCCATCTTTTTAATTTTTACGGATAAAATAAAAAAAGTCAGATTTTGGGCTTAAAATACCGAAAGACAGTTAAAAGAATTCTTTTAATATCTTAGGGTTATGAGCGAGTTCTCATTTCCAGATGTGGACACACTCATCTGTGTTTACGTCAACGCGCCAGCGCGTGCGAAGACGTTAGCGAGAAAACTCTCACTTGGCACTCTTAGTGCCTAGCGCTAGTTATCTTAAACGTCACAATAGTGTCATCTTTAGGCCGACAGCCGGCACTGTTTCGACCCTATACAAATCTGTGTTTACGTCAACGCGGTGATTTGTAACGACGGCAGTGAAAAACTATCACTAGGCCCTTTGTATGTTGTATCAGCTCTGTGGGCTATACCCTAGTTCCTTGAATTTCGGGCACTCTTAATATGTACGTGTAGTGTGAAGTGAAAAGTGAAAATATAATTTTCTCACACAATAATAGATACAGCAGTGTGATCTAATGTACAGATATTTTTTCGAGTGCGAATGTATGATCTGCTTAGTAGGTACCTGTGGCCATTCTCCGACCGGCGTGGTGGCGGGCGAGTGCTTGGCCGCTTTCGCCGCGTTCTCAATGCTCTCTATCAACGACTTCACCGACAGACGCGAGTCTTGCCGGCTCACACCTGCACATCAACCAAATAAAGCCTCTTACCCGAATTGCGTTTACGGCGGCTAATCTCAACGAGGATAAGATTAGCGAAGGAGATATTAAAGTGCACAATAAGTCCGGCACAAACACAGGTCTATTCTTTATTCCCTCACTCTCATTGTCCGATGGGACAATCCGACACGACAACAAAAAAACCGAGAACTCACTGCGTGCGTAGTCGTCTGTAATCGCCGATAACGTGGAAGAGTTATATGATAGGCAATGCGGGAGTGACTCTTATTGTGGTTCGTTGCCTGTATTAGGCGCTAGCCATCAGGAGGACTGGTAACGAAGATTTCAAGAAAGTACGTTTGGTACTTAGTGCTGATTATCATACCTTTCGTCCTTCTATGCGACGCTGCCGTGGCCATGATGTCTTGCAGAGACGCGCTCGTCAGCAAGGGGGGCGGGGGCGCCTGCTCTTCACTACGCGGGGGTATGGCTGGAGGGAGAAATTACTTTAATATATAGAACTTATGAGTGTGGCCAAAAGAGAGTAGCATATTAAAGAACCTGGTTAACCGAGCTGTGCTCGGTTTCTATTTCTCTCAAAAAATCGAATCGGTGACCGTCAGACTCAAACCGGGGTACTCTAAATACGTTATCGCCCTGTAAGCTGGCAGCCTCACTCTGATCTATCGTAACTTGACAGATGTCGGCGAAATTTACTGTCGTATTGTAATGATATTTTATGACTTTTTCAGTGCCTGAAAACATGGTCAAAACGATGTTTTCAAAAAATTTTACAATTTTTTATCCCTGAAACCCCCTACAAAAAAACTATTTGTAAGGTCAGCAATATTAATAAAAACAATTTTAGAAATATTTGTCTTCGATTTTGGTGATTGAAATTGCTTAACCGATTTTAATCCGACCTTCACTAAATGTTGATTCTTACAAGGAATAACTGAAGCTTAAATGGAAATGTGCATCCACTATAATCATATAGTTTTAAAGTGGGTTGTTCTACGTTTAAATAGAAGTAGGTACATCTATACGTAGTGAGGTGCCAAATGTGAAGGAGTAGAACTAGGATAATTTATACTTAGTAGCATTTCACAAAATGTTGAATTAAAGTGTATTTTATATATACATTTTATTTCTTATAACTCAACTTTAAGAATTGTCCTGCACCAAATCCAAATCAAGTAATTCCTGCCAAGTATCACCAATCAAATATTTACCCATATCCTATCACCAACATATTGACCAAATCATTTGCCAAATGTCTATGCAAGCTTAAAGTTATATGCTTTACAAAAGCAATGACCAGTTTCAGTGATAGGTGAACATCAAACTGTGCGAACATTAACCATTACCGACCAACACCATAAGCGTAATAAAACAATTAAATGCGCGGACGCACGTTTCCTACACCAAGTTTGCGAAACAATTTGTACAATTTCCTCAACTGTAGTAGGTTAGATTTTAAGATCCATTATATAAGCAGTAAGATTTAAGTATGCTGATAAATTTACACCTTATTTAATACCACGGTTAAGTTAATGTTGCAGAAATTGTTTCGCAAACGACGATGATAAACACCTGTACATTAAACATTTCCGATCACCTCCACCGACACGCACACAGTATTTGATATTTCCATATATATTTATATACAGTTATTGACATGTATCTCACACGGACGTTCAAGCCGACTTACGTAGGTGCCTCGGCAGAGGGGCGTTCAACGACCTCAATGGATGGGACAGCCTTTTGTGCTCCTGTGTCTTCCAGTACGGCTTATCCCTGGGCAAGGACCCCGTATTGGGGCCTGCGTTAGATGCCTTTGGAGTTTGCAAGGACAGTTTCCTTGTCGGCGCTTCGGTTGGTTTCTCCCAAGTCTGCATCAGCTCACCTATCGAGCTTTTAGGTTTCTTAGTCGGCTCGTTCGCACTCGGAGTGCGTGAGAGAGTGATGATAGATTTGGTTATGCCAGCCATTTCTTTCACTATATTCGCATTGTCTTCAGACTGTCTCGAACTCTTGGAATCTGAACGTTCGGTGTGCTTTTTAGGTTTCTTTGGTTTCCTAGGAACTTTTAATATCTCTTCTCTGGTTACCGAAGCGAAATCATCGAATTTTGTTTGTTTGTTTGATATTTTGACATCATCAGCTATATTTTTATCTAATGGCGAAGGGGTTTTTGGTAGGATTGGTTCTCCAATTTCTTCGTAATAATTTTCATGTTCTGTCTCTTTTTTAGGTTGGTTTGGAGGCAGGAATGGGTTTGTGCCAATTCGGACAGGTTCCTTCTTTATATTCTTCGGTGGAATCTTTGGCTGTGTACAACTTTGGGCAGTATTTATGACAAAGGGCACATTTTCCAACGGTTGATAGTATTGGTTATCAATCAACCATTCCGGTGACTTCAACAGCTTACCTACCTTGGTCTTGTCTAAAGGCTTAGGGGCAAGATGTTTGTTCGGGGAGGTGGGGGATTTGCCATCTGAAAAATTATCATTTGAACCAAAATTTTTCCAGTTCAGAAAAGGAAGTTGTTTTGGTTTATTATTCTTTTGATATACAGCCTTTTTTTTAAGATCTTCAGCCTTTGTCATCTCATTGCTTTTTTTCTCTTTATTATTAACGACGACTTGGTCCATATCATTGTAGTATACTGTTCCTTTTTTGTTTTCCTGCTTATCTATCGACTCCTGCTTTTTACTATTGGATTTAAGGAAAACAGGCTGAATCAGAACTGGGCTTATGATAATTGGCGATTTACTTTCAACATTTTGATTGACTATTCTTAAAGGTGTCAAGAATGTTCTAAGCTTTCGCTCAGTCCCTGTTCTGTTTACAACTGGTGGTGGGCCGTTGGTTGGAGCTTTAGATGTATTAGTTTGTATAGCTACTATCTTTGGCACAGCATCGGCTAAGTCATTGGTATTAATCTTTAAATGGTAACTAACATTATCATCAATAGGTTCGGGTATATTTACTACAGGACTATTATTTTCTATCACTGACGCACTGAAAGGATTTGTATTGCCATTAGGGGTTAGTGGATAATCTGGTTCTTTTTTTACATCTACCTCAAGGTCTTCTACAGGGACTGCGTCTGTACCTTTATCATTATCTTCTTGCTTTTGAAGGTCAGTCAGTACGGGCGATGTTTCTTCTGCTACGTTTACTGTTTCACTAAATCCAGTTATATCCGGTTCTTTATCTTCACTGACATTGCAGTTGTTATTGTCATCTTTCAATACTTTTGGCGGTGTGACTGGCTTTTCAAATCTATTATTTCCAATTATTCTTTCAATAGCTGCTTTGAATGTAAGTTTTAGTTCAGCGTTTACTTTTTTCAAATCTCTTTCTACAGTTGCGTCTGTTATCACTACTTCTGGCATAGGCTGTGCTAGGTCTATAATAGGAGTCTTCTTTATATCGTTGGGATAGGGATACGGGAGTAATGATTCCGCTTTCATTACAGGTATTTCTTTGATGATTTTCGATATGAAATCATCAGACTGTATGCAGTTGTTTAACGTTTCGTAGCTTGTTTTGATGTCATTCGTTTCAACCACGGGACTAAGTAAATCTTCATGACTTCTTGTTATTCTTTCTTTGTCAGTGGGTGATAGGAAAACGCTGTCAGAGCCTTCAGTGAATAAAGAAATATCGCTGTCAGTTGCGTTTGTAAACACAATGCTAGTAGCCTCATTCAAAGCATCTTGGAACTCCGGGTTGGAGTTTAAGTTGTCCATACTATACGATTTGGGCTTCCCGTTATAAATACCAGACATATTTCTACTAAATATTGTTTTATCTCTTGGTTTCGGTTTTGTATTACTAGATTCTGATTTTGAAACTAACTTAGGGTTTAAATCCATTGTCACGTTATCGGGTGTGTCTAAAGCGTCTTGTCTGCTTATTATTCCATTAGCTACATCCACGGCATCTTGTCTCTTCATCTCTTTGTTGACAAAGAGAGGTAGCACAGCCTTATCGTCATTATCAACAGTAATGTCATCTTGACTTCCATCAACATTCGTTTCATCTGTTGTTACATTTTCTATTTCAATCACAAATTCTTCTGGATGTGCAGTGCCTAAATCTTTATCTTCTTGAATGTTAGATTTGAAAAACGCCTGGTTGACGATGCTAGTGTCTTTCAAAGGCGGATCTGAAACGCTGTTGACTCTGGATAGATATCTGGTCCTAATATTTTTAAAAATATCCTTTGACGGTTCATCGTTCGGAGAGTCTAAGCAATCAGTGTCTTTGGACATTCTTTTCTCGTCGTCTGAATAGTTAATTACGCTTTCCATAGATTCTGACCTGTTATCACCTGTTTTGGTACATCAAATTATGGTTAGACATCACGAATTAAATTAACAATGTACACATTTCGATGACACTGTAAAATTATAAGTTAGTTAAATATGATCTTGAGTAAATACGCAAGCTTATTACTGAGAATTAGTGCATGGGTATGCGGATTAATTCTGCGAAGGACATTGAATAATACCTTTGTATTTAACAGTATATGTACCATGCAGTAACAGAATTGTACTCACTATAACAACTGTCCTTACTTTTGTATAAAATCCAAATAAATTTACAAGCATTTCTACATTTCATCTATGTCTACAAGCTGTATTTTATTTATAATTACCGTAGCATTCTGAAAAGAAAATAGCTTTTAGGTAGGACGTGTCTAAAAATAAAAATCCAATAACATTCTTGCAGTGAAATACACATGCTTGAACTATAGTACATGTTACATGTGTGTGTTACCGTGGTAATAATTTTTCCATTCGACACACAGGTATTGAAAAACACTACTTAGTAGTTCTTGAAAATTTGGAATGCGCTTGAATCCTATCACTAAAGAATGAGTAAACAATTTGGCCCCACCATATTGACGCTCTCTTTTTCACGACCAGCTCATTTAAAATGCAAAAGAGAATATACCTTGTTGTTCAATGAGGTGCAAATGATATTCGACCTTAAAGTGGTTAAAGACACTATTGGCTTTGCATGAAAATTACAGTAACATATAAAGTGCAAAAAGTTAAACTCAATAAAAGGATAATTACCACAATAACCAACACATGTGCAAAATCAAGTCCCAGTAAATACAGCCTAACTACTAGCACAAGAAGGCTCATAATAGCGTGACAAACCTTTGATGGAGTGTATCTGATCTTCTAAGTGTCGTATACGGTCTCGGGCAATCTTGTTCTCTGAGACCAGTCTCTCCAACTCCCGCTGTGCTTCGGTCTTGAAGTCGTTCGCTACTCGGACTGTCATTAGGAGATCGCTTTGGAATTGCTTCCATTCCGCTTCCTGGAATTATATAAACACTTGCATAAAATTACATATTTTTGAGGCTGACGTCCATCCCAGAAGGGTCCCCAAAGTAATATTCATATATTTTATTGCAATTATTTAGTTACAATGTAACATAATCTTAAACTTAACATTTATGTGTTACTAACATAAACTCTGTTAGGGCGCAGCAATGTGTGAGGCACTACTTAAAATTATATTATAATATTTTTTTTTAGTATCTATCAATACCATACTATATATCTATCAATAAGAAATATTAATTAATTAAACATTTCACTTATTGTTTTCTTAATACCTATTATAAATGAGTAAGAAGTGTGAGCCGTGGTGGCCTCGGGGTTAGAGCAGTCGCCAGCTACGCAAGCGACGCAAGTTCGTATCCCAGCGGGGCCTGTACCAATGAGTTTTTCTAAAAAACTTATGTACAGTGATTTCATACAACGTGCTTTACGGTGAAGGAAAACATCGTGAGGAAACCTGCATATTTCTGAGAAGTAATTCAAAGACGTATGTATAGTGCCTGAGACGGCGATAGGCTCACCATCTGTCACGTTGGCACGTAATCAAATTCGGTGAAAAGTGGGTGTTGTGAAAACAACACCTCTGCCTTCCCCTTCGGGGAATACAGGCGTAAGCATATGTATGTAAGAAGTGTTATAACAACAACAACACCACCCACGTTTCACCGAATATGAGTAAGTGTGGTTATACGTCTTTGAATTACTTCTCAGACCTTTGTGCGTTTCCTCACGATTTTAGATTTTCCTTCACAGATTTTAGAAAAACTCATTGAAACACCCCTCTGGGACTCGACCTTCAAGCAAATGCGAATCCCAGAGGGCTGCTTCATAGCAGGTGACTCAAACCCCAGGGCCTCCACGGCTCCTCTCTCATCTTCGCTTATATTTATATCTCCAAGCGTTATGTGTCATTATCTCTCTCTAAATCATACTCACATCTCTCTCCCTCTCCCTGGCCAGCTGCGTGTTCCTCGTCCGAGCGTCCTGCAGCTGCCTCTCCAGGTCTGAGGCCCGAGCTAAAGCCTCCCCTGCTCGACTCATCAACGCCAGCTTCTCGTCAGTTGCCATCTGCACCTGGGATATCAATTAATCTTTTGTATTACAAGCTGTGCCCGGCAATTTTTTTTGCCATTGCCATGCCTTCAAAATTCAAAATAACTTAATTTGATTAGACTTCTTACAAAGTACTTTTAAATCGTCAGAACGACACAAAAATACATTAAACATGATTATAAATGTTACCACCGGGTTCGCAGGGTTGCTTTTGTTGAGAAGAACCCGGCAAGAAAATCAACAATTACTCTTTCTGAAAATATTATACAATGTCTCATGAATAGAAGCCTTAAACGGCATGGTAATGGCAAAATATTTTCATCAAGGGTATCAAAAACTATTTACGTCCCATTGGGAGCTATCCCACTGCCAATATCAGTATCGGTATTAGTGCGTTTCTCTTTTATTATGCCCTACTTTTCAAAAGTATATTCTAAGTCGTTTCCTCAACATTTTCTGGACTCATCTCAACCTCCTGAGTCATTTAATATTCATAGTTGCAATTTTATTCCTTAAGGTGCAAGCTGATGTAAGTCGCTCGACGCTCGTTTCCAGCGACAATTGTGGTCACGTGCACGGCTTACATCAGGTTGCACCTTTATAGAGGTTTTTATAAACACTTTGAGATGACAATTTTAAGTACCTATTCGATAAGTGGGATAGATTCGTTGCTACCTTTTTCAGGCAAAACCGCAAAAATATGGTTTAAAGATAGCTGTGGAAATCTTCCCCGAGGAAGAACATAGATATTAAAAAAAATCATAACGTGGACTAAGTCGCGAGTCAAAACTAGCTTTCGCGGAACAATGTTTTTTTAAAAGTAGTCCAAGTTACTGCTTGTAACATTAGCTATATACCAGTGAAAGTCCCGTTTCGAGCCGTTTCGGAGATTAGCCGGAACAAACAGATAGACAGACAGCCAGAAACACAGAGAAATATTTAAAAAAATATCATTTTCTATGTCAGCACCATGTATTCAATGCATTTAGTGAATGGTAATTTTGGAATTACAGACACTTCAATTTTACATACATACATACATATGCTCACGCCTGTATCCCATGGGGGTAGGCAGAGACCACCGTTTGCCACATGCTACAATCCTTACATACTTAAATTTTATTTATCTATATAGATGTAGGTAGGTACACAAAACCTTATACACCATAACATGTGGTTCACGACATTAGTCTCATTGACATATCTTCTGCCCCCTTCTCCTGCCGCAACAGTACCAGCCACTTGTATAGCTACCTGTATCTGCAGCTCGGCCACGGTGTCCTGCAGTCCCTGCACTTCTCCCTGCAACGCACCCTTCTCCTGTCGGAGCTGTTCCAGCTGGAATTCCAGCTCGGAGATCGTCGACTTGGCGTTGTTGCGGGAGACCTAGTGATTTCAACATACTTAGCTCCGCTGATAGAATATGCGTTATAGCAACTGTGCCACGAACTACTCTATATATATATCCTCTACAAATCATAAATGTAAAATAGAAAGAGCTCACGACATATCTATAATAAATATTTATAAATGTACTAGCTGTGCCTGGCAAACGTTGTATTGCCATTTTTTTGGGGTGGACTACCCCTGACATTTAGGGGGATGAAAAATAGATGTTGGCCGATTCTCAGACCTACCCGACCAGCACACAAAATTTCATACAAATCGGTCCAGCCGTTTCGGAGGAGTATGGCAACGAAAACTGTGACACGAAAATTTTATATATTAGATTGTAGAACTTTAGTCTAACATAGACAATGTCAGCTCCATAGAGCTCGCACATCACAACTCAGCAATCATTGAACAATCCAAACATTGTGAAGGATCTACCAGCCACAATAGAGGTGAAAGATAGCAAGTGTACCAGTGCGTCGTCGTGCAGCTTCCTGGCGTCGGAGTGCGCGCGGTCCAGCTGCCTCTGGGCGTGCGCGAGGCGCTCCTGCAGCGCCAGCGCGCGCTGGCCCGCAGCCTCGGCCTCGCGCCGCGCCGCCGCCGCCGCAGCCTCCGCCTCCGCCGCGCCCTCCGCCGCGCCCGCGCGCTCCGCCAACTATACACAATACCGCGGGACTTCATATAACATGGGGTAAGGGCCGGACCACGGTGAACTCCAAATCACCTTTAGTCCATAGTCACCTTCCACTTCCTTTCACATCACAGTCTGTACTTGAGACCAGAAGGGCATTCAGCGCAGACAGCGATCTTGGCACTGGAGATCGGCGTGGAGGTACTGAGAAAAATTTACTGAACGTGTCCTCACCATGAGCGCCCAGTAAAAATAGTCATCGCGTTGACGTTAACGCAGATTTGTATGAAATCACAGTAGTGCCATCTTTGGAACGACAGGTGGCGCTGTTTCGACCTTATACAAATCTGCGTTTACGTCAACGCAGTGACCTGTGCCGGTGGCAATGAAAAACTCGCACTAGGCCCTCAGGATGGTACCTTGGCCTTGGCAGCGTCGAGTAGGTCAGTGAGCGTGGTGAGCTGGTGTTGTCGCGCTGCAGCCAGCTCCCTCGCCGCGCCGGCCTCCTGCTCCCACTGTGAACGCTCTGCTTCCGTGCGCTCCAGTGTACCTTCTAATGCCCTGGAACAATACCAAGGTATTTACTCATTTATTTCAATTGTGGTATCAATTGTACATAAATATCGCACCCTCAGAACTATAGGGGCTCAACTCGAAAATTTGCGAATATGTTAAGACAGACAGACCGCAAATAATTTACTTTAACACTTATCGACAATGCTGCACAACTTAAACTAAACGTTAAAAATATAAAATACATTGTATTCAAACTCTTGCCGATTGCGATTTCAAAAAAGGCAGAGATGTTGTAACCAACCACCCCACATTTCACCGAATGTGACTATGTGCCAACGCGACAGATGGTGAGTCTATTGCCGTCTCAAACACTATACATACGTCTCTGAATTACATCTCAGATATATGCAGGTTTTCTCACGATGTTTGACTTCACCGTAAAGCACGTGGTGTGAAATCACTGCACATACATTTTTAGAAAACTCATTGGTACAGGCCCCGCTGGGTTTCGAACTTGCGTAGCAGGCAACTGCTCAAACCCCAAGGCAACCATGGCTGATTTTAATTTACCACCGCAAAGCATAATTAGCTTACCTTACACGGTCCGATAGCGTATCATTATCTTTGGTTTTGTCGTCAAGTGCTGTCTTGGTGTCAGCTAGTTCGGCTTCCAGTTGTTCCTGCTTACTCATCAGCAGCCTTCTCTCCTCTTGAGATACCTGGATAACACAAGAAGCAACAGGTGCCTTCATGAGCTATGAGCGCTCAGAGAAAAATAGTGGAATGCGCATGTATTTTATAGAAACAGATAGAGATAGACTCATAAAATAACTACGGCGCGTTCAAGGTCAGCGCTCATAGCTCGTGACGACAACTAAACTGGACGAGATGAGATTGACTTTGTAAATATTAGCAAAATATTTTTGATACTGATCACCTACAACTACATGCGAAATATTTTCTATAAATATAAGTATATATATGTACGCACACGTACAATATATTTATACTACGTTCCGTAGTGAGCAATATATTTATTTATGTATTTTAGTTTTACTAACAACACATACAAGACGGCACATTCTTGGCTTTTACATTTTCGTCTGTTTTTATATGTACTGGCGACTTGCTAAGATTTTCCGTTCCCGCCATTATCCTTTGGGTGATGGCATCACTGGGCTGGTTGGCAACAACTAGCGCCATCTAGTGAGTTGAGCCGGCGTCTACCGGCGACTCGAACTTCGCAATCTCTCTCTGCCACCCGCCGTCGTCGCGTTTATTTTTATCCGACAATTTAGCACACATTCAAGCGCTTGTAAGTAGAGATTCCTTATAATTAGAACGGATATTAATTAAACAAAAGGACACCTTATTAAACTGGAATATAGCACTAACCTTGAGGACAGCGAAGAGTTGTTGGTCGATATCACCTGTGCCCAATGTTTCTGGCTCCACACCTTCGCGGAGGAGCAGCTCTTGCAGGGTATCCACCTGGTCATTGATCCAAGAGTGTCCGATTAAGGACTGCATGTGTAAGGTCGCCAACGCGTGGGGGGGATTGGAGGGTTGATGCTCTTTGACTCAACATATCGCACCCTCAGTAACATAGGGGCTCAAACTCAAACAATTGCGAAAATAATTATGAAAATAAAAAGATTCGCCGGAGACACTAGCGAGTATAGATAACGGTGGCAAACTGATATTCAATTTGATTTTTGTATGATGATTTCATAATCTCCCTGACTGCCTTATCCCTGTTGAGATCGGCACTTTTTTGATACAACCCGATGTGGCTGATCACTTGATTTTTATACGAAGCGACTGCCATCTGATCTTCGCAACCCTTTTTACGAGGAAAATCTGTGATCGGGGTTAAACCAGTTGTCAGACTATTTTAGGCCTCCGAATGACCTGTAACGATTGCCAAAGATGATAAATTGGCAACTGGAACCGATGGCTTAACGTGCTCTCCGAGGCACGGAGGGAACTCGGGCGCTCACCCATCTAATTACTGGCTAGAGGTAAGGTTGCTTAACTTCGCTGATCAAATGATATGCGCAATAACAACTGTGCCACGAGATGTGCTTTGTATGATGATTTCATGTGATTTATATTTCTGGGAAACGTACGTGATGCCTGGCTTAGTTTCTTATCGGTTCATCTCAGAAGGCTAGTTTCCGAACCAGTGGTAAATTTTCGACGTTCATTATTCATCATTCGAAGTGCCTTACAAAGGCCCAAACTGAACTAATATTTTTCATTATAATTTTCGAATTCGTAATAAACGTACTGATTCTGTAAGGTTCAAGCCCGAAAAGTTCAGATATTAACATTCATAGAAATAACAACAGGCGTGTGGCATAATATCTCACTTCATTGATTACAGAGACAAAAATCAAGGCATCAAAACACACATGCTCACGCCTGTATTCCCCGAAGGGGTAGGCAGAGGTGTTGTAATCACAACACCCACTTTTCACCGAGGATGATTAAGTGCCAACGTGACAGATGGTGAGTCCATCGCCGTCTCAGACACACTATACGTCATTGAATTACTTCTTACCAATATGTAGGTTTCCTCACGATGTTTTCCTTCACTGTAAAGCACGTGGTGTGAAATCACTACATAAGTGCTAATAAAAATGCTTGAAAATGTTGGTACTTTTCGCTATCTGCGATAACTAAATAGCCCATAGCTCGTGTTGACTAAGGTATTTTAGATAATGGTACGGAACCCTGCGTGCGCGAATCCGACTTGAAGTAAGTTTTTATTTTCCTGTACCCGAAAAATTGTTTAGCACGCCGACAATTCTGACAATACGACCACGACCGCTCTGCCAAGAGTGTAACGATTGAGAAGAATACCCGAAAAATGCTGAAAACACTAATCACATTTATCGTAGCTATCCTACATTGCACGGGCACAGAATAACAAATTGTGTTTTCTACTACAAATTCAATTGTTAAGCTATACTCTTTAATGTACCTTAGTCCTGCTATCCTCTAGTTTCTCAGTCTGCCTGCACAGTGACTCTAATAACACTTGTTTCTCATCGGCCAGCCGTTCGTTGTCAGCGTGGGCATCTGCTAGTTGAGTCTGCAAGTCGGCTAGTTCCGCCAACGTTGCTTGCAGCTCTTCACTTGTACTGTAACCAAATAGTCCTTATAATAAGTCAAACCATTTTTGTCTGAATCATCAGTAAAAACTGGTTTTGAATATGTCTGATACTCAGTCAAAGGCAATTTTGTGAACTTATTTTAAAACAAAAATATGCTTCGCCATCCTAGAAGGGTCCCCGAAAGGATAAGCAGAGGTGTTGTAAGAAGAACACCCACATTTCACCGAATATAAATAAGCGCCAACGTGACAGAGGGTGATTCCATCGCCGTCTCAGGCACTATACATACGGTCTTTGAATTACTTCTCAGACATATGCAGGTTTCCTTACGATGTTTTCCTTAACCGTAAAGCACGTGGTGTGAAATCACCACTCACAGGCCACGCTTGGATACAAACATGCGTCGCTTGCGTAGCAGGCGACTGCTCAAACCTCGAGGCCACCACGGGTCTTTTCTGACTGAATATCAGATAAAAGTGCTTTTGGCTGAGTATCAGACAAAAGTTTAGAGTGCACGCTCACTTGATGAATGTAGAGTAGAGTATTGTAAAGTGTATATAATGTCACCTGTAGTGGTGTTCCTCCATCTGTAAGATGCGGTCCTGGAGACAGGCCACGGACACCTCGCTGAGGGACGACGACGAGTGCTTGTCCCACTCGGGGGTGCTCGCTTCACCGCTCTCGCCTTCACCCTTTACACAAAACATTGAACAAATCAAAACTAGAAAGTCATTCAAATTATTCATTCCCTGAAGAGGTAGGCAGACGTGTTGTTATAACAACACCCACTGTTCACCGAAGATGGTGAGTCCATCGCCGTCTCAGGCACTATACATACGTCTTTGAATTACTTCTTACTTCAGTTGCGATGTGTACCTTGACCGCAAAAGCACGTGGTGTGAAATCACTGTTATTAAGTTTTTAGAAAACCTCTTTGGTGCAAGCCCCGCTGGGATTCGAACTTGTGTCCCTTGTGAAGTAGGCGAGTGTAACTGCTTAATATTATATGATATTTTATAAACATTTATAGTATCAGCTTACATTGTGCGCGAGTGCAATAGACGCCGGCGCGGAGGAGTGCATGCGTCGCGGCGCCGGCGCCAACAGTAGCTGCCTCTTCTCGCTGTCGGAGAGCGGCGAGTGAGCGACGCCGCGCAGCCGAGCGCGCAACGCGCCATTCTCGTCAGATAGGCGCTCCAGCGCCGCGGTGCGCTCGCTTTCCATACTCTGCGGATCAAGGAAAACAATACTACATACATTGCACATACAAGCATTATGGAGATCGAGTATGCTAACAGGCAAAAACAATCCACCTTATTACAAAACATAGATTAAGATAATTCTTAGTTTAAAATAAATCGATCTCTATTCGTGGTATGGATTTTGAATGGAATGGACGTAATTTGATCTTGTCTTCGCTTAAAACATGTTTTGAAATAAGGGGGAATATAAGCAGAGGTTCAGCACACACTTGTCCTTAAAATTCCATAGACGAAGGCAGGATTCCTCACAATCTTCCTTCTTCACCGTAAAGCTAGTCAACACGACACTGCACGTACCTTACAAGCCCGTACTCCTGTGTAACTAAAGGCCTTAAAAGACATGATCACCATGTTGCTTAACTGAACTGGAACACTCTTTCTCCGTACCCGGAACGGGAGTAATATGTATGTATTAACCATGTTGGTGCTAACTGACGACTGGTAACGGACTGTACGGAGTGGTATGAAAGGGAAAATAGGTTTAGTATTGATATCCGTCATAGTACCTAACGTTTGCGTGTAATATGCCACGGACCATCGTCCTCACTCGTGGGTAGGGACTGGAAAATGACGTAGGAAATGACGTAAATATGTAGTATATTGTGCCAGCAGTACCTTTTGCACTGTTTTCGCAATCTAAACTCGCTAGCGTCACTCGCAATATCTGTACGAGATATTTTAGTTCTTCACGTCACCGTCTGGAGGCGCTGTACATTTAGAGGCGGAGACGCTAGCGAGTATAGGTTATGAAAACGGTGGCAAACCCGTGATAAGGGTACTTTTATTACGAGCTATGCATCTCGCTAGCGTCATCGACAATAGGTATTCGCGTAATAGTTCTTCACGTCACCGTAAGGAGCTGCACAATTTCTCATATTCGGTGGAATGGTGGCAAATTCGTGAACGTGCAGACGACTTAGAAGATACCTAACCTACCTGTATAAATTCGTATCTAAGACTCACGGTGGCGTTGACACCTATTTCTTCTGTGGACAGATGTTACAACATACATTTTACCTGCTTTCCCATTGTTCCTTGACATGATAAACAGTATGTACTCGTGAACAAATAAAAAAGTTTCTGTTCCTGTAATGACCTCTACCCCAACTAAAATACTAAAGACCTTTTACATAGATTAATAGGTTAAGTTTAGTTGATTGACATATTGATAGGATTTATGAATGACAAACCAAATTCTTCCATTCGAAACATTAGATGACACCGCAAATATATTCGGGAGCTCTAACCAAACAGGCAAACGTCACTCAGGCTCAGGGGCTCAACCATGAGCTCTCATTTCAATGATAGTTCAGCTGAGCGACAGTGACAAATGTATACACGTCATATACATCTGTCTTATAATATGAGTCAAAGTATCACGGCATGACACTCATGGTGCCCAGGTCATACCTTAATCCTGTCTAGCTCAGCCCGCAGTCGGTCAGCTTCCGTCGCCCTCTCCAACAACTCTTCAACCCTCGCCTGCAGCTGAGCTCGCTCCATCACACTTGCTTCCAGTTCCCGTCGCAGTGACTCTATTTCACGAGCTCCTGATATCATTGAAGCCTGCAATTACATTAATTATATTCACTTTAGGATGCTGGAAGCTTTACGATATGGTTTCCCGCAGTTGGTAGGAGGAATTGTGATTTAAAGGAGGCATACAAAAACGCATCTAAAGATCTCATAACCTAATCTCTCTACTATGCTCAAGAAATAGTGTCCTTTTCATTGGGTACTGTGAACTTATAAATGAAGATAAAAACCAATGCGTCCTTACCTCAGATGGTACTCTAGGCCTGAGCTCGACCTCCTGGAAGCCGGACATGTGCTCTGCGTTGAGCGTCACGGGCAGGCTGATGCACTCCTGCGACCCTCGTTCCCCTACCGACCCCAGTTCCTCAGCGCTCTCATACTCGCCCCTCACCCCCTCCTCGTACCCCTCTAAACTCTCCCGCAACTCTGGGTCTTCTAAAACCGCATTATTCAAATCCTTCTTCTTATGCGCTTTATGAAGCTTCTCTTTCGAACCAAATAGCTTCAAAGACTTATCCCTGGCCGGGGCTACTTTGTGGTGCTTTGAGTCTAAACTCGACACAGACGGGGCCCCTTTCAACGTCGCCTCCTGTTTCCCCTGGCTCGGCCCTCTACGGAATAACGATTTGAACTTCATCATCGTGACGGCTTATTTCATATTCGTTTTCGTTTGTATTTCGTATCACTGATAGAATAAATTCTAGTTTTGCATAATGTTCGGTTACACTGTTCGCTGTCGGGTCGTGATCGGAATTAGTTAGATATATCGTAATTTATAGGCAGGTGTTTCTATACAGGAAACTGAGTGCATTATTAACTTAATATATAAACTAGTTTATTTATTTACTTTTGCAGATTTATTTAACAGCTAATAGGTATCTACCACCAAGTCAAGTATGATTTGAAAATCAGAGCAAGGAAGATGAGTTGAAATTCAAATTACTGGTGGAATTTGACGTTTCTTAATATAATCGATTTGCCGTCTTAATTAAATTCGATTAAAAGCCATTATAGGACTTTCATGACGGATTTAACCTGACAATTTTCCTTATAAAATGACATCATTTTGATCATCATGAAATTTACGAATGAGCTATATAGATATAAGTACCATTATAACCATACAGATATGACCAAACACGTCACTTTGGAAACCTGTATCATAAAATAAGATGGAACTACTAGGGAGAAAAAGTTTAAATGAATAATGAAATTCAATTTCTTATGATCACCAAGTAGATATTTATTTTCAATTTGCGCTACAATAGCTACCATCTCCCTTATCAACATATCAAAGATAAGGCTAATTAATTAATTGTTGATACGGCCGTGTTGACAGTGTTCTAACATGAAATACTTTACAGACATACCACACCTGAGATGATGGCAAGAACACGACAGTTAAAGATCCGCTACGCATGGTTCCTCTAAATTTTCCTAAAAGACAATGAACTCAATGAGGATGAGTACCACATCAATAAATCCATTGTTTAGCAAAGTAACAAAGTAAAAGTAAAAGTCTTTAGTTAGTTTCTTAAACATTATTCAAAACCATTTTATATTTGACCGTCGTTTCATGTAAAAAAATACAGATCACAGCTAAACGCACACAGGCACAATTTATAGGATAAGTACTAGGTGACGTCACGCGGTTTCACCCCGTGGTAGTACGGGGATAAAATGTAGCCTTTATTAATCAGTGATAATTTAGCATTCAAATAGTGCAATCATTTTTATTTTTTTTGAGCCAATTCGTTACAAACATACATACAAATCTTACCTCTTTATTATATTAAGTATAGATTTTTCAATCGAACCAAAAATCATAAATATTCCTCTATCATTTAAACCATATCACTTCAAAATGACAATGAAAAATTCCCCATTGCCGTATACCAAATTAAGGATAGGTTAGTCCAATAAAACAATGCGTCACGCTTGTCCTCCCCTCATATTTGCATGCGAGAAGGGGCGCCCGTCACTTCATGTGACGTACACTTGGCATGGGGAAATTATAGGAGATAATACCATTGGATTTCAAAATACTGTTCTCGATAACTGTAAGTGGTCGACGATAAGTTTCGAAACCGGTTCATCCCTTTTGTTCTAGCAACAACGGGATTTTATAAAATTATTCATTGAAGATGTTTGCTACTGAGTAAATGTTAATATTATGAACACGATATCAATGAAAATAAATACAATTGAAGAATAAGGCCACATTATTACAGCTATTACGGATGAACATGAGATACAAGCATAAATAATTCTTCAGAAATGGCTATCCTGCGAAGGATTGAATATAAATGATGACAATGAGTTTTTAGACACTCGAGAATATCTATTCGAAAACAAGTATGGAAAGCCAGCGAACACCAATCAAAACCATTTTGACATTTTTAACCTCTCAGACCAAAGAATATTTTAACGTCGACGAAATCTTTTGCGTAATGGCGTGTCTAGAAAAATGTGTTGATATTTTTCGGTTGAATTACAAAGATGGCTGATCAACTCTCATTAATATGCAACCACTGTGATCCTTGTCAGAGGCTATTTTTGGGGGTACAGTTCACTAAGCTATATGGAATCGTACGCTATACACCACACACAGACATACAGTCCCACCATATACCTCCTATGCACCTACTGTATGTAAATGTATATACATAATTTGCATGTGCATATGGCTCAGCCGACGGTGCCCAAGACCATTTAGGCTGCGTTCATTGTGATGTGCCAATTATATTGACGGTAACGTCCTCCGTCTTAATGGAATATTCCAAGAAACAGTTAATGGAGCGTACTTGGACGTTAAACGCTTAGTTTTTGTTGCAAATTAAATTGGATTCCAATCTTTTCCGGTGCCTACATTGAAACAGATCAGCGCGATTAATGGAATTCCTTCTTCAGTGATTAGTCTTGTTTCATTATTCGGAAAGCTAGGCTACTTAGTTGGTTCCATATTCATCATATTGGTGAAGCATTCCTATGTATGAAGTATTAATATTGAATCGCTGCTCTAATGCCTAGCACTGTCTCAACCTCATATAATTCTGCTCTAAGAATCTATAACACTCGTGACAAGCAAAAACTCTCCGAGAGTTCATATTTAAAACCACATTGTTGTAGATTATTGAAAGCTGATATTGTATAACGGTGATGTAACCCAATTTTTATGCATACAGTTCAGAGGTTTTCGACTTCCATTGTCCGGTTAATGCCGACAGAATAATAATAAAATTCATACAAATCGCGAACGGTATAACTATGTTACCTAAGTGTTAACAAGATGTAATCGAAAACCTACTTTCACCATGCAGACATGGTCATTTGAATGCAAAGGATCTAGATTGCGATGCCATTCGCTAAATGTTGTCTTATAGTCTTCACTATTAGAACTACGGGAGTTTTTTCTAAAAACTTAGCAGTGATTTCACACCACGTTCTTGGAAAACATCGTGAGAAAACCTGCATATGTTTGAGAAGTAGTTCAAAGACGTATGTATACTGCCTGAGACGGCGATAAACTCACCATCTGTCACGTTGGCACTTAAGCATTTTCGGTGAAAAGTGGGTGTTGTTATTGCAACACTTCTGCCTACCCTTCGGGGAATACAGGCGTAAGCATATGGATTCGCCTGCTGCTGCTTAACTGTCGTTGCAATAAGACCTCAACCACGAGGTCTTATTGCAACGACAGTTAAGCTATGTGATAGTGACAGACGTAAACACGAGAGAGATGAGTATAATCATCGCAATAAGAGTTCTTGGTAGGGCCCCTGTTCTTCTGAATAGGCTTTCAAAGATGATCATAATTACCTTTGCCATTCATCCAGCTGGCCAGCAAGGTTGCTTTATTTTATTGGTCGTTCTCATTACTATACATATATTATTAAGTAATCAAAACAACAAGGTGATAACTAAGTATATCCACAACTTTTACATAATTAATCCGTAAAAAAAAAACTATTTAGAAACTACGTAATCAATTGATTAGGAGAAAATCTCCGATCGCCACATGATAAACTGGTCTAGAATATTTAACACGATAAAACTAACAAAATATAGGAATCCAAATTTGATCGATAAATGATTGAGAAAAGAAACGTACCAGTTTCTTAGGTTAACAATTACTTAGCAGCGCTTGACCAGGTGGACCACCTAAGCACAATGACTCCTGGAATAGTCAAGCAACTGAATACCAGAGTGTTATGTCACACATCGTTTTCTATAAGTAGGTACTCATAGGTAGAGCGACATTCAAATGGACATCATTTTAACCGACTTCAAAAAAAGGAACTTTTGACTGAGTGAACCGATTTCGGTGATTCTTTTTTTATTTGAAAGGTGATGCTTCCCATTTGGTTCAGTTCTGATGACGGCATCCATGAGAAATCGAGGGGCACTTTCGAAAATCTTATTGGCGACTAGTACGTTTGTTAATTCTTCGTTAAGTATTCGAAGCACTACTTTTTAATAAAGGTGTGGAGTCGATCTGATGATGGAGCCGATAGACAGTCGAAAGAACTGAGGAGTTTCAAAATAGTTTTTATTTTACATAAACAGATCAGTTTTACTATGTAAAAATAGTTGATATACTCAACAATTTTAAGTGTTCTGACTTCAAAACTTTTTTGTAAAATAGCAAACTATGCGGTATTTAGGTGAAGCGCAGCGAATATCATCGCAACAAAATTCAGTCAAATACTTAACAATCAAAAGCCGGTTAAAAGTCGGGAAGTCGGTTAAAACACTCCAACCAACAAATGACAATATGAATGGAATGCCAACGCAAGGTCGAATAAAGGCTATAGAATTCACTGAATATGGATGGGATGGCAACAAAATACAGTATGATTTCTTGCAGGCCAAAACTAAACATAGGCGTATTGAAGGGTAATTGAAACAACAATATCTAGAAACTTGCCAATTTTCACCCAAGTTCCTGAACACGAGAAAGATGAATACAGGTATATGACGGATGATAGAGCAGAAATGAATGAGATGGACACATTGCACCGACCATAGATAAAATGGGATAAGGGTTCGAGGTTGGTGTTCCTGGGCACCAGAGCATAGGGCCATAACTAAAGTAAATTATTTAAGGCTCTTATTAACGTTGACACGATTCATTTTACATTTCATCAAAACAAATAAAATAATATGAGGGGATATCGGGATTTGGAATTTGATTCTTTTTATCTATATACATCTATACAGATAAATTAAATTGAAGTGTCTGTTTGTAATTAAAAAATAACAGCTTTTCACAAAATGCATATGAACGTATATAAGGTACCGAGTTACAAATTCTCAAAATGTTTCTCTGTCTGTTTGTTTGTCCAGGGTAATCTCTGAAACGGCTGGACCGATTTTAACGGGACTTTCACTGGCTGAAAGCTAATGTTACAAGTAGTAACTTAGGCTTACTTTTATTAAAAAAAAACATTTAGGGTTCCGCGGGAATTACATTAAATCTACGCGGTTGAAACCGCAGGACTCAAACATCAAACATAAATACACAACATGTTTAAGGTCCGTTAGTGTTGCCTACAATAGACTTGACAATCTCGAAACTATGGGCCTCCATTCAGAGCCTACATATATTGCAAGTCAGTACCGCGGTACGGTACCATCTACGACACTGACATTTAAATATTTGTGATAAGGAACCCTGGGATGTATCTTTGTCGGAAAATTATTGTAAATAATCCCATTGGCACTGTACTTTTGCTACAATTAATTAATCTTAGTTTGATCTTTGTTTTGACTGGCTGGAATTTGCCATGCTCAAAAATATTTGTAATATTTTAGTTATTATATTTGACAATTGAGCATTTGAACTGTGTCCATGGGCTTATATTCATGTGATATAAATACTGTAACCAAAAACATTGTATAATATATATTTTAAATAAATTTATATTATACAATGTACATTGTATAATAGAAGATTGTTGAGTTTCTTGCCGGGTTCTTCTCAACAAAAGCTATCTTCCGAACCCGGTGGTAACATTTATAATCATGTATAATGTATTTTGTGTCCTTCTGACGATTTGAAAGTACTTTGTCTAATCAAATAAAGATATTTTGAATTGAATTGAAATCGCAGTCATTGGCTCATTGATATTTGGTCTTTCTTTAACATACTCATGTTATCAAGGAATCCCGAGTTAATTGTCATATCCATCTAGTCTTATTTATTGACTAGCTGTGACTCCTTGTAACATTATTTAATTAAAATAAAAAATAAATAAAATTAAATAAATTAACATTGCTGAAACAATAAAAAGGAAAATATAATAAAAATAAAAATTATAAATAAAACACGGAATTTAAATTAGTGTCTGCGGGAATGGTGCCCAGTAAGCTGGCTGCGTTACCTCGCTGGATCGCTAAGCTAATCCTCTGACCGAGGTAAGAACCAGCTCGACGGTCACCAGAGACGTCAACCAGGCGTTTTGATAGATCCTTAAAAAGGACTTTCTCATTAACATTAGATAACATTAGTTATCGACCCGTGAATGTCCCGTCCAAATCGGCTCACCCGTTTCGGAGATTAGTCGGAACAAATAGACGGACAGAAAAGTTTTAAAAATTGGTTTTTCTGTGTCAGTTCCGTGTATATTTTCATATGCATTTAGTCAAAAGGTGTAATATTGGACATTTCAATTTAATTTATCTGTATACATGTCATCTTTATTGTCGGATGAAAACATTTCTAGAGATAAATGCCCAGTTACATTTTCACGCCTAACTATTCAACCAATCACCTTGCGATTTTGCACACACATTGTCAGGGGTTCAAAAAAACATGGGTTCATTACAAATGGTATATTATTGTGACTTTGACTCTCACGACCTTCTATTATAGGAATAAATCAGAGCACATGGATATAACACGTAACAGGAAAACATATAGTTAAATATAAAGCAGCAACGTGTAATTTAATTGAATTCTAAAAAACAACACTAAATCTAAAGCTATGAGGAAAATAATAATACATTACATTAACGATGGAGTCATTGTTAACAAGTTAAAGGATTTGATTCACCATTTTCACAACCACCTTTAAATAGACGTGGCAGAGTTGATGATGAAGACACCAACGTGACAGATGGTGAGCCTATCGTCGCGTCGGATTCTGAAGAGACATGTGTCTCTTCTGAAATTTCTATTCAGACTTTTTTCGGTTTCTCAGAGATGCTTTCCTTCGTCTTTATTACTACACTAGGTGTTCCCAGTGGTTGCACCCGCGTAGGTTTAGTTTCATGCTTTATTTCGCAGTACCCTCACAGACGGACAGACCGACAGACAGAGAAGAAAATTATAACTTGGTGTTTTTATATCAGTACCAGTATGTACTGTCATGTGCATTTAGAAGAAAACTATTTAAGCCCGATCGGTTTAAAATTTACAAAATTTAATGCAAACTCATCCCCTATTATATCCCCTTGGAGGTAGAATGAATCAAAATCCTTTCTTAGCGGATTAGGCATCCGTCATAACATCTAGCTGCATGCCAAATTTCAGTCCGATCCGTCCAGTGGTTTGGGTTGTGCGTTGATAGTCAGCCATATTTGAGTTATAAATATTCAACTTTTACTTAGACTTAAGTTTTAGGAATACTCATTGATACAGATATCCCCCACCCAATAGCCAGGGTCTAAGAATATGGCTATGGTATCCCCTGCCTGTCGTAAGAGGCGACTAAAAGGGGGCCGGAGGGCCTGCTGGCGGTGGTCGGGGTGGGAGCTTTGACCACCGGCGCGGGCCCGGGAAGGTGGCAGCGCGATGTGGCTCGCGCTGCCTTGCACAGCGAGGTCTCTAGGGGCGGCCCCACAGCTGCCCCGGGGATGTGCCCCGGCAAAGTGTGGGGGGACACCGGTGCGTTCTATTAGAGTACCCGGAGTCCCCCCTGAGCACTGAGGACGGCCACCGGGGGGGTTTTAGTGCGGTAAGAATCCCACATACCCCGATCTGCCTCTCCCAGGGCGGTCGGGGACCTTTTGAAGGTTTCCCCCTCGTCAACAAAAAAAAAAAAAAGATATCCCGGTGAGATTGGTACTTGCACCCATTGATTAGCAAACGACTACTCAAACTGCTCACCACTACAGTTCTTGTAATAGAATCATATTATCATAAGAAATTATCATACTGTATATATCCTTGTATACTTAACCAAACGTGAGACTTTAGGACTTGTCCAAAGTGGATATTATACTTTAGTAGACTGTAGAAATATAAGCTGCAACTGGCTTCGATAGAATAGCATTCCTCAATCGGATAGCTCGAGCTAGATAGAGGTGAACGACCAATACACACAGTCGTCTAGGGGGTCGGACGAGCCGATATAGCTTGCTATTATAACGCTATTATAAACATTCTAGCCTTATAAGTATATGGCCAAAACTAAGGTGAATGTATTTCAGAACTAAAACGATTCTGTAGAAAGTGAATTCTTGCATAAATCTACTTATGGATTTAATTCATGCGATATTTGAACGACATTTTTCTTCCTTTCTTGGTAAAATATTTCATTCAGATATTTGGGATTCTTGTGATTTGTTCGAATGTCTTTGGAATGTCCCTATTTCTCATTATTTAAGACACTTTAATGCATTCTAAAACTCCAAATATTTCCGATACCGTGTCGTTGTTAGAGTGGAGAAACGATCATATGAAAAGATTAACGACCGCTAACAGAACCACGACCTAGAAAGGTCGCTTTCTTGCCTCGTGAGTTGATTTTTTCTTATCTTGTGTACCCTTATCTTCATTCCTTTAACCATATACATACATATAAAATCCAAAGTCCTGACTAACCGACTTATAGTATAAACGCACAGCCTAATCGCTGGTCTTAGAAACATCAAATTTGGAGGTGTGTTCTTTATAATATATAGGTATTTACTTCGAAAAGGTTTATCAAAATTCCGACCCTAAGGCGCTAAAAATGGGTACGAAAGTTGGGTGAAATCATACTGCCACGCAGATATGAATAGGTAAAAACGTGTTCAACCAACTAATTCATCGGAATGTATGTTTCAAACATACAGTACACGTTCATACCAAGTCTATTCGGAATGCAATGTTGATCTTGACAAGAAAATGACAGGTTATTTCAATCGGCTACAATCTGATTAATATCTTACTATGATTACCATTGAAATACTTTCTCTTCGATGCCGAAACTAGATTGCATAAAACGAGTTCTATCAGAAAGGTTTAGGGAAACCCTTGCTACAAAACATGGACTAGATCTATGTCCATCTCTTTTTGATCCATTATCGCAGAAAGAGATGGGGATACTTTTAAACGAAGCACTATCGTCGTCTATGTTATAAGGGGGCTGTAGTCTAACAGTTTGAGTCATAATAACTCGAGCACGAGCAACGTGTCTTTGTTATCGACCATAAAGGGCATGTAAGAACGTCGGCTAATGTGGTCCCTTTATATAATCAACACCCTATGGGCAATGACAGCGACAATCATGTAATTGAATGGCTATTCACGACTATAAATCTAAATATATATAACTTAAAGGACTGACTGACTGATATAGTGATCTATCAACGCACAGCCCAAACCACTGGACGGATCGGGCTGAAATTTGGCATGCAGGTAGATGTTATGACGTAGGCATCCGCTAAGAAAGGATCTTGATTAATTCTACCCAAAGAGGATAAAATAGGGGATAAAAGTTAGTATGAAACTTTGTCAATTTTATAAAACTAAATTTAAAACTAAGGGCACAGCTGTGCCCCGCGGTGTCACCCGCGTTAATTTCATGAATATATCAGTCATGAATATATCTCGTAACTAGCTAGTTACGAGATATATTCATGACTATATAAAAACTTGAGGATACTATCCACAACTGCATTACGTAAAACTTGCTGAATTCTAGGAATTGATATTGGGAGACCACGAAAATTTAATTACGTTGCAAGTGCCATTAAAATGAAACTTCTCATGTATGTCTTCGGGCATGACAAATGAATGCCACATTAAACATTGGCAAATTTGACATTTACAAAAGATGAACTATTGTTATGAACAAATAGTGAAGCAAAATGTCGCCTAACCTTGCTACAGGGAACAATAACTCAGTCCTTGGATAACACTTGAGTAAATAACAGTTATCCAATCTAGCTTATTGGTTAGGTGTGACGAAGGATCCTGACGTCATTGGTACGTAAAATCACATAGATAGTCACGCTCTAAGTCTTTACAAATGAGAAGACAATGAATGTTTTGTCTTCAAGTACGCTGGTGGGAATTGTGTCCAATTTAATAAGTTTCACACTTTGTTTATTTATTCATTCGTCTGTAGTCTGTGGAGAAGTAATTCAGCATATGAGGACAGACTTGTCTTTCATACAAGGTCCTGTCCTCTTATCGTTGATATATCCATTATGTTTTTAAATACCCCATTGTACACGTGGCCGTGGATTTGCGTTCTGCAAATTCATCTCATTAATCAAATTATACATCTTGGCATAACCTTATAGATATACATTCATTATAATGTTAAGCAAGTGTTATGAGTAATGAAGGGCGTCGAGTAATTACTATGCAAACTGGAGCAGGTTTCATACGTCTAATATCTCTACAAATTATACAAGTAGGCCCTTATAATCAAATACCCTTTGTCCGTCCTTGGAATAAACATGTATATTTTTACCAACTTGCAGTAACTATCGGTCCAGGGGTTTAGCCATAACGAAGCCATAACAGACAGACACTTTCCTCATTTATAAAATTAGTAATGGCTGTATGTGCTTAATAGATACCCCTAACTATTCTATTCAGATCTTTTGCTTGTTATTGTATATGTAGAAATTCTGATTCGTTGCTTAAATTTGTGACTTAATTGTCAACCACAGAAAATCTCGTTCATTTGTTGACACTTTGATATGCCTCAATAGCTATATATCGCTTTATTTACTTGTTTATCTTATCATCTCCAAATATACGAGCCGATCGGATAAACTTGAAATCATAGACCTCGATTATTTCATGGACACTTCCGAATTTATCACTGAAACGTATCAGACGTTATCGTATTCATGGTTTCGTTACAATATGCAACATTCCTGTGCTTTATCGTTGCATCCTTATTTCTTATTTATCTAATATGGTAATTGAGGCTTTACGACTTATATATATTTCAAGCCAGACTTCCACAAGATCGTAGGTTGGATATGTTAATTTTAGTCTGAATACATTTCTTATTCATATGGTTAGATAATGGGAATATGTAAATAGTTTTTACTTCGGTTCCCTTAACTTAATGCAAGTCTACGATTGTAGTGTACGTGCTCAAAAACCTAACTCATCGTGTATTTATTTTAAAATCGCATTACCAACGTGTTAGCCTCCCTTGAAACAAAAGGAATTGTTATTGTGAAACAACTTGTTCAAACAATTCAGCATATTTTTGCAGCAAACGCGCCACTACATAGGTAGATAGGTACATTTATAACCTTTCCTTGAATTAACGATTATCATATTTAAATAGACTACATATTGTCAAGAGACTGCATAAGGTGCCGCGCTGCCTATAGATTCTAAGCCACAAAAGATGTCAAGATGAAGTGGCCTATGATAAGTATTCTGCCAAAAAATTAAGGTAAACTTATCCAATTGATCTAAAAGAGGCGAACCTGTTATGTGAGGAATCCTCAATCCAGTGCCCCAAGTATGTTTTGACATTTCGAACGTCGTCGTTTGACCTTGCGTTTATATTGTATGGAGACGTAAAACTTCCTACACTCGCCGCTTGGTGGCTCTTTTCACTCTCCCATACAAAATGAGGTTAATACGCAGGCGATATCGTCAACGTAAAAACACGTTAAAATTTCTACTTGGGGCATTGAGCTCACAGTAGACGATCTCGACGTAAACAAAATGCTTGACCTAACGACACCATTCGTCGCATTTGCTGCAAACCTGTGCAGCACAGCAATAAATCTATTGACAGGCAAGTAAGCAATTTTCGCTATATGTGTTTTTGGCGGCGCCAATTTGTTTGTGTTGATTGGATAAATTTTCACTTATATTTTGAAATTTCAAAGAATATCGTAGTTGAATTAATTTATGAAATGCATTTTTAAATATTTGAAGCTTAGTTTAGAAATATATTTAGGTAATTATATATAATGATACGCTGCTTTGGAATAGGATAAAAAAATACGGGTAAAAAGATAATGTCATCTAGGTAGTTTGAAATAGGTACTTACTACGCAATACCTGTCAATCTTAATGATGGTAGGTATCGTACGTAGGTAATGTAGGTAATTAAATATCTCAGAATAAAGTCACAAGGTAGATGCTTGATTGATGCCCCTTAAAACAGGGACCTATCTACCTACATAGATATATTGACTCACTAGTTTTAATTAAGTGTAAATAGGTTGGCGAGCCTACAGAATATTTCATAACATATAAAATATGTCACACAGACAATTCAACAAATTGATTCAATACGTGAAAGCGTACAAACAGTAAGGCACTAGACACTGTGAAGTTAATTTTTTGTTGCTCAGCACGTCTGGCTGTATTTGCCGATGCTGTATTCACGCCCCGCTTAAAAAACACCGTTGCACTAACTAATTCCGATCACATAGCTAACACTACGTCACAGAAACGAAACATATTCACAAACGCACCATATTTAAACTTGTAAAGTTCGTTTTTTTTGTCATTAAAACAAAAAAGTTCGAAAAAGAAAGCACCCGGCTGACGGGACGACCCGACCACGTCCGTGCCCAACCGTGCCAAACAAACTTGCTGCCTGTTGCAGAGAGCGGCTCATCCGACCTACCGAGTCTTGCATTTCTTTCTAATACACAACTAAGTAGCGAACACAAGACTTCCCACACCACTCGGCGCTGCCATCCGTCTCGGAAAATTGGTCGCGTTATACAACTAGTGAAATAATCCACGCGTGCGAACAGGATGACAATTATATCATCGCATATTCAACCACCAAGTTACGTGTGTTAGAGCGAGTCAGTTATATTGACAGAAATATTTTCGTCACGTGCGTTATAAATCGAGACACATTTTGTGTTGTTTAAAATTGAACTTTATGTCCATGTTTTAAGATGTATGTATTCTTTTTTGGAGAAGTAGACCGTTTACTTATGCATAATGGCGCGTATTTTAAAATTAACTTATTTGATCAGTGATACATAAACTAATAATTAAACCTCGTACTTATGTTAGACACAAAGTTACTCACCTCACTGGCAAAGACGGTATTCTCTTTCGAATATTCTTAACGACATTAGCGTTAGTCCATACGTCATTGTTGTTGATATTTTTTGTAAATTTTTTTTCTGGAACTCTGTCAATAATTTTTGGTTTCAAAGTCGGAGGCAGAATGCTTTCCGATGGTTTTGGAGCGGGGGGTTTCGTGGACTTTTTGACTATTTGTAAGACCACATTAGGGCTTTTCAAATCATGTTTCTTGTCGTCAAGTTTTGACCCCCCAGGCTCCGGTGTGGGGGGTTTGAGGCGCAATGGCCGCTCTGGATCAGCGGGGATGTTATCAATTCGCTTCAAAGTAGGTTTTACTTTATCTAAACTCCTTGTCCTCGGCTGGTCTGGGTTTGGTGCTGAAAATTTTACTGTTATTAGTAGGTACCCAGTGTGGAAACAAATGTATTTCTGGCCATGTAGAGGCTGCGGACATTCTGTACTTTATGACTTACTAGCGGACGTCACGTGGTTTCACCCGCGTACTTCCCGTTCCCGTGGGAGTACGGGGATAAAATATAGCCTATGTTAATCAGTGATAATGTAGCATTCAAATGGTGAAAGAATTTTTAAAATCAGTCCAGTACTTTTTGAGCCAATTCGTTACAAACATACATACAAACCTTTCCTCTTTATAATATTAGTATAGAAGTATAGATGACCTGACGCGACGCTAGACCTCAACATGCATAAGTTTAATATTATGTAGTATTTAATGCGAGAAACAAGCATGCAGTGCGCCTGATGGTAAGCAGCTACTGCAACCTTAAAAATAACACCAAGCGTCACTCGCGCGTTGCCTAGCTAGAGAGTTGCCGTAGAGTTAATTTTATGGGTGACCCATGTAAAACAAATTTTTATTTAGTAGCCTAAGTTACTCCTTGTAAAATTAGCTATCAGCCAGTGAAAGTCCCGTTAAAATTGGTCCAGTTTCGGGTATACCTCAAACGTGTTTGCCTAATTCTGTCGTGATCTATCTACTAAAACCATTGTATCGAATAACACGCAAAACAAATATTTAAACCGATGTGACTTTTCAATGACAACACCAATTTGAGACTTGGAGGTAAGTACTTGGATTACTATTCAATTTTTTTTCTCATTATAGTATTAAAAGTAAAAAATCTAACACACGGATAACGGCATTTTGGTTATGTCACGGCAGATTTGGGTATGCCTTCGGGAATACAGGCGTGAACTACAGAATACCTACCTAATTCTAGCTCTGTATAGATAGTTATAAGGGCAGGTAAATACGAGTGTGTGTGATGTACAACACAAATAATATTCACTGATTGCGTTCACAATACCACTACTTACAGCAACTTTCATTACCTGTGTGCAGTTTGTAAGTCTATACTAATATAAAGTGTATATTTGTAATTAATGCATATAAGAGTAATTATATAAGGAAACTAAAATCATCATCTCCCTGGCCTTATCCCAGACATTGTTGGGGTCGGCACTTGATTCAACCCGATGCGACTGATCACCTGATTTTTATACGAAGCGACTGCCATCTATCCTTTGCAATCCCTTTAACGTGGAAAATCTGTGATCTGGGTTAAACCAGATGTATGTATGATTTTAGGTATCTCCGACTGAACTAAAATAAAAAAACAATTTAAAGATGTTTCTCCGTCTGTTAGTCTGTCTGTCTATTTGTTCCGACTTTCACTAGCAGATAGCTACTGTGACAAGGTTTTACTAATTTTATTTAAAAAAAACATTAGGTTTACGCCACGCATGAAGTTAAGTCTACGCGGATGAAGCCACAGGGCTCAGTTAGTTTTACCTATAAATAAAAATTGTGTACATACCAGTCCTTGGTCTATTCCTGGTGATAGGCTTAGTCTCCGCACTGCCTATTTTGCTTGTTGTTTCAACGGTGTACGAAGAAAGTGCAGGCGGCAACGCCTTGCTCCGCGAACTAAATGTTGCTTTAAAGAAATTCGCCGCGAACACCTTATTCCGAACTATTTGCGAGTTCAACTTGTTATGTGGTTCTCTAAAAAACAAAAAAATATCAAAAAGATTCTCAGCTTGGCCAGGGGACACCCGGGTTTGAACCGGGGACCTCTCGATCTGCAGTCGAATGCTCTACCACTGAGCTATATCCCCAGATACTAAAGGAGTTGAAATAATGAATCAGTATATTTCACTTGTCGCGCTTGTTACGAGTAACATTACTTAGTGAGGAAAAAGTTCTACTGATGTTCGAGAGATGGCGCTAGTAGTATGAAGAATCCAAATAAATTTGTAATACAATATATTATATTTTTATTAATTTATTATTGATTACTCACTGGAGTTTGATGTTATGAGGCACTCCAGGCGCCTTCTGCTGCATAACCTCCTCGATCTGAAATCATAGAATTATTTATATACTTTACTTTTTCTGAAGTATCTCTGCTTGTTTGTAAATAAATTGAATAATAATATTATTCTAATTCAAAACTTAACGTCTAAAATTGTCATAATAATTTGATTTACAAGATTATACATGTGACCGGTTCTAAGGATTGCTATCAGTAAGACGATCACGACTATAATGTTTACGATGAAAATTAATGGGCACAGTTCAAATATCAAATCAACAATACGTATGTACATAGATATTTAATTCCGGCTTACAAATTGTATGTAAGGCTCGAGTTTTCCCCACAGCAAGCAATCCCATACTGAAACTTTAACTACATTAAATTTCATTTTTTCATTTTTCATTCAATTTGCCTAATGTCAAGTCACTGCCTACCAGGAAACATAAGCGGTGGACAGTTAGATAAATTTACCATCACAAATCTATATTCTTTCGTCTTCCGTACTCTCGTATACATTTTGACGTCGTATCGTCCTTTTCAAATAAGGCTGGATTGAGAGCTTAGATGTCAACCATACCAATAAAACCTGATACTCAATTGACAATTTTTTATAATATACTAGTATAATATCCTCTTCTTAAAGATATGTTGTATATCATTATGTTTCTAAATCTTTCTTTCTTTTATTTATTTAATGGCGATGAGCTTTAGTAATACTATTCCGCCAATGTCAAGTGATTGTTGAGAAAAATATCGTGTAAACTGTTCATTATGTTTCTAAATCTAAATCTCAGTTGGATTCAAAGTTTATTGAATTTGATACACAAAAGTCAAGATGAATTAACAATGACAGTTGGTTTGTTATCAGCCAGTGAAAACTTATTTAAAAATAGGTTTGTTTTAAAATGTATATTTACTTTTATAATGTTATTGGTCATATCTATATCTATACATACATACTAGTGATGTGACGAATGTAATTTCTTAAACTTTCGCAAATGCGAATGCAAATGTCTGCTGCTGACATTCGCGAATGCGAATACGAATATCTGTTATATATAACATTAAAACTTAAGTGAAAAGTAATAAAAAATTCATAGAAGAATTTGTTTGTTCACATTGGATTATTATATACTTTTTCTCTTATAAGTTTTAATGGAAATGTTATTATTATATACTTTTTCTCTTATAAGTTTTAATGGAAATGTTATTATCAAGCTTCATTGCCCAAAGTAATGTAACAAATAAATAATACCAAATGATAAAGTGAAGACTGTTAATGTGCTTATGACGCTCAGTTACACTTTCTTCTACTTATCTTCAAATTGTTTTTTTTTCCGATATTCATATCGGATTCATAGCGGATGCGAATGCAAATACGACATACATACATACATATGCTCACGCCTGTATTCCCCGAAGGGGTAGGCAGAGGTGTTGTAATCACAACACCCACTTTGCCAACGTGGCAGATGGTGAGTCTATCGCCGTCTCAGGCACTATACATACGTCTTTGAATTACTTCTCTGGAATATGCAGGTTTCCTCGCGATGTTTTCCTTCACCGTAAAGCACGTGGTGTGAAATCACTGTACATAAGTTTTTTAGAAAAACGCATTGGTACAGGCCCCGATGGGATTCGAACTTGCGTCGCTTGCGTAGCAGGCGACTGCTCAAACCCCGAGGCCACCACGGCATGCAAATACGAATATCCAAAAATATGCGAATATCCGCGAATGCGAATATTTGTTACGTCACTAATACTACTACATACATATACAGATAATAAAATTGAAATGTCTGTTTATAATTCCAAAATTACACCTCTTGACTAATGTAAATATATTTTTTGGAGTAATGTGTTTCGTTCTGTACATTTTTGTCTACTAGGTAGGTAGGGTAGGCACAATGTATTTTCATATCTTTGAACATACGAATTGCTCAACACTTTCAAACCCACGTACGTATTACGTATTACATATAAAAAATAAATAAATAAATAAATAAATAAATAAATACCTATATTTTTTTATCTACAATATTACGAGTTACGATACTCTTGTACTATGGAAGGATCGAGTTTCCTTATCGGCGGATGCTAATTTGCGACCAAATCTGTCGATTTTACGATGTCTACAAAAACGTTGGCACTTTTGGTTCTGCCTCCTTTGAAATAAAAAAACTCATTTAGGTATTAGGTATATTTATACAGACCCCGTCTGATAGTAAATGACCATAGACAATACAATCTGAGTAGCTTATACAGTAACACGAAGTTTGAACCAACGCCCCAAGGGTTTTTTTTATTGTTACAACGTTTTTGAATTACGTCGCGTTATTGCATGACTTCAAAAGAGTTGATACTTTTTCGACAGTGTTCTTGTAAACCAGTCCGCCATCTTTGGAACACGCGTAGTTCTCGTTCTCGTGGGAGTACGGGGATAAAATATTGAAAGATTTTTTAATATCAGTCCAGTAATTTGGGGGTCAATTCAATGCAAAAAAAAACAATCTTCCCTCTATTCACTTCGTATCTATAGATAATTTTAGGAAAAAACTAGCCACTGCGCCGGTTCACTATGTAGGTACAGTCGGGGGTCTAACTGCTGGTCTAGTGGTTAGTATGTTCGCCTGCCGATCACGAGGTACCGGGTTCGATTCCCGGGTCGGGTCTAAAATTATATTGGGTTTTTCTGTCAAGAAATTCACAATAAAATGCTCGGAGTTTGGAAGTTGGCGGTGTTCCTATTTCCTGTTCCCGTTGGTCCTACGCCTGATCTCTCTCCGGTCGTGTCGGATTGCCTCCCATCGGACTATGAGAGTGAGGGAATAAAGAGTGCACCTGTGTTTGCACACACTTGTGCACTATAATATCTCCTGCGTAGTTGGCTGATCCTCGTTGAGATTAGCCGCCGTAACCGAAATTCGGTAGGAGACCATTATTATTACAGTCGGGGGACTGTAGCCTAAAATATAGGATTGGATAAAGAGTATAGTATAGTATAGTTTGAAATATAGTTTTAACATAGATAACCTGTCGATTGCGTGTTTACCTCATTTTGTATGGGAACGTAAAAGCGCCCCTAGCGGCGAGTGTGGAAAGTTCTCATACAAAAATATGAAAGTGATATCGTCTATGTTAAAACATTAAATTATTCTGATAGACTTGTGTTACCATAATTTTCTGCACTAATATTATAAAGAGGAAAGATTTGATTGTTTTTTCTATCAGCAATGAAACTGAGGCTATAATTATATCCCCGTATTCCCACGGGAATGGGAACTACGCGGGTGAAACCGCGTGACGTCCGCTAGTTATATATTATACTTTACATTTTATACATACATACATATGCTCACGCCTGTATTCCCCGAAGGGGTAGGCAGAGGTGTTGTTATCACAACACCCACTTTTCACCGAATTTGATTAAGTACCAACGTGACAGATGGTGAGTCTATCGCCGTCTCAGGCACTATACATACGTCTTTGAATTACTTCTCAGAAATATGCAGGTTTCCTCACGATGTTTTCCTTCACCGTAAAGCACGTGGTGTAAAATCACTGTACTTAAGTTTTTTTACAAAAACTCATTGGTACAGGCGCCACTGGGATTCGAACTTGCGTCGCTTGCGTAGCAGGCGACTGCTTAAACCCCAAGGCCACCACGGCTCTTTACATTTTATTTTTAGAATAATATAGGTTCTGCCATTTTTTTTTATCTGTTCATACATGTCTCATGTATTTTATCATCTGTGTCTGGAGTTTAAAACTATTGTTTTATCTAATTAGCGTAATTGATGTTATGTCGTGCTGATTTGTGAATAAATCTATACAGATAAATAAAATTATAGTGTCTGTTTGTAATTCCAATAACTGCTTTTCTCTAAATGTATATGAAAGCATATACGGTACGGAATTAAAAAAAGAAATTTTCAAAGAAAATCTGTCTATTTATACTTGGGGTACCTACTGGATTTAATGAGAGACAGACATTTCTTAATAAACTTGCCTGTAGACTATAAAATGGTATTTCAGTGTCACCTCTCAAATAGATAAGGTCTAAGTACTTACTAGTTCATATAGTGACAGAGATATGAGATAAGATACGCTGCTTACCATTTAGAGCAAGGCTGACGTGTCAAAATAACGTCAACATTCATATCTCACTTAGATTTAGCATGCCCTTGATAACTACGAAGCTTCAATTAACATGATCTACGGTTACTAGCAACATTTTAACGACTTTACTTTAAAATGTCGCTCAAATTACTCAGTTAAGATTGTTAGTTTTCACTATAATTCTATCTTGTTTCTACAGATAAATAAATTAATCATACTTTTTATCTAATATATAAAATTTCCATGTCACAATGTTAGTTACTGGCTGAACCAACTTCGAATCCCAGCGGGGCCTCTACCAATGAGTTTTTCTAAATAATTATGTGCAGTGATTTCACACCACTTGCTTTACGGTGAAGGAAAACATAGTGAGGAAACCTGCATATGTCTGAGAAGTAATTAAAAAACGTATGTATGTATGCCTGAGACGACGATGGCACTTTATCATATTCTGTGAACACATTTCACCGAATATGATTCTTCGGGAACCCTTCTGTGGTGGCGTGAGCGTATATGTATATGTATTTTAGCATATTTTACATTTATCTATCTGTATTTTTTTCATTTGTAAGATTTAGCATAGGTCGAGACGGACAGTTTCACAAGTTGTGAGCGCTGACTTTGTAAGTAGTCATTTTATGTAAGTATCTTCGTATGTGCCGTGGTGGCCTTGAGGTTTGAGCAGTCGCCTGCTGCGCAAGTGACGCAAGTTCGAATCCCAGCGGGGCCTGTACTAATGAGTTTTTCTAAAAAACTTATGTACAGTGACTTCACACCACGTGCTTTACGGTAAAGGAAAACATCGTGAGGAAACCTGCATATTTCTGAGAAGTAATTCAAAGACGTATGTAAAGTGTCTGAGACGGCGATGGACTCACCATCTATCACGTTGGCACTTAATCATCCTCGGTGAAAAGTGGGTGTTGTGATTACAACACCTCTGCCTACCCCTTCGGGGAATACAGGCGTGAGCATATGTATGTATGTATCTATGTATAAGTAAATGAATTGAGCAACTAATAAATTTTACTTAATAAACTTACATTGTTGCAATCTCGGATACTTAAGTAAGTACGTTATTTCATCCAATAAAAGACATTACATACCAAATATCTATATAAAGAAGACATTCTGCGACAACCGAACAGAACGGATATTACGTATCAACAGGTTGCAGATGGTATGCAATCGGTAAAGTTGATTACAAATATGTATGACCCAACAACTTGCTGTTACACGAGCAGCGTTCAAAATATCGTCATCTATAAGTACTAATAAATGCTCAAAAAGTACTGGACCGGTCTTGAAAATTCTTCCAGCAATGGATAGCTACATCATCAGCGAGTACCATAGGCTATATATTATTCCCGTTCTTCCACGGAAACGGGAACTACGCGGGTGAAACCGCGTGACGTGCGTTGGTATCTATACAAAGAAGACATCAATTTGGCGACAATAAATCAGAGGGAATATTATCCACAGGTGGTATGCAATCGGTAAAGTCGATTGCAAACATATATGGCCAAACAACCTGCGTTTACACTAGCAGCATTAAATTATCAGCATAATGGATAAAGCAAGTGCTCTTGTGCCTTACTAGCCACGTTATCCTGTAAGGTTTCTCAGCGTCGAGGTGACGACGACCGTTGGTTTCAATCGTAGGAAATTGATGCATAATACATAATCGATAAAGTTCAATTTCGTATCTTTGAAACCGATAATCGACGTCGTGTTCGTTGCTGAAAAACCTTACAGAACAACGCGGCTGATGGCAATTGCAAGCCATCTGCAAATACGTAATTGGCCAGACGGAAGAAACCACGGCTTTGTATAGCAAGCCGGGCAATAAAAATGCAATAAAATCAGTAACTTACTCTACATAACGTCTTGGGGACATTGCCGACGTTACTTTGTTGTAAGTAGTTCATACTGGACTGCAAAGGAGGCAAATAAGCATATTCAGGTATATACAGGGGCCAACCATGAGTTTGTGGGGTGAGCGAGTGACCAAGCTCATCCCCAGCAAAGGGAGGATCACCACAAGCAATGCAATTGAAAACTCTCATTGCGCGATTTAGGTTCTTGTGTATTTGTACTCAAACTTTGCATTGGTTAGCGAGTGGCGCCATCTATGTAGCGAGTGGAGAAACGCTGTTACAAGCTCTTATTGGAATGATAGTTTTGTTGTGTGACAGTGAGACGTCATATACATCTGTGTCATAATATGAGTCAAGCTATCATGGCATCAGCTCATCGTAAGACCCTTGGCCTGTAGATAAAGTAATATTATCCTCACGCTTCTCTTGTAGAAACGATACAAAATGTATGGGAATGACATATGTCACGTGACTGATTTATGTAATTTCCATAATAATTTCCATATAAAATTTTTATCATTTTTATTTAGCGTGATCGCCAGAGAATCTTACTTTGTCTACCACGCATTCACACTAATACCAGGGGTAGGCTTATAATTTCCAATTATTAAACTGACATTTGATTAAAAACGTAAATAATATGATTGACAACCCTCACGCTCAATGGAGCATACGTTTTTATTTGAAACTGTGACCTGCGGTTTCACCCGCGTAGATTTAATTATATTCCCGCGGAACCCTTAATGATATATTTAAATAAAAGTAGCCTAAGTTACTCCTTTTAAAATTAGCTATCTACCAGTTAAAAGTCCCGTGAAAATCGGTCCAGCCGTGTCGGAGATTACCCGGAACTAACATACAGACAGAGAAAATTTAAAAATAAATGTTTTTCATGTGAATACCGTAAATACTCTCGTATGCATTTAGTGAACTGGGGGCCTAGTGCGACTTTTTCACCGCCGCCATCACAAGTCACCGCACCGACGTAAACTCGCCAGGATCGAAACAGCGCCATCTGTCAACCTATAGATGACACTATTGTGATCCCATACAAATCTGTGTTTACGTTGACGCGGCGATTTTAAGAAAACTCCCACTAGGCACTCAGCTGTTATTTTAGAATTACAAACAGACACTTCAATTATATTTATCTGTATCGACATTAGGCCCTAGATTCCTTTCTGCTTGTAAAGCTCATTCTGTGCGGACACCACGCCTCGAATTAAAAAACATAAAAGTATAGGTATCTTCCGAATGTAGTTCCATGCGCAGGCGCCACAGTGATGTATTAAAAGCGATCGATATCTAGAACGACTTGCAAGAGACTCCTACGCAATGACTGCAAATTGCACCGGTCTACAAACACGTTATGCTATGGTTCATCAGCACCCCAAGTACAGGTTAGTAAATGTTCAAACATCGTCGCATGACGAAGTGTGTTGATCAGTAGATCTAAAAAGGCCACTTTGGGAGAATCATAATGTGATCCGAATATGATTCATCATCGAAATGACACAATGGTCACTTAGATGCAATTCGCAATTCACCTGTTTCACACTTTCCTATGAAGATTCTTAAAATGGTCCACAAAATATTAATTGCTTTTGTGACAAATAGCATCATAAAAAGTTAATTAGGGGCAAACATCTTCAATTATTGTAATCATTCGTGAATTGCACATAAGTGACCATTTTGTCGTTTCGATGATGAATCATATTCAGATCACATTATGATTCTCCCAAACTGGCCTTTTTAGACCTACACCTATCTTTGGTAATCAACCACAACTCACCTACCAAAAAGAATCTACGCATTTTGAGACACGCTTAAATGAAAGTTCAAGCGACGATGTTTAAACGTGTCAAAAACTACATGATGAGGAAAAAGGACACTGATGAGGTATTAGGTAATATGCATTATGTGTACTGCAGTAGATAATGTTTTACCCACGCCTGTATTCCCCAAAGGGGTAGGCAGAGGTGTTGTCACTTTTCACCGAAGATAAGTATGTGCCATCGTGACAGATGGTGAGTCTATTGCCGTCTCAAGTACTATACATACGTCTTTGAATTACTTCTCAGACATATGCAGGTTTCCTCAGGACGTTTTCCTTCACCGTAAAGCACGAGGTGTGAAAATAATGTTTTGTTTGCTAAAGAAATGGTTCGGTAGAGAAAACGAAGTATGTGTAATCTGATCCTGCGAACCGAACCGAATTAGACATCGACTAATTATTCTACATGTATAAATATGAATAGTTTCATCGATTAAATCTTTAGTATCATTTGTTCGGCTTGATGAACATTCCCTTCGGCCCCCAACTGAATTAGGACTGGTCGACGTTACCTTGCTTCTTTCAGACTGATCAGATTCAGAATCATCTTGTTTTTATTTCTCGTCGACTTCACGGCTTTCTACCTTTGTACGTTTACGCCTGCTCATTTTAACGGATTATTGTTCTTATTGTTATCGATTAAATTGTAAATAATCATTGGTCACACGTAACAATTCATAAATCATAAAACATCGACAGTCTAAATATGAAATCACAAAATATGTATGACGATGTCCGTATTCAGTACACATAAGCAAATCGTTATCATCGTTATCAAATGACTGGAGTGTTCGCACTACAGTCTGTATACGTAGCCATTTGCGGTGGGAGTCGGATTCGTTTCACTTCTCACGTAGACATTTGATATTTAGGTCTAGTAAGGGTATTCTATAAGTAGGTAAATATGTCTGTATCTGATCCACGAGAGGATAAGTTTCAAATGAAAAACTTTGCCCCAATCGGTAAAGTTTGAGCTTAACATAAATGTCACTAGGACCTGGTTGGTGTCCGCCTACTCAAAGTGGTTCCTGGGGGCTAGCACCCAGCACTAGCGTCAGCCGTCAGAAGGTTTCCAGGATTATGTTCATCACCCCGAGTTTTCACAAGTACGGTCAAAATTTAAGTTTATGCTATTAACAAGGAACAGTACTTAAAACTAATTACAAGTAGAAAACTTCGCCCAAATCTATGTCTTTCGGGATCGTGCCAAGAAGGCTGGCATTGCTACGTTGAATGGCAATGCTGATTGTCTGAGCGAGAAAAGCCCCAGCCCGCTTGATACGAGAGGCTTCTACCAGACGACGTACAACCTCTTTGCAAAGTTGATGAGCATCCGGACATGGCCCCAGAGATTCGATGGCAATCGCAGAAAATATGTATCCTTGTGTATGTAATTAAGTGTTTTTTCAATAAACTCTTATGCTAAGTAAGTTCTTAATCAGATTAGTGTATTCTATAGTATTAATGAGTTTACTTAACCGGATGAGTGTTATAAGCAAACCAGTTTTTAATTATAACATACGATTAATGTATCCTTCTGACTAACGGGTTGGACCTATTTAGGTCAAACTTAGCTTACAATACTTTAATGGTTTAACCATTTCATCTCTGCCGTGGCAGGTGAAGAACAAGTGGTTAGAACGTAAATAAAAAAAAACCTACATAGTTCGCAAAAGCCTTTTAGAGTTAAAGAGACAGAATCAGGACCGGACTATCCATAAAGTGAATTAGGTAACTGCCTAGGCCTCGCACCGAATAGAGGCCCGAGTTTAAGGCTGCTATTACGAATATTTACGGGTTCTTCTCAGTAAAAGCAACCTTCTGAACCTGGCGGTAGCATGTATAATTATGTCATTCTGACGATTTGAAAGTACATTGTAAAAAGTCCAATCGAATAAATATATTTTTGACTTTGACTATATTTTTTATATTTAAGTCCCATATAATAAAAACCTATCGCCAATAATGGGGCACTTATCCACCTCCCAGGCGGAGAGGGAAATTACAAATAGGAAAACCTAGTAAGGTAAAGTCACCAGTCATGGACAGTATAAACGTTTTTTTTTCAATTCAAAAATTACGAAACTAACAACCGTTATGGCCGCAATCAAAATGGGTGTTAGTTGTCAAAAACAGTTGCAATGCCAGCTATAATACAGGTACAACTGATCGGTATTGACTTTTGAAAAAAAAATACTCCGCGTTTCCTTAATTTTGGGAGTAAAAACAAAAAATGTCCATGATTGGTCCGCGTCTATCATAGGTGCCTTTACCTTACCTAATCCAGGGCCTCGTTTTCTGCCTACAGTTACTAAACCAACAAGACAGTGCAATTTGATGGGTATTTAAATTAAACAACTCAACCGTTAATTTCATTCATCGCCGATCCATTCACACGTGACCCCAATAGATAGTTTCATTAATAAATTTGATGTCTGGAGGTTTTACTATACTGAATACATATCATTAAAGAGCATTAGACTATAGACTTGCACCGGAAAACGTTATCAAAGTTAGTAAGTCAAACACCATACTCTGGCATTTAAACTGTGATAAGAATGATACACGACTTATTTGGGGCCACCATTTCGAAGAAAACGTTGAATTAAATGAGAAGTTGAAACATGTAGGTATGTAAGATGTGGTGAAAATATCATAAGTCTTCTAGTCTGCCTTAAAGCCTTCCGAGTGAGCCTTAAAATAGAATTAGAAATAATATTTATTCACATGAAATATGGTACAAAATAGGTGTTATTAAGGTCACAAGAATCACATATTTCACCCAATTTTAGGACATGCAAATATTAACTTCGTTATCTAGTTAAGTATTGCAGTTACATTTTAACCGCATATTAATATTAAACATATCAGCTTTTTTTTTCTAATAATTAAATATGAACATATGTTATTAAGTACTAGAATTTATAATAATTATCCCGTATCCCATACATTGTAGAGGTCGAAAATTTATTCAACCCGATGTGGCTGATCACACGAAGCGACCGTCATTTGACCTTCGCTACCCCTATTACGAGGAAAATCGGTTATATATATAGTATTATAAATAAATATATTTTTAGAATACATCCAGTCTACCATCAAGTTTAAGCGGAGCGTATTAAAAACTTCTGAGCATTGGACGTTTCATTTTGGTACTGTAAAATTAAACGTCAGAAAAAAAGTTCTTGCCGCGCTGCCTACACGATAATAGTTGGCCCCCAGTAGTTTCGAAGCCTACTTATTCGTTACAAATAAACAAAAGTAATCGGTCTTTTTTATATGAAACTTAATTCGATTACAGGTTTGTGTGATTCAACGTGGAGAGCCAGGAGAGTTTTATATTTGTACTAGTTGACCCGGTGAACTTCGTACCACCGTTTCCTTTATTTATTATTTATGTTTTTCACCGTTTAAACCTTCCCTGAACTTTCACAAATATATTAATATCAAAATTACCCAAATCGGTCCAGCCATTCTCAAGTTTTAGCGAGACTAACGAACAGCAATTAATTTATATATATATAGAAGATATATACGTAAATTTTATTGACGTATATATACAATACTATTACTTATATATTTCGAAAGGTTATTTTATCAAAAAAACATTACTTCTGCAATTTAAAAACATCAGTTAGAGTTAATAAATATATATTAGTGAAGTTACTCCACAGCAAGTCCTTAAATGCGGGGTTAAATAGTGGCTGAGTTTTTATGTGATTTCTGCGACGCAGGCGAAACTGCGGACGATAGCTAGTTCATTTATAAATTTTAAATACTATCGGTGCCCCGCGGTTTCACCTGCGTGGACTTAATGTCATGGGTGGCCCACAGAAACCAAATATTTTTTTAAACAGTAGTAATTTTTTTTAACGTGGAGAATCCGTTATGGATACACCAAGGTCCGCGGGGGCAGCGGAAGGATTATGTCGGACTCACACCGACTAAGCTCCACGGTGTTCCTCCAAGTCGCTAAGTGGGGGGTGGACGTGATACGTCTTCACAGGCTTCGCCGGGACCGCCCCAAAAATAACAGTAGCCTAGTTTACTCCATTACCATTAGCTATGTGCCAGTGAATGTCTCGTTAAAATTGGTCCAGCCCTTTCGGAGATAAGCCGGAACAAACAGACAGACAAAGAAGCATTTTTAAAATTGGATTTTGTTATGTCTGTATATAATATACCTTCATATGCTGTTAGTGAAAAGCTGTTAATTTGAAATTACGAACAGACACTTCAATTTATTTATCTGTATAGATGACAGTTATATTAACCACAAGGTGTGCCCCGCGGTTTCACCTGCCTAATTTAGTCTTATATAATACATCGGTTTAAAATTGACAAAGTTTCATACAAACGTTCATCCCCTATTTTATCCCCTTGGGGGTAGAATTGATCAAAATCCTTTCTTATCGGATGCCTACGTCATAACATCTACCTGCATGCCAAATGTCAGCCCGATCCGTCCAGTGGTTTGGGCTGTGCGTTGATAGATCACTATGTCTATATGTATATGAACTTCAACAAATTTATCAATACCGAAATCACCCGAATCGGTCCAGCCATTCTCAAGTTTTAGCGAGACTAACGAACAGCAATTAATTTCTATATATATAGATTAAACGTAATGGAGTGGCCAACTAACGTAGTTTGTCATAATGTCAATAATAATATAGCCTCTTTATTTTCTATCCCCTAATTATTACATATATTTCAACTTATAACTATTATATCATTCTTATATCTTTGGGAGAGGCCTATGTTCAGCAGTGGACGACCTATGATGATGATGATGATGATATAACTACTATAAAGAAGTTTAGATAGGAGCCCCTATTTGGGTAAAGGCCTCCTCCGGTGCGCTCCAGCTTTCCCTATCTTTAGCTCGCTCAGTCCACTTTTTCCCCGCTATGACTATGATTTCGTCACTCCATCGTTTCATAGGTCTTCCCTTCCGCCTTTTCCCACTAGGTCCATTCCATTTCGTTGCTTCTTCTGTCCATCGCTTGTCGCTGTATCGTGCTACGTGCCCAGCCCATCGCCATTTCGCCCGTAGACTGTACTGTAGGACATCGATTAGCCTGGTCTTCTTGCGAATAAATTCGCTTCTTATTTTGTTTATTTTTCTTAAATTTAAAAGGCTTCTTTCCATTGCTTTCTGGCAAGTGACTAGCTTTGTTTTTTTTTTTTTTTAGTATTGTCATAATGTCATAATATTACTTAATTAAACCAACTAACCTGTTAGTGCCGTGATGGCACAATCGGCGAAAAGCAATCCAAAAACCAAACACAAATCACTAACACAATAAAATCACTTTTCTTATGCAAAAACTGTATAATGCTCTACTAGAAACGCTTATCATACTCACTATCACGCGTGGAGTGATAACACTGTTCCAACACAACCGACTAGAGATTTTTATCACGTGTTTATTTTTTAAATCGCACGATGCGCCCGCGCATTCGGCGTAATGATACAAATGCGACTAACGCCAAACGTTGCGTTGCGTCAGGCTGCGCTGTGGGCGTATGCGCGATTTGCGAATTCTGTATGCAATCGTAAACTTTGGGAACTGAAAACTGATCATAATAGGGCTGACACGCTCATCTTAGATGCGAATATTTAAGCGACGTCGACGTACTGACTAAGCTGTCACAGTAATTGTAATAAACACAGAATAGAATGAAATAAAAAAGGCAAATTGGTAGAATTAGTCTTGCCATTCAAAGGGGAACACTGCCAGTATCTTCGGAACCTTGCCTATAGGGACTCCGTTTAATAATATATTTTATTTATTAGTTTATACTTTTTTGGGTTTTTTGTTATAGCTACAAATTATGTTATTTTCATGAACTAAAATGTAATATCAATACAATAATTAAATAAATAAAATAGAAGAATGAAGTAGAGACGTTCCTGTGATGTTCATTGCAAAAGTCTACTTAGTACAGAGCCTACAAAATGTACGGAAATGACATGTCACGTGACTGATTTATGACATTTCCCTTAATTTATTATCGTTTCGATTAGGGCAACTGCAAGACAATGTTACTTTGTCTAGAACTACAGAGGTCTTCTGGCAAAAACGAGGTGGGGCTTAACAGGATGTACCGTTCGTAGTCCAGAGCATCCTATAGAGCCTTTGTATCCAAATGAATTCATTGCTTACTAGTGTTTTTACATTTAAATAAGTACATTCAATTATTAGAGAAGAATGCAAATACGAAACGCAACGAACTGTAAAAGTGACGAGACTATAACCCCGGTGTTCAAAGTGTTAAAATTCATGTCGGTTTTAGCTGGTACAAGTCTCGCATTAACCCTTGCGCTGTCTAGCAGCTGTTGGTGTATATCAACGATTGATTTTCAAAGGAAAAACGAAGGCAGCTCTACCGTCAATCAAATACCTAATTCCACTTTACCACGACACAACCCCTGGCATCTTCCCAAAATAAACGAAATGCTACAATCTGAATCCCAAATAAGCACAATCTACAATTTTACGAGGAAAGTTAGTTTTGAATAATTCAATTCCACATAGAGACAGACAATATATTCAATTGTTTTATTGATGAGATGAGAATGACAAATATAAGCCGAAGATACCATTATAATTTAGAACTGTTTTAAGTTCTGATGTCGGGATTGTGAATCCTGAGTATCACATAGGATACAAAAATGACCGTAAAGTATAATACGGTCATTTTTGTCTGCACATCACGTCCATATTCCTGAAGTCTAGCGAAATTATCTAGTTAAGTTATCGGCAAAGCTGTAACAAGGCATTCACGGTCGATCTATAATTACTATTACTGTATTAGTTTTACTAAATATCTAGGCTGAGAGTGAGAAAATCTCAGACTCTCTTAGGGCTCCAACTGGTCTATAAGGATTGCCAAAGATGTTAAATTGGCAACCGGGACCGATGCGACGGCTTAATACGTGAAAATACGAATTTTTTCCACCTTTTGTAGTTCATACCTATATTGTAGTTGCCTTTTGGTATTTACCAAACCCACCACTATCCAGAGTCCTTATTCAGGGATCGGTCTTGGATGTATAAGTACCTTAAACTGAAAAAATATCAGCCTTTAATCAATTAAGAAGATCAAAATCTCGCGGGCGACACTTGCTATTGACGCTACTGACATCTAGCAGATGGTCCAGTCTGGGTGAGTGTTGATTCAAAAGATTTTTTCCTGGATTCCTTAATGCTTGCTTGTTAACCTTATATTTATACTGTGGTCCAATGGCTTGCTAATTTGGTTAGCAGAACTACTCAACTACAGATAGCTATATTTGCGAATTAGCACGTTAAGCAAACATCCCGGAGAAACTTTACTTATTTAGATCGTCTCTTGTTGGTTATTCGATGGCCACTAGCAAATAGAGGCTGTCTATGTGACGCCTATGATATAACATTATATTTAAAAAGAGGTGTGAGTTCGAATGCCAGCGGGGCCTGTACCAATGAGATTTTCTAAAACCATATGTACAGTGATTTCACACGACGTGTTTTACGGTGACAAAAACATCGTGAGGAAGCCTGCACATGTCTGAGAAGAAATTTTAAGGACGTACGTATAGCGCCTGAGACTGCGATAGACTCACCATCTGTCACGTAGGCACTTTATCATCTTCGGTGAAAAGATTTTCACGAAGAGATTCAAAAGTGCCTGAAATATACTGAGGTAGAACATTTCACACGTGTTCTACATATCCACCTACTTAGATAGATCAAATTAATCGATCAATCAAGGATGGAAAAATGAGTGGTGGTTACTCATTTTTACATACATAATCTACACAAATATTTGTTATCTATAATGTCGCAGTAAAATGACAACGGTGGTGACATGACCAGGGCCCATGAGCTCTTATTGCAATGATAGCTCAGCTGACAGTGACAGATTTATATACGTCATATACATCTGTTTTATCATACGAGTCAAACTATCATGGCAGTAAGAGGTCATGGTAGGTTCCATGACCAGAACTGCATTTCTGAACTCGAGCGCATGTACCAGATAATTACAATAACACGAGTCTGCGCATGACATAACTGTTCACCACGCACCGGGGTAGCAACAGATAGATAGATAAACTATCTGAAAACGTAATCCCAGATGTTATCCACGCATTTAATTGCGCAACCATAATGCACTTAATACACGTACTGAAAGTACAAGCATAACCGCCTACACGACAGTCGGTAGGTTCCAACATTTCGCCGCACAATTTGCGCAATGGCCGCCTAATCGAAATCGGCTGGATAGCAATATGTTACGTAACACACCCACGATACTCGACTTGTCTGACACAGTGGCACAGAATAAATATTAAGCTTACTGCAAGCAGTATGAAAACTTAGAACAAATCATTCGAAAGGACTCACTCACACAGCCACAGCCACGTTTATTAGCGGCATCGGTGTTATGACTGCAAGGCTGGACAAAGTAACATTCTCTCGCGCTTGGGCTAAGCGAAGCGATACAAAATGTATGGAAATGATATTGATCAGTTACGTGACCTAATATGTCATTTATTCCCATTCATGTTGTATCGTTTCAATTACCGAAGCGTGCGGATAATTTATTTGACTTCAGGCCCACGTCGTGAAGGATCACGTATACTTAAGTAATTTATGTGTTTTACAGATTTTTTCAACTTCAAATCTCACATTACTTTGTCAGAAAATAAAGGAGTAAAACTTTAAGAGGTCTTAAAGAGATTTGGTCTAAGTATATTGCATACTGCTTAGTAAGATTATACTATTTATACTGTGACAGTGGTACGGACGGACGGCTTCATTGTTACCCTTTGTCAAGGTTATAGGGTGGGGAATGAACTCAAGTCATGAATAATTCAATGAAGTTAAGATCCTAAACTCGCCGCTGGGGGCGCTTTTACGTTCCCATCACAGACATTGATAGGTATCCATATCTGTGGTTTTCATATTACAAACAGACACTTTTAATTGTATCTTTATATATATAATTCTACTGTACTTGTGTATATATCTGAAATCCTAAACGGCTCGACCGATTTGAATGATTTTTTTGTATGCGTTTGGGTGGCGCCCTGGACGACTTAGATTTATAAAGCGGTCCGGCTGATGGCGCTGCAGTCGGTATGCAAGACAACCACTGTCGGGTCCGCTAGTTTATCTATACAGGTGTCGGCGAAATAAGGTAAGCTGTTAAAACATGTGATAGGGTATCATTTTTGGAGCTGATTATTAATTGAATTCAACATAGTTATACATTCATAAAACCCTAAAACTTCTAGAAGATAACTGATTATTTTTCTCCGACATCCTGTATAGTTTTAGATTCGGTGTCGAGACCCTTGGTCCGTGGGTTCTTAGCGCTACGGCTTGAAGAATATAAGGCTTAACAGAAAGATTAGTCGACATCACAGGAGACCGAAGAGCTGGCAGCTACCTCGGTCAAAGAATTAGTCTTGCCATCCAAAGGGGGAATGCTGCCAATATCTTCGGAACCTTACCTACAGGGACTCCTTTTAATATTTTAGGTATTAGAATATATTTTTTTAGGTTTTTAGTTATAGTCACAAATTATGTTATTTACTTAAAAACTATATTACTTAGATTAGATTCTAGGCTCTTTGGGTTATAATTCCCTTGAGGTTAGGAGGAACTTTGAACAACTTAAAACCATGTGCAAGGTCCTACGTGGAAAATGGAGTATTGTGAGGGGAACGAATGAATGAATATTGTATATATTACTCTTAATTAGTGTAATTGGCTTTTAGCCGTTCTAATTAATACATGTATAAATAAAATAAAAATAAATAAATTATATAGATGTGTGTACCTACATATGTTTTTAACAAACCACAACCAGTCACGTGGGAAATACTAACCTAATGTCCCTGTAGATAATAAATAACTAGCTTTGATTGTGTTTCTCCGCGCCCAGCATTGATCCGCTCCAGCCAACCACGACCACAATACATGTTTACCAATATGATGGCTGGGTTCGGCACAGCGTTTTAGACAAAACTCAATCATATACACTAAGCCTAGAACCTAAGCTAGTATTTATACTGCGGCTGTGCCCTGTTTCACCTGCGTGTCTGTTTGTTATTCCCTAATAACTGCTTTACACTAAATTCATATGAAAATATCTATAGAGGTTCTGATAAAAAAAAATATCTGTCTTCCTGTCTGTCTGCTTGTTCGGGCTAATCTAGCGGTAGTAGTAATTGGGGCTACTTTAATTTACTCACGCTCACGCCATCCCAGAAGGGTCTCCTAAGGGGTAAGCAGAGGTGTTGTAACAACACCCACAATTCACCGAATATGATCAAGTGCCAACGTGACAAGGGTGAGTCCATCGCCGTCTCAGGCGTTCAAAGACGTATGTATAGTATACGTCTTTGAATTACTTCTCAGACATTTGCAGGTTTCCTCACGATGTTTTCCTTTACCGTAAAGCACGTGGTGTGAAATAACTGCACATAAGTTTTTTTTTATTGAAAATCTCATTGGTACAGGCCCCGCTGGGATTCGAACTTGCGTCGCTTGCGTAGCAGGCGACTGCTCTAACCCCAACGCCACCACGGCTTTTTTAATTTATTATTTAGAGCCCGATGTGTCCCACTGCTGAGCAAAGGCCTCCCTTCCCTCTTTCCAACACTTCCGATCCAGGGCTATCTCCGGCCAGTTTTTGAGGTAAGCGGCGAGTTCGTCCTGCCATCTTTTTCTCGGCCTGCCACGTCTGCGCGTCGCATTCGGAGGGGTCCATCGTGTGGTTTGTTTAGCCCACAGTTCGTCTGACATGCGACACACGTGCCCAGCCCAGTCCCATTTTAGTTTAGCAGCTTGATGACCAACATCGGAGATTTGTGTTTTGGAACGTAGTGTACTATTTCGAATGCGGTCTGTTAATCTGACTCCCATTATACTACGTTCCATGGCTCGCTTTTTTTTAATTTAGAAAACAAATTAGGGTTCTGCGAGTCAAAGCTTACACGTAAGCTTAATTAGCAGTATGGAAGCTCCAAAGCATAAAACGTTCGAAACGGCACTCACATACCACCCATGTACGACATTATAGCAACCGCGGCTTAGTATAAATGATCTCCGAAACGGCTGGTTTGATTTTAACGGGACTTTGACTGGTAGATAGCTAATTTTACAAAGAGTAGGCTAGGTACGTTTATTAAAAATAATTGGGTTCTGCGGGTCACACCATTATCCCATGAGATTAAGTCTAATTAAATTTGGCCTTATAAACAAAGTCGATTGATATTTATTTTCCCACCTTAACTTATTAGGAGGCAAAGGAATTTGAGAAGAATTTTAATATCTATTGACCGGGTAATTTATATTCCATAAATAATGCATAATTATCGTATCATTAGCGTAAATTTAAATCTAAATATTCCAAAGTAGTTCTCCATTGACATTTCGTAGCACTACACACGTGGGCGATGCGAAAACAAATCGATTGTAATCTTTATTGATTAAAACATAAAGATCAAATTAAAATATCAGACCCGAAATTGTATAATTAATTTAAATAGATCAACGTACGCACAATATTAAATGTCGATCATTCTAATGTACATTGGTTCTATTATTCGACGTCCAAATTTTGTATACAATAGATAGCAAGTAATGGATAGCAAATATTGGTGTTTTTATTATGTTAATAATATTGGCAGTAGGTGTAAAGGATTCTTATTAATGTTGAATGACATAATTTCGCGGTCATCAGACGTAATGTAGTGATCAATCATGATACATTATAATATCGCGAGAAAAACGACAGGTGTTCACGGTGACATCTGGCGGTAAAAAGTGGAACTAAGGTGGGTTCGCTTTACCACAGAATAAGGTCCAAATTCACCGATGAAACTAATCGCGATTAGTTCCAACGAAGCGCAGCTTTAGAGCTTAATCTGGATAAGATGCACATTTTGCATTTCACCAGCATGATCATGCTAAGCTTAGTTTTCATTCTAAACGCCCAATTTTGGCCAGTTAGCCGCTTTAAACGCGTTTAGCCGCTGTCACTTGTTGTAAATGTCACAATAATAACTAACATATAAATGCTTTGTATATTATTGATGATGATAACTTAGCTTTATTAACCTAAGATTTTATAGCGATCGGTGAATTTGCCCCTAAATCAAACTTGCTACAACCGGGTAACAAGGGTAAAATTCTCTCGCGCGTGCGCTAATATAAACGATACAACATGTATGGGAATTACATAAATCAGTCACGTGACATATCGCACCTTCAGAACCATAGGGGATAAAAAAGCGTAAAACACACGCGACGATGTTCGAACGTGTTAAAACCTTTACTAAAGTTACTGGTAACATTACGTAACCCTAGCATATCCTAGGTGTAATTAACTCAGCAATTAACATAACACAAGGTACGAACAGGCTGTGACAGAAAGGTGCGAGCGTCGGCGGGAGATTCGGGTCACAGAACGTGGGCTTACCAGTCTGCGGCCGTATTGTGGATATCTGATACAATATCGAAGCGATATGACAATGAAGAGCTTTAATGGCCGCGTGAACACAACTTTCCAGGGTTACTGAAGGACACGCAAATGCACACCGAGAATGGCTGGCATTCTCGTCATATTTGTGAACAGGTGCTGCTTGTGGGGCCTGGTGCTCTGAAGCAACATATTTAGATACTATATGTAGAACTACTAGACTTTATCTTTATGTTAATTTTTATCGACTATAAAATTTTATGCTTTGGAACTGTGTCCATGGGCTTACATATTTTAAGTGATTAAGAATATGGTACAAAACTCGTGATAAAGGTAAGTAGAACGGGCTATGAACTGTGCCCAAAGTATAGGCTTTTAACATGTTTACGTTGACGATATCGCCTGCGTATTTTCCTCATTTTGTATGGGAACGTTGAGAAGCGCCCCAAGCGGCGAGTGTAGGAAGTTTTACGTCTCCATATAAAGAAATCGCAAAACTCACGGTCAAGCGACGACGGTCGTTCGAACGCGTCAAAACTTATTTTTGGGGCACAGACTTAAGTTCCACACTTACACGATGTGTGAGGGAATAAAGAGTGCACCTGTGTTTGCGCACACACTAGTGCACTATAATATCTCCTGCGCAGTTGGCTGATCCTCGTTGAGATTAGCCGCCGTATCCGAAATTCGGTAGGAGATCATTATTAACAGTTGGACGCACAAACGCGTCGTTAAGAGATGTGTTAAGGTTTAGAAATCGAAATCGCTTTCCAGAATAAGGATAGCGCCATTGATTTTACATTTGCGTTCATTTATTTTATGATTTGTGATTGTTGACACCATTGCGTGAGTCACAGTTCAAGGGCAGAGGCCTTATCATGAGCCCTTATTGCCATGACAGTGTGACGATGTCTGACATGTACGAAACTGTCATTGTCACCCAGTCAAACTACATTGGCAAGAGACAGGACCTTAGTAGACACGAATGATAGCAAGCAATTGGCTTAGTAAGCCTACTTAGAAAGACTTAAGATTGTTAGAGAAATAATGCGATTTTGTTATTAAGTATTAGAAATCCTATTATAGGTAAGATCCCAAGAGACACCGATTTGGGTCAAGTTTTCTACTTGTAATTAGTTTTAAGTTATGTTCCTTGTATAGGTAAGTATAATGTACAATTATGTCATTCTGACGATTTGAAAGTAGGTACTTACTTTGTAAAAAGTCTAATCGAATAAAGATATTTTTGACTTTGACTATTAATGAAAGGTTGTTTACCAAGCAAATACAGGGGCTTTACCATAATCTCGTATTGCCATCTCATATTATGAGACAGTGGTTTATGACGTGATGGATTTTTTCATAAAATACGTCTAGCTGTGCCCTGCGGTTTCATTTAACGACTAAATAATGAAATTTGTATCTTACCCATGGTGACGAATTCTTCAATCTTCAGGCAATTTTCACTTATTTGCGCATAAAGTATGTTAATTATAACACTTTAGTTTTCAAAAAATTCGGTTAATTATAACACGTGTTCGAAAAAATCACAAGTTCACTCATAGTCGTTTTGCAAACTCACAAGTGTCCATTACTTAGGTAGAGAAAAAATATACGTAGTAAATAAATATTTTTTTTGTTGAACATAGGTGGAAATCAATTTAATTACTGTGCTATATGTAACGGTATTGATTGGTCGAAAGAAAAATATTTTTTAAATGAAATAAGCTTTTGATTTGCTTCTATATGTAATGTGATGAGGTATTCAATTTGATAAATCAATTTTAATTATCATTCCCACTGTGACAAATTATTTATCCCGAATATATGTGATATAACATCCTTGTTATCTCACATATATTCGGTCTATTTCATTATGCTCTTCTTTTTTTAATTGATTTTATTTTTGGTTTTTATCAAAAACAATTGTAATCTCTTATGATTCTTAGCTGTGTTATTATTATTCTCAGACCTATTTAAATTTACACTTTATTTAAAAACTTATTTAATAATCACTGTGACAAATTGACTATCGCAAATAACTGTCGAATATCAAGGAGTATTTTTCTTATTTTAAATAAAATAAATACGCTCACGACATCCCAGAAGGGTCCCGATGTAAGCAGATGTTTTCTAACAACAACAGCCACATTACACCGAATATGATTAAGTGCCAGCGTGACAGAGGGTGAGTCCATCGCCATCTCAGGCACTTCAGGTCTTTGAATTACTTCTCTTACAAATTTCATTTTTAAATGAAGTAAAAGTAGCCTTAGTCACTCCTTGTAGCATTTGCTATCTGCCAGTAAAAGTACCGTTAAAATCGGTCCAACCGTTTCAGAGACACACAGATAGAGATACATTTTGAAAACTGTTTTTTTAAGTTGGACCGTATATACTTTCACATACATTTAGTGATAAGCTGTTATTTTGGAAATACGAACAGACACTACAATTTTATTTATGTGTAAAGGTATAGAAGATATATAGATAACTGTGGAGAAAACACAACACAATCGCAAACCACAAAACAATGTTTGATTCCGCAAGTTGCAAACAACTGACATTAACTGCAGTTTTCTAGTAGGGTGGCCATGACTCGTGGGCGGATTTAATTGATGCGTTTGATGAATTAATGAGCAAATAAACGCTGTTTCGCTGATAACGTGGGTATTAATTGATTTGATCTTATCTGGAACTCGTAAACTATGTCTTTGCACCTGCATCGGTGTTAATTGAATTAATCTACAAGTACTTAATAGAAATAAGACATTAACATGTAATTATATGCAAATTAAATCCTCTCATTCTGCCTGTTTGGTCTAGTTGTCGCAAACGCTTCTGCATAACACGAGGTCTTGGGTTCAATCCCCTGGTCGGGCAAAGTGTTATTGGGTTTTTCTATTTTGTAATTTCCCAGTACCTGAAATCTTGATGAGTGCCCGTTTAAGGACTTAAACATAACTAGCGAAATACGGCTTTAATATAAATACATCTCTGCCTACCCTTTCGAGGAATACAGGCTTGAGCGCATGATAGTGAGTACTAACCGCCAACCAGGGATGTGCATTGAAGTTTCATAGGGGTAATCATAAACAATAAGTAGGGTAAGCAGGTTATTTACATACCAATGTAGCCCGTAGGTACGTACACACACGAGTGTATTCAGTAATCACAAATGGTAAGCATTGCTTATCAGCTTATATAGAATGTACGCCCCTGCCGCCAACGATGCCATTTCAAAGCCAGTATTCTACAATATTATATGTTTTGTACGACAATGGTCACCCCACATCGGTAACAAGCGTCGCAAAAGAAACCAACCATAGGAAGAAAAAGTGTTGGAAACTTTTGCGGTCACCGCTGTCTCTGGCAGAGTGTCGTTTATTTTTAGTTCATTATTATATTTTCTCTGCCTACACTCAGAGGCTTGCCTACCTGTATGTATATATCATCAAGACCATCGCACGTCAAAGTTATCGCTAGCCCAAAGGAACTATACCACGCGAATGAAGTCTCAGACAGAAGCTAATGGGACGGGACGATAACGGTAACGACACAATATCGTCTGACTAGTAGTTTGATATTACTACTGAGGTGTTACCATGACTTCTTATTGTCATGATAGTTTTACTCTTATTATGAGACAGATGTATATAACACGTATACATACGTCACTGTCACACAACTGTAATAACATTGCAATAAGAGCTCATGGTTGGTTCCCTGAACGCTTTCACACTGTGTCGTTGTAGTCAAGTATCGGCGGACGATATCCTAAAAAGCGCTATACAGGTAAATTCCAAAATGACAGCTTTACACAAAATGCACATGACAGTATATACGGTAATGACATAAAAAAAACAATTAAATATTTTTCTCTGTCTCTGTTTCTCCGCTGTAACGGGACTTTCCCTGGCAGATAACTAATATTACAAGGGAGCCTACCACCATCGTCTTAAGCAGAACGTATTAATAACTTCTGAGATTTGACATTCCATTTTTGTACCGTAAATTCGAACATCGTAGCTGAGAAGTTCTCAATACGAGTTGCTTAAACGATTAATATCTGGTTGACCGAGCTGTGATCGGTTTCTTCTTCACACAAAAAAATGAATAAAAAACTCCGGTGAGCGTCAGTCTCGAACCAGGTACTCTAGTTTCGTTATCGCCCCGTAAGCTGGAAGCCTCACCTTTGAGCTACCATAAATTGACAGATGTCGGCGAAATTTTCTGTCGTATTGTAATGATATTTTATGAGTTTTTCAGTGCCTGAAAACGTGGTCAAAACGATGTTTTCCATAAATGAAACCTAGCTAGATCTATTTTTTGCCCCTGAAACCTCATGAAAGTCGTTGAAGACGTTTCCGAGATTCCGATTATATATATATATATATATATATATATATATACAAGAATTACTCGTTTAAAGATATAACATAGTTACCCCCAAGGAGTAGGCTAATATTATTTAAAAAAAACCATTAGGGTTCTGCTGGTTACCCATGAAATTAACTCTACAAAGGTAAGGCGAAGTCAGCGATACAAGGTTTTTATAAGTATTTTATCTAATGGTTTTCCTTGTGCGTATTATTATTTTTCCTTCCTAATTTCTCCTACAAATTTACCGCAAGAGCATTTTTTTGCAGCCATATCGCAAGTAATCGACCAAGGCATGGTGAAAGAGGGTACGTGACGGTGTTCTGCCATTTGGCCGTGTTCTGCTTAGTTAGTTCGGGTTCACGCGTTTTGTTTGATTTTTGTAGATTGGACGCAGATCGTTTGGAAAATTTTAGAATTTAAACATGATGACGTCAAGAAAAAACAAACAATTATTTAATTGTAGTTTTTTTACGTTAAGAGCCGTGGTGGCCTTGAGGTTTGAGCAGTCGCCTGCTACGCAAGCGATGCAAGTTCGAATCCCAGCGGAACCTATACCGATGAGTTATTCTTAAAAAAAACTTATGTGCAGTGATTTCACACCACGTGCTTTACGGTGAAGGAAAACATCGTGAGGAAACCAGCATATTTCTGAGAAGTAATTCAATGACGTGTGTAAAGTGTCTGTCTGATACGGCGATGGACCCACCATCTGTCACGTTGGCACTTAATCATCTGCGGTGAAAAGTGGGTGTTGTGATTACAACACCTCCTACCCCTTCGGGGAATACAGGCGTGAGCATACGGATGTTGTTACGTTTTCGAATAAGTACGCAAAAAGGATTGGACCTACTGTGGGAGGCTAATCCGTATCTAGATCAATACCTATGGCCTTTCTCTGCGATCTGAGTTTGTCAGCTTAAAAAAGTATTATGAAGGCTTAGAGCTGCTCGGCGCTGGAGTGGATTCAAGCCACCTACATGTCTGAAAAGAAGAAATTGTGGCTTAGTGGCCACATATAAATAATTTCTTCTTTTTGGGTTGTAATTAGAAGTTAGTGAATTCTCACGCCATCCCACAGGACTCCCCGAAGACTTAAGCCACGCCAAGGTAATAACACTCACTTTTCACCAAAGATAAATAAGTGTCAACGAGACAGATGGTGAGTCCATCGCCATCACCACCATAGATACGTCAATACTAATATTATAAAGAGATGATTTTGTAGTAATTAAATGCGGCGTGGTAATTCAATTCTACTTTAATTAAAATACTATATACATAAGACGTAAAAATATTTTTTTTTCTTAAGTCGTTCTGACAGCTTGTGTCAGAGCCCACTTTTACAAACTTTATGAAATAAGAAACACTTCTGTAAAAGAGGTGCGTTACCGCTACAATTTGATTATTTGATATTGAATAGGCTCCGAAATTACTAGACTGATCTTGAAATTATAGCAGCAGGTTAGTATCAGAGGCTATATTTGTATCCCTGCTCTCCGCCGGGAACGGGAACTACGCGGGTGTGTCCGCTAGTACATAATACATTTGTCGTTTTGTCCAGTAATCAGGTCGTGTAGGGTTTCCCTTGCGCCAAGTTCCCTGGACCGTGAAGTGTGTCTGTATTGTTATTTGTCGCCATTATAACTACCCAGTTTCCTCAGTCTGTTTTGTTTGACAATTCATTGTTTGTTTGCAAGATAGAGCATATTGTTTTATACTTTATTTATGTGGCTTAGAGATTAACTTTAGTTACATTACCAGGGAAACCTCAGGTACGGTATGATTATGTCAAATGTTGATTGAATTTTTGCATAAAAGGTTTACCTTATTAAAAAATTGGTAATACCGTGATTTTATGTGATAAAAACAGGGACACCCTACGCAGTTATTTTTTCCACACATATCTTCGTGTCTTCTCCCTACCCTAGAAGACTTCCCGAAGAGATTGTCAGAGGTCATAACCCACATTAATAATGATTAAGTAGGTGTTAACAAGATCGTGTATTTATCGCATTCGCATGACGTAAACGAAGACTGGTATAAACTCGGCCTAATGCAATGTCCATTACATTTTAAATCTATATCGCAGAAAGAGATGGAGCTTCTTTTTAAGCCAAAGACTATGTTTTGTAATAAGGAGGATAGTTCCAATCAACAATAATTAATAAACATTAAATCCAATGCAATTTTCAGGAACTTTTACCTGTACATAGATGCTTATTGTTTGATAACATTTGATAATTCGAAGCATATTCCTTCCTTCTTGTGTATTAAGCTATGTAACTGTCAGCTAATAATTTAAATCAAATTCGTTATTTATGAGGCAAACTGTCAAGCACAACTAAAATCGATACGACACATCGATAACAAAGCAAATTATTTATTACGGTGATTTTCAGAAGTCAATTCCCTTGTTATAAACAATTTAAATTTAAATAAACATTAACAGAAACCGGCGGACAGAGGTCGTAGTCAACAAATCGCCAAATTCAAGAGTCAAGCAAAAAACAACTGGTAGATCTAGTTATATCACTTCAAGAATGTTTGTTCCACGCTCGTTCTAAATACTAATAACAATGTTAATTTACTACCAATGAGTTTTTCTAAAAAAAAAAACTTAAGTACAGTGCTTGAGACGGCGATAGACTCACCATCTGTCACGTTGGCACTTAATCAAATTCAGTGAAAAGTGGATGTTGTGATTACAACACCTCTGGCTACCCCTTCGGGGAATACAGGCGTGAGCATATGTATGTAATTTACTGCCAGTCGTAATCCGGATGCATTGCAAAATTTAAAAAAAATCATAGATATTCGCGTGTTTTTTTTTAAGAATTACTGTATAAAGGCGTTTCTAAACGATGTCAGCTTCGTATCAAGTATAAAGCAAGAGACAATTAACCCCGATCTATTTATAGTATCGATTTCTCGCAGCCGTCCGATGCAAACAACGTGTATATACTAGAAAGCCGTAGGACGTAAACAACTAAGCATTATCATGCAACACTGCAATCCGGCGCGACCAATCAATAACGAGACATGAGCTAAAAATTCCCGCGTTTTTCAACAACAACACACGTTTTAATCATTCTCACACTGCTTCTCACTCAACACTGCGATAAAAACACTATGAAATTTACCGTTAGATTTTTTCACATTTAATTGCAAATAATAACAAAAAAAACATTACGCTATGTTGTTATTTAGATGTGGCGGTTATTAACGTCGTCGCCTGACTGACAACCGGCTGGCAGGGACTGCGGCAGGACGCTAGTGCGCATGCCCGACTATAACCTAGCCGAGTTGAAATAGTAGGCTCACGGGAAACGTCGGCTTGGCCACCACGTGTAGTCAAAACAGGACGGATTGGTAGCCATTCATGATAGGGGAAGGGGCGATGCATCTCGCTGCCAGCTTCCGCATTCAACACGGCCGGTGCGTGTAGCGTAAAAAGTTTGCCAACCAGAGGGGAATGTAAAATATTACACTGTGATTAAATTATTGGTACGCAATTATGGCGTCAGTTACGTAACGAATATGGATGTAGATGATCGTGACATAAATATTAATAAACTAACGAATTAATTAATCTACACTAATATTATAAAGAGGAAAGGTTTGTATGTATGTTTGAAAGGGGGCGTCCATATATTACGTGAGGTGTTTAAGGGGGGGAGGGGGTCGAGTCAAATCTCATCTAATCTTACGTTGGAGAGAGGGGGGGTCTCGGCAAATATCACGCAATTTTTTTTCTGATTGAAACAAAAAAAAAATTATACTATTTTGGTCCATTTAATCCAGATTGTACGATTGTACAGACGGAAAGTCATTTGCTCCATTTCTAATACGCCACTGCCTACCGATTCAACCGCTAAATGCCTTCATCAGCACGCCTTATGATCTCTATTGCCCAAGTGTACGTGATGTTTTAGAGAAAAGATGCTGCAGTACATGCGGTATTTACTTTGCATCTAGCACAAGAGCTGCAGCGCACAGACGATCAGCCCACATTGCACCAGCTAAGCAAGCGCGTATGTTCCGAAAAGTGCGACCCACACGGATTGTCACAAGACGAGCTAATGAATTACTTTGTGCAAGTGCCAATGGCTTAGGGTGGCTAGATCAGAACGAAGTTGAAGGATCAGATGATTTTACTGAAAATCATATGGACATGTTGGTTTCAATAGTCTCTCTTGAGAGCGTGCATGATTCTCCATGGACTGAATTAGAGTAGATACTCTTTTTTAATCTAAGTAGTTACGATTTAAGTATTCTATTGTTAAATTTTTATTACACTTATAATTAAACTGTCAGCAACATTGATTACTAGTCATAACTAGTCGTAAATAAAAGCACGAAGCTAATTTGTTTTTTTTTTTTACAATAACAATCCAACACGTTTACGTAAGAAACTCACATTTTGAAAAATCTCACGTGAGATTGGGAGATGGGGGAGGGGGTTGAATAAAATCTCACGACATCTCACCAGGGGGGGAGGGAGGGGCAGAAAATTAAAAAAAAACACCTCACGTAATTTATGGACGCCCCCAAACAAATTTGTTCAATAAGTACTGGACCGATGTTAAAAATTCGTTCACCATTTGAATGCTTCATTATCACTGATTAATATAGGCTATATTTTATCCCCGTACTGCCACGGGAACAGGAACTATGCGGGTGAAACCAAGTAACGTCCGCGTCTACAAATGAAATTGACGCTCAACCGTTTTTCCCAAATTAGATATGATTTTTTTTTAATTATATCTTTGTATGTCTATTTGTTCTCTCCGAAACAGCTGCACCAATTTAACGGGAGTTTCATTGTCATACTAATAATGTTACAAAGCGTAACTTAAGCTACATTAATGTAAAAAAAGGAGTTCCGCGAAATAAAGTCACCTGTGAAATTAAGTCTATGCTGGTGCAATCGCGGGGCTCAGCCAGTTATGCTATAAAACAAATACATGGCAGTAGTGAGTATTTTTGGTGCCGTGCCGTTAAATTTATTAAAACACGTTTAAAGTTGTGGTTAAAAATAACTATTTTGTTAATTATTAATGTAAGTAGGGTGTACAAGATATGGGAAAAATATTGAATTTTCTCGTTTTGAATACACCAATCGAATTGCCTTACACCAATCGACCCCATTTTAAAATCACACGTGTCAATAATGTAGTTATGATTATTGTTATTGTAGCATGTACTAGGTAAATATAACAATTTTTATTAGTTTTACTAATAACTTTAATATTTTTTTTATGCATGACACACATGTTTTTTAAAAATAACAATTTTGCTAACGTATTTAGCATTGTTGAATTCTGTTAGGGTGATAGGGTTGAATTTCAAAGATGGCCGATCATAATTTATTTTTGAGTTTTGACACCTGTCAAAAGCTATAGGTAGGTACTTGGGGCACCGATGAGTAATCTGCAATTCATCACTATAGGTGCCGTCACGAGCTATGAGCGCTCAGTGATAATAGTTATTTGTTCTCAAAACCTGCGTATGTATTTGTTCCCGTCGCACCATAGAGGCAGACAGAGACACACGCATAAAATGACTACCGTGCATTCAAGGTCAGCGCTCATAACTCTTGATGGCATCTGTCCTATGTCTGAGTTGGTGATGGACTCACGATCCATCAGAAGTTGTCACGTATCTATTTAATAGACATTACTGGGAACGATTAATTAGTGTAGGTTCATTATTTGAGTCGCCATAACTATGATTTAGGTTACGAGTACTTGAAGTAATCTTCCGAGAACTTACTTGAATATTACATATATAAGAGCCGTGGTGTTTGAGTAGTCGCCTGCTACGCAAGCGACGCAAGCTCGAATCCCAACGGCATGTACCAATGAGAAAAACTTAGGTGCAGTGATTTCACATCACGAGCTTAACGGTGAAGGAAAACATCGTGAGGAAGCTTACATATTACATCTAAGAAGTATTTCAAAGACGTACTTATGTGTCTGTGACGGCGATGGACTCATCCTGTCACGTTAGTTCTTAACAATCTTCAGTGAAATGTGGGTGTTCTTACCCCTTCAGGGACCCTTTTGGGATAGCGTGTGCATATAATTTTTTTACTCAAATAATGTTCTGAGTAAGAATTTAAATGGGACCTGTCAGAACTCTTCATAATTGTTTATGGGTCAATAAATAAAATGCAAATTCAAATTTCATACAAACTTTATTTAAATCAAAAAATAAAATCTACAATAATCCTCTGCAGTTTCAAGTATATTTATAATTTTAGCTTCTTGTTTCCATAACCATAACCATCGTACACCTCTTGTTTCAATGCATTACCCTCCGTTACGTTTGCATTCGTAAACTTAACACTTCATTAGGCCTAGACAAAGTAACATACCCTCTCGCTCACTCTAATAGAAACTATACAAAATGTCTATAAATGACATAAATCAGTCACGTGACATATGTCATTCCCGTACATTTTCTATCGTTTCTACTAGCGAAGCGTGAGGATGTTACTTTATCTACGGGCCCTGTACTTACACGTTTATGCAACATTTTGTAATCAATTCATTATAACGTAGTCTTCATAAAACACAACCATATTAACGTAAACGTTTACGTTTTGGTTTAATTGACTTTTATATTCTGTAAATATATATTTAAATCGCTGCAAAACCGCGTAAGTAACGGATTATTCAATGTTGCTAAAAGTTTTACACAATTACCTTAACAAATTATATTAAACCTCTTTTACAGCTAAATTACAAAGGATAAATTTTATTTTCAATAAAAAATACATATCTATGAATATATCAAAAACACTTCACCTATTTATTTGTTGTTATATGGGTAACAAATGAGGCACATTATTATTACATTATTTCCACTAACCTATACATAATATATAATATATTTATATACACAAATCTTGGACTTGCTCCATCAACTTATACATAAACGGCCGTCTTCAATACCCTATCACATAACTGTAGAAACGTTACAAAATGTATGGAAGTGACTGAATGATAGGGGACCAATTCAAAAAAAATTGTATTTTTGGAAATCGCAATCATAGATTCGAGTTTGGATTCATATTGACTGTAATTATTTTATTACATTTGAGTACAATGAGACTTTTTTTTAGTATACTCTAGGTTGTTTTGTCGATTAATAAAAAAAAAAACAAATTTTTAGGTCTGTCTACGATCTTAATTCGTTTTCACAAAATTTGGAGTGCAGCCCCTATCGTTCTGAGGGTGCGATATGTCACGTGACTGATTTATTTGTCACTCTATCTACAGCCGCAGTAACTTATCGCTTGTTAACTTAAAGAAATTTGTAGGCGATACGGTGTGGATACACTCTTTATGTTGGAAAACAGCGATAAAATAAAAAGTTTTACTTTTAGATAAAAAAACATAACTTCTTTTTATTCGAGATAAGAACGAAACTAATGAAAAGTCAACGTTTCTTTTTCATAGAATCCGAAAACATTCAAAATTCGTTTATACTTAATAAAAATAAAATTTCATACTTCTACATTCTCACAGATAAAATAGCTCTACAAAAAAAAATACTTTTTTTATGTCCATTTTATGCAAATTTTTACGTTCTCAATGTGTTCGTATTTCATGATTTTTGCATATCTTATATTTTGAACAATTATCGGCTTGTTAAGAATAAAATTTAATTTACCAAGTCATGATGAAATAAAATTTGATTTAATCTTACAAAATCATTGATAGTTTCATGAATTGTGTGCATAAATAGACCCAAAATCATTTTCATATCTAGGGCAACAAAACCAGTAGACCAGTGATAATCAAATTTACGTTCTCTACAAACAGTTTGAGCAGTCGCCTGCTACGCAAGCGATGCAATTTCGAATCCCAGCGGGGCCTGTACCAATGAGTTTATCTAAAAAACTTATGTACTGTGATTTCACACCACGTGCTTTACGGTGAAGGAAAACATCGTGAGGAAACCTGCATATTTCTGAGAAGTAATTCAAAGACGTATGTATAGTGCCTGAGACGGCGATAGACTCACAATCTGTCACGTTGGCACTTAATCAAATTCGGTGAAAAGTGGGTGTTGTGATTACAACACCTCTGCCTACCCCTTCGGGGAATACAGGCGTGAGCATATGTATGCATGTATGTTCTCTACAAAATGTATGGTATGGATAGATCAAATCTTACAAGTAACGCAAAACTTTGATAGGTTATTGAAAACGGCATAAGAATCTACAGTCAATTCTTAGGTACTGTTATTAAGTTGTTGATATAAACAAAAAAACATAAACTTATAATACAGTCAACAAGATGCAATACACAAAACCGTATTTGGTTTGTTTAAAAATAAATCAATGGTGTCATAATCACATATTATTTTAGTTAAACATAATTTGAAGTGGAGATTAAAACTTACAACAATATGGATTAAATTATACGGAGAATCTGTTATAAGAAACTTGCATCTGGCCGCGACTTCGTTTACGTAACGTGATATATAGCCTACTAGCTGTTCCCCGCGGTTTCACCGCGTAGATTTAATTTCATTCTCGGCTAACCCTAAATGTTTTTTAAAGTAGCCAAGTTACTCCTTGTAATTTTAGCTATCTGCCACTGAAAGTCCCGTTAAAATTGGTCCAACCGTTTCGGAGATTAGCCGGAACAAACAGACAGAGAAAAAATTTTAAAATAGGATTTTCTATGTCAATACCGTGTATACTTTCATATGTATTTAGTTAAAAGTTGTAATTTTGGAATTACAAACAGACACTTCAATTTTATTTATTTGTATAGATGTTTAGATAGATATAGCGATGCGCGATGGCGAGTGATTAATCGCGATTGTTACGATCGTTCAAAAATCTCGATGCATCGCGATTGTTTTCAATCGCAATCGATGGTAATACGTCCAACTCGCCTGTCGTCGTCACTCATCGAACACTGCGAGATACTTCGCGTCGGCCGACGATCGGTAACATTCGGCATTCGCAACTCGGAGCAATTGCTTGCATCAAAATAATCGAATAATCTCTCGATTGTTTCATCGCCTATCATAAAACATTGCGCAATGCATCTTGTCGGCTGACGATCGGCACCATTCGGCTACATTCGGCGCGACTCAACAATCTCAAAACCTCGCGATAGTTTTATCACCAGGGTGAGTCGATGGTTGACTCGATGGCAAATTCGACCGACTCGGATTGTTTCGATTGTTGGAACATCTCGCAATCGCGCATCTCTAAGCCTATAACCTTCTTAGATTAATGGGCTATCTAACAATGAAATATTTTTAAATCGGACCAGTTCCTGGTATAAGCGCGTTCAAGCAAACGAACAAACTGTTAAGCTTTATATATTAGTATAGATGATTCACAATCTATCTGTGTAGACATCTCCACGTAACAATAATGGTAATATTTTACTAAGCTATGAGATATGTAAGCGACACATTGTAACGCGTCTCACCAACGTTATAGTAAACTCTTCTGTGGTCTATCAACGACGCCCCGTGCATCATAAAGCTCAATTAGGAAGTACCAAACAATTCTTTTCCCAAAAGAATAACTAGAATCTAATAGAAACCCATCTCGCGCGAAGAATAAGCTTCTTTAGCATAATTTGTAAATGAAAATTTTGGTGATAACTGTACAAAAATTGTTTCTGTACATTTAATAATAATTTGTTATTTTAGCACTCTTATTTTACATTATTCTCGGAGAAAGCACTCTCGGTATAGTTATTTTATACACAAAAAATAAAGAAATATAGTATTAACTACGTTAACAAGACATCAAAACTTGAGTTTTGTAAATATTGCGACCTCGGAGCCGCCCGCAGCGACTGCCGGTCGACCGTTACTGCATAGCCTCTCACTCGACGTCACATCATGAAAATCACATTTCCACATCGGCCTAAGTTAAATGCAATGCCACAGAAGTTTATAAATATACAGAAAATAAATATCTACTAGGGCTAGTTTAAATCCTTCTGGTCCACGTGTTGAACTTACAAGGTAAATATTCAATATACTCGTTTGTACTATCGTTTAACGTCGAGGGCGGCCGACTGGGGCCATTACACTAAAAACATTAACAACAGAAACTCAAACGTATACGACGCAGTCATCTTTGGATCCAACATGGAGCAGGATGGGCTACTTGGCTAGTCGTCGGCGGAGACGGTTGCGCAACGCCAGCGCCGGCGCCCAGGGGCCCGAGGCCCGCTTGCCCAGCGCGCGCGCCGCTCGCTCGCCCAGCCGCGCCGCCTTCTGCGCCGGCCCGCCCTCCTCGGGCCCGCAGCGCGCGCGCTTGGCGCCCGTCGCCTCGCGCGCCGGCGACGCGGCGTCGTTGCGGGACCGCAGCGCGCGCGGCCGGCCGGCGGCGGGCGGCGCGGCGCCGGCGCACGCGGCGGGCGGCGGCGACGCCGTGGTGGAGTGCACCTCGGGCTCGGGCGGCGCCGGCTCAGGCGCGGGGGGGGGCGGGCGCGGCGCGGACGCGGCCCCTCGCGGCGCCGCGGTTCTCCTTGGAGCGGTCCGCGCGCAGCCGGCCCGACGCCGGGCGCCGCGCCGCCGGGGCCCGCCGCGAGGACCCCGGGGCGCGCGCCGAGTTTCCCGGCCGAGCGCCCGCGCCGGCTCCCCCGCACGCGCCGCGCAGCTCGCGGGCGTACGCGCCGATGCTGCGGGTGATCTTCTGCGCGAGCGGCGTGGCGACCGCGGCCTGCGAGCGGGTCGCGCGGGCGGCCGGGCGCGCGGCCTCGTCGTCGGGCTCGGGCTCGGGCTCGGGCGGCGCGCGGCGAGCGGGCGGCGCGCGGGGCGGGGGCGCGCGGCGCGTAAGTATAACGACGCGATCGAGCGCGGCGGGCGCGCGGGCCGCCTGGCGCGTGTTGGGTCGCGGTGGGGGCTCCGGCTCGTGGTGCGAGCGCAGCACGCGGTCGTGGCCGGCGGCGGGCCGGGGGTCGCCGCGCGCCCTCCGCCCGCGGGCCCGCGGCGGGCCCTCGGTGGGGGAGCTCGATGACACCTCGTTGATCTGTATGCCGCCGTCGTCGGGCGGGTCGTCGCCGGGGGACGCGTCGGCGGGCGCGGGCGGCGCGGGGGGTTCGTCGTCGACGGGCGGCTCGGGCAGGCTGGTGGCGGGCGGCGCTGGCTCCGCGGGCGGCAGGCCGGCGAGCTCCTCGGGGACGGCCGACAGCGTGTTGACGATACGGGTGCGATTGAGAAGCCGCGCCATGAAGTAGGATTCGGCGGGGTTACCGTAGTTGGTGATCGCGTCCGCGTCGACTGGGGCGTCAGCCGACGTCGGCTCGGCGGGCGCAGGGGGCAGGCGGGCGTCCAGTGAAGCACAGGGGGGCAGCGGGGGGGCGGGGGCCGCGGGAGTCGCCGGGGCCGCGGGGGGAACGGCGGGCCCCTCGGAGTAGCGCGTCATGATGGTGAGTCCGTTCTGGGGCACGTGGCGCGGCTCGGGCTCGGGCGGCGCGGGGGGCCGCGCGGGGGCCCCGGGGGTGGCCTGCGGACGCTGGGGGGTCGTGCGGGAGCGCAGCACTGTGGCGCGAGGGGGACCCGGGGGGTCAAGCATAAGGGTAACCACCGACGTGTTATCGGCTCGCATTCGAGTGTTCGACCATCTGAAAATGATACATGTTGCTATAAAACGTGTACATTATTGAATATGTTTTGAATGTATAATAGTAATATGGAGGTGGTACCTCTCTAGAGCGTGGTCGACCAGGCTCTTGGAGGGGTTGAGCCAGTCGCGCGGCGTGGCGGCGCTGCCCCCGACCAGCGCGGCCTCGTTGTGCCGCTCGGTGGCCTGCACCAAGCTCACCGCACCTTCCGGCGATATCATGTTCCATAACCCGTCCGTACCGAATATTAGACACCTGACGGAAACATACACATACGTTTTTAAGTATTAGATATACAGCTTATTTGATCAAAAGATGGTTTATAGATCGTAAAATAATTACTGTTTATATTTAATTAGTTTGTCTTAAATTTCGTTTACAAATTCTTCCATCCCATAATAACATGAGATTATTATTTATTTTTGGGACTTGAGAGTTCCATTATTAAAACTAAGGGAAAATCAATGCAAGAGTTAATTTAGTCCATAATGCATTTTCCCTCGGGAATTCCACATACACACATTTTGTCACTCCTACATATTATATCGTCTGTTCGGCGTAACAGTTAGTTCATAATGCTATGAAGTAATATGAATCAAAAATATTTTATGATCTAATTATTATACATAAATAGATTATTACTGAGTCACATAACACTATATTGTTAATCTTGTATGAATATATTTCTTTTTATATTTTTGAAAACATAAATTTCTAAGCTTCTTGCCAATTAAAATTTTTCTCAGTAAAAGCAACCTTTCGAACCTGGTGCAAGCATGTATAATTATGTCATTCTGACGATTTGAAAGTACTTTTTTGAAAGTCTAATTAAATAACAATATTATCAACTTTAAGTCCTCCAAGTTATTAATAAAATGGGAGAAAAACAGACCTGAACTTAGCTGGATCTATAGTCAACACCCCAACATCTGGATCCGGGCTGACAATGAACTCATCATTCTGAGGGTTATAGCTCCACAGATCACCGAGTGACCGAGCCACGGCCAGGAATGGTATCTCATCCATGGGGGTGTTCTTTTTTATTGGTCCTTTGTGTCCCAACCTCGGCCTGTTCCATACCACTCTTGGTACACCAGCTTTGGACACCACTTTGCCCCCACATTTCTGTATTCGCTCTATCTCTATTGTTGCTTCCGGCTTGTGATCTGATGTCAGAGGTTTGGCAGCCCATTCTTCGGAGCCTGTAAGAATGATTAAAGTATTTTGATTAATATGGAAATAAACATCAGTCTTATCATAAGCTCTTATTACCATCATAGTTCCAGTGTGTGACAGAGACAGACTTATAAACGTCATATACATCTGTCTCATAATAAGAGTTAAACTATCATTAAGAGGTCATGGTAGGGCCACTGATTTAGTTTAATTTCAAATAACTTAAAAACAAATGGACAAAGTCACAGTTGAAATCTAGCTAGCAAAAACTAAATACACAAGACTTACTACAGAGCTCTTACTAGTAAGTTTGTAAGTAAGAATTAAATTGTTTAAAATTTTTGTTGTTAACATAATAGCATGTTAAAAAAACATAGTGTAATGTGTTTAAGTAATTAAAATTAATGTATATAGGTAAACAATATTTATGGATGACAAGTCATGACATTATTATTTCATGGCCTTAATAAAAAATATCCTAAGGGATTAGGGTGTGACCTCATCAACTTTTCACTAGTGTTAAAGGTATAGCTATAAATAAGTATAAAATAAGCTCTTATAAGACTGGAGTACCCTAGAAGTTATTGCAACTTTTAAATAATTATGTGTTCCTGCGGTGAGTAAGGTCACCTCACAAGCTTCCAGCAATTCCGTTTTTAATAAGGCAATATGCAAGAGTAATTTGGTGTCACAAGTATTCATAGGCTGCAGCAACTTTTTACCATCAGGCGAATGGTACACTAATTTGTTGCCATAGTAAATACTTTTACCAACCATCTTTCTGGTATCCGAGTACAATAGCAGAGTCTCCAACGTGTCCTATGTATATCTTCCCTCTTCGTATGAATGCTACACTCGCTGTGGTGCCGGCCGTGCTCGGCAAACCAGTTACTGTCTTTGGCCATTTTTCTAAAACAATAGAATGTACATCAAAAATTTTTCCCTTAATATACAGATAAATAAAATAGAAGTGTCTGTTTGTAATTCCAAATTAACAGCTTTTCACTAAATGCATATGAAAGTATACACAGTACAGACATAGGGGCACAGAAAGTAGGGAATAACAATAGTCTTAGTTAAGAGATTGGATATTCAGATCCTATATATGTACTTAGTATATTTATTGAACATAAAGTTAATTATATACAAGAAACACTTCTAATACAAGATCTAAAGACTAATTACAAGTACAAAAACTTGCTCCAAATTTATCTCTCGGGATTGTGCCAAGAAGGCTGGCAGCATTTTTTATTTTATTTTTTTCAAAAATATCTTTATTTGATTAGACTCTTTACAATGTACTTTCAAATCGTCAGAATGACATAATTATACAGGATTATACATGCTACCGCCAGGTTCGGAAGGCTGCTTTTACTGAGAAGAACCTGGCAAGAAACAGGACAATTTTAAGATGCATCTATAATCAGCATTGCAAAGTTGTTCTCTGATTTCCGATGAACTTTTTCATTTAAAAGATGTCAGACTTCAAAGGAGTTCCTAAACAAAGCAAAAAATTCAAACTTTATGTTACAAGGCTAAAATAAATAGTGATTATTTAATTTATTCCAGTTGGAAAGTACAATGAAAAAAGGTACAGAATAATCCGTGACTCAAGCTTTAAAACAATCAGCTATTAGCATACACAATAGTTGTTTCAGTGTGAAACACATACTTTGAGAGAATTTATTGAGTGAATGTAAATTTCCAGTTGTATAATGACCTTTAGAGATATTGTAGGAGGAAACTCAAGCCAATATCAGAAACTGGTAGGACTGCTTTCACTTTGCTAAGTGTGTGGGATTCCCAAAATTGTGCAAACCATCACAGCACTAGCCCCAGGCATTATCTAACAAATACACCAATTATGGCAATGACCATTTGAAAAACTTTTGTATGTTCAATGTCAAACCTCTCTAGAAAAAATACTAAGCTCCAAGGTCAAGCAATACAATCACTTCGCCAGCTCCTCGAGACCACAGCCGTCGCCTGCCTACAGAGTACTCGTAAATCGACACAGTTTCAAAGATGTTTACCTAACTCTTTCCACATGTTCAAGTGGGTCAACATGTAACCATTTCTGATAGCTTTCAGGACGTCCTCGTCATTGTCCGACCAGAACTGCCTTTGCTTCACGATCGAGTCCATCAAGTGCTCCTTCGCAAATGCCGCGGCCTCACTCCCTCCGTGGCCATCATATATCCCGAAGAAAGCATACTCCAAATCCCTCTCATCCTCCGTTTGTTGATAAGCAACGGAAAACAAGTCTTCCATATACTTTCTCCCGCCTTGGCTGCAGTGGCCAGTCACTCGTAAATTAACACCGATTGATGCAGGCATTATAAACTATCACACTAGCACTTAATAATAACAAAATATTTATGATTTCATTGTAACACAAACGTTTCCTTCCAATACATTTTGCTTTTGCAATTACGCGAGTCGCGACTGACGACGGATCACGTGGACATATTGATCACTACGCGTGCCCGTACCTTATGGAGAATTCCATAAGTGAGAAAGAGAAAACTATGGATTTGTCGAGGTGACATGAAATGAAATAGACGCCATCATTCTTTCCGCCATTTTCAATCCCGGTCAAATTAGTCACATATAAATTTAAATAAAAAGAAGAAAATTAATAACTACAATATATAAATAAAAATAAAAATGATATTAACAGCTTTGCTATTTTTTATTATTTTCAAAGTGTAATGATGTAAATTTCGGTATATTACTAAAAATTTAAATTTCTTATAGCTTCCGGGAACGACCATAAGGAATACTATTCACCAACATGAAATGCGAAATTGCATGCGTAATATAAATACATTTGCTGCCGTGGCATGGCATTCCTTAATACCATAAACAAAAAAGTACTTACGTGTTCCATACATTTTAGACGAAGGAAAAAATAAATGCTACGGTTTTCATGAACATTATTTGTTTCGTTACTCACAAGTCACAACAAAATGGATGGATTTGACAGCGAGGAATCCAATGGATTCCTTCACATATTTTTAACATTTTTGATATTTTTCTCAACAATCACTTGACATTGGCGGAATAGTTTTACTTAAGCTCATCGCCATTAAATAAATAAAAGAAAGAATGAAAGAACAAAATGGATTATTTTGTACCAATTATAACTCAAATATTAGTTGTTTAACTTGTTACACAAGGGATCTTTAAAAAAAAAAGGACTATGTACAAACTACACTAGGGACCTACCAGTCACATATTCCTCATTTTAACCTGCACAGTACTATATTATAGTGCAATTATTTATTACTTATAATCCTTTTGCTTGTTCTTACATAATAACAAAGCAGTAAAATTCAGTTTGAACAAATACATAGGTATAGAATGAAAATGCAGTATTGCCTGTAGATCTATAAGTTTAAATGTAATTTCTATTTATTCCAGAACATCCCATGGTTTTTCAGGTCGGAATTGGTCCCAAGGATTAGGTTTCTTGTACACTTCAGGTTCTTGTAGCTTTATACCAGCGTCAACAACTTCTTTAAGGAACTTCTCCACTTTTCCACCTGGAACAGGTTTTATATCACAGTACATCTCTGTGATCCCGCTTTCAAGGCACCGCTGTGCAAATACTCTCCCTAAATTGATATATGCACAGGTGTCGATGATACTGTAAAGCTGTTTGCGTAGTGCCCACTCTGATGTCTTCGCTTGAATGATGGGGCCATTTAGAAAGTGAATTACTTGGGCAGTCACTGTGCGTTGACTTGGTATTAAAGTTAATCTAAAAAAAAAATGAGACACTTAGGTGAGATGATTTTAGCTTGAGACATACAAGTTAAGTACTTAAGATAACTAGGAATAAGAAAATACCAATTTCTATGCTCTTCAAGACTGGGAATCAAGATTTATAAAATCCTAAATCAAAGTTTATATTAATGATGATATTAATGGTGTGAATGAACTTGCATTCCATGCTGATCCAACTAAGTAATTCTTAAAATCGAATTATGAATGGTTAGGCAGATGTCTATTCAATGCACTCACTACATACTTACTTATGCCAGAATTTCTTCCCATCTTTGTCTAAATGGTAGCCATCCGGCTTACGAGCAATACGCAACCGTTCTAAATTCCTTGGGTTTCTGTTCACAAACTCAGCAGACGCTGAGGAGCTGAGCCTGCTGAGTTGTGGAACTATAAATGTATTCCGCAACGCATTCATCATGGTCTTTTCTAACTCTATTCCTCCGGATCTTTATGGTGTGCTGTTTTATTACAGATCCGAATTAGGTTGCTTCTCACAATTATTTATTTATTTAATTTTTTTACATAACCTAATAAAAACAGGTTATGATATTTTTTTATGGCCTTTGATTGACAGTATTTGACAGCTGAGTTGAGCTGACAGATGTCAGCTTTCTGTTAAGTTATAAAAAAAAAACTGGTCATTTGTGAAATGGAATCCATAAAATCAACAACTAATTTAGTCGATTAATCGGATCTATTTATTGTTGTAAACACTGGCAACATTCTTTGAATATTTGAAAATATTGATGCGAAGATACAACACTAAAAAATGACGTATGTATGTTATTCCTTCGCCCACCTACACGTTGAGTTAAGTTTTGACTTGAAAATATTAATTCAATTTCATTCTAAGCACGTTTCGTTGCCTTCTACAAAGCTTCCGACTATGTGGCGGTCCTTTCAGTATGTGCGTGACCAATATTTCTCTGTGCCGATAGTTGTTTGACGCCGCATCGGAGGACGGGTGTAAATGAGTAGAACAGTTACTTAAGTATATGTTTTGTAATTATTTCGCACGCCCACTCTTTGTGGTTAATTCTGGTGATTTGATGTGTGTGCGTGATGATACAAGCTGGAAGGTAGAATAGGAGGAAGTGGATTTTTGTAAGATGTCACTGCAAAAGAGTGTTAAAAGTGGTGGCGGTGATAGGAGTGAACATGGGGATACCACATCGATTGCTTCTTCAGTGACCACCCAGCCAGACCGACACGGCTTCTTTGGTGGAGCTCAGTACAGTCCAGAACCGTGAGTACCAAAGATTCGATACCATAAATATTTTTATGCCAAGAAAATATTGCTTGTTTTATTTCTCATGTTTACTTCCATAAAATGGAAACGGCTAATGTTATTCTTACAAAACACTGGTTATTTTGTTATTTTTGTTCTTTCGCATTGATTGTCAAATTGTTAAAATTACAGCATATGGTAATAGTATACAGATAACAGAAACAGATTTACCTACCTTCTACATATTGATCATCAACAGGAAATGACTGTGAAATGACGGTGAATGTGAATGTTCCTGAATGTCTTGCAAATTTGAGCCATAGTTGGGTGTTATGATAGTCAATACAATGTTGCATGGAGTTAAATCTAAGCTAAGTAAAATCTAATATATCTAAAGAAAAATTGGTGTAATTTACATTTATTGATGATGATAAAATAATCCTACACTTTATGCGGTTAACAATATGAGGGATGAGGATAATGTTGCCAAAAAAGTTTTGTTTATGAATGTGGATGGTTACAAGGGGAAAGGAAGACCTAAGAAACAATGGATGGATTGTGTGAAAGATGATATGGCTACAATAGGAGTGAATACAGCTATGACGGCTGATAGAGAGAAATGGAAGAGAAGAACACATTGCGTCGACCCCAAATAACATGGGAAAAGGGCAGGAGGATGATGATGATAAATAATCCTCAATAATAGAGTAGAAGGAAATATCTAAACAAACACTTAATTTATATCTATCTGTATGTATATATTTTTCAGGATATAGTATCCTATGTCCTTCTCCAGGTTTTAAGCTACCTCCCCAACAATTTACAGCAAACCCCAAATTGTTTCAGCTGTTCTTGAGTTATAAATAGTGTAACTAACACAACTTTCTTTTATATAAGATATGAAAAAAATTCAGTTACTCACTAAATATTATTTTCTGGATTTTGCATTATTAATTATTACATATATTCCAATTGTTCCCATTTATTAAATACATTACTTGAAGAGCTGGACCATTTTGTTAAAATTTCATTAAAAAAATTGCTTGTAACATAGGGAACAAAGACTTATCCCAACATATTCTACATGGAGGAATCCAAAGTTAGAAATGTAGTGAGGATTGTAGCATGTGGCAAACAGTGGTCTCTGCCTACCCCCATGGGATACAGGCGTGAGCATATGTATGTATGTATTACTTACATATGCACATGTATTTGTTGTTCTGTACTTCTATCATACTCAAATAGAGAGAATATGAGCAACAGACATTGGCATGACATTCCATATGCAGACCCTGTATACCTCAAAGGGTTAGGTAGAGGTGTACTTATAGTACACCCACATTTTGTGTAGTAGGCGAAGTAGGAAGCCTATTGCCACTAACCAGGTACTAATCAAGACTGCTACTGGAAAATGATTGATGGAAAAACCTAAACCATTTTTCCTGACATGGGGTTGAATCCAGGATCTCGTGCTACGCAGTAGAGCTTTGGATCACTAGACCAACTAGGTAGAGTATTATTTGTTTTATATTTAACAAAAGGATCAAATGGGAGAGCTGCATTAACGCGTTCACTGCTAACAACGCGTCTGTGCGTCCAACTGTTAGAAAATATATGAAGAAGGTGAAATGTTAGCTGTGAATGTGTTAAATAAATGAAATATGTATGGCTAGTATTCATCCACTGTTTGAATGTGATTTTAATTTAATTCTCACTATTAATTAGACTGATTCACAATTCTAAGAATTCCATGATTATGAAGTCATAGGCGAAAGCTAATTTTGGAATCCAATATAATTGTTGTTACCATTATAATGATGAATACCAAAACAAAACTGATATATAAATATGCTCACGCCATCCCAGAAGGGTCTCGGAAGGGGAATAGCAGAGGTGTTGTTACAACACCCACATTTCACTGAATATGATTGTGTCAATGTGACAGAGGGTGAGTCCATCGCTGGCTAAGGCACCATACAAACCTCTTTGAATGACTTCTAACCCTGAGGCCACCACAACTCTTTTGACATTTTTGGAAACAAAATTGATATTGTATTATTCACCTTTGCATTGTAATAGTTAGACCAGATCTCACCCAGTGGTGGGAAATTGAAGTAGATTGCATATCTGTATGAAATTTTTCTTACAATCTGGCCATCCAATATCATATTCATAATTATAATTCAAGTTTCATGCAATAATCTCTGGCATGAAAACCATAGCTCTCATATATTTATATACCTTAGGGTAAAGTGGTTATTACTAAAACTTTGCTGTCCGTCTGTCTGAATACAAGAACAGTGTTAATTTTAATCAACATGATGTACTTTCTATGTGTGAATAACAAATAGACACTTCAATTTTATTTATGTATAGATGATAATAAAGTCACTTAGCATACATACATACATACATATGCTCACGCCTGTATCCCATGGGGGTAGGCAGAGACCACTGTTTGCCACATGCTACGATCCTTACATACTTCTTTCGCTTCATCCACATTCATGCATCTCTTCATACACTTTCTTCGGTTACGAGTGCTCCGAATTTGACCTTTCTGAAAAATACTATTAATTTGGTCATAGTAGTTCTTCCTTGGACGCCCTCTACCGACACTTCCGGTCACATTCGCTCTATAAATTTCTTTCGTTAATCGCCTTTCACTCATCCTTTCGATATGTCCAAACCATCTCAACATACTTTTCACTTAGCAATGTAGTAATATCAATGTCACCGCCCTGTCTCACCTCATTCGTCTGAATTAATTAATTACACACAGTGCAGATAATGTCTGACCTTTATACCTCTATTGAGGACACCTAAGTATGGTTACTCCAGTTTTTATTGGTCTTAATGATTTTCAGGGATGTCTGTCGGCAATTATGTGGATATTTACTATCTATACTAATATTATAAAGACCTCTCGTTTTCTTTGTTTGAATGCGATAATCTTATTATGTAGGGTTTGAATTGAAAAAAATACTTATTGTTTGGAATGAAAATATCACGCTGCAACATCGTTTTTATTTTTATTCCTACTCGGAAAAAACGCGTGACATAACTAGTGTAATATTATATACTAATGCGAAAGTGTATATCTGTTGATAAGATTAGTCTTAACCCTGACTATTATATATTAGGACTAGCTGTACTCCCCGGTTTTACCCGCGCAGAGCTAATGTTTTTTTTAAATAAAAGTAGCCTAAATTACTCCTTGTAATATTACCTATCCGCCAGTGAAAGTCCCGTTAAAATCGGTCCAGCCGTTTCAGATTACACAGAACAAACAGACAGACAGAGAAAATTGATTTTTATGTTAGTACCATATATAATTGCGTATGCATTTAGTGAAAAGCTACTATTTTGGAATTACAAACAGACACTTAAATTTTATTTATCTATATATATGTATTCTTCAAGAATGAAGTTGTGATCAGGAAAATTTTTAATCTTCTTCTAACATAAAACTCAGTCCTGACTAACAGATGTGACTTATATATGTAGAGACTACTAAGAAAGGATTTAAAAAAAATCCACCCCTGAGGGGATTAAATGAGGGTTGAAAGTTTTTATGTGAAGTTTTGCTACCAAGCTAGTTAGCTCAACTAGTTAATATTATAAATGTTTCAAATGTCCTATCAATTATCAGATGAGCACAGCATTTATATTAACGAATTGAAATTCAAAATATCTTTATTTAATTAGACTTTTAACAAAGTACTTTCAAATCTTCAGATCGACACGACTACACAGGATTATACATGCTACCGCCAGGTTCGGAAGGTTGCTTTTACTGAGAAGAACCTGGCAAGAAACTCAGTAATTACTCTTTGCAAAAACTTACTTTTTTGAGTAATACAATATTAATCATAAAGAAATAGTAGTAAGAGGCGACTAAAAGGGGGCTGGAGGGCCTGCTGGCGGTGGTCGGGGTGGGAGCTTTGACCACCGGCGCGGGCCCGGGAAGGTAGCAGCGCGACGTGGCTCGCGCTGCCTTGCACAGCGAGGTCTTCAGGGGCGGCGTCAGAGCTGCCCCGGGGATGTGCCCCGGCAAAGTGTGGGGGGACACCGGTGCGTTCTATCAGAGTACCCGGAGTCCCCCCTGAGCACTGAGGATGGCCACCGGGGGGGTTTTAGAGCGGTAAGAATCCCACATACCCCGATCTGCCTCTCCCAGGGCGGTCGGGGACCTTTCGAAGGTTTCCCCCTCGTCAACAAAAAAAAAAAAAGGTGAAATATATTCATAGTCGGTAATTATTAGCAACTGTTCATGATAATTAACTGTTTCAGCATTAACTTAACCAGAGCATGTCGACCGCGGGTTTAACGCATTAATTTCAGAGAAAGCATTCTGTTTTGTTACTTTATTAAATTTAAAATATAAATGAAAAGTTATGAGTACTCCTACGAGTGTGTTACGAATAAAGCTATGGCATTATACCCACGTGGGGAGAGCGAGGGATCATGCTCATCCCCAGCAAAGGGAAGATCTTCCAGGCAGGCGGGTGCTATGCATGTAAATGATTTATCCAGCTTGGGCCCTTGTAAGGTTTTTACGAACGTCGAAAATTTACTACCGCTTCGGAAACTAGCAAGAAACTCAGCCAACCACTCCACAGAGATTCTACTCCTACTCCTCCCCTCCACTGGCGACCTTACTCACCGCAGGAACACAACACTACTCGAAGCTAGCATTATTACGATAAGATCTTCTGTAATGTGGAGATACAGTCGGGCAGCTCCTAATATCAAAGTTATGTCTGTTAAAAAGAAAACAGAATTATACTTAGGTCAACTTGCAGTGATTTCACACCACGTGCTTTACGATGAAGGGAAACATCGAGGAAACCTGCAAATGACTGAGAGTCATGTGTAATTCAAAGACACTTGCATAGTGCCTGAGACAGCGATAGATAGACTCGCCATCTGTCACGTTGGCACTTCATCATCTTCGGTGAAAAGTGGGTGTTGTTATTACATCACCTCTGCCTATCCCTTCGGGCAATACAGGCGTGAGCATATGCATGCAACAAGTATTAATTTTTTTCTCTGTCTGTCTGTTTGTTCCGGGTAATCTCTGAAACGGCTGGGCCGATGTGACTTTCACTGACAGAGAGCTGATGATGCAAGGTTTTAAAAAAACCTCCAATTTAATTAATCTACGCGGGTGAAACTGCGGGGCACAATTAGTAGTAAATAACGATTTGTTCCTAGATCCGTACTGCTTGTCTTAACGCGTTCACTGCTAAAGACGCGCCTGCGCGTTTATCCGAACTTTCCTATATGCTAACGACGCTTATGTGAGTCCATACAAATTTCTGTGCCTTCACTGTGTCCTAAAGCCGACTCTGCGCGTCTATTGTTTAAATAAGACCAAATTGTAAGGGCCCTTACCCACCTTGCTATATAGATCAGATACGGAATTTGCCTACATGAAATTTAGAGCTGTAGAGCTTAGGTAGGTAGGTGGATATGTACCGACCCTTTTCCTTTTCGCATGTTTTTATTGGCTGTTGTAAACAAGCGCGTGTTTTATGACCTGCCATAACAATAGTCAAACGCGCAGAAGCGCCGAATAGCACTGGGGAATATGTTACGTGGACGCTATGTTGAGGTTTTATAGCACAGATCGAAAGCGTATTTGTACAACGATATGCGTTTGACGCACTGGTGTAAGGTCCGATTGTGTAGCACAGGGTAATGACTTTTTATTTAGCTCTAGCAGTGAATGCGTTAAACGTTACATTTATTCTGTGGTACAGGGAATTAATTGAATGTGTATAGTAAAAACAGCGCGGTACTTAGATGGAAGTGAAAAGGAACACGTTTCTCAACTTCCTACATATTGTGTGTGTGTCAGTTGTGTCGTAATGTATCGATTGTGCATTGTTACTTTACTTTTGTAACAATTATAAGTGATTAGTGATTAGTTTTCGCCGATTGTCCCAAGCGTCTCAAGAGCACATCACATACATTACATATGCTCACGCCTGTATTCCCCGAAGGGGTAGACCCACTTTTCACCTAAGATGATTAAGTGCAAACGTGACAGATGGTGAGTCCATCGCCGTCTCAGACACTTTACATACTTCATTGAATTACTTCTCAGAAATGTGCAGGTTTCCTCAAGATGTTTTCCTTCACCGTTAAGCACGTGGTGTGAAATCACTGTACATAAGTTTTTTTAGAAATACACATTGGTACAGGCCCCGCTGGGATTCGAACTTGCGTAGCACGCGACTGCTCAAACCTCAAGGCCACCACGTCTCAAGAATTTGACTCAAATAAGCGCTAGTGATGATGTATTTTTTAATGGTTTATGCAAAGGGTGCAAGTTCTTCTCCAAGTGTTTAAGAATTCACAAAATAAAATGAAGTACCTGGTTGACCGAGCTGTGCTCGGTTTCTTCTTCACACAAAAAAAAGGTAATAAAATAATAAAAAAAAAATCCGGTGAGCGTCAGTCTCGATCGCGGTACTCTAGTTTCGTTATCGCCCCGTAAGCTGGAAGCCTCACCTTTGAGCTACCATAAATTGACAGATGTCGGCGAAATTTGCTGTCATATTGTAATTATATTTTATGAGTTTTTCAGTGCCTGAAAACATGGTCAAAACGATGTTTTCCATAAATGAAACCTAGCTAGATCTATTTTTTGCCCCTGAATTGCATGTAGAGGGTTCTACATGCAAATCATGAAAATCGTTGGAGCCGTTTCCGAGATTCCGATTATTCGTTTAATGATATAAGATTATATTAGGTTCAGTAAATGAGCAGTGAGGACACCCCAAAATGAGTTCCTCTGCGATGCAATCGCTCACTAACGCCCTTTTTCAAGTAACTATCAAAGTTCAGGGACTGCTATCCCCAGTTATCTGTCAGATTTCATGTCCACCATCTCCCTGGCCTTATCCCATACATTGTTGGGATCGGCATTTGATTCAACCCGATGTGGCTGATCACCTGATTTTCATACGAAGCGACTGCCATCTGATCTTAACAACCCCTTTAACAAGGAAAATCTGTGATCTGGGTTAAACCAATGGTCAGACTATTTTAGGCCTCCGACAGACCTGTAACGATTGTCAAAGGTGACAAATTGGCAACCGCAACCGACGGCTTAACGTGATCTCCGAGGCACGGAGGGAACTCGGGCGGTATCCAAAGCTCGTGGATGGGTATCCAAATACTGGCTAGGGTTAGGGTTGCTTAGCTTCGCTGATCGAACAATATGCTCCTACGATTCATATCAGATTTCATATCCATACCTTCAAATCTTCTATATATATAAAAGAAAGTCTTGTTAGTTACACTATTTATATCTCGAAAATGGCTGAACCAATTTGGCTGAAAATTGGTGGGGAGGGTACTATATCCTGAAAATGTATACATATAGATATCTACATACATTTAAATCCGTATCACGGAAATAGACGGACTTACCTTTAAAACAAAGACTATGATTTGCAATAAGGGGTGGTCATATTTATCCTTCAATTTATCTGTTCAATTAATTGATTACTGACGTCACAGTGCACAAAGAATTTCTAAAATCACTGCGGTATTTCATCCGTGACTAATACTCTGATGAACTGTTGGTTTAAAACGGCCACTTTGGGAGAATCATAATGTCATTCGAATATGATTCATCATCGAAATGATAAAATGGTCACTAAGGTGCAATTCATATTATGATTCACGAATGATTACAATAATTGTAGATGGTAGTCCCTAAAAAAGAGCCGTGGTGGCCTCGGGGTTTGATCAGTTGCCTGCTACGCAAGCGACGCAAGTTCGAATCCCAGCGGGGCCTGTACCAACCAATGAGTTTTTCTAAAAAACGTATGTACAGTGATTTCACACCACGTGCTTTACGGTGAAAACCTGCATATTTCTGAGAAGTATTTCAAAGGCGTATGTATAGTACCTGAGACGGCGATAGACTCACCATCTGTCACTTACTCAAATTCGGTGAAAAGTCTGCCTACCCCTTCAGGGAAAACAGGCGTGAGCATATGTATGTTAGTCCCTAACTAACTTTTTATGATTCTATTTGTCACAAAAGAAATTCATAATTTGTGGAATCTTCATAGAAATGTGTGAACCAAGTGAATTGTGAAATATTTAACATTCCAGAATGAATATGAATTGCATCTAAGTGACCATTGTGTCATTTCGATGCTGAATCATATTCGGATCACATTATGATTCTCCCAAAGTGGCCTTTTTAGACCTACTGTTTGTGTACGCGGCAAAGCAACTCAATTACTTTTTGTTTCGACGTTTGTAAACTGTGGCTTTGGCAACAGATTTTTTAGTCCCTTCTTACGTTCAGTATTATGTAAATGGGTGGATGATACAATTACATACAAATGGAACCAACAACAGAGTTGGTGCGGCATGTGAAGCGGCTGAAAAAGCCAAAGCCTGCAAATACAGGGGTCTCGGCTCCGAATATGACTTTGTCCCATTCGGAGTCGAGACCCTTGGTCCGTGGGGTCCTAGCGCTATTAGGCTTTTTAAAGAAATAACCGAAAGGTTAGTCGACATTACAGGAGACCGAAGAGCTGGCAGCTACCTCGGTCAAAAAATTTGTCTTGCCATCCAAAGGGGGAATGCTGCCAATATCTTCGGAACCTTGCCTACAGGGACTTCTTTTAATAATATATTTTAGTTATAAGATTATATTTTTTAAGGTTTTTAGTTATTAGATTATATTTATAAGGTTTTTAGCTATGTAGTTCTTGAATTTAATAATATTATATTATCTTATGAAATTTAATACCAGTTACATTGTTCGGTATATTGATGTGGGCGATATATAATTAATATGCAGCTCCGTAATAACGTTTTATATTAAAAAGGCACCAAATAAAATGGCGGCAAGAAGAGAAGAGAGAGCGTGCTCATAGACAACAAGAAGTAGCAAAAAATTTACATAGACAAAACAAGGTAAAAGTGAGGCGATTACATTCTAGTGAGCCAAACAATGCACAGATGTAAAATATATATTGAACAGATGTCATATGTCAGATGATACTTTTAGCGTGTTCACTGCTAACGACGCATCTGTGAATCTAACTGTGAGCAAATTTTAGAATGCGTTTGAATTGGGTCTAGAAGACGCTCCTCTACGTAAAATGCCTAGACTTAAATCCCAGCCTGCCCGCACATAAATCTAGATACAAATAAATAAAATTGAAGTGTCTGTTTTTAATTCCAAAATGTCACCTTTGCACTGAATGCATATGAAAGTATACACGGTGCTGACATAGATAAACAATTTTTTTAAATTTTCCTGTCTGTCTGTCTGACTTTCACTGGTAGATATCTAATGTAAGAAGGAGTAGCTTAGGCTAAAAAAAATTTATTGGATATACATATAGCTAAAAACCTTATAAATATAATCTAATAACTAAAAACCTTAAAAATATATAAAAAATACTTGAAATCCGCGGGTCACCCATGAATTTAATATTACGCGGGTGAAACCACGGGACACTGCTGGGAGTAAATGTTTGTAGTTAAGTACTTAGTATTGTACCCCTATCACGAGTTTGCCACCATTTTCGTAAACTTTCTCGCTAGCGTCACACGCAATATTTGTATGAGATATTCTAGATCTTCACGTCACCGCTGGGAGTCGCTGCATTTCTCATACTAATATTCGGCGGAGATGCTAGCGAGTATAGATTACGAAAACGGTGTAAACAAATAGTAAATATATCCTTGTATGAGTTTGCACGTCATTATATGTCGTCATGAATGCTCGTCATATCATACATCATACGTCCGTAGTATCCCTATAAATACAGTCGTAAATCATTCGAGAAAGCAATATCACGGCTTGCCTCAATAACCACGATGACGCCATTAGTGTCATTAATGGCGTGACTGTTGCAGAGTCGGCGGCAGTTTCTATAATATTAGAACAAGTTTAAAATAACTACGGTTGTAGGGGGCATATTTCTGGAAACGCTTTTTACTGCACCATTATGTAAGCCGGGGTATAATGTAATGTATTTATAACTGGATGCTGATAAGCAATAATGTGTCAACCCACAAAAAGTCCAATTCAAAGGTTTTGATATATTTTGATAATGCATCACGTATTTAACATTCTAAAAAAGTGTTTCAAGTCATCTGAAACATAAAAGTACGTAAAAAATGGATTTATGTCATAAAACAAATCTTAAATCACGTATACAATCATCTTAAGACGCCATTTTCTCAAAACCAAGTTTATGCGGGTTGACACATTATTGCTTATCTGCATCCAACTAGCCTGTGGTTTCACCCGCGTAGATTTAGTTTCATAAATAATTTCGCGGAACCCTAATATTTTTTTTATTGTGGAGAATCCGTTATGGATACACCAACCGCTGCGGGGGCAGCAAGAGGGTTATGTCGGACTCCTGGTCGATAAGTACACCTGAATCTAGGGATTCATTTTTTGCCATCGTTTTCGTAATCTATACTCGGTAGCGTCACTCGCAATATTTGTATGAGATATTTTAGTTCTTCACGTCACCGCTGGGAGTCCCTGCACAATTTCTCATACTAATATTCGGCGGACGCGCTAGCGAGTATAGATTATGAAAACGGTGGCAAACCCGTGATACTGGGGCACTGGTATGATTTCACATGCTTCGCCGTGACCCCCCGGCGACTAAATCAAAGTAGCCTAAGTTGCTCCTTGAAACATCAGCTACCTGTCTGTGAAAATCCCGTTAGATTCGGTCTAGCCGTTCTAGCCACAACAAACAGGCAGATCGTCGAAGAAAAAAAAAATTTTTTTTTTTTTTTTTCCACGGTGAAAATATAGCATACAGTGAAAGCAGTTAATATGGAACTACAAAAAGCACTTCAAATGTATTTATCTGTATAGATTATAGATAATGATTAATCGATACAGTTCAGAATAGTGCAATGATTGCAATTGAAAGTGAGAGCAACATCCGCCCTCTGGCTGAGAGGTTAATTGGCGTGACTGGCGACGATTTGCAATTTTTTATTTTACTCGGATCAAATGATACTGTAATTGCAGTTTGTTCATGGAAATCGTAGACCGATTTTAGGCCCTATACGACGACACTAGTACTCTCTCCTATCTTTCACAGACTCACAATATTTTGAGCATAGATAAACATATATATAATCTGTGGATTTGAATAAATATTAAGTTTTTTTTTTCGTAGTTTCTAGTTTTTATCTTATCCATTTTATTATTACTGTGTAGTCTTTTATGTTTATTATTTTTCGCGTTTCGCGTCTGTGTGGTAAATAAAACATTTCTTTAATTCTTTCTGTACTCATATATATAGCTTATATATAGCTTTATTCTTGCACCTAAGGAACAGAATACATGATGAGCAGTACGGAAACTAGGAGCAAATCGTTCGTAATAACACAATCACAAAGACGCGCGCGTTTATGATATTACTAGCGGACGTCACGGTTTCACCCGCGTTGTTCCCGTTCCCGTGGGAGTACGGGGATAACATATAGCCTATGTTACTCGCTGATGATGTAGCTATTAATTGCCGAAAGAATTTTTGAAATCGGTCAAGTAGTCCGAAGCCTATCCAATGCTGTTAAAGTTTATATATTATTTTATATTTTAAAGTAGTAAGCCAAGTTTGTTTATTATAATTGTGTTTATGGTTTACGTTTGAATTTTCCCTTTGTGTTCCTTTTTTATTGTCATGTCACTCCTTGTTTTGTTCTGTTGTTGATTTTACCAATATTACGTTATTGAATATATATCAGTAGAGAAATCTTACATTATTATTTACCGATCCTGATACGACCTCTAATAAATGCAAACAAAGAAACAATCAGATCTCTCCTCTTTATTGTATTAGTGTAGATAAGTTCAGTATAAAATATAAGCTTTATGTTCGTATTTCTAAAATAACAGCGTCTGTATATCTGTCTGTCTGTTTGTTCCCGCTAATCTCCGAAACGGCTGCCCGATTTTTTTTTTGGATTTTCGGGCTTTCACTGGCGGATAGGTAAATATTACAAGGAGTAACTGGGACTTAATTTTATTCAAAAAAACATTAGGGTTTCGCGTGTCACCCATGGAATTAACTTTACGCGGGTAAAACCGCGGTGCACAGCTAGTTTATTATATGTTTTTTTTATGAATTATGATCGTTTACCACACACATTGTGTAGGTACTTGTTCAGGAACAAAATGTAGGCAATAAAAATTTTCTTTCCGTTACTTGAATATTACGTGCTATAATCCGGTTGAGCTAATTAACCAATTACACATAATGTACGTGTTGCGTGATTGAATTTGTATGACGGTTTTCCCTTATCCTTACTCATATTTACACCAGGGGCGTGCATTAGATTTTCAGACGGGTAAGCATAAATAATAAATAGGTAGTATAGGTACTTACATTTTTTTTAACGTGGAGAACAGGGGACAGCGGAAGGGTTATGTCGGACTCACACCGACTAAACTCCACGGTGTTCCTCCAAGTCGCTAAGTGGGGGGTGGACGTGATACGCCTTCACATGCTTCGCCGTGACCCCCCCAGTATAGGTACTTACCTACTAACTGATCCTCAAACTACCCACCTAGGTAGATTCAGCACATACCAATGTGGCACGGCGTAGGTACATGCTTTTTGGTTGAATATACTCGTCTTGTGTGTCTGTGTGTTTATGTTTACAAACTGACTTAAATTTTATTTATATGTATAGAATCTGTATAGCTAGATATAAATGTATAGATAAGGTATGCATTGCCTATGCGAGAACGACTGGGTGTTGGTCACGTTTTTGGTGAGCTTACCATCAGGTGGACTGTAACCTTGGTTGCCACTTGCCACCAGGGCAGGATTAACCCTGCAAATTCTCGGGGCCCATTTCCTTTACCCCCTTAACTCTCGGTCCTCTATTTGATGCGAGGCTTCTAGGCAGTTTCCTGATCTGCGTTATGAATAATTTCTTTCCATTGGAGTCTACAATTCAAATGTGTAAAGTTCAGTATTTGGATAAATTGCAATCCGCAATGGCTAATTTTAGTGGGTGGACCGCATTCCTCAAAGCACACCTTGATAACATAATATGCATAATGTCTGCGTGCTTATGTCATCACAAATGTCATATGGTGTCAATGACTTGTGACGTCGACAAATCCTTAGTTGAATAAGCTTTGTAATTCCTAACAAGGTTCTCAGAACGGGTAGTCGGAGGCACAGTATATGTATGACTGTATGAGCCTAGGGGTAAACTAGACCATTTTTTTTAATAAGAATGGTTGTGCTATATAATATATTCAGAGTAATGTGAGAGCCGTGGTGGCCTTGAGATTTGAGCAGTCGTCTGCTATGCAAGCGACGCAAGTTCGAATCCCAGCGGGGCCTGTACCAAAAAGTTTTTCTAAAAAACTTATGCACAGTACAGGGAATACAGGCGTGAGCATATGTATGTAGTAATGTAGAATTAGTCGATTTGAAGTTTTGAAAAATATCTGCCATGACGTGACACCCCTTACCTCATTTATGAATTTCACCCCACGAGCTTTAAGCTGAAGGAAAACATCGTGAGGAAACCTGCATATGTCTGAGAAGTAGGCGATGGACTCACCCTCTGTCACGTTGGCACTTAATCATATTCGGTGAAATGTGGGTGTTGTTATTTGGGACTTTTTTGGGATGGCGTGAGTATATTTATCTATTGATACGAGGTACATAATAATATGTAAACTGGGATTTTGGGAAGTACAAGCCATTGTTTATTTTCTTGCAAGAATTGTATTTCTTAGCAACAACAGTCAGGTTACGTAATATCAGGGGCGTGCATTGGATTTTCATAGGGGTAAGTATAAACAATAAGTAGGGTAGGTAGGAAGGTTAATTACATACCAATGTAGGTACATACATATGTCATCACAAATGGTAAGCACTGCCAATATCTGCTTATACGGAATGCACGCCCCTGCGTTATATATGTCAATGTAATCAACGCCGTCGTAGTATTGTTGCAATGTTTGTCTTTTATCATGAACTAAGTAAGTACTTACAGTAATATTTGTTCAAGACATAGCACTTTGACAAAACGTTGTAATTTAAGATTGTCATAAGACTTTTGTATCCTTAATATTTCATTTAATTCCCGCGGAATCCTAAATGTTTTTATTTTAAATAAAAGTAGCCTAAGTTACTCCTTGTAACATTATCTATCTTCCAGTGAAAGTCCCATTAACATTGGAGATTAGCCGGAACAAACAGACAGATAAAAAATGTCTACCGTATATACTTTCACATGCACTTAGTAATAAGCTGTTATTTTGGAATTAGAAACAAACACCTCAATTTTATTTATCTGTATAGCTACTAGCTGGTGGCATGCGCATGATTTTAGGTCTGATGTTTAAGCTATATTATTGTAAAGTTTCATCAAAATCCATTCATTTTTGCATTAAAGAGTAACAAACTTACATCCATAGGTACATACATTCTTAAAAAAATCGAGTTTGTAATATTAGCAGGTTTAGTAGGAAGTAGGATAGTTCATGGCACAGTTGCTATTGCGCATATCATTCGACTAGCGAAGTTAAGCAACACTAACCCAAGTCAGTAGTTGAATGGATAACCACCCCAGTCCCCTCCGTGCCTCGGAGAGCACGATAAGCAGGTCCCGGTTGCCAATTGAACATCTTTGGTAACCGTTCGCCTAAGAGAGTCTAACAACTGGTTCAGCGCAGGTTACCAACTTTCCTCGTAAAAGAGATTAGGAAGGTGGCGGCAGATGGCCTTCGTTACGCATAAAAATCAAGTGATCAGCCGCATAGGGTTAAATCAAGTACCGTCCCAACAAAGTATGGGATAAAGCTAGGGAAATCAGTAGTAAGTAGGGTCTTGCGTCTAGCTCACGCCTGCAGCCTAAAGACACGCCTTACTGTTAAAAAGTTGTCCCAAATAAACAGACAGTAGGCGAAGGCAATTCGGGATAACCCCTCTCCCCTCCATTCCCTTCTTTCGTCTATAGATTGCGGTCGTACTATTACAAGATTAAAGTGTTGTAAGTAGGTAGTTTCGTGGCCATCGCAGTGTGAATGACCGAAGCACTTATTGTCGAGAAATGTACCTTTTGAATTCGGGATTCACAAGTATGTGATAATTAATTAAGTGTATGTTTGTAATGAATAAACTCAAAAACTACTGTGCCGATGTCAAAAATTCTTTCACCATTGGAAAGCTACATCATCAGAGAGTAACATATGCTTTATTTTATCCCCGTACTCCCACGGGAACGGGAATTACGCGGGTGAAACCGCGTGACGTCCGCTAGTTCCAAATAAACAGCTTTTTATTAAATGCATATAAAAGTATCAACTCTCCTATGAAATTATCAAATAAACTTTCAATACAAAAGTTTTTTCATACGTTTTTCAACTAAATGATTGTGTATTCTAGTTAACCTTGAGTCTCGTTCGTAATGTACAAAAGAAATGCATAGTTGTATGATTTGTTGGCGTTTTCAGCTGCTTAGAAGTGTTACTGATGTTAAGTATTTTGATGACCATCGATTGTATACAATTTACAAGCTTTGCTTTACTATGCAACTAACAAACTAAATATATTTACATTTATAAAACTCTATAAGAAATAGTGTCAAATCAAGGTTCATCTGTGATTTTGTTTAATTAAATTATAGGTATTTTTCTTCAATTGTTAAACTATTGAATCAATTTATTATAGATTTCCAAAGCAAAGTATAATAATGATATATACCGAATATGTACGCATGAATGTTTAACAGCAAAGTAATTCAATCAATTTAGGGAATAAATTATTAGGGATAAAATAATTTAGGGACTAAAAAATGCATTCCAGCATAAATGGCATATACCATATTCATGCGGATTGCATCAAATTTAGTAACACACATGTTAAAGTTGTCTACAAAAAAAATGTCCCACCAAATAAAATCGTTAGATGATTACTAATATATAAAATTCTCGTGTCGCGGTGTTGGTTAAAGACCTCCTCCGAAATGGGTGGACCAATTTGAACTAAATCTACGCTGGTGAAACCGCTAGCTAGCAATAAATACTTTTGTTGTGTCATGTTATCATGATAATTAAACATCTTAAAGATACCTGACAAGTATTTTGCGTTTGTCAAAGCTACTCTTCTAAAAAAAAAAGAAAATATCTAATGGAAATAAGAACCGACGAACCCAAACTCCTGTTTCAGTTTGTGGTCGCTGCCACTAGATGGCGCGATATAGTCTTAAATCGCGCTATGCATGGTTTCATTTCTATTTGTACTTATTAGATTTATCTCTCGGTGTTGGTCAACTTACGGTCTTGGTAACACGCTAATTATTGGTGTGTATCCAAATTATTTATTGCGTTCTTGAATTCTTGAATTCTGATATTTTTGAAGGGTTTCATTCATCGTCTCTGTAGATGTGAAACTCACCTAAAAATAGAATCAATCGTGTTGCCAACACAGATTGTGAAAAATGCGTGGACTAGGACTGTTGATATTTTTTAAAATATTGGATTTGTGACATATCGATATTTTGTAATATATCAATATCGGGGTTCGATATATCGAAAGAAAATATCGATATCTTGATATATCGGTTTTATTTAAAAAAATCGTACGATTTATTAAACAAATTAAATTATGAATTGGGTTATAGTTCATAGTAATTATTTTTTAAATATAAATAAGACAATTATGTATACGAATATTTTTCAGTAAGAGTTTGTAAAAATACTCTTTGTTTTATATGTTCAGCTGTTTGGCTACTACGATTGTTAGGCACTAAAAGATTGATTATAAAAGCAACTCGTTCAGATGCTATAGATGTAGCAGAAGAAATTAAATATCTTTGTTCTATTTAATCAGTTACCTAAAAATAAACAATTGTATGTAATAAGTAATAAATTTCAAAAGCGTATTATACGATTTTTAGGAATACCTTTTTTATACCATTTTAGAAATACCTAGAATTTTTGAAAAATTAGTTTTTTATTTTAATTTTTAATTATAAAAAAAAATCAATAATTATTGAATGTCGGCTAACTTAATTTTCATAAATAAAATACGGTAGATTAAGTTTACGATGATATTGTAGATTAAATAAATAACGATAAAAAAATATTTAAAAAAGAAATCGAGCATCGATATCGATATTTCAATATCGAACTAACGATATATCGTCCAAAAAAATATTAGTAATAAATATCGATATTTCGAAATAATAATGTCGATATTTCGAAATATCGATATTTTTTTCAACAGTCCTAGCGTAGACCGGGTTTGACAAATACGTAGAATTAGTAAAAAATCTAAAAATTGCCTATGAACAGTTAGTAGATCTACTTATTTCATCAGAGGAAATAACTAAAAAACAAAAAATCACAGTATTCACTATGTTGTTAGGCGAATCGAGTGTGAAGCTTGTTATGAAACGTGAAGTTAATCAACTTTTTTTCCGCGAACGTACTGGTAATTACGACCATTTAGCCTAATGAGACCTGTTATGGAAATTTGTTAGAATATAAGTAGATTCTGAACTGACGTTACTAGCTTTGCAGGAAAGTCACCCGCGTAGTTCCCGTACCCGTGGGAGTACGGGGATAAAATAAAGTCGTATGTTACTCGCTGATGATGTAGCTTTGCAATGGATTTTCGAAATCGGCACAATAGTATTTGAGTTGATTACAAACATACCTACAAATCTTTCCTCTTTATAATAGTAGTGTAGAAGTACACGTACACACACATAGACATGCTCACGCCTGTATCCCATGGGGGTAGGCAGAGAGCACCGTTTGCCACATGCTACGATCCTTACATACTTCTTTCGCTTCATCCACATTCATGCATCTCTTCATGCACTTTCTTCGGTTACGAGTGCTCCGAATTTGACCTTTCTATAAAATACTATTAATTTGGCCATAGTAGTTCTTCCTTGGACGTCCTCTACCGACACTTCCGGTCACATTCGCTCTATAAATTTGTTTCGTTAATCGCCTTTCACTCATCATTTCGATATGTCCAAACCATCTCAACATACTTTTTTCAATTCTGGTCACCACATCATTCTTAAAACTTCCACAGCATTCTTAGAAGTGTAGATATAATAATAATTATTAAATATAACTGCATCGGTGGTCTAGTAGTCGCAAACGCTACTGCGGAACACTAGGTCATGGATGCGATCCCCGGGTCGGGCAGTGTTATGGGGTTTTCAGTCTCGTTACAAATGGATCTCTGCCAATTCCTTCGGGGAATACAGGCAGGCATATGTATGTATGGATTAAGTTTAATTGCTTAAAAACTGGAAGACGTACGTTTATATTTAATTCTCAAGTTATCATTTATCTACTGCGTTGCGTACACAGTGTTACGATAATGAAAACGAGGCCACGCTTCTTGCAGTTTTTGTACGACATGTATGACGCCAGACAGGTGTATTATAGTTGTCTGTCTATCAACATCTGTATATCTATCTTATGTAACAACTAACAACAGCCGTGGTGGCCTTGAGGTTTGAGCAGTCGCCTGCTACACAAGCGACGCAAGTTCGAATCCCAGCGGGGCCTGTACCAATGAGTTTTTCTAAAAACTTATGTACAGTGATTTCACACCACGTGCTTTACGGTGAAGGAAAACATCGTGAGGAAACCTGCATATTTCTGAGAAGTAATTCAATGAAGTATGTAAAGTGTCTGAGACGGCGATAGACTCACCATCTATCACGTTGTCACTTAATCAAAAATTCGGTGAAAAGTGGGTGTTGTGATTACAACACCTCTGTCTACCCCTTCGGGGAATACAGGCGTGAGCATATGTATGTAACAACTACTACCGAACGGATTTTTTGCTTTTTTAATTTTTTTTTAACATTCATAAACATGATCTTTGTTTGACTTAATTCTACCTTGCGTAGACTTAATACAGCCAGCTACTATAAGATAAATATGTTAAATACCTGATAAGTACTTTTTCTGCTCGTGTAATGACCGCTGTTCCTGTAATTGAAGTTAGAAGTTAGAACCCCGACTCCTGTAAAAGTTCGTGTGTCAGTCAATAGATGGCGTGTTTTCGTCCTGCATCGCGCTATGTATTCCGTGCTCCTTGTTTGTTAAAGTGTTAAAGCATAAAACATGTAATTTATCACCAAGTTAGGTAGATTGAGGAACTAGCAAGCTATGTAATTTTTTGATGGGTTTCATCAGCATGTGTAGATGATGAAGCTCACTTAATACCTACTGCAGCATAATAATGCTGCATGTTAATACTTTTATTCGTAAACCTTTTTTTCTTGATTTGCTTAACCTGGCCGTCAATATCATCGTGTTTTCTGCGTTTGAAATTCAAAGTATTATATATTGGTTTTGATTGGCGTTTCTGAGAGATGGACAAATTTGGTCGTGGTGAAGTGCTCGCATAAATAAATATTGCAAATAAATCCTGTGATAGGGAGTACATTTTGTTTATGCTAGCGAGGTTAACCGTTTTTGCCCCAAGACTATTAACTACACTACATAATATGCTCCTACGTGAAAGATCTAGTCCATCATTCTCTTAGGCTACATGTGCCGTCAGGAGCTATAAACGATCAGCGAAATTGTGAGGGTTACTGAGAATGTATTTTTGCGTCGCATCATACAGATAGATTGATAAAATCACAAATCCAGTAAAAGAAAGAAAGATGTTATTATTATTCGTACATAGAACGCATAATGTAATTCTAAAGGCCAAGGTAATTCTCGTGGCCCTTTAACGTAACCATTTCCTTGCTAAATATTTTTTTCCCCTTTATTCTCGGACCCCTAGTGGGACCCGACTCGATAATCTGGCCCTTCACGTACACAGTAAAAGTATAAAAAAAGTTACATCCTTACCCAACTTCGGAGTTTCTAGTAGGTTATTATCAGAAAGCTAGTTAGTATTTAAAAATTGTTCGCTCTAAAGTGCCTTACCAGGACCTACACTGAATAATTCAGTGGGTTGGCGATTATTTCACCGGCTAGATCTTAAATACTGTTTGTATGAATTTTTTGAGTAAAATTAACCTTAAAATTATATAATCAATTCGCTAAACAAGTAATAAAGTTAGCAATGAAGACATGAGTAGTTCATTAAGTGAGGTCTAATTAATACCGTCCTTACTTAGAGGTCGGTAAACTAATGAGTATGTTAACCTTTACGCACCACACTTATAACATCACTTCGTATATTTCCTTAGTATCATTTCAAAATGTTTTAGTCAGTAAGAGTACCTACTGCGATGCTCAAGGAATCTCCTTACCAAATGACGTCATTATTTTTTTTATTCACCAGTAGGAACCTGGAGTCTGGAGTGAGGACCCAGCTACCTTCAGCATATCAGTCTATTTAGCTGGAAGGCGTTCTATGCCACGAAATTTTACCACGACCTGGTCTCCTCAAGACATCCATCCGTCTAGTAACGGATGTAATGACATTCGCATTTATAGCATTCGTATAGTTTTTCGCCGCACGGTATGCAATTACGGCTTAGTTAATTCGTTTTAGAATTTCGCCTATTTTCATAAGCCATTTGGCAAATTCCTAGATCTAAATGGCTCAGGCGCACGCGACACATAATTCCTTTATTGAAATGTTAATGGTTTTTTAAGGAAAGTAAGGAAATAAAGCACGTAATAGAGAACATTCCTTTATAGGTTGAAATTGAAAATGATTCATTCAGTTTTAGGACACTTATGATAGTCGAAGAATTGGCTACCGTTTCGGAAATTAGCCTACTGAGAAGAACCGGCAAGAAACTCGGTAAATACATCTCATTACATAGTAAATAATGGTGAATTACAATAAAATTCATATAAAATTATGTTTCATCTAATATAAGATGTTCCGAATTCCAAGACCCTGGTATTTTTTTTGTGAAAACTTAAAACCGTTTCGGGCATCCTTCTGAGAAGAACCGTCAAGAAACTTAGATAGCATCTCACATAAGTACGCTTCCGCCTCAAATTAGTAGTAAAATATCACGTACAAACTTTCAACCTCCATTTAACTACCTTAGGGTTGAATTTTGAATAGTTAACTTAACATTCTTAGTGTTCAATTCCCCAAGAATATACTCCGAATTTCACGACTCAGATTAGCCTGCGATTCAGTCAGTCAGAAAAGGAATATGATTTATTCAATTTAGGCTCTGGTAAAGCATATAAGAACGTCGAAAAATTGGCCATTGACTTTGAGTCTTTGCAGTCTTAGATGTGTACGAAAGTAATTAAAGTTTACATGCATTAGTCTGAAGTAATTCTTTACAGATAACAGTGTAACGTTGTTGAAGATAATTATTAAACCGTGTTATTCTATTTGTTCCAGCAAAAGGACGTTATCTCCAAGCACAATACTGAAGAGGGAACAGAAATGGCTGCGCATGCTCAACAACTGGGAGGCGTTTATGAGCAAGAACTACAAGAAGGTGCGCGAGAGGTGTCGGAAAGGTAACTAGACTACCATTATATCTATCTACTTCGGACTATAAGTGGTGACAAAGCATACTGCTTGTTCGCAAGTGTACGGCTGAGAGAGTACTGACACCTTGTGACAGTCTCACCTCGATACTAGTCCATCTGTCCCAGTCTTTCTCCGGTCGTAACGGTTCCCGTTCCACTGTGTCCAGAAGGAGAAGACGTGCACGTGTGCTGTGCTCCTTAATATATCCTGCGAAGTTGACCGATTCATCATCATACGTTTAAGGCTAAGAATATCCCGCCTTTCTTGAAAAATCTCTATACTAGCTTAGGAATACGTGTCGGCGAAATTCTAAGCGTCTCCGTGGAAGAAAACTTCCTTGGAATTACTTCCCCTTAGGAACCTCATAGGGTAGTAGGAAGCGTGGAGGCGTTGTACCCTTATCACGAGTTTTGCATTGTTTTCGCAATCTACACTCGCTAGCGTCACTCGCAATATTTGTACGAGATATTTCAGTTCTTCACATCACCGCTTGGAGGCGCTGAACATTTTCTCATACAAATATTCGGCGAAGACGCTAGCGAGGATAGATTACGAAAAAGGGTGGCAAACCCGTGATAGGGGTACTGTAGTAGCTATGGTAAGGGCTTTATAGGGTTGGTTTGGTAGGACCCTTGTGACAAGCGTCCATAGTCCTCGTACCAATAGGCGGGTTATAAGCTTTTGTGCCATCAAATAAATTAGCGCAGCGCTAAAACATTTTCTTATATTCCTAATATCCTATTCTGTATCCTAAAGTAGTCTGGGAGAGATCGCTTCAGCGATAAGACAGTGTTATCTGCCCTCAACTTTTAAGCTGATATTGTTATTCCTTCGTCATTAACTTAAATGGTGTTAGTATATTGTATTGTGTCCCAGGTATACCAGCGTCAGTTCGTCCCAAAGCGTGGCTTTACCTATGTGGGGGGCAGCTGCTGCTGGAGAAGCACCCCAACGAGTACGAGGAGCTGTTGCAGGCACCAGGGGATCCCAAGTGTATGGATGACATCAGGAAGGACTTACACAGGCAGTTCCCTTACCACGAGATGTTCATCCGAGAAGAGGGGTTGGGGTGAGTTTTCATTTTGCTTGCATCTGGCCTATACCTTCCTGGGATAACTTGGGTACGTGATTAGCCCAAGATGACGACATAAACCTAAGAGAGGTTATTCGCGACGCGCCATACAGATATATAGAGACAGTCTCATAAAATTACTCAGCGCTAATAACTCGTGACGGCACCTGTCCCAGATATACGAGAGACAAATTATTTGTCATGCTTCAAAGTCTGACAGACGACAAATATATATAATACGGACGTGACATCGCATGGTATTGCCGACTCCAATTGAATATGACTCACGTCTGTGATCGTCAATTGTGGAAAACACATGTCTTACTAATCGTATTTAGGTTCAGATTTCACGGCTCTGCTGTCATGTAGCTCGATTGGCACCACTGTTGTATTCAAGGTTTTAAAATAAATAAATATGCTCCATCCCAGAAGGGTCCCCGAAGGGGTAAGCAGAGATGTAGCAACAAACCCACATTTCGCCGAATGTGATAAAATGACAACGTGACAGAGGGTGAGTCCGTCGCCGTCTCATGCACCATACATACAATATTCAATATTTTAGATCTTTGAAATGCTTCTCAGACATATTGCAGGTTTCCTCGCTATGTTTTCCTTCACGGTAAAGCACGTGGAAGAAAAATACACATAAGTATTTTAGAAAATCTCATTGGTGCAGGCAGTGTTTTACTTTTATATGTCTGAGAAGTAATTAAAAGATGTAATATGTATATTGTATAGTGCCTGAGACGGCGACAGACTCACCATCTGTCACTTTGGCACTTAATCATCTTCGGTGATAAGTACTAAGGCAGAGGTACTTTCACCAGTTATGGCAGACTGACATTTGTACAGACTCCGAACTGCTATTGGGAACAAAACGAAGAACATATTGCCCGATCGGATAACTAGTTACTACTAGATACACCAGCTAGGATTAGTAGTCTTTGCCTTATACATATTGAATGAAAATACTGTGCCTTCACAAGTAGCTAAATAGGAAATGGTCCCATTATAGCATACACACTGCAGGAATGCCATACTCTTTATTTAGCTGCGATCTCCCGTTAGGTGGAAGTCACCAGTCGGGGAGCTTCAAATTTCAAACTGTAGAGTTTGATATGTGCGCCGATGCCGTTTAGATGGTTTATCAATAGAAATACTGAAATTGAACCATATTTCCTACGAAATTGGCTGAAGTTCTTTTCGGCCAAATTCCAGACCATGGCGATACACGGAAGGCGCAAGTAATTGTCTTTCATATCACTTTGACTCCTCAGTGCCTAGAATGCCGAGGCACATTATGGCGTCTTTTACGAATTTTAGTGCCTTGCTGCCTCTATATCTAGGATATTGATATAATTTTTCGTTTGTAAGCAAAACTCAAGTGATTTGCCTAATATTTGATTGTAATTTATGGCGCCGATTTCACGCCGCTAAAATCGTCGGCAGCGGCGTTTGCGGCGTGTGTAAAATAGACGGCGGCGTGCGCTACGCCGATCGGCGCTCACGCCTGTTATGCAAAGTACCTCTCTTAGCAGCATATACTTAGCAGCATATAAGGGGGCATATCCAATTTCTTCCACGCTTGTTCCTTCTATGCGGTCCTCATAAGTAACCTTTATTTCCAGGCAACAGGAGTTGTTCTCAGTGCTCAAAGCGTACTCGGTGCTGAACCCGAAGGTGGGTTACTTCCAAGCGCAGGCGCCGGTGGCCGCGTTCCTCCTGATGCACATGCCCTCGGTGCAGGCCTTCTGGTGCCTCGTCAGCATCAGCGACAAGTATCTCAGCGGGTACTATAATCCTGGCTTGGAGGTGAGAATGTACTGATAATTTTTTGGCGCTACGTTTGTTTTACCTCGATGATGTTATGTGATGTCAAGGCCTTGAAAGAATCAATGCGAAAAGTAGCCGACTCTGCACATTTCGACGCCTGATTTTCAAAGTATTGCTCAGAATCTTGACGTTACAAGCAAAGGATTCAACTAAACTCACTATGGCCCTAGAACATACTTGATTTCGGCAGTTCCCCATGTATGAGTAGGTGTTTTTGTCAAGTCTCAACGTCGACGAATTTAATTGCCTACTAGAAGACCCACGAATATATATGGAAACTTTTTCCATATTTTTTGTAATTCATTTCCAGGTCCTTCAAAGAGACGGTGATATCCTCCACGCACTATTACGGCGCACGGCGCCAGCGGTCCATAGACACCTAGTGAAGCACAAAGTGGAGCCGGTCCTGTATGCCACCGAGTGGTTCCTCTGCGCCCTCACTCGTACACTGCCCTGGGACAGCTTGCTCAGGGTCTGGGACTGCTTCTTATGTGAAGGGGTTAAGGTATGGTTTTGCGTGATTATTATCCGACTTATTTTGTAGAATAGAAACTATTGGTTGCTAGCGCTACTGCGAAATACGAGGGTCGGTTCGAGAGCTACCTGCCACTAATCGGTCACAAAACCAGATTCCGGGCTGCTACAGGGAATTTACCGCTGGAAAAACCCAAAGAGCTGTAGTGGTCGTGAGGTTTGATGTTCCCGCCTGTATTCCCCTAAGGGTAGGCAGAGGCGATGTGTAACAACACCTACTTTTCACCATGTATGTTGTCAGATGGTGAGTCTATCGCCGTCTCAGGCACTATACATACGTCTTTGAATAACTTCTGAGACATATGCAGGTTTCCTCACGATGTTTTCCTTAACCGAAAAGCTTGCGTAAAAAACTGGGATTCGAATCTACGTAGTTTGCGTAGCAGTCAACTGCTTAAAGATCAGGGCCACCACGGCTCACTTGTATATTTATTTGATGTCAATAAGATGATGATAATTCCCCCCAGGTGTTGTTCAAGGCGTCGCTAGTGATCCTGGCGGGCGCGCTGGGCGGCAGCAAGGTGCGGCGGCGCTGCGGCGGGCTGTGCGAGACGCTGGAGGCGCTGCGCCACCCGCCCGACGCCGTGCTGGCCGAGGACTACCTGCTCTACCACATGCAGCGCCTGGCGCTCACCGAGGAGGACTTCGAGTTCGAGCACCAGAGGCAGACCGCGCGACGAAGGAACATGCCCAATAGGAGGTGATTTTCTCATTTATTACTCACACTTAGTTTCGTGCTTAAATTCGCCTAAGTTATTCCTTGAAACATCAGCTATCGGCAGTGAAAGTCCCGAGCCGTGGTGCCCGTGGGGATTGAGTAGTCGCCTGCTACTTTCTTCGTCTTCGAATCCCAGCGGGGCCTGTACCAATGAGTAAAACATTATGTACAGTAGTTTCACACAACGTGCATTACGATGAAGGAAAACGTGAGGAAACCTGCATGTCTGTGAAGTATTCCAAAGACGTATGTATAGTGCTTGAGACGGCGATAGACTCAATATCTGTCACGTTGGCACTTAATCATCTTCGGTGAAAATTTGGCCCTGGTAAAGCACTTGTCGAAGAATTTACCACCGGTTCGGAAACTAGCCTTCTGAGAAGAATCGGCAAGGAACTCATATCAACATCTGCCTACCCCTTCGGGGAATACAGGCGTGAGCATGTGTATGTATGTATGTTATATGTATCTGTTACAGTGGCAGCTGATTCAGCGACTCCTCGTACAGGCGATATTCGAAGAATAACGCCCGCGACCTCTTCCACACGCTGTGAGTGTGTCGCCCCAATATATACCCTAAGTGCTTTGTGATACGGACGATTGTGCTTCAGCCAACAACGACCAATCAGAACGACTGACGATATAGAGTTGTGAAGTAGTGACGTAATTAGGGCCTTGCTAGTTATGACATAAGAATTCATTTCGAGTAACGGAAGTTTTCAAGACTATTTTTCATACGTGAATATAATACATAGAAAGGATTTTGAGCTATATGTACTATGTACTAAAGAGGATTTTACGCTGACAAGTATAGGTTCAGAGAATTATTATACCTAATATCTTTGTTCTGGGACGTCTGGAATGTGGCGCATGCGCTTAACGCATATGCATGTAGCAGAGTTTCTCCACTCGCTACATAGATGGCGCTACCCGCAAACAAATACAAGTTTTTGTACAAATCGACGACAACCTACATCGCGCTATGAGAGTTTTCAAGCGCATACAAGTTTCCAACTAGTTCCGCAGAACACCCGCCTGGCTGGAAGATCTTCCCTTTGCTGGGGATGAGCATGATCGTTCGCTCTCCCCACGTGCGTACGGTAATGTGTGATCATACCTTAATGTGATAGATAATACCAATATAATAAATATCAAGAGAAATTTCGTAGGATGTTGAAAATGCCCATATATAAAACGCTCTTATTAAAAGCAATAAAGTTGTAAATAGCGAACATTTGATATTAAGTGCGTGGAATATATAACCTTATTCCGTTGAAATTAAACTTAGAAATTATTGATTTTGAATCTATAAAGTTGAAGATGTACAAAAAATAAAATTAATATTTCTGGTTCATTAGAAAATCGACTTTACGTTTCATCAATAAGGTTTTATTTTAAAGGCAGGAGGTTGTACTGAAGTGGTTTGTTATAAAGTCAATTAATTACACACTACTAGGGTTTATAGAATTTTTGTGAAATTTAAACAATCTTAAAGCAATGTGACTCAAAAGAATATAATATATAATATTTTTATTGATTATAAATTACAGCAATTCATAATTATTAAACATAATTATTATAAAAGATATCGATGGTAAAAAAAATAATATTGTATTGAACAAGATTTTTATAGCCCAATAAATAAATAAAAATGTGAAATGTTTGTCTTTAGTGAAAATTCTAAAAACACCTACATAATTATCATTATTATACGCAGGGCCCTTTTATTAGTGCGAATGTATGATATATAGGTGTCAAAGTGTGTGTTGTGGTATATAGTATAATATACAATAGTATAATATATTATAATAACAATAGTTATTTTATAAGGGATTCAGTATCACTATATTGACCAAATGTTAAATTAAACATTATATTTTATATATATCGCCGGCTACTGCAGTTACTTTGTAAGTTAACCAAATTCACATTAAAATATTGCTATTTATTTGTATCGTAAGATTATACTGGCAATGTAAATATACATATTTTCAACCGACTCGAAAAAAGGATCAATATTAGGCTTATTGCGTTTTCATTTCACGTTACATTTCATTATTATTGCTTAGATATAGGTTTTAATTTTATGTTAAATAGATCCGCAGGGCCTGTACCAATGAGTTTTTCTAAAAAACTTATGTACAGTGATTTCACACCACGTGCTTTCCGGTGAAGGAAAACATCGTGAGGAAACCTGCATATTTCTGAGAAGTAATTCAATGACGTATGTAAAGTGTCTGAGACGACGATGGACTCACAATCTGTCACGTTGGCACTTAATCAAATTCGGTGAAAAGTGGGTGTTGTGATAACAACACCTCTGCCTACCCCTTCGGGGAATACAGGCGTGAGCATATGTATGTTAAATAGATCCAAGTTCTCGAATTGTGTCCTGATAAATCAACGAAGGATTTTTTGTTTGGAACTTATAAATACATAAAGATTATAACAACTCTTGTCGCAAGATATACGCGAAAAGTGGGCTCAGAAACATCTCTTAATATAGATAGTTTGTCTGACAACAGTGCCTTTAGGGATATCATCCTCACGCTTCGCTAGCAGAAGCGATGTGTCATGTAGTGACAATGTCATATGTCATGTGTTTGTCATTTCCATACATCTCACCTGCTACGCAAACGACGCAAGTTCACGGGCACTGTACCAATGAGTTTTTCTAAAAAAAGCTTATGTGCAGTGACTTAACACCACGTGCTTTACGGTGAAGGAAAACATCGTGAGGAAACCTGCATATGCCTGAGAAGTAATTGAAAGACATACGTATAGTGCCTGAGGCGGCGATAGACTCACCATCTGTCACGTTGGCACTTAATCGTATTCGGTGAAATCGTGGGGAGTATATGTAAATTATAATGAAAAAAAATTCAACTATAAAACTGATTAAACTATTAGCGCAAGCGCGAGAGAATGTTAATTTGTCTAGACTAACTGGTTTAATCCAGATAATTTTTTATGCCCCTTTTAACGTCTAGGCATCTAAAGTGGACAAGTGCCTAGTGCGATGTTTCATAATTATTTCCATGCATAAATAAATAAATGTGTATTTATAAAATGTGTGCAAAAATTATTAATAATACATTGTGATACAGTTTGTAATTAGTATTACTTATATATTACATATCGTCGTAAAACCATGTAAATAATAATAATCAAGTAAAGTTAATACTTCTCCGTGAAAGTACAATTTTAGGGTTATCTAGGTCTTTGATATGGTACACGCTATTAACGACTTTATTTCAATGGAGAAAGTGTCAGAATAGCATGCACCATATTCTGATAATATTTATTTTCTATTGTACCTTATTCTAGAGTATATAAGGACGAATACGTTTGTGTTATTTACTGGCATATGTTATGATAGTATAAACCCAGGTGTTCCTATAGAAACATCCGCCTTAGCTATCCCGTATCCCATGGGATTTTCAGGATGAAGTGTCTTTTAAAATCGGTATCAAAATATTGTCCCAAGTTCTAAGTAAATTTGCAATCATGCCCCTTCATTTGAAATAAGTGTTTTTCAAAATAATTATACTATTATTTTACCATCTATACATATACAATTTATAGCCCTGACTGTCTGATGTGTATATCAACGCACAGCCTAAACCTCTGGTCCTAGGCTTTTGAAGTTTTGAGGGTGTGTTTTTGGTGAGACTAAGAAAGGATTATCCGAAATTACACTTCGAATGGGTTTAAATAGGGGTTGAAACTGTATGTGAAATGATATTGCAAGTGCAACACAGGTGAAGTAGTGTCTAAATTACCATGGGATATATATTATCTTGACGGTTAGATTTTGAAGGCATTAACTTTCCCTCCCTTATAAAGGTACCTTCAAGCTTTTCATGTTAGGATGAACGAAGGACATTTTTCAGGAGAGTAATCAGTACCCCTATCACGGGTTTGCCACCGCTTTCTTAATCTATACTCGCTAGCGTCTCCGCCGAATATTTGTATGAGAAATTGTGCAGCGGCTCCCAGCGGTGACGTGAAGAACTAAAATATCTCATACAAATATTGTGAGTGACGCTAGCGAGTATACATTACGAAAACGGCGGCAATCCTGTGATTGGATTACATTTTCAATAGTGTTTAGTTTCAATATAGCGCTAGGGGCGCTTTGAAGCGACACACTTCATAATAGCCAGAACATTATAATAAAGGTCAGTGGTACAAACGAAACTGTCTAGTATTCTATCAGTATTTACTCACATTCCCATACAAATAAGGTCTACACTCTTTAGACGAACACGTTTATCAGTAAAGTTGGTGGTAAATATCAATTTAAAAATATCTTAAGGTCCATCTATTCTGACAATAATATGCACAATGTGTTGTTCTGAAATAAGAGATTTTATTTAATTCTAATTACAATTACATATGTACTATATTACAATTATATTAATTTATAAACCAGACATTTACTTGGAATAGAGAGAAACGACTTTTATATTAATTTTAATGTCTAAATATTTTAGTAAAATCTATTATAACCTCAACTCTACATTACTCTGGCAGTACATTAAAGGTCATGCAGCCGCTCGACGCTCGTTTCCAGCGACAAATGTGGTCACGTGACCTCATTTTAAATTTCCCCACTTATCGCTACATATCACGTGACCACATTTGTCGCTGGAAAAGAGCGTCGAGCGGCATACATCAGGTTGCACCTTAACGTGTTCACTGCAAGGACGCGTCCAACAGTGAGAGAATTTACGAAGAAGATGCTATGCAAAAAACGTCACGGAATTTTGAATTTTTTGAAAGTTTGTCAGGCAATTTAGTATTTAGAATTTATTTTAATTTATGTAACAAATCCACAGCTCGTAATATTTAACATATACATATATTATGGTGTATATCTTCGGGCCAATGTCGGATTTTGTAGAAATGATTTGCTTAAATTGAGATTGAGGTGAAAGTGAATTCAGAACAGGATCGCTCGTAGTTACATATCTACAAAATTGCCATTATGGTGTGTGTATGTGTATGATTCTGTGTGCATTGCATTGTCTTATTTTCCACATATCATCCAATAAGCATGGACACTTTAGTAACTTCTAGATATAGGGATTTCTTATTTTATTCTTAAATTGTTATGTGCCACCAACTCTGTGACAAAAAATGTGCGTCATAAAAGAAGGCTCTGTTTATACTACCTGTTACCTTCAATACATAATTATATAGAGTAATTAATATATTTTCCATACGACATGTAATATATATATATAAAAGTACCTTGTTTTAGTTCACCCCCTAAACGAAGGAGAGATCTGTATTTTATTACTGTTTACACTATACTTGTCTGATATATTTTCTTACAATGTACAGTGACGTCATGCACAAGATAATAATTGTATTCATAGACAGTCATATTTGTATCTTTTAGTCGCAGTGATAATGCATTCATTTCATTATATTATCTATAAAGTATACAGTACAGATAAATAATATTGAAGTGTCTGTTTGTATTTTTTATGGAGGAATATATTGTATCATCATCATCAATTTAAGAGTAATAACTCTTGTCGGTGTAACCGGTGCATTTCTTTCCACTTGTCTCTGTTCAGTACCATCTCTTTGACCTCCCTATACGTCATGACAGATACCTTTTCCTTAACTTGTATATTGTATAGACATAAAAAAAACCTTATTTTTTTACACCGTCTGTTTGTCTATGAATCGCAAAGTATATTAATTAGCGCTAACACCCTTTCATATAGACTGTTTTTGTCTCACTTGTTTGAATGTGATTGAGAGGGATAGAACGTTATATGTCATTATAAAACTGTATACTAACCTAAGTATAGGTTTTACATAAATCGTATCGTGAAGATGACGTTCGACCGTGTCTATACTTGGAGCACTAAAAGGCTGTTACCGCTAATTAATATACTTTGCGGTTCATAGACAAACAGACGGAGAAAAAAAAATGATTTTTTTAAATGTCTATACAGTATATTCCTTCATACAAAAAATACAAACAGACACTTCAATTTTATTTATCTGTACTGTATACTTTATAAATAATTGAAATGACTGCAATTTAACTGCAAGATAAATGAATATGGCATGTTTTCTTGTAATGTATTGTCTGTTACCAATAGGTTTGCGCGGTCGTCGGACCGATGTTTATCGAATGTAGGCTATGATTTAATTTGTAAGTTGTATGGTGCATAATGTTACTATTATTTAATTTTTACCATCTATATTCACAGTTTCACAGATTAGTCACAATTTCCCGGGTAAATTATTCTAAAATTGACATGCATCATAGTGTTGAAACAGTTTATTTTAAATAACGATAACAAAATTGTAATATAATGTATAAATTTTTTTGATAGATAAATTAGCAATATCTATCTGTTATTATAGCAAAATCTACAAAGATAAGGCAGCATATGGTCGCGTGTATTGTACATGTATAATTTGTCGGGAAATTATGGATGAATTGTCGAAAAAGCTAATTTAAGTTCCCACAGTTTTTTATCTAGCTTAATTGTTGAAAACAACATAATTTTATTTAATACTGCGAAACATTACCCTCACTGCGCTAAGATTTAGGATTTATAACCGATAATTATTCATCTTTACTTGTGAATGAAATATAAACTGACGAAACGCATTGACGACTAAATTTAATTATGTTCCCTTTACGTGCAAATATAGTATGTAAAGGGTGTGAGGGTGATGTTATAATTGATATATACAAGTGTGCTGAACTGGCTATAGCCGTCGACTTGGCTCCATTGATTAACACAATTTTAGCGCAGGAGGTCTACCATTGGCTTAAGCAAAGCGTATTAAGAATTAGCGAAGCGCGATGGCCAGATATTTCAATAATTAAATATTTAAAGTCGATCAAATTTACCATCTACGAGGATACAGGCAACTGGGACCACTAAGAACTGGAACCGCGGTCCCAGTCGCCTAATAGCATTTTAAATCGTCTACTGGAACCACATACCAAAGTAGCATCAACGAAGAGGCTACGAGGCTAATGAAATTACGAGTGGTCCCACTCAGTTGACTGATAATAAAAATAAATAAAAACTAATCAGGCAACTGGGAACGCGGTTCCAGTCGCCTGAATCATCTACTCGCCCTGGCGACGAAACAATCGGAGAGGTTTTTCGATTGTTTTGATACAAGCGATTGCTCCGAGTAGCGGCTTACCTAGCCGAATGCTACCGATTGTCGGCCGACAAATTGCATCGTACCGTGTTTCATGAGTGCCGACTACACTCGAGTCAGACTAGCTACCATCGACTGCGGTTTGAACAATCGAAACATTAACCTCTCGCCATCGCGCACCGCTATTACGTCTGTTGAGCTTTGACGTTTCAGTTTGGTAACGTAAAATTAAACGTCAAAGCTAAGAAGTTCGAATACGCGCTGCTTAAACGATCATAGTTTAGTCCCTGTACCCCTATCGCGGGTTTACCACCGTTTTCGTAATCTATACTCGCTAGCGTCTCCGCCGTATGAGAAATTGTGCAGCGACTCCCAGCGGTGACGTGAACAAGTAAAATATCTCACACAAATAGTGCGATTGACGCTAGCGAGTATAGATTACGAATACTGTGGCAAGCCCGTGATAGGGGTACTGTCTAAAGCCTGCATGTTTCGAGGGTCCGTGAACTTAGAAGAAAATGTCTTTCGCAATAAACGTCTAATTTACTTGCCTGTGGAACTGCAAATCGGCACAATTAAGGTGTAATTCTGTTTGGGCTTATTATCATAGTCAGTGCAGTGTACTTGTATATGTATCGGTGTCGACTATAATTTTAATTTAGCCAATTAGTTTAAAAGATCTTCGCGTGTCGTGTGAATTGTTTTCTATGTACGAAATTTTAAATCAATGTTGTATAATCGTACTTTATTATAATTTTATTTGTTGTTATATTTTTCGCTAAGCAACATTAGTATGCGTATGTTTGATCGCACCTTACATGCAAATATATGTTCCTTGTTTATGCTAGCGTATTGCTGTCCCTTTCACGACATCGTTTTCAGTACGCGTGAAAGAGAAAGCCGTATGTTCGTCATCACAGCTCTAGTTTGCGCATAAATATGTAAACAATTGCACATTTTAAATTCTCACTCTGTGTTATGTGGAATTCCTTAAATAATAAGTGTTCAAAGAAATAAAGAAGCTGATTTTGCAATGAATATTAGAAAATTTGGTGTAAAAAAATAGGGGTGTCATATTTTTCCATCACATTCCAGTAATGCAGACTGTTAGAAATGTATGTATTTGCTGCAATATGCGTGTTGTAAATAAATATTAAATATGATTTCTATTTGTTTTATTTTTCTCAGTATTCTCTTCATCAAGGAGATATAGAATAAGTTCAAGAAAGCTTCCACAGGCAAATTAAAAAAATATAGGTTAAAAAAAGTGTATTCGCTAAGGCATATTCCTGGCAACACTGTTCATTGGTCGAAAAATGTAACCAAAACCCGAATAGAAATAACTTCCCCTGCATACAGCCGTAGTGGCCGTGGGGTTCGAAAAGTCGCTTGCTACGTAAGCAACACAAGTACAAATCTGAGGAGCTTTGCTAAAAAGTTATGTGCAGTGATTTGACAACACGTGCTTTAAGGTGAAGGTAAACATCGTGCATCTCGCTGCATATGTTTGAGAAGTAATTTTAAGACATATGTATAGTGCCTGAGACGACTATAGACTCTGCCACGTTGGTACTTAATCAACTTCCGTGTATATGGAAATTTCCTCTGGCCCCTATAAACGAATTATTTTGGAAATATTCAAATATCTCGGAAACGGTACGTCCTAGGTCAAATTTGACGAAAATTTAACCCCCCTTCAGGCAACCTCTTCCAGTTTACCTCCACGCACCAGTGGGTCTAATAATTTTGACCCTAACATGACCTTGACCTGCAACTATTTTTGACAAACATATGTTTATAATTTCGTCGATTTTCGAAACCTTTATTAAGTTTCAGATCGGTTTTTTTTGGAAAACTCTAAATATCTCGGAAACGGTGCGTCCTAGTCAAAAATGCATGAAAGCTCTATCCCAATATAAGAAGCCCTCTCCAGAAAACAATTGTGCATCACTGGGTCGACCTGAGTTTGACCCTTACGTGACCTTGAATTTAATTTTGGAAAAACCTAATTGTGCATGCATGAATGTGGATGAAGCGAAAGAAGTATGTAAGGATCGTAGCATGTGGCAAACAGTGGTCTCTGCCTACCCCCATGGGATACAGGCGTGAGCATATGTATGTACATACATACATACATACATATGCTCACGCCTGTATTCCCCGAAGGGGTAGGCAGAGGTGTTTTTATCAGAACACCCACTTTTCACCAAATTCGATTAAGTGCCAACGTGACAGATGGTGAGTCTATCGCCGTCTCAGGCACTATACATAAGTCTTTGAATTACTTCTCAGAAATATGCAGGTTTCCTCACGATGTTTTCCTTCACCGTAAAACACGTGGTGTGAAATCACTGTACATAAGTTTTTTTTTTTTTAGAAAACTCATTGGTACAGGCCCGCTGGGATTCGAACTTGCATCGCTTGCGTAGCAGGCGACTGCTCTAACCCCGAGGCCACCACGGCTCTTCTGTATGTATGTATGTAAAAACCTAATTATCTTGGGAACGGTGCGTCCTAGGTCAATATTGACGAAAATTTCACCCTCCTTTAGGTAACTCCCTCCAGAAAGCTCCCATCACCAGCAGCACCAGTGGATCTACCAATTTTAACCCTAGCATGATCTTGACCTGCGACTATTTTTGGCTAAAATATGTTTACAATTTCGATAGATTTCGTCGATCTGGGAAACGGTGCGTCGTAGGTCAACAATGACGTAAATTTTACACCCCAGAAAACTCCACGCACCAGTGGATCTAGTAAGTGACCCTAACATGGCCTTGACCTCTCGTCATTACAATTATTATTCATTTTGTTGCGTTCCAAAGCCAGAAAAACTTAGTTTGACTTTGAACATTTTAAAGTATCGTTCCATGACTAACTTTGAACATTTTAAAGTATGATGTTATGGACACTGGTCCCTAGACAAGATAATATAATGATTATGAAAACAACGGCTGTGATTGAAATGTTATGGCAAACAATGCAAAATTTTACAATAATGAAACTACCCTCTTTTTCATTTCTTTTTAAAGTATAACAAATGGGTAGTTTGTTTTGATTTCTAGAAAAATCTTATCACATATCTCATTACAGAATGTATGTATTTGTTATAGAATTAAGTGTGTATCCTGTCTTATGTTATCTAGAATAATAATAGAGCTAACCTCTTCTTAATTTTAATTACCTTGTACTTTTTGACAGTTAAAATTGTTGATTGCTTTTTATAACCTGGCAACTATTGAAGCCGCAACAGTATTACGAAAAGGAAATAGGTTTAGGGTGAAAAAAAACCTCCAAGCGTTCATACATTAAATTATTTTATTACAAAATCTTAATCACTCTTAGGTATACCCATAGTACAAACTACAATACAACAGAAGTAGTTATAATCTAGAATATTCTAGAAGGACATTTTCCTCGCATTCATTTGAGCACCAAAATTACTACAATTTATGTGCAGTCGAAATTTTAAGAATAATCATTTGCGAATGTAAATGTCCTAAATGACGGTAAATAATTGTTTTGATGATATTATGTACCAAACCATATCTTTACACAAATAAATAAATAAATATTACTAATAAAAACAGGTTTTATTTGAGTTACAATGTTAACATTGTTTTGTACGCGAGCAATTTTCTTCGTTATATCTATTTTGTATGGAAATCTGTATACTGCCTTACCATAAGCTCTTATTGCCACCATAGTTCCACTGTGTGACAGTGACAGACTTATATACGTCATATACATCTGTCTCATATTAAGACAAACTGTCATGGCATTAAGAGGTCATAGTCAGCTGAACATTTTATAAACAAAATAGGTACCTCAAGATATAGGATATCCCAAATTTCACGTCATACCAAAAGCTATAGATAACATAGATGAAATTAACATGCTTGTGGCATTGATGACACCTAGTATTAACTTTTCTACGGACTAGATTGAAGCATTAATCCCTTATTACAAAACAGATAATGTAATCCTTGGTTTAATAACTTTATTATTATGTCAATATTTTTCTCGAGGAGCTCGTGGCACAGTTGCTATTGCGCATATCATTTGATCAGCTAAGTTAAGCAACCCTAACCCTAGCCAGTAATTGGATGGGTGACCGCCCGAGTTCCCTCCGTGCCGCGGAGAGCACGTTAAGCCGTCGGTCCCGGTTGCCAATTTAACATCTTTGGCACTCGTTACAGCTCAGTCAGAGGCCATAAAATAGTCTGACAACTGGTTCAACCCAGATCATAGATTTTCCTCGTCAAAGGGGTTACGAAGGTCAGATGGCAGTCGGTTCGTATAAAAATCAGGTGATCAGCTACATCGGGTTGAATCAAGGGCCGGCCTCTACAATGTATGGGATAAGGCCAGGGACGATGATGATGTTTTGTCTTGTGTTTATAATCGACCCCAAATAACATGAGCTAAGGGCAGGAGGATGATGATATCTAATTAGCATAATTGATGTATGTCGAGCTGATTCGTGTATAAATAAATAAATAGTAACTATCTCTTTCTGTGATACAGATTTAAAAAGGGATGGACGAAGCTTTAGTCTTTGTTCAAACCATGTTTTGTAATAAGGGTTTATAGTTTTAATTTACAGAAAACTAGAACGTTGATCGTGTATTATAAGACAGAATAAGTACATTATGATACATAATATTGTTGTTTTAGTGTTCATCTACATGCCTACCTATGAATGTGAGTTTCATTATTTAACCATAACGTTGAAAACAGATTCGGATGTGTGTAATATCGTTAGAATCCTTACACCGTCCAGGGTTAAGCTCTTTATGTTTTGAATAACTTTTCACTTTTGCGGGTGTATATATATTAATTGAACAGAGCCAAGGGTTTTGAACCTTGCATTTTCCGCTTTGTATGGAGGCTTCCTACACTCGCCGCTAGGGCCGCTTTTAAACGTTCCCATATAAACTGAGGAAAATACGCAGGCGATATCATCAACGTAAATACATGTTAAGACCTTTGGGCAAAGAATTTTATATGATTATACTTTTTGCCGGACGTATTTCTAAATTATTTATTTTTATCAGCAGCTGTCATAGTTACAAGTAATGAAGATAAATAAATATCATATCTATAGACTTCATATTTCGAAATGTAATCTGATTGCGAAATACATTCCCCCGATATGTATACTTATGACATGGTGATGAGCCGACATAACGTTTCGATAAGTAAACCTAATTGGGCTCTTTCACATTGGACGATAACGGTAACGACATGATATCGTCTGACTACTAGATTGATATTACTACTGAGGTCTTACCATGACTTCTTATTGCCATAATAGTTTTACTCTTATTATGAGACAGATGTATATAACACGTATACATACGTCACTGTCACACAACTGTAATAACATTGCAATAAGAGCTCATGGTTGGTTCCCTGAACGCTTTCACACTGTGTCGTTGTAGTCAAGTATCGGCGGACGATATCGTGGCAGTGGAAAGTGCCCATTGTCGGTGCACAATTTCATAATTTTATAGAATTTTACAGAGTATTTTCATATAATTTTAAAATGTATGTGGCAACACCAACTTATAAATATTTACGAGCAGCAATACAATGATAATTTCAATTGATAGATAGTTACTTAAATTAGTTAATTTAAATGGCATTGAAAGACATTTGAACATGAGCTAAGCCCAACAGAACTTTCGCAGATATGTATCAATATTTATGTAGACAGAAATATGTACCCCTATCACGGGTTTGCCACCGTCATTATCATAACTAGCTAGCTAATATTTGTATGAGCAACTGTACAGCGCCTCCAAGCGGTGACTTGAAGAACTATCTCGTACAAATATTGCGAGTGACGCTAGCGAGTGTAGATTGCGAACAATGTTGCGAACACGAGTATTGCGTGATAAGGGCACTGTTGTCACACGAGTATTATATGGTATACATTAAATTATCGAGTAGAGATGTCATTTTCAATCGTTTAAATCAAATGAACCGGCCAACAGATGGCGCTCGGCTCTATGATACGACAACTCACTTCGAGCTAATTTAAACACAATACACAAATGCTTGTTCGCATGTCAGATTGATAAGTATAAGTATAACATGTATAAATAACTAGTGGACCCGCCCGGCTTCGCCGCCTTCTTTGCCTAATTAATCCACAAATATAATAATTCAGCCAATTTGAAAGATTTTTAAATTCCATACACATACGTTTTACATGAATCACTAACTAATGATGAAAACCGCATGAAAATAAGCATAGTATTGAATAGTTATTAAAGATTCATATTCCTTCAGCCTTCCCTTAGTCAATTTTAAAATATTTATACAAAATGGTTTTAAAAGTCACACAGATAAAGCGCTATTAATTTATTTATAATATCACTTTTTATATAATTTACTGGCAACACCCTCTTTGAATCGCTAACAGCATATGGGAACATGGGATCCAGTAAAGCGGCTGCTGGGTGTTCTATTATACATTAAAACCTAGCTTTAAATAGCTTTCCTACTAATATTAAAAACGTGAGAATGTGTGAGTATAGGTCCAACCACATGCAGCCGCCCGACGCTCGTTTCCAGCGACAAATGTGGTCACGTGATATGTAGCGACAAAGCTGAAAATGTTGAGCTTTATCGCTGGGAAGTATCGAGAGTGTAAGTAGTCTGTTAATTGGAATGCCCCGTCACCAACTACCACATATGGTGCAGCCATTCCATCAACCGTTAGCTTTTCTGGATCGGGTACACTCATTTCTCTCTACTTGAACGTTTGGTCACCAAATGAGCGACGGGCGACTGTATGACGTAGTTCCTTTTTGAGTCGCGGGAAATTTAAAATGGGGTCACGTGACCACATTTGTCGCTGGAAACGAGCGTCGGGCGACTGCATGAGGCTGCATCCTATGGGTGTCAAAACTACTGAATGGATTTTGGTGAAACTTTACAATATACCTTAGTTTTATCACGAGTAGGTCAGTTGGAAAAGCAACTGCACAGTTTGCAGAGGTCGTGGGTTCGAATCGTCTCGTGTTCGTATTTTTCTATACCCTTTTTAGGAAATAATATACCTTATACATAAGAATAACACAGGCTGTAATTTATAAATATATTGTGTGAATTGTACAAAATATAAAGAGGAGTCAAATCCTGCGCAGACGGAGTCGCGGGCACTATATGTCAAGAAGTATACATATATATATACTATACATGACACTAGAAATATGTTGGTATGTTTGTTGAGTTTTCAAAGCTACTGTTCAGAGTTTGAAGACCAATAAATAGCTACATTATCCTTGACATTGATTGGACGAAATATAATATTGATTTAATAGTATTTTTCAGAAAGGTTAAATTCTGACCACTTGTAACCGAGAGTGTATGAAGAGATGCCTGAATGTGGATGAAGCGAAAGAAGTATGTAAGGATCGTAGCATGTGGCAAACGGTGGTCTCTGCCTACCCCCATGGGATACAGGCGTGAAGCATATGTATGTATGTATGTATAATAATTATATTATAGCCATGAATAGACTTATACATCCTGAATAACCTTTTATACCGAAAGGTATTACCTTTAGCAACAGGACATATTGAAAATGACATTAACGTCAAAAACTGAAAAATATTTATCAATGTCAAATTCTGTTTTATTTTTGCTATTCTGCAATGTTTTTTAATGTACGCAGCAATTGTCTATACTTAGTGTAAAAAACAAGAGAGCGAATGAGGACAGTGGCTAGAATTATGACAACTTGAATTATTCAAATCTAAAATCATTGCTTATCGTCGTTCATGACGTCACGAGATTTCACCCGCGTAGTTCCCGTTCCCGTGGGAGTACGGGGATAAAATAAAGCCTATGTAACTCGCTGATAATGTAGCTTTCCAATGGTGAAGAAATTTTTGAAATCGGCACAGTAGTTTTTGAGTTTATTAATTACAAACATACACATGAAAATACAAATCTTTCCTCTTTATAATAGTAGTGTCGATGAATAAAACGAAAGGAGGTCACAATGTCTGTATGTCATTGCACCTCTCAAAAAGGTTTTCATTCAAGAATATTAAGGTTTAAAGTCACAGAAAATATATTCAAACGTACTTGAAATCGACTTTAGGTATAAAGAAACCTATGAACATTTTTTTTTTATGTCGGTTAAAGAAACAGCTTATTGTTTTAAGCTTTTGAGATATTTAAGTTTCTTGTTGAGTATATTCCTGAGGTCATTAATGACGTCATCTGATCCGTTCTTCAATTTATCAAGCACTGGACTATGGTACTTATCATCAATGTTGAGTTTAGCTAATTCCTCGTGTAGGGTTGTCTCCGAGTTGTATTTGGGCCACTTTTCGAAGATACTTTCTAGGAAGGTAATTGAGTCTTGCACGGCTTCGTTTAAGTTGTTTAAAGTGTCTACGGTCTTCAGTTCCTCTGGTGATTGGTTCATTTTTTTCTTTGACTTTTTCGTGTTCGATTTGGCGACCGCTTCTGTTGACACCCCTATCAGGAACGTTAGGATGCCTATGAACTGAAACAGAGGAGATATTCATGTATACAGTGTGCCTAGAACGAGTTTTTCAGTGCCTCCGTCACAAGTCGCCGCGTCGAAGTTAACGCAGATTTGTATAGGATCGAAACAGCGCCATCTGTCGACCTATAGATGACACTACGACGCGATGACTTGTGACGGCGATTTTAAGAACACTCGCACTATTCACTCTGGTGTACACTTATAAGGCGTGTTTTTTTGGCACAGGGCTTCTGTTGGTGCTACATTTAAAAATAAGTAAAAAAAGGTCCCTTGACATAAAAAAAAATTGGTATTAAGTACTTTATTTATTTTTGGGGTCATTTTGTTTACAGAATTTCTTTTTACTACAAATATAAGCATGCATACGTATTAAAATAATTTTTCGGATATTTGCCGGTTTCACTAACGGAGACTAGTTTTTATCCACTCTTTAATAAGTTGTTATAAGTATCCTATATGTCTTTACTCAGAGTGCCTAGTGCGAGTTTTCTCAAAATCGCCGTCACAAGTCATTGTGTTGACGTAAGCGCAGACTTGTATAGGATCGAAACAGCGCCATCTGTCGGCCTAAAGATGGCACTATTTCGATCTGTGTTTTCGTCAGCACGGTGACTTGTGACGGCGGCAGTGACAAACTCTCACTAGGCATTCTGTAGTATCCGTCACAACGTTAGTTTATGAACGTGGATTCTTGTGAAAGATGATATCAGGGGCCTGCATTGGATTTTCAGAGGGGTAAGCATAAACAATAAGTAGGGTAGGCACATACGTTTTGGTAAAGACACACACGACACAAGTGTACTCAGTCATCACAAATGGTAAGCACTGTTTATCTGCTTATATGGTATGTACGCCCCTGGATAATATGACTAGAAAAGGAGGGAATACTTGGTGCTTTAAAGGGTCTTCAAATAAAATGATAGAGAGGAATGGAATTCACAATTAACATGGAATAAAGCCAGGAGAGCCTAGTTGCCTTGAGGTTTGAGCAGTCGCCTGCTACGCAAGCGACGCAAGTTCGAATCCCAGCGGGGCTTGTACCAATGAGTTTTTCTAAAAAACTTATGTACACTGATTGCATTTATATTTACGTTGAAGGAAAACATCGTGAGGAAACCTGCAATTTCTGAGAAGTAATTCAATGAAGTATGTAAAGTGTCTGAGACGGCGATGGACTCACCATCTTTCACGTTGGCGTGATCATCTTCGGTGAAAAGTGGGTGTTGTGATTACAACACCTCTGCCTACCCTTTCGGGGAATACAGGCGTGAGCATATGTATGTATGTAAAGCCAGGAGGAGGATGTTGATGATGATTTCAGTACAACATACCTCTAAATAGTTAGTGATATGTTCCATGGCTTCTCTCGCGTGCCAGCGGTCGTACGCGGCCTGCGCGTAGTGCGCCAGGGCGGCCCGCTGTCCGCGCAGGGCGCCGCCCAGCGCCGCGGCCCGCTCGTGGCCGCGCCCGCCCCACAGCTCGCCCACCGCCAGCAGCGCCTGGGAGTACAGCTCTCGGTATGGCACTTCTGAGTTCACGAACGCTGGAAAATATATATACATTTTAGAATTCAACTATCTAAAAGATCCGTTAAACTTTGTCCAGCCGTTTCCAAAATTAGCCGGAAAAACAGACAGCCAGAGGAAAAAAATGTTTTTATGTATGTAGTGTACCGTATATAATCTTATATGCTTTTAATGAAAAGCTGATAAAATGGATAACATTGTAGGGAAGATAAGGCGTAATATTTGGAGGCGTAAAATGCTGCTTTTGACTAGTGTTGTGCTCCTACGGCGTATAAAGTCACCAGTGCAAAACAAATCCTGACACCCCCCCAGGATGTGAGGATTTGTTTACAAGATAGTAAGCTCGCATCATCAAGAACACCCCTTAAGAAATAAGAGATATTGTATGACAATTTTTTAAATGCAATTAGCATTAAAAATAATTAAACCCCATCTATTACTTCACAAATCAAATCAAATATTCTATTCATTTTTATTCAATACTAGCGGACCTCACGCGGTTTCATCCGCGCAGTTCCCGTTCCCGTGGGAGTACGGGGATAAAATAAAGCCTATATTACTTGGTGATGATGTAGCTATCCAATGGGAAAAGAATTTTTGAAATCGGTCCAGTAGTTTTTGAGCCTATTCATTACAAACAAACAAAGTTTTCCTCTTTATAATATTAGTCTTTATAATATAAGGGAACTTGGAACACTCTTTCGACATCATATGTAAGACTAACTTAAGTTTAAGTAATACATAAAAGTTTCCTGGAAGTGAGAAAAATCCAGAATCGAAGGGGAAAGATGGTTGGCCACCTTGTGCGGACATGACAGCTTCTTTAAAAACATAATAGAAGGAAAGGTAGAAGAGAGGGAGAGGAAGATCCAGGAAACATGAGACAAGTCAAAGACATGGCACGGGGCAGAGACAAATGGAAAGAGTTGCATCGGAACTACCGACAGGAGTTATTAATCTTACATTCATGATGCGTATTCCTTCACTATGAAGCCCAACTATCATAGTTTTAAGATAATTATATAAACTTACCGATAATTTTGGAAGGGAACGGCGCAGATATGCTAATCTTTTCTTTCTCGCCGTATTTCTCTTTGCACATGCGCATGGCTGCCCCGAAAGCATCGACACAAGTCACTAGCTGCTCGTAGTTCCCTGGTCTACTGCCCGCGGCACAAATCGTTACTCCACACAGAACTGCGTCTTTTAAACGTAAATACGCTATGTCTTGTTCGAAGGTACGCTGTTTCAGGTTCATGTCTTGGCATTGCGGGGGCTCCCAGCTCACTATCGCGTTCAGGTCGCGATTGTCCCTGTGACGAGATAATAAATGGCATAAATGTTTATTTTTTTATTAATGTTATTATGTCATTATAAAAATTATATTATTACAATATTTGTAATCTTGTTTCAGATTTTATGACTATTAATTGAGTGCCTTATAGTGTTTCACGTGGGGGCGGGTGACGGGAGGGTGTGTGTAGGGTCTCACGTGGGGGCGGGCGGCGGGAGGGTGTGTGTAGGGTCTCACGTGGGGGCGGGCGGCGGGAGGGTGTGTGTAGGGTCTCACGTGGGGGCCGGCGGCGGGAGGGTGTGTGTAGGGTCTCACGTGGGGGCCGGCGGCGGGAGGGTGTGTGTAGGGTCTCACGTGGGGGCCGGCAGCGGGAGGGTGTGTGTAGGGTCTCACGTAAAAGCGGGCGGCGGGAAGGTGTGTGTAGGGTCTCACATGGGGGCCGGCAGCGGGAGGGTGTGTGTAGGGTCTCACGTAAGGGCGGGCGGCGGGAGGGTGTGTGTAGGGTCTCACGTGGGGGCGGGCGGCGGGAGGGTGTGTATAGGGTCTCACGTGGGGGCGGGCGGCGGGAGGGTGTGTATAGGGTCTCACGTGGGGGCGGGCGGCAGGCGGGCGGGCGCGGCGGGCGGCGCGGGGGGCCCCGCGAGAAGGGCCCCGAGGGACCTCTCGCGGGCCCCCAGGGCGCACCAGGCGCAGGCCTCCAGCCGTTTATTCCAAGCGTACAGCTCCACCAGTTTCTCGAACGTACCGTACTTGTACGCGTATGTGAGGTGTTCCACGCTCTGTAAAACACATACAAATTAATACAAAGCCAAAAATTTTTGTATTCACTCCATTTCAATATACTCAAAACTCCCATGATCAAGCCGTGACATGTCTTGGATTATTTTCTTTGAACTAGAAAATAATTATTTTATCTCGTCAGTATAATGTACTCACATCCTTAGCATGGTGTGTGTGGAAGGCACAGGTGTCGGCCAGTAGCTGTAGCGAGCGACAGGCCGCGCCGGCCGCTCCGAGGCGAGCTGCGTGCAGCCAGCCTAACGACACCAGCTGGATGTGCTTCACTTCCAGCCGCTGGTATATACTGTCCGCCGCCAAGGGGTTACCTGGACACCATGACGTTATGTTTAAGTTGGCTGAGTGTTTCTCCACTAGCTGCATAGATGGCGCTACTCGCTAACAATTGCAAAGTTTGCGTACAAATACACGAGAGATACTAAAGCGCGCAATAAGAGTTTTTGAAATAAAAAAATTAAACTTCCGTCAAATATTGAAGTGTTAAGATTTGTTATATATAGTCTCACCCAAAACATGGTATAACTTGATGAGTAGCAGCTTAGCGTGGAAGTTGGACGGAGAGTGGTGTAGCACCAGCTCGAGAATACATAGGGCTTCCACCAAAGGTTCGGAAGACTGCTGCTGGACCGCTGGACATAGTAAAAAACATACATTATATCTAGTTTAATACAGATTTTATGAATAATGATCTGATACCGAATTTCGGTCACGGCGGCTAATCTCAACGAGGATCAGCCATGTGCGCCGGAGATATTATAGTGCACAAGTGTGTGCAAACACAGGTGCACTCTTTATTCCCTCACTCTCATAGTCCGATGGGAGGCAATCCGACACGACCGGAGAGAGATCAGGCGTAGGACCAACGGCTTAACGTGCTTTCCGAGGTACGGGAGTGCAAACACCGCCAACTTCCAAACTCCGGGCATTTTATTGTGAATATCTTGACAGAAAAAACCCAATATACATTTTTGACCCGACCCGGGAATCGAACCCGGGACCTCGTGATCGGCAGGCGAACATACAAACGAGGCATTTGTCACAGATTTTATTACAGACTAAGAGAATTGTCTTCTGTGCCTGGAGAAGTCATAAGATGTTTTTTCAAACCTGAATCGACCTCTCCTTAGAGTCCTATATTGTTTGTCATTTCAAGTCTCGGATAATTCTTTCATTTCTTTATATACATGTCGAATTTTACTAAGAAAAAAGTCGTGGTAGCCTTGAGGTTTGAGCAGTCGCCTGCTACGCAAGCGACGGAAGTTCGAATCCCACCGGGGCCTGTACCAATGAGTTTTTCTAAAAAACTTAAGTACAGTGATTTCACACCACGTGCTTTACGGTGAAGGAAAACATCGTGAGGAAACCTGCATATTTCTGAGACGTAATTCAATGACGTATGTAAAGTGTCTGAGACGGCGATGGACTCACCATCTGTCACGTTGGCGCTTAATCATCTTCGGTGAAAAGTGGGTGTTGTGATTACAACACCTCTGCCTACCCTTCGGGGAATACAGGCGTAAGCATATGTATGTATGTATGTAACTTTACTAAGAATTAAGTGCAATATAGCCATAAAAATCAAGCATAATTGAAACTCAGATTAACTGATTTGTCCATTGATGTAAAGGATTTTTCTTACTCCCTATTCTGCAGCAGCAAAGGAGATAGTAAGAGTACAAAAGCAGTACTCACCAGCATAAAAATAATGGTGCGCGGCCAAGATCCCATAGCCATCGGCCGAGCAGAACTCCGTAGGGGTTGCTGTGACGAGGCCAGCCTTCAAACATCGCAGGTAACTGTTCCTTAGAGTCACCGCTAAAGATAGGGCTCCAGCGGCGTCTAGGGGCGGAGCCGCCAGTCGCCAGGCCGATATACACGAGATCTGACGCTGGATATCGTCCATCTAGGTGAGAAAATATAAGGCAAGTTTTACGCAAGCCCTTATGCTTTACCAGTTTCGATTATGAGTCCTAGTTAGGAAACATTTGCTCAATTTGGAATATGCTTGAATCCGTTACACGTCTTAAGCGACAAATTGTTACACAGATATTTGGATTTCAACTGACGTAATATAACTTTCTCAGCTACTCAAATGGACTTAATACTAAAAGTATTTTTTGCAGGTCAACTTAACATGATAGGACAAAACATAGATGCTAGAAACTAAAAAACTAGTAGTATAATAAAAGCGCATATTTGATATATTTGTTGTATGTACTGTTATAAAATGTATTAGAGGTTCGTCAACACTACATCGAAGTAATGGATTTTTATTAATCAATCTACTATTATAAAGAGGAAAGATTTGCATTTTTGTGTGTATGTTTGTAATGAATAAACTCAAAAACTACTGTGCCAATTTCAAAAATTGTTTCACCATTGGAAAGCTACATCATCAGCGTGTAACATAGGCTTTATTTTATCCCCGTACTCCCACGGGAACGGGAACTACGCGGGTGAAACCGCTTGATGTTCGCTAGTTATTCAATAAACAAGGGTCAATATTCAATGTTATATTCTATAACTTTTAATGATGAAAAAACAAATTTACTCACTGTAACCGGCTCACTGTTTTCATCCAAATCTAAACACGTTAGGAAGTCTCTACATTTCTCCTCTCTCTCCGCTTGTGGTATCATTCCTAAATACGGCCTCAAGTCTGGCACCGCACACGGTTTGTGAGCAAATACCCTTAAATATTGCACGCACAATGCTAAGCCACTACCGAGTAGGGAAGTTGGGTCTCCATCGACTGACAACCGTTTCCACAACTCCAGTCTCGCTAAGTATGGACCACGTAATGTCCTCCCAGATGTCATAGTCTCTACTAATTGACATATAAACTCATGGGACTTCTCCGGTGTATCATCAGCAGTACTCTCCGGTTCGCTAGACTCCTTCATTAACTGAAAGACAGAGTCGAAGTAAGGCAAGTAGTAGTCCCATCGATCCTGGTTATCCCACAGGAGTTCTTTGCACAGCAAGTTCAGTCTTCTCCACAGACCTAGCTTTTTAAGATATGGTATGCAGGCTTGGGCACAATTGTCTGGCACTAGTACGGCGTAAAGGGGACTTTCAATAAATTTCAGGATATCCTCCCATTTATCCTGTAGTTCTAGTATCATGATGTACAGTCTCGCCTCTTGCTCGGCCTCCATTTTGTTTTCTGCAATGAAGTTGTCTACCATCCTCTGGGCTAATGTCAGAAGGATATTCTTCTTCGTAATGTCTTCAGTCGCTTTTGCCTGTTGAGGAATTTAGCTATTATCTTTAATGATTCTTGAATTTTCAAAGAATCACATAAATGTGCTACTGTAGACCAAATATTATTAAAAGATAATCTCAAGCTTGCGCTCTAATTGCGACTTTACAATAGATACCTATAGCCGGCGATATATAATGCACTTCGATCTCAGGATAGACCAACGGCTAATTCGGCTACCTATTTGACATCTGTCAGTAGTTTTCCTATGCCTATCGGTATCAATCGAGGCATCAGGTATGAGAGATATTTTAGTTATTAACGTCACTTCTGGGAGGCGCTAAAATAAATACAAATAAAACTTCTGACATCACCTGTACTACAGCAAACTTTTTTTTTTGCTTTTTTACTAAATTTACTCTTTATAAGGTAGGTAACGAGTGATTGACGCCTTAGCCTACGCGGCAGTAGCCTACCATCGAGCAACTGAATGTATGAAGCGATAGTATTGGATACCTCCTAACCCTTCCTAATTCCGCATGAATTAGTGATAGTGTATCCGCCTATGTAGTTGAAATCCGACTACCACCTTGATCTGTATGGACCATAAGGAGTAGGACACTATGCTAATGTTTATCACAAAAATTTACTTTATCGTACAGCCTGTTAGATACAAAATTTACTTTATCGTACAGCCTGTTAGATACAAAATTTACTTTATCGTACAGCCTGTTAGATACAAAATTGTACTTACATACCTGCAAAACAATACTCATAACGGCCCAAAAGTAATACGGGTTCTTGGGTGCAAACTTGTAGAGGGTCATGGCAGCCCGCTGCTGTGCCCGGTAGTCACCGACCCGTACATATGACATGAACAGGTGCGAATGCAGCTCTTCGCTCAACGGCTCTGCTTGAACTGCTGCCTCGTATAACGCACATACTTTGTTTACTGTGGAAGGAATAAAAGTCTTTAGGATAGTATAATGCCCAGGTTCCCCGAAGGGGTAGGCAAAGGTGCAATTATAGTACCCCCAAATTTCGTCAGTTATGATTAAGTCCGTACTTCAATATAGGGAGCAAAAAAACACTAAACAGATTTATATTAAAAAACTAGCTGTGCCTGTGCCAGACCACATTTTATGCCATGGGAATAAAAAGTATCCTATGTCCCTTTCCTGGTATTAAACTACTTCGAAAATTGATGGGGAGACCAATTTTCATCCAAATCAATTCAGCCATTCTTGAGTTAAAATTGTGTGACTAACACAACCTCCTTCCATATATCTATAGATTGTAATCAGACTTAAACAATACCTAATAAACACCCATTATTGTATTGATTGGTAGAGAATGACTTGAGTTTTTAGACACAAGATTGAAGATGCTTTTTGGAAGGTATTTGAATATGGTCTGGAGTTCAGTGTGATAGATACAATCTATGATAGCAAGTGGGATATGAACAAACAAAACCTGTTTTTTTAAATTGCCAAATAAACTAAATTATATTCCTCATTTTGGCATTCTCGTCATACTTGTGAACAGGTGCTGCTTGTGGGGGCTGGTCATCTCAAGCTACGCATTTAGATATAAGTAGAACTACTAGAATATTCTCTATGTAATTAACATTTTATGGCATTTGTGCATTGCAACTGTGTCCATGGCTTACATTTCTCAAGTGATTAAAATTGGTTTTTTTTTAAATTGTATAATATTTTGAAAAGAGTTTCTTGCCAGGCTCTTCTCAGTAACAGCAACCTTCCGAACCTGGCGGTTACATGTATAATTCCTGTATCATTGACATTCTGACAATTTGTAAAAAGTCTTATTGAATAAAGATATTTTTGACTTTGACTTAAAATCTTCTTCATAAATTCTCTAACAGTTGGGTGCACAGACTCTTCGTTAGCAGTGAATGCATCATGCTACAATTTCTAGTCCTCTTTCTGGTCCAGATAGAGCTTACTATTTATTATACTAGTTATTTTTGACAATAACTATTAAATAAACAATTCACTGTGGCTTAGTTATGGAATATGCTTGAACCTTATTTTAAGTTAACATCATAACAAGCAAAAGCATTTAAATGTGCATGCTAAAATACACCTTATTGTCAGAGTTGAAATCATACTCAATCTAAAATGTTCTGAAGTTGACTATCAAAAATTAAGCCATTTCTGCATATTGATAACTGAGTTACAATCATGTTATGCTAATATGAAGCTTATCTTGTATGATAGAGAGCATACTTTTGTAAAGAGTGAATGATAAGTAGTGACATACGCTGTTGAGACTCTCGATACGTGATGGTCATGGCCTGCAGAGTAGTATCGTCACTCGGCTTCTCTTCCGCTAGGGCGTCGAGCACAATGTGAGCATCCGAACTTTTTCCTAACCTAAAAAGTGCGAGCGCTTTCAACGCTCGCGCCGCTTGCAATGAAGGACTCTTCTTAAGCACCTTCTCCGCTTCCTGAAGTGCTTTTTTGTTATTACCATTGTCCAACCAGTCTGAAAAACATATAAATCGGCTTATTTTTTTCAAGAAAACAACGAATTTGTGGGAGGTCTTTGAAAATCTTTTATTCGATAAGCTTTAAGTTTTTACCGTATATTGGCCGCAAACGGCGCTCCACAATACCGCCGTCGTGTATGTGTTGAGGTCGCACTGCCATTTTTCATTTAAAAAGCCTTATTTTCGCAATATAAATGCAATTTCAGGACTTTTATGGCTTCTTCACGGCACGTTTGTTTTGCGATTCTGTCTATGGTTTGTTTGACACTGACATTTGCACTAAGAAGTGTAGAGTTGTCTATGAAAAAAAACCCCAGATACATTATAATATTGTATATTTTGATAATAGGATTTTAAATGGTTTTAAAACATTGTTTTAACTAAAACATGAATTAAAATAAACATTTGCAGATCAAAATGTCAATGTTAACTATTATCGTTCGTGAATTTGGCATGGATAGTTTATATTTATAATTTTTCGGCGAATTAGGCTAGACGGGTTCTCCTACCCAGAGATAAAGAAAAATATATTTACTCTTTCCTACAGATACTTTTTTATCTATGCTCTTTTCTCATTGGACTATTTAATTGCATCGTGTGTAATGTTGCCCGTATCACAAAATATTACTTATTTCACGGGTAATCATTGGTACAGGCCCACTCAAACCCCAAGACCACCACGGTTCTCAAAATTATAAATCCTAATATTATTAGTAATGGTATATATATCTATCTTTATTTAGAAGTAGGCTATAGAATGTGAAATTGATCCAGAGGAGTACCTGAAATGCCAATCTTTGGTCGTAAGATGATATATTTAGTAGAAATGAGGGCAACGATAAGTACCATTCTACTTAATGTGTCATAAAGTTTTCGACAATACTCCAATGTATTATACAACATAATTAGTTATATAGAGGAAGCCGGTTGGGTAAACAATAAAATCAATTTGTTTGTAAAATTTAATTTAAATATTAATAAATATAATTTACAAAAGTCGAAAGTAAAGTCGATATCAACTTAATTTATAATCTTACGATACAATTCACGACAGGTCGGATTGATTACAAACAGTGTATCAACATTTTCGCACTTTTTACAGTCACTGTACCCTATTTAAACAGTACTAATAGTTTTCTTAAAATCTATCTTTAGCCTCGTTAGTTACAACTAATTATTTAGCTCTAAGATCAACAGTTTCGAAACCCGAGTCAGGAATGTTTTGTATTTTTGGCGGCGTTAGTTCTGGCGGGTGTTCTCTTGAGAGGGACGTTCTCTTGTGTCTTGGAGGGGGGACGGGGGCAGGAGTGGGAACCTTGGATCTGAGAAGGTTCTTTATCCTCATGCCACCTCTATAGTAGTACAGGTAGATAGCTGCGAGGACTGCGACAGCAACAAGCAATGTGACGATGGCGACGACCACGCCGTACCAGGCACTGCCAGAGGATTCTTCCGGAGTCGGCACGGTAGGCCTTCTGCTTGGTGGCACGTACGGAGGCCTGGGTCGTCTCGTGGTCGTAGCAAAGCGGTCCCCTATCGAGATATCAGCACACGCTCTGAACTCTTCCTGTGGTCCACACCCCACAGCCTCTGTCCCGTTCTGGCACGAACCCCAGTTATTTCCAGCGATATATCGCCACTGCATCACACAATGGGAACACTCCAGATCTTCCGGGAGTTTGTATTTCATTTCGTATATTTTATTGCCTTCTCTAGGGTAGAATTTGGTGCCGTCTTGGCCATCTATTTGGAGGACGTTTTTGTCTAAACATTCTTGTGTTGTTCCTTTAGGTTCGTCACACACTCTGAACTCAAAGTACCCGTTGTGGTTGGCAGTGAGTTCAACTTTAATAGTAATGGGGTCTTTGGGAGCGTATTTGCGAACGATAACCCCTTTCCCGAACCGGCCGCCCAGCTCGTGTGCTCGTGGTTCGGGTGCATCCCAGGCATCGCCGCAGACGCCACACTGGAAATGAAACAATATTTTATAAATTATTCATATCAAGAACCGGGGTTACTATGCTCTTATTGCCATGAGGGTTTGACTCATAACAAGAGATAGATGTATAAGACGTAAAGTTGTCACTGTCACACAACAACACAAGCACAAATATAAAAAAACCTTTACACTCATTTGCAGCAGTGGGTTAAAAAATTCTGATCGACTGAATACATTATTAACCGCAAGATACCTAATTATCTTGATTAAAGGAATAAAACCTTCAACCCATTATGATTCATTATGTTATTATTTCTTAATTCATATCGGAACTTAGTTTCCTATCGACTTCCATTGTTAACCTGCCCATGCTTTGGGCAATCATTTGTCTTCTTATGTGGCGACTGTAGCGTTTTAATCTTTCGTGGAATACGATTTTAAACACATTGACCATAATTATTCAAGCACAACGGCAATTCCGTAGAAAATTCAGTTATATTTTGTGTCAATTTGAAGCGCCAGTGGCGGACGTCTCCAGAACTAAATTAGAGGTTATGAGAGAGACAGAGAACATTGTTGGGACGTGTTTCTTCATCCGCTCTATCCACTAGTCCCACGGACGCTCACTACATATCAATAAATACAACAGCGCCACGATGGCGCCAATCAAATAGGCACAAAAAGTCAATCTATAGTAGTGCCGTCACGAGCTTTGAGCGCACAGCTATAATAGTGGGTCTAATTAATTAATACAGACAGAGGCAAACTCATAAAATTACGACTGAGCATTCAAGATACGCGCTAATCATTCGTGACGGCCGGTAGATAAAGTAACATTCTCTCGCGCTGGCGCTAATAGAAACGATAACGATAAAGAAATGTATGGAAATGACATAAATCATGTTACTGATTGATATGACATTTGTCATTCCCGTACATTTTATATCGTATCCACTAGCGAAGCGGGAGGATAATGTTACTTTGTCTAGGCCTACAGTAGTATAATAGACAATAGTTCGTTAAGTGGTATGTACTTTGCCATCATTTTTATTCCACTGTCTTGAGAACCCGCCGCAGTAGAGTTCGTGGTCGTTGTAATTATGTGGGGTGTCGAAGCCGAAGCGCCAGGCGGAGGCGCGGGAAGGAGGCTCTATCAGCCGGCCGTGGCCGAGTACTTGGTGAATTGACACTGACAGTAGTGGCAGCCAGCACCACAGGATCTGGAAAAAATATATTTAGATAAGTACATGGAATAGAAAATAAGTAGCTCTACCCTACTAAGTCTCAGTTTGGATAAACTTCATTATATCGGTATTTTCCCGGTGGGCTTATTGTTTCGCATCCAGGCATAGATTATCTTATCTTGTGGTCAGGGACTGTGTCAATTTAATAAAAAACATTAGTACGTTTGAAAATCATAGAACAATATTTTTCTATATCTGTGCATGGAACCTCCCCCTTTTTTGAAGTTGGTTAATAATCTATGGCGGCTAAATTAAATCTAATGTACCATAACACTTAAAACATTATTTTTTTTGCTAATGTTTTATAATTTTATACGATTCCTAGATGAATCATCGTTTTTATGTCATCGGCAAAAATATTATTAAGTTAGAACGTTACTGTTGCTGACTGTACCTATTTAGAATCAATGTTGTCTGTGCAGTGATGGATGTCAAAATAATCAGTATCTATAAGGAATTTCATCCTTAATTGACGAATTTGATGCACTCTATTTACTTTGAATCGATTATCTGTTATGTAAATTGCGTCATCGACTCGAACCAATTCGATATAAGCATAGCGTTATAGTCCCTTTTACGGCTTAAAGATTTCACAGAATGTAATAAATTACACAGTTCGCCATTATATCAAACATTTATTCGATTACATATTTCCAATTCATATGAATTCATAATATCTCTCATGTAACGTAACTTATTTTAGTCGAATGTGAATGTGTTTATAGATAATAATAAGATTTGATCAAAGTACCTAACTAGCTATAAAGTATCCCTACATTGAAAATGAATAAATCGTATCCAAACTGAAAAAGCAATAATCTGATTTGCAACCGACAATAATTTAAATTCTAAATGTATGGCTGTTTCCTTCAAGCATTCACACGATGTTGATGTAACGAAAGAATGATACATCATTTTGTATGAAGTCAAGATCACGATCGAATGATGATAGGCGGAAGTTTAACATGCATAATACGCGTCTCGATGACATAATGTCATCTTGTCAAAATGTCGTTAACCTGACAGATGTGTAGGTACAGTGATATTATAGAAAAAAAAATGTCATGTGCAAGCGATATTAATATCAGCGAGGAATCCAAAGGGTTCATATTTTAAACAATTTACAAGATATTTTTCTCAACAATCACTTGACATTGGCGCAATAGTTTTACCTAAGCTCATCGCCATTAAATAAAGGAAAGGAAGGAAAAAAAATTGTTTTTTTTTCATTGTGCTGGTAGGTAAATATTATGTACATATTTTTTCATCAAAGCTTTAAAAAAATTGAAAAGTCTGTGTCGTTTGTTTTCTTCTCAATCCACGCGACACTGGCGTAATAGTGGCAGCCCCGCCATAAACAAGAAGTGAAGTGAATTGAATTATTACCAAAATAATTTTGATACTATAGTTTTTACTAGAAATGAAAACCTTCTAGGGCTATGTTATGCTATGTTGTACAAATTGTTTCTTTATCTGTGGTACTATACATAATATATTATACACTACACTCCTCCTTCAAATTACGAATTATAAATAACGGTATAGTTGATGCAACTTACAAAGTAGACTTCATAACAAGCCATGAACTGTTAATTAAATGTATTATAATTACATTGCTTAAATAACTTGATCGGTAGGCTGTAAACGGTAACCGTGACCCAAATAGGTGCCTATATTTACAGACTTTTCTCACATTATTTAGCGCTGTATGGCGCAACTTAGTTCACTTGAGAAAGAAAAATGGCGGGCAAGTCTTTTTTGTTTTAGAAAATTAAGAAGGTATTTAACTGTAGACTTGTAGAGACATACATTTTGTTGTTTTCAAAAGACAAGTAACATTTTACCGAAGTACCTAATTACATAAAACCAGTAGTGCTCGCGGACTCCATTCCGCATTAGAAATATTTCTGTCCCGGCCCGTTTGTCCAGCGTAATACTTCAGGTTAAAAGTTCGGGTTAAATAAAATTATGATGAACAAGTTTTTCTTAATTTAGTTTTTGTTTGAATTAATACCATATGAGTAAACAGTTTAACATTAAAAGCAGTTACTGTGAGTTATCCGTAGGAGATAGGCATATGCTTTCGCGGACGTTTTTTACAGATTTTGATACGTTTAAGGGTGAAGGAAATAATGATTTCACCGGTTTTTGTTCTATCTTTCAAAATAATCAGGGTGTTTTAATTTCCTTCCAATCCAATGTTCAATCCAGTAAACCACGAAAGCTTTTCATACATATTTTGGGATACATATACGAGTAATACGTCAATGATCAGAAGTCAGGATATATTGCGAGCCTTGGCGCGTCAGTAAAATGACTTATGAACGCGAAGACAGATTTACCTGCTCTAGTTCTTATTGAAATAACATGACGACCTCTACTGAAAATGAATGCTTTGACCTTTCCATTATTGTATCTAAGTACACCTACATACATCAGTTGGGATACGCCTTTTAAGAGATAAGTACTATGTAAATGTTTTCTTTAGTAAAAGCCTTTAGAGATATTTCAATGGAAAGTAATATTGGCTATTAAATATATCTATTGTCTGGATGAGTAGATAAAAAGGCATATAATCTCTCTCTGACGTAAAATTGACCATTTTTCTTTTACCAAAAATTTATAGAAATGCTATAAAAATAAATTACCGACACTTGCAATGGAATACTTAATTGTAGTAATTTCGTACTAATACTAATACTATACTAATACTAGCTGTGCTCTTTGGTTTCACCCGCGTAGATTTAATTTCATTCCCGCGGAACCCTGAATGTTTTTTTTAAATAAAAGTAGCCTAAGTTACTCCGAAATTGGTCCAACCGTTTGAAAGATTACCCGGAACAAACGAAACAGAGATTTTTTTTTTAAATTTGTTTTGCGGTCCGTAGCGTGTATAATTTCAAACACATTTAGTGATAAGCTGTTATTTTGGAATTACAGACACATCAATTTTATTTATCAGTATAGATTTAAAAACGAATAGCATGTAACTTTTAAGAATGATTTCTTAAAAAAAATTAGTTTACACTTCTCTAAAAAGGTAACTTTGGGAGAATCATAATGTGATCCGAAAATGATTCATCATCGAAATGACAAAATGGTGACTTAGGTGCAATTCATATTATGATTCACGAATGATTATTAAAAACTTGGGGGTAGAACATACATTTTTAGTGTCTGTCTATGATCTTAATTCGTTTTCGTAATATTTGGATGAGATTTTCGTAATAATCGCTCTGAGGGTGCAACGTGTAGAAATACATTTTGACCTCTGTTTTATGATCTTAACATTATTATTTTCGCAAAAAAGGAGGGTGCGGTATGTGTGTTAATTTATAATTCAGTTTTTGTTGACACATTTCTGTGTCAAAATCCTTTGCCAAATCAAAAGAATAATCGTTACATAAACCCAGTTTAACCTAATTGGAATGTAGGTTGCATTGCATCGTTAATATGGTGTCTGACGCATAGTGGCTGGCTGAAAATGCTAACAGGTTTTGTGGTAAGAAGTAAGAATACAATGGATGAGTCGTTTGTTTAGGTCTGGCATTGGAAGTTTATAAATGTATGGGCTACTTATGGACTTATTATCGCGTTATTTATGTTAGGTGTAAGTGCCTACCATTACAGACTACACAATTTGCTACCTATGCTTTTTATGCCATCAACCGCTCCATATTTCATATTATTTTTACCAATTCTGATTCATAGAAAGTGTATATAATATGACCAAGAAGATATTTTTTTCCTTTTTATATTATTAATAGATAGAGCCGTGGTGGCCTCGGGGTTTGAGCAGTCGCCTGCTACGCAAGCGACGCAAGTTCGAATCCCAGCGGGATCTGTACCAATGAGTTTTTCTAAAAAACTTATGTACTGTGATTTCACACCACGTGTGCTTTACGGTGAAGGAAAACATCGTGAGGAAACCTGCATATTTCTGAGAAGTAATTCAAATACGTATGTATAGTGCCTGAAACGGCGATAGACTCACCATCTGTCACGTTGGCACTTAATCAAATTCGGTGAAAAATGGGTGTTGTGAAAACAACACCTCTGCCTACCCCTTCGGGGAATACAGGCGTGAGCATATGTATGTATGTTATATTATTAATTCAATCATTAGCATCGTACTTATACGCATAGGAACTATGTAATAACTGTATTAAGCAATAAGTGTTAAGCTTTTGCTATTTAAAGGTACTCGGGGACCACGATAATATTTTGAAAATAACTTACCTCGACGTTTCGAATGGGTTACACCAATCGTGGTCGTAATCAGACTGCTTGCGATAGCGATTGGTGGATTGAATGGATTAGACTGGGATTGGATTGGATAAGTCTCGAGTAAGTACGTCATTATTGACGCCGACTCTAACGATACAAGTAAGTAAGTAGTCAAATCATGTTCCGCGCTTGCAGCAGGATCACTTTTACTTAATAACTCCCGCCGATGTTTATCGCGTTTATGCCAGTTTTATCTCGAACTTGCCAGCTTATACTATTGCACTGGTATTGCATGATTGCAAATCTGTGCGGAGAATTTGTAAATACTAAACTATTTTACACAGAAACCCTGTAGAAATTAAACATTAAAAAACAAATTAGCTTTAAATATTTATTGAACTACCGATTAACAATGAAATTTGCAAATTATTATAGGAAGGTTTACGCGTATTTTGTGATTAGAAAAATCATCTGTTCTAATGGTAATGATCAGCTACGACTCAAACCTCCGTGGTACAGTTTCCGAGATGATAATGACCACAAAGGTGCAACCTGATGTAAGCCGCTCGACGCTCGTTTCCAGCGACAAATGTGGTCACTTGATATGTGACAGGAGCGGCTGCATGACATAGTTCCTTTTTGAGACGCGGGAAATTAAAAATGGGGTCGCTCGTCGCTCATTTGGTGATGGTGGCATTTTTCGTGATTCAAAGATGGGCCAAAAGTTAAGTAGAGAGAAATGAGTGTACCCGATCCAGAAAAGTTAACGGTTGATGGAACGGCTTTACCATATGTGGTAGTTGTTGACGGGGCATTCCAATTAGCAGACTACTTATACTCTCGATACTTCCCAGTGATAACATTTTCAGCTGTGTCGCTATCACGTGACCACATTTGTCGCTGGAAACGAGCGTCGGGCGGCTGCATGTGGTTGCACCTTAACAAGTGGATGTGCATCGCAGGGGCTGTGTTAGCCAATGAAATTACAACGTCATCAACCACTACTCTGCCAGGAGTGACCGAAAAAGAAGAATTTATAGAAACTGTTTCCATTTAATAATACAAACAACATCAATTTACAACTCTCTAGCAACCCTATTGTTTATTTTTTGTGTGTGCCAACACCTATACGCAGAACAATCGTGACCAATGACAATCGTAATTTGTTTAGCAACCGGCAACCGTCGCAGCACGTGAGATGCATGGTAAGGGCGAAAATGGGTCGAAACGAAATGACCATTGAGTCAGGTCAAGCAATTAAATTGAACTATTTGCAATTGAATTTGGCAATCGTTGTTATGTTGTTGGCATTTATTTGTTTAACAATCAAGACTTGTATCATGCAATACTTAGATGTTAGTCTATCTTACACACAATACTAACGGTTTAATAGAAGTCTTAGCACAAAATGGTTTAAATAGTAACGCCAGTTACAAACTGGCCTATGAAGAAAATAACACTTCGGCCTTCAACTATATCTTTGCGAATCACAACGAACCATTGTTTCAAATCTATGACGGCCAAGATAGATAGAATGAAAAATAAATTAAGCTATCAAACACGTTGTATAAACACCCATAAGATGGCGTTATGGTGCAGTACCTACACTTTTCCCATTATTATTTCATTCATACAGAGAATGCTTACTTACAATTACTTAAATACATACATACATATGCTCACGCCTGTATTCTCCGAAGGGGTAGGCAGAGGTGTTGTAATCACAGCACCTACTTTTCACTAAGATGATTAAGTGCCAACGTGACAGATGGTGAGTCCAACGCCGCACATACAACACTTTACATAAGTCATTGAATTACTTCTCAGAAATATGCAGGTTTCCTCACGATGTTTTCCTTCACCGTAAAGCACGTGGTGTGAAATCACTGTACATACGTTTTCTAGAAACTCATTGGTACAGGCCCCGCTGGGATTCGAACTTGCGTCTCTTGCCTAGCAGGCGACTGTTCAAACCCCGAGGCCACCACGGCTCTTATAATTACTTAAATGTAAAGAAAATTATGTAAACAATAACTAGGTAGGAATTATACATTTCAGATTTAGTATTTTGCGGCCTCTTGCCGCTTCATCTAAATAAATAACTATTATACTTATATTGTTATTAATAAACTATATCCGGCCATGCTTTGTAATCAAGGTATTTTCGCAGGAGATCAGATTATTTGGCTTTTAATTAAGATTTACATAACCAGTTATTTAAATCGATATACCTTAGTTTGATCTAATAACCTTGATTGTAAACCGTATGATTGCTCTTTTATAAAATATTTATATACACATGTAAAAAAAAGCCAGGGTGTTTGTTTCGCCGTTTCTTCTCCTGACAGGCTTACATTTGGAAGGCATGTCACCCGCCTGGCTGGAAGATCTTCCCTTTGCTGGGGATCAGCATGATCTCTCGCTCTACTCACACTAGCTTAATCCCATGGCTAAAGTAGTGGTTTACTAAGAAGAGAAGATGGTTTTAACGATGTACCCTTCTTTGCTAACGTTAGTAAAAATTAATCATAAGTAAGTACAATCAATTTAATCGACTGATCTTTTTAACATTCAACCAGTGTTCTGACTCATGCAAAACTGATACATTTAGGAGGAAGACAATGTAATGGGCAAAACAAGGAACTAGGCAAGGCTATAGGGAAGTCGTTCACTCCAAAACCCGACGTCCAAACATCAGTATTCAAACGACACAAAGTCGCCGTGCTTTGAATCGCTGTCGAAAGTGAAAATGTGCTCGAGATGTTCCAACGGCACTTCGGCCATTGTCGGCTGCATTAAGCCATGCGTTTGTCATCTTGCCGTGAAATTTGAATGACGACGTTTACAATATTAACTTTTGGCGCTTTAAACATGTCAGCAAGTGAAACCAGATGAGACGAAAGTACTGTACATATTATATACATGCTCACGCCTGTATTCCCGGAATGGGTAGGCTGAGGTATTGTAATAACATTGGTAGACAGATGGTAAGTCTATCGCCGTCTCAGGCACTATAAATACGTCTTTATAAAGGTTTTACGCACGACGTTATTCTTCACCGAAAAGCAGAGAAAAACGCATTGGTTTTTTTACGACGAAAGTATTGTGCATTTTAGAAATTATTCTACTTCTGAATATTGTAATAGAATAACTGATTGTTTGACATATTTATTAGCGGTTATCCCAAACTACTTGGGGCCATGTAAATTTGCATTCAGTGCGATTTTATAGCCTAATTTTGAAATTGAAAAAGATCACGATTTTGATCATACAAATCGATCGATCAATAAATAATGAAAGTGAACGATTTTCATCATACAAATCAATCGATCAATAAACGATGAAATTGAACGATTTTGATCATACAAATCGATCGATCAATAAAGGATGTTAGTGAACGATTTTTATCATACAAATCGATCGATCAATCAAGGATGAAAGTGAACGATTTTGATCATACAAATCGATCGATTAATAAAGGATGAAAGTGAAAAGAACTTAATCGGCTGACATGTGCTCCCTACATTGCAAAATGGATGAAGGAAAAAGATCCCGACTTGATTCTGTCTGCCTACCTCAAGAATTTGGCATCACGATTAAGTTTTAGAAAACTGCCTAAAAATCAACTCGAATACTTAATATAAAACGTAATATTACATGATTTTAGCAATGGAAAGCTAGAAAAGATTTACAAAACTGGTTGCAGAAGTCAAATGCCAAATGAATCAAAATTAATGGTATTCCTAGCTATAGAAAGCAACGGAGGATATATTAATTTTCTTCATATATATATTAAAGCTTACGACACACTAGCTCCGCCTCATGGTTTTACCCGCGTAGGATTAACAATAAGAACTTTGTTACCTAGTGTTATATTTTTTAAAAGTCAGTGAAAGTCCTTACTATCAGTCCAATCGTTCCAGAGATTACAGAGCAGACAAAGAAAATATATACGAAAAAAATAATAAGAATTTATACATAAATTCTTGTTATTTTTCACTTAAATTTCATTTATATGTATATATAAATGAAATTTAAGTGTTATCCATATCGGATATAAATTTGATGTTGTATTCCGAGACTGGGTTAATCGGTGCTATATTCACTTTGAAAAGCATATGCAGGCGTAAATTTACAAAATCTTGCGACCAGCTTGCGACATTATCATCAGACCTAAATTGAGAACATACATTACTTAAATAGCTTTGAGATTGTCGACTACTTTCACCACTATCTAAATTTCACCACCACTTCATCTATGGCATTACCTACATTGTTGAGATCAAATGCACTTTTATTGAGTATAGTATGTTGACGGTCAGGGGCCCAATCATGAGCTCTCATGTAATTCAGCTGTGTGACAGTGATAGATGTATACACGTCATATACATCTGTCCTACAATATGAGTCAAAATATCATGGCAGTAAGCACTCATGGCAGAGCCCCAGAGTTTGTTCTGATTTTTCGGTGAAAGGAGAGTTTACTTATGTTAAGAAACTTTCCAAGATATTGGGTTCTCGACAAACGAAATAATGGATAAACTAGAATGAAGTACCTTAATGAAAGAGGAATATACTTGGATGATAAAGAAACATTCGTATTTCTTTACGCTATTCTTCTTTACAACTTCATCAAGGTGGTACAAATAAAGCATGTATAATAAATGGCGGTAGCATGTATAATCCTGTGTAATCGTGTCGTTCTGACGATTTGAAAGTAAGTACTTTGTTAGAATTCTAATCAAATAAAGATATTTGGAATTGAATTGAATTGAAAACCTATAGATCTAATGGCTGCGGCCAATAATGCTGTTGATGTTCTGGCATACAACAATTTTAAATGTCTGTCATCGACACGATAAGAAGAAGAAGAACCTATAGATATATCTTACAGTACCTACCCTTTGTACCATATTTCTTGTGAATAAATATTATTTCTGTGAATTTCTATTTCTATTTATGTAGTCAAGGTTAATCTGGCTTAGGAGAGGCTAACATTAATAATAGTTGATATTCAATTACCATACCAATATTATAGTCAGTTAATTTACTAGACATTTATACATGATTTTTCAAGTTTTTAAGCGGTTTATATACCGTCTGTTAAGTTGAATATGTCAAAACAATACATTTTGCAAATCGTATTGGCAAAATCAATGTTGAAAGAGAATCTCAAGCTGACCCCAGACTCTGAGGCTTTAGCGTCAATCAGTTTTTAGTGCCTCAGGCGTATAAATGTCCTTGATTGAATAAAATTACTGAAATAAATATGAATTTGCTTATGGATATCCAAGAAAGAACCTAGCATTTTCAATAGCCGCTTGCTTTCTCTGTATTCAAATCACGATTTCTCTACAAAATTTCTAGAATTAATTGAATGACATCATAAACATCTGCTATAAAACAAGTAAGGCCCAAGCTATTACCCTGTGGTACACCCAAGGTATTTTTCCAGTTGAGATATATATTTTATGATTTTAATGTAATGTAGCTTCAATATTCTCTACTAGCGAAAGTTTTATTATAAATGCGAACAATGTATGGCGTGCTTTATTGTAGTTTAACATTCAGTGGGTAATAAAACGTAAGTGTAGTACTATCAAACGCGTCTCATTGTTCAGAACAATGGGATTTCGGAGGTGGTTTCTCGTTTTTACCCGACTACGGCGAAGCTAAAAGGAGGCTTATTATTTTGACCTGTATGTATTCTTAATCTTTTGTTCTCAGATCAATAGAAAGCATTTAGAGGTAAACATTATTAGTTTTTAAATCATCATCATCATCCTCCTGCCCTTTTCCCATGTTATTTGTGGTCGGCGCAATGTGTTCTTCTCTTCCATTTCTCTCTATCAGCCGTCATATCTGTATTCACTCCTATTTTAGCCATATCATCTTTCACACAATCCAATTAGTTTTTAAATAAGCGCACATAATTACACAGGCCAATAAACGTAATTATGAACATAATATAGATGTGATACGGTACAATTTGAAAATTATATTTCACACCCAAACTTTCAACAGGGGTTAAAAGGGATAGTATTTTGGAAATACCTTTCTTAGTGTAAATATATAGCTAAACTTCAAGAACACAGTCTGAATTCCATATCCATAGAATCAAGGGTTTGCTTGTTGTGACTGTGCATTGATATATAAGTCAGTCAGGATTTTGAACTGTATTATAATATAGAGGCCTTCATTATTATTGTATTGGGTCTTATAATACTCCTAGTATTATAAATATTGCAATAATTAATATACAAACAGTTTTTTTTAATTCCTTTTAATTACTTACGTAAATTACCATAGAGTATCTCATATGTCTTCAATAACCACCACAAACGACTTGCGCCTAGCTCCGTAATTGCTTGATAACAGGTGGTAAACCACAAATGTTATTTTCGTCATCCACAATGACTATCATGTTAAAAAGCTAAACGCATTAAATACGTTTCATTTCTATAGTGTTCGTGATCGTGACCAATTTTTTTAATTCGATAACTCAGTTACTTTTAAAAGTGTAAGGCGAAGGAAAACTAAAAGAAAGTGTTTGTAGTAAAGTTGTGAAAGTAAGTACCTAATACTATCGTAGGTTTTTTTGTAGTAGGTAACATTAACAGCTCATTGGGTTGGTTAATTATGAATTTAATACTTTCATCTAAACAGTTGTAATAATAAATAGAACTTTACTTTACTTTCATAACTCGTTTGAGAAAACGACTGTTTAGATTTCAATTTCTCTATGTTCGAAAGGTAGCTGTTAAACTGTCGTGCGAATAATTTGTGGCTGCATAAGTGTAGACTTTGGTCTCGGAAAGTATATTTTATCTATAATCAATTCTTTGGTACGTATGATTTAAATTGAAGTCAAGTTAATGTCTTTTTAATTCGCGGAATTTTGCCGCCGCTGTCTATGGAAATTCTTATTCATATATTTATTGCATTTCAGCTAGTTACATGAAAGATACGAAATAAACTTAATTATAATTGTAGTAACTTGCGGAAACTTCATTAGTAAGACACAGAAATCGCAACAACGTCAAATTTAGTTGGGGCTACTCACTTAATATAGAATTTAAAATTAATATATATTATTTTAGTCTATGAGCTGAAATCGATAATGCTAAAATGCTACTCGCCGCGTTGACCCAGATTCTAGCGTTCTATTTCTAAACAAAGAAACATTAAACAGCCCTGCTTTTACCATTCCTAATATATGTTCCATTAATAGTATCGTAGAAACGACATCAAAATATATTAAAATAGATGTAGCATTATGTTTAGATATTTCAATAATAGCTAAACAAGTACCGAAATGGATCGATTAAATTAAGAGAAAGTAACTAATAAAGACACATCCATTGCGCTTTTAAAGAGACAATAATTTCTTCCAAATAGTAAAAGAACTCTAGCATTCGCCTTACTATAAGTTTCCACAATAGTAGGTGCTCTTACGCCCCTCTCTGCATAGGGATCCACTTTTCACCGAAGATGATTAGTTCGCCTAATTTGCTATGTGTGCGTTCTTATTGACTGCACTAATACTAATTTAACAGACCAGGTATCTCTGTTAAATATTTCCTACCATGCTCATTGTTTTATGCCAGCCTCACTAAGGCTGTCACACTAAGTAAACTCATGCTTGTATTAATTTAATCATGTCACTAAATAACGCCAAATATATGCCTAGATGTTTAAAAGTTCATAAAGGCGTTGTAGCCTGAGTAACAATTTTATAGACACAACTTAACGTGCAATATGAATAAGATCATATTTGAACTGTTGTAACTGTATGTTTACTAATAAATCAAAATAAAATAAAAAAATAATAAATACCTATCTATGATTGTAAACTAGGCCATCGATTTAAACACTGCACATAAGTTTGTAGAAAAACTCATTGGGATTCGATCTTACGTTGCTTGCGCAGCAGTGTTAATAAATAGGTTATTTATTCGTATTAAAGTTCCATCTCATTTTGTTACATGGTTTACAAAAGGGAAGGGCATAGTTTTATTTCGAGTTTGGGCTAATCTTCGTTTAAACTATGATTTGTACTAGAAGCGTATTTGTTTCTGACTGTGTTTAATTGTCCGAAGAAACCGTAACACATTTCGGTTGCAAAACAAAGGCATTAAGCTTTTAAGTACATATAATTGTGTGACAAAGATGCGATTGTTCGTACGAAAACATTCCAAGATGGCCGCAAAATTAGTTTCGGAAGTAAACACAGAATTTTGTAGAAAGTATAGTCAAGCAGATGATCATGATGTCGTTAGGGATGGGAATAATAAATTACAGATGCGGTCTATTGTGTTGAGTATTATTTAACCCATGGTTCGAGAGAGATATGTAAATTATAGGTGATTACTTTAAGTTCATACATGTTTTGCAGTGAAAGCGGTATCCAGCAGGTTTCTATTTCTCAGAATGAGAATGTTGTCCACTTAAGGACATTTGCTGAGGTTGCTCTTTCTCAAGTGATTGTACCATTAGTTTAGGTTTGTCTCCCATCTTTGGCATTCAACCACAACAGTCACTGAATAAGTATGAACATATTAAGTAATTCATTTTGAGCCAAGCTTAAACACACGATGTTTGAACATGTCAAAAACTATACTTGGGGTCACATTTCTGTGTTTTATTAGGAATTACGTAAGTCCATCCAATAGCCAGGGTCGAAGAATTTGGCTATGGTATATCCTGCCTGTCGTAAGAGGCGACCAAAAGAGGGCTGGAAGGGTTGGTGGTGGTCGGGGTGGGAGGGTAGCGCGATGTGACTCGCGTTGCCTTGCACAGCGAGGTCTCCAGGGGCGGCGATACAGCTGTCCCGGGGATGTGCCCCGGCAAAGTGTGGGGGACCCCGGTGCGATATATCAGAGTACCCGGAGTCCCCCTAAGCACGGAGGATGGCCACACATACCCCGATCTGCCTCTTCTAGGGTACCTTTGGATGGTTTCCCCCACGTCAAAAAAAGCATAAAGTAAATTTAATAGGTTGTAAGTAATTTTGCATAATTGTAAATAATTATAGTATTCTAACCTTGTCAATTCATGATATAATTTGTTGAGTATTGTAATATTGGCACTTTACCTATTAATATCAATAGGTAATTTAGCTTCAGACCCGTTCACTGAAAGAGAAACACAAACCAAGGCAAAATTCACACGACTTTTATCAGTTTTAACAAGCGTACGCTCGACCGCGCCGACAACGTTGCGTGTGCGACTTACGCAATGCAATTGCGACTCTATCGCTTCAGGAATTAGAGTGACATCGGTTACGCAACCCAACAGTGTGATCAGTCACGGCATGTATTGTTTCCTTGTGCCACTCTCTCCTAGAGGAAAATGGGTAGGTGTAAACGCTTACCAGGCCCTCCGCGTTTCCAAACATAAAATATTGGGGACAGTTTAAGTTAACGCAGGCCCTTCGTCTCGCCCTATAATCCGGGTAAGCAGTGGAGGTAACTCCCTCTTACCAACTGCGAGAGACCATATAAGAAAAAATAGTTTGAGTTTGGTTACGTAGCCTTTCAATGCAAGAAGAAGGAAGACGTGACCTGAAGGCCTAGGGGAAGTTTTCTTAAAATAACCGTCACCGCGTCGATATAAACGCACATTTGTATGGGATCTAAATAGTGCCATCTTTAGGCTGACAGATGGCGCTGTTTCGATCCTATACAAATCTGCGTTTACGTCGACGCGGTGACTTGTGACGGAGGCAGTGCAAAACTCGCAATACACTGTGTGACGTTGGCAATGATAGGGGGTTAAAGTGATAGTGGGGTAAATATTTTAGCAACTAAGTATAAAATATTATCAGTAATGTAACGAAAAAAACACGATGTAAGTTTTTTTATGAATAGGCGCACTTATCGCCATTAACGGGGCACTAATCAGCACTCCTGCCTTCTACTCGGGAAATACCTGCTTACAACAGTGATGACTTAAGCAGTTGTTGCATGCTGTATTCGTCCGTAAGCTCACGCCAGCACAAAAGGGTCCCCGAAAGGGCTAGCAGAGGTGTTAGGTTAATTTCGTTTAAGTCTCGTGTAAGGAGGCGAGCCTATTGCTATTAACCTAGCACTAATCCAAGCTGCTACTGGGATGTTCTTGCTAACGCCAGTGATGAATTAAGTCGCAGACTGCTCTGAAATAAGCGAGCATTACTTAGAATACAGCTGTTATGATATAAATATCACTGGACTGGCTATGTACGGCTAAGAGAGATAGTTGGTTGCCTCGGAGCGCATAGACTAACCGTATTTAGTTTATCCGGTATCATTTCATGTGGCTAAGTAATTTTTTACCTGACAAGTATAATATCTGTAGCCCGATTCACGTAATGTTAGCCGTAACGATGCCGTAGCGAAGTTGTCGTTGATGGTGTTGTCGTATTCTATACTAGCTATGCCCCGCGGTTTTATCCGCGTAGAGTTAATTTCATAGGTGACCCGCAGAAACCTAATGTTTTTTTTAAAATAAAACTAGACTAAGGTAACCCTTGTAAAATTTCCTATCTGTCAGTGAAAGTTAAAATCGGTCTTGTAGACAGACAGAGAGACAGAGATTTTTTTTTAATTTTTTTTCTTTCATTTCAGTATCGTATCTATATTCTTTCATATGTATTTAGTGAAAGTGAAAGCCTATACCCTATATATGTAGTTTGGCGAATGTTCCCAAACAATAATAAAAGTAATATAATAAAGTATAATAAGCGTTTCGATATCTTTACTTCGTCTTTTCGTCTTCTTTACAACACAATAAAATAAAAATAAAATACTACTCCTGTTTTTCGTCGTTCACGTCGTCCCTCGTCTTTCTTATCTGTCATTCCTCATTTCTTTTTTATTTTCCTCTTCCATTTTTAACTTTTTAAACATTGCCTTTCAGTATCGCATACAAACTCATTTCATTAATTTCACATATGTATAATTATTCTTGGAATGCAGATTAATATCAACGCCAAACTTCTAAGGTAATCACTCCACTAAAATATCCGACTACAACGCGAAATGTCAAGGAATGCTGTAACTTGGAATGTGTAATCGTGATTGTGATGATCTGGGTTGGTTTCGGAAAAGAAACGTGGGAAATGAAGATACAATATTTTTTTTACCTGAATTCACACGTCTAACATTTATTACGTGACGATGCTCTAATAATATAGTGATTTCACGCCTCGTGCTTTACGGTGAAGGAAAACATCGCGAGGAGCATGTCTGAGAAGTAATACAAAAACGTACGTAAAGTGCATGACACGGCGATGGACTCACTATCTGTCACGTTGGCACTTAATCATCTTCGGTGAAAAGTGGGTGCTGTTATTACAACACCTCTGCCTACCCCTTCGTGAGCATCGGCGTGAGCATGATTATGTAACTTAGATTTAAGTTAAGTACTCTCCAGTACTCGGTCACACCAAGCGTTTGAGAAAAAAAAATTCAAAAAGGATTTTTTAATCCAATGAAATTTCTGCGAAAGTATTATTTCGAATACAATCTGCTACCCTACGTCCCCCTAAATTCCGGCGCTGGACTATCAATGAACTCTGGTATCACCTGGAGTAAGTTCTGATAGGTGCTTAAAATCGGTTGAAAACCAAATATTTCTGATATCTTTGATAATTTATTTAACCCACAAACCTTCGCTTAAGTACAATAATATTATGTTGAACGAGAAAGGTCATTGGCTGGTCAAGTCGAAATGACTCACCATCGTGTCGACGAGTGAGTGAAATGCATATTTTGAGACGACCAATTTAGTTCAACTTGAATATTTTAGGTTTTCCTAAGCTTAAGATGTGGGAATTCAATCAGGGATCATAAAAAATAGGCTCTGTACCTTAATATTCATAATAATGACCTCCTACCGAATTTCGGTTAAGATCAGCCAACTGCGCAGGAGATATTGTGCACAAGTGTGTGCGCAAACACATGTGCACTCTTTATTCCCTCACTCTCATAGTCCGATGGGAGGCAATGCGACCTGACCGGAGAGAGATCAGGCGTAGGACCAACGGTGCAACGAAGTTTCCGAGGCACGAGGGTGTAAACACCGCCAACTTACACTCCGGGCATTTATTTTAAATTTCTTACCAGAGAAACCCAATATCTATTTGTGACCCTACACGAGAATCGTAGCCGGGACCTCGTAATTGGCAGGCGATTTTCCTAACCACTAGACCAAGGAGGCATTTAAAAAAGGCGTGACCTTCTTTCAAACAGAGCATTACAAATAAGTTAAAAATATGATACATTTCTAAAGATTATCATCATGGAGCGTGAAAAACGAAATAACTGCTCATCATATATAGTGTTGAATCCCACATTATGCAATATTTCCGTAACAGTATTTGCACCTCTAGATTAGATCTACTTTTGCATTCAAAACTTCTTCTCACGATTGGATCCAATAATAGAATTACACCAGTTTATGAAAGCTGAAATCTCTGTCGACTGTGGGAACTGGGCCTTTCTTGACGATATTATACGTTGGGATCATAATTATAGTGACACTAATTATTATATTTTTTGAGGTGTAATTATTTAGTCTGTTGAGGAGAGCGATGGCTGGCATTATCATCATACTTGTGGGGGCTGGTCATCTCAAGCTACACAATAAGTAGTACCTACTTTTAGTTTTTATATATTTTTATCGACTTTTGTGTACTGTGTCTATGGGCACTATTATTATGATTTATATTGTATTATACTCAAAATTGTAATTTTTTTTTAAAAGAGTAAGTAGTTTAGTACTTATACTAACTTTTACTGAGAACCTGGCAAGATTCTCAGATTCTTGCCAGGTTCTCAGTAAAAGCAACATACCGGAAAATGTACTTTAAAAAAAATGTCTTACCTTTATATATAATCATTATGAGGGATTTTCGAAAGCCTCAAGGGCCGCGACCGTTAAGACTGCGTGCAATATCTTTACCTTTCTGCAACTCCACCTTACATGATCAAAGTACTTGTATACTATAATATTGTACTACAATACAACGTTAGCAAGTTGACACCAGCCTTCTCATTTCACACAAAGCACTTCGGACAATTGCAACAATTACTTAGCGGATAATTAACAAATGATAGTAAGACAATGTGGTCGGATGTAGGATGCCACTCACGTTCGGAAGCCACCACGGAAGGACTCATTGTGATATAAATAGGTAACTACCTTCGAATCAGGAAAAATTAACAATGTAACTGCTTTGTTTGTTCAAAGATTTACGGCCATAGTGGGCCTATTGGTTGTATTGTGGTTTCTTGCCGTTTCTTCTCAGAAGGCTAGTTTCCGAATCAGTGGTAATTTTATCGCAATTTGTTAGTGCCGTACCAGGGCTTAAATTTATTAGGTCATTTGCAGTCCGATTTTAACTATAAGATATAATAAGAGGGTTTGCGAAGTCCAGATTGCAGGGTAAAAATGTGGTGAGCTGCCACGTTGGGTTGATTCAATTGCCGAACCGCCACCAAATAAAAATAAAATAAATATGCTCACGCCATCCCAGAAGGGTTCCCGAAGGGGTAAGCAGAGGTGTTGTAACAACACCCACATTTCACCGAATATGATCAAGTGCCAACGTGACAGAGGGTGATTCCATCGCCATCTCAGGCACTATAAATACGTCTTTGAATCACTTCTCAGACTTATGGAGGTTTCCTCACGATGTTTTCCATCACCGTAAAGCACGTAAAAACTCATTCGTACAGGCCCCGCTGGGTTTCGAAGTTGCGTCGCTTGCGTCGCTTGCGTAGCAGGCGACTGCTCGAACCCCAAGGCCACCACGGCCACCAAGTAACGTAGATAGCAGGTTAATTTTAATTATTACTTTACTCTTGTATCTTCCGCAGCTTGTAGTTTACGGCAAGCTGGTAAGGGGGACAGATGTAGAGTAAGCGGTCATCGTAACCTATGGGGCAATCGACCCTGATGTAAATCCATGGTGACGTCAGATGCGAAGTATTATTTATTCTGTGGTATTGTCAAAAGTGTTTTGCACAGACCATCGTCACGGCAGTCACGATTGGCTGTGGCCTTCTTTCCGTTTAGAGTTATTTGCGCGACGCTAAATATAAAGAGAATTTAAAATTGCTTGTAGACAAATCGTGACAAAGCTCGTATATTAGGTACTTTGAGAAGCTATTTCGCTGTTAAACGAAATTGGATCTATTCATTTCATTTTTAATATAGCCTTTGAATAGGGTTGTTCCACATCACTAATCCCCATTGAAAATGCCTGAGACTGAGTTTATGGTTGATGGGGGAGCCAATTCTAAATTGTTCGAACCGTAATGTAGCACTTATTACGTTAGTGTTTTGTGTTGTTAAAAATTTGGTTAAAGTTAGTTATTTGAAATCCTCAGAAATGCCAGCTGATATATTAACGAAAAGCCTACCTAAAATCAAACATTATTATTTTATGCAGAAATTGGGAATAGTTAATTTAAGAAATTTGTGATTTATTTTATTTTTGTAACTTGATTATTTTGTTATGTGGTGTTATTGTTTATGGTAACAAAATTATAAAATAAATGTTTAGTCTATGAAAAAACTCAACTGCGTTTTAATATTTTGTTCCTTACATCCAGTACAAATAAATCACAACAGTCAATTAATAAATATTTAAGTGGATAATAATATAATTAAAGTTTACTGCACGTTAGTCACTTCCTTCATTAGACACTTTCAACATTTTCGTATGAAAGATTTACAGGAACTATGTGTAGCGGAACAACACTACTTACTACGTTATTAAAACCAATTCATTCTAAGTAATAATTGACGTTTCTGCTATAAATTAACCTTGTTTTCTTCAATTCTCTATACATCCTTTGATTGCAACCGCTTCTTTTCAAATGATAAATTAAAGAATATTATCCATATAACTAAACAAAACAGGTAGGTAATTTTTTTGATGAGATCACATTATTTTCACGTCACGCGGTTTCTTCCGCGTAGCTCCCGTTCCCGTGGGATTACGGGGATAAAATAAAGCCTATGTTACTCGCTGATGATGTAGCTTTGCAATGTTGTTATTTTTTGTGAAATTACACAGTCGTTTTTGAGTTTATTCATTACAAACATACGCACAAAAATACAAATCTTTCCTCTTTATAATAGAAGAGTAGATGACTAAAAATTCTTAGCCGCTTCTGCCCCACTAGAGTATGAGTCATGAAAAGTTCATGCTTAATGATTTAAGCAGGGATATGTTCATAGCATTATAAATATACTTTAAATGCATATATTTATTGGAATGAACTCGATCGACCTCGATATTAATGATTCATAGTGACAACGTTGTAGTCATAGGAAGGCAATAAAATTACTAACTACTTAGGTACTTCGTAATATTATTGATTAGCTGAAAATCTTAAGAAGAGTTTTTTATATCTTTCCATAGATACATAAACTCACGCCTGTATTCCCCGAAGGGGTAGGCAGAGGTGTTGTAATCACAACACCCACTTTTCATCGAAGATGATTAAGTGTCAACGAGACAGATGCAGAGTCTATCGCCGTCTCAGAGAATTTACATAATGAATTACTTCTCAAAAATATACAGGTTTCCTCACGATGTTTTCCTTCACCGTAAAGCATGTGGTGTGAAATCACTGTACATAAGTTTTTTAGAAAACTCATTGGCACAGGCCACGCTGGGATTCGAACTTGCGTCGCTTGCGTAGCAGGCGACTGTTCAAACCTCAAGGCCACCACGGCTCTTTATATTTTCCTCTTTTGCATTTCACAATCAAACCACGTTAAGTTTTTAATTTTTACATCGTAAGGTCTATTTATTAAAAATAAAGTCTCGAATCTATAAATTACTTTTACGAAGCTACTATGTACATTTTGATAAATATTATTTACATAATTATTTTCTTCGATCTTAAAAATGGTTAGGTTTGGTCAATAGTACCTCATCTTCCTGGGTGGCCCCTGCCATTACAAGTTAAGAAACGCGCATACGCATTTCACTTACCTTACCTTGCCTTAGCCCCTTTAGTCTGTGCCTATGCATAGAATATAAATGCAGGTTTCCCTAATGCCCTGGAACTTCCTTGTTAACTAATTACCCGTATAATTATTCGTAGCTGTCATTTCTGTTGTCACCAATATGCAGATTATTCGCTCATTACCATTAGAAAGTGGTCTCCAGGCGTTTGTGTAAGCAAAGAAAGAATTTGTCGCAATCTTGAGGTTAATCCTCTCGCCTCGTTATTCTGTAAGCTTTTAGCGTCTCGACGTCGAGTGTCGGGAAATTGATTTTTTTTGTTTCACTCGCTTAGTCGTAATTTCAAGGGTGGCTCGTGGAGCCCGAAAGATTATCAAAAAACAGTAGCTTATTTAGCGTGCATCGGCCGTTTATAACTACAGGCTACAGGCGCATGTTGGCTATTAGCTGGACACAGAGTGACCAATGAAGAAGTTCTCCGTCGAGCTGGTCAGAAACGCCAAATCATACAAACCCTCAAACAGAGAAAGGTTGGTTTTCTGAGCCATTTTATGACAAATGCCAGATACGAACTGCTGCAACTTATAATGATGGGCAAAGTGTCTGGGAAGAGGCCAGTAGGCCGAAGGAGGAAGTCGTGGCTGCGCAATATCCGCGAGTGGACTGGCATCAGCAGTGCTGCTGCACTCTTCCGCCTCGCGAAGGATACACATACGTTTGCCGAACTGACAGCCAACCTTCAATAGCTGGAGAAGCTCCACAAGAAGATGAAGAAGGATTTGTATAAAGTTTGTTTTGATATAATAAGTAAGGTTATACCTAGATATTACAAACTGGTTTTGGGCGCGGCGGGGTAAGTATAGTCAGAACGATGGTCCAATTATTTCCCCATTAGTTTATCTATAAGGAAGATTACTACACAACATTGTGATAACAAGATACTTATCCGAAAAATACAGGTTTGATTTTTTTTTATACAGTTTCACAGGTCCCGAAAGGGTAGGTAGGAGGATGTGAGGAGGTAGGAGGAGGACAATGTAAATATATGCTCACGTCATCCCAGAAGGGCCCTCGAAGGGGTAAACAATGGTGCTGTAATAACAACACCTACTTTTCATCAAAGATGATGAAGTGTCAACGTGACAGATGGTGAACCCATCGCCGTCACAGGCACTGTACATATGCAGTTTTCTCACGATGTTGTCCTCCACCGTAACACTCGTGGTGTGGAATCACTGCACATAAGTTTTTTAGAAAAACTCATTGGGACAGGCCCTGCTGGGATTCGAACTTGCGTCGCTTGCGTAGCAGGCGACTGCTCAAGCCCCGTGGCCATCACGGCTCTGTGATATTACTCTTCGTTATTTTTTTTGTTTTTCAGTAGAGTGAACAAGTTTATACACCTGGCGGTGTTTGTACAAAAAGCGATGGTCAGTAGCCTTGTCATTCACGTTGCCGGTCTAATTCTGGCCATATGCAGTGGACCGGCACCGACTGGGACCCTTGATAATATAGTATTATAGTTTACAAATTATGAATTCGATTTGAGATTCTTTTATTTTAAAATATATTATCTACGCCTTTATTCCATGAAGGGGTAGGTTACGTTTAAACTCCCATGTAATAGAAGCATTAAAGTGCTGCTGTGGAACACGAGGTCCTAGGTTTGATCACCGGGTCGGGCAATGTCTATTATTATAGCAATTAGAGATGCCCCGTGGATTCACATGCGTAGATTTTTTTTTAAAAGTAGTATTTGTTACCCCATGCAACATCAGTTACCTATTAGTGAAATTCCCGTTAAAATGGATCTAGCCGACAGAAAGGGAAAAATAAAAAAAATGCTTTTCAATGTAAGTACCGTAGATATGTATGCATTTAGTGAAAGGCTGTTAATTTGGAATTACAAACAGACACTTCTATTTTATTTATCTGTATAGATTACTGAATGTTTTTGGTATAATAAAAGCATGCAATGCGTATGGTAATAAATTTATTGAGAAAATACGTACGTGAAGAAATGCTTAAGGTAGATTTTATAGTCATGCCGCAGGAAATGTTATTCCGTCACGCAGTTTAATTATTGTTTAGAGAAAAGTTGATTAATTGGCACAAAAGTCTTCCGTATACGTTACCTATCTGATACATTAAAATAAATAAGAAAGTAGGTAGGTACCTGTTGTTTTAAACTTTCGCTGGAGAAACAAAACTAACTTTTTTAAGCCCTACACTACATGGGGCGGTTAACTTTCCAATTAAAACCTGTGCATACGAGAACACAAAACAAAAATGTACTTACGTTCATATTGCTGGGTTTCATTGACAGATATCCCAGAGTTGCAAGAACACTTGACCACAGACACAATGATTAAAAAAAACAATATTCTATGGAATTAAAAAATTATATGTTTCCGGGAACCGGTTATTAACACGTCACTGCGAGACGGCACCTCGCGTGGTTTCACGGCGCGAGTGCGGCCGAGACTGTCGATTGTTGATAAAAAAAATAACTTTCTCAAACGACCGCCTTTGACGCTTGAACAAGTTGTTCCGTTTCAGAACTGGCTTATATAATTGTTTTGTTTAGACACCATTAATAATAAAATTAACCAGATTCTCATAATTTGTCATGAAAATATTATGCTTGCGCACAAGCACTCAATGTGTTCTTTAATGATTGAAAAGTAAACTTGTTTTAGTATTTTTTGTAATTAGGTGCTCCATGTTAATAAATCATCTTGTAATGATCGTCTCAGACCTAAATGCCTGGGCTTGTAGACAAAGTAACGTTATCCTCGCGCTTCGCTTATAGAAACGTGAGAGTCACGTGACTGATTTATGTCATTTCCATACATTTTGTATCGTTTCTATCGGCGCAAGCGCGAGAGAATGTTACTTAGCCTGCGGTAATATTTTTCTGTGGTAGGTAGGTACTTAGTAACTCTTACCACATGCGCTAACTTAAGCGAATTATTTGATAACACAACTATTAATTCAAGTTTTATTCGTGAAAGTGTCTGCTAATATTTGAGGTGTGTATCAATTTGCAAATTTCTAAATTCATTTGCAATTTTATTGTATTAGTTATTATTTATGTATGTAATAGTACTTGCATGGATTAATAATAATTTGCAAATAGGAGCGGTTATTGAATTTTATGACATTTTTAACACTTCTTATTTATGATTAGGTTACTGAAATTCAAATAGAATTTTAATATCATTTTTTTAGGAGACCGATACAGGCACCGTCATCTAAAATAGTAGGGATTTAACTACCAATTAATTTGTTCGCGTTGGCACAAAGATACCCAATGAAATGTCTACCTACTGCGCATTCAAGGCCTGCTCCAATATTATATCAAAGGTGTCAGAAGCCATTTTATCGTAACATGGTTTAAAGGTTCCGTGAAAGCAAACAGTCTTTCAGCGGAAATAGCTTCATTGTCGTCCATGTTTTGCTTGCTAACTGTCAATAATCCCAAGAAAACCTAGGTAGTAGCTTTTATTACAAAGTTGGCCAGCAGGCAGTCCGCCTGATGGTAAGAGGCCACTGCAGCCTACGAACGTGGCAGGCAACATGGCAAGAGACGAAAGTCCACGAGAGTCCCACTATACCTATGCTTCAATTAACTCATAGATATGCTCACGCCTGTATTCCCCGAAGGGGTAGGCAGAGGTGTTGTAATCACAACACCCACTTTTCACCGAAGATGATTAAGTGCCAGCGTGACAGATGGTGAGTCCATTGCCGTCTCAAACACTTTACATACGTCATTGAATTACTTCTCAGAAATATGCAGGTTTCCTCACGATGTTTTCCTTCACCGTAAAGCACGTGGTGTGAAATCACTGTACATAAGTTTTTTAGAAATCTCATTGGTACAGGCCCCGCTGGGATTCGAACTTGCGTCGCTTGCGTGGCAGGCGACTGCTCAAGCCTCAAGGCCACCACGGCTCAATTAACTCCCTCCATGGAAAAGGTAGTTTGGCTGCGATCTTCTGTAAGGTGGGGATTTATTTTTTTTCACGAACTGGCTTTCTAGGGTTCCTTACTCAAATGATAAAACAGGACTCTATTGCTAAGACTCCGGTGTTCGTCCGTCTATGAGTCTGTCAACTGCCGTATGTCATGAACCGTGTAAAGGTGATAGTTGAAAAGTTGACAGATAATGTATTTCTGTTGCCGTTATCTCAACAAATACATACTAAAAAACAGAATAAAATAAGTGCGGGAAAGGAAGGATATTTAAGTGGGCTCTGACATAACTAACGTAACATTTCTATGGATAATGCGCGAATCCGAATCGCACTTGGCCGGTTATATTATATTGTACGTCTAAATGCGTGCCTGGTTCATATTTCTTAAGAGAGTCTTTGCATATTCCTTGAAATGTTTCAAATTTCAAAAAAGCAAATATTGTTTGAACAAACAATGTTTGTTTAGCGTTGTTTAGCAATCTACGACGTCGCGACGCAACGGTCGGTGAATCAGTCTTGCTTGACGTCCTAATAATACTTATATTGGAAGTTGGACTGCGATATCATAACTGTAGGTAATGTTTTGAAACATAAATGATTTGTATGGCTGTGAATTTGTGTTATATACAGCCTATTTAATTTATATATAAGAAATCGAAATAATAAATGAAATGTAAGTGCCGTGACAGTGACGGAAGTTCATACACACAAATAAATAAATAACAATAGCTACCACAGACTAACTCTTCCTACAACTTTGGTAAATCTTCTGGTAAGGCTTTTCAGCTTACCTACCTTTTACTTCTGCATTCAGCTGATTTCTTGACACTACCGGAGCTTATCTGCGAATTTTGTTTTAACTAACGTTATTTCTAAATTGTTAGAGCATCAATATAAGCTTACTACAAACAGTATGGAATCAGACACTGACGCACGCGCATACGATGCGACCCAGTAGGTCTTGAATAAGTAATTCAATAGTAACGATAAAAAAATTATATAAATGCCATAAATCAGTCACGTGACATATGTCATGCCCGTACATTTTGTATCGTTTCTACTAGCGAAGCGTGAGGATAATGTTACTTTGCTAACGGGCGTCAGTAAGGGGTGTCACATCGTGCACGTTCGCGTGCTTAGGTATATGTTTTTTATGTGCTTTTCATACATTTTCTAAACTTCAAATCGCCATTTATTTTACTGGCGTAAATAAAGGAGTAAGATTTTAAAACTTTAAGTATGCCAACCCTGATTCTCGACGGAACAAATATTTTTATTATAAAAAAATGGTCTAGATTCCATACTGCTGCTTATATTTATAATGTACTAGTACTTAACTAAATGAATTTTTTTTTATGGTTGATACTGTAAGGCCTCAGCCTTACAAGCTGGTTAAAACCTTTTTCGGTATAGCTAGACTTTATGAAGTATATTTAAATTATCCAAAAAAGAAGAAACAGTAGAGGTTGTCAGACCGAGAACGGGATGGAAGGAAAATAAGAAATAAAAGTGAATGACGATATATTAATTTTATTTTATATAGAAAATAGTAGTGATCCCGGTGAGCGAGGGACCCGAGTTGGGGGTCGCTCGCCACAATACTATCATTAGTAGAATGATGTTCGTTTAGCCTTGCTGTACAGCTGCGTACACCCATAATGAATAAAACATGTACTTTCATAATAAGTAACTTCTTGAAAACTTATACATTTACACAGGTGTTATAGTTATATACATTATTCACCAAATAGTTACCTAGTACTTTTCGCCCTTGGTGTTGTAAGCGTCCAAAGGCTGCATTAGCCGCTTATCCGTATATATTCTTAGTTACAAAATCAATTTTATATAGCAAGGACCAGCCCTGTAAATGACTTATTCATATGACGTTGATTCCCTCTACGCCAAGTGGCGTTACGTTGAGTGGCGTTACGTTGAGTGGCGTTACGTTGAGTGGCGTTACGTTGAGTGGCGTTACGTTGAGTGGCGTTACGCTGAGAGGCGTTACGTTGAGTGGCGTTACGTAGAGTCAAAAATAATCGGTTACTACGTCTACAGATGCACAGACGAATATTTCAATGTATTTTATTTAATAGTATCTTCATCGTGACGGACGGTGAGTCTATCCCCGTCTCAGTCACTATACATACGTCTTAATTGCTTCTCAGATATATGCAGGTTTCCTCATGAATTTTTCGTGGTGTAAAATCACTGCACATAAGTTTTTGGTAAAACTCCTTGGTTCTGTGACCGCCACCACAGGTAAGTTTTTAATTATAATACCTTATAATTAATTTGGAGATGTAATTAAACCACCAATATCCCGATTCAATCATTTATTAAGTAGATAGATACAATCTAAATACATTCAATACGTAATCTCTACTCGGATACAAAAACACCGGCGCGTGGAAAAATAATTAAAATGTTTGTATATAATGTCTGTATTTTGGCCATGTTAGTACTTATGCAATGTAAATCGGGGTTATAAACATACTGAATGTGCATACAAATGGAAAACCCTAAGGACCTGCCATCTACTCTTATTGTGACGGTATTCAAGAACTCAAATCAAATTGGAAACGCATTCTAAAAGCAATATCCGAATTTCCTAGTTGCGTATTTTATCAGATCGCAGTTATCGAAACCGCTTTAAGAGACAGTTATCCGTTGTGTACGTATACATCTATCCCAGTCACTCGATTGAATAACCATCGCAGTAAGAATAGATGGGGGCCTCTTATCCCGCAAAAAATACATTAGCTATAAATATTATATTTGACAAAATATAGAGTACTTATATGGCAAAGATAAGTGGGATACAGTATTCAGATAAAGTTAGTAACAGCACATAATAGCATATATAAAAAGTTTCCAAGTACCAGCTCGAAGGACCAACGAATTTCAGTGACGGAGCGCAAATATTATTAGGTATACCGTGTAGGTTTCATTAGATAAATCAAGGGGATTTGGGGAGATGTAAATTGTTTATAGTTCAGTTGTGTGAGGCAGGAATGGGTGGATTTCCTCATATCAACCCCTTTCATTATGCCCGAACGTTGAAGTCAACAGCTTACTTAGTATGTTATTAATGCACTCTAAAATGAAGGTAATAAAGATGAAATTACAATGCTTTCAAAATGTATGAATTAATTTGAGACATTATGACGTAAATGTCACTAGTTTTTTAACTGTAAATATTAATAATTTTATGGGATGCCTCTGAATATGATGGGATTATTAATGAAAGTGTCTAAATTTACGATATTCAAAGGTTAGTAAGCATTTGTAAATAAAATGTGAGTAATACAAGTAATTGAATGAAATGAAATACGGGACGCTGATTAATAAACCAAACCCGTTAAAAGATAAACTAATAATAATTAAATATAATGCTACGCGGTTGTATGCTTTACGTGAACTGTGTAGAGTTGATACTTGTGTGTATAATTAACGTCTTGTGACTGGCTGCCAATCATCACCGTCGGGGTCACGTGCTGTGAAAAAAAATAAACAAAATATCAATAAAAAAATTATCGACTTTTGTGCATTGGCAGTGTGTCCATAGAGAAAATGTGGGTATTGTTGTTATAACACCTCTGCTTACCCCTCCGGGGACCCTTCTGGGATGGCGATGTTCAGGTTTGGGCACAGATATACACACACGTATACATGTAGCGTTCAACCTGACAGTAATGTACCTCCGAGGCCTACCATCTTGAAGTTATTGACAACTACAAATGGGATTTATTTCGGAGGTATATGAACAAGTGCGAAACTACCCTCATTACTAGTATTGAAATGGCTTGTACTCGCAACTTCGCTTTCGTTGCAGTAGGATTTTAAGAACACCCTTGGGGGGTGGAATTTTGTTATAGAAGAAAAAATAAAGTTATGGTGTACGTAGGTTTTCAAGATTATGTTTACTCTACAGCACTATGCTTCCTAATTTAATATAAATATAAAACCCTTTCTTTCTGGATACCTACACTTGCCCGCTCAGTTTCTTGCCGGTTCTTCTGAGAACGCTAGTTTCCGAATCGGTCGTCAATTCTTCGAGGTTCATAAGTGCCTTACCAGGGCCTAAGCTGAATAAATCATTTCCATTTTCCTCACAAATAACACACCGTCCAAACATCATGACCGTTATCCCAACATTGTTGGGGGTAGGTACTTGATTGAACCCGATATGGATGACTTTTAAGCAAAGCGTCTTCTATCCATTTGACCTTCGCAAAGGGTTTGTAACTATTCCCATAAAAGGGGTTCTACGGGGAATATCTGTAATCTGGATTGAAACATTACTCTACTCCCCTGAACCCTGCATTACTAATGTAACTACTTGAAAAAAATGGGCAGGTAGTTCCCCGAAGGGGTAGTCAGAGGTGTTGTAACAACAACACCCACTTTTCACCGAATTTGATTAAGTGCCAACGTCACAGATGGTGAGTCCATAGCCGTCACAGACACTTTACATAAGTCATTGAATTACTTCTTAGAAATATGCAAGTTTCCTGACGATGTTTTCCTTCACCGTAAAGCACGTGGCGTGAAATCACTGTACATAAGTTTTTTTTGAAAAACTCATTGTTACAGGCCCTGCTGGGATTCGAACTTGCGTCGCTTGCGTAGCAGGCGACTGCTCAAACCTCAAGGCCACCACGGCTCTTACAGTAAAGACAACTTTATTAATATGTGCGTTAAGTCCATAGTTAAATACTTACGTTTCTCGTCCCTGCGCGGCGGCGGAGGACGTCGGTCACGATCATCGCGACGCGGACCTTCGCGATCATCACGACGAGGACCATCACGGTCACTGGAGAAAAATATCACGTTACAATAGTCTAGAATTACAACACGTCGCTATAACCCGAAAAAACTAGATAAAGACTAATAATAGACACTAGCGTCACGCGGTTTCACCCGCGCACTTCTCGTCCCCGTGGGAGTAAAGGAATAAAACATAGCCTATATTTCTCGTTGATGAGTCCATCAGGTGCATAGATTACCAATATATTTTTTTAAGAAAAATTAAACATGAATATATCTCTGGAATCGAATGGTCGACCGTTATATCCTTGCATATCCATATAATTATATGTATTTAAAATATTTTGACATACTTACCCTCGCAGCAGTATATGCGATATTTTTTTAACATACATATGTTCACGCCTGTATTCCCCGAAGGGGTAGGCAGAGGTGTTGTAACAACAACACCCACTATTCACCGAATTTGATTAAGTGCCAACGTGACAGATGGTGAGTCTATCGCCGTCTCAGGCACTATACATACGTCTTTGAATTACTTCTCAGAAATATGCAGGTTTCCTCACGATGTTTTCCTTCACCGTAAAGCACATGGTGTGAAATCACTGTACATAAGTTTTTTAGAAAATGTCATTGGTACAGGCCCCGCTGGGATTCGAACTTGCGTCGCTTGCGTAGCAGGCGACTGTTCAAACCCCGAGGCCACCACGTCTCTTACCATTTTTTTAAATCGTTCAATGTTATTAGAGAGAAAGAGAGGTTCTACCCAGGACTATTTATCTTCACCTCTGTTTTGTAATAAGGGGAATAATATAAATAAATAGTTACCGGTCATCTCTCCTAGGAGGATCGCGATCACGTTCATCCCTACGCGGCGGGTACCGGTCCCGGTCTCCCCCGCGGTAACCATCGCGGTCCCCGCCTCGGTCCCCACCGCGGTCCCCGCCTCGGTCCCCGCCGCGGTCCCCTCGAGGGGCATCACGGTACCGGTCTTCGCGGGGAGGGCCATCCTTGCTTGTCCGCCAGGTGGATGAACGTTCCTAGGAAACATGTATTTATTTATTTAATGTTAAAAAATTGTTGAATAAAACGGTGAATTCAGGATGGTGCAAAATACAGTTAAAAATATAGGTATTGTATGGTGCAGTCAGGAGTTTTGAACGCTGACCTTTATTGTGGGGGACGCAAGCGATAATAAGAGTACTGATAGGTATACAATAAGGTGTATTTACAGCAGGTGCCGGCGGCGGTTCAGCCGGTCCTCGTCGCCAGCTGACGCCCTCCGGGCCGCTGGACCGACCGCCGTAACGCGGCCTGCAACACAACAACATTATTACTATCTCACAGATATCACGTGGTTTCACCCGTTCCCGTGGGAGTACGGGGATAAAATATAGCCTATATTAATCAGTGATAATGTAGCATTCAAACTTGCTTCGAACTTGCGTCGTTTGTATAGCAGGCGACTGCTCAAACCCCGCGGCACTTAATCGTAATCGGTGTTATGTGGGTATTTTTGTTACAGCACTTTTATGTACCCATTCGGGGACCTAGGCATTTGTTTTTGTTAGTCTAATCAAATAAATATTAGTTTTAAATATACAACAAACCTTTCACGTTCCGGCTCCCGATTAGCAGACCTCCATCCGACATCATCACGAGGGCCACGATCGTCCCTATCTCTAGGCGGGCCGCGTTCATCCCTAGCTGGTCCGCGGTCATCTCTGGATGGGCGGTCTTCTCTAGATATAGCGCGGTCGTCTCTCGGCGGGCCTCGTTCTTCTCGTGAAAGACCACGGTCTTCCCGAGGACGTTCGTCTCTAGACGGTCTGTCTTCCCTAGAACGATCTTCGCGCCTGGGTGGAGAGTGACTACGTGAAAAATTCTGGCTTATTATTCACTAGTACTTTTAGTTGTGGTATGAATTTTTGTTTTTAGGTATACATCGTCGGGAAAGAACAAGGACGAGTCTATTAGGTTAATCTAGGAAATTACAGATGGACAAACACTTTGAGTAACTCGGGAATGGATGCTAGGGTCACGACTTCCGAGTCCTTTGCAACCGCATGACTAACAAGGCAATTTGTTATACAAAGACATTGAAATTATCAAAGATGTAGGTAGCCTAAGCTTTGACTGCCAAATTAAAGGCATATTTATTCCTCGATACATAAGGGTTAGGATTAAGGTATTGAGTGGGACTTATTTTTAAGAAACTCTGTAACAGTAATATAAATATTATTAACCTGTCATCTCTTGCAGCCGGTCGTTCGTCACGCTTTTCGGGGGAGCGGACGCGATCGTCACGGGGCGCGTCGCGGGGACGACCTAGTGGAACAATAAATATTTACATATTTTATATACATATATTTATCCAGCAAAACACACGAAAGGCTGTTTCTTGAAAATATAAATGTTTATTTCAAAAACAAGAAATATTTTACAGGTATAAGTGCGGTCAGTGAGCGCTGAATGCGAGCGCGAACAATGACATGCGCTTTTTTAGCTGAGCGCTCATAACTTGCGACGGTAACCTGTAGATACATATTCCTATTGCAGGTTTAGAATACCAGTCTTAACGGAGGGTCACTTAATTATTTGTGTCGACTAGAGAACCTCCTTTTTTCGTCGATTAAAAAGAGATGATAATTTATGAGCTTTGAAATGTCATGTTATACTGACTAGGTCTCCAGGGTTCAGCCTTCTTGGCGTCGTCAGCGGGCGCGGCGTCCTTGGCCCTCCAGGCGGGGTCGGGGTCCCCGCGCCGCCAGGAGGCCGCGCTGCCCCCGCCGCGCTGCGCCTCCAGCTTGCGTTGCACCTCGGCCTCCTTGGCGCGCGCTTTAGCCTCCACGCGGGCCAGGTACTCCTGGTGTTCTCTGGATAACAAATAAGCATAAAAAAAGTCGATATTTATTCAGTTAAGAGCCGTGGTGGCCTTGAGGTTAGAGCGGTCGCCTGTTACGTAAGCGACGCAAGTTCGAATCCCAGAGGGGCCTGTACCAATAGTTTTTCTAAAAAACTTATGTACAGTGATTTCACACCACGTGCTTTACGGTGAAGGAAAACATCGTGAGGAAACCTGCATATTTCTGAGAAGTAAATCAATGACTTATGTAAAGTGTCTGAGACGGCGATGGACTCACCATCTGTCACGTTGGCACTTAATCATCCGCGGTGAAAAGTGGGTGTTGTGATTACAACACCTCTGCCTACCCATTCGGGGAATACAGGCGTGAGCATATGTATGTATGTATTTATTCAGTTTAGGCCCTGATAAGGCACTTGAACGAGGCTCAGAGTGGAAATAACTTCCCATCTCCGGGCATATATTGTGAAATTTTTGACAGAAAATCTCCCGCAAATCGAACGGGACCTCGAGATCGGCAGGCAAACTTAATAACCTCTAGATCAACGAGGCAGTTAACCTATTGATAGACAATATGGACAATATTATTGTATGTGAGCGGTTAGCCATATAACTTTTCACCAAACCTAGTGGCGCCATCTAGGCACCCTTTAAGGAACTTTCTCTGGAGATGTCATACCTGTCTTCCTTCTCCTTGCGTTCGCGCAACAAAGCGAGTTCCTCTTGTTGTTTCTTCTCGCGTTCCTCTCTCTCGCGGCGTTCCTCTTCTTCAGCCAGACGGCGGGCCGCCTCGGCTGCTTCCTCTTCCACGCGATGCTTCTCAGCTAGCCACTGAGTGAAAAGATTTTGTTAAGATTCCTTTAGGGTAAAAACAATATTTTATCTGTCTAATAAAGGTATTAGACAGATAAAATAAAGGGCTACGGTTAAATTTGATTTAGTGGGATGATGTATGATCCCTTAGGGCCATGGCCAGCTGGCCAGGCATTGTTCATAACTTCTAATAGACAAATCGACATTACATTGATGGTAAATAAAGGTCAAGCAGAAATCAAGTATTAACAGTGTCAACCCTCACCCGCGGGCAATGTCCTTACCTCCTCCCTCCTCTGTTGCGCGCGCTGCTCCCTCCGCTCGGCCAGTCTGCGGGCCCGCTCGGCGGCCAGCTTGTCGTGGAAGGCGGCCAGCCTCTGCCGCTGGGCGGCGCCGCGCTCGGCCTGCACGCGAGATATGAACTCCGCTCGCTGCGCGGCCATGCGGCCGAGGCGAGTCGACGTCGCCACGTCACGGGCGCGGGCCTCTGGTGTTTAAAAATCATTTATTTAATAACAACTCATTGCGTCTTTATGCTCATTATGTGAGGCCTATGTGCAGCAGTGGACTAATATAGGTTGATGATGGTGATTACCTCTTTGATCTTATCGTCCGATAGGAAATATACTAACTACTGTATCATATGCTCTGAATATCGAACGGAAGATTCCGCTATGCCATACATATCACAATTATTTTCTTACAATACTTATTTCTTAAAATTAAAAATGTTAAATAATTACTTCTCTTCACATCTCTACCGCTCAACTAATTTGGTAGAGAAAAACATAAATCATGAGGCAGGTCCCTGTCACAAAAGGTGAGAAGCTAGTAGTAGTATAAGAAGTATTCCCTCACCGATAAGTTGTTGTATCCGCTCCTTCTCCTGCTGTTCCCAGAAGGCCTTGTCCTGAACCTGTTTCTCCTCCAAACTCTTCTGCAGCAGAGGTATCTCCTCCAAACGCTTCGCTCGCTCGAAGTAATCCACCTAATTAACACAAATTTCAATATTGACTCACTAATTCCATCTGTAGGTACTCAAAATTGACAATTTACGTCAAAAAAACGGGACGAAAAATGCGGACTCATAAAAAATTATACTAACGAAATATAATAATTTATATTATTGTGTCGATGACAGAAATTTCGTAATCCAGAACATGGCCATTATAACAACATTATTGGTGGAAACAGTATCCAAGATCTAGTGTGATAATACTAACTAATATAAACAAGAGCCGTGGTGGCCTTGAAGTTTGAGCAGTCGCTTGCGAATCCCAGTGGGGCCGGTACCAATAAGTATTTCTATTTTCGGTGAAGGAAAACATCGTGATGAAACCTGCATATTTCTGAGAAGTAATTCAATGAAGTATGTAAAGTGTCTGCGATAGACTCACCATCTGTCACGTTGGCTTAATCGTGTTCGGTGAAAAGTGGGTTTTGTTTCTGCCTACCCCTTCGGGGAATTGTATGTATGTATGTGTGTATGTATGGTGAGCATATGTATGTATGTATTAAATTATATAATACCTTTTTCTCCTGAGATTTGAGTCTGGCCTGTAGCTCACGGCGTTCCTTCATCAGCTCCTCAGCCTCACGCTGCGCGATCGCTTCCGCGTCCATTTTCTTCAAGTCCTGATGAATTGCGATGAAATTTTAGTATGGAAGTTCAGTGACAAGTCTTTTAGAAGTATGCGAGACTGCAACGAAGTTATCACAATTGGTATTACAAATAGATACTTCAATTTTATTTATATATTTGTTATACAATGCAACCTGTGCCAATGAGTTTTTGTAAAAAATTATGTGCATTTCACACCACGTGCTTTACGGTGAAGGAAAACATCGTGAGGAAACCTGCATGTTTGAGAAGAAATATACAACGTATCTATAGTGTCTGAGACGGCGATGGGCTCACCCTCTGTGTGTGTTGCTGTTCTAACACTTCTGCTTACACCTTCGGAAACCCTTCTGGGATGGCGCGAGCACATTTATATCTTTCACAAATTCAGTGTGTAAAATGTCCCCCGATCATCATTGCACAGTGCACAGTACCTCCTCATCCAACTTCTGCAACATCTTCTGTCCGTGCGCGGTTTGCGAGATGTGCGCGACCCTCTCGCGCAAGTGCCGTTCGCGCATCGCAGCCAGCTCGGACTCGTGTCGTCGCCGCTCGCGCTCCGTTCGCTCGGCCTCCAGACGGCGCGCCTCAGCCGCGGCAGCCGCACGTACCTGTTCCTCCTGCCGTCTGTGTCACACACTCAAATTAAACTCAAACATATCTTTATTTAATTAGAATTCTAAAAAAATTTTTTCATTAATAACGATGAGATGATTATGCAGGACTAGCTGTACACCACGGTTTTACCCGGGTGTACAGCTAGTTAATTTCATGGGTGACCCGCAGAACCATGATTTAAAAAAATAAAAATATCTTACTCCTCGTAACCCACCCACCAGTGAAAGTCTCGTTAAATCGGTCCAGCCGTTTCGGAGATTTGTCGGAATAAACAGACAAACAGACAGAAAAAAATAATATTTGGTTTTTTTTTATCAGTATTGCGTAAACTTTTATATGCATTTAGTGAAAAGCTATTATTTTGGAATTACAAACAGACACTTAAATTTTATTTATCTGTGTAAATTATGTAGATTATAAACCTCTCACCTCTGCCTACCCCTTCGGGGAATACAGGCGTGAGTGATACGTATGCATGCATATTTTAGTTGTATACCTCAATTCCTCTTCCTCTCGCACAGTGTTAAGCCTCTCGATGTACTCTTTGCGTTCCTCAATGATCTTGTGCCTCTGCAGCACCCGATGGTGTTCGGCGTGTTTGTTTTCGTGGTAGTGCTGCACCAGCTGCGCGCGCGCACGCTCACGTTCCTGCCGACGACGCTCCGGGAACAACGTCTGGACCGCTACTGATAGGACTTCTGCGGCGCGGACTAGTTGTTCGCGCACCTAATAAAAAAAAATTTAAAACAATTGATTCAACCCGATTTGCCTCATCGTGAGATTTTTATACGAAGCGAACTGCCATCTGACCTTAGTATCCCGTGTTTGGTATGTATTTACAAAAATAAAAGTTTACATGGTCATTGTCAGGTACCCATAGTACAAGCTTTATAGAATGGCTGGCATTCACGTCATACTTGTGAACAGGTGCTGCTTGTGGGGGCTGGTCATCTCAAGCTTCGCATTTAGTTATAAGTAGATGTACTAGATTTTTAGTTATGTTAATTTTTATCGACATGTGTGCATTGGAACTTTGTCCGTGAGCTTACGTTTCTTAAATTATTTATTTTGTATAATATTTTTGAAAAGAGTAATTACTGAGTTTCCGTCCAGGTTCTTTACAGTAAAAGCAACCTTCCGAACCTGGCGGTAGCATGTATAGTCCTGTATAGTTATGTCATTCTGACGATTTGAAAGTACTTTGTAAAAAGTCTGTTCAAATAAAGATATTTTTGAATTTGCTTAGTTTGGGACCAGATGACGCCGCGTGATAATGTTTCAATATTATTATTTTTTATTATTATTATAGCTTACTTGTTCAGCTGGCGTTGCTTGCAGAATAGCGCCGCCGCAAGCCTCGTCGGCGGCCGAGCACCATTCACCTCCTCCTGCCTCCATACCGAAGTGGACGCATCTAAGGAAATACAAATTCATATATACCAATAAAAATATATATATGCTCACCAAAAGGGCTATGCATGACTGCGTGTCACGTCTCAGGCAATAAACATATGTCTTTGAATTTCTCCTCAGACACATGTAGACGTTCGTACGATCACCGTAAAGCTCGTGGAATCATTGCTTTGAAGTTCTTAGATAAACTTACTGCTACAGACCGCTGTGCCAAGAATCACAATGGCCTCAAACAACTTGACAAGCATAGCTCACTGTTTTCTTGAAAAGGTTAGGAAAAAATACGAGCACACGACCTTGCAGATTACGCGTAAAAATGTAATTTTCCTTTTGAAATAAAACATTAGAATCTAAAATGCTCTATGGGGGCGGGAGATGAGTCGCTGTGCTAGCGTATAGTGTGACTATCTTATTTTGTAATATCTTGGCACAGCGATTCCGTTCTTTATTAGATGGGCAAAGCGTGAGCGACGCTGGTAATAGTGCAGAACTCTTACCAGCAAGACTGAAGAAGAAAAACAATCTCGTTCCAGCTCACTCCCTGGCCTTATCCCATACACTGTGGGGTCGGTACTAAATTCAACCCAATGTGGCTGATCACTTGATTTTTATACGAAGCGACTGCCATCTGATCTTCGCGACCCTTTAACGAGGAAATCTGCGATCTGGGTTAAACTAGTTGTCAGACTATTTTAGGCCTCCGACTGACCTGTATCTACTGCCAAAGATGATAAATTGTCTTCTCAATTATTTCCAGCTTACTATTTCAAATAATACTGACTTGTTAGCATGGTCGACGCGTATCTGCATATCGTTGTGACGCACGCAGTCGACCAACAGCCGCTCCAGATGGAAGAAGTCATCGGTGGCGGCCAGCTCCAACAGTCGAGAGAACTGCACGCAAGCGTAGCACTGCGCCACTTGACGTATCAGACGTACCAATGCCACGTCGCTTAGCGCAGTCGTATATTGGGCCAGGGACGAGTCTGTTATGGGAAAATTAAATTAAATTTCTCACAAAGAACTTTCAAATGTCAGAAGAAAAGATAAGCGGGCTCATTAGAAACCCTCAAAAGTTAGTTTCCCTCAAAAAATCAACATTTTTTTATTTAATTAGACTGCTTACAAAGTACTTTCAAATCGTCAGAAGGACACAAATAATACATTATACAGGATTATAAATGTTACCATCGGGTTCGGAAGCTTGCTTTAGTTGAGAAGAACCCGACAAGAAACTCGACAATTACTCTTTTAAAAATCTCCCTCTATCCAAACTAAGACTAAAATATGAGACCCTATTATTGGCTTTCTATAATCTACTGCTTTATTGATGAAGAAAAAAAAAATCCACTATTACAAACCCGTACTCCCACGCGAACGGGAACTACGCGGTAGACACAGAGTGAGGTCCGCTAGTTTCCTTTATTCTTATAATTCGTTAAGAAAAATTCGAACACAAACTGGAACCCTTAACCTCTGCATACCAGAAAGAACAACTTCACGGTTTGCATAGTATCTGTCGTTTGAGTCAAGTATAAACGTTACCACCGGGTATGTAACGTTCTATACGTTTCTACGTTCATTTGTGTCCACTGTTCAGGCATAAATTAACACAAGAGTGCCAGTGCAAGCAGCCTGTCGCGTCTAGCCAGTAATGATGTACCTCCGAGGCCTACCTCGGGCAGCTATGGAACAGCCGCACGAGGGATTTATTTCGGAGGACGAACCTCAATTTATAGCCAATGTATGAGAAAAATAATGAAGTACTTACTAGGCTCTTCTTGCAGCGATTTGACGACAGTCTGCACATTGTGGCAGATGGCTAAGGGATCGAACTCCACTTCCAACCACGAATACAGCTGCTGCAGCTGCGGCGAAGCCAACGCGACCACGTTCAAACGAACCACATCTGTTAAAAGTTAAGATATTAAACAAATGCTCACGCCTGTATTCCCCGAAGGGGTAGGCAGAGATGTACATTATAGACACCCTCATTCCGCCAGTTATTTATAAGGGGGGTCCCATGTAATAGGGGGTAAAGGTAAAAATCCAATTACATTTTTCACGAGAATCGGACCCAGGACCTCGAGTTCCACAGTAGCACTTGACCACTGGGCCAACAAGTTGTTATAGTAGGGGAGCCCAAGCGGGGATTTCGGGATTTACTAAAGCGCGGCAGATTAATATACATGGGGATACCTTGTACCCGGTTAAGTACCTCCACCAAACATGAGGCCCATATATAAGGCCGCCCGTGAAGGATACAGGATCAGATTAGTAAAAAAAATTCACCATCAGATTAAGGTAGGGTGAGTTAATTACATCCTAAAAAGTGTATATTCCACTAATCTGACAATTTGAGAGTGACGTAAAGAAAGGAGAGGACAGCAAAGTTGTAAAAAAAACGTCATCTTGACATTCTCGAGCGTAGCCCGTACCCGCATCATGCAAACGATCAGATTAACATACGTACATAAAAATACGTAGGGCATTGATGCTATCAATATCTGACGCGCTCGAGGATGTCCATGCAACAGTTTTTTTTTACATATTTAAACATCTATAGCCGCTTCCCTCACAGATGAAAAGGTTTATATCATATAACATTTTTTTCTTGTTATCATTTAAGCTTTGCAACCCAATAGGTCTCTACGACGCTCGAGTAAATCCCCATTTAGCATTGTGGGCTCCCCTAGTATTATTGCAGCGTAATCAACTGTTCAGGCGTAAATTAACACAGAATGCCGGTGCAAGCAGCCTGTCGCGTCTAGCCAGTAATGGTGTACCTCCGAGGCCTACCTCGGGCAGCTATGATGCAGCTGCACGAGGGATTTATTTCGGAGGAAATTGGTATTAAATACTAAATAAATAAAAAATTGTGCAATCATAGACCTAAAAATGGTGCACTGGGTGTAATTTTCAAGATTTAATAAAAAAAACATGTTCACGCCATCCCAGATGCATCTCCGAAGGGGTAACCAGAGGTGTTGTTGAACTACACCCAATTTTCACCAAAGTTGATTGATGTACGATACGTCTTTGAATTACTTCTCAGACATATGCAGGTTTCCTCGCAAGTTTCTTCACCATAAAGCTGGTGTTGTGCAATCACTGCACTCCAAGTTTTAAGAAAAAACTCATTGGTACAGGCCGTTGGGATTCAAACTTGTGTCGCTCGCATAGCAGGCGACTGCTCACACTCCACGGCCAAGATGCATAAGTATCATAAATAGGGTTTAATTGGATGGATTATTGTTTTGTGACACAGATCTTTGTCAGAACAGCCGAGCTGATGATGTGTAAATTTACCTTTCAACAAGCTGGTCCTAGTCGGAGGTTGTGCCAGCCCGAGGAGCACAGCAAGTCTTTGGGCCTTTTCAACAGGACTCTTGTCTGTCTCCACAAAGCGGTCGAACTCCGGATGGAGAGAGGGGAGCGGTACTGATAGCACTGCTACCAATACTCGGCAAGCCATCCTGGAAGGAATAACATCTTTAGCCCTTATCACAAAATTTAGACTAAGATCAAAGGCATGCATTTGATTTTCAGAGGGTAAGCATAAATAAGGAGGTAAGTAGGTTAGGTACACACCAATGCGGCGCGGCTTGGGCACATACGTTTTGATATAGTGTACAAAGTACTTTCAAATCGTCAGAAGGACACAAAAATACATTATACATGATTATGAATGTTACCACCGGGTTCGGAACTTAATCTTTTAAAAAATATATTATACAGTGTTATTGGTTACAGTATTTATACCTCATGAATATAAACCTATGAACACAGTTCCAATGCTTAATTGTCAAAAATAATTACTAAAATATTTGTGAGCAAGGCAAATTCCAGCCAGTATAGACCCACACACAAACACGACACGAGTCCATTCAGTGTTTAACAATGGTAAGCACTGCTAATCAGCTTATATGGAATGCACATCCCTGACTAGGATAGTCCTTGTTCTAAAAATAACTCCATCTCTTTCTGTGATACGGATTACTTTTAGTCTTTGTTTAAACCAGGGTACAAAGTTGATGTTCTATCGAATATGGGTTACGGGGCCGCGACGAGTGGGGGTTACCTTAAAAAGCTATATTCGGAAGCAGTGTAAGATTACACTGCTTCCGAATACTGATAAATCATCATAATTTATACAGATAAAGAAAATTGAAGTGTCTGATTGCAATTTCACATTAACAGCATTTAATTAAACGCATATGAAAGTATATATCGCACCTTCAGAACGATAGAGGCTCAATTCAGGAATCAATAGATGTGCCGGCAAGTTTGTATTCATATTAACAGTAATTATTTTATTAGATTTGAGTACAATGAGACAATTTTTATATTTTTATAGTAAAGTCTAGGTTGTGTTTTGTCTATAAATAAATTTTGTTTTTGGATTTTTTTTTTAATTCCTGTAGAAAAAAAAACGAAAGAAATGATCTTAATTCGTTGAGCCCTTATCGTTCTGAGCGTGCGATATACTAAATACTAACTTAAAAAAAACTTTATTTTAATTTTATCTGTCTGTCTGTTTGTTCCAACTGAACTGTAAATGCCATAATTATATGATATTAAATATACGCGGATGAAACCGCGGGGCACAGCTAGCTTTACATAATAAATTAAATAAATACCTATGATAACAATGTTCAGGCATAAATTAACACAGAGAGCCAGTGCAGGCGGCCTGTCGCGTTTAGCCAGTAATGATGTACCTCCGAGGCCTACCTCGGGCAGCTATGGAACAGCCGCACGAGGGATTTATTTCGGAGGAAATATACCCAAGTAAAATATAGCCTTCGTGAACCGGCTGTTTCAGAGGTTAGCCGTAATCAAACAAAAAAAATTATAGTTTTTTTTTTTTTAGTTTTTGGTATATGTGTTTAGTGAAAAGCTGTTCATTTGGAATTACAGATGGAAACATCAACATCTATGTGTATAGATGAATATATATTTATTATGGGTCTTGTTTGCAATTAATAAAATAATTAAACTAAAAAATTAATATACTCACGCCATCCCCACATTTCACCGAATATGATCCAAGTACCAACATGCCAGAGGGCGAGTCCGTCGCCGTCTCAGGCACTACACATATGTCTTTGAATTACATCTCAGACATATACAAGTTTCCTCACAATGTTTTCCTTCACCATGAAGCTTGTGATGTGAAATCACTGCACAAAAGTTTTTAGAAAAACTCATTGGTACAGGCCCTACTGGATTTCGAACTTGCGTCGCTTGCGTAGCAGGCGACTGCTCAAACCCTGAGGCCATCACGGCTAATTAAACTAGTGTTCTTATAAAAGTAAACATGTACATACTTCTGCAATTCTTCCTGAGTGATATTCTTCTTCATCTCCCGGGACAGTTGGAACAGCTTCAGCAGCGCAGCGGCATGGAACAGACAGTGGCCAGCCTTCCAGAACACCAGAGCAAGCTTGCCGTAGTAATTGGCCATGGTCTTGGCTACTGGGGTCTTCTTGGACATGTTCATCAGGTTATGGATGTCCTCTATTGCTTTGTACGCTTCCTGTAATATATAGCGTGCGTTAATTATACTATATAAGCTTTCTAAAGGTTCTTTATAAAGTCGCAGATGAAAAATCCGTAATGGATTTTTTCCAGATAACTACACACAATAACATAAACTAATTTCATTTAAATAAGTTCCGCGAAATGATGTCATTCACTGGTCATCTCAAGCTACGCATTTAGTTATAAGTACATGTACTAGATTTTTAGTTATGTAAATTTTTATCGACATTTGTGCATTGGAACTTTGTCCATGAGCTTATGTTTCTTAAATTATTTATTTTGAATTCTTTAAATTGTTTAATATTTTTTGAAAGAGTAATTACTGAGTTTCTTGTCAGTAAAAGCAACCTTCCAAACCTGGCGGTAGCATGTATAATCCTGTATAATTGTCATTCTGACGATTTGAAAATACTTTGTAAAAGTCTAATCGAAAGATAAAAAAGATATTTTTGACTTTGACTTTGAAATTAAGTCTACGCGGGTGAAACCGCAGGAGGGCATAGCTATTATTCAAAAATAAATATTGTAATAATGTATGTACCTGCCACAACTCCATCTGAATAGCACTGTCCAGTTGGAACAGTCTTGTTTCAAGGTTGAGTTGTTGAGTTTCCGGCTTCGAGATGCTCACATTGCCAGTTTGGACCTGGAAAGATAGCAAATTAATTAGATGTAATGGAAGTTATTTGAGGGAACTGTGACGTTATCTACATAAGGAAAGAAAATAAAGAATTCTTTTCCACACCAAAAAACCTTATATTTCATATTTTCCTACATAATGAGACAAAATACAATAGGTGAAATATATTGTTTTTATATGCTCCTACAGCTTGAGCAACGGCAGGCTTAACCTGGCAGCTAAATCTTCTGAATATGGATTTATCAGCCATCCAAATTTTTTTTTAAACTTTATATATCCTCTTTAGTAACTGAATGATGAAGTTTAGCAATATGTCAAGCAAATTCGAAATTATCTGCCTAACCATATGAAACTTACAGTAGGCTTGCAGATATCTTCAAGATGCTTCCTCAGTTTGTCGCACAGTTTCCTGAACTCAGTCTTGCGCGAGTACTTGAGACAAAACTGGAAGGCCATGCGAGCGATGTCGTGGTACAAAGTCTCCACGTGGGCGTTGGTACGCAGCAGCTCCAGACACTGGCAATAGGACTCCCAGAGGAATTTCACCTGAAAACAAAAATGGTTATAACATCTTCGAGTAATTTTTAACTGACATTATTAATATGTGGTACAGGTGTCATCACAATATTCAAGCGTTCAACGAAAATAATATAGCATGCATTTTATGCGCCATACTGACAGACAGTCAGATTCATAAATTACCACTGCCCAATCATGGTCAGCACTAATAACTCGTAAACAAGCGTACAGTGGACTGTCCACAGACTGTAGTCACTAAACAGCAGGTACATCTGCTGGTTGGCAACTAATGCAGCCTATGAATGTGACCAACATCAGGTGTCATTTGCACATTGACCATGTTGTTAAGACTGAAGGGTCAAAGTCATACCATAAATACAAGAGAATGAAAACAAAGTGTGAATCTTCTCCTATTCTACATATTTGGAGCTTCTAAGAAATGTGCTTCTGTAAAAGATTTTATGCATGCATTGCATAAAAGAATAGCCTATTCAATGATTTCTTACCATACCTTACAACTTTCTATAATTTCAAATAATTTAATATAGTTAAATTCCAAGATAAGAGAAAATCTGAACTGAAGTTCAACTGGTTTAACTCTGATTACAAATTTCACGTGGCGGTATAAAAATCAGCCGCATCCGGTTGATTCAAGTGCCGACCCTAAGTATGGGATTAGGCCAGGGATATGATAATGTTGACATATTGAAAAGATATTATTTATTATGACTATGAAACCAATAAATAAATTGTCATTGAAATTGAGTTTAATAGAAAAGGTATCTAGTTATCCTCACCCATGGTGTAAGTATGGTCCGGTCGGAACGATCCTGGGCATCCTCCCCAGAGACAGCACTCAAGAGTATGCTTTCAGGAGTGGCCAGATTATCCAGATCATCGGTGTCGATGACAGCTTGCGTAGACTGGGCCCTGGCTGCCTCCGTACGCTCCTCAGCCATACGCAAGTAACCTCTGTTGATAAAATGTATTTTTGTAATATTTGGAATTGCCCACAAGTCTTTAAATGTCTATAATTTTAATGACTAGAGGTCAAGGAAACCTGCATATGTCTGAGAAGTAATTCAAAGACCTATGTATAGTGCCTGAGACTATGACAAAAGTGGGTGTTGATATTACAACACCTCTGCCTAATCTTCTTTTGGACAATACAGGTATGATATGTAAACTCACTAATACTGTCACACAGATAATATTACGAAACTTATTATAAGTCTTGACAAACAAGTATCAGACACAATCACTACCCAGCAGTATATAAAACCAGAAACTACTGTTTTTCAATGAGAAGCATACCATTGGAGATTAGTGTGATCTTCTATCTATACATATAAATAAAAGTGTCTGTTTGTAATTCGGAAATAACAGCTTTTCGCTAAATGCATATGAAAGTGTATACAATACTGTTGTTCCGGTAATCTTTAAAACGGCTGGACTGATTTTAACGGGACATACACTGATATTACATTTTGGGATCCACAGGAATCAAATTAAATCTATGTGGGTGAAACCGCAGGGCACAGCTAGTATTACCTTATAACTTGCTCTAGGGATCCAACATTGACAGATTGAAACATATTCCTGTATTGGAACAGCCCCTCCTTTGCAATGTGTGACTTGCGCAAGTCCACGCACAGCTCCAAATACTTGAACATAATGGGCTCTAGCACCGACTCGGACCAGTTGTAGGCCCATTTCTTGTTGCGGAACACCTCTTGCAGCGTATCTAAGGCCCGCGCTGGCTTCTCCAGCTCCATAAACTCTGTTGGAATGTGAAAATATGATATATTTAGGTTCCATCCACAGATTTGCATACATTTTATTTCAGATGTTTAATTAAACATCATTAATAACATAAGAGCCGTGGTGGCCTTGAGGTTTAAGCAGTCTCCTGCTACGCAAGTTCGAATCCCAGTGGGGCCTGTACCTATGAGTGTTTCTAAAAACTTATGTACAGAGATTTCACAACACGTGGTTTACGGTGAAGGAAAACTTTGTTAGGAAACCTGCATGTTTGTGAGAAGTAATTCAATGACGTATGTAAAGTGTCTGAGACAGCGATGGACTCACCATCTATCACGTTGGCACTTAATCATCTTGTGTGAAAAGTGGGTGTTGTGATTACAACACCTCTGCCTACCCTTTCGGGGAATACAGGCGTGAGCATATGTATGTATGTAATAACATAGCTGACTATCGACCTTCAGCAATAGAGAGTCATGAAGACAGGTCAAGAAAATAACAATTAACCATCATTACTCATTGAAAATGTAACTTCCTAATAGTGAAAAACTTAAGGACATTGTTGGTGGAGTAGTTTTTGAGTCAAATAGTAACAAAACAAACAAACTAAATAAAATCTTTTCTCTTTAAAATACTCTACAATAATTATAGAAATAGATGTCAAAACTTTTAATGTTTTTATTGTGTAGTAAGTAAATATAATTGTATTATTAATAATAAAATATAAATTACGGTGAAGATTAACACTGGTGCCAAGAGTGAATTATCAAAGACATTTTAGTTAGTAATTTTCATATGAGGTTGGTGACATCTAATTTAATCTACATTTCATCTACAAACGGGATTTATATGTATTTATACCACCTTAAATGTTCTATAATAGTATTTTTAAGGGGAACTGTGTTTAATTTAATCCATTCTTATGATGTTATTGTTTTAGTAATAATGAATGTACTTTATATCACTAACTAAATAAACTTTCACTTCCAAAGTGATTTTAATTATTTGTAACAGTAAGACTATCATGATCTAAGACTTATGTACCAGGTTGTGTTACAGACAGCAGTGCACTAAATTTGAAGATGATCTTTATAGGTTCATGGAAAAAATATATATTATTGTTTACATTTACTAAAAGTTATTTCATTGTATATAGTAATAAGTACTTTGTACTATAATTAATTACAACATACTTGATTGCATAGCCTCAAAATAACTTCCATAGCCCCAACAATTAGGTTATTTAAATTTTATATCCAAAATTTTCCAGAAGTATGAAATACGGTCAGCTATAAATGAAACAGAACATATATAATATAAATTTCGAATAAATTCGGCAAGCGTTGTGGTATTTCCACGAGAAAAGGTCAATTTGCATAACATGCAACGTGGTACGATAAGGACTTTGGACTAACCATTTGCCCTTTTCAGGGCATTTTCCGGTCTTTGACCGTATCTCGCCATGATTATGTTGCACTTTTCACTTCATTCACACAATTTTAGCTTCAAAAATTAGACGTAGAAGAATAAATCGAAATTATCCTTCTACCACCGGCCTGTCAGCGACGAGGCAAAATTAAAATGGCCGACCAACAGTGTTACTTTTTTATTCCGCTTATCTGGCTTCCTCACTGAATACTGGGCTTTTTGTGATCTGCTAATAGCTTAAAAAAAAAAACTTGGTTATACAATTTTTGTTATATCATTAATTTAAATATTTTTATTCTTAACTTCCCAGAAATTCTTTTAAATTTATTTATTATTTTTTATATTTTATATTTTTTATAATAAATAGGTAACTAAAAACTAATTACAAGTAGAAAACTTGGCCCAAATCGGTGTCTCTCGGGATCGTGCCAAGAAGGCTGGCAGCATTGCCACGTTGAATAGCAATGCTGATTCTCTGAGCGAGAAAAGCCCCAGCCCGCTTGTCACGAGAAGCTTCTACCAGACGACGTGCAACCTCTTTGAAAAGTTGATAAGCATCTGGACCCCAAGGTCCCAGAGTTTCAACCGCAAACGCAGAAAATATGTATCCTTGACCAATGCAAGCATATTTCCGGCGCTTGAGGCACTCCTGCTGAGCAGCAGCAGCACCGGCCGCCACAGCAGTGCCGGGGAGATGGGACGGAGCCAACGTATCGACACACGTGGCATCCCACACCAGCGGCCGACCCAATCTCCACGGCACCAGCGACATACCATCCGGCCTCCGGCCATCGCTGCGCGCCAAACCTACTGGTTCCAGTACAGCAGGCACCCCGGCGGTGACCAGAGCCCGGCGTATTAGGTCATTGATGGAAGAATGACGACATCGTCGACCGGCGCTACTGACGCATGACAGACCATGGTGTCCGAAGATGTCCACACTATCTCCACAGTGACACCGATGAGGGACAATACATTTTGCGCCTAAACGCAAGCAAGCACACAATCTGAATGTTGTGTCATCCAGAAGCGTACCGATGTTAAAAGATGGTAAGGCCTGAAGCCAAAGACCAGACTCCCATTTAGCTACTGCCAAGAGGCGGGCACGATCAGCAGAGATTAAACTACTTTCAAGAAGTGTATTATAATTCAGCCTGCTGATAGGCTCGTCCCATTGCCTTTGAGATTGCGGTCTTGGCGGCAAGTCAGTGTTAGGGCAAGCCATAAGCCAAGTATTTCTGGCCTCAGTTAGGAACGAAACCTCACAGTCACTGAGTGACGGAAACAGAATATTGCCAGTGAGGTCGCGCACACTGTGAACTGAAGCCAGAAAAGCCGGCAGGGCCACATCCGAAATTTTGCGTATTCCCAGCCCACCAAACCTAATAGGCAGGGTAGCCTGGGACCACGATCGGTCGTCCAAATCAATATTGCAAATTGTGGATAAAGTTGATCGAACTTGATTATCTAAACTCTTTAAAATTTGGGGGTCTTTCCACAAAGGGCTGCTGCGCAAGACGTAGGTAAATTTAGGTACGAAAAGACAATGCCTTATTATAAAATAAGCCATATGTGGATAGATGTTCTGAAGAACCTCTAAATTTTTCTAAATGGTCTTCCGCAAAAGCCGGGAAAGCCTCTTCAAATATGGGAGATCCCAAGAGGCGAAGTGAACTCTTTTCTTTGATACAAATATTTGGGGCCAATGAATTGAATTTCGAGATTATGGAAAGTTTACTCTCCAGCGTGTAGTCGGAGATAAAAAGTTCGCATTTAGTAAAATTTAAATCAAGTCCGATGGACTTGAATTCGGAAATCATTAATTTAAGGTCTGAAAGGACTGTGTTCACGTCACCTCCAAGGGTGCCATCATCTAAATACCAAACATTGAATTTAGAATTAAGCTTTATTATTTAATTAAATAAACTAGCATTTTTTTATCTGTCTCATTCATAAGTAAAAAAAAACAATAATAAATCATGATAATTTTTTATTTAATTTGAGTACACCGAGTATTTTCTATTTATGGTCTAAAGTACATCTAAGGGTAATAATGGCTTAGGATTTGATAAATAAATTAATATTAATTTTTGCCGATAGCCGTGGTGGCCTTGGGGTTTGGGAAGTCGCCTGCTACGCAAGCGACGCAAGTTCAAAACCCAGCGGGGCCGATAGCAGTGGGTTTTCTAAAAAAAAATTCAATGCAATGATTTCACACCACGTGCTTTACGGTGAAGGAAAACATCGTGAGAAAACTGCATATGTCTGAGAAATAATTCAAAGACGTAAGTATAGTGCACTTACTCATCTTCGGTGAAAAGTGGGTGTTGTTATTATAACATCTCTGCCTACTCCTTCAGGGAATACAGTTGTAAGTAAGTATATATATAATTTTGTTCGTAGTATATACATATATACTGTCTGCTTTCCCTTCGAGAACCTTTAGGGGAAGGCGTGAATATAAATTAATAAAGTAATGGATGTAAGGATATTTTACACGAGAGGGAAACACAGTTGTTTTTATATATTTAATAAATTATTAATTAATTTATTAGGTAGGTTACACTTAAGGTAAAAGGGAGGTAGTATGATTATATTGAGAAATCACTTTTAAAACTAAAAATCTTTACGTTGTCCCAGCCTGATTTTTATTTCTATCGCTGAACACAAACCCAACCACCCATTGTTCTGAGCCCCCCGTTTGCGTCCACTCCGATTTTGCTGGCACGAGCTCAACAATAAACTTCGACATGTCTTTAATAATATTCAGTTCCCTAGTTTCCACTCCAGTATTGCCCTAATTCCCACACCTACATTTACATAGTCTTAGTTTAGCTCGCCTTGAGAGTTTTAGGTATCCAACTTATAAACGATTCAATCAAAGGGTTGAACAGTTAAATGCGGCCATAGCCTAACATTGCTTAATCAATCCGCTATATTCACGTCATAATAACTACAAGGCGAGAGACCTTAGGAACTTCTGCATGGGAATCTCGACGAGCACCGAGATAGGTACAGCGATGGCGTATGTGATGACTTGGGTTGCGAACATGTCCACCAACTGTAACAGTAACAAGTTAAATAAATACTAAGACTAGAAACAAAAACCCAAATACAATAACTGATTTCTTCACGCTGTTCATGCGCTTTTTCATGAATGCAATTTATAGAAATTCACCACACATGTGCCAACGTGCCACGCGCGAATTAGCATGTGGTTAGTGACGTCAAACCTAAGGAAAGACAAAATATCAGATCTTACAATGTCGAATGTGGAGGCGTAGTAGACGTAGGGCCTGGCCGCAATGAGCACGTTGACGCACCAGTGGACCAACATCACCGGCAGCGACAATCGCGCCAACACGCTCCAGCCGTGCCAAGCGTAGAATCTTCGCAAACCACCTGTTGCAAAGGATTGGAACATAACTGGTCACATTAAGAGCATCAATTCCCTAGCTTCTACTTCTAAGCTCGTAGACTTTTCAGAAGAGATGGATTGTACACATGACTTGAGCCATGATGGTCGAGTGTTTTGAACTGTTGCTTGCGTAAAGTTGCTAACGGTCTACGGTACCAATGAGTTCAGTCTGAAGTCTGGACGCTGCGGTAGTGTAATGAACTTCATGACGTAGGTTTTCCCCATTAATTAAATAAAAAATTAATATGCTCACGCCATCCCAGAAGGGTCTCCGAAGGGGTAGGCAGAGGTGTTGCAACCACAACAACCACATTTCACCGAATATAATTAAGTGCCAACATGACAGATGGCGAGTCCATCGTCGTCTCAGGCATTATATATATACGATTTTGAATTACTTCTCTGAGAGTTTGAGTTTCCTCACGATGTTTTCCTTCACTTTAAGGCACCTAGTGCGAAATCCTTGCACATACGTTTTAAGAATACAGCACTGGGATTCGAACTTGGGTCGCAAACCCCAAGGCCAACATGGCTCTTTTTTCCCCATAGTTTAGAAGCTTCAACGCGCGAAAGACACGGATACCTCCAGAGTCTGAACCACAGAACAGCTTTATGCTCATCCTCCTCCTCAAATCGACGCGTTAAGCATACTATTATTGGAAAGGCAAGGTATTTCTTGTTGTACCGCACAATAATCACCAAAAGTAACGGAAATTTCACGTGAATTTATGTGAGGCAGTGATGATCCTTTTACGAGTTGATATGAGTGCCCCATGATTTAGTTTTATATAATATATCGGTTTAAAATTGACAAAGTTTCATACAAACTTTCACCCCCTATTTTATCCCCTTGGGGGTAGAATTAATCAAAATCCTTTTTTAGTGGATGCCTACGTCATAACATCTACCTGCATGCGAAATTTCAGCCCGATCCCGGTTTGGGCTGTGCGCTGATGGATCACTATGTCAGTCAGTCAGTCACCTTTGAGTTATATACATTTAGATTGGCAGATAGCCTGTCTACTACTTACAGTCAATATTCATGCCAGCGAGCAATCCTGTGCACAACATGGAGACGACGATTATGCGGTCTAAACAGACGTGTAAGGCGTTTATGATAGGAGAGTAGTGGTCACGGATATTTGATCCAACCATGACCCAGCAAAAGGCTATAGGTAGGTAGAAGTATTGGTAATACTTTAGCCACTGAAACAGAAATATCACGTTTAAGGTTAAGGTTTAATTAGTTAAGTTTATCAGGATTTAAGGTTTTGAAATTAAATATTTTATAGACATATGCTCACGCCTGTATTCCCCGAATGGGTAGGCAGAGGTGTTGTAATCACAACACCCACTTTTCACTGAAGATGATTAAGTGCCAACGTGACAGATGGTGAGTCCATCGCCGTCTAAGACACTTTACATACGCCATTGAATTATTTCTCAGAAATATGCAGGTTTCCTCACGATGTTTTCCATCACAGTAAAGCACGTGGTGTGAAATCAATGTACATAAGTTTTTTTAGAAAATCTCATTGGTACAGGCCCCGCCGGGATTTGTGCGTCGCTTTCGTAGCAGACGACCCAAGTTTTATAGACTGTTACAGAATAGTTACTTTTTTAAATCGTCGAGATGAAAAATGTTTTCGGGTTTGGAAGGTTGCTCTTGCTGAGGAAAACCCGGCGACAAAATCAGAAAATTACAAAATCAGGGCCACTTGCTACTTTGAGAAAGTCAGACTCCTACTTTCAAACCATCACTATTCAATTTCCTCTTCTGAAAGTCATAATGTAGATGCGCCATGGTCATCCCGACGAAGCAGGCAGGCAGGGCTCCCCACGTCGAGTTGTGGAAATGAGACAGGGAACGCACTCCACGGAACATTGTGCTGATGTTTCTGAAGTCAAGAGTGGAATCTTAGTGATGAAATGAGGCCTGTAGGAAAGCCTTTTGAAGGAAACTACTTAAGATACTAATAAAAGTCATACTCGGGTGTAGCGATGTAGATTAAAGACTTGTAATTGAGCAAGTATGTCAAGAGTCCGTTGAGCAATGAAGTCGCGACGACGAGTGCTGGGTACACGACCAGAGCGTTCCTCCTGAACCATCCGCCGGAGAGGGTCAGGATACAGGTCAAAATGAATAAGTGGAAGTCTACTGCCAGGAACCTGAACACAGAAGAAAATAAATGTAATGCTGAGAAATGTGTGATAGTGAGAGTCAATAGCACTAACATGAGTTTTTATTGCTACGTTAGTTCGCTTGAGACGATGCGATTTTTATGCATTAACTCGAACCCAAGACCCTTGCAAACCGTGTCCCGCGTCGTATGCTAACCATTATAAACATATATATATGTGAATTTCGTTCATAAAACTCATATAAGATCATTGTGTCATCTATTTTTTTTATATGTGGCTAACAAAGAGCTTATCGGTTGACTTGATAAACCTATAGGAGTTATAATTACCACGTAGGTGCCACGCAATTGTCATCGGGGTCGACAATGTTGTTGATGAAGAGTGCCTGTGCCCAGAACTTGTTGTGGCAGTGTCGGCTCTCGGCGCCTATGACCGGGCCCACCAGCGGCCCTTGGCGCCCGTTGGGCCACCACGTCGCTGCGTACCCTACCACCAACAGGTTCACAGGAGTCAATCTGCAATTATTTTTTGGGTTGATCACCCGTCTGCCCTTCTTTATCCGTCTGCCCTTATTTACTGAACGAATATTTTAGGCCTGAACATTTTTCGATTAAAATTTATATATTATAATTGTTTGTTTTGTAAACTGACCTGAATATTCTCCTGAGAATACATAACGGGAGCAGTCTGAGCGTCAGTTGTTTCTGCTCCGAGTACATCAACAAGCTGTATGTAGTCAGGAAGCATGATATGCTGATGAAAACATGGACTACTGACGTACTGTTGGACATTAGTATTATATCTACGCGATTATAGAGCTGAAAATATAAGTAAGATGTAAAGTATGTAAACTTACACTACCTTTTAACAATTAAAGTTTCTAAGTTAAAAATTCACAGAGATTTTTAACTAGAATATTTGGTATGGGTTACCTAAGTAGATTTCAAAATTGATAGTACGGTGAAGGGAAACATCGTGAGGAAACCCGCATACTTCTGAGAAGTAATTCAAAGACGTATGTAATAATGCCCGAGGCGGCGATAGACTCGCCATCAGTCACGTTGGCCCTTAATCTTCGTCGGCGAAAAGTGGGTGTTGTGATTACCGGCCTTCAAAACAACAAATTAGATTATTTTGGCAATAAATAAAGCATTAATATTTAAATAAATATATAATAATACTCTTTAAGATTGTCCACCCTGACGCTCAATGTAGCAAACGTGCTTATTTCAATAATTAGGCCTTGTTTCGTTAATACTCGTACATCATAATATATTTAAACGGTGCCTAAAGCCTTCGTCAAAACGCTGTGTATATGTTACCGCCAATGTATAAAGATATAGGATGTACCAAAATAATTTGACGTCCACTCAAATGACAGCTGGTGGCAATTTAGGTATGTGTTTGAATACTAATTATTCGAAAAAATTGGTATTTAGCACATACTTACATACATACGTATAAAGCCGTTTATCTGGTGGTCGGTTTTGAGCCTTATCCATTTTATCAATAAATCACATGACTTTAGTTTGTTCTAAGACAGATGACCGGACACGTAGGTATAAAATGTATACATTTATGAAAGAATGTTACATTTCTATACATCTATACATACATATACTACTGGTACTAATATTGAAAAATCAATTTTAAATTTTTTTCTCTGTCTATTTGTTCCGGCTAATCTCCGAAACGGCTGGACGGATTAACGGGATTTTCACTGGCAGATCCTAATGCTACAAGGAGTAACATAGGCGACTTTTAGGAAAAAAAAACATTAGTGTTCCGTGGGTCACCCATGAAATTACGCGGGTAAAACCGCTGGGCAAGTTAGCTATAAATTCTGTACTCACATTTTCCAAAAGCTCGGGATTTCCAGTGAAGAACCTGAACGTCGTTAAGTAGGCATGGCAGAACATTATCACTGACATGAAGACAACTCTGAAATTTGCCAAGTTCATTTAACTAAGTACTGGTCAAGGATACATATTTTCTGCGTTTGCGGTTGAAACTCTGGGACCTTGGGGTCCAGATGTTCACCAACTTTTCAAAGAGGTTGCACGTCGTCTGGTAGAAGCTTCTCGTGACAAGCGGGCTGGGGCTTTTCTCGCTCAGAGAATCAGCATTGCTATTCAACGTGGCAATACTGACAGGCTTCTTGGCACGATCCCGAGAGACACCGATTTGGGCCAAGTTTTCTACTTGTAATTAGTTTTTAGTTACTTATTAGTTACTTAATAAAATTATATTTTTAATAAACACTAAGTACTTACTTCCGTTAATAAGTCTAGAGCCCTATTCAGGTTTATTAGTGATGTCATGGCAACCTGTTGCCGAGATGAAGGGGCGGTCATTTGAAACCAGAGAAAGTATACCATAAATGAACCATTTTTTATCGTGGAGAATGCGTTATGTACACAGCACCAGCCACTGGGGCTGAGGAGGTGTTATTTCGGATTCGCATCGACTAAACTCGATATATAGTGTTCCTCGCGAGGGCCTAGTGCGTGTTTTTCACTGCCGCAGTCACAAGTTACCGCGTCGACGTAAACACAGATTTGTATAGGATCGAAACAGCGCCATCTATCTGCGTTTACGTCGACGGGATTTTAAGAAAACTCGCACTAGGCATTCTGGTCACTAGGGGCGGGGGGTGCACGTGTTACGTCGTACATGGTTAGCTGATGCTTCACCGTTGATCCATCCCGACCTGTATAACCCTTACGGCGAGTGTCAAACGTTTTCTGATTTTATGATTTTGTAAACATTTGCAGTTTAACGTTAAAATATTTTACATTAGCTGTACCCTGCCACGCTTCGCTGTGGTACATTTTGAAGCTTATACAAACCAACATAGCATTTGTATATATATAAATGAAAAATAGATAAAAACAATCCTTGATGCGGATTATATATCATGCTAAAATTTCAGCTCGATCGGTGCAGAACTTTTTGAGTTTTTGAGGCGTACACAAACCAACATAAATTTAGATTGCAAATGACCTCCCCTACATCGCCATAACAGACTGCCGTTACATTACCGATAACCCTGTACTTTATATTATAAATACTTAGAATAAAGTTGTCTTGCTACCTGTTAGAATGGGCTTATATTCATGAGATAAAAATACTGTAACCAAAACATTGTATAATATATATTTTTTTAAAAGAGTAATTGTTGAGTTTCTTGGCGGGTTCTTCTCAACAAAAGCTACCTTCCGAACCCGGTGGTAACATTTATAATCATGTATAATGTATTTTGTGTCCTTCTGACGATTTGAAAGTACTTTGTAAGAAGTCTAATCAAATAAAGATATTTTGAATTGAATTGAATGGCAAAGATGTAGGCATTGGCAATTTACACCGAAAGGGCTTAGCGTGCTCTCAGAGGCAGAAGAGAACTGCATATGTTTTGATTACAATGGGCGTAAATGACAAAGCACGACTATTAAAGAGAATAAACGAAAAATATAATCTCTTTTTGATATAACTTTTCGCTATAAGTGCTGTAACGATTTCGATAACACGGAGGAGTTTCTTCACCCATATCTGTTTCTTCTTTTAGACCTTATATTTTTGGTACTTTTATTATAAACTTCAGACTTCTTACAAAGTACTAATATTTTACCATAATATAATAATAAATAATGTTACCACCGTGTTTGGAAGGTTGCTTTTGTTGAGAAGAACCCGGCAAGAAACTCAACAATTACTCTTTTAATAAAATATTATACAATGTTATTGATTACAGTATTTATATTATCTAATGAGTATAAGCCCATGGACACAGCACAAATGCTCAATTGTCAAATATAATAACTAAAATATTACAAATATTTGTGAGCATGGTAAATTCCAGCCAGTCAAAGCAAAGATCAAACTAAGATTAATTAATTGTAGCAAATGTACAGTGCCAATGGGATTATTTACAATAATTTTCCGAAAAAGATACATCCCAGGCTCCCTTATCACAAATATAGTCACTTACAGTAAAATATCCTTTTTTGAGAAAAACTGCTTTGATGGTCTCTTTAAATTTATTGAAGGGCAAGTTTACAATTTCTGTTGGTAATTTATTATAGAAGCGTGTGCACTGTCCTAAAAATGAGCCATGTACTTTCTGTAAGCGATGCGCAGGCACTACAATTTTATATTTGTGTCTTGTGTTTATGTTATGCACATCACATTTCTTATGAAACAATCGAATGTTTAGATGCACAACTACCTTTCCTTTCTTTATTTAATGGCAATGAGCTTAAGTAAAACTATTCCGCCAATGTCAAATGATTGTTGAGAAAAAATCTTGTAAATTGTTAAAAATATGTATCCATTGGTTTCCTCGCTGTCAAATTCGTTTTCAAACAAATAATAAGTTAGCTAAAATACACTGTCAGGCCACTGTCTAAAAACCAATAGACTAAAATTTTTCTCTTAACGATTCTCGGCGTCCCAAATTATAAATAGATCGTATAGCCCTATTCTGTACTGTGAATAAAGACTTTTTTGATGAATACGAGACAGATCGATAGTGCGTAACACATTAAGAAGAACCTCATATAAAAGTCATTTTAGGCAAAATTTCATTTACGCCCCTTGCAAATATGACATTTCAAAGAAGAATACGTACGTACAAGTTTCTGAGACAGCGATGAACTCACCATCTGTCACGTAGGCACGATATCATCTTCGGTGAATAGTGGGTGTTGTAATACCGCTGCCTACTGCTTACCTATTCTGAGAGTATGGATGGATGGATTACTTACTTGAATACTTGCAATATGTTCAGAGATGATAGTCTCGGGTCTCCATCATCGTATACAGCTGTCAGCCTCCTCCAGTTGGCGGGGATGGACCACGCTGATAGCAACTTATTTTCTGGAACCAAATAGGAAGAATGACATTCGTTGGTTTCGGCAAGTTGGGTTTGATACGAGATTGACTGTTTTCAAAGTTCAGTCAGAAGTTCGTTGAAATAAATAACTTACTATTCGTGCCGTCGCCAGTCATGACGTCATACACCGTGCCGATGACGTTGAGGACGAGTATGGCGCAGACAATTTGGAGGAAGGTGCGTTGTTGAGGTGTGTGCGTGTGCTGGGCGAGCGTGTGGTGGTGGGAGCGGCAGTAGTGCAGGGTGTGCAGCGAAGTGGTGAGAGCGCGTGCGCGGCCCCACTGTGCTCCGCACCGTGCAAACCGCACCGAACCATCGCCGCCGCCCTCTGCTTGCGAACCGTTGCGCTGCGGGGACTTACACCGTGCGCTCACGCACCAGCCGCGCCGGATTATTGTGCGGTTGAATTTGTATGGCAATTCAGAGTACATCTGAAATTAAAATCCACATAGATTTGTGTTTATACCAATAGCTTGGTTAAAAATTATGAAACAATGGTCTTCTTACTGCTAGGTCGCCACTAGGCCTCCATAGGTCATATCTATCTATAGATTGATGTTAGAGACACAGACGCGGGTAACACCTAAACTCCATCACGTCCGAGAAATATTTCGACTCTCATTTTTCTATCCAGGACTATTGCCAATAGGTCCTGGATACCGCGTGGTAATTGAAAATCGATCCAAAAGCTCACAGAATATGTTTATCTGAAGAGAGACTGCTCCTCCATTAAAGATCATCATCTTGTAAAAATCTCAGCGCGTGCTGCATGCAACATGTGCATATGTCATCACCCATGATCAGTGGCAGGGTGCTCCTTTGCCATCAGAGGGGTACCTAACCCAAAAAGAAAAATGAAGGGTTAAGCAGAGGTGTTGTAATAGAAACTAAAGGTGATTAAGTGCCAGCTGGCGAGTCCATCGCCGTCTCAGACACTATACATACGTTTTTGAATTACTTCTCAGACATATGCAGTTTTCCTCACGATGTTGTCCTTCACTGTAAAGCTCTTGGTGTGATAGCACTGCACCTTAATTTTAACTCGACACTCGACTCTCACAGACGACATAAAATAATTTTATATTTCATACAAACCTTCATAAAGTCATAGAGTGGGTGCGGTGTGGTGGCCGGCTGGATGTGGAAGGTGCCAAGACAGTAGAGGCCGTCCGGCTGTGAGAGGCATCGCTGCTGGTCATCCAGGTGAAACAGGGGGGGCAGCCGGAGCACCTCCTGATCTGATAAATGCCAGATTAGTTACCTTTGTGTACCGAATTTGGCATAAACAACCCAACCCGGGGGGGTAGGGTTGTTTATGCAATTCGGTAAATTATCTGCCACTAGACCAACGAGGTAGCCATATAATATAACAAGATGTGCCCGCGGTTTCACCCGCCTTAGCATACCCTAATTTTTTTATTAAAAGTAGCCTAAACTTTCATCCCGTCATATCATCTACCTGCATGCCAAATTTCAGCCCGTTCCGTCCAGTGGTTTGGGCTGTGCGTTGATAGATCACTATGTCAGTCAGTCAGTCACCTTTGAGTTATATATATTTAGACTAGCCGTGCCTTGCGGTTTCACGCAGGTATATAATTTCATGGGTGGTTTTATACTGCAACGAAGTAATAAAGAGGGTTATAATTTTAACCGGTAACTCAGACAGACAGACTCATAAAAGTTACATAGGAAAAGGTACCTGTGAATTCCTTTGCAGCAGAGCTCGTACTCAATGACCCACATAGAGTCACAAACAAAACACACAATATCTTCATTGTAGAGAATTTTAGTCAAAAAATTCCCGTCACTATATAATTTCAACGTATATAGGTATCTGTTAAAGACCAATTGGTATACGATATAACAAACGTGTCTTCATAAAGCACAACATACATCTTTCACGTGTTTCTTTGCTATGAATACTGTTCGAATTGTATGCTACTTAAGTATATTTTAACTCGAATATTAATGTGACTTATGTAACCAACCATGATTTACACATAATGTAGGTACTTACTTGTCTGTGGAACATACATACATACATACATTGATACATATGTTCACGCCTGTATTCCATGGGTGTAGGCAGCGACCATCCACCGTTCGCCACATGCTACGATCCTTACATACTTCTTTCGCTTCATCCACATTCATGATTCTCTTCATACAATTCCCGTCCGTTTTTTTAGTAAAGGGATCAATGAATGAAATCGAAATAAATAGAAAAGATACGTACTTATTAGGTCATTACATATGAAATTGGCGTTTTGTAAGGGAGCATCCAAAAGTCGATTTTTTCAAAATATAATATACTAGCGGACGTCACGCGGTTGCACCAGCATAGTTCCTGTTCGCGTGGCAGTACGGTAATGAAATAAAGCCTATATGTTACTCGCTGATGATGTAGCTTTCCAATACTGAAAGAATTTTTTTAAATCTGCACAGTAGTTTTTGAGTTTTCATTACAAACATACACACAAAAATCCAAATCTTTCCTCTTTATAATAGTAGAGTAGATAGATAATAATCGGAGATGAAGCGGTCGCCATGGCCGAAATTGGTCGGATCATCATCATCATCATCATCATCAGATAGATTTAGGTTGTTGCTAAATGAAGCATCAAACTCGGTATAAAACCCTGAACTTTTTGAAGGCTGTTTACTTTTTAACCAAAAGGAAAATGACCTATTATGTTAATACTCTGTGTTTATACTGTGATAAGGTTGACATTGAATACTCAAATACTTCATGAGATGAAGCTTTTTGCTTTGTTTACTGTCAATGATACAGCTATTGCGCATGCGTCTAACCTTGTAATGTACGTGTGTGATCTCGGACCTATGATCCGTTGAACAATTGTAAACTGAGAAGATTCGTGTTAACTTGTAGAACGTTTATTGTAGTACCTACAATATTATGGAATACTAGCGGACGGCAAGCGGTTTCATCCGCGTAGTTCTAGTTCCCGTGGGATTACCGAGATAAAATATAGCCTATATATCAGTGATCATGTGGCATTCTAATGGTGAAAGGAAGAGGAAAAGTTTGTATGTATATTTTTTACGAATTGGCTCAAAAAGTACTGGACCGATTTTATAAATTATTTGACCATTTGATCGCTATATTATCATTGATTAATATAAGCTAAACTTTATCCTGGTAATCCCACGCGAACGAGAACTACGTCGGTGACACCACATGTCGTCCGCTAGTTTAAAATAAAACATAAATAGGTGCAGCGATTTCAGACCTCGAGCTCCCATTACCTTAATCGCTACGCTCTTGTCAGAGCGGTCGAGGTCGTCATGTAAGTAGGTAGTATTTTCAGGAACGGCTGTAACTTGTTTTACGATAGCCCGTTATATAACTCTATTGGTCTCCATTCCTTGAGCATTGATGCTCACCACCTGCAAACCGCGGCTACAATCCTTCTAGTTGGTAACTTGTATATGTATACTATGAAATATCTTGTTCCTCGATTTAGGTTCTACTGTATTTGTATTCAAACCTTGCTATTACTAACGAGAAGCGCCATCTATGTAGCGAGTGGAGCAACTGCTACAATAATTTAACTCACATTATGAGACATATGTAACATATGACCTGTATGCATCTGTCACTGTCGTACAGCTGAACTATCATTGCAATAAAAGCTCAAGGCTTAGCCTCTGGTCTGGTCCCAGCATAGGGGATCTCCTGTGTCCTCTGGTGACTTCCACTTTACCCTGTACAACTAGTTGTTCCATTTAGGTGCTATACCCCCTAGATTACCTATCTTTAACGGTGGCCAAGATACATGTCCAGAGAACTTGAGAATGCGAGACTTTACCAAGGCCAACAGACACGTCAATAGATGTAAAGCTTTCGTATTATTGATCGCTTTTTTTTTGTTGTTTTGGCTCGACACAACGAGACTTGACATAACGCCACTCGGCGTAGAGGGAATGGACGACACGAGCGTAATTCTAAGTTTAAGTCTTATGGAAATAAAAACATTCTATATTCTTGCAGCATTCGATAGTGTCAGTCAATAATATGGATCTAATTCAGGATAGTAATGACATATGGCAAATATAAGGAACATCATTCAATATTTTAAAGATGAATAAAACAAAAAACAAGCTTCTGCTTAGTGTATAGCCTGATGAGAGTAACCCGATGATTTGGTTATGATTATCAATGATTACCACAGCGCCGCAACATGTCATATGTATTCGTATTTCGACTAAGGTACATAATTATATAGAAGTTTTATCGTGGCTCTAGAAAACTAGATAACTTAGAAGCTTCTGCATTGGAATCTCGGCAAGCACCGAGATAGGGACAGCAATGGCGTACGAGATGACACCCGTTGCGAACAGATCCACCAACTGTAACAGTTACAAGTCTATATCAAGTCAAGAAATAATATGTCCTGATTTGCAAATGATTGAACTCTTACAGTGTCGAATGTGGAGGCGTGGTAGACGTAGGGCCTGGCCGCAATGAGCATGTTGACGCACCAGTGGACCAACATCACCGGCAGCGACACTCGCGCCATCACGCTCCAGCCGTGCCAAGCGTTGAATCTTCGCATACCACCTGTTGCAAAGGATTGGAAAATAACTAGTCATATCAATAGCATCAATTCCCTCAGGCTGCACTTTTCTCGAATAGGCAGCTGTGTACCGTGCGCAATGAGCAAATTTTAGGAGTCGTTTTCGAAAAGTTGCCACCGGTCTGTACCGATGAGTTTAATCGAAAGCCTGGACGATGCGGAAATGTAATGAACTCACTGACGTTATTTTAACCTTAGTTTCCGAAACAAATAGGAATGTAGCTTGGGATTTTCTAGAAGCTTTACGCGACACTTGTTATGCACACTTATCAGTACTTAATAGTTTTCTATATCACCAGAGCGCTAAAAGCAATTGCAGATAGCCTACTAACTGTCAATATTCATGCCGACGAGCAATCCTAGGCACAAGATGGTGATGATGACTGTGCGGTCTACACAAACGTGCAAGGCGCTGATAATAGGCGAGTCGTGGTTACGGACGTATGACCCAGCCATGACCCAGCAAAAGCCTATGGGTACGCAGAGGTAATACACTGGGCCCTGAAATAGAAATAATTCGTTTAGGTTCTGCGCAGGCATATCGGTGTATAATTATGGATTTAAGGTTTTAAATTAAAACTAAAATGCTTTCTTTAGTTTATTCATTTAAAAAACTTTTTTTTAATCGTCGATACGATGTGATAAATGTTACATTGATTGGTTGCTCTTACTGAGAAGAACTTGGCGAAACACTAAGAAAATCACAAATCTTCAGAGCTTGTTCGTTGGAAAAGATAAAGAATGGGACTCTCACTTTAAGATAATCACTATTCACTTTCTTCTTCTGTAAGTCGTAAAGTAGATGTGCCATGGTCATCCCGATGAAGCAGGAAGGCAGGGCTCCCCACGTCGAATTGTAGAAGTGAGAGAAAGAAAGCTCTCCATGGAACATTGTTCTAATGTTTCTGAAGACAAGAGAGGAGGCTTAGTAACCAGATGAATGAGGTCTCCATGAAGCATTTAAGGTACTCATAAAAGTCATACTCGGGTGTAGTGATGTAGATCATAGACTTGTAATTGAGCAGGTATGTCAAGAGTCCGTTGAGCATTGAAGTCGCGACGACGAGTGCTGGGTACACGACCAGAGCGTTCCTCCTGAACCATCCGCCGGAGAGGGTCAGGATACAGGTCAAGATAAATAGTTGGAAGTCTACTGCCAGGAACCTGGACACAGAAGAAAATAAATGTAATGCTGAGAAATGTGTGATAATGAGAGTCAATGAGAGTCAAAAAGGCACTAACATGAATTTTTATTGCTACGTTAGTTCGCTTGAGACGCAATGTAATCGATTTTTATACATTAACTCGAACCCAAGACCCTTGCAAACCGTGTCCCGCGTCGTATTCGTATTTTGCTAACCATTATAAACATAGATATATGTGAATTTCGTTCATAAAACTCATATTAGATCATTGTGTCATCTATTTTTTTTATATGTAGCTAACAAAGAGCTTATCGGTTGACTTGATAAACCTATATAGGAGTTATAATTACCACGTAGGTGCCACGCAATTGTCATCGGGGTCGACAATGTTGTTGATGAAGAGTGCCTGTGCCCAGAACTTGTTGTGGCAGTGTCGGCTCTCGGCGCCTATGACCGGGCCCACCAGCGGCCCTTGGCGCCCGTGGGGCCACCACGTCGCTGCGTACCCTACCACCAACAGGTTAACAGGAGCCAGTCTGCAATTATTACGGATCGATCATCCGTCTAATTTTCTTCATCCATTTAATGAATTTACGTGGCCTAGTGTGTTAACTCAACAGTAGAAATATATTATACTTATTTGATTTTTTTCCCATTGGGAAACTATACGGCATGCCGACGTAACCACAAGACACAAAAATTAAATTGTAGTGCCCGCGCATCGCTTACGGAAAGTACATGGCTCATTTTTAGGGCAGTGCACACGCTTCTATAATAAATTACCAACATAAATTGTAAACTTGCCCTTCAAAAAATTTAAAGAGACCATCAAAGCAGTTTTGCTCAAAAAAGGATATTATATTTGTGATAAGGAAGCCTGGGATGTATCTTTGTCGGAAAATTATTGTAAATAATCCCTTTAGCACTGTACTTTTGCTACAATTAATTAATCTTAATTTGATCTGTGCTTTGACTGGCTGGAATTTGCCATGCTCACAAATATTTGTAATATTTTAGTTATTATTTTTGTCAATTGAGCATTTGAACTGTGTCCATGGGCTTATATTCATGAGGTATAAATACTGTAACCAATAACATAGTATAATATTTTTTTAAAAGAGTATTTCTTGAGTTTCTTGTCGGGTTCATCTCAACAAAAGCAACCTTCCGAACCTAGTGGTAACATTTATAATCATGTATAATGTATTTTTGTGTCCTTCTGACTTTTTGAAAGTACTTTGTAAGAAGTCTAATCAAATAAAGATATTTAGAATATAGATTTTTTTGAATTTTGTAAACTGACCTGAATATTCTCTTGAGAATACATAGCGGGAGCAGCCTGAGCGTCAGTTGTTTCTGTTCCGAGTACAGCAACAAGTTGTATGTAGTCAGGAAGCATGATATGCTGATAAAAAGATGGACTATTGACGTCCCGTTGGATAGTATTAGTCCGCTTATATTACTGGTAAACTGAAATTATATTTAGGATGTTAAATAGGTACTAACTATTGAATATCGTGAGTTTTAATCTGGGGAATATTGCACTGTCTATGAGTTAACATACATACCTGTATTTCCCGAAGGGGTAAGCAGAGGTGCTATAATAACAACACCAGTAAAGCACGTGGTGTGAAATCACTGCACATAAGTTTTTAGAAAAACTCATTGGTCCCACAGGCCCCATTGACGAGACATTCGATCTTGCTACGCTTGCCTAGAAGGCGACCGTTCAAACCCCACGTCACCATGGCTCTATGGGTTAAATAGTTTTAAAATCTCCGCCTACTATTTCGCAAAAAAAGCATACGGAATACAGTTTACCGTTTTGAAACACATGTCGGAACGAGAGCCTGCATGGGTATGACCCCCTGGTAAGGGAAAGTGTTATTGGGTTATTCCATCGGAAATTGTCCAGTAGGACCCCAGAGTCTGGATTAGTGCCCGGTTAATGGCAATAGTTTCGTCCCCTATTTAAATATATATAGTGACTGAATAGAGAACTTTTTCTTATATACAAAGTTATACTCAAGGCTAACGCAAAGTTGGTAACAATGATACTGCATTGTATGAATGAATCTATTCGTTTATATAATCCCAGTTCCCGTGGGAGTAGGGGGACAAAATAAAGCTTATGTTACTCGCTGATGATGTAGCTATCCAATGGTGAAAGAATTTTTGAAATAGGTCCAGTAGTTTTTGAGCCTATTGATTACAACCAAACAAACAAAGTTTTCCTCTTTATAATATTAGTGTAGACTAGCTGTGCCCTGCGGTTTCACCCGCGTGGATTTAATATAATTCCCGCAGAACCCTAAATTTTTAATATAATTATAACTCTAGCTAACTACCAGTGTAAGTCCCGTTAAAATCGGTCCAGCCTTTCCAGAGATTAACCGAAACAAACAGACAGACAGAGAAAAAACTTGAAAATGTGTTTTTAAGTCAGTGCATACCGTATATACTTTCAAATGCATTTAGAGCAAAGTTGTTATTTTGGAATTATAAACAAACACTTCAATTGTATTTATCTGTATATATAGATGTATAGATTAGGTATGAATGTGTTTCTTACATTTTCCAAATACTCGGGATTCCCAGTAAAGAACCTGTATGGCATAGCGGAGGCATGGCCAAACATTATCAGTGACATGCACATAACTCTGAAATTTGTTAAAGTTGAATACATCAGTCCATAACTAAAGACTAGAGCTCAGTATACATGGGGTTATTAGTAAGGTCACGGCAATCTTTTGCTGGGATGGACCCAGGCGAATGTCACAAATTTTCGTTAACATTTCATAACTCACTAGCAGACGTTACGCTGTTTCACCCGCGTAGTTCCCGTTCCCGTGGGAGTACGGAGATAAAATATAGCCTACGTTACTCTCTCATGATGTAGCTTTCCAATTCTGAAAGAATTTTCAGGATTCGTCCAGTACTTTTTGAGCCAATTTGTTACAAACATATTTACATACAAATCTTTCCTCTTTATGATATAAGTATAGATTTGTTTCTATTGCGCATGTCATTTTATGCCCTTTGTTCGACTAGCCGTGTCATGTTTTAATTTCTCCATACATATTAAGACAAAGACAGATTCATAAATTATTACTGCGCATTCACGGTACGCGCTCATAAATCGTGATGGCACCTGTAACACCGCTGCCTCCCCCCTTTTAGGAGGGCTGGGATTTATATTTGATCAAAGTATGGATGGATTACCTTGCTCCTTGCAATATATTCAGAGATGATAGTCTCGGGTCTCCATCATCGTATACAACTGTCAGTCTCCTCCAGTTGGCGGGGATGGACCACGCTGATAGCAACTTATTTTCTGAAACAAATTGGAATAAAATGTACCTACCAACTGATGGGCTGCTGTTTACGAGCGCCATGACTATGGCAGGTTGTTTAAATTATGCAAATGTTGACCTTAAATTATTATTCGTGGTAAAAACTAAAGGTGAAAGTTACTATTAGTGTCGTCGCCATTTATGAAGTCATACGCCGTGCCAATGACGTTGAGGACGAGTATGACGTAGACAATTTGGAGAAAGGTGCGTTGTTGAGGTGTGTGCGTGTGTTGGGCGAGCGTGTGGTGGTGGGAGCGGCAGTAGTGCAGGGTGTGCAGCGAAGTGGTGAGAGCGCGTGCGCGGCCCCACTGTGCTCCGCACCGTGCAAACCGCACCGAACCATCGCCGCCGCCCTCTGCTTGCGAACCGTTGCGCTGCGGGGACTTACACCGTGCGCTCACGCACCAGCCGCGCCGGATTATTGTGCGGTTGAATTTGAATGGCAGTTCAGAGTACATCTGAAATAAAAATACACACATTTGGTAATATATGCGTAGTTTCAATTATCAAACACTATCAATCGTATTGTTCTTGCTACTCCTTACAAGTCCTCCTTAGGTCATATTGATAGATAGGTTGTTACAAAGATAAACAAGACACATATTATTATGCGAGTAGGTAATTAGGAAAATCAATCCTGTCTTTGAAAACATTGCAGCTCTTTTGCAATAAGTGTATTTCCATCAATTATTGGCAGTAGGTCCTGGACACTACCTGGCTATTTTGACTTGATTCACAACTCTGCAGAATATTTTAATCTGAAGAGACACTGCCCAGAACCATACCTTCAAGGTGAGCCATGGTGAGCTGGCAGAATACTCCTTTGACATAAGGGTAGCTATACTACAAAACAAATCGGTATACCTTGATAAAGTCATAGAGTGGGTGTGGTGTGGTGGCCGGCTGGATGTGGAAGGTGCCGAGACAGTAGAGGCCGTCCGGCTGTGAGAGGCATCGTTGCTGGTCATCCAGGTGGAACAGGGGGGGCAGCCGGTACACCTCCGCATCTGATAAATGTCAGTTTAGTTCAATTTATAGGGAACTGTATTTAATTAGTATATTTAATTAGGAAAAATAATTACAGTTCCGCGGGCCACCCATGAAAGTAAGTGTTCGCGGGTAAAACCGCAGAGCACAGCTAGTCTCTCATATACTCATAGCTCATGAAGACCAGTAGTATCCAGATACCTGTGAATTCCTTCGCAGCGGAGCTTGCACTCACTGTAGCACACAATATTGTGAACGAAACACACAATAGCTGCATTGTAAATGATTTAGTAAATAAACCCCTGTCACTATAGCCCAGTAGTCTTATATAACATTTTACTTAAATGCAAATTGGTTGTATTAAGTAAAACAACATTGTCTTCATAAGGGCGCACATAGTTTTTTCACGTCCGTCTTTGGTTATGGATATATATATAAATAATATATGCTCAGGCCATCCCAGAAGGGTCCCCGAAGGGGTAAGCAGAGGTGTTGTAACAACACTCACATTTCACCGAATATGATCATGTGCCCACGTGACAGAGGGTGAGTCCATCGCCGTCTCAGGCACTATACATACGTCTACCAATATTATAAACGCGAAAGTTTGTTGGAATAAAATACTTATCCTATCCCTGAAGGTCCCCGAAGGCGTAAGTGGTGTTGTAACACCCACATTTCACCGAATATGATTAAGTACCAACGTGACAGAGGGTGAGCCCATCGCCGTCTGAAGCACTATCGATACACTACAGACTTATGCAGGTTTCCTTCACCGCCAAGCACGTGGTGTGAAATCACTGTACATAAGTTTTTAGCAAAATCTCATAGGTACAGGCCCCACCGGGATTCGAACTTGCGTCGCTTGCGTAGCAGGCGACTGCTCAAACCTCAAGGCCATCATGGCAAAAACTACTGAGTGGACTTTGATTAAACTTTACAATAATATAGCTTAAATATCACATAGGCTATAATTTATAAGGATATTGTGTGAATTGTGCAAAATATAAAGATAATTCAAATTCTGCGCAGACAGAGTTGCGGGCACCAGCTAGTACTATTTATAAATTCAAATACTTAATTTGAAATGAGCTTCTGGCTGTGTTAACGTCATCATTGATACCTACATTGCGTTTTTATATGGTGTTACTAACTTTGTATTGTTTGTGTGTCCTCAGACCTTTCATCCAATGTATTTTATTTCATCATGATCTGGTGGTTAGTAAGTTTGCCTACCGATCACGAGATGCCAGGTTCGATTCCCAGGTCTGGTCGAAAATATATATTGATTGTTTCTGTGAAGAAATTCACAATAAATGTCCAGAGTTTGGTATTTGGCTGTGTTTACACCCCCGTGCCTCGGAAAGCATGTTAAGCCGTTGGTCCTACGCCTGATCTCTCTCCAGTCGTGTGGGATTGCCGTCCCATCGGACTATGAGAGTGTGGGAATATCTCCGCAGGTGGGTAATCCCCGACGAAATTAGCTGCGATCAGTTCTATTTATAGTCGTGTTTAATACATTAAAACTCGTTCTATTATATTATATGTTACTTAACAATAATGTAATTTACATAAAATAGGCACTTAGTTAATGCCGCCGCATTTTCAATGAACAAAATCTAAGTAGTCTTAAACTAAGCAAAGGTTTGCGGTCAACAAGCCACCTAGCGCCATCTGTTGGTTGGAGAATCCAAACTCAATTGATAAGTCTAAATAGTAATTAGTTAGTATAGTCCTCGATAAATGGGCTATCTAAAACTTCTATATTTTTTCAAATAGGGCCAATAGTTCCTGCGATTCAAATTTTAATTAAATCAAGCTAACAAACAAACAGACTAACATACATATGCTCACGCCTTTATTCCCTGAAATTATATTTATTCTCTGAAGGGGCAGGCAGAGGTGTTGTAATAATAACACCCACTTTTCACCAATGATGTTTAACTGCCAACGTGACAGATGGTGAATCTATCGCCGTCTCAAGCACTATACATGAATTACTTCTCAAACATATGCAGGTTTCCTCACGATGTTTTCCTTCACCGTGAAGCACGTGGTGTGAAATCACTGAAGAGAAGTTTTTAGAAAAACTCACAGGCTCCGCCTTTTCAGCTTTGTATATTAGTATGGATCAAAGTCAAAGTCAAAAATATCTTTATTCGATTAGACTTTTTACAAAGTACTTTCAAATCGTCAGAATGACATAATTATACAGGATTATATATGCTACCGCCAGGTTCGGAAGGTTGCTTTTACTGAGAAGAAACTCAGTAATTACTCTCAAAAATATTATACAATTTAAAGAATACAAAATAAATAATTTAAGAAACGTGAGCTCATGGACAAAGTTCCAATGCACCTTTAACGAGGAAAATCTGTGATCTTGATTTAAACCAGTTGGCAGGCTATTTTAGGCCTCCGACTGACCTGTAACGACTGCCAAAGATGATAAATTGGCAACAGGGACCGACGGCTTAACGTGTTCTCCGAGGCACTGAAGGAGCTCGGGCGGTCACCCATCCAATTACTAGCTACGGGTAGGGTTGCTTAACTTCGCTGATCGGATGATATGCGCAATAGCAACTGTGCCACGAGCTCCTCATGAAGGGGCGGTTGTGATTCTCAATAATTAAAACAGTGTGCTACAAGTGCCATGCCATTTATTCGTATTTTGAGCAAAGTTTCAATGTGGTTTTTTAGAAGACTAGAGAACTTAGGAATTTCTGCATAGGAATCTCGACAAGCACCGAGATAATGACAGCAATGGCGTACGAGATGACACCCGTTGCGGCTGCATCCACCAACTGTAACATTTAAAATCTATAATGGAGACGTATATAAAAGGATATTTAAAAAAATGCTCACACTATCCTAGAAGGGACCTCGGAGAGGAAAGCAGAGCTGAAAAACAACACCCACTTTTCACCGTAATATGAAATGCAGACGTGACAGATGGTGAGTCCATCACCGTCGGCACTAAACATACGTCTGAATTACTTCTTAGAAATATGCAGGTTTCCTCACGATGTTTTCCTTCACCGTGGTGTGAAACTACAGCACATAAGTTTTTAGAAAAACTCATTGGCGACTGCTCAAACCCGCGGCCACCACAGCACATACATACAAACATAAATATATACTAATTATAGAGATAGATAACTGTCATACAAAAGTCTTTTAAAGAAGTGTATGGACTGAGTTTGTTTGTATATGACGTGTGAACTCTTCACTGCCACACATTTAAATTATGATGGCAATAAGAGCTTATGGTAAGGCTCCTAATGACTTACAGTATCAAGTACGGAGGCGTGGTAGACATAAGGCCTGGCCGCAATGAGCATGCTGACGCACCAGTGGACCAACATCACCGGCAGCGACACTCGCGCCATCACGTCCCAACCGTGCCATGCGAAGATCCTCTGTATATAATCTGTTGCAAACAATTATGACACTAAGCTCTTCATTATCAATTCTCAAAGCGGGTATCCATTATTATTGCGCACCAACTGTGCTCGTTGCTTTATCCCATACATTGTTGGGGTCGGCACTTGATTCAACCCGATGCGGCTGATCACCTGATTTTTATACGAAGCGACTGCCATCTGACCTTCGCAACCCCTTTAGCGAGGAAAATCTGTGATCTGAGTTAAACCAGTTGCCGGACTATTTTAGGCCTCCGACTGACCTGTAACGATTGCCAAAGATGATAAATTGGCTACCGGGACCGACGGCTTAACGTGCGCTCCAAGGCACGGAGGGAGCTCGGGCGGTCACCCATCCAATTACTGGCTTGGCTTAGGGTTCCTTAGCTTCGCTGATCGAATGATATGCGCAATAGCAATTGTGCCACGAGTTCTGTCCCAATAAATTTTATATAAATTGTTTTCTAGTACTGGGTTCGGTTTGTATTTATAATATGCAACTTTTTTCTGCATAAATCCATATTTGTGGGCTATATTATTATTATTATTATTTTCTGAGGCACATTCGAACAAAAGCCATTCTGATAAAAAGAACCGTAATCAAGAATATATGTTTTCTTTTTTTCGAGCCGTGGTGGCCTTGAGGTTTGAGCAGTCGTCTGCTACGCAAGCGACGCAAGTTCGAATCCCAGCGGGGCCTGTACCAATGAGTTTTTCTAAAAAACTTATGTACAGTGATTTCACACCATGTGCTTAACGGTGAAGGAAAACATCGTGAGGAAACCTGCATATTCCTGAGAAGTAATTCAATTAAGTATGTAAAGTGTCTGAGACGGCGATGGACTCACCATCTGTCACATTGGCACTTAATCATCTTCGGTGAAAAGTGGGTGTTGTGATTACAACACCTTTGCCTACCCCTTCGGGGAATACAGGCGTGAGCATATGTATGTATGTATTTTTCTAGACTGAATGTTTAGACGATTAGAAATGTTTGTTGGTAAGTGTACCTACCGTCAAAGTTCATCAAAGCGAGAAATGCTATGCACAAGATAGTGACGATGACTGTACGGTCTAAACAGACGTGCAAGGCGTTCATGATGGGAGTGTCGTGGCTACGAACGTAGAAACCTACAGCTGTGATCCAAGTAAAGTTCAGAGGTAGGCAGAGGTGTCGGAAAAATAGTAGCCACTGAAACAAGTAAACATAATAATTATAAATAGTAAGCCACGTGTGTCGATACGTTGACTCCGCCCCATCTCCCCGGCACTGCTGTGGCAGCCGGTGCTGCTGCTGTTCAGCAGGAGTGCCTCAAGCGCCGGAAATATGCTTGCATTGGTCAAGGGGTAATATTTTCTGCGTTTGCGGTTGAAACTCTGGGGCCTTGGGGTCCAGATGCTCATCAACTTTTCAAAGAGGTTGCACGTCGTCTGATAAAAGCTTCTCGTGACAAGCGGGCTGGGGCTTCCGACGATTCCGAGAGACACCGATTTGGGCCAAGTTTTCTACTTGTACTTAGTTTTTAGTGCTATTCCTTGCAAATTATTGAATTAAAAATGTAGACGTATATTGCCTAGAGCAAATGTTACCCAACAATGTATCAAATATCAAGTATTAATGACACTAACAAGGCTTCCAAATCTACCCATCTAAGCGATGGGTTAGAAACATTGAAAACATACTCACTTTAAAATCATTCTTATTCAATTTATTATTCTGTATCTCGTAATGTAGATGTGCCAAGGTCATCCCGATGAAGCAGGCAGGCAAAGCTCCCCACGTCGAGTTGTAGAAGTGAGAGAAGGAATGCTCTCCTTGGAAGAATGTGCTGAGGTTTCTGAAGATAAGAGCAGAAGAAAAATATTGAAATGACATGAGGAAGCATTCGTAAAAATCAAATGTGTTTATGTATTGCATCCAGGGGCCTTAGCATAATCTCTTATTGCCATGATCGTTTGAGAAAGACAATTAGAAAAATAATACATTTTATTCCTTTTATGAAACCCGGAACAGACAGAAATTCAGAAGGACAACAATTTTGAAAATTGTTTATACTTTTAGTATCGCTAGCGTAGTTCTTCACGTTACCGCTGGGAGTCGCTGCACAATTCCTCAATACGACGGAGACGCTAGCGATTATAGATTACGAAAACGGTGGCAAACCCGGGTTTGCCACTTACTTTACTTTACTGTATTGATATATAAAATAGATATATAACTGGAGATGACCATAATCAAACTATCAAGCAATGATATGCGCCAAGGACGCCCATTAGCCCTTTTGGAACTACACACTGGCTGGTATGAACTAAAGTAATTGTATGACTACTTACTCAAGGTTAATAATGTAGATCATAGACTTGTAATTGAGCAGATATGTCAAGAGTCCGTTGAGCATTGAAGTCGCGACGACGAGTGCTGGGTACACGACCAGACCGTTCCTCCTGAACCAGCCGGAGAGGGTCAGGACACAGGTCAAGAGGAATAGTTGGAAATTGGCTGCTAGGAACCTGTACACAGATGTAAGAATTACTGAAGAATCATATCCTAATAATCAAAACAAAAGTAACTAAGACGCAGTGTTATCCAAGCTTTGATCACGTGACCACGGTATAAATACGTATATTAGGGTGAACGAAGGAAGTTTTCAAGCAGTCGAGACATCTTTATTACTAATAATCAATAAAAATACAGCGGAAATCCTCATTAATCAAGTCATTAAATTCACTTGAGTTTTTTTTAGAAAATTTCAATGGTACAGGCTCCGCTGAGATTGGCTGGATTGGATGAGCACCTCGGCTCTGTCATCAAAATACTGTAAGCAGGATTGTTACATGAAGTTTTATATCCTATGTACGTTCAGTGGGCTATCAGCAAATTCAGTGAGGTTATAAACTATTCAAAGCTAAAGCAATTAAGCTTTGTGTACAACTAGAGGACGTGTCAGGGTACGCTTGGGCAAGTAGCCGTAAGATGCCAATATTCAACCATTTATTATAGCGTAAGGCGTTATTCGAAAAGAGAAAAATAGATACACAATTTTACCATGTAGGTGGCAAGCAGTTGTCTCCGGGGTCGACAATGTTGTTGATGAAGAGTGCCTGTGCCCAGAACTTGTTGTGGCAGTGTCGGCTCTCGGCGCCTATGACCGGGCCCACCAGCGGCCCTTGGCGCCCGTGGGGCCACCACGTCGCTGCGTACCCTACCACCAACAGGTTCACAGGAGCCAGTCTGCAAGTATGTTATGTTAATTGCTTGCTAATAATACAATCGAAACGTTCGAACTTATTTCCAAATGTGATATTTATGTGTATTAAAATCGTAGTTTGCTAGGATTTTAAATTGGATCAAATCTAAACGGGTTCCAGCGACTTTAAGTCATTACGTTTTTTTTTTGATTAAATATGTTGAAGACGAAAGTGCTGTCAAAGTCGTTACGACATCGTTACTGGTACCCTAAGGATTTTACTTCTATACGTTTAATGTCAATTTCGTAAAGTAACGTGTCTCTAAATTATCCTTTTTCGGAGTTGGGTGCCTAGTGATCAAAGTCCAATAATGGTGGATCTAGACACTTCGAGCCAGGATCACACGCAACGTAATCGCGGACGTTTTAACTTCTCAAAACAACACTTCTAAATGGGATACGGGCTACATTGCTTATAGTTAACTACACAGTTTATGGAATATATTCATTTATTTAACGAAAATTTTATTTACAAATAAAATTTACTTATGATACATCAAAATAACCAGCTGCGTTATTCACTAAAGTTTCTCAGCGTCGCACTCGTTGTCGAGTGTCGGTTTTAAAGAAACGAAATTGGACGGCATCCTCTATGTATTATGTATAATTTTTCTATCTTTGAAACAAACGCACGTCGTCGTGTTCGACGCTGAGAAACCTTAGTGAATAACGCGGCAGATTGTAAGTAGGTAAAATATACGTGCATTATTTATTTATTACCTACTTACTAATTATATTTAAATTAAGCGTTATCAGTAAATGCATAAAAATAATATAAACACACCTGTTTCATATTTAAATGCCCAGAATGGGGGAAATCTCCGATGTACTTATAATTTCAAATTATATCTGTTGTTACCATATATGATGAAAATGAATGAGACACATCATCATTATCTCCTTGGCCTTATCCTATACATTGTTGGGGTCGGTACTTTTCAACCCATTGCGGCTGATCATCTGATTTTTATATGAAGTGATTGCCATCTGACCTTCGCAACCCCTTTGACGAGGAAAATCGGTAATCTGTGTTGAACTCTATTGAAAGTCACACGTGTTATAACAAAATAACTATGATAGTAGCTCCGATTCGGATAACTTATGTTAGAACGTCAACTTACCTAAATATTCTCTTCAAAATTTGTAGAGGAAGCAGCCTGAGAGACAGTTGCTTCTTCTCCGAGTCCAGCAGCAGGTTGAATGTAGTCAGGAAGGAGGATATAGTGAAGAAAACATGAACCACTGACGTTCCATTAAACAATAAAATTCCATCCAGACGATGAAACACCTAAAATTATACCAAACTTAGACTGAATACCATTCGGAGTCGAGACCCTTGGTCCGTGGGGTACTAGCGTATTAGGCTCTTTAAAGAAATAACTTAAAGGTTAGTCGGCATCACAAGAGACCGAAGAGCTGGCAGCTACCTCGGTCAAAGAATTAGTCTGACAAAGGGGGAATGCTGCCAGTATCTTCGGAACCTTGCCTACAGGGACTCCTATTTATAATATATTTTAGTTATGAGGTCTACTTCGAGATAGTTTACTGCACCGTCACTTATAATTTCCTAACAATAAACCAACGGAATTTCACAGGATTTGAACTTGTGTTGAATGCGTAGCAGATGACTGTCCAGCGCGAGATCGCGCGACAACGTTGTATTGTCTATTCCTACTGCAGGCCTAGATAAAGTAACATTCTCTCGAGTTAAAATAGGCGATACAAAATGGATGGAAATTACATTAATCAGGCACGAGACATAATAATATTTCATTCCCTTATATTTTGTATCGTTTGTATAGGTGACGCGCGAGAATAATGTTCTACAGGTCCTGACCATTCTCCCAGCCGGTCTTTCACGTTATATTTATATAATACCACAGTATAAATTATAAGCTTTATAAGCTCTACAAGTAGTTAGGAAACTAGGAAAAAATCGTTCGAAATTACACTCGGGGGTTGATTGGGGATAATCGTAGGGGTTGTTATTACAACACTTCTGCCTACGCCGTTGTCCGTCGGGGAAAACAATAATATGTGTATGTATGTATATGTTCTTTTAGTGGCCTCAAGGCTTGAGCAGTTGCCTGCCACGCTAGCGACGCAAGTTCGAATCTCAGTGGGGCTTCACACCACATGCTTTACGGTGAAGAAAAACATTGTGAGGAAACCCGCATATATCTGAGAAGTAATTCAAAGGTGTATGTATAATGCCTGAGACGGCGATGGACTCACCCTCTGTCACGTTGGCACTTAATCGTATTCGGTGATGTGGGTGTTGTTGTTACAACACCTCTGTTCCTTCGGGGACCCTTCTGGGAGGGCGTGAGCATATTTATTATATTTTTTTTGTTTTTTTAGTAAGTTGGTTCAATTGGTAATTGTAATGATATCACTCACGTTCTCCACGTACTGTAAATTTCCGAGGAAAAATCTGCACATCAAGACGGAGACATGTCCATATATTATCCCACACATTAACATAACTCTGGAACAAACACACGTATATCTTATATATAAAATCGAATCGGCTGGACCGATTTGTATGAAATTTTGTGTGCACATCGGGTAGGTCTGGGAGTCGACTAACATCTATTTTTAATAATCCAATTATTTATATATTTTGCAGTCTGTCTGTTTGTTCCGGGTTATCCCTGAAACGGGAGGTTACTAATAGCTTAGGTTTTTTAATCAGTGTCGATCCACCCTATCGATCATAAAATAATCTATATATATATATATATATATAATAGAAATATAGGTGTCCGAATAAAAGTAACAGTTGTCTTTTAGAAGTTGTAGGGTTTCATGATCATCACTATGTTGAAGTCGTGAAATATGTAGCTCCAACGATAACGTAGTTATAGGCTATGGTTCCTAAGGGCCGAAGAGCTCGTGGCCTTAAGCGATTGAATGAACGCGCGGCCGCGTTTACTACATTACGTACGCGATAATTATTGTTCAATAAAGGATGATTTTATGGGATTATTTCAGGAACTATTAGTGGGAGAAAAATGATATCACGTGAATAGCTCTACGTTACCGCTGATTTTTGTGCGAAAATAAGGTCTTGAAATGGTGAACTCGAAAACGGTAGAACATATTTATAATTTTATTTGCTTCCTAAAATTATTCCCTATATTTTAACAGCTGTCCTATTTTCCCCGACATCCTGTATATCGGAATCCGTAAATATGGCACTAACGCAAAATCACATCCTGTATACAGTGTATGTGATGATACAATGTATATAAATGAATTAAGTACTTGACTCCTTGCAATATCTTCAGAGGTGATAGTCTCGGGTCTCCTCCATCGTATACAGCTGTCAGCCTCCTCCAGTTGGCGGGGACGGACCACGCTGATAGCAACTTATTTTCTGGAACCAAATAGGAAGAATATCATTCGTTGGTTTCGGCAAGTTGGGTTTGATACGGGATTGACCGTTTTCAAAGTTCAGTCACAAGTTCGTTGAAATAAATAACTTACTATTCATGCCGTCGCCAGTCATGACGTCATACACCGTCCCGATGACGTTGAGGACGAGTATGGCGCAGACAATTTGTAGGAAGGTGCGTTGTTGAGGTGTGTGCGTGTGTTGGGCGAGCGTGTGGTGGTGGGAGCGGCAGTAGTGCAGGGTGTGCAGCGAAGTGGTGAGAGCGCGTGCGCGGCCCCACTGTGCTCCGCACCGTGCAAACCGCACCGAACCATCGCCGCCGCCCTCTGCTTGCGAACCGTTGCGCTGCGGGGACTTACACCGTGCGCTCACGCACCAGCCGCGCCGGATTATTGTACGGTTGAATTTGAATGGCAATTCAGAGTACGTCTGTATAAAAAAAGCTGTATATTTTAACCGTCAGCAAATTATCAAACATGAGTTTGGAAATTAAATAAAAATGGTTTTTACAGAGGAACATAGTTATTAGTATGTATGTTAATGTATTCATGTACAAACCTTGATAAAGTCATAGAGTGGGTGTGGTGTGGTGGCCGGCTGGATGTGGAAGGTGCCGAGACAGTAGAGGCCGTCCGGCTGTGAGAGGCAGCGCTGCTGGTCATCCAGGTGGAACAGGGGGGGCAGCCGGTACACCTCCGCATCTGATAAGTGTCAGATTATATTATATAGGACTGCAGAAACTGTATAATTTCGGGTAGGTAACATCTTGCATTTCCTACTAGTAGGCGAGCTGTGTTCTATCAGTAACCGACCTTTTGTAACTGGTAACGAACGAAGAAACGAATATCCCTGTAAGATACTTATTAGTTTTGAACAAAGTTTTATTTTAGTACATACGTAATTGAGACCATCGTTTGTCAAATGGTTAGAATCCAACAGGAAGATAACACACTTTTTTTTTCACCGTTATGAATACACCAACCGCCGCGGGGGCAGCGGGTTATGTCGACTCCACGGTGGGTGCACGTGATATACGATAACACACCTACCTTAATCGTCGAAGAAACTTTATTAATGCCTTAAATAATTAATGATGGTTTAACTATGATTTCTAGGGAATGATCCAATAATTAAGTAAGTATAGTATAGAACGAATACAAAGAACCAACCTTCTCGAAATCGTCAATGTTAAATCGTGTGAAAACTTATGATACCTAGATATTATTGTTGAATTTTTTATGTTCAGAACTTCCACACCATGTGAAAAAGATATATGTACCTACCTACAAAAAAGTTTCAAGTATTTATGAGTAACTAGCGAGTGCCTTGCAGTTTTACCCGCGTAAGATTAGATTAGTTTTACAAATTTGTTACTTAGTGATATTTTACCGTTTTTGTAACATTTTCCATCGATGCTTCACTCCTATTGGTCGCAGCGTGGTATTATAAAGCACATGGAAAATTACTCATTATTAGGTACAAATTCTTTGCGTTTTAATACTCGTGATAATTTCTCAATGAAATATCCGATTGGAATAAAACAAAAAGTATTTTACTTCTACATAAATGCCCTTGATAACATATTGCTTGCTTAAGAATAAATATTATGATGCACATTGAACCCATGACCTTTCTCGATAAATGGGCTATCCAACATCATCATCATCGCCCTGGCCTTATCGCATACGATGGGTCGGTACTTGATTCAACCCGATGTGGCTGAAAACCTGATTTTTATACGAAGCGACTGCCATCTGACCATCGCAACCCTTTAACGAGGAAAATCTGTGATCTGGGTTAAACCAGTTATGAGACTATTTTAGGCCTCCGACTGACCTGTATCGATTGCCAAAGATGATAAATTGGCAACCGGGACCGACGGCTTAACGTGCTCTCCGAGGCACGGAGGGAACTCGGGTGGCCACCCATCCAATTACTGGCTAGGGTTAGGGTTGCTTAACTTCGCTGATCGAATGATATGCGCAATAGCAACTGTGACACGAGCTCCTCAATTCGAGCATTCAAACAAACAAACTCTGCAGCTTTATAATGTTAGTATAGATATACGGTACAAACTTCAAAAAAATAAATTTTTCTCTGTCTGTCTGTTTGTTCCGGGTTATCTCTGAAACGGCTGGACCGATTTTAACGGGACTTTCACTGGTAGATAGGTAATTTTAGAAGGAGTAACTTTTATTTAAAAACTAAGTGATCTGTGGGCCCAGCTAGTACTTAATACTAGCTGGGCCCTGCGGTTTCAACCGATACTAAAAGAATGTACTCCTTGTAACATTAGCTATCTTTCAGTTAAAGTCCCATTCAAATCGGTCCAGCCGTTTCAGAGATTACCCGGAACGAACAGACAGACAGACAGAGATAAATTTAGAAAATTTGTTTTTTATATCAGCAACGTATATAATTTCATATGCATTTACTGAAAAGCTGTTATTTTGGAATATCAGACTTAAATTTCAGTTATCTGTATAGATAGATGTGTAGCTGGAGATGACCAGCTCCCACAAGCAAAAACTGTTCACAAGTATGACGCGAATGCCAGCCATTGATCTAACCAATATAGAGCAAAAATAACCACGATACCTGTGAATCCAACGCTCAAATGTCGAAAAAAAAATAACATAAATAAAAGTCTAGTAGTTCTACTTATAACTGAATGCGTAGCTTGAGATGACCAGCCCCCACAAGCAGCAACTGTTCACAAGTATGACGAGGTATGCCAGCCATTGATCTAACCAATATAGAGCAGAAATAACCACGATACCTGTGAATTCCTTCGCAGCGGAGCTTGCACTCACTGTAGCACACAATACTGTGAACGAAACACACAATAGCTGCATTGTAAATGATTTAGTAAATAAACCCCCAATACTTAATCCCAGTGATCTTATATATATAAGTTAATACCTATTTTCAATAATATTACAAGCTAGCTGTGCCCCGCGGTTTCACCCGCGTAGTTTTTATTTCATGAGTACATACATATATTAATAAATCTTAGGCAATCGTTACAGGTCAGTCAGAGGCCTAAAATAGTCTGACAACTGGTTTAACCCAGATCAAAGATTTTACTCGTTAAAGGGCTTGCGAAGGTCAGATGGCAGTCGCTTCGTATAAAAATCAGGTGATCAGCCACATCGGGTTGAATCAAGTGCCGACCCCAACAATGTATGGGATAAGGCCAGGGAGATGGTGATCTATATATTAATAAAATGTACGTTACTGTTGGTCCAAAATTACACCTTTTGACTAAATACATATTATGTGAAAGTATACACGGTATTGAAATAGAAAAACCAATTTTTAATTTGTTTCTCCGTCTGTTTGTTTGTTCCGACTTATCTCCGAAACGGCTAGACCGATTTGAAAAGGACTTTCACTGGCGGATAGATAATGTTACAAGGAATAACTAGTTTATTTTATATTTAAAAAAACATTATGTTCATCCATGAAATCAACTCTAAGCGGATAAAACCGCGGAGCACAGCTACTATTATTTAATGTATAAGCATTTGTTACTCCTTGTAACATCGGCTATCTGCCAGTGAAAGTCCCGTTTAAATCGGTGCAGCCATTTCAGAGATTAGCCGAAACAAACAGACCGACAGACAGAAAAAAACATTATGAATTGTTTTTTTTTATATCAGGCCCCCGGTTTTTCATGTGCGTTTGGGAAACTTATTTTTCATTCTCCGTATTGTATGTTAAGTAGGACTTAAGTTCTCTTTCTCTCGAATATTAAATCTGATATCAATCAAGACTTTAGCATTGATATAATATACACCTAATACTTATCTGCGGCTCATTAGATCTTTATGACGAGTTGTCCACTTCTCTCTATGATGGTTGAGGAGGTCAATGGCTGGCATTCTCGTCATACTTGTGAACAGGTTCTGCTTGTGGGGGCTGGTCATATCAAGCTACGCGTTTAGTTATAAGTAGAACTACTAGACTTTTATTTATGTTATTTTTTTTATCGACATTTGTGCGTTGGAACTGTGTCCATGGGCTTATGTTTCTTAAGTGATTTATTTTGTATTTTTAAAATTGTATAATATTGTTGAAAACAGTAATTACTGAGTTTCATGCCAGGTTCTTCTCAGTAATAGCAACCTTCCGAACCTGGCGGTAGCATGTATAATCCTGTATAATTATTCATTACTACACGTAGTTATACATTTTATTTCAGCAATCCTTTATTTCTGTGCTTATGTTTTTTTGTTTTGTTTGATTTGTATTTTTTTTCTCTTCTTTATTTAAACCTAAGTATACTTTGATGTTTAGTAAAATTAACTACCATACTTTTGTTTTTGCCATATTATAAGGTTGATATTATACATTAATTTAAAGGCAACACTCCCTCAAAGCTTCCTGCGAGACAGGCTTAGCCTAGTGTAGGAAGTTTTAGTAATCAACTAGCTGTATTTCGTTAATTAAGTACTATAAGGCAACCTTTGTAATTATTTCAGTAATAAATATATTATTATTTTTTATTTTTAGCCCTTATCGACAGAGCACAACCTAAACAATTAGTGCAAAACTGGTAAACTTTTGCTGCCTAAGTTATAAATTCAAATGCCGATATTTTTAAGTTGAGCCCCTATCGTTCTGAGTGTGCGATGTATCAATGACGTCAATGATTGACATTGGGTGGCAGTAGAGTATTTCAAATTATAACGTCGCAGCTTATTTCCGAGCGAAATATTTTATCTGTGCCCGTTCGGAGACGAAAGGAACGGTCCCTCCCCGCTCCCGAGCCCCGCGCAGTCGCGGATGAACCAATAGGAACGTCGGTATCGCGCAATGCGCAAGAACGGCAACCACGCCGTACGATTAGACTGCCTGTGCGCTTCTTGTAATTCTGTGAACTTTATATTGTATTGTGTGTTTCCCTTTTGTGTTTATTTCTATTACTTTATTATACCTTCTTTGATTTTAACTTTACACGTAGTTTTTATTGCGTAAAGTCACCACAGCCACCCACCACGAACTCATACGACCCACAATGAGAAAGAGAACCTCATGCTCACTACAAAATGTATTTTCTTGCAAACCGAAGCTTAATACACGTGTAGTCTCTTCAAACGCCATGGGGCTACAAGGAGTTAGGAAACAAATCTGTTAAAATGACAAACTCACACACACGCGAGAAAATAAGCGAAGGGATGCTTCTATAGAAACACAGCATTTAAAATCATAACCCTCCTTGCTACACCGTAGTCGGGTAAAATACTGGCTGCAACATGACCTTGGGCGAAATTGTATACTCCAATTCCAGATTGGATATGAGTATTCAATTAATTCATTTTTTTCCCTGTATCCTCGTATTTTGTACCATATTTCATGTGAATAAATATTATTGTCTTAAAATGTTACTACTGTATTTCAAAATTCTATAAAACCTTAAGGAATAAATATAATATTAATTAATTAATATAAACAATGTGCAATATGTACTAAAGTACCTACAAATGATTAAAATATAGTATTATATAAATAAAATAATATGCCTGGTTAGAGCCATGTTGTTTGCAGACAAAATGTTTAACATTTTATTAATATTTCCATACCCAAAATGGGTGAAATATGCCATATACCTATTATTTTAAACAACATCTTATGTAACCATATTTCACGTAAATAAATTATTCTTATTCTTATTATACTATTTCTATTTCCATTCATTTATTAACATCATTTTAAATATGCATATGGATGCTTTTCACATTCGGATGAATCTAACCTTTCATTGTTTGCGTGTGATCTCGGACCTGTGATCTCTGAGCAATGACTTTTCTTATCATAGCCTAATGTATCAATTGTGTTTGTGCCACCACGGCTCACTATACAAATCGGGGTTTGAGCATTCGAACTTGCGTCGCTTGCGTAGCAGGACGCAAGCGACGCAAGTTCGAATCCCAGCGGGGCCTGTACCAATGAGTTTTTCTAAAAAAACTTATGTACAGTGATTTCACACCACGTGCTTTACGGTGAAAGAAAACATCGTGAGGAAACCTGCATATTTCTGAGAAGTAATTCAAAGGCGTATGTATAGTGCCTGAGACGGCGATAGACTCACCATCTGTCATGTTGGCACTTAATCAAATTCGGTGAAAAGAGGGTGTTGTGATAACAACACCTCTGCCTACCCCTTCGGGGAGTACATTTTCAAAACTTTAAGAGTGACGTAATTATTCAATAAAATAAGTGCTTTGTAAGCTCATAAATATACTGTGTTTATGATTTTTACCATACAATACCTTAATGCATATTCGGTGCTTTGTTTATGATTGAAAATTAAAATTATAATATATCAATAATTAAAACCACCATACCCCATGTGCCGCAACATGTCATTTATTCGTATTAGAAACTAGCGGAGATTGAGGATCTATTTTCATGCACTTAATTTTATTAATTATTTGTGTGTAAGAGGTTTACACCCCCGTGCCTCGGAAAGCACGTTAAGCCGTTGGTCCTACGCCTGATCTCTCTCCAGTCGTGTGGGATTGCCGTCCTATCGGACTATGAGAGCGTGGGAATATCTCCGCAGATGATTAATCCCCGATGACATTAGCCGCCGTTTTCCAAATTCGGTTACTTAGGAGATCCTCATCAACATCAGTTCTATGTATAGTCGTGTTTATTACATTACAACTCGTTCTATGACTTTATATGTTACTTTAAAATAATGTGATTTACATAAATTAAGCACTTACTTAATACCACCGCATTTTCAATGAACAAAATCTAAGTAGTATTAAACTAAGCAAAGATTTGCGGTTAACAAGCCACCTAGCGCCATCTGTTGGTTGGATAATCCAAACTCCATCGATAAGACTAAATAGTTAGTTAGTATAGTCCTCGTGAAATATTTTTTCAAATAGGGCCAATAGTTCCTGAGATTCAAATTTTAATTCAAACAAGCTAACAAACAAACAGACTAACATATATATGCTCACGCCTTTATTCCCTGAAATTATAGCGGCAGGTATAGAATTAGTCATTCATAGCGGCAGGGTCGAGAACGGGTGGTTGTCATCATCTCTCTGGCCTTATCCCATACACTGTTGGGGTCGGCACTTGATTCAACCCGATGTGGCTGATCACTTCAGTTCTATACGAAGCTACTGCCATCTGACCTTCGCAACCCCTTTAACGAGGAAAATCTGTGATCTGAGTTAAATCAGTTGTCAGACTATTTTAGGCCTCCGACTGACCTGTAACGATTGCCAAACGTGCTCTCCGAGGCACGAACTCGAGCGGTCACCCATCCAATTACTGGCTAGGGGTAGGGTTGCTTAACTTCGCTGATCGGATGATATGCGCAATAGCAACTGTGCCACGAGCTCCTAATGAACGGGCGGTTGTGATTCCCAATAATTAAAACAGTGTGCTACAAGTGCCATGACATTTATTCGTATTTAGAGCAAAGTTTCATTGTGTTTCTAGAAGACTAGAGAACTTAGGAATTTCTGCATTGGAATCTCGACAAGCACCGAGATAATGACAGCAGTGGCGTACGAGATGACACCCGTTGCGGCTGCATCCACCAACTGTAACATTTAAAATCTATAATGGAGACGTATATAAAAACATACATACATACATATGGTCACGCCTGTATTCCTCGAAGGGGTAGGCAGAGGTGTTGTTATCACAACACCCACTTTTGACCGAAGATGATTAAGTGCTAACGTGACAGATGGTGAGTCCATCGCCGTCGGCAGTAAACATACGACATTAAATTACTTCTCAGACATATGCCGGGTTCTTCACGATGTTTTCCTTCACCGTAAAGCACGTGGTGTGAAACTACAGCACATAAGTTTTTAGAAAAACTCATTGGCGACTGCTCAAACCCGAGGCCACCACGGCACATACATACAAACATTTATATATACTAATTAAAGAGATAGATAACTGTCATACAAAAGTCTTTTAAAGAAGTGTATGGACTGAGTTTATGTATTTGTATATGACGTGTGAACTCTTCACTGTCATCACTGTCACACAGTGAAATTATGATGGCAATAAGAGCTTATGGTAAGGCTCCTAATGACTTACAGTATCAAGTACGGAGGCGTGGTAGACATAAGGCCTGGCCGCAATGAGCATGCTGACGCACCAGTGGACCAACATCACCGGCAGCGACACTCGCGCCATCACGTCCCAACCGTGCCATGCGAAGATCCTCTGTATATAATCTGTTGCAAACAATTATGACACTAAGCTCTTCATTATCAATTCTCTAAGCGGGTATCCATTATGTTTGCGCACCAACTGTGCTCGTTGCTCTATCCCGTACATTGTTGGGGTCGGCACTTGATTCAACCCGATGTGGCTGATCACTTGATTTTTATACGAAGCGACTGCCATCTAACCTTCGCAACCCCTTTAGCGAGGAAAATCTGTGATCTGAGTTAAACCAGTTGCCAGACTATTTTAGGCCTCCGAATGACCTGTAGCGATTGCCAAAGATAATAAATTGGCAACCGGGACCGACAGCTTAACGTGCGCTCCGAGGCACAGAGGGAGCTCGGGCGGTAACCCATCCAATTACTGGCTTGGTTTAGGGTTCCTTAGCTTCGCTGATCGAATGATATGCGCAATAGCAATTGTGCAACGAGTTCTGTCCCAATAAATTGTATATAAATTGTTTTCTAATACTAGGTTCGGTTTGCATTTATAATATGCAATTATTATTATTATTATCTGAGGCACTTTCGAACAAAAGCCATTCTGGTAAAAATAGCCGCAATAAAGAGTATATTTTTTATAGACTGAATGTATAGACGATTAGAACATGTTTGTTGGTAAGTGTACCTACCGTCCGAGGAGCTCGAGGAGCTCGTGGCACAGTTGCTATTGCGCATATCATTCGATCAGCGAAGTTAAGCAACCCTATTCCTAGCCAGTAATTGGATGGGTGACCGCCCGAGTTCCCTTCGTGCCTCGGAGAGCACGTTAAGCCGTCGGTCCCGGTTGCCAATATATCATATTTGGTAGTGGTTACATATACACACATATTATTATACATTACATATAATAGTCTGACAACTGATTTAACCCAGATCACAGTTTTTCTTCGTTAAAGGTGTTGCGAAGGTCAGATGGCAGTCGTTTCGTATAAAAATCAAGTGATCAGTCACATCGGGTTAAATCAAGTGCCGACCCCAACAGTGTATGGGATAAGGCCAGGGAGATGATGATTTACCTACCGTCAAAGTTCATCAAAGCGAGAAATGCTATGCACAAGATAGTGACGATGACTGTACGATCTAAGCAGACGTGCAAGGCGTTTATGATGGGAGTCTCGTGGCTACGAACGTAGAAACCAACAGCTGTGATCCAAGTGAAGGTCAGAGGTAGGCAGAGGTTTCGGAAAAATAGTAGCCACTGAAACAAGTAAACATAAAAATAAAAAAAAAATTATAAATATCTTCTGCAGTAGATCTCTGGGTCCGAGGTGACATGAATACAACCCCAATTTTAAACTCGTCTATCTTTATAAAAATATAATCTTTTTACTACATACATATGCTCACGCCTGTATCCCATGGAGGTAGTCAGTGACCGTTTGCCACATGCTACGAACCCTACACACTTCTTTCGTTTCATACACATTCTTTGGTTACGAGTACGCAGAATTTGACCTTTCTAAATAATACTATTAATTTGTTCATAGTAGTTCTTCCTTGGACGCCCTCTACCGACACTTCCGATCACATTCGCTCTATAAATTTCTTTCGTTAATCACCTTTCACTCATCCTTTCGATATGTCCAAACCTTCTCAACATACTTTTTTCAATTCTCTGTAATCTTTATTGTTATTAGATTATATTTATAAATGTTTTGTGTAAGACTCAACTCAACAATATCTTTATTTGATAAGACTTTTCACAAAGTTCTTTCAAATCGTCAGAATGACACACTTATACATAATTAGGTATACATGCTACCACCAGGTTCGGAAGGTTGCTTTTTCTAAAAAGAACCTGGCAAATAACTCAATAATTACTCTTTGCAAAAATATTCTACAATTTATACATAATAACAGCCTTAGTGGCCTCGGGGTTTGAGCAGTCGTTTACTACGTAAGCAACGCAAGTTCGAAGCCCAGCGGGGCCTGTACCAATGAGTTTTTCTAAAAACTCATGTGCAGTGATTTCACACCACGTGCTTTACATGTGAAGGAAAACATCGTGAGGAAAGCTGCATATGTCTGAGATGAAATTCAAAGGTGTATATATAGTGCTTGACACGGCGATGGACTCACCCTCTGTCACGTTGGCACATAATCATATTCGGTGAAATGTGGTCACATGAGAATTTAAACTCATCGACACAGTTCCAATGCACAAAATGTCCATAATATAATAGTTGAAATTAAATAAAGTCTAATACATAGATGTAGACGTATTACCTTTGATTACCTTGAGCATATGTTACCCAGTAATGTATCAAATATCAAGTATTCATGATACTAACAAGGGTTCCAAATCTCCTCATCGTTTAATTAACGATAAGTTAGAAACATTGAAAACATAATACTCACTTTAAAATTATTCTTATTCAATTTATTATTCTGTATCTCGTAATGTAGATGTGCCAAAGTCATCCCGATGAAGCAGGTAGGCAAGGCTCCCCACGTCGAGATGTAGAAGTGAGAGAAGGAATGCTCTCTATGGAACATTGTGCTGAGGTTTCTGAAGATAAGAGCAGAAGAAAAATATTGAAATGACATGAGGAAGCATTCGTAAAAATGAAATGTGTTTATGTATTGCATCCAGGGGCCTTAGCATAATCTCTTATTGCCATGATAGAATGATGCTTATTTAGAAAGACGTACGGAAAAATATAAAAAAAATAATTAATTTTATTCCTTTAAGAAACCCGGAACAGACAGAAATTCAGAGAGACAACAATTTTCAAAATTGTTTATACTTTTATTATGCGTTTAGTGAATAGCTGTTTTTTCTGTACCCCTATCACGGGTTTGCCATCGTTTTCGTAATCTATACTAGGTAGCGTAGTTCTTCACGTTACCGCTGGGAGTCGCTGCACAATTCTCAATACGGCGGAGACGCTAGCGATTATAGATTACGAAAACGGTGGCAAACCCCTGATAGGGGTACTGTATTGATATATAAAATAGATATATAACTGGAGATGACCATAATCAAACTATCAAGCAATGATTTGCGCCAAGAACGTCCACTAGCCCTTTTGGAACTACACACTGGCTGGTATGAACTAAAGTAATTGTATGACTACTTACTCGAGGTTAATAATGTAGATCATAGACTTGTAATTGAGCAGATATGTGAAGAGTCCGTTGAGCATTGAAGTTGCGACCACAAGTGCTGGGTACACGACCAGACCGTTCCTCCTGAACCAGCCGGAGAGGGTCAGGACACAGGTCAAGAGGAATAGTTGGAAGTTTGCTGCTAGGAACCTGCACACAGATGTAAGAATCACTGAAGAATCATATCCTAATAATCAAAACAAAAGTAACTAAGGTGACGCAGTGTTATCCAAGCTTTGATCACGTGACCACGGTATAAATACGTATATTAGGGTGAACGAAGGAAGTTTTCAAGCAGTCGAGAAATCTTATTTACTAATAATCAATAAAAATACAGCGGAAATCCTCATTAATCAAGTCATTAAATTCACTTGAGTTTTTTTTAGAAAATTTCATTGGTACAGGCTCCGCTGAGATTGGCTGGATTGGATGAGCACCACGGCTCTATCATCAAAACACTGTAGATTTGTGTAAGTAGGATTGTTGCATGAAGTTTTATATCCTATTTACGTTCAGTGGGCTATCTGCAAACTCAGTGAGGTTATAAACTATTCAAAGCTAAAGTAATTTAGCTTTGTGTACAACTAGAGGACGTGTCAGGGTACGCTTGGGCAAGGAGCCGTAAGATGCCAATATTCAACCATTTATTATAGCGTAAGGCGTTATTCGAAAAGAGAAAAATAGGTACACAATTTTACCACGTAGGAGCAAGGCAGTAGTCTCCGGGGTCGACAATGTTGTTGATGAAGAGTGCCTGTGCCCAGAACTTGTTGTAGCAGTGTCGGCTCTCGGCGCCTATGACCGGGCCCACCAGCGGCCCTTGGCGCCCGTGGGGCCACCACGTCGCTGCGTACCCTACCACCAACAGGTTCACAGGAGCCACTCTGCAATTATTACATACGGATTGATCATTCTTAGAGTTGCTTCCCTTATGTTAATTGCTTGCCAATAATACAATCGAAACGTTCGAACTTATTTCCAAATGTGATATTGATGTGTTTTAAAATCGTAGTTTGCTAGGATTTTAAATTGGATCAAATCTAAACGGGTTCCAGCGACTTTAAGTCGTTACGTTTTTTCTTTGATTAAATATGTTGAATACGAAAGTGCTGTCAACGGCAAAGTCGTTACGACATCGTAACGGGTTCCCTAAGGATTTTACTTCTATACGTTTAATGTCAATTTCGTAAAGTAACGTGTCTCTAAATTATCCTTTTTCGGAGTTGGTTGGATCAAAGTCCAATAATGGTGGATCAAGACACTTCGAGCCAGGATCATACGCAACGAAATCGCGGACGTTTTAATATCTCAAAAGAACACATAGTAGCTCCGATTCGCATAACTTATGTTAGAATTTCAACTTACCTAAATATTCTCTTCAAAATATGTAGAGGAAGCAGCCTGAGGGACAGTTGCTTCTTCTCCGAGTCCAGCAGCAGGTTGAATGTGGTCAGGAAGGAGGATATAGTGAAGAAAACATGAACCACTGACGTTCCGTTAAATATTAAATTACCATCCAAACGATTTAATAACTGAAATGACAGACATTTTCTTCTCAAACAGTTCTGAGCGCCTACCATCATCGGTTTAAGCAGAACGTATTAAGAACTTCTATGCTTTGACGTTCCATTTCATCACCCTGGCCTTATCCCATACATTGTTGGGGTCGGCACTTGATTCAACCTGATGTGGCTGATCACCTGATTTTATACGAAGCGACTGCCATCTGACCTTCGCAACCCCTTTAACGAGGAAAATCATTGATCTGGGTTAAACCAGTTGTCAGACTATTTTAGGCCTCCGATTGACCTGTAACGATTTCCAAAGATGATAAATTGGCAACTGGGACCGACGGCTTAACGTGCTCTCCGAGACACGGAGGAAACTCGGGCGGTCACCCATCCAATTTCTGGCTAGGCTTAGGGTTGCTTAACTTCGCTGATCGAATGATATGCGCAATAGCAACTGTGCCACGAGCTCCTCGTGCTTATGTATCGTAAATTCAAACTTCGAAGCTGAGAACTTCTTTACATGCTGCTTAAACGCTGTTGGGTGGCCCCCTGTTGTCAAATGAAGGTAAGCATTTTACAGAGTTAAGAAACTGATGTGTGGCGCTACATTCAGAGTAAAAATTGCGTCTGTCTGTCGCTGGCTTAGGGATAGCTTGTATTTCATCCAAGGACGGGCACAGATATATCTGTCTGCATACTAATCATCCCATATAAGAATCTAGATAGATAAATACAATATAATGTCAGTTTTGAATTCTATACGGCACGTACTTACAAAGAATAATGTACTCAAAATAGTTAAAGAAAAAATTGTACTATGGAGAACAATCCAAAATCGAAGGGGAAAGATGATTGGCCACCTTGTGCGACATGACAGCTTTAAAAACATTATAGAAGGAAAGGTAGAAAGGAAGAGAGGGAGAGGAAGACCAAGGCTACCACATGAGACTAGTTAAAGAAAAGGTGTCTGTCATGACGTATAGGGAGGTCAAAGAGATGGTACTGGACAGAGATAAATGGAAAGAGTTGCATCAGTTACACCGACAAGAGTTATTACAACAACGTTTATAACAACGTTTTCTAGGTCTTTCCGTCTGTATGTTTCGGCTATCTACGAAATTTCACTGGTAGATATTTCAAGGAGTCACTTAGGCTATTTAGAAAAAAAATGGGTGTCGGAAACCTTAATTTTAATGATATCATGAAAATTAAAACACAAGTACTCACATTCTCTATATACTCTACATTTCCGATGAAAAATCTGTATACCATAAAGGTGACATGTCCATATATCATCAGCCAAATCAAAATAACTCTGGAACAACACACATAGATTTACATATATCTAAATGTTTATTCACATCTTATACATATATATAACTCACATAGCTGACTGGCATAGTGATCTATCACTGCCCAAACCACTGGACGGATCGGGCTGAAATTTGGCATGCTACCTGAAGTTATGACGTAGGCATCCGCTTAGAAAGGATTTTGATTAATTCTACCACCAAGGAGATAAAATATGGGATGAAAGCTTAGGCTACTTTTAATAAAAAAAACTTAGGGTGTGCTAACACGGGTGAAACCGCGGGGCACAGCTGGTAATAATATAATTGATCAAGAGGGGTAAGGCATAACAGTCTACGGTTCGATGTTTTGGAGCTACTCAAGCACCTTAGAGAAGATTGTAGCTTTTGTTATTAGCAGTTATTAGCTGCCTTTGACTGGAGCTGTGTTTCTGTAGACCACCAGTAGGTAGGAATGGAAGGGTGGAGTGGGAGTGGATACCATAGCACTAGTTGTAATTATGTTGGTATATCAATCCTACTAATATAATACGTTCGAAAGGGTGTAAGAATTTATGTGTGTATGTATTGATGTATGCTTGTTGCTCTTCACGCAAACTGCAATCATCAGAATCACACATATACCATCCATATTAATTTTAAGTGTTTCTGTATGTATGTCAGTCTGTCTTTTTGTTCTAGGTCCTCTCGAAACGGTATTTGCATAACCTGCCTGCCTACTTATTTTTTTATGACTACCCCTCTGAAAATCTAATGCACGCCCCAGCCTGTACGCTTGTTTGTCACGTTTAAAGTTGCCATAATGACTTACTTGACTCCTTGCAATATGTTCAGAGATGATAGTCTCGGGTCTCCTCCATCGTGTACTGCTGTCAGCCTCCTCCAGTTGGCGGGGATGGACCACGCTGATAGCAACCTTATTTCTGAAATGAAAGAGATAATATTAAGAGAGAAGAATGAGGTAGTATTATGTCATCTAAATAATCGAGAAAAGTTGCAGTTTTTGATTTATGTGTGTATTGAATTGATTGTATGTTCTAGTTAATTAAATAACTTACTTTTAGTGTCGTGGCCATTCATGACGTCATACACCGTCCCGATGACATTGAGGACGAGTATGGCGTAGACAATTTGGAGGAAGGTGCGTTGTTGAGGTGTGTGCGTGTGTTGGGCGAGCGTGTGGTGGTGGGAGCGGCAGTAGTGCAGGGTGTGCAGCGAAGTGGTGAGAGCGCGTGCGCGGCCCCACTGTGCTCCGCACCGTGCAAATCGCACAGAACCATCGCCGCCGCCCTCTGCTTGCGAACCGTTGCCCTGCGGGGACTTACACCGTGCGCTCACGCACCAGCCTCGCCGGATTATTGTTCGGTTGAATTTGTTTGGCAATTCAGAGTACGTCTGTATAAAAAAAACTATATATTTTAACCGTCAGCAAATTATCAAATATGAGGTTGGAAATTAAATGAAAATGGTTTTTACAGAGCAACATAGCTATTAGGTACTCATGTATATACTTACAATTTATGGTTTACCAAGAAACTTTTGTACAGACCTTGATAAAGTCATAGAGTGGGTGCGGTGTGGTGGCCGGCTGGATGTGGAAGGTGCCGAGACAGTAGAGGCCGTCCGGCTGTGAGAGGCATCGCTGCTGGTCATCCAGGTGGAACAGGGGTGGCAGCCGGTACGCGTCCTCTTCTGAAGTATTATAAATTACAAACTGTGCTCCGCGGAACTTTCACCTGCGTGGACTTAATTTCATAGGTGTCCCGCGGAACCCCTTTTTACTTAAAGGTAGCCTAAATTAGGTACTCCTTTTAAAATCGGCCCAGCCGTTTCGGATATTAGCCGGAACAAACAGACAGAAAGAGAAAAATTTCAAAAATTGTTTTTCTCCTTTCAGTAGCTTTCATATGCATTTAGTGAAAACTGTAATTTTGAAACTACAAACAGACAGTTCAATTTTATTTATCTGTATAGATATAGATTATAAGCGGGTACGGAAGGTAGGTAGCATTTCCATTTATTAGCTAGCACTTACCTCTGAATTCCGTCGCATTAGACGAGCTTCGACTCAGAATAAGGAATATGGAACATAATATATATGGAATAAGAATCTTCATTATAGATAGGTAATCAAGTTAAGTGGTAATAATACAATTTTTGATTTATTAAAATAAGTTTTACGACAGGACGCTTACGAAACAATGCACAAATTTTACAAAGCGTAATATACTTAAAAGTAGTTCCTTCGCTGGCGTAACGGTGTCTAATTAACATATTTTTTGTGAGATTTTATTAAAATAAAAATTACACCAACACTTCCGGCCACTCAAACTCAAACATAGACAATGTGCGATTTTTTTGTCGGTCTTTATGTTATTTTTAAATTAATACCGCATGTTGTGATACGAGCGTAGCGGCATGTACGACCTCATTACTTCTAAAATTCGATCGGGCCCGATACTATTTTTAAGTAATTTTCCTGTAGTCTATATATAAATTAAATTGAAATGTGTGTTTGTATCTCCTAATTAACAGCTTGTCACTAAATGTATATGAACGTATATAGGTACTAGTACTGTACTGGCATAAAAAATATATTTGGAAAAATCTTTGTCAATGTGTGTGTAATATGAGTACACCTTTGTCTACCCCATTTTGGAATACAGACGTAAGTATGTATGTGTTTTGCAATACGTTCAATAGCTACAATGCAATACAAAATATTAAACAGAGGCGTGTGTTATGTGACAGGATAATGTTATATGCAAAACTCACGTCAAGTGAAATCAAATGAGTCAAATAAAAGAGCCGTGGTGGCCTTGAGGTTTGAGCAGTCGCAAGTTCGAATCCCAGCGGGGCCTGTACCAATGAGCTTTTCTGAATGACTTATGTACAGTGATTTCACACCACGTGCTTTACGGTGAAGGAAAACATCGTGAGGAACCCTGCATATTTCTGAGAAGTAATTCACTGACTTATGTAAAGTGTCTGAGACGGCGATGGACTCACCATCTGTCACGTTGGCACTTAATCATCTTCGGTGAAAAGTGGGTGTTGTTATTACAACACCTCTGCCTACCCCTTCGGGGAATACAGGCGTGAGCATATGTATGTATGTATGTCACGTCAAATAATTTGTGTTCTGAGAATAAAACAATATTTTTGAACAACAAATAATTATTATATAGAACTAGTTGTGCCTCGCAGCGCATAGTGTTTTCATTAAAACACTATTTTAAAAACCTAATTTAGGAAAATCACATTTCAACTAATAGTAAAGAATTACACGATTACAACTTTTAGAATCGTTATATCTCAAAAACAGTGGCTCGTAGCAAACAAAGGATTTATAAAGTTTTTGTTGATAATTTTATGATCTACAATTTTATTTATTTATTTATTTTATTTTAAACAATCTTACCGATTTTCAGCTTGATGGGAATTTAGGTAACTTTTTGGCCGGTTATAAAAAGCCTAATTTGGCCGGACTATAAGGAAATATATAGAAATAACATGCTGACTTTCTTGTCTTGACCGATGGTCAATTCTTCGACTGTATATATTTCGACTATTGTAACGAATTGGCTCAAAAAGTACTGAACCGATTTGAAAAAGTCTTTCAGTAATGGATAGCTACATTATCAGCGATAAATATAAGCTATATTTTATTCCCGTACTTCCACGGGAACGGGGTCTACGCGGGTGAAACAGCGTGACGTCCTCATGAAGAATACACCTTCTAAATGTCTCTAGTACCAGAAATTCCGGCAGTGTGATATATCAGTCAGTCAGTTATGACTTTGTATGTACATACATACATACATACATATGCTCACGCCTGTATCCCATGGGGGTAGGCAGAGACCACCGTTTGCCACATGCTACGATCCTTACATACTTCTTTCGCTTCATCCACATTCATGCATCTCATACACTTTATTCGGTTACGAGTGCTCCGAATTTGACCTTTCTGTAAAATACTATTCATTTGGTCATAGTAGTTCTTCCTTGGACGCCCTCTACCGACACTTCCGGTCACATTCGCTCTATAAATTTCTTTCGTTAATCGCCTTTCACTCATCCTTTGTATGTATAATTTTATATGTATACTTGCAAATAAGACGTTGTACTGTCCTGAGGCGGCATCCAATCTTCTATATATCTATACCTCACAGCTAAATAAAACTGAAGTGTCTGTTTGCAATTCCAAAATAACAGCTTTTCACTAAACGCATTATGAAAGTATATACTTATGTTACTTATATATAAAAGAATAAGAATAACTGCCTCGTTGGTCTAATGGTTAGTACGTTCGGCTGCCGATCACGAGGTCCCGGGTTCGATTCCCGGGTCGGATCAAAAATTTATACTGGGTTTTTCTGTCAAGAAATTCACAATAAAAATACCCGGAGTTTGGAAGTTGACGGTGTTTTCACCCCCGTGCCTCGAAAAGCACGTTAAGCCGTTGGTCCTACGCCTGATCTCTCTCCGGTCGTGTCGGATTGCCGTCCCATCGGACTATGAGAGTGAGGGAATAAAGAGTGCATCTGTGTTTGCGCACACACTTGGGCACTATAATATCTCCTGCGCACATGGCTGATCCTCGTTGAGATTAGCCGCCGTAGCCGAAATTCGGTAGGAGATCATCACATATAAAAGAAAAAATATTTATTTATCTGTCCGTCTCACTGTCTCCGATATGTTCAGACCGATTTTAAAGGGACTTTCGCTGGCATATAGCTAATTTTACAAGGAGTTACTTAGGCTACTTTTATTTAAAAATACAATAGGGTCTCCGTGAAATTAACTTTACGCGGGTATAATTGCGGAGCACGGTAAGTAATAAAATTACAATTACTGTATGACAAATTAGGCCTGGGAGCCAGGATCAGTCGGAGCGGACCTTGGTTGGTTGATTGAAACACCGTAACTTGGGCAATCCTGGTATTTATTGATTCCACAACTGTATTGATTGGTTCCCTTGACGACTACTTGAAGACTACAATTACGTCAGGAAATGTGTGTGCTATATACGTTATGAAAGGAAACTTTCGACAGCGCGATCTAAAAAGATATAACGCCATCTTGTGTGAAATAGTTACACTAACTTGGCGAAGGGTATTCTACGTTTAACAATTACTTTTGAAGTTGGTGTTTGGTACTGAGTGTAATAATATATAAGGCAGTTTCTTTTTTATTAAAAAAAAAATTTCTCATATAAAATCTGGGTATTTTGTATTGTTTAACCTAACCTTCTCTCTGTGCCTTTTCAACACAATAAATTTATTTTTACTTCCTTAATTTTTACACAAGGGTAATTGCCTGATGTGTGACGCATGAATATTAAAAGTTATGACATTTAGCAAATGTTAAACGAATGGAAAAACCAACCTTTTCGTCCCTTTAAAAATCTCGACTATTGTGATTTCGACTCAGACACCGAGTGTTCCGTATAAAATGTTGGTTGGTATATAATAAAATTAAAGATAGATTACCTATGAATATTCTTACCTATCCTTACCTATGCTCCTGGGGACAAATTATAGTAACTCACTATGGTAACACTAAAATAACCGCAAATTTCTGCGAAAATGGTCTTGAAGACCAACAAATTACTACCTACTGCGTATTCAAAGGCCAGCGCTCAGAACTCGTGTCGGCACCTGTTTTTATTGAAAACGAAAATCTTCTGGACATATACATATAACCTTTAAAAATGGACAATAATGCGATAAGTAAAAATATATACCTACTTGACATAAAAAAAAAATTGAGTTCCGAGGGAATTGAATTAAATCTACGCGGGTGAAACCGCAGAGCACAGCTAGTTTAAGAATATGATAACTGATTTGTTTTGAAATGCAATAAGATATAAAAGTACGATGAAGCGAGAACGATAAAAATCAAGTCCTGCACAGTTGATATTACTAGGCTGCACTACTTCACCAGTAACATAACGTCACGTATCTTTGAATAATCAGTACTTTCATATAAAAACTAGACAGTCAATACCGTAAATAATCATATTATAATCGTCAATAATGAAGTGTGTAACGTGTGTTTCGTTCCTAATAACTTTGTGTGCAACTGTGTGTGTAAACTCCAGTGCCGAATTTACAGGTAAGTATACTTACACTTCGTACATAACCAAGTTACATTACTAGTAATGAAACCGGGTTATGTAGGTAGAATATTTAGTTCCTTGTACATAACTGCCAACGGAACTAGTCATCATCCCTGTCCTTATCCCATACATTGTTGGGGTCGGCACTTGATTCAACCCGATGTGGGCATCTGACCTTTGCAACCCCTTGTACGAGGAAAATCTGTGATCTGGGTTAAACCAGTTGTCAGACTATTTTAGGCTGACCTGTAACGATTGCCAATGATGATAAATTGGCAACCGGGACCGACGGCTTAACGTGCTCTACGAGGCACGGAGGGAACTCGGGCGGTCACCCATCCAATTACTGGCTAGGGTTAGGGTTGCTTAACTTCGCTGATCGAATGATATGCGCAACAGCAACTGTGCTACGAGCTCCTCCTGCCAACGGAACTAGTAATTAATAAATAACAAAGAACGAAAATATCTTCCTACATTACCCGGTTTTGTATGAGGAATTTTTTTCTTTGTAAATGTACAAACTAGTAATGACTAGTAATATAACTTGGTTATTTACGAAGAACAAGGGTTTTTTTACCGGATTACGGTGAACCGAATAGAAGGGTTATTTTTCGAATCTATCTGTCCTGCTAATGGCAATAGGCTCGCCGCTATTGAGACTTATCATAATGAATGATATAACCTACCCCATCGGTTCCCGGTCATGAATGGGCATGTGTGTAAGCAGAGGTGTTGTAATCATAACACCCACTTTTCACCGAAGATGATTAAGTGCCAACATGACAGATGGTGAGTCCATCGCCGTCTTGAACTACTTCTCAGAAATATGCAGGTTTCCTCACGATGTTTTCCTTCACCGTAAAGCACGTAGTGTGAAATCACAGTACATAAGTTTTTTTAGAAAATCTCATTGGTACAGGCCCCGCTGGGATTCGAACTTGTGTCACTTGCGTAGCAGGCGACTGCTCAAATATCATGGCCACCACGACATATTAAAATTTGTCCCGCCGTTTCAGAGATTAGCCGGAACAAACAGATAGCAGCGCCCTACGGTTACACCCGCGTGGATTTAATTTGATTCCCGCGGAGACCAAAATATATATTTTTTTAATTAAAAGTAGCCTATGTTACTCCTTGTAGCATAAGCTACCTGCCAGTGAAAGTCTCGTTAGCATCGGTTTCGGAAATTGTAACAAACAGACCGACCGACAGACAGGGGATTTTTTTTTTATGTCTTGATCGTTCATACTTTCAAACGGATTTAGTCAAAAGTTTCAACACTTCAATATAATTTATCTGTGTACATAGATGTAAGTATTGATTTTACTTTCTATTTTATGAGATAAAATTTAAGTATTATCAATACATTATTATTTTCACTCGATGAAATTAAACTGTAAATACCAATGAAAAATAATTTAAAGTTGTAATTTCTGAGATTTGTAATAAATGCATGCACATAAACATCAATATTATGATACACAAAGGCTACACACAGTTCACCTTAGTAACCCAATGGGCAGGGTCAAGTGCACTCATTAATGGTACATGCAAATTAAATAAGTTAATTGACATGTACTTTGCTAATAAATGATTACCAGCAACTTTATATGTCCCTACTTATCAAAGGCCTACATATTTTTATTGACGAGGGGTAGAACCGCTTGCTTAGGGGGAGACTACAACTAAGCCCCCTCTCTTTGCCGAAGCACATCCCTAGAAGAGCTGTGTCTCCGTCCCTGGAGACCTCGCCACATCACAATACCACCTTTGGGCCCGCAGCACAACTCCGCGACTCTGCGGTCAGAGCTCCCACTCCGATCACCGCCATCTGGCTCTCCAGCCACCTTTCAGTGACCTCTTACGGGAAGGAATACCAAAGCCATATTCATAGAACTTATCAGGGATTGAGAACTTGGGTGGGACTCGATCGGTATACTTACGTACTGAATACGTATTCAATTATAAGTGTTATTATACCTAATTATCTTGAACTTAAACACTCCCTTTAAAACACCATGAAAACGAGGAATAGAAGTCACTTGGAATGAAGGCACTTGACTTACTGAACAATTGTGACGTATATTGAAACCATTAGAAGAAGCAGTCATAATAGGAGAGCTATTTACATTCATAAGAAAACGTAACCATAGCGCGATGTAATTTACAAGTGACACCATCTAGGGCATATATGATTAAACACACCCAAAATTGTACGGATTGTAAATGTGAATTAATAATAATGTAGGTCATAAAAGACTACCCTGTTGGACACCTACAATGCAATTGGAATTTTTTTTACGCTAGCACAAAAATTGCCTCTGATTCTTACTAATGATAATGAAAGTCATTATTATTTGAATAATAATTTTGATATTTTACCTTCAATAGCGACAATGCAGCGGCAACGTTCTACAGGTGCCGTCATGAGCGCTCAGCGAAAATAATGGTTACAGCGCATGTTTTTATTCGCGTCACACCATACATACAGACAGAGACGAACTCATAAAATAAGTGTTACGCATTTAAAGTCTGCGAATCTAGATTTTAAAACTTCAGATGAGGCCGTGTACCAGTTGCCCCCGCTGTTCCACCTGGATGACCAGCAGCGATGCCTCTCACAGCCGGGTGGCCTTTACTGTCTCGGCACCTTCCACATCCAGCCGGCCACCACACCGCACCCGCACTATGACTTTATCAAGGTTTGTACGAAAGTTTCTTGGTGCAAGAACATAATTGTGAGTTTATGTGAGAACATAATTATTACTTAATAAGTAACTGTGTTAATCTGTAAAAAGAACATTTGAATTTTTCATTTGCAACATTAGTTTTGATAATACGCTGGAGCATTGAACGAAGAACGGATAAGTATAATTTTTGCGGTTATTTTTATTTCAGATGTACTCTGAATTGCCATTCAAATTCAACCGCACAATAATCCGGCGCGGCTGGTGCGTGAGCGCACGGTGTAAGTCCCCGCAGCGCAACGGTTCGCAAGCAGAGGGCGGCGGCGATGGTTCGGTGCGGTTTGCACGGTGCGGAGCACAGTGGGGCCGCGCACGCGCTCTCACCACTTCGCTGCACACCCTGCACTACTGCCGCTCCCACCACCACACGCTCGCCCAACACACGCACACACCTCAACAACGCACCTTCCTCCAAATTGTCTACGCCATACTCGTCCTCAATGTCATCGGGACGGTGTATGACGTCATGAATGGCGACGACACTAAAAGTAAATTATTAAATTTACTGAAATTATCCCATTATCAGCAAACTTCCGACTGAACCACAGTCAAATCTGCCTTTGGGTGAAATATCTCATTCTACCTGATTCCAGAAAACAAGTTGGTAACAGCCTGGTCCATCCCCGCCAACTGGAGGAGGCTGACAGCAGTACACGATGAAGGAGACCCGAGGATATCATCTCTAAACATATTGCAGGGAGTCAAGTAGTCTATCAAATTCATTAAAATTATTAGTTTTGACATACGGAATTGTTCATTAAACTATAACTGAAAATGTACAGTGTAATTTTAGTTAAATGCTTTATTTCGCCGCACCCTAATATTCTATTATATTAATTAGCCTAAGTTACTTCTTGAACCACCAGCTATCTGCCAGTGAAAGTCCCTTTAAAATCGGTCCAACCGTTCATGCATGATAGTGTGACCAAGGGAAATAGAGATACATTTTTATATATAGATTAACATGTAAAATATGATATTCCAGAGTTGTCTGTATGGTGCTGATAATGTACGCTCATGCAACCTTTATGACGTACAGGTTCTACCCTGGAAATCCCGAGTATTTGGAAAATGTATGTACTTAATTTAAGTACGTGTATATTTTTTTAAGTTACACTACAAGGGTGTCGAATACGCGTCAAGTGCACCCATAGATCTAAAAGGAAAACTCTATTCTTTGTTTTGTGAATGCTCCTGTTGGTAAGCGGCTACTGCAGCCTATGAACGTGACTAACACTAGATTTTAAGGTAACCATAATATACCACGCATATAATATATTAACTAAGCTAAGTAAAGTGAATAAATATATTTTAGACATCCAAGAACCTGCACGGGATAGCTTTGGCCAATGGAACGTCAATGGTTCATCTTTTCATCAGCATATCATGCTTCCTGACTACATACAACTTGTTGCTGTACTCGGAGCAGAAACAACTGACGCTCAAGCTGCTCCCGTTATGTATTCTCAAGAGAATATTCAGGTCAGTTTACCAAAAATCATTTGTACCATTATATTCCTCCATGTTTCGGCATGCCTTATAGTTTCCCAATAGAAAAAAAAATTAAGTATAATATATTTCTACTGTTGAGTTAAGTGTAGTCGGATGATCGATCCGTAATAATTGCAGACTGGCTCCTGTAAACCTGTTGGTGGTAGGGTACGCAGCGACGTGGTGGCCCCACGGGCGCCAAGGGCCGCTGGTGGGCCCGGTCATAGGCGCCGAGAGCCGACACTGCCACAACAAGTTCTGGGCACAGGCACTCTTCATCAACAACATTGTCGACCCCGATGACAACTGTTTGCCACCTACATGGTAATAGCATTTTCACTATCAAGAATTGCTTGAAATAAAAAAGCATGAAAGAAAAAACTGGAATCCTTAAGAAAACATAACGTGAAGTTTGTATTGAGGTCATGTAATGTTGCTTAATGACATGAACAATAGTTATATATCGCTATTAAATGCCAAATGCGTATTCGAAGAATTTTGAAATGCTAAAATTTTTATAATACATTGCTATGAGATTGCAATTTATATTGGAACTTTGTCAGCATAAAGTCGTGTAATATTTTCACAATTCTAACCAGGTTCTTGGCAGCAGACTTCCACCTGTTCATGTTGGCCTGTATCCTGACCCTCTCCGGTGGATGGTTCAGGAGGAACGCTCTGGTCGTGTACCCAGCACTCGTCGTCGCGACTTCAATGCTCATCGGACTCTTGACATACCTGCTCAATTACAAGTCTATGATCTACATCACTACACCCGAGTATGACTGTTATGCCTTAAATACTTTCTTCTAGAAGTGGAGGTGCTGGACTTATTTGCCTTCCTCTCCTGTCTTCAGGAACCTCAGCACAGCGTTCCAAGGAGAGCATTCATTCTCTCACTTCTACAATTCGACGTGGGGAGCCCTGCCTACCTGCTTCATCGGGATGACCTTGGCACATCTACATTACGAGATACAGAATAATAAATTGAATAAAGATAAACTTAAAGTATGAGCGAAAACCATGAGTTTGTCATAATGCTCTTATTATGATGTGTTCAATTTCCATTATAATTAAGTTGGTTGTCAGTTTACTTGCAACAGATTTTGGAAATATCCTCGAATGCCAGTAGATCAATATTTCACGACTAACAAGCCATGCAAAAATAAGCCGTGGTGGTCTTGAGGTTTAAGCAGTAGCCTGCGCAAGCGACGCAAGTTCGAATCCCAGCGGGGCCTGTACCAATGAGTTTTTCTAAAAAAACTTATGTACAGTGATTTCACACCACGTGCTTTTCGGTGACGGAAAACATCGTGAGGAAACCTGCATATTTCTGAGAAGTAATTCAAAGACGTATGTATAGTGCCTGAGACGGCGATTGACTCACCATCTGTCACGTTGGCACTTAATCAAATTCGGTGAAGAGTGGGTGTTGTGATTACAATACCTCTGATTACCCCTTCGGGGAATACAGGCGTGAGCATATGTATGTACTAACAACAATTCGGTACCTACCTATTTATAATGTTGCATCAAAAGGTTTTTGACTGAATACTACAAAGAAATGCTGTTATTTTAGCGCCATGGGAGAGGTTCAACCCTAAACTCTGGTTTATATCAAATTTTTTTGCATATGACGTTAATGATTCTTTGTCTATTTGAACGTAATTACGATACGGGGCTTAAACATAACTGGCGAAAACTAGGACCATACGTCATGCATTGTTGAGCGACTTCGTATTCAATCGTTTTTAAATGCTATCTCATATATGTGACATACTGTCTTAATGAGCATAAATAATTTTAAACAAGACAACTGGCGAAATATACATACATATTCTCACACCTGTATTCTCCGAGGGGTAGGCAGAGGTGTTGTAATCACAACACACACTTTTCACCGAAGATGATTAAGTGCCTACGTGATAGATGATGGTGGATGGACTGAGTCTATCGCCATCTCAGGCATTATACATGCGTCTTTGAAATATGCGAAATGCGAGGCGAAATATGGGTGTATTATAAATACACCTCTTCCTACACTCTCGGGGAATACACACATTTGTATGTATATGATTTACTTACTTCTTTCAGTGGCTAGGATTTTTCCAATACCTCTGCATACCCGTGAACATCGGCTGGATCACAGCTGTTGGTCTCTACGTCCGTAGTCATGAGTCTTCGATCATCAGCGCCTTGCACGTCTGTGTAGACCGTACAATCATCATCACTTCCTTATCCATTGGATTATTCGCTGTTATGAATTTTGACGGTACGTTATCCATAATAGTCTTTTATCTTACGTTATTACATAAAATAAAACATACAGGACAGTATTGTGTTCATAAGTTCGAAAGAGCTCGTGGACAAGTTGCCACTGCGCATTTCATACGATCAGCGAAGTTCAGCAAACCATCCACCAAATTAGGTGAACAGATCAGATATATTCACTATTTTTATTAATTAGTTCTTAGCTCGTAGCACCCTATTTACCTATTGAATATCATAATTGTTCGCAACAGGTGGTATGCGAAGGTTTTTCGCTTGGCGCGGCTGGAGCGTGATGGCGCGAATGTCGCTGCCGGTGATGTTGGTCCACTGGTGCGTCAACATGCTCATTGCGGCCAGGCCCTACGTCTACTACGCCTCTACATTCGACACTGTAAGATCTGATATTTTGTCTTTCTTACCAACCACACAAGAGAGTGGACGCCACTATCCACTCGTCTGCGGCGAATTTCCACAAATTTCATGCATGAAAAAGCGCGTGAACAGCTCATCATCATGGTTTTGGTTGGTAGCCTATTTGCGCCAAGCCTTCATTATGACAGAAGCTGACGCATTCAATTAAACCATGTAATAACAAACCAGTTTTTGTATTTGTGTTTTAATATCTTGTCTTAGTATTAATTTGACTTGTTACTGTTACAGTTGGTGGACCTGTTCGCAACCAACGTCATCACATACGCCATCGCTGTACCTATCTCGGTGCTCGTCGAGATTCCTATGCAGAAGTTCCTAAGCTCTCTTGTCTTCTAATTCCCCGGCTACTAAAAATAATTTATTTGTAGCATTTTGTTTTAATTCTTATTATTTCTATATTGATGGATGGATAATTATAAGTTATTTAAATAGTGGTTTGCATCAATTAAGTTTATCAATAACAAACATGATAATGAAGAGGTTAAGTGCTGTGCCGTTTGATAATTATTAAATGACGTGATGTGTCGCCCATATATAAGTGCATCTAAAAAAAAATCTTAATTTTAACTATGCTATGTTGAAAACTTTCCATAGGTACGCAATACTAAAGCTAAGTTACTGTTGTCGTAATTTAAATAAACCTTAAAACTATTTCTACTACGAATCGATGGAGTGCGTCTAGAGTGAGAGACGGAAACACACCCAGGCCCGGGCACCTTGACCCTTGCAAGCTATCTCAATCACTGACTGCACACAATGGATCGACCCACGGTCTCGGGGGGGGGTGATATATCAGCGTTTCTCCACTCGCTACATAGATGGCGCTACTCGCTAACAATTACGAAGTTTGTGTACAAATTCACGAGAACCTAAATCGCACAATAAGAGTTTTCGATCGCATTGTGGTATACATTTATATACAAAATTTATAACTTGGACAGTGTTCACTCGTGTTCCCCCGGCTTGATATCAAAGGGTGGTTGGAAGATCTTGCCATGCCTGGAGATGAGCATGATCACCAACTCTACCCACACTACTAATGACGTTTTCTTGAAAAGCTAAGTGATTAACTATCTTTAGGAAACTTGAGAAGCAATTCAAAGACTCACCATGTGTCACGTTGGCAGGTAATCATCTTCTATGAAACTGGATTCTACTTTTTGGCTACTCCGTGTGAACTGATACTTATTATCACCTATATGTGCTTAAGTAGATAAAAATGAAACGATTTATGCAGTTTAGGCCCTGTTAAGGCATTTATGAACGTCGGAGAACTGACCACCGGTTCTGACTAGCCTTCTGAGAAGAAACACCAAGAAACTCAGCTGGCATCATAGTGCATTTCATTGCATATTAAATATTTTTTAGTAATAATACATGTATAAGAGTACATTATGATATAAGTGCGGTAAGTTGAAAATGATAACGGAGGCGATATTGCTACAAGAAAGCAGAGGCTGTAATTATCAAAGGGCACGTAGGTCATACGACGTATTATAACATATTTGCGAAGAAATCAATAAAACTCGGACGAATAAATCTTTATCACTTCTTAAAGCAGTTATAAAATGTTGGTTGTGCAAGCAATGCTAGTTACAATAGGATGCACGGAACACAGAAAGATATTTATTTTTCTAACGTCCTATGGTAGAATTTAATTGCAAGCTAATTACGATATCGAAAGCCGAATCAAAAGTATGAAATTGCTAAGTCTGTTATTTCGTAAATGTAAATGTAATAAAAGTTGGTGATTATCGATAGCTCAGACAAAGAACCAGAGTGCCTAGTACGAGTTATCTTAAAATCACCGTCACAATTCATCGCGTTGACGTAAACGCCGATTTGTATGGGATCAAAATAGTTCCATCTGAAAACCGACAATTGGCGCTGTTTCGATCCTATACAAATCTGCGTTTACATCGACGCGGTGACTTGTGTCAGCGGCAGTGAAAAACCCACACTAGGTATTGAGGCTACCACCCAATAGCCAGGGTCTAAGAATATGGCTATGGTATCCCCTCCCAGTCGTAAGAGGCGACTAAAAGGGGGCCGGAGGGCCTGCTGGCGGTGGTCGGGGTGGGAGCTTTGACCACCGAGCCGCGGGCTCGGGAAGGTGGCAGCGCGACGTGGCTCGCGCTGCCTTGCACAGCGAGGTCTTCAGGGGCGGCGTCACAGCTGCCCCGGGGATGTGCCCCGGCAAAGTGTGGGGGGACACCGATGCGTTCTATCAGAGTACCCGGAGTCCCCCCTGAGCACTGAGGATGGCCACCGGGGGGGTTTTAGTGCGGTAAGAATCCCACATACCCCGATCTGCCTCTCCCAGGGCGGTCGGGGACCTTTTGAAGGTTTCCCCCTCGTCAATAAAAAAAAATAAAAAGGTGTTCAGGCTAGCCATTACCCTCCAAATAATTTCTTACCAAAATCATTAATGCCTTTCAACACTTTTTTACTTGTATGCTTAACATCGGTACCAAATTTATCAAAACCGTTCTTAACGTCTTTAAAGAACTTATTCAATCCCTTGTTAGTATTTCCCGCATTCCTTTTCTTATGTCCTTTGTTTCTTAACTTAGCTCTTTCATGTAATACAACAGGCACGTTTTCTTTCGACGTGTGTTTGTGTGCTGCGCGAAGTTCAGGACGTGCGATCTTTTGGATTATTACTTCATAAATTCTCCTATGTGTCGCTCCATTGGATCCATACGTAGAATCTGCTGCCTGGTCTGAGCAAAGCCTGATTCCGTCCACTTGAAAAGTCGCTAAAAGAGCGATGACTGTAAACAGAGATACAAGTAGGCTATAGGAACATTTACCATTATTATTATAAAGGTTAGTAGGTAATTCACCTTCGCACATAAAACTATTGTCCTACTACTATATTGTTACAAACATGCGGACTTTTGATTTCCATTTGAAAGGTATGACAAGCATACAAAACTGATATTCGCTCCGAGGTGCTTATGCAATTTCAAAAGGCACAATATTAACTTTAAGTAGAACTTATTTAATTAGCGAGATATCGCTAATATGTGACTAATATTATGAGCATTCAAACAAAAAAATATATCACTCAGAGAACTCTCTGACTGCAAATCCAAAATGTTGGTCTTAGAAGCAAAGACTCTCTTAGCTAAAGCTCTTAGTTTTAGCTATATCTGAAAATGTATGATGATCATTTTCAGATAGAGAGATATTGAAAACTGCTTAGCAATTGTCCAATGACTGAGTACTGATGTCTGTGCCTATGCTCGTTGTTTTGTGACGGCGTTGGTTGTGATAGGCGAGTGACTCGTGGTAGCGACTCATCCAGTCACGAGCCGCTAACTGCCACTAGCGCAGGTCGCTTACCCAATACCTCGTGCAGGTATTGTATAATATATATGTCTGGATTCCACACATTTATTTCGGGAAGTATGTTACTGCACGAGTGCGGCTGTGACATGCCATACACGGAAATCTGTCGAGCATAAAGTATGCAGCACAGTACTGACGCACACTTTTTGACATCGCTTAAGCTACTGGTAGCTATGGGAGCTATTTGCTGCTAAACCGGACTATGGCGAGACTAAAGCCTCCAGTCAGATAAACTGTCGTATACTCCGGAGGCGTAGTTTTTCGACAGCAATGGTTTAAGCAGTAGTCGGCGGCCCCCGGACATGGGATGCGCCTGTCCTTTTCAATTGGCAGGCATAGGTAGCGGAGCGGTCCTGGTAGCGAGATGCAGACTCCGCCGACGGAGGTTAGCGTGCAGAAGGCATTTAGAGTTGCGGCAGGTGCCTTTATGAGAAACGCGGGCGAATCCTTAAAGAAAAACTAGTGCAAAAAGCAAGATTTGAATGAGCACAGCGATCGAACGCGCCTCCATGTCGACTGTATTGGCGAAGACTTAAAATATTTTCGTCCATTTTCCACATTAAAGAACAACATAAATATGCATAGATAAAAAGAGCCGTGGTGGCCTTAAGGTTTAAGTTCGAATCCCAGCGGGGTTTGTACCAATGAGTTTTTCTTAAAAAAAACTTATGTACAGTGATTTCACACCACGTGCTTTACGGTGAAGGAAAACATCGTGCGGAAACCTGTATATTTCTGAGAAGTAATTCAATGACGTATGTAAAGTGGACTCAACATCTGTCACGTTGGCACTTAATCGTCTTCGGTGAAAAGTGGGTGTTGGGATTACAACACCTCTGCCTACCCCTTCGGGGAATACAGGCGTGAGCATATGCATAGATACTTAATATTTGATTGTTTTTGTCGCATTTAAAATATATGGCGATGTATTTTGTTATTGTACATGACACTTACAAATTGAATACCACTCAGACATGAGTCGATGTCTCCTCCAAACGAAACAGAATCGGAGAACTAAGATAAGTATTTATTCACGGTTTATATGATTAATCTATCAGACGGAAACGAATGAAGCTGATTGCTTCATTCGTCCATCAATTCATCATACAAATCATACATTATAAATTTGCAAAGTTCTCATCAAACGCACGTAAATCGCTTAGTAGCTTTTTCTATCTTGTTAGGTATTACGTGCGTACTTTGGATTAATTAAAATGTAATGAATATTAATTAAAGTAATAAAATAATTATAACTTTCAAGGTTGATATGTACAACGTACATATTACGCCGTAGGTACTTTAGATTCATAAAATACTAATACTGTCCGCGGCCTCCGTTCGGAATTAGAAATATTTTTGTGCCGGCCGTTTGTGCCCGCGTAATACTTTAAGTTAAAACTTCGGGATAAATACAAATTATGATGATGAAGTTTCTTTTTGTCACAAACGTTACCTCTTTATAATATTAGTATAGATAAAAATTTAATAAATATTAACAGGAATAAAGAGTGAAATTTTAATCGTGAATCAATTTTTTTTTCTTACTCCATACATGACTAAGAACTTGCACCAATAGATAACGTAAATAATTCTTTTTTTTTTCAATATTAATTAAATTTATTGTAAGTTCTTATTCAACATTGTTATTTCTCTACAGAAATTAAGACATTCAGATTAAAATACTAATTATTTTATTTCATTGAAGGAACTAAAAAGGACTAAAAGAAATAACTATCTCCAGTTGTTGATAAATATGATTCTAGATTTGTTGAGACTTGATGGACATGCATTATCAACACGATAGAGCCCCAGCTCTATTCCATCGTGAAGTTAGTGACCACTTAGACAAAAATACCCTGGTTGGGGACATAATGAGCCAGTTGTGGATATTACGATGTTCTAATTTGACACCCTTTTGGGCAGGGGCGTGCATTGGACTTTCAGTGGAGTAAGCATAAACAATAAGAAGATAGGTACCGCACGGCTTAGCCCGCGTAGGAATAACAATAAAAACATTAGTCATATATTTTTTTTAAAGTGTAGTTACTCTTTATAACATCAGCTATAGTAAAAGTCCTGTCAAAGTCGGTTAGCTGGACCAAACCTTATATGTGCCACAGAAAACTAAAAATAATAGGAACTTAACAAAAACATTACTTATCTTTGGGACACGCCGAAGATCATAGACAAAGAAAAACAGCTACTGTCAGTGGTCATGTTGTCAATGTCAGTTAACGAAAATGACCTTTCCGGCTTTTCTCTGCCCTGAATTAGTGATGTACGATCTTACAATTTAGATTTTCGATCTCAATCGTTAATTTGTAATGTATCAAATGTCTTTGAATCGATTGCGGGTTTTTTTATATCATTCTCAATAATTCAAAATAATTTGTTTTAGCAATCACATTAAATTTATAATATTTTCTGATATATTGCATCCTGAATAAGTCAGAAATAAAATTTGTTTGAAGGTAAAATTCATACAATTGATTATGTGACTGGAAATTTATCTCCCAACATAATATAATATTCAAGCCTATATTGCATCTGTATGTATTCAATCAGGGTAGGCAGGCTTACTGGGAGCCCTATAATAGACTACGACCCTTGCATGTATGTTGTATTTCTTTCAATTTATGCCATGTATCTTTTCATTCATATCTTTCGAATTAAACGTCTAAGAACATGATTTTCATTATTATACTTAAAACTACAATATTTTGACTTGGACGATTCTATTTTCATTCGCCATTCTTATGAAATCATATTATCACTTGAAAGTATATTAAATAACTCGAAATATTTATATGGAAGACTTCAATCGAATGAACGATAAAAATCGAACTTTAACGTGCGCATGCATACATCCCATGTCACTAAAATTGATGATTATTGTCATGGAATTATAATAATGAAATAAATAAATAAATTTAAGGATTCAGTTCTGAAATTCAGGAAAATAAAATTAGTTTAGTACGGACCTAAAAAAAGGACCGCGTAGGTAGTCTCGATATCTAATTATTGATTGTATTTTATCGGACTCGATTTGCTTTCCCTGCTTTTCCCTATGCACGGTCGTCATTACATCAAAAAACTAAATTATTTATAATAATTCCAGGTTTAAAATACTCAACGTAAAAAAACGACGGTACATTATATCTTTACGAATCACGACGATACTGTTATAGGACAAAATAAATAACCTCAAAACTGCAAAATGCAGGCGGTGATTAAAATAAATTTGTTTCGAAGTCCCTACACGATATGTTACATCGGCGAAGACTGCTTTATACTTCCAGACGTGCGATTATATCACGAGATTGGGGTGAAACACGGAGACAGTTGTGATATCGAGGTGGACGATGACAGAGCCGTGAAGAAGGTCTTAAAGATAAAGGCGAATGCAATGTTTTTGCAACCCTTTGTGAAGGAGTGTGTGAACTCTGACGCTTATAGAAGCAATGTACTGATGCACTTGAACGAGCGCAGTGGCTGCCCTGACAATAGGACTGTGTTTTTGAAAATGATTTTGGAACCACCTGATTTGAACATCATAGATTATGCTTGGTAAGTCTTTCCTGTACTAACCAACATATAAGAATATTCGTATCTGTATGTGTGCGATCGCGAGCTATGACCGCTGACCTTGACCACGCAGTAATCAATTTTGAAATATGACTGCCAGACTGTATGTTGTGGCATGAATAAAATACAAACGCAGTTACCCCCACTATTTTTGCTGAGCACTCAGTGCTTGTGATCGCACCTGTTCAATTATAGCTCACCATCACATCTTCTGTAATAGAAAAATATGCTGACGCCATACCAGATGGGTCCCCGAAGGGGTAATCAAATGTGTTATAATAACAACACCAACATTTCACCAATTATGATTAAGTGCCAACATGACAGAGGGTGAGTCCATCGAGGCGCAATACATACGTCTTTGAATTACTTCTCATGCAAGTTTCTGCACGATGTTTTCCTTGACCATAAAGCATGTGCTGTGAAATCACTGCACATATGTTTTTAGAAAAACTCATTGGTACAGGCCCCGCTGGGATTCGAACTTGCATCGTATGCGTAGCAGGCTACTGCTTGAACCCCGAGGCCACCACGGCTCTATACACCTGTACCATTGTATTTTTGTTTTGTTGATAAAGTCTACAAAATACCTTGGTGAGTTTAGTTATGCTTCTCAGAAGGCTAGGTGCTCTGATCTGGTAGTTAAATAAATTATTCAATTTTCATAAGTTACCTACAAGGGCAAAACTCAATAATTAATTTTGCCACTGCTCCGTCTGTAATTATGACTAATTCCTAATAATATGTTAGGAATGAAAGAATGCTAAGGCTGGTCTGGACAAGAGTTGAGATAGAGAATGCATTCTCATGGCTGTCAACTCTGGGCGGAGCTTACTCGGCGCTTGGAGACTACTTTGAACATTGTGTGAGTGGATTTCTATAAAAAAATTGTACTTATTTAAATACACTTTCACTGTTATAAGGCGTATATTTGAGAAGGAAAATTATGGTGTTTTGAATTACAATGTCTATTCATACATATGCTCACGCCTGTATTCCCCGAAGGGGTAGGCAAAGGTGTTGTAATAACAACATCCACTTTTCACCGAATTTGATTAAGTGCCAACGTGACAGATGGTGAGTCTATCGCCGTCTCAGGCACTATACATACTTCTTTGAATTACTTCTCAGAAATATACTGGTTTCCTCACAATGTTTTCCTTCACCGTAAAGCACATGGTTGGAATTCACTGTACATAAGTTTTTTTGAAAAACTCATTGGTACAGGCCCCGCTTGTGCTCTATAATGTCTATTCATGATCCTAAAACCAATTTAATGTAGAGAAGAAGTAATAAGTAAAATGTATTTTGAGATAGAACGAAATAAATATATAGTGTGAACAAGTCAGTGTCAGTTGAGGGCAACCAAGGAAGAACTACTATGACCAAATTAATAGTATTTTCAGAAAGGTGAAATTCAGAGCACTCATAACATAAGAGATGCATGAATGTTGATGAAGCAAAAGAAGTATGTAAAGATCTAATCTAAAACTATAGAATACATTGATGATTTCAACAGTTACGAGTTAGCTGCAATGGTAAAATGATGATTGTGATAGGGATCATAATAGTTTCAACAAGATAAACATGCCATACTTTAATGATATATTTGTGTCTTTAATATACAATAACAACACTTACTTTTCAGGCGGAAGAAGCAGGTAGAATATCAGTAAGACAGTATAAGCTCTCCAGAATGCTGGGAGACGACGGTCTAGCAGCCCGCAGTAAATTGTACTCAGCCCTATCCCTTTCTCAGAAAGGGCACTTGCATTTAGCTAGGCATATTGTAAGGGAAGTTGCACAGTTTGCCAGAGAAACCCTTGATAAGAGACTGCTACGTATGTGCCAAGGAGTTTGGGCTAAGTTGAAGTATCTGAGAACATTACAGAAGGAAAAAGCTATCGGTGATGGGCTTTTGGTATAGTTAAAGATGAGGAAAGTACTGAGTAATGGTTATGGTGAGAAATATGCACTAAGATATTTAATATTTAATTAACAATTAAAAGTTTTTGGTAAGACCAAAGTATACCATTTCTTATACCCTTAACAAGGATATGCTCACGCCATCCTGGAAGGGTCCCCGAAGGGGTAAGAGAGGTGTTGTAATAATAACACCCACTTTTCTTCAAAGATGATTAAGTGCTAACGTGACAGGTAATTAGTCCAACAATATGTAATTGAATTAACGCGTTCACTGCTAAAGCCGACTTTGCGCGTCTATTGTTTAAATAAGACCAAATTGTAAGGGCCCTTACCCACCTTGCTATATAGAACAGATACGGAATTTGCCTACATGAAATTTAAAGCTGTACAGCTTAGGTAGGTAGATGGATATGTACCGACCCTTTTCCTTTTCGCGTGCTTTTATTGCCTATCGTAAACAAGCGAGTGTTTTATGACCTGCCATAACAATAGTCAAACGCGCAGAAGCGTCGAATAGCACTGGGGAATATGTTACGTCGACGCTATGTTGAGGTTTTAGCACAGATCGAAAGCGTATTTGTACAACGATATGCGTTTGACGCACTGGTGTAAGGTCCGATTGTGTAGCACACGGTAATGACTTATTATTTAGCTCTAGCAGTGAATGCGTTAACAATAAGACTTAAGTTTGATATGAAAACATAATTTCCGTGGCAGTCACATTAGGTAGCTGTTCAGAAAGAGAAGCGTTGCGACACAAACATACATTACGATTTTCACAAACCAAGACTAATTGAATAATAAACAAATATCAAAGTAACTGATTTTCAAAGTAGGTATTACATTAAATAAGCGTGGAGACTTCGGACCTACCTATTCCGCACCCATTACAGTTATTTGGCTAATGATTAGATCAGCATACATACATGAAACATATTAACAGATAATATATTCCATTATAAAAGCAATGAATATGGCATATACCTAATCACACCCATTATCAAACTTACATACCCGCTGTTGAAGCATAGAAACATTACTATATAGTTAATGTTCACAAACCAATGATAAATTATAATATCTATTTATTTTTGTACTGATTTGTTTTCAGCCAATTATAAAATATTAAGAAATAAATATGAAATATAGCGATGTAATCTTCCCTCTATGATTTTGATGTTATGTTAATTCAATAAAATGTTCTATTGGGGGTACTTAATGGAACAATTACTGATATTAGTTAATAATTATATTTTGTTGATTTAATAGTGCTGTAAATAAAATACTATTTGTTATTCCTTGTTTTTATATTATATTGTTTAAACCACAGATCGACAATATTTAAATATAAAAGCTAAGTAGTATTTTTTAGGTCTTATATGTAGCTATCCCCGCTATTTTTACTGACCTGAAATTGAGCTTTATTTCCTATGCTTTATGTATCAATTACCTATGTCTGAAACCGACGCTCGACGTAGAGTTCGACGTTGAGAAGCCTTACGGAATAACGCTCTGACCACCACATTAGTGACCGCTCGAGGCGCTGTACATTTTCTCGTACTAACATTATGCGATGTCGCGACGATTATGAAAAGTGTCAGTCATTATATAATCCATATTTGTTTTGATACAGTTAAATTATAGGAGTCGGTGATAATCTTAGTAGTGTTACTTTTAATAAATAAAACATCGAACTCATAAAATAAAAAATATGTAATCGAAAATCACTTCAGACATAATATTAGAGACAAATCAAAAAGTAACGCAATTTAACTAATACAGTATAAAAGACTATAATTTACACGAAATTACACATATAGTATTCAAGTACAAGTGTTATATTATGACGTTTTTTTAACACATTTCAACAAGAGCCTGATATTTGTTATATAACATGAACGTATCAAGTTAATTGGGAAGGCACGAACTTTACAAAATTTCAAACTTGTTTCCAATTTGTTTCGACTGGCGAAATAAAATGAAATCTATACAGATAAATAAATTTTAACGCGTTCACTGCTAATGACGCGTATGTGCGTCCAACTGTTAGATAATTTACGAAGAAGTTGAAATGTTAGCAGTGAATGTGTTAAGTGTCTATTTGTCATCCAAAATAATAGCTTCTAAATTCATAATATGAAAATATATATGGTGCTGACTTAAAAAAAACAATTTTTTTATCTGTCTGGCTGTTTGTTCCGGGTAATCTCTGAAACTGCTGGACCCATTTTAACGGGACTTTCACTAGCAGGAAGCTAATGTTACAAGGAGTAACTTAGGCTACTTTTATTTGAAAAATTTGTTAAAAAAATTGTGTATTCTGGACTGAAAAAAATATGTAGATCTAAAAATAAGGAGAGTTGGCAACACTGGTGGTCACAGTGATATCCTTACAAGTGAGGTAGGCGAGGCACTCCATGTTTAATTAATAAGTAGCACTAATACATTGGTAACTTCATTAACACAGTATTAGTTGTAGCGGTAATCTGTTATTCTTATTAAATATTTGATCTACAGACTATTCAGCTCCAACTTTCAAGACAACCGATTCAAAAGCACAATTTTTATACCGAAAATTGCGTAGGTTGCAAGACTTATTTTTATCGACATTTGTGCATTGAAACTGCGTCTATGGGCTTACATTTCTTGTGTGATTTTTTTAAATAGATTAATTACTGAGGTTCTGCCAGGTTCTCAGTAAAAGCAACCTTCAGAACCTGGCGGTAGCATGTATAATCCTGTATAATTATGTCATTCTGACGATTTCTAAGTATGTACTTTGAAAGTACAAATTTTCTACCGGTCTCTATCTAGCCAAAGTGTGTCTTAATGCGATATTAATAAAGTTGAAGCTGAATGTACCAGTAGTGTGGAGAGAATGTTATTTGGAGCATAGAGGACAGGCTAGAGTGCCCATGGGGTCCCAAGCGGGCAGGACCTTAGCTTCTTGCTTGAACACCTCTAACACTTCATCCGGAACGTACTTCTTATCTACCACCACCTGACGAAAAAAAACATTGTTATTTATAGTAAAGAGCATTTTTGTTTATATATTTTTATAGCATTTATTTTGTTTATATATTTTTATAGCATTTATATATATATATATATAGAATTTGAACCTCGGAAACGGCTTCAACGATTTTTATGAAATTTTGTGTGTATGTGGCTTCAGGGGCAAAAAATGTATCTAGCTAGGTTTCATTTTTGGAAAACTACGTTTAGACCATGTTTTCAGGCACTGAAAAACTCATTAAACATCATTACAATACACATATGCTCACGCTTGTATTCCCCGAAGGGGTAGGCAGAGGTGTTGTAATCACGACATCCACTTTTCACCGAAAATGATTAAGTGCCAACGTGGCAGATAGTGAGTCCATCGCCGTCTCAGACACTTTACATACATCATTGAATTTCTTTTCAGAAATATGTTATCGTAAAGCACGTGGTGTGAAATCACTGTACATAAGATTTTTAGAAAAACGCATTGGCTCACGTAGCAGGCTCTTTACATCATTACAATACGACATTAAATTTCGCCGACATCTGTCAAGATACTATAGCTCAGAGTGAGGCTGTCAGCTTACGGGGCGATAACGTATTTAGAGTACCCCGGTTCGATTTTTTTAAGTTTAGTTTTTGTGAGCAAAAGAAACCGAGCACAGCTACAGGATTATCCAAGATTAAAGGAAATTACATATAGTGTTATAATTTACCTCAAACACAAACTCCCTGAACCAAGGCTCAGTCAGCAACAGATACCCCTTGTCGTACTCCTTGTCGCTGTACGAGTTTTCAACGCGGAACTTCAGCGGGTTACCCTGCTCCTGTATCATAGATAATGTAAATATACAGAGTCAAGAGGCTTTTGGTACATATGGATTTATACAAACATATGCTCACGCCTGTATTCCTTTTCACCGAAGTTGATTAAGTGCCAACGTGACAGATGGTAAGTCCATCGCCGTCTCAGGCACTATACATACGTTTTTGAATTACTTCTCAGAAATATGCCGGTTTACTCACGTTTTCCTTCACCGTAAAGCTCGTGGTGTGAAATCAATGCATATAAGTTTATAGAAAAACTCATTGGTACAGTCCCCGCTGGGACTCGAATCTCAAGGCTCGTGTGTTAAGTTGATCATTTCATTTAACGCGAAGTGGGAAAAAATAAGGCCACGTCACAGTAATGTTATATGGCTTACGTCAGTGCCGACAGCAGTGAAGACCATGGCGTGAGTCATGCACGAGTCGCCGTAGAGCAGCCGATCAGCCTTCTGGAGCCCTATCTGCACCTCTGTGTTGAACACCAGCCGGAAATCGTGTCTGGGGACCATAAGTACTGTAGGTAATAATGCAACTCTATATTTGGTACAATTACCCCTCGTAGACTTATTCTTATGGTGGATTTATATCGTTGAATTATATGAAATATATAAAATATCGTTTAAAAATGAAGGCTACGTTTTTGAGGTAGGCACTATACAAGCTATGCCTTTTTTTTACGTGGAGAATCCGTTATGGATACACCAACCGCTGCGGGGGCAGCGGGAGGGTTATGTCGGACTGCACGGTGTTCCTCCTGGTCGATAAGTGGGGGGTGCACGTGATATGTCTTCACATGCTTCACCGTGACCCCCCATACAACGATTTAATGTGACGAAATCGAGTTTTTGATGGAAGCGATTTTCAGAGTGATGCACAGCCTAAGCGTGTGCGTAAAATATCTTACATACCTTATGGGAGATGCAAGATATTTGACGCGGGGCCCTTAGCATTTGTGGCTACGTGGCTAATCCGGCACTGTCTGCCAGTGATCGTCCCAGATTAGTCGGAACAAACAAACAGACAGACAGATAAACACAAATATAAAAATTTATTTGTTTTATGTATCGTATATAATTTCATATGCATTTAAGGAATAGCCGTCAATTTTGATTTACAAACAGACACTTAAAATTTTATTTATCTGTATCAATGTAGATATAGATACGCAAAATTTCTGTGAATCGGTACCGGTTGCGAATTCATCATCTTTGGTTACCCTTACAGGTCAGTCAGAGGCCTAAAATAGTCTGACAATTGGTACAACCCAGGTTTCGTATAAAAATCAGGTGATCAGCCACATCGGGTTTAATCAAGTTCCGACCCCAACAATGTATGGGATAAGGTCAAGGAGATGATGTAGCTTTTAGCATAATGTACTGGTAAATACTCACGCATCGAGATCTTCCAGTCCATTCTTCCGTTCGAACCTCTTGGACACCTCGCAGCCGAACCAGACCGCCTCACCACCCTGTATACTGTCCTTGACCACCCTGTAAATAACACATAAGATAAATGCTCACGCCTGTATTCCTCGAAGGGTTAGGCAGAGGTGCTGTAATAACAACACCCACTCACCGAAGATGATTAAGTGCCAATGTGGCACGCGATTTTCCTTCAACGTAAGGCCCATGGGGTGAAATTACTAAGTTTTTCTTTATTCATTTAATTATTAAGCCGTGAGCAGTCAATTAGAGCAGTCGCCTGCTACGCAAGCGACGCAAGTTCGAATCCCAGCGGGGCCTGTACCAATGAGTTTTTCTAAAAAACTTATGTACAGCGATTTCACACCACGTGCTTTACGGTGAAGGAAAACATCGTGAGGAAACCTGCATATTTCTGAGAAGTAATTCAAAGACGAATGTAAGTGCCTGAGACGGCGATAGACTCACCATCTGTCACGTTGGCACTTAATCATATTCGGTGAAAAGTGGTTGTTGTGATAACAACACCTCTGCCTACCCCTTCGGGGAATACAGGCGTGAGCATATGTAATAAGAAAAAAAAATCAACTGTTTTTTTTCAAGTATCGTAATACTTTCATATGTATTTAGTGAAAAGCTGTTAAGGAATTACAAATAGACAGTTCAATTTAATTTATGTGTATACATACTTCATAAGCGTCTCGACCGGTTGGTTGTTGTAAGCGGTCTGGCGGCCGCCGACGACATTGCCCAGACATTGCAGCGTGTACAGCTGGCCGAACGGGTTCGATTCCCGTGGGTCGCTCACCAGGCACACCTAAAATTATTTTTATATATAAACTATCTAGCTGGTAAACAAGTCTTAAGATTATATTGGTCTTGTTGCTCTAGTGGTACTGGGGGTTCGACCCCCGGGTCGGGCAAAGTGTAATCTGTCGGAGTGTCGGTTTTTCTCTATTGTGATTATATATCGTTGTTTACTACGTATTCAAATGTACATTAGCTGAGTTTGCCCGTTCTTTTCAGAAGGATAGTTTCCGAACCGGTGGTAAATTCTTCGACATTCATAAGTGCATTACCAGGGCCTAAACTGAATAAATAATTTTCACCTTCATTACCCCATTACAGACACTTAAAGATTACTGGCGAAATGTGTGTGTGTACTATAAGTACACCCTTGCTCACACCTTCGACGAATATAGGCGTGAGCGTGTCTTATACCGTTAAACAAGAATCTGAATCTCGGAAACGGCTCCAACGATTTTCATGAAATTTTGTGTGTAGGAGCTTTCAGGGGCAAATAATAGAACTAGCTAAGTTTCATTTTTGGAAAACATCGTTTTGACCATGTTTTAAGGCACTGAAAAACTCATCATTTCCCAGACATCTTTCAAGTTACGGTAGCTCAGTACCTCTATCACGGGTTTGCCACCGTTTTCGTAATCTATACTCGCGTCTCCACCGAATATTAGTATGAGAAATTGTGCAGCGACTCCCAGCGGTGACGTGAAGAACTAAAATTTCTCATACAAATATTGCGAGTGACGCTAGCGAGTATAGATTACGAAAACGGTGGAAAACTCGTGATAGGGGTACTGATGTGAGGCTTCCAGGCTACGGAGTGATAACGGTAAAAAAAAACTATTTTTTTTCAGCATAAATATATGAGAAAACGTCACTTAAAAGAAACCGAGCACAGCTTGGTCAACCAGGTCCTGTATGTAAATTACCTTATCATCAACATTGAAGAGAGGACGGACGTGTGTGTTGTAGAACTGCTGCGGTGTGAGCGAACCGAAACTGGTGTAAGCCTTCTCCTTGTTATAGAATTCAAAAGTGAACTTTTCTGGGGGGGTACCTGTGGAATATAAAACATATAAGCCGCGCGCGTTGACATTGCGATGGAACCTTGTCCCAATAACAGCTGGGTGACGTTAACTTAACGCGAATTAACTATTATTTGCGTCTCGTCTTGCCATGTATCTGAGGTATTGCAGTTCTAGGCAACTCTAGGCAATATTGTGGAGAGCAGGGCCGTGCATTGTTTGCAAGTTTGGAAAGAGGAAGGGACCTACATAGTTAAATACCGGATTTAAGTATCAATAAAGTGTACTCACCCAGGCAAGTAGCGACGATGTTGTATATGACAGCAATCTGTTTGTCGATGGTTGTCTGTATGTCCTCGTCCGAAGCCTTCGCGGACACCAGGTCTCTCAGCTCTTTGGCATATTCCCGGAGCTGGGAACATATTATAAACAGAAAATTTATACAAATAACGTGTAAACAGGGCCGAATTAACTAAATCCGGGCCTGTAAAAAAAAAATTTTTTAGCAATAGTTGGTAGGTAGGTAAGTAGTTAGTTCATTATTTATGTATTATACCACATTATAGCTGTAACTAAAAACCACGTAAACTTATTAGTTTCATATTCATACATACATATGACTTAGGACCCAGAGGGTAACTAATGAGGAAGTTCTCCGACGCGTCAAAAAATCCAGAGAACTCATGACAGTCATTAAGAGAAGGAAAGTAGCATATCTCGGACATGTACTACGACATGAGCGCTACAACCTTCTCCAGAATATAATGATGGGAAAAATTGAGGGGAAGAGGCGAGTCGGAAGGAGGAAGTTATCATGGCTCCGAAACCTAAGGCAATGGACTGGGATAAACAGCGTCGAAGATTTGTTTAAGCTTGCAAAAAATAAGGACAATTTTGCGGAGCTGACGGCCAACCTCCATTAGTGGAGAGGCACCGCAAGAAGAAGATATACATATGCTCAAGCCTGTATTCCCCCGAAGGGGTAGGCAGAGGTGTTGTAATAACAAAACCCACTTTACACCGAAAATTATTAGGTGCCAACGTGACAGACGAGTCTATCGCCGTCTCAGGCATTATACATACGTCTTTGAATTACTTCTCAGAGATATGCAGGTTTCAACGCACGTGGTGTGAAACCATTGCACATAAGTTTTTGTTTTTAGAAAATCTCATTGGTACAGGCCCCGCTGGGATTCGAACTTGCGTCGCTTACATAGCAGGCGAGTGCTCAAACCCCAAGGCCAGGCTCTCATATTTAGGTTACACTTTTATTCCGTCTTCTCGCAGTACTCAAAACATACTGCCATGATGTACGCTGATGAAACCCAGCGCTCAGCTAAGTAAGATATAATATACAACAAAGCATAGAACAGCATTTCAACTTTACTGTTAAGGTAATAAAAGCTAGTATACCTTGGTTTTGATAAGTGCATTCATGTGTAGACTGCGCCGGGAGCTGAATGACTCCGGGTAGCACTTCTTGGGGACCAGCCCGTACTTGTTGACTAGATTCACTATCATATCCCATTGGCCTCCGTCATTTATTGGATCCTACATTTAAAAAAAAACAGAAGGGTCTCCAAAGGGGTAATCAGAGATACATGATGCCAGCTGAGTTTCTTGCCGGTTCTACTCAGAAGGCTTGTTTCTGAACCGGTGGCCTGTTCTTCGACGTTCATAAGTGCCTTAACAGGTTTAAGCTGAATAAATACCTTTCCTTACAACAACCACTTTTCATCAAAGATGTTTAAGTGCCAACGTGACAGAGGGTGAGTCCATCGCCGTCTCAGGCACTATACATACGTCTTTGATTTATGAAAATGAAAATGTAAAATATTTATTCAGTTTGGGCCCTGATAAGGCAGTTATGACCGTCGAAAATTTACCACCTTCTCAGACATTACAGGCATTACGCTGGTTTCTTTGCAATGTTTTGCTTCACCATTTACAATGGCTTACGCAAGACCGAGCCGGGTTCGAGCCGGGCCTTATGACGGTCAACTTATCTATACAGATAGGCAATCACATGTATTTTTTAAATTAAGGTTCTATCTAGTAATGCTATGGAATTAAGAGAATGCAGGGACACAGCCAGTATTAAATGTTATATTGACACACAAGGCATATCGAGCTGCAACCGAGCATTGACAACGACCGAAGATCGGACCCGGTACGAGTCCTTTAAGCTCGTGATAAATAAGATTTTTTTGAAAATCTTATTGGTATAAACCGCTAAGATTTGAACTTGCTAAACAATGGGTTATTTCATACCTTAAGTAAAAAGTTGACGAGTCTCCCGTCCAGATGTTCACCCTGCTTGGCTGTAGCTACGATGTTGTTCAACCAGTAATGGGATCTCTCAATCTTATCCCAGAAGAACAGGTAACTGTAAATAGTAACTATATTAATCTTGTTTTAAATCTTATTTCTAATTTCAAATTCAAATTCAAAATCTTTATTTTATTGACCTTCAACTAAATTCTTTTAAATCATCAGAATCATATATATGGGATTATAAATGAAACTGTGGGGTACAGCTATTCCAATTAAATGGGATAAGGACACAAGGATGATAATGAGTTACCATCATATATTGTACCTCTGTGAGAACTCAAACTCCTCGATGGCATATCGTTTCATGAAAGGCAGTCTCATCACATTGAGGGCAGCAAACAGCCAGCACCTGCCGGAGTTCTCCTGGTTAGTCACCGGCTTGCCTTCAGATTCCACCTGCAATGTAGTATTTGATTGAATTACAAAATAATTTGATAATTATGAAATTTTTTAAATGGTAGTTTATTACCCTGAGAATATTCTTTATTAAAATAAATACAGATATTAAATTGTACCTATAAGAACAGAGCAAATTTTGTTAACTGGATCTTTAATTATTTATCCATGCAGGTCTCTATAGTCAAAAGCTAGCTTTCTCATAGATTATGTATAACATCAAAGCAACGTCTCTGTTGATTGATTTATCTGTCAGTGAGTGTCCCCATCTCACTCTCACTCTCCACTATGGGGATAGGAAAAGGACAGAAGGATTACGATAGATGATAAGTTTTGAAGATTTTACCTTAATATTGTAGACATGCAAGCTGCTGTCAGCCTTCTTTCTGCTGATGGCCACCTCGAATGGGTCGAAGCGAGTGCAAACATTCTGGGCAAGCTCGTTCTTGGGGTCGGCATAAAAGTCATTTCTAAATTTAGACAACGTTTCTAGGCTTAAAGGCACTGGAATTAAAAAAATATAGTTAAAATTTACTTAAAACATTCTATAAAGTATGAAAAAAAATATTTTGTTTTTGGTATTTAAAAAAAAAATTAAGCATTTTCTATCTGGTTTTTTTTGTGGTGATAAATGTTGAGTCACAGGCACATTTCCTAGTAAGTATACCTATGAATTATATTACTTCTCAGACATGCCAGTTTCCTCACAATGTTTTCCTTCACCATAAAACTTGTGTACTAAGATAAAGTAGGGCTTTTAAAATACTTTTACTGAATACGAACCAGCCATATGAATCTTTGTCTGGTCTCCATCACTAAAAAACTCCAGTTTGTGTTCAGATTTAATTAAAGATGTCATAGAAAACACACTCACATTTATGAGTTATCGCATCAAATTTCGAGCAATTTCTTTTTAAATTTACAAGCAAGCCTTTTAGTGGGGACTTGACGATTTTAATCATTTCATTTTGATAGTTTAGTGGAGAACATAAAATTTTTACCAAATAAGTGACAGCAGATGACACTTTTTAATTTCATTTGCTTTTCTGCTTTTGAAACTCGTATGACAAACTTATTTGCTACTAATGCTAGCAATTATTTCTTTCAAGCAATTTTTTTTTAATTTTATCAACAAATGGTTTAAAAAAATATGATTGTGATACCTAGGTATTCAAACAACATTTGGATGCAGATAAGCAATAATGTGTCAACCCGCATAAACTTGGTTTTGAGAAAATGGCGTCTTAAGATGATTGTATATGTGATTTAAGATTTGTTTTATGACATAAATCCATTTTTTACGTACTTTTATGTTTCAGATGACTTGAAACACTTTTTTAGAATGTTAAATACGTGATGCATTATCAAAATATATCAAAACCTTTGAATTTGACTTTTTGTGGGTTGACACATTATTGCTTATCAGCATCCATTTTATATTCATGTTCATATATTTATTGCAAGTTAGTTTCATTTTCAAAGATGATGAAAGAGTTACTTGAAATTGAATTATTGTAAGGATGCAGAAATTAATGGGTGAAATTTAAATAAAATTGTATGCTGGCTGGATTGATATGACTAAGCAGTTATCTTCCATTACGCGAACGAAGGCGAAAAATAGCCGCGATAGTTATAACCCACCTAGACACGTAAATAACTGTTTGATATTCTTTACCAACGCCTACACGTGCAAAGCTATCTCTATTCAATCATCTAAATCCAAAATATCTGCAGAGGTCAGTTTGTTTTAATACACAGGGCAGGCATATTTTTTTTAACAGTTTTATTTTTTTCGGTGGAGAACTTAAAAAAAAATACTTTAAACTTACTTGACGACGACATAGCTGCCACAGTTTTTATCACTTGAAACGTTCTACACTTGAAAAGTGCTGAAGAAAGTGAATTTACTAGCATTTATTTTGTAATGAAAAAGAAGAATCGAAGCGTTTGGAAATAAGTATTATTTAAACTTCACAATCGCTTTACACGTACATTATCGTGTGACAACCGGCTACGGCTAGTCGCTAAGCAGACGTAGTAGACAGCTGTGTAAGTAAATTGCGGAGTGCGGACGACGACCGACACCATACGACACAATGATGCTATATGACAGTGCAAATTCGCGAGAACCTTATGACCACAACATAAATGCTATTTTAATACATACAAAACATTAATGAAAGCTATGGAGGTTTAGGTCGTTGAACTTTTGGGCAGCTGACTTCCAGCTGTTCAACCAAAAACAATGTAGTTTTTTTTTGATTATTACAACTATGGATGGGTATAGGTTGTTTTGGGCTGGAGTTTTTTATACTATGGTAAGGACCCATTAAATAATGTCACGATAATAAATTTTATAAAAAAACTGTAAAGTCAGATTTCATAATTTTTTTTTACTTCTACAACCGTGCCTAACCTATTTAATGTAAACTGCCAGTAACGTAAGATTTTAGTTTACAAAATCTTTATTCCTGCCACAGATAATTCATAGTATTCCCATAAACTCGAATATTTTTACTTTATATAAGCAATACAATTTTCGCGGTAAATTTAATCAAAACAAATTTTATACATTTCAAACGACGATCGACTGGATGTTATAAAACCTATTTTATGTAAAGCAAAACAACTAAATAATAGTAGTATTAAAAATGCTAATGCATTTAAGAGGAAAATTTGACGTTTACACGAAAATCAATAAGCCACTACGTAGTAAAATGCTACAATTTTAAGAAGTCAATTTAGCCGCAGACGTTGCGAGCGTTTTCCTGGCGCTACAATTTGTAGCATTATTATTTTCAGTGTCTGAAAGCCTTTTGTGGGCAAGGCGACTACTTCATAAGGGTTAATGCAAGGAAATTACATTAAATAATGTCGTTAAAAGCCTATGAAGATGCTTGCACAAGAGCCGAGTTGTTTGGTCAACCGCTGCCTAATAAAGAGGAATTTATGGAGAAAAATAAACATTTGGATGTTGTCGAGTTTGAGGAGGTGGAAATTAAGACTGCTGAGGTAAGTATTCTTTTTCTAAATGTATCTGACGTTTTTTTTTTTACATTTAAACCGATTATAAAGGTAAGGCAAGCATCATTGATATCCGAACAGAATTCAAACTGTCTAGTAATTCGAATATTTTTGATACAAATATTATCTACTCGACAGTTCAAATATAAGATGTTTTTCATACATCGTAAGACTTCAAAATAACAAATAATGCCATGATTTTTTTTAAGTCTGTACCTAGGTACTTTATATAAATTCATATTCATTTAGTGAAAAGCTGTTATTTCGGAATCTTAACACTTTAATTTAATTTATTGTATAGATGTATGAATTTGTTTATGTATCTTCCAGAATACAGCAATGTTAGAACAACATTTACGGGAAGGAGCCAGCGGACTTGCCGAGTTAAATACAGTTTTAAATTCAACGCAAACTAAAATAAATCGACTGAAGGTAATTTTCAGTTTGTCTCTTTCATATCCCGTTTGCCAACGTTTGATTAAAAAAAAAATCGAAAATATTCACGTAATTAACTGATGATTTGATACGAGCGCGGGTGCTGTCATCGATAGGACTAAAAACCGGTCAACATTTCAATAAAGCCGTGGTGGCCTTGAGGTTTGAGCAGTCGCCTACTACGCAAGCAACGCAAGTTGGGATCCCAGCGGGGCCTGTACCAATGAGTTTTTCTAAAGAAACGTATGTACAGTGATTACACACCACGTGCTTTACGGAGAAGGAAAACATCGTGAGGAAACCTGTATATTTCTGAGAAGTAATTCAAAGACATATGTATAGTGCCTGAGACGGCGATGCACTCACCCTCTGTCACGTTGGCAATTAATCATCTTCGGTGAAAAGTGGGTATTGTGATTACAATACCTCTGCCTACCCTTTCGGGGAATACAGGCGTGAGCATATGTATGTATGTGTTCAAAGCAAACATCAGAAATATTGGACAGATAAACAAATCTACGGAACAATAACTTGTGACGTATTGGTAATCTAATGTGCCTTGCTGATTTGTGCGGACTGACGCGCATCGGTAAATAAAGTTGATTGCGTTCGAAATATGAGTAGGCGTTTTCGCCCAACAAACGCAAATTTTTGAATTTGAAATTGAAATTCTTATTTTTTAATTTTTCTCTTCGAAAACAAAAGAATAGACTTTGACAATAATCACAGTATAAGCTTTACAAGCGAGCGAATTGGAATTTAAGCCTTTTTTAAAAAAAAAATATTCTTTGCTCTATTGAGTGTTAAAGAATGTCGGTAAAACACGCAAATAATACGCGATCGACGTGGCACCCTCTTACTATTATCACGAGTATTCTGCTTATTTTTTCGTATATGCGCGCATCTGTGTGTGTGTCTCTCGAATAATTTTGTTCTTAGATTCCTAACAGCTTGTAAATTTATCTGCGATCAAACACGGATTCAAAAACAATGGCTTCCTACAAGATTTATTTTTGGATATTTTAATAACAAGACACAGCACTAAAAACTAATTACAAGTAGAAAACTTGGCCCAAAACGGTGTCTCTCAGGATCGTGCCAAGAAGGCTGGCATCATTACCACGTAATTAAACAATTATTTATAAAATAAAATAAATATGCTCAAGCCATCCCAGAAGGGTCCGCGAAGGGTTAAGCAGAGGTGTTGTAACAACACCCACATTTCACCGAATATTATTAAGTGCCAACGTGACAGAGGGTGAGTCCGTCTCCGTCTCAGGCACTATACATACGTCGAATTACTTCTCAGACATAAGCAGATTTCCTTACGATGTTTTCCTTCACCGTAAAGCTCGTGGTGTGAAATCACTGCACATAAGAAAAACTCATTGGTACAGTCCCCGCCTATCGTTCAATATTATAATTATTTATTAATTCAATATTATTCCAGGGTGTTTGCGGCAGCTTAACAAACTTCTTTCGCATAAAGTTAACAGCCAAAGACAACTTGTCGTACTCAAGCGAGCCAAGTTACGTCGGCCAGACTAATTACGACAAGGACTATATCCCACCAAAATGTGAAATAGGCTCTATCAACGAAGGCCTTGGCCCCGATGACAATGAAATGACACCGCGTGCGGGAAAATTAAAAAAAAACGCCGGTGACATCAACACTGCTTTGAACGACTTAGATAATATGGAGAAAATGGAGAGCACTTCTCTGTTAGGTAAAGCTGCGGTGAAGGATATATCGAAACAGGTGACGTCACAAATGTCCAAATTGGATCAGATGTTAAACCAAGCTGACAGGGCGCAAGCGTCGTTGCAACACCAGAATAAGCAAATGAGGTCCATGATTCGTTAGTTATTATATTATTTGAAGGTTATTGACATATAAGAATTTTATTTAGATCATTCTAGAAGGTAAGGGAGGAAAATCAAGGTCGATATTACTTACTTGAACAAAGTTTAAGAAGGGGTGTGACGTCATCACAGCCCTTAAGGGGTCAAAGAGCAAAGTTTTTCATACGGTGCATCTAAATGGGAATGTTAGAAGTTTGTATTAGAAGGAAAGGTAGAAGGGAAGAGAGGAAGAGGAAGACCCAGGATAACATACATGAGACAAGTGAAGGAAAAGGTGTCTGTCATAACGTATAGGGAGGTCAAAGATATGGCACTGGACAGAGACAAATGGAAAGAAATGCATCGGTTACAACGACAAGAATCAGGCTCTTAAATTTATAATGATGGTGATGATGAAGAGTTTGTAGTTGTAAGGGATATATGCTTCTTGACCCGAAACAGAAACTTTATAGAGGCGTTTGAAATATGGGCTGGTAATGACGGAAAAGTAATTGTCGATAAAAAAAAATACCGACTTGATAAAAATGAGGGTCTCAAATCGACTGTATGTTGTTTTCTCTTATAAATTAAATAGATAGGGTAGGTTAGGAATGGAATATAAATTGGGATAACGGAATTCGATAATCGGTGTCATATTAAATGCTGAATTCACGATGAACGGAACTACTCCAAACCTCTACGTGCGTGGGCTAGTCAAAGTAACATTCTCTCACGCTAATAGAAGCACCACTCAGATCCAGCTCCCTAGCTCATCCCCCAGCAACGCCCTAAACCGAGGTCCGAGCCCCTAGTCCGAGCTCCTACTTTTTAAGTTTAATCTCGTCTGGAGGCCCTTGGGTCTCGCCCTTTAGTCCGGTTAATCAGAGAACTCCCCCCTACCAACTGTGAGAGACCATATTAAATAAAAAGCTGATACAAAATGAATGGAAATTACATAAATCAGTCACGTGACGTTTGTCATTCCCGTACATTTAATTTTTTTCAAATTTAGATTATTGCTCAGAACATAATCTTCATCTAGTACTTACAGATGACGGTAATACATACATACATATTCTCACGCCTGTATTCCCCGAAGGGGTAGGCAGAGGTGTTGTTATCACATCACCCACTTTTCACCGAATTTGATTAATTGCCAACGTGACAGATGGTGAGTCTATCGCCGTCTCAGGCACTATACATACGTCTTTGAATTACTTCACAGAAATATGCAGGTTTCCTCACGATGTTTTCCTTCACCGAAAAGCACGTGGTGAGAAATCACTGTACATAAGTTTTTTAGAAAAACTCATTGGTACAGGCCCCGCTGGGGTTCGAACTTGCGTCGCTTGCGTAGCAGGCGACTGCTCAAACCCCGAGGCCACCACGGCTCTTACGGTAATACTAGGTTAACAATATGGACCCTGACGGGGCAGAGCGATATTGTATCGTTTCGACAAGTGAAGCGAGAGGATAATGTTACCTTGTCTACAGACCCTGGGGTGTTATGTGTTACATGTTTATTTATTTATTTATTTCGACAACATATAAAAAAGAGCCGTGGTGGCCTTGAGGTTTGAGCAGTCGCCTGCTACGCAAACGACGCAAGTTCGAATCCCAGCGGGTCCTGTACCAATGAGTCTTTCTAAAAAACTTATGTATAATGATTTCACACCACGTGCTTTACGGTGAAGGAAAACATCGTGAGGAAACCTGCATATTTCTGAGAAGTAATTCAAAGACGTATGTAAAGTATCTGAGACGGCGATGGGCTCACCATCTGTCACGTTGGCACTTAATCATCTTGTGTGAAAAGTGGATGTTGTGATTACAACACCTCTGGCTACCCCTTCGGGGAATACAGGCGTGAGCATATGTATGTATGTACAACATATAAAGTTACAGCTAACGCCAACATATTTATACATTTAGATTACAATCCAATACTGATAATAAGTAGTTTATTTTAGTTTAGCCCCAACAAAGGGAACTTCCAGCCAAGCAGGTGTCATACCTAAGGAATCGCGGCTCCAACTGTTCTAGTTGGAAACTTCCATAGCACACGGTAGTTGAAGAATATACCACAGTATAATTTTTTTATAAGTTTTAAAGGTAGTAAGGAGTCCAGGCCAATTTTTTAAATGAGAACATTAACTCTATTGAGTCGGTTTTCAATCGTAATGATTTTAAAATTTACTCATTACTCATTACATTACAGTGTCCCGCGGTTTCACTTAGATTTATATACATGAGCGGCCCGCAGAATCTTAAGTATTATTTTTTAGTCAAAAGTAGCCTAAATTAGCTACTCCTTGTTACATTAGCTATCTGTAGTGTATTCTTTCATATGCATTAGGTAAAAAGCTGTAATTTTGGAATTACAAACAGACACTTTATTTATCTGTATAGATGTATAGATTTCGGAGCAGCTCGTGGCACAGTTGCTATTGCGCATATCATTCGATCAGCGAATTTAAGCAACCCTAGCCCTAGCCAGTAATTGGATGGGTGACCGCCCGAGTTTCCTCCGTGCCTCGGAGAGCACGTTAAGCCGTCGGTCACGGTTGCCAATTTATCATCTTTGGCAATCGTTACAGGTCAGACGGAGATCTAAATTCTGACAACTGGTTTAACCCAGATCACAGATTTTCCTTGTAAAAGGGGTTGCGAAGGTCAGATGGCATTCGCTTCGTATAAAAATCAGGTGATCAGCCGCATCGGGTTGAATCAAGTGCCGACCCCAACAATGTATGGGATAAGGCCAGGCAGATTCAAATTCAAATTCAAAATATCTTTATTTGATTAGACTTCTTACAAAGTACTTTCAAATCGTCAGAAGGACACAAAATACATTATACATGATTATAAATGTTAGCACCGGGTTCGGAAGGTAGCTTTTGTTGAGAAGAACCCGGCAAGAAACTCAACAATTAGTCTTTTAAAAAAATATATATTACACAATGTTTTTGGTTACAGTATTAATATCTCATGAATATAAGTCCATGGACACAGTTCAAATGCTCGATTGTCAAATATAATAACTAAAATATTACAAATATTTGTGAGCATGGCAAATTCCAGCCAGTCAAAAATGATGAGATGTATAGATTTCGATGGTAAATAAAAGAGTTTTTTTTTTATCTTTAATATTTACAACCCTTACTGTTAATGGAGCTGACATTTTCATTTCAACAAATATGCCTTAGTTAGTCCTTACTGATTGTAAAGCTTATAATTATATTGTGACTATATCGCAGTCACTTCTGTTGTCATTAAGTTGTTTATAACTTAACTTAAGCTGTAACCGTCAGCAAAAGCGCCATCTATGTAGCGATTTGAGGAACGTTGCAACATTAGAACATTGGACATTGGATGCTCAAAATGTTAATTGTTATGATTATGATATTAGTAATAATAGCTTTTCATATTTAACCGTATCTAATATTTAATATGATGGGTTAAAATAATATTGCTTCCACATAATAATAATTATAATAATTACGGGTTGTCCAAAACAATTATTAAGATCATTCTCAACTACCCAATTATTAATATATATTATATTACAGTAGATTTTATGATAAGTTTCATGAGAGGCTTACGCAGTGTTTCGAAAAAAATATTATTATAAGTTAATTTTTATCATAACTGATATTTTTATATTTCCTTATTTTTATAGATTAATTCCTATTAATATTTTTTGAATTTCTCTCGTACCCTCGTGGCTAAAATAGATAAAACAAATATTTTATGTTACCTGTATGAAATACGAATGAATTATATTTCTATAGCTTAATTTAAGGATAGTAAAAAATAATCAAATATGTATTATAGGTATTATTATGGTGCTTAAATTTGAATTTGGCACACATGATGTGGTGTAAATTATTGACATTATAATATGACAATATGATATACTTAACTAGGTCTATTGAACTATCTAATAGTTTTTTTTATGCTATGCAAATAAAATTAGAAAATATAAGCCGTTTTCACCCTTCAGACCTTCAGGTAGCAAATAAAAAAAAAATGTTTGGGTTTCTGCTATTTTTCCGAATAAAAAAATAAAAGTTCAATTATAATTGTTGTTGCATCTTGTTAAATACGCTTGAATTAGTGATTGTAAATATGTACCCTTTGAATGTGATTAAAAATTCTGTGCCATGTTAAAGATGATATTGAATGAATACTGAGTAAATAAAATGCTTTTCAAAACAGTTTCCTTATATTTTTTTTATCGCTACAGATCATTCTTTTACATTTTGTTCCGAAATATTATTGGACATCGACCAACCTATTGGATGTGACTGACTTACAATATTATGACCCGTTAAGGGCCTCATCATGAGCTCTTACTGCCTTGATAGCTTAGCTGTGTTTTAGCGACAGACTTATAGATCAATACTATACAACAGCACAATACGATACGACACTTTACGGTGAAGGAAAACATCGTGAGGAAACCTGCATATGTCTGAGAAGTAATTCAATGACGTATGTATAGTGCCTGAGACGGCGATGGACTCACCCTCTCTCACGTTGGCACTTAATTATATTCGATGAAATGTGGGTGTTGTTGTTACAACATCTCTGCTTACCCCTTCGGGGACCCTTCTGGGATGGCGTGAGCATATTTAATTTTAGCACTATATGATAGTGGTAAATTCTTCGACATTTATAAGTGCCTAAACTGAATAAATTATTTCCATTTTCATAGCATAATAATATTAGTAAAATTATCATGGCAATAACTAGTGACCCTAACATGGCTTCGGTAGGGTCTCAGGTCAATGAGAAATTACAGATGGGAATACTCAATAACGCTTCGCCAGATCCGGGAAACGTACCCGCCGCAGTGGTGCTTACAACTAATCAGCAGTTGAGCACAGGGCTTCGGTCTTACTGAGGGCAACCTTCAGGCCCAACCGTCGGATCCGGCCGACGACAACCGCCACGCCAGCTTCCGACAGAGGGACCGCTGTGGCGAAATTCGCAGCCCTCGCTGTGACAAGGGTGTCGTCCGCGTAACAGACCACGTCGACTCCGGGCGGGAGAGCACCGCGCAGCACCCAGTCATATCCGATGTTCCACAGGAGCGGCCCTAATACCGATCCCTGTGGAACACCGCACAGAACACGCCGTCGCAGTAGCTCCCCGTCCCCATCGACGCAGACGACACTCCTGTCCAGCAGGTAGTCCTCAAGCACCCGTCGTAGGTACCCCGGTACCCGATGGTACCGGAGCGCCTCAGCCACACAGCTGAAGGGGAGAGTGTTGAAGGCGTTGGAGATGTCCAACGATACTGCCAACATCACCCCACCCCCCGCGACGGCTGCTTCGGAGAGGGACTTAACGCACAGAATCGCGTCTACTGTGGACCGTCCCTCCCGGAAGCCGTATTGACTGGAAGCTAGATCCGGGCCCACCGTGCGGAGATGGTTTCTGATGCGGGCAGCGATTATGCGCTCAAAGAGCTTGCCCGCCTCATCCAACAGCACAATGGGCCGGAGCCCCGACGAGTCTAGAGGACGACCCTCCTTCCTCAGCAAGACGAGTAAGCCCTGCTTCCATACTGAGGGGAACCGCCCGCATGCTAGGCACGCATTGAGCAGTCCCCTGAATCGGGCCTCGAGCGCTCCTAGGGCCAACACCAGCGCGCGGCCTGGAACCCCGTCAGGCCCTGGAGCGGTCTTTTTGGCGCGGAGCCGTAGTATCGCCGCCCCCATTTCGCCATCCGTTATGGGGGGTACGGGAGCGGCATCTGTGTCAATTTCGGTGGAGGTCGGCGCCATCCCTGGTGCCTGAAAGTCAACACTCTCGGGGAATAGCGCCGTGACAACTTCTTTGAGGAGGCGGGGCTGGAGGGTTTCCGTTAGTGGGGCGGCCTGCCTGCGCAGCTGCTTGCGCGCATACCGGTATGGCCGGCCCCACGGATCGCGGTTAAGCGCCTCCAGCATCTCTTCTCGGCCTCTGGTCTTGGCTTCTGAGATGGTCAGCTGCAGAGTCTTCTTACATCTTCTGTAGGCATCGTACAACTGACCCTCCGTTGCCTCGTCGCGCACGCGTTGCCTTCGGGACCATTGGTAGGCTCGGCGCGCAGTGACGCAGTCCCAGCGAAGGCTAGCGATTTCTGCCGACCACCAATATACCTGTCTCCTCGGTGGTCGGCGGGTGGCTCGCGGCATTGCCACATCGCACACGTCCGTCATAGCCTCCCGAAACCACGATGCTTCCTCTTCCACATCGATGCGCGACTGAGGCTGTGCAAACCAAGACCGTACTATGGCCGCCTCCTCAAGTATATCAGCGTCCAGTTTCGCCAGCGACCACCTGGGAAACGGTGTCCGACGCCTTCTGCGATCTCTCGATGTCCCCGTCGTTGGAGAGACGCTGAAACGGATATATCGGTGATCCGACAGCGTCTCGACCCCTTCGAGGACCCGCCAGCCCTGTACTTGCGCCGCGATAGCAGGAGAAGCGAACGAGAGGTCTACAATCGATTCTCCCTGCTGCCGCACGCAGGTGCTGATAGACCCCCGATTAAGGACGGAGACTCCTGTCAAGACCGCCCACTCCTCCAGGGTTTCGCCACGAGCGTCGGTAGCCCGACAGCCCCACGCCGTCGACTTAGCATTAAAGTCCCCGAGAACAAGTATCGGCAACGGTGACGCTCGTCTCACCGCCGCCCCAATCTTGTCCAAGAAGAGCTCAAATTCGGCGAGGGGTCTGTTGGGGGAAAAGTATACCCCAATAAGAGCGAACTCCCCCAAGGCTACGACAACGAAACCCTGTCCTTTCTCCCTGACAACCAGGTCTCCTGCGCCCGCTATGACCACGGTTCCCGTTTCATCGCCCGCCCAGTTTGACCTGTTTGGGACGAAATAGGGTTCCGCAGCCACTGCAACGTCAACCGACCACTCCAGCATGGACTGCAGGAAAAGGTCCTGAGCCCTTGCGCAGTGGTTCAGGTTGCACTGCAGGACCTTGGTTGGGAGACTAATCTTTGTCGGTTTCCGTGCCCTCCCTGTGGCTAGTCAGCTCACCCGCTACGGGGACTTTATCCCCCGTGGGCGCTGGCTGCCGATGGCTACCCGGTTTGACCGGCGTTGCCTTACATTTTTTGTTGCCAGCCACATGGTTGGCTGGCTTTTTGGCTTCGGCACATAGAGCGCAGTGCGGTTCTGCCTTGCAGTCGTGCGCCTTGTGTCCGGGCTTACTGCAGCGGTAGCATGCGTCACTGCGGTCCACTGCAGAGGTGCATTGCGGCACCATGTGCCCGGTCCTGAAGCATCTGAAGCAGCGGACCGGTTTGGCCTGCAAAAGAATCACTCGTGCACTGACCCAACCCACAACCAGCCGTCCTTTTTCTGCTAGTTTTTTCGCTGCTGCAACAGGGCAGCGAACCCACGCTGCGTTGAGGCCTCCTGGGGCAGGGCGTACCTCTCCGGTTTTAACGGCCCCCTCCGCGCAGCCGGTTTCCCGAGAAATCGCCGTGGTCACTTCCGCTGCAGTCGCCGAGTCGTCCAGCCCGGATATGCGTACTTCTGCGCACTTCACGGGTCTGGACACTCTTACGATATCGGCACTCAACGACTGTCTTAGTCGTTCAGCAAGAGCCTCCGCCTTTTCGCCGCTGGACTCTCCAGACACCTCCAAGATTCGGGCCCCCGTGGCAGCCACCTTCATGCGTACAGATGGTATGCCCTGGGCCTGGAAATCCTGCGCGTCCAGCTTCGCTTTGGCTTCAGTCATTACTGTAGCGTAGGTGACCCCCCTGGCCACTGCATCTGGCTGCAGTGTTAGCACCACCACCGCCGTCCGTGGGGCACGTATTTGCGAAGATGGCGGGGCAATACGTCGAATTTTTGGGGCCTTGACCGTCGCACCTTTCCCATTCGATTTCAAATTTACGGGCTTAGATGCTGGCGGACCGACAGTCTTCTTATCAGCCTTTTTTCGACCAGCAACTTTTGCCCACGTTGTGGATGATGCTGGCAAAGGTAGGGTGGACCGCTCATCGGGACCACCGCTGCTGACCGCCGGTAATTCGCGCACAGGAGCAGCGCGGTCGGTTCTCTGCCGGTTTCTCCCGGGTCCTTTCTTAACCCGTACGGTTTCTGTCCGTAATGGACCCTCAGTCGCGCTGGCCGGACTAACTTCGCACGGAGTAGGGCCCATGCGTTTTTCCCACTCACCGAACCGTTGCTCCATGGCCGCCATGACAATGGCAGCTACATCCTGTGGCAGAGGTGTCGTTGCTGCTGTAGCTGGGGTTGCCAGCGGTTGCGTCCTGGATTTCCCTAGCTCGGTCCGCAGTACCGCTAACTCCTTCCTTATTTCGTCGAGCTCTTCACGTAGCCGAATATTGTCAGCTCGGTCTCGAGCGGCTTCCGCTACCTCGGCCCGTAGGCGTTCAACCTCCGTCTGCAGCTTCTTGTTCTCTAAGGAGGCGGAGCTCTCGTACAGTTTCGCCCCCGACACCTGCATAGAAGCTGCGACGTCCTTAAGGGCTTTAACAAAGGTGCCTTTCAGGCGACCCGATTTGGCAGCTACGCCGAGAATAATATTGGCGTCGGCGATAATACGCTCTCTGTAATCTGCCGCTGTCGGGTCCTGCAGCCTCATGGCCTCGTCCATGCCGAGGTTATGCCGGGCCTCCTCGGCCTCGCTAGCAGTTTCCGCTTTGGCTGCTTTAGCCTTCTTATTAGAGCGGGGGCGACCTTTCCCCTCGCGCCCTGATGGAGCAGAGGTCTGCGAGCAGTCACTCTCACTCACCACGTCCGGGACTTCGGCAGTCTCTGGCACGCGCACAAAGCGGGCTGTTTTGTCTTGCCTCTGGGACAAGGTTGACAATGCCCTGCGGTTCCGCACTGCTGCCGCTGGCCCTGTCATAGGCGCTGGCATTTCCTCTTCGGACGGCGGACTGGCCGAGCGACCACCTGACGTCCAAAACCGCCCATTGGCTTCCTTCTCCTCCTCCACTACGAGCGGAGTGTGCTCCAATACGGCGCGCAACTCCCTTCCCTCATCTTCTTATTTCACATGGTGCGGCATGTGTATTGGCGGGGACCCCACCCTGGGACCTGGAGGCCGAGGTGCTCGCTGCTGTTTACCGGTGGAGCGCTGAGGCCCGAGAAGACGGCGGAGCCGCCGCGCCCGAAGAATTGAGGCGCGTGCGGCAAAACGCGCAGGAACACGCACTGTCCAAGTGGCAGGAGCGGCTCGCGGAGCCGGAGGCCGGACGACTGACCATTGAGGCCATTCGTCCGGTCCTTAAGGAGTGGATAAGGCGACGGCACGGGTCGCTAACCTATCGCCTCGTGCAGGTATTGTCCGGACACGGTTGTTTCGGCAAGTACCTGCACGGAGTGGCGCAGAGGGAGGCGACCCCAATGTGCCACGAGTGCGGCTGCGAATTGGACACCGCCCAGCACACGCTGGAATACTGTCCAGCTTGGACGGTGCAACGCGGTGCCCTCGTTGCCCATACCGGACCGGACCTCTCGCTACCGACGCTGGTTCAGGCCATGGTCGGCAGCCCCCGGACGTGGGAGGCGGCCGTATCCTACTGTGACGACGTCATGTCACAGAAAGAGGCAGCGGAGCGGGGCCGGGAGAATGACCCCCTGGCAGACCCAATCCGCCGCCGGAGGACCGGCCGCAGGAGGCGTGCCGAGGTGCGGCAGATGCCTCCTTAAGAGGGCCGCGGGCGTCGGGACGGGGGTCTCGGCGCCGACGCAAGGCCCTCGCGGTTGAAGGGCGCGTTCGTGTTCCGACGCGCCCTCCCAGAGAGTAAGCCGGGTACAGCCCGGGCCATAGGAGGGGCCCAACGGCCAATCGTTAGGGGGGGCAACGCAAGCTTGCTAACGCGATCGCACGCCCCCCCTGTAAAAGCGACGAGGAGGAACACCCGTGGGTTTTAGCCGGTATGAGTCCGGCATAACCCTTCCGCTGCCCCCGCGGCGGTTGGCGTATCCATGATGGATTTCCCACGGAAAAAAAAAAAAAAAAAAAAAAAAAAAAAAAAAAAAAAAAAAGGACTTGAATATGCGAGGAATGGACATGTGCTCGAGTCTATCTAGTTCCTTTTCCTCAGTTTCTATGACTAGTCATAGTTCCTGTCTGTCTACAGTTTTGTCTCATGAAAGAAAAATCTATTAAGCCTACAATCACGAGGAACTAAGATCGAAGATTCATTTGACATTGAGTTGCTGGTCACGCCACTAATCACGGTCAAACAAAAACCGTGCTGTACCAACCGTGAAATAAAATTATATAAGAATCAAATTATTGTACCATGACCTATCAATTGCATTTAGTACTACAACCGAGATGCTACTCGCACTTGTAGCTTGTCAGCTTGCCGTAGCTTTAGCGAATCCATTTCACAAGTACCCATTCGTATTCCTACTTGATATCGGTAATGAAGAACTACAGAATACTAAAGCTGAACAAATCCGTCTGTCTGTACCAGGAGGTTCAGTTGCTCTGAGATATCCAGCCATTGGGGATGGTGATACAATAGCGCACGTCAGAGCAAGCAGCATAGACTTCGGTACCGATTTAAAAGTAAATATAGTCGACGGTGGCCCTGGGTACAAATACGTTGTTTTTGTATTAATGGGTAATCCTGGAGCACCTTATGACGCTGTTGTCACAATAAAGACGTTAACAAACAGTGACCCTATTGACTACAATGTAGGAAATGTTCAGGATGAAGAAAGCGAAACACAAATACAGGAGGAGAACAAGGAATTATTGGAAAATGATAGTGCAGAGGATTTAAGTGATAGTGCTGAAGACAGTCAAAGCGCTGGGGATCCGAATGACGAAAATCTTAGCAACGACGAAAACGTCAATCAAAGGTACCTAGAAAAAACAAACGCAGAAATAATGGATTCTAGTGCAAATGTTTACGCTTATGCAAAGAACGAAATTCCCAGAGCTGATTTTAGTGATGACGGTGATCCTACTAACGAAGAAGACATACACTCGGAATATAGACAAAACATTGGCAACGTTGAGGACGACAACGATGAAGCTAAGGACTTTATCGATGATGACGAAGGTGATCAAGATGGACCCGCAGCTGGTGATTCTAAAGCACAGCAATATAGTGTTGAAGAAGATTACGATACAGATGATAAACAGGAGCCCGTGAATGTAGTAGATGATAACCTTTACGAGAAATATCAAGCCCTAAAATCGCATTTGTATGACGGCGTTAAAGTTTATTCTCAAGCCCAAGTTTTGCAGGCCGCAAAACCAATTCCTGCTCCGTTTTACGGTGATAATGATCCAATGGAATTGGAGCAGACGTTCAATGACGAGGAGGTACATGATGATGTTGACAGATTCGAAGACAACAATAATAATAACAATAATTATTATTACGACAATGGTGATACTAGATCTGCGGCTTATTAAAGACTTACTTCCTTGTTTTGTTATGAGATTTAATTTTGTTTTTTAAGTTAATAGCATTCGATATGTTCAGTTCGAGATTATACATTAATGAAAGTGTTATTTTGTGAGACTTCAAACTTAATCGCTTTTATTACAAAATAGTTCATGGCTTTTGAAATCCGTAACACTAAATGATATGGGACTATTTCTAAACCAAGGATTTTCGAAGTCCACGTTTTGTAATAAAGGTTAAGTTCTATAAGATTAATTCTTCAGTAAAACCTTTTCGTGTATTTTATTTCTATGAACTGCAGTTATAACATCAGAGGATCTACACTAACTTACCATTAGCACACACTGTGAAATTATGTCAACTCACTCCCACCATGACCATTTTTTCCATGATAATTTAACTCTTGTTATGAGACAGATAGACAGATGTACACGACGTGTATAAGTCTGTCACTATCACACAGTGATGACAATGATGGCACTAAGAGCTTATGGTAAGGTCATTGTATCTTATGTATCTTACGCGACTACATCTGTCACTGTCACACAGCTTTATAATTGCAATAAAAGTTGATGGTAAGGGATCTTGTTCCCCATCACCGTTATTACAAAAATAGTTAACATATTTTACACCTAGAATGCCTATTTCTGCATCACCCAAAGGTTGACCGGTACATAATGCCTATGGTATTGAGTCCGCCTACACATATTGTATTGCAGGAAGTATAAATACATAGTTCAAATCAAGATCAGGCTAGACTATGGCCATTCCTTTTAAATCAGTATCACAAAAAGAGATTGAACTACTAATTAACCCTGGATTTAAACAGCATAAGATATAAGCTATGTTTTGTAATAAGTAAGTTTCTCGTTAAGTTTCTCGCTGTTGATTGAAAGGTAAGCTATGATAAGTGGCATAACTAAAAGATCTGATTTCATACGTAGCTTCATTTGTGATGTATTTAATTTTAAATATGTTAAGGTTTATATTAAAGAAAATAATAATCGTGACCTTAATCATTTACAATATCCATCAATTTCTTACCCAGACCCATACCAATATAAAGTACTCTCAAGGGTATACTCAATATTATAAAGTTGAAGATTTTATTCGTATGTAAGGTTCAACGTGAAGTCTCAGGATGCAGCAAGTTATTATAGAAATTCATCGTAATCGTACACGGGTAAGGACTATCTATATATAAAAATTAATTGCTGTTCGTTAGTCTCGCTAAAGTTGAGAATGGCTGGACCGATTCGGGTGATTTTGGTATTGATAAATTTGTTGAAGTTCAGGGAAGGTTTAAACGGTGGGAAATATGATGTGACTGACTGACTGACATAGTGATCTATCAACGCATAGACCAAACCACTGGACGGATCGGGCTGACTTTGGCATGCAGGTAGATGTTATGACGTAGGCATCCGATAAGAAAGGATTTTGATCAATTCTACTCCAAGGGGATAAAATAGGGGATGAACGTTGAAACTTTGTCAATTTTAAACCGATATATTATATAAAACTAAATTTACGCGGGTGAAACCGCGGGGCACAGCTAGTCTTATAAATAAAATGTCCATGTCACAATGTTAGTTACCGTACTCCTCCGAAACGGCTTTACCGATTTTTACCAAATTTTATATGCGTATTCAGTAGGTCTGAGAATCGGCTACTATATATTTTCCATACCCCTAAGTGGGGTAACTACCTCAAAAAACAATGGCAATACAATGTTTGCCGGGTACAGGTATTTTTATATTTAGTGGAATGCGTAGGCTTACACGCGCCCAAGCCCAATCAACTGAAGTCAACAGAAAAATCCGATAATTGGGGTAACATAATTTCCCCTTTCCACGTGTATCTTTATAATAATCGTCTCAAGGATGGGATGTCTGACTTGGAAAGGGTTGCCAAAGGGCTATACAGTTTCATAATGACATTTCGTCACCTGTAAGGCTTTGATTTGGAAAATAAAGCTAGTTTTAAAAAAATATTCTAAATGAGCTGTGCCCCTCGGTTTTACCCGCGTAACGTTAATTTCATAAAAGGTATAATTTACTCCTTGTAACCCGAAAGACAGTGAAAGACCCGTTAAAATCGGTCCAGCCGTTTTGGAGATTAGCCGGAACAAATAGACAGACAGACGGACAGAAATAGAAGAAAAAAATGTTTTTATATGTCTGTACCGTGTATACATATGCATTTAGTCAAAAGGTGTAATTTTGCAATTACAAACAGACAGTTCAATTTAATTAATCTGTATAGATATAGATATAGACATATAGATAGATACTACTAGGTACTAGGTAGGTAAAGTAGGTACAAACAAAATGGAGTATAGAGAAAGTAGTAAAGATATTTCAAAATATTTTTAATGAAACGAAAAAAAAATTGCCGTTTTAAATTTTTGTATTTTTTTTAATTTTAATTAGCACTTATAAATAACGAAAATCGGCCGCTGTGGTTGAGAATCAACCTTTTATTTTTATTATAAAAAGAAAAAAATACAAAGATTTGAAAATTTTTGGACAAATTTAAAAAAAACCTTTTCTTAAATAGCGTTGTCACATTTTTCATAAATCAATAATTTCAAACCTAATGATAAGTTCCAACTTTATTTTTTTGAATTAATGTTGACATCCCTGGCCTCGGGTCAATTATCACAGTTGGAGGGTTCCCGATCTGTCTCTTAATGAAAATTGGTTCAACATATTTTCCACCCGACACGTGTATGAAATTATCAGAAAAATGGAGTAAAAACCTCGAGTTTTATAAGAATTGAGTAAATTTAATTTGAGTTCGTAATATGAGGTAAAATCTTACGCTAAGTTAAATAAATTACTTTATTTTGTACTGTTAATCTTATGTAGGTTGCATTGATGACTTAAACTTTATAAGGACCTGAGTAATTGTGTCATCCGACTCGACTTAATTTCATGGTGGCATTCGCAGAACATCATCATCGTCCCTGGCCTTATCCCATACATTGTTGGGGTCGGAACTTGATTCAACCCGATGTGGCTGATCACCTGATTTTTATACGAAGCGACTGCCATCTGACCTTCGCAACCCCTTTAGCGAAAATCTGTGATCTTGGTTAAACCAGTTGTCAGACTATTTTAGTCCTCCGACTGACCTGTAACGATTGCCAAAGATGATAAATTGGCAACCGGGACCGACGGCTTAGCGTGCTCTCCGAGGCACGGAGGGAATTCGGGCGGTCACCCATCCAATTACTGGTTAGGCTTAGGGTTGCTTAACTTCGCTGATCGAATGATATGCGCAATAGCAACTGGGCCACGAGCTCCTCATTGTGGGTGGCATTCGCAGAACCTTAACATAAAAAAAAATTGATCTGGCCTTAGTTTGAAGTATCTGTTTGCAATTCCATATAACAGTTTATATAGTATATACGGTACGTAACGAATGATAAACACACAATAAAAATAACTCGGCCTGTCCGTCTGTTCGTTCCGGCTGCAGGGCACAGTTAGTATTATCTAATATATATATAATTTCCATGTCACAATGTTAGTTACCGTACTCCTCCGAAACGGCTGGACCGATTTGTATGAAATTTTGTGTGCAGAAAAATAGATGTCTATTTTTCATACCCCTAAATGATAAGGGTGACCACCCCAAAAAAATATATGGCAATACAACGGGCACAGCTAGTAACTTATAATATGCATGCAAGTAACATTTTGAATGAAAAAGGAAGAGGTGTTAAAAAAAAATAAACGTCATATAAATTTAAACCGATGAAAAATTCGTAATCGCAATACTCGACTATTTTCTAATTGTCATTCGCGAGTCGTTTTCATAATGTGACCGATTTACTCGAACAACGGACACATAGAAATTTAAATTTGGAATCTAGAATATGTACCGTCGTTCCACAATTGAAATTCAAAAATCCGTAATACGAATTCGTCCGCTGCGATGTTGTCCCATTTTGATTCTTCTTACAAATTTGAGGTTATTGAATTTAGGACCCTAAGGCTATTGTAATATAACTTGAAGTACATTTAAAAGAAACATTCGAGTGTTTGGAATACATTTTATATTCAAATCTTAAATGCAATGCCTTAAACGTGTGCTAAATCGGACTAAGTTTGATTTATGAGATTGTAAAGTGGCTTATGATTGCCCACGACTTTCTTTATGATGTTATTTTCATTATCGGGATGCACAGGGATATAAAATAAAGAGTACCACACACACTCATATATACATACATACAGATAAGTAAAGTTGAAGTGTCTGTTAGGAATTCCAAAATAACACGTTTTCACTGAATGCATATGAAAGTAAATACGGTAAAGACATGAAAAATAAATGTTTAGAATTTTTGTCTGTCTGTTTGTTCCAGTTAATATCCGAAACGAATGAGCCGATTAAAATGGGACTTTCAATGGCATATAGCTAATTTTACATATATGCTATTTTTATTTTAAAAAAACATTAGGGTTCCGCGGGAATGAAATTAAATCTACGCAGGGGTCTTACCATAACCTCTTATTGCCATGATAGTTTTAATCTTATTATGAGACAGATGTATATGACGTGTATAAGTCTGTCACTGTCGCACAGCTGAACTAACATTGCAATAAGTGCTCATGGTTGGGCCCCAGGTCATTAGGCCCAATACTTTTACGCGCAACGCAATTGTAAGGACAATTTTCAAAGTCTTTTCCACAGGTAGTCAATTATTAAAAAAACTGGTGAACTGAAAAAACTAAATATTTTTTACTTCTTTATAGTTAAGTACTTAATATATATGCTCACGACATCCAAGAAGGGTCCCCGAAGGGGTAAGCAGAGGTGTTGTAACAACACAACCCACATTTCACCGAATATGATTAAGTGCCAACGTGACAGATGGTGAGTATATCGCCGTCTCAGGCACTTTACATACTTCATTGAATTACTTCTCAGAAATATGCAGGTTTCCTCACGATGTTTTCCTTCACCGTAAAGCACGTGGTGTGAAATCACTGTGCATAAGTTTTTTTAGAAAATCTCATAGTACAGGCCCCGCTGGGATTCTCAAACCTCAAAGCCACCACGGCTCTTATCTAATTTATATTTCACTGTATTTCAAATTAAACGCCGTAGTTCATCGCATAAGCAATATGTCCGACCATAAATTACAAAACATCTCCGAAGCAAAGGGCAAGCTTATCTTCAGTACAATGGCCTTACTTATTATTGGTACAAAACGGTCACCGAATGCAATTCGAAATTCAAATTTTGTATTTCAAAAGTAGAACAACAACCGCTAGGGGAGAACCGCTAGTCGATTGAATAGGGCCTTGTTTTAAATCGATTAAATTGTTTGTTGATTAACGTAAGCACTCACGAATCATTCGAATAATGGTTTAATCAATAGTGTAGAGGAATAATGATCGAATAATGGTTTAATCAATAGTATAGAGGAATAATGATCGAATAATGGTTTAATCAATAGTATAGAGGAATAATTATTATGTTTGTTGGGCAATATGGGTTGTTGGCTGGTTCCTACTTGGAAGGCTTTTTAATATTTTTCATGTGAAATAATCACAACCATTGGCGAACAAAAACTGTAATGTCATTGTCATAACATATTCGTATTAAAAACATAAAGAACTATTTCTACAAGAAGGTTGGATGGCAACCTGTCGCTAACATTCCCCACCCTAGTGCGGGACTAGCACGACCTGTCCATCAACACGGGAGCTACACGCGCTACGGAACGCCGCAAGACACCCCTAACTGTGCGAACGTCAACCACTCGTACCCGTCCATCCTTGCCTGTAAAGATTTTTTCGACTGTGCCCCTGTGCCACACGTTGCGAGGCGAAGCCGGATCAACAATTAAAACGTAATCTCCAACTTTCAGTGCTCTTTCTTCCTGATTCCACTTTGTCCTCGGTATTAGTTCTGGCAGATATTCTTTGACCCATCTTTGCCAGAACATGTCAGACAGCCTTTGCGCCTTGCGCCAATTCTTTCTGAGGGTAAGGTCAGAATCGTCAAATACTCCAGCAATTGGTAAATTAGAAGAGCTACCCAATAAAAAATGATTAGGTGTTAAAGATTCCAAACTGCCAGCTTCAACAGATACATGCGTTAGGGGCCTGCCGTTAATTATATTTTCTACTTCTGCCAAAAATGTATTTAAAGTTTCATCCTTCGGCAATCGTTCCGTCATAACTACACGGAGCGAAGTTTTAATACTTCTTACTAATCGTTCCCAAGCCCCACCCCAATGGGGGCTAACCGGGGGAATGAAATTCCACTGAACGCCATTGTTGGTGGCTAAAATCTTAAGAGGGCCGTCATCTATCTTTTGCATGGCCTTACGAAGTTCCGTGTCTGCACCTCTCAGGTTCGTCCCATTATCGGAGTAAATATATCGCGGCCAGCCCCGTCGAGAAGCCATGCGTCGGAGTGCCATTATCAGGGAATCCGTGGTAAGCGAATGCACTACTTCTATATGAATAGCACGAATCGTTAAACATGTAAATAAAACTCCGTATCGCTTTTCCACCCGTCTGCCCACAGCGACTTGCAGTGGGCCAAATAGATCGACTCCGCAGAATGTAAAGGGTCGTTGATGGTGCGCCATTCGAGCTTCGGGTAAATCTCCCATCCTAGGAACCAAGGGTACAGCTTTTCGGATTCTACATAATAGACACTGCGATACGACAGCTTTGACAGTCGGCCTAAGACGTAGAATCCAGTATTTTTGCTTTAGATCGTTGATAACAGTTTCATGATTTCCGTGAGCTGCCTTCACATGATAGTGCCTTACTAATAGCCTGGCTGTTGGATGCTGACCATCAAGAATAACTGGTCGCTTAACTTCCACGGATACACCTGGGGCTGCATCTATGCGGCCGCTGACACGAAGAATTCCCTGTTCATCTAAGTATGGTGACAAAGTGCGCAGTCTACTATCACGCCGTATACCTTTACCACCCTTAATAAAGCCAATATCACAACTGAATGAATCTGCTTGCGCCTGTTGTAATAATAGACGTTCAGCCCGCTCCATCATCGTGCATTCTTCAACATTGGTAAGTTTCTTACACTTATTTATAAATTTAATCACAGCAGTTGCAGATCTTAATAATCGTAACCAAGAGGAGAACGCAGCAGGATTAGGAATTGGTAAGTCTAACTCCGTATGTGTCTGGATCACTGTTACGTAGTCGTAAACTTTCTCATTGGTTGCAAGGTCCAGGTCCAGCGCGTCCGGCGGCCAGTCGGATTCATCTGCGTGTAAGAACTGAGGTCCGTTAAACCATTCACGTTTCAAAGAACTGCAATCAAAGGTTTCTCGTGTAGCTATATCGGCTACGTTTAATTTCGTAGATATGTATCTCCACTCAGATGTGTTAGTGAGTTCATCCAGCTCACCTAGCCTATTTGCTACGTATGTATTGTAGGTGCGTGTATTGTTACGGATCCAATGCAGTACAGTAGTAGAATCGCACCAAAAATACCGACGCTCAGCTTTTATTTTGTGTTCGGTCACTATTGTCGTAGCGAGCCTCGCCGCAAGCAATGCCGCCTGCAACTCTAACCGTGGGACCGTCAAAGCTTTAACCGGCGCAACTCTGCATTTGCTTCCTATAAACGCGACGGATATTCTATCATTATTGGACCATCGCCAATAAGCGACTGCACACATTGCCTTCTGGGACGCATCACTAAATACGTGCAATTCTAGATTGTTATAAGAGGCGTGGGTAACATCCGTACCAATTTCTGCTGGTATACCGTGATAACATCTGGGTATTCGAATTGTACCTATTATTTTGAGCAATTCAATCCATTCGCGCCATTTCTTAAAAATCATCTCCGAAATGACATCATCCCACTTAATATTTAAGCGCCATGTATCTTGCAACATTATTTTCCCTTGGATTGTAAAAGGTGATAAAAATCCAAAAACATCAAAAACTGACATAACAACTCGAAGAACAAGTTTTTTCGTAGGTCTTTGTTCTCCTTGTAATATACAAGATGGAATTCGCTTGAAAGACACATCGAAAGCCAGTTCGTCCGTAGCTGGATACCATACAAGCCCTAGAATCCGTTCGCTGTCGCACTGTTGATCGAGCTTAATCTTCATAGCAGTGGTCCCTAAAGTATCAGCTGGCAAACTATCAATCACGTCTACGCTATTACTAGTCCAGTTCCGAATATGGAAGCCACCTTCTTGATGAATACGAGCGACATCGTTTACCATTTGGATCGCTGTGGCTTCATCCGGCAGACTCTGAACGTAATCGTCCATGTAATGCGAGTTAAGAATAGCATCAACCGCGGCTGGCATAGAAGACTGAAATCGGAGTGCATTTTTGTTCCTGATGAACTGTGCAATGAACGGCGAACAATTTGCACCAAATATAAGTGAGGTCATTACATATGTCTTTACTGGCACGTTAGAGTTATCTCTCCACAAAAACCTAAGCGCGTCATGATACTCCGGCAAGATTTTAATTCTGAGAAACATGTCTTTTATGTCACCCATTACGGCTACTCTATTTTCCCTGAAACGCATCATAACTCCTAATAGTGACGCGAGGAGGTCAGGGCCCTTTAGTAAGTAGTCATTTAAACTTTTACCTTCAGTTGTGTCTGCCGCATCAAACACCAATCGTAGCTTCTTTTTATTCGGATTATCGACTCCAAAATGTGGCAGATACCATGTCTTGGCTGTGCGTTGAGAATCTTTGATTTCCTCTGCAAAATCGTTATCAAACAAGTGACGTACACGCTCTACGTACCTCATCCCGTACCCTTTATCCTTGGCCATTTTTCTTTCTACGCCTTTTAATCGCCGCAGTGCGCTAGGATGCGAGTCGGGCATAATACAGTCAGGATCTTTCCATGGTAAGCCGACGTACCACCTACCATTCACTAGCTTTGAGGATTGCTCAAGCTGCTTAACAGCGTACTCGTCTTCAGCGTTTACCCGAGGCTTACCTGTTACACCCATTGACTCTAGGGTGAAATGTCGACGCACCTCCTCGTGAAGATCTCTCAGGGCGCGATTATTGTAGGGCTGCTCCGAGACCAGTAAGGTGGTGTCGATGTGATCGTGAGCGCTAGCGCCACCCGCGCCGCGTGTACCTCCCGGGAGACGAACACTGCCGTGGATAGACCACCCTAGGGGGGTAAGGGTAGCAGACGGCTCATCTATATCACCTAACTTTACATGTAAAGGCAATAATAAATTAAAATTATCCTGACCTATCAGCATTTCAGGTTTAACTTCACCCTTACACAGTTTATCCTCTATATCTTTCAAATAGTTATACTGGGAAGATATAAAAGACAACCCTTGCACAGGTAAATTTAAACCCGTCACACTACGTGCTTTTATACAATGAATCTTATTATCAAAGCCGCATAGTCTCAAATTCAACACACTTGTATCACACATAATGTCATCGTTATTCCATGGTCCACGCACACGTATCGTTTCAGTACGCCCGCTGAGCCCAGCGCGGGCTGCGAGCTCGGAGCTGATCATGGTGACCGTAGACCCATCGTCCAGCAGAGCGCTCGTCTCGACGAAGCCGTCCCCGTTCTCTTTTAATATGCGGACAGGCACAACCTTCAGCAGGACCTTACATGCTGACGCGTTCACGTGCGTTACTGTCTCAATGACCGCAGCAGCAGAATCAGCTTCCTCTCGTTGCTGAGGTTCTCGGCGTCGCTCACTTGATTGACCTCTGGCATGATAAGTAGTAGCGGGGTAATGTAACAACTTATGATGAGCGAGTCCACAGCCATCTACATCACACACTGGCGCTGAGCATGTCTCTCTATTATGGGTTGACTCCAAACATTTGAAGCACGTACCATAGCGTTTTACATGTTGCCATCTGACCCGTCGAAGCGCCTTTTTGAAGCGCTTACATGTTGTCAGCTTGTGACCTGGCGAGCGGCAGAACTTGCAGTAGTTCTCAGTATGTTCCTCGGACTGTATAAGAACAGTCTGTGTCCTTATGTTGCCGTCGTAGTGCTTAGGCTTATGAGAATCATTACGCGCTCTAAGCACACACATATTGGACGTCGTAGTGATTTTTATTGCCTCCGTATGCAAGAAGTCTGATAAAATATCCAAACGTGACTTCGTTTTCTCTTTAATTAGCAGGAAGCTATAATCTGACCATTTAGATATGAGTACTGTCGGCAGCTTGGAAAGAATGAGTGAAACCATGTTCATACCTTGCAAGTATTCTTCCCTGTTGACAGCACGCACGGCCTCCACGAAGTTCTGTATCTTAACAGAAAATGGCACGATGTCTTTGATGTAATCGCTCGACACAGGCGGCAATTTCTTTATGTCCTGTATCAAACGGCTTATAATGTTGTCGGGGTCTCCGAAGCGTAGCTCTAATGTAGACATAACCCTGTCAGGCGAAGTAGCGCTGAGTAATAGAGCCGACACAGCTTCCTTTGCTGAACCCCTCAGACATTTCCTTAATCGCCATAGATTTTCCTTTTGAGTGAAGCCGCACACTTCCGAAGACTCCTCATACGCCTGCTTGAAGTGTAACCATTCTAACGGGTCACCGGAGAACTCAGGTAAATCTTTCGGAGTACACATTCTATTTAAAAGGGTGGCGTTCGGTTTTAAGTGGGTAGAGGTGGCGCTGAGGTTCTTTACCGCTGCAGCCAGCATCTGGATAGTATCGGACGGTTGAAGCAGGTCACCCGATAAAGGTCCATACTCGTGGGCACCCTGCTGCTTCTCCGGTTCCTTCACCTGGCTACTATCTATCCACTCCTCCACACGACTTACTGACGGTGCGCAGCTCCTAGCATCATTGAGTGAACTGTATTTTTCTTCCTCTAGGTCAGCTAAGTCCGCCTGTAACTTATCTTCAATAAGTTTCATTTCAATTCTGGCCTTCCGTTCCGTTGCTTCAAATATCAACTTTTTTCTGCGCGCGTCGAGTGATACCGCCGATCTCTTGGATCTGGCGGACGCCGATGGCGCAGGCATACTGTTAGGGCCCGGTGCTGCGCCTGCTGCAGCTGCGGACTCACCCTCACATTCTTCGAAGTCAACATTTGTCGCCCCTTCCCGATCTAATCGGGCGGCACCACGAGTTTTAACCATAATGTGTGGCGGCGTGCGGAATGTAGGAAATAAATCCGGCTCGAAGACCAATTTGTTGGCTGGTTCCTACTTGGAAGGCTTTTTAATATTTTTCATGTGAAATAATCACAACCATTGGCGAACAAAAACTGTAATGTCATTGTCATAACATATTCGTATTAAAAACATAAAGAACTATTTCTACAAGAAGGTTGGATGGCAACCTGTCGCTAACATGGGTGTTTATTTTCAACTAGCTGTGTCCTGCGGTTTCTCCCGCGTAGATTTAATTACTTTCCCGCGGAACTAAACAAAAAAAAAAAATTTTTTAAATAAAAGTTTCGTAAGTTACTCCTTGTAACATTAACTATCTACCAGTGAACGTCCGGAGATTACCCGGAACAAACATACAGACAGACACACAGACAGAGTTAAATTTAGAAAAATCTTTTTTTCAAGTCATTACTTTCATAGGTATTTCGTGAAAAGCTGTTAATTTGGAATATTAAACTGACATTTCAATGTTATTTATGTATATATATATATATATATATCTTCTAATATATAAAATTCTCGTGTCACAGTTTTCGTTGCCATACTCCTCCGAAACGGCTTGACCGATTTTGATGAAATTTTTTGTGCTTATCCGGTATCTATGAGAATCGGCCAACATCTATTTTTCATCCCCCTAAATGTTAGGGGTAGTCCACCCCAAAAAAATATATGGCAATACAACGTTTGCCGGGCACAGCTAGTTATGTATATAGATGTTAAGCGCTGATGTATTATTATAGTACATTATGTATGATTTAATCTGGTTTAACCCAGATCACATATTTTCCTCATTAAAGGGGTTGTGAAGGTCAGATGGCAGTCGCTACGTATAAAAATCAGGTGATCAGCCACATCGGGTTGAATCAAGTGCCGACCCCAACAATGTATGGGATAAGGCCAGGGACGATGATGATGAGTACATTATGTATGATATAAGTGCGGTAAGTTGATAATCACAGCCGAGACGATATTGCTACGATGTTTTCCATAGTGAAACTAAGCTAGATCTATTTCAAGATACTAGCTTAGATTTTATATGTGGATTTTTTCACGTAACCCTAACTTAAAAAGCATCCTAAGTTACTCCTTGTAACATGTCACCTGTCAGTGAAAGTACCGTAGACACCGGTCCAGACGTTTCAGAGTTTACCCGGAACAAATATACAGAATTTTTTTTGGCATTTGGTTTTTTATGTATGTACATTATTTTTTTAGGAAAAACTTTAATTTTACAGAAAAAAACAGAGGTCAAACTGTCAAACGGACTGTATAGACCAGAATAGAGTTTGATCTTGACCAGTACTGACCAATCAGTAACAGACCTTACTGGTACTGATTGGTTTATAAACATTATAACAGCCGTATCATAACCACCGCGCTATAATTAACACTTTGTTATGACTGACTCATGGAAGTACTGTCACGTCCAAAATCATCTGAAGGATTTTGAGGCTTTATTATATTTGTTTATGTCTTGGTCAAAGTCCCTATAACACATTTCCTGACACGGGGATTGAACGCAGAACCTCGCGGTACGCTCTAGCGCTTACGAGCACTGGACCAACTAGGCTGTAATATAATTATTTGATTATGATTTGGACAGATAAAAAACTTTCTTATCGCAAAAAGTCAGTAGTTACTTCCTAATAGCAGTGTTTATATAGGACTGGTAAAAAAATATGCTCACGCCATCCTAGAAGGGTTCCCGAAGGGGTAAGCAGAGGTGTAACACCAACACCCACATTTCACGGAATATGATTAAGTGCTAACGTGACAGAGGGTGAGTCCAACGCCGTCTCAGGCATTATACATACGCATTTGAATTTCTTCTCAGACATATGCAGTTTATCTCACGTGAAATCACTGCACATAAGTTTTTTTTAGTAAAACTCATTGGTACAGGCCCCGCTGGGATTCGAACTTGCGTTGCTTGTGTTGCAGGCGACTGCTGAAACCCCGAGGACACCACGGCTCTTAAAGGGTTGGTCTGGATTTAGTTATTAACTACGCGACTGTACAAAGATGAAATGCCCTGCCCTTGACTTTAGCGAGTGATCCGCTCGTTCAAACACAGTTTAATGACGGACTCGTGTTCCTCACGATCAACATTGGAAAATGCGACTAATTGGAAAATACCACACCGTTGTGAAATGAGGAGGCTGAAAGTTGTAGTTTCAGAAAGGTATTGCACGCACAGTCGTAACGCGCACGGCCTTTGAGACGTTCGAAAAGCCCTCGTAATGGTTCTATCTAATATAATCGATGCATGGATTAAGACTGGATGACGATGGATAGATTGTGTATTGGAGCCTAGACAAATTAACATTATCTTGCTACCGCTTGCGCTAATTGATACGATACATGTATCGGGAGCCGTGGTGGCCTCGGGGTTTGAGCAGTCGTCTGCTACGCAAGCGACGCAAGTTCGAATCCCAGCGGGGCCTGTACCAATGAGTTTTTCTAAAAAACTTATGTACAGTGATTTCACACCACGTGCTTTACGGTGAAGGAAAACATCGTGAGGAAACCTGCATATTTCTGAGAAGTAATTCAAAGACGTATGTATAGTGCCTGAGACGGCGACAGACTCACCATCTGTCACGTTGGCACTTAATCAAATTCGGTGAAAAGTGGGTGTTGTGATAACAACACCTCTGCCTACCCCTTCGGGGAATACAGGCGTGAGCATATGTATGTACAAAATGTATGGAAATGACATAAATCAGTCACGTGGCATATGTCATTACTTTCTACAGGAAGTCAGGGAGAGAACCGTCGTGGCATCAGAAGGAGTTGGTGGGTAGTAGAGTAATTAATACCTTTTCTGGGGCCCTACTATGACCTCTTATTGCCATGATAATTTAACTCTTATTATGAGACAGATGTATATGATGTGTATAAATCTGTCCCTGTCGCACAATGGAACTATGGTGGCAATAAGGGCTTATGCTAAGGTTTTTGTTTAGATTATATAATTTGTATATCGCTATCTCCGAAGAATATATAATTGATAACTAATTTAAATTTTCACTGTAGGAACTTGATTCTCGTCAAAACATGAAAAACCAAATTCAAAGCCACTCTACGCTATAAACATGCAAGCAAAAAATCGTCTAGACGAATTGATGTCTATTCAGGTTCGAGGTTGTAAGCCACACACCGAACACATATCATTTTGTATTCAATCATACAATGATCATACATAAATGGAGCAAGGGCAAACGTTCCTAAATATAAATGACATGGAAAGATCTGAAGCCGTTTTATTTTATTATAATTCATCGTTTCTTTGATAGGCGTGACATGTTTTGGGTAACTTTTGATCTTCAATGGCTCATGTTATTAACTAGGTAAATATCCGCTTTTAAAATACATTTCGCGTGCTTTGAACAGTGTCGGAGCATGCTAAGAACCCAAAACGTTACGAGGCTTGCAGGGCAAAACAAGTGAGGTAAGATTTAAAAAGCCGAATTTTGTAAAAATCTTCTCCAATTCCCCATTAGTCTGGCCAAGGCTACTCCATATTCCATATTGAAAAGTGTAACTTATCAATCAATCTTGAGGCTGTCATTTGGCACGTTGACACCTAGTTTTATCTTTGTAAAAGTTTCAAGGAGCCGTGGTGGTCTTGGGGTTTGAGCAGTCGCCTGCTACGCAAGCGACGCAAGTTTGAATGCCAGCGGGGCCTGTACCAATGAGTTTCTCTAAAAAAACTTATGTACCGTGATTTCACACCACGTGTTTTACGGTGAAGAAAAACATCGTGAGGAAACCTGCATATCTCTGAGAAGTAATTCAAAGACGTATGTATAGTGCCTGAGACGGCGATAGACTTACTATCTGTCACGTTGGTACTTAATCAAATTCGGTGAAAAGTGGGTGTTGTGATAACAACACCTCTGCTTACCCCTTCGGGGAATTCAGGCGTGAGCATATGTATGTATATACGTAAAGTCTCAGTTGAGGATCAGAGGAAAAATGATCTCTCTGGGCTTTTCTGGGGTTGGCACTTGATTCATCCAGATGTGGCTGGTCTCCTGATTTCTATACGAAGCGACTGTCAACTGACCTTCAAAAGTTTCCTCTTCTAACGAGAAAAATCGGCTATCTTAGGCCTCCGATTGATCTGTAACGATTGCCAGAGATGTTAAAAATTGGCAACCAGGACCGACTGCTTAGCGTGCTCTCCAAGGCATGAAGGGAACTCGGGCGGTCACCCGTCCAACTAAGGCCTTGGGGTAGCGCAATAGCAACTGGGCCTGGTTCATAGGAATAATGTGTTGATTTATCCTGTCTGGGCTCTATTAAGGCAACTTATGATCATCTTTTCATACTCTATCTGAGTTATTCCGGATTGATCCCCTCATTTGATCCACTCGCGTTTCGCGTATTCCTCGAACCTAAAGCTACATATCCACTTTACAGGAAACTGATTTAGAACACTTGCTATCATCCTAATAATATTATCTACACTACTATTATAAAGAGATTTGTATTTTTTATGTATATGTTTGTAATAGATTTATTTACATGAAATATAACATTATTAACGTAACATTTTTGAGTAACTTATTGCTAACAATGAAAAAGAAAAATATAATAAAAATAAAAATTATAAATAAAACACGGAATTTAAATTAGTGTCTGCGGGAATGGTGCCCAGTAAGCTGGCTGCGTTATCTCGCTGGATCGCTAAGCTAATCCTGACCGAGGTATGTTTGTAATGAATAAACTCAATAACTACTGTGCCGATTTAAAAAAATCTTTCACCATTGGAAAGCTACATCATCAGCTAATAACATAAGCTTTATTTTATCCCCGTGCTCCCACGGTAACGGGAACTACGCGGATAAAACCACGTGTCGTCCGCTAGTAATTTATGAAGACGTTGTGTGAATTGTCGAAAATATAAAGGTAGGTCGAATCCTACGCAGACGGAGTCGCAGGCCCCAGCTAATTAATCATATTTGGGGTTTGGACGAATGCCATGCGCATATTCGGAGGTGAAAGATTTACTTAGAAGCCGTGGTGGCCTTGGGGTTAGAGCAGTCGCCTGCTACGCAAGCGACGCAAGTTCGAATCCCAGCGGGGCCTGCACAATGAGTTTTTCTAAAAAACTTATGTGCAGTTATTTCACACCACGTGCTTTACAGTGAAGGAAAAAATCGTGAGGAAACCTGCATATTTCTGAGAAGTAATTCAATGACGTATGTATAGTGCCTGAGACGGCGATGGACTCACCCTCTGTCACGTTGGCACTTGATCATATTCGGTGAAATGTGGGTGTTGTTACAACACCTCTGCTTACCCCTTCGGGGACCCTTCTGGGATGGCGTGAGCATATATAAAGATTTACGGAGTAATTAGCAGTAACCAAAATGTTTCCTAATAAAGTTTTATTTCTACTATACCTTTACAGATTGTTTTCGAAATGATTTCAAAAGCAATATAGCTTCCACCACTTGATCCTTGAGGGCCACATGACTTTTATAGAACAGGAAAACGTCCCGCAGTAAACATTGTGCATCGGGAATTCCTGGAACAAATCTTATGGTACAGTTTATAAGAGCGTTGTATGATATCTTAATGGTCTTACAAAGAGATTTGTGTGTGTCAGTGGGCTTGTAAAATTTTGGCGCATTGTGTTACCGGATTTGCACTGTTCTGTTCTGGTTATATGGTCTATTTCGACTTTTCAAGGTATTTGGGTTAAGCTCGGTTTATTATTCCAGAGCGTTGATAGTCTGATTCGATTGTTTTCGTCGCTCCAGAAAGAAAGAAAATAAATGTATTCATAACAACATACATAAAGAAGCGAAAAGGTTTGTCGTAACAATAGATTATAATTGTTACGAATTGGACCTAGCTCAGCATAATCTGGCTGTCACGGTGATGACACTGATCTTCCGCTAGGACCAAGTCGAGACGTCATAGCACGGTCACACTCCATGTTGCATTATGAGAGTTAAGAGTACTAAAACATCGAGAGTAAGAGCAAGAGTCGTGGTGGCATTGGAGTTTGAGCAGTCGCCTGCTACGTAAGCGACGCATGTTCGAATCCCAGAAACTAAAAACTTATGTGCAGTGATTTTTAACCACATGCTTTACGGTGAAGGAAAACATCGCGAGGAAACCTGTATATGTCTGAGAAGTAATTCAAAGACGTGTGTATAAGCTGATTAAGTGCTACGTGTCACATGGTGAGATCTTCAGATTTTGAATTTGATAAGACATACGCATGTAGGTTTCCTTCACAGTAAAGCTCGTGGAGTGAAATTACTGTATTCAAGTTTTTAGGAAAATCTCATAGGCGTAGCCAAAATCACCGCAGATCGGTGAAATACGGAATTTGCGTCGAAGGCATTAAAAATATAGGGTCTAAATCTGTTTTATAAGTAGCATGTGCTACTAAAGCCACGTTTTATTTATTCAAATACATTTATAAATGATGATTCAGATGCATCTTTGAATGCATTTAAAGCACATTTGTTTCAAGTGGAGGAGCAGTTGCATCATGTAACCTCATCTCCGTCTGTTTATCCGTTCAGCTGAATGATGTGGTTCTCTTTGTTATTATATATAACGTTTCGTCTGAAAATCACAAACACTTATTTAACATTGGAATAATCAACAATTTCTACCACTTTATACATATATTTTTCCAGACAGGAGATATATTGCGTTTGGCTTTGAACATTGAAGTCTTGAATAGTATTCAATTTGTGAATATATTACAAACAAGCTGTGCCCCGCGGTTTCAACCGGGTAGGGTTAATTTTATGGGTGGATTTTTTCACGGAGCCCTAACTTAATAAAGTATCCTAAGTTACTCCTTGTAACATCAACTACTTGTCAGTGAAAGTCCCGTAGAAATCGTTCCAGACGTTTCAGAGTTTAGCCGGAACAAACAGACGGATAGAGAAAATGTTAAGAATTTGTTTATTTATATACTTACATTATATACTTTCATATGCATTAAGTGAAAAGCTGTTAATTTGAAATTACAAACAGACACTGCATTTTTATTTATCTGTATGTATAGTTCGGGATATAGTATCCTATGTCCTTCTCCTGGTTCTAAGCTACCTCCCCACCAGTTTTCAGCCAAATCGGTTCAGCCGTTGTTTAGTTATAAATAGTGTAACTAACACGACTTTATATATATATAGATTGCGAAATATTGTTTGCTTGTTTGTTATTTTTATAAGGCTAGAAAAGAGATTGATTTTTGTTTTTTGTTTTGAATCATATATTTAACTCTAGGCTCCAGCTAGAATACCCGAATATAGATTGTAACCTGTAAAAGAGGTGTAACGTCAAGGCGACACATAATAAGCGTGGTTCATAAAACACTTAAGTATCTAATGATTCGCAAAGCATGGCTATAGTGTATTTATGTACTTACTATACCAATGTTTACTCGTCCAGATTAAATTATTGCGGCTCATCTGCTTGTTATTGAAAGCATGTATCCGCTGTATTTATTTTGATAGTCATTAATTACCTTACTGAGTCACGGCAGTACGCGTTTCCTGATTGGATTGCGATTTGTGTTTTACGAACTAGCATTGAATTTCCCCCTTGATTTATAAACTGGTAGATTTTTTTAAATCGTTTGGTGTCAAAATAAATTCCTTTGCCCATCTTCTACTATCCCTCAGTATCTTTCCATTGGTTTCGGCATCCAGCTTATTGTATTGTGCCATACCAGAAGGGTCCCCAAAAACAACACCCACTTTTCACTGAAGATGATTAAGTGCCAACGTGAGAGATGGTGAGTCCATCGCCGTCTTAGGCACTATACATATCTTTGAATTACTTCTCAGACTTACACAGGTTTCTTCACTAGACTTTCCTTAACCGTAAGGCACATTAAGGTTTTGAAAAAATCTTTAGTACAGGTCACTGGGATTTGAACTTGCGTCGCTTACGACTGAACAATCTTGGAGACCAGCAAGGCTCTGTTTCAAGACTCAATACCATGACGGGTGCTGATTGTCCAGCTTATTATTTCATTAATAAGGTTAAGGTATCTTGTATAATTACATTGCTGAGTTAACAAACCGGTGTTTTTCCGTAGTTGATAAGTTCCACCAGGATTTTAAACATTTTCGTGTTATTTTCAAATATAACTTTAACTTTGCACGTCGTCTGGTAGAAGCTTCTCGTGACAAGCGGGCTGGGGCTTTTCTCGCTCAGAGAATCAGCATTGCTATTCAACGTGGCAATGCTGCCAGCCTTCTTGGCACGATCCCGAGAGACACCGATTTGGGCCAAGTTTTCTACATGTAATTAGTTTTTAGTTACTTATTTATTATTAATTTATTTAAAATAAACTTTGACAAGAAGTGCATCAAAAACTACCTCTTCAGGGTTTGACCAAGGGGGCAAATATGATCGTTGAAGCATGTGGGCCTAGACAAAGTAACATTCTCTAGTGCTTACTCTAATACAAACGACACAAAATGTATTTTAATGACGACAAAATGTCGTCATGTGACATAAAAGTCATTCTTATACTTATATCTTGTGAGGATAATTTTACTTTGTCTATTTGTCTTTGTCTTTGTCTATATGTTTATTTATACATACATACGCTCACGCCTGTATTCCGCGAAGGGGTAGGCAGAGGTGTTGTTATCACAACACCCACTTTTCACTTTTAAGTGCTAACGTGACAGATAGTGAATCCATCGCCGTCTCAGACACTTTAGATACGTCATTGAATGACTTCCTCACGATGTTTTCCTTCACCGTAAAGCGTGTGGTGTGAAATCAGTACATAAGTTTTTTAGAAAAACTTATTGGTCCAGGCCCCTCTGGGATTCGAACTTGCGTCCCTGCGTAACAGGCGACTGCTCAAACCTCAAGGCCACCACAGGTCCACTTTATTTATATTGTACGAAAAATGTTCTCTATATTACTCGTTGTAATATCAGCTATTAGCGAGTGAAAGTCTCGTTATAATCGGTCCAACATTTTCAGTGTTTATCCGGAATAAACAGACAGTATTACAGAATTAAAAAATATTCATTTAAAAATATTTTTTATTTTAATACCGTATATAAGTACGTACTTTCATTTCATACGCATGTACTGAAAAGCTGTTAATTTGGAATAACAAACACACACTTGAATTTTAAATTATCTGTATAGATGTGAGCCATAAACAATGCCCTCAAATTCTGGGAGTTTTACCTCGTTCTGGCCACTGAACTCTTGTTTAACGTCTTCGCCATTACTCCTGAATTTAGTTTTAATTGTCTTGAGTAATAAACGAGAATGCATTGCAATTGGCTTGACTTTAACAAAAGCTTAATCTTCCGGATCTCTAAATTATCATCATCATCCTCCTGCCCTTATCCCACGTTATTTGCGGTCGGCGCAATGTGTTCTTCTCTTCCATTTCTATCAGCAATTTCATCTTTCACACAATCCATCCATCGTTTCTTAGGTCTTCCTATAAACTATATACAGATAAATAAAATTAAAATATCATTCGTTTTTAGCTACTTATTAATATAAAAAAAAATTTGCAATTTTTAAATAGCAGCTTTACACTAAATGCATATGAAAGTATACACGGTACTGAAGAAAAAACGCAATTTTAATCCTATATCTCTTTTTGTCTGTCTGTCTGTTTGTTCCGGCTAATCTCCGAAACGGCTGGACCGATTTTACGGGACTTCCACTGGCAGATAGCAAATGTTACAAGGAGTAACGAAGGAATTTCATTTAAAGAACAATCTTTACGTTTATGGAGCCGTGGTGGCCTTGAGGTTTGAGCAGTCGCCTGCTACGCAAGCGACGCAAGTTCGAATCCTAGCGGGACCTGAACCAATGAGCTTTTTCTAAAAAAACTTATGTACAGTGATTTCACACTACGTGCTTTTGCGGTGAAGGAAAACATCGTGAGGAAACCTGTATATTTCTGAGAAGTAATTCAATGACGTATGTGATTCACCATCTGTCACGTTGGCACTTAATCATCTTCGGTGAACACTTTTCACCGAAGATGATTAAGTGTTGTGATTACAACACCTCTGCCTACCCCTTCGGGGAATACAGGTGTGAGCATACGTATGTATGTCTTTATGGTTCAAACCCACCACAGCTCTAATTAATTTCAAACCAGAAATTAAGAACAATGTTGAAAATCACCGATGCCTTTTGCTTTTTCACTAACACTGACAAATATAAAGACGTCTTATAGGAAAAACAAATCAATCCTAATTAGTTCCTCATTTACTCGATTTAAAAGTAATGTACTTGATTCAATTATTTAGGCTTCACTACCGGTTAGTTTACAGTAAAAACTAGATGTAAACAAGTATTTACTTACATTGTATATACAATTAAATGACCATGTCTAGATACTTCCAACTTGCATAGGATTGCAGCCAAATAAAATAAGGTTAAAGAAATCGTTGTTTTTAAACTCGATCAAAATCTGCTCAACAATCTCTGTGATTTGTTGGTGTAATTTTAATAGGGATCCGCTTTTTCAGTCGTCGTTCTTTTTTATAATATTACTTGCTTGCTTACGTGCTACAAGTATTTACTTACATTGTATATACAATTAAATGACCATGTCTAGATACTTCCAACTTGCATAGGATTGCAGCCAAATAAAATAAGGTTAAAGAAATCGTTTGTTTATCAGCTTTGTATGAAAAACATTGTGTTTTTCAGTTAAACAGAGACGATTTCCACATCATAAAAAATAGCTGTTTTTAACATTGATATACATACACATACATATGCTCACGCCTGTATTCCCCGAGGGGGTAGGCAGAGGTGTTGTTATCACAACACCCACTTTTCACCGAATTTGATTAAGTACCAATGTGACAGATCTTGAGACTATCGCCGTCTCAGGCACTATACTATAGAGAAGTAATTCAGAGACGTATGTCTTTGAATTACTTCTCAGATATATGCAGGTTTTCTCACGATGTTTTCCTTCACCGTAAAGCACGTAGTGTGAAATCACTGTACATAAGTTTTTTTAGAAAATCTCATTGATACAGACCCCGCTAACATTGATATATGTATAAATATCTCCATCCATTATTTAGATTAATATTTACATACAATTTCTTAAAACATAACTTTGTAAGGATATTCACGCATATTGCCTTCATAATTTATAGCGGTTATTTTGGAATTGCAAAGGGACACTTCAATTGTATTTATCTGTATAAATATATGTATAGATTAAAACATTAAAATTCCAAAAGCGATCAACAGATGGCGTTAGTAGTATAATACTTCTACCAAAAACGTCATTGAACGAACCAAAGAATGTATTGTCTTTGGCGCATATACCGACCTTTCTATGTTTGCGGTCTTTGATATGTAAATTAAAAAATTTAAATGTACAATCCATACACGTAGACTTTGAATTATATTATGGTAACAGGGATAGAATATGTCGGAAAATTATTGTAAATAATCCCATTGAAACTGTACTTTTGCTACAATTAATTAATCTTAGTTTGATCTTTGCTTTGACTGGCTGGAATTTGCCATGCTCGCAAATATTTGTAATATTTTAGTTATTATATTTGACAATTGAGCATTTGAACTGTGTCCATGGGCTTATATTCATGAGATATAAATACTGTAACCAAAAACATTGTATAATATATATTTTTTTAAAAGAGTAATTGTTGAGTTTCTTGCCGGGTTCTTCAACAAAAGCTACCTTCCGAACCCGGTGGTAACATTTATAATCATGTATAATGTATTTTGTGTCCTTCTGACGATTTGGAAGTACTTTGTAAGAAGTCTAATCAAATAACGATATTTTGAATTTGAATTTGAATATAGGCTAGAAATAGAAAATGTAAATTTTCAGTTCTAAGATTCAAAATCTCATCTTAGTCCAAACATGGTATATGTGTATATGAAATGTGCATAAGGTATTCTAGGCATATCTCTCTGCATCTATCGAATGATTGTTATCTAACTGTTACCAATAGCTGGTAACAGACAGTGTGCAAACGACAGCTTATGCTTACGCAATACTTTTTAAATGGAACAGGAACGGGCCATGCTAAGAGGGAGTTATCTAATACTATGAAGAGAAAAGATTCTATTGTTTATTTTGTTTGTTTCTTTGCATTGAATAGGATCCGAAACTACTTGACCGATTTGAAAAATTCTTCCAGCAATACATAGCTACATCATCAGCGAGTAACATAGGCTATATTTTATCCCCGTACTCCCACGGGAACGGGAACTACGCGGGTGAAACCGCGTGACGTTCGTTAAACTAAATCGATCTCCTCTTAACCTGTTTCTGTGCCCTTCAATCCAACCAACCAAGATTGAATGAAACTTGTCATTAACAATTAACCTTACTGGCCCACTAATTATCTGCAATTACTTTTTGTCTGTTTACACCTAGTTGTCAAGCGAAAATTTACTTTTTTTTATTTGTTCTTCCGTCAATAACTTTTTTTTAAATTGCAAAACATGTCAAGGGCTGTGCAAAAAAGTTATCAATCGCCGTTTTTCAGTTCTGCGAAGATCATCAATCTATTAGACATTCTTTTTGTTTCGTTGTGGTTTCTGATGCGTGACAACCTTGGCTGTCTTCCTCGAAGCCAGTCGCTTTGAGGATGCCAGGGAAATTGACAATGGTTACCGCTTCATTGTTCTAGAAAATTGGTTAACATTTTATTGTACCTAATAGTTTTACTCGAAGTGACCATGACCTCCTATTGCCACCATAGATTGACCATGATGCAGGTGACGTCACGAGTTATGAGCGCTCAGCGAAAATAGTGGGGATACTGCGCATATTTTTATTCGCCTCGCGCCCTACATATAGACAGACTCATAAAATTACTACTGTGCGTTCAAGGAACTGTTAATTCGTGACGGGGCCTCTACCATGCATGTATGCGAAGGGGTAAGCAGAGCTGTACTTAGTGTACACTCACAGTTAATGGTGTCGACATACGTTTGCGTATTTTGTGAAATTGATGTAGACTTTTCGGCTTAACCTTACTTTTGTCTTTTACTAATATTAGTATAGACTAGCTTTGTGCCGCAATTTCATCCGCATAGACTAAATGGTTTTTATCACGCACCCTAATTTAAAAAAATGCCTAAGTTACTCCTTGTAACATCAGGGGCTAACATCATACCATGAGCTCTTATTGCCATGATAGTTTTACTCTTATTATGAGACAGATGTATATGACGTATATACATGTGTCTCTGTCACACAACTACAATAACATTGCAATAAGAGCTTATAGTTGGACCTCAGGTATCTGTAAGTGAAAGTCCTGTCGCTTCAGAGAAAATCATCGTCCCTGTCCTTATCCCATACATTGTTGGGGTCGGCACTTGATTCAACCCGATGTGGCTGATCACCTAATTTTTATACGAAGCGACTGCCATCTGACCTTCGCAACCCCTTTAGCGAGGAAAATCTGTGATCTGGGTTAAACAAGTTGTCAGACTATTTTAGGTCTCCGACTGACCTGTAACGATTGCCAAAGATGATAAATTGGCAACCGGGACCGACGGCTTAACGTGCTCTCCGAGGCACGGAGGAAACTCGGGCGGTCACCCATACAATTACTGGCTAGGGCTAGGGTTGCTTAGCTTCGCTGATTGAATTATATGCGCAATAGCAGCAGTATAAAAATCAAGTGATCGGCCACATCGGGTTGAATCAAGTGCCGACCCCAACAATGTATGGGATAAGGCCAGGGACGATGAACATCGAATCTAGTAGTCTACTAATCGAGTGTAACAGCGGGACACAGCTAGTATAAGATACACTTATATGTTCGGGACTTTGTTTCACAAATGTAAAAAGGGCCTTGTACCATTATTCCTCTAAAAGGGCTAAGGTAAATATGTCAAAGACAAGAAAGAAGGTCGCTCATGTACATAGCATATTACGCATCAATTTTATTTACCCTGGCAACTTAGTGGTTTTGTTACCGCCTGCAAATGTAGGTATCAGTGGTCGTGGTGCTGATTTGCATTGGTTATGAGATTGAGGTATTCAGTAAACCGTGGTGGCCTTGAGGTTTGAGCAGTCGCCTGCTACGCAAGCGACGCAAGTTCGAATCCTAGCGGGACCTGAACCAATGAGCTTTTTCTAAAAAAACTTATGTACAGTGATTTCACACTACGTGCTTTTGCGGTGAAGGAAAACATCGTGAGGAAACCTGCATAATTCTGAGAAGTAATTCAAAGACGGCGATGGACTCATCATCTGTCACGTTGGCACTTAATCATCTTGTGTGAAAAGTGGGTGTTGTGATTACAATATCTCTCCCTACCCCTTCGGGGAATACAGGCGCGAGCATATGTATGTATGTATGTAGATATTCAGTGAACAAAATATATATCTGTCATCAAAATCAATGCAGGTTCGTACGTATTGCTTTAACCTGGCATTTGATGAGATCCTTAAAAAATAATTACTTTTGAAGTTGGTTTTGATATCGAGTTTGATGCTTCATTTGGCATCAACTTGAAACGAAATTTATTTCAAATAATTTTATTTTTTCTTTTTGAAGGCTGTTTAATGTAAAAAATAATATTCGTTCTTTGCAGTGACTTTTTGCATAGTACAGCTACAGTCACAACCCATCTAGGTGTAACGATCTCTTACTGAACTCGGATCTCTTGCTAAATACGATTTAATCAAGTCCAAACACTAGGTACTTGCTGTAAATCGTTGAGGAGTTCTATCGACTGTCTTTCGGCTCCATCATCAGATCGACTCCATACCTTCATTAAATAGTAGTGCTTCAAATACTTAATGAATATAATTAATAAACGTACTAGTCGCCAGTAAGGTTTCGAAGGTTCTCCTCGATTTCTAATTGATGTTCTGTTGCCATCATCAGAACTGAATAAAATTAATACGCTACTTCCCAAAAACCATTTGGGAAGTAGCGTATGTACGCATCTATACAGATAAATAAAATTGAAGTATCTGTTTGCCGCATGCCCGGTGAACTATGGACGAAAGCCATTAAAAAATGGACCCCAAAGGGTAGGATACGGCAACGTGGAGATGGCGGACAGAGATGAGGACAGAGTGGAAGGGAGGCGTTTGCCCAACAGTGGGACACGACAGGCTAAAAATAAATAAATTCTGTTTGTAATTCCAAAATAATAGCTTAATATCGGGACTTTCACCGGCGGATAGTAATAATAAAAATAATAATTCGGTTTACCCATGAAATTAAGTCTACGTGGGTGAAGCCGTGGGTCAGAGCTAGTTACAAATAAAAAAAGAATTATTGAAAGCGGTTCAACCAGTCAAAAGTTAAGTCTGAGATAACAACCTCCTCATTTTGTTAAGTTGGTTAAAAAGGACTTTCGCATTATGCTCTTGCATAGCGCATAAAAAATATTCTGACTATTTATCAACCTGGAACCATTTTCCAAAGTGATAAGTATGTAGCGGGCTGGGGCTTTTCTCGCTCAGAGAATCAGCATTGCTATTCAACGTGGCAATGCTGCCAGCCTTCTTGGCACGATCCCGAGAGACACCGATTTAAGTGAATACTTTTAAGTATCATTATTATATTTTGGTAAAAAAAAATATGTGTATATTATATAATTCTCAAGCTTTCAATCTATATTTCTGCAAAAACCATAAATCCATTGCATTATGCTAACGTGGGCAAATTGAAGGAACGAACACAATCACATTTACGCTTGATGATGTATTCATAAATTGTAATGGTGTGCAGGCACGTGTTGCAAAATAGAGTTTAGTATAAATTTGCAGACGCATTCGTTACACCGGGATGGGTGTGTGTTATGAACTAATCGGTACACTCTCGGAGAAAAGGTTCATTAAAATTTCTGGTTCATTAAAAAAAGCATGTGACAGAACTATTCATATAGTCATTTTTCACGCAGTCTCTACAGTGTGATCCGTACATTCAATTACTAGATGACCCCTGCGGTTTTACCCGCGTAGACTTAATTCATGAGTGGCTCGCATCGGTGACTTCGAGAGATTTTTTGGAACAATCAGATGGACATACAGACAGACAGACGGAGAAAAAGTTTAAAATTTTTTTTTATGTGGGTACCGTATATACTTTGATATTCATTTCAAGCCGTTAATTTGGAATTACAAACAGACACTTAAATTTTATTTATCTGTATGTATATGCATACAGTTAATAAAGGATTCCTACAATACTAATAAATTCAATTAACTATATTTTATTATATTTTATTTGCAATCTACTACCCATTTAAGTTTAGTACTATTATGTTCCTGCGGTGAGTGAGGTTGCCAATACTCCATGCAACATTTCTCTTCCATATGTACTCCTGAAGGTCTAGTAGTCACAGCATCGACGTAAACAGATTTGTATGGGATCGAAACAGCGCCATCTGTCGGCCTAAAGATGACACTATTGTGAGTTCATACAAATCTGCGTTTACGTCGACGCGATGACTTTGACGGCGATTTAAAAAAAACTCGCACTATGCACTCTGTACACCACAGTACACAAATCAAAGGACAGTCACCGATGTACTTGCGATATATGTCAATGCTGTATATTACCTCCGCCACGTTATAACAAGATAATAGATTCCGAAATAGAGTACTGGGATGAGATTTTTACATGTCATTATACTGTTTATAATGTAGGTAGGTGATGATATTATGCGATCGGTAAACATTGAAATTATACGGAAAATACAGTAAATAAGAAGTCACACAATGGTACCTCAATTTATACTTATATATGAAAGCCGTGGTGGCCAAGTTCGAATCCCAGCGGGGCCTGCACCAATGAGTTTTTCTAAAAAACTTATGTACAGTGATTTCACACCACGTGCTTTACGGTGAAGGAAAACATCGTGAGGAAACCTGCATATTTCTGAGAAGTAATTCAAAGAGGTATGTATAGTGCCTGAGACGGCGATAGACTCACCATCTGTCACGTTGGCACTTAATCAAAATTCGGTGAAAAGTGGGTGTTGTGACAACAACACCTCTGCCTACCCCTTCGGGGAATACAGGCGTGAGCATATGTATATGAAAGTATAATATGGTACTAACATAAAAAAAACTTGTCTGTCTGTCATTCCAGCTAATATACAAAACGACTGGACCCAGCGGCATAGCCAGAGAAAGCCCCACCAGCGTATTTTATAAGGAGTAACTCAGGCTACTTTTATTTTAAAAAATAGGGTTCGTCGGTAACGTGTGACATTATGTCTACGCGACTAAAACCACGGGATACAGCTAGTTTTAAAATAAAATAAAAGCCACCGCTTCTCGTGACAAGCGCGCTGGGGCTTTTCTCGCTCAGAGAATCAGCATTGCTATGCAACGTGCCACACTGCCAGCCTTCTTGGCACGATCCCGAGAGACACCGATTTGGGCCGAGATTTCTACTTGTAATTTTAAGTACTGTTCCTTGTATATATATAGTAAGTAATATTATAATATTAGGAATCTACAAATCCATCTAACATTTTATTTATTTATAGATAGTTTATTTTGTTAATTTTTAGTATTTTATTTTCCAACAAAGCATTATCTTTATGTTCCACGAATCATCCAATAAGAATCGATCCTTTAGTAAGCTACATACATATGCTCACGCCTGTATCCCATGGGGGTAGGCAGAGACCACCGTTTGTCACATGATACGATCCTTACAAACTTCTTTCGCTTCATTCACATTCATGCATCTCTTCATAAATTTTCTTCGATTATGAGTGCTCTGAATTTGACCTTTCTAAAAAATACTATTAATTTGGTCATAGTAGTTCTTCCTTGGACGCCCTCGTACCTATACATTTCTTTCGTTAATTTCTCTAACAACTAAATCGTACAAAATCTAATAAAAAAAAATTTAAAGAAATCTTTTTTTTTTTTAAGTTTTTATTAGATATACGTACCAACAGCCGATGCTGTGCAATATACAATTTAAAACATGTCGGTTCCAAATCAAATAAAGTAACACAATGCCACCCTTCAATTCCTTTTAAGATAACTTCCGATTCTCCCAGACAGCCTTCAAAATATAGTCTTACATACAACCAGACAGTGCAATACTAAGAACCAGCCATCAATTTACACACAAACCTTGTATTGTGTACATCTCGAACGTACTAGATTACAAACAATGATGTGCCATGTCGATGCGGTTATCGATAGCTTTTTTTTGTTAGAATCTATGAACGCATGTATAGAAAAAACTATACATTACCATGCACCATAATTATAATCTCAAATTTCGGAGAAAATTACATCGCATTTTAATTATTGAACATACAACAAATTTCTTACACATAGTTAAATAACATTCATCAATTCCGCGTTAGTTTCATTTGCATCCAAGGAGGATCAGTCATGTACGCAGGAGATATTATAGTGCACAAGTGTGTGCGCAAACACAGGTGCACTCTTTATTCCCTCACTCTCATAGTCCGATGGGAGGCAATCCGACACGACCGGAGAGAGATCAGGTGTAGGTAAAATGGTGCAACGTGCTTTCCGAGATACATGAACACCGGCAACTTCAAAACTCCGGGCATTTATTGTAAATTTAAATATAAATTTTTGACCCGACAGGCGAACTTGTTGACCACTAGACCAACGAGTCAGTTACCTTATCGATATCTTTATATCGACTTGTAAACAGTCCTTCAAGGCGCCATTATCGACAACTGCGGCCCCGTAGCGATCAAGTGCAGACGCATGCTGTTGCCTCCGTATTGAAATTCTCGAACATTTTATCTTTATTGTGATACTCTTATTGATATTTATTGCGTTCTTGAGATGCTGCGTTTGTTGTAATACTTAATGAAAACTTATACGATTAGGTTTACAGCAATTTTCCTTCCTCACTACAGCTTTCTTAGAATTATTTCACGCCTTACCCGGTTTGAGCAGTCGCCTGCTACGCAAGAGACGCAAGCTCGAATCCCATCGGGCCTGTATCAATGATTTTTTCTAAAAACTTATGTGCAGTGATTTCACACCACGTGCTCTACGGTGAAGGAAAACATTGTGAAGAAACCTGCATATGTCTGAGAAGTAATTAAAAGTATAGTGCCTGAGACGGCGATGGACTCACCCTCTGTCACGTTGGCACTTAACCATCGGTGAAAAGTGGGTGTTGTTATTGCTATAGTGGGTGTATTTTAGGGAGCTCCAATATGAAAAACGTGATTTTTCGTATTTACAGATTATCGTACCAAACTTCCGATTGGCACATGCTGTGTCATTCTGTAAGGTTTCTCAGTCATGGGAAATTGATACATAACACGCAGACCATAAAGTTCAATTTCATATCTAAGAAACAGACACTCGACGTCGAGTTCGACTTTGCCACAAAACGCAAAAGTTTTTTGAAACACACTTCGATCAACAAAAAAGCATTATAATTGAACCTATTCAAAAATTTCCTAAGTCGAATAAATATTTGTAAGCGTTTGTTGGAATCTTTCCTGTTACCTTTCAAGGACACAGAGATGTCAGTCAGATGACCTTGATTGCCTGACCTTCCACGTCAAGGACGGATAGTTACTCGTTCATCTTATAAGCGATTGAGTTACTCTCGTTACTATAGAGTATCATTCAATGCGATTCTAAATACGTGTGAAGGACATTTTCTACTTAATTTTTGAGAGCCGAATGTTTCAATGCCGTCTCTAACGTTTAATTTCTAAACAAGTTGGGGCTTGCTGTTTCACCTGCTTATGCTCAATTTCATAGATGTCTCAGGCTAAGCTTACTAACTATACTTTATACTAGTTGTGGCCCTCGGTTTCACCTGTGTAGTTCCCGATTCCATGGAAGTACGGGGATAAAATATAGCCTATGTTACTTGCTGATGATGTACCTATTCATTGCTGTAAGAATTTTCAAGGTCGGTCCAGTACTTTTCAGCCAATTCGTTACAAACAACTTACATACAAATATTTCCTCTTTATAATATTATCATAGGCTAGCTGTGCCCGGCGGAGACTTAATTGTATGGGGCGCCCGCGGAATGTTACTGATTTTTTTTAAATGTGAAGTTTGGGTTTGTTAGAAGAAAAATGAAAGTAGAGTGAATGCAGTGGAAATGCATTAGTTACGAAGTATGTGTCACCATTGTAGATCTAATGAAAAATAGTGTGATAAGAGACAGTTGTAAGTTGAAGAATGATGTGGTGACCAGAATTGAAGAAAGTATGTTGAGATGGTTTGGACATATCGAAAGAATGAGTGAAAGGCGATTAACGAAACAAATTTATAGAGCGAATGTGACCGGAAGTGTCGGTAGAGGACGTCCAAGGAAGAACTACTATGAACAAATTAATTGTATTTTTCAGAAAGGTCAATTTCGGAGCACTCGTAACCGAAGAAAGTGTATGAAGAGATGCATGAATGTGGATGAAGCGAAATAAGTATGTAAGGATCGTTGCATGTCGCAAACGGTGGTCTCTGCCTACCCCCATGGGATACAGTCGTGATCATATGTATGTATGTTTTTTTAAATAAAGGAAGCCCAAGTTATTGGTTATAATTATATGGAATAAAAGTATCGGTGAAATGTGGGTGTTGTTGTTACAACACCTCTGCTTACCCTTTTATATAATAATCTTGTCCTGACAGTTAACAGAACAATAAACATTTCTACTAGCACTTACCGACCGACAGCTTGTATAGAGTTAATTATGAGTAATTTCCTGGTACAGCCTTTGTTTCACGTCACTAGTCTATTGTCTTGATGTTTTTTTCAATTGCCGGATGTGAGGCTTTCCTTAACCTTTTAGTCTCAGACTATTATAAGGTTCTTGTTGTTACGTTGGTTTAAAATGTGCCTTAAATGGACCAATTAAATGTTATTTTTCTCCGACAAATCTAGTAGTTGTCGCGGTTGCAGATTCGTTACCGATTTTGACGTGGCTTTGATTAGAGTGAGAGTTTTGTTAGTGGAGCAACCGCCATCTTTGAAAATGAAAATGATTTATTTAGTTAAGGCCCTGGTAAAGACACTTATGAACGTCAAAGAACTGAGCACCATCTGACAAACGATGGTCTCTGCCTACCCTCATGGGATACAGGCGGAAGAAACCAAAACACTTGCCTGACTCGGTGATCGAACTTAGGGCCTCGTGTTCCCCAATAGCGCTTTCGACCACTAGACCATCGAGGCAGGTGATTGAACTAATGTCCAATGATTGAAGTAAAATCCACTGACATTAACCACATGATCAATAGGGACGGATACCCTCCAGGCATCAAACTGACAGGTCTAGATATTTCGGTCGCGGAATACTTGACTCGGTGCCAATCCCTGCGCTAATAACCACTATAGCGCAAAGTACAATGAATGGTCGTGTGCAAGATATCTATGGACGCTTTTACGACCGTCGTGAATTCTAAATTGACTGCAATTTCCTGATGAGTTCATAGTTTTGGAAGACGATGGTCGATTAGGCTAATCCAACTTTCCAAGTAGAGATGTGCCGAGCCAGACTTATTCGAGTAGGTACCGACTCGAAGGAACGTACAAAAAGGAATACGATTATTTATTAGGCATTTGAGAAAACCATCTTTTGATTTGTAAGTCACCTGTAGAAGCAACAAAATGAAGATTTTCAAAATTATTCGATTTCTCATATATAGCACTCGAGTACCTGTCTGAGGGGGCTCGGACAGGTACTCTCGAGAACTCGATAATTTTTTTAATTACTATGAAAATACTCGAATCCCAAAAATGCCGGCCTCGATACATCACTACACATACGGACTTATGCATCTTACATCATCATCGCCCTGGCCTTATCCCATACATTGTTGGGGTCAGTACTTGATTTAACCCGATGCTGCTGATCACCTGATTTGTATACGAAGCAACTGCCATCTGACCTTCGCAACCCCTTTAACGAGGAAAATCTATGATCTGGGTTAAACCAGTTGTCAGACTATTTTAGGCTTCCGACTGACCTGTAACGATTGCCAAAGATGATAAGTTGGCAACCGGGACCGACGGCTTAACGTGCTCTCCGAGGCACGAAGAGAACTCGGGCGGTCGCCCATCCAATTACTGGCTAGGCTTAGAGTTGCTTAACTTCGCTGATCGAATGATATGCGCAATAGCAACTGTGCCACGAGCTCCTCGAGACTTATGCATCTTACATGTTGAATTTTCGAAATAGATAGATATACCTACCGTATAATGTGCCTGGGACGGTAATTGCCTCAATCTGTTAATCGGCACTTAATCCTCGAAGGAGAAACGAAATCTATTCGACGAACGCGTTCAAAGTCGCGAGTAAATCTAGTTTTCAATGTATATTTCATTAACTAATATTATAGGTAGCTTAATTGTACCGTAGAGATCTATTAAGTATTGCAATAAATGTAATTAAGGGCTCGCTAGGGACGTTTAGGTCAAGCTCAGGTTCAACCATTTGTTTAAGAGTCATTAATTTAATTGATGACTGGTTTTTTTTTTAATATGCAGACAAACTTATACACGTCATATACATCTGTCTCATAATAAGAGTTAAACTATCATCGCAATAAGAGCCGCAGCTATCTTCTAGTAAATCGGTCCAACCGTTTCATTCATGTTTCCTTCACTGTAAAGCTAGTGGGTGAAATTAATGCACAAACATTTATGGAAAAATTAATGCTTGACCCTTGGGATTCGAACTTGCGTCGCTCGCGTAGCAGGCGACTGCTCAAACTCACGACTCTTATCAATAGCACGTGCTAAAGCGATAATTGAAAAAAAGTACCAATGAGTTTTTCTAAAAACGTATGTCCAGCGATTTCACACCACGTGCTTTACGGTGTAATTCAAAGACGTATGTATAGCGCCGGAGACGGCGATGTACTCACCCTCTGTCCCGTTGGAACTCAATTATATTCGGTGAAACGTGCATGTTGTTCTTACAACACCTCTGCTTACCCCTTCGGGGACCCTTCTGGAATGGCGTGAGCATATTGTTTTTCCTTTTTATAATCTAGATCTTAAAAAAGACTTAGTTGAACAATAAAATGAATCGCGGAGAAAATCGTTCATTTAATCTGACATTGGATTGAAGGCAAACTTAATTGAGTTGGATCTAGGCACGCAACACAACTATTCAACCTATCTATTACTTAATTATAAAGATGTCCAGTCTATTTGTTTATTTATTTGACTAGACCAGCTGTGCCCCGCTGTTTTACTCGCGTAGAGTGAATTTCATGGTCGACCCGCGGAACCCTATTGTTATTTTTAGTAAAAGAATTCAATTGAAAAATATCTTTATTCGATTAGACTTTTTACAAAGTACTTTCAAATCGTCAAAAAGACACGATTACATAGGATTATACATGCTACCGCCAGGTTCGTAAGGTTGCTTTTACTGAGAAGAACCTGGCAAGAAACTCAGTAATAACTCTTTTAAATAAAATAAATTTATAGCTTTGAGTAATACAATATACATCATAAAAAATATATATAAGCCCATGGACACAATTCCAGTAGCCTATGCTACTCCTTTTAACATAGTAACTATCTGCTACACCCGTTAAAATTGGTCCAGCTGTTCCTGAGATTTGCCTGAACCAACAGACAGACAGACAGAAAATCGTTTGTTTTATTATGTCAGTACCTACCCTATATACCTTCATGTGCATTCAGTAAAAAGCTGTTATTTTCGAATTACAAACAGACACTTCCATTTTATTTATTTTTATGTACGTGTAGATATATGTTTTACTTGCAACCTATTCATTTACTGTACTGTAAAATAAGGGAAAATAACTTTATTTTGTGAAAGCGCCAGGCACAACTAGTCGATAAATAAATGCTCTGCTCATTTGAAAACTGATAGGAAACTTTCCTCGTAATTTTATTGAAGAAATTCCATTCTGTTGCCTTTAATAGTAGATATTTGAGTCATTACACATGTTAAGTGGAATTTTAAAAGCTCTTGGCGTGAGTCGACTCATTGTGTGACAGGTTTTATCGAGATTACTTACAAATTACAGTTAGCTACAATATTATTAGCTTTCCCCAGGGACTTATACCGAGTAGTTCTTAGTACATCCTTCTGCCCTTAATAATAAATATAATAAAAATAAAAATAAAAAAGCCTTTTATTTCTTGTTAGGAAATTGAAATTTAACACATATTTTAACTTTGTAACTTAAGTATGTAAGTAAGTATATACACATTTTTTTTCTTATTTATAACTTATTAATTACTAATGTTATTAATATATTAAAATCTTATTAAAATCTAACAAGAACCCCTCGTTCCGAAGGTGAAGGCATCCTCTAGAGATTTCCAGCTGTCGCGATCGTTTGCTGTGATCATCCATTGTTCGCCAGCCACTTGAACTACCTCGCCTGTCCATCGGGCGATCGGTCTGCCTCTCTTTCTTACAGCTGGTCCCTTCCAGGTTGTCAGCCTGTGTGTCCATCGATTGTCTGTTAGTGGACCAATATGACCAGCCCAACTCCACTTTAGTTTCATGCAGTTAACTGCTGCACGGCATCAGTTAACTTTGTCTTTTCTCGTATAGTTTTACTGGGTATGTTTGCCCTTCTGCCCTTATTTTTCATTGTTTAGGTTGATAAGTGTTAAAATTAATTTTATTTACATGAAATATAACATTTGAGTAACTTATTGCTAACAATGAAAAAGGAAAAATATAATAAAAATAAAAATTATAAATAAAACACGGAATTTAAATTAGTGTCTGCGGGAATGGTGCCCAGTAAGCTGGCTGCGTTACCTCGCTGGATCGCTAAGCTAATCCTCAGACCGAGGTAAGAACCAGCTCGACGGTCACCAGAGACGTCAACCAGGCGTTTTGAAAGATCCTTAAAAAGGACCTTCGCATTTGGCCCCCATGCCCTTATCCCATGTTATTTGTGGTCGGCCCAATGTGTTCTTCTCTTCCATATCTCTCTATCAGCCGTCATATCAGTAGGTCTAAAAAGGCCACTTTGGGAGAATCATAATGTGATCCGAATATGATTCATCATCGAAATGACAAGATGGTCACAATTCATATGATTAATAGTTCGCAATTCACCTGTTGCACTACTTCCCTATGAAGATTCCTAAAATGGTCCATAAAATATGAATTGCTTTTGTGACTAACATCTACAATTATTGTAATCACCTAAATGACCATTTGTCATTTCGATGATGAATCATATTCGGATCACATTACGATTCTCCCGAAGTGGCCTTTTTAGCCCTACTGTATTCACTCCCTCCCTACCCCCACAACTTTTTTTAAATAATCCATCCATCACATCGTTTTGTGGGTCTTCTACCCTTGTATCCATCCACAGATAAATAAAATGGAAGTGTCTGTTTGTAATTCCAAACAGCTCTTCACTAAATCCATATGAAAGTATATACAGTACTGACATGAAAGAAAACAATTAAAAAATTTTTTCTTTGTCTGTCTGTTTATTTCGAGTAACCTCCGAAACAGCTGGACCGATTTTAACAGGACTTTCATTGGCAGATAACTGATGTTACACTGGCTACTTAAGAAATAAAGTCTTAACGGGTAAAACCACGGATCACAGGTAGTTCTAAATTAATAAATGTACAATTTTAATCTTATGATAAAAACAAAGCATATTTCTAGAAACATCACAGATCTGATTCATTTGTCAATTTGCAACACAATGCGCCTAACACAACGTGACTCCAAACCTATTCACGTGAACATCGATTGTAATTCATTCGATTCTGACAGGTAATTGATTAGTGTTTACTCGCGACATTCTTCCTCGTAATCGATTCTGTTTCGAGTGATCTGGAATGGTGTTGGATGTTAATGATTTATTATGAGGTATGATACGTCAGTGTTATTCGATCGCATGCGAAATTATCGTCACAGGACATCACTACACTCTGCCTACCCGAAAATGGTTAAGCAATGAGGCAAAAAAGATTATTGACCGATCACAAAAAAACGAGGCTCTGAATTCGACAGTATTATTTTATACACATCTCTGTATATGTACGTCGATGGTCACCCTTAACTTCTTTGCCTACCTCTTCAGGTAAGGTTGCCAGGCGACCGCATGAAGCCGGACCTAGATTTTTAGATGCGTGTCATCATCATCTCCCGGGCTCTATCCCATACATTGTCGGGGTCGGCACTTGATTCAACCCGATATGGCTGATCACCAGATTTTTATACTTAGCGACTGTCATCTGACCTTCGCAGTCTCTTTTACGAGGAAAATTTGTGATTAGAGTAGAAGTTAAACCAGTTGTCTGACCTGTGACAACTGCCAAAGATGATAAATTGGCAACCGAGACCGACGGCTTAACGTGCTCTCCGAGGCACGGAGGGAACTCGGGCGGTCACCGTTCCAATTACTGACTAGGGTTAGGGTTGCCTAACTTCGCTGATCTAATGATATGCGCAATAGCAACTGTGCCACGAGCTCCTCAGTGTAAGAACAAAATTATACATGTCCGGATTACAAGGGGGATTGCCCGAATTTTGTTAGGCTTTTTACATTTCGCAAACGAGCTAGCGCCGAGCCTACCATCGGTTTAATCAGAGCATATTAACTTCTGAGCTTTGACGTTTCATTATAGTACCGCTAAATTAAACGTCAAAGCTAAAAGTTCTTAATACGCCCTGCTTAAAAGATCATAGTTACCCCCTGATGACTCTGACGGATTAGTAATAAGGTATTTGAATGCATAGATTTGGCATTCGATGTTATTTACATTTCATTAGAACTACAGATTCATGGTAGCTGTCAAAAAAAGATTGATTTTTTTATCATTTTATACTGAGACAAAATCCTCAATAATGTCTGTTCGGCTATTTGGTTTAGCGTCCTGGTAACTATATCTTCAGGGACCCTTACGAGAAGGCTATTATGAAGAAGAATATGTAGGATCAATATAGAACACTGCATTTAGATTTCAGTATTACATATTTGTATGAGAAATGAAGGCTCGGCTCCTTCAATTAAGACCACGACACACCTTCCTTCAAGGACATTACGTCACTCTATCGAAATTGCCTCTTTTATGGAAATAACCTCAAGTGGGTGGCATTTCTAAATATGGCCACGACTCGAGTTTGACCGGTTAACTGCGGGGTACGTCATTCCTTGTTTCTAAACCTTGTATCCACGTCACAAGGTGGAAATATACGCGAACAGCTTAGCTAAGTTTGCTCGTATATTCTCGTTCTTACAAACAAGGCGGCAAGCAGTACCCCTATCACGGGTTTGCCACCGTTTTCGTAATCTATACTCGCTAGCGTCTCCGCCGAATATTAGTATGAGAAATTGTGCAGCGACCAGCGGTGACGTGAAGAACTAAAATGTCTCATACAAATATTGCGAGTGACGCTAGTGAGTATAGATTACGAAAACAGTGACAAAATCGTGATAAAAATTGTTTTGATGACCTTTTTTTGAGCAAACATTGATACATTGAGTCGGCGATGAACTCACTATCTGTCACGTCTCACTTAATCATCTTTAGTGAAAAGTGGGTGTTGTTATGACAACTCCTCTGCCTACCCCTTCGGGTACCCTTCATGGTGGGTGGGAATATATGCAAGTAAGAAGGTAGAAAAGTAATAGAGCAGGGGGGGGGGCAACTATGATATGTTTTTGAATTGACCGAATTGCGAGTATTCTAACATATTCCTAACAATTATTTTATGAAGAGGAGTTCGTGTAACAGTTGCTATTGCGTACATATCATTCAAGCAGCGAAGTTAAGCAACCATAACCCTAGTCAGTAATTGGATGGGTGACGCTTGAGTTCCCTCCGTGCTTCGGAGAGCACGTTAAGCCGTCGGTCCCGGTTGACAATTTATCATCTTTGGCAATCGTAACAGGTCGGTTGGAGGCCTAAAACAGTCAGACAAATTGGTTTAACCCAGATCACAGATTTTCCTCCTTAAAGTGGTTGCGAAGGTCAGATGGCAGTCGCTTTGTATAAAAATCAGGTGATTAGCCACAGTATATGGGATAAGGCCAGGGAGATGATGGCTAACTATTTTTTAGCCTTAAATTCCTGTATTAACAAAGGTTCATTAGTCTGTGGCCCAGTGACCCGTGAACACAGACATCTAGTCTAGTCAGTTCACTCCAGTAATTAAGGTGATGCTATCAATTGTGATCAAGCTGAACATATTTACATTAATTAATGAGGGCTTGACTAGTGTTAAGTTATTAAGTGACATCTATAGTATTATTTTATAACATTTCTCACTAAATTATAATGAGAATGTTTCCGGTGATTTGTAGATCAACTAATAATAAAAGATGTGGTGACCAGAATTTAAAAAGTATGTTGAGGTGGTTTGGACATATCGAAAGGATGAGTTATTAACGAAGCAAATTTATAGAGCAAATTATGTTGGTAGAGGGCGTCCATGGAAGAACTACTATGACCAAATTAATAGTATTTTTAAGAAAGGTCAAATTCGGAGCACTCTTAACCGAAGAAAGTATATGAAGAGATGCATGAATGTGGATCAAGCGAAAGAAGTATGTAAGGATCGTAGCATGTGGCAAACGGTGGTCTCTGCCTACCCCCATGGGATACAGGCGTGAGCATATGTATGTTGTGTGTGATAATTTTATTCAAATGAAAACTAGTTTCGCCACGCGGTTTAATCCGGGTAGAGTTAATTTCATGGGTGGCCCGTAAATAAAAGTAGCGCAAGTTGCTTATAATATTAGCTGTCAGTCAGTTAAAGTCCAGCCATCTCCACCGACATACGGACGGACAGAAAAAAAATTGTATTTGTGTCAGTTTAATATATGGAGTTTAGGTGACTGTTCTAGTAAGATGTAAGTTTACATATATTACCCGATTGTCACACGGATCACGGATCACATTGTTTAATAAACTGGGTTTTTGATTTCGTTACCCGATATGGACTTGATAACTATTTCCGCATAGTCATTGCATTTAAACTCCATTTCAATAATAGAAAGTTGAACACGACCTTGTAATATAATAATCTTTGCAAACAACCCAAGATAAACAAACAAAATTTAATTTTATATAATGCGTTGTTTTCAAAACAAATGGTAAGGAAACATGCAAAAACGGAAGCGGTAAGCGCCCCTACCGACCACTAGTTATAGTCTATATATGCATAGGTATTTACATCCATACAATACTAATACAAATTGTATTACCTTTTATAAATTAACCTAATTCCATAATTTAATAAATAAGTACATACATTTTTCTAATTGAGGAGTAATTCAAATTCAAATTCAAATTCAAAATATCTTTATTTGATTAGACTTCTTACAAAGTACTTTCAAATCGTCAGAAGGACACAAAATACATTATAAATGTTACCACCGGTTTTGGAAAGTAGCTTTTGTTGAGAAGAACCCGGCAAGAAACTCAACAATTACTCTTTTAAAAAATATATATTATACAATGTTTTTGGTTACAGTATTTATATCTCATGAATATAAGCCCATGGACACAGTTCAGATGCTCAATTGTCAAATATAATAACTAAAATATTACAAATATTTGTGAGCATGGCAAATTCCAGCCAGTCAAAGCAAAGATCAAACTAAGATTAATTAATTGTAGCAAAAGTACAGTGCCAATGAGATTATTTACAATAATTTTCCGACAAAGATACATCCCAGGGTTCCTTATCACAAATATAATCACTTACAGTATAATATCCTTTTTTGAGCAAAACTGCTTTGATGGTCTCTTTAAATTTATTGAAGGGCAAGTTTACAATTTTTGTTGGTAATTTATTATAGAAGCGTGTGCACTGTCCTAAAAATGAGCCATGTACTTTCTGTAAGCGATGCGCAGGCACTACAATTTTATTTTCGTGCCTTGTGTTTATGTTATGCACATCACATTTCTTTTGAAACGATCCAATGTTCTGATGCACAAATAATAAGTTAGCTAAAATATACTGTGAGGCCACTGTCAAAATTCCAATTGATTTAAATTTAGTAATATATATAAGATAAATTGTATATATATTAATTAAGTAGTGCCTCTCAAATTTCTGTGGCCTAACAGGGTTGTTAGCTATATGTTATTACCACTATAACTAACTATGTTAATATTGTGTGTGATATGATACTAACTTAAATATATGAATATTAATCAATACAGATTAATAAAATTGAAGTGTTTGGTTCTAATTCCAACTTAAAAGCTTTTTAAAAGCAGCAGATTTGTTGGGATTTAAAGTAAACGAAGTCGTGATTTGCCGAATGAATATAGGATTTTATTATATAGGTTTATACGAACGAACACCCACAGTGACAGACACAAGAGTGAGCTAGTACAAGAGGAAGCAAATTAAAAATAATTCCTCTGACATGTTAAAACCTTCTACAGACTAACAAGATTAATGTATGTACCGAATATACAAAAAAATATATATTTTTGGTCTGTCCGTTTGTCTGTCTGTTTGTTCCGGAAAATCTCTGAAACGGCTGGTGTGATATAAGCGGAATTTTCACTTGACTGACATATAAAATGCGAAGGATTTACAGACGATATATCAACCCACAGTCCAAGCCGCTGGTCTTACAGACATGTCATTTGGAGAGTGTTTTCTTTGTGAGTTGTAAAGGGTCTGTAATATTCTAATGGATAGCATTAAGAGAGAAAACTCGCTGCTTGGAGCTGTGGTGGCCTTGGGGTATCATTAATCACCTGAGACGGCGATAGACTCACCATCTGTCACGGTGTTACAACACCTCTGCCTACCCCTTCGGAGATAGAGGCATGTATGTAATTTTATTCCGAAATTTACTTGAGTGAGTTCCACACAGAATTTAATAAACTAAATATTTATATAGAGTCATGAACAAATATATTATATATTCTAGCAATTTCATTTAGTGCGTTGCCAAATATGCACACTGCACCTCAATAAATTGAAGGTACAATATTGTGCACCGTTAATCATACACAACAAACTTTCAACAATACCAACATATGCTATATATATATTCTATACATTAAATAGAAATATATTTATTTTACTATGTGGAAATGTGCCAGTGGCATGATCTGATTCACCTGTCGCTTTGAGATTTAAATATCATTTTGGAAGAAATGTGGGTGTTGTTTCAACTTTTTTTTTATTTTCAAACTTTCATATACATGCTCACGCCTGTATTCCCCGAAGGGGTAGGCAGAGGTGTTGTAATCACAACACCCACTTTTCACCGAAGATGATTAATGATTAAGTGCCAACGCGACAGATGGTGAGTCCATCGCCGTCTCAGACACTTTACTTTAATTTTCAAACAACAAAATTGGCAATAGTGCTCTATCAACGCACAGCCCAAACCAATAGACGGTTCGGGCTGAAATTTGGCATGCAGGTAGATGTTATGACATAGGGATCCGCTAAGAAAGGATTTTGATTAATTCTTCCCCCAAGAGGATAAAATAGGGGATGAAAGTTTGCACGAAACTATGTCAATTTTAAACCGATCAGGCTGAGACAAGTCCACGCGGGTGAAACCGCGAGCGCAGCTAGTGGGTAAATATGGGTAGATATATAAAAACGTTAACAATACACGTGTGTATCACGTATGTCATTTTCGAGTATAATAATAGAATTTTAAAATGGTTCATGGGTCAACCTCAGAAGATCAAGCCATTGATTTGTTATCAGGGTCAAACTGCGTCTCACTTTTGGCAATTGAAAACAACTAAATATAGGTTTTTAAATGATTCCAAATTGTAAATGAATGAGGAAAAATGTGAAAAAAATATATTCTAAGAAAGTTTTCTATACATCTATATAGAAAATAATATTATTTACAAATTAACAGCTTTTGAATAAATAAAAATATATGTATACGGTACTCACGTAAAATAAAAACATATTTTTTTTCTCTGGCTGTCCGTCTGGCTGCCTGCTTGTTTGTTCCGGGTAATGTCTGAATAGCGGGCTAGAGAGTAATATACCCATTTAATCTTTCACTGAATTTTAGCTGATATATATATATATATATATATATATATATAGATACTATCATTACAATACTACGGTAAATTTCACCGCCAGCTGTAAAGTTACGATAGCTCAGACGGGAGGCTTCCAGCCTATCGGGTGATAAAGAAATTAGGCTATACTACCCCGGTTCGAGTCAAAATGACACCAGCTTGGTATTTTTCCTTTTTTTTTGTATATTTTCTTTTGTGGAAAAAATTTTGTTTTTTTGAGAAAAGAAAATTGAGCACAGCTCTACAACCAGTTTCTGTATAATATATACGATACAGCTCAACACAAGGTCTTGAGTCCGATCCCCGGGCTGGGCAAGTGGTTTTTCATCGGTGATGTCCCAGTAGCAGTCTGGACTATTGCCCAGTAAAAGGCAATCGGCTCGCCCCCGAATCCCCCTATTACATAGGATTTAACTGGTGAAACCTCCGTCTACCCCTACGGCGAATACAGGCGTAAGCATACGTATATTTGCATAAGTGTGTGACGTACCAAATACGTTATATATAAAAACTTGTGCTAATATTTGATTATATTGTACGCAGATTACGCAAATTGGAGCGAAAATATTTTGCTTTTTTCTATTTCTGTTAATATTGTTTAATATTTAGGATGTCACATGTTCGATTACGTAAATCTAGTGTCAATATTGATACTCTGTGTCGGTTTATATCTGGGTATTATTTTAATATGTACTAGAAATATTTTAATGAGCAGTAAGGATACCCTGGTATGTTGTTTATTTTGATTACCAAAGTATTTTACACAGACAGTGACAGACTTATACACGTCATATACATCTGTCTCATAATAAGAGTTAAACTATCATGGCAATAGGAGGTCATGGTAGGTACATTTATTACTAGCTAAGTCCCGCGGTTGCACCCGTGTTAACTTAATTTCAATATTTTACGAAACCCTCCTTTTTTGTAAATATAGAATCCTGAGTTACATCAATATGTCAGTGGAAGTCCCGTTAAAATTGGTTCAACCGTTTCAGAGCTTACCTGGATCAAATGGACAGACAGACAAACAGAGAAATAAAAAATATACTTACATATATTTTTTTACTTATATACTTTCACATGCATTTAGGGAAAAGCTGTTAATTTGGAATAACAAATGAACACTTCAATTATATTTATATGTACATAATTAAGTGCTTACCAAAAGTAATCTAGGTTTAGAAATACTTATTCGACTGTTAAGTCACTGAACTGAATTGAACAGACGAAAAAAGTCGAGCTCCGAGCTCCGTTCACTTGTGAATCCGAATGTACTTATGAATGATAATGGATTTGTAACAATAATATTACATATTATCAATATTTATACATACATTACATAAGAATACATAAAAGTGTAATTCACCACAATAGCTAAAAATTTATTCTAATATATTTGACACACACTTAAAAACACTTTTTTAAGGACACGTCAGATATACAAGATGTCGGAGAAAAAGGAACAGTTGTCTTCTAGAAGCTGTAGGGTTTTATGAATATATCACTATGTTGAAGTCGTAAAATATCTAGCTCAAACGATAACGTAGTTATAGGCTATGGTTGCTAAGGGCCGAAGAGCTCGCGGCCTTAAGCGATTGAATAAACGCACGGCCGCGTTTACCTACATAACGTACGCGATAATTCAACTTGTTATATGAAGGCGAAGATTCGAAAAATGATTTAATGGGATCGTTTCAGGAACTATGAGTGGGAGAAAAAAAAAACGTAGTTACATTTCACGTGAATCACTCTACGCTACCACTGATTTTTATGGGAAAATAAGGTCTTGATATAGTCAACTTTGAACGTCAATTACTCGAAAACCGTAGAAGATATTTTTATCATAATAATTTATTTGCTTCCTTATATTATACCCTATCCCATATTTTAACAACTGTCCTATTTTCTCCGATATCCTGTATAAAAAAACACATATGCGTCCGTGAATCCGTCTGTTGCCCTCTATAAATAGTGTTTACGATTACCGTTTATGGTGTTGAATGCATTTAAATTGTTAGGCTCGCGTTGTATTCCACAGGTGTATACAATTTAAATTAATTCCGAGAACGACCCTCGTTGAATCCACATGAATCGTACGGCTCTATCGTGTATTCATATTTCGTCAGTTATCTATATTTAAGAAAGTCGTGTTAGTTACCCTATTTGTAACTCAAGAACGGCTGAACCGATTAGGCTGAAAATTTGTGGGAATGTAGCTTGGAATCAGGAGAAGGGCATAGGATATTTTTATACCGTTAATAGTCTACACGGGTGAAACCGCGGGGCACAAATAGTGTTTATATATAGTTAATTCAATGTTAGGCCCGCAAAAACATAATGTTTTTTTAGAAAAAAGTACCCTCGAGCATGTCACAAAGAGTCCAGCCGTTTCGGAGATCAGCCGGAACAAGCAGACAGACAGATAAACCGACGGATAGTTTGACAGACAGAGCTGTAAATGGAATTACAAACAGGCACTTCAATTTTAATGTATCTGTATAGTAAGAGGAGCTCGTGGCACAGTTGCTATTGCGCATATCATTCGATCAGCGAAGTTAAGCAACCCTAACCCTAGCCAGAAATTGGTTGACCGCCCGAGTTCCCTCCGTGCCTAGGACAGCACGATAAGCCTTCAGTCCCGGTTGCCAATTTATCATCATTGGCAATCTTGCTAATCACTAGATCAACGAGGTAGTGATATATGATGAAGATAAATCTTATATCTGTGCTGTCGTATTTCAATATATACATATTTAATAATTGAAGATAGACAATATTGAGATTTCAATCAGAAATTTATGAATGTCAAATCATTTTAGAAAAGATGGAAAATTTTAAAAAAAATATTGTAAAACCGCCATCACAAAGAGAAAAATAAAATTATTTGAAATCTGTTTTTTTTTTGGAAAAATAATCGCGCATTACAGTGACTTTTGCGAAGTATACCTACTCCAGTCATAACCCATCTAGGTGTAAAATTCTCATCAATACTAATTAATCAAGCCCAAACACTAAGTACTTGCTGTAAATCGTTGAGGAGTTCCTTCGACTGTCTTTGGACTCCATCATCAGATCGACTCCACACCTTCATTAAAAAGTCAAATACTGAACGCAAATAATTAACAAACGCACTAGTCGCCAGTAGGGCTTTCGAAGGCTCCCCTCGGTTTCTCATGGATGTTATCAGCCACCTGAACCAAATCAAAATGGGAAGCATCACCTTTCAAATAAAAAAATAATAGTTGATATCGGTTCACCCAGTCAAAAGTTCTGAGGTAACAAACGTAATATCTTAACCTACTCTTTTTTTGAAGTCGATTAAACATAAAATATTTCGTTCGGGTAACGCACGAAATGCGTCCCATTGTTCCTTCAACCGCTAATTGTCTGTCATAGCTATCCTCATATCTAGCAACTCGTCGTCTGTGTATACATACCGCGCGTTACACCGACGACATCCCAGTGGCGGAGGACTGCCATCTGGCCCTGTACGCTGACGACGCGGCGTACTACACTTCCTCGATTAACAAGATCCACGCCGCATCCAAGATGCAGCGCAACCTGGATGGCCTGCCAGAATGGCTGGCCAAATGGAGGTTGTCGGTGAACGTAGCGAAAACGCAAGCGTTGTTCGTCGGTTCTGCACTGATCGACCCGCCGAAGCTGAAGATGCAAGGACAGGAGATCGAATGGTCGAAGACCGCGAAGTATCTCGGGGTAACCATCGACCGTCGCCTGAAGATGAGCAACCACAAGGCCTACGTGCGGTCTCGCCTCACGTACGCAGCGCCCGCCTGGTACGCCCTGGCGAGCGCGGCAGCCAAGAATACGCTCCAAAAACAGCAGTCCGCCGCCCTGCGTACCATCGTGGGCGCGCCTCGGTACGTGAGAAACGCGACGATCGCACGGGACCTCAAGGTTGAGAGCCTGGACGACTTCATCCGCCGCCTGGCCTCCAACATGTTGGCGCGGGCAGACTAGTCGCAGCACCCGCACCTGCGGGACCTCGCGCGTCTGCACGCGCGACCACCGGAAGGCCGGACCTACGCGCGCGAGCTCCTTCGCGCGCACGACGACACCTAGGACGACGACGTCCACGCGACACCGTGAGAACACCTAGTCGCCGCCTGCTCGTAGGTCGTAAGCTGGGCCTCCCCCCACGGGGTCTCACCCGGCTGGCTTGTACCGCACTGAGGGCGGCGTGAAGAGGACCTCTCACGCGTGCCATACTCACTGGTTGCCCAGTGTCAAGGCGACGTCATCGGCCAGCACTCCTCCGGGTGCAGGCACAACAACCCAACGCCCCGCGCGGCGATAGAAACCTCCGTCAGGGGGCCAAAGCCCCGAAACGGTTTCCCCAGCTCCCCTACAGGGGCTGTGCGAAAAACCAACCAGTCAGTGTGCATACATCTTAATTAATTCATTTCGCCAAACAACTGGCTGCCTTTAATTACAAACAGTAGTTGCAAAACTTCCGAGAAATTATTCAACAACTCGCAATTACCTAGGACAAATTGTAAGGGGTTGACAAGTTAGATAAGTTCTTAGAGTTTCGGTTCAATCAAATACAATGCAAGCTCCCAGAACATAATATTACATACAGAAGGGCGGCTGATTTTGTATACCACAAAGGTGGCAATCGGAGGAACTGGTACTCTCCAATCTCGACACAAATCGTAAGTAAGAAAACTGAAAAATTAAAAACTACACGAACGATGAAACAAACGTTCCAATTAAACCATTGATCTAAATTCCATACAGCTAAGTTAGCTTATATAAAAAATAAATACTGTGGCTTAGACGTCCTCGTACGCATCTATACTTATACTAGCTGTGCCCGGCATACGTTGTATTGCCATTTTTTTGGGGTGGACTACCCCTAACATTTAGGGGATGAAAAATAGAGGTTGGCCGATTCTCAGACCTACCCGATCTGCACACAAAATTTCATACAAATCGGTCCAGCCGTTTCGGAGGAGTATGGCAACGAAAACTGTGACACGAGACTTTCATATATTAGAAGACGACGATTTTCAAGAAATGTAGAAAGCCGCTCTTCTGTTATCATAATAATTTGTGCTGTTATTGAAGTCGTGATTAGATTTACGTAATATTTGTTGTTGTCATAAGAAACTGTAACCGACTATACCTTTGGTTATTGGTTATGATATAGTTGTTATATGAATTGTTTGCTATTTTCTCTAAAAGGCCTTAGCTCTCCATAGAATAAGAAGAAGAATAAGAAAGAAAGAAAATTTATATTATAATATATCAGTTTAAAATTGACAAAGTGATTGAAGAGCCGTGGTGGCCTTGAGGTTTGAGCAGTCGCCTGCTACGCAAGCGGCGCAAGTTCGAATCCCAGTGGGGCCTGTACCGATGAGTTTTTCTAAAAAACTTATGTACAGTGATTTCACACCACGTGCTTTACGGTGAAGGAAAACATCGTGAGGAAACCTGCATATTTCTGAGAAGTAATTCAATGACATATGTAAAGTGTCTGAGACGGCGATGGACTCACCATCTGTCACGTTGGCTCTTCGGTGAAAAGTGGGTGTAGTTATTACAACACCTCTGCCTACCCCTTCGGGGAATACAGGCGTGAGAATATGTATGTATGTACCAAACAGTATGTTATCTAGACCAAATCTTTACTAATATTATAAAGAGGAAAGATTTCCATGCGATTAACGAAATAAATTTATAGAGCGAATGGGATCGGAAGTGTCGGTAGAGGGCGTCCAAGGAAGAACTACTATGACCAAATTAATAGTATTTTTCAGAAAGGTCAAATTCGGAGCACTCGTAACCGAAGAAAGTGTATGAAGATGCATGAATGTGGATGAAGCGAAAGAAATATGTAAGGATCGTAGCATGTGGCAAAATGTAGTCTCTGCCTACCCCCATGGGATACAGGCGAGAAGCATATGTATATATGTTAGTAGATTGCCATGTGACAAATTGGCTCAAAAAGTACTAAACTGATTTTAAATATTCTTTCACCGTTTGAATGCTATATTATTACTGATTAATATAGGCTATATATACAACTGACGCCCCTGTATAGATGTCCATTGGTCCCCTGGGAGGAGTCAATTATTAATATATTTTACGGTATACTCGTCTCCGGGTAAAATTTTACGTTATGATACGGACGTATAGTCGAAAAACGAAGGTTTTTTTTATATTCTTTAATTTATTTGGAACTTTAGTCTAACATAGACAATATCAGCTCCATTGAGCTCGCACATCACAACTCAGCAATCATTACTACCTCTTTAAATATCGGACGCCCTAGTACTTTAGATAGATTAGGGGACGAGTGAGGACCCTTTCACTTCCCTCTTGAAGAACTCCATGCTTCTTAGAAAGACCACATTGCGAGTTGATTACATAGCTTTCATGTGGTTTGATTGTGAAAATGATTGAAAATTGTAAACAAAGAAATATACGTGTACTTAGTAGACGATTGATTAAATGGTGGTCACGTTCGTCCCACTTCGTAATGCTGCGTCCTTGTCCAACACGGAAGACGTGTCATTGGACAAACACGTACAGACATGCCGCTCACACTTTCCATCCATTGTGTAGAGCGAAGGAAATCTTAAATTGTAGATGTTGAATTTATACCTTATCGTTAAGTACCATTGGTGCGTGTGTAGAGAAGTGAATATTCACATTAAAATTAATAATACATTTAATTTAATAAGACAAAATACATGCCATCCGACAATGGTCCCGAAGGGGTAAGCAAATATGTAACAACAACTTTCCACCCGACATTTCACAGAAGATTATTATGTGCCAACGTGACAGAGGGTGAATTCATCGCCGTCTCAGGTACCGTCATAGTCTTTGAATTACTTCTCAGACATATGAAGGTTTTCTCACGATGTTTTCCTTCAGCTTCAAGCATGTGGGGTGAAATTACTGCAACTGGGGTGAAAGTTTCTAAAAACAATTATCGATAGACTCACCATCTGTTACGTTGGCACATAATCATCTTCGGTGAAAAGTGGGTGTTGTGATTACAACACCTCTGCCTACCCCTTCGGAGAATACAAGCGTGAGCATATGTGCAAATAGTACAGTGACAGGCCGCTGGGAATTGAATTTTGCGTCGCTTACGTCGACCACACGCTTTTAATTCTTGCATATGTCTGCGAAGAAATTCCAAGACATATATATCGGCTATAGACTCACCATCTGTCACGTTCACACATAGTCTTCTTAGGTGAAAAGTAGGTATTGTGTTATGGCACTTCTACCCCCCTCTTCCCCGATATGCAATGTATGTACTGGAGGTCCCTATAGGTATCTGAAGCGACGCAAGTTCAAATACGAGCGGGGCCTGTACGACTGAGCTTTTCTAAAAAAACGTATGTGCAGCGATTTAACACCACGTGCTTCACGGTGAAGGAAAACATCACGAGGAAACCTGCATATGTCAGAGAAGTCGTATTTATAGTGCCTGAGACGGCGATGAACTCACCCTCTTTCACGATGGCACTTAATCACATTCAGTGAAATGTCCATTCGGGGTCCCTTCTGGAATGGAGTGAGCATATTTATGTATGTACTAAATGCATATGAAATACACGGTACTTATAAATATAGGAACAAATTAAAAAAAAATCCTGTGTCTATTCGTCTGTCTGTGCTACGTGTATTCAAAAAGGGGTCTACTAAACAAAGCCACCCATATAAAAAATTCTCGTAAAAAACTATTTAAACACGTGACCTTTAGTTTTAAGCAATTCAATGGAAATACACGAGGAACCAATTGATTTGTAATTCAAAGTCTATTTCGAAGGTCACATTTTTTGTGCTATTTTGAAATGTTTTTCAACTCCACCAATACATATTCAGACATCAGTCTGAACTAGCCACCTGGGGCACTACCATGAGCTCTTATTGCCATGATAGTTTGAACCATATTATTAGACAGATATATTTGACGTGTATACATCTGTCACTGTCACACAGATGAACTATCACTGCAATAATGCAGATATAAATTACTTATCTGAACAATGAAAAAATATTTATCTGTATATACATAGCTTATTTAACCCTATCACATAGCAAAAAAGAAAATTATAATATCAATAAAAAATATAAATAAAACACGGAATTTAAATTAGTGTCTCCGGGAATGGTGCCCAGTAAGCTGGCTGCGTAACCTCGCTGGATCGCTAAACTAATCCTCTGACCGAGGTAAGAACCAGCTCGACGGTCACCAGAGACGTCAAACAGGCGTTTTGAAAGATCCTCTAAAAGCACTTTCGCATTTGGCCCCCATGGCCCCAAAGTCTCAACCCCAAACGGCAGAAATATACAATTATGACTGCATATTTCCGTCGTTTGAGGTTTTCTGCACACACTGCCGCCGCCCCTGAACAAATAGAAATATAATTATAAATTCTAGTACTTAATTACATAATATGTTTCGAAGTGTGCAATAAAGAAAGATGTATATAATGTTATTATGTACGGGAATGACATGTCACGTGACTCCTTTATGTAATTTCCATCATTTATATTGGCTCAAGCGTGAGCAAATTTTACTTTGTCAAGGCCTACTATTATGTTACAACGAGTAATTCAGGCGAAGAATATTTACATTCCGTAAAATAGGCTTCAAATAAAAATAAAGTCTACGCGGGTGAAACCGTGGGGCACAGTTAGTATAAGAGTAATATAATAAAAAGTAAAGATTTGTTAGATTGTAACGAACATGCGTCAAAACTAAAGACGCGTTTTAAAAAAATATTTCATTAATAAAATGCTACATTATCGTTGAGTAACATCTATACAGATATTTAAAATATATTATATAATACATTATACTAATATATATATATATACACATAAATAAAATTTAAGTGTCTGTTTGTAATTCCAAAATTACAGCTTTGAAACGCAGCTTTTTACTTTGTGCTGACATAGAAAAACTAATTTATTTTTTCTCTGTCTGTCTGTCTAATTGTTCCGGCTAATCTCCGAAACGGCTGGACCGATTTTAACGGGACTTTCACTGGCAGTAGCTAATGTTACAAGGAGTAACTTAGGTTAAAAAACAAATAAATTTACGTGGATAATACTCCAGGGCACAGCCAGTAGACATACATAAAATAATCAAGGTTATTTAGGAATTCGAAAGAAGGAAAACGGAGTTTATTGTTTATTTAAACGGAGTTACGGGTCATAATCGGGGATGGACCCTAGAATATAGTAATAGTATATATATATATATATATATATAATATAGTATAAGTATAATCTCTCTCTTATATATCTATGCTCACGCCATCCCAGAAGGGTCCCCGAAGGGGTAAGCAGAGGTGTTGTTCCAAAAACACCCACATTTCACCGTATATGATTAAGTGCCAACGTGACAGAGGGTGAGTCCATCGCCGTCTCAGGCATTATACATACGTCTTTGAATTACTTCTCAGATATATGCAGGTTCCTTAGATATGTTTGAAATTAGGCAACTATATACCAAGTAGTTACACCCAAAAGTTTCAAAGGCACAAAAAATATTTCAATATTTAATGAGCCGTATCGACCCTGACATTGACAGCGGAAAATAATATATTTACAACTGAAATGAAAAGAGCTGCGACGGAAAATGGACCTTAAAGGGACATAACAAGAGTTAGAATGTGATTGCACGCTATGCAAATCAATTTCCAGGTGTTCAAACAAACGGGTAGACATAAAGAAAATTAATTATAATTGGGTGTACTGTCGCGTGAATAAATCTTATCCCAGATTAAAATAAAAAAATCCATAGTCTATATTATCATATATCTATATTTATTATATATCTATATATATTGGCCTCTTGCATCTATGACAGATGATTTAAGCAGCGTCATTTAGGACATTTTGGCGACACTTCCGCCAATGGCTATGAATCGCCATATATCGGCTATCGGCCTTCATATATCTATACAGATAAATAAAATTGAAGTGTCTGTTTGTAATTCCAAAATAACAGCTTTTCACTAAATGCATATGAAAACATGTACAGTACTGATTAAAAAATAAAATTTTCAAAAAAATTCTCTATCCGTAGGTAGATATGCCTGTCAGTTTGTTCCGGTTAATCTCCGAAACGGCTCGACCGATTTGAACGGGATTTTCACTAGCAGATAGCTAATGTTACAAGGAGTAACTTACTTTTATTTAACAAGGCACAGCTCGTATTACTAATAAAAAACCTGTACGTTAAACACAAGCTTACACAAACGACATTAAAATTTGTGAAGCTGATCATACTTCATGTGTAGATAATGGAAATGTATATATTTGTATGAATTGGATGTTGCTATCTGAGAAGTAATCATGATTTTAAGTAAGATATTCTTTCAATTGCAAGCGTCCATAGGCCGGTAACCACTTACCATCAAGTTTTACAAGATACAAGCTGTTCACTGCGATTTCATCCGCGTGTTTTTTAAATAGCTGTAAAAACAATTTGTTATTTATTTCGTGGAACTGTTGCTATTGCGCATATCATTCGATCAGCGAAGTTAAGCAACCCTAGCCCTAAGCCAGTAATTGGATGGGTGACCGCCCGACTTCCCTTCGTGCCTCGGAGTGCACGTGAAGCCCTCGGTCCCGGTTGCCAAATTATCATCTTTGGCAATCGTTACAGGTCAGTCGGAGGCCTAAAATAGTCGTACAACTGGATTAACCCAGATCACAGATTTTCCTCGTAAAAGGGGTTGCGAAGGTCAAATGGCATTCGCTTCGTATAAAAATCATGTGATTAGCCACATCGGGTTGAATCAAGCGCCGACCCCAACAATGTATGGGATAAGGCCAGGGAGATGATATAAAACAATTTGTTATAAAGCCTATTTTAAGTTGATTTGTCATAATTGACGTCTTAATTCGTGTATAATGTCGTAATTCTGTCTGTTTGTCACAAATTACATGACAATATTAGAGTATGACAACGCGGTGCGCCTAGTCATACATTGAAACAATTATAAATTAGCTGTTCCCAGCGGTGTCACCCGCGTAAATTTAAGTTAATTCCCGCGAAACACCCACAGTTTTTTAAAATAAAAGTAGCCTAACACCTGGTAACTTCAGCTATCTGCCAGTGAAAGTCCCGTTAAAATCGGTCGAGCCGTTTCAGAGATAATGAGGCAGACAGAGAAAATAACATGGATTTTTTATGTCAGTATCGTGTTTCATATGCATTTGGTGATATTTTGGAATTACAAACACTTTAATTTTATTTATCTGTATGGATGGGATGCTTGGTCCCAGTTTCCCTCACAAAAAATAATCATACACATTCTTATGCTCACACCTGCATTCTCTGAAGGAGTAGACAGCAACACCCACATTTAACCGAATATGATTATGTGCCAACGTGACACATAACCATATAGGAGAGTCCATCGCCATCTCGGCACTATACATACGCTTTTGAATTTCTTCTCAAACATATGCAGGGTAACTCACGATGTTTTCCTTCACCGTAAAGAACGTGGTGTGAAATCATAGCACATAAGTTTTTAGAAAATCTCATTAGTACAGGACCCGCTGGGATTCGATCTTGGGTCGCTTAAGTAATAGGCGACTGCTCAAACCCCGAAGATACCACTGCTCTCAGGGGTAGACGTGTATCTTAGATGATGTGAAAACTTACTTATATTGTTGAGTTACGAGTATAATACAATTTCAAGTCATTAAAAACTTAAAGAGAGAGCCGTGGTGGCCTTGAGGTTTGAGCAGTCGCCTGCTACGAAACGACGCAAGTTCCAATCCCAGCGGGGCCTGTACCAATGAGTTTTTCTAAAAAAAACTTATGTACAGCGATTTCACACCACGTGCTTTAGGGTGAAGGAAAACATCGTGAGGAAACTTGCATATCCTTGAGTAATTCAAAGACGTATGTATAGTGCCTGAGACGGCGATGGACTCACCCTCTGTCACGTTGGCACTTAATCATCTTCGGTGAAAAGTGGGTGTTGTGATTACAACACCTCTGCCTACCCCTTCGGAGAATACAGGCGTGAGCATATGTATGTAATTACAAGTAGAAAACTTGGCCCAAATCGGTGTCTCTCGGGATCGTGCCAAGAAGGCTGGCAGCATTGCCTCGTTGAATAGCAATGCTGATTCTCTGAGCGAGAAAAGCCCCAGCCCGCTTGTCAACCTTAAATTATGTTTGATAAGTAAGCAAAACTTGGTTTCCGAATGTAATGTGAATATCTCATGACGCCTCATCCTCGTGTTTGGTTTGTGTCCATTATAATGTGTTCTGTTGCAGTTTGGTAAAGTAGGATATAAATTGATGACAGTTTTTATATTATTTATGCAATACTTAGCGATGTAGTTTAGGTGTCAATCTTTTCTTTAGGTTTTCATAAGATAAATAAAGGGGTAACACGAGTGATACAAGAGCTACGCAAGCGACACAAGTTCAAATCCCAGCGGGGCCTGTACCAATGAGATTTTCTAAATGTGCAGTGATTTCACACCACATGCTTTACCGTGAAGGAAAATCGTGAAAAAACCTGCAAATGTCTGAGAAGTAATTCAAAGACGTATGTAAAGTGTCTGAGACGGCGATGGACTCACCATCTGTCACGTTGGCACTTAATCATACACATACATATGCTCACGCCTGTATTCCCCGAAGGGGTAGGCAGACGTGTTGTAATCACAACACCCACTTTTCACCGAAGATGATTAAGTCAATAAAAATAAATTTAAAAACTAAAAATAAGTACTACGTATAATTGTGTAGCTTGAGATGACCATCTTATTGCAATAATATTTCAGTTGTGTGACAGTGACAGATGTATACCCGTTAAATACGTCTGTCTTATAATAAGAGTAAAACTATCATGGCAATAAGAGGTCATGGTAAGGCTCCAACCACTAGCAGCACTTGTTCACAAGTATGACGAGAATGCCAGTCATTGCCCTCCTCAACCATTATAGAGGGAAGTGAGCGACCCGTCATCCTGACGCCGCATCATTTGAAAGAAGTATTTTACCGGTTTCATTCTGTTACCATGGCAATTCACAAGGTTCTGGCATTCCTACGTAATACGGGCGCTGTAATCGGAGCTGTAACTACAATATAAATGTATAACTTATTATGATATAATTACTTGAAACCGGACACCCCTTGACCTTGCAACGTAGCTGTGCCATCGACACTTCAGATTTCTACACTTTTACATAACTTCATAGATATGCAAAAATGTATTGTGCGTAAAATTATGTTCTAGAAAATTTTTATTTTAGGGTTCGATGCGCTTTGCGTAAGGTTTGATCCGTGAGTAACAAGAAATACCCACAAAATTATCTTTTACAGATAATATTATGGGATACTCACTCTCACGCCTGTATTCCACAAAGGGGAAGGCAGGGGTTATTTATTTGTTGTACAACGCAATTAATAAATACATAGATAAATAGGGGATGAGCATATTGCCATTAATCCAGACTCTGGGTTGTTAGTGGGAAATTACAGATGGAAAAACCCGGTTACACTTTGCCCGACCAGGGGATCAAACCCTGTGTTCCGCTGCAGCATTTGTGACCACTAGACCAACGGGGTAGTCAGAAAGTTGATATCGTGGAATAATAACTAACAATAAAAAAAAAACCAAACTCAACAAGTCATTAAAGATAGGTCAGGATCAGGCTTCTGGGACCACTAAGAACGTAACCGCGGTCCCAGTCGCCTGATAGCATTTTTTGAATCGGTGTCATTTCACTCGGAAAACCCCAAAATACATTACAACCTAAAAGAGGTTTTTTCCTTTTCAAATTTCCCAAAAAAGACAATGAAATCCGAGATTTTTTGTAAAATACCATCTTCTATATATATAAAAATTAATTGCGGCTCGTTAGTCTCGTTAAAACTTGAGAATGGCTGGACCGATTTGGGTAATTTTGATTTTGATATATTTGTGAAAGCTCAGGGAAGGTTTAAACGGTTAAAAACATAAATTATAAGTAAAGGAAACGGTGGTACGAAGTTCACCGGGTCAACTAGTATGAAATAAATCTTCTCAATATATATAACTCAAAGGTTGACTGACTGACATAGTGATCTATCAACGCACAGCCCAAACCACTGGACGGATCGGGCTGAAATTTGGCATGCAGGTAGATGTTATGACGTAGGCATCCGCTAAGAATAAGGATTTTGATTAATTCTACCCCCAAGGGGATAAAATAGGGGATGAAAGTTTAGTCTACTTTTAATAAAAAAACTATATGCTAATGCGGGTGAAACCGCGGGGCAGAGCGAGTCAATTATATTTCAGTAGAGCCTTATTAACATTGAATATGGAATTATCCCAAATTCAATCAATAGGTAACTCTGTAAGTTTTCGTGTTATTTTTGTGGGAATCATATTGGTACTTAATGTGTCATCAACATTCGGAAGCGGAAATGTATACAATATTATGATAATGACATTCTTGGTAGCAATGTCTCTTACACGTGGATCAAATTGGATAAGTATTTATTCTGATTTGATAAGAATTACTGTGTTAGAAATAGTACGTAAAAATATTCGTACTGGCACCGTCATGAGTTATAAGCGCTGACCTTGAATGCACAGTAGTCATTTTATGAGCCTGTAAAGTCAAAAACATCTGTATTCGGTTAGACTTTTTACAAAGTACTTTCAAATCGTCAGATTGACATTATTATATAGGATTATACATGCTACCGCCAGGTTCGGAAGGTTGCTTTTACTGAGAAGAAACTGGCAAGAAACTCAGTAATAGCTCTTTTCAAAAATACAAAAAAATAAAATATATTACTTATACTTACGTATATTTAAATGCGTAGCTTGAGATGACCAGCTCCCACAAGCAGCACCAAAGATGTTTAATTGGCAACCGGGACTGACGGCTTAACGTGCTCTCCGAGGCACGGAGGGAACTCGGGCGGTCACCCATCCTAGCAAGGCTTAGGGCTACTTAACTTAGATGATCGAATGATGTGCGCAACAGCAACCGTGCCACGAGCTCATCTTTAACAAATCAATATATTTTAATAGTGTAACCACAGTATAGGGTTTACATAGTAGTAATTAATCAAAATCACCTTACCTCCTGTGAAGCACCTTACCTAACTTACCTACCTTACTTACCTTAGACGTAAAAATCAGCCCTTCCCTTATATAAGGATATCCTTTAACGCATGTCCTACGTAGGTATCGCTAAGGGCCTGTAATGATAACCTTAATTAATCAATTATGCAACCGGAACCAAGCAAATATGTACGGCAGTAATAAGTATTTATTTATACAGATAAATAAATTTAAGTGTCTGTTTGTAATTCCAAATAATTCCTTTCCCTGACTTTCATCTCACAAAGGTTGCCGAAGCAAAACATACAATTACAAAATAATTAATAAAATGGAAAACGTCTCGTCTGTCTGGTATAATTTCGACTAAATAGTCAAAGAAAAATTTATAAACCTACTTCCTAATATTGTCTAAACATTATGTATGTGGATTGTATTGGGAATTTTATTTTAAGTCCCCGTGGGAGTACGGGGATAAAATAAAGCCTATGTTACTCAGTGATAATTAAGCTTTCCAATAGTGAATTTTTGCAATCGACACAATAGTTTTTGAGTTTATTCATTACAAACATACACACAAAATCTTTCCTCTTTATAGTAGTGATGTAGATATTTCTCTCTGTTTGGTCTAACTGTATAGTGCGACTCTCGCTGGACGATAGCTGATATTACAAGGAGTAACATAGGCTTCTATAATTTATTTATGCGAATTCGGTGCCGAGGAATAAAGTCACTGAAAAAATTCAATTTACGCATGTGAAACCGCAGGGCAAAGCTATTCTTTCTTAATATGGCATAACAGTACACCTTTGAAATTTGTCGGGTTATAATTCTCAACGAATTTAACTCACACTCAGGTTATGCAAAAATATACTCTGTGCCATTGAGATAGGAATTGTTTTGACTTTCTTCGCATTGGTTTTTCCCACGGTCATTTTGAAGTGTCAATGACGTGTGTTGTAAAGTGACGTAACTCATTTCCCTTTGTTTTGTGAAATAAAAAATGTTGGTATTTCTAAAAATAATTTTGTGTCGCGAGTGAATATACGCGGAACTGTTTATCGTAACTTAAAACCTTTAACGCCCATTTTACGCCCATTGCACTTGTGATTATCTATGAAAATTACGCATTTCAACGCGTACGCCCTGACCAAATAGCCTCTGATACTAAAATCCCTATCTATATGCAGATAAATACAATCGAAGTGTCTGTTTGTAATTCCAAATTAAAAGCTTTTCACTAAATGCATGTGAAAATGCCATCACCGAAGGGTCTTAAGTGGAAGCAGAGAATTACAACACCTACATTTCACCGAATATGATTAAATGCCAACGTGACAGAGGGTGAGTCAGGCACTAAACATACGTCTTAAGTCTTTAAGTACAAAATAAAAATTTATCTAGCCAGGCTCTTCTCCTATATATAATCCTGTATAATTATGTGATTCCGATGATTTGAAAGTACTTTGTTAAAAGTCTAATCGAGAAAAGATATTTATTATATTGAGTTTGTCACGTGTCCCTGCCACGGCGTCTGGTAAATATTTCCAATATCTGTCAAATTCTGAGAACAAGAACATTCAAATGCTATCATCGAGTTTGACAAACAGACATCAACCCACATACGCCCACGAGCCGTCCTGTGGCGGTGCCATCTCCGTTATGTTATTGAATTATAATCATTATCACTTCGGGGAATATGTTTGTATGTTTATAACGCAAATGAAAGTTGTGGCCACTTCAAATGTAAGTTATTTGTTTCCCATAGTTTTATTTTTCTCTTTTTGGGCCGTTTATTGATTCGAAAAAATGTTTGCCAGTACCCCCACCACGAGTTTGCCAACGTTTCCGTAATCTATACTCGCTAGCGTCACTCGCAATATTTGTATGAGATATTTTAGTTCTACACGTCACCGCTGGGAGTGGCTGCACAATTTCTCATACTAATCGCACCCTATGAACGATAGGGAGTCAACTCAAGTTTGTGAAAATAATTATGTTATGATAGACAGACCTCTAGGAGCTCGTGCCGGAGCCGTCGGTCTCGGTTGTCAATTTATCATTTCTGGCAATAGTTACAGGTCAGTCGGAGGCTTAAAATAGTCTGACAACAACTGGTTTAACCCAGATCGCAGATTGTCCTCGTTAAAGGGGTTGCGAAGGTCAGATGGCAGTCGCTTCGTATAAAAATCAGGTGATCAGCCACATCGGGTTGAATCAAGTGCCGACCCCACAATCTATGGGATAATGCAAGGGAGGTGATGATATATTACACACTTATACATATTACATGTACGACAATGCACTATACATATTCAAAACTGGTCAAATAATTACTGCCTATGTTATAAATTCAAACTTGCTGATTACGATATCTAAAATAAATGTTTTTGATTTGAGCCTCTATCGTTCTGAGTGTGCATAATATTCGGCGAAGATGCTAACGGGTATAGATTACGAAAATGGTTGCAAACCCATGATAGGGGTACTGATTCTAAAATGTGATGGGAATTGATTCAGTCTTTCAGCTGGGCTTTCCTGACTTAATTTCATGGGTGATTCGCGGCACCCTGCCTATTTTGAAATTAAAGCCTAAGTTTATCTTTGTAACATTAGCTATCTTCCAGTGAAAGTCCTTTTTAAATAGGTCCAACCGTTTCGGAGATTAGCCGGAACAAACAGACATACAGACAGAGAAAAAAAACACTTCTATATACATTTCAATTTTATTTATCTGTATAGATATAGATGTATAGATAAACTGTTATCATGATAAGCTTGAGCCAAAACTTCATCATTCATTAGATTTCTGTTTAATAACGACAACATACATATTAATGAGAACGAATCAATGTTACCAGGCAATTAGAACATATCTTATGTATATTTCTATAAGTGATACATGATATATCATTTCTCACAGTAATTAAGAATCCAAGCTGTCTTAACACTCGCACATGACATGCCACGTGCTTTAGGCTCGGATTATAACCGACCGTTTTTATAACGCGATACGCGATAAAATAAATTGGACTTAATTCCACCAAATATATTTTTTTTCCTAAGGGGTTGCGAAGGTCAGATGGCAGACGCTTCGTATAAAAATCAGGTGATCAGCCTCATCGGGTTGAATCAAGTGCCGACCCCAACAATGTATGGGATAAGGACAGTCAGATGATGATGATACTTTTTTTTCCTTTTTTCATATTTTTATACCACTAAAGAATGCGGCCTGTCTCATGGTAAGTGGTTACCGCACCTTTTGACCATTGGAACTTGCGTCGCTTACGTAGGAGGCGACTACTTTAAAATACGTTACGAAACTTGATAAGGTAACATACATATACTCACGCCTGTATTCCCCGAAGGGGTAGGCAGAGGTGTTGTTATCACAACACCCACTTTTCACCGAAGATAATTAAGTGCCGACGTGACAGATGGTGAGTCCATCGCCGTCTCAGACACTATACATACGTCATTGAATTACTTCTCAATAATATGCAGGTTTCCTCACGATGTTTTCCTTCACCGTAAAGCACGTGGTGTATAAATGAAATCTCTGTACATAAGTGTTTTAGAAAAACTCATTAGTACAGGCCCCGCCGGGATTCGAACTTGCGTCGCTTGCGTAGCAGGCGACTGCTCAAACCTCAAGGCCACCACGGCTCTTAAGGTATCATGTTGAAACTGAAATTCGAAGGGTTTATAGCTAACTAGCCAGTACCCGCGAATAAGTCTGCGTGGTATAGTTACTTTGGGCTTACGCTAAATTTAACCAGTAATTGATCTTTGAGTGATGATATATAAATGAGCTATCTATGACAGAAATATTGTTTCAAATCGAACTAGGCAAATAAACAAACTCTTCAGTTTCATATATCAATATGAATATAGATATAGATTCATAAAGGTGAATTATTCCTGTGTCGTGGATTCCCTCCACGCCGAGTCGCTTTACGTACTTACATAATGCTCACGCCTGTATTCCACGAAAGGGCAGAGGTGTTGTAACAACAACACCCAAATTTCACCGAAGATGATTAAGTGCCAACGTGACAGATCGTAAGTCTATCACCGTGTCAGGCATTATACATTTCTTCACGATGAAATTACTGTGCTTAAGTTTTTAGAAAAATCACAGTACAGGCCGCTGGGGTTAGAAGTTGCGACGCTTGTATTGCAGGCGACTGCTCAAACTACCACGGCTATGTCGTTATGTGGTATATTAAAGTTTTATTAACGGTTTGGCATTATACAGAACACTGTAGTCCAAGCTTTATCGGGCAATGCGCGGAACGCCGACCCTGTCTGCAATAATGAGTTTAAATAATTGTGGTTATCGTTATCCTATGTAAAGCGCATTGATTAAATCTACACATATCAAATACGGAAACTGCTGTCTGTATATTTGAAATAATATAAATGCTAATAGGACTAACGTAGACTGAGCCGCGAAAGAACACGTTTCACGCATTGATCAATGTTGAAGATCGATCCTTGAACAATTGATAAACATATCTACGAGTAAGTCTGCTTCAATAGTCTAGTAGTAACTGCCTCGTTGTGCCTCGTCCAAAATAGATATTGGGGTTTTCTGTCAAGAAATTTACAATAAATGCCCGGAGTTTGGAAGTTTTTCTACCCTCGTGCCTCGAAAAGCACGTTGCACCGTTGGTCCTACGTCTGATCTCTCTCCGGTCGTGTCGGATTCCCGTCCCATCGGACTAAGAGAGTGAGGGAATAAAGAGTGCACCTGTGTTCGCGCACACACTTGTGCACTATAATATCTCCTGCGCAGTTGGCTGATCATCGTTGAGATTTAGCTGCCGTAACCGAAATTCGGTAGGAGATCATTATTAGTCACAGATGCTGCTGAACACGAGGGCTATTGAGTTTTTTCCTTTGTAATTTTCCAGTAGCATTCCGAAGTCTGGATAAGTGCCTGGTTAATAAGGATAAACTCGCTCCCTAAAACCTTTTACATGGGACAGAAACTTTACTGGCGAAATGTGTTTCTGCCACCCTTTCAGAGAATAAAGACGTGAGCATATTTATGTGTGTATGTCATTTAAAGTGAATAATAAATATGCACACGCTTACCCCGAAGGGATAAGAGGAGATATTGTAGCAACAACGCCCACATTCCACCGAATATGATTAGTGCCAATGTGACAGAGGGCGAGTCCATCACCGTCTCAGACACTATACATACGTCTTTGAATTACTTCTCAGACATATGCAGGTTTCCTCACGATGTTTTCGGTCAACGTAATTACTGCTCTTAAGTTTTTAGAAAGAAGGAAGACCTAAGAAATGATGGATGGATTGTGTGAAAGATGATATGGCTAAAATGGGAGTGAATACAGATATTAAGAGAAGAACACATTGCGCCGACCACAAATAACATGGGATAAGGTCAGGAGGATAATGATGATGTTGAAGTTTTTAGAAAATCTTATTGGTAGGTGCAGGCCGCTTGGATTCGAACTTGCTTCGTTTGCGCAGGCAGTCGCCAAACTTCGGCCACCACGGTTATATAATAAACATCCAAATGACTTCCTTACAATCATCACCTATGCAGAGTTTCTTTACATATAATAGTGCTATTGTGAGTCGAACCTGAGAAGACTAAATGAGGGTAATGTGTTCCCAAGGACGTATTGAATAATATTCGTTGTGAGAGAGAAATTACGTCATTTTGTTTACTGTATAGCATTATGTTCCTACTAGGGAAATAGTTATTCAATGTATTTTGACAATCGCAACAATAATACATTATATGAGTCAGTACTTACCTAATGTTAAGATCTTTGTATCTAAGAGGTAGGGCGTTATGGGACCTAAAGGAAATCGCCGTCAAATAACGTTGCTTTATAAATTTTCTAAAATGGTTTGGAAAAACACAAACTCGAGGCGGGACTCGAACCCACGATCTCTGCAATTTTCTCTCTGAAAGCAGTTCATTAAATAAATGAGCTGACAGAATTACCAGGTTTGATTAATTCGTATTGATGTTTTATAATTATATTAATTTATGTATTTACACCTAGATAAGATTTTACAAGAATCCATTGTAAAGTTTGAAAAAAATAAATAAAATAATAACGTAAGCCGCCTTCTAAAGAATCATAAATAAATAACTGACTGAAATACTTTTGAAGTCGGTTTTTGATACTGAGTTTGATGCTACAAAAGGCGTCTTTTCATATATATATTTTTTTGAAATCTGTAAAACGATAAATCTACATTAATTACATAGTAAATTTTAATTATTTCAGATTGACAACCCTCACGCATTGATTCACAGTCAATGGTGCAAACGTTTTTATTACAAAAAATACGCATATATTCCTTACTGTTAAACGTATATTTACACTGTGGTTTAAACCATGTTAAAATTACTATGTACGGAAATAACTTCTAAGAAATACTTAGTACTAAAATGTTGTCTCCGAGCACGATTGTTTTTAATTGTTGACGACTTATGCTGTAAAACAGTCACGCAGTAACAACTATACAATAATTATTTTCAGTAGTAATAACAGAAGGAAGGACTTCCTGTTAAAATAATTAGCACGTTAGAATTGTCACAGGCCAGTCATCAGGCGACACGTTATAAAATCATAGTTTAATAGTACGTTGCGTCACTAAATAAAATGTTAACAGAAGCCCAGCTACCATAGCCAGAGACCTCGTTGTGCCTATAGGCCTATTCAAAGTAATACTTGTGGGGGCTGGTCATCTCAAGGTACGCATTAAGTTATAAGTAGAACTACTAGATTTTTAATTATGTTAATTTTATCGACATTTGTGCATTGGAACTGTGACCTTGAGCTTATGTTTATGAAGCGATTTATTTTGTACTCTTAAAATTGTATAATATTCTTTTTGAAAAGAGTCTTGCCAGGTTCTTCTCAGTAAAAGCAACATGTAAAATCTTGTAAATTATGTCTTTCTGACGATTTGAAAGTGCTTTGTTAAAAGTCTAATCTATTAAGGATATTTTTGACTTTGACTTTGACCTTGAATATTCTCAGGCAAAATATGTAACGTGCCTGATTTATGTTATGAAGAATGTTAGTTTGCCTGGCAAAACTTACATGGCAGCACTATTACACCCAATGATATTAAATGTATAGATACAATATGTGCTAACTTTGTCTACAAACTAGATAAAACTGGCATGGTTGCACGATATACATCCAATGATACTAAAAGTAATGCGCTCACAAAACGAACGATAAAAATGTTCCGTAAGCACTTAGTTACTTGTCAAACAAGTAGTATAAAAATTTGAGAAAATAATCTGAGGACTGAGTTCTGACTATTGACAACGCCTTGATTTCGGAACGTTAAGAAAACGAGAGGCCATAAGAGTCCTGCCCTCTCTGCCCACTCTGTCAGCTCTGACTATCCTGATGCGGGCCTAGGATGGTGATTAATGTGATGAACACAATGATATTCGAGCTCCGTTTAAATGGTGCGTTATTCTCTAAGGTTTCTCAGCGTGGCACTCGTCGTCGAATGTCGGTTTTTAAGAAACGAAATTGAACCTTATTCTTTATCGTGTTATGTATCAATTTCCTATGATTGAAACCAACGCTCATCGTCGAGTTCGACGCTGAGAAACCTTAGAGAATAACGCACTAATTATACCGAGTTGGAATATAATTTTATTCATCACATTGATGAGGATACCGGCGATTGAAACCATTACGAACTGGAACCGCGGTCCCAGTGGTCTGATAGCATTTTCGAATCGGCCGACTGGGACCACATACCTAATTAGTATGAATGTATTACACAGGATTATATTGTGATCCTGTGAAAGAAGAGGCTAATAAAACTACAAGTGGTCTGATAATAAAAATAAATAAAAACGCGGAACGCGGTGCCAGTTAGCTATTGGTCCCGGTCGCAGAATCCTCACATTGATCACCTTCCTAGGACCGCTGCATCAGGATAGAGCCGCACGACCTCTCGTGCTCTTAGCACTGACATCAGATCGATTCAATCCGAGATCTGAGGCGCGTGAGATTCTCTACTAATAAAGGTTGCCTTCTGTACGTTTTTTTGGTTAGATGCGGTTTAATTTGCTACCTCGTGCGCGTGCGCCTGACTGTTGTGAAACGCGCACGTGGTAGGCGTGGCGCAAGACATAATTGATAAGCGACCCGTATTATTTATTGTCTATTCTTCGTTTTAATTCGCTTTTAATAAATATCATCATTATAATTATAAATATATTAAGATACTCTATTGGTTTAAGCTTGGAGTCTTAAATAGCGTTAACTATATATATTAGATGATTTACTAACGATGAAGGAAAACATCGTGAGGAAACTTGTATATGTCTTAGAAGTAATTCAGAGACGTATGTTTAGTGCCTGAAACAGCGATGGACTCAGGATCTGTAATTTTCTTAATCATCTTCGGTGAAAAGAGGGTGTTGTGATTACAACACTTCTGCCTACCGCCTCGAGGAATACAGGCGTGGAGTGAAATCGCTGCTCATTAGTTTGTAGAATAAGTCATTGCTACAGGCCCCGCTGTGATTCGAACTTACATCGGTTGTGTACCAGGCGACTGCTTAAACCCCACGGCCACCACGGGTCGATACAAACTACTATATTACTGCTAGGTAAAAATATTTTAGTCATTGAATTTGAGATCCTATGTACCATAACTGACGCGGAAACGAATCCAACGTGAATCTGTAGACTTGAATAGATGCCAATAAGATTAAATTATTATTAAATGTGGAACTACCGTCATGGACACGTCAGGTCATTCAGATGACACTAACTTTGAGCTTCGAATTGCACAGGGTCGATATTTAAATGCAGTCGCGTTATTCTGTAAGGTTTGCCAGCGACGAACTCGACGTCGTGTGTCGGTTTAAATCATAGGAAATTAATACATAAGTCAAACACGATAAAGGTCAAATAACATTCTTAAGTTTAAACGATGTCCTGAGAGGTCATCAAGCGACAAATGTATTGCCTCTACGATGTGTCTCTCAAACAGTACCCCAAGTTTGTTTGACACGTTCGAACTTCCTACACTCACCGCTTGGGGCGCTTTTTAACTCACAAATGAGGGAAATACGCAGGCGATATCGTTAACGTAAAACCATGTCTTAAACTAATCTTGGGGCACAATTGTACGAGAAAACCGAACGTCAAATTTGTGTCTACTAGTATTTTTGTCAACCACAAAACAATTCCACGTACTCATATCACTACTTAGCTATCAGGAAGTATTTTTTCAGGGCTGTCAGTAAATATTCTTAAATTATTCTACCACATTTCTGACATGAAAATTGAATGACAGCATACAGTACAACATACACAAAGAAACTTGAACATGTTAAATAATAATATATTAATATAATTAGAGAGCAAGTTCAAATCCCAGTAGGGCCTGCACCAATGTTTTTTTTTTGATAATGTATGTGCAGTGATTTAACTCCACGTGATTTATGGTAAAGGAAAACATCAGGAGGAAACCTACATGTGTCTGAGAAATAATTCTAAGACGGTAGCATATATAAGCCTGTATAATTAAGTCTTTCTAACGATTTGAAAGTCTAATCGAAAAAATATATTTTTGACTCTGACTTTGACTTTGATGACATAATGTATAGCGCTAGAATCGGCGATGGAATCACCCTCTATTCTAATCATCTTTGGTGATAAGTGGGTATTTTTATTACAACACCTCTGCCTACTTCAATTTCATTTATCTTTATGTATGTATATAGGCTCAAAGTCACTCAGCGTGCCATGGAAAGAGCTATGCTTGGTGTCTCGCTACGAGATCGAATCAGAAATGAGGAGATCCGTAGACGTACTAAGGTGACCGACATAGCCAATCGGGTTAGCAGGCTTAAGTGGCAATGGGCAGGCCACATTGCTCGAAGGACTGATGGCCGCTGGGGCAGTAGATTCCTGGGGGGGGGACCACGTACCGGCAAGCGCAGCGTAGGGCGCCCCCCCCGCGAGATGGACGGACGATCTGGTCAAGGCCGCGGGGACCCGCTGGATGCAGGCCGCTTCCAACCGGGTGAGGTGGAAATCATTGGGAGAGGCCTATGTTCAGCAGTGGACGTCCTATGGCTGATATGATGATGATGTATAGGTGTATGATTTATAAAACACTAATCTCTCTCTCTCTCTTGACTTGCATGTCCGTCTATTTAACCTCAGTTACGGAGGTTAAGGACTTAGTAAGTCAAATTAATTCCTTTATTTGTTTTCCTTCACCGTAAAGCACGTGGTGTGAAATTACTGCAAGTAAGTTTTTTTTCATAAAATATCATTGGTGGCCCCGCTGGGATTCGAACTTGCGTCGCTTGCGTAGCAGGCGCCTGCACCAGTTTCAGGCCGTAATCTTCAATGACCTTCATCTTCAGGAAAGCATCTTTCTGTCTAAACTTTTCACATTGATTTCTGAGACATAAATACTTTATATATATATAACTATTAATGTATTGTAGTTTTCCAATATCATGAATCAACTATTACTCTCCAGAATTGCGTTATCTTATCTCCATTGTAAAACATAGTCAGTATAATTCCAATGATTAATAATCATGCAATTGATGACACTTATACAAAAACCCAAACAAATAAGGCCTTTAGAAACATTATTACTTTGGTGTTGCAATATATTTCGATCGGTATCGTGATAACATTCCAAGTGTGATAAACTTTGATCATGACACTGATTTGTCAATGATATTTGAAGCTATATATCTATACTAATATATAATGCAACAGAGTTTGTTTGCTTGTTGAACGCGCTTGTCTTAGCAGCCTGTTGCGATTTGAAAACACGCGCAGTTACCTCTACTACTATTATACATGAGCGCTCATAGCTCGTGGCGGCACCTGTACCACGGATTAACTTCATGAATATACATATGCTCACGCCTGTATTCCCCGAAAGGGTAGGCAGAGGTATTGTAATCACAAAACCCACTTTTCGCCGAATTTGATTAAGTGCCAACGTGACTGATGGTGAGTCTATCGCCATCTCAGGCACTATACATACGTCTTTGAATTACTTCTCAGAAATATGCAGGTTTCCTCACGATGTTTTCTTTCACCGTAAAGCACGTGGTATGAAATCACTGTACATAAGTTTTTTAGAAAAACTCATTGGTACAGGGCACGCTGGGATTCGAACTTGAGTCGCATGCGTAGCAGACGACTGCTCTAACCTCATGAATATTTAAGAGCAAATTACTGCCTGGTTGAATGGAGTATACATGGGGATCACTAACACCACTTCATTATACATACATTGTAATGCAATAATCTCTACACACACGATTATAATCCCCACATCACTTTACAGATCACGCTGTATCGACACTCAACCCTTACTCCTAGCGCGTGTTGCGACACAGTTTATCTTATTGTAAGAGACAGACGTATCTCACGCATATATCCGTCCCACTCAATCGGATAACCATTGCTAAGATGAGGTCTTTGGACTAAAATAGGTTTACCTTTTGAGTGAATATCAACAAATCTTCAGGCAAATACCCTTGAGTAACCTATTTTTAAGGGTTATTAAGGTTGGTGCCTTCTGTGTAACTTTAGAACAATAACCTATGCATCTATACTTAATACAGATAAATAAAATTGAAGTGTCTGTTTGTAATTCCAAAAGGTTTTCACTAAATGCATATGAAAGTATATACGATATACTGATATGTAAAAACCAATTTTTTTCTCTCTCGCTGTGTCTGTTTGTTCCGGCTAAACTCCAAAACGGCTGGACCGATTTTAACGCGGATAGAAAATTTAGTTCAAGGAGTAACTAAGGCTATTTTTATTTAAAAAAACATTAAGGTTCTGGGGGTCACCCATGAAATTGAAACCCAGTTTCTATTAATGCCCATAGTTATTCCACCATCTGAACTGCCTGCAGCACGCCCTTGCGTGTTTTGCACCCTGCATCATCAGGCGGAGCTGTAGACCATTCAGTACCCCAATAACCTCAGAGGATACTTGGTTTATTTTAGTGTATTTTTTTATTAATTGGGGCTATTAAACGTTAAGCATTACATTCAGCTCGTAAGAAAGTAGAAAATTCTTAAAAGGTTATTGTTATAATTGTACTGTAGTCGGAATGGTGACTAATGAAGCCTATTTCTATGGAATTTTGATGAACGTTTTAAGAATAGGACCATAATATATGTTCTCACGAAATTAATTCCTAATTTAAGACTTGTAGCACGCTAATATTCGTGTTTTGGAAATTAAAATGAAAATATAACACGCGATTAGCACGCTGTGCTATTATTATAATGATATAGTTCTATAATGAATAGTAACTAAATCAGCCGTGGTGGCCTTGGGGTTAGAGCAGTCGCCTGCTACGCAAGCGACGCAAGTGAGAATCCCAGCGGGGCCTGTACCAATGACTTTTTCAAAATAACTTATGTGCGGTTATTTCACACCACATGCTTTACGGTGAAGGAAAACATCGTGAGGAAACCTGCATATGTCTGAGAAGTAATTCAAAGACGTATGTGTAGTGCCTGAGACGGCGATGGACTCACCCTCTGTCACGTTGGCACTTGATCATATCCGGTGAAATGTGGGTGTTGTTACAACACCTCTGCTTACCTCTTCGGGGATCCTTCTGGGATGGCGTGAGCATTTTTTTTTATAACTAAATCAGGAACGGGACGGGAGGACCGTTCCCTGAAATTCGCACCCAGGGCCTACTCGTCCCCTGACCTATCTTAAGTACTGGGGCGTCAGAAGTTTCAAGAGGTAATTTGATGAATGATTTTCAACTATTATGTCCCTAGCGTAACATTTATACCCGGAATCGAGTGGTTTTCTCAAAATATCGTTTGCCCAAAGTAACTATTCCAATAAACGAAGTCGCGAGCAGTACCAGTACCTTGTTCTTATCACAAATGGGAAAGTGTCTTTATCCGTCCGTCTGTAAATTTAGAGAATTAACAGCTATATAGCTGTAGTTGAACTCAAAATCATCTCAACTTTGTCCTAGAACTGGTTGAACATGAGGACTTAATAATTCTTACTCACAGGGTGTTAAACGGGATTAACGACTAGAGAAAGTTAGATAACATATCTAATACACAGGTATTTAGCTCAAATTCTTTTGTCTTAAGTCTTGGGCTTAAATTATTTATATTTTGATATTTTTCAGAATTACATACATACATACATATGCTGACGCCTGTATCCCATGGGGGTAGGCAGAGACCATCGTTTACCACATGCTACGATCCTTACATACTTCTTTCGCTTCATCCACATTCATGCATCTTTTCATACACTTTCTTCGATTACGAGAGCTCTGAATTTGACCTTTCTGAAAAATACTATTAATTTGGTCATAGTAATTCTTCCTTGGGCGCCCTCTACCGACACTTCTGGTCACATTCGCTCTATAAACTTATTTCGTTAATCGCCTTTCACTCATCCTTTCGATATGTCCAAACCATCTCAACATACTTTTTTCAATTCTGGTCACCACATCATTCTTCAACTTGCAACTGTCTCTTATCACACAATTTTTCATTCGATCTACAATGGTGACCACACATACTCCGTAACGAACGCATTTCCACTGCATTCACTGTACTTTCATGTTTCTTCTGCCAAACCCAACATTCACTTCCATACATCAGAGTAGGTACTAGCACCCCGTTATGAATGGCCAGGCGCGCATTTTTTGTTATTGACTGGCCACTCATCACTGCCCGCAGACACTCTCCTTTCAATATCACTATCGTTTTCAGAATTAACAAAACGATAAGCAGCTTCGTTTAACGTTATAACGGGATAGCATATTAAAAATACGGAGTTGCCCGACTGGGGACTGTACCTTACAGAAGATCGTTGCCAAATGCTGCATTTTTGGTATTCGTGTGTTGCTCAATGGCGGTCAAAACTGGCATACACCATATGGCATATACTAATATAATTTATAAAGAGGTTTTTATTGAGTCCAGACAACAAACCTTAAAAAATATAATCTAATAACTAAAATATATTATTAAAAGGAGGCCCGGCTAATCTCAGAAACGGCTGAACTGATTTTAACGGGACTTTCACTAATAGATAGCTAATGTTACACGGAGTAATTAAAAAAGGAAATTAGATTTCTGCCATCCATGAATTTAAGTCCACGCGAGTGTAACCGCAGGATACAGCTAGTTTCAATATACATTTACTGAATAAAAGCATAATAAGTTTTTCCTTGATATTATTTCTGAATTAATAATTATTTCGGGATTACTGAATAGTTATTACGTTACGAGATTTCAAATAAATTCAAAAATAGCGAGAGAACAAGATATTGGTAACCTTACCTATTTCATCTTCCATCCCTTGACCAATATCCAATTACTAATATTGCTAGGATTTCATACGGAAGTAGATATTAATAAAAATCCCGTAAATAAAAGTGATTTTTAATTTAGAAGTAGACTGTAACGTGTAACGAATATTGTTAATTATAAATCTACATGAAATTTATGACCGACCTCAAAAAAAGGACGGAGTTTCTCAATGATATTCGATTATACACAGATATTCTGAGTGATTAGATTAAATTACCATGATAAGGAAACCAGGGTGTAATGATGGCATTCCAGAGAAATCTAGGGATACTTTCGGAATTCGTAGCGACGGCTAGTGCAATTGTTAACTTTCCTCGTTTTAAAGGCGTTATGGTTAATTATAAAAAAAAAATCCGTTAATATTACCATGTCGAAAAAAATCATTAATGATTCCTCTAGAACAATTCTCTACACATATAATAAAATTGTAAAGGGTCGAATTCTTAGTCAATTGAAACGAGAGCCTTAAAAAATATCACCCAGGCTTAACCCAGATCATCAATGTACTTTTCAAAAGGGCTCGTGGTTGTTGATCAGCTGCGGTTGAATCCAGTGCGGAATCCAAAAAAAACTGTTGAATTGATATTTGTGTATGAATAAATCACATCGTCATAAACTTATGTTACCGGGAAGTGGAGTTGGATAATAATATTTATAAGTTACGAAACTGGACATACCGACAGACATTGTCTTTATTATTAGAATAGATAAATTGGGGGAATGGTCAGCATTCCATAGTTTATGGACACTTGAAATTCCTTGTATGTTAGAGGTTACGAAATGTCTGTTAAATATTTATATCTTTATATTTAGTTTACTTGCTTCTGTCCGCGATTGTTAATAGGTATAATATTATAATAATATATTATTAGGAAACAGCGGAACTATTCCGTACATAATAATTTAAGGATTTTATTCAAGTTTCAATCCATTACCCGTTAAAAGGCATACATACATATGCTCACGCCTGTATTCCCCGAAGGGGTAGGCAGAGGTGTTGAAATCACAACACCCACTTTTCACCGAAGATGATTAAGTGCCAACGTGACAGACGGTGAGTCCATCGCCGTCTCAGTCACTTTACATACGTCACAGAAATATACAGGTTTCCTCACGATGTTTTCCTTCACCGTGGAGCACGAGGTGTTAAATAACTGATTCTAACTGGCGTCGCTTGGGTTTCATGCGAGTGTCTAATCAAATCAAATCAAAAAGTTTTATTCAATATAAGGGACACTTGAAACACGTATTGAACGTCATTTTTCTTACGTTAACTTAAGTAAATTTACTACCGTTTCCAAAAGTAAGCCTGTCAGGAGAAGAAACGGCGAAACAAACTCCCCGGTTTTTTTTTTTTTTTTTTACATGTGTCCCTTCTATATACATAGGGTTGCTTAAGTACATTTCAATGGAAGAGTGAGCAACTCATTGCCCTGTTTGGCTATCATCAATATACTCAGTTACACTATAATATGCTTTTTCACAAAGTTTCTGTTTGATGCTTGCCTTAAAACTTAAAAATGGTAGTTCACACATTTTTAATGGTAGTTTATTGAAAAGGCGTATACTTTGCCCCACAAAAGAGTTACTAGTTTTGTGCAGTCTAGTCACAGGGACACGGAGTTTATCCCTCTTGCGTGTATTTATATTGTGCATATCACTATTTTTCTTAAAACTATCTATATTCTTTCTTACATATATCAAATTTTCAAATATGTATTGACATGCCACAGTCATTATCCCTATTTCTTTAAACTTCTCTCTGAGAGAATCTCTAGATTTGAGTTTATAGATTGCACGAACAGCCCGTTTCTGCAGCACAAAGATAGAACTGATGTCTGTAGCATTTCCCCATAAAAGGATGCCATAAGACATAACACTATGGAAATAACTAAAATAGACCAACCGAGCTGTGTTTATATCAGTTAGGTGTCTAATTTTCCTTACTGCGAATGCTGCAGAACTGAGTCTTTTCGACAATCCAGCTATATGGGGCCCCCATTGCAATTTATGATCCAATGTAACTCCAAGGAAAACTGTTGTTTCAACAAGGTCCAACACTTCGTCGTTGATAAGTACATTGGTTTGCACTTGTTTCACATTTGGCATAGTGAACTTGACACATTTAGTTTTTTTACTATTGAGTACTAAGTTATTAGCGCTGAACCAATGTACTACGTCAGAGAGAGCATTATTCACATCGTCAAGGTTAGCTTTTTGCCGGTCTATCTTAAAAATCAGAGAAGTATCATCAGCAAATAATACAATATCGTGTTTATTGCTTACCATGTAAGGTAAATCATTAATATAAGTTAAAAAGAGAAACGGACCAAGAATTGAACCCTGTGGAACACCCATCTCTATTGGACACCCCGGAGATGTTACGCCATGTATATCGACTTTTTGTATTCTATTACTTAGATATGAAGATATAAGTTTTAGAGCCAGGTCTCTTACACCGTAGTGATCTAACTTCCTGATCAACGTTTCATGGTGCACACAATCAAAGGCTTTAGATAGATCACAGAATACACCTAGAGCATCCTGTGAAGCTTCCCAAGCTTCAAGAATTTTTCTAATGAGCTCGACACCTGCATCGGTAGTCGAGCGACCCTTTGTGAAACCGTATTGTTTAGTGTGCATCAAATTATGTTCATTAAAAAAGGCTAAAAGTTGATTAAGTATTAGTTTATCAAAAATTTTACTGAAAATTGGCAGTATTGATATAGGTCTAAAGTTCGTAGGGTCGTTAATACTACCAGCTTTTAATAAAGGAATTATTTTACTATACTTCATTTGATCAGGAAATTCACCACTTTCAATACAAACATTAAATAATAAAGCTAGATCAGTAGCAACAATATCAATAATACTATTGAGTACTTTAACAGAAAGTCCCCATAAATCAGCTGAATTCTTCATATCTAGCGTTTCAAAAGTTTTGACAATGTCTCTGGGGGTAACAGTTTTAAACTTAAATGCAACGTTACATTTATCCACATGCATTTTTAAAATGGCTTCTGCTGCTGCGGGAGACGAATTTAAGACTTTGGTTAATGAAACTGGTATATCAGCAAAGAATGTCTCAAAAGTAGTTGCCACATCAATATCAGTCTTAATTATATGATCATTAATTTTTAGAGTTATTGAGTCATTCTTAAGAGAAGTTTTTCCAGTTTCAGAATTAATAATGTCCCAAGTTGTTTTAGTTACATTGGAGGACTTCAAAATTTTATTTCTCACAGCAAGAGACTTGGCGTCTGAACAAACCTTTTTAAATAATTTTGAGTAATTTTTAACATAATTTGTAAATTCCAAATTAAAATTAATAGATTTTTCTTGATAAAGTTCATACAGCCTTCGTCTACTTATGTGAATGCCTGGGGTAGCCCACTCACTAAACGACAAACGTTTTCCCAATAGAACCGTCTTCGGGGTAAATATGCGCTTATGTTCTGCGTGTACAATTTGAAAAAAAGAATTGTACATTGCATTACACGCAAGGTGGTTATTTATTAAAGGAAACTTACTTTGGACATTACCTCGAAAACGGCTCAAGCGATTTGCATTTATGGGAATATAAGTAACTCTTTTCTTGGGAGCTTTCACATTTTTCTTACTGAAAGTTATTAATTGGCCACAGTGGTCAGAGTCTAATTTACTTTTGATTTCATTACTAGTGGGCCGAAAGTTTGTGAACACGTTATCAATGCAAGTTGCTGATGAACTTGTTATTCGTGTTGGCTCAGAAAATAAGTAAAATAAATTAGAGGAACTAAAAAGGCATTTTAATCGATTGCTCATGGATGAATTTTCTAAAATATTGACATTAAAGTCTCCACATATGATTATATTTTTACCTGAAGTACAGACTTTTACCAAAACTTCATCCATGATTTGTTCAAAATGCTCGGAAGCTCCACTAGGGGGTCGGTATACGCACACAACAATGTATTGCTCTAACTCTATACATGATAACTCAATAGTACTCTCCGCAGAAAGGTGCACAACATCCAGACGTTCTTTATATTTCATGCGTTTTTCTAAAATAATCATGGAGCCTCCTCGTATTGCAACCTTCCTGCTGAAGGCACTAGCAACCTGATGGTTACAGAAGTTGAACATGAACTGCTCGTCCCTAAGCCAATGTTCTGTTAAACATAATACATGAATATCATTACAGTCCATGAACAACTCCAATTCTAATTCTTTATTTAACATTCCTTGGATGTTCTGATGAACAAGTTTAATAAAGGAAGTAGCATTATTATTCATAAAATCGCCAGAGATTGTCTCTGTTGTCTTATAACTTAATTTAAAGTATTTGGAACATATTCCAAAGAATCATTACATATAATGTCCTTGTTTGCCTGCTCAATAGAAGCAGTCTTGTTAGCCAATGATTTGGCTGTGTTCAAATTAAATACGTGTATACAATAATGTAGCATGCTTGCTACTTGTCGTTTATATCTAAAGGAAAGATAAAATCTTTCACTTGTCACATTAAAATATGAAATAATTGAATTGTTATTTATGTCAATAAATGTAAAAAAATTATTATAATTGGTTATTGTTTGCATGCAACAATTCAAATTATATCTAATATTATTTTCCCTCTGTGACAATCCTCTGCTGTAGGGAAATGCAAATAATATTATATTTTTCGCACTAAGGCAACTCAGCGAGAAGAGAACTCTGAGAAGAAATTCAAAGCATTCAAAGTAGTGCCTGAGACGGTGATGGACCATCTGTCACGTTGGCACTTAATCATCTTCAGTGAAAAGTGGGTGTTGTTATAGCAATACTCACCCCTTTGTTTATCAAAAGGGTATGAATAATAAAGGCATTAGAAAATCTGTCTATCAAAAAATCTGTCTCATATCCGGGTGTAAATAAATGTTCCGCAATGTGAACCACAATAACGGCTGGTAATTGTATTGTATGTAATCCCCTTAATAACTATGCCCCAAATTCTATATTAAGACCACCGACTGGCCAAGAAAGCTGACCTTTTCCTTTCCTCAAAATAATCCCCTAGTTTTCTTTATGCCGCCTAGACTCAATTAGTTCCAACAATATATGTACAAGCCAATAAGAAAATCTCATAATATTGTTATGAGAACATTATTCGCAAACCAGTAGGTCAAAAAGGCCACTTTGGGAGAATCATAATGTGATCCGAATATGATTCATCATCGAAATAACAACATTGTCACTTATGTGCAATTCATATATCGCAATTCACCTGTTTCACACTTTCCTATGAAGATTCCTTAAATGGATGCTGATAAGCAATAATGTGTCAACCCACAAAAAGTCAAATTCAAAGGTTTTGATATATTTTGATAATGCATCACGTATTTAACATTCTAAAAAAGTGTTTCAAGTCATCTGAAACATAAAAGTACGTAAAAAATGGATTTATGTCATAAAACAAATCTTAAATCACGTATACAATCATCTTAAGACGCCATTTTCTCAAAACCAAGTTTATGCGGGTTGACACATTATTGCTTATCTGCATCCAAATGATCAACAAAATATGAATTGCTTGTGACAAGTAGCATCATAAAAAATTAGTTAGGGACTAATATATACAATTATTGTAATCATTCGTGAATCATAATATGAATTCCACCTGAGTGATCCGTTTTTCATTTCGATAGTGAATCATATTCGGATCACATTATGATTCTCCGAAAGTGGCCTTTTAGACCTACTGAAATATTGACCAATCACAAGAACTAATCCATTGCTTGTTTTAATCTGCAAGAATATCAGTTATTTCGATCATAACAAGCATTGCATTGTATTGTTTTTAAAGAAATCATTCTACGCATGGAAGGTGGTAGAAGGCTTCCAAGTTAATTCTTTTACTTAATGTATGTTTTGTGCTTAGGCTCGAGTTCAGTGTACTCCAGTCTTTTGTTCTCAGGAGCATAATATTTGCTTCGCAGCACCTTTAATTAAAACTGGTGTGCCCCGCACAGTTGAGTATTTTACAAGCCGCTATATGTTTTTACTTCATCTATACATCTATATACATATACATACCTATAAATAACATTGAAGTGTCCGTTTGTTATTTCAAAATAACACCTTCTAACTACATGGGTATGAAAGTATACACGATACTGTCATAGAAAAACCAAGTTTTAAATTATTTCTCTGACCGTCTGTCTGTCTATCTGTTTGTTACGGCTAATCTCCGAAGCGGCCGGACAAATCATAACGGACTCACTGGCAGATAGCTAAAACAAACAAAAACATTAGGGCTCCGCGGGCCCATGAAATTAAGTATACGCGGGTGAAATTGCGGGGCTCAGCCAGTCAATAAATATATTTATTTAAACTTAATTATTTGTATACGAAGAGAGGTAGGACATAACGGGATTTTCCGTCCGAAATTCGGGCTGCCCGACTGGGAACTGTACCTGCAACTTACAGAAGATCGCAGCCAAATAATGCCACCTTTGAGTACTGTTGTGTTCTTGCGGTGAGTCAGGTCGCCAGTGCTCCATAGGTAGTCCCCTTTTCCCTAGTTATATTATATAAAGTATATTAAATAAATATTAAATGAAATATGCAAGAAGAACCACTGAAAATTGGTAATGTGATGTTCGACAATGATTATGTGATATCTCACAGTTGGTATGGGGGAGTTACTTCTACTGCTAACCGAACCAAAGGGCGAGACCCAAGGTATTCCAGCCGAGCTTAAACTTAAAAACTAAGCAACACAGCTAAGGGCACCCCGGTGCGGGGCTCGGACCTCAGCTTAGGGCGTTGCTGGGGGAGTTGGATCTAAATAGTATTATTTAGGGACGTTTTCAATGCTAGTGGCTCTAGCAGAGGACGGAGATGGCTATACGAGTTCATGGTATGGCCACAGGGAAGCGAGCGCCACTTTGCGAGTCGTACCCATACAATATATTACAAATTTAAGAGATTTATTTTTAATGCAGGAATAAGTTTACTGTGTGGGCTGTGGCGGCCTTATGTATTATGGCCTTAAGTTCGAATCCCAGCGGGCCTGTACCAATGAGTTTTTATAAAAACTTAAGTACAGTGATGTCACACCTCGTGCTTAACGGTGAAGGAAAACATCGCGAGGAAACCTGCATATGTCTGAGAAATAATTTAAAGACGTACGTATGTATAGTGCCTGAGACGGCGATAGACTCAACATCTATCACGTTGGCACTTAATCAACTTTGGTGAAAAATGGGTGTTACGAAACCCCTGCTTACACCTTCGGGGAATACAGAGATGTGTATGTATGAATAAGATTACGGCATTTCGTCCTTAAACGTTCAATACCTTTCCATCAATCTTCTTGTTTTACGGAAAGTTTGAACCGCAGAATGCGTGTATCGACAAAGCAATGCGTGCTCTAAATTTTGGGTTAATCCCTCGTCATTATATAGTGGTAGACTGTTTAAACAAGGCTTAGAGAAGAATATAATCTTAGCGTCTATGGTTGAGATTTGTGTGATAATGAGACGTCATGTGATATGACATCAGAAATGCGTGATCATCATGATTATGTGTGAAAATTTGAGGCTGATATGGAATTTTTTTTAATTTCCAGTTAAATAAATTGAGGTCGGGTTTGGTTGGGTGTTAAGGAAAATGTAGGTTGAAGAGTTATTTTTTAATGAGTTTTGTTGACAATTTTCACGATCAATTTAGACGATGAAACCGCAGGGCACAGCTAGTATTTCAATATGTACCGTATATTATAATTTCATATACATTTTGTGAAAACTTGGAATTACAAACAGACACTTCAATAAAAAAATATTTAGCTGTATAGATAGAGTATGGTATATAATACTCGTAGATTTGTAAAATTTCCTCTTTTATTTCCATTTAAATAAATTGTGGTTGGGTTGGTTGGGCTTTGGGGAAAATGTAGGTTAAGTGGTATTATTATTATAAAGTTTTCGTAGGTACTTTATTTGTGGACAAATTGCCATTCTGGTGGCCTAATTAGTATTCTTTATAAATATGCTCAAGCCATCCCAGATGGGTCCCCGACGGGGTAAGCAGAGGTGTTGTAACAACAACACCCACATTTCACCGAATATGATTAAGTGCCAACGTGACAGAGGGTGAGTCCATCGCCGTCTCAGGCACTATACATACGTCTTTGAAATACTTCTCAGACTTATGCAGGTTTCGTCACGATGTTTTCCTTCACCGTAAAGCACGTCGTGTGAAATCACTGCACATAAGACTTTAGAATAACTTATTGGTACAGGCCCCGCTAGGATTCGAACTTGCGTTGTTTGCGTGGCAGGCGACTGCTGGACCCCGAGGTGACCACGGCTCATAGTATTCTTTCTAACACAATTTATTTTTAACAAAGTGGGTATTGGGTTTTTCCATCTGTAATATCGCAGTAGTAGTCTGGATTTGTGCCCGGTAAATTGACTTGAACAAATTGAATCTAGGTTATAAAAATGTACCATATAACCTTTCAGCCGCTGAAATCCGCTGAAATAGTCTATAGACTAGTATGACTAGTGCGAACTAAGGATATACATATGTAGTTTGGTGATGTTTTCCCAAACAATAATAAAAGTATAATAAGCGTTTCAATATCTTCACTTCGTCTTTTCGTCTTCTTTACAACACAATAAAATAAAAATATAATACTACTCCTGTTTTTCGTCGTTCACGTCTTCCCTCGTCTTTCTTATCTGTCATTCCTCATTCCTTTTTTATTTTTAACATCAATTTTTAACTTTTTAAACATTGCCTTTCATTATCGCATACAAACTCATTTCATCAATTCCACACATATATACAGATAAATAAAATTGAAGTGTCAAGAAGCCGTGGTTTCGGTTCGAGTCCCAGCGGGGCTGTACCAATGAGTTTTTCTAAAAAACTTATGTGGATTTATTTCACACCAAGTGCTTTACGGTGAAGGAAAACATCGTGAGGCACCTGCATATGTCTGGAGAGTAATTCAAAGACGTATGCATAGTGCCTGAGACGGCGTTGGACTCACCCTCTGTTACGTTGGCACTTGATCATATTCGGTGAAATGTGGGTGTTGTTACAGCACCTCTGCTTACCTCTTCGGGGACCCTTCTGGGATGGCGTGAGCATATATTTTTTTTGTGTCAAAAATATATTTATGAATTGAAATTAAATCTACGCGGGTGGAACCGCAGGGGACAGCTAGTGTAAAATAAAGATGATCTAAAATGATCTATTACTGTATGAATTTGCTAACATTAGCGAACTTGAAAGCGAAAAAAATATTTAGGTTCAGGTACTGAAATAATTCACACTCAAACTGAAATCTGATTCACCGCTGTCATTTTGTTTACAGCGAACAAATGAATGACTGAAAGAATGGATGAAAATGATGTGTGTGTTTCAAACATACAAATCTTTCCTCTTTATAATATTAGTATAGATGTTTCAACCCAGTTACATATGTTTCAGCGGAAGTACAGTTTCCAAATCGATATCCCGGATCCGTGTAATACATACATTATTATACCTCGAAGTTTAGACATATTCAATAGAACTCTATATACTTCTCATCTTTTCTTGCCTCTTTCCATATCTAATACTAGTGGACGTCACGCGGTTTCACCCGCGTAGTTCCCGTTCCCGTTGGTTCATTAATACAGTTATTAAACGATTTACATTCACGTCAAGAGCCGTGGTGGCCTCGGGGTTTGAGCAGTCGCCTGCTACGCAAGCGACGCAAGTTCGAATCCCAGCGGTGTCCCAATGAGTTTTTCTAAAAAAAAAAACTTATCTACCTACAGTGATTTCACACCACGTGCTTTACGGTGAAGGAAAAAATCGTGAGGAAACCTGCATATGTCTGAGAAGTAATTCAATGACGTATGTATAGTGTCTGAGACGGCGATGGACGTTGGCACTTAAATATCTTCGGTGAAAAGTGGGTGTTGTGATTACAACACCTCTGCCTACCCCTTCGGGGAATACAGGCGTGAGCATATGTATGTATATATGTACGTTCACATGATTTTCCTGTTTTGTTTTGACATGAGATTTATAATGTGCCAATCTTCACTTCGTCTTTATTCAGCTATTTTTATCGCTGAGCCGGATTTGTGTACGAGATCACGACTATTACGACTTATTGACAAATTTGTATGAAAATCCATGGTTTAAACCCATGACTTCTTAATGTTAATTATACTTGGAATCTAGGAAAGTTCTTAATACCATATCTAAGATAAAGGTACATAAGTTTAATCATTCCGACATCTAGGTATTTATCCACTACATCATACAGGGTAGGCAATACAGTAGAACTCCAATTATCCGAATTAATGGGGACCGGGACCCATTCGGATAATCAAATATTCGGATAATCGGATTTTTTTTTTAAAATTGCCATTGGAGAGAATAAAAGCTACGTTTTGATATTGCACTATTTTTTTATTGAATTAAATGAAAGAAACATGAAATTTTCACATGTTTTAAATATAAATAAAATGTACTTATGTACAAGTTTAGAAATAAAAATCATTGTTTTTTAAACATCTCCGGGGGGAAGTCAGTGTAGGCACAACGGCAAGTTAAGACAAGTCAAGTCAAGACTTGTTTGTGATTCGGATAATCGGCGATTCGGATAGTCGGAGTTCGGATAATTGGAGTTCTACTGTAGTAGGCATCTTGATGATCAGGTTATACTTCAAATCAAAAACCGCATAAATTTACATTCATACATATGCTCACGCCTGTATCCCATGGGGGTAGGCAGAGACCACCGTTTACCACATGCTACGATGCCACTTCTTTCGCTTCATCCACATTCATGCATCTCTTCATACACTTTCTTCGCTCTGAATTTGACCTTTCTGAAAATACTATTAATTTGGTGATAGTAGTTCTTCCTTCTTATATAAAATGCCACTTTAGAAATCATAAATATTTTCAACAAAAGTGTATGTTATTTTAACTCTGTCTCTACACTGCTCTATACAACCTCTTCATTTAAATTCATCAATTCAGAAACACCCGCGCGTCCGTTAGAAATATGAAAAAGCAAATATGTAATATACTCAGTTATCCTAATGTTTATCATAATATTCTTATTTATTTAAATAAATCATAGTTTGAGTTTCAAAAAGGCAAATCATAAATATTTTCCAAAACTCGTTCACCTATTAACCCTCCAACGGCTATCTCACTTACATTACAAATCATTCAGTAGTTCCAAATTTAAAAACAAAACTATTGTTTGTCACTTTTTGATGTAGAGTAAAGATCTAACAAAAATCCGTTCGGCTTCGCGTGACGTAATTTAACGAACGAAAAAAAAAACATTAACGTAAATTTCAAGCGTGGAACTCCGGGATGGTGACCGACATACACGCAGGTTTATTTGAAGTGAAGTACTGCGAGTGGAGGGGGCCGAGACCGACCGCCCGACGCTTCGGTTCGGTAGCTCGCTACGCTACCCGAATCAGTTGTCATACGACAGCACACCGAGAAAGACGCGGCCACTCGCTCGCGTGTTCTCAGAAAACTTTTCGCGACTAACAACTGCAGTGCTCCACGGATAAAACTGAGAGTGTTAAGTTGCAAAGTGATACAAAGTGAAGTGATGACTTTTTTATGGAACATTCACCTCTCATGTCTCTTGGACAAGCTCTAATGTCAGGAATGGATACGAGAGATCGACTTGTGGAGGAGATAGTACTCCTAGCGCTGTTCCTTCTGTCGACTGCAGCTAACTCGTTGGCGCTTTTGGTGTTTTGCCGACGACCCGGATTGAGGACTATATCAAATCGGTAAGTTCCTTCACACTTCATCGTTTTTTTGAAAATTTTGTGGCACTTTTTAAAATAAAACAAAAACATTGACTCATAAAATTATAAATCATAGCAGGACGATCGTTTATTTAAGTCCGTACGAAGGTCGACGTGTTCCAAAATTGATGCAAAATTATAAATTAGCATGAAATGTAATCGTAACTCACCTTCGGTACTCGAAGAGTTATTAAAGTTATAAAAAAGAGAGATGATCATAAATCAGTTTCTCTAAATTTTGTTTTCGACTTAATTATTACACCAATAACACTTCAGCGCAAGGGAAAGTAGATTTCATCAACCAAGTCATCAACATCAAGATGATGAACAGTGCATTAATTGTAATAACAATAATGGATATACGTAAAGGTTGTGTCCGAAACAATATTTGTTTGATGAAGAAAGGAGAAACAAAACGAGGGATGGTAAATAATCAGTTGGAGGCCAAACATGCAGCTGATTTTGACTTGCATTCAAATTTCAAGTTTTCGATTTTTTTTGCTGGCTTGGGCTTCCCTTCTCATGGGCTTGCGGCCAAGACACATAGTATTATTAGACTATTAGTGTCGGTGGAGTCGTCTACCTGAGCTCGTTTTGTTTATTTTTCAATGACTGCCGCAACGCTTGATTTACTACTGGCAAAGTCATATTTTTTTTCTATTGCAAATTTATTTGTTGCTTCACGACTATTTCCTTTTCCACTTTTTCAATCTACAAGTAATGATTGATCTTCTAAATCAACGAATCTTTTACGATCTTCACCGGTTTTTACACCTTCAGTTTTAGACTCTTGAACACAAAAACCTAGACATTTGATTAATGTAAGTTACTTATTAGTAAAAACGAAAATTATGAAACCGAACAAAACTTTGAAAGACAGTCAACCACACAAAAGGTTTTTGGTCAAACTGCACATTGGCAGTCACTTGAGCCGTGTTTCGACAGACCAAGAAGGTCACGCCCCATCGTCTGTTTCCCATTTACAAATGCGAAAAAATTAACGATCATCGTAACGGTTAGGCACTTGCAAAAAGACACAAAACAAATTCTATCAAACATCCGCAATAACTAACCTACTTCTGAGTTTTAGGCTAAAATGACCTTGGAATAATAACACTTACTGTTTGCCTTAATATTCAATTTGATAAATTTTAACTCACAATAGTTAAAAGTACAATTTTAATATTTCTCAAGAAAAAACGTGTCCGTATTATTTCGCAAGAATATTTTCCTGTTGCCGTAAATCTGTCGAAGTGAGTTAGTTCTTAAGAATGCATTCCTCTTTAACATCAACAAACGTGTATTGAGCCAGTGTAAACACATAATTATCAATCCAAACACACCTTTGTCCTTTAACCATAATGACATGAAAGAAAATAACGATCCTAAAACAATTCCAGGATATTTATAATCCTAAATTTTCCAAGCCTTTGTTTGCACCTTATGTTTCATTTGTCGAAGCCCTTAAGACAAGTTTAAGCAAAAACTTAAATACTAACAAAAACTGGTGACAATAATGACAAAAGATACAATTGTTGCTTATCAGATCGTTTCGGAAACCCCAATTACCTAATTGATTAGACTAATGCTTCAACGAGGCCTTAACAGTTCCGCAAAGTCCATTTACCTGATCGAAACCGGAGAAACATTAGTAAACACTAAATATTTACTATTTGCGGTTATTAATGATCTGTTCGTAAATTAAAACTGTTTTATTTCAAAGTTCAATGTAAATTTTCCGCTCAAATTGGGTCCATTCAATTACGGGCAGCATAAAATTGTTTGTGGACCAATTTTCGATCAACATATTTTAGATTTTGATGATTCATGAGACGCTTATAGAAAAGGAGAATCTTGTTTGATTGCTTTCTAATCTAACATCAGAGCCAATTAGTGCGTCCAACATTTGAACTGAAACAATGATCATTGGGCTTAGATCTTACAAAAATAACAGTTTGAAGAACTTTTGAGTGAATTTAGTAAGTTTCAGTTTCAAATTTTGCCACATGTTTGTTTTCAGTTCAGACTTGCTTTAAAGACTATATTTTGAAGTTTTTAAGCAGATAAGTCCTGACTGACTGACGCCTAAACCGCTAATCCTAGAGATATGAAAATTGGAGTGTGTGTTCTTTGTGGGGTGTAGGCAACAACTAAGCAGAGGTTTTCCGAAATTCCACCCTTAATAGGGTTAAATGGGGGTTGAATGTTCGTATTTGAAATCTTACTACTAAGCAAGTACAAAATGAAAATGTTATGGATATCATAACTAGATTGAAAGGGTTAGTGGAAAAATGTATGGCATGAAGTAATTTGTTCCGTTCTTAATCTGTAGAGTAGCACTTTGATCTTTCCAATTAAACAATTGTCTGAATCGTTTCTCAAGAACTAATTGGAACAAGCAAAGTATTTAAAGACTCCATGACATTGAAGTCATAGCGTTTTTTGCATTTTAAATGGAATTAGAGATAAAATTGTTCTACGATCTTAATGACTCTAATGAGAACCGAATCGAAATTATTTATAGATTGGTACCTAGATCATGTCCATGGGAGAGAAGACAAATAAATGCACAAGAGTAATTTGCAAAGCATCTAACCGATTTGACTGAATCATTGTACGTTTTCAGTTTGATATTTGCAGTAGCTTGTGTGCTTAAGCCAGTACGTGCGTTATTATGGCTAATAACTGAAGCTACATTATTGATTAGGCCATCGGGATATCCGATCGATCACGAGTGCTTCATTTCGCCTGTGTAGTCCTCTGTTTCATATCGGTTCTCATGTCGCTGTGAGTCATTCAATTCTGACCCTAAGTGATTACCCAGCCAATTGTGGAAGCGGTGATAGCCGTGGGTAGACATACTAAACAAGTTTGAATTGCAATTCGTTGGTTGCTAGCCAGTTATAATGGAATTTTGGAACTCGTTCTTTGCCTTAATGGTTAAATTTAGACCATCGTCGCGAAGACTTCTTTTGTTTTGATTTTTGCGGACATAAAAGTAATAGGACCTCTCTTAAGATTTAGAGTATCAGTTTTACTTGATGATATACGTTAAGAGTTCATAATATTATCATAATGGCTTAAAACTTGTCATTTCAAGCCGACGGATGTTTTATTCTCAGATACTAAAATATAATTTTATATTTTAATAAAACAGAGCAGTTTCGCTTATAAAACTAATGTGTCATCGATATATCGTCACAAGAAAACTGAGAATTCTAAATATAAGCTCGTAAATAGAACAAGTGCTTCTCATTTTTTTATTATACACTAGCTGTGGCCCGCGGTTTTACCCGCGTAGATTTAGTTTTACATAATATTAATATTACGATACACATTTATCGTAGTTTCTTTCTTCAAACAATTTAATATTTTTTATGAACATAAAAGTGGTTATTGTCGCTAAACTATTGTAGTAAAATATGTGCAGTCGTGGACATTTTTGTAGATCTTAATAAGAACTACAAACCCGTAGTACATCATTTTGTTCTATTGTTAATAATTTTTACAGCGCACGCATAAATAAGTTTTTGATTTTACACCTTGGGTTGCAAAATCGCAAGTTTCTTACAGATCCCTAATGTTTTTGGAAATAAAATATAGCCTATAACTGTTCTCGATAAATGGACTATCCAACACTGAAAGATTTTTTGAAATCGGACCAATAGTTCCTGAGATTAGTGCGTTCAAACAAACAAACTCTGCAGCTTTATAATATTAGTATGGATTAAATTTTCGTCGTGTTATGCATTATGTTATATTCTTATGTAGGTACCCAACTCTTCTCCTAGATCTAGGTTTTTATACGAAATATTATGCGTAAGAGTATAATATAACTATGTATATACAGTGTCCATATGTCACTGTTTGACAAGATGTGATCAAAGCGCTGAAGAATTCGAAAACTTGTTAACTGTCAGATCACGATTCATAAACAGAATTAAATATTTTATTTTGCAATGAAAATAACGATGCAATATTTAATGTAAGTTTACCAAATAAACCATTATAATTTGGAAAATCATGTCATAATCTTAATGTTCATTTCTCCACACCATCAAAACAATCCGCTAATTACATAAATAATTAATTATATTCTGTTACATTAACCTGTTTCAATTGTTGCCAAATGGTGTTACTATTTCAATGCATTTCGTTATAATTATAGCCTGTTCAATACAGCGAAATGTCACGCGTAAATGTAATTATATTGATAACAATACAATAATTAAATTATCTAATCTGAAGTGGAAGAATACTGGATACTTTCGTATTTTTCTTTAGATTATTTATTTATATACTTAATTGATTTATTGTAACTCTGGGGCCTTGGGGTCCAGATGCTCATCAACTTTTCAAAGAGGTTGCACGTTGTCTGGTAGAAGCTTCTCGTGACAAGCGGGCTGGGGCTTTTCTCGCTCAGAGAATCAGCATTGCTATTCAACGTAGCAATGCTGCCAGCCTTCTTGGCACGATCCCGAGAGACACCGATTTGGGCCAAGTTTTCTACCTGTAATTAGTTTTTAGTACTGTTCCTTGTAATATATTAAAGAGTATATTTAGAGGAATAGACTTTATAGTAGTAGATAAGAAAAATAATTAATTGTATATGTTGAATAAACATTTTTTTTTACATTATGCTGTCATGGTTTAAATGATTTAATGTTTGCATGACAGAGTGTACCTAATTGCTAATATCTTGCAGATGTTATCATCAACGTCTGGACATAAGATTTAAGCCACCATAGATTAGATTAATATAGTAAACTGGTGTTCGCAATATAGATTTTGATTATTTGCTAAAATCGCACCCGATTGCAGATTCACGTTTTTAGACATTTAGGATAACAATAGACTAAATCTTAACTCAAATCTGTATATAATTACGAGAATAAAATACGAACAAAAAATCACTTATTAAGTGTGTCGTGTTCTATATTAAAAGTACATTTTACGACTAGCTATGCCTCGCGGTTTTACTTTCATGGGTGATCCGCGGAATGTTTTTTTCAATAAAAGAAGCCTAAATTACTCCTTGTAATATTACCTGCCAGTGAAAGTTTCGGAGATTAGGCGGAACAGACAGAGAAATAAAATATATGCATTTAGTCAAAAGCTGTTATTTTGGAATCACAAACAGACACTTCAATTGTATTTATCTGTAAAGAGAATTAAGATAGGATACAAGGATGTCTTAATACTTTTATAGTCAGTCTGCAGTATGTTGATAGTTGCAACGAATCGAGTTATATCAGCTGCACGAGTGCAGTTTAATAATGGCTATCAGTACTTAATAACTGTGAATCAGATAGGAATCGTAAATTATTATTGCGTGGAATAAAACAAGCTGTTCAAAGTTCATTCTAATATATAAACATATTGTATAGATTGCAAAGTAGTGGTAACTTAGAAATCAATAAAAAAAAAAGGTCAAGAAAAAAATATCATGAGTTATAAACTTTTCTACTCAAAACGCGTAACTATTTGAATGGATTAAGTCTCAACTGATTTTACTGTTTTTCTCTTCACATAGCATAAACATATTATCGGTCTGAACAAAAGGTTCTGAACAAAAGGAGGTTAACACATTCACTGCTAACATTTCATCTTCTTCGTAAATTCTCTAACAGTTGGACGCACAGACGCGTCGTTAGCAGTGAACGCGAGCAAAAACTCATCAATATTCTGGGTATAGAATGATAGCAGTGATTACATTATAAACATCTCATAGGAATATATTTATGACAGAGCCGTGGTGGCCAAACGTTGGAAGTTCAAATCCCAGCGGGGCCTGTACCGATGAGTTTTTCTAAAAATACTCATATACAGTCATTTCACACTACTTGTTTTACGGTGAAGGGAAACATCGTGAGGAAACCTGCATATCTGTGAGAAGTAATTCAAAGACGTATATGCCTGAGACGGCTATCGACTCTGGCACTTAATCATATTCGGTGAAATGTGGGTGTTGTTTTTACAACACCTCTGCTTACCCCTTCGGGCACCCTTCTGTGGGATGGCTTGAGCATATTTTTTTAATATACTTATGATTTAAGAATTTCATTTTTTTTTAAGTTTTGTCTCGTGTCATGCCAACATTGAGTTAAAGAAACTCAATTATTATGACAAGACAAATTTATTTTGTGGAATATTATCAACATATAAATTATATTTTAATGACAACAATTCCATTGTTGAATCGTGTTAATTTACTTGTATATTATAAAACAATTTGTTATAAAGCCTATTTTAAGTTGATTTGTCATAATTGACGTCTTAATTCGTGTATAATGTCGTAAGTCACTATTATTTTGATTGTCACAAATTACATGACAATCTTAGAGTATGACAACGCGGCGCGCTTAGTTATACATTGAAAAAATTATAAACTAACTGTGCTCAGCGAATTCACACATGTAAAAACAGACTGACGGACAGACAGATAATTTTTTTGAAAAGTTTTTTTTTTCGTATGCATTTAGTGAAAAGCTGTTATTTTGGAATTACAAACAGACACTTCAATTTTATTTATCTGTATAGATATAGATAGGAACAGTGTCCTGTCTGATGAGGATTAATTAAAGAAAACGTTATCATTTTCCGATCTTACTAGTTAACTACCACGAGGCAATTTGTGTAATGGGAAAGGAATGATGCTGAACTGATTTTCCTGGAATTTAAAGGAGAGCTTTAGGACAAGGTTGCCGGAGAAAACTAGTTAATAATAACATGAATTATTTGCTGTAAACTGGAATAATATTCTAAGTATCACATAATACAATATTCGCAGTCACTTGGCACACTCTTTTGGGAATATGAATTGGGTCATAATAATATTAAATGTGTCTTTAAATTTTCTGGATTATATTTACTTGTTATTATTAAAATATTATTTGAATTTAACTTATAAATGATTAATGTAGACGTGAAAATGATAAATTAAGTCCTATACAACTGAATTTCACATACTAACGCTTTTAGGCTTGTGAATAGAAATATATTTTTTATAAGATTCAAAATAATGCAATACAACATTTTTTTTAAATAAACTTAGAGCTTAAGCACTTGTAACTTAGTTCAATTATAGGCTTGTGAGTAAAACGTGGTATCTGTAACCATTCCAAACTGTTGTTCAGCCTGTATGTAAAAATCTGAAATGTTTGATAAATACATCTCGATTCTTAACGTTTCATTAGCAAAATAGACACTTAAGCATGTCGAGAATAAGATTTATTATACCTTGCAACGTGCGGTGATATCATCGCAGCACACTTGCAAATCAACTATAAGCCTTATAGATAGCACAGCAATGCTCTTTTTAGGTTTTCAAGTATTTGAGAGGTGTAGTGAAATGCAGGCTTGGCTGAGATTTATGTTCAAACTATGTATTTTGTTAATTACTCTAAGTTTATAAACAGCTGATCACATACATTATTAATAAAAGCTGGTATTCCTCAAAGATCCGTTAAAATTTAAAAAAAAAACAATAACAGAAAATTCTACCTACAATATTAAAATTTTCCTTGGAATAATATTTTTTTATGAATTTTAGAGTAATAACTCTTGTCGGTGTAACCGATGCAACTCTTTCCATTTGTCTCTGTCCAGTACCATCTCTATGACCTATACGTCATGACAGACACCTTTTCTTTAACTAGTCTCATGTGCGAGCCTTGGTCTTCCTCTCCCTCTCTTTCTACCGTATCTTTTATAATGTTTTCAAAGCTGTCATGTCGCACAAGGTGGCCAATCATCTTTCCCCTTCGATTTTGGATTGTCCTCCATGGTAATCTTTTCTCCTTAACTATTTCGAGTACATTTGTTACTTTTTCCGTCCATTTGATTTTCTCTATACCAAGCACCATTTTCTATGTTACTTTGTATGAATAAAGATCGAAATTAATATTTACCATAAACAAAATATTTGCGTACGACAATGTAATTTTGACTTTCGTTCGGTTTCATTAGGACCGTTTGTATAATATTATCTTGCTTTGGCATTTTCGATACGTAAAGTTTGTAAATCGTATAATTCCAGTTTGTTTTTACAATAAATCGTACGAAATCCTTTTACGGATTGAAATCTTATCTCAAAATAAATTGACATTGTTTTCTTTTATCGACTAAAGAACTTTGCACTGGATTATCTTAAGTCTTATGACTTAATTCATATTAATTTTATTTATTAAATACAATTCTGATATGCATGACAATCCAACGTTAACATTAAGACCAACAAAGAATCGACAAAACGGTCCCAATAATCGAGTAAATGGGGCGAATAATCGACTAAATAGGTTAGCCGATTTCGTGCACCATTGTCGAATAGCGGTCTGTATACCACAGGTCAAATTAATTGTGTTATTAGTTTTGTATTACATCAAAACACTTATCATTGTATACATTTCATATTCCTTGACATTGTGCAGACGGACAGACGTGTAGTTTAATATTATAACATATCTAGGTCAAGAGCCACAGTAGCACAGAATACTTGAAGCTAATTGCTGGTCCAAACATGCAATAATGACCTCTATATCTATTGTGATAAGCACGTGTAATTATAAGTGGAAGCAATTTGAATGAAGGAGAGATTACACTATTCGAGGTTGCTCTGGTGTATGTGATTATAAGATTTGTGTCAGTTTTAAATAAATAAATATATATCATAATATTTTACATTTCATCGGCTAAACAATTAATTCACAAATAACAAATTCTTTGAGTAAATTATACTCATTACTTATACATTGAATTTTATACAAAGCTCAAAAGACGTGTTTTACTGATTATGAAAATCGGTAAAACACACCAAATTTTGTAATAAAATTAATCGACTATTTGAATTACAGATTTAAACAATCGATTGTCTTTGAAGTTGTAAATCGACTACAATATTATGTAACCCTAATCAACGGTACCGCGTTTACCTTATCTAACATTAATGCAAATGTGTCAGTAACCTGTTAAATATAATGTAAACAACTTAAGTGCAGTAAAGTTGGGCAACTAATGACCCGATCAGTTTAAATAAAGTAACTTTCTGAGAGCATTTTCACATATATATTTTACTATCTTAATGTCAGTGAGTGCTTCTAAACATGTTCTAAACATTGATATATAAAGTGGGGGAAAATGGCATGCAAATGGTTACATGTTTAAAAGTGGAACGACACACGTGTTCCAAAGACAATAGCGCGTGGAAATTAAAAAGTATATTATTTCTTTTAAATTGGTTTAATGGCTTTTTCTCCATGCGCAATGGACAAGTATACCGAACGCTACCTACTTATTTATGTAAGTTCTGAAGTTGGTATACTGGCTGTTGTTAAGTAGATCAAACTCCTACGTTAGTTCATGTTTTGTGATATATTCGGAGGCTCACGTCATTATGTAGCTCGATAATCTACCCACAATATAATAACTACCACATGCCCTTCTTTGTCTTAAGCCGATCTATTTTCGGTTCTAGATTTATTATTGTTTATTGAAGATCAAGTCAATAGAAGTAGATGATTGGCAGCGGGAATTATTAATGTAAAATTGTATAATATATTATATTTTTTGTGACAAAGAATAACTCGTTACAACGATATGTTAGTTTGATTGATTCCTTGCATGACAAATCATTCGAGGAAGAGGTTAGACTCGTAACGAGAGTCATTAATCACCTGGTGTTACCAGTAATAGCAACATGAGATTAATTTGCCAGCGCTAAAAATAAAAAATAAAGAACTCTATGGCGTCTGACAAATGACCTGTGCCATAACTTTCTATAGAGACACTATCGGTGCAACTTTCGAACGCATTCTTTGAACTATAATGATGTGTGACCACGTGGGCGTAAACACACGATTAAAACGAACTTAAAACTTCACATAATAATTACAACACTTACACAACAGATTAAACTGTGGGCGGCAACCTATTACATAGTACTTTGAACAAAAGACAATGTAAAGTACAGAGGATCAATGGTTCCCGGAATGCAAAACGTGTAGGTGAAAAGCCGCGGTTTCTAATACCTTGGAATAAAAAAGTAAAAACATTCTTTTTGACAGCGGTCCAAATTTAAATGCAACATTCGAATAGTGGCTTAGGCGATTTTTAACACTTAATCGATTTTAACACAAGTGACTATTGAGATCCTGTTTGTATAGCTTAAAAATAAATTATTGTCTGAAAATACCATCGATCACGAGCATTAGTCGTGCACGGGTTCAAAAACCGCTTGTCGAATGAATTTAAATTTATAATTTTACTGACTTTTGACATTTTATTGATTGTTTGCTAATGGGAAATCTATTCGTTAGTACGTGCAGTTCTATTGTCTTAGGTCTTGCAGTTAAAGCATTAGACATGTACCAGGGTATATAATTAAGACGTGGATTTTAGTAACCATAGTTTTAAAAAAAGCTACATTATTTTATGGATTTCGCTCACACAAAGGATTCCATTTTGTCTTCATATCCAAACAATAAAGAGTAAATTAAAACAGGAAATTTCAACGTGATTCAGAAGGCAACACCCGGTCTAATTTTAGCCAGTCTGGCGATTGTATCACCATTGAATTTAAAAGACATTTGAAATCCTAATCTTCACCAAAGAATCAGTCTACGGTTTCAATCCCTTTGACATGTTAATAATGGAGCTCACCAAAACTTTTGTGAACCTTAACAAAGCAAAGATCTTAAGATTGTACCAGGAAAATTTTAAGAAAATTTTGCACGTTTATATTAAATATATTGGCAGTGAAAACTTGTTTCAAAGTGAATAACAGAAATATAATTTATTCAAAGTAACGTTAAAAATATTTTTATTATTTTCAATAGCAAGCCTTATTCAAATTCTTATATTTAATACATCTCTGTGGTGCCATGTCTTATTCAGAATCTCGCCTCGAGGTCTAAGTTTTTTAACTGTATCTTTGGGTTTTTTTGTAGTTACTGGGTTTTTGCCCGGACTGTATACGCAAATAGCAAGACAGACAGTGGGCCGACAGGTTGACATAGTAACTGAGAATGAATCAGACTTCTTTATTTGCAAACTTGTCCTAATGACGGCAGAATACAAAGCCCAGTTTTTTTTTAGTTAATTGGAATCTCCTATGATATTTTTAGTTATTCTGTGGTTAAACCGACATGAATGTATAATTACATTAAAATTACTAAAGTGTTTGTGAAAAATAATTTAGTAATTTACCTTTCCATGAGGAATTACTTTATTGACGATTCCTACAACCGATTACATGACATCACAAAATAAAACGTTTCGCTCTTGATCTACAACCATTCGTCTACAATCCGTTATGGGTAAAAGTCGTGGCTATGAGTTTATGGAATGAAAATTTACTTGAAAATCGAGCGATGACATAATCTGCTTCGAAAACCATTGATAATCATTATGTCATATTATTAATGACGATACTAAACTTTATAAAGCATACATTATAGTCGATGATCAATGTATGCCGTTGCTAACATGTCTCTCATAAATGAATAGTCGATTATAACTCGATTTTTCAAATAAGTAGTCGATTATTATACTAAGAACTAGCTGTGCCCTGCGCTTTCACCCGCTTAGACTTAATTTTATGGATGGCTCGCGGAATCCTGACGTTTTTTTTATAAAGGTAGCTTAATTTACTCCTTGTAATATTACCTATCTGTCAGAGAATGTCCCGTTAAAATCAATCCAGCCGTACGGGAGAACAAACAGACAGACAGAGAAAAAGTTTTTAAATTGTTTTTTAATGTGGGAACACCGGACCTATATGTTTTCATATCAAACACTTCAATTTTATTTATCTGTATGTATAGATATACAAAAATGAATTCTTAGTGTTACTAAAAAAAAAATTTATATTTTAAAGTTACATATATTGAGGAACTAATTTTGTAATGCGAAAATGGATTCTATATTCTAGTTGATAAAGTACCAGATTAAATTTGCAATTATGATTTCTTTAACTTTTAACGGTTAAACTTGTTCTTAATTTATTTCGTACATTTGAATTTGCAACTAATTATATAGACCTTAGAGTATTTATTTAAGCAAATCGTCGACATTCCTCAATGTTCTAAGTTGAATATTATACAATAAAATACCATCGGAGTATATAATTTATAGATCGAGTATTTCGAAACGAACAACGAAGATTTATTTTCTACTAGCTTTGCGCGTCGGTTTCACTCGCGTAGTTTTAATCTCATGGGTGACTTGCGTAGCACTAATGTTTTTTTTTAAATTAAAGTAGCCTAAGTTACTCCTTGCAACATTAGTTGTCAGTCAGTGAAAATCTGTCCAGCTGTTGATTAGCTGGGACAAACAGTCAGACAGACGAACAGATAGTTTTTTATTTTTAAAATTTGGTATTTTCATTTCAGTAACGGACAGACGCTTAAATTTTATTTTTTTAGACAATTTTTTTATACAAATTAAAATTCTGTCTGCGATTAATTTTTTTTTTAATTTTTTTTCTTTTTCCCAAACTCCTTATTGTACTAGACTTAAGTTAACAGCAGAGCTGTACCCCTACCACGAGTTTTGTCACTATTTTCGTAATCTATACTCGCTAGCGTTACTCGAAATATTTGTATGAGATATTTTAGTTCTTCACGTCACCGCTGGGAGTCGCTGCACAATTTCTCATACTAATATTCGGCGGAGACGCTAGCGAGTATAGATTACGAAAACGGTGGCATACCTGTGATAGGGGTACAGGTTTATAGTGAAGAAATATTTTTCTAAATTGAACAATGTGGTATGTGTAGGGGTATGTTCCAAACAAACGGAATTAGCATCGCGTGCATACTTGTACTTAATACGAAGCTCCATAAAGTATGAAGCCAAGATCTGTTATTATTTATTGTCCCCAGTTTTAAAAGACCTTCACATTGATTTCGTTTAGTCTTTGATCAATGACCTCTTTAATCTATATCTATACTCTATACAGATAAATAAAATTGAAGTGTCTGTTTGTAATTTATATACGGTATTGACTAGAAAATATTTTTTTTAGATTTTCTCTCACGCCTTTATTCCCCGAAGGGGTAAGCAGAGTTGAGTTCACCGAATATGATTAAGTGCCTACGTGACAGAGGGTAAGTCCATCGCAGTCTCAGGCACTATACGTCTTTGAATTACTTCTCAGACATATGCAGGTTTCCTCACGGTGTTCACTGTAAAGCACGTGGTGTGATATCACTGCACGTAAGCTTTTCATGGATCTACTTGGAGTATTAATTATAATTTTGTATTAAATGTATTCACAAGAACGCAATGTAATATAGTCATAATGTAACTTAAGTTAAAGTCCAATCTCACGGGATTCGGGTTAGAAATAGTTACGCCTTCTGTTTGCAAGTAAACAGAATAATTAAATAAAAGCTAGCTATTATGTCAGTTCTCAGAACGACGATGGAATATCCTTATAACAAGAATAACTCCGTACCGCAGGTTTTACGTAACTCTGATTCAACAAATAAATGCGGTGATGTTGATTGTCAGAATAACCAACTAATCTATATCTATACATCTATACAGACGAAGAAAATGTATGTGTCTGTTTGTAATTCCCAAATAACATCCGGTAGCATGTATAATCCTGTATAATTATGTCATTTTGACGATTTTAAAGTACTTTGTAAAAAGTCTAATCGAATAAAGATACTTTTGACTTTGACTTTGACTTTGACTAACAGGTTTTCACAAAATTCATATGAAATTTATACAGTACTGATTAAAAAAAGGCTATTTATATTTTTTTCTCTGCCTGTCCGTCTGTTTGTTTAAACTAATTTCCTAAACGGCTGAACCGATTTTTTACTGGCAGATAGATACTGTTACAAGGAGTAACTAAGGACATTTCTGATTAAAAAAAAACATTAGGTTTTTACCAGCATATTTAAATACTGCACCAAATAGACTTATTTTCTGAGTTAACTATATTGAAAGCCTGGTCTATATTATAACCTGTTCGCCTTCGATAAGTACCTCAGTATAACAGTCAAGTGACATTTAAAGTATATTTTTAATAGCTATTAATCTTAAAATAAGTTGGAGTTATAAAAATACTCGTTTTTACTTATTTTTATACTCTTATGCGATCTCTGTTTGGTGAATGATATTGCAACGGAATCAAACTAATAAGCATTATTTCTAATTATTTATTAACCTTTTTGTAATACATACATACGTACATATACTCACGCCTGTATCCCATGGGGGTAGACAGAGACCACCGTTTGCCACATGCTACGATCCTTACATACTTCTTTCGCTTCATCCACATTCATGCATCTCTTCATACACTTCCTTCGGTTACGAGTGCTCCGAATTTGACTTTTTGAAAATATGATTAATTTTGTCATAGTAGTTCTTCCTTGGACGCCCTCTACCGTCACTGTCATTCATATTGGCTGTATAAATTTGTTTCGTAAACCGCTCAATTGTAAAATTGGCTCAAAAATTGGATTTCGAACGGAGAAACAATTTTATGTACATAAAACTTACCCAGTTGTTTTCATTAAAATAAATTAAATATCGCACAAATTTAAAATTAGAACGAACCCATTCGTAATTTGAATAGTGATACGCTGGTATCAAATACGACTTGTGTCAGACACACACGTATAATATTGTATTGTATTTTATTTGCTTAACGTTCAAATTTAAGTGACAGACCTAGTTAGATACGCGCGGATATCGTAACGCAAATGTGTATTCATTACCCTGTTTACCATACGTTTTATTTAGTTTTTGGGTAAGCTATTATGAGCCTTACTGTTTTTATGTATTTTGACTGAATGTCGTAATTTTGTAATTTTTTAATTGATTGTATAACCTTTAATTTATGATAGTTTGAATTGTTCCTTTTATTATTCTTATATTATTATTCTCTATAATTCGTTTTATTGGCTTCTTGTTGCCGTTCTTATATAATAAACTAGTTGACTCGGTGATCTTCGTATCACCTTTTCCTATACTTATTATTTATGTTTTTCACCGTTTAAACCTTCCCTGAACTTTCATAAATATATCAAGATCAAAATTATCCAAATCGGTCCAGCCATTCTCAAGTTTTAGCGAGACAAACGAATAGCAATTCATTTTTATATATATACTAGTTGACCCGGTAAACTTCGTATCTCCTTTTCGTTTCCTTATTACTAATGTTTTCACCGTTTAAACCTTCCCTGAACTATCGTGAATATATCAAGATCAAAATTACCCAAATTGGTCCAGCCATTGTCAAGTTTTAGCGAGACTAACGAACAGCAATTCATTTTTATATATATGTATGAAAATAAATAAAATTATAGCACTAATAAAGAATAGAAATCCTATTAATTTTTTTTTATAAGGATTTAAGTTAATAATTTTTTTATCTATTATTAAAATCTTAATCGTTATTACTTACGTTATGTTTATTGCTGGAAATAGATATGTGCATATAACTTGCCGTAATGATACTTCATTGATGTCACGAAGGACGCATTCAGGATACAAACCCACGGCTTTTTGCAACATAATCGTGGGAATCGTATACAAAAGGATCGATTACGGTTAGAATCGATTTAAATGACTACAATTACGACTCTCATCACAGGTGAAGCTGTTCGTGATGCGTTTTTGTTTCCCCAGGCGCAAACGTGACGTTCGTATGACATTGCATTTGGTTTTTTCCCCTTTTCCAACGTCTTTTTCGTACGTCATGTGCCATTTTTTTTAATTCAATTTGCCATGCTCACAAATATTTGTAATATTTTAGTTATTATATTTGACAATTGAGCATTTGTGCTGTGTCCCATGGGCTTATATTCATGAGATATAAATACTGTAACCAAAAACATTGTATAATATATATTTTTTTAAAAGAGTAATTGTTGAGTTTCTTGCCGGGTTCTTCTCAACAAAAGCTACCTTCCGAACCCGGTGGTAACATTTATAATCATGTATAATGTATTTTGTGTCCTTCTGACGATTTGAAAGTACTTTGTAAGAAGTCTAATCAAATAAAGATATTTTTGAGTTTGAGTTCAAGGCGTTCTATTTACAAAATACACGTGTCTAATACTGAGCCATTTACCTGAGTTCAGGATTTTTTTAAAAACAAATCCGGAATACGTTTAAAATTTTTTTTTTTTTAATCCACTTATGGCGCTTGTTCCGATTGTGTCAAATATATAGTCGCATTAGGCTAGAAGCATGCTCCCGAGTTAAGTGCTGCAATGAAAGAAAGTAATATAAGTAATTTCAATGAATACTTTTCAAATAAAAATATCGCAGTGCACTGGAGCGAGGCTAGGTCTCAGGTAAAATCTAGGTTTGCCTTGATGCGACCACTTAATACCACCAATGACCTATTTATTAACGGTTGTGTGCTTAAAGAACTGGGTTATCATAATTGGTCGTATAATTACATATTCGTTTAAAAAAAAAGTATTCACGAATTCGATTTTTGAATTTAAATTTGACACTCGATTTATAAACGGTAGAATAAAACGTAACATACAAATTGTATTTAGGTAATAGAAGACAATTTATACAGCCAAATATAAGCTTAGTGGAATTAAACCAAAACTTTCTATTCTTAGTCTCAAACAAAGCTTTGAAGTGTGAGATCTCTGTCCGTTCTCGACATTTAATTAAAAAATGACGACTCAACCTCTTTTGATGTTTATTTATGAATTACTTCACTATTCACTTAATTACTATAACTCACAAAACTGACATTTATAAATCGATAAGACTTTCAAATGCATTATTATTATAATTAAGTATTAAAAGCTCTAAGTCCTAAATATATTTGTCGTAACTTACTAATACGACTTCAAGAAAAAAAGGTGCTATCCAAAAAAAAAATTTTTTCGTTTTTGCTTACACTGTGACTTATATTGAGCTTAAAATCAATAGTTTGTCTATTAACCTAAATGCAACTAATCGCTCTTTGATGAGCTGTTTACATTTTATCTAATTGCAAACTGCTCGGTACACCGCACCTTTATTACCAAGAATTAGGTCAACTCTGTCACAGGCATAGATAGCAGACATGGTCATAGATATTATTGCTCTAGGTATTCCCGGTTTTAGGTGAAGGTTGGTGCAACGAACGCTTTGCGAATAGGGGCCTTACCGTAACCTCTTATTGCCATGATAGTTTTACTCTTATTATGAGACAAATGTATTTGACGTGTATAAGTCTGTCACTGTCGCACAACTTAATTAACATTGCAATAAGAGCTCATGGTTGGGCCCCTGGCCGCTTTATCACCTTTATAATAGGAAAAGCTTGTTTATTATGTTTCAAAATTCATGTTTAAGAAAAAGTGACTTTATTTTTAATTTTTTAAGCAAGTTTTTTTTCAAATAGCGCTTTTCCATCTATAATGGCGCATAAATCATTCTCAATGACCTCCAGATAGTAATTTTTTTATAATATTTATATCCTAAGAATATTATAAATATGTTTATCAAATACTTCAGTACACCTGAGTTGGCAACACTATTAATATTATGTGTTTAGTATAAAGCCACCACATGTCAGTATAATATTTATTTAATTTGTGCCTCAGCGGTATTTGCAATATCAATAGAGTAGGAAAACATGTGTAACAAATAATAAATATTTTTTTTAAATGGCAGCTATTTGTAAGACTATTTAGTCGGAAATTTCAATTCCTTTTCTTTAAGAATTAATAATAATATTACATATAATTTTAATATAAAATTATTGTTTATTTAAGCGTTTTGTTCCTATATTTATTCTTAATTGAATGAATATTAATAACTCTTTACACGTATGTTCAAATTTTTCTGTTCGCGCACGCATCAGCAGAACAATGGTTTTTGCTTCCGCGTAACAATGAACGCTTGCGCACTAACATTGTCACACATCACGATATCAGCGAATGACTCCTTCAACTTGATATCTACGTAAAATTACTGTTATAATGTTCCAAACGTTATTAGTTAACTAATAAGTATAAAAAAAAATTAAAACAATCGCTATTTTTGCTCTATAAAGTGTTATCACCTGCGTAGACTTAATTCTCATGGGTGATCCGCGGAATCCAATTCAAAAAAACCTAGTTGTAAAGTTACTCCTTAAAATTTGCTATCTACCACTGAAAGTCCCGTTAAAATAGATTCCACCGTTTAGGAGATTACTTGAAAGATTAATAGGCAGACAGATTTTTTTTTATATTTTATATCATACTTTCATATCCATTTAGTGAAAACTGTTATTTTGGAATTACAAACAGACACTTCAGTTTTATTTATCTGTATAGATATAGACATTGTGCAACTGGACGCAGCTGGATAATTATACAAGTCATATTTATGCCCAGTGAGTCCTCTATTTCTCTTTGTGTTAAAATTCTTGCATTACAATGGTGTACGTTAAAACTAGCTGCAAGGTTGTATGATTGTAACATCGGACATGCTTAGAATTGTTCATGCATATTCCAAGTTTATGCAGTGATTGTACAACGAACGCTGTAATAATTGGGCAATACTACTCTTTGTCATACATTAAATAAAAAAATGTAACTAAAAAATAATCTACAAAAGTCCATTAAAAAAATATACTAAAAATAAGCCGTGTTGAACGTAGAATCACCTGCTACGCAAACGACGCATGTCGAACCCCAACGGGGCCTGTACCAATGAGTTTTTCTAAAAAACTTATGTACAGTGATTTCACATCACGTGCTTTACGGTGAAGGAAAACATCGTGAGGAAACCTGCATATGTCTGAGAAGTAATTCATAGACGTATGTATAGTGTCTGAGACTGCTGGCACTTGATCGTAATCGGTGAAATGTGGGTGTTGTTGATACAACACCTCTGCTGACCCCTTAGGGGACTCTTCTGGGATGGCGTGAGCATATTTTAACATTTTTTAAAAGAAATTCCATATCACACGTTTACCTACCTAGTTTTGCTTATAAAACGTGACTTTTAAAGTTAGGCATATAAAATAACAATACTGTGATTGTAAGATTACATGCTGCAAATATTTAAGACTATGTATAAAATGTTTAAATTAATTTAGAATGGTACCTTTCACTGTACTTAGTGTAAACAGTTCAAGTATTGAATTTACCCAATTCCGTATGCTAAGTTATAGTGCAAGTACTTGCTTGGCAAATTGTCATTTCCTCCTTCCGTCATTCCATTATTGAGCTAAATTTTTTAGTAAAAATACAAAAAATATATAAATTGGTAAGATAGTATAAAATAAGTTGATTATTTTTTTCTGTTCACTCGATAATCAATAGGGCACGGGGCATTGTTTACCAGCAATTTTTTTTACTAGGGGGGGTCACGGCGAAGTACGTGAAGACGTATCACGTGCACCCCCCCACTTAGCGACTTGGAGGAACACCGTGGAGTTTAGTCGGTGTGAGTCCGACATAACCCTTCCGCTGCCCCCGCGGCCTTGGTGTATCCATAACGGATTCTACACGTTAAAAAAATAAATAGGTATAAGCCTTTCTATATGCACTAGTTCTTATACGTTATTTATAATGTGTGGAACCGATTATTCGTGTAATTGTGTGAGTAGTTTATTAAAGTTTCATGAATAATAATAAAAATGGTCTTAATAAGCACATACGTATTTAAAACCAAACCTGCAATTTTCAATTTTTTTTACCGTAGCCTTATTAGAGCTTAAAAAATAACTGCATTATGATACTCAACTTTTTTGTGACGGTTTAAATGCTGTACTGTAAATATCTATAATGAACGCAAACTGTTTTTATAAATAAATATCACGTAAGTAATACACGATAATTAATAAATATTTGTCCAGATCAATATTTAAGAAATATATATTTTTATTTATTTAACAACGACGCGTGCGCAGAAGGTCGCTTGCATTCGATCGACATGATTCTTAGAAAACGTCAATCGGTATGCTTGGTTCGTTCTAACAAAAGATCGTTGACTTTTAATATAATTATTCAGACAACTGGAACATTCGATAATTAAATTCGATTTTATTTATCAAGAACTTTTGTGATTCAATAATATACAATTGAAGAACAGATGATTAATAGAGTATTTTATAATTTTATCCTAACCTTTGTTTAACCATCAAGTCATTCGCCATTTATAATCAAATATATAACTAAAAACGGGTACTAATCGTTATTTATTCTTATCTTTATTTCATATTTAAACAAATCAGTTATTAGAATAAAATTAAAAAATCTCAGTAATACGATTTTCTCATCTAATTATTTTTCGTTCATTCATAAACATTATGTAATATAATGTAGTAGTGTAATATATTTTAGTAAATACTAAAAATATTTAGTGAATACATACATTTACCATAATATAATACGTTCTACGTACATGAGATGTAAAGTGCAAACCTTCAGCATATTAATATAATTATAACCAACATAATTAGTTTCTCTCGGAGTCTTGCGTGCGATAGAGGGCTTCCTTGTTCCTAGTATCAATAGGTTTAGTTCATTATGATACTAATTGTATGATCTTGCTAGGATATATTTTGCACTTACTTCTGCTCATAACTTTTCCGCGTGGAATAAATTTACGTCGTAAAAGGTAACATGTGCGAAGAATACGATGTAAAAACAAAAAAATATTCAAAAAACCATAGAATTTTTAAATATTTTTTAGTTTTTTTTGGTGGTCTATTGAAATAAACTAAAAAACAGATAACATCTCGGATTCAACAAAAAATTATACTCGGAATGGCCCGTTTGTAGAAGTATCATGAAGTCGTATTCATTAAATAATTCACGCAAATAAATTTACTTACAGTAACTCTAAGCCAAAGAGAGAGTACTCGACAGGATTCTAAACTGGTTTTGTTTGTTTCAGAACTGGTTTATAAATAATGAACGTTTCCTTTTTGGCCTGCATGCTCCTATGTCCTAATCAATGACAGACTGCACGCCACCTCAACTTCTAAAAAAAAAAATTTTGTATATTTTTTTTCAATTATTTTTTAAGTTTTTTACCGACCGATAAGACTATTCACAACACATCATTTCATTATTTAAAAAAAAACTGACCTTGTGTTTTTCAGACGTCATTGGTTTAGTAAGTAATAGCTCGTTCAGCTATATTATTATATTAAGTACTCATTAGTCAAAAGAAAAAAATGTACGCCCCATATATGTACATGTTAAAGCACAATTAATGTGTCTAAGTATGTCGTTACTGGTTAGGCGTTGGCTAATCACGTATTATTCGATAATTAAGTTCGAAGTAGTTGCCGTTAGACAATTGATCATGCCATATTTGATTGAATGCTTTTTTCGTTCAGTGACACCTGCTTGTAACATCGAATCAATATCAGATGCAAAAAAAAAAAAACCAATTTAAAAAAATATTTTTTTTATTTAATATTCTATGAAGTGGCAAATTATTATATTATGGAAACCTTCAACAATAGTTTTAATAGCTGTCGTAACAAACGTTACATACGACCAACATTAATTCCTATTGTTTTTTTAATTGATTCATCTCCCTTTATAAGGTAACTTGTACTGAAATAACTTCCTACATCCTATGCAGCTCTGGCCTTATTAAACGCCTAGTTAGCATCTTAGAATTATGCATACATGTTCAATAAATTAATAATTACTGGCGGAAAATAACATGTACATACTTAAAAATATAATACAAGTTTTTTAAATTTGCAACCTGTACCCCTATCACGGGTTTGCCATCGTTCTCGTAATCTATACTCGCTAGCGTCTCCGCCGAATATTAGTATGAGAAATTGTGCAGCGACTCCCAGCGGTGACGTGAAGTACTAAAATATCTCATACGAATATTGCGAGTGACGCTAGCGAGTATAGATCACGAAAACCCTTGATAGGGGTACACTCAGCCGGTTTAACAAAAAGTTGAAAATAAAACTAGTTACCAACATTAAAAATATCCTCTTTAAATTAATCTCCTTGCTGACCATTTCGTTTTATTTACGGTTTGCCAATTATTTTCCTGTAATTTACTTGAAGTAAGATATCTAAAGAGTTTATAAGTCTATTTTAAAAACATTCTAAAGCTTTGCGCGCTTAATCTTTTTTTGAACATTTTTTCTGAAACTAGTTCCGTTGTGATTCTAATTTTAAATGGATACAAAAAATATTTAAACTGGCATTAAAAATTGACGAAAAGAAAGGAATATTTTTTAAGCTGCTAATATGCAACGTCGTGGAAAAAGAAACATGTTTAAATAGGAAGTAATTTATTGATTTCGGCGGATTATAAAAAAAAAGCTGCCGAAATTCCATTTGATAGTAAATTTTAAATGCTTGTAGTAAGTAATTGAAAATGGTCTTCATTCTTCTGTTAACCATTTCGAATGAAATAAATATTTTGGAACTAATAAATTGTTGGAACTTGGAACTAGTAGCACAGAATACTTGCTTTTATTCTTTTTTTAAAATTGCATACGAGAGCATTGACCGCACATAAAAGATGTATAACGTTGCTTATAAGGCGCCGTATAAGTCCCAGCCATTCAGTTAATAAACAATGTCTTTTATAAGGTTTAATAAAGTTATTTAAATTTAACAGAAATATTGAGAGCCGTGGTGGCCTTGAGGTTTGAGCAGTCTCCTGCAACGCAAGCGACGCAAGTTCGAATCCCAGCGGGGCCTGTACCAATGAGTTTTTCTAAAAAACTTATGTACAGTGGTTTCACACCACGTACTTTACGGTGAAGGAAAACATCGTGAGGAAACCTGCATATTTCTGAGAAGTAATTCAATGACGTATGTAAAGTGTCTGAGACGGCGATGGACTCACCCTCTGTCACGTTGGCACTTAATTATCTTCGGTGAAAAGTGGGTGTTGTGATAACAACACCTCTGCCTACCCCTTCGGGGAATACAGGCGTGAGCATATGTATACAGAAATATGATATGTAATTCAATAATTTACTTAAAATAATAATAAAATCATTGTATTTTACCTTTTTCTAGCAAACTGTCAGTCTCTTTTTGAATTTGTATTGCACAAAATGATGATTATTATGATGAATGATAATTTTGATGCAATTTTTTTGTGCAGATGTTAATTAATCTTTCAAATTGTTCTTTATACACTGAAATGTGTAGCTCTCAATCCACGTATGCCAAATTACAACATGACGTTAGTCAGGGTCTGTTTCAACACTTCTGTAATAGATGAAGGTTGATAAAGCACGCTGCTTTTTGTAAACCACTTCACATCAACTTTTATTGGGGAAATTGCAGTTTGATTTTGAAACGCGAGATTCGCGGTTCAAGCTACTACTATTTTATTGTCGTTGTTATACGTATTTGGTGAGATTAGTTAAGATTTTACAAAAAAAAAATGAACAAAAAAATTTAAAAATATTTTTTTTTTGCAAATTTTTTTTTGTGATTCGAATCAGATGTCATATTAATAAATCTTTTGTTTCAAATGTCATTGATGTCAGACTAATATAAGACCAAATTGGGAGGATCAATAAAACACTGCATCCATTATAATTCAACCAATAGGGGGGTTAATAAAGTGTATTGTCCGGGTTCGTATGGTAATTGCAGGAACAAATTGCAAATTGGTCGTATGCAACACCCCTTAGTGTAAAGGCAATCTTCTAATCCTCTATGTTTCCGTCACTCGCTCTATGCATGTAAGGAAGTCGTTGCCAGTAACACTAACAACTCGATGTAGTTACAACGTATTTTACTTTCACGTATAATATACAAATGCAATAAACGAATCAGACTCTGATATCAATGTTTTACAGTCCATATTTGATTGTGATCTTTTGAATTAAATATTTTTGTAAATTAAATAATTTATATTATATTTAACATAATGTTTATACTTTTTTATTCGGTTTGAAAATCGAACGTGCGCTTGGATTGAGTATAAAAAATATAGTTTTAGCTATTTCTCCCAAATCGATGTCGAACGATATTTAGATAATTTGATCTTAGTCGTTAACTCAAATAACCAGTTTGGTCGCAGCCGATGGCTCGGGGTTTCCCCGACCTTGTATATTAATGCTCAGATGCTATGTATATATTCAATAAATTTATTTCTCATCGTACTACGTATGGCGCAACCTTATGACTCAACATGTACAATGTCTTTGGCGTCTCAAAATAGTAATTCAAATCTCAAAAAAACTGTTATTTAAGTAATTAAAAAAAACATGATAATATTATGCGCTATCATGACAAGGCAACTTTATAATAATGTGAGTTTTTATTGAAACTAGCAATTAATAATAATAATGATAAAACATAACTCAAACCCAGTAAAATAACAAGAAAAAAATATAAAAACACAAAAAAAAAAAACAAAATATGCCTCTATTTTGTTATAAACATAAGAATTCAGCAATCAATAAAAAAAACTTATTACAAAATATTTTCCTGCGAGGTAATTAATGATTTGAAATTGTAGTGATTTGGTGTCGATTAATTATTTCTGGGGTGTTTTTTCACAACCTATAATTATATTAAACTTAGCAAAAAAACTCAGCTATTGGATGCAAGCAACAGTAATTAATATAACTACTTAATTAAATAGTTACCACTTGACTCTCTTTGGTGTCCCATATACTTGCATTAATTAAAAAAATAAGGTTTAAAATTTTCAAAAATGGTTCTCTTTCGTGTCTTATTAAATAATCAATCAAATCACTTTGAACAAAATATTCAATAATGGAATCAACCCATGACCTTTGAATATTTGATACGATTTATTTATATCGATACACGAACAGCTCAATTGTGAAATATCGATTCCAGCCGAATTTATTCTCGAGTGATGTTCCTTGTATATCGATTTAAAGGCCTTATTGCATAATTGTTAACAGTTTAAGATATGTTTACAAACATTTACAGTTTAAAACCGGAAGGTCGATGGAAAAGTCTTGAGAGGCTTACGATCATATATTGCACGGTCAACGGATGTTTATAAGATTAACGGTGTGTTTATAAGATGAAGGGTGCGAGTGATTGAGCTTATAATCGTTATTTCTAAGAAAAACAGCATTCCATTGATTTTTGATACTATTATACTTGCCTCACATATTATAATGCCAGCTCAATCTGTAACAACTATAAATAAATGTAAAAAGAGGCGTTATTAGAACAACGCCCAAATTCCACCGAATATGAATAAGTGTCAAGTGACAAAAGGTGAGTCCATCGCCGTAAAAATTCTGACATATTTTTACGGCGATAGAATTTTATTGGATTATTTCGATGGATTATTTCTCAGACATATACAGGTTTCCTCACAACGTTTTCCTTTACCGAATAGCACATGGGGTGAAATTACTGCCCATGTAGTTAGTTACCCCCATTATTTTCGCAGAGCGCTCGTTACCGCACCAGTGATTTGTTGAAACGAATTAATATTCATGAATATATTTTAATTCAGTATTAATTTCAATTTTATTTTAAAAAGTACTGGAAAAGAGATAATCACGTGAGTTACAGTTTTAAGGGAATCGAATCAATAATAATTGAATCGTATATTTTGAAGGTGATAGCTGAAACATCAATGCTTGTTTGCATAAAGTTCTGCAAATCTGTTTTTCATTGAATGCTATCGAAATAACGTTAAACTGTGCCATTGACATGAAAATTCAAACCAATTTATTGATCGTAAACTGTTCACAAAATCAGTTATTAAATATAACTGATAGTATATAATATCGATGTAGGTATATAATTCTTGACATACTTTCCAAATCCGGGTATTAAACAGTAAAATATGACATTGACAGTGGAGGCAAAAATATTGGCTGCTTCACTGTAAGTTCGAATCCCAGCGGAGCTTGAGTTCACGAGCTGTCACGTTGGCACTTCATCATCTTCGGTGAAAAGTGGGTATTGTTATTACAACACCTCTGCCTACCCCTTCAGGGAATACAGTCGTGATATGTATGTATCACTATCCCATTTATTTAAACATGGTTTTAAACTAGACTAAATTAAACTCTGTTTAAAACTATTTCCATTGTATTGACTTAAACCGTTGTTAAATTTGTGTAAAAAACGGAAGAAGAGGTGCTTTTTTGGACCAGAAATACAAAATATCTTAACATGTAACGTAAACCATATTTAAGTATATTTCAAATCTCGCGTGGGAACCCAACTGCCAGTGATGTAAGGCTACATGCAATAATGGTCATTATTAACCTCGACATAGTTTAAATATTGCCATAATGCTTTGTTTCTAAATGGCGAATATGCGAATTAAGAACGAAATATCATTTTCCTCTTTTACGGTGTTCAAGTTATTAACTTTATGCGCTGCCATCAATGGCTTTAATATTATTGGGAAAAAAATAACAAATTATGGTTCAAATATTTATTAAGTTCGGGCCCTGGCAAGGCCTTATGAATGTCGAAAACTTACCTCCGTTACGATAACTACGAACACAACGTATTCTTGAGACGGCGATATACTCACCATCTGTCACGTCGTCACTTAACTATAAAGTGGGTGTTGTTATTGCCTTGCCTCTGCCTATCCCTTCGGGAAATACAAGTGAACAACTCTAGTACAATGGCCTTTGAGTAGGTACTTGGGATAATCGGGATACTAAAGAGGAAAACGTTTTTTTATTCAACAACAGACGTTTTATATTTTATAAACCCCGTTGAGACTCTCGATAGCGAGATTTAGATAATAATGTCAACAGTGTCAGCTCCATCTATCGATATAATATAGAACTAAAATATCATGCATTGTTCTTCAGGCTTCAGCATATGTATGTATGACATTAAAATTAATATTGTATAAGTGAACTATCTAGTATGTAAACAATTCTGCGTTCTACAGAATCCCTTGCAGCATACATAAAAGCGAATATTAAGAAACCATTTGCTTTTCAAATGAAAGATGTTTGAAGGTTGATCAGGAATCAATGTCACAGAGCAAGGTCTATGCATGAAGGAAGAGTCTGGAAGAAACATTGAATAAAGAAATATAAGGCTGCAATGATTTACATACTGTTTCTACCTATCTTTACTTCAATACTTAAATATTGAGTTGGAGAGTTTATTTGCTTGCTTGAACGTGCTAAATTCAGGAACTACAATGGGCCAACCATTCACGTTTAAGCAGCACGTATTAAGAACTTCTCAGCTTCGAAGTATATTTTTACGGTACAAAAATGGAACGTCGAAGCTCTGAATTTCATAATACGTTGTAATACGATGATGAGGCCCCTCGGCCCGATTTGAATTTTGTTTTTCAGTGTTAGCCTGTTTAGTGAGGACGGCTACAGGCTATATATCATAACGCTAAGAATATTTGTTAAAGTTAGTGTTAGCCAAAAGTATCTATGCCACGTGGAATGTACTTAGAAAAGCAACTTATTCATATACTGAATTTTCATTATTAGCATACTTAATGGTTGAATGGTCCAAAATACTCTGCAAGTAACTTAAAGACCTTTGTCAGTCAACGCAACAGTTTATTTGATTCCAGCTCTTAACCACAATATAAATATAAACTTACTACAGTATGGAATCTAGGAATAAATTGTACGAAATAACACTCTAATAATTGAGTGGCCTTGGCGTAATGTCAGTAAAGGGTTTCACGTCGAAGTCCATCGCGTATACATAATTTTTCTTAACTTCAATTTGACATTATTTTGACAGTAGAAAGGAATATATTTTAAAATATCATAACCTTCACGCTCGATGGAGCAAACATTCTTATTTCAAAAATTTGGTCTAGACCATACTTCTTAGCAACCTTATATTTATACTGTGTCCTAACCTTCCCTTGACTAAAATACAAACCGGGAAAAGATTCAAGCACTTAAAATGCTTGAGAATGTTAAGAGTTTGAATGCCTAAAAAATATCGTTCAAAACTCGGACATGACCGTGAAAGGTCACATATTTTGCGCACATAAACGAACGGAATGGCGGAAATGCCTCCTTTCAATCTTCCTAAATTCTTGACCTCACTTTTATAATTCTAAACATGAGCGTGCACACGACTTTGATCAATTAAGTTTATTTTGTTTGAGGAGTCAAGGACCTAGTGTTTCTATTTTGGGTGTGATTGGAATGAATCAATCAAGCTTTGTGATCCGCAGTCATTTGCGATCTGGGATCATGTATGCCTGTGCTAGAATCCATTATTGGCGAATGTGAACCCACACATTTATTACCGAATTAGCTACGGTCATAAATCCAACCTCTGTAGTTAATGGTGTTTGGAAATAAAACATTATTCATTCTAACGTTAATGTTTTTGTATCGAACGGTGCTTAGTCACTGCTGCGAGGACAAATGGCTGTAATTGATCGCGGTATCATATCAAATAGCACGTGAATAACGCGGTCATATTGCGTCCGTCGTTGCGGTGGTTACTTTACGAAAGTCCTCTTGCACAGACTACGTTCAACACAATCTGTGAACACATCTATTACTTGCGTCACCTTCAAATCTACAGGATAATAAATAACTGATTGCGTAAGATAGTCTTAGGAGCTGTTAAGGTTCCGTAATGGGTTTTGAACGCTAGCCTTGAATGTGCAGTAGTAAGTTAAGTCTTGGCGGTAGCCCAAACATGCGCAGTTATCCCCACTGTATTCGTTGAGTGCTTAAAATTAATGACGGCACCTGTACTCGGCTTCATTCTATTATTGTTCTCTGCTGCTTTATTTTGTTTCCGAAAAAGTTGTAACTTTCTTGAAGATCATTAGTTCCTTCCCAACGGCTAAGCAGGAACAATTTTCATTTGAAGGAGTGGAACATTCGATTTTCTATTTTCTGTTAATGTCAATGTTGACATAGGATTTGGGGCAGAAAATCATGTTTGGAAATTCCACCAAGTTGGAACGGGTACACTATTTACGATGCAGTCTCGATTCCACTAATACGTCCAATAATTTTCCGTTGTAACAAGTCGTGTGAAGTCGAACATAAAATATCACTTGCTTACATGTCAAAGGGGATTATGTGCAGCCTTGAATGAGCTGCATGCTCCAAATTGTTTGCGAACACGCCCCAGTGTAAACATGACCCAGCCCCGGTAAATATTGTTGTATGCGGAGTTAACGTGAGTTTGTCTATTGTTACAGGTTCGTCATCAACCTTTTGGCGACGAATTTGCTGACGACCTCCCTGCTGGCGCCCGCCTTGTTCGGCGAGCACTCGACCAGGGAGATTGCAGCCGCTGAGCCGTGGGTGCAGGCGGGTGACGCGGCGGCCGCGGGGTGTAGCCTGGCTGCCCTGCTGGCGGTCATGCTAATCGCCCTGGACCAGCACCATGCCGTCACTGACCCACTTCGATGCCACACGCGCCTCCTGCAACGTCGCCCCGCAGCTCTATGCGCCGCTACCTGGGTAGTTGCTGCCACCGCCGCTCTCTTACGAGGGGCCATTGCATTTGCCCACTACTACAGTCCGCTCGAGCCTCTGCACCAAGGATTCGAGCTTGCATACTATGTAGTATACCTTTTACTGGTCATCACTCCGACGACGGTTGTCTGCGTTATGTACGCGAGAATCTACCGCGCGGCACGCTCCTCCGGTCTACGGGCTCGTGCACATGGAGCCAGCGCCTTGCAGCTTCACGAGCCTTCGACTAATCTACCGGACCTGATTGAAGAGGGCGAAGGGCTTACGCTTAAAATCGACGGCTCTGAGGACACCACTGCAGTTGAGAATGAAAGAGCCAAGTTTGGCCCGTTCCTACTTCCGCCAGAGCGTCCAATGCGCTGTCCATCCGTCGCCAGTCTCCGCAACTCACGGAAAGAAGGCAAATCTAGTGAAGATTTGAGAAAAGGATTGCCGTCTGTAAGCTCAGCCCCGTCACTGGCGGCTCCATTGCTTGCAGTGCAACCACGCACACCGCAGCCCTCGCACAGTGGATCAAGGATAACATCGATCCGATGTAGAATCTCGAACGCCTCACTATTTAGATATAGAGAAGAATCTCGCGCAGCTCGTGTTGGTCTTTTGACTGGCGCACTAGTGATGTTGCACGTGCCTCACGCGTTGACGGCTCTCATATCGGCCGCGGTGCCGGGGCTGGCGGAGTGTGCTCGGACGCCATCTCTAGCACTACTGCTGCTGTCGGCGGCTGCATCGCCATTCCTGTTCGCGCTGCGATCCCGCCGCATTCAGCGTGAAGCACGGCGGCTTCTGCTGCCTGAAAAAAGTGCATGGGAGCGCGCGTCAGGTGCGGCTTCAGCGGCCGCAGCGGATGGGATGCGTGCTCGCGCTGCGCTTGAGCTCCTGCGCACACTGACCCCGGGCGGTGGTGAAACCGCACCAGCGAGCGTGACGGAGGCGGGCGTATGCCGCAGCTCGTTCAGCTCCGGCGGCAGCACGCAGCTATCCTCGGCGTCGGACGAGTGACCGTTGCCACCGGCGCACGCTGCGCCCGCCCCGCTGCACGCCCCGCGGGTAAGATTCGCCCCGCGGCCCACCGCTCTACTTATCTGTGATACTAGGCTAAGCCGCACCGCGCTCGGCGCGTCCGTTAGACTGATATAGTATTAAGTAATTAATTTATTATTGTGTCCATGTACCTTTCCGCTGAGCGGACCATTTTTACTACCTGAATCAATGTATAGAACATAGAGTATTGAACATTATAAGTATTGAATTGATATCGTCGTTTAATTTCCACCGCTGATGACCCTGAACCGCAATGAAAGCTGGAGAGAGCAGAAATAAAGCGTTGTGTAGATTGGCTTAGCATTTGGCAACAGCTCATTGAATACTTTCAACTGTAAAGGTTATGAGTTCTGCAACACGCAAATACAGATTTAATTCTATTACATTGCTCACCAGAACAAATTGAAGTAACAAGTAATTACAAAACAAGTTAGGAATAATATAAGTAAATGCCGACGCTTCAAATTAAGACGTTACTGACGCAGACAAGCCTGGAACAACAAGCTCCTTTACAATATCGTAAGTATTCGTAAGTATTTGCATAGCATAAAATTATAGTACCTATATCCACAAAAATTACTCTCGTACCTACTTATTTATTCAAAGAACAATAAGAGTTATTTTGAGAATGTTTGATTTCTCTTCGTTCCCAAATATAAGGGAATACAATATCTGACAATCTTGATAATTTAAGACTGGGAATACCTATGGATTGGATTATTTTACAATCTATATCTATATCTACACAGATGTATAAAATTTCAGTGTCTGTTTGTAATACCGAACTAACAGCTTTTCTCTAAATACATATGAGAGTATTCATGATACTGACTTGAAATAAACCAATTTGTTATATTTTTCTCTGTCTGTCTGTTTGTTTATTCACTGGCAGACTGCTAATGCTACAAGGAGTAACTAGCTTATTTTATTTAAAAAAAATAGGGTTCTTCGGGTCACCCATGAAATGAACTCTACGCGGGTAAAACCGCAGGGCACGGCTAGTGTAGTATAAAAAGATTTTAAGAACCCCCAACTTAGCCTTCATACAAAACGTGGCCTATGTAAATCAATGGTTTTAAAGTAGCTATTTTAAGTACGGATTTATAAAGAGATACCTACTTAAACATAGATTTTGTCCTAATTAGGTTTAGTCTTGGTTTAAACTTAAACTTTGTTTTCTAATGGCGATAAAACTACCTCTCCTAAAGCGGCTAACATCATCTAAAAACTTCTGCACTAGTATGAAGTGCATTGTCACAGTACAAACACACACAAAGTGATCATGTCTCGAATCCTACATATCGCGAAGAGGCCTTTTTTTTTTTTGTTTTGTTGACGAGGGGGAAACCTTCAAAAGGTCCCCGACCGCCCTGGGAGAGGCAGATCGGGGTATGTGAGATTTTTACCTCACTAAAACCCCCCCGGTGGCCATCCTCAGTGCTCAGGGGGAACTCCGGGTACTCTGATAGAACGCACCGGTGTCCCCCCACACTTTGCCGGGGCACATCCCCGGGGCAGCTGTGACGCCGCCCCTGGAGACCTCGCTGTGCAAGGCTGTGCCACCTTCCCGGGCCCGCGCCGGTGGTCAAAGCTCCCACCCTGACCACCGCCAGCAGGCCCTCCGGCCCCCTTTTAGTCGCCACTTACGACAGGCAGGGGATACCATAGCCATATTCTTAGACCCTGGCTATTGGGTGGATCGCGAAGGGGCCTACCCAGCGGTGTACTTTTATAACACCCACATTAAAAACGTGTGAACTACCATTTTTAAGTTTTAAGGCAATCTTCAAACAGAAACTTTGTGAAAAAACATATTATAGTGTAACTGAGTATATTGATGATAGCCAAGCAATGATGGCAATGAGTTGCTCACTCTTCCATTAAATTGTACAACCAACCCTATGTATAAAGAAGGGACACATGGAATAAAAAGCTGGGGAGTTTGTTTCACCGTTTCTTCTCCTGACAGGCTTACATTACATTAGCGTAAGAGAATACATACATATGCTCACGCCTGTATTCCCCGAAGGGGTAGGCAGAGGTGTTGTAATCACAACACCCACTTTTTCACCGAAGATGATTTAGTGCCAACGTGACAGATGGTGAGTCCATCGCCGTCTCAGACACTTTACATACGTCATTGAATTACTTCTCAGAAATATGCAGGTTTCCTCACGATGTTTTCCTGCACCGTAAAGCACGTGGTGTGAAATCACTGTACATAAGTTTTTTAGAAAAACTCATTTGTACAGACCCCGCTGGGATTCGAACTTGCGTCGCTTGCTTAGCATGCGACTGCTCTAACATCAAGGCCATCACGGCTCTTAAGCGTAAGAGAAATGACGTTCAATGAGTGTTCCAAGTGCCTTATGTTGAATAGAACTTTTTGATTTGATTTGATTTCGGCAGCTATATTTAAGTGCCATGTAATGAGAGACGACCCTTATCCATTAATCGTGCACAATTCCAGACTCCGGACTGGCTAATGGCTAATGGGGAATTACAGATGGAAAAACCTGGGTGGCGAGTATTCTGCCACGAACCGGGCACTTATCCAGACTCCGGGGAAACTTACTGGGAAATGAATGTTGGTAAAACCCGATAACACTGTTACTGGTAAAACTTTCATATTTCGTTGAATTCAAAAGCATTACTCAACAGTTTTATAGTCCTAAGGGGGCTAGTTTTGTCTGTAATGATAATAATAATGGTCTCCTACGGAATTTCGGTTACGGTGGCTAAACTCAACGAGGATTGGCTGTGTGCGCAGGAGATATTATAGTGCACAAGTGTGTGCAAACACAGGTGCACTCTTTATTCCCTCACTCCGGAGAGAGATCAGGCGTAGGACCAACGGCTTCACGTGCTTACTGAGGCACGGGGGTGGAAACACCGCCAACTTCCAAACTCCGGGCATTTTATTGTGAATTCTTGACAGAAAAACCCAATAAAAAATTTTGACCTGACTCGGGAATCGAACCCGGTACCTCGTAATCGGCAGGCGACGTACTTACCACTAGACCAACGAAGTAGTTGTCTGATACCGGTACGTGCAATATAGTCTTAGTAAGCCCAACTCGGTGGATGCCAGAATGTTTTATGCCATGGTGCAAAGGGTGATCAAACGCAGACTTTGACCATGTTTTACTAGACAAGACTTATGTTATACTTTTGTTAATAGTAACGAACTTAGTCGTTATTTAATTGTGTTACCAATAAGAATGGCTTCATAATAAGAAAAATTTTAAATCATCGTAATCCGTAATGTAATGTTTCGTATCAATATTATCAATAAATTTACTGCAAAAAGTGCGTAATATAATCATATAACGTTGATATCACACATTAGTAGCTACCTCGATCAAAGAATTAGTCTTGCCATCCAAAGGGGGAATGCTGACAGTATCTTCGCAACCTTGCCTACGACTCCTTTTAATAATATATTTTAGTTATAAGATTATTTTAAGCTTTTTAGTTATTCTATGAGTAGCCCAATTCCTTGGAGTCTTACTTATGATAATAAAAACAATATGCAGTAGTATTAAAAATTAGCTTCCTTTTGACGTATCATCATCATCATATCCCTGGCCTTATCCCATACATTGTTGGGGTCGGCACTTGATTCAATAATTTTTATACGAAGCGATTGCCTTCTGACCTTTGCAACCCCTTTTACGAGGAAAATCTGAGATCTGGGTTAAACCAGTTGTCAGACTATTTTAGGCCTCCGACTGACCTGTCACGATTGCCAAAGATGTTAAATTGGCAAACCGGGACCGACGGCTTAACGTGCTCTCCGAGTCACGGAGGGAACCCGGGCGGTCACCCATCCAATTACTGACTAGGGCTAGGGTTGCTTAACTTCGCGAATCGAATGATATGCGCAATAGCAACTGTGCCACGAGCTTCTCAGATATTCCATAAAAATAGAAAAACCTCTCTCCTGTAAAATTTTAGTTTTGCGTTTACCAGTTTATTGCCCGTGGGCGTCAAATTCAAATTCAAAATATCTTTTGACAAACAAAACTGGGAATTTCCCCTCCTGTCTTATCAAATCCTGCACTTACAAAACAAGAGCGCATGCTATCTGTGCCACTTCGCAATGTTATGTAAACGTTGTACTACACCGAGAACAATGGACAATGTCTTACTTCGCGGAGGCCATAGAATACTTAAATAACGGAAGGCTGGGCTTCCATATTAGTAGAGAATATTCCCATACATGAGGCGCGTTCGAGAACCTCTAAAGCTAATTCCAAAGGTCTTCCATTAAGTTCCATGATAGTGCGTAATCAGGCGCGGGTTTAGGGGAGACCAACCAGGGCTACAGTCCCGGGACAATAAAAGATGGGCCTCCACAATACTTGTAAAACGCGAGCTGGAGCTTTTCTCGCTCAGAGAATCAGCATTGCTATTCAATGTGGCAGCTGCTAGCTTTCTTGGCACGATCCTGAGTGATACCGACTTGGGTTATGTTTATTAATTGTATTTAGCTGTGCCTAATAACATCAGTTATCTGCCAGCGAAAGTCCTGTTAATATCTGTCCAGCCATTTCAGAGAGAGAAAACATGTATGAATTTTTTTTTAGTATCGTACACTCATATACATATAGTGAAAATATGTTAATTTGGAAGAAAATTACAAACCGACACATTAATTTTATTTGTATGTATAGATTGAATAGATTAGATGTGACACAACTCTTAGGTTACTAATAAGTAGCTATAAACTAATTACAAGTAGAAAACTTGTCCCAAATCGGTGTCTCTCGGGATCGTACCAAGAAGGCTGGCAGCATTGCCACATTGAATAGCAATAGATTAGATAGTGATATTACGAACTTTTGTATGTAAAAATTAATAATATATAGATTTATATGCATATACATACGAGTACATATTTGCGTTTACGTCATAGAACACGTTCGGAAAATGATAATATTTTTATGATACGTTGGAAGTTACGTGAGACTACTTACTACATATTGGCAGTAAAATTGTACTTTATCGTAATTTAGCATCGGTCCAATAATACTAAAACTTAACTGATAGTAAACTATAGTTTATGGTAAACATGTAGATACTCAGATGATATCTATACATCTACACATACATATGCTCATGCCTGTATTCCCCGGAGGGGTAGGCAGAGGTGTTGTAATAACAACACCCACTTTTCACCGAAGATGATTAAGCGCCAACGTGACAGATGGTGAGTCCATCGCCGTCTCAGGCACCATACATACGTCTTTGAATTACTTCTCAGAAATATGCAGGTTTCCTCACGATGTTTTCCTTCACCGTAAAGCACGTGGTGTGAAATCACTGTACATAAGTTTTTTAGAAAATCTAATTGGTACAGGCCCCGCTGGGATTCGAACTTGCGTCGCTTGCGTAGCAGGCGGCTGCTCAAACCTCAAGGCCACCACGGCTCTTTGATTAATATAGATAGATAGATATGAATTGAAGTGTTTGTTTGTAATTACAAAATTACAACTTTTCACTAAATACATATGAAAGTATACACGGTACTGAAATAGAAAACCAACTTTTGAAATTTTTCTCTGTCTATCTGTCTGTTTTTTCCAGCTAATCTTCGAAACGACTTTGCTGAATTTAACGAGACTTTCACTGGCAGATAAGTAATATTACAAGGAGTAACTTATAATACTTTGAAATATAAAAAATAGGGTCACCCATGAAGTTAAGTTTATGCGGGTGATTTATGCGAAAAATAACAGACTTGGGAGCCTACCATTATCCGTTTAAGCAGAGTATACTGCTGACCTTTGACGACAAATTTTTGTACCGTAAAATTAAACGTCAAAGCTAAGAAGTCCTTAATACGCGCTGCTTAAAAGATCATAGTCGGCACCCATGTTGTCTTCTAAAAGTTGTAGGGTTGTAGTAAATATTATACCACGATTATGTCAATATTACGTCATTATCTCCCTGGCCTTATCCCATACATTTTTGGGGTCGGCACTTGATTCAACCCGATGCTGCTGATCACCTGACATTATACGAAGCAATTGCCATCTGACCTTCGCAACCCCTCTAACGAGGAAAATCTGTGATCTGGGTTAAACCAGTTGTCAGACTATGTCAGCCCTCCAACCGACCTGTAACGGTTGCCAAAGATGATAAATTGGCAACCGGGACCGACGGCTTAACGTGCTCTCCGAGGCAACTCGAACCTATCCAATTACTGGATAGGCTTAGGGTTGCTTAACTTCGCTGATCGAATGATATGCGCAATAGCAACTGTGCCACGAGCTCTATAATATTACGTCATTTAAAAAAAAACCTTATCAATAAATATAATATTTTACGATACTGAGAAAAATAAGTAGGGCGCAAGTGCGTAAATCTTAAATTTTAGTTTTCCTGCTATAAATTAACACGAGTAAAACGATTTTATAATTAACTAGCTTCCGTGTGGTTACTTTGTGTTAACGCTTACTTTAACCCGCGCTTGGTCTTAGCCTGATAAAATATATATCCTCAATAAATGGGCTCACTCTAACATTGAAAGAATTTTCCAAATAGGAACAGCTGATCGTATTCGAGCTCACAAACAACAAACTCTTACAGCTTTATATATTAGTATAGATGATTCCGGCCATTGTACATAACATATATACACCTGCCACTGTCAGACAGTCGAACAACCATCACAAAACACAGCAACACACACGCGCACGCACGCACACACATACTAACATAATAACCAATTTACTTTAATTAAATATAAATAATTGTTGTTACTCAAATACTGCTTTGTAATATATTTTGTAAACTACTCCGTAGGTGGGCGTTGCCATCCGCGACTCAGTTCCTAACTTCTGCGGATGACATCGATAATTGAACTGTACCATAATGTATGCCAAATAAACAAATTTATTATTATTAGAAAAAGCTGTGGAGGCCTCGGGGTTAGAGCAGTCGCCTGCTATGCAAGCGACGCAAGTTCGAATCCCAGCGGGGCCTGTACCAATGAGTTTTCTAAAAGACTTACGTATAGTGATTTCACACCACGTGCTTTTCGGTGAAGGAAAACATCGTGAGGAAACCTGCATATTTCTGAGAAGTAATTCAAAGACGTATGTATAGTGCCTGAGACGGCGATAGACTCACCATCTGTCACGTTGGCACTTAATCAAATTCGGTGAAAAGTGGGTGCTGTGATAACAACACCTCTGCCTACCCCTTCGGGGAATACAGGTGTATTCCCCGAAGCATATGTATGTATGTATTATTATTATTTTTATTAAGAAGAGCTAGCAAGCCCTCAGCACTCACCTAAAAAAAACTGCAAAAGCTCGGTATTATAAAATACGAGCCGGTTTTTGAAAAGCAGTCCCTGACGTCATTGCGGGTCAAATTAATTGGGTCTGGTTGCAATGACGTCAATTCCTGTGGATATAATAATATGATGCGAACGATAATGAGCCCGGCAGGCTAGTGGTCAGTGGCCTTGCTTGCGAAGTTAGAGGTCGCGGCTTCGATCTCGGTTGGGGGTACATATAAAGCGAGAGCATTGTGGTACGTATATCATCTATATCTATACAGATAAGTAAAATTGAAGTGTCTATTTGTAATTCAAAAATAACAGCTTTTCACTAAATGCATATGGAAGTATACACGATACTGACTGGAAAGACCATTTTTTTTCTCTGTCTGTCTGTTTGACTGTTCGCCCGGCTAATTTTCGAACCAGCTGGACCGATTTTACTAGGACTTTCACTGGCAGATAATTAATGCGACAAGAAGTATCTTAGACTTATTTTAATTAAAAAACAAGGGATTCCGTGGGTCTCCCATGAAATAAACGATGCGGGAAAAACCGCGTGACACAGTTAGTTTAAAAATAAAGTAAAAAACCTTTAACTTTTAAATTTTTTCGTCGTTATTCAAACTATTAATTACTGTCGTAAAGTAAGAGGTTACTCAAGTATGTATAGGTTCAATTAACTGGATCATAGTGTGGAATACAAGACAATGCTTATTTTTGGTATTAAATTTAATTATGAAATCTATAATAATTTTTTTTTTTTTTTAATTTAGGAAGAAAAACAAAAATCTTTTTTCATTTTATTTATAAATATATACGTAACACCAACTGATGCGTTGAGCTTAAAAAGTTTACATTGTAAAAATATGACTAAAAACTGATCTTGCCGGGTTCCTCTCAGTAAAAGCAACCTTGCCATGTCATTCTGACGAATTGAAAGGACTTTGTTAAAAGTCTAATCAAATAAACATATTTTTTAATGGAATATAATTTTCGGTCTAACAGATTTCTTAGGTATTTCCGCAAAATATGTCATAAACTTCTAATTTTTTTGCTATGTATTTTATTTAAATCAGGAAAAAAATATATTTTTCCTTTTAATAGAATTGATTCTCCTAGATTTGTCCACATGATAATGTCATATCTTGTGGTGTTTGTTAGGGCTGCCACCAAAGAGTTTTTCAATATAGACGATTTTTCAACTCTTTTATGTAGGACACTTCAAAGTTTTAAAATAAAAATTATTTAAATTTGAATTTGGAAGATTCGAAGGTGAATTTTTTTTTTGTATAGGAACGTTTATTATATTTTGCACTAGTGTATTTTACACTGTGCCAGGATTAACTGCGATCTTCTTATAAAAATGGCAAAAAAGGACGCTTTTTGTATTGGAGCCCTATTAAATATTGTTTTATTTCCTCTATATCTATAGCGGCAGCAGAAATACATCATCTGCGAAAATATCAGCTGCCTAAACCATCATGGTTCGTTACAGCCTGGTGACAGACGAACAAACAGACAGACGAATGGACAGCGGACCAGGGGCGTGCATTGGATTTTTATAGGAGTGAGCATAAACAATAAGAAGGTAGGTAGGTAGGTTAATTATATACCAATGTGGCGCGTAACATATGTTTTAGTATAGAAACACACGCACAACACGAGTGTATTCAGCCATCACAAATGGTAAGCACTGCTTATCTGCTTATATGGAATGCACGCTACGTTTATTACGTTTTTTAAATTATGTATTATGTTTTCTTTAAATTGCATAATATTTTTGAAAAAAGTAAGTACTGATTTTCTTGCCAAGTTCTTCTCAGTAAAAGCAACCTCCCGAACCTGGCGGTAGCATGTATAATCCTATATAATTATGTCTGATGATTTGAAAGTACTTTGTAAAAAGTCAAATCGAATAAAGATACTTTTGACTTTGACTTTGACTTTGACGCCCCTGCAGCGGAATCTTAGTAATAGTCCCATTTACCCTTTTTAAGAACTCTAAGGTACAGCCCACAGATGATAATGCACGGCGCCATTGTGTTCTTACATTGGCGTGTGTCTCCCAGTTCCTTGTATCCACATCGAAGCTCTTCATATCATCCATATCACGCTTACAGGAATGACGAAGCCTGGCTCGACAGCATTAAGCAGAAAAGGCTTCGAATAACCGGCTTGCTTGCTTCACCCTCCGATCTACGGTTCACTTGCGACAGATGTGGCAAGAGATGCCGTGCTGCCATTGGTGCACTTCAACAATCATCTGACAAGATGAAGTGGCCTATGATAATACAGCCCTACGTTCCAATTCCCAGCATCCAAATTGGAAAAGATTCCTTTATGCTTACCTGAGTTGGACTAGTAAGCTTTCCGATATTGTTAACGCAACGGAAGTTGAAGCCTTAAGATGTTCTAACTTCGCTTATATACTCACCATATGGATCACGTTTGCGCCTTTGTTGTATAAAACGACGTCGTAGGACCAACATGTGATTTTCAAAGCAAGTTGCACAACTAACTTCAGTGGCTAAGTAAATAAGTTCAGGGTTAAGTTACATACTAACATGTGATATTAGCTTATACGTACTAAGCTGTACCCGCGTAGATTTAGGTTAACCGTAATGTTATTTTTTTAATAAAAGTTACTCCTAAGTTACACGTTAGCTAACTGCCAGTGAAAGTTCAGTTAAAATCGGTGCAGCCGTTTCGGAGATTAGCCGGCACAAACAGACAGACAAACAGACGGACAGACATAAGGAAAAAAAATTAAAAATTGGTTTTTCTGTATCTGTACCATATATAGAGCCGTGGTGGCCCGCTACCCGAAGGGGTAGGCAGAGGTGTTGTAATCACAACACCCACTTTTCACCGAAGATGATTAAGTGCCAATGTGACAGATGGTGAGTCCATCGCCGTCTCAGACACTATACATACGTGATTGAATTACTTCTCAGAAATATGCAGGTTTCCTCACGATGTTTTCCTTCACCGTAAGCACGTGGTATGAAATCACTGCACATAAGTTTTTAGAAAAACTCTTTGGTACAGCCCCCGTTGGGAATCGAACTTGCGTCCCTTGCGAAGAAGTTGACTGAGAATTACGCGGTGGCCTTGGGGTTTGAGCCAAGGCCACCACGGCGCGTAATTCTCAGACTTTTAGTATTTATTTTCTCAGTTATCGGCCTTCCCCAAAACAAGTCTACATTAAACATACTCTATTCGTATTGCAAAAAGATAACAGCTATTTTTACTGATGAAATATTATGTAAATCAAACACGAAGTCAAACATAATAATATTTTGATAGTACGGGGGCAGGGCACCGCGTCACGCCATTCAATGCGATAACTCGAGTAAATAGCGTAGTGGATGTGTTATATACTACGCAATCGTATACATAGGTATATTATATTATGTTATATATATAGGTTAATGTCCGTAACATAAACATCGATTGTAGTGCGCCAAGCATCATAAACTAAACAGTTTATGCAGTACTGTAAATCTAAAATATTGTTTTGGAAATGTCAGAGTTTAGTCACAGTATAAAAAATATTAGCATAACAAGCAGTATGGAGCTCTATTGAGCGTGAGTGTCGAACTTATTGATTTGAAAATTTGTCTTTTTATTTAGTTACCTCATCATCTCCCTGGCCTTATCCCAAGTATGCTTGGGGTCAGCACTTGATTCAACCAGATGTGGATGATCACCTGATTTTTATACGAAGAGACTGCCATCAGAGTATTTTAAGAGGAATAACGGCAATCTGGGATAAACCAGTTGTCAGACGTTCTTAAGCCTCTGACTGACCTGTAGCGATTGCCAACCGCGACCAACGGTTTAACGTGCTCTTCGAGGCACCGAGGGAACTCGGGCGGTCACCCATCCGACTACTGACTTGGGTAGGGTTGCTTAATTTCGCTGATCGAATGATATGCGCAATTAGCAACTGTGCCATGAGCATCATAATTTTATTTAGGTTGGCGCCTACTATTAAATAATGTAGATTTATCGTTCTGAAGGTTTGAAAAATGTTGGTGAAATACGTAACTGACGTATACACAATGACATGACACCTTCTTTTTGACGCTACAACTATTCTGCTTATAGTCTCGTAGATGTGCGTGTGTCATTTTGATCGATTTGTTCCTAGATTCCTAACTGCTTGTAAAGCTTATGTTTTGAACTGTGGTGCAGGAGTTGGAATAATAAATTTACTCAAAAGTTCGTGTGTTGTTTAACTTCGCTAACCGAACGATATGCGCAATAGCAACTGTGCCACGAGCTCCTCTAAAAACACGTCTATAACACCACGTTGTTTATTCGTCAAATGATTACGAAGCTTCCTCAAATACAACAATGGGCAAGTTAGAAACTTTACGGCCTTGGATATTTGTATGGGAGTCCCTACAGAGCGGAATTACTTACATGGTCAATTGGTTAAGTTATAACATCAATCGTAACTTGATAAGTATTATTGCTAACTTTGATACAACACTTGAAGGCTTTGGTTAACCACTGATCATAACAGCCTTATCCATACCTAAGTATCGTCAAAGATAAAATCTACAGATTTTTATATGTTCTTTAATATTGTAGTACATTGTTTTGTTATATCCTCAATATTTTTTACAACTTGGATAACGTTATTCAAGTTTAAGTAACGATGCGTTATTAATCTTGGATGATTATATGACACTCCAGAATAACGTAGCTTTCTATTGGTGAAATAATTTTGAAAATCGGTTCAATAGATCCAGAGATTACCCCTTGCAACGTCACAGACTCACAAACGTTACCTCTTTATAATATGAGTATTAGCATTAGTATAAACAATTACTACCACATTTCTCAAGTTTTGTTTTTATATATTAAGGTCGAGCCCATTGCCACTATCCAAATTCCGGTCTAGAAAACTGGGAAATTATAGATGGAAAAACCAATAGCACCGAGGAGATCGAACCGAGGACCTCGTGTTCCGCAGTAGCGGTTGCGACCACTAACCTGCCATCACAAATGCATAAATATTTGTATATACTTCTAGGCGTAAGTCTTTCAGCAATACGGTGAGTTCACCGCAGTATAAATCTTTGAATTTCTTATCATACTTTTTCAAGTTTGTTGGCCAATGCCTTGCTGCCCTTCGAAAAAATTTAAGAGAAAAATTGTTTTGCTTTAAAAATAATTTAATACTGGGAGTGATTATACTTGTAGGAACATTGACAGTGACATACAATTAATTAATTTTAGTCTGGTAATATTAAATAGTTTTTTTTGAGAACTTACTTTTGGAACTGTGTCAATTAAAGGTGAGGCTTCCAGATTACGGGGTGATAACGAAACTAGAGTACCCCGGTTCGAGATTGACGTTCACCAGTTATTTTTCTTCTTTTTTTACCTTATTTTCCATACATATATGAGAAAACGTCATTGCAAAGAAACCGATCGGTCAAGCAGGTTATTTTCATTATATATACATTATTCTTGAAAAAGTAATTGCTGTATTTCTTTTCGGGTTCGAGCAAATCTTTCCGAACCCGGTGATAACAAAACCCAGTACAGTATAAATTTTTGAGCTGTCACGTTGCCAACAATAATCTTCGGTGAAAAGTGGGTGTTGTTATTAAACCTCTGCCTACCCCTTCGGAGAATATAGGAGAGCTTATCTATGCACCTATGTAATTTATAAGTGTCCTTCTGACGATTTGCAAGTACCTATCTAATTTGTAAAACTTTTAACCAAAATAATAATTTCCTTAATTGTAAAGCTGTGTGAATTTAAGTGCACTTATGTTTTTTAAAACAATTACATAAGCGAGATTAAAACTTGCGTCGCTTGCGTTGCAGGAACATTCAACCACTCGGCCACTGCGACCTAACAGGAAAAGGTTCGTCAAGGAAGCAATTTCAGTGACTATAAAAAAGCGATTGCGCTTCTTGAAGGATTTACACATATCATTTTAAAACCGAGAAAGTTGTTTAAGGAACTGTGTTTAAATATAAAGTTTATTTATACATTGATTTATTGAAGATTCTTCCTTATTTTAGTCCTGTCTTATCTATACAGATAAATTAAATTTATGTGTCTGTTTGTCATTCCAAAATAGTAGCTTTTCACTAAATGCATTTAAAAGTATTTACAGTAGTGACTTAAACAAAAAACATAATTTATTTTTCCCTGTCTGTCTGTATGTAAAGTGCCTGAGATTATAGACTCATCTGTCACGTTGGCACTTGATCATCTTCGGTGAAAAGTGGGTGTTGTTATTATAACACCCCCAGCACATGATGTATGAATTTGACGAGACTCTCACTGTCAGATAGCTAATGTTCCAAGGAGCTAATAAGGCTACTTTAATTTTTTTTAAACATTAGGGTTCACAGGTCACCCATGAAATTAACTCTACGCGGGTAAACCGCGGGGCATAGCTAGTCTAAATAATTGTTTATTTTTAGTCTACCATCATGTTACTACATTAATTTGCATGCCGAAAATACTGCAGACGTATTTCCTGCAAAATTAAATAAATGTTTGTATGATTATTTATTTATTGAAATAAATAGTTGCCTAGATGAGGATGTTTTGTTATTTGGACAGGCAGTCTGATATCTCAATCACGTGACTACTCTTGCAACGGATACCCGAAACTGATCCATTAGGTAATGGATTTGAATTACTTAAACGGAAGCTCACTCAATAGTCATAAATTAAGTTTGAGGAAATTAACTAAGGTCAGACTTGATTGAAAAGATTGAAAAGCTTTGGTGACCGTGGAGTTCGATCAGTCGCCTGCTACGCTAGCAACGCAAGTTCGAAGTGCAAGTGAAGGAAAGCATCGTAAGGAAATCTGAATATGTCTGAGGAGTAATTCAAAGATGTATAGTGGCTGAGATGGGGGAAAGAAGGTGTTGTGTTGTTATTACAAAACCTCTGCTTACCCCTTCGGGGAATACAGGCATGAGCATATATGTAAGAGTTGATATTGGCTATGAATTATATTAATAAAATAGAAGGGCCGAATGCTAATGAACTTTTCAAAGAGGTTGCACGTCTTCTGAAAGAAGCTTCTCGTGATAAGCGTGCTAGAGCTCAGAGAATCAGCATTGCTATTCAACGTGGCAATGCTGCCAGCCTTCTTGGCACGATTTCGAGAGACACAGATTTGGGCCAAGATTTCTACTTTTAATTAGTTTTAAGTACTATTCCTTAATCCTATCCTAATAAATAATATAAGGAGTCGCCTACCAACTCCAAATCAACTACAAAAAAATAACTAACTAGCTTTCTTCAAGTTTCCAAAAAAAATCATATCTTTCGCGCTATAAATGCTATCATCTCAATGAAATCTCCTTTCATTTGATTAATGTTAACAGCTCAGTACTAAGAAAAGTGTTTTCGAAAAAGTCCCACGTGTTACTAAGGTCAATACCCTTGTGAGTCAATGGTAGTGGGCGGGGCTAAGTCATAGCATATCATTAATATACAGATGGTGCAAACTTGCCAATTTGCAAAATGCCTACGTGTTAGCTGGTTCACAGAGTACATTCACAAAATTAGCGCGGACAGTCATTCTCATTTTATTCCTATAAATTGATGTTTTATGTTTTGAACGTTAGGGTTTTGTTAAGAAAGAAACGTCTTTGTTGTGAACTATTTCAAAACCAATAAGAAGGAGTGATGAACTATAGAAATTCTCTTCTTTATTTTATGGTTTCACCATCGAGTAGACTTAATTTCATGGGTGACCGACAGAACTCTAATGTTTTTTTAAACAATAGTAGCCAAATTAGTCCTTGTAACATTAGCTATCTACCAGTAAAATTCCTGTTAAAATTGGTCTACCCGTTTCGGAGATTAGCCGGAACAAATAGACATACAAATATAGTTTTTTTTTTGAAAATTGGCATTTTCATTACAGTACCGTATATAGTTTTAATGAAAAGCTGTTTATTTTGGAATTACAAACAGTTATTTCAATGTTATTTATCTGTATAGAGTACAGATGAGTACGACATTTTTACTTATTGATTGGTTTATTTGACGAGTATGAATCCCATTGAACATAAAAGTTTATATAACATATTTATTTAAAAACAAAACATAAATGCGAAGTTTCAACAAAATACTTAGTTTTATGAATAATTCATATTTTCTACGATTTCTTAGTTCGTTAGAAAGGTTTGATAAGAAAGGATATCGTTATCTTCATTTGCCTATAGAGTAGAAAGTAATGTTTAGTTTCGAAAACAATATAATAAGATCAAAATAATGTACGAAGATAACCCCTACACTTATGCTTAAAAGTTTTGACATTAATTCCAATTTTTATATTTTTTACTAGTCGGCCAACACGTCAGATAGAACAAAAATGGCGTGCATTTTATAATTTTTATTTACACAGTAGTTTCACCCGCGTAGTTCCCGTTCCCGTGGGAGTACGGGGATAAAATAAAGCCTATGTTACTCGCTGATGATGTAGCTATCCAATGGTTAAAGAATTTTTGGTAAATCGGTCCAATAGTTTTTGAGCTTATTCATTACAACCAAACAAACAAACAGTATAGATTACAGCTGGCATCGAACAGTGCTGATAGTTAGCGGCTGGTATAATCTCTTAAAAAGATATAAAAAATACAAGATGTCTGGCTGAGCCAGTTAAAATCAGGATCTCAGTTGCATACGTCTGGTAATCAATTTGAAATTTTACCTACAGAAGTATATCGAAGACATTGAGTATGGGGCGAGGTTTCTTGGCAAATGTAAATAGCATTTAGGTGTATTGAAGTGTCTATTTGTAATTTCAAAATAACAGCTTTTCACTAAATGCATATGAAAGTATATACGGTACTGACTTAAGAAAACAAACTTTCAAAATTCTCTGTCTGTCTGTCTGTTTGTTCCGGGTAATCTCTAAAACGGCTGGACCGATTTTAACGGGACATTCACTGGCAGATAGCTAACTTTACATTACATTTTTTTTACTTTACATTTATTTAAAAAAAAACATTTAGGTTTACGCGGGAACGGGCGTGAAACCGCAGCGCACAGCTAGTTATATTAAGAGAAATAAAATTTTTCTGAAGGTGGGGTCTATTTTGGGTTATCAAGAGCTATATCTATTTATTTTATTGGTTAAATACAACCTGACGTCTATGATACAGAAATGCTCCTTATTGATGTTGACAAGTTGGGATTTCCGACTATACATTTAACGCGGGATTAATTCCTTTAGAAAGCAAAATACCTAATTGGTTTCTACCAGCTATTTAGTTAAAACATTCACAAAAAACCTGGGGTTTTTAAATCCAGCCGTCTGACGTAGATGGAACCAGCTAATGCTTAAAAAATAATGGCGATATTTGGATTCTTAATCAGGATGTTATGATAATGTAACCGAAATCATAAAACCACTTGTTGATTATCAAACAGCTGTAGACTCGTCACCACGTTGATTTAAAAACTGTGAATAATTTGCATACATTAAATGTTATTTTTATTTATTCAAGTAGCTTTCCATCCACATCATGGTGATACCAACCATTGGTTTAGTGGTCTACCCTGCATGACATGACTACACAACGACCTAGACAATATTCAAAAGTATGATTTATTAGAATTTAAAAAGTTCCTATTTATTTGTTATCTTATATCATCAGGCAGAATAACATATAAGACTAAAAACTAGTTACAAGTAGAAAACTTGGCCCAAATCGGTGTCTCCCGGGATCGATCCAAAAAGGCTGGCAGCATTGCCACGTTGAATAACAATGCTGATTCTCTGAGCGAGAAAAGCCCCAGCCTACTTGTCACGAGAAGCTTCTATCAGATATCATAAATAAATAAATAAGCTCGGGAACCGTAAAGTTTATATGAAGACATTTTGGAAGTAGCACCAATGACGGCGAATTTGGAATAAGCATTTGTCGCTCGTTATGTTTGGATCAGGACATCGTTCCATAAAGGCTTTTTATGGATGTGGATGTGTATAAAGGGGAAAGAGATATCTATAGATATTGCAAGTAACGGGTTTTAGGGGCAAAACATTTATATAACTAGGTTTCATTTATAGAAAACATGGTTTTGACTATGTTTTCAGACACATTATAATACGAAACAAATTTCGCCTACATCTGTCAAGTTATGGTAGCTTAAAGGTAAGGCTTCCAGCTTACGATAACGAAACTAGAGTACCCCGGTTCGAGACTGACGTTCACCGGATTTTTTTTCCATTTTTTTGTGTGAAGAAAAACCAGATATTGTATACTTTACGAGAAGTACAAACTTTATTTAACTACATACATATGCTCACGCCTGTATTCCCCGAAGGGGTAGGCAGAGGTGTTGTTATCACAACACCCACTTTTCACCAAGATGATTAAGTGCCAACGTGACAGATGGTGAGTCCATCGCCGTCTCAGACTTTACATGCGTCAATGAATTACTTTTCAGAAATATGCAGGTTTCCTCACGATGTTTTCCTTAACCGTAAAGCAGGTGGTGTAAAATCACTGTACATAAGTTTTTTTAGAAAAACTCATTGGTACAGGCCCCGCTGGGATCCGAACTTGCGTCGCTTGCGTAGCAGGTGACTGTTCAAACCTCGAGGCCACCACGGCTCTAATGAACTATTAGGTTTAACACTGTTAGTTCCTTCATAATTATGCAAAATGTATTTGTACTATGTAATACGTGTAATATTTATTTCAGTCATACTTATTATAATAAATGGGTATGATAAACACATCTTATCGTTCTACTATACACGTAACATTAACGTGTCTTCTCTGCAGTAAACGTGTGTAAAAATAGGACTTACCTGCGGTGAGTCACGCATGCGTGTTATCAAAAGTCTATAGCTGGCTCAGACGCAACGAGGTCTCAATCTAGTTGTATTTTAAATTAAACATTATATTTTTAAATATCGGTTTCAACGCGGTTTCACCCGCGTAGTTCTCGTTACCATGGAAGTACAAAATATAGCCTATGTTTAAATATCCATTGTTGAAAGATTTTTTCTAATCGGTCCAGTAGTTTTGGAGCCTATTCAATACAAACATACTTACATACAAAGCTTTCCTCTCTATAATATTAGTATAGATAAGCCGAAAATTCTCGCGTCGCGTTGTTTGTGACAAATCTAAGAAATGGCTGGACCATTTTGCATTTGCATATAGATCTGAGAAATAACGAATGTCTCGTATTATTTTATACCCTTAAATAATAAGAGTGATCCACAACAAACCACATATATGGCAATACAACGTTTGCTGAGAACAGCTAGTATTCAATAAGTTTTAACTTAATTATTCATTTTATCTTTGTCTTCTTTGATTAGTCATCATCTGTTTAGCTACCCTCCCTTCATTTTAGGACTGTTTCAAAAAGTTTGTCACAGTCCCAGTCGTGTGTCCCTTCTGTTAAATATCAATGAAAGTAAGTTACTCTATGGTAATGATTTAGCAGAACGGTCCTACCTGCGCAGGAGTCATGACCTTGTCTGTGCATCGTACGGTTCGCAGACTACACGGACCCCTTATTTTTTAAAACGTATGATGAAAACACGTAATACCTAGGATTCAGCTGACTCAGTTCTATATTATATCTAGGTTTATTTTTTACAAGGAAACCAGTCTAAGATGAAATTCTAAGAGATATTACGTAAAAATTGTGCCTGACACGGCGATGAACTCCCCATCATTTGCACTGACATTTACATCTTCGGTGGAAAGTAGGTGTCGTTACACCTCGCTGGTAAATATAACTGGCGAAATATGGGTGTGTACTTCTGAATACTCGCTGGCAGTAGTTTATAAATATAATTTTTGTGACAACGTGTTTAATGGTGTATTTTTATAAAATCGGTAGAAGATCGGTAGAAGAGCCGTGGTGGCCTTGGGGTTTGAGCAGTCGCCTGCTACGCAAGCGACCCAGGTTCGATTACCAGTGGGTTTGCCAGTACCAAGGAGATTTTGTAAAGACTTATGTGCAGTGATTTCATACTATGATGAAACCTGCATATGTCTGAGAAGTAATTCAAAGACGTATGTATAGTGACATCATCTGTCACGTTGGCGCTAAATTATATTCGGTGAAATGTGGGTGTTGTTGTTACAACATCTCTGCTTACCCCTCAGGGGACCCTTCTCGGATAGCGTGAGCATATAAGATCGGTATAGAACGACCTGAGACGAATCGGCTTTGATGGGCAGCCGGCCTAATTGACACGATTTACATCATCATTTTTCATAATTATTGTGAAGACGCGATGATATTTCAACGTACTAAGTATTTTTATTTCAATATAAGCTTTGCCCTGCGGTTTCACTTGCAATTTCATGGGTGGTTTTATGTTGCGGATCTATTTACTTTTAAAAAAACCTAGTCTAGAGCCGTGGTGACCGTAGTGTCTGCTACACAAACGACGCAAGTTCGAATCACAGTGGGGCTTGTACCAATGAGTCTTTGTACAGTGAATTCACACTACGTGCTTCACAGTGAAGGAAAACATCTTGAGGAAACCTACATATGTCTGAGGAGTAATTCAAAGTATGTATAGTGCCTGAGACGGCAATAGACTCACCATCTGCCACCTTGGCACATAATTATCTTCGGTGGAAAGTGGGTGTTGTTATTACAACACCTCTTCCTACCCCTTCGGGTAATACAAGCGTGAGCCTAATCTGAGATAATGTAACAAAAGCCAGTGAAAGTTACGTTAAAGTCGGTCCAGCCGTTTCAAAGAAGTGAGACAAGGAGGAGAGAAAATGAAAATTGTACTTTTAAATGTGAGTATTTACCGTATACACTTTCATATGAATTTAGTGAAAATATGTTAATTTCCAATAACAAACAGACACTTAAATTATATTTATACGTATAGCTCTATATTTGTCATCATCGTGAACGCTGTCAGAGCCATACAAGTACAAATATACAAATTAGCAGTCATTGATCGGTACAATGATGAATGGGTGATGTCAACCGAATCAGTGCCAACTGACTCCGCAGTGCTATTCTGTAACATCTCGAACGTGAAATCCGCCGCGATCATCGCGAGGCTTAATTTTGCTTGCACTGGCAGGAGTTTTCCTACGATTATGTATTTATTTCCAATCAATTTCAATCCTGCATCCTGTCGAAGGCTTCAAAATATGTATCGTCAAAATATGTTTGTTAAATTAAAAATTACGACATTTGATTCAACAATATCTTCTTTTATCATTATAAAGAAGAATCTCCTCCAGAAGAAATAAATAATGGGCTCCGAAACTGTATGTATGTCAGGAGATATTTACATCATCATCTCCCTGGCCTTATCCCATACATTGCTGGGGTCGGCACTTGATTCACCTGATTTTTATACGAAGCGACTGCCATCTGACCTTCGCAACCCCTTTGACGAGTAAAATCTATGATCTGGGTTAAGCCAGTTGTCAGACTATTTTAGGCCTCCGACTGACCTGTAACGATTGCCAAAGATGATAATTTGGATACCGGGACCGACGGCTTAACGTGTTCTCCGAAGCACGGAGGGAACTCGGGCGGTCACCCATCCAATTACTGGCTAGGGTACGGGTTGCATAACTTCGCTGATCGTTGATATGCGCAATAGCAACTGTGCCACTAGCTCTTCAAACTCCGAAACCGATTTAAAAAAAATCCTTCACTGATATAAAGCTATAATATCACTGATCAGCATAGGATATATTGATTAATAAGGGATCCTTTAAAGAACGTGGGCGAAGCCGCCGGCGGAAGCCACTACCTAATATAAGTAGAAAAATAAAACATTATTCTCGATTTTTTTGCAAATACTTATTAAATACGCAAGCGACGCAAGTTCGAATCCCAGCGGGGCCTGTACCAATGAGTTTTTCTAAAAAACTTATGTACAGTGATTTCACACCACGTGCTTTACGGTGAAGGAAAACATCGTGAGGAAACCTGCATATTTCTGAGAAGTAATTCAATGACGTATGTAAAGTGTCTGAGACGGCGATGGACTCACCATCTGTCACGTTGGCACTTAATCGTCTTCGGTGAAAAGTGTGTGTTGTGATTACAACACCTCTGCCTACCCCTTCGGGGAATACAGGCGTGAGCATATGTATGTACTTATTAAATATTCGAGACATTATTAACCTCTCTCTACGCAAGAAATCAACTCTCGCAAAATGTTACGCTGGCGGATTCCGCATTCGAGACTTACAGAATAACCGTCCTGAAAATAATTTTGGATAGCAACAATGACACAGTGGGTTAGCTATAAATCATAATTTAAATATAGATTTTACGTAGTATCACTCATTCCCTTTTAATAATACGGTTATAGTAAGCTCGTAAGTCTGACTCAAAAAACTGATTTAGATAAAGCTACCTACTTTGGGCAAATATAAATCGCAGCTGAATGATTTTGTCTCATGGCAAGCGTTTCGGTGTAGATGTAGAAGTATCGTGAGTTGCAAATAGTGTCTGCAGTGCCGGGGTTTCTGTACAATGATTTTCATAAGATTTTGTGCTATTTATGGCTGGAATCTTCTGTAAGGAGGTCCATTCGTGTAGCTCCGAATAAGATTTCAATCTAATTCTACACATATAAATAAAATTTAAGTGTATGTTTTTAATTCAAAATTAATAGCTTTTACTTAATGCATAGTCAAAGTCAAACTCAAAAATATCTTTATTCGATTAGACTTTTTACAAAGCACTTTCAAATCGTCAGAATGACATAATTTACAAGATTATATATGCTACCGCCAGGTTCGGGAGGTTGCTTTTACTGAGAAGAACCTGGCAAGAAACTCAGTACTTACATAAAAAATAAGCTTTTTAAATGTTTCTGTGTTGTCAAACAGACGGCTGGATCGATTTGAACGGGCCTTTCACTGGCAGATAGCTGATTTTACAAAGAGTTGTTTTATTTTACAATTCACACAGGTATTGAAGAACTTAATGCCTGCATGATCAGACTAGCCAATTCATTTTTTTTTTCATTTTTGTGAATTATCTCGCAAATAGCTTGCCACGTGACGCCCAGGTGACCTGATTTAAACAGGAAACGTCGGCCATCATAGTATCCAAGGGAATGTTGTCAGACTTTCACAGGCTTCTGCCTTGGCAACGGGAACCATCTCCGCGATACGAGTCGAGTCCTATGTTTTTTAGGAACGATCAGTAATGATATATTTTCTTCAAGATATTATTTGTATATATATATATATATATATATATATATATATATATATATATATATATATATATATATATATATATATGTAGAAACCTGCATATTTATGAGAAGTAATTCAAAGGCGTATGTATAGTGCCTGCGACGGCGATAGACTCACCATCTGTCACGTTGGCACTTAAACAAATTCGGTGAAAAGTGGGTGATGACATAACAACACCTCTGCCTACCCCTTCGGAGAATACAGGCGTAAGCATATGTTTCAAATAGATATCGCCACACGCTTCTGAGAAAAGGGTCTTGGCAGACAGCCAGGCAATAAAGTGATCCTATAAGGGTTCCGTTTTATCCTTGTTAGGTACGGGACCCTAATAAACCCGGGCTGCAAGCTGACAAGAAGAGCTCATCTTAGCCAAAACTAATATAAATAGAAAATTCTAGGCATTTCGACCTCGAACTTAGACAATAGCAAAAATATAGGAAGCACAATTTCGTTGTCAATGCCAGTAAATTATTAAAAAAAAATTAAAAAAGTGACTGACATATTAATGCGATGGATGACGTATGACTCTTGGCAACGCATCGCACGATTGGTGCCAAGCAATTGTAAGTGTTATTGCTAACTAATAAAGCTCATTAGCTGTGTAATTTATGTATCTATTCTAATGACGTCAAAATGAAAAAAACACTTATTACCTATACAGATAAAAAATATCGAAGTGTCTGTTTGTAATTCCAAATTAAAAGCTTTTCATTAAATGCAAATGAAAGTATATCACTCACATAAAAAAACAATTCTAAAAATTATTCAGTCTGTCTGTTTGTTCCCGGTAATCTCTGAAACGGCTGTACTGATTTTAACGGGGCTTTCACTGGCAGATAGACGATGTTACATGGAGTGAATAAGGATACTTTTCTTATAAAAAAAAGTGGGTTAAATAAATCTAAAACGGCAAAACCGCGGGAGCAGCTAGTCAAAAATAAAGTGTTCGCGAGTTCTTTGATCTTCTTTGAAATCGAACGGCTCGTTTGTTGAATATTGATTGAATTATTGATTTATTGAAACCGCAGTTGCGAAGTGGTTTGAGTCGCCTGTAAAAAGGACGCACGTTTAATCCCATAGGACTGTACCAATAAGTTTTTCAGACAACTCAACTATTAAAAAACCATCGTTAGAATCTAAATACGTCATACTACTTTCTAAAAAAATTATGTGCAGTGATTTCACACCACATACTGTACGGTGAAGGAAACATGGAAACCTGCATATGTCTGAGAAGTGATTCAAAGACGTATGTACAGTGCCTGAGACGGCAATGGACTCACCATCTGTCACTTTGGCATTTATTTATTTATAAACCATTTATTCCTTCATATCCAAATTGTATTAAGGCTTCGTCTCATATGTTTTTTTCTTTATATTTTACATCTGTCTCATAGAGTTCAACCATCATGGTAATAAGAGGCCCCAGTTAGGTAGCCTACACCCATACGCTTTATTTATTCACATTGCTACTGAAATAAAACCTACTACAGAGCCGAGGTGGCCTTGAGGTTTGAGCAGTCGCCTGCTACGCAAGCGACGCAAGTCCGAATCCCAACAGGGCCTATCCCAATGAGTTTTTTTTAAATCTTATGTGCAGTGATTTCACACCACGTGCTTTACGGTGAAGGAAAACATCGTGAGACAGAAACCTGCATATTTCTGAGAAGTAATTCAAAGACGTATGTCACGTTGGCACTAAATCTTCTTGGGTGAAATAGTGAGTGTTGTGATTACAACACCTCTGCCTACCCCTTCGGGGAATACAGGCGTGAGCATATGTATGTATGTTAAACCTACTGAAGTAATTACTTGACTCGATTGTAATTTTTTAGTCCTGTGGTCGCGTGTCTATTGAAATACTTTGAAATATATACATATACATATATACGTTTTGTCTGTAATATAACACTTCACGTGTCCATGTTTCAGTGTCAAATGAGTTCTTATGAACAACTTAGGCTAGGAGCTGAGATATTTTTTTAATTGCGTAAAAGTTTCTATTAAACAGATGTATAAAAGAATTAAAAAAAGAAAGTGAAGAGCCTTGGGGTTTGAGCAGCCACCTGCTACACAAACGACGTACGTTCGTATCGCGGTCTGTGCCAATGAGTTTTTCTAAAAACTTATGTGCAGTGATTTAATACATGCTTTACGGTGAAGGACAAAATCGTGAGAGAACCTGCATATGTTTGAGAAGTAATTCAATACATTTCACCGAATATGATTAAGTGCCAACGTGACAGAGGGTGAGTCCATCGCCGTCTCAGGCACAGACACATGCAGGTTTCCTCACGTTGTTTTCCTTCACCCTAAAGGAAGTGGTGTGAAATCACTGCACATAATTTTTTTGAAAAAACTCATACGGGCCATGCTGGGATTCGAACTTGCGTTGCTTACGTAGGAGGCGACTGCTCAAACCCCGAGGCCACCACGGCTCTTTATCCACGTAACATGTATTAAGTTAGATAGATATTTAAGTATAATAGTTTGGTATTAATTTAGTAAGTTATATTGAGTACAAAATTTAGTTATGATTGTATCGTTAAGGCCTGTAACATCGCACATACATAATAATAATAATTTATAGACCGACCATACTACCTATCAAAACAGCAGGATATTCTCGCCACCGAGCTCCTGTCCTATAAGACAGAAGCATACTTTTATTGCGAAAACGTGTGTGTAGCCTTACAAAGTGACGTCACGTGTACAGAAATAGGTTTTTCTTAATAAGTTATTTTATGCTTAGGTAAGTCATTAACAATTTTAATGTGGAATCGATCGCGTGCCTGGCTTGGAATGTTATGTTGTCATTTCTTACAACAATTGTTTGGACCAAAGAAGAATGACACATACATAAATAAATAAAGAATTTCTTGCTTTATTTACCGTATTAATAATTTATTTCTATAAGCACGATCTACCTATTAACAAAAAATATTTATAAAACAATTTTACTGATTCAATCTCTGATCTGTTTTACATACATACATATTCGCGCGTTTTAATGACCAAATTTATATTATTCAGCACGTTAAGCCAATTTATCATCTTTGGCAGTCGTTACGGGTTAGTCGGAGGCCTTAAATAGTCTGACAACTGGTTTAGCCCAGATCACAGATTTTCCTCGTTACGGTTACGAAGGTCAGATGGCACTCGCTTCGTATAAAAATCAGGTGATCAGCCACATCGGGTTGAACCAAGTGCCGACCCCAACAATGTATGGGATAAGGCCAGATGTGTGACTCAAGTTCACTAGATGGCGCTTGTTAAAATTAGATCGCGCTTCCATGGATTCCAAATTACAACATGGTCACTTAGTTGCAATTCATATTATGATTCACGAATGATTAATATTTCACAAATCACATGTTTCAAACTTTCCTAATAAGATTCCTAAAATGGTCCACAAGCTATGAATTGCTTTTGTGACAAATAGCATCATAAAAAGTTTGTTAAGGACTAACATCTACAATTATAGTTTTGCACCTAAATGACCATATTGACCTTTCGATGATAATTAATATTGGGATCACATTATTATTCCCCCAAAGTGGCGTTTTTAAACCTACTGACTAAAGCACTATAATACGAATTGAGCTGATTCTGAACTCGACGTCGTTCTCGGTTTCGATCTCTGTCATTTAATTTGAACTCTTGTCCTATTTAAATATTGCGTAGAGAATCTTGCAAGCGCGATCTAATTTTAACAAGCGCCATCTAGTGAACTTGAGTCACACGTCTGGCCTTATCCCATACATTATGAATCATATTCGGATCATATCATGATTCTCCCAAAGTGGCCTACAGTTCCTTACCCGAAATAGCACAATTTAGTTCAATAATAAAGAGCATTTTATTGATCTGCATGGTGTTCAACAGGCGTGTTCACCTTCAGCCCTTCGCTTATTATTCACTGATCTTAATTCGTTTTAGCGTTACGGTATTTGTACCTATATTATAATTACACTTTGATAAAAACAGACAATTCGCCGTTTTTGATTGGATTTGATTTTTTGGGTAAAGAAATGCAATACCAAAAAAAAATCTTATTTAAACTAAAAATGCCTGATATTAAAAAAACAAGAACAGGTGAAATGCAACGTCGCGGTTTTCGATACCTGACGACGAATATCGATTTATAATCAATAATCGATTCACGTGCATATGCACATGTAGGTACTCGGTTGATAAACTTGGAGAGTTTTTGCGAATCTATACAGATAAATAAAATTTAAGTGACTGTTTGTAATTCCAAAATAACAGCTTTTCACTGAAGTGATATGAAAATATATGCGGTACAAACTTAACAAAAATCTGTCTGTCGGTCTGTTTGTTCCGGCTAATCTCCGAATCGGCTTAACCGATTTTATCGGGACATTCACTGGTAGATAGCTAATGTTACAATGCTTAGGATTGAAATTAAATCTACGCCCGTGAAACCGCTGGGCACAGCTAGTCCTAAAAACCCTGGAGGTTTGAACAGTCGCCTGCTACGCAAGCGTCGCCAGTTCGAATACCAGCGAGGCCTGTACCAATGTGTTTTCTTAAAACTTATGACGTGCAGTGACTTCACACCACGTGCTTTACGGTTAAGGAAAACATCGTCGGGAAACCTGCATATGTCTGAGAAGTAATTCAAAGACATATGTATAGTGCCTGAGACGGCGAAGAACTCACCATCTGTCACGTTGGCACACAATCATATTCGGTGGGAAGTGGGTGTTGTGATTACAACACCTCTGCCTACCCCTTCGGGGAATACAGGCGAGAGCATATGTATGTATGTATGGAGCCTCATTTGGCTGTGGTTTTCTGTAAGGCGGAGGTACAGTCCCCAGTCGGATAGATTTTGTTATCCTTGTCTTAAATTTCCTCAATTCGTTATTAAATATTATGTAACCACTGAAGCCTCAAACTGAAATTCTAATTAGAGTTTATGCAATTTGTATTAAAATACGAAAATAGAAATTATTACATGTCGTGAACGGACTATGTTGCGCTCTGTTATTTCTCTCGCGTGGAATTTTATTTAATAAACTCCATAGGTACCTATTCCATTGGGTTAAGTAAAATAAATATGCTCAGGCCATCCCAGAAGGGTCCTCAAAGGAGTAAATATAGCTAAGAATGCAAAGGCAGTAAGATTAGCCTGTGAATGTTTCATTGTAAATAATTAATATTTATGAAAATGACGAAATAGTTAAAAGGATTTAAGGTTTTAAGTATTGTTTTTTCGTTATTCCAGAAAAAAACGCAATTAAGTCTTTATTTAAGTATAAAATCAACTAATACAGACTTTATTATATGTATAGTCTATATGGGAAAAGGACAAACTCGACAGACAAATTCGCATTTATGATATTAGTATAATTCGTCTCGTATGAGTAATAATTAGTTTACGTAACTCACAGCTGAATAAAGGTATGTATAGATTGTCCTGAAATTGTAATTAACACCTGTGTTAAGATATGTCGCAGCAAATTGAAATAGGTACCTTCTGAGATCACCCACCTGTTTATAAAATGATTTCATATATACTTAACACAATATTCTACTGGGATCTTAACATAAGCACTTGATGCCACCATAGTTCCACTGTGTGACAGTGACAGACTTATACACGTCATATACATCTGTAAATTATCATGGCAATAAAAGGTCATGGTAGGGCCCCTGTTGTACTGTAATTTTGTTATAATTCTGATATTTTTCTAAAAAAACTTATGTACCGTAATTTCACACCACCTGCTTTACGGTGAAGGAAAACATCGTGAGGAAACCTGCATATTTCTGAGAAATAATTCAAAGAGGTATATATAGTGCCTGAGACGGCGATAGACTCACCATCTGTCACGTTGGCACTTAATCAAAATTCGGTGAAAAGTGGGTGTTGTGATAACAAAACCTCTGCCTACCCCTTCGGGGAATACAGGCGTGACCATATGTTTTTTTTTTGTATAGAAGGACAAAATAAAATAGATAGGTACGTAAGCATTACGAAGGGTAATGAACAAAACCCAGTGCTCTGGCCTTCGAGAAGGTACTTGGGATCAAATAAAACACGATGAACCAAAGAGATGAAAGTTTTTTATTATACAGCGAGTCTTAGTATATTCGTATACCGTAGAGAATCTCTATAGCGTGATTCACAATATAATTAGCCCCATCTATCGGCATTGTTATGCACTTCTACTCAAACCTACATACTTGGCTTGTACAGGTATTTTTTTTTGAAGCTAGTTTTGTAAAAAAAGTGTTAAGGACTAGCGGATGTCACGCGGTTTCACACGAGTAATTCCCGTTCCCGTGAGAGTACGGGGATGAAATATAGCCTATGTTACTCACGGTTAATGTGGCTATTCATTGCTGAAATATTTTTCATGATCGGTTGAGTAGTTTCGAAGCCTATTCAATGCAAACAAACAAACAATCAAATCTTTCCTCCTGTAGATATTTTATAATAAATTATATGTTAAGTTAAATGGGAGACGGGGTGAGTGGCTAAGAGTAATAATTACATATGTGCTAGTAACCGAAAGAGATATGTTGAGATGATGAGAAAGACATATTATGTAAGGATCGTAGCATGTGGTCAACGGTGTCCTCTGCGTACTTCTATGCCTACCCCTACAGGCATGAGTGTGTATATGTGTAATTTCATATGTACCTATATAACTTATAGTGACGTCAAATTTTATATACAGGGTGTCGGAGAAAAAGGAACCGTTGTCTTCTAGAAGTTGTAGGGCTTTATGAATATATCACTATGTTGAAGTCGTAAAATATCTAGCTTCAATGACAACGTAGTAATAGGCTAATGTTGCTAAGGGCCGAAGAGCTCGTTGCCTTAAACGATTGAATGAACCCGCGGCCGCGTTAACCTACATTACGTGTGTATTAAATTAAACGTGTTAAAAAATGGGATTTTATGGGTTTATTTCATGAACTATTAGTGGGAGAAAAAAAAGTAGTAGTATCGTAGCAGTCAAATCAGCGGTAACGTAGAGTGTTACCGCTGATTTTTATGCCAAAATAAGGCCTTGATATGATCAGCTTTGAACGTCAATTACTCGAAAACGGAAGAAGATATTTTTGTCATAATAATTGTATTTGCTTCCTAAAATTATATCCTATCTCATATTTTAACAGCTGTCCTATTTTACCCATCAGCCTGTATATAACTGAAGAACAAAAAATGTTAAATCCGAATCCTGAAAATACAATACAATAAATAATATAAAAAAATAGATTATATTTTTGGAAATGTACGATTGTAAAAAGTAAGGCATTCTTACTCTGCTTAAAATATTCGAGCCTCGCGTGATAAGAAGACGTTTGTTATGAAAAAGGGCCATGGTGGCCTCGGAGTTTGAGCAGTCGCCTGCTACGCCAGCGACGCAAGATCAAATCCCAGCGGCCTGCACCAATGAGTTTTTCTATTCAAATTCAAATTCAAAAGTATCTTTATTCGATTAGACTTTTACAAAGTACTTTCAAATCGTCAGAAAGACACGATTACATAGGATTATACATGCTGCCGCCAGGTTCGGAAGGTTGCTTTTACTGAGAAGAACCTGGCAGGAAACTCAGTAATTACTCTTTTAAAAAATATATTTTACAGCTTTGAGTAATACAATATAAATCATCAAAATATATATAAGCCCATGGACACATTTCTAGTGCACAAAAGTCGATATAAAAAACTTTAAAACTAAAAATAAGTACTACGAATAATTTTGTAGCTTGAGATGACCATGATACTCAAAACTTAAGTGTACTGCACTTTCACCTCACATACTTTAAGGTGAAGGAAAACATCGTGAGAGAACCTACATAATGTGTTTATGAAGTAATTAAAAGACGTATGTATAGTGCCTGAGACGGCGATGGACTCGTCCTGTCACTTTGGCACTTAATTATATTCAGTGAAATGTGGTTGTTACTACACCTCTGCTTACCCCTTTGGGGACCCTTCTGGGATGACGTGAGCATTCTTTTTTCTTTTATAGCTTGTAGTCTATCTACGCCCTGAATGGAACACCTCTAGAAGAGGTTGCTAAGATTCGGGACCTAGGAGTTATTCTAGACTCAAAACTATCCTTCAAGGATCACATGGTACAGATTATGAAAGATGGTAACAAGATTCTGGGTTTCATCAAAAGGATCGGTAAACACTTTACTAAAACCAAAACGCTTCTGACAATATATCACAGTCTTGTTCGAAGTCGGCTAGAGTATTGCAGTCAGGTCTGGAACCCGGTTTACCAGATACATGTCGACAGAGTCGAAAGAATACAACGTTCTTTTACAAGATTCTTAGTATATAAAGAAAACAGTAAGCATATTAGCCAGAGAACAGGGTACTCGGATAGACTAAAATACTTTAAATTAAACTCATTGCAACAAAGAAGAAGCTACCTTGACTTAAACTTTCTGTATAAATTAGTAAACGGTGTAATCAGGGAATCATATCTTTTAAGCAACCTCAACTTCATTGTCCCTCGGATATCTAGTAGATCGAACAAGAAGAAGGCAACATTTCAACCGAAGCTAGCTAGGACCAATGTAGGCAAATTTTCGCCACTTCACAGGTTTCAAGCAACGTTCAACAATGTTCCCCAATCCATTGGTTTGGACATTTTTAGAGATAGTTTTCCACAATGGAAACATAAGCTGCTGCAGCCGGGTCTGTCATTGTCACCTCGTTACAACAAATCTCACTAACTGAGTATTTATAAGTTACTTTCCATTATTAGGTATAAGATACAACTACAGCACATCTTAACTCTAACCTTAATATATTTAGAACAATGTTATTTGTGAATGCTGTCTCACACCTGTTATTAGTGACTAGGCTAGACCATATACTACATAATTGTTAAATTAGTTTTTCAGCCTATTAACTGTTGGTGTGTCAATAAAATAAATAAAATAAAAATAAAATAAAAGTAGTGTAAAATCCTCCTTAGCGAATTTATTTTCTCTGGCTAGCAAAGAAGCTGAATAATTCTTGAAGCAAAATTGATAATGCCATCACAGCAACCAGCTTGCGAACGCGTGTAACATACATTATAATTATAGATAATCAGGTCACTGTGGAATAAAGTGCTGATTAAAATATAACACTGTTACTACCTAACTTATCTAATTCAGAATGGTCCCAATACCTGCCTCGTTGGAACGTTACTGCGTTATACGAGGCCCTGGGTTTGTCCACCTTTAATTTCCCAGCAGCCTGAAGTCTGGATTAGCGGCCGGTTAATGGGAATAGGCTCGCCTCCTATTACATAGGATTTAAACATCATCATCATCATTATCCTCCTGTTCTTTTCCCATGTTCTTTGGGGTCGGCGCGTGTTCTTCTCTCTCTCTATCAGCCGTCATATCTGTATTCACTCCCATTAGGCATCCATCGTTTCTTAGATCTTTTTCTCCTCTTGTAAACATCCACATTCATAAACAGCTTAAAGATAACATGAAATGTGTAACAGCCCCCGCCTGCCCCTGCGGGGAATTCAACTACCAGATCTACGAGGCAGCTTTACAGATTAAACTCTAATCAGTCCTTCCCAAAGTGGGCGCCGCGAAAGAAAATGGGGGCCGCTGATGTTCATATTTCAAAATTCTCCGGCTATACAACATCTATATATTAGTTCATATTTATATCCTATTTTTAGGTATAAATATTTATAAAACAAAAAAAAATATGGGTTAACAACACTGAAATATATACATCTCTTCACCAGTCGCAGGTTTTATCTACATACATATGCTCACGCCTGTATTCTCCGGAGGGGTAGGCAGAGGTGTTGTACTAATAACCCTCACTTTTCACCAAAGATGATTAAGTGCTAACGTGACAGACGGTGAGTCTATTGCCGTCTCAGGCACTATAAATTACTATTCCTTCCTCCTTCCTTATTATTCCTTCACCGCAAACTGCGTGGTTTGAAATCACTGAACATAAGTTTTCAGAAAACTCATTGGTACAGGCTGCTGGGATTCCAACTTTCAATCGTAATCACTGACGAGAATATAATTTGTTGATACTACTGGAATCTTCTGTAATTTCACAGGAGCCTTGAATACCTATATGGAAAAACAACCAATTACTAATGTCGTTATTGTGGAAATTCTCCACAATAACGACACGTTGTGGCACAAATGGATGCTTCAAAACCTTTCATTAAAACCTGGTTAGCTTTCAGGCTTAAGGCGAAGTATCTATCTATTCTAGGCGCTCAATGACTCCACACTTCACAACGGAAAGTTTTTACCAACATCTAGTTTACAATCTTCTTCTTATCGTGTGCAGAACTTTGCTACTTCAACAGCATTATTGGTGGCAGCCATCAGATCCTCTCGCGTGCAGCTGGTGGGGCACGTAGGGTACGATATAAGGTGGGCCATAGTTTGAGGTGCAGCGGACACACATCTTATGTTGGCGACATCCGTGAAACCCCACCTGATCCGAAGTCTATTAAGTGATTTCCAGATTGGCTAAGGTAATTTATGTCCAGGCGGGAGTTGCTCCTCAGGTGGGACGAAAGGAATAGGCAGGGCGAATTTCCAGAAGTTGCACTTCGCCCTCGATGGCTCAGATTCTAAGGGATCAACACGCAGCACAAAGCTGTTTCGGCTTTTCAGCCTTAACAATTAAACAAGTTTATGGGTAGTACAGACAATTGATGTCATATGCTGTAAGCCTACTTAGTCATACTAATATTATAAACGCATTTATAATACTCTTTCACCCAAAAACTACAGAATGGATTATGATGAAACTTCACAATGATATGGCTTACACACAAGAATAATATAAAGGCTATAATTTATTTATATATTCATATAGATATTAAGTGAATTATCTAAAATATATAACGATAATTGTCATGTAAATTTTGTCTTTTACACTATATCATTTGGACACATATTTGAATAGTTATGCATGACCCATGAAATGAAGTAATAAATAATTATAAGATTTTCTGAAAAAAAATTATAAATTCTTCAACATAAGGGACACTTGGATCACTCATTGAACGTTAATATATTACGCTAATTTACTATAATAGAGATCACAGCAACCGGGATACTACCGTCTTTTGTCAGCACCCTGTTTAAAAATGTTAAAAATGTTTATAATATTTTATGTACCATATTATAGTGTGAAATAAAGAATATTGTATTGTATAATACATTGTTATTGTAAATCTATACAGATAAATAAAACTGTAAAGTCTGTTTGTAATTCCAAAATAGTTTCAAAACTGCATTGATGTCTTTTAAAGTATAGTTCAATTATTTAATAAAGAATTATCTGAACATACAATGCATTGTTTAAAATCGATTGCTAATCGATTGACGTCATTGTATCGATAAAAGTTGAGGTCAAAACACTTGATACTTGTAAGGCTGTAGGTGAGAATAACACCCAGGTTATATATCTACCTACCACATATATTTTTTTTCAATAAGCCGAAGGCTGTTAGCCTTTACAGTACAATTGTTGAAGTCTCAGTTTACAGCTTCACAATCTAGAAACAAATCGTTCGAATGACAAACTCACACAGACGCGCACATGTATACAGATAAATATAATTGAAGTATCTGTTTCTAATTCCAAAATAACAGCTTTCATTATGCATATGAAAGTACTTATATACGGTATTGACATGAAAGAAACATGTTTTTAATAAAAAAAATCTCTGTCTGTCTGTCTCTTTGTTCTGGGTAATCTCTGAAACGGCTGGACCGATTTTAACGGGGCTTTAACTGGCAGGAAGCGAATGTTTCAAGGAGTAACTTAGGTAAGCTACTTTCATTAAAAGGTTCCGCGGGAATCAAATTAAATCTAACCTCGCGGTGAAACTGCGTGACATCCGCAATTATTTAATAGGATAAGATTCTGTTCTGCTTGTTGTAGTGATCAGTGCCCCAAGTAATTAGGTTTTTATAAGTTTTAACGTTGACGATATCAATAAGGTATTTTTCTCATTTTGTATAGGAACGTAAATTCTCCTACGTTGCTTTTATGATAATGTTAACGTTAAACCTGTACTAGAGGTATTGACGCCGCGTTCAATTGAAATAGTGGTACTCACATGAATTTTTTTCACGTTACCCCAGATAGGTAGAATAAGACTCATGAAATGACTAGGTACTGTTGTGGTGACATGAAGGTCATAACTCGTGACGGCTTCGACACTCGTATTATGTTTTTTCAACCTCAGTGCTTCCCCTTAACTAGAACCTTATGAATTTTCCACTTATACAATGTAATTTGTAATCAAATGACGCAATGTACTAGTGTCTATTTACTATCGTCTATAACTGCGTTTTACAATAACAGTCATTTCTCCACGTGAAATTTTTAACTGTATTTAACATACATACATATGCTCACGCCTGTATTCCCCGAAGGGGTAGGCAGAGGTGTTGTGATCACAACACCCAACTAATTTGATTAAGTGCCAACGTGACAGATGGTGATTCTATCGCCGTCTCAGGCACTATACATACGTCTTTGAATTACTTCTCAGAAATATGCAGGTTTCCTCACGATGTTTTCCTTCACAGTAAAGTAAGTGGTGTGAAATCACTGTACATAAGTTTTTTAGAAAAACTTATTGGTACAAGCCCCCTGGGATTCGAAGTTGCGTCGCTTGCGTAGCAGGCAACTGCTCAAACCCCGAGGCCACCACGGCTCTTAAGTATTTAAGATATAACTGTATTTAAGGTATAACTTTTACATTGAAAAAAATCGAATGTGCTAGGGTGACCGTGGGTTTGGGCTGTCGTCTGCTACGCAAGCAACGCAAGTTCGAGTCCAGCGGGTACCAATGAGTTTTCCTAAAAACCTTATTACTTTCATACCACGAGCTTTACGGTCAAGGAAAACATCGTGAAAGAACCTGCATATGTTTTGAATTTCTTTCAAGACGACAAGACAAGAATTAAGACGTATGTATAGTGCCTGAGACGGCGATAGACTCACCATTTGTCACGTTGGCACTTAATCTTCTTCTGTGAAAAGTGGGTGTTGTTATTACCACACCTGCCTACCCCTTCGGGAATATAGATATGAGCACAGTATGTATGTATTAAACATTTTTTAACACATTAAAAATAAAGCATCCCGACTTGAATGTCCTTGTCATGACAATTTTTTAGGACAATCAAGGGCACTGGATGTTATAGGGCGCCCCAATTACCGCAAGGTAAGCTCCTAGGTTCCTTGTGCCCTGCGTCCCTTTTTCTGCGCTTTAGTTTTAACAATACCTCGTTGGCACAGAGCGGTGAGATTGAAACTTACAGTAGGGTAATTTTCTTAAATATATATTTGATTCACGCGGAGCTCTATACCAGGACTGCCCAAGTTACAGTGTTTCATTCAACCAACCAAGGTCTAATCTGTCATACAGTACGTATGTATAGATTTTGAATTTCTGTGAAATTAATATTTCATAATGTTTTTGTACTCACCTATTTTATTTCAGTAACTTTGAGCGTGCGGTTTATTTCCATTCACCTACTCAAATGCGTAGTGAGTAATTTGATGGTCACCGTGAACCAGCGTTTACCATTCATCAGAGGAAGCGTATAAATAGCCCTTTGTTTCTTCAGCAAGTACACGTAAATACTACAGATGCAATGGAACACAAAATGTAACATATAGACGGATTCCTAATCATTTTCCTTTATGCACACTACTTATTAGTATATTATATTTTTTTCATAATGTATTTATTCATCCATTCGTGATTTAAAAAGAGCGAAATGCTCGTAAGTAGCATGTGTGGGAGCTGACCTCTTGTATATTTCCAATTTCGTGAATGAGATGTGTGCAAAGGTTATCCAAGGTGAAAGGTTAATGACCGCTTCAGCCGACATTCGGTACAAATTAAAAGTTGAAAGTAAAGTTCCTCTGGATTTTTATTAGGTTCCACCGAACCTTCACGAGCATTCTAATGTGTTTGTTTATAGTTGGTTCCAATGACTAATTTGCTAATTGAAGTGGACTATTCATTTAGTCACTGCTATTCAAGATTTATTTCAAAATTAACTCTGCCCCGCGGCTTCACCTGCGTAGACTTAATTTCACCAGATTTATTTCATTTAATTTTGATAATAAAGTAGCCTAAATTACATCAGCTTATGCCCTCTTAAAATCGATCCAGCCATTTCGGAAATTAGTTGGAACAAACAGACAGACAGAGAACAATTTTAAAATTAGTCTTTTCTGTCTGTATCGTGTATACTTTCATTCTTTCAATAGATAAAATTATATAAGTTAACATAAAATTGTTATGTAAGAGCGGGGTTCCCTAACACAGGTATTTTTATACTTAAAAGGTAACCCCATCCACTTTAAAGATACTGTAAACAACCTGGTTAATGAATAAATAATTTTGTATTGTATTTGTATTCATATGCATACATACATACATATGCTCACGCCTGTATTCCCCGAAGGGGTAGGTATTCATATGCATTTAGTGAAAAGCTGTTATTTTGAATTACAATAGTCGTATAGATTATCTTTTTTAGGAATCGCATAATGTAATTGTTGTCTCGTAATAAGCCTATTATCAGAGGAGGTCATTGAACGACAAGATATTAAAATAAGATAGCAATATGAACAAATAAGAAATATCTATTTGACACTTGTAATTGATCTTAAATATCACTCATTGTCGCGTAACCTGGATTTTTACAAAAAAATCTTTTAACATTATCACAAAAAACCTATCATGTGTATTTATAAATTAATAGACATTATTAGTTTACTAACTTCTGCCTCCATCTTCCTCCGCAATGTCCTCGAACTCTTAGTTGTGTATCTGTTAGTCCATCCAAAATCGTTATATATCGTTATATATGAGCAGTTTTGACTATAAAAGACTTGTAAACACCGTCTTTTACTAAACCAAATACATTTTTATATACATACTAGCGGACGTCACGTTTTCACCCGGGTAGTTTTCAATCCCGTGGGAGTACCGGGATGAAGTATAGCCTATGTTACTCGCTGATGATGTAGCTATCCATTGTTGAAAGAATTTTCAAGATCGGTCTAGTACTTTTTGAGTCAATTTGTTATAAATATACTTCCATACACATATTTCCTCTTTATAATATTAACATACTGTGGTGACAGTTAATTTTCCTTAAAATTCGTGAATAATACATCACTTCGAAATCCCCACCATGTATATGTATATTAGCTTACTTTGTGGCGAGTAGCGACTAGCAATTTGGTAAGCGATATATAATAAGGTGCACTGGCGTTACAGCAGATCACAGCCAATAATTCTGCTTACTTATAGCTGTTGTTGCCTAGAACTTAATTTTAGAAATGTGAATTATATATTTCAGATTCAGTCAACCTAAAATTGTAAATTATCAATCGTAGAGCAGTTACAGGCGATTGCTACCAATCTAAGGATTATAGCAGGCGACTGCTCGAGCCCCATGGCCACCAGGGCTCTTTCATCACACGCTTAAAAATACTTAATTAATAACCCAAGATGGAGCACGTGTAAGAAAATACTATCGCAGGGTTCAAACTATATTTTCTGGTCATAAAAGATAACAACAACAAAATTACTTGCGAAAGGTTCATAACAAGTACTTTGACCTTTGACTTGTCCATCTATAGTGACTGCTTTTACACCGAAGTTGAAACAAGCATGTTGCAAATTCTGTATAAAATCTTTTCACACCAATCTTGAAGAAACCCATGCAAGAATTACACAGGGAGGTCAATTCCCCAGCTTGATGTCATCCAAAAAATTTTTTTCGCCAAAATGTTTAAGGGATTTATTTGTTTTTTAAAAAGAAATTAATACTAAGATGATTTACTTCACCTACCTTTGTAGTATGTGCCTGATACCGGCTAGCGGGTTCATGTGTATCGTTTCGCTTCGGTGTCATAGTCCGTCTTAAAGCTCCGTTCACAACTTAGAGATTTTTAAACATTATAAGATTATATTCTACAATTCCATTAACATTATATAACCTTTAACTACATTTAAAAAAAGGGGAGTTTAAACATGGTGATTTTTAAACAGTACTTAGAACTAATTACAAGTAGAAAACTTGGCCCTAATCGGTGTCTCTCGGGATCGTGCCAAGAAGGCTGGCAGCATTGCCACGTTGAATAGCAATGCTGATTCTCCGAACGAGAAAAGGCTTATATTCAGATGATTTAGAGTTTATGTTATGTTTGTTTATGATATGTTTAATATGTGGTTAAAATGTAACTGCAGTACTTAATTAGATAATTAAGCAAATATTTACATGCCCTAAAATTGGGTGAAATATGTGATTCATGTAACCTTTAATAACATCTACCCTTTGTACCATATTTCATGTGAATAAATATTATTTCTATTTCTATTTAAAACTCAATAAAAGAAAGGTTGAAAAACCCTACTCTGACCAGAAAGATACAGTAAATTAAGTAGGTTTGAAGATTATCCCTAAAAATCTACTTAATGATTACAAACATCTACTTAATGATTACAAAAATCTACTTAATGATTACAAAAATCTACTTAATGATTACAAAAATCTACTTAATGATTACAAAAACCCTTTCTCGTTAACCTGTTAATAAATTATAGCCGAAAGTCGATCAGCTGTGTTCGACTTGGCCTGACCTCAGACTGCACTTCAGGAGACTTCGAAGGTAGCGCCATGGTCACCATTGATGAGCTCTATATTTATGACATGAATGTAGGGGATTGGTTTTCATGTTATGATATTGATAGTAGTTACTTTACTTTAATGAACAATACTTATTTATTGAAGAATACTTACCAGATACTTAATAACAAAAAGTAATGACCTGGGGGCTATATGATCGTTTAACCATCACGTAAGAACTTAGCTTTGACGTTGAATTTTACGGTACCAAAATTAAACGTACTTAAATGCTCTGAAATTCTTAATACACTCTGCTTACACCAATGATGGTAGGGTTACTTTAAATAACAGATATTGAAAGTAACGTCATGGTGGCAGAGTATTGGAAAATTGTGCGAGAATTATTATTCACATTTTGAATTTACTGACCATGTTTGTATACTTTAATTTGAGGAGCTCGTGGCACAATTGCTATTGCGCTTATCATTCGATCAGCGAGTTAAGCAACCCTAGCCAGTAATTGGATGGGTGACCGCCCGAGTTCCCTCCGTGCCTCGGAGAGCACGTCATACCGGCGGTCCCGGTTGCGAATTTATCATCTTTGGCAATCGTTACAGGTCAGTCGGAGGCCTAAAATAGTCTGACAACTGCTTTAACCCAGATCACAGGTTTTCCTCGTAAAAGGGGTTGCGAAGGTCAGATGGCAGTCGCTTTGTATAACAATCAGGTGATCAGCCACATTGGGTTGAATCAAGTGTCGACCCCAACAATGTATGGGATAAGGCCAGGGAGATGATGTTAGTATACTTTATTTTGCGATTGTTAAATGAATATTGAATGGGAATGGCAGAGTTTTGAAATACCAGCCTCAGGGCCCGGAAGCAATATAGTGGGTATTTACCAGAATGCGAAATAAAAAAAATTGTCCGCGATGTTATAGCATTTCTAGCGAGAGGAGTAGCTCGTGGCGCAGTTGGTATTGCGCATATCGATCGATAATCAAAGTTAAGTAACTATGAGCCAAGATGGATGGGTGACTCTGGGTGCCTCGGAGAGCACTATAAGCAGTCGATCCCGGTTGCCAATGTTACAGGCCAATCGGAAGCCTTAGAGAGTCTGACAAATGTTTTAACCCAAATTACCAATTTTCATCGTAAAAGGAGTTACGAAGGTCAGATGGCAGTCGCTTTGTATAAAAATCAGGTGATCAGCACCATCGGGCTGAATCGTGTGCCGACCCCAATAATGTATGGGATAAGGCCAGGAACATGATGAGCTGTTATAGCGTTTCTACGCAGGCGAAATCGTAGGCAGAAGGTAGTTTTATAATATTGTTGTGATTGCATCACGTTGTATCGTGGTTGTTTCTTGAAATAGAAACGACACAGTCAGAAAAACATCGTAACAATTCGCAACCCCCCTGTCACGTGTACGAACAAGTCTGGTTAAGAAACTTTTAAACTTTCCTTAGGCTTCTTATGTCGTTGATAGCGATTGCTAAAGAATAACGAACGTCACTATACTGTGCCTCACCGAAATACTCTGAAATTGTGCAAAGAATAATGTTCCATCGGTAAAAGTTTCCACGAAAGCCTTCAATAGCGGCAGAAAAACAGTGCCTTGTCTTAATCTATGTTATTAATAGTTGTGCTCTGCGGTTGTACCCGCGTAAACTTAATTTCATGGGTGAATATTTTAATAAAGGTAGCCTAAGTTACTTTATAAGATTAACTATCTGCCAGTAAAAGTCCCATTAAAATCGGTCCAGCCGTTCGGGAGATTAGCCGAAACAAACAGACAGACAGACGGATAGACAGACAGAGAAAATGTTTTTAAATTTGTTTTTTTATCTGAGTACCATATATACTTTCATATGCATTTAGTAAAAGATGTTATTTTGGAATTACAAACAGACACGTCAATTTTATTTATCTGTATGTATGAATTATAATTCTGTAAAGACGAACAAAGGTAAAATATGACATTTGACAAAACAACGGAATGTCAAACTCAAAAATATCTTTATTCGATTAGACTTTTGACAAAGTACTTTCGAATCGTCGGAATGATATAATCATACAGGATTATACATGCGTAGAACAAGTGGCCAACTATGATCGTATAAGCAGCGCGTATTATGAACTTCTTAGCTTTGCCGTTTAATAATACGGTACCAAAATGAAACTTGCGAGCTAAGTAGTTCTTTATACGCTCTCTTTAGGCCGATGATGGTTAAAACTGTTACATAGAATATATAAACGAATAGTTGTGTGTGTGTTTATCTGTGGATATGCCATTGGAACTCTGTGGATCAATGTCAATGTAACGATATATATGAGCCGTGTGGGCCTTGAGGTTTGAGCAGTTGCCTGCTACGCAAGCGACGCAAGTTCGAATCCCAGCGGGGCCTGTACCAATGAGTTTTTCTAAAAAAACTTATGTAGGTACAGTGATTTCACACCACGTGCTTTATGGTGAAGGAAAACGTCGTGAGGAAACCTGCATATTTCTGAGAAGTAATTCAATGAAGTATGTAAAGTGTCTGAGACGGCGATGGACTCACAATCTGTCACGTTGGCACTTAATCATCTTCGGTGAAAAGTGGGTGTTGTGATTACAACACCTCTGCCTACCCCTTCGGGCAATACAGGCGTGAGCATATGTATGTATGTAACGATATAGAGTAGTACCTTTTTTTTTTACTGACGAGGGGGAAACCTTCAAAAGGTTCCCAACCACCCTGGGAGAGGCAGATCGAGGTATGTGGGGTTTTTACCGCACTAAAACACCCCCGGTGGCCATCTTCAGTACTCTGATAGATCGCACCGGTGTCCACCCACACTATGCCGGGGCACATCCTCGGGGCAGCTGTATCGCCGCCCCTGGAGACCTCGCTGTGCAAGGCAGCGCAAGCCACATCGGGCTGCCACCTTCCCGAGCCGGCGGCTCGGTGGTCAAAGCTCCCACCCCGACCACCACCAGCAGGCCCTCCGGCCCCCTTTTAGTCGCCCCTTACGACAGGCAGGGGATACCATAGCCGAACTCTAAGACCCTGGCTATTGGGTGAGAGTAGTACCTAGTGTCTGTGGAAACACTCTACTTTAAAATAAATATTGCCTACCTTTAGATATAATCATTACGAGGGATTTTCGAACGTCTCAATGGCCATGCCCGTTACGACTGCGTGCAATACCTTTCTGCAACTCCATCTTACGTGTTCAAAGTACTTGTATACATATAATAAAGTTTCTCCAAGATGATACCAGTCTCCAATTGACGATGACCCAAAGACTTCGTGAACAGATTTGGCATGGCTCTATAAATTTCACACCTGATTAGTAATTAGTCCTTGACTAATTATAATATTCGACAAAGCAATGCCACATGCCTCGTTCTGCATAGCTCACGCATTATTTTATAATTAGTAATCGATGGATCTTTATATAGAAACAATCAATCTGTTTTCCTTTTCACGTATCAAGAAAGGATGTGGTATTGCTGCGTTATTGTAAGGTGTAGCGACGAACTCGACGTCGAGTGTCGATTTCACATACAAAATTGAACTCTTATCGTTTGGTAACTTTTTCACGAGAGTTATAGTGCGTTTTTCCGTAAAACACTCAGCTCTGCAGAGCTGGTGGAGCAGATGGTGAGTCCATCGCCGTCTCAGACACTTTACATACGTCATTGAATTACTTCTCAGACATATGCAGGTTTCCTCACAATGTTTTCCTCCACCGTAAAGCGCGTGGTGTGAAATCACTGTACCTACATAAGTTTTTTTTAGAAAAAAATATTGGTACAGGCCCCGCTGGGATGCGAACTTGCGTCGCTTGCATAGCAGGCTGCTCAAACCTCAAGGCCACCACGGCTCTCCGAACTAAAATTAAAGCATCCAAAACCAAAACACATTCAGACCAAACACTATAATCAATTCAATTCAATAATATCTTCATTTGATTAGACTTTTAACTAAGTACTTTCAAATCGTCAGAACGACACGATTACACAGGATTAAAGGCTTTTAACAGATTATACAATTTGAGTAATACAATATACACATTGTATTACTCAAAAATATCAGCTATTTAACTACAGACTACAAGTGCGTAGACATGAAAACATGTCATGCTTCCATGATTTTTAATAAACCAACTAACTGAGGTGGAACTATCTGGTGATACCATTTAATAAGTCTACCTGATAAAGATATTTGTAAACAAACCAATTTAAGGTTTTTAACCGCATGTAGCTAATAAGGAGAAAAAATAGTAATTTGGAAATCGGCTGTTGAGCGTCACACCTTTTCAATATGATATTAATCCGACCTGAAATATGTTTAAGGCTTGATGAACATTTCTCCAAAACACAGCTCCTTATTCTATACTCTCTATGCCCCGCGGTTTACCCGCGTAGACTAAATTTCATGGGTGGCCCGCGGAATCCTAATGATTTTTTTAAAATTTTGCCTAAATTACCCCCTGGAACATTAGCTATCTGCCAGTGAAAGTCCCTTTAAAATCGGTCCAGCCGTTTCGGAGATAATCCGGAACAAACAGATAGACAGAGAATTTTTTTTAAAATAGTTTTTTCATATCTGTACCGTATATACTTTCATATACATTTAGTGAAAAGCTGTTATTTTGGAATTACGAACAGACACTTCAATTTTATTTATCTGTATAGATGTAAATAAAGATATAGATGTATAGATGGCGAGCTTTCCTTGAGATTGTAAGTATTGCGGAAAAAAAGATCCGTCGTTACTACACTCTGCGCAATGATTTTAATCTATTAAGAACAGGGGCCTTACCATGAGCTCTTATTGCCATGATAGTTTCACTCACATTAAGCGACAGATGTATATGACGTGTACACATCTGTCACGGTCACACAACTGTAATAAATATTGTAATAAGAGATCATGGTTGGGCCCCAGTACCTACTTCGATCTCAGGGAGATCCAAAAATTGCAGCATGTTCTGAATATTTAACTTACTGAATGATATATTTTATTATAAAGCTGAATTGGTTTGTTTGTTTGGTTTGACGGGCATCTCAGGAACTTACTGGTTAAAATTGAAAGACATAAAAATATTTTTGTAATAAAATAAAATTTACTACCACAAATAAAAGTGAAGAAACACTGGAAAATGACAAAAGCAAATAAAAATATGTCACAGTTTTTATTGGTACAGCTAGTCATTAATAACCTCACTTTTCAGCCGACTTCAAAAAAGAGAAGGTTCTCAATTCATCGGAACGTTTTAAAATTGTCAAACCAATCATTCAGACACAGTGTCCCCCATCTCATTCCTCTGCGTGAAGGTTACGGAACGAAATAACGTGACCAAATTACTAGGGAACCAGATACTGCAGCAAGTCAACAAATAGGTCACGCTACGCGTATTCACAGACACACAATTTACATTCAATTGATTATAAGCCTTATTGCCTTCATATCAAACATCAAGATCCATCTACGGGTAACGAGTCCTCTCCCATGTGTGTCCGAAAACTTTACCAATACAACAAACACCAGTAAAAATACTCCGTATTTCTTTATGCATAAGAACATGACGGCGGCATAAGAGAGATGGTCGATAAAACAGCGCGCCCCGGTCAGACAGAGTCAGAGCACGTGGAGAAAATATGTTGTCTCTATTTTCGTGCTATGATCTGACATGCAAGCTCTTGGTGTTGAATGCGCGCCTGGTACTTTCCGGTTCGAGAGGGTCGGGATACGGGATGGGTCGTACGGAATTTCGTCGTCATCGAGTGACGTCATAAGCACAAAATGATTGAATGATGGATTCACTTGGAATGACAATTTCGCGATCATCTCATTCCTCACCTTTGAAAAAAATTAATGGAAGTATTTATATGTTGTCCGAGAATTTACAAAAAAACTGATTCCATTATGAAATCAAACATATTTTTGTTCCGATGTTTTGTTACGATGTCAATGACCTTTGTTCGGCGATATCGATGATTTTTGAAGATAACCGATTTTCATAACTTTAAAGGATTCCATCATATTCTAGTAAGTTACATAAATTTTAAATCATTAAAACACATATTATTAGCATAAAATTTTCTAGTTTTTCAGTCATTTTGAAGACACTTGTACGATAATATCTATGATTTTGATCTGGATACTTTTAAAGGATTTGTCATAAATCATCAAGCAGTTTTGATTAAAATAAATACCCTGACCTTAATCCCTTATATTGTGAATATTGTTACCCTTTCGCTGATTGAATGATATGTGCTATATAAAAATATGGCACAATAAATGAGTCAGTAGGATAAAACAATTAATAACATATTTTAAAGTACATTATTATAGTTAGAAATTTGTGAAATAATATCAGTTCAGACAGTATTATCACAATTTAAATATACGCTTTACAAACAGTGAGGAATCTAGGAACAATTTGTTAGAAAATACTCTTACTCTCACACAGACGTACACATCTATGAGATTTTAAAAAGAATAACATCGTCAATAAGTATCGTCTATAAGGGATGTCAAGTCGTATCTGATCCTGAATACGCTATTTTACGAATTACGTGTTTACGTAGTTTTTTCAAAACTTCTAAACGACAAATCGACATTATTTTGAGAGTAAATAAAAAAAAAAGATCGACAACCCTCACGCTCAATGGAGCAAACGTTCGTATAAAAAAAATAGGCATACATTCCTTACTGGTTGTAAAATTTATATTTATACTGTGGTATTGTTGAAGTATCAATTGTTGTTACAAAACAAACACCTTTTGTTGTTGGTGTACCAATCGCATTCCTCAAATTATCTTGAACATACAATGTTGTAATGTAATGTTACCCGATAAAATAATTAAATGCTTTTTCACGTACATTTAGACACCCAATAAGAGGTTATAAATGGATCTACCCAACAGTGTATGACAGCCGACGCGAGGTATGTGCGTTCAGCAAAAATAATGTGGATAACTGCTCATCATATTTTAATCGTGATGTGAGTCGTGGTGGCCTTGGCGTTTGAGTTCGAATCCCAGCGGGGCCTGTACCAATGAGTTTTTATAAAAAACTTATGTACAGTGTTTTACGGTGAAGGAAAACATCGTGAGGAAACCTACATATTTCTGAGAAGTAATTCAATGACGTATGTAAAGTGTCTGAGACGGCGATGGACTCACCATCTGTCACGTTGGCACTTAATCATCTTCGGTGAAAAGTGTGTGTTGTGATTACAACACCTCTGCCTAGCCCTTCGGGGAATACAGGCGTGAGCATATGTATGTATGTAGGTCGTGGTGGCCTTGAGGTTTGAGTTCAAATCCCAGCGGGGCCTGCACCAATGAGTTTTTCTAAAAACTTATGTGCAGTTATTTTACACCACGTGCTTTACGGAAAGAAAACATCATGAGGAAACCTGCATATGTCTGAGAAGTAATTCAAAGACTTATGTATAGTGCCTGAGACGGCGCTGGACTCACCCTCTGTCACGTTGGCACTCAATCATATTCGGTGAAATGTGGGTGGGTTCTAGGATGGCGTGACCATATTTATTTATTTTTAAATTTTTTCGCGTTGCCCCATATTCAAGGTCAGCGCTCATAGCTAGTGACTGCACCCTAAGAGAATCTGAGAAGTACCATACATAGGTCTTAAAAACATTTGACCCCGCCCTAGATTTGGGTCATTTACGTAACGGAAGAGTCCCGACCGTCATGGGTCATGAACGGCGATTGTAACGGCTCCTGAAGCCATTGGTTCCAACGGTTTGTCTGGCTCATTTACAAATATATCTGGGACATTCAAATGCTCCAGACATTCGGGTTAACTTTGTTTTTTTGTTCTAGCTATAATCATTATACTTGTTGGTGATGTTTAGATACCTTATGAGGTAATAATGACCGGTATCATTACGCAAATAGGTCAACCTCTAATATAGACGAAAATTAAAAATTACTCCGTTTTTGATTGAATTGAAAAAAGAGGAGATTACTCAATTTGACCGCATAGGTATATTATTGTCATAACTAAAAACCTTAAAAAATATTATCTTTTAACTAAAATTTATTATTAAGGTTTTTAGTTATGTAACACTGCCATAAATAAAATTACATTTAATATTTTCTTTTATATAGTCAATTAGGTTCTTATTTTCATATGTAGTGTTTATTAAGGGGTTCAATGTCACATCTCCAGTACGTCAAGGAAAGGTTAATAAACATATTTTTACGTTGACTATGTCGACCTGCCGTGGTGGCCTTTAGGTTTTCCTGCTACGCAAGCGACGCAAGTTCGAATCCCAGCGGGGCCTGTACCAATGAGTTTCTCTAAAAACTTATGTACATTGATTTCATACCACATGCTTTATGGTGAAGGAAAACATCGTGAGTAAACCTGCATGTCTTATAAGTAATTCAAAGACGTATGCATAGTGCCTGAGACAGCGATAGACTCATCCTATGTCACGTTGACACTTAATCATATTCGTTGAAATGAGAGTGTTGTTGTCACATGTCGATCACAGATTTGCCTCGTTAAAGGGGGTTGCGAAGGACAGATGGCAGTCGCTTCGTATAAAAATCAAGAGGTCAGCTACATTGGGATGAATCAAATGCCGACCCTAACGACATACGCCCAGGGAGATGATATATCAAACACTACATTAAAATGTGAGCCGTGGTGGCCTCGGGGTTAGAGCAGTCGCCTGCTACGCAAGCGACGCAAGTTCGAATCCCAGCGGGGCTTGTACCAATGAGATTTTCTAAAACAAAAACCGTGTACAGTGATTTCACACTACGTGCTTTACGGTGAAGGAAAACATCGTGAGGAAGCCTGCATATTTCTGAGAAGTAATTCAAAGACGTATGTATAGTGCCTGAGACGGCGATAGACTCACCATCTGTCACGTTGGCATTTAATCAAATTCGGTGAAAAGTGGATGTTGTGATAACAACACCTCTGCCTACCCCTTCGGGGAATACAGGCGTGAGCATATGTGTACATTAAAATGTATTTTGCTTAGTGCCTTATTGACACCACCAAAGGGACTTTACCACAGACCCACTTCACTTAAATAAACAGGAAAATCTTACCGATCAAGTTTAAGCACGAAACACCTTATACAAGTCACATCCAAAACAATGGGGTCCTTTTGGGGGTTTTACAAAGGCACTGATCACGTAACAAACTTATTTATAGAATTTGAATGTAAATTTGCGGTTGTGGATTTTCCAGTATCGAAAAATGTGCGGAAACAATGAGTGTGGTCAAGACAAATCAAATTTGGGGTTCACGATAAATATTTAACAGCTCAATTCCCCGAGGGTAGGCAGATATAAGCTTATAGTACACTTATATTTGCCAGTTATGTCAGTCTATTATCATCATCATCGCCCTGGCCTTATCTCATACATTGCTGGGGTCGGCACTTGATTCAACCCGATGTGGCTGAGCACTTGATTTTTATACGAAGCGACTGCCATCTGACCTTCGCAACCCCTTTAACGAGGAAAATCTGTGATCTGGGTTAAACCAGTTGTCAGACTGTTTTAGGCCTCCGACTGACCTGTTACGATTGTCAAAGATGATTAATTGGCAACCGAGACCGACGGCTTAACGTGCTCTCCGAGGCACGGAGGGAACTCGGGCGGTCACCCATCCAATTACTGGCTAGACTTACAGTTGCTTAACTTCGCTGATCGAATGATATGCGCAATAGCAACTGTGCCACGAGCTCCTCTTATGTTAGTCTATTATCTATATCAATATTATAAAGAGGAAAGATTTGTATGTAAGTATGTTTGTAACGAATTGGCTCAAAAGGTACTGGACCGATTGGCAAAATTCTTTCAGCAATGGATGGTTACATCATCAGCGAGTAACACAGGCTATATTTTATTCCCGTACGGGAGTACGGCAACGGGAATTACGCGGGTGAAACCGCGTCACGTCCGCTAGTATATGTAATAGGAGTAGAGCCGTGGTGGCCTTCGGGTTTGAGCAGTCACCTGCTACGCAAGCGACGCAAGTTCAAATCTGATGTACTATCTGTGCCCTGCGATTTCACTCGTGTAGATTTAATTTTATTCCCGCGGAACCCTAAATGTTTTTTTAAACAAAAGTAGCATTACCCCTTATAACATTAGCTACCTGCCAGTGAAAGTTCCGTTCAAATCGGTCTAGCCGTTTCGAAGATAAGCCGGAACAAACAGACAGAGAATATGTTCAAAAATTGGATTTATATCAATACCGATTCAAATGCATTTAGTGAAACGCTGTTTATTTTATTACTACAAACAGAAACTTCATTTTTATTTATGTGTGTCAACTTCTCATATATTATAAATAACATTGTAATTTTAACGGGACTTTTGACCTAGTGATAAAGTAAATTAATTGTTTTATTTGCGTATGTAAGTGTATCACACTACAATTCAATTCATTATATATACTTAATTATTGTATAATTCGTAAATGACTTAATTCCTTAATAACAAAATTTAAGATTGTGCGATCGCTATAAAAGTAATAGAAAATAACTTATCACAAATAAATAAATATGCTCACACTATCCTGTTGTAACAACAACACGCCCATTTTACCGAATATGATTAAGTGCCAACGTGACAGAGGGTGAGTCCATCACCTTTTCAGGCAGTATATATGTCCCACTGCGATTCAAACTTGCGCCGCTAGCGTAGCAGGTGACTGCTCAAACCCCGAGGCCACCACGGCAAGCCACTTCGGTTCGGAAACTAGCCTTCTGGAAGAACCAACAAGAAACCCAGTCAGGTGCCTTATACTTAGCAAATTTCTAATATTAGACTCAAATTTATCTACATCTATACAGATATGGGCAGGGGCAGGCCACATTGCTCGAAGGACTGATGGCCGCTGGGGTAGTAGAGTTCTCGAGTGGAGACCACGTACCGGCAAGCGCAGCGTAGGGCGCCCCCACGCGAGATGGACGGACGATCTGGTCAAGGCCGCGGGGACCCGCTGGATGCAGGCCGCTTCCAACCGGGTGAGGTGGAAATCATTGGGAGAGGCCTATGTTCAGCAGTGGACGTCCTATGGCTGATATGATGATGATGATGATACAGATAAATTAAATTGTAGTGTCTATTTGTAATTCCAAAATAACAGCTTTTCACGGCGTATTAACGATAATCACGTAAAAAAAACTAATAAAAAAAAACTGTCTTCCCATCATCCATCCGTATGTCTCTCTGTCTGTATTTTTAATTTAAAAAAACATTAGTTTTTCGCAGGCAATACATGAATTAAGCCTACGCGGGTGAAGCCGCGGGGAAGGGCCCTACTATAACCTCTTATTGCCATGATAGTTTTACTCTTATTATGAGGCAGATGTGACGTGTATAAGTCTGTCACTGTCGCACAGCTGATCTAACATTGCAATAAGAGCTCATGGTCGAGCCCCTGTGCAACTTGCATTATGCAGCCTTAATGAGTATAATTTATTAAATGGAAAAGTATTCAATAATTCAATGTTACACGTCGCTACGTACTCATATTTTGTCCATAATAGTCTATTACGAACAGTTCCTTCCGGTTTGAGATCATGTTCAAACTATTGTATGTAAATGACCATTGTTATATCGAGAACAACAAACACGCTTCTAATAGAAGGTGACCCATAAAAAATACGTATTACTTGTCGGTTTACTTACTAACAAGATGGACATAAGAACATCTTCATAAGATGAACTTATCTAACGATGTTGTGGGTGTCGGAATCATGAGTCATGCAATTGCGACGCACTGGCCAGATGGCGAATGGACCTACTGGGTAAGGCGTATCCGAAACCAGAGGGCTACAAGCTCTTCCCCAAGGGCAAGATCTGCCGGCTTGTTCAGGGAGTATTTGAGGAGTCAGGTACGTAGAGCAAAAGGGCAAGGGTCGACGTGCTTCCGGGCAATCGGACCCAATAATGCCACAGACAATGGATGGAAGAATTCCACTCATGAGGTAGGATCACGAGTAGTTCAGTTGGAAGAGCAACTTCACGGTGCAGAGGTCGTGGGTTCGAATTCGTATTTTTCTTTACCTTTAAGAATTTAGAATTTAAACAATACATGTAATGAATAAAAACTAATATTTATAAAATAATAGTTATTGGTGATCTGAACAAAATAAAAGAAAGAATAATACATTAGAATTGATTACCTCCTTCTTATTTTTAAGTCGGTTAAAAACAATGCGATCTGTAAAGAAACCAAAAAAGATATACAGGGAGTCGTAGAAAAAGGAACAGTTGTCTTCCAGAAGTTGTAGGGTTTTATGAATATATCACCATGTTGAAGTCGTAAAATATCAAACTCCAACGATAACGTAGGTTATGTAGTAGGTAGGTAGGCTATGGTTGCTAAGGGCCGAAGAGCTCGCGGCCTTAAGTGATTGAATGAACGCGCGGCCGCGTTTAAGTACATTACGTGCGCGGTCATTAAACTTGTTAAATTAAGGGGAAGGTTAAGGTTTCGAAAATGGTTTTATGGGATTATTTCAGGAACTATTAGTGAGAGAAATAAATAAAAACGTAGTAGATTTCACGTGAATAACCGCTGATTTTTATGCGAAAATAAGGCCTTTATATGGTCAATTTTGATCGTCAATTACTCGAAAACGGAAGAAAATATTTATGTCACAACAATTTTATTTGCTTCCTAAAATCATACCTTACCACATATTTTAATAGCTGTCATATTTGGCCCGACAACCTGTATAGGCGAATTGAGAAACCAGCTCCTTTTGAAGAGTTCAAAAGTACCAAATTAAAATTTTCCGTTGTTAGTCAAAAATATTGGATTTAACTATCTGTTATTGTTACGTAAAAGTCAAAAATATTTACATTCCTCTTTAGATTTTGTTTTTTGTTACAGTTTTACATGAGATCGGGTTTTCGCAAAGTAACGAATAAACTTTAATTAAGAATTTTTGTATATAAAAACACAATAAATGGCCAGTAGAACTACTATGACCAAATTAATTGTATGTTTTAGAAAGGTCAAATAATATTTACTCGGAGCACTCGTAACCGAAGAATGTGTATGAATGATGCATGAATGTCGATGAAGCGAAAGAAATATGTAAGGATCGTAGAATATGGCAAGCGGTGGTCTCTGCCTACCCCCGTGGGATACAGGCGTGGGCATATTATTCATTCGCACCTACCCAAAACCGTCCCTGAATGACCCGGCAGAGGTTATAAACAATTTTCTACTTAATTAGAATACGTTTTTTTTAAGCACTCAAGCATGGAAGCGTCTCTGAAAAACTCTGAAACTGTCTATCCGTAACCTTTTACACACGACTGAAGCAATTCAGCTGAAAATGAACTCTAATAACCCTGGACGGAAGCAAACACAATGCAGAGACAACCTTTCAACAACCTCACGGATCCGACAAGGTTTTTGTTATACTGTTTTCAACTATTTCTGACTGATATTACAGGTGTTGTGGGTTCGATTCTATATATATTTTTTTAATTTAATGTCTTTGTAATTAACATTTTCTTTGTCGTTTGCGCCTGCTTTCTCAGGGACCCCTAAATTAACTCTATTAAAAATATAGTCTAAGTTACTCAACGATAATGTAGAATTATTTTGGTGAAAGATTTTTTTTAAATCGGTGCAGTAGTTTTAGAGCCATGCAAAAAAACAAATTCTTTCCTCCTTATGATATTAAATTGGATGTAGATAAGAATATATCTACATATACACTACTATTATATAGAGGAAAGATTTGTATTTTTGTCTGTATGTTTATATGAATAATCTGAAAAACTACTGTGCCGATTTAAAAAAATCTTTCACCATTGGATAGCTACATCGAAACCGCGTGACATCCGCTCCTTTACTATAAAACTATACTACCAATAGCTTTGCTTATCTGAGGGTGGTGCTATGTATAATGTCCGAACATTTGTTTCGAATATTTGTAGCAATAATTTTCAAATGACGTAAAAAGATAAGTTTATAGTAGCATCTAATTTTACTAGCAAAATTGGTTAGATACTGTTTTGTTAAATTCAAGGCGATAAGCGGAATATTCCTATGTGACCGGGAAACCCTTGGGTTATCAGGGGGCCTTGTGACGCGGGCCGGGTCGGAGAAACAAGCCTTGGATAACAGGGGTGACAAACATTTCCACAAGAACATGCGTGCCAGTATTATGCAGTGATTGTGAACTATTTTTATACCAAAAAATATTTTTTTATTATTATGTTTTTTCACTGACGATTAATGTCAAATAAAACATCATGCATTCAAATTTAAGTAGTCTAAGGTGTCTAAGAATGAACTTGTATTGCAACTGAACTAGATATAATACAGTGACAGATGTATACACGTCATATACATCTGACTCATAGTATAAGTTAAACTGTCATGGCAATGAGAGCGCAGGGGCCCAACCATGGGCTCTTATTGCAATGTTATTTCAGCTGTGTGACAGTAACAGACTTATACACGTCTTATACATATGTCTCATAATAAGATTAAAAGTATCATGGCAATAAGAGGTTATGGTAAGGCCCCTGGTAAGGGTTTACCTGAACTACTCTCTTAAAATAATGTGATTCTATTTTATTAAAATTGTATTGTTCGTGTTAGAGTTATACGGTTTACAAAACCGAGAAACCAAAAGGTGCCGAAGAATGCAGGATCGACTAGTTTCATTCACTGTAAAAGAATTATATAATTTTTGACATTGGTTGATGACGACAGAAGAGTAAAGAAAAAAATACCTAAAATATAAAAATGTATATGGTAATGCGAAACTAGAAAAGAGCATGCTCATTGATAAAGAGTAAATAGGTATTTCATAATTAACATAAAATAATTCATTTATTATTCTTTGAAATATAAAACGCTAATGATCGCATTATTCTTTGAATAACTACAATAGGCATGATAAGCAATTAGTTAAGTACATTTTAATTTATTTCGCTCAGTAACAGGTTTACGACCTCTGACCAATAGACCGAATCACAGCAATCAGTGTACACAGTTGATAAACTTTTTATATAATTTATCGCATTTTCCCCCCCCCCTGGTTTATGATAATTGTTGAGTTTCTTGCCGGGTTCTTCTCAACAAAAGCTACCTTCCGAACCCGGTGGTAACATTTATAATCATGTATAATATATTTTGTGTCCTTCTGACGATTTGAAAGTACTTTGTAAGAAGTCTAATCAAATAAAGATATTTTTGATTTTTGATCTCTGGAATATTATTTCAACTGTAAGTACGATACATACTTCCTAGGTTGAAGCAAAATACATTCGCACACAACCTTGAGCTAAATGTATAACCTTTAGACATTTCTTAAGGCGCGGTTAATAGTTGGATGGGTGCGCATTGTTTGTACTCTCATACACTTAGCAGATCAAATCTGTAATAAAATAAAATACTTTTAGTTTTTATATTTTTTATTGGCACTTGGTTCAAACATGATGCGGCATCTGACCTTCGCAACCTCTTTTACGTGGAAAACTGTGATCTGGGTTAACCAATTTTACGCCTCCGAGTGAACTGTAAAGATGGGACCAGGTTGCGAAGGTCAGATGGCAGTCGCTTCGTATAAAAATCAGGTGATCAGCCACATCGGGTTGAATCAAGTGCCGACCCCAACAATGTATGGGATATGGCCAGGGAGATGATGATTAGATTTTTTTAAGGGTGGTTAAATAATTTGGTTGTTAAATATTTGTCTTTAATTTGAACTTGATATGTTTTAACAAAGATATAAAAATACCTACCGTATTCCGTAATCAATTTTACGCAACGATTATCATAGATCTATAAATATCTATCCAAGTTCAGTGCAGGTAATTAACTCTATTTTGGACCGTGACTAACTACTTTTCTGTGAGATCGATCATTGAAACTAAATAATACATTAAAGTATTAAAATGACCTTTATTGCAAACGGCATTGAACTATTATCTCCTGTTATTTCCTGTTACCCTGGTACTTTTGGTATTATCACACAGTAAGGTGAAGAAAGAAATCTATACAGATAAATAAAATTGAAGTGTCTGTTTGTAATTCCAAAATAAAAGCTTTTCACATGAAAGTCAGGACCTACAAAAGAGCCGTGGTGGTCTCGGGGTTTGAGCAGTCGCCTGCTACGCAAGCGACGCAAGTTCGGATCCCAGCGGGGCCTGTACCAATGAGTTTTTCTAAAAAACTTATGAACCGTGATTCCACACCACGTGCTTTACGGTGAAGGAAAACATCTTGAGGAAACCTGCATATTTCTGAGAAGTAATTCAAAGACGTATGTATAGTGCCTGAGAAGGCGATAGACTCACCATCTGTCACGTTGGCACTTAATCAAATTCGGTGAAAAGTCGGTGTTGTGATAACAACACCTCTGCCTACCCTTTCGGGGAATACAGGCGTGAGCATATGTGAGTCAGGACCTATATACGGTATTGAATAAAAAATTGATATAATAAAAAAAACTCTGTCTGGTCTGTCTGTTTGTTTCGGATAATATCTGAAACAGCTGGACCGATTTAAACGGTACTTTCACTGGCGGATAGCTAATGCTACAAGGAGTGACTTAGGCTAATTTTATTTAAAAACATTTAGGGTTCCTCGGGAATTGAAATTAAATCTATGCGTTTGAAAACACAGGGCACATCTAGTATTTGTATATAGTGATTGAGGTAAATTTAGGAAGTTATTGTTCAAGAATTATCGGCGAAACTAGATGTTATTTGCGACTCTGCCCACGTTTTTTTCAGTACCACATGTCCGTATATCAGTTTGAGAACCTGGTTGACCGAGCTCGGTTTAATTTTCTAACAAAAAACTAAATTTTTCCCTCAAAAGAAAGAAACATGACGTTTTCATTTGGATTCGAACGGTAGGTACCTACTCTATCAATTCGTTATCGCCCCGTAAGCTGGAAGCCTCACGTCTGCGCTACCATTACTTGACAGATGTTGGCGAAATTTACCGTCGTATTGTAATGACATTGTATGAGTTTTTCAGCGCCTGTAATCATGGTCAAAACTATGTTTTCCAAAAATGAAACCAAGCTAGATCTATTTTTTGCCCCTAAAACCACAAAATTTTATGACAATAATTGCTTGCTTAAAGGTATAAGATAAGCTCGCGGCTTTGCCCGCGTGGTATTCGACCCATGTATGGGATGAAAAGATTTACAAAATAATAACACATTTTACCAACCTTAAAGTTTTTAATGGATCGTCTTTTTTTAGTTTTGCAAAATGTCGACAAAATACGCGATCGGCCACTACGTAACACCCGTTGAAGACAGCACTGCCAGGGGTGCTTAGAATGTCGAAGCTGCACTCGTCTGTGTGTCATTTCGATCGATTTGTTACTAGTTTCCATACTGTTTGTAGTAAGATAAATAAAGTGTACTGTAAATGTACTCCAATTTTTAGGTACCTAATGAAAACAAGGGCAGTAAGGAAAACATTATTATTCTTATCAGTTAATTGAGATAAAGATCGCGTGAGGCTGCCATACACATTATCAATAGAAGTGACGTAACACGCAAAGTATGACGTCATGGCATTGAAGGCTCAATTTGCCGGTTTTGATGACCTATTTCGCAACATTTCACAACGACCGTGTGGCCTAATGGATAAGGCGTCGGACTTCGGATCCGAAGATTGCAGGTTCGAGTCCTGTCACGGTCGGGATAATCTTGGAAGCATTTTTTGCTTTTTTTAATACAACCGGTTAAATCCGTAAAAAAGGTGTAGTAAAATAAAAAAAAAAAATTTTTTTAGGCTACGTCGAATTTGATATAAAGCGAAAATTCAAGAATCACAGTGGATATATCAGAATATGGGTTCCTTTTTCTGGCATAGTGCTACCACATTGAATGCACCTTATTCACACCAAGAACAAACTTCAAAAAAGCAGGATACATACATACATATGCTCACACCTGTATTCCCCGAAGGGGTAGGCAGAAGTGTTGTAATCACAACACCCACTTTTCACCGAAGATGATTAAGTGCCAACGTGACAGATGGTGAGTCCATCACCGTTTCAGACACTTTACATACGTCATTGAATTACTTCTCAGAAATATGCAGGTTTCCTCACGATGTTTTCCTTCACCGTAAAGCACGTGGTGTGAAATCACTGTACATAAGTTTTTTAGAAAAACTCATCGGTACAGGCCCCGCTGGGATTCGAACTTGCGTCGCTTGCGTAGCAGGCGTCTGCTCAAACCTCAAGCCCACCACGGCTCAAGCAAACAAAAGCAGGATACTTATCCTTTAAAACAGTTGACTGCCTCCTTGATCTAGTTGTCGCAAAGTCGCTGCTCAGGAACATGGGTACGATACCCGGGCAAAGGAATATTGTATTTTTCCATATGTCATTTCCCAGTACCAGCATAGAGTCTGGATCATTTTAAAGAGTAAAAATTCTGGATAATGTTAAAGGGTGAACGCCCCCTTATTGTTTATACCACGAAAATAAAACCTACCTGTGTCTGGATGCCTGGTCGATGGCAACAGGCTCACCCCGATTTACAAAGGACTTAACGCACGCATTTTTTAAATCCTATACCTACATCCTGTGCAATAAACATATAGCTATTACTAAAACTAGCTGGTGGCCGCGACTCCGTCTGCGCAGGATTTGACTTATGTTTTTGACAACTCGCACAACTTTGTTATAAATACAAAAACAGTCTGTAGCAAATATAATGATCGGAATTGTTTGTTGTCTGTGATGAAATATTGTATGTCTGCAAGTTAATATTATATTATCTGTGGCATTGCTCTGTGATGATATTGGTGACGTATTGTACGTCTGTGTAAAGCCATTTTAGTATCTGCAGTAAGTAAGGAATGCGGATAATTTTATTTATGCTATGCACCATACTATTTTAACGCGTTCACTGCTAACGACGCGTCTGTGCGTCCAACTGTTAGAGAATTTACGAAGAAGATGAAATGTTAGCAGTGAATGTGTTAATAAATATTACAAAGTTTCCCAAGCACGGCGACCAATGAGTGCGAGGCATTTGAATTTGAATCCACGCGCCAAAGGAGTCTGGCCGTGGCTGTTGACTAAACAAGTGAAAATAATTGACAGCGAGGAATCCAATGGGTTCCTACACATATTTTTAACAATTTACAACATATTTTTCTCAACAATCACTTGACATTGGCGGAATAGTTTTACTTAAGCTCATCGCCATTAAAATAAATAAAGGAAAGGAAAGGAAAATAAGTGCGTTCTGAATCTCTCCCGTTCCCGAGCTTTTTACCTTTTCTTGACGTATCTTTATATGTACCATACTTATGTTCTTTATCGTGATTGTGTGTGCCTGATTGTATATAATCCCTTCTTGTGACTGAACTATGTGTGTGTGTGAATAAACTGATTTGTATATGTACAAAGACTTTCAGTACTACCATCATCTCCTCGTCTGTACTGCATATTACCCTGCGCCGAATTGTTTACATACATACATATGCTCACGCCTGTATCCCATGGGGGTAGGCAGAGACCACTGTTTGCCACATGCTACGATCCTTACATACTTCTTTCGCTTCATTCACATTCATGCATCTCTTCATACACTTTCTTCGGTTACGAGAGCTCCGAATTTGACCTTTCTGAAAAATACTATTAATTTGTTCATAGTAGTTCTTCCTTGGACGCCCTCTACCGACACATCCGGTCACATTCGCTCTATAAATTTCTTTCGTTAATCGCCTTTCACTCATCCTTTCGATATGTTAACAGTTTCATTATAATCCATTTAATTGTTTTTTCATGAAAGATTAACGAACAAACCAAGAAACATCGATACATTATTACAAGCTTGCGCGTTTATAATATTAGCAGAAAGGACTTAACCCCTCAGATGATAAATCTTTACTTCTACAGCATTATAAGGCGATCTTCTCTCAGGTGATGTAGGTACCGTTTCTAGTCGGGCAGCTCCAAACTTCCCGGAATCCCGTTACGCCCTACTTACATATCTAGACCATAAGTAGGTACCTGTATAACCTACGCATGTATCGTATGAATACTGTCGTAGGCAGATTAGACACCATTATGTCGAACGCTGATGGATTAGCGTACCGATACTTTCCAAGAATATCGTATTATACCTGCGGGGTATTAAAAATACTTCTAACAGTGTATTCAAAATACCTGCCTACGCATACTACGCTACATAGAGATGACGTTTCGCAGAACATGGTCGAGATGCATATATCACGCCATCCCAGAAGGATCTCCGAACGGGTAAGCGGAGGTGTTGTAACAACAACACCCACATTTCACCGATTATGATTAAGTGCCAATGTGACGGATGATGAGTCCATCGCCGTCTCAGGCACACATCTTTATATTACTTCACAGACATATGCAGGTTTCCTCACGATGTTTTCCTTCACTATAAAGCGCGTGGTGTGAAAAAAACTCGTTGATACAGGATCCGCTGGGATTCGAACTTGCGTCGCTTGCGTAGCAGACGACTGCTCAAACCCCGAGGCCACCACGGCTTCTATTGATCCCTATTTTTCTATAGATCCTTGTTACAGATATCTGCCAGTTTAAATTGGTCCCACCGTTCCAGAGATTTGCCGGAACAAACAGACTGACAGACAAAGATGTGAACTGTTTTTTACTAATTTATATAAAAGTACCGTGGCGTATGACTCAACGTGAGTAAATCACGTGAGTACTACTCTCAATATTTTAGCTGTGCGCACTTATTGCAATGTTATTACAGTTGTGTGACAGTGACAGATATATACACGTCAAATACATCTTAATAATCTCTCTATTAAATCTCTCTATCTAATAAAGTCTCTTAATAAGAGTAAAACAATCATGGCAATAAGAGCTCATGGTAAGTCCCCAGATGGCATTTTTTATAATTACCTAGATGCCCTTTTAATCTGAAAATCTGACAGAACTTTGGCTGTATTGTAAAATCTTAATGCTAATAATGATCTCCTTCCGAATTTCGGTTACGGCGGCTAATCTCAACGAGGATCAGCCAACTGCGCAGGAGATATTATAGTGCACAAGTGTGTGCGCATGCACAGATGCACTCTTTATTCCCTCACTCTCATAGTCCGATGGGAGGCAATCCGACACGACCGGAGAGAGATCAGGCGGAGGACCAACGGTTCAACGTGTTTCCGAGGCACGGGGGTGGAAACACCGCCAACTTCCAAACTCCGGGCATTTTATTTTATTTTAAAATTTCTTGACAGAAAAACCCAATATACTACAATAGACAATTTTTGAACCCGGGACCTCGTGATCGCCAGGCGAACGTACTAACCACTAGACCAACGAGGCAGTTAATATGTATAACGGGTTGGTATTTACGAACTAATTATCTCGGTCCAAAACCAACCTACACCGTTTTTTATTCCCATTCGGATGTCCCACTGCCACATTTCCTAAGCGTATTGAATAATCAATTGACATACAAACCAATTTAATTCATATAGATTTGGTACATTCGATTCTCAGCATTCGATTCATTGCCATCGAATTGATCGATTTCATTGTAATAAAAGATTATGTTCCATTACTACTTCTGAGGAGCTCGTGGCACAGTTGCTATAGCGCATATCATTCGATCAGCGAAGTTAAGCAACCCTAAGCCTTGCCAGTAATTGGATGGGTGGCCGCCTGAGTTCCCTCCGTGCCTCGGAGAGTACGTTAAGCCGTCGGTCCCGGTTGCTAATTTATCATCTTTGGCAATCGTTACAGGTCAGTCGGAGGCATAAAATAGTCTGACAACTGCTTTAGCACAGATCACAGATTTTCCTCGTTAAAAGGGTTTGCGAGGGTCAGATGGCAGTCGCTTCGTGTAAAAATCAGGTGATGCATGGGATAAGGCCAGTGAGATGATGTTCTATTACTTATTTTAATTTTTGCTAGTTTCTATGAGCATTGAAATTAGATTCTTGTGGCTTGCTTAAATGTAGTTGCTATTACCATGGTAAGAATAAGTTGGTGGACTTTTCGACTGATTAATGAAAGTTGGCCACAGAGCTGAATTGCTCTCTTATAGTTTAATTTTAACTATAAATATATAATATATACAAGGGCGTGCATTGGATTTTCAAAGGGGTCAGCATAGAGTATAAGTAGGTTAAAGTCACTAGTCATGGATAGTATAAGCGATTTGTTCTGTAATTTCTAAATTATTTGATTCATTCTTGGGATTTGGAGGTAAATTAAAAGCTCTTTTCTCAATCAGTATTTAATGTTTCATTTCAGTTTAGTACTTAGTAAATAATATAAATATTCTTTTTAAATAAGGATAGGTGATGACATCAGCAGGGCTAGTAGGCTATTTCCATGATGGCTTAATGGTGTCATTATGGTGCTAGGATTTTATACATACATATGCTCACGCCTGTATTCCCCGAAGGGGTAGGCAGAGGTGTTGTTATCACAACACCCACTTTTCACCAAATTTGAAGTGCCAACGTGACAGATGGTGAGTCTATCAAACTTGCGTCGCTTGCGTAGCAGGCGACTGCTCAAACCTCAAGGCCACCACGGCTCTCAGTACTTAGTAAATTATATAAATAATCTTTTTAAATAAGGATAGGTGATGACATCAGCAGGGCTAGTAAGCTATTTCCATTATGGCTTAATGGTGTCATTATCGTGCTAGGATTTTATGTCGTCACAATTACTTACGTGGTTCCTCGAAATTTCGCGAAATTGCATTCCCTATGTTGTGGACTTTGTATGCCATATTTCTTGACGACGCAAAAGTTAGCAAAACCTCATAAAAATATTATGCTGGTCATCTGCAGCTCTAATATATTATACAGGGCACAATTTACATTTAAACAATATACCCGGAACAAACAGACAGAGAGAAGAAAAAAAAATGTGCTTTAAAGTCAGTATCCTATAATTTCATATGCATGTAGCGAAACGTTATTTGGTATTAAAAACAGACACTTTAATTTTATTTATCTGTATATATAAATGACATCCGTGCTTTGTCTCTAAATTTTCCAATAGCTGTTATAAGTAATTAATTAGGTGTTGCTGAGCGGTTACCAATTATTTCAACCTTGAATCCGTGACGGTAGCAATAAGCCCGAACTAAACAAACGTTGACTTACAAGTAGGTACTTATATAAATCAGTAATAGTAATGAGTATAATAGGGAAGTAGGAATTTTCCCACTATGTAGGTGACTAGTAACGCGGGCCACGATGCCGAAGACCTACGCGAACTAATAAATAAGTAACAATACAATTTTGGGATCATGCCGCGATCCACGTGACATTTATCAACACACTTATGAACGTTTCCATTGTATAACACTTGAAGATCCTAATTGCTACACAAATTAGCTAAATTGAATACATTATAATGACATTAATTTTAAAAAGGTAATTACTTCAGATATCATCATCATCGCCCTGGCCTTATCCCATACATTGTTGGGGTCGGCACTTGATTCAACCCGATTTGGCTGATCACCTGATTTTTATACGAAGCGACTGCCATCTGACCTTCGCAACCCCTTTAACGAGGAAAATCTGTGATCTGGGTTAAACCAGTTGTCAGACTATTTTAGGCCTCCGACTGACCTGTAACGATTGCCAAAGATGATAAATTGGCAAGTACCGTGAATACTTTCATAATATTCATTTAGTGAAAAGCTGTAATTTTGGAATTACAAACATACACTTCAGTTTTATTTATCTGTATAGATTACATTTATATTTAACTAACTGTGCCCCCCGGTTTCACCCGCGTAGACTTAATTTTATGGGTGGATTTTTTCACGGAATCCTAACTTAAAAGAATATCCTCAGTTACTCCTTATGACATCAACTACATGTCAGTGAAATTCCCGTAGAAATCTTTCCAAAAAAAGACACACAGACGGACAGAGAAAATGTTAAGAATTTGTTTATTTATGTACTTATGTAGATACCTTATATACTTAAATATGAATTAAGTGAATATCTGTTACTTTGAAACAAACATACACTTAATTTGTTTTTATCTGTATGTAAAGATTTTTCAGGACATAGTATCCTATGTCCTTCTCCTGGTTCTAAGCTACCTCCCCACCAATTTTCAGCCAAATCGGTTCAGCCGTTCTTGAATTATTACGACATTATTTTATATATATAGATATGGGTACATAAATGTTTTTCGAATCCGTCTGACATTTCCAAATATTTCCCATTCGCATTCCCAAGGTCGATTATATTACGACGTAAGTATCTGAAGATTACTTCCAAAATACAATACCGTAATCTCACTAAAAGGCACTCCATTGATCCAATTTTTGCCTTCACGGTAGCTGTATGAAATACTACTCAGCTATTTATTCCGCGAAATGGACGCAATTAATCCACTTAAGTCAGACAACGCGGCCTTGTCGCAGCACAAGGGTGTTGCTGTCAGCTGGATAGCAATTAGCAGCCGATGTCCGACTACACCTATTGCTATGCTATTGATTGAATTGGTTTTATAGTTAGATGCGATGCGAATGTGGATGGTTACTAGGGTAAAGGAAGACCTAAGAAGCGATGGATGGATTGTGTGAAAGATGATATGGCTAAAATAGGAGTGAATACAGATATGACGGCTGATAGAGATGCTTCCATTCATTTGATAAACGCCATGTCTAGCAATATCGACATCTTTCACCAGAGCCTGCCAAAAACCACGGAGTGTGCTCAAAAGTATTTAGAGTTATCCATATAAATATGTATTAAATTAGATAGATATTTAAGTATATTTTATAATAGTTTAGTTTTTAATACTGTTAATTTGTTTTAATTATATTTAGTGCTAATTTTAATTTTAATTATAATTTTATCATTAAGGCCTGTAACATCGCATTAGTAGAAAAAAATACTGTGAAGAGGTTTTAAGTGAATCTAATATATAAAATTCTCGTGTCACAGTTTTCGTTGCCATACTCCTCCGAAACGGCTTGACCGATTTTGATGAAATTTTTTGTGCTTATCCGGTATCTATGAGAATCGGCCAACATCTATTTTTCATCCCCCTAAATGTTAGGGGTAGTCCACCCAAAAAAAATATATGGCAGTACAACGTTTGCCGGTCACTAAATAAATAAATAAATGGAAGAGAAGAACACATTGCGCCAACCACAAATATCATGGGATAAGGGAGGATGATGAGTTAGATGTGATGCGGGAAGTAATTGGTACAAAGACGCTCGCTTACTTCTCACGTGTTAGTAGGGCCTCATCTTGAACTCATAGGTACCCGTTTATTATAAAATCTAAGATATATATTTGGTTATTAATAAAAATAAGCTTATAGTCCCATATATTTTTGTGATACAGTTTTAAAAGTGATAGTTCTGGTCCGAATGAGGTTAAATGGATGCAGATAAGCAATAATGTGTCAACCCGCATAAACTTGGTTTTGAGAAAATGGCGTCTTAAGATGATTGTATACGTGATTTAAGATTTGTTTTATGACATAAATCCATTTTTTACGTACTTTTATGTTTCAGATGACTTGAAACACTTTTTTAGAATGTTAATTACGTGATGCATTATCAAAATATATCAAAACCTTTGAATTTGACTTTTTGTGGGTTGACACATTATTGCTTATCAGCATCCAAATATAATCTAGTTTAAATGTTTGTAATATGTGGTTAAAACAAAAACACTTGCTATATAAGAGCCGTGGTGGCCTCGGGGTTTGAGCAGTCGCCTGCTACGCAAGCGACGCAAGTTCGAATCCTAGCGGGGCCTGAACCAATGAGTTTTTCTAAAAAAACTTATGTACAGTGATTTCACACCACGTGCTTTACGGTGAAGGAAAATATCGTGAGGAAACCTGCATATTTCTGAGAAGTAATTCAAAGACGTATGTATAGTGCCTGAGACGGCGATAGACTCACCATCTGTCACGTTGGCACTTAATCATCTTCGGTGAAAAGTGGGTGTTGTGATAACAACACCTCTGCCTACCCCTTCGGGGAATACAGGCGAGAGCATATGTATGTATGTAATTACTATATGTATATGACGTGTCACTGTCGATCTGTCTGATCTTGCTGTCATTCGTTACCAACCGTGGTCCTACTGTGCCATTCATTCCATTTCAAAAACCTTTAAATAAAAGACAGTACGTACATATGCTTGGATTCTCAATATTTTGCTATAAATATATTTGTAGGCGCACTTTCATACAGGAAACTTGTTTCAGAACAAACGACAACGAATCTTAACACTTAAGGTAAGGTAAATTAAAATATCTTGATAATAAATTAGATTTTTTGGTGACAGAGGTCGGTTAATTTTTTTTATTGTAAACTAGACTTCATTGTGTTATAACATGTTTATGCTTCCCTGGGGCCCAACCATGAGCTCTTATTGCAATGTTAGTTCAGCTGTGCGACAGTGACAGACTTATACGCGTCATATACATCTGCCTCATAATAAGAGTAAAACTATCATGGCAATAAGAGGTAATTTTCAGCCAAATCGGTTCAGCCGTTCTTGAGTTATAAATAAAGTGTAACTAACGCAATTTTCTTTTATATACAGATAATAGATTGTAATGTGGAATATAATAAGTCCCATAAACTTCGTAATTACAAAAAACAAGGCAAGCAATAACCTTTACGAATGGTGTAAGCCTTTTTAAAGCAAAAGATAAATAAAATTATTTTCTCGTATATCGATAAATAAACTTGCACGCGCCGAGGCGTGGGGTATTCCACGAAACATTAAATTAATTATTTGTCCAGATGCTTTGCGGATCCCACAAATTTCCTTAGAACTTGTAATGTTTGGCTTGAACTTGTAATGGCGATACCATTTTTTATATGACACTAAAAACGATTATAAAACTCATATGATGAAGGGATGATGAATATTACTGGCTGTTCGCTATGGCGCTTATTAGGGGAGTCCTATGTCCAGCAGTGGACCAATATAGGTTGATGATGATGATATGATGAGTATGGCTGGTTGACCACACAAAATTGTATGAAAATCTTTATCCTCATCCTATCCTACTAATGTTACAAACGCGAAAGTTTCTAAGAATGTATGGATGCATGTTTGTTACTTTTTCACGAAAAAACTACTGAATGGATTTTGATAAAACTTCACAATAATATAGGTTACACATCAGGATAACACATAAGCTATGATTTATAAAGATATTGTGGGAATTATCCAAAATAAAGATAAGTCAAATCCTGCGCGGAAGGAATTGCGGGCACCAGCTTATCTATACTAATATTATAAAGCTGGAGAGTTTGTTTAAACGCGCTAATCTCAGAAACTACTGGTCCGATTTCAAAAATTATTGGATAGTTCATTTATCGAGCAAGGTTATAGGCTATATTTTGTTATCAAAAAATAATGGATCTGAAAGAAAATTGCAATTTTCTAACCCAAGGTGTAAAATCGAGAACCTATTTATGCGTGCGCTGCAAAAACTATTGACAGTGAAACAAAATAATGTACTACGAGTTTGTAGGTCTTATTAAGATCTACAAAAAAGTGCGCGAAAGCACTTATCTTGCTATCATAGTTTAGTCACAATATCGACTTTTACATACATACATACATATGCTCACGCCTGTATTCCCCGAAGGGGTAGGCAGAGGTGTTGTTATCACAACACCCACTTTTCACCGAGTTTGATTAAGTGCCAGCGTGACAGATGGTGAGTCCATCGCCGTCTCAGGCACTATACATACGTCTTTGAATTACTTATCAGACATATGCAGGTTTCCTCACGATGTTTTCCTTCACCGTAAAGCACGTGGTGTGAAATCACTGTACATAAGTATTTTAGAAACACTCATTGGTACAGGCCCCGCTGGGATTCGAACTCGCGTCGCTTGCGTAGCAGGCGACTGCTCTAACCCCGAGGCCACCACGGCTCTCATGTTATAACGACTTTTATGTTCTTAAAAAATATTAAATCGTATGAATAAAGAAACTAGGTTAAATGTGTATCGTAATATTAATCCGTATCCAAATTAAGGCTTATATTATCAAGTGTATTTATATAGAAGTAAAATACTTTGTTTTATTGCAATCGGACATTTCGTTGTGGAATTATCTCGAGTATTAAAACGCAAATAATTGGTACCTAATAGTGAGTTATTTACTAAGTATAAAGCAGGTGAAAACGCAGGGCACAGCTATATTACACGTGGAGGTATTTCAACTTGAAACCTTTCAGTAAGTACTTGCATAGGTACTCATCTTGTACGAATATATTCTCGTCTGATTACACAGTCTGTATTGTATTTGAGAGAACGCTGAAACCTATCAGAACAAGAAGGGTGCAAATGAAATTATACAAGGTACTGACATAGAAGTCTGTCTGTGCCGCGGGAATTAAGTTAAATCTACGCGGGTGGACCCGCAGGGCACAGCTAGTGTATAATATATTGCTCGCTAAAAGGTTTATTCAGATTAATTCCAAAACTGCTACAAATCCCTATATATCCCTGTAAGGAGTTTTTTAATCCTGAATCAGTTTGTTCACTCTGCCAATATCTGGGTCGGGAATTTCAATTACTCGCAAAAGTTACGTTACAATTATTTAAGAGTGTAATTAATTTCAGGCTTCGGAGATTGGGACCCTTTGTCCCAGTCACTGAAACTTATTGGAAATTGTTGATAAAAATGGTAATTTGTTTGAAGCAGAGAATTTTATGTGAATTGGTTTTGTTTAGAAGCTGTCGGCATTGTTGAAACTGTAAAGGTGAATGTAGACTGCCTCGATGGTCTAGTGGTCGCAATCGCTACTGGCGAGAGGGCGAGAACACGAGGTGCTGGTTTCGATCCCTAGTCGGGTAAAGTACTTATACATCTATCAAGCTAATATAGCTACTAATGCCAAGTGGAATAGCTTAGGTGATGCATATAATAATGCTAAAAAGGGGGTAGTCCATCTATACCTATACATCTATCTTTCTATACAGATAAATAAAATTGAAGTGTCTGTTTGTAATTCCAAAAAAGTTTTTCACTAAATGTATATGAAAGTATTTAGGAAACTGACATAGAAAACCAATTTTTTCAATATTTTTTTCTCTGTCTGTCTGTCGGTCTGTCTGTTTGTTCTGGCTAATCTCCTAAACGGCTGGACCGATTTTAGCGGGACTTTTACTGGTGGATAGGTGATATAACAAAAAGTAAATTAGGCTTCTTTATTTTAAAAAAACATAAGGGTTCCGCGGGTCACCCATGAAATAACTTTACGCGTGTAAAACCGCGGGGCACAGTTAGTTTGACATAAAATAACTTCTATAAAAATAATTGTACGTTCATTTTACAGGCGCTATACAGCGAAGGGCTTCATAAAAATCCCTTTAATCGTTTACGATCCGCTGTTGATCAAAATCTTAACACCCAAGGGTTAAAGGTTAACGTCAACTTAAAGGGCAAGTAACCCTTTGCCCCAAATATCTGCTTTTGTAGATATCACAACCCCTTGTAGTAAACATTTTATATCGAAGTGTTTGATGATAAGCAGATTTCGTGCTCATAAAAATAGCATACTGCGAATGCGAGGTGAACGTCCTATCACAGGATGAAATAAGGCTTTCAATCCAAATGAGACCTGTACAATAGGTGTAGTACCTACACAGGATATAGAAATAGAAATAATATTTATTCACAAGAAATATGGTACAAAGGGTAGGTCTTATTAAAGGTTACAAGAATCACATATTTCACCCAATTTTAGGGCATGTAAATATTAACTTAATTATCTAATTACATTACATTTTAACAACATATTAAACATATCATCGGTAGTACCTTGTTTATAGGTATGGTGAGTTCATGGCACAGTTTTTATTGCGCATATCATCGAAGTTAAGCAACCCTAACCCAAGCCATTAGATGGGTGATTGCCCGAGTTCTTGCCTCGGAGAGCACGTTAAGAGATATTACAACTGGCTTGACCCAGATTACCAATTTTCCTCGTCAAAGGGTTTGCGAAGGTCAGATGGCAGTCGCTTCGTATAAAAAACAGGTGATCAGCCACATGGGTTTGAATCAATTGCTCACCCTAAAAATGTATGGGATAAGAGCAGGGAGGTGGTAGTACGATATGCTATTGCTAATAGTAGTGCTATGATCACAAAGCGAACCTTAGCGGCCTAAATGTGAACTCATCATCTCCCGTCGCTGCTTGATTCAACCCGATGTGGCTGATCACCAGATTTTTATTGGCAGCTAAAATTCTGGATCTGGAGTAAAATTCTAAATTTAAAATCTGTTTCATTCACTTTCTTACAAAGTACTTACAAATCGTCAGAAAGCTTCAAAAAAAATACTGGATTATAAATTTAGATTACCATGGGGTTCAGAAGGTTGCTTTACCTGAGAAGAACCCGGTAAGAAACTCAGCAATTACTATTTTCAAAATTTGCCCCAAGTATCAGTTTGAACAGGTTTCCTCATTTTGTAAGGGACCGTTAAAAAGCGCCCCAAGCGGTGAGTGTAGGAAGTTTTACGTCTCCATAAAAACACAAGATTAAGATACAACGTTCGATTGTGATGAACACTATTATTGGGGGCTTAAAGCACTGGATTCGTAGCCAGGAAGTAATTTCATCGATCCTTTGAAGTCTTATTCAATGAGAAAATATATAAATAGTACATATATCCATGAAAAAAGATTTTTTTTATGAATGTGGATGGGTATGAGAGGAAAGGACTTAAGAAATGATGGATGGATTGTGTGAAAGATGATATGGTTAGAATGGGAGTGAATGCAGATATGACGGCTGATAGAGAGAAATGGAAGAGAAGAACACATTGCGCCGACCCCAAATAACACAGGATGGTGACATATCGCATCCTTAGAACGATAGGGGCTCAATTCAGGAATAAAGTGTTCTTGGAAATCGTAATCTACGAGTAGATCGGCCGGCAATTTTGTCGATCAATGAATTTTTATGGAACTTGGGGTAAAACATAATTTTTTAAGTCTGTCTATGATGATCTTAATTTGTTTTCGCAATATTTGGAGTTCAGTCCCTATCGTTCTGAGGGTGCGATATATCCATGATGCTAGCTGGGTTTCTTGCCAGCTGGGTTTCTCAGTGTGAACGATAAATGGTAGCACAGTTGTACTTGTCTACGGGCATTTTTAATCTGTAGTTTATTTTATAAATTTGTTATTTGTCTGTGGGACGGATAGGCGGTCAGCGTGACATCTGACATTGACGTAGAGAGTAATTTGATTATTGACGCGCGAGGGCGCTAATGTTGAGAAAATAAGATGGCGGATTGGTTTTGAAAAATGGTCACGTTCCCGCGCGTCCCGTCCTCACAGTTTTTTTGTTAAAAGTTTTTGTAATGTGTTAGAATAGTTTTCCGTATATTAATAATTTTTCCTCTTAGTTTTTGACTTTTCCATTAAACCTGTCCCTAAAATCTACACTCAGAAGCCTAGTTTCCGAACCGATGGTCAATTCTTCGTTGTTCAAAAGTGCCTTACCAGGGCCTAAATTAAATAAATCATTTTCATCTACACAATAATCAAAGCAAATACATATTTTCTGCGTTTGCGGTTGAAACTCTGGGGCCTTGGGGTCCAGATGCTCATCAACTTTTCAAAGAGGTTGCACGTCGTCTGGTAGAAGCTTCTCGTGACAAGCGGGCTGGGGCTTTTCTCGCTCAGAGAATCAGCATTGCTATTCAACGTGGCAATGCTGCCAGCCTTCTTGACACGATCCCGAGAGACACCGATTTGGGACAAGTCTTCTACTTGTAATTAGTTTTTAGTTACTTATTAGTTATCTAAGCAAAATAATAGGACGCAAATAGCCCATGTAATTAGGGCGAACTCCTGTCAAGTAAAGAGATCATATCAGGAAATAAGGGCGCCTTATGGTGTATTATTATTACAATGGAATTGTATCCTGGTTATGTTGACACCAATCCGTCGTGTTAGTCACATTAACCATTAAGGTCGCCGGTTCTAGTTTCGGGAGAAAATTTTGTGCAAGAATTTCCTATTCTTGCGATCATCGTCGCTTCGGTGTTCGTTTTATCAATACTTACATACAGATGAATAGAATTGTGTCCGTTTGTAATTCAAATAGAACAGCTTTTCACTAAATTCATATGAAAGTATATAAACACATAAAAAATACAATTTAATTATTTTTCTGTCTGTCTCTCTGTATTTGTTTATTCCAGCTCATCTCTGAAACGGCTGGGGCGGGTGCAATCACTGGTAAAGCTAGTCTATACCATAATATAAAGTACTGGTCCTATTTGATGAAAATTCTTTCAGTATTAGATAGCCTTTTTATCGAGGAAGGCTATACTGAGGCGATAAGTATCACGTTAAATATAAACGCGGGCTAAACTTAGCATTATCCCAAACTATTCCAGGCAGACGAAGTCCCGGGCAGAAGCTAGTAAAATCTATACTCATCATCTCCCTGGCCTTATCCCATACATTGTTGGGGTCGGCACTTGATTCAACCCGATGTGGCTGATCACTTGATTTTTATACGAAGCGACTGCCATCTGACCTTCGCAACCCTCTGTGATCTGGGTTAAACCAGTTGTCAGACTATTTTAGGCCTCCGACTGACCTGTAACGATTGCCAAAGATGATAAATTGGCAAAAGTAAAGTAAAATCTATACTATAGTATAATATTATAGAGCTGCAGAGTTTGTTTGTTTGAACGCGCTAATCTCAGGAACTACTGGTCCGATTTCAAAAAATATTTCTTGGTTGGATAGTCCATTTATCGAGGAAGATTATAGGCTATATTTTATAATCATAAAAATAAGGGAACCCTTAAAAAAAATTGTAACCCAAGGTGTAAAATCGAAAACCTATTATGCATATTTATGCTTATTATTATTATACATATACATTATGTACATTATACATACATATACATATACATTATATACATTATATACATATACATTATACATATTATTATACATATTTATGCGTGCGCTGCAAAAACTATTGACAATAGAACAAAATTATGTACTACGGGTTTGTAAGTCTTATTATGTTCTACAAAAAAGTCCGCAAGAGCACATATCTAACTATCATAGTTTAGTCACACTAACGACTTTTATGTTGATAAAAATATTAAACCGTCTGAATAAACGGCGTATAAATGTGTATCGTAATATTAATCCTTATCCAAATGTTAAAATAAGTATTATGTTGCCAAGGGCATTTATGTAGAAGTAAAATAAAGCAGGTGAAAACGCAGGGCACAGCTATATTATACGTGGAGGTATTTCAACTTGAAACCTTTCAGTAAGTACTTGCATAGGTACTCATCTTGTACGAATATATTCTCGTCTGATTACACAGTCTGTATTGCATTTCAGAGAACGCTGAAACCTATCAGAAAAGCAATATAGAAGAATAAATGGTAAAAGTTTCTGATACTACATAGAAAATTGAGTCTGAAAATGAACTGAAAACAAGATTTTTACTGCAGAATATATTTCAACTATCGACAAGGTTGACGAACTTCTCAGTTCAAGAAAATACGAAATAAATCTTTGTTATTATAAAGGGGAAAGTGTCTGTGTTTGTCTGTCAGACTGTTTACTTGCTGGAATTAGGTGTAGTTATAGCGTTGTCATAAGGCTTGCTTATTAAATTCATAGCTGACAAAGTCAAGTACAGAAATATCTTGTAGACCGCAATCAAAATATAAACAGAAACGTTTCAGCTGCGTCTCACAAACATACCTCGAAATGTTTTGATTACAAATGAGATATTTATGATCTAGTCACTTTCGTATTCTAAAGTAGATTATCTTTGATCCGCTTAAATCTATGTTCTCCTGTCCCTTCAAAGCTCATCGCAACGCTTCGAATATTGCCCACTCCCGATTCCCGATCATTCAATAGATATACATAATAGATCATACATAAATAAATCTACACGACGGTTACACACAACGCACCTGTTGGCTGCCTATGTGTGTGTGGAAGAGGGGAGTTCGGTATATTGGTTGGTTATCGATCGGTTCGGAAGAGCTCCTCGCGTGTAATGGGCGCCTAGTACTTTCCAATCGCCTGTCCATTATCGGAAAGTGTCGATAGCGCTCAAACGCCAGCCAATACGTGCTCGATTGCTCTCCAAATCGAATAAATTGATGCAGCAGATTCGATATTGGCCTTGATTTTTTTTCGATTTGATATGTATCGTGAGTCCCTAATGCGTTACCGATTTGATTATAAGGACATAATTGATTTACTAGTACAACTACGTTTGGTAATTTAGAATTCCCTTGTATACTTCAAGGTTCTATCTATCTATTTTTGTTTAGAACCATAACACAGAATGTTTTCTTCCAAGGAACTGAGTTACTAGGATAAAGTTCCTTTGGTCAGTGTAGTGTACCTCAGCACTAAGCCACTGAAAAGCATGAGATACAATTTTGCAGCTTTGATTTTTAAAACAACAGCACCTTTATTTTTTTAACTGTTTGGTGGCTTTGATTTCAACATTGACCCGACAGTTTTATCTACAAGGAAAAAATAAAACTATCTAATACTGATATATTTTATTCCCAATAACTTTATACCCAATACTAGCTAGCTCTTTCACCCGCGTAGAGTTCATTTCATTGGTAACCAGCAGAAACTTATTTTTTTAACTCCTTGTAAAATTTCTCGTTAAAATCTGTCCAGCAGTTTAGGAGATTAGCCGGAACAAAGAGACAGACACACAATGATATATTTTTTTAATTGGTTTTAATATTTGTAGGGTGTATAATTTCATATGCATTTTGTGTAAAGCTGTTATTTTGGAATAAAAAAACATCCACTTCAATTTTATTTATCTGTATAAATGTATAGATTATTAAAAAAAGTTAAATTCACGAGGATAACTCTGACAGTATGCCGTATGCTAAAATTTTCGCTGGTCTCCCTCGTATATAATAATTCCTCCCTAATAGTCCCCTCACTTCTAATTAATTATCGAAGGTAAAATAAGAACTGTTAGATTGTTACATAACTTACAATAAGCGAGTTCCTCTGAAACTTGTTACGTAGTTCAAGGGAATCCGTATTACGGTTTGATCCTGGGGCTTGATCAAAGCTTTTAATTTCAACCCAAGCTAATAAGAAACATAGCATTATATTCCAGAATATTCAGCCCTTCCAAAATCTTACATATTGGTTACATATATATGATGACAAAAATATAATATTATGTTTAGTATAGGATTAATTTTTGTCTACCTATATATGCACTGAAACAATTTACCACGAGGTTATAACATGAGTTTTAGCAATTTGTTTTTGAGCCGCTGGTAGGGAAGGATTAAGTATTTAAAAATGTAACTATTATAATTTTATTGGAGCTCTTGGGCAATAAATTTGGAGCGCTCGTGATTATTTTTTTCTATTTCACTTAATTTACATCATTTTACAAAATTATGAAGTTATTCTACCTAACGTCCTGATAGCATCAGTTTACTGTCTGTCAATTACAAAAATACGGATTATGAAAATAATAAGACAAATGAAAAAATACTTAATATAGTCATCATCATCAATTACCATCAAGTTCCACACTGTCTCTCAATGTGATGGACGTAGGCTCATGAGGCTTATTTCATCAACACGTTGTTTTTTTTAATATCCCCAATCGAAACGCTAAATAAAAATATTCCGTTAGAAATCTAAATATTCATTCATATTGCATGCATCCCCATTTCAGTCTCCACAAGTACCAGGAGCGCATAACTATGGTTGCACTTGCCACATTCCATTGGCCTCGTCCTTCTCTGTCAGACGAACAATGCGCCCTGCGCACTCGGTCGTTGAACCACACGGAGGACAAGGACACAAACGGGATCCATATTCCTGTTTCAGTCATACTTGCGAGGCATTTAGTAGACACCAAAATTGAGCTTTATCTTATTCACAATAAAGTGTTTTTTAGATTTGCATTATAGACAGGATGCAGGTAAAAAATTGTAAGAAAAGGAACAGCTGATTTCCTGCCATTTGTTTAGGGAATCCAAACAGGTAGCAATGTTTCAAGAAATTCTAAGCCGTAAGTAGTGGTACTTAGGGCTGATTTTTCTATGTTTTTATAATTTTGGTTTTGCTTTTAACTGGGATAAGACCGTGAGAAATTCGGGATGAAATATCTTCGATGTTACTAGGAGCGCATCTTCTTTAGGGTATCTCTTTCCCACGCTGCTCCCGATAGACCGTTCTCACGCTCACGGTTCATTTGCGTTCATTGCTCACTTGTATCAAGTGTCCATCTAGCAGGCATTTTATGCCATTCATTCATCAAGTTTCGAAAAAATACTTTTTATTGAATTTTCCAATCCTTAGACAATTTGTATTCCTTCAAATTCACTCCTGTATGACTATGTCCAAAACAGTACAAAATAAAATTTATTAATTTTGCCAACGAATGAGCGAATTAAATCAACCATTCGAAACCGACCGAATGTCAATTGAACAAGATGAAATCGAACATTATTGGTTATTGGCGATAATGGACAACCATTCGAAAAGTACCAGGCTCCCATAACTGACTGAGAGTTCTTATCGAACCGATCAATATCCCCAGCCAATACCCATTACTGCCGATACACGCACACCTGTATCGTTCAACCCTGCGTTACGCACACTGAGATGTTTCGTAGTGTAGGTAGGATCGGGAGAGAGAGAACGGAAGTGTGTGTTGCATGCATTCAAGGTTAGTAACCTGTGGGAGTAAACGCCGCTGCCATTTCTGATATCCGTGTGAAACTGGAGCACGTATTTCGGAATATCAATGGAAAAAGCGTATTTGGATAACAATGGGGTAAGAGGGTGTTTGTTGTGACAAAATAGGCCGAAATAAGAGTGTTTTTAGGACCTTTGAAGGTAATTTTAAGGGTTTAAGGTGAGTGAACGAGGTTAGAAAATATATTTTGGAAAAAAATAGCAATCCTAATAAACTCAGAAAATGATATTAATATAATATGAATAATTCAACAACAACCCAACCCGATAGGCACATACTATCTAGCAAATTTTTATAAGGAGCCTTTGAAGAGGCCTTTGCCCAGCAGAGGAATTAATGATAAAAAATATATTTCGTCATTTTATTAGGTTCCCTGGGCGAAGGGTCTGTTTGCCTCAGAATTACCATGTTGGTCATTCTACATATTGAACATAATAAGCACCTAGCTAGTTAGGTACACAATTCCACCCAAGCGTGTCCCAACAACATTAGCCTATAAAACTAAGCTGTTAATCAATCAACATTTTTAGGGCATTTACGTAAGAATCGAATTACCGCAAAAGAAATAGATTACATGAAGTAATTTGGGTTACCGTAACAGATAGCTAATAAGCGCCTAATCAGAATACCAGAGCAGTGCGCCTAAGTGGCCCGATAAGCGTTATTGCATCGTAAATTGATTAGGCGCTTGCCGACCTGTCAATTTGTTTTCGTTTGAGCTTATCATAGCAATATTTTCGTACAATCAGGTTACTATAGTTAACAACCGCCTTCGGAAACCTAAAGAGGACAAGTATTTTTACAAATATTTTCGAGCAAGTATCTACGCTGATATTGGTATGAACCTATTAAATGACCCTTGTATCACAAAATTACCAACTCCATATTAATAAATATATACTTAAATATTACATTTTCACGGCTAAACAGCTGAGTTCGATAAAATGTATCCTTAGGTAGTATAAATAGTTAGGTAAGTAAAATTTTGAGAAAAAATTGTCCAAACAGAGCGACTTTCGAGTAAACAAATAAAAGTAGCGAAGTATTTGTACACAATAAATAAGGAATGATTTTGGAAATTCCATCACCAAGATAAAACCTGCCAAAGTCGTGTACTATAAATACAAAACAGGCTTTAAATGATGACAATAAAGTCAAAATAATTAGAATATTTTTCTACCAATTGGTACAACTAGGTAATATATAGTTGAGCTTCAAGTTGAAATTAGTCGACCAGATGTTTTTGAGTGCCTCATTCATTTACAGAGTTGAGTCGGTAACATGAAGGCATCACGTTTTATCACAATTGACTCCTCAATTTAAAGTGCAAGTTGTAAAATTGGCTCAAATTGATATTAACTCAAGGTCGTAACAAGCTGAAGTTTAAAGGCAAAGTACAATGCCTGACTCCTGACCTATACTAATCAAACGTGACATACATATAGATATTAATTAAATAAAAGGGGTAGTATCAGAGGTGTAACATTTCACCGAATATGATTAAGTGCCAACGTAACAGAGGGTGAGTCCATCGCCGTCTCAGGCACTATACCATAGGTCATTGAATTACTTCTCAAGACATATGCAGGTTTCTTCACGATGTATTCCTTCCCCGTAAAGCGAAGGTGTGAAGCCACTACACATAAGTTTTTAGAGAAACTCATTGGGATTCGTACTTGCGTCGCGTGAAATGTGGGTGTTGTTGTTACAACACCCCTGCTTACCCTTCCGGGGATCCTTCTGGGATGGTGTGAGCATATACATATACTAGCTTTGCCCCGCGGTTTCACCCGCGTAGATTTAGATTCTCAGGGTCTAAAGATTGTCTGTGGCAAATTTCATCAAAATCGGTTGAGAGGTTTAAGCGGGAAAGCGTAACAGACAGAGTTACTTTCGCATTTATAATATTAGTAGGGAGTTTCCCTAAAAACAATCCAGTCCATATGAGTATCTATATTTTGAGAACCTGTCTTATATATATACCTGAAGTATATTATTTTCTGAGACTGTTCATAATACTTTAACTTTATTGCTATTAAGATAGGGTCGTCATTCCTGTCTAGTATATTCTCTCTCAGTCATTCAATAAAACAAAAGTTGGCTAATGTCGAGTATATATTCCGTGGTTGTAACGTTGTACGAGTCGCTAGTAGAATAATGGCAACATTGAAAATAGATACGTCACACCTGATCTGTCCTTGGCTGGTCGACTGCAAGTTATCCTGAAAAGAGAAAAAGAGATTGAGTAGAAGGAAGAGGGAGAATTGGAAGACGGAGTTAGGAAAAAGAGAAGTAGGTAAATTTCCAATGTAATTTTGCATTTGACCCAATACTGTATGTATTACTATTTGAACCATAATATAAATTGCACTTAAGTGACCATTTTGTCATTTCGATGATGAATCATATTCTCTCAAAGTGGCCTTTTTAGACCTACAAAGCAGTAGGTACCCCAAGTATTGGTTTTAGGTACCATAGACATGTACCATATCGACTGCGTATTATCTGCATTTGAGCCCTTAGCGGCGAGTGTGATAAGTTTTCAGGTCACATACAAAATACGTTCTTATCGTAGGTACTTGGTGTACTGAATAGTGGATTATATTATAGGTAGGTATATAGTCTGTGCTTAAATAAAATCATCGACAGGGCCGCATGTCCAACGGGCATCAGCCAGTAGTCAATTTTTTAAATACAGATGAAAATGTTAGTAGATAGGTATTAGGTACTTGATGCAAGCAATATTGCCGTAAAAATATATTACTAAATCTAAAATAGAGCCGTGGTGGCCTCGCGGTTAGAGCAGTCGCCTGCTACGCAAGCGACGCAAGTTCGAATCCAAGCGGGGCCTGTACCTATGAGTTTTTCAAAAAACTTATGTACAGTGATTTTCACACCACGTGCTTTACGGTGAAGGAAAACATCGTGAGGAAGCCTGCATATTTCTGAGAAGTCATTCAAAGACGTATGTATAGTGCCTGAGACGGCGATAGACTCACCATCTGTCACGTTGGCACTTAATCAAATTCGGTGAAAAGTGGGTGTTGTGATAACAACACCTCTGCCTACCCCTTCGGGGAATACAGGCGTGAGCATATGTATGTGATGTAAATATATTAATGTACCGGAAAATGTCTTTTAATTAAAGTTGTCCGACACATAAAAGATAACTTTGCGCTGTTTATTGAAGTCGTATGATAACTTTCCATTATTGTTTCAAGTTTTGTCGTTAGGTCATGGAGCTCAAAATTAACGGGCGGTTCGATCACAGACATCTATGCCTTCTAGTTTGGTGATGCTTCTTCTAATATTACCTACTTCTAATAGTACCTACGTGATAAGTATACTTAACTACTAATTATTATGAACAAACAGATCATTTAGCAATTTCATTTAAGTACATAATAACTAATAAGTAGCTAAAAACTAATTACAAGTAGAAAACTTGGCCCAAATCGGTGTCTCTCGGGATCGTGCCAAGAAGGCTGGCAGCATTGCCACGTTGAATGGCAATGCTGATTCTCTGAGCGAGAAAAGCCCCAGCCCGCTTGTCACGAGAAGCTTCTACCAGACGACGTGCAACCTCTTTGAAAAGTTGATGAGCATCTGGACCCCAAGGCCCCAGAGTTGAAAGAATTAAATAAAATATTATAAGCTTTCTTATAATAACATTCTCAAGAGGGTCAGGAGGTACAAATCCCCTGAATTTTTTGAGATGTCCACTCATATCCTGGTCTAACTAAAGCAGTAGGGCGTTAGAAATTTAAAGAGCTATTCAATGATTCTCGACTATATGTCCATATCATAACGTAATATTTATACCAGGAGATGAGTACCTAATAATTGACTGTTCCCCTCCCGAGGGACTAATGGGCAGGGGCCGAATTTAGAACTTGTATTCTAAGGTACGAATATTGGAGGCCGAATGAGTCCTGAGAGTCAAGAGCTTAGTTGATTTCCAAACACATATAATAGCGTAGGAACTTAAGTTTTAACAAACTTTCGGCTGAATATAAATAGGTGAAAAGTATGATAGAATTATAACCTATACATAATACTTAACTCTAATAAGTACCTGGTTAATATATGGGATGACCAAGCTTTAAACCCATTCACCCAACAAAATTTCATGAATAGTTGGAGTTGTTTTATATGTTTTCTATTTTCTTTTTTTGTCTGTTTGTTCCGGATATTAAAAGGACTTTCACAGGACTGGTAGCTGATGATACAAGGAGTTAAATGAAGTCTTAAATCATGACGTAAATTATATAATTTGTGTTTCTCTTTTATGTTCATTTACATTCAAATAAATAAGAGACGCAAGTTCGAATCCCAGCGGGGCCTGTACCAATGAGTTTTTCTAAAAAACTTACGTACAGTGATTTCACACCACGTGCTTTACGGTGAAGGAAAACATCGTGAGGAAACCTGCATATGTCTGAGAAGTTATTCAAAGTCAAAGTCAAAGTCAAAAGTATCTTTATTCGATTAGACTTTTACAAAGCACTTTCAAAGACGTATGTATAGTGCTTGAGACGGCGATAGACTCACCATCTGTCACGTTGGCACTTAATCAAATTCGGTGAAAAGTGGGTGTTGTGATTACAACACCTCTGCCTACCCCTTCGGGGAATACAGGCGTGAGCATATGTATGTATGTATTACATTTAAATTATACCTACAAGAATTGCTCGTTTAAAGGTACCTATTAGTCTATACTGTACATATATCTACACTACCGTTATAAAGAGGATTTTTTTTGTGTGTATGTTTGTAATGAATAAACTCAAAAACTACTGTGCCGATTTAAAAAAATATTTCCCCATTGGAAAGCTACATCATCAGCAAGTAGCATAGCTTTATTTTATCCCCGCACTCCCATGGGAACGGGAACTACGCCAGTGAAACCGCGTGACGTCCGTTAGTTTGTTTATAAAGCTAGCTTCCGAAGTGTACTTAGCTGATTTGAAGCCTTCAAAAATCAGGCCAATAGAGGTCGTTCGCTTCACACTGATTTCTGAATTTCAGAGCCCATTCAAAGGGATCGGGTGAGAATTGGCTTGATAAATTTAGGCATTCGATCGCCCGGAATTGGAAAAGGTTTTGAGGACATTACAGTCAATTCAACGAATTACTTCCGGATATTTGACTTGAAACATCAAAAGCGAATAATAACAAAGGAAAAATTGGTTCATCTGGGTTTAAAAGATTGGTGCATTTGAGTGGTGAACGTGTTTCGTCACCGCTGCCATTTAGAAAGAAATAATAAATATGCTCATGCCATCCCAGAAGGGTAATTTCACCGAATATGATTAAGTGCCAACGTGATAGAGGGCGAGTCCATCGCCGTCTCAGGCACCATACATGTTTTCCTTCACCCGTAAAGCACGTGGTGTGAAATCACTGCACATAAGTTTTTAGAAAAACTCATTGGTACAGGCCCCCTGAGATTCGAGCTTGAGTCGCTTGCGTAGCAGGCGACTTCCCAAACCCCGAGGTCACTACGGCTCCTTTCCACTTAGAATAGTAACTAAAATTGTATATATTTTTTTTTGACTCATCACGTATTGTTTTATTTTGAGCCTCCACAGTAAAATATGTCATTAAGAAAAATCAATACTATAATATTAAAACTGCAGAGTATGATTTAAAAAAAACTTTCATTGTTGGATAGCCCATTTATCGAGGAAGGTTAAATCTAGGCATATATACATATGCATATGGTTTTCAAAAAAAATTGAGATCCGTAAGAAAATTGCGATTCTAGGTGTAAAGTGGAAAACATATTTATGCGAACGCTGCAAAAACTATTGACAATATAACAAAATGATGTACTACGAGTTTGTAGGTCTTATTAAGATCTACAAAAAACTCCTCGAAAGCACATATCTAACTATCATAGTTTAGTCACACTAACCGCTTTTATGTTCATAAAAAATATTAAATCGTCTGAAGAAAAAACTACGCTAAACATGTATCGTAATATTAATATAAAATAAAACTAAATCTACGCGGGTGAAACCGTGGGGCACAGCTAGTAATTTCCCATTTTCTAAACTGTTATTGTAGGTACCCATTGAAATGAAAGCACAAGCAATTTATTTGAACGAGTGTAATTAATTGCTCAAGTTTAATTAGGCTTATTGTTCTTAGACATTATAACAATTAATTCCAAGAGTCATCGTACGCAACAGCCCAAGTTCTATCTTTTAATTGTTCCACTGCTTAGGTTTATTTGTTTGAGAATGGATTGCTTTTGTTAATCTACAAGGGTGGTAAACAAACGTGAATCATAACTCCCCAAGTACGTAAGGTAAAGCTACCAGTCATGGACAGTATAAGCGATTTTTTTCATATTTGCTCTGTAATTTCTTTATTTTTCAACATCGTACATTCTTAAGGATTTTGAGGTAAATTAAAAGCTCTTTTCCTAATCAGAATTTATTGTCTAATTTCATTTTAGTACTTAGACACCATTACATTAGACAGTAAAAATCAAGTGTTGTGTTTTAAGGCTAAAATTATAATTTATAGTATGGGTTATATTATAAAATTAATGCATATCTATTAATTAATTTCAACAATGACGATACACCAGACACAAAATAAGATTATAAGTGTACCTTGCATTGCGATTTTAGCAAGAAATTACAATTCCCGACACCAAAACCACCGCGAAACTAACAACCGTTATAGCCGCAATCAAAATGGGTGTCAGTTTTCAAAAAACAGTATTTATGACAGCTATAATACTGGCACAACTGATCGGTAATGACATTTGAAAAAAAAAATACTGCGCGTTTCCTTAATTTTAGAAAACAAAACAAAAAAAACTCCATGATTGGTCCGCGTGAACTGTGAAAGAGGAGACAGGTGTCATCTTGTAAAACGTTTATTATATGTATACAAGTACTTTGAACACGTAAGTTGGAGTTTCAGAAAGGTATTGCACGCAGTCGTAACGGGCACGGCCATTGAGATGTGATAGACAATATTTCTTATATAAATGTAGAGTGTTTCCACTATACTCTCTATCGATAAATTGACATTGATCCACAGAGTTCCAATGGCATATCCACAGATAAACACAAACTATTATTACTACACAACTATTCATCATCGCCCTGGCCTTATCCCATACGGCAGTTAATTCAACCCGATGCGGCTGATCACCTGATTCTTATACGAAGTGACTGCCATCTGACCTTCGCAACCCCTTTAACGAGGAAAATCCGTGATCTATGTTAAACCAGTTGTCAGACTGTTTTAGGCCTCCGACTGACCTGTTGCTCTCCGAGGCACGGAGGGAACTCGAGCGGTACCCATCTAATTACTGGCTAGAGTTAGGGTTGCTTAACTTCGCTCATCGAATAATATGCGCAATAGCAACCATGCCACGAGCTCCTCTACTAGACAGTGACAATTAAAATAGCGATAAAAAAAAAAACAGCGCAGGAGGGTTCAATAATCTCTCAAATTAAATAGGGGTGTGTGAATGATCGCTATGGGCGATAACTCTCGCGTTAAATTGGGATTAGCGTACACCTGCGAAAAACATTTTTTTAAGTATAATACACGGGGTATCCTATATATGTATATTTTTTTTAACAACTGTGGTGGCTTGAGGCGTCTGCTACTCAAGCGACACCAGTTCGAATCCCAGCGGGGCCTGCACAAATCAGTTTTTCTAAAAAACTTATGTGCAGTGATTTCACACCACGTGCTTTATGGTGAAGGAAAGCATCGTGAGGAGGCCTGCATATGTCTGAGAAATAATTCAAAGACGTATGTAGAGTGCCTGAGACGGCGATGGACTCACCCTCTGTCACGTTGGCACTTAATCATCATATTCGGTGAAATGTGGGTGTTGTTGTTACAATATCTCTGCCTACCCCTTCGGGGAATACAGGCGTGAGCGTATGTATGTATGTCAACACGGGTGAGATCTCGGGGCACAGCACAGAAATACAGTCTCATTGATTTAAATTTTATTGTACGGACCTAACGCGAATCAGTCTCGCGCTTGGCCAGTGTCTATCCATGTGTCCTCGCCTAACAAGGTACCCCTGAAGCACTAAATAAAAACTTACGAAATGTCGGCTCTCGTAGTGTGGCCGAAACAGGATCTACACAAACTGAGACGAAACTATAGTACGTCGGGGTCAGTTCAACCATGGTATAAGGCCGTATGATGGTACTATTTTCACTATTGTGAATAATTTTATATTAATTTTATTGTAGTTACTTATGTATAAAATGTACATGATGCCGACTGAGTTTCTTATCGGTAAAGAACTAGAATTGCTTATCCGAATATTGCACTGTGATATAAGATTTGCATAAATTACGAAAACGGTGGCAAACTCGATAACACACAAGCGCGCGACTGTAGTTTGAGCCGAAGAGTTACCGTGTGCGATGATTTTCCACATTCATAGTGATTTTCAATCAATGTAGGGAGCGGACATTCTTATAAAATTCTATTTAATATCTTAACTTGTGGAGTGAGTGAACGCAATTAAACGGTTCATCAGGCAGCGGAAAAATCCTGCATAGTAATTGTGTAAACACGGTACATTGAACACAATAAAATTTTCCATTGACTATGAATAAATTTTACTGGTTCATAGATCGCTGCAGAATGCACTAATGGTGAACGAAACTATCATTTAAATACTAGCTGTGCCCTGCGGTTTCACCTGCGTAGATTTAATTTGATGTTTCTAAATATATAACCTTAGTTACTCCTTGTAAAATTTGTTATCTGCCAGTGAAATTCCCGTTAAAATGGGTTTAGTAGTTTCAGAGATCACCCAAAACAGACAGATAGAGATTTTTTTAAATGTTTTTTTTTTATGTCAATACCTACCTACCGATTATATAATTAGGAAGTCTCTGATTGAATAAGGCTAAAACGAATATTATGGTCGTGTCAACCAGGCAGCATGGCGGCGCGTGTATATCTGTTGAGGGACACACTTGAGCAGGTAAAGAAGTACAAATACCTCGGTACGTGGTTAAATGAATCTTGGGAAAGTGATCAGGAAATAAGAACCCGTATCGAAATAGCTCCTATAAAATATAGAAATAGCTCGCAGCTCCTTTACTAAGATGAAGCGTGTTCTCTGTAACCGTAGCCTCGGACTATGTTTGCGCATTAGAATGCTCCGTTGTTACATCTGGCCCATAGTTCTATACGGATGTGAGGCTTGGACGATCAAAGAAGACCTCAGAAAACGTGTAGAGGCGTTTGAAATGTGGGCTTACAGGCGGATGCTTGCTATTAGCTGGACTCAAAAAGTAACCAATATTGAAATTCTTCGACGAGTAAAGCAGAAACGTGAACTTTTACAGACCGTCAAAGAAAGAAAAGTTGCCTACCTAGGACATGTATTGAGACATGATAGGTACGAGCTACTACAACTAATTATGATGGGAAAAATCGCGGGCAAAAGACGTGTTGGTCGGAGGAAACAATCTTGGTTGCGTAACATCCGGGAGTCGACGGGGATAGCGAGTGCAGCCGAACTCTTTCGTCTCGCTAGAAATAGAGAGGAATACTCCAAATTGACTGCCAGCCTTCGTTAATCGGAGAGGCACCTTAAGAAGAAAAAGTTTATATAATCATATGCATTTATCTGGGGTACTGGTCACAGTTCAAACCAAATTTGTATTAACTCGTCACAAAAAGGAGTATATATGTCGTACTTAAAAATCTCTGCTGGTCACAAAGTAGAAATTTCCGAAAATAATAAAACAGTCAACCAACACGTGCTGCTTGATGAAATGGATAGTTACAGTCGCGGATAATGTTGATTACGCTGTGTGCAGTTCTGTTTTAAGTGCCTAGTTTGGATACCAGCTTCCCACCCTGTGTGTACATAGTTGCCTGTAAGTTGCTATTCATGACGCCCCTATTTTATGTCAATGTATATAATGCTTTGTGAGAAGAAATAAATCAAGTATTATTATTTATTATTAATATAACCGATACACTATTGGATATGAATGTCACCGCTTGATTACATAAATATAGTGGTCGCCATGGCCGAAATCGGTCGGATCATCATCATCATATGAAATTTGAAAATAGTTATGCACTGGTGACTATGCTCAATCATTTTAAATTTTAGTGTCTCTGTAGGTTTTCCTTTCATTAGATCAACGAAAAAGAAAAAAGTTCGGCCTATTTTGTATTTTAGCATGATTAACAATAGTAATTCAATTGTAATATTTAAAATACGGCGCTGGACTCACCCTCTGTCACGTCGGCACTTAATCATATTCGGTGAAATGTGGGTGTTGTTGTTATAACACCTCTGCTTACCCTTCTGGGCTGGCGTGAGTATATACATTTTAATATTATATTATATATAAGGTGCACCTCTTAATTTGACGTTATACTGTACAAGAAACTGGGATAACATAAGTAAAGTGTTTACAGAATAATGCACACGGTAGTACTTACTGGGAATCTAGGAACACGAGGACGTACACATGCTCAATGCTTCACCCACACAACACCTAGAACACCCGTTTTTGACATTTCGACATTCACTCGCAATGTTCGGGTGGCACCCAATTCGTCTCGAGAACTTTCGTTGAGACAATTGGTCTCGTTTCGTGGTGCCTGCTTTATCATTGCACAGTACAGTTTCCCAGCAGAACTCGCGCACTTCATTTCTTGCCTAAAATCAATTGTGTTACCTCAATTAATATTTAGTCGGCCATTTTGATTATTTATAGAAATTGCCACTTTGTGACCAGTTTGAGTTAAATGAAATTTTTTTGGAGAAAATTTGTTTTAACTATTACAAACGCGACACAAACAAATGATCACGTGACGAGCAGTATCGATTTTGTTTAATTCCCTTTGTGACTAGTTAATTATTATTCTTAGTTTTCCCACTGGTTCCAAAAGTTGCGTCTTATTTGTGTGATTATAAATCTTGTTAGAATAATGTACATTTATAGTGTTTGATATTGGTGTGCTTGATTAAAGTTAGCAGTAGACGTTAAAAATTTATTATAATCTCTTGATAATTTATCATTTAAAGGCGGTTAAGAGATCTAGGGTTATATTCGCTTAACTTACTATATACTTACTTTTAATTTTGTACTCGGGAAACAAAATGAAACAAATCTACTGATCGAGATTATTATATTAATTTAATAAAACATATAAAAATCTCTTTTTAATAATTATTAATAAATAAACTAAAATGATATAAATAATTATTGATATAAAAATAATAGTACAGTCAGTTTTGTGTACATGATTCTGATTTTTTATTTAATAAACGATCTTTTCTTTTTTTTCAACATATATGACTACAATATTTTTTCAATTTTCATATTACTACATGACGCATGAAGCATCTAGGAATATTATACTTTCTCTAAACATCTATTCTTGATTATACGTCACAATAACGAGAGCAAAATACGATACGAAGCTTAATTCGAGTTACTCTTAATTGAATAATTATTTAATTTCATCAACAGTAATACGCCAATACTGTGCCGATGTCATTGCAAAACAATTGCAATAGTTGGAAACAGGATGGACCAATCGATTAATATCGATTATTAGCACAACATATCGATAGTATTTTATCGAGAACATCGCGTAAAATACTCGATAGTGCCATCGATTTTAATCGTTGTGCAATGACATTAGAATACATTACAAGGATGTTAAAATTTGCATTTAAAATTGAGTCTTATTCAAAGGGGGTTTAGGTGGTAGTTTTTAAAAATCAACATCCCCTTTAACATCCATGTTTGTGTTTAAATAGTATTCTACTTAATACGCGTGGTTGGCTACAAATAGACCGGCATCAGCGCCCGCACCTGTGACAGATCCTGCGACGTATTTGCCAAGAGAAGCCTGCCCGTTAGCCTGAAAATAAAAAATAAAACTATATTAATATTCTACATAGGAATGTGAGGCATTCTTCTTGTTCGTCTGTCTCCAAATCCCAGGAGCTACCCAGCTTTGACATGGGAAGAACGGAGGGTACCTACGCAAAAATCGCTATGCAGATGAGTCGTCGATAAAATCTAGACTTATATATAAAAATGAGTTCCGATTTGATTAATTTAGATTTTGACATATTTGTGAAAGTTTAAATGGTGGGAAGTATAATAAATATTACGTAAAAGAAATGGCGAAATGAATTTTGCCGGTTCATCTAGTATATTACAAAATTAAAAACCAAAACGGTCTGTGCTTCAAGAACTTTCTCTGGACGCTCAAGTGGTGGAATTGCAAGTTTTACCGAGCGAATACAGCATGGAGTTCATCAAGAAGGGTTAGAAGATATTTTTTCCTGTCCGAAGACTGCGGTACCACTTACCATCGGGTGATCAGTACGCTTTAAGAAATAAAAACTGGTGGTGTGAAGAGCCTGAATGTTTTATCTGTACGAGGGTGAACCAATACTAAGCTCATTATCTGTATTATGGGTTTAAATAGTTCACCGTAGAGCAAATAAAAATCTATAGGATTAAGTATAGTCTTTTCTATACAATAGTGTTTAAAAAAATTGTTATCATTAATTTAGATTTTATGCCAGCACTGATTTGGAAGTAATCTTATCACAAGCAGCGTTCGAAAATATTTATCAAATTAGAAGGGTCAATGTCAAAAATAATTAACCATAGACAAACAAATATTTGAATTGTGCCCAAAGACATTTAAAAATGTCATGTCATTCTCGATACTTATTGAAAGGCAATAATTATCCAACAATTCCATTTTGTTTATGATTTGTAATTATGAATGACATACTAGATATCTTGGCACTGTACTTTTGCTACAATTAATTAATCTTAGTTTGATCTTTGCTTTGACTGGCTGGAATTTGCCATTATATTTGACAATTGAGCATTTGTGCTGTGTCCATGGGCTTATATTCATGAGATATAAATACTGTAACCAAAAACATTGTATAATATATATATTTTTTTAAAAGAGTAATTGTTGAGTTTCTTGCCGGGTTCTTCTCAACAAAAGCTACCTTCCGAACCCGGTGGTAACATTTATAATCATGTATAATGTATTTTGTGTCCTTCTGACGATTTGAAAGTACTTTGTAAGAAGTCTAATCAAATAAAGATATTTTTGATTTTGATTCTTTATTTAACTAATTCGTATCAATATATCTTATTTACTTTACGTGCTTAATGATTATTATGAGGGTAATGATTGTGTATTGTAATCTTTTGTTATTACAAAGTGCATCTTTCGAGTGTGCATGCACACAGGCGAAGTCAACGGAGTGGAATGTGGTTGGAGCGAACGTAGGTAAATTTATTAGATTAGCCGTTCTGTATATTTGCAGATGAACAGAAAGGTGTTCAAATCATGATGGGTTTGTATAACGTTTTGTATTTTGTGTTAAATACAGTTGTATTGTTTATTTACGAAAAAAAGTCTATGTGACCATATTACATGTTTAATGTCACTTTTTACTAAATAACGTCGATGCAAAATGGAGGTTATTATGTTAATATCTCGTTAAAAATAATTGGTACTTTGGCGGTGATGTTAGCATAGATAAAGTAAGTCACCTGAGTGACATAAGGTGTTGCAAGTATTCATACATTTATATGCTAGTTTAGTTATGGGTATTATGCATTTGTTACGATAAAATATTATATCAAAAGTTTAAGGGTGCGTTTCCACCGAATATGTGCAAGGGGTGTCTTTAACGCATGGTTCAAAATCTTATTTTTTCCTAATAACAAAATAGGGTGTAGGGTGGTGTCTTATCTAATTACTCTTGCGTGGGATTATAAAAACATTAATTTAGTTCAATAATACCTTGAGGCGGACGCGTTTATTTAGTTACTACGAAACGATGGCAAACTCTGATGGAGATACTTAATAAAATATGCATATAATTTTATCTTTGCCATAAAATATAACTTGTATGTTATTTCAATTATGGAAAGCCCGTTGGATGGTTTCTGAGCCCAAATCAGAGTTGTGGATTTTATTCAAAAGCGCGCATAAAATAAATTGCATACTAAGGAAGGGAAATACGGGAAATAAATCAGAATAACACAAACGTATAATGATTTATTAGTAAACACATAGCAGACATACATTTACAAAGCAGCCAAACTACACTAGTTAACACATTCACTACTAACATTTCAACTTCTTCGTAAATTCTCGAACAGTTGGACGCACATACGCGTCGTTAGCAGTGAACGCGTTAATCAAACAAGCACTAACTACAGTTACATACATAGATCAGCAGCTAAGCTCATTAGTATGTGCCGTCTCACTTGCACATTGAAACTACATGTGTAAGAGAAGGCTAGTTATTTATTTGTAGACTGCTCTCACACGGAACCACAGATGTAGAGAGTAATCTATATCTGTGCACCGAACTCATATTTTTTAAGTGGAAGTTAATTTAAAACAACATTTTTAATTCGGATGTCCTGTGTGAAAGCAGTATTCATGTTTTGTTAGGTTATAAAAGCATGCAGATATACATAAGAGGGTGTTTAACAACCTACCATAAAGAAGGAAGTTTATCCTTGGAGATTTATTAAAAAAACATCTTTGTATTTCTCTATTTTTTTTCATATATGTGCTTGATTATTAACCAGTGCACTGTGATGCTAAGATTTATTTGCATAAATCAAGTGAATAGTTAGAAAGCGCCATCAATGCTGTTTATTAATCACCCTTACGATAACATACGGACAACACAAAAGCGTTAGCTACATACTAGTATGAACAACAATGATATATCAGTACTGTTTTGAACAAACTTAGTGGTTTTGATGTAGATTAGTGAAGAAACATGGTACAATAAAATATATTGAATTCATTTCGCCAAGTCAGCCAAGAAAATGTTTAGGTACCACTACAAAAAAAGCAGGGCTGCCATTTACTGAGATCCTCGACGCAATAAGACCATAGTTGGAGACGTCACATTGGTTCAGTGACCTAGTGACAAAAGTGAAATTTGGGGAAAAGTGACAAACAAATGTTTATCCACTTTTACTGGTACCATATAAAATTTTATTGTACCATGAATAAACATTATCGCGAAATTTGCGACTCTTTAGAACCCATTTTTTCTGTTTTTTTTTTATTTTTATTTTAGTTTATCACAACATAATAAATTTTGAAAAGTGTAAATTTAACAACCAATAAAATAAAATTAAAAAAATAACAACCAAATCAATTTTTTTAACGACTGAAATTATTTAACACTTACTGTAAATGTACTCAGTATGCATGTGATTTAACAAAGTTTGATTTCCCAGAGGCGAAAGAGGGAATCGAACCCGCTACATATTGGCCCTTAGAGGCAAGAGCGTTAGCCTAAATAAAAAAAAAAAAATCAAACGCCGGCACGTGATTGGTAGATAAAGATGCGCAGGAGCGTAGATGTTGCGTCAATTGAGATAAATTTGGAAGAAAAAAAACAAATATTAGTTAGTAACTTCTATAAAAGCACAAAATATAATACACGCAAAACCAATATTAAGAATTAAGAAGTTACTTTGAAAAACTTTGAGAACCTATGTTTTTGATAGATATTTGAGAGTGAGCCTGTAGACGAAGTAACGTTATCCTCACGCTTCGCTAGTAGAAACGGTACAAAATTTACTGGAATGACATATGTCACGTGACAGATTTATGTCATTCACATATATTTTTTATCGTTTCTATTAGCGCAAGCGCGAGAGAATGTTACTTTGTAGCCTACTAGTTATATAAATTCATCAAATTAAAATATTGTAAGCAGAATTGTTGACCCTTGATACTGACCTTACGGCAAGTAGGTACAAAGCTGAGTTTTTATGTGCATTCGGTTTCAATATTAGCTTGTCATATAAACAGAATATTCGTTTAAAATTAAATCAAATAAAAAACGCGTAATATTGGTTTCGTGTGTCTAAGAATAAAGCAATTAAATATATAAACAAGTGGGTGCTGGAAATATGAAAATAGGTATAGTTAAAGAAAACTGTGGTAATGTTGACGTTCTAAATTATAACATTACATACGTACTGATGATGAAGACAAAATATCCGCGGACCATAGACAGACAGTATGCTTGTTTGCGAGATTCATAAGAAATTATAGAAGTTCCATTCTCTTTTAGAGAGCGGTGGCTATTTTAGCGCGAGGAATTATATTCGGGGTTTTTGGCATCGTGTATAACGATCGTTGTTTAAAATATTGTGCGGCAACGCGTCTTATTTCCATCTCCCACAATAATTTTCTACTAGTTGGTAATTGGGAATTGTTATTTTGTAACTTGCAACCCACAGTAGGTTGGATAGTGGAATATTTATTATCAGAATTTTTGTGTTTGGATGGTGGGACATACAATTCTCTACTGATATTAGATGGATTATTTAGGATGCAATAACGGTGCAAAACTCGTAATAGTAATGCAATTGAAGGGATATGAAATACCTTGCTTTGTTTATGTCTGAGATTATTTCAAAGACATATAGTGTCTGAGAAGGCGATGGACTCACCATCTGCCACGTTGAGACCTAACCTTCGGTGAAAAGTGGGTGTTATCACAAAAGTTCTGCCTAGCCCTTCGGGGACCTTCTGGTATGGGGTGAGCATATATTTTTTTTGTTTACCTTGGCCCTCTTCAGAAGCTCCTGCTGTCCAGCCAGCAGGTTCTCCTGCTTGCCTCCCCAAGCGCGCAGCACGGACGCTTGAAGCGCACGGCCGTAGCTGAAGGTAAGTGCCCACGGACGCTTCAGGTCAACCGTGTTGATGGCGTTCAGGTTCACTGAAGCCTCCTCCTCAGACTGACCGCCGGACAGGAATGTGACGCCTGGAGTTGAACATAACACATTTGATTTAGGAACGATTTATGAACGCTCAGCTACAATAGTAGGAGTATCTTGCGCATTCAAAGCGCCTATAATTAATACGCCTAGAAACAACAGGATCGATTTTGAAAATTCATTTACTTATAGAATGTTGGATTATTACTGAGGTTATTATTACATAGGGTATATATCGCACCCTCAGAACGATTGAGGCTCAATTTAAAAATCATATTTTTATTATATCTTTATTAAATATCGGTTTGGAATAAAATTAGGTTGCGCGTTGTCGATAAGTGTTCTGAGGGTGCGATATGTACATTGTTAATCAAACTAATTCCAAAAGCTATTTATATAGGGTTATAAATGTTACCCGGGTATGGAAGGCAGCGTACTGGGACCTCGCAAGCAGATATAGGCTCCATTCGTTTAAAAAAAATAGGGTACAGCTAGTTAGTAAATATATTTACCGGGTACCGCTGGGGGCACGGTCCTGAGCAGAGCAGTGACAGTGGCGCGGCCGATATCCATGGGGGTGTAAGTCTTCTTGCAGGCCTGGCCAGCGGTCACCTGGGAGCGAACATAGTCATAACACTTAATCTTAATAAATCTATACGTCTATTACAGATAAATAAAAATGATGTGTCTGTTTAATATTCCAAAATTACAGTTTTTCACCATATATATGAAAGTATATTCTATGGAGCTGAAACAAAGAAAAGTCTAGATGATCTAATCTAGACTTTTTTCCTTCTAATCTCCCATTAAATGGGACTAAACATTATTTAGCATTAGCCCAAAGTAACTATTCCTTGCGGACGAAGTAGGGGGCAAAAGCTAGTCTACTAAAATTTTACTGTTTAAATGCAACATTGAATTTATCGCTTCATGTAAACATTTGGATACCTTCCAAATGATGTCACATTGGGTGCCAAAATGTCTGTGACGTAACTGTAGTTAACTAACGGAATTTCACGATACTAGTTGTTAACGCTAAATACAGGGTGTCGGAGAAAAATGAACAGTTGTCTTCTAGAATTTGTAGGGTTTTATGAATATATCACTATGTTGAAGTCGTAAAATATCTATCTCTATCTCCAACGATAACGTCCGAAGAGCACGCGGCCTTAAGCGTTACATTACGTACGTCGTTATTAAACTTGTTAAATTAAGAAGAAGGTTTCAAAAAATGGTTTTATGGGATTATTTCAGGAACTTATTAGTAGGAGAAAAAAATATAAAAACGTAGTTAGATTTCACGTGAATAACTCTATGCTACCGCTGATTTTTATGCGAAAATAAAGTCTTGATATAGTCAACTTTGAACGTCAATTACTCGAAAACGGAAGAAGATATCTATGTCATAATAATTTTATTTGCATCCTAAAATGATACCCTATCACATATATTAACAGCTGTTTTAACCCTGTATATCTATGACTATGTATATGACGTCTGCTAGGAAGGCGAAATGCTTTGCACCAAATTACGCTGTCAATTGGAAATTTTGGTGTCAGTATCATCATTTCTATTATTCCATACAAATGATGACTTTGGATACATGGGCGGTTAAAGCTCATAGTTAAAATCTGGACGTCTCTATCGTCTGAATCTATCGTCGAATATTTTTGGCTAAGCAGTATAAGACAAGTCACAACTCTTAAAATTATGATGATGAGTACTTTAACAATCTTTATTCTATACTAATATATAAAAGCGGATGAGTTTCTTCGTTTGCTTGAACGCGCAAATCTCAGGAACTACTGACGTGTGCACGTTACCTCCACAGCAAAGCTCGTGGTGTGAAATCACTCCACTAGGTACCTACAGTCCGCTGGGATTCGAATATGCGTCGCTTTTAGTTCCAAATGATAGCCTTTAAACTTACCATGTTGGGCTTGAGGAGTGTTCCCTCGAGGTAAACGTGGTGGTCGTTGAGAGCCTTGTACACCGCCGCGAGGACGGTCTCGGTCACCTTCTGGCAACGGTCCAAGTCGTGCTCACCTGGAATTGTATTACCAAACATTCATTATCAACAAAGGGTTGCCAAGGTCAAACGTCAGATACACTGTGTGAAAAAATTGGCTAAAAACCCTAACATTATCCCATATAGGTATATTATAAAGCCTGAACTGAATACAAAAAACATTATGAAACAAAATTTAAAGTACCAGGCGCTCATAGGACCAGAGAGTCCTTAGGAACCATTGATCAAGATCTCAAGCACAAGCAGTTAGAGCTCAATCCACCAATCAAATAAAATTAAAAGTACTAGGCGCCCATACGGCGCGGGAGTAACTTTCCATCGAACGAGATCTTAGAACAAAAGCATTTAAGAGCTCAATCGACCAGTCGAACAAAATGAAAAGTACCAGGCGCTCATAGGGCGAGGTACTAGTTACTTACCATTGATCAAGATCTCAGGCACAAGCATTTATGAGGTCAATCGACCAATCAAACAAAATGAAAAGTACTAGGCGCTCATAGGGCGAGGGAGTAACTTACCATCGGGCAAGATCTCAGGCTCAACAATGGGTACGATGCGCTGGCTCTGGCAGATGGAGGCGTAGCGAGCCAACACGTTCGCGTTCTCCATGATAGCCTGGTAGGAAGGCGTGAAGCGGCCGATCTTGAGGACGCAACGCCACTTGGCGAAGTGGCACCCATCCTTCTTGTACTGGGCGCAACGCTGGGCCAAGTCATCCAGACCTATAGGAACAAAACCATCGCATCATATGGGTTCACAGCCAGGAAAGTACATAATATATTAATAAATAGTAGAGAAAAGTAAAAATATATATTAGTCTTAAAAGCGTAACCCGTAGTAAAGTGAGGGCGTGTCGCTAGTCTATTATTAATCCCCAGGTCGTGTTGTTATTGGGTTTTTCCATATGCAGTTTCCCAGTAGCAATCCGTATCAGTTTAATGACAATATTATTAGCCGCTATTACATGAGACTCGAGTAGAACTGGCGAAATGGTTTACTATAAGTAAACCTCAGCCTACCTATTGGGGGTATACAGGCGTGAGCATAATATGTATGTATCTCGTTCTCTTCATCCACGACAATTCACAGTCCCTAAATGAACGTGTTTTGTAAAGTAGTTGAACTCAACGTTACTTACAAACGAACGTACCAAAGGTCAAAATAACAGGATGCGACTAACAGTACTTACTAAGTAGGTACTGTATGCAAACAAATACTTTATTATCAATTTGAAATTGAGTTAAATTATGGAATTTTTCTCCAATTATCATTATGTAACTGTTATCATTTGACCCTGAGGTCAATTACAAACGTGACAATGTTTTGGTACTTGACCTTTCTATTTGTGATTAAATAGTCGAGCCCCTTACGAAAGTCATACGATAAGCAATTTAAACAACATAGAGATAAGGTTGAGTGTGACTTATTTGTGAACTGTTTGACCAAATATATTATCTATTGAAATAATTATGCTTTCGTTACCAGGAGGTCTTATCAATATGATAGTTCGGCTGTGTGACAAAGAGGTGCGAGGATGGCATAGAGACAGATATGTTTGATTAATTCACGTTATATAAATATATTTAAAAATGTGACTATCACAGCTATAAGCGCTTATGGTCCAGGGCCCTACAGATAAAGTCGATAAAAAAATCCATTGTCTACTTAATTATATTGTCGTTATACTTGCAACTATTTAACTACGTAGTTTATTAGAAATCAATTAAAAATGTTAATGGATTTCTAAAGAAAAAAATAATTGATATGTACCTACCGATGCTGTGGCAAAATGTCGGTCTAAAAAGTCTAGACACAGTACAATTAAGAATTAAGAAAATAACATATCAAAGTGAATAACCATTTCAAACAGCTTACAATTGATTGGTCAGATGTTAAACAATCACGTGGCTTTGAGAGTATTTAAATATAGCTATTGACATTCAAATCAGATATCAATAGACTATAAAACGAATACAATATCAAATGACAAGGAGAAAGAAAGTATTTTGTCCACGACTGGCCAAAGAAGAGCTAGGGCCAAGGTTCACTTATATGGTACACCTATATTTAGCATAGGTGGCAACTCACCCTATAATAATCTCATGTAATAGGTGGCGAGCCTATTGTCATTAACCGGGACCTAATCCAAACCCCGGTCTGTTACTGTGAAATTACAAAGCCCAACGAGGCAGTATTTCTTTTACATAGGCGTTATTACTAATCATACTGTATTGAATATCGATAACGTAAATCCGCAATAAGTACACCACAGTATATGTATTTGAAATGCAGATAAACAACAAAAGAGCCGCTGCGACACACACATGTGCCTTGAATTTCAAAGTCAACCTTCTCAAGTTATTCATATATATATAACATATATACATAACCTCTATATGGAATTGTAAATCTTCACAATTGTACATAAATTATTATGGTCATACATACATATGCTCACGCTCCCCAAAGGTGTAGGCAATAGCAACATCCACATTTCACCGAATATTATTAAGTGCCAACGTGACAGAGGACGAGTCCATCGCCGGCTCAGGTACTATACATATGTCATTGAATTACTTCTCAGACATATGCAGGTTTCCTCACAATGCTTTCCTTCACCGTAAAGCATGTGGTGTGAAATCACTGCACATAAGTTTGTAGAAAAACTTATTGACACTAGAACTTGCGTCGCTTGCGTAGCAGGCGACTGCTCAAACCCCGAGGCCACCACGGCTCCCTTATATTATGCTCATATGCCTGTATTTCTCAAAGGAGAGGTGTATTTATAGTACACCCACATTTCACCAGTTACGTTTACGTCCCATGTAATAGAGATCTCGCCATAAACCAGTCTTCGGGCTGCTACTAGAAAATTTAGAAATGGAAAACCCAATATCGTTTTGCCCGACCACAAGACCAAGGTCACACTTGCATAATGTCAAAGCAACTTACCCTGAGTAGTGCACTCGTCCTCGGATCCGAAGAGTGGCACGACACCCTTGTCGACCTTAATGCCGCAGATGATGCCTCTCTTGGCGAGCAGGTCCACCAGGGGGGAGCCGTCGTCGGCCTTCTGGTACAGGGTCTCGTGGAACAGGATCACTCCAGAAATGTTCTCGGACAAAGCCTGAGGAGGTGTATTTATCTTTTCACATTGTTGCTCATGCCACAATGTTTGATAGCAGTTTTAACGTTGTGCGAAGGAAGCCATTTACCAATTCATTTTCAAAGTAAACGGGACACACCTATATAAAGCTGATATAATATGGATAATACTGTGTTGTCTAACGCAGTAAAGGAAGATTCAAGTAATAATAAAGACCTATTTTCCTAAAAACATGAGACAACTTAAGCATTTTTACGCGAGTAAGATACCAGGAAAGCATAAATTTATCAATTAACTCCATGATCCACTAGTAGGTTACCTACGTGACTTAGAACACGAAGGAAAACTTGGTCCTAGCAAAATTACCGATGACGTTTTCGGAATATTAATTTAAGTGTGTCATAATCAACGGTTATTTAATGGACATGTAAAGTTTTTTACTTTCTTCAGAGAATACCAATCTTGAAATTTTGTTCACGGAAACGGTGGAATACCTACTTGATTCCCTAAAATTGTTAGCGTTAAGATGGAGATTGTAGTGGCTATAGTTTTCAAGCAATTTTTCACGGACCCCTCATACGCGCGAAAAATGATAGAAAATACGACGGCAATTTGATGAATATCTAAAATGTTTAAGGAAAATACGAACACAAGGCGGGGCTCGAACCCACGACCTCTGTAAATCATGTAGTCGCTATGCCAGCTGAGCTACTCGTGATCATCTGATAATGGGGGTTTTGGATGATTAACTAAAAACTATACATACGGCGTCAGAGCTGAACAGAAGCTGACGGTATTTACGGCGGTTCTCTTCGGTGTTTTCCACTCCGATGTCCTGGAGACGCTTGCCCATGGTCCCTGGGGAACCAAACAATACATTGACATACTATCCTTAATAAAACACAATTCACACTGAAGTGTAGATTCTCCTTGACCGAAGAAGGTAATCCTTAAAAATATCCAATCCAGTCTCCAAAGGCGTAAACAGAGCTTGCAACACCAATTTTAAACGAATATTTCAAAGTGGTAGATGGGGATACATAGTCAGATTTTCTCACTGTGTGTTACTTCGCCGTAAAGCTGGTGACCACTGATGCATTTGCAAGCATATTCAACCATCTCAACAGTAACTTACCAGTGGACTCATCGGCGGCGAGGATGCCTTTGCCGGGAGCGACGATCGCCTGCGCGATCTTCCTAAGCTCCTCCTGCAGCTCGGGAGTCGGGTATTGGAAGTATGTGCTCATTGTTGCTGTGGATAAATATAAAAACCTTAAGTATGTTGAATAATAAGGTCGATTATCCACCAGCGCATTGGGATTGCGACTCAGGGGATATCAATTAGGAAATCGTTGATTAATGGTAGATTTTTACGGCTGAAAGTCCGGTCACGCAAACTAGCCGTTTCTTGTCGGTTCTCAGAAGGTTAGTTTCCGAACTGCTGGTTATGAACTCGACGTTCATAGTGCCTAAAGGCCCTAAACTGAATAATTAGTCATTTTCATTTTAGAAAAACTGCAGTACTGTAATGAATGACGTTGTATATAAATGACAAGTAACAAGTGATGATGACGACAACGATTATGTAAGACTCAAACTTTTCAAAAATTGCCCTACTATATGTTTTTTTCGTTTCTTTCTATTTAAATACTTTGACGCCAAGATAAATTCTCTACATCAGAGCCATAGGGTCGGATGTCCTTTAGAGAGTAATTGGATATCCGACCATATTGACTTTGATGTCGACAAATTGTTGTAGACCATACGCCGTACAGGGTAAATTCGAAGGTACTAGGGCACGTGGCAGAAATCCAATGGGAAGGACGGACCAGATTAAGGCTGTGATGGGTGTTCCTACTATCAACGAAAGCTCCCGTAAAGCAGCAGTCCGAAATTAATGGCGCCGTTTTGTTCAGCAAGCCACCAATTCTGACATTACGACCACGACCGCTCTGCCAAGAGTGTAACGATTGAGAAGAAGAATACGCCGTGACGTAATATAGTATTGTCAAACTAACACCTTACAAATACCAACTACATATTGTAATGGATAGCATAAATATTGATTTCCTAATTTACCTACATTTATTGCTACCACCGTAGCATAGACTTGTGTTTAGCACGTAGCACGTAGTAGAAAATATATCGGATATTATAGTCATCTTATTAATACGGTGCAAAAGAGATCTTATGGGGGTACGAAGGTGTTGTACGGGGGTGGAAAGGGGTAATACGAGAGTGTAACCAAGGGGGAAAGCGGGGCATTAGGATGGAGAGCTTCTGAATACAACCTTGTATGACCTTCGCTTCAAATGGATTGTAGGTACCGATGTATGCAGAATTTAATTAATCACTTTATTCAAATAATTTGGCACCATAATTGATGCAATAGATAGTGATGTTCTAACAACAACATTAGCGATACATACATTACATACCTACATAACTTTTCAACACCACGTTTCGTCACCTACATACGTACCTACATATTTTTTTTATTTCTTCTCTTATAATGCCCTTCATAACTGGATGCTGATAAGCAATAATGTGTCAACCCACAAAAAGTCAAATTCAAAGGTTTTGATATATTTTGATAATGCATCACGTATTTAACATTCTAAAAAAGTGTTTCAAGTCATCTGAAACATAAAAGTACGTAAAAAAATGGATTTATGTCATAAAACAAATCTTAAATCACGTATACAATCATCTTAAGACGCCATTTTCTCAAAACCAAGTTTATGCGGGTTGACACATTATTGCTTATCTGCATCCAACTGTAGTATTCCCATTGCCGGCCATAATGACGATGCGGACGGGTTGGAAAGACATCACGAAATTGATGTCTTCTCAAATCGTATCGGCAGGTTCAGGGCCAGCATTGAACAAGTTCTCTCAACTTAATTTAATTAATATCTTAAACTTATACTCATTTCTATGTAATTGGTTTTAATCATATTTACTCATCTTATTCATATTGTTCGCGCAACCGCGACGAACAATTGACCATGCAAGAGACGCTTCCTCAGTCTGCCTACACAGCGCGGCGTAGATGAGCGTAAAGGGGCGGGCGAGACAGAGATAGCAATATACAACATACAACGTCATCATCATCAACGGTCTCATAGAAAATAGAATTCCTTACATAATTCACATCTTATATTAATTGGATTTATATTTACATTATACAGTTTACAAACAATACAGAGTTTCTCTTGTCCGCCCGGACAAGAAAAGTTGGCGCCCCCGGGTGGGCCATTCTCTCGCCGACCGCCTGCGCACTTCATAGAAAAGCCTCGTCGCATCGTGCCTCAAGATTCATACATACATTCTGAGCATCCTGCATGAACGCGACCGCTGGTATTCTTCATCATACAGTGCATGTGGAAAGTGAGCCCTACCCAATTTACCTAATTACTTCAAATCTTCATACATTCGCTTTGCGAAAACATCTCATTTTTGCCGCCATTTATGCATCTTTTTTCTCGACCTGTGTATTTGTGGCGCGAAACTCTTCGTACGTACGCTTTGTTCTAACATTATAAATTACAAGTGTACTAACTCTGTCTCCACATCATGGCAGAAAAGGAATTGAAAGCATTATTCTTAAAACGCAGCTCCATTAAGGGGCGATTAACGAAATTCAACAACTTTCTTAACGAAATTGATGTGGACAGCATTTTATCATCCACACAACGTGAGCTAGCATTGAAACTTAGGTCGCATGAATTACTTATGACTCAATTTGATCAGCTGCAATCTGAAATAGAGGTGTTAAGTGATAATTTACAAAACGAACTAGATGAGCGTGAAATTATTGAAAATAGTTTTTACACAAACATAGCTTTAGCACAGGAAATTTTAGCTTCTTGCTCCAAGCATGCAAAGGAGAGTGCATCTTGCATGTCTGCAAAATCCTCAATCAGTGACTGCCATGGTGATCATCAAGGCGTACCAGGGCTGCGTCTCACCTCCATTGATCTACCCAAATTTGATGGAACATACAGTAAGTGGTTGGAATTTCATGACCTATTTGAATCACTTATACATAAAAATACTAAGATGATTACTGCACTTAAATTCCGTTACCTAAATCAATATTTGGAGGGTGAAGCTGCCCGAGTGATATGCAACCTGGAAGTCAGTGATGATAATTATGTTGTTGCCTGGGACCTACTCTGTGAGAGATACAGTAACAAACGCATTTTAATTAATACTCACCTCAATTCATTATTAAACATTGACTCAATTCAACGTGAATCTGACAGGTCACTCCGCTTCCTTATGGACCATGTTACAAAAAACCTGAGAGCCTTGAAAACGCTTGGACAGCCTACAGACAAGTGGGATACAATCATTATACATCTTATGATCAAAAAGTTAGATCATTTCACTAGCATTAAGTGGGAAGAATTTAGAAATACATTAAAAGACTTACCTACACTAGTGGACTTTCAAACATTCTTGAAGGGACGTGCAGATGTTCTTGAAACTGTTAGCATGGCTAAATGTGATAGACAGCCAGCTAATAATAACATTCCACAGAATACTCAGCCTAGATTTAACAGATTTAATACAAAATCATTTGTGGTTTCAGCGCAAACTGAGTGTAAGTCAGGTGACACAGCCCGGGCCTGCGTTGTATGTCAGGGCAATCACCGCATCTTCGACTGCTTCACATTCAAGCAGAAATCTCCCGAGGAAAGGACAGCTTGTGTGGCTAACCTCCAGCTGTGCCCGAACTGTCTTCGTAGAGGCCACAGTATAAGTCAGTGCAGGTTAGGTGGATGTCGCATTTGTAGACAACGTCACAACACCATACTGCACACCAACACAGACACATCATCTTCATCGTCCCCACATACATCAAACAAACACATACAGTCAACTACTTCTTTGTCTGTGTCAGACGGCACCAGTGAGGTGCTGCTGTCTACAGCTATAGTTGACGTCATAAATCCACACAACAACGAGATACAGACGGTCAGAGTCCTACTTGATTGCGGAAGTCAGTCTTCATTCATAACAGAGAGCCTGCAGCGCTCACTCCAACTGACTTCTCAGCCATCTGACGTCACTACAGTGGGAGGTATAGGTGACACTTCATTAACCTTAGTCCCCCAACGTTGTAACTTAATTCTGAGGTCAAAGCAGCAACCCTTTAATGCTAACCTCACATGTTTGGTGTTACCTTCCATAACTAGCAACGTTCCTAGAAGGCCATTTAACATCAAACAACTTAATATTGACACATCAATTAAATTAGCTGACCCTAACTGCAACATACCAGAAAAAATAGATCTTCTGATAGGCGGAGATTTATTTTGGGACATAATTGAGTGCGAGCAGCTTGATCTAGGGCCAGACAAGCCAAAGCTGAGGCATTCCAAGCTGGGATGGCTACTAGTAGGACACATACCTACATCCATGACTTATACAAACACACACAAAGACAAGTCTAATGCGTCCATCCTTTGCAATTTTTCAGCAGTAGAGCACCTCGAGCATCAGTTAAGTAAGTTCTGGGAACTCGAGGACCTGCCGTGTGATAACACACCTACTGCAGCTGAGCACGCGTGCGAACTACACTTCACTGCCAACACTACACGCGGTGAGGATGGCAGGTTCTGCATCAGCCTTCCGCTCAAAGACACACCTGATTGTTTAGGTAACACATATCATACTGCTAAAAAGAGGTTCTACAATTTAGAAAAACGCTAAAGAAATGTACACAGACTTCATAAATGAATATGACCATCTGGGTCACTTATCCCAGTCTGAAGTGCACAAGCCTGAGAATGCATACTTCCTTCCTCATCATCCTGTTATCAAGCAGAGTAGCGAGTCGACTAAGCTCAGAGTCGTGTTCGATGCCTCTGCTCGCACATCATCAGGCTTATCCATAAATGACTTGCAAATGGTAGGCCCTAATATACAGGATGCTTTATTTAATATTTTGATACGCTTTAGAAGCTATAAATATGTTTTGTCGGGAGATATTGAAAAGCAATATAGACAAATACTTGTAAAAGAAGCAGAACGCGACCCACAGTTAATATTGTGGCGCGTTAATAAGGAGAGTCCACTTCAAACATTAAGGCTCAATACATTAACATATGGCTTTGCTTGTGCCAGCTTTCAAGCTGCTAGGTGCTTGTGGCAGTTGGGTGAGGAGTGCACTGAACCGCTTATAAAATCTATTATACAGCATGATTTTTATTGTGATGACATGCTCACTGGCGCAGACAGTGAGGATGAGCTGCTACATATACAGGCTTCGGTTTCAAGTGCTCTCGCATCTGGCTGCTTCAACCTGAGGAAGTATCGCTCAAACTCTCAAAAGGTGCTTCACTCAAATTCAGTACATGCTCAAGACAACTTAACCCTTAGTCAATCTTGTGTCACTCTCGGTCTCGGATGGAATCCAGAGTCAGATAATTTACACTACACTATACAATCAGGCAACGACACCTGCGGGCCCGCTACTAAGCGATCCATCCTATCAACGACTTTTAAAATCTTTGACCCGCTAGGTCTTCTTAGTCTTTGCACCCGCATTCCCAAAGTCATGCTGCAAAAGCTTTGGATTGCAAAAGTACCATGGGATGAACCTGTCCCTGAGGAAATAGGGCAAGCATGGTTGCGATTCAGTGACAACCTGCATCATCTCAGCTCTCTTTCCATAAACAGACACGTAATCTGTGACTCACCTCTTGCAGTAGAGCTCCACTGCTTCAGTGACGCTTCACAAGTAGCCTATGGAGCCTGCATATACATAAAATCTACCGATCAGCAGGGTAAGACACATGTACATCTATACAGTGCTAAATCCCGTGTGGCCCCCATTAAGACGACCACGATACCGCGCCTTGAGCTCTGTGGAGCACTTCTTGCTGCACGTTTGAGCTCTGCAGTTTGTGCAGCTCTGAGAAAGCCAATCGCACGCCTAATTCACTGGACGGACTCCAGCGTCATATTGGGGTGGCTCCACACTGATCATGCCAAACTAAAAACCTTTGTTGCCAACAGGGTGAGTACTATCCATGAACTCACGGAAGGTACGTCCTGGCGGTATGTTCCCACAGCACATAACCCAGCAGACCTTGCTTCCCGTGGGCTGGACCCCCACCACATTCAGCATTCTTCATTATGGTGGCATGGGCCCACTTTCCTTCATGAGCCTGAAATAAACTGGCCAAAATTAGATAAATCTTCATGTATTGACTTACCTGAGATAAAGTCATTCACTGCTGTAGTTTCAGATCACACTGACAATGATCTACATCTTTTTTCAAAATATTCGAAATTGAATTCCCTTCAACATGTCATTGCCTTCATTCGTAGATTCGCTCATAATTGTAAAAACCCCAAACAAAAATTGACTGGCCCCTTTGTGCCACAGAGCTTGAAGACTCTTTCTTGAACCTTGTGAGATTATCTCAACAAGAGTCATTTTTCAAGGAATTACATACATTACGTCAAGGTAAACAACTAAAACCAAAATCAAACATAGCTGCGCTTACTCCCTTCATTGACTCTCAAGATCTGCTTAGAGTGGGCGGCAGGTTAAAACATTCTAACTACACCTTTGACAAGAAACATCCACTACTCCTCAGTTCAACTCACCCACTCACCAAACTCATATTCTCACAAGAACACACACGACTACTGCACGCAGGTCCTCAGCTGATGCTCTCCTCTATTAGGGAACGTGTATGGCCTGTAGGTGGTAGAGATCTGGCTCGACGTACGGCCCGTGCTTGTGTCACTTGTCGACGTATCAGGGGTGAGACCATGCAAAATATTATGGGCAACTTGCCTGCACAGCGGCTAATTCCTGACTTACCTTTCACTTCAGTAGCTGCTGACTTTGCAGGTCCCTTCATGATTACAGATCGTCGGGGTAGAGGCTGTAAAATAACGAAGTGCTACCTTTGTTTATTTATATGCTTCAGATATAAGTGTATTCATTTGGAAGCGGTGAGTGAACTGTCAAAGGACGCATTTATTTTATCACTTCGCAGATTTATCTCTCGCAGAGGTAAGCCCAAAGAGATATATTGCGATAACGGTACCAACTTTGTCGCCGCGGACAAAGAAGTAAACAGTTTCCTTAATTCATCTTCCTCTGATTTGTCTGGGTTTGCAGCTGATCAGGGAATTGTTTTCAAGTATTCACCGGCCTACGCTCCTAATTTCAATGGCTACGCCGAGGCAGGTATTAAATCGGCTAAGTTTCACATTAAACGCATATTAGGTACCACACATTTGACGTACGAAGAGTTGTCGACCATATTTGCTCAGGTCGAAGCGATCCTCAATAGTCGTCCCCTCTGTCCCCTATCTTCTTCACCGGACGACTATTCTTCATTGACCCCTGGACACTTCATTATCGGTCGGGCGCTCACTTCCATACCGTCACCCGCACTGGAGGACACCAACACGAACAGAGTTGATCGATACCAGCGGGTCGAACAGATGCGGCAGCATTTCTGGCGGCGTTGGTCAGCGGAATACGTCTCCGAGCTACAGGAGCGAAGCAAGTGGCGCGTCCGAAGCAGAGACCACCTGCAGCACGGCGACCTGGTGGTCGTCAAGGAGGATGGCGCGCCGCCGCTCGCCTGGCGCCTGGGCCGCGTGCTCGCGCTCCACCCGGGCGCTGACGGCGTGCCCCGCGTGGCGGACATCGCAACCGCCCGCGGCACAATCAAGCGTGCCTTAAACAAGCTCTGCCTGCTACCGCAAGAACAACCGTAACTTTTCCTTTTGGGCCGGGAATATGTTCGCGCAACCGCGACGAACAATTGACCTTGCAAGAGACGCTTCCTCAGTCTGCCTACACAGCGCGGCGTAGATGAGCGTAAAGGGGCGGGCGAGACAGAGATAGCAATATACAACATACAACGTCATCATCATCAACGGTCTCATAGAAAATAGAATTCCTTACATAATTCACATCTTATATTAATTGGATTTATATTTACATTATACAGTTTACAAACAATACAGAGTTTCTCTTGTCCGCCCGGACACATATCATACTGTTTTTTTTTCTATGGCATTGTCGTTTGTATCTATAATTGAGGTGTCATTTGTCATGTTACTATTATGTATATTGCCCTCGAAGAATTTGTTAATGTACACCTTGTTGATGCAACTAAATAAATAAATAAATAAATAAATATTTTATTCGCTTTAAATTATACAGGATTAATTAAGTAACACCAAAAAAACCGGGAACAGAGGTTATTCATACCACGGTTCATATTCGTTTGAAAACTTGGTCCGCAAGTAAATTCTTTTACGTTTACATATACTTAACATATACTTACTTATTAAAAACATTTTTGACGTACGAAAATAAGAGATTGATAAAAAAACAATACTAAAACTCCATTTAACTGTCAATTGTTTGCGAGACTCGTTTTCGGCGAGTCGACCTCAGATTTTAAACGTCGATTGCCATAAACATAACACGTCTAGTTTTATAATATCATTGTGTGTAATGAAAAAAGGTATTTCTGCTTATTCATACATTCATAGGAGAAGTAATAAAGTAGTAAATATATGTTTATTTACAGAGAATATAGATAGATGTAGTGACATCTACAACTTGCGTAAATAGTTCGGAGTTACTCACATAACGGGTTGCTGTATTCCAGTTGGTCCCACTATTTAACTCCATTTGGGAGACGAACAAGATATATTTAAGTAAAATATTCACAACAGATTCCCATTCATCCCATACTTGTTTTTGTCGTGTAATAGCAAACTGAATTCATCTTTTGATCCTGGATAAGCCAAGGTCTGTATCAGTTTTTGAACAGTTTTATAACACTATATAATAATTATTTTCATGCCTTCCCAAAAGTTATCCCCAAGAAGGGAGAGGTGTATCACCACACTTGCTACTAAAAACAAATAACATGGGTCAAGAATGGTGAACCGATGACCGCCAAGACTCGCGACAGAATATTTTGGGCAGATCAATTACGCGTGTAGTTAAAAAAAATCAAAATATTCCTATTTTTTGTAGTAAATACACAGGTTTTGAATTTATAATAAATATTTATTATCATCAAGAGCTGTGGTGGCCTTGAGGGCCTGTACCAATGAGTTTTTCTAAAAAACTTATGTACAGTGATTTCACACCACGTGCTTTACTGTGAAGGAAAACATCGTGAGGAAACCTGCATATATCTGAGAAGTAATTCAATGACGTATGTAAAGTGTCTGAGACGGCGATGGACTCACCATCTGTCACGTTGGCACATAATCTCACAATATCACAAATCTTCGGTGAAAAGTGGGTGTTGTGATTACCTCGGCCTACCCCTTCGGGGAATACAGGCGTGAGCATATGTATGTATGTATTTATTATCATTCCCCATTAATCGTAGATAAACATTATTTAACGGCACGTCTGTGACATGATTAACAAATTTATTTAGATTAATGTCACGTTGGTACGTAAAGGTTCGCCACCTGATTTATCGTATCTATAAGTAACTGTATATCGTATCTGTAACTATCGTACGTATGCGACAATGTGAATTGAAAAAAATATCAGTCAAGTAGTGCTAATTTACAAAAAAAATCTACAAAAACAAAGCAAATCATACCATCAAACGCACTGTCTTCTAGGGCTTTTCAGCGGAGAACTTGATCAATATGGCCAATAGGATGATTGCCAGAGGCACGATTGCTGGTGGGATGAACAGGAATATTGTAACATCAAGTTAGTTTAAATGTTCACCTTGTTCATCCCAACAGGAATACCAAATCATTATACAAACAAGGTAAGATACACAGGACCAATTGCTGGTGGGATGAACAGGATTTTTAAGCTAAAATACACTTAGACTGAATCGTGTTAGTCCCACTGAGCATAATGTTAAAGGATTTACGTAATTCTAGAACTATTTGTTGGGAAAAATATCAAAGAGTTCCTCTTTGAAGTTGCAGTATACAATACCCATACATCTATATCCATACCGATAAAAAAATGCAATATAACAACCTTATTTTTCTGCATAAGAAAGTATATCAGGTACTGACCTAAAAAAAAATTATAATGTTTGTTCTAGGCTATTTTCGGAAACGGCTGGACCGATTTAAACGGGACTTTCAGTGGCAGATAGCTAATGTTACAAGGAGTAACATAGTCTTACTTTTATGTAGAAGAAAAATTAGAGTTCCGCGAGTCAAAGCATGAAACTAAGTCTATGGGGTGAATCCACAGGGCACAATTCTTTTTTGGACCAACAAGCAGTATTTATTTTTATTTTAAGCCCTATCCCCCTTATTTTAAAACATGGTTTAAGCAAAGACTAGTAACAAAAACTCGAACTATAACTATGTCCATCCCTTTTGAAAGCCATACCACAAAAAGAGACCAAACTACTTTTAACAAAGGATATCACATATCATAGCATATCACACCAGTGAGAGGTGGTGGGACCAGGATACAGCAACCAGCGATAGTAGGCTCAATGGTTATTTGAAGTTTAAAAGCAGTTGTACTTTGACAGAATCTTATGAAAGATTATGAAATAGGTAGGTAACATTTTTGTTAGCCTTATCTATCAGAACAGATATTCAAATCATAATTTCTTTATGATTTGAAAGCTGTTGAGTTGAATCTTATCAGAATGTTTACTTTAACATTTCGAGATATGTATAAATGCCTATTTCCAATATTTTTTGCTGATAAAGTGGACAAATATTATTTCACCGTTGGACTAGTGGTTAGTATATGTAGGTGGGTTCGACTCCCGCGTCAGGGCAAACATTTTTACGCAAGCGACGCAAGTTTGAATCCCAGCGGGGCCTGTACCAATGAGTTTTTCTAAAAAACTTATGTACAGTGATTTCACACCACATGCTTTGCGGTGAAGGAAAACATTGTTAGGTAACCTGCATATTTCTGAGAAGTAATTCAAAGATATATGTATAGTGCCTGAGACGGCGATTGACTCATCATCTGTCACGTTGGCGCTTAATCAAATTCGGTGAAAAGCGGGTGTTGTGATAACAACACCTCTGCCTACCCCTTCGGGGAATTCAGGCGTGAGCATATGTATGTAAATTAAATCAATTAATTAACATGATTTTTATTTCTTTTATACACTTTTCACATGCACAATTGTTCAGCATCCAAATCAAAATTTTTCAAAATAGTTATTTATTTAGAATTCAAATATAAATATAACAAATTTTTTTTTTCACTTTATTGACAAATGTGGTGATGGCAAGGGAGGCGGTGGTCAATTGTAAGATTGATGCCTTACAGTACCTACATTACCATGTTGGTGACCACTATGAATGTTTGCATTGCCAGTATAAATATATCAATTTGCTCAATGAACACAAGTGATACAGCCAGTTAAAGACCAAACAGGATCTATTCAAGTCTCAGATGACATACTGGTGTCCTTAGATGTCCTTAGAAGATACTAGAATCTATAAATTGGCATTTATAAGATACTAGTAACTTTAATCAAAAAGCATTGCTTAGGACTTTGGCAAGTATACGGGCAGCTCTGCCCAGGGGTCTCTTGCATCACTCAACATAGTCGAGCAAGGCATTGTGGCATTCTCAGCCAGTGAGCATCTCAAGAGTAACTTTAATTGCTATGCATTTCTAGTTGTCATAATGACCAGCTCTTTTGGGTTATCTGCTTGGAGTTGAATTAAGAGTACTTGTACTTACATTAGAAACACTTTGGATATGTAATTTGTAAGACAAGTCAACTAATAGGTACCTCTCGTGCCGAATCCAGGTAGCCATCCTGACTCTGGCTGGCCCTTTTTCCCTTTCTTCCCCTTTGGTGGCATTGTGATTGGTTATTATTGCAAGTATTTTGGTTAAAATAAAGTTATAAAATTACATATTTACTCGACATTATAAAATGTATTTTTATCTATCAAAAATAACTCACCGAAACAAAATAGACGTAATCTGTCCGATTGCTCGTTTGTTTTCCGAAAATTCTGCCAAGTATTTTTATAATTCGAACATCAAAATATAAACGAAATGTCACATTTTTGACAGAGGCCATGATTTCGAAATTTTATCATGACGTAATAGTGTTGTATTGCATAAAAATCCAAAGTAACATTTTATCGATATATTGGTTAGTAGATAATATTGAATACAACAGTCATGAAAACATTCTTCTTATTTGAATCTGATTCAATTCATAGGTAGGTTTATCAGAAATTATCCATTTAATATATGCTATAAATATTATTTTGTCATCATCTTCCTACCCTTATCCCATGTTATTTATGAATGGCGGTTATTTTGTCAAACAAAGATATTATCTTTAATGTTCAATGTTCATTATAAATCTACTTATAAGACCCATAAACACAGATATAGAATCTATATCTGCGCCCATAAATGTAATCCGAAACATAAATTAAGAAATCGCTGCAGCATTATAGTATTTTCAAGAAGTTTATAATATTGATTTTGCACATTGAACCAGTAAGAGAAATAAATATTCAATAACTATTATGACGTAAATTCAAAAATCAAACCAATGTTACTCAAAATCATGTTTTCGAAACTTAAAAAAATACCATAGCAATTATTACTAAAAATTCATAACAATAAATTCCATAAAGTATCCAATAGGTAGTAGTAATTTTTTTAATTAGCTCAATATCGATCAATGTCAAGATCAAGATCTTCAGTATGCAGAAAGTAGAGAATGTAACCTTGAAAGGTCATATCAATGAAGTGTTCGTAATGAATAGGGATAAATATAGCTTAATGTAAGTATCTACTATGCCATTGGTAAGTATATACGGTGTAGATAGTATGGACGGTGAATAATTTTGAATAAATAAGTGACGATCGTTAGCTTGATAAAATTTTTGTGCGTTGTATTTATTATTTAATTTACCATCACGTAGATACCATTTAACTTAAGTGGATTTAAGTTCCAAGTTCAAGAAGAAAATATTTTATCGGTTAAATAATGCTTCAACGAACAATAGTGAAATAATTATGAAATACATCATTTTAATAGTTATTAAAGCAATGCATTGCAATATAACCAGTGATATATTTCCCTAAAGTGTACATATACAAGATAGTATAGTAAAATAAATTAAGTACTTTGAAAATGATTATGTGACTAAAACGAGTGGTCACAACGTAATAATATCTTCGTAATGAGTTTCATAACCTCTGGAATATTGCAGTAAAAGCTTGTACGGATTTATTTTTAGTAGTATAATGCAAGCTTTTTCAAAAAATTAAAGTTAATATGTACTCACATTTTTTATTTTATACTGATCCGGTATAACACAGACACTCCCGAACGGCTACTCAGTTGGTAGTACTGTCAAATTGAAATAAGTCGAAGAGAGGGCACAGAAAAGGTCATTTGAAGGTCTAGTGATAGCGCAAGACTGCTTTATCCTCAGATCACACCGCCATCTCAGAGTAATTGTGGCATACCTAAACAGCTTTATATACCGTGAACAGTTACAACACTGACGCTATAAAGGTTCGTGTATAATTTTATAGATGGCGCTGCTACCGCTCCAAATGTACTATCGATATTATAATTAAATTAGGAACGAACTGCACTATTTCCAATTTTTTTCGAAACGTATGAAGCTTTATATGAAGGTCAGCTCTCATACAGTTTAGCTCGAACTTCGAAGCAGTTTTAATTATGCCTAGACTAAAAATAAAAAAATCTACCTAAGTAGATAAACTAATAAGTATTAAACATCAAGAAATTATTATCTCAATGTTATAAGTTTATCAGCCGAATGTCATGTACAGTACTTACCCAATGTAGGTAGTTATTAATGCCTATATAAAATTGAAGTGTCTGTTTGTAATTCCAAAATTACAGCTTTTGACTAAACCTATATGAAGTATATTAGTATACTCGGTATGTACTGACATAGAATAAAAATTTTTTGAATTTTTCCTTGTCTGTCTGTCTATTTGTTCCGGTTAATATCCAAAACGGCTGGGCCGTTTTTAACGGAACTTTCAATGGCGCACAATTTATATTGCAAGGAGTAACTTAGGCTACGTATCAATAAAAAAAAAAGAGATTTCCTCTCGCCACCCATAAAATTAAGTCTACGCGGGTGAAACCGCGGGCACAGCTAGTTAGTGTATACATATCAAATACGCGATTATAAAGAATGATAAATAAATGAACGACGTGCCTAAGAAGATAACGATTTCTGTAAATACTACACTATTAAACTAATTGCCTCTAATAAAGGAAGCAATTCGCCTCCACCTCTCTCTAGTTCGGAAACACACCAACACGTGAATCATCATATGAATTGCACCTAAGTGAACATTTTGTCATTTCGATGATGAATCATATTCGAATCACATTATGATTTTCCCAAAGTGGCCTTTTTAGAGCTATAGTAGGAGTATCGATACATAATAAAACAAATAGAACCAGCGAACCTCATTTATTGAAGTCGGTAAACGATACACTACACATTTCTCAATAGCAAGCACGTTATACAAATAGCTGACCTAAGTGGTACTTATGAAGAGTAGGTCTAAAAAGGCCACTTTGGGAGAATCATAATGTGATCCGAATTTGATTCATCATCAAAATGACAAAATCGTCACATAGGTACAATTCATATTATGATTCAGGAATGATTAAGATGTCGCAATTCACCTGTTTCACACTTTCCTATGAAGATTCCTAAAATGGTCCACAAAATATGAATTGCTTTTGTGAAAATAGCATCATAAAAAGTTAGTTAGGGACTAACATCTACAATTATTGTAATCACATATATATTCGGATTACAATTTGATTCTCCCAAAGTGGCCTTTTTAGACCTACAGTCCTAACAGTGTTGCCAAATCACACTTTTAAAAATGCGTAGACGGGGTTTGACAAATACGTAGAATACGTAGAATTAGTAAAAACAGCTTATCTGAACTTAATAGCTCCACATCCTTTTATCAAGCTGCTATTTTTGGTTTAGATTTCATCAGATTGGTCGTACCCTCTTTTTGGTATCTATTGGAAATAACTAGTACTTATTTAATTTTTACTTTTATATATATATATATATATATATATATATATATATATATATATATATATATATATATATATATTATTTTAATTAATACTTAGTATCTATCTATTATCGTGTTAGAACTGAGTGTGAGTTTGTTATGAAACGGGACATTAATCTACTTTTTGCGCGAATGTTAATTACGCCCATTGTTACCTGTTTTTGGAAATTTGTTAAAAAATACACACATACATATACTTACGCCTGTATTCCCCGAAGGGGTAGGCAGAGGTGTTGTAATGGCAGCACCCACTTTTCACCGAAGATGATTAAGTGCCAACGTGACAGATAACGTCTCAGACACTTTAAAAATACGTACCTAGATTATGGAGTGAAGTTAGTAACTTTGCAGGCCTAAAATACGTAGATCTGCTTAAAAATTTAGAGAGTTGGCAACGCTGAGTTCCACCAATATAGCAAACATAATGCTGACATTTGGGACCGAGCCTCGTTAGCTCCATTGGGAAATCTGACCTAAATACAATTAGATCTCGGTATTACGATTTGGTAGACTATTTACGATATCAATTGGTATGTAAGTGGTCTTCGGTAGCTAAATAGGTAAATGATAGGCAAGTTTATCTTATTGCTGACTCACTGAATAAATAAATTATGATTTGGTATGCTACAAAGGTTTCTCGCTTTTAATAATTTACTAGAATTCTGTCTGAACAGAGGAAAATTATTGGTCACCTTATACAGCATGAGGGCTTTATAAAAACTACTAGCTGTGTTCCGCTGTTTAACCCGCGTAAACTTGTCTCAGCCCGATCGGTTTAAAATTGACAAAATTTCATACAAACTTTCATCCCCTATTTTATCCCATAACATCTACCTGCATGCCAAATTTCAGCCCGATCCGTCCAATGGTTTGGGCTGTGCGTTGATAGATCACTATGTCAGTCAGTCAGTTAGTGGTCTAGTGGTTAGTATGTTCGCCTGCCGATCACGAGGTCCCGGGTTCGATTCCCGGGTCGGGTCAAAAAATTTATTTGGGTTTTTCTGTCAAGAAATTCACAATAAAATGCCCGGAGTTTGGAAGTTGACGGTGTTTCCACCCGAGTGCCTCGGAAAGCACGTTAAGCCGTTGGTCCTACGTCTGATCTTATCATCAACTATCTGCCAATAAAAGTCCGGTCGCCAGAATTCCAGAAAGGTCTCCGAAGGGGTAAGCAGAGGTGTTGTAACAACAACACCCACATTTCACCGAATATGATTAAGTGCCAACTTGGCATATAGTGAGTCCATCGCCGTGTCAGGCACTATACATACGTCTTTGAATTACTTCTCAGACATACGCAGGTTTCCTCACGATGTTTTCCTTCACTTTAAAGCAGTGTACACAAATTAATGTTTAATTAATCTCGCGTGCAGCCGAATTGATAAGTTATCAGTCATTTGTAACGTGAATGTTGAATAACACTACGACGCGAGCCGCGGTACAGAAAACAGGTGATTAAATGTGACATTTGATCAATTAAATTAACTAAAATCATAATTAAGTGTTCATCAGAATAAATGCCAATACAATATTTAAATTGTTAACGTTTAGAAGACTTTGAAAAACAATTGGATTTAAGTATAGAGCGTGGTAAATGTATTCAGATATATTGAACTGAGATTAATATGTAATGGCGGACAATCGGTCATCACTAGTGATGTGCTATCAGTAATGCTAGTGACATAACTGACATATATGCGTGGTAACAATTCCAGACATGGTTACCTTCGCCTACCCTGAACCAGCTCTGCAAGAGGAGCTGAGGAAGACAGCTGAAGCCATTGTGGTGGTAGGGAAAGGTATCCTAGCTGTCGACGAAACTAACGGTACGTTTCTTTTTACTGTATACATATATACGCCTGTATCCCATGGGGGTAGGCAGAGACCACCGTTCGCCACATGCTACAATCCTTACATACTTCTTTCGCTGCATCCACATTCATGCACCTCTTCATACTCTTCCTTCGGTTACGAGTGCTCCGAATTTGACCTTTCCGAAAAATATGATTAATTTGGTAAAAGTAGTTCTTCCTTGGACGCCCTCTACCGACACTTCCGGTCACATTCGCTCTATAAATTTATTTCGTTAATCACCTTTCACTCATCCTTTCGATATGTCAAACCATCTCAACGTACTGTTTTCAATTCTGGTCACCACATCATTCTTCAACTGTCTCTTATCACACTATTCTTCATTCGATCTACTATGGTGACCACATATTTCCACTACATTAATTCTTATTCCTTTTATAACATGTACTTTTTGAACTATTTTCGTCCTGAGGAACGTACAGAGTATAAATGCAAGCTTTACAAGCAGTATCAGAGCCTATTTTCAATACATCTATCTAAATATAATTGAAGAGTCTGTGTAGAATTCCACAACAACAGCTTTTCACTAAATGCATGTGAAAGTATATATGACACTACGGCTAGATCAATTTTAACGGGACTATCACTGACAAATAGCTAATTCTACAAGGAGTAACTGTACACGCCAAGTATGTAGGTTAGAGTAGAAGTTTATTACTTACATTGCCGATAGATGGAGCTAATAATATTGTGAATCGCGTTATAGAGATTCTAAGACTCGCTGCATAATAAAAACCAAACCGACCATTGTTCCGTCCTCGCCGGCGAGGCTCGTCGCGAACTATACTTCATCGTCCCCTCCGTCCTCTGCAAGGGCCGACGCGCGCCGAGCCACTAGCCTTAAACATGTGCCATAATAATACCATCCAGCTCCTTAGGTCATCCCCCAGCAACGCCCTAAGCCGACTAAGTAGTGGAGGTAGCTCCCCCTACCAACTACGAGAGACAATTTCGTAAAAAAAAGCAAAATAAAAACCTATATCTCTTTCGTATTCAGTCATTTAATTTAATCCCAAGTATCTACTCGAAGGCCATAGAACTAGAATGGTTAAGAACAGTAGCTAATGCTACTATTATTTAAAAAAACATTAGGATTCCTGGGGTCGCCCATGAAATCAACTTTACGCGGGTGAAACCTCGGGGCATAGCTAGTTGGTTAATAAGATTCACAGTTTGCTCGTTTGATATCCGATTTGAAATTAAAAAACTAGCAACGAATGGCTTTGAATCTCTCGGGATCCTCTCTCTTCGTGATAACAAAGGAAGAATTTAAATGGGAAATTGAGTTTGTGATTAGTTAAGCTATTAGAGAGCTCATTCAACTATGCATACCCGCGTCTATAAAGTTAATGAAACTGGAGGGTCTAATGACTGTGATGATATTTATAAGCTTTTCACTATATGGCAAACGAGCCCGAAGCCGGTCTCCTACCAGATGCCTATACCAGATACCTCCTTCAATAAATTTAAAGAGACCATCAAAACAGTTTTGCTCAAAAAAGGATATTATACTGTATGTTATTATATTTGTGATAAGGGAGCCTGGAATGTATCTTTGTCGGAAAATTATTGTACCCATTGGCACTGTACTATATACTGTACTTAGTTTGATCTTTGCTTTGACTGGCTGGAATTTGCCATGCTCACAAATATTTGTAATATTTTAGTTATTATATTTGACAATCGAGCATTTGAACTGTGTCCATAGGCTTATATTCATGAGATATAAATACTGTAACAATAGCATTGTATTATATTGCCGGGTTCTCAACAAAAGCAACCTTTCGAACCCGGTGGTAACATTTATAATCATGTATAATGTATTTTGTGTCCTTCTGACGATTTGAAAGTACTTTGTAAGAAGTCTAATCTAATAAAGATATTTTGAATGTGATAATACAGTTATAAGACTAAAGATATAAATACTTTCATATGCTGTATCATGCACCAACTATGATCGTTAAAGCAGCGCGTATAAAGAACTTCTTAGCTTTGACGTTTAATTTTACGATAACAAAATGAAACGTCAAAGCTCAGAAGTTCTTAACACGCTCTGCTTTAATCGATGATGTTAGGCCCCCAGCTTTAGGGCACAGCAATATATTACAACACCCTGCATATAACTTTAATAAGAACCTTTTTTTCGTCGTAAGTACCTACAACTTTGGCTCATTTACTGCGCATGTGGGTAGCATAAATCATGTTTTATTACTGAGCCTCAGCTGATAGCGGTCTAACACAAGATAAGTAGGATATTCTTATGTTATTGTATGCTAAGTATAACGTAGTCTACATTATCTAAATATATGTAAATATATATATCTCAAAGGTCACTGACTGACATAGTGATCTATCAACGCACAGCCCAAACCACAGGACGGATCGGGCTGAAATTTGGCATGCAGGTAGATGTTATGACGTAGGCATCCGCTAAGAAAGGTTTTTGATTAATTCCACCCTCAAGGGGATGAAAGTTTAGGCTACTTTTAATAAAAAAAACTTAGGGTATGCTAACGCGGGTCAAACCGCGGGGCACAGCTAGTACTATTATAAAGAGGAAAGATTTGTATTTTTGTATGTATGTTTTTAATGAATTAACTAAATAATTACTATGCCGCTTTCAAAAATTCTTTCTCCATTTGAGTGCTACATCATTGGCGAGTAACTTAGGCTATAATTTATCCTCGTACTCCCACGGGAACGGGAACTATGCGGGTGAAATCGCGTGGCGTTTGCTAGTATATTAGTAAGTAAGATATTTTGAGAGCCATGACCGCAGCAGAACTGTAATCGGTTGCATATCCCAGCGGTCTGTAACTACCAACATTTTTTTCAAAAAATAATCTACCCAATCAATACATACACATATATTATAAACTGATAAATACAATTTAAGTGTCTGTTTGTAATTCAAAAATAACAGGTTTTTCACTAAATTCATATGAAATTATATAAGTACGATATATACATTAAAAGATCAATTTTAAAAAAAATCTGTTTTTCTGTCTGTCCGTCTGTCTATCTGTTTGTTCCTGCTAAAAACCAAAACGCAGTTGTTTAATATAAATTTACTTATACATACATACATATGCTCACGCCTGTATTCCCCGAAGGGGTAGGCAGAGGTGTTGATATCACAACGCCCACTTGTCACCGAATTCGATTAAGTGCCAACGTGACAGATGGTGAGTCTATCGCCGTCTCAGGCACTATACATACGTCTTTGAATTACTTCTCAGAAATATGCAGGTTTCCTCACGATGTTTTCCTTTACCGTAAAGCACGTGGTGTGAAATCACTGTACATAAGTTTTTTTGGAAAAACTCATTGGTACAGGCCCCGCTGGGATTCGAACTTGCGTCGCTTGCGTAGCAGGCGACTGCTCTAACCTCGAGGCCACCACGGCTCTTTATATTCTTATATTCGAATAATAATATGATTGCAGAGGGAATCGGAAAGCTCCTGGCTGCTGTTGGACTGCCGAACACGGAAAACAATCGGAGAAGATACAGAGAGCTACTTTTTACTACTGAGAATGTACGTACTATGTCACTTACTTACACTACTACATAGATACATACATATGCTCACGCCTGTATTCCCCGAAGGAGTAGGCAGAGGTGTTGTAATAACAGCACCCACTTATCACCGAACATGATTAACTGCCAACGTGATAGTGTGTATGAAGTATCTTTGAAATACTTCTACACTACTATATGTTCATACATTTACCACCTATAGAACTAAGTGCATAGGTTTAGAAATTCTGTTTTAAATTAATAACATTTCCAAGATTTTTTAGGAATTTTATAGCACACATTTTATCTAACGGCAGAAATACAAGCCTTATTACCCCGAAGCCCCGACGAATATATTTTTACGAAGCCAAAACAAATTTCTGCCGATACGACCCACTAGGGATGGTTTATTAAGTTAAATATTAAACGACCTTGAAATATGAAATTCCTTATTCTGTTACACAACAGTCTGTACCAGATATTATATTTTCGGGAATAATTTACATGCTAGGGTTGGTAAAAAATAATTTGTCGTTTCAGCCTTTCCCTGTCCAAGCTATAAAAGTCCCCGAAGGGGTAGGCAGAGATGGATAAATGATAGCTGCCACTTGCGGCTTTTTCTGCCTGGTATTAAACTATTAGCTCCTTATCACCCTAAAATTGTTGGGTTTGGCAGAAGAAACATGAATCGAAGAAAGTGTATGAAGAGATGCATGAATGTCGATGAAGCGAAAGAAGTGAAGTGAAGCATGTGGCAAACGGTCTCTGCCTACCCCCATGGGATACAGACGTGAGCATATGTATGTATGTATCACCCAAAAATTTCATTTTAAATATAGCCTCTAAATTTTTAAAACTTCCTTCAACCGCAAACTGCAAAATACGTTCAACAAGTTGAGTATTAAGCGCCTTACCAGGGTCTAAATTGTATAAATTATTTTCATTTTCAATATTTCTGACTTCCAGGGGCCTGACTATGAGCTCTTATTGCAATGATAGTTCAGTTGTGTGACAGTGACAGATTTATACACGTTAAATACATTTGTCTCATAATAAGAGTAAAATTATTATGGTATTAAGAGCTCATGGTAAGGCCCTAGGCCACCCTATATAGCAATTATCGCGAAACATAAAGATATCCTTGGTTGAAAGTAGTTTTGTGATACTTCTGGAGATATGAATACCTACTTTGTAATAAAGCGACTCCAATCTTTCCTGTCCTTCATTTAGTTTCCATCTCGATATGCATGGAAATGTAATTACATGACCTTACAAGCATTTCTGTTCTTATCAAAAGGCCTTGAGAGCTCAATTTCATTTGGCAATTGACAAGACGTCACCCTTCCAGCATAATAGAATCGAGGGGCTATAGAATAAGGGTATTGGATTTATTTATGCATGAGTTTCTTGTTGTTGAACGGCTTTAAGAAGCTGTTGGGTACTTTAATTAAAATAAGTAATCTATTTCTATATCTATACAGATAAATAAAATTGAAGTGTCTTTTTGGAATTCCAAAATAACAGCTTTTCACTAAATGCAAATTTTCTATATTTTTCTCTGCTTGTCCGTCTGTTTGTTTTTCTAACCTCTGAAACGGCTGTACCGGCATTTTGATGGGACTATCACTGGCTATTACGATTTCAGAAAAAAAAATTACAATTACTTAGTAACATTTACAGTTACTTATCCATATTAATACTAGCTGTACACGGCAAACGTTGTACCTATATTTTTGCCAATCGTCGGCCGACTCGCGTGCGACTTGCTTATATTCGGAGAGATTCGGAGCGATTCGGAGCCGTGGTGGCCTCGGGGTTAGAGCAGTCGCCTGCTACGCAAGCGACGCAAGTTCGAATCCCAGCGGGGCCTGTACCAATGAGTTTTTCTAAAAAAAACTTATGTACAGTGATTTCACACCACGTGCTTTACGGTGAAGGAAAACATCGTGAGGAAACCTGCATATTTCTGAGAAGTAATTCAAAGACGTATGTATAGTGCCTGAGACGGCGATGGACTCACCATCTGTCACGTTGGCACTTAATCAAATTCGGTGAAAGGTGGGTGTTGTGAAATCCATGTTTATTATTATAAAATGACATAGTTATTCTAGTGAAGTGCAGTCCAGTATGTGCTAGGGGTCCACCAGTCTGTGGAGGTCCGTCTGGTCTACCCGCAGCACGCCCTTGCTGCCTTCACCACGTGTAGACCATGTACTTCTATACAGTGTCGTCATGACGCGTGTGTGTACGGGGCATCATCGGGTGGCGCTCTAGATCATTCTAAAACCATGCCCCAGACTTTTCTCAGAATGTTTCGATTATTGAAACATCTCGCAATCGCGCATCGCTAACCTCCATATATGCTTTTCTATACCTTCCAGCTCTCAGAACACGTGTCAGCAGTGATCCTCTTCGACGAGACAGTATACCAGAAGACTGAAAATGGAGTACCCTTCATGGAGGTTCTGAAGAAGCAGAACATTATACCAGGAATCAAGGTGGACATGGATGCGGTTCCATTGTTTTTGTCACAAGATGAAGTTACTACTCAAGGTGATGTTATTTCTTAGATTCTTGCTTAATTTTTAACGATCTTTAGATACTTAAAAATGAGACTGGAACCCACGACCTCTGCAAACAGTGCAGTTGCTCTGCTAACTGAGCTACTCGTGATCACAATTCATGCGTCGAATAATTCTAGGAAGTATAAAGATGAGTTGGTAATTTCAGGTCTCGATGACTTGGCGAAACGTTGCGCGGAGTATAAGAAACAGGGGTGCAGATTCGCCAAGTGGCGTGCCCCTCTCAAGATCGGGGAGAACATTCCTTCAGTGCAAGCTATCAATGACACCGCTCAGGTCCTCGCACGATACGCCTCCATCTGCCAGAGCCAGGGTCTAGTGCCTATTGTGGAACCTGATGTGCTTCTTGATGGTAAGATCTGGATTCGCTGTTAATTATATATTTTATACAAGAAACAATACTTACCCATTACTTGACTATTATATGGATGCTGATAAGCAATAATGTGTCAACCCACAAAAAGTCAAATTCAAAGGTTTTGATATATTTTGATAATGCATCACGTATTTAACATTCTAAAAAAGTGTTTCAAGTCATCTGAAACATAAAAGTACGTAAAAAATGGATTTATGTCATAAAACAAATCTTAAATCACGTATACAATCATCTTAAGACGCCATTTTCTCAAAACCAAGTTTATGCGGGTTGACACATTATTGCTTATCTGCATCCATATATCTAATACATCTATAAAATATCGCTAATGATAATGTAGCAATCAAGTGGTAAAATATTTTTTAGAGTTAGTCCAGTACTTATTGAGCCACTTTGTTACAAACATACGTACAAACCTTTCCTCTTTATAATATTTTTAGTATAGACTAAGGTGTCAAATGAGCATAGGGCTCTCCGATGGTAAGTGGTTACCGCAGCCTATAGTCGCTTGCCAGGGGCATCCCATTCTCGTTGCCGACCCTGATGTTGTAGGTAGTAAAATTATTCAAGCTAATATTTTCTCCCATTTTAGTGGCACTGTCGGGTTTGGTACAATTTAATATAAATTCAAATTCGCTTAATTATATTCCGTTCATGTTTATCAATGAACACGATTTCAAAACCAGCCAATAACCGTGTTTACTTAAGCTTGATTCCGACAGCCGCTGAATATTAATGCGCGCTAGTGAATAGTTTACGCACTTAAATACATTTCGTTAATTAGCTGCATCTATACTAAAGTAATAATTACAAATGACGAAGTGCCTGTATCTGTTAGCTATTCACGGAAAATAATCCCGGCGGTACCTTTGTAGCTATAAAATATCGATGATCTAACAAATTAAAAACGTTGTCAACGCAGATATCTTTTACCTTAATATTAAATATATAGAATCTGAGTCTCGGAAACGGCTAACTATTTTAGTAAAATTTTGTGTGTAAGGGGCTTGAGGGGCAAAAAATTTATCTAGCTAGGTTTCATCTTCAGAAAACATCGTTTTAACCATGTTTTCAGGCAATGAAAAACTGCTACAATATCATTACAATTGGAAGGTAAATTTCGCCGACATCTGTCAAGTTATGATAGCTCAGACGGGAGGCTGCTAGCCTATGAGGAGATAACGAAATAAGACTATACCGGGTTCGAGTCCAAATGACATCAGTCCGGTTTTTTCTCGCTAAAACGTAAGGTCAAGTGACGACTTTTGTCAAAACGTATACATAGAGCATAGGTTCATCCGTACAGTGACGACTTGTAGTGAAACCTTACATGTATCCATTGCAATGTTTCCATCACCAGGGGACCATGACATTGTAAGGGCCCAGAAGGTGACAGAAGTGGTCCTGACTGCAGTGTATAAGGCTCTCAACGACCATCACGTCTACCTCGAAGGAACGCTGCTGAAGCCTAATATGGTAAGTATAAAAGACTACGTCATAGAATGGTGCCGGTGACGTCACTACAAATCTGAAAATGTATAAACTAAAATGTTTTTAAAAGATCCGTGGCAGTCGAGCCTTTGAGCATTCGCCTGCTACGCAAGCAACGCAAGGTTGAATCCTGCCAATGAGTCTTTCTAAAAACTTAAGTACCGTAATATTACCAGGGGAAGGTGCATAGAAGTAATTCAAAGGCAGAAATGTACAGTGCCTGAGACAGGGATGGACTTACCCTCTGTTACGTTGGCGCTTAATTATGTTCGGTGAAATGTGAGTATTGTTGTTCACCAACGCCTCAGCTTACCCCTTCGGGGACCCATCTGAGATGGCGTGAGTATATTTCTGACCGTACTGGGAGACAGTCTGTGGGTTTTTACTGAGCTAAAACCACCTCGGTGGCTATCAAGTTTTAGGGGGGCCTCACTCACGTCATATCCATATCATTTTAACAAATGAAAAAATTATTCTTGTAGGTTACTCCCGGCCAAGGCAGCCTGAAGAAGAATAATCCTGAAGAAATAGCTGAAGCCACGGTCCTGGCTCTAAGGCGAGCTGTACCCGCTGCTGTGCCAGGTATAATAAAAACATTCCCGTTTCATGAAGTATAAGTTGGTCTATACTGCACCTATATTCCTATGAGGTCGGCACTTGATGCAACCTGACGTGGCAGATGAGTTTTACTAAAGACGAATGCTATCACTAGCCCTATCACGAGTTTTCGTAAACTATAATCGCTAGCGTCACTCAAAATATTTGTATGAGATATTTTAGTTCTTCAAGTCACCGCTGGGAGTCGCTGCACAATTTCTCATACAAATATTCGGCGGAGACACTAGCGAGTATAGATTGCGAAAACGGTGGCAAACTCGTGATAGGGGTAGTGACCTTGGCACATACTTTCACGATAAAAATTATTATACTGGGTTAAACCTGTTGTCAAAGATCTTTAGGCTTCGTGAAGAATACTACATTTATGTTTTATTGGCAACCGAGATCGACTATTTTATGTGCTCATCGAGGCATGGAGAGAGCTTGAGCGGTCTCCGGCCTGAGTTACTCGCAGTAGTGCCATGAAATTGTGCGTTTTATTCTCATACAGTGAAATATTTTCTTATTATATTTATTTATTTCGGATAGCTTTGTTTTCTATATTAATTAATTACAATTGCTGAAACAATGAAAAAGAAAAATATAATAAAAATAAAAATTATACATAAAACACGGAATTTAAATTAGTGTCTGCGGGAATGGTACCCAGTAAGCTGGCTGCGTTACCTCGCTGGATCGCTAAGCTAATCCTCTGACCGAGGTAAGAACCAGCTCGACGGTCACCAGAGACGTCAAACAGGCGTTTTGATAGATCCTTAAAAAGGACTTTCGCATTTGGCCCCCATGGCCCCAAAGTCTCAACCCCAAACGGCAGAAATATACAATTATGACTGATATCTGACTTATATTTATTTATGTTTTTATTTAAACAGGCATCACTTTCCTTTCCGGCGGTCAGTCAGAGGAAGAAGCAACATTGAACCTTAACGCTATTAACAAGGTGCAGCTGAGGACTCCTTGGGCTCTGACCTTCTCTTATGGCAGAGCCCTTCAGGCCTCCGTGTGGAAGACTTGGGCGGGGAAGGACGAAAATATCGCCCAAGCTCAGGCGGAACTACTTAAAAGAACTAAGGTATAGTGATAAAAACTTACAGTCTGTTTGTTTCGTATAATAACTGAAACGGCTGTAGGCATAGACAAGGTGACATTCTCATGCCCTTGCGCTAATCTAAGCGATGCAAATTGGATAGGAATGGCATGAATCAAGCAATTGATTTGTCGTTCCCATACGACGCGATCAACGAGGCTATTTACGAGTTACGAACCTGCTTGTTTTTACTTGTTCTCATCGTCCCTGGCCTTATCCCATACATTGTTGGGGTCGGCACTTGATTCAACAAGATGCGGCTGATCCCCTGATTTTTATACGAAGCGACTGCCATCTGACCTTCGCAACCTATGAGGAAAATCGATCTAGGTTAAACCAGTTGTCAGACTTTCTTAGGCCTCTCACTGACCTGTAACGATTGCCAAAGAATTTAAATTGGCAACCGGGAGCGACGGCTTAACGTGCTCTCCGAGGCACGGTGGTAACTCGGGCGGTCACCCATCTAATAACTGGCTAGGGTCCTCACGAGCCTTTTTTACTTGTTCTATCCTGTTTTATTTTCAGGCAAACGGTTTAGCAGCCCAGGGAAAATATCAAGGAGGAGCGGTCACCTCTGCAGCAGACAAATCGAACTACAGCGCCAACCATAAATATTAGACAGACGACTGACTACGTGACATCTAGGCATATAGGTTCTACATTTTTTGCACAGGGTCTCAGTTGGTGGCACAAATTAAAAAAAAATTAAAACAAAAAAAATATCTTAACTTTTTAAATTTTTTCGTAACTATCCTTTTTTTTTTGGTATACTGTAGTTGTTAGAGGACACTGAAGGTTCGATGCTTATTGGATGATATGTTGAACATAAGACAATGTTAATTTGTGTTGTAAAATGAAATTCTAAAAATTTGAAGATCAAAATTTTTTATAAATTAAACAACAAATATTAGAAAAAAAGGCAATTTTTTTTGAATTGATATGCCAATTCTGTAAAAAAATAATTTTATCCTTTCCTTCGCGTACAGAGCGGTGAGATTGGAACTCCTGATGCTACCGATACACTCAAACCTCTTTGCCACCACGGTACTCACACACACGCAATATTGCTAAGATTTCACAAATCACCTCATATAACCCAACTAAATAGCGAAGCTTCCAAAAGGTAAGCTGACAACATAGAGAAAACTAAATAACTCGAGTGATATTCGATCAAAAAAGCAACCTATGGCACTGACATAGGGATACTATTGGCAGAGCACTCAGTAGGTCTCAATTACTAAAGATATCTTGACTGCAGGGATCAAAGGCTGGTCACACTTGATTTAATTTCCCTCTCAAAGGGAACATGCGCTATAATACAAGCTAATGGGGACCGGATAACCTCCCATAGGAAACTACTTTTAAGGCTATCGATTGCAGACCACAGACTTATAAAAATACTAGCTGCTGCTCGCGACACCGTATGCGCGTGATTAGTCTTATCATTTTTTTATCAATTCACACAAATTCAAAATTATGGCTTATGTGTAAGCTATATTATTGTAAAGTTTCATCATAATCCATGCAGTAGTTTTTGCGTGAAAGAGCAACAAACATAATTACATATGTATACATCCGTACAAACTTAATGTTGTGGGTAGCCCGCGGAACACATATATTTTTTTTAATTAATAGTAGTTTAAGTTACTCCTTGTAACATCAGCTATTAGCCAGTGAAGTCCCGTTAAAATCGTTCCAACCGTTCCGGAGATCTACCGGAACAAACAGGCTGACAAAAAGAGAAAAATATGTAAAAAAAAATCTATGACATTCACATTCTATTTCCTCTCTTTCATAAGCATTTAGTCAAAAGGTCAGAAGTTTTTACAAACAATGTATGTATACATGTCGTTTATCACCAATCGGGGCTTTCCTCGCTCAGAGAATCAGCATTGCTATTCAACGGGGCAATGCTGCCAGCCTTCTTGGCACGATCCCGAGAGACACCGATTTGAGCCAAGTTTTCTACTCGTAAATAGTTTTAAGGCTATTAATAAAAAAAAATATAATAATAAATAAAAAACTAATGATATATCAATCGGATTATTTGCTTCGTTGATAAGCGGAATGTCGAATCTTAAGTCTTCGGAATCCAAAAACTTTTCAACAATGAATTAATATTTATCTCGAAACAAGAGGAATTCCTCTCGAAACTTTAGAATTCTTCACAAATTTTACTGTTTCACTTTCGCTCTTGCTTTTGTGTTTGAATTTCAATTCTCATACAGAAGGTTGTTTCACATTGTGTGGTGGAGCGCAGTTAAGGTTATTTGTGATTACTATTTTATAAAAAAATCAAATGTCAAATAACCGGGGGCAAAATTATGTGACTTGTTATGTAACAAGCAGCACACATACTTAATTTTAAGATTATTACAGATTAAAAGTATTTATTCTTTGGAAAATAATTTATAAAATACTAATTATGAAATAAGTAAAAGTAGACAGTAAACCAGCCGTGGTGGCCTTGGTTTGAGCAGTCGCCTGCTACGCAAGCGACGCAAGTTCGAATCCCAGCGGGGCCTGTATCAATGAGTTTTTCCAAAAAAGTTATGTGCAGTTATTTCACACCACGTGCTTTACGGTGAAGGAAAACATGGTGAAAAATCCTGATATGTCTGAAAAGTAACTCAAAGACTTATGTATAGTGCCTGAGACGGCGACGGACTCACCCTCTGTCACGTTGGCACTTAAATATTTGGTGAAATGTGGGTCTCGTTCTTCCAACACCTCTACTTACCCCTTCGGGGACCCTTCTGGGATGGCGTGAGCTTATTTACTATCATAGATCCGCATCACAGGCTTCGTTAATTGAACATAAAAGGTATTCACCACAAGTTTTCATCACATACACAGATTTTTTATTTTCTATTTCTGGAGATAGAATTTGGTGAAAGATATTTGAAAGGTGTTAGAATTTTTGAAACCCATTTGTAAATATTTAAAATGTCTTTAATAAAATTCAAAAAGGCACATTTTTAATCAATAATGATTGTATCTAATTAACATAGTTTATGGCGAAAATTTTGAAGTTAATCATAATATTAATTATTGTAGGCTGAAAAATAAATGATCAATTAAGATATATTTTTTTTTAATATTATTAGATTATAACTGAAATAATGATAAAATTCGAATTGAATTATTAACGGGGTGTGCACAATAATGAGGTTGCCAATTATTCATAATCGATATTGTTCCCAACTGGTCTATCAGTTTCGGGAATACTCTGAATACTTTCTATTTGTATGTTCACTCTTGACACCCTTTTTATCGTTTTTATCTATAACTATATCTACAAAGATAAAAAAAAAAGTGTCTGTTTGCAATTCCAAAATAACAGCTTTTCACTAAATGCATATGAAAGTATACACGGTAGGTACAGATATTGAAAAATCAATTTTAATTTTTTTTCTGTCTGTCTGTCTGTTCGTGCCAGCTAATCTCCGAAACGGGACTTTCACTGGCAGATAGCTATAGTTAGAAAAACACATTGGTACAGGCCCCCTGGGATTCGAACTCTAACCCCAAGGCCACCACGGAAGTCTGCATATATTAAGTTTGTTTTAGTCTAGCGACAAATTTTTGAATTTTTTTGTGATATATTTACGAAATCAATATGGTGACACCCCTAGGCTCTTCATCCAAATTTACCTGATAGGTTTACGTCATTGATCATATTTGATATACACAATGTAGTTCATTAAAACAAAATAGGGAAAAATAGGTAATTATAATGGGAATTTGTACTGATAAACAACCGAATATAAAAGGCCGCTATGATATATTCCGTTTATAAACTACAAGTGGTCACAATGACTCCTCTGTCAGTAATACTAGTGCTCTGTGTCACTATTATACACAGTGCTACCAGCCATCCAGCACATACAGGTGAGAGATTCAGTATATGTTAATTCCTTATTACTTAAAGAGTTTTATTAAGTAATTCATGTCTATGAGGTAAAAGCTATCTTTAATATATAATAATCATCATCGCCCTGGCCTTATCCCATACATTGTTGGGGTCGGCGCTTGATTCAGCCCGATGTGGCAGATCACCTGATTTGTTTACGAAGCGACTGCCATCTGACCTTCGCAACCCCTTTAACGAAGAAAATATGTGATCTGGGGTCAACTAGTTGTCAGACTATTTTAAGCCTCCGACTGACCTGTAACGATTGCCAATGATGATAAATTGGCAACAATATATATATATATACATTAATACAAGAATTGCTCGTGTAAAGGTATAATAAGATGTTAAATGGAATATTTTATTAAACAGAGTTGGAGATTTTCAACAATTTGAGCATCGTTGGTGGCCACAATGTGAGCATTGAAGATGTTCCATTCATGGCTACGTTAAAAATCAAGCATGTAAAAAATCGTTGGAGATATTGCACTGGTCATTGTTGTTACAAGTGAGTACTCTATAAACAATGGAATCGAAACACGGGTTCGATGCCCGTGAGTACCAAATATTTTATGAGGCGAGCTTTTGTGTTTGCCTTGTGTCTGGGTGTTTGGTACTCTGCTTAGTTTGGGACTAGATAGCGTTTATTTATTTATTTGATCAGTGATTAAAACATAGTGAATGCCGAAAGGGAGAGACTCTTATATTTGGCACAGCGCTTCCACTCTTCTCCCATGGAGCATTAGAACCTTCGGGTTTGACCAGTCGCCTGTTACACAAGCGACGCAAGCGAATCTAAGCGGTCTGTTTACATGAATTTTATTTAAAACTGAAGAGCAGTTATTTCACCTCACATACTTCACGCGAAAGAAAACATCGTGAGGAAACCTAGATTTGTCTGAGAAGGAATTCAAAGACGTATATAGTGCCTAAAACGGCGATGAATTAATCCTCTGTCACGAATGCACTTAATCATCTTCGGTGAAATGTGGCTGTCGTCTAAAATAGCGGGATGGCTTGAGCATATTTTCATCACAGCAACACAACACTAAGTAACGAGAACTCATCATCATCCTCCTTATCCCATGTTATTTAGGGTCGAAATCAAATCTGTATTCACTCTCTAGCCACATCATAGATATTAATAGCATTATTTGGATACAATCTTCTGTAAGATGAAGATATAACCCCAAATCAAGCAGCTTCGAACGGGATACAGGTGTCGACACAAGTAATGAGCGCTGACCTTGAAATGCGCCGGTTAAATTTTAGGAGTTTATCTCTGTATGGTGCGGTGCGATTAACTTACATTACGCTATTTTCGCTGAGCGCTCATAGCTCGTTAAGGTACAAGTACCTCCATGTGGGTATTTAGCAAGATGGTTGAGGAGGTCAATAGCTGGCATTCACGTCATACTTGTGAATAGGTGCTGCTTATGGGGGCTGGTTATCCTAAGCTACGCATTTAGTTATAAGTAGATGTACTAGATTTTTAGTTATGTTAATTTTTATCGACATTTGTGCATTGGAACATTGTCCATGAGCTTACTTATTTTGTATTCTTTAAATTGTATAATATTTTTGAAAAGAGTAATTACTGAGTTTCTTGCCAGGTTCTTCTCAGTAAAAGCAACCTTCCGAACCTGGCGGTAGCATGTATAATCCTGTATAATTATGTCTTTCTGACTATTTGAAAGTAATTTGTAAAAAGTCTAATCGAATAAAGATATTTTTGACTTTGACATGGATTACATTTTTGACTTGTGTTGCAGCTATGTAAAGATTAAGGTCAGTGTTGCTAGTAGTAAGAGGTTCGATGGCGAGGTATATGAAGCGGTAAATGCAAGGGTTCATGAATTGTTCAACTGGACTAGTTACTACGATATTTGCGTTGTCAAGTTAAACGATGCCTTAACATTTGGCCCCAAAATTAATAAAATCACTTTAGCCGACGACAATGTGAAACTGGAAGATGGTACTTATTTCAACACTCTTGGATGGGGTCGCACTGAGGTAAACAACTTAGTTAATACATCGTGTCATATCGTGTTCACTGTCTTTGGAACATGTTTTGCGGAATGCTAATTTAGGAGTCCATATATTTTAGTAGCCAGTACGAAAACGCTATTTCATATATAAGGACCTAATAATAGATGTTGTGGTCTTGAGGTTAGAGCAGTCGCCTGCTACGCAAGCGACGCAAGTTCGAATCCGAGCGGGGCCTGTACCAATGAGGTTTTCTAAAAACTTCATCATCATCTCCCTGGCCTTATCCCATACATTGTTGGAGTTGGCACTTGATTCAACCCGATATGGCTGATCATCTGTTTTTTTATACGAAGTGAAGTTTTTCTAAAAAACTTATGTGAAGTTATTTCACACCACGTGCTTTACGGTGAAGGAAAACATCGTGAGGAAACCAGCAGACTGAGAAGTAATTAAAAAACGTATGTATAGTGCCTGCACTAGACTGCGATAGACTCACCATCTGTCACATTGGTACTTAATCAAATTCAGTGAAAAGTGGGTGTTGTGATAACAACACCTCTGCCTACCCTTCGGGGAATACAGGCGTGAGCATATGTATGTATGTATGTAGAAAGATGTAGAATTCCGAATATTTTAGTGGCCAGTATGAAAACGCTATTTCATATATAAGGACCTAATAATAGATGTTATTCACCCAAATCCACGTCACAGGAATTTCGATAAGTTTCGCTGTTCCAGATTGGCAATCCAAGTTCAAGCTCAAGTTATTTGCAAGAAGCTAGTGTACCCTTAGTTACTAAATGTCAAGAAAAAATGAAACGGCTTATCATGTCGAGGACGATATTATGTGCTTGTTCGAAGAATGCAACTATTGCCAAAGTGAGTATGATGCCAAAAGTTCTTTTTGAATATTTCGCACCCTCAGAACGATAGGGGCTCAAATTCGAATTAAATTTTTTTTTGAAATCGCATTATGATCGGTAAGCTTAGGCAGTAATTATTTTACCAGATTGAATACGATTTATTTTATATTTTTGTAGTATAGTTTAGGTTGTACACTGTAGATAATACGTTAAAAAAATATTTTTTACGCGTTTTAAAAACTGCGTTTTGAAACACATTTTCTTTTTTTTTTGAGATCTGTTTTATGATCCTAACATAATTATTTTCGCAAATTATTGAGTTGTACCCCTATCGTAATGATCGTGCGATTTATGTATTGTAAGAATATTGTACGCTTCCGTATTGTCTGATTACTTCTTTACTTCGGCTTTATTTTGTTATCTCAACTCTCTACTGCCTCGTTAGTCTAGTGTTTAGTAAGTTCGCCTGCCATGATGTCCCGGATTTGATTCCCGGATTCGAAATTCACGATACATGCTCGGAAATTGGCGGTGTTTACACCCCGTACCTCGGATAGCTCGTTAAGCCGTTGCTCCTACGTCTATACCCCTATCACGGGTTTGCCACCGTTTCCGTAATCTATACTCGCTAGTGTCTCCGCCGAATATTAGTATGAGAAATTGTGCAGCGACTCCCAGCGGTGACGTGAAGAACTAAAATATCTCATACATATATTGAGAGTGACGCTAGCGACTGTGGATTACGAAAACAGTTGCAAGCCCGTGATAGGGGTACTGATCTCTCTACAGTCGTGTCGAATTGCCGTCCCATCGGACTATGAGAGTGAGGGAATTGATTTTGCACCTGTGTTTGCACACGCACTTGTGTTTAGTATAACATCTCCTGGCCGAAATTCGGTTAAGAGATCATCGTTTTGTTCTCTTTGGTGCGAGGGAATATTTTATTTCTTTCTTCTTCCTTTATATAGTTACGAAGAATAACTACATGATACATTTTCTTCCAGGGTGACAGTGGCGGACCTTTAACCTTGAATAACAATACCATACAAGTTGGAATTACTTCTAGCGGACCGTATGGATCTGACAATATAGGGATTTTCGTGAATATTGCATCTCTACGAGACTGGGTCAATGCGGCTATGGTGAAGTTATTGCTATAGAGGCAATTATCATTAACATTATTATTATTTTGAGCCGATATGTCCCTCAGGTAGACAAACTCCTCTAATTAATAGCTATCATTATATTACTATCGTAGTTCAAATTCGAATCGTTTGATTCGAATTTGTTTTAATTTTATATATTTTGAAGTAATTTAAAGACTGTATAGTGCCTGAGACGGCGATAGACTCACCATCCGTCAGGTTACAATACCTCTGCCTACTCCTTCGGGGTATAAGAAAAAACCCTTTGTGAATTACAGGAGTCAGGAAATTACGTTATGTATGTAAATAAATTATCTTCTCATCTGGAGCGGAAACTTTACCATTTTGATAATATTGATATGGTATTTATATAGACCAAGTAACTGTAATATAAGTCGACATCACAGGAGACCGAGGAGCTGGCGAGCTGGCAGCTAACTCGGTCAAAGAATTAGTCTTGCCATCCAAAGGGGGAATGCTGCCAGTATCTTCGGAACCTTGCCTACAGGGACTCCTTTTAATAACATATTTTAGTTATAGGATTCAATTGTTTAAGATTTTTAGTTATTTTACTTACTCTATGATTCGGTGTTATCTAATAAATCACATAAAACTCTAAAAAAAAAGTGTAATTTCCAGCAGTTTGTATGTGGACATGTGGCCCGGATTGTAGGTTAATTAATACGACTATGGACGGTTTTAATTGGCTTCTCCTGGATTATTATTGCTGCAGCTAAACACTGAATTGTGTACAGGTAGCATAAGAATAAAAACGATTTATTCAGGTTAAGCCGTGTGCCGCGATTTACGGCTAACGAGACTCTCGCGGTTGAAGTGTCCATCCCATACTACCATAGTGTAAAAGCGTGCAGTCCGGTAAGGAGGTGACTGACAGGCCATTCCTCCTGGTGAAGTGGGGGGTTTAAGGGGGAACACCTGCCCCCGGGGCGGTTGGTGTATCCAAATCAAAAAAAAATCTTCCCTGACTTCTACGTAAAGTTCGTCGTCATAACTCATTCATAGAGCAGTAGGGTACGAACTTGCGTCGCTTGCCTAGCAAGTGACTACTCAAACAACTCGACTCTGTTATTCTGTTAATCTATAATATTTTATCTTGTATTAAGACCGCTAACTTTTAAATTTATATAATCGTTAAAATATTGATGATGCTATAAAGATACCCGGTGCCCGGCGATTATCGATCGCATACGCTAAGTCATGTGTCAGGTACGTATTGTGCTAGGTTTGGTTTTTTAATTCGTTTACTGTTTTCAATACAATAAGACTTACATAGAAATTTACACAACAATATATTTGTCTCCGCTGGGAAATTGTAAAGTCATCTTATATTTATAATATGAATGTGGATAAGGATTCACTGTGCACTGTGTACGCAAGCAATCTATACATCTATATCTATACAAATAAGTAAAATTTGAAATGTCTGTAATACCGAAATAACAACTTTTTATTAAATGAAAGTAAATATACGGTACTGACTAAAAGCAATTTTTAAAATATTTATTTGTCTGCCTGGCTGTTTTTCCGACTAATCTCCGAAATAGCTGATTTTAACGGGACCTTTTACTAACAGATAGCTTATGTTTCAAGGAAACTTAGGCTACTTTATTTAGAAAACAATTAGGCTTCCACGAGTCATAGCATGAAACTAAATCAACGCGGGTGAAACCGCAGGGCAGAGCTTGTTAATAAATATATTTTTAAAAGAATGTCCAGTATAAAGATATCCGAAAGCTTTGGGCGAAATGTGTTTGTACAAGAAATTATATTATAATTGTATCAAGGAAAATGAGGATAGTAATTATAATGAAAATTATAACATTTTCCTTGTAACATAATTTTCGAGGCCATGTTTGGAGCAAATAATTTAATTGGACAATTGTAAGCTAATTATAGACTCCGTCACGAGCTATGAGCGCGTAGCTTGAATGCGCAGACACCTTATGAGTCTGTCTCTGTCTATATTCATGGCGCGAGGCGAATAAAAGGCTTACTCCCAGAGATCCAGACCCCATAGATTTTGTAAAATAAACATCCGTATTAAAATCCTAAATAGGGTCAAGAAAAATACGAACACGAGGCGGGACTCGAATCCACGACCTCTGAAAACCGTTTTAGGTAAAATAATTTAGTTAAAACTATTTATTTGCAATAACAAACCAACACTTCATTTTTTTATTTATCTGTATATGTATAGCAAAACAAGAATCGCTCGTTTGAAGGTATTAGATAAAGAAGCTCGTTGAGAAAACAGTCACATCATTTAATTTGCTGGGAAAGACCATTGAGCCTAGAAGGGTGATTACATCGCGTTCCAGAACAGGACAACGACCAAGTTATAAGCAGATGAGGATATGGAAAGATACTAATATTCCTCCTTACTAAATTTCCGTGACCTTAAGCCAAGCTAATGTACGCTATATAACCTTTCAACAGTTATACATACAAATGCTCCGCCAGTATTCCCCGAAGGGGTAGGTAGAGGTGTTGTAATAACCCACTTTACACCGAAGATGATTAAGTGCCAACGTGGCAGATGGCAAGTCTATCGCCGTCTCGGGCACTATAGATACGTGTTTGAATTATTTTTCAGACATATAATAATAATAATAATAATAATAAATCTTTTTATTTCAGGCAAATGAACAATAAAGACTTAACAGTATTTTTACCACCAAAATTAAATACCTTCTAAACAAGGCTAATTAAACATAAGATTGTTTTATACATCAGTTTCCTTAGTGAGTAATTACAGATATTATATTGCGAGTAGCATAACTCTTAAAACATAGGTAATTAGATATCAAGCCGAGTAGGTTTTCTCAAGATGTTTCCTTAATAAAAATCACGGCACGTGAATTTACAGAAAAACATGGCATTCGAACCTGTGACGCAAGCGTAGCAGGCGACTACTCAAACCCCACGGCCACCACGGTTCTTCAATCCAAAGAATTTCAACGCTTGTAGTACACTAGCTTGTTAACTAGGAGCAGCGGAGACGAACTCATAGGTGCTGCTTGTGGGGGCTGGTCATCATAAGCTCCGCATTTAAATATAAGTAGAACTACTAGACTTTTCTTTATGTTAATTTTTATCGACATTTGTGCATTGCAACTGTGTCCATGGGCTTACATTTCACAAGTGATTTATTTTGTTTTTTTTTTTAAATTGTATAATATTTTTGAAAAGAGTATTTACTGAGTTTCTTGCCAGGTTCTTCACAGTAAATGCGGTAGCATGTATAATCCTGTAAATTATGTCATTCTGTAGATTTGAAAGTGCTTTGTAAAAAGTCTAATCGAATAAAGATATTTTTGACTTTTGACTATTTTTGACATAAGCGTGCATAAACATTGATTTAGCAGTATTGTCTGCGAGCCTCTATTACTCTATTTAGTACGTCTCCTGTTTTCTGTGCCTTAAGCCTCTATCTGTAGATCGTCACGTCGTGCAAGCGAGGCACGCGTGCAGAGTTTTGAGAGAACGTCAAGTAAGCACTACGTGACGTCACAGACCGCTGTTGTTTAGAAGATCACACGCTAAGCCTGTAGGCTTACGCGCGGCTTGGGGTACAGTTCGTTTTAACTACTTGCCTGTGACTTTGTCTGCATGGAATTCTTGTGTTCATTCTTAAAAGATAAATCATGACTCTTACCTACATACATACATGCTCACACCTGTATTTCCCGAAGGATTAGGCAGAGGTAATAACAACACCCACTTTTCACCGGAGGTGATTAAGTGCTAACGTGACAGATGGTGAGTTTATCGCCGTTTCAGGCACTATACAAACGTATTTGAATTACTTCTCAGACATGTTCGGGTTTGTCAAAGTGTTTTTCTTCACCGTGGTGTGAAATCACTGCACATAAGTTTTTTGGAAAAAAAATCGAAGTTGTGTCGCTTGCGTAGCAGGCGAATGGTCAAACCCCAAGGCCACCACGGCTGTAATATTAATTATAATTATTACTAACCTGCTAAAGTTAAATTAGGTGTTTAAAAGCCGTCGCAGTGAAGGCCATTAGACTAATGGAGTTAGCGGCAGAACCCATTTAATATAATAGCAGTTTAGGAACCGTATTACTTACTTGAAATGAATGTGGTCAAAGTAATTCCGTGCATAATATCGCACCCTCAGAACGAAAGTGCCTCAATTCAAAAATATTTTTTTTTCATAATCGCATTAAAAGATCGGCAAATTTGAATTTATAACTTAGGCAGTAATATTTTACAATTTTAAGGTATACTTTAGGTTACGCATTGTCGATAAGTGTTAAATTTTTTTTTAGACTATGTTTAGAAATCCATTTTGAGATCTGTCTGATCTTAACATAATTATTTTCTCAAATTTTTGAGTAAAGCCGTACATTATGTACATATCATTTCTACTAGTGAAGCTTAAGGATAATGTTACTTTATCTAAAGGCCCTGTACAATACAATACTATTATAAAAGTACAAAGTACTTGTATACTATAGTACATTATTATAGTACCTATACAAGTACTTTGCACAAGTAATTTGGAGTTGCAAAAAGGTATTGCGCGCAGTCTCTGCTTGCTATTGGTAACCGCTTACTATCAGGCGGAGTGGGCACATGTTTGCTACCGTAAAATTACTTTCTAAAGTCGTTCATTTTCATTACTATACCGTAAGCTATACAGTTTAATTAAAGCTCCAGACATTCTTGGCATAAACAACATCGCTTTAGATCGTTACCTAATATATATCTACACAGATAAATAAAATTAAAGAGTCTGTTTGTTGTATTAACAGCTTTTGACTAAATACTTATGAAAGTATATACGGTACCTACATAAAATAGAACTATTTTAAACAACCTGTCTGTCTATTTGTTCCGGGTAATCAACGAAACGGCTGGACCATTGTATAAGCCAAATATACTAAGAATATTGCGTGATATTTTAGTTGTACGTTATGTCGATAGATGGTGCTAACTCGGTTGAGATTATTATTTAAATCGCGCTATTGAGAGTCTCAACGGGGCTTATATATGGCTTTGGTACATCGTTCTTTCTTTACGATCCCAAGTACCTACTCGAAGGTCATAAGACTTATGACTATGTTTCATAGTACTAGATTTATTCATGGTCCTTCGAGCTGTTTTCGAGTTGTTTCTAATGTTACAAGAAGTAACATATGCTTCTTTTATTTAATAAAAATACGTCTAGGTGGGTGAAACTGCGGGGCACAGCGATACTCTCTTAAATACAACCTTGCCAAAGCTTTCAATATCCAAGAAACTTTACCCCACGAATTTGAACCTAATGTCCTACAAAATATAGTCTATACTGTTCATTGCTAATTGCCAAGGGTTGATATTTTCTAACTTGGTAACGGTGTTAAGGGATCGATGAAAACAATGGTGACTTATGTAGAAGATCTACGGAAGGCGTGAAGTTGCCCGCTTAATTGTAAGATATTCATGGAAGGCATAAATAAAGTATATTTTAAGGAAGATTTACTGAACGTTTTCATTGTTTTATTAAGAGGCAGTTTTAAGCTTAAATAATAAATCTATACAGATAAAATTTAAGTGACAGGGGCTCAACTCAAAAACACGCGAAAAGAAGAAATACTAAATTTAATATTAATTACAAGGAACAGTACTAAAAATTAATTACAAGTAGAAAACTTGGCCCAAATCGGTGTCTCTCGGGATCGTGCCAAGAAGGCTGGCAGCATTGCCACGTTGAATAGCAATGCTGATTCTTTGAGCGAGAAAAGCCCCAGCCCGCTTGTCACGAGAAGCTTCTACCAGACGACGTGCAACCTCTTTGAAAAGTTGATGAGCATCTGGACCCCAATGGTCCAGAGTTTCAGCCGCAAACGCAGAAAATATGTATCCTTGACCAATGTGAGTATATTTCCGGCGCTTGAGACACTCCTGCTGAACAGCAGCAGCACCGGCCGCCACAGCAGTGCCGGGGAGATGGGTATCGACACACGTGGCATCCCACACCAGCGCCCGGCCCAACCTCCACGACACCAGCGATATAATTATGTTAAGATCATAGATATAGACAGCAGACAACAAAAAGTACCTCTATACAAATATACCACAAATACCTCTATACAATTTATTTCTTGGTACTGTTTCTATTATTCGACGACAGGTGGCGCTGTAGGACATTTATTTCATCGAGAAAACGAAAAAAAAAAAATTTTTAACGCGTCGATAATGCACAAACAATACTTAAAAACATAAAATACATTGTATTCAAAACTGGCAATATTACTGCTTAATCATCTCAAGCAACGCATTTAGTTATAAGTACACTAGATTCTTAGTTATGTTAATTTTTATCGACATTTGTGCATTGGAACATTGTCCATGAGCTTACGATTCATAAATTATTTATTTTGTATTCTTTAAATTGTATAATATTTTTGAAAAGAGTAATTACTGAGTTTCTTGCCAGGTTCTTCTCAGTAAAAGCAACCTTCCGAACCTGGCGGTAGCATGTTTAATCCTGTATAATTATGTCATTTAGACGATTTGAAAGTACTTTGTTAAAAGTCTAATCGAATAAAGATACTTTTGACTTTGACTTTGAATCTATAAATTCAAGCTTACCGATCTATGATTATAACATAAAAAACATTAATTGTGCACTTATCGTTCTGAGAGTGCGATATATGTATGGATATTTACCAAATGTTTGCATAATATCAATAATGGTAGCTCCATAAAGAAACTAACGATAAATCGGACCTACATAAGCGCTTACTAAGAACGAAATGGGGTTCAAAAATTGGCCACACACGACGAACGTCACGTTTGGAACGCGCGTACGTGGAATTTAATACTTGTCTCCTGAAAGAAACCAGCCTTTTAATATTCCTAAGCGATGTTGGCCCTCCTGGAACGGAGGTGGTATTGAATATCGTTGGAATTAAATCCAGACCCAGGATTTAATATCAACGAGGCTTTTATATAATTCAAATTCAAAATTTATTTTTTAGACTTTTAGTAGTATATTCAGATTGACAAAACGACAAGATTATACATGTTAGCATCAGCTTCGGAAGGTTGCTTATAATTAGTAGAACCTGGCAAGAATCTCAGTAATTACTCTGTATAATACATTTTTCAAAATTCTATTTAAATTTATGCAGCTTATGTTGTTTTGAAAAAAAAATTAGACCTATTTTGAAATTCTGTACCCCTGTCACGGGTTTGCCACCGTTTTCGTAATCTATACTCGCTACCGTCACTCGCAATATTCGTATGAGATATTTTAGTTCTTCACGTCACGGCTGGGAGTCGCTGCACAATTTCTCATACTAATATTCGGCAGAGACGCTAGCGAGTATAGATAACGAAAACGGTGGCAAACCCGTGATGGGGGTACTGAAGTATTTGCGATCGGCCACGTGTGATTTGTTCCAAGAGATGGAGCCGTGATGGCTTTGGGGTTTGAGCAGTCGCCTGCTACGTAAGCTACGCAAGTTCGAATCCCAGCGGGGCCTGTATTTCACCCCACGTGCTTTACGGGGAAGGAATATATCTGTATATGTCTGTGCTAGTGCCTGAGACGGCGATGGACTCACCCTCTGTACACGTTGGCACTTAATCATATTCGATAAAATGCGGGTGTTGTGGTTACAACACCTCTGCGGGGACTCTTTGTTATTTGGTCTAAGATTCCGTACTGCCTCTAGTAAGCTGCATACTGTGATTTTAAGTAGGTACACATCATTAAAAAAATATCTGATGCACTGACAATAACGGGCATCCTACAGGTACCTGGGTATATTTTGTAATCAATTTATTTTCATATTGCGTGCGACGAAGAGGTGAAAATGAAAGAAAATGAGTTGGTATAAAAGTTTGTATACACAATTTGATCTTCGCTAAACCTTGTAAGCGTTTTATTTATCTTCAAAAGAAAGAAATGTCGGTTAGGATTGTGTCTTAGAATGATTACAGTTAACATGTTAGATACATTTGGATACACTTCGATCTATACGTAAAATTTTATATAACTAAATACTTCAATTGTATCCGATCTGCATATTGGCTCTGGAGTCTGTTATTACTATATACATACATATGCTCGCGCCTGTATTCCCCGAAGGGCTAGGCAGAGGCCCACTTTTCACCGAAAGTGATTAAGTGCCAACGTCAAAGAGGGTGAGTCCATCGCCATCTCAGGCACTATACACACGTCTTTGAATCACATTTCAGACATATGCAGGTTTCCTCAAGATGTTTTCCTTCACCGTAAAGAACGTGGTGTGAAATCACTGTACATATGTTTTTCAAAAAACTCATTGTTACATGCCCGCTGGGATTCGAACTTGCGTCGTTTGCGTAGCAGGCGACTGCTAGGCAAAGTCAATGCAATGTCCGTAGCATTGCGTTGGCCCTACATATCCTTAAAAAAATCTAGGTACTGTAGCGCCCCGACCCCAATTTGGGCCACTGGTTGCCCGGGATCTATTCAATAAAACAACTAAATTAATTAAATGCTTCCTACTTTTATTCTCCACTTTTAATTTTCCACTCTCTGACAACTATTATCGTTTTTTTTCCTTTTTCGGTTTATGAAATATCTACACTAATATTATAAAGAGGAAAACTTTGTTTGTTTGGTTGTAATGAATAGGCTCAATAACTGCTGGACCGATTTCAAACATTATTTCACCATTGGGTAGCTATATCATCAGCGAGTAGCATAGGCTTTATTTTATCCCCGTACTCCTACGGGAACGGGATCTACGCGGGTGAAACCGTGTGAGGTCCGCTAGACTTTCATAAAACATAAATTTGCAACGAAGGCTTTAAGTTGCTTGTAAGGCCGAGGCCTTACAGTACCTATCAATAAACCGATTGCTTACATAAGACGTGTAATTACGAATATAATATGACGACCACGTGTTGGTACACGTGTACCAATGAGCTTAGCTACTTAAGTATTGATGTTGGATCGATGAAGAGCCGTGGTGGCCTCGGGGTTTGAGCAGTCGCCTGCTACGCAAGCGACGCAAGTTCGACTCCCAGCGGGGAATGTACCAATGAGTTTTTCTAAAAAAAGCTTATGTACAGTGATTTCACACCACGTTCTTCACGGTGATGAAAAACATCGTGAGGAAACCTGCATATTTCTGAGAAGTATTTCAAAGACGTATGTATAGTGCCTGAGACGGCGATAGACTCACCATCTGTCACGTTGGCACTTAATCAAATTCGGTGAAAAGTGGTGTTGTGTTAACAACACCTCTGTCTACCCCTTCGGGGAATACAGGCGTGAGCATATGTGATGTGATCGATGTACATGCGGTTAAATATTAAACGGTCGCATCGAGGTTAGATCACATAATAGCGCTTTATAATTATACTAATTATAACTAGTGGTGTCCCGAGGCTTTACCTGCGTAGACTTAATTACATTCCTTGTAACATCAGCTATCTGCCAGTGAAAGTACTGTTAAAATCAACCCAGCAGTTTCTAACTTTATTTATTTAATATTCTGTTTGCTTGTTCCAGCTAATCTCTGAAACCGCTGGATCGATTTTAATAGGCCTATCACTGGCAAATAGCTGGTGTTATACGGAGTAGATAAGGTTATTATTTAGAAAAAGAAATAGTTTCGCGAAATAAGGGCAGAAACCAAGTTTAGGCGTCTAAATGTGCGGTCATTAATTACATACATGCATATGCTCTCGTCTGCATCCCATCGGGGTAGGCAGAGACCACCGTCCTTGCTGCGTAATACTTAATTACAGTTAGCACGAATGATGTGTTGTAATTCAAATTCACCAACTAATTCAGATTCCAAAAGGCTGTTGTACGTCATTCGTTATTTGCAGAAATTAACGAGCCTACTGGTCGAGGGGCTCTTGTGGGCCATCCTCTCGACTCAGGGGATAGTAGAATTGTAAACAGTACACTAACTTAAGGGGACGGATTAATTTAGAACATTTCAAATTCAAATTCAAATTCAAAAATATCTTTATTCGATTAGAGTTTTTACAAAGTACTTTCACTGTTGCTTTTACTGAGAAGAATTTACATGATGTAACAATTAACATCTCTTCGTATCGTATTCCCGATTGCTGAGGGTAGTGACTCCTCCCTGATTCACTTTATCTTTTTAGATATGTCGCCATCTGGGTCTGTTTTCGACTTCATACATGGCGTCATGTAGGGTGGTCCCGTGTTGAGTGGATTTGATCTCTCCAGCATTTTGGGCAGTTACGTGGCCTCTTCCCCTCTATTAAACTGGAGACGATTACCTTCTCGAGGTTATCGATGTCTGTGAAGTAATTCAAAGACGTATGTATAGTGCCTCAGACGGGGATAGAATCACCATCTATCATGTTGGCACTTAATCATATTCGGAGAAAAGTGGGTGTTGTTAATACAACACTTAAGCCTACCCCTTTGGGCAATAAAGACGTGGCATATGTATGTTAATTTAGAATTACAAACGGACACTTTAATTGTATTGATGATCTGTATAGATAAATAATGTTATGGCAAGGCAACCCTAATGGTAACCCAATAATATAATATTTGCTGCTATTTCAGCTAAGAATATCTTATTGTTTTACTGCACAAAAGTGCACTATGTCCCTGAGTTGCAGTAATGAGGGTTGTGACGAGAGCCACTTGCTGCGGCCTCATCAAGCTGAGCTCTCCAAGTGTACATCCAGGCTTTGCGTCTTTTACCGATCTTGAAGCTAAGAGTCAAAGATAAAGCCTGTATTCCCCGAAGGGGTAGGCAGCAATATCCACTTTTAACCGAAGATTATTAAGTGCCGACGTGACAGAGGGTGACTCCGTCAACGACTCAGGCACTATACATACGTCATTGAATTACATCTAACAGAAAACACTTTTTAAAAATAAGCTTTCGTGTTCTCTTCAGCAAGCCCTTTAATTTAATACCCTGATTAATTGAGCTATACACATAAAAAAATTGAAGTGTCTGCAATTCCAATGTATTTAGAGGCTTTTCAATCGATGCATATGAAAGTATATACAGTACTTTCATAAAAGCCCTTTTTTCTGTGTGTCTGTCTGTTTGTTTCCACTATTATTGAAAAGGCTGCACCGATTTAACGGGACTTTTATTGACATATAGCTAATGTTACATAGAGTAATGTATGATACTTTTATTAAAAAAAACTTAAGCCGAAAAAAATAAAATATATTTTGTCAGCTAATTTATAACGCCATAAGATCAAAATTAAACAAAATGAATGAGAGAGAGTGAGAAATGACTGAAGGAGATGGAAAATCAGTGACTATTAGACAAAGACACGGTCTTTAAGCACTTGAACGACAATAAAATAATATCACATCAAATACACCTTTCTTTAAGCTCTATTTACGTTCGTAAGTACAATAGGAAACAAGATAAGTCCAACAATAATATTACACCAACGACATGGACTTAGGAACTTGTGTTAACGGGCAACACTAACAATGTCTGTACATCCGGGGATGGGAGTCCCCAAGTTGGCAGCCTCGGTAACTTAGTTAACAGTTGAATAAACAACTTCTATCTCAACGGCGGCGGAGAGATAATTCCCTCTGTATTTATATAGCTGTAGCTCTTATATCGTGGTTTGAGCAGTCGCCTGCTACGCAAGCGACGCAAGTTCGAGTCTTAGGGGCCTGTACCAATGAGTTTTTGTAAAAGCTTGTTTGCAGTGATTTCATACCACGTACTTTACGGTGAAGGAAAACATCGTGAGGAAACCTGCATTCACTACTAGTCTTAGAAGCATGAATTTTATAGGTGTGTGTAGGTTTACTTAGCATTTTTCGAAATTCCACCACTAAGTAGGTGTAGGCCGCTGGGATTCGAACTTGCTTTGCTTGCGTAGCAGGCAACTGCTCAAACCCCACGGCCATCACGGCTCTTAGCGCCATATTGTTAACTAGCTGTGTAGCTCGGTTTCACCCGTGTAGATTTTAATTTCATGGTTGACCCGCGGACACCTAATGATTTCTTAAAAATCAAATTAGCCTAAGTTACTCCTTGTAACATTAGCTATCTACCAGTGAGAGTCCCGTTTAAATCAGACCAGCCGTTTCGGAGATTAGCCGGATCAAACATACAGACAGACAGGGAGAAAAAAAATGGTTTTTCTATGTCAGTGCCGTATAATTTCTTATGCATATTATGTGAAAAGTGTTATTTTGGAATTACAAACAGACACTTCCATATTATTTATCAGTATAGATAAACTTAGATTAGACATTCATAAATTGCGGGCAAATCCGCGGATGGAAGCTTTATATATAACAGTGTTATTAAGATTGTACCAATGCTATTAATACTAACGTCGGAGTAACCGCTAACCGTTAAGTTCGCTGTTTCCCGCATAACTAATGGTTACCTTATCAGCTTCAGCTTTGGAAGTGAATAATCTACTACAACTTACTCCTGGAATTCAAGCATTGTATTCTGTGTTATCGTTAAGATCAACATTGAAACTACTACAACTATTTATACGCGTAACAAAATACAATTCAATAATATTTATTTACCCTACTGGGTAAATAAAAGAGCTTAATTACATAGGAGGCCAGCGAAAGCCTTATTATTTTATTTTTATTAAAAGTAGCCTGAGTTACTCCTTGTTACATTAGCTATTTGTCAGTGAAAGTCCAGTTAAAAACAGTCCAGCCGTTTCGGAGATAAGCCGGAACAAACGGACAGACAGGCAGACAGACCGACAGACAGACAGAGAAAAAAATTGAAAAATTATTTTTTTCTTTTCTGTACCTTATATACTTTCATATGAATTTAGTGAAAAGCTGTTATTTTGGTATTTACAAACAGACACTTCAATTTTATTTATGTGTACTGTATGTACTGAATAGGTACCTATAATTTATATTTATTGTGTTGGAATCGTGTTATCTATACATCAATATACAGATAAATAAAATAGAAGAGTCTATTTGTAATTACAATTTAACAGCTCTTCACTAAATTCATGAAAGTGTGCGGTACTCACATAAAAAAGAATTTGCCTGTCTGTTTATTTCAATCGCATCGTACCTGACTCGAGGATCAAACGCAGGACCTCTTGTTCGACAGAGCACTTGCGACCACAAGACCAACGTAATCTTTGTATTTTATCAGTTAGTAAGTGCGTCGATGTAAAATGGGTCGATAGCTCAGTGCAGACTAAATGGCGCCATCGTGGCGGCCGCCAACAAAATATATGGATAAGGTCTTGCACTGTCGATAAAATATATGTATAAATTAAGTCTAAATCTTATTTTGTTATCTTTACTAGTAATATGATAAAGAGGAAAGATTTGGCTCAAAAATTCTGGACAGATCTTGAAATTTTTTTCAGCAAAACTAGATCACCCGCGAGTAACATGGAACGGGAACTACGCAGGTGAAACCGCGTGACGTCTGCTAGTAGTGTATAAAATTCTCGTGTGGACTGATTTGTATGAAATTTTGTGTACATATCGGGCAGGTCTTACACTCGACTAGAATTTCATACCACTACATGATAAGGGTGATCCACCCCAAAAAATATATGGCAATATAACGTTGGTTGGACACAGCTAGTTTTAATAAAAGATTATTTAGAAGCCACTGGGGTGTGTGCTTTCAACGAGTGTCGATACGTTGGCTCCGTCCCATCTGCTGCTGCTGCTCAGCAGGAGTGCCTCAAGCGCAGGAAATATGCTTGCTACAGTTAAGGATACGTATTTTCTGCGTTTGCGGTTGAAACTCTGGGGCCTTGGGGTCCGGATGCTCATGAACTTTTCAACGAGGTTGCACGTCGTCTGGTAGAATTTTCTCTTGACAAGCGGGCTGGGGCTTTTCTCGCTCAGAGAATCAGCATTGCTATTCAACGTGACAATGCTGCCAGCCTTCTTGGCACGATCCCGAGAGACACCGATTTGGGTCAAGTTTTCTACTTGTAATTAGTCCTTGTATATATATTAAATATATAAATAATTAAGTATTGAAAAATTGAGCACCTACTGTCTACACTAATGTTGCCAAACAGTTATTCTTGTATTTAAATAAATAGATTGACAAAAAAATATGCACAATAACCCCTTATTGCCATCATAGTTTGACTCATATTATGACAGATAAACTTATTTATTGTTTATAACAAACCTTAAAAAATATAAATCTGAAATAACAAAAAGGCTAGTCGACAGGAGACCGAAGAGCTGGCAGCTGGCTCGGACAAAGAATTAGTCTTGCCATTCAAAGGGAGAATGCTGCCAGTATCTTCGGAACCTTGCCTACAGGGACTCCTTCTAATAATATATTTTAGTTATAGGATTATATTTTTTGAGACAGAGCCACCACGGCTCTTCATATACAAGAGCCGTGGTGGCCTCGGGGTTTGAGCAGTCGCCTGCTACGCAAGCGACGCAAGTTCGAATCCCAGCGGGGCCTGTACCAATGAGATTTTCTAAAAAACTTATGTACAGTGATTTCACACCACGTGCTTTACGGTGAAGGAAAACATCGTGAGGAAACCTGCATATGTCTGTGAAGTAATTCAAAGACGTAGGTAAAGTGCCTGAGACGGCGATAGACTCACCATCTGTCTCGTTGGCACTTAATCAAATTCGGTGAAAAGTGGGTGTTGTGATAACAACACCTCTGCCTACCTCTTCGGGGAATACAGGCGTGAGCATATGTATGTATGTACAGATGTATATAAAGTATATACATCTGTCACTGTTGCACAGCTGAACTATTATTGCCATAAGAGCTCATAGCTGAGCCCTGGTGTATATGTCGCAGGTGGTAAGTCTGTCGTCGACTAGACTGTTCGCAATGACTATCTTTCGCACTCCAGTGTTATTTTGTGTTATTATGTAAGCTTTAAGAGCTATTTACACAAACCGCACTCACGAAAATAACATTACCATAATATTATTGCTGTGACATTACGCCCTTAAACGGGTAGAGTTTCATGTATTATATATGCTCGCGTCTGTAGGTATTCCCCGACGGAGTAGGCAGAGGTGTTGTAATAACAAAACCCACTTTTCACTGAATATGATTAAGTGCCGACGTGACAGAGGGTGAGTCCATCGCCATCTCACGCACTACATACGTCTTGGAATTACTTCTCAGACATATACAGGTTTCTTCAAGATGTTTTCCTTCACAGTAAAGCACGTGGTTTGATATCACTGCACATAAGTTTTTAGAAAAACTCATTGGTACAGGCCCCGCTGGGATTTGAACTGGCGTCGCTTGCGTAGCAGGAGACTGCTCAAACCAAAATAAGCCTCGACACAAGTGACAAAATATTATTTAATAAATACAATTCATATATAAAAACAATGAATCTTGCGAAAATTCGGTTAGAATAATTTTAAATCAGGGTCACCGACTTAATAAATCACAAAAGCGTTCGTACATAACACACTCATGTCAGAGTGTAAATATAAGATTACTATGCAGTATGAAATGTATACCATTTTTTTTAAATAAGAAAGTTTTCTATAGCTATCGGGACGGTTGCCAATCATACAGTTTTAAAAAAATTCTCCTTTAATTACTGCAAAAGCAATTTCGGTTCTTCGAAAGTTTAGAAGTGACTGCGAAACAAGACAGAGCCGTGGTGGCGGGTTTGAGCAGTTGCCTACGACGTAACCGACGCAAGTTCGATTCCCAGCGGGCCCTGTACCAATGAGTTTTTCTAAAAACTTAAGTGCTGTAATTTCACACCACGTCTTTTACGGTGGAGGAATGAGAAGTATTCAAAGACTTATGTATAGTGCCTGAGAAGGTGACTCACTATCTGTCTCGTTGGTACTAAATAATTTTTGGCAAAAGGTGGGTGTTGTTATTACAACACTTCTGCCTCCCTCTTCGAGGAATACAGGAACGAGCATAATATTATGTATATAAGTCTCCAAAATTTTAGTTTAAAAATCTCAATTGTAGATTAAAGATTGTTCGAAGATCTCGTACTGCTTTATAGTAAGCTAATATTTATACTGTGTCGTGTGTTTGTAGGTAAGTAAGAATGACAACCTTATTTTCTCTCCCGTGTTTTGACGTCGGGAAGACGGGATGTAGGGGAAATATTATCTTATCGGTTTTAACATACGTCAGCGTGTAAAAATGCGTTATAATACGTGTCGCAAGATGACAGATCACGTTCAGATAAATAGGGAGTGGGAGGAGTGGAGGCGTTGGGCTCTATATACTATGTAGGCACTGATTTCAGCATTATTAAGGTTGCGTAGCCAAATGGCAATAATGGGACCCTTATGGATTCATGTCTGTCTGTCTGTCTATTTATAGTTCGGATGGAGGATTACCTCAATTAATGACAAAAGGCTCGCCCCTTATAAACATCTGGAAAAGTAGGTGTACGATAAGCACACCTCTGCCTAACTCTTCGTGGAACACAAGCGCGAGCACATGAATTGTGTCTATGTAGACTGATTTGCGAGGTCTAAATGTATATTAATATATAAAGCTGCAGAGTTTGTTAGTTTGAACGCGCTAATCTCAGGATTCCGATTTCAAAAATCTTGCAGTGTTGGATAGTCCATTTATCGAGGAATTTAATAGGCTTAAATTTGTTTACAAAAAATTAGGGATGCGTAAGAAAATTGCGATTTTGTAATCCAAGGAAAGGTAAAATCGAAAATCTATTTAGGCTGCAAAAACAATTGACACTAGAACAAAATGATGTAAAACGGGTTTGTAGGGCTTAATAAGATCTACAAAAAAGTCCGCGAGAGCACATATCTAATTATCATAGCTTAGTTACAATAACCGCTTTATTGTTCGTAAAAAATATTAAATCGTCTGAAGAAAGAAACTACGTTAAATGTGTATCGTAATATTAATATTATATATAACTGTCGTGAAAAGAGCCGTGGTGGCCTTGAAGTTTGAGCAGTCGCCTGCTACGATAGGTTCGAATCCCAGCGGGGCCTGTACCAATGAGTTTTTCTAAAAAAAAAAATTTATGTACAGTGATTTCACACCACGTGCTTCACGGTGAAGGAAAACATCGTGAGGAAACCTGCATATTTCTGAGAAGTAATTCAATGACGTATGTAAAGTGTCTGAGACGGCGATGGACTCACCATCTGTCACGTTGGCACTTAATCATCTTCGGTGAAAAGTGAGTGTTGTGATAACAACACCTCTGCCTACCTCTTCGGGGAATACAGGCGTGAGCATATGTATGTATGTGCGGATGTATGTGTGGGTGCGTGAGCATGTGTGTGTGTGTGTATATAATACTAAATCTACGCGAGTGAAACCTTGGGGCACAGCTAGTTGTATATGTGTGTGTTGTTAGGAACAACAAAGTAAAAAACATTATATTTCTTTTAATTTCATATCAATCTTGCTTACCCGATGTTCTCGTAATATTTTAATATTTCTTCTTCATTTAATATAGCTTCTCCCACTTTACCGAACGTGATCCGTGGAATAACATCTCGGGGCAAGTTAAGCCTTCTTCAAATCTGTGTCAAAGGGCATTATTTCGTCGACATTATTTACACTTAAAATTCGTCACAAGGTTATTTCTTGGATAAAAAGTGTGTCGAAAAAATAATAACTTATTGTACAGGTTTTCAATAATGCCACTAAGAATAATATTATAGTGTAAAATATGCTATCACTTACACTGTGTTTTTATAAATATATTTCTATACATAATTTACAATTCAAAGCGCCGCCTCATTGAAATCAATGCTCAGCCTAAGCCTGGTTCTAGAGACAAAATATCTGCATTTGATAAGATCATCAAGAAAGACTTTTTCAAAATTCCACCTCTGTAATGTGTTGAAATATTAATGTTGCATAAAAGTAAAAAAAATAAATAAAGAGAACGTGTGATAATTTTAATGTCATTACGTTAGTTCATTTCTACGTCACGCTAATATAAGTTAGTCAAAATACTAATCCTGCGCAGACGAAGTCACGTGCACCAGCTAGTACAAACATATCGTCACGCCTGTGACCCCCGAAAGGGTAGGCAGAGGTGTACTTATAGTACACGCCTGCATAGGCGAAGCTGCGGGCGTTTACATTGGTCATCTGATTATCAACTAATACTCTGATAAATAAATATACGACATCGAAGGAAGATGAGAAATGAATAGTACATACATACATATGTTCACGCCTGTATTCCCCGAAAGGGTAGGCAGAGGTATTTTTATCACAACACCCACTTTTCACCGAATTTGATTAAGTGCCAACGTGACAGATGGTGAGTCTATCGCCGTCTCAGGCACTTATTTTTTACTTATTTACTTATTTTTATTAAAAGTAGCCTGAGTTACTCCTTGTTACATTAGCTATTTGTCAGTGAAAGTCCAGTTAAAAACAGTCCAGCCGTTTCGGAGATAAGCCGGAACAAACGGACAGACAGGCAGACAGACCGACAGACAGACAGAGAAAAAAATTGAAAAATTATTTTTTTCTTTTCTGTACCTTATATACTTTCATATGAATTTAGTGAAAAGCTGTTATTTTGGTATTTACAAACAGACACTTCAATTTTATTTATGTGTACTGTATGTACTGAATAGGTACCTATAATTTATATTTATTGTGTTGGAATCGTGTTATCTATACATCAATATACAGATAAATAAAATAGAAGAGTCTATTTGTAATTACAATTTAACAGCTCTTCACTAAATTCATGAAAGTGTGCGGTACTCACATAAAAAAGAATTTGCCTGTCTGTTTATTTCAATCGCATCGTACCTGACTCGAGGATCAAACGCAGGACCTCTTGTTCGACAGAGCACTTGCGACCACAAGACCAACGTAATCTTTGTATTTTATCAGTTAGTAAGTGCGTCGATGTAAAATGGGTCGATAGCTCAGTGCAGACTAAATGGCGCCATCGTGGCGGCCGCCAACAAAATATATGGATAAGGTCTTGCACTGTCGATAAAATATATGTATAAATTAAGTCTAAATCTTATTTTGTTATCTTTACTAGTAATATGATAAAGAGGAAAGATTTGGCTCAAAAATTCTGGACAGATCTTGAAATTTTTTTCAGCAAAACTAGATCACCCGCGAGTAACATGGAACGGGAACTACGCAGGTGAAACCGCGTGACGTCTGCTAGTAGTGTATAAAATTCTCGTGTGGACTGATTTGTATGAAATTTTGTGTACATATCGGGCAGGTCTTACACTCGACTAGAATTTCATACCACTACATGATAAGGGTGATCCACCCCAAAAAATATATGGCAATATAACGTTGGTTGGACACAGCTAGTTTTAATAAAAGATTATTTAGAAGCCACTGGGGTGTGTGCTTTCAACGAGTGTCGATACGTTGGCTCCGTCCCATCTGCTGCTGCTGCTCAGCAGGAGTGCCTCAAGCGCAGGAAATATGCTTGCTACAGTTAAGGATACGTATTTTCTGCGTTTGCGGTTGAAACTCTGGGGCCTTGGGGTCCGGATGCTCATGAACTTTTCAACGAGGTTGCACGTCGTCTGGTAGAATTTTCTCTTGACAAGCGGGCTGGGGCTTTTCTCGCTCAGAGAATCAGCATTGCTATTCAACGTGACAATGCTGCCAGCCTTCTTGGCACGATCCCGAGAGACACCGATTTGGGTCAAGTTTTCTACTTGTAATTAGTCCTTGTATATATATTAAATATATAAATAATTAAGTATTGAAAAATTGAGCACCTACTGTCTACACTAATGTTGCCAAACAGTTATTCTTGTATTTAAATAAATAGATTGACAAAAAAATATGCACAATAACCCCTTATTGCCATCATAGTTTGACTCATATTATGACAGATAAACTTATTTATTGTTTATAACAAACCTTAAAAAATATAAATCTGAAATAACAAAAAGGCTAGTCGACAGGAGACCGAAGAGCTGGCAGCTGGCTCGGACAAAGAATTAGTCTTGCCATTCAAAGGGAGAATGCTGCCAGTATCTTCGGAACCTTGCCTACAGGGACTCCTTCTAATAATATATTTTAGTTATAGGATTATATTTTTTGAGACAGAGCCACCACGGCTCTTCATATACAAGAGCCGTGGTGGCCTCGGGGTTTGAGCAGTCGCCTGCTACGCAAGCGACGCAAGTTCGAATCCCAGCGGGGCCTGTACCAATGAGATTTTCTAAAAAACTTATGTACAGTGATTTCACACCACGTGCTTTACGGTGAAGGAAAACATCGTGAGGAAACCTGCATATGTCTGTGAAGTAATTCAAAGACGTAGGTAAAGTGCCTGAGACGGCGATAGACTCACCATCTGTCTCGTTGGCACTTAATCAAATTCGGTGAAAAGTGGGTGTTGTGATAACAACACCTCTGCCTACCTCTTCGGGGAATACAGGCGTGAGCATATGTATGTATGTACAGATGTATATAAAGTATATACATCTGTCACTGTTGCACAGCTGAACTATTATTGCCATAAGAGCTCATAGCTGAGCCCTGGTGTATATGTCGCAGGTGGTAAGTCTGTCGTCGACTAGACTGTTCGCAATGACTATCTTTCGCACTCCAGTGTTATTTTGTGTTATTATGTAAGCTTTAAGAGCTATTTACACAAACCGCACTCACGAAAATAACATTACCATAATATTATTGCTGTGACATTACGCCCTTAAACGGGTAGAGTTTCATGTATTATATATGCTCGCGTCTGTAGGTATTCCCCGACGGAGTAGGCAGAGGTGTTGTAATAACAAAACCCACTTTTCACTGAATATGATTAAGTGCCGACGTGACAGAGGGTGAGTCCATCGCCATCTCACGCACTACATACGTCTTGGAATTACTTCTCAGACATATACAGGTTTCTTCAAGATGTTTTCCTTCACAGTAAAGCACGTGGTTTGATATCACTGCACATAAGTTTTTAGAAAAACTCATTGGTACAGGCCCCGCTGGGATTTGAACTGGCGTCGCTTGCGTAGCAGGAGACTGCTCAAACCAAAATAAGCCTCGACACAAGTGACAAAATATTATTTAATAAATACAATTCATATATAAAAACAATGAATCTTGCGAAAATTCGGTTAGAATAATTTTAAATCAGGGTCACCGACTTAATAAATCACAAAAGCGTTCGTACATAACACACTCATGTCAGAGTGTAAATATAAGATTACTATGCAGTATGAAATGTATACCATTTTTTTTAAATAAGAAAGTTTTCTATAGCTATCGGGACGGTTGCCAATCATACAGTTTTAAAAAAATTCTCCTTTAATTACTGCAAAAGCAATTTCGGTTCTTCGAAAGTTTAGAAGTGACTGCGAAACAAGACAGAGCCGTGGTGGCGGGTTTGAGCAGTTGCCTACGACGTAACCGACGCAAGTTCGATTCCCAGCGGGCCCTGTACCAATGAGTTTTTCTAAAAACTTAAGTGCTGTAATTTCACACCACGTCTTTTACGGTGGAGGAATGAGAAGTATTCAAAGACTTATGTATAGTGCCTGAGAAGGTGACTCACTATCTGTCTCGTTGGTACTAAATAATTTTTGGCAAAAGGTGGGTGTTGTTATTACAACACTTCTGCCTCCCTCTTCGAGGAATACAGGAACGAGCATAATATTATGTATATAAGTCTCCAAAATTTTAGTTTAAAAATCTCAATTGTAGATTAAAGATTGTTCGAAGATCTCGTACTGCTTTATAGTAAGCTAATATTTATACTGTGTCGTGTGTTTGTAGGTAAGTAAGAATGACAACCTTATTTTCTCTCCCGTGTTTTGACGTCGGGAAGACGGGATGTAGGGGAAATATTATCTTATCGGTTTTAACATACGTCAGCGTGTAAAAATGCGTTATAATACGTGTCGCAAGATGACAGATCACGTTCAGATAAATAGGGAGTGGGAGGAGTGGAGGCGTTGGGCTCTATATACTATGTAGGCACTGATTTCAGCATTATTAAGGTTGCGTAGCCAAATGGCAATAATGGGACCCTTATGGATTCATGTCTGTCTGTCTGTCTATTTATAGTTCGGATGGAGGATTACCTCAATTAATGACAAAAGGCTCGCCCCTTATAAACATCTGGAAAAGTAGGTGTACGATAAGCACACCTCTGCCTAACTCTTCGTGGAACACAAGCGCGAGCACATGAATTGTGTCTATGTAGACTGATTTGCGAGGTCTAAATGTATATTAATATATAAAGCTGCAGAGTTTGTTAGTTTGAACGCGCTAATCTCAGGATTCCGATTTCAAAAATCTTGCAGTGTTGGATAGTCCATTTATCGAGGAATTTAATAGGCTTAAATTTGTTTACAAAAAATTAGGGATGCGTAAGAAAATTGCGATTTTGTAATCCAAGGAAAGGTAAAATCGAAAATCTATTTAGGCTGCAAAAACAATTGACACTAGAACAAAATGATGTAAAACGGGTTTGTAGGGCTTAATAAGATCTACAAAAAAGTCCGCGAGAGCACATATCTAATTATCATAGCTTAGTTACAATAACCGCTTTATTGTTCGTAAAAAATATTAAATCGTCTGAAGAAAGAAACTACGTTAAATGTGTATCGTAATATTAATATTATATATAACTGTCGTGAAAAGAGCCGTGGTGGCCTTGAAGTTTGAGCAGTCGCCTGCTACGATAGGTTCGAATCCCAGCGGGGCCTGTACCAATGAGTTTTTCTAAAAAAAAAAATTTATGTACAGTGATTTCACACCACGTGCTTCACGGTGAAGGAAAACATCGTGAGGAAACCTGCATATTTCTGAGAAGTAATTCAATGACGTATGTAAAGTGTCTGAGACGGCGATGGACTCACCATCTGTCACGTTGGCACTTAATCATCTTCGGTGAAAAGTGAGTGTTGTGATAACAACACCTCTGCCTACCTCTTCGGGGAATACAGGCGTGAGCATATGTATGTATGTGCGGATGTATGTGTGGGTGCGTGAGCATGTGTGTGTGTGTGTATATAATACTAAATCTACGCGAGTGAAACCTTGGGGCACAGCTAGTTGTATATGTGTGTGTTGTTAGGAACAACAAAGTAAAAAACATTATATTTCTTTTAATTTCATATCAATCTTGCTTACCCGATGTTCTCGTAATATTTTAATATTTCTTCTTCATTTAATATAGCTTCTCCCACTTTACCGAACGTGATCCGTGGAATAACATCTCGGGGCAAGTTAAGCCTTCTTCAAATCTGTGTCAAAGGGCATTATTTCGTCGACATTATTTACACTTAAAATTCGTCACAAGGTTATTTCTTGGATAAAAAGTGTGTCGAAAAAATAATAACTTATTGTACAGGTTTTCAATAATGCCACTAAGAATAATATTATAGTGTAAAATATGCTATCACTTACACTGTGTTTTTATAAATATATTTCTATACATAATTTACAATTCAAAGCGCCGCCTCATTGAAATCAATGCTCAGCCTAAGCCTGGTTCTAGAGACAAAATATCTGCATTTGATAAGATCATCAAGAAAGACTTTTTCAAAATTCCACCTCTGTAATGTGTTGAAATATTAATGTTGCATAAAAGTAAAAAAAATAAATAAAGAGAACGTGTGATAATTTTAATGTCATTACGTTAGTTCATTTCTACGTCACGCTAATATAAGTTAGTCAAAATACTAATCCTGCGCAGACGAAGTCACGTGCACCAGCTAGTACAAACATATCGTCACGCCTGTGACCCCCGAAAGGGTAGGCAGAGGTGTACTTATAGTACACGCCTGCATAGGCGAAGCTGCGGGCGTTTACATTGGTCATCTGATTATCAACTAATACTCTGATAAATAAATATACGACATCGAAGGAAGATGAGAAATGAATAGTACATACATACATATGTTCACGCCTGTATTCCCCGAAAGGGTAGGCAGAGGTATTTTTATCACAACACCCACTTTTCACCGAATTTGATTAAGTGCCAACGTGACAGATGGTGAGTCTATCGCCGTCTCAGGCACTATACATACGTCTTTGAATTACTTCTCAGAAATATGCAGGTTTCCTCACGATGTTTTCCTTCACCGCAAAGCACGTGGTGCGAAATCACTGTACATAAGTTTTTTTTAGAAAAACTGGTACAGGCCCCGCTGGGATTCCAACTTGCGTCGCTTGCGTAGCAGGCGACTACTCAAACCCCGAGGCCACCACGGCCCCTAGTATAATTAATAGTATTTTACCGAAAGGTCAAATTCGGAACACTCGAAACCTCGTAACGTAAAGAAAGTGTATAAAGACATGCATGAATGTGGATGAAGCGAAAGAAGTATGTAAGGATCTTAGCATGTGGCAAACGGTGGTCACTGCCTACACTCATGGGATACAGGCGTGAGCATATGTATGTATGTACGAAGGAAGATTTTCCAATATTTATAACCAATCTTTATGGGTTTGTTCGATGAACAGGAACGCAGTACACAACGCTCGTAAAACATAAACGAAACGGATGCCGTAGCAAGATACAGATACCTATCCGGGTCTTATGTGGAATTTATAACCGTGTCAAAATATTATCACGTCCTGTAAACAACTATGCTTTAGAGCGTGAACTTGCACTAGGCTAGGCCAACTTTTCCACTGCCGCCGTCACAAGTCACCGCGTCGACGTAAACGCAGATTTGTATAGAATCGAAACAGCGCCGTCTGTCGGCCTAAAGATGACAATATTTTGAGCCTATACAAATCTTACGTCGACGCGATGACTTGTGACGCCGATTTTAAGATAACTCGCACTAGGCACTTAGGTATATGTGAGATGCGTGTGCGCGCGCACATGCAAGTTTGTTTAGTGAATGAGTGTAACTGTTTGGGTCTGTCGTGTGTGTATGAGTTGGGTGGGCATATGTATAATCGATGCCCATGGCCACCTATTGTACCATAGCAATTCTTGCTTCACCTGGGAGCTAGCCCTCACCTTAAAATGAAAAGTGAGATGATGAGACAGGACGATCAGTGAAAAGGTCCTTACGATTACCACTAGCTGAGGTTACCACTTACCATCAGGCTGTGTATTATATATTGTTAGTTTGTCACCTCATGCAGCCGAGATATACTTAACAGAAATATACAAATAGTCTTTTGAAACAGATCAAAATCATAATATTCTACGCGAACACGAATCTCAGGTTCAAACGGCTTATTCCCAGGCATCCATAGCCCAAAGTAATTGAAAAATAAACTTGCATACATGAATTCCCGTGACCTCCACGACTATTCAATTTCTTGGATGTCGTGAGAATTCATTTGTATACATAACCCGTGGAGGTGGTAATAAAATCATGGGTGTTAGGGAATAATTCATTCAAACTACACTGAACAAAAATGCATCAGAATAGAGTCGATGTAACCGCTATCAATCATTATTGTAGACCCAATGATCAGAATGATACAACATTCATAAATTTGCGACAGACAAACATTCACTGGCCACGCTGAAACGCAAACAGAGAAAGACAAACAAATAACGTAAAGTAAACTAGAAACATAGCATTTGATTGAAATATCGATTAATCTTTATACGTGAATAATATATGTAGGGTCCACACAAATACGAATACATTCATAATTAAGACGAATAAATAGCCGGGTGTTCCTACGGAGCATGTGACGGTTCTCACGATACCATTGCCACTCCATTGGTTAAAGTGACTTTGAAAATGATACACGTCATTGCAAAACTTGGAACGTGACAGTGAAACGGAAAAATCAATCACTTTACCTTCTGTGGGTGCGAGCAACGCACGCGTCTACGTTAGATAATTAACTAGATGAGATAATTTCATGAAAATTTGAAATTGCGTTTCTATTAATTGGGCAGAAATTTAAAATTCATAAAGGTAAGTGGGAAGAGGAATTATTGATGGCCACTGGGGCTTGGGGTCCGGATGCTCGTTAATTTTTGAAAGAGAAACAGTGACGAGCGTGCGGGGCTCAGAGAATCAGCATTGCTATTCAACGTGGCAATGCTGCCAGCCTTCTTGGCACGATCCCGAGAGACACCGAAGTATACATATTTCAGTTTTAATTTGATAATAACTTTTATGCTAGAAGGAGTGGATACCTCTAATGATATTATCCAGACTTGCATAGTACTGGAGTTCTGGGTCATGGCAAGCAATTTACAAGTTACAGTGTGACCTGCCGTAACCTAAATGTAGTTACGTCATGGAAGCCAACATTTTGCCAGTATATTCTGTAATGTTCATATCTTTCGAATATGATGAAGAATTAACGGATAATGAATTTGCAGATGATGGGCAAGGTGACGGCCCAGGGCCTCGTGGCCGACTTGATGCCGAACATAAAACTGATGCAGGCTGCTGGACATTTCCTGTTCAATTATCATTCAGGTTAGTGCAAAACCGCGTTTTTCCTTCTTTTACCCTTATACCCTAATAACATTTCCAAACAAAGCGCTTTGTATTATCAACCATGAACTCTTGAATATTAGTTCTCCACCTTCAAGAAAATTAATAGGCTGTAAGCGAACAAGGTTCTGTAATCTTCGACCTCATCCACACATGCCATGTAGTCAGAGATAAAACCGAACGAAACCAAATAAAAATTATGCACATTACCATCAGTGTTTTCAAATATAAGCAAATTGAAACAACCATCATCCTTCTTGAGGTAGCAGATAGAAAGAGCTTAACTTTACTCAGTTTTCCAACCAGTTTCCAGTGTTCTCAACTTTCTGGATTCTAAAAATTATACTTCAATTCAGGCGCCCTTGAAGTGTCCTTGAGTTTTTTTTTATACATCAATTGGATTTTTTAATCACGAGTTGGAGTCGAACCCTTAACCCACGAGTCTTAGAACTTGACGCTTTACATAGTGGCAACATTGCACACAACCCTGACACGGTTGCCGCAGACATAGAAACCTCTTCATGCTGTTACCACTTCAGAAAACAATGTCTCTAAAAAATTTAATATCTATTTCATTAGATTCTTAGAGCCGTGGTGGCCTTGAGGTTTGACCAGTCGCCTGCTACACAAGCGACGCAAGTTCGAATCCTAGCGGGGCCTGTACCAATGAGTTATTCTAAAAAACTTATGTACAGTGATTTCACACCACGTGCTTTACGGTGAAGGAAAACATCGTGAAGACACCTGCATATTTCTGAGAAGTAATTCAATGACCTATGTAAAGTGTCTGAGCCGGCGATGGACTCACCATCTGTCACGTTGGCATTTAATCATCTTCGGTGAAAAGTGGGTGTTGTGATTACAACACCTCTGCCTACCCCTTCGGGGAATACAGGCGTGAGCATATGTATGTATGTATGTAGATTCTTATGAAGTTTGCTTTTCCTGGCAATTAGAAAAACTAGAAACAAACTCCGCAACTTCTCCTTTCAAATTCTTGCCTTTATAGTGCTTGTGCCTTACTTTAGCACTCATGGCGTGAAAAGTGTTTCATTTAAAAGCATTTTTTTAGCCTAAGCAGCCAAATATTTCAACAGAATTTATAGTGATGTAGATAACGCTGTTAAAATGTGCCTATCTCAAATTTGAATAGGCAGTAAAAAAGGATTTCGCTGGAGTTAGATAACAAAATGTATCTTGACGTTAATTGCCCCCTGACGGAGTTTGCTCTCGGGAGAATTTTATTGATGTCAAAATGTTTGTTTCTCTGGTGATTTATATTAGAAGTAACGCGGCATTTACTTTACAATACTAATCTTTCTTCGCGACTTTGGTCCTTCTCCTTAGAATCAAACTTCTTTCAAACAATTTTCCATTCAGTTCTAATTCATTATTTAATTTTTTTTGATTCCTGACTACAATGACAAAACAAATGATTGAACTATATTAATCTGTACAATTTTTTCCAGTTTTTGTAACCTTTTCCTTTTTTGTAGGTATTCTATCCTTTTAGTTGCAGCGTGATGTATGTATAAACTGTGCATACTTGGGCCTTACATCGAGCTCTTATTGCCATTACTCTTTATCTCATATTATAAGACAGATGTATATGACGTATATACATTTATCACTGTCGCATAGCTGAATTATCATTGCAAAAAGAGCTCGTGGTTTGGGCCCTGATAGGAACTTTAAGCAAGTGTTTGTTACAGAGAATGGCAGCATGTCAGTGCTCCTGCGCAAGGTGTACGCCAGCACCCATGCTGTGCTCATCTCCGTTCACTTCTTGTGCGTAGCTATTAACATGGCCCAGTATTCTGATGAGGTGAACGAACTCACAGCGAACACCATTACAGTGTTATTCTTCGCCCATTCTCTAATGAAGCTGGTTTTCTTCGGGCTGAACTCCAAAAACTACTATCGGTAAGGAATTTAGTTCTACGCACATTTATTTAGCTGGCTTGGTGATTTTTGCTTAGAGAATCAGCATTGCTAGTCACAGTGGCAATGCTGCCAGAGGGCTTAGTGCGAGTTGTGCGAGCGTCAAAAGTCACCGCGTCGACGTAAACGCAGATTTGTATAGGATCGAAACAGCGCCGTCTGCCAGAAAGAAACTGCCTAAAAGAAGATACTATTGTGAGTACACACAAATCTGCGTTTACAACGACGCGATGTCTTGTAAAAACTCGCACTAGGCACTTTGATTTCTTGGTACACCGATTTCGGTCAAGTTTTCCATTTAATAATTAATAAGACTGGCAAAAATATAGTACGATTAAATAAATAAGAATCCGCCTGTTAGCTTTAAATGGAAGAGCCGTTGAATTAATTTCGCCGAAATTTTAGAATAAATATAGCTCTGACGCCTAAGATGGACTCTAAAGTTTTGTTATATTTAAACAGAAATTAATAAGGGAAATCAATGATAAAGGTTGTTACAATATAAGTCAATTTATGTTATCATATTTCATATTCTTATAAATAAAACTAGTTATGCCCCGCGGAAACCTAATACTTTTTTTTTAAATAACCCAATGTTGCCTCAGTTACTCCTTGTACAATTAGCTATCTGCCAGTGAAAGACCCGTAAAAATCGGTCCAGCCGTTTCGGAGTCTAGCCGGAACAAACAGACAGAAAGACAGATATTATTTTTTATAATGCTTTATTTAGTTCAGTACCGTATATACTTACTTTCATATGCATTTAATGAATAGCTTTTGTTTTGAAATTACAAACACACTTACATTTCATGTATGGATATAGATTCAATGTTTTTCACGTTTATTCCATTATACTTCTATCATCCTTCTATCTCATATCAATCTCTGACAACCCATAGATTTTTTTCCTTTTTCGAATTCTTTTTAGATTTTCTTTTTTGAAATATCTTTCATTAAAATTTTAAATTTGTTTTTTTAAAAGGCTTAAAAAGGTTTGATCCGCTTGTAAGGCTGAGGCCTTACACTACTTAAATACACCCAGAAAATAAGTTACTCCATCTTCACCCTGTCGTAATGAAGGTAAACTTTTGATAAAATTGAATACACCAAATTTAGTTAAGTGCAAAGTTATCAATAGGAGTTTCCATTTCGTAATGAGCAAAAGTTTGATCCATCCATCATACAAATCATTTAAATCATCACTGTTACATAAGGGAGAAGAATAAGAAAGAAGAATAGGATCCCAACTTTTTATATTATATTTGTTGTAATATAATGTAAAAAATAATAGATATTACGTTGTTGTTTTGGAATAAATAAGTTTATACATATTAGGTACTTATTGATAAATATATTAATATTAATAGCTCTAGTAGTGCTGTGCCTTAACAGGGTTTATTTGTGCTTGGGATACTATTGTAATTAAGATTATTTTGTATCGTACATGTAAGTAACATGAATGCAATAAATACATATATGGAGTAATCTAATACCTCTTTACAAACACATATACAGATAAAGATGTGTATTTGTAATTCAAAAATTACCTTATGACTAAAAACATATGATAGTAGATACGGTATTGAAATATTTTCTATAAATTTCTTTGCCTGTCTGTCCGTCGGTCTGTTTGTTCCGGCTAATCTCCGAAACGGTTGGATCGATTTTAAAGCGACATTCAATGGCAATTAGCTGATGTTTCAAGAATTAAATTAGGCTACTATTCATTTATAAAAATATTTGGGTTCGGCGGGCCATCCAAAAAGATATTGAGATATTTTAATTGGAATAATGAGCTGGTAATTTTAAGCACCATACTTGAGTGAAAAAGTTTAACTGGCTTAACCCAGATTACCCACTTTCCTCGTAGAAGAAGTTACCAAGGTCAGATGGCAGTCGCTTGATCGGAAACCGTAGGACACAGCTAGTATTCAAATTCATTTGTCGGAAGCTTGTAGTAATTAAATACGCTACGATAATTGAGTCCGCTTTATTCCGCTGTATTCCCCGAAGGGGTAGGCAGAGGTGTTGTTATATCAACTTCCCACTTTTCACAGAATTTGATTAAGTGCCAACGTGACAGATGGTGAGTCTATCGCCGTCTCAGGCACTATACATACGTCTTTGAATTACTTCTCAGAAATATGCAGGTTTCCTCACGATATTTTCCTTCACCGTTAAGTACGTGGTGTGAAATCACTGTACATAAGTTTTTTAGAAAAACTCATTGGTATAGGCCCCGCTGGGATTCGAACTTGCGTCGCTTGCGTAGCAGGCGACTGCTCAAACCCAGAGGCCACCACGGCTCACTTTTAAAAATATTTGAATTTAATATAAATAAAAAACATTATCGCAAAAGAGGTTCACTACCGCTACAAGTTTGATTCAAAATTCTTGTTTAAAAGTTGAAGATCTTTCTTAGCTTTTAAGGTTTGAGTCCTCGAGATATTACTTAGGCAAAGGGTGAATATTTTAAATCGCGGAGTGTTTTAAGCTTTGTGTAAAAATGCTAATGCTCGGTAGGGTCACCTCTTGAGACACGCAATTATGTAGATTCAAAGAGCTTCCTCGCCCTAAATTTAATTTTGAAGGTTCTCAAACGGTAATTATGTTACACTATTTGGTAAAAGGAGCCTTAGTGGCCGCGGGGTTTGATCAGTCGCCTGCTACGCAAGCGAGTTCGAATCCCAGCGGGGCCTATACCAATGAGTTTTCCAAAAAACCTATGTGCATTGATATCACACCACGTGATTTGATTTTACGGTGAAGGAAAACATCGTGATGAAACCTGCATATGTCTGACAAGTTATGCAAAAACGTATGTTTAGTGCCTGAGACGGTGATAAACTGATCATCTGTCACGTAGTTGTGTGAATCATCTTCGTTGAAAAATGGGTGTTGTGATTACAAAACCTCTGCCTACCCCTTCGGGGAATACAGGCGTGAGCATATTTATGCATATTATGTCTTTGGGAAAACGGATATTTTTTATGTAGGTATAGATTGGTCGTAGGTTGAGCCTGTAGCTTCGCCTGCTTTGAAGAGAGATGTCAAATACAATAATTCAAACCAATTTAACATTCCACCCCTAAGGGATGGGGTGGAATGTCTGCAAACCCTTTTTTTAATGAAAACCTTACAAAGAACATACCCATCAAATTGCATGTCTATAGGACCAGTGGTTTAAGCTGTGCGTCTATATATAAGTCAGACAATCTGACTATATTCTACTAGCTGTGTCTCGCGGGTTTACCCGCCCAGTATTATCTACATGTGTATATATATATTATATACATGTAGATAATACTGATAATAAGGAAAACATCGTGAGGAAACCTGCATATTTCTGAGAAATAATTCAAAGACGTATGTATAGTACCTGAGACGGCGATAGACTCACCATCTGTCACGTTGGCACTTAATCAAATTCGGTGAAAAGTGGGTTTTGTGATAACAACACCTCTGCCTACCCCTTCGGGGAATACAGGCGTGAGCATATGTATGTATGTACCATATCGCATTGGGATAAGCCTGTAATGATAGGGGTAAGCTTAGTATGTGTGTAAATAAATATTTTTTTTTTCCACTAGGACCCTCGCAGTATGGAACCAGTCCAACAGCCACCCACTGTTCACCGAGTCTGATGCTAGATACCATCAGCTCGCCCTCAGTAAAATGAGGAAACTTCTATACTTCATTTGTACCATGACTATTGTTTCTGTTATTAGTAAGTATTTAAATAAATATTAGAATAATCTAGGATTAATGGTTTATTAATAGGTTGTTGCAACTGCCTCGTTGGTCTAATGGTTAGTATGTTCGCCTGCCGATCACGAGGTCCCGGGTTCGATTCCCGGGTCGGGTCAAAAATGTATATTGGGTTTTTCTGTCAAGAAATTCACAATAAAATTGCCCGGAGTTTGGAAGTTGGCGGTGTTTCCACCCCTGTGCCTCGGAAAGCACGTTAAGCCGTTGGTCCTACGCCTGATCTCTCTCCGGACGTGTCTGATTGCCTCCCATCGGACTATGAGAGTGAGGGAATAAAGAGTGCACCTGTGTTTGCGCACACACTTGTGCACTATAATATCTCCTGCGCACATGGCTGATCCTCGTTGAGATTAGCCGCCGTAATCGAAATTCGGTAGTAGATCATTATTATTAATAGGTTTTTGTTTAAGGATTAAATCTATACAAATCATAAATTTACGTCGGAGTACCCTAGACAAAGTAACAATTATCCACGCGCTTGCGCTAATAGAAGCAATACAATAGGAATGACATAAATCAGTCACGTGGTTTAGGTAATTCCCATATATTGTTACTTCGTCTAGACTGGTTGTAATTTTAAAATACAGGTATTTATATAATGCTCTCAAGAAGGGAATCATTATACCAACTGTAGCAGCATTTCTCCGCTCGTTGCATAGATAGCGCTACGCGCTAACAAATTGCAAGTTTGAATACAAAAGGAGGAGAACCTAAATCGCGCTATAAGAGTTTTCGAGCGCATTGCCGTAAATTATATATACAGGTTTCCTACTAGAACAGATAGAGCAGCGGTTCCAAAGGCATGACACTTGTGTAGTTGGGAGATCTGCCCTTTGCCGCGGCTGATGATCACTTGCTCTCCCCACATCAACAATGACCCATTTTTAGCCAGCACTCCGCCTAAACTATGTTCATGGGACACTAGTGACTTCCGCACTGGAAGGCTGGAACACAAACATACTGTGATAGCGTTATTTGACTGCGATCTTTTGTACCCAGTCGGGCTCCATGAAGCAAGTCTATCATTTTGTTTAAATCTTACAATCTTGTAGGCTGGGTGACTATTACGTTCTTCGGGGAATCAGTCCGTCTGATCACCAACAAGGAAACAAATGAAACCCTGACGGAGCCAGCTCCCCGGCTACCTATAAAAGCATGGTACCCGTTCAATGCCATGAGTGGACCTATGTATATTATTGCTTTTGTGGTGCAAGTGAGTTTGAACTTATCTTTATATGTAGGTATCTATATAATATGTAGATAAATAAAATTAAAGTGTTTGTTTGTAATTCCAAATTAACAGCTTTTTACTAAATACATAATATGAAAGTACATACGGTACTCGCATCAAAAAAAATTAATTTCTTCTTTGCTGTCTGTACGTCATTCTGTCCGTTCCGGCTAATCTCCGGAATCACTGGACCAATTTTAACAAGACTCCTTAGCAGATAGCTAATGCTACGAAGAGTAAAGGCTACTTTTATTTGAAAAAAAAAAATAACATATGGGTAACATATTAACATTCTCGCTCAGCGAATCAGCATTGCTATCCAACGTGGCAATGCTGCCAGCCTTCTTGGCACGATCCCGAGAGACACCGATTTGGGCCAAGTTCACTACTTTTAATTATTCTCTGTGATTATATAGCTTCTTCTTAGAAGCTAATATAATCTATGGCGACACACAATTTGTGTAAATTAACAAGAATTGCAAGGCGAGATGATCAGACGCCATAACGGTACCATGTGAATGCCAGCCATTATTTAAATCAACACTGTGCATTGCAGGCAACACAAATGGTAATAATATTTATAGAAATATTTACCGCCTTGTTGGTCTAGTGGCGGCGGTCTCCAGGGGCGGCGTAACAGCTGCCCCGGGGATGTGCCCCGGCAAAGTGTGGGGGGACACCGGTGCGTTCTATCAGAGTACCCGGAGTCCCCCCTAAGCACTGAGAATGGCCACCGGGGGGCTTTTAGTGAGGTAAAAATCCCACATACCTCGATCTGCCTCTCCCAGGGCGGTCGGGGACCTTTTGAAGGTTTCCCCCTGGTTAAAAAAAAAAAAAAAGGTGGTCGCAAAATGTACTAAAACACAAGGTCATTCTGGGTTCGTCTCCCGGGTCGGGCGAAGTGTAATTAAGTTTTTCGATCGCTAATAAGTCTGGATTTGGATTGCCCGGTTAGTGGCAATTGACTCGGTTCTTGTATAGCGGAATGTAGATGTTCTATAAGTACTCCTCTGCCTACCCATCCGGGGATTACAGGATAGACCTTTTGTATTTATGTAGAAAATTTCAGCTTTACTTTCTCCTCAGGTATACTGGATCCTGTTCTCAATGGCAATAGCCAATCTGTTGGACGTAATGTTCTGCTCCTGGCTGATTTTTGCTTGCGAACAGCTCCAGCATCTGAAGGCTATCATGAAGCCATTGATGGAACTCAGCGCTGCCTTGGACACCTATCGCCCTAATACCTCTGAGCTGTTCCGAGCTTCATCTACAGGTAATTGCGTTAGTAGTATAGATAATAATCCTTTCTCATATTAATTTTTCTGTCACGTATTTCCGACGCTGGCCTTTATGCGAAATTTTTTTTTTTTTTGAAAAAAATACCTCTGTAGTAATCCACACCTGGTGTCGGCACCAGGAAGAATTAAGCATTGTTAATGTTTTCAGTATGATTGCATCGGTATCATAATACAATAAACTGTAAGGTTTATAATTTGCATTATTCGCACTTGCTTAAATTGCTTTCAAAAGCACAATTTTATAGAGCACTCGAATTTACAATTACTGTCGTTGATTATTTTGGGCCGAACACCGAAGACATTAGGTGCTGACAAATGCTGGCTTTGTCTACGAATGTGAATGGATGTGGTAGAGAAGAGTAAATACCTCAGAAACGATAAATGGATTGCGTGAAAGATGATAAGGCTAGTAAGGGAGTGACTACAGATATAGCGGTTGATAGAGAGAAATGGAAGCGAAAAACACATTGCGCCCACCACAAATAACACGGAATGAATGCTAAATGATGAAGCAAGGGTAAATTAACAGCTACTAATTGTTTTTCTTCCAGAAAAGTCTGAAAAAATGTATGAGAGTTCGGACCTGCGAGGCATATACTCCACTCAACAGGACTTTGGCATGACTCTTAGAGGTGCTGGAGGTAGACTGCAGAGCTTCGAACAAAATATACCCAATAACCCCAACGGCTTGTCACAGAAGCAGGAGATGCTGGCTCGCTCTGCTATCAAGTATTGGGTGGAACGACATAAGCACGTTGTCAGGTTAGTGCGAACATTGTGTATAATAACAGAATGACCGAATTCCTTTCGGGTTCTTAAATGAAGCAATGAAATTTATACTAGAATTGCTCGTTTGAAGGTATTAGATGTTGTTGGTTATACAATCTTTGCCCCGCGATTACACCCATGTACGAATCTGGTCCAGCCGTTCACGCCGTGACTAAGGAAAATAGGAACTTTTTTACTAGACCTATATACTATTTTTTCAATTTTATCTAGGAATGTAAAGCTCAATGTACCAAAGTGAGTTATAAGGAGGTTATCCTGTTCGAATTTAGAACCTGCCCTACTGGGTACCTGCACTTTGTCGTAGATCGCAACCGGATCTGCCCAAAGTATCGTTATGTTCTTTCGGTGAGCGAGTTCCCGAGTGCTCCAAGGTGATGGAGCCTAGGTATAGTCAAAGTCAAAAGTATTCGCTTAGACTTTTTACAAAGTACTTTCAAATCGTCAGAATGACATAATTATACAGTATTATACAGTCTACCGCCAGGTTCGGAAGGTTGCTTTTACTGAGAAGAACCTGGCAAGAAACTCAGTAATTACTCTTTTCAAAAATATTTATACAATTTAAAGAATACAAAATAAATAATTTAAGAATCGTAAGCTCATGGACAATGTTCCAATGCACAAATGTCGATAAAAATTAACATAAAAATCTAGTACATCTACTTATAACTAAATGCGTAGCTTGAGATGACCAGCCCCCACAAGCAACACCTGTTCAAAAGTATGACGTGAATGCCAGCCATAGTAGGACCCATTCGATTGTTATGTATACATTCATACATACATATGCTCACTGCTCAGACCTGTATTCCCCGAGGAGTTAGGCGGAGGTGCACTTATTGTACACCCATTTCTTATAGGGCGAGGCTACTGCCATTAAAGGGGCATTAATCCAGACTGGCTGCTACTAGGAAATCACAGATGGAAAAACCTATCACCCAGAACGCAGAACCTCGTGCTCCGTATTAGTGCTTGCGTCTGGATCTGCGGGGCAGTGATTCTTTATAAAAACTGTGCAGTAACCGCCTAACATCAGGAAAACTGGGCTTTTGACAAACTGCAAATTGTCACTAATATAGAACTATAGATCCTGTTATTGCGTAGAAGTTCCATCGAAGGACAGAAAACGCTAAGTCGACCTCCAATTATGGGAAACACCAGGTGGCTTCCTATCGATCTTTCGACGTCTATCTATAAGTGTTGTCATCGATATTACAATCATGGACATATATTTTGCATTTATTAGGTAATGTATATTACGCCTGCCCGCGATTTCGCCTGTTATACGATTATAGGGTTGTAGAAATAGCACTCAGCATCGTTTGTTTTGTAAATAACGGGACATTACCTGACTTGCGTCGCTTGCGTAGCAGGCGACTGCTCTGACCCCGAGGCCACCACGGCTCTCAGGCATGCAAGCGACGCAAGTTCGAATCCCAGCGGGGCCTGTACCAATGAGTTTTTCTAAAAAAAAAAAAAAAACTTATGTACAGTGATTTCACACCATGTGCTTTACGGTGAAGGAAAACATCGTGAGGAAACCTGCATATTTCTGAGAAGTAATTCAAAGACGTATGTATAGTGCCTGAGACGGCGATAGACTCACCATCTGTCACGTTGGCACTTAATCAAATTCGGTGAAAAGTGGGTGTTGTGATAACAACACCTCTGCCTACCCCTTCGGGGAATACAGGCGTGAGCATATGTATGTATGTGTATTAGCTGACTTTGACGAATAAAAGTAGGTCTAGACAAATTAACATTCTCCTCGCGCTGGGGAATAGAAACAATACGAAATGTATGAGCCGTGGTGGCCTTGGGGTTTGAGAAATCGCCTGCTACCCAATCGACGCAATATCTGGTATATGCGCGCGTTTGTATAAGTGTGTTAGACACACCATCTGTCACGTTGGCACTTAATCATCTTTGGTGAATAGTGGGTGTTGCTGTTACAACACTTCAATTCAGTTCATTTCTTACACCAACGTCAGGCCACTAAAACTACAAATACTATTTTAAAATCCATATCGCTTCACTACACCGCTGATAGCAAAATGTACTTACTCGTTTCACAAAGCGTATTTCAGCTCTTAACTGTCGTATTTCAGTACAATTTCTGTCGTAAATGTTGGAACCAGTGGGTGAACTCAGTAAATTACTTTCCGGTATTTAATGTATTTGAAACTAGTCGATAAGAAGAAATTGCAGTTCTCAGTAATCTAGTTATACCATCTGTCACGTCGGCACTCAATCTCTGGTGAAGTGTGGATGTAATTTTTTTTTCGGGGAATACAAGCGTGAGCATCTGTATTTATGTAGATATTCCGTGCTAATGCCAATCATCAATTAACTGAGCTTAAAATTACAGACTGGCAACCTCAATAACCAAACTATCCAAGTTCCCACTTAGTTAAGTAAAGCCAAGTTAATGTACAGTCCACTAACAAAGGGTTCCATTATGGTCTTACAACTTAACAGTAACTTAATGACCGCCCGTCGAGAGGAGCCGAGACTAATGTATATTGTCTTGGTTGATAGTTAGTGAAAACTAAAATTTCCGCAACACTATATTATTACGTGGACTCTAGGAGAAATTAAGAAGTAGAGAATAGATGCTCTAGAGATGTGATGATGGAGACACTTGCTCGGTATATCGTGAACGGAACTCCGTTCAAACGCCTCGATACTTCTAGAGTTAGGGCATCACTTAGCGTCTGTCGACACAGTTCCTTAATTTCTTTGGACACGTTTCAAGGCAAGATAATGCATTTATGCACGTCTTATCGTACAAGGTAGGGTTGAAAGTACCAGGCCACGGGGAAGATCACCCATGCGATGAACTGATCAGATAAAAACAGTCGTGAACGGACCCTTATACGAGTGCACCAGAATGCCATCCACCAGAGATCAATGGCAAGACATCGTAAGGCTAGAGACACCATATACCACAAGATGACCACGCCCGCTCTGTCAGGAGCGTAACGTACAAGAAGAGAATAGATATAATTATGCTAAATCACTGTCCTTTGTCTCACTTTTCAATGTAATAAACCACTCTGTTGGAATGTGGCTATTTTCCTCAATTTTTTATTCACGAAAACTTTCCAAAATTTTTCGAAAAATCATTTTTAATTGTCCTTAAATTATTTAGGAAAATATGACTCCAAGTACGTACTGTTGGATCGTAAAACAAAAGAGTAACCAAGGTTGGAGTTGGTCTAAAGAGGGGATCAGAGCGGAACATCTCCTGTTTTTAACCGACATAAAAATAAGGAGGAGTTTCTAAATTCGAAAATGTTTTGTTATTATTTTTTAATAATAGCACAATGTTAATATAACTTAACGAGCAGTAAAGAATCTGGACTAGTTTTGAGAAATAAGAATATTTGCACCACTTAGCTCGAGGGCTGCCGATGTAAAAGATTTTTAAATATTCTTCTTTTTTTAATTTCAAAGTAATGTGGCTTTGTATTTAAATTTTTTTAAAAGGTAAGTAAAATACGTAAATGACATATACGCGATGTGACACGACGTGCCACCCCTAATAGATGCTGCTCTATTCTGCTTATAATCTCGTAGATGTGAGCGTCTGTGTGAGTGTGCGAACGATTTGTTCCTAGATAAAAGCCATGATGGGCTTGAGGTTTGAGCAGTCGCCTGCTATGCAAGCGACGCAAGTTCGAATCCCATCACGGCCTGTACCAATAAGTTGTTCTAAATAACCTATGCACAGTAACTTCACACCACGTGCTCGGTGAAGGAAAACATCTTAATCATCTTCGGTGAAAAGTGGGCGTTGTTATTACAACACCTTTGCCTACCCCTTCGGGGAATATAGGCGTGAGTATATTATGTTTGTTTTTCCTAGATCCCTTACTGCTTGAAAATTTCAACTGTGTTCATAGATTTAATTAGCTATTTTCAAAGCCTTTATTCTCACTTATCAAAATTCCACATGATTAATACTGAAAGGTTCTGCCATTCAGTAAATGTGAGGTTATATTCCTCACCACCTCATGTTCCATTAAGCTTGAGGTATAACATAATTGAACCCATGTCATCGTGACCTACGTGTACCTCACATATTAATAGTGACTAAGTAATAAATATATTGCTCCCTTTGAGAAGGAAAATTGCCTTCGTAATAATTAATAGCCTACGAGATACTTCATACACGTATCACATTACCTATGTGGGAAATGACACTCAATTATCGGAGGTTAGAGTTGATTTTACCGTGTTATCGGTTTATGAGGTCTGAGATATACAGTCTCGTTATAACAAGTACGATGATAATTATATTGTAAGTACTGGATATAAATGAGCACATTCAACCCAAATTATATCGTATTTTTATCCAAATAACAGTAATTTTGCCATATTTTCTGCGTTTGAATATAGTAAGTACAGGGACCTAACCATGAGCTCTTATTGCAATGATAGTTCAGCTGTGTGACAGTGACAGATGTATACACGTCAAATATATCTGTCTCATAATAAGAGTAAAACTATCATGGCGATAAGAGCTCATGGTAAGGCTCCTGGTGTATGCGCAATTTTACAGACATTATTTGTTAATCCCAATTTGCAAGTGCAATTTTTTTTTCTGTCTACATGCCCGTATGCCTGTCTGTCTGTGTGTTTGTTCCGGTTAATCTCCGAAACGGCTGGATCGATTTTAACAGGAATTCCACTGGCAGATAGCTAATGTTACAAGGAGTAACCTAAGCTGCGTTTATTAAAAAATAAATAAGATTCTGCAAGAAGAATTTCATCTATGAAATTAAGTCTCCGCGGGTGAAATCGCGGCGCACAGTTTGTTAATAAATACATTTTAATACATAGTAATTTTATGAGTCTGTCTTTGCATGTCTTTATAGCGCTACGCGAAGAATGCAAATGTGAAGTGACCCCCACCATTTTTGCTCAGCGCTTATAACTCATGACTTGTAATAACATGAACACACCGACGGTGACTATCATGGCAGTATACAATTAAAGTATATGTTAACAAACCTAGTAGTAGTAATTAATCATATATGTACTTCCAACATACATACATATATATGCTCACGCCTGTATTCCCAGAAGGGGTAGGAATTTGATTAAGTGCCAACGTGACAGATGGTGAGTCTATCGCCGTCTCAAGGCCACCACGGCTCTTCTAACCTCAAGGCCACCACGGCTCTTGTACTTCGAAATATAGTTATATCCCTGAGTAAATTCAAACTCATGATTGATCTGGAAACAGCGATTGCCTCAAGGTCAAGTTGCTTAGGGGGTGTGAGGGAGATGAGGAGAAACTAACCTAGTGTTGGAGATATTTATTGTTCAGGGGTAGCCAAAAGTGGAAGTGGGCTTATAACGAATAAATAAATATATAGAGAAGGGCCCCCGAAGGGGTTAGCAGAGGTGTTGTAACAACAACACCCACATTTCACCGAATATGATTAAGTGTCAAGGTGACAGAGGGTGAGCCCATCGCCGTCTCAGGCACTATACATATGACTTTGAATTACTTCTCAGACATATGCAGGTTTCCTCACGATGTTTTCCTTCACTCTAGCACGTGGTGTGAAATCACTGCACATAAGTTTTTAGAGAAACTCATTCGAACAGGCCCCGCTGGGATCCGAACTTACGTCGCTTACGTAGCAGTCGACTAATAACTATGTACTTAATTAATTTGCATTATATATATGTGCTTTTTTGTTTTCAGATTAGTTTCGTCTATCGGTGACACGTATGGTACTGCCCTGTTGTTCCACATGTTGATATCTACCATTACGCTGACTCTGTTAGCTTATCAAGCCACTAAGGTACACTTTATAGCTCTTTATAGTAATTAACACTTAATTTAATATATATTTCTTCTTTCTTTTATTTATTTAATGGCGATGAGCTTGAGTACAACTATTCCACCAATGTCAAGTGGTCGTTGAGAAAAATATCTTGTAAATTGTTAAAAATATGTGATGGAACCCGTTAGATTCTAGCTATGTTTTCGTGGTAAATCACATATAATTAATTTATTATTTAAATTCCTTTCCTTTCCTTTATTTATTTAATGGCGATGAGCTTAAGTAAAACTATTCCGCCAATGTCAAGTAATTGTTGAGAAAAATATCTTGTAAATTGTTAAAAATATGTGGAGGAACCCATTGGATTCCTCGCTGTCTTCTCTCTATTTAAATTCATTCAAAAAATTCAAATTGTCACAAAACTACAAAACGTCATATCTATATGATTTTCACATATTTACCGTCAAAATAAAATCTATATAATCTAAAGAGTTAATCTATATCTATACATGTATACAGACAAAGAACATTTTAGTGTCTGTTTGTAATTCAAAAATAACAGCTTTTCACTAAATGCATATGAAAGTATATACGGTACCGACTTAAAATATGCTATTTTATAAATTTTTCTCTGTTTGTCTTTCTGTTTATTCCGGCTAATCTCCGAAATGGCTTGACCGATTTTAACGGGTGTTTCAATGGCAGATAGCTAATGTTACAAGGAATAAGGCTACTTTTAAAAAAAAACTTAACTTAGCTTAGCTTCTAGGCTTACCCGCGTAGAAATTAACTCTACGCGGGTAAGCCTAGAATCCTTATTGTTTGTAGAGCTCATATATATATATACTGTGGCCCATATAAGGTCGTTGGCGGAAGGGGTGGCAGAGGGGGTATATTCAGGTACTATATACGAATGTTTGTTAATCAATCTCGCAAAAACCATTGAGTGGATTTTTATACAGCTAGTTCATTACCTGGGATAGCAAAAGGGTAATATGTTATCCTGAAAAAAATATGTGTCCTGTGGGTTTAGAAGACAAGAAAATACCGCAAAATATTCAAGTATTTTAAACGCTTAAATTTTACTTGCAATGTGTATATGTAAGTTTGTTTGGGTGGAATCTATATTTTTTTGTTTCAGATCGACGGTATAAACGTATACGCCTTCAGTACAGTTGGGTACCTCAGCTACACTCTGGGTCAAGTGTTCCACTTCTGTATCTTTGGTAACAGACTCATTGAAGAAGTAAGTATTTAAGTACACATATGCTCACGCCTGTATTCCCCGAAGGGGAAGGCAGAGGTGTTGTTATCACAACACCCACTTTTCACCGAATTTGATTAAGTGCCAACGTGACAGATGGTGAGTCTATCGCCATCTCAGGCACTATACATACGTCTTTGAATTACTTCTCAGAAATATGCAGAATTCCTCACGATGTTTTCCTTCACCCTAAAGCACGTGGTGTGAAATCACTGTACATAAGTTTTTTTAGAAAACCTCAATGGTACAGGCCCCGCTGGGATTCGAACTTGCGTCGCTTGCGTAGCAGGCGACTGCTCTAACCCCGAGGCCACCACGGCTCTAAGTATTTAAGATTTACTGCAAATATGGGTTTGAAGTACCGTCCGCCTGAAACTCGTTGCAGATTCTCTTAGAATCTCTTCACACTTTTCTTCTAAAGCCACGTACTGTTTTCGTTCGTACGTATAAAATGTAATCCTGGCCGTATAAGTACCATCATAAAATCAAATTATTAACCTTAGCTTTTAAGCTTGGGATAACTTTAAGGTTTAAATAATCGCTAACGTAACCGCTATCAGCGTCGTGTTTCGAAGCACGACTCCATTACATCAATTAAGATCATGTTTTAAACTCAAATAAAGTTGTTTAGAAGCGGCCAGTTTTTTACCTTACTATAATATTTAAATAAAGTGCTCACGCCTGTATTCCCTAGGATAGGCGGTGAAATTAAAAATATTATGCCTTCAAAACAGACAGCTTAGGTATTGTATTTACTAAAAAGATGGCACTGCACTTCAGTTCCATCGCAATTTATTTCCTAAATTCTGTAACTTTATGTTCTACGATGCTATTTCATATGCTAGATGCTAGATCAACTATCAAACAGCCGTTTTGACATTCCCTAACATCAGTGTCCAAATTAAATGACGTCACAAGTGCGTAGCCTCTTCGAAAACCAACTTAATCATGGTTGTTACGTTTCGTTAGCGAACCGTAAACACGCACACGAATGTATTCGTCGAGGTTAAAGTTTAATGTGTACCTATACTTGAGGTACAGGCAGCTCCATGATTTTTGATTAACTGTTAATATTTAATTTCCTTTGAAAAGTACAAAATTACCGCATAAATTCCGATATTACTATTGGTCGCGTCGTATCGATAGATGCTTTGATAGACACCGTATATAGGAGGGCACCGTAAGTTGATAAGTAAAGAAGAGATACGTGATAGCTTTCGTGCGATCTTCGCGGTGTGTAACGATTATGAGAATACAATGAACAATTATGAGTGTACAACGATTGTCACTGCGCAACGAAGAAAGCGAATAGAGCTCTTATAAATTTCGGACAAATTTCCCCATTTTTATTTTTGGTTTATTTTCCAGAGTTCATCAGTGATGGAAGCAGCGTACTCCTGCCAGTGGTACGACGGCTCTGAAGAAGCCAAGACCTTTGTCCAGATCGTGTGTCAACAGTGCCAGAAAGCCATGAGCATCTCCGGAGCCAAGTTCTTTACAGTTTCTCTTGATTTATTCGCATCGGTAAGAAGTTACAACACGAGTTTTATGGTGAAGGATATAAGGGGGAGTAATCCTGAGTTCGTCTGGCAAAAGACTGATGTAAGAAACGTGTATGGTGAGAAATTACAACGCGTCCAACATCTGCCATCGTAGCACCAAATTATTTAAATTGAGAATGAGTGTTATATCACCCATTCTCCATTGAAATTGACTCATTACACCCTTTTTTATCTTGTGTGTTCGTGTGGTTATAAATTAGTGGAAGTCTGACTGGCTTAACCTAGGTTAATGTAGACCAAGGATTGATAGGTTAATCTAGATCAAGGATTTTATTCGTAAAGGGAGTTGCGAAAGTCAGAAGACAGTCGCTCTGTGTCAAGTGATCAGCCGTATGAGTTTGAATCAAGTGTGGACCCCAGCAATGCTAATACGTTGCTGGGTCCCCACAATGTAAGGATATGATATATACAATTTTAATAATTCCAGGTGCTCGGAGCCGTGGTTACCTACTTCATGGTGTTGGTTCAGCTGAAGTAAACTGGAGGGAAGCTGTGGCCTTTATTGACCTATTTTTTATCTTGAGTTTACTATAAGTCTGTGAGAAAATAGAGATTAATGTTTCTGAATATATTACAGTTTAAGGTTCTGTAATTATGATTAGACTTTCGTATAACACTCTGTATTAGAAAAAGTATTTTTAATTATTAATATATTTTTTCAATATTCATAATTCTTATATACATCTAGGTTTAACTACGTTACCGGTATTCCTGGTGTTATATTCGGTTTTCAATTGAATAGAACTCGTTTTGTGATAATTAATTACATCACACTCATATTGTAGATGCGTAAGATTGTGTATGTACAGGTGACGTCACGAGCTACGAGCGCTCAGCGAAAATTTATGCGTATGTGTGTATTTTTTCACACACAGTTAGAAACAGACTCATATAATTACTACTGCTCATTTACGGCACCTGTGTTTGTTTGTTAACATACATATACTCACGCATGTATCCCATGGGGGTAGGCACAGACCTGTTTGCCACATGCTACGATCCTTACATACTTCTTTCGCTTCATCCACATTCATGCATCTCTTCATACACTTTCTTCGGTTACGAGTGCTCCGAATTTGACCTTTCTGAAAAATACTAATAATTTGGTCATAGTAGTTCTTCCTTGGACGCCCTCTACCGACACTTCCGGTCACATTCGCTCTATAAATTTGTTTCGTTAATCGCCGTTCACTCATCCTTTCGATATGTCCAAACTATCTCAACATACTTTTTTCAATACTGGTCACCACATCATTCTTCAACTCGCAACTGTCTCTTATCACACTATTTTTAATTCGATCTACAATGGCGACCCCACACATTGTTTGTTTAGTTATTTATAATAATGTTACTTGGAATCTAGATAACTTAAACGCTGGTTTACCGCTTAAAGTTGAATTAAAATGTGCAGATGAGACCGGGGCTGCAGCTTCTTATTTACATAGTTAGGTAAGTGAATTGGGTTGTGATCGCGTATGCTTCGTAACCCAAATGGTTAATTCACGAGCTCCGGGTATACACAACCACAACGCAATAATCATACATAGTTCAAAGTTATCTTGTCAAGAAGTTGGTTTAATTAAACGACGTTTTTCTTCGTAGAAACCTTAGTTAAATATTTAAAGATTTGAAAATTGTGTGATTTTTTTTCCACTTTTTAAACTGTAGTAATGTATGTTAAATAAATACACTATTTGAGTTTAGATTTTTATTTTTATAATTGAAATTTGAGACTTCCTTAACCAGTTAGCATAAGTCAGAAAGCAGTAGAAGAAATTAGAAATGATTATGTTATAATATTATAACGTAACTAACTGTGCCTCACGGTTTTAACCACGTAGAGTTAATTTCATGGGTGACCCGTGGAACCTTAATGTTTTTTTAATAAAAGTAGCCAGAGATCCTCCTTAAAAAAAAAGTAACTACGTATGTGTGCCATGCATCACAAAAAAAGATATTATTCTGTACACATATGCTCACGCCTGTATTCCCCGAGGGGTAGGCAGAGGTATTGTAATCACAACACCCACTTTTCACCGAAGATGATTAAGTACCAACGTGACAGATGGTGAGTCCATCGCCGTCTCAGACACTACATACGTCATTGAATTACTTATCAGACATATGCAGGTTTCCTCACGATGTTTTCCTTCACCGTAAAGCACGTGCTGTGAAATCACTGTACATAAGTTTATTAGAAAAACTCATTGGTACAGGCCCCGCTGGGATTCGAACTTGCATTGCTTGCGTAGCAGGCGACCTCAAGGCCACCACGGCTCTTTATTATTCTGTAATATTTTTATATTCATGAAACTTAATGGTCTAAACGTTCAGTTGTGAAATGTGTGTTCCATTAAGGTTTAATGGTTAGTGTCGAGTGCCTTTTCACTCGATAGAAACACAATGTTCCCGCGGGAATGGTTTTAAAAGCACTTTTAATGGAATAGCCAGCGGTATTGCTGGTTTGAGAGTGTTTTACTGCAGGTAGGTACTTCATCAAAATACTATTTGGACATGTTAGTGGTTTTCGTAGCGGTACGTCATCCAGAGTATTGTCCACTTCCCTCTATGATGGTTGAGAAGGTCAAGGCTGGCATTCGCGTCATACTTGTGAACAGGTGCTCCTTGTGGGGGCTGGTCATCTCAAGCAACGTATAGTAACCCATCCTACAATTGTTTTGTACAATTTGTCGTCCCGAGCGGTACCGTGTATAATCTGTTGCGCATAACCATACTCATGCCTTCTCGCTCTTACCAATTATATCATATAGCCGCGATCGCGCTCTTTCAATTCAGGACATGTTTGCAACCTGTCCGCCTCGCGGCGCAACGCCTAGCGCCCATACGGCCCCCGGCGATATACGTGCGTACGTATACGTACAATATACGTATTCAATGATTATCAAACTATTTTTTTTTCTCACGCTTTTTCAAAGCTACTTAACTTCAAACCAAACCATCTAAAATGGTGCCCTAAGCTCGCAAGTGCCCAATATCTGACTTACCAAAGTGTGGTCCTCATTAACGCATTTAGATATAGGTACAATTACTAGACATTTCTTTATGCAATTGTTTATCGACATTTGTGCATTGCGACTGTGTCCATGGTAAGCCCATGGACACAGTCGCAATGCACATATTTCATAAGTGATTTATTTTGTATTTTTTAAATTGTATAATATTTTTGAAAAGAGTATTTACTGAGTTTCTTGCCAGGTTCTTCTCAGTAAAAGCAACCTTCCGAACCTGGCGGTAGCATGTATAATACTATATTTTTGACTTTGACTTTGACTGCTAGTGTAGTGTTGGACTGGGTTCAATTCCTACGCCAGAAAAACAAATTGATGGTAAAAAAATCATAGGTACTACTAAAATAAAAAAAAAATATTACGTAAATCTTATAAAGTTTCATCCCTTTTTTCAATTCAGAGCCGTGGTGACCTTGGGGTTTGAGCAGTTGCTTGCTACGCAAGCGACGCAAGTTGGAATCCCAGCGGAGCCTGTTACAATGAGTTCGTCTAAAAAACTTATGTACAGTGATATCACACCGCGTGCTTTACGGTGATGGAAAACATCGTGAGGAAACCTGCATAATATGTCTGAGCAGTAACTCGTGTGTATAGTGCTTGAGACGGCGATGGACTCACCGTCTGTCACGTTGGCACTTAATAATTTCGGTTTAAGGTGGGTGTTGTTATTACAAAACCTCTGCCTACCCCTACGGAGAACAGAGCCGCATGAGCATGTGTATTTAATCAATAATTAAGTCAAATGAAATATTTAACATCTCATAATTCTAGAATTTATTAAGGAACATAAAGCGAGAAGTCAATCTGTACCTCAATCTTTGCAATTTCGCTAAAATGAATTTCATTATTTAATTAAGCGATCGGGGTTTAAATAGCCGAGGCTTTATTTTAGACCTTTCGGAAGGTATACAATTTTATGGTTTCATATTATTCTATCATAATTCAAATATGAGAGCCGTGGTGGCCTCGGGGTTTGAGCAGTCGCCTGCTACGCAAGCGAAGCAAGTTCGAATCCCAGCGGGGCCTGTACCAATGAGTTTTTCTAAAAAAAATTATGTACAGTGATTTCACACCACGTGCTTTACGGTGAAGGAAAACATCGTGAGGAAACCTGCATATGTCTGACAAGTAATTCAATGACGTATGTAGTGTCTGAGACGGCGATGGACTCACCATCTGTCACGTTGGCACTTAATCATCTTCGGTGAAAAGTGGGTGTTGTGATTACAATACCTCTGCCTACCCCTTCGGGGAATACAATTAAAATATTTTTTTGCGTTTATTTTATGTAATTTCTTTCTTCCTTACTCCAGATGAAAAGTAGTCACAATCTACAAATGGTTGTTATAATGGATTAAAATCACTGCGCAGTTTTTATCTCCTGTGGGTTGTATATGTATAATTCAATAAAATCGACATTTATACAGATAATCAAAATGTATGTGTTTGACATAAAAATATTAATGTCCGTCTGTCTGACCCTGAATCCCGAGATGACGAATTGCGCCTAGTTTTCTATTTGTTATTAGTTTTAGTACTATTTTCTTCATAATATAATTAAGTTGATGGCAAAACTCATCATCGCCCTGGCTTTATGCTGGAATGGGATGATGGGGTCGGCACTTTTACATAAAGCGACTGCCATCTAATAATAATAATAATAATGTTTATTTTCACAAATATATATACACAAAATTTATGAATTCCCTGACTTCTGAGCTAGGCCTGAATGCCTGTGTTACAGAAATCAGTGTCTTCTCACATTAGTTTTCCTAAATTATTTCTGTGATAACAAGGTACAAACTAGATGTGTAGTATATTTTATTTAAGTCTACATTCACTTATACAATATACAAGTAAATATACACTTTTATTCACCTATAAAATATATAAATAAAAATGCACTTATATTAATTTATCTGCAAACACAACCCCTATTACTAGTGTTCTGGGTTAAACCAGTTGTCAGACTTTCTTAGGCTTCTGACTGACTTGTAACGATTACCAAAGATCTTAATTTGGCAGCTGGGAAAGATGGCTTATCGTGTTCTCCGAGGTACTAAGGGAACTCGGGCGGTCATCCATCCAACTGGCTTCGGTTGGAGCTGCTTAACTTCGCTGATCGAATGAGATGCGCAATAACATTCAACTGTTAAAATTATCTTGAAATATTATTTTGATTAGTGAGTGACGTTACTGTCCATCAATTTTCATATTCCAATTGTGTAAATTAATCATAGAATTTGATACAAGGCTCGATGTATGAAAGTTTATTAAAATCAAAGTTATTACGATGGAATAGAGTTCAAATCGGTAAAAAACGAGTTATATAAAGTTTACCCGACAAATTCCCAGCGCACTGTTTTAATTAATACTTGAAATGGCTTCGCTTGAATCAACCAATGTTTAATATGATAAATTTGTTGGACTAGGTATAATTTGTTCGCAGCTTAGAGAGAAGCCTGACTAAATTGCTTTAAAACTATATTTATGCTGTGAAAGGTTGACATTTAGTAAGGAGAAAATTAATTTTGGAAATTTTTACATAATTGTATGCTTTCGAATTTCTAAACAAAGAAACAAGTACATATTTCATTTCTAGCTTTTGATCGCAACTTCGTTCTCGTATAATAGTTTGGGCTTACGCGCATTCAAGCAAAGGAACAAACAAAATCACCAGCTTTATATATAAGAAGTAAAGATTATAATAAATAAGAAACTACTGATCCAATTTCAAAAAATCTTTCTGTATTGAATAGTCCATTTATCGAAGAAGGTTTTAAACTATATTTTATTTTCAAAAAATTAGGGATCCGTAAGAAAATTGCAATTTTTTTGACCCAATCGAAAACCTATTTATGCGTGCGCTGCAAAAACTATTGACAATAGAACAAAATTATGTACTACGGGTTTGTATGTCGAATTAAGATCTACAAAAAAGTCCGCGATATCTAACTTGATAGTTAGATATGTGCTCTCGCGGACTTAGTTTAGTCAGAATATCGGTTTTTAGGTTCATAAAAAATATTTAATCGACTGAATTAAGCAAATACGTTAAATGTATATTGTAATATTAAGCATTATGTCATCAAGGGCATTTATGTAGAAGATAAATACTATTTTTTTATTTCAATCGGACATTTCGTTGAGAAATTATCACGAGTATTAAAACGCAAAGAATTGGTACCTAATAATGAGTTAGTTGCTAAGTTTTCTGTCTGTCTGTCCATCTGTCTGTCTGTTTGTTTATAAAACATTTAAGGTAACGCGGGTGATAAATTAAATCAACGCGGGTGAATCCGCAGGTCACATCTAGTAATTGTATATAGATTGAAAAGAGTCTCTGCCTGTCTTTCACCATTTAACGGCTAAGTCAATTTTGCTGAAATATAGGTATAGATAAAGTTTCGATCTATGGGTATTGAAAAAAAAATAACGCAAACAAAGTCGCGTGTAAAAGCTAGAATTCCAATATTTTAAAATAAAACAAAACCACATTTTACCCTAATCTATCTACCCAAGTATTTTATCACAAAGGTTTTTATGAAAATTGAAACGATTTCATGGCTGAAGCGTCGTGAGTTAACGATGATAAAACCTTTGTAATATTTCAGCGGTCCGTTCAGGGTATTCTTTATTTATTCCCCTGTATTTCGTTATAAGATCCTTTTGTATCAAATGTTGCAGACGAAGAGAATAATTACAGGGTGTCTTTACAATGCTCATTAAAACAAATGAGTTGTGTAAGTATGTTTTTTAACAGAATAAAGATGTTGGTTATTATGTCATATCAGTCAGTCATCATATATATCAGTAGCAATACAATTTAATAGGGTTTTTATATAACTAAATTGTGGGCCTACTATCATCGTTATAGCAGTGACGTCTAACTAACTTCTTAGCTTTGAAGTTTAATTTTAATATCACAAAATGAAATGTCAAAACAAAGAAGTTCTAAGTAGGCACACAGAGACGGTGATTGACTCACCCTATGTCACGTTGACACTTAATCATATTCGGTGAAATGTGGGTGTTGTTTTCACAGCACCTCTTCCGACCCGTTCGGAGAATACAGGCGTGAGTATATAATTATGTATCTAAATTCATCAATTGTGTGGTAGGCAGTAGTATTTTTTTTTACTTTACATTCTTTAGGAGTAGTTTTAAGCCCAAGGTCCTAAAAATCTACTTCGTTAGTCCAGTCGGCGCAAACGCTTTTGTAACATACGTTCTTACATACATATGTTCACGCCTGTATTCCCCGAAGGGGTAGGCAGAGGCGTTGTTATCACAACACCCACTTTTCACCGAATTTGATTAAGTGCCAACGTGACAGATGGTGAGTCTATCGCCGTCTCAGGCACTATACATACGTCTTTGAATTACTTCTCAGAAATATGCAGGTTTCCTCACGATGTTTTCCTTCACCGTAAAGCAAGTGGTGTGAAATCACTGTACATAAGTTTTTTAGAAAAACTCATTGGTACAGGCCCCGCTGGGATAATTTATTAGTAACGTTTAAGTACTAGATTCTAGCTGACATGTATTCGAAATTGAACTTACCTATATTATGTAATGTCCAAACAATAAATCCCGTTACCAACCCCAATCTATCAAAATTAATATCAATCGAAACAATAGCTGGTCCAATAACTCAGCAGTCAAACCAATTGACGGGCATACGGAAATTGAGCCCTATATCAAACCGAATAAGGTGTACAAATGAACGTACGTGTAATCCAATCCATCAGCCAATGTTTGCAGGCAAATAAATGGGTGTGAGAGTCGAGATGAACAATAAAAGTGTATTGAGAAAGCGGTACATTACATTACTGCGGGATGGAGAGTATAGGCACAGTATAATTTAAAAGCTTCGTAAACAGTAGGGAATCTTAGAAAAATATATACAGATAAATTAAATTTAAGTAATAAAACATGTTTTCACTAACTGCATATATGAAAGTAATTACGGCGCTCACATAAAAAAATCCTGTATTCCCCGTAGGCAGAGGTGTTGTAATCACAACACCCACTTTTCACCGAAGATGATTAAGTGCCAACGTGACAGATGGTGAGTCCATCGACGTCTTAGACACTTTACATACGTCATTGAATTACTTCTCAGAAATATGCAGGTTTCCTCACGATGTTTTCCTTCACCGTAAAGCACGTGGTGTGAAATCACTGTACATAAGTTTTTTAGAAAAACTCATTGGTACAGGCAAAAATTTCTGTCTTTCAGGTTTTCACGGGACTCAGATAGCTAATGTTACATGGAGTAACTTAAGCTCCACTTCTATACTAATTTTTGAAGAGGAACGATTTGTATGTAAGTATGTTTGTAACGAATTAGCTTAAAAAGTACTACACCGATCTTGAAAATTCTTTCAAGAATGAATAGCTACATCATCAGCGAGTAACATGGGCTATATTTTATCCACGTACTCCCACGGGAACGGGAACTACGCGGGTGAAACCGCGTGACTTCCGCTAGTACTTAAATAAATCTTTAAGAGGCTGTCTAATGGGCCACTCATGAAATTAAGTCTACGCGGGTTAAACAGGGGGGCACGGCTAGTTTTTAAATAAGAAAGTTTGTTCCATCAAGCACGAGGGTTGACACTCTTATTGTTTTATAATTAATTCCATAATTTACCGTCAAATTAACGTACATTTGTCGATTTAAAGTTTAGAAAAAAATCGGTAAAACACGTAAATGACGTATACGTGATCTGACACAACAGCCCTTACTGACAGTCAATGCTGCTTATAATCTCGTAGATGTACGGTCGAGTGTGTCATAACAAACGCTCTGTTCTGTACTGCTAGTAGTAAGCTAATAATGTGTATACTGTGGTATCGGAGGACACCTATATGGGAATAAGTGGGAGCGAAAAGCGAATATTATTGTTTGGCATTGGAATATTGGTATGATATGACTATGGCCTTATGTTCGTAATGTTATGAACAAAAGTGACTATAAAAGTCAATGATATTAAATGCTATGTAACTAACTAGCTATGTCCTGCGGTTTCACCCGCGTAGATTTAATTTTATGGATGAATTATTTCACGGAACCCTAACCTAAAAAAATACCTTATGTTTCTCCTTGTGTCCCGTGGAAATCAGTCCAGACGTTTCAGAGTTAGCCCGGAGCAAACAAACAGACAGACAGAGAATATGTATATATTTTTCAGGATTCAGTATCCTATGTCTTTCTCCTGGTTCTAAGCTACCTCCCCAGCAATTTTCAGCCAAATCGGTTCAGCCGTTCTTGAGTTATAAATAGTGTAACTAACACGACTTTCTTTTATATATATAGATGTATACGTTACGAACGAAAAAAAAATCCGTACGCAGTTTTCGTCAATCTTTTTTAGACTTCAGCGTGACTGAGGCCAGTGTCTAGAGTTCTGAGGGCCTAGTGCTGACCTCACAAGTCATCGCGTTGACTTAAACGCAGATTTGTATAGGATCGAAACAGCGCCGTCTGTCGGCCTAAAGATGACACTATTGTGAGCCTTAGAAGTCTGCATTTACGTTGACGCGATGACTTGTGACGCCGATTTTGAAAGAACTCGTACTAGGCACTCCAACAACTTTCACGCCTTCTTTCGTTTCATCTATCTTTTTTTAAAGTCTAGTATAATTTGTCATTCTTTATCTAGAAAAAGATTACTTTCTTAAAAGATATTTTTAAACTAAGGTTAGGTTATTACATCCTTAGAATATATAGTATACTTATACATACATATGCTCACGCCTGTATCCCATGGGGGTAGGCAGAGACCACTGTAATACTTATACTCTCATTTTTCCCTTAACATTCAAGTGCGTATGAATAAAATGAAACAACTTAACTTCCTTGTTCCTCTGAAGACGTGTTAACTTCAACAAGTGGCCCAGCCGTATGAAACAGACGCCGAATTAATTTCTTTATCACATGTGTTACAGGTGCTGTCAAAAGTTATGAGCGCTCAGCGAAAATAGCGATAACTGCGAACGTATTTTATTTGCGACTCTTGAAATGCGCATTCAAGATCATCGCTTTTAACTCGTGACGGCCATGTGGCCTCGCCAATTTGAACTACGGTAATCTACATACATATGTTCTCGCCGATATTCTCCGTAGTGGGTGTTATTACAACACCTCTGCTTACCCCAGCGGGGACCCTCTTGGGATGGTGTGTGCATATTTTTTTTTTCTTATCTGATAAGGTACTGACGTAAGTGAGAATTACCCATTTACTGCCGTGCTCTTTCTTGGAAAGCAGGAAATGAAAGCGGTTTTATATATATATATATATATATATACCAGGTTAATGTTTTTGGTTATGTTACTCGTGTTGCGGAAAAAACGGTGCTGCGAAACTACGGGATCATTTTGTTAATTACATAGTTTTCCAAGGTTAAGTAAATAGGCATACTAACACAGTGAGCAAATATGGTGACCACAAGCAGTATGGTAACTGGGCCTAATTTTCGAAATGGGTTGACTTATATGATTTTTTAAAAATTTCTATATCTCGTTTTTAACTTTAGTATAATGTCGGTAAAACATTTAAATCTCGTAGATGCGCGCAGCTGTCTGAGTATGCAGCTTAAAAATAAAAGATCTATGTAATTGCATTTTTTATTTTATTTTAATTGATATTTAGAACCAGCTGATGTTTTCTGCCTAATATGTGCGCTTAAAAAATACCCACTCTGTATACACCCTTATTCTTTTACTCAGTAACTTGTTTTTTGCAAGACTTTACTTTGCTACAATGTGTGGCAAAAAATCCCCAGTGGCACGTCAGATAGCCGAATGGCAAGAATTATTACTGTGGCGTGGTGTCAAGACCCACATCTCTGTCAATTGGATAAACTCACGCGAGTGTGTTTTATGTACGTACCTACCTTGTATTTTTGTAATCAAATAAGGAAAATGGATGGCCTGCTACGAATAGTGAGGTTAAAGTGAGTATTTTTCTTCTTTGAGAGATAAATAATATGAGGGAACGAGGGTAGAGGTGTCTGGGGGCGCTCAAGGGAAAACTAATAATGTTTGTACCGAGGTCAACTTCAAAGCTATACACGAACGAAGTCTGTATCTGGGGCTTACCATGACCTCTTATTGTGATGTGATCCTACTCATGTAGTGATCCTTCAGAAGAAACGAAAAAAAATAATTTATATGGAAAAAAAAACTTTTTCCAGAGCTCCACATAGACATCAAAATTACAGGAATGATGGAATCATGATACAAACTAAATTTTCACTCATCTCCCTGGCATTGTTGTGGTCGGCACTTGATTCAACCCGTTGTGGCTGATCACCTGATTTTTATACGAATCGACTGCCATCTGACCTTCGCAACCTCTTTTACGAGGAAAATCTGTGATCTGGGTTAAACCAGTTGTCAGTTTTATTCCATTCCATTTTAGGCCTCCGACTGACCTGTAACGATTGCCAAAGATGATAAGTTGGCAATCGGGACCGACGGCTTAACGTGCTCTCCGAGGCACGGAGGTAACTCGGGCGGTCACCCATCCAATTACTGGCTAGGGCTAGGGTTGCTTGAGTTCGCTGATCGAATGATATGCGCAATAGCAACTGTGCCACAAGCTCCTCACTGTACTATTTAAATAAAATTCATGCTTCCATTTTCAACAGTATTGGATCATAATTTTTCTTCAAAAAAAGTCAAAGTCAAAGTCAAAAATATCTTTATTCGATGAGACTTTTACAAAGTAATTTCAAATCGTCAGTATGACATAATTATACAGGATTATACATGCTACAGCCAGGTTCTGAAGGTTGCTTTTACTGAGAAGAACCTGGCAAGAAACTCAGTAATTACTCTTTTCAAAAATATTGTACAATTTAAAAAATACAAAATAAATAGTTTAAGAAACGTAAGCTCATGGACAAAGTTCCAATGCACAAATGTCGATAAAAATTAACATAACTAAGAATCTAGTACATCTACTTATAACTAAATGCGTAGCTTGAGATGACCAGCCCCCACAAGCAGCACCTACACACAAGTATGACGTGAATGCCAGCCATTGACCTCCTGAACCATCATAGAGGGAAGTGGACAACCCGTCATACGAAAATACACTAGAAGCTCGCTACAATCTACCACGTTGATAAAACAGTAAATAAAAAATATGTGTATTTGAAAAATGTATAGGTACGCAAGTATTGTCTACCTGCCTTCCCCAATCAATATCCGACAAGCGTTCCCTCGAGAGCACCTCTCATAACCATAATAGCTCGATCACATTCAAGGCTTTAACGGATGATTAATGTATATTTCGTGCTTCTCTTAGAATATAGTGTCCTTAAATGTGACACGTTTAAATATTTACTTGCTTAACATACTTAAACCTTTGTCCAACGAAAAAGTAGCCGTGTTTTGTTTTTTTTTAGAATATGAAATGATTCACGAATGTGTATGAATTCAACATTGTGCGATCTTTATGATTTTAATCACGTGTAAATGCCTGCTACGCAAGTGACGCAAGTTCGAATCCCAGCGGGGCCTGTAACAATTAGATTTTTTAAATTTTATGTACTTTACGGTGAAGGAAAACATCGTGAGGAAACCTACATATGTCTGATAATTGAAAGACGTATGTACAGTACCTGAGATAGCGATGGCTTAAAATTGAATGGTCGCTATTACAGCACCTCTGCCTACCCCTTCGGAGAATACAAGCGTGAGTATATAATTATGTATCTAAATTCATCAATTGTGAGGTAGGCAGTAGTATTTTTTTTTACTTTACATTCTTTAGGAGTAGTTTTAAGCCCTAGGTTCTAAAAATCTATTTCGTTAGTCCAATCGGCGCAAACGCTTTTGTAGCATAAGTTCTTGGATTCGAACCCAGAGTCAGGCAAAGTGTTATTGGTCTCATTCATCTGTAATTTCTTTGTATCATCCCGAGTCTGGCTTAGCGTATGTACATAACTGGGAAATATGCGTGTACTATGAGTACACCTCAGTCTACCCTTATGGGGAAAACATACGTAAGCTATGAACACATACACATACATATGCTCACGCCTGTATTCCCCGAAGGGGTAGGCAGAGGTTTTGTAATCACAACACCCACTTTTCACTGAAGATGATTAAGTGCCAACGTGACAGATGGTGAGTCCATAAGTAATTCAATGACGTATGTAAAGTGTCTGAGACGGCGATGGACTCACAATCTGTCACGTTTTCCTTCACCGTAAAGCACGTGGTGTGAAATCACTGTACATAAGTTTTTTAGAAAATCTCATTGGTACAGGCCCCGCTGGGATTCGAACTTGCGTTGCTTGCGTAACAGGCGACTGCTCAAACCTCAAGGCCACCACGGCTCATTAAGCTATTAATGTATAATATTATTATAGTTGATGCATTTATCGTAATGAACTAAATAATTAGTAAACGATAACGCGTGAATTCAAAATCGAAGGGGAAAGTAGTTGGGCACCTTGTGTGACATGATAGCTTTATTTAAAACATAATAGAAGGAAAGGTAGAAGGGAAGAGAGGGAGAGGAAGACCAAGGCTACATGAGACTAGTTAAGGAAAAGATGTCTGTCATGACGTACAAGGAGGTCACAACAAATGGAAAGAGTTGCATCGTTTACAACGACAAGAGTTATTATTTTTAAATTCATGATCACGTGAATCAGCGGAATATAAAAAAGAGCTTAAGCATAATTTATAAGAAAGTACTGAAAGGAACAATGTTTAACCCAGTTGGTAGATTGTATTGTAGAATATGCCTCCGTTGAGACTCCCTAAATATCCCGTTTTTATTAACATGAAAAAGTGGAGCTGTCGGATTCACACAATGTGAAATTTACTGTCGGCCCGAAAACCGTGTGCCGGTGAACGCTTCTCATTTTACATTTCTTGGTTCATTTGAGGCTTTGTATAATATTCTAGCTGGGCTCCGAATCTATGTATACATAAAACTATCAAGGCCCCACGGATTCACCCGTGAAATATTAGTACTAGCTGTGTACCGCGGTATTACCCGCATAGAGCTAATTTCATGAGTGACCGGCGGAGGCTTAATGATTTTTAAATAAAATTTTGCTTAGTTAATCCTCGTAATATTAGCTATCTGCTATTGAATGTCCTGTTGAAATTGGTCCAGCCGTTTCAGACAGACAAATAGACAGAGATCAAAAAAAAAAAAATATTTTTATGTGTTTTTATGAAAGTAATTTTGGAATTACAAACAGACACTTCAATTTTATACATCTGTGTAGTTTTATCGCAATATCTGTCCGGCGCAATATTAAATCGTGTTGCGGGAACTTGAGGGATTTCTAAGTAGCGCCATGGAAGACCGTCGGATGAAAGTTATTACGACCTGCAAGGGATTATGGACTGAACGCTATATTTCTTAGAGATTTTATTAAGTTGTGGGAGTTTTCTAATTACCCACCCTGAGGTTATAGGTTTGCGGTATTAAACAAATTTGAATTTCAAATGTTTGAAAGTTAGAGTACTTACAAATTTGGAATTTTTAGAGTACTTACAAATTTGGGAACTAATATTATTTTTACTGTCCGATATAAAGACATTAAAATATTAATGTGTGTGTCACAAAGTAATCATTTATTGTGGCCTAAATTAAGCTAAGCCATGTTGTTAAATTAGCTTTTCACAGACATTTGAATTTCAGCGTAATTTTACGTTAATATTTCACAGCGAACTAGCGATGTTTTATCTGTGAACATGTTCTTGGAAGTCTGTGGATCAATTGTCTTGACGCGATTTTTTTCATTATCTGTGGTCTGAGCCACCACTCGGTTGTCGCTCGGTATAACGTGAGTGTGTCTATACACAATATATTGAATATTAATAAATTATTCATGCTATCCCAGAAGGGGCCTCGAAGCGGTAAGCAGAGGTGTTGTAACAACAACACCCACAGTTCATCGAATATGATTAAGTGCAAACGTGATAGAGGTGGGTCTATCGCCGTCTCAGACACTATACATATTATATCTTTGAATTACTTCGCAGACAATTACATCCTCACGATGTTTTCCTTCACCGTGGGGTAATTCGAACTTGTGTCACTTGCTGGCGACTATGGGGTATGCCCACGGTCGCCACAGCTCTTGAATATGAAATATATGTAAAATATTATGACCGTGCTCGTCTCGGACCCGACTCGGTCTAGCATGAGTCAACCTTAATGCTACCAAAGAGTAGGGATTGTGTTCGTGCGGTGAGTAAGATCATCAGTGTATCATAGGGGGAAATAGGAGAGTGCAAACACTCTGCGATTGGTTTCAAAACCACTAAATAGTATTTAACAGACACTTCACATCATATTCCCAGACATCCATGATTTCATTACCACCACAGCTTTTGTTTTTGTATACAAATGAATTCTCACGAAAACCAAGAAATCGAATTTTCGTGGAGGTCGCTGGAACTAGAGTCATCATCATCTCCCTGGCCTTATCCCATACATTGTTGGGGTCGCCACTTGATTCAACCCGATGTGGCTGATCACCTGATTTTTATACAAAGCGACTGCCATCTCACCTTCGCAACCCCGTTGCCGAGGACATTCTGTGATCTGGGTTAAACCAGTTGTCAGACTATTTTAGGCCCGCGACTGACCTGTAACGATTGCCAAAGATGATAAATTGGCAACCGGGACCGACGGCTTAACGTGCTCTCCGAGGCATGGAGGGAACTCGGGCAGTCACCCATCCAATTACTGGCTAGGGCTAGGGTTTCTTAACTTCGCTGATCGAATGATATGCGCAATAGCAACTGTGCCACGAGCTCCTCGCTGGAACTAGAGTATGAAAGTTAATTTTCTAAAATCTATGATCTGTTGATGTCTGGGAATAAGCTATCTCAATACGGGTCTGTGTTTCTTTTGTTTCAAACTTTTGACCAACGCAGGCAAAGCGGCGGGCGTAATGCTTGTATTATTAAATTAATTTCCTCCCGTCCTTTCCGCTTCGTCACTAGTGATTGAAGCTCGGAAGAGTCAATCAAATTGCTTTTCAAGGACTTACCTACTGTAAGAGATCCATCCATTTAATTAATTTTAACGGAAATAATATAAAATATGACGTTTTTTAGTATATGTTCTACGCGGGGGGCGAAATAAGAAAAAAACTACTTAAAACCGAATTTTTTATGTATATAAATAAATAATGTAACTAGGTTTTTTAAATAATTTTTTTTAAAACACAAATTTTATAAAATTTTTTTGATAACCAAATTTTCCGAAATATTTTCTATATTTTTCTATTTATTCATTTTGTTTGTATAACAATAAAATTACATTATAAATCTGTGACGCTGTTATGAAATTGCTTCTGCACGCGTCGTACATGCCTACTATTTAATCTACGTCCCGTCTACCCTAGAAATATAATTCTATTCAATTCAATTCAAAAATATCTTTATTCGGTTAGACTTTTTACAAAGTACTTTCAAATCGTCAGAAAGACACGATTACATTGGATTATACATGCTACTGCCAGGTTCGGAAGGTTGCTTTTACTGAGAAAGAACCTGGCAAGAAACTCAGTAAATACTCTTTAAAAAAAAATTACAGCTTTGAGTAATATAATATAAATCATAAAAAATATATATAAGCCCATGGACACATCTACATTTTTAATCTAAGAAAATATATATTTAAGAGTTACTACCTAAGAGTACCTAGTAGTTAGAGTAGCTACCTAAGAATATTATTAATCGAAATTTTTTTCCTTAACAAACTTTCTTTTTCGTACCAGTCACATACACGGTAACATTCTCTCGCGCTTACGCTAACAGATATGATACAAAATGTATGGGAATGACATCACGTTCCGTTCATTTTTTATCGTTTCTATTAGCGCAAGCGTCAGAGAATGTAACTTTGTCTAGGCCTATAGTAAATATATCTCGCACGAATTCCCATTGCAATAAAACTTGATGAATTATTATATCTGACTGGCGGCCCCTTCAAAGAGGTATTCTGTAAGTTCCAACTTACAGAATGCTTTTTCTCTTATTATGCTGTATCTGGGAATGAATTTTACTCGCGTCGCGCCATATAGATATATATATATGCTCACGCCATCCCAGAAGGGTCCCCAAAGGGGTAAGCAGAGGTGTTGTAACAACACCCACATTTCACCGAATATGATCAACTGCCAACGTGACAGAGGTGAGTCCATCGCCGTCTCAGGCATATAGATAGACTCATAAAATCACTGCTGCACATTCAAGGTAAGCGCTCATAGTTCGTGACGGGGCTTGTAAATTATATGCTTTAAATACTTTTGTAAAATAAGGATAGGGGCCCAATAAAGCAGAGTACGTTGAAAACATAAAATGTTTCTAAATAAAAAAATATAGACCGACATTCCGGACGAAGAATCTCTAAATGAAGCGTCGGAATCCTACTGCCTTCGTGAGGACACACGGAAATGTATTGTAGACGGACCCGCAAAAGCTATTGAAACAGTTATTTATAATTTAACTAATTATAAGCTATTGGGTAACGGCGAACTGGAAAATTGCGAGAGAGGCCCTTATTACAAAACATAGACCTTGGTGTAAAAGTAGTTCCGTCTTTTTTTGTAGTATGGATTTAAAAAGGGATGCACATAGTTTTAGTCCCAGGGGCCCAACTATGAGCTCTTATAGCCATGATAGTTCAGGTGTGCGACAGTGACAGATGTATACAGGTCATAATATGAGTCAAATTATCATGGCAATAAGAGGTCATGGTAAGGCACTTTAAGGCACTCTAGCTTTCGTTTATAGAATAAAAGAAATTTTTATGTGGTAGGGTGACAGCTCCAAAATACCAATACGCATTCACACATACATCGCACCCCGTGGAACGATTTCGAATATGCTCGCTTGAACTCGATAGGGCTATCGATTGCACATTTTGAGTTACGCGTGCACGCCTGAATTTGGCATGACTCCTAGCGCATAGATGCCCGTAAAACGATTACACATACAACCGGTAACTAAATAAACATTGGCAGTATTTACATTACTTGTTTAGAGTGAGAAGAAGAAGATAGATGCCCTCGAAATGTGGTACTGGAGAAAGATGCTTGGCATAAAGTGGACACAGTTCCGCACCAAAGATTCCAGCTGCAGAAACTCAGGATTAAGCAGCGTCTGTCTTCTACAGTGTCATCTTGCATTACCTTCTTTTGGCATATGTCGCGACATGAAGACGCATCTATAGGGTGTTTGGTGGGACAAGGTAAATTTGAAGATGAACGGACCAGATTAAGGCTGTGATGGGACCTACTATCAACTAATGCTCTCGTGAAGCAGCAGTCAGAAGTGAATGGCGCCTTAATGTTCGGCATACCACCAATCCTGCCATCAGGTACCGTCAGAGCTCCTGACGGCACCTTTAGAATGTCAAAAATATTTATCTACGTAATAAAATCAAGTATCACGTCGTATGTTGTCAATTCAGTAATATCGTTTAAATATTTAAGAGCCGAACGAGACACCAGTGTAATGAAATCGCAATTTCAACAGACATAATTGGATATCGGTCTGGAAATTCAGAAGAAAAGTTTCTATTCTTGTTATTGTCTTGTATCTTGTAAGCTATCGCCTGTGCAGGGTATTATACGTCCGCTGGTATATATGCATAATATACTACCAAGCTATGCCCCGCGGTTTCACTCGCGTAGATTTAATTTCAAGGTATCCTAATTTTAAATAAAAGTTACATCAGCAGTCCAGTCGTTTCAAAGATTAGCCGGAAAACAGATAGGCAGAGAGACACAGAAAACTACATTAAATTGTTTTTTTTTTATGTAAGTATTGTATATATGAGGAGCTCGTGGCACAGTTGCTATTGCGCATATCATTCGATCAGCGAAGTTAAGCAACCCTAAGCCTAGCCAGTAATTGGATGGCTGACCGCCCGAGTTCCCTCCGTGCCTCGGAGAGCACGTTAAGCCGTCGGTCCCGGTTGCCAATTTATCATCTTTGGCAATCGTTACAGGTCAGTCGGAGGCCAAAATAGTCTGACAATTGTTTTAACCCAGATCACAGATTTTCCTCGTTAAAGGGGTTGCGAAGGTCAGATGGCAGTCGCTTCGTATAAAATGAAGTGATCAGCCACATCGGGTTGAATCAGGTGCCGACCCCAACAATGTATGGGATAAGGCCAGGGAGATGATGATGATGAAGTAAGTATTGTATATACAAAGTGAACTGCACATAGTGAAAAGCTGTAAATTTGGAATTACACAAAGACACTATATACTATAGAGCCTATTATAGTAATACTCAATCCCTGAAAATATTTTTTTATAGTTTTAAGTTCAAATACGGATTTTCGTACCAATTTTGTTAATTGTTGTTCTGAAACAATATAAATAATATATAAGACGTCTTACAAACCTCTTAGCTTTGACGTAAAATTTTACGGTACAAATATGAAACGCCCAGACGTTCTGCTTAAACCTATGATGGTAGGCCTCCAGCTCTTTTCAATACATTGTTTTGTTTACAGCGTATACTTCAGTCAACGAAAGGGTCGAAAATAAGAATTTACAAAAGATAATGATACCAAAATTCAAAATATCGTTATTTGATTAGACTTTTAACAAAGTACTTTCAAATCGTCAGCACGACAATATCACACAGGAATATACATACTACCGCCATGTACGGAAGGTTGATTTTACTGAGAAGAATTTCCAGAATCAGCCATTCAAGTTCAATAATTATTTATTGTTGTCGGTTTCAATCAAGCCACATAATAAATTAGCCCGAGTAGATTCGAGGTCTAAACCATCGATATTCCAAAAGCTGCATTTATATCGGAATTAATTACATAATCGATATTTCCCGGGAGCGTTTATCATAAAATTAATCAATTGAGTGAATGGAACTATGTTTGATTTGGTGAGCTTAATTAATTACTTGTAATTAAATGTACTGAAATAGCGTTATGGTATTCACGTCCTATTGTGTTTAAAGCAAGAGAGAAGCTCGTGGCACAGTTGCTATTGCGCATATCATTCGATCAGAGAAGTTAAGCAACGCTAAGCCTAGCCAATAATTGGATGGGTGACCGCTCTAGTTCCCTTCGTGCCTCGGAGAGCACTAAGCCGTCCCGGTTGCCAATTTATCATCATTGGCAATCGTTACAGATCAGTCGGTAGCCAAAAATAGTCTGACAACTGGTTTAACCCAGATCACAGATTTTCCTCGTCAAAGGAGTTGCGAAGGTCGCTTCGTATAAAAAATCAGGTGATCAGCCGCATCGGGTTGAATAAAGTGCCGACCCCAATAATGTATGGGATAAGCCCGGGAGATGATGAGTGATTTTTTCTTTAAGTTATATAAACATATTCATCGAAGGGGTAGGCGGAGGTGTTAACGATTAAGTGCTCCGGTGACAGATGGTGAGCCTATCGCGGTCTCAAGCACTATACATACGTCTTTGAAATACTTTATTGTCGTACTGTCTGTCTGTCTGTTTGTCCATGTTGTTGACTTCTACTGGTAGACTGATATTAAATAAATATTTAATTGACGGTTTCGCTTTCAAAAACGACTAATTAAATTTAATCTACGAAGTTAAAACCGTGGTATATGTTATATATTATTATGTTATTAGCACACATTCCCTGTATATAAATGCACACATACATAAAAGACAAGTGCCTCGATCCCTTCGCTGATGTAATTTTGCAGGAATGATACGCTGTAGTGGGGGTTTAAGCGATAAAATGCGTTTACACATGCTTGTATTATGCTCGGGGGTAAGTTACGAACTTACCCCCGAGCTCGAACTCCTAGAAGCTGGCAAGTCTAACAGACAGGGTAGGCAGGATAGTTGGGAATAGCGTCCACTTTACAGCGTCAAAATGTGACGTAGTCACCTCAGTTGTATTAACAGAGAAATACTTATGCCTATAATAATTACTTGATGTTCACTGTCAAGTAAGAATGCCTTTATGATATTAATGCCTACATTTCAAAACGACTTCGATTACGTCTATACCGCTATTAGGACTAGTGGCAAAATAACGCCTACAAAGCGAAATCATTCCAATACCAAACCGATTTTCGCCGACATCTGTCATGTTATGATGGCTCGAACGGGAGGCTTCTTGTCGTGTTGAGAAATTAGGCTATACCCCGGTTCGAGTTCAAATGATACCGGTCCGGTATTTTATCCTTTATTTTCTGCATTTTTACAACTTGCTTTTTCATGAGAAAACCATTATCTAACTTTTGAATAAAAAATATTTTTAGGAAAAAATTTTCTTTGAAAAAAAATATTGAATACGCTACCTCTTCCCGCTTGCTCCCAATACATTCGCTGGATCCCTAAGGCTACTCCCGTTATTGCCAATATCAGAGTGCCAGCCAACCTCCGCCGGGAATTACCTGTATGAAGGAATTATTCTCCTACGACCTCTGTTTACTCTATACTTCTTACTATTCTTTGGATGTGCGAGAGAGGCTCAGGGGACATATAGTTTGTGTTAAAACCAGACACCACTTTAGCTATAATCATATTATGTCTGTGTTATTGTTCGTTTAGCGGTACTGGACATTACATATACAGGATATCGGGAAAAATAGGACAGCTGTTAAAATATGTGGTAGGGTATAAGTTTAGGAAGCAAATGAAATTATTATTTCAAAAATATCTTCTTTCGTTTACGAGTAATTGATGTTCAAAGTTGACCATATCAAGATCTTATTTTCGCATAAAAATCATCGGTAACGTAGAGTTATTTACGTGAAATCTAAGTACGTTTTTATTTTTTCTCCCACTAATAGTTCTTGAAATAATTCTATAAAACCATTTACCTTCGCCTTAATTTAACAAGATGAATTACCGCATACGTAATGTAGGCAAAAGCGGCCGCGCGTTCATTCAATCGCTTAAGGCCGCGCGTTTTTTGGCCCTATGGTTGCTAACCATAGCCAATAACTACGTTATCGTTGGAGCTAGATATTTTACGACTTCAACATAGTGATATATTCATTAAACCCTACAACTTCTAGAAGACAACTGTTCCTTTTTCTCCGACACCCTGTATACAGTATACAGAACATGTAAATAAAACAGAAGTGTCTGATTGTAAATACAAAATAACAGGTATTCAATAAATGCATATGAAAGTGAAAGAACACCCGAGGAACCTTAATATATTTTATTGAATAAAAGTTACCTTAGTTACTCCTTGTAACATTAATTATCTGTAAAACTAATTTTTAATGAAATTCACCTTTTTTATATCTGTCTATCTGTTTATTCCGGCTAATCCGAAACGGTTGGACCGATTTTAGCGGGACTTTCACTAGCGGATAACTATTGTTACAAGGAGTAACTAAGGTAACTTTTATTTAATAAAATACATTGAGGTTCCGCGGGTGTACACATATACTGTGCTAGTGTCCAACGTTCTCTAGTATTTATTTTTAAATCACCGTAAAGCCGAGGAGTTCCCTGAAATCTGATAATTTACTAAGTGAAATTTTTGCCAACCCTCTTGTCGCGAGAGCCCAATTAATTTTCGAGAGGCCTTGTTGAGGAGGTTTGCCTCCAGCTCCTACGGCCCAAGAGTTTTGCTCCAAACGCTACCAAGATTTCGATCTACAGGGTAATTCAGTAAGATGTCTCAGCCATATAGTGTCGTGTCATTTTTGTATGTAAAAATTGGAACTCCTCATCCTGTCATAACGTCATTTAAGGGTTTAGATGTTATATGCTAACCAGTTTATTAACAATTTGTTATAGCTTCAATCTGTAGATGCAATCCCAAATAGTTTTTTTATTTTAGCTACATATATAAACCATTCCACATATAAACCAACTAAATTCTTAAAAAGGGGGAAGAAAAATACGAACACGAGGCGGGACTCGAACCCACGACTGCGAACCGTGCAGTTGCTTTTCCAACTGAGCTACTTGTGATGCTACCTCATGCGGATTTGCTCTTTTAAAGAATTTAGAATTTAAACTTGTGTGTCATGAATAAAAACTCTAACATTACTGACAAGTCAGTTTACCGCGAGACGATTGTAAATAGATTCAGAAAAAGGCAAAGAAACTATTTGTGGTCGAGCCCTGAGGCCTCAATATGGAATATAAAAGGTCTCATCCACGTTGACGACTATTACGAAATATTATATATTCTACATACATACATTATGCACACGCCTGTAATCCCCTAAGGGATAGGCAGAGGTGTTGTAATAACAATACCTACTTTTACCGAAGAGGAAGTGCGACATTGATATTGTTTTTTTTATTACATATTATTACAAATTTTACTCACTGCTAAAGGTGTAGCATAAACTCTTTCGAGTTTTACCGTACTCCAGTGTCGTTGACAATTCAATGTTAACAATGTTGGTGTCTTATAAGAAGTTGTATGTAGGTTAATAGAGCATATTATATTGACATTCACAGGTTAAGTCCGAGACTGAGATATATATATGTATTCTATCGCGATAAACGTCAACCCCTTATCCATCCATATTAACATTTCCTGTCATTGAAAAATATTTATTCAGTTTAGGCCCTAGTAAGGCACTTATGAATGTCGAAGAATTTACCACCGGTTCGGAAAATAGCCTTCCGAGAAGAACCGGCAAGAAACTCATCAATTAATACATTTTGTAAAAAAATATGTGTATACATTCGATGAGCATTTTAAATATACATACATACATATGTTCACGCCTGTATTCCCCGAAGGGGTAGGCAGAGGTGTTTTTATCACAACACCCACTTTTCACCGAATTTTAGATTAAGTGCCAACGTGACAGATGGTGAGTCTATCGCCGTCTCAGGCACTATACATACGTCTTTGAATTACTTCTCAGAAATATGCAGGTTTCCTCACGATGTTTTCCTTCACCGTAAAGCACGTGGTGTGAAATCACTGTACATAAGTTTTTAGAAAAACTCATTAGTACAGGCCCCGCCTGGATTCGAACTTGCGTCGCTTGCGTAGCAGGCGACTGCTCGAACCCCGAGACCACCACGGCATTTTAAATATATACATACATATGCGCAAACCTGTATCCCATGGGGGTAAGCAGAGACCACCGTTTGCCACATGCTACGATCCTTACATACTTCTTTCGCTTTAAATATATCATCACCATTATAAGAATTGTGGCAACATTCACACTAAATATTACTTAAAATTTACGATACCTGATACTAAGCTTTTGAATCTGCAAATAATTTAGTCGATGCATCGAATTAATTTGAGAGCGACTGGGGCAAAGCACTGAATTAACCAGTGAATGGCGGACACGGGGCCGGGGAATTGGGACATGTCTGCGGTTGTCCGGCCGGACGTTCGGGCCAGACCGGACAGTCCGGACACTGTGACAACGCTTTCAAACAGCCGTAGAACGTTTTCAATTGGTACCCATTTTGCTAGCCAAAGACTAGGTTCGCTTTGAAAATAAACTGTAGTGGAGCTGTAATACAGTTTAAAATTGAATGTTAGTAGCCTGGGATTTCTATTAAAATGCAATCCAGTTTTTCGTTCGAATGAACAACAAAGACCGTAGCTCAGTATGGTACAAAACAAAATCTATACAATTATTTATCCAAACTGACTGAGAGTTGAGTTGTCATGCTCACTTAAATGCCTTTGCTTGCTGCGGCGTCTGGATGACGGGTTGTCCACTTCCCTCTATGATGGTTGAGGAGGTCAATGGCTGGAATTCACGTCATACTTGTGAACAGGTGCTGCTTCTGGGGGTTGGTTATCTCAAGCTACGCATTTAGATATAAGTAGCACTTCTATATTTTACTTTATGTACATTTGGAAATGTGTCCATGGCCTTATATTTCTGTTGTATTTTTAAAATCGTATAATATTTTTTGAAAAGAGTAAAATTACTGAGTTCGTAAAAGCAACCTTCCGAACTTGGCGGTAGAATGTATAATCCTGTATAATTATGTCATTCTGACTATTTGAGAGTACTTTGTAAAAAGTCTAATCGAATACAGGTATTTTTGACTTTCACTTATATATCAATGCACAGCCTAAACCGATAGTCCCAAAGGCTTGAAATTTAGAGGGTTTCTTCTTAGTGAAGTTTAGGTGTTCACTACAAAAGAGATTTTCGAAATGTTACTCTTACAGAATGTATACTCTTACAGACACGCAGACGAAGATGCAATATTGAATTTGAAACTGTAAATTAAGCTAAGTATAGCCGTGGGGGCCTTGGGGTTTTGAATAGTCGCCAGCTACGCATTCGACGAAGGTTCAAAACCCAGCGCGGCCTGCACTGTAATGAATTTTACTAAAATCTTATGTGCAGTGATTTCAAATCACGTGCTTTACTGTGAAGGAAAACATCATGAGGAAACCTGTATATGTCTTAGAAGTAATTCAAAGAACTATGTATAGTGTCTGAGACGGCGATGGACTCCACCATCTGTCACGTTCGCACTTAATCGTCATCGCTGAAAAGTGGGTGCTGTTATTCAAAAACCTCTGCATGCTTCGGGGAATACAAGCGAGAGGATATGGATATATGTAATGTATTATATAATATAGATGTAGACACAGTCAAGGCTTGGTGGTTCATATATTCTAAGAGAAATTGTTGCCTAAAGAGTCTAGACCCTATATCCGCATGTAATTTGACTCATATTACGACTACAGATGTGTATGACGTGCACAAATCTGTCACTGTTATGGCAATATGGGTTGAGTCAAAAAACGTGGCCATTTCAAAGAGTCCCGGTTTTCCTTTGGCGGTCAGCCAGAATTTTTTCGTACAAAAATTACCACATTTTTACCAAGTGACCCTTATAATTCTACCATTTGCCGTCCTCTACGTTTTATAGCAGCCGTTATACCTTTCCAAAGTACCCATTGTGTACCCGACTGGGTAACCCTTTTAGTCAGTAACAGGTAGAAGGTGGGTTGTCAAGTTAAGTCTTGCTTTTACCAAAAATCAACTAACTAAAAAAACCTTAGGTATTATAATTATTTACACATAGGGTGTCGAGTGGTACCTCTGGTTGTGTATAATACACAGGAAAAATATTAATGTAGGAATTACAGGTATTTGTTCCAAAGCTTTCCCCAGAATCTATTTATCTATATCTATACATACATACATACAGATAAATTAAATCGAAATGTCTGTTTGTAATTCCAAAATAACAGCTTTTCACTTGCATATGCAACATACGGTACTAACTTAAAAAAAACTATTTTTTGCTCTGTCTGTTCGTTCCGAGTAATCTCTACAACGGCTGGACCGATTTTAGCGGGACTTTCACTGGCAGATAGCTGATGTTACAAAGAGTTACTTAGGCTTCCAGGGGAATTAAATGAACCGCAGGGCTCAGCTAGTTAAAAATAAATTGAAAAATCCGTAATGAAAAGCGCGTAGTTTCTAGATGGCATGTATATTTATAAGGAGGACATTAAATTGCAAAGATTCCGTACCAAAATCCCAAGCGAAGCCGCTGGGAAGAGCTATCTCGTTTACATGTGGTTGTAGGAGACTGCATTTGCATACATAGTGACTCAAATACGTTCGACGGCCCCTACTAATAACAAATTCAATCAAAAAGTTGCTGGACCGAGGGAATTGCTTTGATCGTGTATTTGTTTGTTGAGTACGGGACGGTAAAATTTATTTTATAATCGTTCTGTAGCCCGTTTTACGTAAACAATACAATCGAAATATCGATAAGCACTTACCCTGTTATTACAAAACTTGAACTTAGTTCTTACGGACGATTTTTTTTGCAATAATACGCAAACGAACGAAGATGTCGTGTGCTAGTATCGTTGATGTCGACGCACTTTGTGTGATACACATGTCTTTTCTATAAGTGTTATGTGCATTAACTGCCTCGTAGGTCTAGTGGGTAGTAAGTTCGCCTGCCAATCACGAGGTTCCGGGTTCGATCAAGAAATTCACAATAAAATGCCCGGAGTTTGGAAGTTGGCGGTGTTTCCACCTCCGTGCCTCGGAAAGCACGTTAAGCCATTGGTCCTACGCCTCTCCGGTCGTGTCGGATTGCCTCCCATCGGACTATGAGAGTGAGGGAATAAAGAGTGCACTTGTGTTTGCGCACACACTTGTGCGCTATAACATCTCCTGCGTACATGGCTGATCCTCGTTGAGATTAGCCGCCGTAACCGAAATTCGGTAGGAGATCATTATTATTATGTGCAGTGATTTCATACTGGATATTTCAAAGACGATACTATTGATAATATTTCAAAGACGTATCTATAGTGCCGGAGGCGGCGATAGACTCGCCATCTTTCACGTTGTTACTTAAACATCTTCAGTGAAAAGTGGGTGCTGTTATTACATCACCTCAGCCTACGCCTTCGGGGGATTACAGGCGTGAGCATATGTATGTATGTGTAACACACCAGAGTCTCGCGGTCTCAATCCACGTATAATTTACCACGCAAAAGTATTAAAATTTTTAACCGACTTCAAGAAAAAGGTGGAAGTTATCAATCGGCTGTATGTCTTTCATGTTTATATATCCAGTGACTTATATGTCTAAAAACTTTGTTTATAAATTGTAAAATAGTTTTCAAAAGCGGCTTAGCAGATCCAGAGATTACACCACACAAACTCAAAAACTGTAGATCTTCAAAATATAAGAATAGATTTTAGATAACATATTATTTCGTGAGAGCCGTGGTGGCCTCGGGGTTAGAGCAGTAACCTGCTACGCAAGCGACGCAAGTTCGAATCCCAGCGGGGCCTGTACCAATGAGTTTTTCTAAAAAACTTACGTACTGTGATTTCACACCACGTGCTTTACGGTGAAGGAAAACATCGCGAGGAAACCTGCATATGTCTGAGAAGTAATTCAAAGACGTATGTATAGTGCTAGAGACGGCGATAGACTCACCATCTGTCACGTTGGCACTTAATCAAATTCGGTGAAAAGTGGGTGTTGTGATTATAACACCTCTGCCTACCCCTTCGGGGAATGCAGGCGTGAGCATATGTATATTATTTCGTGTATGTGTGTTTTAAACTTGATTGAAATATACTGTATCCAAAAGGATACGATTTAACATCTCTAAGCTACCTAAGTAAACGGTAATCTGTCAGTATGTTAAGTTTGTTTGTTAAGGGAACCACAGACCCGTACCATAGTGTACATATGAGGCAACAAAAAGCAGTATGGAATTTAAGAACAAATCACTCGCACAGACGCACACTTTTACGAGATTATAAGCGTCATGATATCAGTAAGAGTTGTCATGACGTGGCCTATCACGTATACACATGAATAAGTACCACGTAGTACTTATTATTCCTTCACGTGTTAAATGTCATATTCACGTGTCTTACCATAATTTTGCAGAGGGCCTAGTGCGAGTTTTTCGCTGCCGCCGTCACAAGTCATCGCGTCGACGAAAACGCTGATTTGTATATTACAATTCGACAAATTGACATTAGTTTTTAAAACTTTAAAATTCAAAAGCTCTAAATTCTAAATTTATTTGATTAGTCTTTTAACAAAGTACTTTCAAATCTTCAGAACGACACGATTACACAGGATTATACATGCTACACGTGAAGAACCTGGCAAGAAACTCGGTATTCAATATTTAAAAAAAAAATTACAAGTTTAAGTAATGCAATATAAATGATGAAAAAAAATATATATGTAAATTTTTTAACAAATCTAATATATCATATTTTTTATCATTTATTTATACTAAAAGTAGGTTGGATAATTGGTAGGTATAATTGTGTAGCTTGAGATGACCAGCCCCCACAAGCAGCACCTGTTGACAAGTATGACGAGATTGCCAGCCATCGCCCTCTCCAACCATAATAGAGGGAAGTGAAAAACAGCCCACACTTTCGAAGGAGCCAAACGGTGTTAATTAAAAAAAAATCTTGTTTCCTTACTGCTAAACTTACATAAACTTACTTACAGTGCCCTACCCTTGATAAGTCAAAGTTACTTGTTAAGCCACTTGTTTGATTTATCAGTATGTAAAGGACGACATGCGGGCAGTATTTGGATTGCAAATGTATTTGAAGTCACTTTAAAACAAATTCAAGCTAGTTCGAGCTACCCATGAGTCGCAAGATCAAATCCTGTATATTCTGTAATCCAATGAGGCCTGTATCAATGAGTTTATCTAAAAACGTATGTGCAGTTATTTCACACCACGGTCGTACGAGGGACTAAAAGGGGGCCGGAGGGCCTGCTGGCGGTGGTCGGGGTGGGACCTTTGACCACCGAGCCGCGGGCCCAGGAAGGTGGCAGCGCGACCTCGCGCTGCCTTGCACGGCGGGGTCTCTAGGGGCGGCGTCACAGCTGCCCCAAGGATGTGCCCCGGCAAAGTGTGGGGACACCGGTGCGATCTATCAGAGTACCCGGAGTCCCCCCTGGGCACTGAGGATGGGCACCGGGGGGGTTTTAGTGCGGTAAGAATCCTACATACCCCGACCTGCCTCTCCCAGGGCGGTCGGGGACCTTTTGGAGGTTTCGCCCTCGTCAACAAAAAAAAAAGGCCTACATGCATTAGGCAGCAATGGGACCCAAAATGCAATAATCTATTGGATGATATGTAAGAAATATTATGGAATATTCTAAGCTTGTTACTTAGTATGTACTGGCTGTGCCCCGATGTTTCACACGCGTATACATTAATGCAAGATTAACTTTTTTTTAAATTAAATTAATAACCTCTTAGATATCCTACAGGGAAAGTCCCGTTAAAATTCGCTTCCCGTCCCGTTAAAAGTCCAGCCGCTTCGGAGATTAACCAGAACAAACAGACAGAATTGAAAAATTGGTTTTTCTATGTCTATACCGTGTAAACTCAATGCATTTAGTGAAGAGCTGTTATTTTTGAATTACAAATAGACACTTCAAATTCATTTATCTCTATGTATATAGCTTCTTCTTCTGCTTCTTCTTAAAGTGCCTCTCCAATTACTGAAGGTTGTCAATCAGCTCCGAACATTTGTATCTGTCCTTAGCGCGGCGAAACAGGTCGGCGGCACTCGCAATCCCGGTCCACTCTCTGATGTTTCGTAGCCACGACTTCTTCCTACGACCAGACTTCCTTTTGCCAGCTACTTTTCCCATCATAATAAGTTGTAGCAAGTTATATCGGTCATGTCGTAACACATGACCTAAATATGACACTTTTCTCATTTATCTCATTTATGTATATAGCTGATTAATTTATATTGTTATTCGCACTTCAAAGTATATTTTATTCTGAATCGCGAGACAAGCAGGCTACATGAAATAGTAGATTTATTAAAAATATGTGCTTAAGAACTAAAATGTTCATTTACATATTCGAAATATACTAATAAATAAAATTGAAGCGCCTATGTTACAAGGAGTAACATGGGCTACTTTTATTTAAAAAAAAACATTAGTGCTAACTCTACGCGGGTAAAATCGCGGGACACAGCTAGTAGCATCATATATTATAATATCACAGTGATCTGCTATTTATTATAAGACGTAGATACACTTTTGCGGCGAAGAAGAGAGACATGAAATTAATTACACGATAAAGTATTAGACGCTTTAAGCGATGAAGCGGAATCACCCTCACTCCATTGAAGAGGGGGGGTACGTATCCCCATCCCCAAACCACCGTATATGTTCTTAAGACCAATAAATACGGATTTCTTAATAAGCCCATGACGTGAAGAAGAGCTTTATATAATCATTGTTGTTTAAGAACCTCCTACGGGTAAATTAAAAAAAGCGTTATTAGATTTATAAATACAGGACCTGTCACGAGCTAAGAGCGCTGAGCGCAAATAGTTTAGGTAACTATATATCTCGCCATCACAGACAACAACACCCACATTTCACCGAATTCTCGTATGATTAAGTGCCAACGTGACAGGGTGTGAGTCCATCGCCGTCTCAGGCACTACACATATGCAGGTTTTCTCACGATGTTTTCCTTCACCGTAAAGCACGTGGCGTGGCATTACTGCACTTAAGTTTTTTTGAAAAACAGATTGGTTCAGGCCACGCTGGGATTCGAACTTGCGTCGCTTGCGTAGTAGGCGACTGCTCTAACCCCGAGTGCACTATACAGACAGCGTACATAACTCTTGACCAAGATAGGAACTGTATTCAAAATTATATTTTTTTATCTATATTCAAGTGTGAATTTAGATACAAATATTTTGAAAAGATAAATATATGCGTAAAGAATGGTTTTTTTTTAATTTTATCAATTATCATTATATAACTAAATGTATTACTTAAGTATTCGGTATTCCGAATATAAAAAAAGCAGCCAACTAGACCGTATACTGAATAGTAGCCGAATATTATTTCAAACCTACTTTTTTCCCATCTACCTGAGACCGTTCTCAACTTAAACCCAACCTTAGGAGGTTTTACGTGCAGCTTCCAGCCGGACTCACTACAAACCATTAGTTACGTGTCCTCACCATTGTTCGCCTTCGCTTTGTGAAAAATGTTTAGGGAAAAATTACCTTCCTTGGATCAGCATTGAAAGCCGTGAAAAGTTTTGTGAAAAGAGGGTAGAACCTACTTTGAGTTGTTGGTGTAAGATTAATGAGGCGAATATCCTTAAACATTAGAAAGGCATTATTCAAATCTATACACATAAATAAAATTGAACAGTCTGTTAGAAATTCCAAATAAAAAGCTTTTCAATAAAGACTTATGGAATTAAGTACCGTATACGGCACTGACATAAAAGGAAAACAGATTTTGTTTTTTTTGTTAGGTCTGTTTAACAGATTTTTGCGACTGGTACCACTAAGAACTGGAACCGCGGTCCCAGTGGTCTGATAGCATTTTTAAATCGGTCTACTGGGACCACATACCTAATTAGTATCAATGTATTACACAGGATTGTATGTGATGGAAGAGTCTACGAGGCCAATTTATCATCTTTGGCAATCGTTACAGGTCAGTCGGAAGCCTAAAATAGTATTACAACTGGTTTAACCCAGATCACACATTTTCCTCGTCAAAGGGGTTGCGAAGGTCAGATGGCAGTCGCTTCGTATAAAAATCAAGTAATCAGCCACATCGGGTTGAACCAACTGCCGACCTTAACAATGTATGGGATGAGGCCAGGGAGATGATGGAAGAGGCTACGAGGCTAATAAAATTACGAGTGGTCCCAACCAGGCAACTGGGAACGCGGTTCCACTTAGGCAGCGCATCCCAAATGTTTTTTTAAAAACGTCCCATTAAAATCAGTTCAGCTCTTTCGGCCGGAACAAATATACAGGGAGACAGATTGAGAAACTTTTTTTTCTCAGTAACATATATACTTTCATAATAATATGCATTTAGTGGAAAGCTGTTATTTTGGAATTACAAACAGACACTTCAGTTTTTTTTTCTGTATGTCTATCTGTCTCTGAAACGACTGGAACGATTTTAACATAACTTCCACTGGCAGATAGCTAATGTTACAAGGAGTAACTTAGGCTACTTTTATTTGAAAAAACATTAAGGGTTTCGCGGGAATGAAATTAAATCTACGCAGGTGAAATCGCAGGCCACAGCTAGTTTCTAATATTGAGAACTCTTTCGAACGTTCTTATTTCAAGAAAACCTTGATTCCTAGCTGCTTGTAAAGCTTATATTTATACTGTAATAAGGGCAAAGCCGCGTTATTCTGTAAGGTTTTTCAGCGTCAAACTCGTCGTCGAGTGTCAAATCAAAATAGAGCAGCTATTCTTCAATAGATGAATAAAAAGTCTGTATATCGAATTACATTAAACGAGCAATTCTTGTATATACAACCTAAAAAAAATCTCGGGCACGGCGCAAATGATTTTCATGAAATTCGGTAGGGTTTTTCGGGTACGATAAATCAATCTAGTCAGGTTTCATTTTTGAAAAAATGAAACAACCAAAAAAAGAAAAAAAATCTAATTCCAGATTCCAGTATTCCTTCCTAGTCAATTAAGATAATGTAGTCGAATTAGTTGAGTAGCAAGCACATCGTTCTCGGGTAGGGTCGCCATCAACGAACCAATTTGCAGAACAAATGAGAGCGAAGATTCACCGGATATTGGGTGTTCTGAAAGGGAAGTACTTCTCCTTCGTACTTTATCAACTGTGAGACTTCATGACATCATTTTGTGTCACTTTCAAGACGCCTGCAAGCGACGCAAGTTCAAATCCCAGCGGCCTCCATTAAAGAGTTTTTTCTTAAAAACTTAAGTGCAGTAATTTAACCCACGTGCTTTACGGTGAAGGAAAACATCGTGAGGAAACCTAAACATGTCTGAGAAGTAATTCAAAGTATGTATAGTGCTTGAGACTGCGACGGACTCACCCTCTGTCACGTGCCACTTAAGTGACGGTATGTTTAGTATATGGATTTAAAATAATTGCTTCTAATAAGTTGTCTTAAAATAATTATAAAGATTTCACCGACATTTTGTCAAGTAGATATTTCCCATTCAATCCCCAGAGATCTGTACTCTACTCTAAATAGTATTTACAAATGTGTTGGTTTGGTCGTAATCGATGTAATACACACAATTATTATTTGGCCAAAGCCCCCATATGCAGTAAATTCTACTACAATCTATCTACAATAGAAGAGCGGTAAGATGTTTTATTTTTGTGTGTATGTTTGTAATTATAAAACTTCTTCAAATAAAAAAAAAAAAATTCTTCACTATTGGAAAGCTACATCATCAGCGAGTAGCATAGGCTTTATTTTATCCCCGTACTCCCACGGGAACGAGAACTACGCGGGTGAAACGGTGTGACATCCGCTAGTTTTATAATCAACCAAAAAATGGACAGATATTTTCCTGGAATACATCTCAATATGTTCAAGATCTTATGTTATCAGTAAACCTACTCAACCCTACACTTATGTACGTCACGATTCTCATTCAGTACGCTTCAGTCGAAGCTGGATCGATCTACAGCAATTAAGGCTGCTTCACATAACTAACGTAGTTACTGTGTGTTCATATAAGAGTACAGACAGCCTATATAGTAGCACTTCCGATTCAACGTGGATTTATTTTGATTTTTATTCGATATCGGTAAATAGCTCGGTATCGGTATATAGAGGAGCTCGTGGCACAGTTGCTAAGTTAAGCAACCCTAACCCTAGCCAGTAATTGGATGGATGGGTGACCGCCCGAGTTCCCTCCGTGCCTCGGAGAGCACGCCAAGCCGTCGGTCCCGGTTGCCAATTTATCATCTTTGGCAATCGTTACAGGTCAGTCGGAGGCCTAAAATAGTCTGACAACTGGTTTAAACCAGATCACAGATTTTCCTCGTAAAAGGGGTTGCGAAGGTCAGATGGCAGTCGCTTCGTATAAAAATCAGGTGATCAGCCACATCGGGTTGAATCAAGTGCCGACCCCAAAAATGTCTGGGATAAGGCCAGGGAGATGCAGAGTGTTCGGTAAGTTAGTGTAGTTAGTCGACTACACTTTTTAATTATAAATAAATATGCTCACGCCATCTCAGAAGGGTCTCCGAAGGGGTTAGCAGAGGTGTTGTAAGAGCAACACCCACATTTCACCGAATAGGATTAAGTGCCAACGTGAAAGAGTTTGAGTCCATCGACGTCTCAGGCATTTATACATATTCTTAACCCCTGGCTATTGAGTTCGGGTAACTACTGATAGAGAAACGAAATATTTGGCCGACTCAGGGCTCGAACCCAGGACCTCTGCGTTTAAGAGTTTGAACCCTTAAATGGCTGGCATTCACGTCATGCTTGTGAACAGGTGCTGCTTGTGGGGGCTAGTCATCTCAAGCTACGCATTTAGTTATAAGTAAAACTACTAGACTTTTAATTATGTTAATTTTATCGACATTTGTGCATTGGAACTGTGTCCATTAGCTTATTTTTCTAAGCGATTTATTTTATATTATTTTTTTTTATTTGGCGTATATTATGGTACATTTTAATCATCGATGTCATCCGCAGAAGTTAGAAACTGTGTCGCGGATTTTGTACTCTTTAAATTGTATATATTTTTTTTTTAAGGAGTAATTACTGAATATCTTGCCAGGTTCTCCTCAGTAAAAGCAACCTTCCGAACCTGGCGGTAGCATGTATAATCTTGTGTATTATGTCTTTCTGACGATTTGAAGGTGCTTTGTAAAAAGTCTAATCGAATAAAGATATTTTTGACTTTGACTTTAAATCTATTTTCGATGGTAGCAGTTTCATTAATTAAATTCTACATACTTACCTAGTAGGTAGTAACAATCCAAGATGGCGGTTAGATGAGGCCCCTAAAGAGAAAACCCCTATGGACTGAAGGCTTTGAATAACATATTTCCTAAGCCGGTAAAGTTTTCATTTCAAAGGAAAATGCTTTATACATCGTGAAAGTTTTTCTTCAAACTTCGTTCCTAGCCGTGCAACTGAATGTAATTCTGTTCGATACTATCAACAAGGTAAAGTTTGAAACCAACTTGGAAAATAGTGTTATTCGCCGTGTGACTAACTTGAAACTAGTTCTGACGCTACTAGGAGACGAGGACTAAAGTGAGAGAATTTTTCACTTATACGAATTCACAAATAATCATTATCAATGTAACTTTTTTAACCACCGTTGTCAAAGATCGTCAAGATGTCACCGTTGTCAGAAATCAGGCTTGTAAAAGCCCTTATCTTCCCCATATTCCTCTACGCTGCCGAGACGTGGACTTCGAGAGAAAGTGAGAGGAAGAAGATAGATGCTCTTGAAAGGTGGAGAAAGATGCTTGGCATAAAGTGGACACAGTTCCGCACCAACGATTCCATACTGCAGGAACTCGGGATCAGATTAAGGCTGTGATGGGTGTTCCTACTATTAACGAATGCTCCCGTAAAGCAGCAGTCCGAAATGAATGGCGCCGTTTTGTTCAGCAAGCCACCAATTCTGACATTACGACCACGACCGCTCTGCCAAGAGTGTAAGGATTGAGATGATGTCATAGATAAGTAAAACTCTTAAATTTTTGTGCCCATGAGCTTGTTTCTTAAGTGATTTACATTTTATTCTTAAAATTGTATAATACTTTTGAAAAGAGTATTTACTGAGCTTTTTGCTTGGTTCTTCTCAGTAAAAGCAACCTTCCAAACCCGGCGGTAGCATGTATAATTCTGCATAATTATGTTATTCTGACGATTTGAAAGTACTTTGTAAGTCTAATCGAATAAAGATATTTTGACTTTGACTTTGAAATAATGCGACGTTCATAAGTTAAAAGTAGATTAGTATCAAAAACTCTGATTTCATATAAATTTATCACTTACTAACCATGATTGATTTATGGACGGCCCGCGCCAGACCGGTCCGAGTCGAGCTACAGCCTAGTTGAGACCGTTGTGCATTACGCGGCCGTCACTCGTTGACGCTTGGTTGGTTAGTAGACCGTGCTACGGCCAACGTTTGGCTCGCACACGAAACGGTCGAGAGTGAGATATCCTTTATACAGTATTAAGGACGTCTAGGTTTCACATTCTATATAGTTTTTCACACTGTAGATACACTTCCACAACTACACTACTATTATAAAGAGGATTTTTTTTTATGTTTGTAACGAATTTTTAAAAAAATACTGGACCGATTTGTAAAATAATTTCAGAATAGCTATATTATCAGCAAGAACTATATTTTATCTCCGGCTATGTTTTATCTTCGTGTTTTCACGGGAACGCGAACTACGTGGGCGAAACCGCGTGACGTCCGCTAGTATTAAATAAATGAAAACAAAGATGTAAAATGATTCACAACTTTTTTATTGCACCGTGTAACATTTGTATAAATATAATTAATGCTAGGTAATTAAATTCAATGCACATTAACTTTTGGCCTCTTCGACTACACAATCAACTATGTAATTTGAATTGTAATTGGAGTACAAGTATTGACACTAATTATATTGTTCACAATAATTTGTTTCAATGTATTTTATGTAATGGTACAATGGATACGGTTCAATTTCAATAATATATACAGATAAATAAAACTGAAGTGTCTTTTGTAATTCCAAACAACTTTTCACTAAATACATATATAAAAGTATACGCCGCACATAAATAAAAAGAAAAAAAAAATTAATATTTACTTTTTTTGCTATAAAAAAAATGAACCATGAAATGAAGTCTACGTGGGTAAAACCAGGGGGCACAGCTGGTTTACAATAGTATAATTCTTTGTGGTATGATTATTAAAACCCAATTGATTCTGCCCTATTTAAATTTTCACTCTAGACTTCGACCTTAAATAAACACGGTACTAATTAGACATCTCTCTCAAAAACTCTTCAAATCTCCTTAAAGACTCTTAAATCTTTTTCCAAAAAAACTTCTTATGTAGTTCATAAATATTACAGACTTATTATATACCAACATTTAATAAATTACGTTAATACCTTAAGTACAAGATTCCATGCAACAGAGTGTAATTCTAAAACCTCGTATTACTACGTACTAGGCATCAATTGACGCGCAACATTTTCGGGTGTTTCCTCGTGGTCAAACTCAATAGAAAGCAAGTACAATTATGAATAAAATGTTTTCTCTTTTCATATTATAACCAACATTATACTAATTTTGGTAGTTATTTTTTTATCTTAATGGAATATTGTAATATTTATTATATTACTTAAAACTAATTACCGAAGTAGAAAACTTGACCCAATTCGGTGTCTCTCGGGATCATACCAAGAAAGCTGGCAATATTGCTACGTTGAATAGCAATGCTAATTCTCTGAGCGAGAAAAGCCCCAGCCCGCTTGTCTCTAGAGGCTTCTACCAGACGAGGTGTAACCTCATTGAAAAGTTGATGAGCATCCGAACCCCAAGTCCCCAGAAATTAGCCTTTACTTATGACTTATGAGTTTGTCCACGAGCACATGTTCCTCGTAAGCAAATTAGTTAAGTGAAATAGTTCGGCCACGAGGAAACACTCACATTTTCGGCAACGTTGCAAAGCAACGCGCAACATGACGCGCGGCTTATTTGCTTAGATAGCATTGAGCACATAGATTAGTTGAGCATATAGGAATAGTAAGTACTACGTACATTTATCAGAGTAATTTTTTTTTCAATATCATACACGTACATAGTTTATGACGATTTTCTTAATTATCGCACAAAATGTTCTTTTAGCAGACATTGTATACTAGCAACAATTTGGTCCTTGTTAGAAAGGGACGCAGCGATACTGGAAACGGTTTTTGATTTGCTTACGTTATCACGTAGCTTTATAATTAAATATATTAAGATTATTTTTGATTTTATTGAAATAAACTTAAAGTATGAGGGCACATTCCAGTCATACGTAGTAGTTACTATTTCTATGGACTATTACGAGACGCGTGATCGCGCTATGATGTCACAACTTGATCCTAGCTAAGTTCAGTGATGCAACTGTTACGTCCAACCTCTATGAATATTTATGTATGTTGTTATGAATAAGTTTGTTCTATCTAATGTATAGAAATGACATAAATCAGTCACGTGACATAATTATGTCATATCCGTACATTTTGTACCGTTTCTACGAGCGAAGCGTGGGAGGATGTTACTTCGCTTGGTCATGAGTAGACAGACAAACAAAATTTCCGCGCTGATTTTATAAAATGTCGTGCAACATGTCATGCGCTAATTTTATAACATTTTATGCAACATGTCGCGCGCTATTTTTATAACATTTTGTGCAACATGTCGCGCGCAAATTTTATAGCATTTTGTGCAACATGTAACGCGGAAATTTTATAACATTTTGTGCAACATGTCGCGCGCTAATTGTTGCCTAGTGAATACACGACTTAACAGCTATACACAAGCCCCCTTATCAATAACACTCGTTTAACTAAGACTGGGTGAGATTTACATGCATCTCTTTTAAATTTCACGTTGTAAAGAGAGATCGCATTGTTTTGAAATGTAGACTCATCAATATTTAGTAAGGGGGAAGACGTAAACATTATCTACAATACAACAATCGGAAGCACAGGGGTTGGAAAGCACAACACAGAGTTTTTCTACAAGGATTTAAGTAATATCTTACTAACAATGGTAACTTTTTACACTTTAACTATCTTATCCTTTAAGCGAGCAATTCTTGTATATATATAGAATCTGAAACTCCGAAACGGCTCCAACGATTTTCATTAAATATAGTGCAGGGTGTTTCAGGGGCAAAAAAAATATCAAGTTATCTATCATGTTTTCAGGCAATGAACAATTGCCACAATATCATTACAATACTAAGGTAAATTTAGCCGACATCTGTTAAGTAATGATAGCTCAGACGGGAGGCTACCAGCCTATCAGGTGATAACGAAATTAGACTATACCCCAGATTGAGTCCAAATGACATGTTTTTTTTTAAACTTGCTTTTTTTAATAAAAACGTCAAGATTTTTTCTTTTATGTGAAAGTCTCAGGTCAACCAGGTACTAGTACACCATATGAGCGCATAGCGAATATAGTGGGGATATTGCGTATGCGTTTATTCACCTCGCACCATACATATAGACAGAGACAGACTCATGACATGACTACTGCGCATTCAAAGTCCGCGATCATAACTGGGGACCTGTAAATGATTTTACTTCTGTATTAGAGGTGCACGAGGGGTCATATTTAACAAAACATGACATTTACCAAACAGAAGTCCTGTTTGGAATAAGCATGCAATATTTCACTGACAGTAATCTGCTCAGGACGTATAGCGCCATCTAGTGTCTAAAAACTAGCATATTTCGGACGTGAGCTACAACTTCTAGAGGCTCAAAGTTGGCTGCAAAACCTAAGGCAATGGACAGGTATAAGCAGCATGGAAGAAATATTTAAGTTTGCAAATTTCATCATCAACCTATATTAGTCCACTGCTGGACACAGACATCCCCCAATGCATGCCATAGCGCCCTGTTTTCAGCAGGTCGTAGTGAGTGTGCTACGCGCTAGCTACGCTCCGTAGAGCATCTGCTACGACAAGTCTACGAATGCAATGCCATTTATCGAAAACAGACTTTAGAAAAATCTTATGTTATTTTAAAATTAATTTAAATTTATAAAATAGTTGACCTGTTTTACATACACTGTATTCTAAGCTACAACCATTTTGTTAACACATTCGCATATCCACAGCATTCGAATTAAACGACCTCTCCAGTCTAAAATACATATTATAATATTGTGTTTTAATTTGCTTCGTATATATTTTTTTATGAAATAGGAATTACGATGCTTTAAGTGGATACTGACCTTTATTTTTTGGCACTAGGTATAAAGTAGTAGTTTTAATTTATTGGCCTAATAACATAATAAATTATTATTATGTTATTTGTATAAATCATAATATTATATAATATAAAATTGAAGCTCATTTAAAAATATAAACTCGTCATTAAATATTATTATTATAATTATTTTGAGTTATTTTTAAAACGTAAAATAATTGAATAATCCTACATTCAAAAATCATCCTTTATCATGGCCACCTATAATGTATTAATCAATGTGTTCAACTAACACACTGCAATAACCGCAGCTATGATAACCACTCGATTGCACGAAATTAATCCAAATGTCACATACATTGTGACATATTATTTATGTTAAGTGCCTCGTATGTCTAGTCGCTTGGTAATAGCGGAGTGTCTAAGCAACCACACACTTGTTCTCATGCGAGCCCGCCGCCCCCGCCACGGTGGAGTCAGGAGGGGGCTCCGCACTCCTCCCTCCCCCGCTCCACTCCAGTGCGTCTATCATCTCCATCAGCTCCTTAAACACCGCTATCACGCGCCAGTTGTACTTCGCCGAGCACTCCACATAACCACACTTCCAATGTTTACGAACCAGGTTGACTATATTCCGCCTCTTTTCCCTGGAGTCCCCGCAAGCGCTTTCAGCAATCGCCAGCTGCTGCAGGCCGCTGGCAGCGGACGGCGTGTTGCTGCACAGCAGGTCCTGTTTGTTGCCTACTACTAGAACAGGCACGTTCCTCATGTCTCTGCTCTCGACCATCTGGTCTCTCAGAGTCCGAATGTATTGAAACGTCTCGACATTAGACAGATCGAACACAAGGATGTATGCTGTAGCGTTCCTCAGGCCATAGAATCGGTAGTGAGCCCACTCGTAGTATGAGTTGATGGGGAAGTACGGGATCACAGGCACGTCTGTTATTTTGACTTCGTATAAGTGTTCGTTGATTATCACCGAAGGGTAGAATGTGTGTTTGCGGTCGGTAGGCACGTAGTCTTCCGAGAAGTCGCTCCAGACGAATTGCTGGGGACAAGGAGAAAATTGCTCAAATACTTTTTTACATACAACATACATATGCTCACGCCTGTATTCCCCGAAGGGGTAGGCAGAGGTGTTGTAATCACAACACCCACTTTTCACCGAAGATGATTAAGTGACAGATGGCGAGTCCATCGCCGTCTCAGACACTTTACATACGTCATTGAATTACTTCTCAGAAATAGGCAGGTTTCCTCAGGATGTTTTCCTTCACCGTATAGCACGTGGTGTGAAATCACTGTACATAAGTTTTTTAGAAAAACTCATTGGTAAAGGCCCCGCTGAGATTCGAACTTGCGTCGCTTGCGTAGCAGGCGACTGCTCAACCCTCAGGGCCACCACGGCTCTTATCATACAACTCATAAAAATACAGGTACATTGTACATGACGTTCTTCGCTAAGTAAAATCAGGTTTAATGGAGGTTAAAGTAGTGAAGTCAAAGCCAGCCGGATGCTTGGTAAATAGGTATTTTTTATTTCCCACCTCCATGATTGCAATATTGCAGCGTGAATTTATAAATTACAAATATCTGCAGCTTTTCAACTAAGGAAGCTTATACACATCTTTTGCTAATTTCTAATTGAAGTGAATCAATATTCAAAAAAAATCAAAACAGGTCCAGCTGTTTCTAAAATTAGCCACAACAAACAGACAGACAGACGGGCAGACAGCCACAGATTGTTTTTAATAATTGTTTATTTTTTTATTTCTGTACCATATACAATATGTAGTTTCATTATACATATAGTGAAACTGTTATTTAGGTATTACAAATAGACACTTCAATTGTAATTATCTAGATGTATGTATGTATAGAGTATAGATATATAAATATTATATCTTTAAACAAGCAATTCTTGTATATATATATATATATATATATATATATATATATATAATCTGAATCTCGGAAACGGCTCTAACGATTTTCATGAAATTTTGCATGTAGGGGGTTTCACCTGTCAAGTTATGGTAGCTCAAAGGTGAGGCTTACGGAGCGATAACGAAACTAGAGTACCCCGGTTCGAGACTGACGTTCACCGGTATTTTTTTTTCTTTATTAGCCTTTTTTTTGTGAGATGAAGAAACCGAGCACAGCTCGGTTGGTCAGATATTATATATTTACCTGCGAATCCATGTGTAGTTAGATCGCCCTAATGTTTGCTCCATAGGTGAAAAAGGGGTCTGATGAAGCTTCCAATTTCCTCCTCGAGACCAATGTAACCGAAGATGACAATGTACAAATTGCCAATAGGACGAGGAAAAAGTAATCCCGCGAAGGCAGAGGCGAGGGACGGAAACTTTCGTAATATCATCATGAAAGAACTTGTATACTTATTAAGCACTATATGTTACGGCCCGCGATCGTTACCGTAACTTTTTCTGCGAAGTATGTTTGGATGTTTACGATTACGATCCTTTGTTGTGCCGAATCACAAACCTAAATGGCTGTTCACAACAACGGTAAGTTAAGTGAGTCCTTTGACTCACTACCTTAGAAAATATTTATAAATATTACTTTGTAAGTCAAAGTCAAAGTCAAAAATATCTTTATTCGATTAGACTTTTTATAAAGTACTTTCAAATCGTCAGAATGACATAATTATACAGGATTATACATGCTACCGCCAGGTTCGAAAGGTTGCTTTTACTGAGAAGAACCTGGCAAGAAACTCAGTATTACTCTTTTCAAAAATATTATACCATTTAAAGAATACAAAATAAATAATTTAAGAAACGTACGCTCATGGACAAAGTTCCAATGCACAAATGTCGATAAAAATTAACATAACTGTAACTTATCAAATTTATGTTATGGTTTCGGAAGAGTGCTTTTGATAACTCTAGTCGGGCCTCGTTGGTTTCAAATCGACTTATCTATATAATCTATACAGATAAATAAAATTAAAAGAGTGGTGTTTGCGTCGCCTGCTTCGCAAGTGTCGCAAGTTCGATTCCGAGCAGGACCTGACCAATGACTTTTTCTAAAAACTTATGTGCAGTGACGTGCTTTACCGTGAAAGAAAATATCGTGAGGAAACCTGCATACGTCTGAGATGTAATCCAAAAGTCGTATGTATAGTGCCTGAGACGGCGATGGACTCACGCTCTGTCACGTTGGCACTGAATCATATTCGGTGAAATGTGGGTGTTGTTGTTACAACACCTCTGCTTACCCCGTCGGGGACTCTGATGGGATAGCGTGACCATATTTTTATAAATTAAATTGAAGTGTCTGCCATATTTCGTAATAGAATATAGCTGGATATTATTTCCGTATAAGCTTAATAAACTTTACTCAAATACAGCATGTAGCATCAATATAGAACACACTAAACTCCCATAACACTGAAAATTTACACTTACGACAATGTTGCAAGGTTCATTTTAATTTGGCAAGTAGAGTCAGCAAATTTAATGCAATAGCTTTAATACCTTCACGTGATAAAGTGCTCCACTCCGAACTCCCCTTTTAAGGCTGTGTGTGTGTGGATACAACATAAATTGCTGTGTACACACTGTAATAGTTAACACACAGACACCCCTGAATATAATGTATGGGCTTACTTATAGGTTTGAATAAAGACGTACACAAAGAGATGAAAATAACAATGCATCTTATGTTCATAGTCAACTTTAACATTTATCTTCATCATCTCCCATACACTGTTGGGTTTGATTCAACCTGATGTGGCTGACCACTTGATTTTCATACGAAGCGACTGCCATCTGACCTTCGCAACCCCTTTAACGAGAAAAATCTGTGATCTGGATTAAACCAGTTGTCAGACTATTTTAGGCCTCTGACTGACTTGTAACGATTGCCAAAGATGATAAATTGACAACCGGGCCTGACGGCTTAACGTGCTCTCCGAGGCACGGAGAGAACTCGGGCGGCAGCCCATCCAAATACTGGCTAGGGTTAGGGTTGCTTAAATTCGCTGATCGAATGATATGCGCAAAAGCAACTGTGCCACGAGCTCCTCGATTTAATATTTATCTTATACCTTTAAAATATAATTACTCGTTATGTATAGAATCTGAATCTAGAAAACGGGTTTTAGGGGCAAAAAATTAATCTAGCTAGGTTTCGGTTTTGGAAAACATCGTTTTGACCATGTTTTCAGGCACTGAAATACTCATAAAATATCATTACAATACGACAGCAAATGTCGCCGACGTCTGTCAAGATACGATAGCTCAGAGTGAGACTGCCAGCTTACGGGGCGATAACGAATTTAGAGTAACCCGGTTCGAGTCTGACTTTTGTTTTTTAAATTAGTTTTTTGTGCGGAAAAGAAAACGAGCACAGGTTATTTTATTATATACACACACATGCTCACGTTTGTTCTCCGAAGGGGTAGGCAGCCACAACCAGTTATATTTAGTCATGATAGGAGGCGGGCCTACTGATGGAAAATCCCAATTACAGTTGGCCCGGGAATCAAACTAGGGATACAAGCGTGAGCATATGTATGTATATAGAATTAGTAAATACTCTATTTTATAGATCAAAGTTTTCAATATGACTGTCCCATATGTTTGTTAATTAAATAAAACCCGAACCACAGGAGCGGTGTGAGACACTGGGGATCTCATCGTATTATATAAATCCACAGGCATTTGTAGTGTGGTGTACGTTCTAGTTTTATTACTGCGCTAGCTTTATGCTATCCCATTTGTCAACACGATTGTACTTTTACCAAATATACTCCGGCAATTTTATTTTTAGCTAACGACTCTCCCTTAGTTGACTTAATTATTCTTTCTATAAAAATACATACATATACTCACGCCTGTATTCCCCGAAGCGGTAGGCAGAGGTGTTGTTATCACAACACCCACTTTTCACCGAATTTGATTAAGTGCCAACGTGAGAGATGGTGAGTCTATCGCCGTCTCAGGCACTATACATACTTCTTTGAATTACTTCTCAGAAATATGCAGGTTTCCTCACGATGTTTTCCTTCACCGTAAAGCACGTGGTGTGAAATCACTGTGCATAAGTTTTTTAGAAAAACTCATTGGTACAGGCCCCGCTGGGATTCGAACTTGCGTCGCTTGCGTAGCAGGCGAATGCTCAAAGCCCGAGGCCACCACGGCTTCTATAAAAATAATATGGAAAATTTCAGTTATAAACCCATCCGAGTTCAACTCCTGCATGAAATTCAAACTAGAAACTAAAGAAAATAATTTTGTATGGGACTTCAAATTATAAAAAGAAATCATATTCAAAGAAGTATTATGTTAAAGTTAATTAGATTGTTGGTTCCATACAGTATCCGTTAACTAACAATTTATTATATATTCCACTTAAGTATAACATATAAAATATACTTTAGTGGAATAAAAAAAAAGCCGTGGTGGCCTCGGGGTTAGAGCAGTCGCCTGCTATGCAAGCGAAACAAGTTCGAATCCTAACGGGGCATGTACCAATGAGTTTTTCTAAAAATTGCTGTGATTTTACACCATGTGCTTTACGGTGAAGGAAAACATCATACCTGCATATTTCTGAGAAGTAATTCAAAGACATGTATAGTGCCTGAGACGGCGATGGACTCACCTTCTGTCACGTTGGCATTTAATCATATACGGTGAAATGTGGGTGCTGTTGTTAAAATACCTCCGCTTGCCCCTTCGGGGTCCCTTCTGGGATCGCGTGAGCATATTTATTTTTAAAATAAGTGGACTTGCGGCGCTTTTTCTTCAGATGTCGTGAAGTCTCCTATGCTTAGTGTGTGTGTGTATAGCGATAGCGAAGCGATAAAATATCATACGTGGCAAAACAGGGAGTCATCCTAGCTTTGGTTATTGCATGAAGAGTAAAATATTCATGGAATATCTGATGAAGGGCTGCTGATACCACGTCGGGGATCGAATTTTCGCATGCATTTGTGAGTATCTTCCGAAGTATACCAACACGACACACTACACACAATACAACAGTACATCATTATTTATTTTGCATCCAACAAAATGGTGTATCGGAGTTCTGAATCTATGCATCTATACAAATAATAAAATTGAAGTGTCTGTTCGTAATTCCAAAATTACACCTTTTCACTAAATGCATATGAAAGTACACGGTATTGACATAGAAAAACCAATTTTTATATTTTTTCTGTCCATCTATTTGTTGCTATTCTATACATATCATCGAGTAACATAGGCTTTATTTTATCCCCATACTCCCACGGGAACGGGAACTACGCGGGTGGAACCGCGTGGCGTTCGTTAGCTTAATATAATCTGGGCTTGTAGCCAATATAAGATTACACAAGAGATTTAAGATTACAAAATGTTTGCGAACGACATATGTCACGTGCCTGATTAACGTTATTTGCATACGTATTGTATCATTTCTATTAGCGCAAACGCGAGCGAATGTTTGTCTAGACTTTCTCATCATCGTCCCTGGCCTTATCCCATACATTGTTGGGGTCGGCACTTGATTCAACCCGATGTGGCTGATCACTTGATTTTTATACGAAGCGACTGCCATCTGATCTTCGCAACCCCTTTAACGAGGGCCAACTATGATCGTTTAGGCAGCATGTATTAAGAACTTCTTAGCTTTGACGTTTAATTTTACGATACCAAAATGAAACGTCAATGCTTAGAAGTTCTCAATACGCTCTGCTTAAACTGATGACGGTAAGCTCCCAGTTGAAATAGAACTGTTTAACTGAACTTAATTACCTTTCCTGTTTAGACTGGAACCCAATAGCTCGCCAGAAATATTTTGATCCTTTGACCTTATTCTCTAAATAAATAATTGTTTATTAATCAAACATATCTTAATAATAAAAGAGCCGTGGTGGCCTTGAGGTTTGAGCAGTCGCCTGCTACGCAAGCGACGCAAGTTCGAATCCCAGCGGGGCCTGTACCAATGAGTTTTCCTAAAAAAAAATTATGTACAGTGATTTCACACCACGTGCTTTACGGTGAAGGAAAACATCGTGAGGAAACCTGCATATTTCTGAGAAGTAATTAAATGACGTATGTAAAGTGTCTGAAACGGCGATGGACTCACCATTTGTCACGTTGGCACTTAATCATCTTCGGTGAAAAGGGGGTGTTGTGATTACAACACCTCTGCCTACCCCTTCGGGGAATACAGGCGTGAGCATACCCAGATGGCAAGGATTAGTTGCAATTTGGAAATCGTAACGTTTATTAATTTGGCGATGACGTTGGCTGGACACACTCTACAATAGATACTAGATGTTGTTGTTCTATGTACTGTGTCTGCAGATTGTTCATTGGACTCAGGTGGCGTCCGATATATTGGGTCATGGTCGGGTAAGATCACAATATTGTGTTACATACGCTTTGATACTACGTGCCTTGTTAAATGGAGGTGGCGTTGGGAAAGTTTGATATCTAGTACGGAAGCATTATAAGTTATTTTAAATACTACAAGCTGAGCCCTGCGGTTTTACCCACATTTAATTTAACTATCACGAGTAATTATTTTTACCCCTTAGAGTCTTTAGAAGCAATAAATAATATCTTCATTTAATAGAAAATAATATTTTTGTTGGGGTCGGCACTTGATTCAACCCGATGTTACTGATCACCTGATTCTTATACGAAGCGACTGCCATCTGACCTTCGCAACCCTTTTAACGAAGAAAATCTGTGATCTGGGTTAAACCAGTGGTTAGACAATTTTAGGCCTCTGACTTGTAACGATCGCCAAAGATGACAAATTTAAAACCGGGACCGACGACTTATCGTGCTCTCCGAGGCACGGAGGGAACTCGGGCCGTCACCCATCCCATTACTGGCTAGGGTTAGGGTTGCTTAACTTCACTGATGAATGAGCAACCGTGCCACGAGCTCCATCCAATCTTTACATTTAATACCCATGGATAAATGGATTTTTAGCTATAAATCCATCGGAATTCATAATGGTAATAAAAACCGTATAGAACGATGCGTTCAAACAGAGTTATCTATACATTCTATACAGAATATAATAATAAAATTGCGGTCTGTTTGTAATACCAAATTTACAGATTTACACAAAATGCATATGAAAGTATATACATACGGTACCTACATAGAACACAATGTCTATCCAAAAATAAATTCTGTGTATTTGTTTGTTCCAGCTATGTATTGAAATGACTGGATCGATTTCAGCGGGCCTTTCAATGGTAGATAGCTGATGTTACAAGAAGTACATTTATATTTTAAAAAAAATATTACAATGAAATAAAGCTACGCTTGAAATTAGATTAGACTATTTAAATACAAAAGAGACTTCCCATATGATGGTTACTGCCTCCTGCCACCGATATAACGACTGGAATCATGTGTGCAGTAATGGAAGACGATGAAAGCTGACGTTATTATCAAGTCTATCAAAAGGTACACCCGTTGTGATTTATTTTAACGATCATAGCACCCGTATTATGTTATACTAGCGCCAATAACCCGACCAATTTGAAATCGAGCCGGGCCCACATCTACTGTAATTGCATACCCTAAACTTAACGACGATACCGTACTTACTATGCTACACACTAATTTGAACCGTATTACAATAGCACCAAGCTTATTATCGGATGACAAAAAAGTGTTTTGGTGAGCCGTTAATTAAAACCAGCTGCTAAAACGGTGGCGCTATAATCTAAATAACTACTTATTTACCAAATATTAAATATGAACAATGACTGTTATTATGTCAATAAATGAAAATTAGATAGAGATCTCCCAATATCCTATATACATGCAAATCCAACTGGCTTCAGTATCGTTTTATATTAACATGATTTTTTATTCTCATTAATCTCATTATAATCTAAATTATTAAGAGCTGTAGCTGCCGTGGGGTTTGAGAAGTCGCCTACTACGTAAGCGACACAAGTTCGACTACCAGCGGAGCCAGTACCAATGAGATACCACGTGCTTTACGCTGAAGGAAAAAATCGTGAGGAAACCTGCATATATCTGAGAAGTGTTTCAAAGACGTATGTATAGTTATTGAGACGGCGATAGACTATCTGTCACGTTGGCACTTAATCATCTTCGGTTAAAAGTCGGGAAATACAGGTGTAAGCATGTCTATGTATGTTTAAAATTATATTTTTAATACAATTTATGTCCCTGGAAGCTCAAACTGATATAATATATTTCTCGTTACACGTTATTAAATTGTATCACTGTAGTGAATATTTTTGACGAATATTTTCTGGAAGAAATGTTACAATATTATTATGAATATTTTTTTAATGAAATATGAAGAAGATAGCTGTCACTGAATTTTCACCAGTTTTTCTGATAAGATCTCCAGTTTGCGAATCAGGTATAATATTTTTACCTAACCAATTATTAAAATAACTATTGTTTCAATCATATTTATTACGTACCAGAAAACGAACAAAAGTCTCATAAAATGTTAAGGATTTTCCCTCATATATCTTTGCACTCATACCTTTATCTTTAAAGGTGAATGAGTTACGTCATAGTGACGTCGAGTAGGTATACAGAATACATTTTATTAGTGGGCGTGGATGGCCAAATGAGGATGTAATAAAAGCGACTAAAGGAGTCAACGTTCTCCTGCACTTATCCCAATTTATGTGTGGTTTGCGGAATGTGTTTCTCTTTTCCATTTCTCTCTATCAGCCGTCTTATTGTATTCACTCCCATTCTGGCCATATCCATCGTTTCTTAGGTCTTCATCTCTTGTATCCATAAATAATATTTTTACAACATTATTTTCACCCATCCGCATTACATGGCCGTAAGATAAATGCGTATTCCTAAATTTCTCAATTACTTGTAACTGTATTCCAATTAATGTCATTCCCGATTCCAATGAAACAAAACTAAAACTGCAATATTGGATTCTTGATAAATGAAAAATACCTTTTTTACTACGCCATTCGATAGAGTCGCTAATAAGTATCTAATTCCGAGAAGCACCTGTATTCTGTAAGTATTGCGTTAGTACCTGTATAATACTAGTCTTCCCGACTGCTGGGGCTCCGAGCAGCACCACCTTGATGAGGTCCAAGCTGTCAGGACTGGGCTCAACACTTGGGGCGCCCACTGTCAGGGTGCCGCTAGCACCGCGCTCCAGGTAGTCCAAATCCAGCTCTGGGAAAGAAAGAGATTCTGTTATTACATTATACTTTAGGTACACATTTTGAAAGTTTCGAATGGAATTTTGCGACTTTAAATTTATTAACAGAGGTAGGACATAACGAACGGAGATCATTCAATATTTGGAGCTGCGGGACCTTGCAAATAATCGCATAACATACATATGCTCACACCTGTATTCCCCGAAGTGGTAGGCAGAGGTGTTGTTATCACAACACCCACTTTTCACAGAATTTGATTAAGTGCCAACGTGACAGATGGTGAGTCTATCGCCGTCTCAGGCACTATACATACGTCTTTGAATTACTTCTCAAAAATATGCAGGTTTCCTCACGATGTTTTCCTTCACCGTAAAGCACGTGGTGTGAAATCACTGTACAAAAGTTTTTTAGAAAAAATCTTTGGTACTGGCCCCGCTGGGATTCGAACTTGCGTCGTTTACGTAGCAGGCGACTGCTCTAACCCCGAGGCCACCACGGCAAAAAATCGCATACGAATAATGCAGCCTTTGAGTAGTGTTGTGTTCATGCGGTATGATCTCCAGTGCTCGATGGACAAAGGAGGAGTTAAATGGAGACAAATGCTAGCAAGTTTAGCACGGGGATTTAAAGGTTGGCAATGCGCGAGTGACAAGCATTCGTAGGCTGTAGTAGTTGCTTACAATCAGGCGGACAGGGCGCTTGTTTGTCGCCTTAGGCCTATAAAACATATATTATACAGCTGCAGTAAAGTAAGTAACATTATTGATTCTAAATATTAAACCTAATCCAGTAATAAAACTTTAGTTACCTATATAAAACCGTGGATGAAGTAATCTTGCGTTAGTACAAATACTTTTTTGGTTAGCGGAACCCTAGAATGTATTTCAATAAAATACGATATATGCAAATAGTATCGCCTGATTCAGACAGTATATTTCAGGGTTGACAGTTGACTCGACAGGCCGTGAAAAATGGTCCCCGTGTTGAATATACTCGAACACAATGATAATATATTGCCAAATATATTATCATAATGTTATTATGTTGGTTTTGTGCAAATATTTATAAATTGTGGTTGTTTACTCGTATTGGAATTTATAGCAGATAAATAAAATTGTAGGGTCTGTTTTCAATTTCAAAATTACAGCTATTAACTGAATGAACATGAAAGTATACACGGTACTGATATAGAAAAACCAATTTTTTTTCTGTCTGTCTGTCAGTCTGTTTGTTCCGGCTAATCTCCGAAATGGCTGGACCGATTTTAACACGACTTTCACTGGTAGATAGTTAATGTTAGTAGAGTACTTAGGGTCATAATCATCATCATCATATCAGCCATAGGACGTCCACTGCTGAACTTAGGCCTCTCCCAATGATTTCCACCTCACCCGGTTGGAAGCGGCCTGCATCCAGCGGGTCCCCGCAGACTTGACCAGATACAGTACCAGTACAGTAGTTAGGGTACGTTTGGTTAAAAAAAACATTAGGATTCCGCGTGCCACCCATAAAACTCTACTCGGGCGAAACCATGGGGCACAGCTAGTATCAAATATAAAGGAACGAGATAAACAAACAATTAATTAAACAGATCTAAGGGAGAAAAGGCATTTACAGAGAAGATTCCATTAACGTTATCTTCGCCACATTATTTCTTACTACACTCGAAAACAAAGGATGTGTTAATGAAGCTTTTGTTCAAAGGATATGTACCTACAGCGTCTTATAAAATTTGTTTGAATCTGTACATATAAAATTCAAAGTCCTGTCCTCTGAATTCGCTGGTAAAAATATGGTTTTATGTGGAAAATAAGTTTGTGCAAGTTTACCATAATCTCTTATCCTACACCATTAAACGAACAATTGTTATATATATACAATATATAGAATCTGAATCTCGAAAACGGCTGCAACGAAATCATGAAATTTTGTGTTTCAGGGGCAAAAAAAATATCTAGCTAGGTTTTATCTTCAGAAAACATCGTTTTAACCATATTTTCAGGCAATGAAAAAATTCTACAATAACACTACAATACGAAGGTAAATTTCGCCAAATGACACCGGTCCGGTTTTATTTCCTTTTTTTCTCTTTTTTTTCCAACCTTTTTTATGAAAAAAACGACAAGTTTTTCTTTTGTGGGAAAAAGTTTAGTTTTTGTAAGATACAGAAACTGAGCACAGCTCGGTCAACCTGGTACATGACATTATTCCTTTCCTATCCTTTATTTATTTAATGGCGATGAGCTACATGACATTATAGATTGATTATAAAATTATGACAGATGTCACACGTGTGTAATAAGTATGATAAGTATGTCACTGTCATTCATCCAAACTATCATAATTTTGCCGTTGGTTTATAAGTAATTCTAGCCCTCTGTGATATAGATTTATTTATTTAATGGCTGGCATTCACGTCATACTTGTGAACAGGTGCTGCTCGTGGGGGCTGGTCATCTCAAGCTACGCATTTAGTTATAAGTAGATGTACTAGGTTTTTAGTTTGTTAATTTTTATCGACATTTGTGCATTGGAACTTTGTCCATGAGCTTCCGTTTCTTAAATTATTTATTTTGTATTCTTTAAATTGTATAATATTTTTGAAAAGATTAATTACTGAGTTTCTTGCCAGGTTCTTCTCAGTAAAAGCAACCTTCCGGTAGCATGTATGTATGCATGTACAACCTGGCGGTAGCATGTATAATCCTGCATAATTATGTCATTCTGACGATTTGAAAGTACTTTGTAAAAAGTCTAATCGAATAAAGATATTTTTGACATTGACTTTACAAGCTATTGCCCGCAATATCTTCCGCGTGGAACGTTAGCGATTGGCCTTCGCGTGATGATATATAGCAAAGCTTTTCTCGATAAATGGGCTATCTAATACTGAAAGACCAGTAGTTACTGAGATTAGTACAAACAAACATATAAACTTTTCAGCTGTATATATTATTATATATTTACACATTTAAAGATGTAGCGGTAGCGAACCTTTTTTACTAAATGCTTCTTATTTATAAATATTGTCAAAGGGGGTTCTGACACAAGATGTCAGATGGATTTGAGAAAAAAGATTTCTTATGAGATTTTGACGGTTTTTTTGACAGCGAGGAATCCAATGGGTTCCTCCACATATTTTTAACAATTTACAATATATTTTTCTCAACAATCACTTGACATTGGCGGAATAGCTTTACTTAAGCTCATCGCCATTAAATAAATAAAAGGAAGAAAGAAAGAAGATTTTTTATGTTAGTTGGCTGTAAGTAAAGTAGGACTAATTTCTACACTTTATTTAATTACCACAAAGATGTATTTAGACAGTATTTAAAGATGGACATAAGATTAAAAAAAATGATTCAACCGCTTTTCAAAAATATAAGTTTAATATACTGAACTCAATCTCACCCAAAATTCTATTCTGTTTGGTGCAGTTCCCTCTGGCGTTGTCCTCATCTTTATCCTGCTTAGTGGTGATCTCCAATCTATTCATTTCAATTTCACCACTTTTATCATTAACACATTGTTATTCATTATACTTATTGTAACTTCACAAAGTATGTACGTGCATATTACTTCAACACTCACCTAAATTATTCTACAACATTATTCTATAACACAATTTCAAAATAAGAAATATATTTTCTCTTAAGAAATACGAAAACGAGCGAGAAAATTGGCGGTAAATTTTCCGCGCCCTGACACGACAGTCCCCTGCCGAAGAAGGGAATACACTGAATAGCTGAAGCTTTCGCCACAGTAAACATATAAGCATACTAAAGCAGTATGGTAACTTGGCAAAAATCGTTGGAAATGACACACTCACACATACGAGATTCTAAGGACTCATAGTTCTGTAATTAAGGTATGTCACATTTACATGTTTTGCGATACGATATTTTTCAAATCTACTTTTTCTTAGACAGTAAATAAAGAATTCACCCTCACATTCAAAGAAGCAAACATTTTCATACATGTACTCTCTCACACATAGGCGATTAACATCTTTGGCAATCGTTACAGGTCAGTCAGGGGCCTAAGAGAGTCTGACAACTGGTTTAACCACGATTACTGATTTTCTCGTAAAGGTTATGAAGGTCAAGTGGCACTTTCCCTACATGAGGTTGAATCAAGTGCCGACCTCAACAATGTCAGAGAGATGATGATGACATACATGCCTTCGCCTGTATTCCCTAAAGGTGTAAGCAGAGGTGTTGTAATAACACCCACTTTTCACCGAAGATTATTAAGTGATAACGCGACAGACGATGAGATTTAATTACAAAAATGTGGCCTAAATACCACACTGACTGGTAAGCTTATGTACTGTGCTTTCGCGGTACATAGCTAAATAGATGTAGCTTAGTCAGCTACATATTTGTAGCCACGGTGTTCTCTGGAGCGTGATTTTCGCTAATTGAGTTGTTTACGTAGCTAAATGCTGGTTTTACTGGTGTTATTGCAGACTAGACACGATCGATCCTAAATTGACTAACTAGTATCTCGATTGGAAATGCGGCCTAGTTATTTTCGCGTGACTTATTTAAGCTCACAGAACGGCTCTGGAGGGGTCAAGTTCGGATAATATAGACTTTGATTTTCTTCTCAAACATGTTGTTCCCTTAAGATTTTTTCTTTATACGTTTGCTTTCTATAAACTTAAGAGTTAAGTTTTTAAGCAATAATCATTAGGTAAGCGGGTGAAATTGGAACTATCGTTACTTATATACCGGATGGGACTATGGGTTTTCGTTTGGTGGAATTTAAAACAAGTATAAAATAAAATTGCAGTTTTCAAGCATAGCTGAAAAAACGAAGGATTTATTGCATACTATATTAGAAGTTATGTAGTATTAATCTATATTTATATACTAATATAATAAAGTTGAATGGTTTGTTTGTTGCCGAAGCATCGATGTAAAAATGTTACAAAAAATGGAAAAAATATCACTAAGAAACATAGTTTTTATTGAAATACGCTGGAATAACCGCGAGCTACTTTGAATTTAATAAAGATAATAATATTTTCTGCTTTTAATTGACTTTATTACACGCTATGTTATATGGCTTATATAAATTGACTCTTAGATGTTTAATCTTAAGGGTTCCTACATAACATAATATAATAATATCTGGTTGGTTTCTTCGTCACACAAAAAAAAAATCCGGTGAACGTCAGTCTCGAACCGGTGTACTCTAGTTTCGTTATCGCACCGTAAGCTGGAAGCCTCACCTTTGAGCTACCAGAACTTGACAGATGTCGGCGATATTGTATGAGTTTTTCAGTGCCTGAAAACATGGTCAAAACGATGTTTTCTATAAATGAAACCTAGCTAAATAATAACATGCAAAATTTAATGAAAATCGTTGGAGCCGTTTCCGAGATCCCGATTATATATATACAATAATTGCTCGTTTAAAGATATAATATGTTTGTATACGAAGAATACCGCTTGAACTGCTGCGAATCTTGAATACCTAAAGAGCACTGGATTAGAAATACGTTATTTATTATACATACAGCGATCCGCCCCCAGATCCATTATATGTATGAAACGATGCGGATCCGACACGGGAACCAGTTCGACTGAACACTGGAATGCTATTTGGCCACCGTCCAACACAATATCTTGCTCAGACCTCGTAGTAAAATAGCACTATAATAAAAGTCTTCGCTTGGAAAATGTATTATTTCATTTCACTGGTTGATATATTTCAGAAGCAAAAACAAAAAAATAAAATAAATATGCTCATACCATCACATAAGGGTAAGCAGGTGTGTTGTAACAACAACACCCACATTTTACCGAATATGATTTGCCAACGCGACAGGCACTAAATATACGTCTTTGAATTAGTTTTCAGACATATGCAGAAAGCAAAAATATTATGTATTTATTATTTAATTAATTAAATTAACTGCCGTTATAAAAACTTATAAACTTAAGATTACTTGTAAGGCTAATTATATGATTCCCTCGATGAAATGAAACGATGAAATAAAAAAATAAAATAAATATAAGTCGTCATCTAGTTCCAACTACGCTAATTTTATGTACTATGGGTACTAGACCACGGATGTAATATGAATACACTACCTTACAAATTATATATAAATATAAATATAAGATTAAATCAATTCAATTCAATTCAAAATATCTTTATTCGATTAGACTTTTTACAAAGTACTTTCAAATCGTCAGAAAGACACGATTACATAGGATTATACATGCTACCGCCAGGTTCGGAAGGTTGCTTTTATTGAGAAGAACCTGGCAAGAAACTCAGTAATTACTCTTTTAAATAAAATAAATTTACAGCTTATAGTAATACAATATAAATCATAAAAAAATATATATAAGCCCATGGACACAGTTCCGGTGCACAAAAGTCGATATAAAAAAAAATTTAAAACTAAAAATAAGAACTACGAATAATTGTGTAGCTTGAGATGACCATTAGATTTAGTAAACAGACGAAAATATAAGTATTAAAGGTGAAATAAAAACAACCAGTGTTATTACATTTAATATCGAGATGGAGATCACTTTCAAGCCCCGGTTCCAAACAAATGATTCACCCGAAATCTCTCTTACAAAAACATCAAGGTTCTGACACAATGAAAGGAATTTCGTTCAAATCCGATGACAAAAATCGTTTCACCTGCGGGCTTATCCACCCCGCTCCTAGTAATCCATGCTTACCCTGCGATGTACGTATATCAAAAAAAGGGAAATTCAATCGCTGGGGGCTTTACTTCAGCACACGAGATTTATAGATTGATGTACGAGTAGGGTTCAGTTTTATGTTTTGTAACGGAAATATTATTTGGAACGTAACAAAATTCCGATTTATACCTCAATTCTAGCTCCTGAGTTGGATATCGATCGTCTCAATTAATATATATATATCTTATACCTTTAAACTAACAATTATTTTATATATTTCTTCATCAGTCGTCATGTACTCTATGTAACAACTATGTAATATAATAATCTCTGAAACTGCTAGACCAATTTTAAAAGAATTTTCACAGACTGACTTTACAAGTAGTATCATAGGCTACTTTTATATAAGAAAGAAAATACATAATATGAATATAAAATAAATCTCAAGCTACACAATTATTCGTAGTTCTTATTTATAGTTTTAAAAAATTTTTTTTATATCGACTTTTGTGCACTGGAACTGTGTCCATGGGCTTATATATATTCTTTATGATTTATATTGTATTACTATAAGCTGTAATTTTTTTTTTAAAAGAGTAATTACTGAGTTTTTCGCCACGTTCTGCTCAGTAGAAGCAACCTTCTGAACCTGGCGGTAGCATATATAATCCTATGTAATCGTGTCTTTCTGACGATTTGAAAGTACTTTGTAAAAAGTCTAATCGGATAAAGATATTTTGAATTTTGAATTAAAGCCACTTATGAAATAAAGCTCGCGCGGGTGAAGCCGCGGGGAACAGGTAGTAAGCAAGTTAATTTTTATTATACATAGTTATAAGTTTGGTGAATAAAAATATTTTTTATTTATGACACACGTTTTCATTCGAAATTCGTAAAAATTAAAGAACTCGAACCCACGACCTCTGCAAACGGTGCAGTTTCTCTGCCAACTGAGCTACTTATGATGACACCTCATGCGTTGAAATTTCCAGAGTTCGAGTCCCGCCTTGTGTTCGTATCTCTCCTTACTATTTTAATAGAAATTAAAACGAATATAAAAGCAATAGAGCTGTTATTAGTATAAACATGATCAGAATGTAAATTCGTTCCAATAGACTCAGCACGACTCCGGCAGTTCTATTTTATATCCCTGTTTTTGCCGACGACATACTAAAATGTCCGCACTTACATTTATAGTAGGTACTAACTTTTCTCTCACCAAGTCCCACTCCTAATAAAAGAGCAGACCCAAAAACGTAGAACCCGCCTTTTTTTGATGTTAGTTAAAAATACACAAACGTAACATTAAAGGTTTCATACAATGCAGGTAGATAGAAAAAAATACTTCACACACTATTTGGCTACGCATCATTTTCACTTCATCAACATCAACACACCTTCATCCTTATAACACTGAACTGATTTGAATAAAAAAGGTAATAATATACATAAAAAAATTAGATATGTATTATAGAGAACCGTGGTGGTCTCGGGGTTTGAGCAGTCGACTGCTACGCAAGCGACGCAAGTTCGAATCCCAGCGGGGCCTGTACCAATTAGTTTTTCTAAAAAAAAAACTTATGTACAGTGATTTCACACCACGTGCTTTACGGTGAAGGAAAACATCGTGAGGAAACCTGCATATTTCTGAGAAGTAATTCAAAAGACGTATGTATAGTGCCTGAGACGGCGATAGACTCACCATCTATCACGTTGGCACTTAATCAAATTCGGTGAAAAGTGGGTGTTTTGATAACAACACCTCTGCCTACCCCTTCGGGGAATACAGGCGTGAGCATATGTATACAAAAACTGTCTGCAAAACCCGCTTACCGTCATGGTTTGTACGCTTATTTGTCGTCTTCAATAAAAAAAAAAATATATCGAGTCCCCAGAAAAGCAGAGAACATAAGTTCGGTTTCAAAGTAAAATGTCATTTCATATCGAGAGCGGCACCCAGCGGATACGTGACATCGTTCAACGACACTTAGGGCTGCCTTATACCTGTACCCCTATCACGGGTTTACCACCGCTTTCGTAATCTATACTCGCTAGCGTCACTCGCAATATTTGTATGAGATATTTTAGTTCTTCACGTCACCGCTGGGAGTGGCTGCACAATTTCTCATGCTAATATTCGGTGGAGACGCTAGCGAGTATTGATTACGAAAACGGTGGGAAACCCGTGATAGGGGTACTGAATTAACGCTTAAAGTTTAGCCTATACCTTATTCGACTAAGTTTAGGAAATAACAAAACATTCGAAGAATGAAAATTACAGCTTCATTCGCCATAAAGTTTGCTCCTAAAGAAAAACTGTTTAATATACGAGAGTGGCAGCCCTATCGATCCCTTAATGTTTTTTTCCTTTTTCTACAAAGTTGAATATATTATACACCTTTATCTTGGAAGCGGAAAACTTTTCCGTTTTAGTCGAAGTTCCCTAATTTAGTTGTCAACTTGAGATAAACACTCCTTCTGGCTGATTTACTCGGAGGGGTAAAACTTATCCCCGAATTCAAACAAGTCATAACGGCTCTTTAGGTCTATGATCTATCTAAATATATATAACTCAAAGTTGACTGACTGACTGACATAGTGATCTGTCAACGCACAGCCCAAACCACTGGACGGATCGGGCTGAAATTGGGCATGCAGGTAGATGTTATGACGTAGGCATCCGCTAAGAAAGGATTTTGATTAATTCTGCCCATACAAACATACATATGCTCACGCCTATACTCCCCGAAGGGGTAGGCAGAGGTGTTGTAATCACAATACCGACTTATCACCGAAGATGATTAAGTGCCAACGTGACAAATGGTCAGTCTATCGCCGTCTCAGGCACTATACATACGTCTTTGAATTACTTCTCAGAAATCTGCAGGTTTCCTCACGATGTTTTCCTTCACCGTAAAGCACGTGGTGTGAAATCACTTTACATAAGTTTTTTAGATAAACTCATAGGTACAGGCCCCGCTGGGATTCGAACTTGCGTCGCTTACGTAGCAGGCGACTGCTCAAACCTCAAGGCCACCACGGCTCTATATGCACGGCATGTTATTCAATACAACCGTTTTGGTAGATAACAGCATTATATATATATATCACGGCAGATATGTAGCATTACAAAAACTAGAAGCAAATTGGTTTATTGTCAATTAATTCTACACCTAAACATGCACCTATTAATCAGTTAATGATAAATACAAATACTAATTATGTAAACCAATATATATTATTATGAAAAAAACATGTTTTGTTTTTTACTTTCCATAGCAGATTGTGCAATTTTAGATTAGTTTTAAATGTGTGTTATCAAAATGTTAATTAACCACAATAAGTTAATAATAATGCGACCGTGATTATCTGCAAAAAGTAGGCAGTGTTTTTATGACACACACAGAGTAATAATTAAACGATAATGATAAATTAAGCATTGGTTACCAATGGCTATAAAAAGGCATACAATGTATTTAAATACAATAAAGGACGAAAAACTTAATATCAAACTTTCCACAAAAAAAAAATGTCACTTATTTTTGTTATTTCCTCTGTTCTAATTAGTTATGGTACTGCAAGTATTCCAGGTGAGCTGTGTAGATAGAGGTATAATAGGTGCCGTCACAAGTTTTAGCCCTCAGCAAAAGTGAGCTTAAATTACTGATTTAGGAGACCAGCGCTCAAAAACTGTACGAATATTTAACTAAGATTTTGAAAATTCTTGCACCATTTCAATGCTACATTATCACTGATTAATATAGGCTATATTTAATTCCCGTACTCCCACGGGAACCGCTACGCGGGAGAAATGTTGTCCAACTATAGATATAATCATTACTAGGGATTTTAGAACGTCGCAAGGACCGTAACGACTGTGCATGCAACTCCAAAGTTACATGTTCAAAGTAATTGTATACTATAATCGTATATTACAATAAACATTCTAAAGTTTGCTCCAGTCTCTTCATTTCACAGGGGAGTCACCGTATTCCTTCCCTTCGTTCAAAACAAAGTAATACGTGATTGCCATTGCTGAGTGTAAAACCTGCAGTATAGATACTTATGCTAATTTTTCCATGCACAGGTATCAATAATATGGGCATAATAGGTGACCACAAGGTGCCAATAAGTAACGTTCCATTCATGGCAGGTTTGGTTGGGACTTATTCCAATGGTACCAGATATATTTGTGGAGCCTCTATCATAAAGGAACAATTTGTAATGACAGCTGCCCATTGCTGTCTCAAGTAAGTGCATGTGCCGTCGCTAGCTATGAGCGCTGGGCAAAAGTAGTGGTGGGAACTGCGTATGTATTTTATTCGCGTGGCGCCGTACAAGAGACAGACTCACGAAATGAATGACTATGAATAATAATAATAATCTCCTACCGAATTTCGGTTACGGCGGCTAATCTCAACGAGGATTAGTCATGTGCGCAGGAGATATTATAGTGCACAAGTGTGTGCGCAAACACAGGTGCACTCTTTATTCCCTCACTCTCATAGTCCGATGGGACGGCAATCCGACAAGACCGGAGAGAGATCAGCCGTAGAACAACGGCTTAACGTGCTTTCCGAGGCACGGGGGTGAAAACTTTGCAGACTTTGAATACTGCACATTCAAAGACAGCGCTTATAACTATTGAAGGCACATTATTACTCGTATCGAAGAATACACAGCAAATATATTTTAGATATACAATTAATAAAGTTGCTACTATTATATATAATGCACTTCTAGCATTAGGTAATATATCATTATCCAATGATCGAAGTGTCTAGCTGCTTTCTAGCTGCGTCAGGATACCGTTACTCCGGATGATAGGCTACCCAGATTGCAATTTCGATAACGAATCATTCCTTGGAATCAGGAACACTACAACAGCTGATAATAAAAATATAAAACAACTTACGTAGATTTATATTCAAATGCAAGCAACATCATTCAACACCTGATCCAAGAATAAACATCCTCTACCCCTATCACGGGTTTGCCACCGTTTTCGTTATCTATACTCGCTAGCGTCTTCGTCGAACATTTGTATGAGCGGTTACGTGAAGAACTAAAATATTGCAAGTGACGCTAGCGAGTATAGTTTACGAAAACGGTGGCAAATTCGTGCTGGGGTACTGCCCTCTATTTAGGAGCATTAGAATTAATAATATCTATAAAGATAAATAAAATTGAAGTGTCTGATTGTAATTCTAAAATAAAAGCTTTTCACTAAATCCATTATGAAAGTATATACGATACTGACATAAAGAAACCAATTTTTTATTTTTTTCTCTGTCTGTCTGTATCTTTCACTGGCGGATAGCTTATGTCACAAGGAGTAACTTACATTTATTTTTATTTTAAAAACATTTAGGATAGGGTTCCGCGGGAATCAAATTAAATCTACGCGGGTGAAACTACAGGACCCAAGTAGTTAAGGTATAATAAAGTATAATAATTTCAGAGTATCCTTGAAAATCCACGTTGGAACCGATCGGCTAATCACAGCAGGAAAGAAATATGATGTAGCTAAAACAATTAGACATGAATTATACAATGAATCAAACAAAAACTATGATATTTGCATTATTAAGTTAAAGGAGAAATTACAATTTGGGCCAACAGTTAAGAATATTGTTTTGGCGAACAGCAATCTGAAATTTGATGCTGGAACTATATTGAACGCCCTTGGGTGGGGTTTAACTCAAGTAAGAATTGACAAATATTTTGATGTATGTAGTTGTTAGTATATGAGACTGCTACTATAGGTGACGCGAGTTGTTGTATTGGTTGGGACATCGAATGCTTCCTACTCCTCTCAACCAATAGATCACCGTTGACCTTACTCACAGCAGGAACACAACTCTTTTTTTTTGACGAGGGGGAAACCTTCAAAGTGTATCAGATTGCACTGGCAGGCAAGTCAGGGTATGTGGGATTTTTACCGTGCCGGGGGCGGACTCCGGGTACTATGATAGATAGCACCGGTGTCCCCTCGCACTTTGTCGTTACACATCCCTGGGGCAGCTGTGTCCCTGGAGACCACACTGTGTAAGGCGAACATCGCGCTGCCACCTTCCCAGGCTCGCGGCTCGGTAGTCAAAGCTCCCACCCTGTCCACCACCAAGGTCCTCTGGCCTCTTTATAGTTGCCTCTTACGACAGGCAGGGGATACCATAGCCAACGTAGACCCTGGCTGTTGAGTGAGAAGTACAACTCTTTTTTTTTTTTTTTTTTGTTGACGAGGGGGAAACCTTCAAAAGGTCCCCGACCGCCCTGGGAGAGGCAGATCGGGGTATGTGGGATTCTTACCGCACTAAAACCCCCCCGGTGGCCGTCCTCAGTGCTCAGGGGGGACTCCGGGTACTCTGATAGAACGCACCGGTGTCCCCCCACACTTTGCCGGGGCACATCCCCGGGGCAGCTGTAGGGCCGCCCCTAGAGACCTCGCTGTGCAAGGCAGCGCGAGCCACATCGCGCTGCCACCTTCCCGGGCCCGCGCCGGTGGTCAAAGCTCCCACCCCGACCACCGCCAGCAGGCCCTCCGGCCCCCTTTTAGTCGCCTCTTACTACAGGCAGGGAATACCATAGCCATATTCTTAGACCCTGGCTATTGGGTGGGAAGTACAACTCTACTCTAAGGTAACATTTTTTGGCAGAAGTAAAGTCCCCGGTCCCGGTCTCTCGGTTGAAATCCGGGTAGCTCCGGATTTCGACCGAGAGATGTGATAATAATGTACGCGAAAGATATTTTTCTATATTTTATGGTGTTCCAGGAAAACGGGCATAATGCATCCAATAACTTACTAGAAGTTAGAGTGCCGTTAATTTCTAGAAAGAAATGTAATCAAAAATTCGGCAATACACGAATTACGACCAACATGATGTGTGCTGGCGCGAAGAATAAAGATACTTGCAAAGTGAGTACATAAGACATGAGACATGAGACCTACATAGGTAGATGATAAACGCATTATAAAAACTTTATTATAATAATGCATATTTTTATCAATACCAAAGTTTTTTTTATGATGATATGAAAACGATGCCGGCTTAGTTTCTTGCCAGTTATTTTCAGAAGACTATTTTTTCGAACCAGTGGTTAGTTTTTAGCCGTTCATAAATGCCTTAACATGACCTACACTGAATAAATAATTTTAATTTAAACTTAGTATTCTGTGAATTCGTTGCTTAGAAATACATGTGCTAATTTGACTCCTATGGCGAATGAACATTTTTAAGTGACCAATGAGTAATTAACGTGGGTAGCTAGTTATGTCATGACGTCTTTTATTAGTGTCTTCGAAATTATTATTATTTTAATCTACGATAACTTAAAGTAAAGTGGCAACCTTTTTTTCCAGGGTGACAGTGGAGGCCCTCTAACCGTCATGAACGTCATACAAGTTGGTATAACTTCGTTCGGAGGGAAATGCGGAGAGATGGGCGTGTACACGAGAGTAGCTGCCGTCCTGCCTTGGATTAATAATATTATTAACATGCACTCTTAATAAAACAATATATAACTTACTAGCCGTGCCCGCAGTTTCACCCGCGTAGACTTTATTATTTTACATCACGTTTATGTCAGGTTCCATGGGAACGGATAAAAAGTTCTATCCTTTGTCTTTTTCCTGGCTCTAAGCTACCTCCCCACCAATTTTCATCCAAATCGGTTCACTCATTCTTGAGTTATAGATAGTGTAACTAACACGACTTTCTTTTATATTTAATTATTTTCAAATTATAGAACATTATATTACATACTGAAAATTATTTCCGTTTTCTTTCTCCGTCGTTTTAAACATTTGTCGTGGTATGGACATGTTATGCGGAGGGATGAGGATAATGTTGCCAATAAAGTTTTGTTTGTGAATGTGGATGGTTACAAGGGGAAAGGAAGACCTAAGAAGCGATGAATGGATTGCGTGAAAGATGATATGGCTAAAATGGGAGTGAATATGACGGCTGATAGAGTGAAATGGAAGAGAAGATCACATTGCGCCGACCACAAATAACGTGTGATAAGGGCAGGAAGATGATTCCGTTTTTTTCTTCACTTACCAGAGCCGAGCAGTTGCTTAATTGCTATCCTTATGTCACAAAAATAATCACATTCTGCAAAAAATAAGCGATCTAATTAAATGTTAGTCGCTTAGATAAGAGTCAAGTATAAAAGGTCAGTTTGCAGTATATTGCGTTAATCATAAGCTACAAGTGACCGCAATGGCTTCACTGTCAGTAATACTAGTGCTCTGTGTCACTATTGTACACAGTACTACCAGTCAACCAGCATATACAGGTGAGAGATTCAGTATTTATTTATATCGGATAGGTAACGTTTAGTGTAGGTAACGTTATTGATTAGTAATGCTGTACTTATAAAGTGTATCACCGACGCGGCGCACACTTTATTCGCGGTTAATTTTATCAATTTCATCTCATTATCGTTTTATCATTGATCTCATAAAGTTCCGTAGTAGAGAGCCGTGATGGCCTCGGGGTTTGAGCAGTCGCCTACTACGCAAGCGATGGCGAGTCCATCGCCGTCTCATCGCGCTATACGTACGTCTTTGAACTACTTCTCAGACATATGCAGGTTTCCTCACGATTTTTCCTTCACCTTTAGAAAATCTCATTGGTACAGGCCGCTGGGATTCGTACTTGAACTTTTTATTTATCCTGTGTAATTATTTGAACAGAACTGGAGGTCAAAAACAGTGATTTGGGCATCATTGGTGGTCATAACGTTACCATTGAGAAAGCCCCCTTCATAGCGGCGGTACTGACTAACAGCTTGAGTACCAAAATTCACATATGCGGTGCTTCTATCATCCACGAACACTTTGTATTGTTGGCTGGCCATTGTTGTGTGGGGTGAGTAGTCTGTTAATAAACATTATTTATTGAATTCAGGCCTTTACAAGGCTCATATGAACGTTAAATAACTGACCATTGGTGTATTATAGCACCCAGATTGCCTCAAAGTTGGATACAATCGTAACGTGTCAGATGGTGAGTCTGTCACCGTTTCAGGCACTACACATAAGTCTTTTGTTCACACTAATATTATATACTTATGGTAACTAAACAGTATGGAATCTAGACCAGTTTTTTAAATAATAACATTTACTTCATCGAGCGTAAGGGTTGCTAAACTTAAGGTAGGTAGATAAGGTGGCTTTGAGGTCTGAGCAGTCGCCTGTTATGCAAGCGATGCAAGTTCGAATCCCAGCGGGGCTGTACCAATGAGTTTTATCTAAAAAACTTATGTACAGTAATTTCACACCATGTGCTTTACCTGCATGGGGAAACCTGCATATTTCTGAGAAGTAATTCAAAGACGTATGTAAAGTGTCTGAGACGGCGATGGACTCACCATCTGTCACTTTGGCACTTAATCATCTTCGGTGAAAAGCTCCCTGCCTACCCCATCAGGGAATACAGGCGTAAGCATATGTATTTAGCAATCCCGATTTATTTCAGATACGCAGAGCTGGAGATCGTGGTTGGTAGTGTTGACTATTTAAAAGGTGGAAATACATATGCCGCAGCAAATATAACTGTACATGAACGATATCAGCCTGACCTACACGACTACGATATATGTATAATCAAGTTGAATGATACTTTGAGATTCGGCGCGAAGGTCGGTAAGATCACGTTAGCGGACGACACAGTGAGACTGGGTGTTGGAACTGTATTTACTGCACTTGGATGGGGTGACACTGCGGTGAGTTATGTTCAACTATTATTTCAAGACCGCTATATCTATATTTAGAAAAATATATAGATTGAAGATAAAATAAAATAAGAATAAACATTTTGTCTTGGTATGGACATGTTATGCGGAGGGATGAGGATAATGTTGCCAATAAAAAATATTTCTGAATGTGGATGGTTACAAGGGGAAAGGAAGACCTAAGAAACGATGAATTGAAACAACAGTTTTCCTTGGAGTTACATTGGATCATAAATTGCAATGGGGGCCCCATATAGCTGGATTGTCGAAAAGACTCAGTTCTGCAGCATTCGCAGTAAGGAAAATTAGACACCTAACTGATATAAACACAGCTCGGTTGGTCTATTTTAGTTATTTCCATAGTGTTATGTCTTATGGCATCCTTTTATGGGGAAATGCTACAGACATCAGTTCTATCTTTGTGCTGCAGAAACGGGCTGTTCGTGCAATCTATAAACTCAAATCTAGAGATTCTCTCAGAGAGAAGTTTAAAGAAATAGGGATAATGACTGTGGCATGTCAATACATATTTGAAAATTTGATATATGTAAGAAAGAATATAGATAGTTTTAAGAAAAATAGTGATATGCACAATATAAATACACGCAAGAGGGATAAACTCCGTGTCCCTGTGACTAGACTGCACAAAACTAGTAACTCTTTTGTGGGGCAAAGTATACGCCTTTTCAATAAACTACCATTAAAAATGTGTGAACTACCATTTTTAAGTTTTAAGGCAAGCATCAAACAGAAACTTTGTGAAAAAGCATATTATAGTGTAACTGAGTATATTGATGATAGCCAAGTATGGCAATGAGTTGCTCACTCTTCCATTGAAATGTACTTAAGCAACCCTATGTATATAGAAGGGACACATGTAAAAAAAAAAAAAACCGGGGAGTTTGTTTCGCCGTTTCTTCTCCTGACAGGCTTACTTTTGGAAACGGTAGTAAATTTACTTAAGTTAACGTAAGAAAAATGACGTTCAATAAGTGTTCCAAGTGTCCCTTATATTGAATAAAACTTTTTGATTTGATTTGATTTGATTTGATGGATGGATTGTGTGAAAGATGATATGGCTAAATTGGGATTGAATACAGATATGACGGCTGATAGAGAGAAATGGAATAGAAGAACAAAAATAACATGAGATAAGGGCAGGAGGATGATGATGAATCCATATATATATTTAAACACATAAATAAAATTTGTTTTAAAAATTAACAGCTTTTCACTAAATGCATATGAAAGTATACTATTATTATTACATATATTATTAATAGAATACTGTATATAAACTAACAGTTCTCTTTTATTATAATTAACACACTAAGTCCCACAGTCCCGCTGCTGGTCTCCCTTCCCTGTGTCCATCTCTTGTGATCTAGAATTTGCTCAGGCCAGGTATAGGCATTGAGTCCTGCCACCTTTACTAACTATATACGAAAAAACACCCTGTCCTTCAGTCTGCCCCTGCTCTTGGTATTGCAAGCGACAGTAAGCGGTAACCTCTTACGGGAAGGTGGGCCATATAATTGTTTGCGACCTTATAGTGGTATGAAAACAGTAAATTAATTTAATTAGTTAAATTAGTTTAATCGTTAAATAAAGTAGTAAATTAGTTAAATCGTTAAATAAAGTAGTAAATTAGTTATATCGTAAATTAATTTTCGACGTTCCAGGAGGACAACCCACGTTCTAGCTCAAAGTATTTGCTGGAAGTGCAGATACCATTTGTGCCTGTGAACAAATGCCAAGAAGCAACGTACTACTACATCTCACCGAGGATGATATGTGCTGGTGCCGCGAATAATACTGTTTACTATGTGAGTAAAACGGCAATCTTAACATATGTGTCATTATACAAATACAATCGCAGAAAAAGTTATACCTAGAACTGTCCAAAATAAATAACAAGGAAAAACATCTTCTTATACGCCTTAGTATTTTTATTGACCACTATTTTAATTTTAAAATAAATATGCTCACGTCATGCCAGAAGGGGTGAGCAGAAGTTGTGTAACAACAACACTCACGTTTCACTGAATACGATTAAGTGCCAACGTGACAGAGGGTGAGTTCATCGCCGTCTCAACCACTATACATACGTCTTAGAAATACTTCTCAGACATATGCAGGTTTTCTCAACATGTTTTCCTTCATCGTAAAGCACGTGGCTCGGCTGGGATTCGAGCTTGCGTGACTTGCGTAGCCACCACGGCTTTCTATTTTTATTTAAAACAACAATTTGACATCACTATTAGATGAGACACGAATTTTTTATCTACTCATTTTGTATGTGTTCTCTGCATATAGTTTCTTAGGTATTTATTTTATCTGACGTTAATGTCAGTCTTTGCGTGACGTAATATTACTGTGAGTTCCATTGTCATTCCACAATGTTCATTTTTACTTTGTTCCAGGGTGACAGCGGCGGACCGTTAACCTTGAATAATACCATACTTGCTGGAATCACTTCCTTCGGACCCCAACCCTTCAAAGGGGTAACAGCCTTCGTGAAGGTCACATCCCTATTACCTTGGATTAATGAGACTATTACGAAGCAATTACATTAACCAATATAACAATCGCAAAATATACAAGAAAACCCGGAAGGCTAACAAGGAAACAGTAGAATTTCATTTTGAATCTAGCTGCACATTGCAGTTTTAGAATTACAATTAAAACTATGTTAATAACAATTTTGTTTCTCAAATAAATTTCCTGGTATATAATTACCAGCTATAATAGATATGTCAGAGAAAGTTCCATTAAAGTCAGCTTAACAGTTTTACACTGTTAATTTGGTATTGATGATAACAAACAGATGATACTTACATTTTATTCATGTGTGTAGAAGAGTCATTACTAGTTTTGTTGCTAATTCCTGTTTTCTTTGACAATGTCTGCATTGGACCAACAGGTCACGTGATATCGAAAAGATCTTAATAAAAACTTTTCAAAATGAAACTCTAAAATAAAGTCTAATAACTGTGAAATTGAATTTATTTTTTGATTCCAACCACCTAGTAATATAATATATATATATATATATATATATATATATATATGCCATCCCAGTAGGCAGAGGTGTTGTAACCACAACACCCACTTTTCACCGAAGATGATTAAGTGACAACGTGACAGATGGTGAGTCCATCGCCGACTCAGACACTTTACATACATCATTGAATTACTTCTCAGAAATATGCAGGTTTCCTCACGATGTTTTCCTTCACCGTAAAGCACGTGGTGTAAAATCACTGTACATAACTTTTTTAGAAAAACTCATTGGTACAGGCCCCGCTGGGATTTGAACTTGCGTCGCTTGCAGGCGATATGAGACATGTTAAGAAAAAGTGTCTGCCGTGACGTATAGGGAGTTCAAGGAGATGGCACTTGATAGAGACGAATGGAAGAAATTGCATCTGTTACACCAACAAGGATCACAACTCTTAAATTATCATGATGATGAGACGAATATGGATGCATAATCACAATCCATCTACGCACGAAGTGGACATTTGTGGCTCGAGATTATAATCCTAATCTAAAAATCTATACAGATAAATAAAATTGAAGTGTCTGTATGTAATTCCAAAAGAACAACCTGAATGTATATAAAAGTATATATACAATACTGACATAGAAAACTTATTTTTATTTTTTTTCTCTGTCTGTCTGTCAGTTTGTTCTCCGACCAGTTTGATCTCCGAAACGACTAGACCGATTTTAACGGGACTTTCACAGGTAGATAGTTAATGTGACAAGGAGTAACAGAGGCTACGTTTACTAAAAAAAACATTAGGGTTCCACGGGTCACCCATGAAATTAACTCTACGCGGATGACACCGTAGTATATATTTTATTTCATTTTAATAAGCCAATCAATATTACACTGTTTTAATCAAAATCGTAATCGCAAACAATTGGGTTTAATTAAAATTAAAATACCAGGAAAAAGTTATTTTAACTGTAATACACATACATACAGAATTGATAACAAGGGAATATAAATGGGCGCAATTGACTTTTTGCAACAATCGCAAGTTTCAAGTAGCCATAATGACTTCACTGGCAGTAATACTACTCTGTAACTTTATAATAAGCAGTACTAACGGCCAGACAGGTAAGAGACAATACTCAATTATACGTTTATACCCGCTTAAACGTTGTCGACATTCGATCACGCATTTTGATGGATCGTTAGAAATCAACACGCATTGTATTCCTTAACGCGTTCACTGCTAACGATGCGTATGTGCGTCCAACTGTTCGAGAATTTACGAAGAAGTTGAAATGTTAGCAGTGAATGTGTTAAAAAATAATCTACAAAGCTGGGGCTGAATCCACTTCTAAAATTTACAAGATCAAATAAGATCGAACTGACCAAATACTAACGTCAGGACAAGCCACGTCAGGTTTCTTCTAGTCAAACCTTGGACACAGTATAAATGAATGCTTTATCTAAGAATAGGATGTGTTAGTGAAGCCTCCTACTGAATCAACGAGTCCAATTATTCAGGATTAGTAGGGTTAGGGCACAGTTTAAATATTTGCTTTCCAAGCAGTTATTAAGCAGGAACTAAGCCTAATTTTGAAATAAGCGCGTTTGCTCCATTGAGTGCGAGAGTAGTCTTCTAAAATATACTCATATCATCAAATTACTGTCAAAATAATGTAGATTAATCGTTTTGAAGATTTGCTAAACACGTGATTATAAGCGATCGGCCACGACATGATACCTATGCTTATCTTTTTCGTAGATGCGCACATCAGTGTGAGTGTGTTTTAGCTAATATACCTTCTCGCTGCTTGAGATGATATGACGAGGATACAGGCAACTGGGACCACTAAGAACTAGAACCGTGGTCCCAGTTGCCTGATAGCATTTATGAATCGGTTGACTTACGACCTCTAGCGTATATATTGTATATATTGTAGCATTTATAATCTCGTTCTTAAGTCAGTAATGGAAGGTTCATTTTAGCAGACCTGGAAGCCGAAGTCGACAGTCTAGGCATCATTGGTGGACACAATGTAACCATTGAGGAAGCTCCCTTCATGGCGGCGTTATTCGCAAGAATTTCCAATGAAAATACAACGAGACAGAGATTCGTGTGTGGTGCATCCATTATTCATGAACAGTTTGTTTTGACGGCGGCTCACTGTTGTGAATTGTGAGTAATGCCTGTGTTAATTACATTGCTATTAAAATTATTATTGATTTGATCTCACCCTTGTGCAATATAATATTTCTATGCTCTGGCTAATTCCCGTTGAGATTAGCCGCCGTAACCGGAATTCGATAGGAGATTATAATTATTATTACATTACCGCACTTTATATATATATCGATACGCACCCGAGCGATGCCGGGGCGCTAGTATTTTGTACTCTAACTAGCACTCGCGTTGATTTAGTTTTATATAATATATCAGTTTCAAACTTTAAAAAACACAACAACTTTCATCCCCTATTTTATCCCTTTGGGGGTCGAATTAATCAAAATCCTTTCTTAGTCTTATGCCTACGTCATATAATTTACTTGCATGCCAAATTTCAGCCCGATCCGGTTTGGGCTGTGCGTTGTAGATCACTATGTCAGTCAGTCAGTCAGTCACCTTTGAGTTAGATTTCACCAATTAGATTTTAACTGTTGTCGACGGTCGGGGTTGTGGATGTCTGGGAACAAGCCTTCTTACAGATATAACCTTCTTAGAGCAATAAAACCATCTTCAAAAATAAAAATTCTGTTTTCGAAGCTCATGATTTTTATTTTTTACAGGGAACGATTTGGAGACCTGGAAATAAAAGTCGGTATTGATAATAACGAAAACAATGATACTACGAATGTATATGCAGCAGCGAACGTATCGATACATGAACTGTATGACACTGATTTATCCGACTACGATATTTGTATTATCAAGTTGAACGAGAGCCTACAATTTGGTCCTTCAGTTTCAAATATCTCTTTATCAGACGAAAGTGTGGAAATGGATAATGGAACTACTTTCAATACAATTGGATGGGGTTTTACCGAGGTAACCCCAAAACTATCTGATTCTCGTATCGCGGTGTTGTTACCAAACTTCTCCGAAACCGTAGATTCGACATTTATTACCCCTAACTGATGAGGGTGATCAATCCCAAAAAATGGCAATACAATGTTTGTCGGACACAGCTAGTAATATTATACCTTTTTTATTGACAAGGGGGAAACCTTCAAAAGGTCCCCGACCGCCATGGGAGAGGCAGGTCGGGGTATGTGAGATTTTTACCGCGCTAAAACGCCCAGTGGCCATCCTCCGTGCTCAGGGGGGACTCCGGGTACTCTGATAAATCGCACCGGTGTCTTCTCACACTTTTCCGGGGCTCATCCCCGGGGCAGCTATGTCATCGTCCCTGGAGATCTCGCTGTGCAAGGCAGCGCGAGCCACAACGCGCTGCCACCTTACCGGGCCCGCGGCTCAAAGCTCCTACCCCGACCACCGCCAGCAGGCCCTCCGACCCCCTTTTAATCGCCTCTTACGACAGGCAGGGGATACCATAGCCAAATTCTTAGACCCTGAATGGAATATATTATACCTTGTCCAACGCATAAGTAGTCCTGAGACGGAGCAAAATTGCTATTTTTGGCAGAAAGGTCAACATTTAAAATAAAGTACCCGGTTGACTGAGCAGTTTGTCGGTTTGTTTTTCTCAGAAAAAAGCTAAAATTTTCCCACAAAAAAAACGCTTGATGTTTTCTCATAAAAAATGCAAATTGAAAAAAATACAGAAAAAAAGGAATAAATATCGGACCGGTGTCATTTGGACTCGAACCGGGGTATAGTCTAATTCCGTTATCACACGATAGGCTGGTAGCCTCCCTATCATCGCTATCAGCCTCGCTATCATCACAACAAATGTCGGCGAAATTCAACTTCGTATTGTAATGATATTGTAGCAATTTTTCACTGCTGAAAACATGGTTAAAAAGATGTTTTTTATAGATGAATCCTATCTAGATCAATGTTTTGCCCCTGAAACCCCCTACACACAAAATTTCATCCAAATCGTTGAAGCCGCTTCCATGATTCAGATTCTATATATAATATATATAAATATATATATATTATATATAGACTAATCTCGGACTAAACCTATATCCATCCCTTTTCAAGCTCGTATCACAGAACGAGATGAAGGTACATTCAAACCAATGACTATCTTATTCGATACATTGTAATAAGGACTTTTAACTTAATGACTTTTGCTTCCAGCTTTTCAATCCAAAATCAAAATCAAAACATTTATTAGAAGTCAGTATACCATTCGTACCAACGAGTGAATGTCAAAAAAGCACATATTATTATATCTCGCCGAGAATGATATGTGCTGGGGCCACGAATATGAGTGCTAATCCCGTAAGTATACATTTTTAACAACTACTATAAGATTGTGTCACGACTTATGAGCGTTGACTTTGAATGCCCAGTAGTCATTTTGGGTCTTGCATTGAGATTGGGTTGCTTAACTTTACTCATCTATATCTATACAGATAAATAAAATTGAAGTATCTGTTTGTAATTCAAAAATAACAGCTTTTCACTGAATGTATATGAAATTATATAAGGTAATAAAAGGAAACAACAATTTGTATATTATTTTCTCTGTCTGTCTGTCTGTTTGTTCCGGATAATCTCCGAAACAGCTGGACCGATTTTAACGGGACTTTCACTGAAAGATAGCTAATGTTACAAGAAGTAACTAAAAAAAACATTAGGATTCCGCGGGGCACAGTGGTGTGAAAATTCATGAACAATGTTTTGTTCCAGGGTGACAGTGGTGGACCGTTAACATTGAACAATAATACCATACTTGCTGGAATCACTTCCTTCGGACCCCAACCCTTCAAGTGGAGGGGAGTGTTCGTGAAGGTTGCATCTCTGCTGACTTGGATCAATGAGAAAATGGCGAAACTATCATAAGCTCACTTTATAATGTGTTTGTAAACCTAATATTTAATTCGTAAGTTTAAAATGTTAAAAAAAATGCCAAGGAGTTTGTTTCACCGTGTCTTCTCCTGATCGTTCTCCTGAGACGGTGGTAATATTTTCAATAAATAGATTGAATATGCAGTGGCGTTTCATTTTGTGATACAAAAATTAAACGTCAAAGCTTATAAGCCAGTAAGTTGTCACTGCTATAACGATGATATGTTTGCTAAGGGCCGAAAAGCTCTTATGGTTTCGAAAAATGGTTTTATGTGATTATTTCTGGAACTATTAGTGGGGGAAGAAAAATAAAAACATAGTTAGATTTCACATGAATAACTCTACGTTACTGCTGATTTTTCTGCGAAAATGAAGTCTTGATATGGTCAAATTTGAACGTCAATTACTCGAAAATGGAAAAATATATTTTTGTCATAATAATTTTATTTGCTTCCTTAAATTATACCCTATCACATATTTCAACAGCTGTCCTATTTTCCCCGATACCCTACATACAGTACTTACAAAAAGCACTCGCAAAAAGCTGCGGGTTTGTCACCGTTTTCGTAATCTATACTCGCTAGCGTCTCCGCCGAATATTAGTATGAGAAATTGTGCAGCGACTCCCAGCAGTGACGTGAAGAACTAAAATATCTCATACAAATATTGCGAGTGACGCTAGCGAGTATAGATGGTATACGTAGGCTACTTTTATTAAAATAACATTTGGGTTCCACGAACACGAGCCACACATGAATAAATATAAGCGTTTGCAATCACACAGCTAGTGAATAATAAATATGTCAGGAAAGGTGAGCAGAGATGTAACAACGCCCACTTTTCGAAGATAAGAAGCGACGAGTTGTATCGCCGTCTCAAACGCTATATGTATATAGGTATTTTGAAGTACTTCTGTGCTCCGAGCTAGGTTTTAAAATGTTTTACTATGACGATATCGCTTGTGTATTTTTTTATCAGGGGTAAAAACAGATACACGATATTGATTATATGTAGTATAACTATATGTAGCTTATTACGTCATATCTAATATTAACTTATTGAGTACCCAACACCAATACCCACATAATAAGGTATATCTTATACCTTTTAACGAGCAATTCTGGTATATACCTACATACACACATACAAAGTAGTGTCTCGGGTCATAAGTGAGTGTTTAATAAACCCTTGAAAGTTTATGGAACGTTATGTATTTTATTTTTAATCTTATTGCCCCACCGAAACTCTATTTTATTAGGAATACTTAAAAACAAGTCTTGTCCTCAGGGCAATGATAATGAAAACATATGTGTTCTAGCCGTGGCAACCTCGGGGTTTGAGCAGTCTCCTGCAACGCAAGCGACGCTAGTTCGGATTTCAGCGGAGCCTGTACCAATGAGTTTTTCTAAAAAACGTATGTGCAGTGATTTCACACCACGTGGTTAAGGTTAAAGGTTAAGGAAAACATCATGAGGAAACCTGCATATACCTGAGAAATAATTCAAAGACGTATGTATAGTGCCTGCGACGGCGATGGACTCACCCTCTGTCACGTTGGCATATCATCAATCATATTCGGTGAAATGTGGGTGTTGTGGTTACAACACCTCTGCTTACTTTTCGGGGACCCTACTGCGATGGCATGAGCATATATATATGTGAAAACCTTTTTTTTTCACTCTCTACCTGTCAGTTTGTTCCGGCTAATCTCCGAAACTACTGGACCGATTTTAGCGGGACTTTCACTGGTAGATAGTTAATGTTACAAGGAGGAATATAGGCTACGTTTATTCAAAAAAAAACATTAGGCTTCCACGGGTCACCCATGAAATTAAGTCTGCGCGGGTGACATCTTTGTTGGTGATCATTGTTTGACTGGCTAGAGTTGTCATGCTCACTAAAATGCCGTTGCTTGCGGTAGCCTCTGAATGACAGGTTGTCCACTTCCCTCTATGATGGTTGAGGAGGTCAATGGCTGGCATTCACGTCATACTTGTGAACAGGTGCTGCTTGTGGGGGCTGGTCATCTCTAGCTACGCATTTAGTTATAAGTAGATGTACTAGATTTTTAGTTATGTTACTTTTTATCGACATTTTTGCATTAGAACATTGTCCATGAGCTTACGATTCTTAAATTACATATTTTGTATTCTTTAAATTGTATAATATTTTTGAAAACAGTAATTACTGAGTTTCTTGCCAGGTTCTTCTCAGTAAAAGCAACCTTCCGAACCCGGTGGTAGCATGTATAATTATGTCATTCTGACGATTTGAAAGTACTTTGTAAAAAGTCTAATCGAATAAAGATACTTTTGACTTTGACTTTGACACCGTAGTATATATTTGATTTCATTTTAATAAGCCAATAAATATTGCATTGTTTTAATCAAAAGTAATCGCTAATCAGTTGGGTTTAATTAAAATTAAAATATCATAAATTGAAAAAGTCATTTTAACTATAATATATGTACATAATTGATAACAAGGGAATATAAAGGGGCGCAATTGGCGTTTTGCAACAATCGTAAGTTTCAAGTAGCCATAATGACTTCACTGGCAGTAATACTACTCTGTAACTTTATAATAAGCAGTACTAACGGCCAGACAGGTAAGAGACAATACTCAAGTATACGTTTATACCGGTTTAAACGTTGTCGACATTCGATCACGCATTTTGTTGGATTTTTAGAATTCAACACAGATTGTATTTCTTCAAAAGTAATCTACACATTATATAAAGATGGAGCTGAATCCACTTCCAAAATTTACAAGATCAAATAGGAACGACGTAATATACCTTCTCGCTGCCTGAGATGTTATTACGCGGATACAGGCAACTGGGACCACTAAGAACTGGAACCGTGGTCCAGGTCCTCTGATAGCATTTTTGAATCGGTCGACTTACGACCTATATATGTAGCATTTATAATCTCGTACTTAAGTCAGTAATGGATGGTTCATTTTAGCAGACCTGGAGGCTGAACTCGACAGTCTAGGCATCATTGGTGGACACAATGTAACCATTGAGGAAGCTCCCTTCATGGCGGCGTTATTCGCAAGAATTTCCAATGAAAATACAACGAGACAGAGATTCGTGTGTGGTGCATCCATTATTCACGAACAGTTTGTTTTGACGGCAGCTCATTGTTGTGAATTGTGAGTAATGCCTACTTTAATTTCATGGCGGCGGAACGCTAGTATTTTATATTCTAACTAGCTGTGCCCCACGGTTACACTCGCGTAGATTTAGTTTTATATAATTTATCGGTTTAAAATTAAAAAAATCACAAACTTTCATCCCCTATTTTATCCCCTTGGGGGTGTAATTAATCAAAATCCTTAGCTGATGCCTACATCATATAATTTACCTGCATGCCAAATTTCAGCCCGATCCGTCCAGTGGTTTGGGCTGTGCGCTGATATATCACTATGTCAGCCAGTCAGTCAGTCACCTTTGGGTTATATATATTTAAATTTTAACAGTCGTCGACGGTCGGGCGTTGTGGATATCTGGGAACAAGCCTTCTTACATAGGTAGACTAGAGCAATATAAGCATCTTCAAAATAAAAGTTCTGTTTTCGAAGCTCATGATTTTTATTTTTTATAGGGAACAATATGCAGACCTGGAAATAAAAGTCGGTATTGATAATAACGAAAACAATGATACTAAGAATGTGTATGCAGCAACGAACGTATCGATACATGAATTGTATGACACTAATGTACCCGACTACGATATTTGTATTATCAAGTTGAACGAGAGCCTACAATTTGGTCCTTCAGTATCAAATATCTCTTTAGCAGACGAAAGTGTGGAAATGGATAATGGAACTACTTTCAATACACTTGGATGGGGTTTCACGAAGGTAACCCCAAAACTATCTAATTCTCGTGTCGCGGTGTTGTTACCAAACTCCTCCGAAACCGTAGGTCCGAGAGTCGATATTTATTACCCCTAACTGATAAGGGTGATCAACCCCAAAAAATGGCAATACTTACAACGTTTGCCGGACACAGCTAGTAATAAAATATTATACCTTTTTTTGACGAGGGGGAAACCTTCAAAAGGTCCCCGACTGCCCTGGGAGAGGCAGGTCGGGGTATGTGAGATTTTTACCGCACCAAAACCCCCTCAGTGGCCCTCCTCCATGCTCAGGGGGGACTCCGGGTACTCTGAAAAATCACACCGGTGTCTTCTCACACATTTCCGGGGCACATCCCCGGGGCAGCTGTGTCATCGCCCCTGGAAATCTCGCTGTGCAAGGCAGCACGAGCCACAACGCGCTGCCACCTTCCCGGGCCCGCGGCTCATAGCTCCCACCCCGACCACCGCCAGCAGGCCCTCCGGCCCCCTTTTAGTCGCCTCTTACGACAGGTAGAGGTTTTCTATAGATGAATCCTATCTAGATCAATGTTTTGCCCCTGAAACCCACTACACACAAAATTTCATCCAAATCGTTGAAGCCGTTTCCGCGAGGAGAATTATGATAAAGTGATAACTGAATGACTTTTGCTTCCAGCTTTTCAATCCAAAATCAAAATCAAACCATTTATTAGAAGTCAGTATACCATTCGTACCAACGAGTGAATGTCAAAAAGGCACATATTATTATATCTCACCTAGAATGATATGTGCTGGGGCCACGAATATGAGTGCTAATCCCGTAAGTGTACATTTTTAACAACTACTATAAGATTGTGTCACGACTTATGAGCGTTGACTTTGAATGCGCAGTAGTCATTTTGGGTCTTGCATTGAGATTGGGTTGTTTAACTTTACTCATCCATATCTATCTATACAGATAAATAAAATTGAAGTGTCTGTTTGTAATTATAAAATAACAGCTTTTCACTAAATGCATATGAAATTATTTAAGGTAATTAAATGACAGAACAATTTTTAAATTCTTTTTATGAACATTATATTGTTTCGTTCCAGGGTGACAGTGGCGGACCGTTAACTTTGAACAATAATACCATACTTGCTGGAATCACTTCCTTCGGACCCCAACCCTTTAAGTGGAGGGGAGTGTTCGTGAAGGTTGCATCTTTGCTGACTTGGATCAATGAGAAAATGGCGAAACTATCATAAGCTCACTTCATAATGTGTTTGTAAACCTAATATTTAATTCGTAAGTTTAAAATGTTAAAAAAAATGCCGAGGAGTTTGTTTCCCCGTGTCTTCTCCTGATCGGTCTCTTGAGACGGTGGTAATATTTTCAATAAATACATTGAGTATCCAGTGACGTTTCATTTTGGGATACAAAAATTAAACGTCAAAGCTTATAAGCCAGTAAGTCGTCACTGCTATAACGATGATATGTTTGCTAAGGGCCGAAAAGCTCTTATGGTTTCGAAAAATGGTTTTATGTGATTATTTCTGGAACTATTAGTGGGGGAAGAAAAATAAAAACATAGTTAGATTTCACATGAATAACTCTACGTTACCGCTGATTTTTCTGCGAAAATAATATCTCGATATGGTCAAATTAGAACGTCAATTACTCGAAAATGGAAAAATATATTTTTGTCATAATAATTTTATTTGCTTCCTTAAATCATACCCTATCACATATTTCAACAGCTGTCCTATTTTCTCCGACACCCTACATACAGTGCTTACAAAAAGCACGCGCAAAAAGCTGCGGGTTTGCCACCGCTTTCGTAATCTATACTCGCTAGCGTCTCCGCCGGTGACGTGAAGAACTAAAATATCTCATACAAATATTGCGAGTGACGCTAGCGAGTATAGATTACGAAAACGGTGGCAAACCCGTGATAGGGGTATTGATGATATATACGTAGGCTACTTTTATTTAGATAAAATTTGGGTTCCACGAACACGAGCCACCCATGAATAAGTCTAAGCGGTTGCAATCACACGCTAATCTCGCTAGTGAATAATAAATATGTCAGGAAAGGTGAGCAGAGATGTAACAACGCCCACTTTTCGAAGATAAGAAGTGACGAGTTGTATCGCCGTCTCAGACGCTATGTGTATATAGGTATTTTGAATTACTTCTGTGCTCCGAGCTAGGTTTTAAAATGTTTTACTATGACGATATCGCTTGTGTATTTTTTTTTAGGGGTAAAAACGGATACACAATATTGATTATATGTAGCATATTACGTCATATTTAATATTTACTTATTGAGTACCGAACACCAATACCCATATAATAAGGTATATCTTATACCTTTTAACGAGCAATTCTTGTATATACCTACACACACACACATACAAAGTAGTGCCTCGGGTCGTTAGTGACTGTTTAATAAACCCTTGAAAGTTTATGGAACGTTATGTATTTTATGTTTAATCTTATTGCTCCACCGAAATTCTAGGTTATTAGGAATACTTAAAAACAAGTCTTGTCCTCTTATATCTATTTATTTGTGTGATCGGGTCGGACTAATGCAAAGGGATTAAATATTACCCACCTAAGGCGGAACTATTTTACAGGCAATATTTTTCTTAAAAACGCCAGGGGAACAGGTAAATATATTTCCAAAACCTATAGGAACTGAAACTATATGCCGCTAACGAGGCCTCATTCAGGTGCGAACATTGAATAATATATATAATAATAATAATTGAATAATACCAGCAGCTACATCCATCGATAAATTAACATATACATACATATGCTCACGCCTGTATTCCCCGAAAGGGTAGACAGAGGTGTTGTTATCACAACACCCACTTTTCACCGAACTTGATTAAGTGCCAACGTGACAGATGGTGAGTCTATCGCCGTCTTAGGCACTATACATACGTCTTTGAATTACTTCGAAGATATATGCAGGTTTCCTTACGATGTTTTCCTTCACCGTGAAGCACGTGGTGTGAAATCACTGTACATAAGTTTTTTAGAAAAACTCATTGGTACAGGCCCCGCTGGAATTCGAACATGCGTCGCTTGCGTAGCAGGCGACTGCTCGAACCCTCAGGCCACCACAGCTTTTTAGCCGTCGATGAACTAATTAGTTCATTAATCCACTTTCAAATATTTAGTTAAATATTAATGAGTCCGATTATTTTAAAAAACACTAATATATGATATATTAGTGTTTTTTTAGATAAGAATCGAATATAAAAGGCCGCTTTTACAGTATATTGCGGTAATAATAAGCTGCAAGTGATCACAATGACTCCGCTGTCAGTACTAGTTCTCTGTGTCACTATTCTACACAGTGCTACCAGCTATCCAGCACATACAGGTGAGAGACTCATAACTATCTGTGTCCCGCGGAACTGAAATTAAAAAGTAGCCTTTATCACTCCTTGTAACTTCAGCTATCTGACAGTGAAAGTACCGTTTAAATCGGTTCAGAAATTAACCAGAATAAACAAAAAAAAAAAATTCGCTAATTATGCTTAGGTACGGCGTCATCCTAGAAGGGTACCCGAAGGGGTAAGCAGAGGTGTAGTAACAACAATTCACCGAATAATTTATTAAGTGCCAATGACAGAGGGTGAGTCCAGCGCCGTCTGAGGCATATATCTTAGAATTACTTCTAAGATATGTGCCTCAAACGATATATGTAGGTTTCCTCACGATTTCTCCTTTACAACCAAAGCACGTTGGGTGAAATCACTGCACTTAAGTTGTTAGGAAATCTCATTGGTTCATGGCCGCTGTGATTCAAACTTGCGCCGCTTGTGTAGCCGACGAATGTTCGAGCCCCACGGCCACCGTGGCTCTTTATGGTATAAATATAATATAATAATCGTATTCAAAATAGAATTGAAGGCAAATGGCAACAATTTGGGCATCATTGGTGGTGAGCGTGCTGACATTAAGGACGCTCCTTTCATGGCGGCGTTGATGGACTTATTTTGCACCGGTTCTATCATCCATGAACAGTTTATTTTGACGGCCGCCCATTGTTGTGAGGGGTGAGTATCTTGCCAATGCAAATCTTTAATAAGTGCAATCTTTATAAAGTATACAGGTGTCGGAGAAAAAGGAACAGTTGTCTTCTAGAAGTTGTAAGGTTTTATGAATATATCACTATTTTGATGTCGTAAAATATCTAGCTCGAATGACAACGTAGTTATAGGCTATGGTTGCTAAGGGCCGAAGAGCTCGCGACCTTAAGGGATTGAATGAACGCGCGGCCGCGTTACCCACATTACGTACGCGGTATTTAAGCTTGTTAAATTAAGGAGAAAGTTAAAGGTTTCGAAAAATGGTTTTATGGGATTATTATAGGGAGGAGCTCGTGGAACAGTTGCTATTGCTCATATCATTCGATCAGCGAAGTTAAGCAATCCTAAGCCTAGCTAGTAATTGGATGGGTGACCGCTCGAGTTCCATCCTTGCCTCGGAGAGCACGTTAAGCCGTCGGTCCCAGTTGCCAATTTATCATCTTTGGCAACAATGTATGGGATAAGACTAGGGAGATGATGATATTAAGAGGAGAAAAAAAATGAAAACGTAGTCATATTTTAGGTGAATAAATCTACGTTACCGCATATTAACGTCAATTACTCGATAACGGAAGAAGATATTTTTGTCATAACAATTTTATTTGCATCCTAAAATTATACCCTATCACATATTTTAGCAGCTGTCCCCTTTGTTATATTAGTCGCTATTTCCATAAATAATGTTGCTCTCTGTTTTTAACGCATCGTTATTCTTCTAGCCTACAATACGGATCTAGATACATACATACATACATATGCTGACGCCTACATTCCCCGAAGGGGTAGGCAGAGGTGTTGTAATTACAACACCCACTTTTCACCGAAGATGATTAAGTGCCAACGTGACAGATGGTGAGTTCATCGCCGTCTCAGACACTTTACATACGTCATTGAATTACTTCTCAGAAATACTCAGGCCTCACGATGTTTTCCTTCACCGTAAAGCACGTGGTGTGAAATCACTGTACATAATTTTTAGAAAAACTTATTGGTACAGGCTCCGCTGGGATTCGAACTTGCGTCGCTTGCGTAGCAGGCGACTGGTCTAACTTCAAGGCCACCACGGCTCTATATAATAAGTTTCTAGATAATAAGTTTCTTATAAAATGAACATGACATAAAACTAACTCATTTATTTTAACTATCTAACCTACTATATTTTTCTTTTTTTTTAGTGTTAAATAATATTAAAAATGATGTTTGCAAATTAATTAATGTTGTGTCATGTAGATAGCATACTCCATCTGTGCCCCAAGTTATAGGCTTTAACACGTTTAACTTCGACGACATCGCCTGTGTATTTTTCTTATTTTGAGTGGGAACTAGGAAGGTAGGAACTTTTATGTCCCATACAAAAAAACGACGTCATTCAAACGTGTCAAGACCTAAACTTGGGGCACTGACCTTAGGGTTAAAATAAAGAAGTAACAACTATATATTTTTAGAGTGGATGCAACATTAGTTAAAGTTGGCTCTGGGTCATTAAAGGGATATGATGAGCAAATATACGCCTCAGAGACCATAGTCGCACATGAAAATTACGGTGGAACAGTCGGGATAGATTACGATATTTGCGTAATCAAGTTAAATGATACTTTAACTTTCGGCCCAACAGTTGGTAAGATCATTCTAGCAGACGACACAGTAGAACTGAATGATGGCACTCAATTGACTGTCCTTGGATGGGGTGCTGCTGAGGTAAGTAACTAACTTTCTCCTGCTATTTCAGTAAATAAAAGCTATAAACATTTTGAGATATACGCTCGTCTGAAGATGTAGACAGGAGTGTACTCAAAGTGCAGCCATATTTAATCGGTTAGGTTTGATGTCTTGATATGATAAGATTGTCTTTCACTAATCCAGTCTCCAAGCTGATACTGATAATTTGCAATAAACTGGAAAAACCCAATAAAATTTTGCTCAATCCCGCAGCAGCGCTTTGCGACCACTAGACCAACATATATACATATGCACACGCCTGTATTCCCCGAAAGGGTAGGCAGAGGTGTTGTAATCAGAACACCCACTTTTCACCGAAGATGATTAAGTGCCAACGTGACAGATGGTGAGTCCATCGCCGTCTCAGACACTATACAGACGTCATTGAATTACTTCTCAGAAATATTCAGGTTTCCTCACGATGTTTTCCTTCACTGGAAAGCACGTGGTGTGAAATCACTGTACATAAGTTTTTTTAGAAAAATTCATTCGTACTGGCCCCGCTGGGATTCGAACTTGCGTCGCTTGCGTGGCAGGCGACTGCTCTAACCCCGAGGCCACCACGGCTCTCTACCACTAGAGCAACGGAGTAATAATTGTTAATATTGCAGTTTATCAGACAGAAGTGAGGGTCGGGATTGATTTTTCATACTGAAAAGTGTGATTAAAGTTAATACGAAAAACAATATTGCTATGAAAATATTTATTTTACTCTTAGTGCCAGCCAACTGACTTAAATAATAATGTTGATAATTGGGCAATAAATATAAGTTGTATTAAATTAAAATTTGGTATTTCAGGAAGGCGGAAATATAGAAAAAACACTGCGAACAGTAAATGTACCATTTGTGTCGAAACGGCGATGTCGCGACGAATACAACGGTGTACTTACAGCTAACATGTTATGCGCAGGTGACTTCAATAAAGATACTTGCCAAGTAAGTAGGTCAGCTGTTTATTTCTGTAGCAGAGCAACTCCGATCGCCACACAGATCGCTACTCTCTAACAATCATAAGTTTGTGAACAAAGAGACGACAAACTAAAATCACGCAATGAGAGTTTCCGAGCGCATTGCAGTATGATTACAAGTTTCCAACTACAACAATTGGAGCCATGGCTCCCCAGGCATAACACCCGCCTGGTTGGAAGATTTTCCCTTAGCTGGGGTAGTGCATAATTACTTGGATGCCGATAAGCAATAATGTGTCAACCCGCATAAACTTGGTTTTGAGAAAATGGCGTCTTAAGATGATTGTATACGTGATTTAAGATTTGTTTTATGACATAAATCCATTTTTTACGTACTTTTATGTTTCAGATGACTTGAAACACTTTTTTAGAATGTTAAATACGTGATGCATTATCAAAATATATCAAAACCTTTGAATTTGACTTTTTGTGGGTTGACACATTATTACTGATTAAACGAACTTACCTGAAGTGAAGTTCTATCAGAATTATACGAGGCGCCTCGTCCGAAGAGATTAGTACCTAATATACACATGTAGTCACGCACTAGTGACACCTCTCGGCACTTAGTAGAAAGTAAAAAAAAAATATTAATAAGAATGGGGGTATTCTTATCCTACCTTGCCAACATGTCGTCTCGGCCCATCATATAGTTTAGAGTACGTATCCTCTCAGCATTTTATCCATTGATGTATTTCAACAGACAATAAACTAATGGGGCTAGGATCGGGTGGGAGGGTTTACTAATCTCTTCGGACGAGGCGCCTCGTATAATTCTGATAGAACTTCACTTCAGGTAAGTTCGTTTAATCAGTAATTATACTCGCGCCTCGTCCTCTAGATTAGTACCTAATATACACATGTAGACTTTGAGAGTTATGTCGTAAGAAATCATCAATGAATCATGAATCTGAATATTTTTATTAAAAATAAACAGCGTACAAAGTACATAAGCAACTACATAGAAACATTGTTCTAACATAAGGTAGGTAACATATGAATATAATCTATAATAACAATAGAAGATACAGGTTGGATTTGATCAGAAATTGTATGATCATTAGGTATGTGTATTACATAATTAACATAATATATACAATAAAAAATAATCAATGTGATCATAGATTCCGTACCAAAGAAAAAACTACGTTAGTTTAATTCTTGATTAATGATAGCTCGGGCTAAGGTACAATCATCATTTCCTAATATGGTTCTATGATAGAACTTGGCGAAAGTCGTCGAATTTTCGCTCCATCCTGCCGTGTTAAGAATAGTGTTAACGTTAACACCAAGCGAGTGCGCGCGCGATGTAGAGGCGTGCCTCGTGCTGTGGGCACTGAACACGGACGCGTCGATGCCGCACTCGCTCAGCGTGGATTTGATCCAGCGGCTGATCGTTTGACTGCCAACTGTGTTGTGTGGTTTTTTAATTCCGATAAAGCAATAGTCTGTTTTTCTTAAGGAAATGGTTCTACTTAAATAACAGGATAATGTCTTTGCAGGGCAAATTGTTGGCTTTGCTTCAAAATACGGTAAGTATAAAATAGGTTGATTTTTTCCAATTTTTGATGTTTTAATAAGGTCAGGAATATTAATTATAATTCGATCATTGGATATGTGTATGTTATTTGTGCGAATTTTAGAAAGCGTTTGCACTCTTTGAGCGGTAGAGAGTGCCAAAAGAGTAACGGTCTTTCTTGTTAATTTTTCTAAAGGTAAGTCTTCGTTAGGGTACCAGTGATTTAAAGTAGATAAAACACAATTAGTGTCCCACGTGACACTGTATTTGGGCTGTGGAGGTCTTAAGCGAAACACACCCTTGAAAAATCTCTGAACCCTATCATCGTTGGAGATGCGTGGGCCTAGAATTAAAGAGAGCGCTGAACGACAAGAATTCAAGGTTCCGTATTTACTACCGTCATTGAAAAGTTGCGTCAGGAAAAATATTACTGTAGGAACAGATGCCTCATAAATATCTGTTAAATTACTTTGACAGAAATTCCACCACTTTTTTAAGCAGACGTTATATTGCTTAACTGAATTCTGTGACAAGGACGCTAACATAATATCTATGGAGGATACCGGTAAGCTTCTCCTTGATAATGCGCACCGCACAAGATCCCTGCAACCAGGGTAAGCGAGCTGCGCAGCCGGGGTGAGCTGGAATGGGAGATAATTGCATTCTTACTAGGTGGAAAATATATAGCTTTTGAGATTAAAAGAGCTTGGAATAATGGGTACCACGGTTGAGTGGGCCATTCAGGTACAACCACAATACCACGAGCTTTTTCGCAAATAATCTTTCGAAGAGTTTTCAAAACTACAGAAAATGGTGGAAAAGCATAGAAATATATATCCGACCAAGAAACTGTGAATGAGTCTATCGCGCAAGCGTCGGGATCGTTACGCCATGAAATGTACCTAGCACATTTCTTGTTTATGCGACTCGCGAACAGGTCTATCTGTGGGCATCCGAATGAATGTACTATTGAGTTAAAGGCCCAGTTCGCCAGTTCCCATTCAATATCGGGATGTGATCTACGCGACTCGAAATCTGCTACAACATTATCACTAGATTTTATGTATGAGGCGAATACAAATATCTGTCGATGTTCACACCATTCCCAAATATCACGGGATATTTGAGTAAGATGGGGATATTGAACTCCACCCATGCGATTGATATACGCGATCGCGGTTGAATTGTCTATGCGCAGGAGTATTTGACAACTATGATAACATTTCGCGAATATTTTTAATGCAATAAATGCAGCCAGAAGTTCGAGGTAGTTTATATGCTTCATTTTTTCGTTACATGACCATTGGCCACTAGCCGATTCACTACCACATGCAGCCCCCCAACCCGTATTTGAGGCGTCAGAGAAAATTTCCACGGAATAACTATCGTTACGAATACGATGAACAGTGTGTTCAATGTTACGTAACCACCAACGAATATCGGGGTACAGTGAATGAGGTATTCGAATAGAACAGTCATAATCATCATTCTCTTTTAAATGTAGGTATTTACAACGTTCCATTTCCTTGGTGTGTAACCAACCGTATTCTACGGCTGGACAAGCCGATACTAGGAGTCCAACCAGTTGGGCTAACTTTCAAAGTTTGCAACTAGAAAGCTTTAAAAAATTTTCTAATTCAGATTTGATTCGTAATCGTTTTGTTACTGGTAAACGCAGTTGAAGGAATTGTGAATCAATTATCATACCTAAAAATTTACATGATTTGGAAGGTACTAGGTTTGATTTTTCTTCGTTGATAATGAAACCTAATGAGATTAACAATTGTTTTGTTATTTTTACATTATATTCACACTGTTGGTAATTATTTCCAATCAAAAACCAATCATCAAGATAAAGAGTTGATAAGAAGCCTGCAGATCGTAATAGTTTAACAAGTGGCTTCATTATCTTGGTAAATACATAGGGCGCAGTACTAAGACCGAATGGTAAAACGTTAAACTCATAAGTTTTTCCATTAAATACAAAACGAAGATATTTCTTCGATTCTTTGTGTATTTTAATTAAAAAAATACGCATCTTTGAGGTCAATGGTTGCCATGTGGCAGTCTTGTGATATAAGCTTGAGGGCAGTTCTTAAATCCTCAAGTTTAAAATGATCTGCATTGATGAACATGTTTAGTTTCTTCGGGTTTAAAATAAATCGCATTTTTCCATTCGGTTTTGGTACAAGAAAATAACTTGAAATAAACTGTCCTTTACAAGGGACACATTCAGAAATAGCGCCAACATTAATAAGATTTGTTATTGTCTCAGAATATTGTATTGTTTCCTGTGCAGTATATGCACGAGTCACCACTGCCTGGGAACTCTGTTGGGCTACGGGGGATGAGAAGGTTATTTTATAACCTTTGATCCACGATAGAATCATGAGGTCTTCCGTGATAAGAGACCATTGGTGATGAAACAATGCTAAGCGACCTGCGTACTTAACTTTATTTAGAATCTGCGCTGGCGGCCGCGTGTCGCCGGCTGAGTTGACGGCCGCGATGAGTATGCGGGCGGCTGCGGCGGTCGAGGAGGCACCCGTTGTACAGGCGCTGTCTCCCGGCCCCGAGGAGGCCCCTGCGGAGGGGGTCGGCGCATTTGCGCAAGGGTCTTGCGGCCTAAAAAAGGTTTTGATGCGGTTGTTGTTTTTGTTCGTTTGTGCAGATTATTATTCTCCGATACTGCTTTTAGTTCAACTCCGGACTTATTAACTGCCTTAGCAGATTTTAAGGTGTCGGGTAGATTTTCTCCAAACAGGAAACTATCAATCAGTGTATTGCTTAAATGGTCAGCCATATCTTTCTTGAGACTATATAATATAAAATTTCTTCTTGTCACAGAGTCTGCATGTTGTATGTCACATAAAATGCGACTTATGTCCATCAACTTCTGCAAAACTGCGTTGTCTTTGTCCTTAACTCCAAGCTGAATGGTAGTTACCTCACCAAGAGCAGAGATGGCACTAGCTAACTGCTTCTGTCTAGTTTCAATCGCTTTCTCGCGCTTGGTAATGTGGCTTGGAATCGCCGCTTTTATTTCAGGATTGGTCTTAGGTGCATCGATATATAAACAATTGATGGGTGTAAGATATTTAGTAAGCAACTCTTTCCGACATTCCTTGCTTAGCCCCTTCGTGGCTATATGCTGTAGCCGGCTAGCTAATTCTTCGCGTATTGCGGCTCCATATTTAACTATGGAATTAGGGTCCTCACCCAATATTTCAAGAATGTCAGGATCTAAATTAATTGCACTACCTTCAGTTGGCTGTACTGTGCACGTGTCGTGCGTTGTATTGTCAGTACTTGGGCCTGGCTGAGGCGACGAAGGCCGCGGAGCCGGCAGCGGCGATGGTCCGGGGGACGTTGCCGTCGGTGGTGGTGATAACATTATTAATGCATCACGGGAATCTTCATTTTCTTGGTTTATTTGATAATCAGGGTACTCCAATAGCCAGTCTTCTGGGCGGAGGGCAGGTGTTGCTGTAAAATTATTCGGCAGTATTAAAAAACGACTCATTATTGTGCACGTTAGTGACATGGTCTAATGACAGGCAATTGTATAATATTATATGATACTATATTTTATATGAATAATTAGGGATCACCCGCAGCGGTTAGTTCTACACCATGTGTACCTTAGTACCGGGGACCCAGTCCGCCATGAGAATAGGCTACATGTTGATAACGAGCGAGCGTTATCTACACTGAACAGTTAGGAACAATCCCCAAAGGGTTGTTCGCCAACCTTACTTTTCATGCGTTAGAACCGGGGACTCAGTCCACGGGTGGTAGTAGGTAAATTATACCTTGATAACGAGCGAGCGTTATCTACACTATATAGTTAAGAACAATCTCCAGAGAATTGTTCGTTAACCTTACTTTTCATGCGTTAAAAAACGGGGACTCAGTCCTCGGGTAGTAGTAGGTAATTTATACCTTGATAACGAGCGAGCGTTATCTACACTGTATAGGTAGGAACAATCCCCAAAGAATTGTTCGCCAACCAATGCGCATGATGAGTTTTTAATAAGAAAACGCACGTTTTCTTTTCTATAATAAATTATGTAGGTAAGTACCTCCATATGCATCGTGTTCCTCCTTTGAATTTGGTGAGTTCGTTGACGTAACACTACCTCTTCTTTTTCGTATCTTGCGTTCCAATTTTCGTATTTTGCGAGATAAATGTTCCAAGTCCTCTTCTTTCGATCTCCGTTTGGGCATTATAACGTTTTATAAAGACTGATTTACAAATGTTACAATTGTAACGACGTAATAAGACGTGTCTCGAGAGGTCGAGCACTAAAATGCGTATGATGGGCCGAGACGACATGTTGGCAAGGTAGGATAAGAATACCCCCATTCTTATTAATATTTTTTTTTTACTTTCTACTAAGTGCCGAGAGGTGTCACTAGTGCGTGACTACATGTGTATATTAGGTACTAATCTAGAGGACGAGGCGCGAGTATAATTGCTTATCAGCATCTACTTGTTTTCAGAAGTTCCAAATCTATATTTGTTTCGTACACTTGTGTCTGTGCATGGGTAAATTCACTTTTCACTCAAGGGTCACCGGACTAAAAATCTCTAAAACACGTAAGAAGCTTTTTAAAAATCCCTTCAGTGACTATTCTGCGTTTATTTACGAGGAAATAGAATGCTCGTATGATCGCCTTCTTCCGGCTTACATTACAAGAAAGTATATTGGCCCCCGTTTTTGGCTTGGATTTGGCTGGGTGCAGCAATCCGTCATGAGCGCTCTGCTGCGTTATTCTGTAAGATATCTCAGCAACGAACTCATTGTCAAGTGACAATACGATACGGTATTATGTATCAATTGCTTACGATTGGCAAACGAGCCCGAGGCCGGTCTCCTACCAGATGGACCTCCCAAATAAAAGACTCCAGGTCCTCGAGGCTTAGTTCCGTCGTCAGGGCCGCGATGGACAGAAGCCGATGGAAACAAATAGTTCACTCCAAGTATGGACCTCTCGTTGATGACCACGATCCTCACTCATGAGGGAACGAATAGAGAGATACAGAGCTTATGATTGAAACCGACAATCGACGTCGAGTTCGCTGCTGAGGTACCTTACAGAATAACGCGACTGCACAGAAAGTGATCTAAAAACATAATATAATCGTTTTGGTTCCAGTTACAGGCATAGAATATTTTCACGAGTTTGTTATATGATATCAGGGGTTCTTAAGCCAAAGGCGATAGCACCAAACCACAGCTAAAATATAAACTTCACAAGCAGTTAGAAAACAAGGAACCAATCGTTCAAAATTACACATTCCCACTGATAAACGTAGAATACCCTTCGCCAAGTTAGTGTAACTATTTCACACAAGATGGCGTTATATCTTTTTAGATCGCGCTTACGAAAGTCTCCTTTCATAACGTATATAGCAAACACATTTCCTGCCGTAGTGTGGAATCAATAAATACCAGGACTGCCCAAGTTACGGTGTTTCATTCAACCAACCAGGGTCTGCTCCGACTGATCCTGGCTCCCAGGCCTAATTTGTCATACACCCACAAACGCTCACATCTACGAGTTTATAAGCAGAATATCTGTCAACGCCGCCGTGTCAGATCGCTTCTCTCCTAACTTCAAATCGACTTAATACATTATTCTGTCAGTAAATTAATAAAGTAAGATTTTTTTAAGATTTTAGATTCACAACTCTCACACTGAATAGAGCAAACGCCCTTATTTCAAAGGGCTTTGTTTCGTAACTGCTTGAGAAGCATTTATTTAAACTGTCCCCTAACCCTTCTAATCCTGCTCAAAACGGACCCGTAGATTCAATAGAAGGCTTCACTGTTACCTCCCAAATTGACACTTCACTTGACGTACAATATGTTTTTAGGGTGACAGCGGAGGACCCCTGACATTCATGAATGCCATTCAAGTTGGTGTCACATCTTTCGGCTATGGCTGCGGGAGGCATGAGGGGGTGTACACAAACGTAGCGGCTATGCTGCCTTGGATCAAAAAAACCATTTCTGATCTATCTGAATAAACTATTCACAGTCTCGATGTAAATCCCAACCTTATAAATGAAATAGAAAATAATTTCATCCTTTATGTATCCTTTTTTTATTATTTTTTTCCGTGGGAAACCCGTCATGGATACGCCAACCGCCGCGGGGGCAGCGGAAGGGTTATGCCGGACTCATACCGGCTAAAACCCACGGGTGTTCCTCCTCGTCGCTTTTACAGGGGGGGGGCGTGCGATCGCGTTTGCGTCCTTTATGTATCCTAAAGCAATTTTTTACTATGTTATAGTATCGATATTAGCATATTCGTTGCGGCGTCCTTTTGACAACTTCTTTCATTGGCGGAAACAAATATTTCGTGACGCCGCCTAAGTGACACCTCTAAAGCGTCATCATCATACATTAGAAATTCCCATGGCTTGATGGGAGCGTCATCCGCAGCGACTCCGGTAACAGACAGAGGAATCAACATTATGAGACTTCACAGAGTACCCTGTTCAAAAATATTTTAAAATGTTATGTATATTATGTACCTATAGCGGCAAACGAATTTATTTTGCCCTTTCGTCTCCTAACAGGTCTATGTCTATAGTTTGAGACGGCAATATATTTATAAGAAAATTTTGAGTGTTTATCCTTCATTGTGTATCCTGAACATATTTTAATAAACAAATAACATACATGTTGTGATTTACACAACCAAATTTAATAACTTAAACTTTTTTCATGGCATGGTTTTATGAGTTACTGTGTGAATGATTTTTATGCGAATATAGATTACAGGTTAGATTGAGATTACAGATTATTATACTTACGCCTAAGATTTTGTCATAGTGTAATTTGAGGGTGAAGCCCACTAACCTTGCCTAGCAAGCTCTCCTACGCAAGCAACTGCTCAAACCCCACGGCCAACACGGCTCTCTATAAGGCTTAAAATTAAAATTCGTTGCTTGGATCTATGCATTATCTTTACTATTATAAAAATTCTAAATATCTTTATTTGATTAGGCTTCTTATAAAGTACTTTCAAATCGTCAGACGGACACAAAATACATTATACATGACTATAAATGTTACCACCGGGTTCGGAAGGTAGCTTTTGTTGACAAGAACCCGGCAAGAAACTCAACAATTACTCTTTAAAAAAAAATATTAAATGGTATTATAGAGGAGCTTGTGGCACAGTTGTTATTACATAGAGCCATGGTGGCCTCGGGGTTTGAGCAGTCGCCTGCTACGCAAGCGACGCAAGTTCGAATCCCAGCGGGGCCTGTACCAATGAGTTTTCTAAAAAACTTATGTACCTACAGTGATTTCACACCACGTGCTTTATGGTGAAGGAAAACATCGTGAGAAAACCTGCATATTTCTGAGAAGTAATTCAAAGACGTATAGTGCTTAAAACGGCGATAGACTCACCATCTGTCACGTTGGCACTTAATCAAAAATTCGGTGAAAAGTGGGTGTTGTATCTGCCTACCCCTTCGGGGAATACAGGCGTGAGCATATGTATGTTAAAAAATAACATACTAAACTGCCAATTTTGCCAATTTCAAGATCTCGCGAGATTTCATTCATAAACTCGCGAGATCTCGCTTGAGTCCCAATCTCGCGAAATTTGCATTCCCTAATTGTACTATAATAAACGTTCCACTAGTTGATACCGGTCTCCTCATTTCACAATAATAACAGTTTGAATAGTATATGGAGAGCTTAGAACCCTAGGTCGGGTCTTTGGTGTTTAAAAAACGACGAGAAAAATTCTGGAAATGGCTTTCTTTAAATAACAATAATAGTTTTAATTTTTAATGAAAAAAATAAATAGAGATATTCATTTATTTTCGTTACAGAAATAATTGAAGGTAAATATAGTTATTTAAGTTTATTTATTTGTTTTCATTTAATTAATATCGGTGCTTAACTTAAATTGACAAATCAAGACATGAATTAACGTTTATTCATTTACGTTCAAAATATGCTATGTATTGTTATTCAATATCACTTTAAATAAATTGACCACCGTCTCCAACAATAGGCCTGTCAGGAGGAGAAACGGCGAAGCACACTCCCTGCCCTTAAATTATAATACATGATCTTTGAATTTGCATACATAATTTAAATCACAATATTTTTCAAAACATTGCGTATAATAAATTCCCTTCCCTCTGTCTCATATTATGGTATCTAAGAACAAATATTTAAAAAAAGCGATTGAGCACGCTTTTTTATTTCGGTTCAAACATCAAAGGAAATGATAGTAGTGAAGAAGACAGAAATATGTTATAAATATATGCTTATGTTTAATACTGATTCATGACGTCATTGATCCAGGGCAACACGGCGGCCACATCCGTGTAAAGCCCTACTACGCGGCAGTTGTGTCTGTCAGATGCGATACCAACTTGTATGGCATTCATAAAGGTAAGCGGCCCGCCTTCGTCGCCCTAGAAAAAATAAAACTGGTCAACGTGCTAGTATTTAGAATTTGAAAAATACTAAAATGTTAAAATAATATGCGATGTATACACGTCTTATAATATGGGTGAAGAGTGTAATATCCCCTGAAACTATGATGTCAATGTTAGTAAAAAATCAAACATTCATACATATGCTCACGCCTGTATCCCATGGAGGTAGGCAGAGACCACCGTTTGCCACATGCTACGATCCTTACATACTTCTTTCGCTTCATCCACATTCATATACTTTCATCAGTTTCGAGTGTTCCGAATTAGACCTTTCTGTAAAATACTATTAATTTGGTCATAGTAGTTCTTCCATGGACGCCCTCTACCGACACTTCCGATCACATTCGCTCTATAAATTTCTTTCGTTAATCACTTTTCACTCATCCTTTCGATATGTCCAAACCATCTCAACATACTTTTTTCAATTCTGGTCACCACATAATTCTTCAACTCACAACTGTCTCTTATCACACAATTTTTCATTCGATCTACAATGGTGATACCCCACACATACTTCGTAACGAACGCATTTCCACTGCATTCACTGAAATTATTGGTCAGATAGACATATTTCTTTATTATATAGCCCATTTATTGAGGAAGACTAAGTATGGAAATCAATATCAAAAATGTCTTTATTTGATAAGACTTCTATAAAATAAAATTATCAGGGTTAGGAAGGTTGCTTATTTATCATCACGCATAGACCAATCGTGGGTTGAAGTTAGCGTTACCTCAAAGGAACTATTCCACGCAAATGAAGTCGCAGGCAGAGGCAGGCTAATGATATATATACAGAATAGTCTATGATAGAAGCCGTGGTGGCCTCGGGGTTAGAGCAGTCGCCTGCTACGCAAGCGACGCAAGTTCGAATCCCAACGGGGCCTGTACCAATGAGTTTTTATAAAAAACTTATGTACAGTGATTTCACACCACGTGCTTTACGGTGAAGGAAAACATCGTGAGGAAACCTGCATTTTTCTGAGAAGTAATTCAAAGACGTATGTAAAGTGCCTGAGACGGCGATAGACTTACCATCTGTCACGGTGGCACTTACTCATCTTGTGTGAAAAGTGGGTGTAGTGATAACAACACCTCTGCCTACCCCTTCGGGGAATACAGGCGTGAGCATATGTATGTATGTAGTCTATGAATACGGATGTTCATAGTAATGTACTTACATCGCACATATTTTCATTCTCTGTACCAGCACACAGCGTGTAAGGCGAAAGGGCTTTATATTCTTCGCGACAACGCCTTTCAGACACTAACGGCACACTTACTTCCCGGAGTCTATACGAGTAATCCCCTTGTTCCTGGAACACCAAGAATAAGGTCGTATCATATTTCCACATTAATTTCTTTACTTTTATTTAATTTTTTTTAATTTTTATTATATATTACAAGGAACGGTACTAAAAACTAATTACAAGTAGAAAACTTGGCCCAAATCGGTGTCTCTCGGGATCGTGCCAAGAAGGCTGGCAGCATTGCCACGTTGAATAGCAATTCTGATTCTCTGAGCGAGAAAAGCCCCAGCCCGCTTGTCACGAGAAGCTTCTACCAGACGACATGCAACCTCTTTTCAACCTCGTACAATTTCTTTATTAAATTATTTTATATTGAAGTTTTCTGTTACGGAAGCGACTCAAGTTCGTATCTCAGCGAGGCCTGTACCAATGAGTTTTTCTAAGTAAAACTTATGTGCAGTAAGAGAAAACTGTTATTTCTGAGAAGTTATTCAAAGAAATATGAAGTATAGTGCCTTATACGGCGCTAGACTGGCCATTTGTCACGTTGGCAATAATCTTTGGTGAAAAGGTAGCCAGTAGAGCTAACATTACAGCCCGCATAAAATTGAGCTACTATTTGCAGCCCATATTGAGCTATGGCCGCTTGCAAGAGCGCGTTGCCTACCTTTAATAAACTTTGAAATTACAGTAAACAGAAGAACATTATTTACCCAAGTGTAGCCCCATCCAAGTACATTCAGCATAGCTCCATCAAACAGATCAATTCTCTCGTCAGCTAAAGTGATTTTACGAATCTTCGAGTCAAATGTTAAAGTATCGTTCAACCTCACAACGCATACATCGTACCCCGTACTGGAGATACGGTAATTCTCGTGTATACTTATGTTCGCCGGGGAATAAACCTGACCATCTTTAAGTGTCTTCTCATTACTGCCAACTTTTATATACACCTTCTCTTCCAAACTGAAAATAATAACACATTTTCTAATAACTAGGTGCAGGGATGTCACACCACGAGCTTTTATTTATTTATTATTTATTTAGAGCCCGATTTGGCCCACTGCTGGGCAAAGGCCTCCCTTCCCTCTTTCCAACCCTTCCGATCCAGGGCTATCGAGCTTTTAGAGGACGAAAAAGAATGTTGAAAAAAAATCAAACACATGTACATTGCCTGAACGTAAAGCGATTTTTTTTTAATTTATGCCTATGTTACTGCTACCTAACCGATGCATGTCCTGTGTCAAAAATGTCCCCCTAAAATCTTTGCCCAATCTTCTTATAGTTTTGGAGACGCACTGTACGCACAATCTGTACAATACAGAGCGTCCACCGTCTTTGGTATAAAGTGAATTGATTTAAAACCAATGTTTACCCATTTGAGGACAGTCCTTAGAAGACATGAGCTTATTAACTAACGTAACTACTAGATTTACAAGACTTTCCAAATAAATAGACACGGTCAATGTTGGAAACTCACCGAATACAACACTTTGCACTTGTTAATACAAACTCTTCACCGATAATTGAACCACCGCACTCGAAGTCATAATCATCATCGTCTTTTACAGTGTACAGTGTTGCCATGAACGGGGCATCCTCTATAGGTACAATAGATCCTCCAATTATTCCCAAATTGCCGTTATTGGCATCTGCACATCAAATATTTAAAGAACATTTCAGTTGACTCATAATAATTTATCAAAGATACAGTATACCTACATTTAAAAAATATAATGGTCTCCTACCGAATTTCGGTTATGGCGGCTAATCTTAACGGGGATCAGCTATCTGCGCAGGAGATATTATAGTGCACAAGTGTGTACGCAAACACAGGTGCACTCTTTATTCCCTCACTCTTAGTCCGATGGGACGGCAATCCGACACGACCGGAGAGAGATCAGACGTAGGACCAACGGCTTAACGTTCTTTCCGAGGCACGGGGGTGCAAACATTGCATTATTATGAATTTATTGACAGAAAAACTCAATATCTATTATGATCCAACCCGGGAATCAAGTCCGGGACTCGTGATCGGCAGGCGAATTTACTATCCGCTAGACCAACGAGGCAGTTGGCAAAAAATATCTGTGTGTCTATGTGTACCGTGAAAATAATGGATCTCTCAGTCGATCCATTATTTTCACGATGAATGGAAGCAAGTTAGCATAGTCTAAACTTTCATCCCCTTTTATCGCCTTGGGGGTAGAATTAATCAAAATGCTTTCTTAGCGGATGCCTACGTTATAACATCTACCTGCATGCCAAATTTCAACCCGCTCCGTCCAAAGGTTTGGGCTGTGCCTTGATAAATCACTATCAGTCAGTCAGTCACCTTTGAGTTACATATATTCAGATTTAGACTTATAGGGGAATAAACAAAGAGAATCAAAGTAGGTACTCTACTTTTTATTTATAGAATATGGACTCTGAATATTTGATAAATCATATTAATATAAGTAATCATATAAATAGATAGTAGATCTCTCACCTGTATGTGCTGGATGGCTGGTAGCACTGTATATAATAGTGACACAGAGCACCAGTATTACTGTCAGTGAGGTCATTGTGACCACTTACAGCTTATTATTACCGCAATAAACTACCATGGCGGTCTTTTATACTTATTCCCACAATCTAATCGAACTAAATACCTAACTTCATAATTAATTACACATTTGTTTTCAATTTATCAATGGTGGTTTATGGTTATTAATCTGAATATAACATTATATTTAAATTTATAATAAAAGTGTTTGGACATTAGCACACAGCGCTATTTAGTCCCAAATTAACATAGCTCGTACTATGAGTACTAGACAACGGATTTACTTATATACTTTTTTTGTAAATATAATCATCATCTGCCTGTCCTTATCCCATACATAGTTGGGGTCGGCACTTGATTCAACCCGATGTGGCTGATCACATGCTTTTTATACGAAGCGAAAGAAGAAAAATCTGTGATCTGGGTTAAACCAGTTGTCAGACTATTTTAGGCCTCCGACTGAGCTATAACGATTGCTAAAGATGATAAATTGTCAACCGGGACCGACGGCTTAACGTGCTCTCCGAGGCACGGAGGGAACTCGGACGGTCACCCATCCAATTACTGGCTAGGGCTAGGGTTGCTTAACTTCGCTGATCGAATGATATGCGCAATAGCAACTGTGCCACGAGCTCGTCACTGCCTCGTTTTTTGTAAATATAATACTTATAAAAAATACCAAACACCCAGAAGCAATGCAAACGCAATAATCACATAAAATATTTGCCTTGACGCGAGAATCGAACATGCGACACCTAGGGTAGCAGTCGGGTATACTAACCACTGAACCAATGGTTTAATACATATAATCTGAATCTCGGAATCGGTTCCAACGATTTTCATGAAATTCGGTTTTTTTTTAATTCATTTTTTAAATAGCTTTGAAAATGGTATTATTAAAAAATATATATTTCCTCATGGAATAGTCTTAAGTAACTAACTACATAGTCGTCCAAAGATATAATATATGCAATGCAGTCAATTGTAGTACGATGAAAATTATAAAAAAAAATATTTTATGTATTTATTAAATAAAAAAAATTATTATATATACAAGGAACAGTACTTAAAACTAATTACAAGTAGAAAAGTCGGGATCATGCCAAGAAGGCTAGCAGCATGGCCACGTTGAATAGTAATGCTGATTCTCTGAGCGAGAAAAGCCCCAGCCCGCTTGTCACGAGAAGCTTCTAATAACATTATTATATCCTTGTGATATGTTAAATGAGGAGGACATAGCCAATTTAAAATTGATTATGGCAACACAATGTTGACTAATGAGTTATTAGTTAGTATTATTATTATTTTTATATACAAATTTGAATTCCTTAGATAACCTTAATTAACAATATAGTGAAATAAATAAATTATAATCACAACCAATTATAGCGTTTTTTATCAAAACGTAATTAAAATATACCGATAATTAAATGTTTAGGAAAACTTTCAAATTAGTAACCAGAGCTGGTACCTATACCTAATTACTGAGTAATATCAAGATACTTATAAAAAAAAAAGATGACAACACTCAATAACGATTTATATTGTATTCGTATCGAGGAGCGAGTGGCACAGTTGCTATTGGGCATATCATTCAATCACACGCGGTTTCACCCACGTAGTTCCCGCTCCCGTGGGAGTACGTGAATAAAATATAGCCTATATTTCTCACTGATAATGTAGATATGCATCCTGAAAGAATTTTTCAATTCGGTCCAATACTTTTTGAGCCAATTTGTTACAAACATACAAATCTTTCCTCTTTATAATGTTAGTATCGATATAGAAAACTGCTGACAAGTTGAGTTATTTTTTAAATCGGATTCATATATTTTAAGGCTAGATATATTAAGTAAATAATATGGATAGTATTTTATTGGTTACGTAATACATACTACTATGAGTACTAGACAACGGATATACTTATATACTTTTTTTGTAAATATAATCATCATCACCCTGGCCTTATCCCATACATTGTTGGGGTCGGCACTTGATTCAACCCGATGTGGCTGATCACTTGATTTTTATACGAAGCGACTGCCATCTAACCTTCGCAACCCCCTTTACGAGGAAAATCTGTGATCTGGGTTAAACCATTTGTCAGACTATTTTAGGCCTCCGACTGACCTGTAACGATTGCCAAAGATGATAAATTGGCAACCGGGACCGACGGCTTAACGTGCTCTCCGAGGCACGGAGAGAACTCGGGCGGTCACCCATCCAATTACTGGCTAGGGTTAGGGTTGCTTAACTTCGCTGATCGAATTATATGCGCAATAGCATCTATGCTACGAGCTCCTCCTCCTAGATGACTATACAAAACATAGTAGGAATAATGCCCTCGTTTCACTGCGCGCTACGACTTTCTAAGACTATAATTGACTTTTCTCTACTTTACTTCAATATAATTATGCATTTATATTAGCTATAAGCTCAAAGTATCTACAACTAACATATAACTAAATCAATATAAAAAGCCGAACGTTGTTTTAAAGAAAGATGCGTTCAAACAGACAAAATAGTTATGTATGGAAATGGCGACTTCAATACTATTTGAAGATACCAAAAACTTTTCAGAGAACAGAATTCAACCCATAACCCATTATAAGTTATATATATTAGTTCGTTTAGATAAGAAACGAATATAAAAGGCCGCCATAATAGTATATTGCGGTAATAATAAGCTACAAGTGGTCACAATGACTCCTCTGTCAGTAATACTAGTGCTCTGTGTCACTATTATACAGAGTGCTATCAGCCATCCAGCACATACAGGTGAGAGATCCAATATACTATTGATATTTGAAAGTAATTACAGTTTACTTTTTTTTGGTGCCGAATAAATACTGCCCTAAACAAATAATATGCTCTGTTCGTCTGTGCGTTTGTTGATTACTGTAACATATTTAAATACTGAATAATGTTTTTAGTTTGAGCCGTGGTGGCCTTGAGGTTAGAGCAGTCGTCTGCTACGCAAGCGACGCAAGTTCGAATCCCAGCGGAGCCTGTACCAATGAGTTTTTCTAAAAAACTTATGTGCAGTGATTTCACACCACGTGCTTTACGGTGAAGGAAAACATCGTATAGGAGACCTGCATATTTGTGAGAAGTAATTCAATGACGTATGTATAATGCCTGAGACGGCGATGGACCCACCATCTGTCACGGTGGCACTTAATCATCTTCGGTGAAAAGTGGGTGTTGTGATTACAACACCTCTGCCTACCCCTTCGGGGAATACAGCCGTGAGCATATGTATTTATGTAGTTTGTTTAATTATACATGCACAGATTCATCTACTTACTTAATTCAAAGTAAAATATTTATTTGAGAACCCCAACGGGGCCTGTACCAATGAGATTTTCTGAAAACGTATGTACAGTGAGTTCACACCGCGTGCTTTACGGTGAAGGAAAACATCGTGAGGAAAACTGCATATGTCTGAGAAGTAATTCAAAGACGTATGTATAATGCCTAAGACGGCGATGGACTTACCATCTTTAACGTTGGCATCATATTCGGTGAAAAGTGGGTGTTGTTATTACAACACCTCTGCCTACCTCTTCGGGGAATACAGGCGTAAGCATATGTATGTATGTATATTTATTTACGATCTTCTGAGCGGGGTTAATACTGCCTTAATTAACATCAATTTTCATATTGAGGTAATTTATTATTTTGACTATCTTTAAATAGTACATACATATGCTCACGCCTGTATTCCCCGAAGGGGTAGGCAGAGGTATTATAATCACAACACCCACTTTTCACCGAATTTGATTAAGTGCCAACGTGACAGATGGTGAGTCTATCGCCGTCTCAGGCACTATACATACGTCTTTGAATTACTTCTCAGACATATGCAGGTTTCCTCACGATGTTTTCCTTCACCGTAAAGCACGTGGTGTGAAATCACTGTACGTAAGTTTTTTAGAAAAACTCATTGGTACAGGCCCCGCTGGGATTCGAACTTGCGTCGCTTGCATAGCAGGCGACTGCTCTAACCCCTCGGCCACCACGGCTCTCTAGTAGTTATACATTATTGAAGTCACCAATTCAATATTTTTAACGTAACGTTCTTCTAATCTACGTTACGGATCTTGTCACGGTTTGTTTTAAAATGCAAGGGTTCAACTCCAAAGGATGTATAGTTAAAAAACTATTACATATTCATAGATAATAGAGAAGTCAATGTTAATAACCGGGTCGCTAGTTATAGTGGAAAACTCATTCGGAGTTAAAGTGGGTTTCACGTTTATGCTCACGCCTGTATCCCATGGGGGTAGACAGAGACCACCGCTTGCCACATGCTAAGATCCTTACATACTTCTTTCGTTTCGTCCACATTCATAGTATTATTAATTTATGTAATGTAAGTACATAATAACTAATAAGTAGCTAAAAACTAATTACAAGTAGAAAACTTGGCCCAAATCGGTGTCTCTCGGGATCGTGCCAAGAAGGCTGGCAGCATTGCCACGTTGAATGACAATGCTGATTCTCTGAGAAAAGCCCCAGCCCGCTTCTCACGAGAAGCTTCTACCAGACTAGTATTATATATTATATATTCATATTATACTATGTATGTAAGTATCTATGACAATAAACCTCATACTTTAGCGATATAAAAAAATTTGAAGTACTGACTGGCCCCAAAAATTGTCGCACAATGTTAAAATTTTCACTTTACGTCATGACTTCACAATCTGGCTCTCAAGCTTCAATTCAATTCAATTCAAAAATATCTTTTTTTGATTAGACTTTACAAAGTACTTTCAAATTGTCAGAAAGACACGATTACATAGGATTATACATGCAATATGCAATTTTACAGCTTTGAGTAATACAATATAAATCATAAAAAATATATATAAGCCCATGGACACAGTTCCAGTGCACAAAAGTCGATTAAAAAAAATAAAAACTAGAAATAAGTACTACGAATAATTGTGTAGCTTGAGATGACCAGCCCCAAGCTCATCATCATCCTCCTGCTCTTATACCATGTTATTTGGAGTAATGTATTCTTCTCTTCCATTTCTCTCTATCAGCCTGTCCTATATAGCCTATCTGTCATTCTAACCCTATTATTTGTTCTCAAGCTCGTCGCCATACAATAAGAAAAGAACAAATATAGAATATTATGACCAAGAGTAAAATTAAAAATATTTTCTTTAACAGCAGAGGGCGACAATGGCAACAGTTTGGGAATCATTGGCGGTGAGACTGCAAACATCAAGGACGCTCCCTTCATGGCGGCGATGGTCGATATTCGTAATGGAGAGCTTCAATTCTTATGTGGTGCTTCTATCATCCATGAACAGTTTATATTGACGGCTGCTCATTGTTGTGGGGAGTAAGTATTCTGTCATTTGAATCACATAAGGGACACTTGGAATACTTATTGAGCGTCTCTTACGCTTACTTACTTAGCTTATGTCGGATGATTCAGATTCTATATATATACAAGAATTCCTCGTTTTATGGTATAACATAAGATGTTACGTTCATGGTTGAAAAAGCCGCTGTTAACAAATGTGAAATTCATTTCAGATACAAATCAGTGTTGATCAAAGTTGGCAGTGAAAAAATGCTTGCGGATGGCCAGACATATCCCTCAGAGGCCATAGTGGTGCATCCCCATTACAGCAAAACGGTCGACACAGATTACGACGTTTGCGTAATTAAGTTAAACGAAACTTTAACTTTCGGCCCAACAGTTGGTAAGATCGTCCTAGCAGACGACACAGTGGAACTGTACGATGGAACAAAATTGACTGCTCTTGGATGGGGTGACATAACCGTAAGCGATTTTCAACAATTTATTTAATAATAAGTCCTCTCTTCAAACTTGTATTATACTAATATAAGTCTAACTCTGTTGTAGTTAAGATTATGGTTGAGTATTAAATATAATAGAATTGAATTTAAATAAGTTTAATATTTGCTCGGCTGCAAGTAATAAAATGGTTCTGAAAAATCTGAGTATTTTATATTAAATACAGCTTACTACAATAAAAATATATTCTCACGCCATCCCAGAACGGGTAACCAGATGTGTTGTAACAACAACACCCACATTTTACCGAATATGATTTAGTGCCAACATGACAAAGGGTGAATTATTCACCCTCTCAGACAAATGCCGGTTTCCTCACGATGTTTTCCTTCACCGTAAAGCATAGGAGTGAAATTACTGCACTTAAGTTTTTAGAAAAACTCATTGATGCAGGCTGTTGGGATTCGAACCCGCGTCGCTTGTGTAGCAGGCGACTGCTCAAATCCCACGACCATAACTGTTTTTCAGCTTCTTCTTCTTTAATTTAAGAGCTTTGCTCTTGTCGGCGGAGCAATCGCCACTCTTGCCTCTCTTGTGCACAATGCTTGACCTCTTGATACGACACTACAGCCGCCTTCTCCTTAAGTTCATCCATGTAGCTTCTCCTCGGTCTTCCTTTTCGCCCTTCGATTTTTCCTTCCAGTACTAGTTGTAATAGCTTGTCGTGTCGTATCAAGTTTCTCAGCTTAATACCACTATTTATGTATAAGCCAAGTATGTAGGTTTGAGTAGTAGTGTATAACAATGCCGATAGATGGGGACTATTATTTTGTGAATCACGCTGAAGAGATTCTCTACGGTATACGTAAATACTAAGTCTCACTGAATACTCACTGACTATTGTTCAATTTATATAAATAAAACTTAATTTAAGCTACGTGCAAACAACTAAGCTTGGGAATTCGAGAGATGCGTATTTTTGATCAATTGTTTTGTATTTCAGGAACAAGGGAATTTGTCCAGTATTCTACGTGAAGTAAATGTACCTTTTGTATCTAAAAGGCGATGTGGTGATAAATATAACGGTGCACTTACAATTAACATGATATGTGCTGGTGAATACAACAGAGATACTTGCCAAGTAAGTACACACAACGCTAAGACACTATTGATCTGGGACCTTACCATAAGTTCTTATTGCCACCATAGTTCCACTGTGTGACAGTGACAGACTCATACACGTCATATACATCTGTCTCATAATAACAGTTAAACTATTATGGCAATAAATAGTCATGTTAGGGCCTCTGTTCAAAAAATCACTAACAAAACTTCACTTTTCGAAAACGCACTGTTGCTTTGAATGAAATAATGAATATTAATTTAATCTGCAGGGCTAGTACCAATGAGTTTTTCTAAAAAGTTATGTGCAGTGATTTCACATCACGTGCTTTACGGTGAAGGAAAACATCGTGAGGAAACCTGCATATGTCTGAGAAGTAATTCAAAGATGTATCGGGAGATAGACACGGGAAGGACTCAGCCTTAGTCACGTTGGCACTTTATCATATTCGGTGAAATGTGGGTGTTGTTGTTGCAACACCTCTGCTTACCCCTTCTGGGACCCTTCTGGGATGGCGTGAGCATATTGATTTTTATTTTTATTTAATATCCGAATCGTCCGTGTCAATGTCTCCGTGACAATATTGTCTAACGCATATTATTATATTATATAAGGTCATGTATAACTCGTACACTTGAGTGAGGATGAGGATGAATTTGCTCGCCAGGAGATTCACCCATTCTCGTAACGAAAACTATGATACCGTAGCGACTAAGGCGTTTATAGTCAAAGTCAAAGTCAAAAGTACCTTTATTCGATTAGACTTTTTACAAAGTACTTTTAAATCGTCAGAATGACATAATTATACAGGATTATACATGCTACCGCCAGGTTCGGAAGGTTGCTTTTACTGAGAAGAACCTGGCTAGAAACTCAGTAAATACTCTTTTCAAAAATATTATACAATTTAAAGAGTACAAAATAAATAATTTAAGAATCGTAAGCTCATGGACAATTTTCCAATGCACAAATTTCGATAAAAATTTACATAACTAAAAATCTAGTACATCTACTTATAACTAAATTCGTAGCTTGAGATGACCTATAGCACATCTAGCACATCCCTGTCTTCTCGACTCGAAGATAATTACTTGATTTTCGGCTTCTTTGTAAAGTCAAAGTCAAAAGTATCTTTATTCGATTAGACTTTTTACAAAGTACTTTCAAATGACATAATTATACAGGATTATACATGCTACCGCCTGTATCTGGATTTACAGCAGAAAGTGATTCAATATTACAATTGTTAGCTACAGGAAGTGGTATATTCTCACGAATTTGTTTGTTTGTCATCTAGGGTGACAGCGGTGGACCACTGACTTTGATGAACGCCATTCAAGTTGGTATCACATCTTTCGGTGAAGGCTGTGGGAGGGAGGTGGGGGTGTATGCAAGCGTAGCGGGCATGCGCTCTTGGATCAATGGCGTCATTTATAAACTGTCTTAAAAAAATATTTAATCCATAATAATATATTCTTGAAGTGTATGTTTGTAATTGCAAATTATCAATCAGCTTTTCACTAAACGCATATGAAACTTTATACGGTAATTACATAAAACATTTTTTATTATTTCAGTATGTCGGTCCGTCTGTCTGTTTGTTTGTCCCGAAAAATCTCTGTAATGCCTAGACTGTTCTTAACGGGACTTTCCCTAGCAGATAGCTGATGTTACAAGGAGTAACTTAAGAGAAAAATACAACGTTCCGCTAAATAAAGTCACTAATGATAGAAAGTCTGTGCGGGTGGGTAGCGGATGCCATAAAGCAGGAGGTTACACGAAAATAGAGGCTGTGTTGCTTTCGATAGAAATGATGATTTAATGGAATGAATGAGTGAATTAAATTCATAAAAAAGATAAATGTTTATCAAACTTTTATTAACAAAAGAAAAAATATGTTAAACTGAAAATACTTTGTGTTTATACATTAAGATGGCTTTATTCGCGAACCCCTAATTTTTATTATTGAACCCCTAATTGTTTTAGATATTAATCGGAACAAACAGACCGACACAGTCAGAAAAAATAAAATTAGCATTAATGTCAGCAACATTCAAACATTCATATTATTAATTAAGTAAAAAACTGTTAATTCCAAATAACATCACTTCAAATTTTACAACAAGGTTAATCTCATATATGTATGGAGCGCCAATTTAATTTCATGTTATCAAAAGAATATTTTTTCTGTAAAACATTTTCTTAATCAAATAAAAATCTTTATTTTGACTACTTGAGTTTTATTATATTCTTATAGCAACATTTTATCCACAGCTTATACCTATACGGTGGCGTGAATACTAGTCGATATAGCAATAAGGGAGTGAAATAATTATCTTAATATCGAGGGCACATATTTTTTTACATTCACTAGGAAAAATCTGTAATTATGTAATCTTTAAGCCATATTTTTTTCAATAAAATTTACACTGAGATTTTCTAATCATATTACAATTGAACCAATTAACAAGTGAATTGAAAAAAAAAATAAAAAAACCTAATTAGATTTCACGTGAATAACTCTTACGTTACCGCAAATTTTCTAGCGAAAATAAGGTCTTGATATGGTCAACTTTGAACGTCAATTACTCGAAAACGGAAGAAGATATTTTTATTATAATAATTTTTATTTGCTTCCTAAAATTATACCCTATCACATATTTTAACAGCTGTCCCCGACACCTGTATATAATCAAATAAACAACTTAATATCAAAACGCACTTACCTTTCGTTCTACGTCGATAAACAGCAAACATGTGAACACTAACTAATCTTCCCATCTTCTTATCAACAAATCAACGCAACAATACCAATAGCGCCTTAAATTTGAATAAAACAAATTCCCGTAGTGTGTGTTGCTCTTCTGTTTTAACACATATGAACTTCGTTGCTTGAACTTGCGTTATGAGTTTTTTTTGTATGGAGACGTATAACTTCCTACATTCGACGCTAGGGGTGCTTATTAAAGTTCCCATACAATATGAGGAAAATACACAGGTGATATCTTCAATGTAAAATTATAAAACCTAGACTTGGGTCACTGATATCAGGCATCCGTTATGGTTCAGTTACCAATAATGACTCGACCAACTAGCTTAAACCAGTTTGACGGTGATGGATTACATCATGAGAGATCTCCATACGTCTGAGGCTGACACATATCTTCGGTGAATTGGTTGTGACATATGACTACCCGTTCAGGGACCCTTGTGTTAAATATACCATCAGATATAAACGTTTTATTACATGATCATAATTTATATATCAATAATCGTAAAAACTAAACTATCCTAATAATTAGAAAATTCTAAGAATAATCTTAAAATTGTTGCCCTGAAACTTTGCACGTAAATTTCCAAGGGTTACCAAAACATACCTAAGTTATTTGTAGTTATACAAGCTGTGCCCAGCGGTTACACCCGCGTAGATTTAATTTCATAGGAGCCTTGGGGAACCTTAATGTTTTTTTTTAATAAATGTAACCTGTGAATATCGGTCCAGCCGTTTCGGAGATTAGCCAGAATAAACAGACAGACAGGCAGAGAAAAATTATAAAAATTTGTTTTTTAAACTCAGTACCGTGTATACTTTCATATACATTTAGTGCAGAGCTGTTATTTTGAAATTACAAACAGACACTTAAATTTTACTTATCTGTATAGATATATAGATGCACGCTCCAAGGGCCTTACCAAGATCTCTTATTGCCGTGATAGTTCTACTCTTATTATGAGACAGATGTAGATGACGTTCATACATCTGTCACTGTCACACAACTGTAATAACATTGCAGTAAGAGCTCATGGTTGGGCCCCTGATCATAACCTTACCATGTAATAAACTAAGGTACTCACGTATTGTATATTTCTTGTCTGAATGGCGAGAGCTACGGTTGGTTTGCGATGTTCGCCTCTTACACCGCATTATCAAGTCTGTGGGGCAAAATAGAAAGTGTTATAATAATGATCTCCTACCGACTTTCGGTTACGGCGGCTAATCTCAATGAGGATTAGCCATGTGCGCAGGAGATATTATAGTGCACAAGTGTGTGCGCAAACACAGGTGCACTCTCTTTATTCCCTCACTCTCATAGTCCGATGGGAGGCAATCCGACACGACCGAAGAGAGATCAGGCTTAGGACCAACGGTGCAACGTGCGCCCCGAGGCACGGGGGTGGAAACACCGCTATCTTCCAAACTCTGGGCATTTTATTGTGAATTTCTTGATAATAAAACCCAAGTGTTACAATACACAATTATTATAAACTAGCTTTTTCACCATCGTAGATTTATTACATGGTTGGCAAGCCCAATGTTACTAGTTGTAACATCAGCTATCAACCAGTAAAAGTCCCGTTTAAATCGGTACCCGCTTCAGCGATTAGCGGGAACAGAAAGACAAAAAAAATGTTTTTTTTCTTATGTCGGTATTATTTATAATTTTGTTTATGAAGGGGAAAGGAAGACCTAAGAAACGATGGATGGATTGTGTGAAAGATGACATGGCTAGAATGGGAGTGAATACAGATATGACGGCTGATAGAGAGAAATGGAAGAGAAGAACACATTGCGCCGACCACAAATAACATGGGATAAGGACAAGAGGATGATGATGATTGTTTATAGTTTTATATTTAGTGAAAAGGTGTTAATTTGGAATTACTAATAGATACTTCATTTATTTATTCAGATGTATAGAGTAGCTCCGTTCCGCGAATTTGCCCGGGTGTTATTAAGGATGAAAATATCATAGCTTATGTTACTCAGTGATAATGTTGGTAGGATTCTATGAGTGAATCGGTAGTCGTGGGTTTCAAATCTTCCTTAGAGGTGAGCAGGATCTTTGACCAAATGTCAATTATGTGTAAGGTGCTTCGTGGATATATCAATGCCCCTGAATTACTTGAAGAGCTGACTAAAATATTTGTGACTGACAACTACACATGGGCTAGGAAACACAGGCTGTTTTCGATATCGGCGGGTCGTAAGTCGCGATCATACTCTCCTGTCCCTCGCACTCTCTCTGCGCTCAACGCTCTCTTTGAGAACAACTCTGAGTGTGATTTGTTTGCGGATGGCAGACGATTATGTCGGCATGTCAGGAGTATTGCGAGGCGAATGTTTGATTGAATTTGTATTTTTATAATATGCTGTGTATATAATTCAATGTATTGTGTACTGTATATATATTGCGTAATATTGCTACGTTTTGTGTAATCGGTTACTGACCGTTCATAATGTATATTTCAAATAAATAAATAAATAAGTAGTCGCGTACACCGCAAGCGACGCAAGTTCGAATCAAGGTATGAAAAATTGTATAAGCCTATTCAACTACTACCTGAAGCTGTGCCGATTAAAATTGTATGCTAATAACACTAACAATTAATAACAAATCCGCCCTTTGTGTATGGCCTACCTTGCCGTCATACAGTTTAATACTAGTACGGAGGGTAGATTTCAATCCCATTGCTGTTAGAAATCGAACTAAGCAGATGTTCAAATCAAAACACAATTATGCGTTTACCATCATACATTGCAGAAGAAATACTCGACTTGACAACTAATTACCAATGTTTAAGAGTTATGCTACTCGCAATATAATATCTATAACTATTCACTAAGGAAATCGATGTATATAACCTATCTTATTTTTAATGAGCCTTGTTTAGAAGCAATGTAATTTTTGGTAGTAAAAATACTGTTAAGCCTTTATTGTTCATTTGCCTGAAATAAAGATTTATTATTATTATTATTATCACGTGTTTTGTGTATCACGTGCTAGGTAATTAACTAATGAATACTCCACCGCTAAAAACATTGTTTAAAGTTCTACAAACATATTAATCAATTCGAAAAAAATAATTGATATTAGCATATAATAAATGACGATCGAGGTCGAATAATTATGGAATGTTTTATTAACCTTTATTCATTTCTTTTTCTTCCATCATCATCATCGTCCCTGGCCTTATCCCATACATTGTTGGGGTCGGCACTTAATTCAACCCGATGTGGCTGATCACCTGATTTTTAAACGAAGCGAATGCCATCTGACCTTCGCAACCCCTTTTACGAGGAAAATCTGTGATCTGGTTTAAATCAGTTGTCAGACTATTTTAGGTCTCCGATTGACCAGTAACGATTGCTAAAGATGATAAATTGGCAACCGGGACCAACGGCTTAACGTGCTCTGCGAGGCACGGAGGGAACTCGGGCGGTCACCCATCCAATTACTGGCTAGGGCTAGGGTTGCTTAACTTCGCTGATCGATATTATATACATCGATCAAATATAAATATACTTTTTTAAATAACATAGTTTAATACCAAAATTATCGTTATATTATATATTGTAGAACTATTTGCCTTGATAGTTATTTTATTTATGGATTGCGTTTTGGCATCAACAAAAAGATTAAATAGAGGTTTTCTATATCTCATCTTATCAACGTTGCTTCGTAAGTTAATTGATGGGTGGTCGACCATACTCTCCTTGTGGAATTCGTTATTTAGTTCCAACTTCTGGAGTAACAGGTCATTCTTTTATTATTTTCAATATAACCTACCTGTGCCTACCCCCATGGGATACAGGTGTGAGCATATGTATGTATGTATAATTTAACAAATAATATAAGGTAAATGGGACGCACATATTTTTGCATGCATAAAATAAACGATAATGTTTCGAAATTCTAAGATATAAAAACGTTATAATCAATATTGCGTCTAAAGTACGTGATAATCCTCAAACAAGTCTTTATTTATACTTTTATTGAGGTTAAATTATTTTCCCTCAATAAAAACAAACTATATATATATATTTGTTCTCAAGTGTCTGTTTTTAACTCCAAAACAGCTTTTCATTAAATGCATATAAAAGTATACACGGTACTAACATAGAAAAACCAATCTGTCCGTCTATCTTTCTGTCCGTCTGCCTGTCTGTTTGCTCCTGGTAATCTCAGCTCACTCTCTCAACGGCTGGATGGATTTTACTTTTATTTAAAAATAAATATTTAGGATTTCGCGGAAATGAAATTAAATCTACGCGGGTGAAACCGCTGGGCACAGCTAGTATGGAATAAAATAAAGATTGCCTACCTTTCACTGCCCTAATAATATCTTTACACACAACCACAACCTTTATTACACCTTACACTATTAAAAAGTTTGCAACAGACAACAAATATAACAATTTTGAACAACTCTCTTAATAACACGGAAGATAGGATTCAACAACATTTTTTTAAACGCACAAAAATAATTATCATTCATAAGTTAGTCATTATTGTCCATTCAAGGTATAATTTACTAATTTTATTTATAAAAAACGATAAACCGGCTATTTAAAAATGTCTTTTTATTTATAATTAAACCGATTTCATTCATAATTTATAAGAAAATACGTTATATTCGTAGCAAAATTATTCGCTCCTCTTTTCGAGGTTTTGACATTTCTCGTGGTGTGGCTATTGTATAAATTAAATCTTCTACTGCGATCCAAAAACATACCTAATAATCTTTATAACAAATATTGTTTTCGGAGTGATGCCAAAAGCTATAATTTTGTTGTAAACATACTTCCAAAAACAATTCTCTGACACTCATCTCACCCAATTTTCTTATTTATTTACAAATACGTCAAGTATTAAATAGGTGTAAAAACAACGTATAAACAAAGATTAATAATAAGACTTATAAAAGCATAAATAATGCATTTTTATATTAATCGCAAAGAAATAAAAATAGTTTGGAATTTTCCTGTTTTGTGGTTGGAATTTCCCCGAAACTTGGCAAGTTTTGAAAATATAAACTGGCAATCCAGCTTTACGCATGCGCGTTGCCTTCCGAGTTCGCGCCAGATGTTGTCGACTTTTGGTACATTTATTGATCTGCGTGAGATGTAATATGAGCTTCATTACCCCTGATGGATGGCTATGAGGGATATCATGTAATTCTACAAACTAAGCCGTAAATATGGAGGCATTTCAGTACAAATGGTAATATATACGTTTATATTTAAATGGGGCCATTTGCGTACCAAGTTCAACAAACAAATACCCAGGGGTCCGTTTTTCTTTTCTTTTTTTTAATCTCCGAAATGGCTGTACCGATTTTAACGGGACTTTAAGACTGGCAGATAGCTAATGATACAGGGAGTAACTTAGGCTATTGTTAGCTTTTTAATTAATATAAATGCTAGCTGTTCTTATCCGGAGTATTTAATGCACGGCTACACATCTACCTACATTTCGAGTATGACCCTCGCGTTGTCTCAAGGTAAACGCACAGTTATCAGCACGGCAGCGGATCGCCACAATTAGAAGCGTTCTTATTATATGTATGAAACTACCTATCGGAACGCATACTAATCGACGAGGCAAGGCGGAGAGGCGAGAATCGGTTTTGATTATGTGTGCAATTATAACCTTTAAAGGTAGGTTACAGTATCTTAGTATACAGGTGCGTCACGAGCTATGAGCGCTCAGCGAAAAAAGTGGAGGTGTAGCAGCGTTTCCCCACTCGCTACATAGATGGCGCTACTCGCTAACAAATGCTAAGTTTACAAAATACACGAGAACCTAAATCGCGCAATAATTGTTTTCAAGCGCATTGCAATATACGAGTATATACAATTTTCCAATTAGAACAGTTGTAGCCGCGGTTTCCCAGGCTTGACACTCGCAGGCTGGAAGATCTTTCCATATGTATGGTATATTTTATTCGCGTCGCGCTATACAGCAGTCAGATGTCGAATGACAAAAAAGGTTTTAAGGTAATTAATTATGTAAGATTATTATGTGGTATATATGCCATACACCACACAGCTGCCAATTAATTTCCTCACGCAAATCCATCCCATGGTTGTCTGTATGATATTGCCTTTGCGATAAGACCGCCATTTGTACCTTTAATATAATGCAATCTATTTATAACTAAATTATTTCTAAGGTCTACAATAAAGTGTATGGTGTACACATTCAAATTCAGCAGATTCCAAGTCAGCACTCATAACTTGTGACGACCTGTTCAGAAGACATTATACTGGATATTTTTTCCTACATAACTGTAACAATAATCAGCTGTCTCACACCTGTCTCTGACCTTGCCATTTAGAAAGGTCTTGCAAGATATAATACAATCCAAACACAGTAACAAAATAATTGATCAACAAGCGAACTTTTAAGAATAGGATACATTTTATTTACATACTAGCTGTACTCCACGGTCTACCCGCGAGGACTTAATTTCATGGATGGCACACGGTATTAAGTTTTTTTTAAATAAAGATTGTAACATTAACTATCAGCCAAGTCCTACTAAATCGATCCAGCCGTTGCGGAGATTAGCCGGGACAAACAGACTATACATTTTCTTTGAAATTGGTTTCTTTATGTGAGTACTGCGTATACTTTCATATAGATTTATAGAAACGCTGTTAATTTGGAATAACAAAAAGACATCTTTTTGCATCGCTTGCGTAGCAGGCGACTCAGACCCTGCGCTCACCACCGCAAACGATTGAAACGATTACTCAGATTATTTACATCTATGATGTATTTTGTTACACCTATTATATTATATATTGTTTTGCATTAACTTAACACGTAGATGCATGATGTCACAGATAAAAGTTAGTGTTACGAGTTAGATGATACGACAAAAACATGAAAGTTCAAAACCCTTTTGTGCTAGCTGTCAAAACCTCAAAAATACCTGTTGTTTATTCGGGATTCCCTATCCGCCACCTTTAAAACTGCCAAATCACTCATCTAGCTTTTTGTTGGTGGAAGCAGTGATACAGATCGTGGGGTCAAGGCGAAGGCGAGTGACTGAGTCAGTGCGCGAGCGCAGCGCACATAGGACGTCTGTCAGGTACGCTTTGTTCATTTTGTGTTTATGTTTTGATCGTGTTTTTTCATTCTTCTTTGTGTCTGTGGGTACGTTTTTATTATAAGACACTTTCATTTATTTTATTATATAAGTGTATTTCTTTGTTTTGTATTTGAACTCGTGTTATGTCTGTGTATAACTTTTTGCGCTTTTGTCGTATGGTAATTTAAAAAAATACTTTTTTTTTATATTTTGACATGTTTCTATTTTATTATACGAATACGAATATTTGCGATAAATATTTTTTTCAATAAATAAAATATAAACTTATAAAGCCACTTTACAATAATCTATATATAAACTTATTTTATTTGGACTATATTGAATTTTCACAATTTTAGTTAACTAAAATTTTGGATAAATAGAGTAAGAGAGGGTCACTTGTTAACTTTTCCTTCCCAATAAAAGTAGTTCTCCTACGTATCATATCATTGGCGAGTCATAAAGCTCTGTTCCTACTGAGAACAACGTGTTTGAAGACGCGCTAGGCAGGTGCGAATTCGTCTGGCCTGGTTTTAACTAAAAATCGGCAATGCGCGACTTCTAAACAGAGTTATTGACTAAGTACGGTATCGTTTACGATCGAATAACTGAGAGTGCATAGTGCGAGTTATCTTAAAATCGCCGTCACAAGTCAGCGCGTCGACGTAAACGAAGATTTGTATGGGCTCACAATAGTTTGATTCTATACAAATCTGCGTTTACGTCGGTGGTTTGTGACGGTGTAAAACTCGCACTAGGTCCTCTGGAAGCTTGTTTGTAAACGTGAACACAAGGAGCATGTAGAGTCACTCGGGGCAGATAGCGAGGGCACATGCCGTGACCTTTTATCGAAGATATGATAATATTAGTGAGTAATAGAAATTTGCAGTCTTATCAGATACCGATATGGCAGTTGAATCGAGATATTTAATGCTCCAAGGAGACAATTGAAGGGCTGCAAACAGATAAAAATACGTGTTTTGCATGAAAACATATTAGAACCTAGCTGTGCCCCGGTTTTACCCGAGTAGAGAGAGTAGTAGAGTGAATTTCATGGTTAATGTTTTTGTAAATAAAAGTAGCTTATGCTAGTCCTTGTAAAATTAGCTATCTGCCTGTGAAAGTCCCGTTGGAATCGGTCAAGCCCTTTCGTAGATTAGCGGGAACAAACAGACAGACAGATTGACAGACAGACAAAAATATTAAATTTATAAAAAAGAAAAATTATGTCAGTTCAGTACCTACACTTACATTCATAATGCATTTAGAAAAAAGCTGTTATTATGGAAATATAAACAGACACTTCAATTTTATTTATCTGTATAGTTTTATTTATCTCTATAGATGTAAAGATATAGATGGAGATTACAAATCATCACAATGAGTTCCTTTGCAGAGAGATCGCCATTCCGATAGACCAAAAGTTTTTTACATGTAACAACATTAGTAATGACGTAACACACCCATTAAATAGGTGTTTGTTGTTATTTAAACGCTCGTAAAACTTTAACAACTCAACTCCCAAGTACTCCAACCCAACATTTATTACTCTTTGCTTTAACTTGCGAGTTGGTACGTCCGTAACTCATTCGGCGAAGCAAATGCCAAATGTAAACTAATTTATTTTTAACCAATACCGAAGCAAATGTGATGTTATTCTTTTTATATCCGGACAAAAACTGTTACAACGTCCACCGATGAGATGATATTATTGGAAGAATTAAAAGTTATGTCACTATCCTTACAGTTAATTATTAGGAATACTATTACTTAGAGCTTACGTTTTTTAAATAATTTATTTTGTATTCTTTAATTTGTAATATTTTTGAAAAGAGGAATTACTGAGTTTCTTGCCAGGTTCTTCTCAGTAAAAGCAACCTTCCGAACCTGGCGGTAGCATGTATAATCCTGTATAATTATGTCATTCTGACGATTTGAAAGTACTTTGTAAAAAGTCTAATCGAATAAAGATACTTTTGACTTTGACTTGACTTTGATTATGATAAACAGAAAAGATTTTGTATATTAGCTGTGCCCTGCGGTTTTACCCGCGTAAAGTATCCCGCGGGACCCTAATGTTAATTTTAAATAAAAATAGCCTAAGTTACTCCTTGTAACATTAGCTACCTGCCAGTGGAAGTCAAGTTAAATCTATCCAGCCAACAGAGAAATATTTTTTTTAAGTCAATGCCGTGTATACTTTCATATGCGTTTACTGCAAAGCTGTTATTTTTAAATTACAAACAGACACTTAAATTTTACTATATGTATAGATTTTAGAATTCTTCATTATTAATTGTTGTAGTTAAAATTTAGGCGGGTGAAACCTCGAGCTCGGCTGGTTAGTATATAATGGCACTTAGCACATACTGGTTAGCACAATTAATTCAAAACAACACAAAACTATCTAATTGTTACCAAATTGGATGTATAATAGTTTTATGGTACTGTTGCGTGTTACATTACCACACTATTATTAATTTCAGTTACAACAGATATGTTGTTGCAAAAATTTTATGAACATGTGTAAATGTTAAATTGTAGTATTTAAAAAAATTACTAGTGTAACGCGATTTTTATTCCTGTTGTGGCTCAACAATGTGTTTTATAACAACTCGGTGTTTGTAACAACAGACAAACTGACCCGTGGTGGTACTTAATGGTGGTAACTTACGTACAGTGATTTCACACCACGTGCTTTACGGTGAAGGAAAACATCGTGAGGAAACCTGCATATTTCTGAGAAGTAATTCAAAGACGTATGTATAGTGCCTGAGACAGCGATAGACTCACCATCTGTCACGTTGGCACTTAATCAAAAATTCGGTGAAAAGTGGGTGTTGTGATAACAACACCTCTGCCTACCCCTTCGGGGAATACAGGCGTGAGCATATGTATGTACAAACTGTGCAACAACTACTTAATGTTGGATTTCGATAGCTATAACATTTTAAATCCACATCGCTACAGTAAAAAAAATATCATACCGAAGGAGTAAATACAGGTGTTGTAATAACAACACTCTATTTTCACCGAAGATGATTAAGTGCCAACGTGACAGATTGCGAGTCTATCGCCGCCTCAGGCACTGTACATACGTCTTTGAAATGCTTCTCAGACATATGCAGGTTTCCTCGCGATGTTTCGTTTCACAGTAAAGCACGTGGTGTGATATTATTGTACCTAAATAAGGTTTTTCAGAAAAAAACATGGGTTCAGGCCGCTGGGATTCGAACTGAATCTTAATTAAAAAATAAATACATTATATTGTAACAAAATATATAGCAAAAAAACTTGAGAGCAAGTTAGCACAAGGTCAAAGTTCTACCAACTTGAACGTCTCAATTTCGGAACGCCATGACGTATCTTTGGGGAGAGCGAGTGATCATGCTCATCCCCAGCAAAGAGAATCCAGCCAGGGAGTCATGCCTGGGGAACCACGGCTCCAACTGTTCTAGTTGGGAACTTGTATACAAACTGCAATGCGCTTGAAAACTCTTATTGCGCGATTTAGGTTCTCGTCTATTTGTACTCAAACTTCGCATTTGTTAGCAAGTAGCGCCATCTATGTAGCGAGCGAAGAAACGCTACTACATACCTCAGAGACGTCTAATATCATACATAAATGCAATATAATAACAAGTCACAAACCAGAAACCGATTCTATTCGATATGACTAAAGTCGTCAGCATAAAGTATGCAGAGGAAGGTCACAACTTGGCGGCGAGGTAATTTCCTGAATCGAGTGCTGGTAGATTGAAGATATCGATTATCGATAATCGGATTCCCTTTGTGACGTTATGTTTCATATTTTATGTTATGATGCGACGTGGTTATTTGTTTTGGATTACTTTCATGTCAATGTCACGAATTCAATATTTAAGTAAGACTAGCTGTACGTCGCGGTTTCACCCGAGTAGACTTATTTAGATTGGTGGCTTTTTCATAAAAGTCTATGTCACTCCTTGTAACATCAGCTATCTGCCGGTAAAAGTCCAGTTGAAATTGGTTTTGCCGTTTCAGAGTTGTCAAAACATACAGACAGACAAATCAGAGAACTTTTTTTTTTGTTTATGTAACTATCGTATATTCTTTAATATCCATTCAGTGAACAGGTAATTTGGAATCACAAACAGACACTTCAATTTTATTTTAACTCTATAGATAAGACAGACTTACTATAGAGAGTTCAGGGAAGCAACTATGATCGTATAAGCAGCGCGTATTAAGAACTTCTTAGCTCAAAGCTAATTTTAAGATATCAAAATGAATCGTCAAAGTTCAGAAATTCTTAAAACGCTCTGCTTAAACCAATGATGGCTGAATATGAGGGGTATAAGTCATTTGTGGATAACATACGGCACAGTTTAATGAATTTCACACAACCGAGTGGAATGAATCCATCTTAACGCGTTCACTGCTAACGACGCGTATGTGCGTCCAACTGTTAGAGAATTTACCAAGAAGTTGAAATGTTAGCAGTGAATGTATTAATAAGGTACCAGCCGAATTTTTATTAAAAAAAACATAATGGTGAATTGAGAAAATGATGCATCAGCCTTAAGCGATGCGCAGCTCTATCACGGCAATGGTAAGACCCCGGGTTGTTATTTATGACTAGCGGGCGTCACGCGGTTTCACCCGCGTAGTTCCCGTTCCCGTGGGAGTACGGTGATAAAATATAGCCTATATTAATCAGTAATAATGTAGCATTCAAATGGTGAAAGAATTTTTAAATTCGGTCCAGTACTTTTTGAGCCAATTCGTTACAAACATACTTACATACAAATCTTTCCTCTTTATAATATTGGTATAGATTAAAAGATTTTCATCTTAAGATTAGTAGAGATTATGCTCATGTCATCTGTTTACTACACTATAACTTTATAGCATTATGAGTCAGCTGGTTTACTCATATTTATATACTAGCTAATCTCATGGGAAGGCAGTGACCCTATTTTTTAAACAAAACTATCTTAAGATCCTTGTAACCTTCAAAATCGGTTTCAGACATTCAAAGTCAAAGTCAAAAGTCAAAAATATCTTAATTCGATTTTTAACAAAAGCTTTCAAATCGTCAGATCGAATCGGCAGGTTCGGAAGGTTGCTATTACTGAGAAGAACCTGGCAAGAAACTCAGTAATCACTGTTTTAAAAAATATTATAAAATTTTAAGAATACAAAATAAATCACTTAAGAAACCATGGACACAGTTCCAATGCACAAATGTCGATATAATTGAACATAAATAAAAGTCTTGCAGGTCTACTTATATATAAATGCATAGCTTGAGTTGATCATTAGCTGGACGGCAGTCTCTGTGTATCTAGACAGAGCCAGACTTATAAGATAACTATGTTGCATTCAAGGTCAGCGCTCATAGTTCGTGACCGCACCTGTTACTGGTGCAATGACACAGAATATGCATTCAAATGAGGTTTAAATACACCAAAATACACAATGACCGAAACATTATCAACGAGGTGCTAATATCAGGTGCGAGTGCCTAATATCAATTGATAACAAATATTTACATCTCTATACAAATAAATAAAATGGAAGTGTCTGTTTGTGATTCCAAAGACACAGCTTTTCCATAAATACATACATATATGAGAGTATATGAGTAACTTACATAAAAATAAATTTTAACAAATTCGTCTCCGTTTATCTGTTTGTTCCGAATAATCTCTGAAACGGCTGAACCGATTTGAACGGGACTTGCACTGGCAGATAGCTAATTTTACAAGGAGCAACTTAGGATACTTTTATTAACCTTACATTAAAATAAGTCTACGCGGGTGAAACCGCGGGTCACAGCTAGTAGATCAATAAAGATAAGAAATTAATAATAGGCACTATTTAATCGATCATAGTTAACCGGTGATCTGATACATCGTCATTTTAGCTAAAAAAACAGTCTAACAAAATTCTCACGCACACGGATGAATCAAATTATCGTAAGCTAATATCAAAGTTAGCACTAGTTATCAAATATATCAATCAATCTATTTAATTACGGCGCTCAGTAGCTCGATAATGTTTTTGCATCATTTGAATTCGACCTTAGTGTATGGGAAGTTCCGTGACTTGCGTAGCGTATGCGTTGTGAGACGATATTTCACGATCACGGTATAGATTTTTTTTTTCTTTTAAATTTGACGGGCACTCCTGCGCATTTTATTGCGAAGATGTAATCATTAATTCTTTGGGCGATAATGCCTTGAAGACTCCAAACCATAGTGATGGTAATTTAACGTGACGTTTTCTAAAATGAAAACTAGCTTGATTGATTAACCGCCCGTACACAACATTTTATACACAGTCTACACTGTATATGTTTATTGTCTCACGGTTTTGCCAGCTTAGGATTAACAATAAAAACAACTTAATGTTTTTTTTCTTAAATAAAAGTAGGTAGGTACTCCTTAAACATCGGCTAATTCCAGTCAAAATACCAAATACCAGAGATAAGAAAAAGGGCACAGTATAAATATAAGCTTCATAAGCGGTGAAGAATGTAAGCCTATTTTTGAAATAATTACGTTTGCTCCATTGAGCGTGAGGATTGACTTTTAGTAAAGTCAATTTGTCGTTTTAATGTATTGAAGAACTAGCTGCGCTTAGATTTAATTTATTTCCCATGGAACCCTAAATGTTTTTTTTTAATAATCCTATCCACCAGTGAAAGTCCCGCTAAAATTGGTCCGGCTTTTTCGTAGATTACCCGGAACAAACAGACAGACGGATTGACAGACAGAGAATTTTTTTTTATTGGTTTCTCTATATCACTACCGTGTGCATATGCATTTAGTGATTTTTTTTATAACAAACAGTCAATTTTATATATCTGTATATCTGTATAAATGTCGGTAAAACACGTGAATGACGTAGGTGATCGGCCACGACGGCTATGTGAGAGTGTCATTTGGAACTATTTGTTGCTAGATTCCTAACTGGTTGTAAAGCTTATATTTAAACTATGCCAAGGGTAAGCAAGAAGGTAGAGTAAGGTCTTAATGTATACTGTGCCTGTCACATACGGCATGATGGCGCCCACATCCGTCTCTTCGTGCCTTTCTTGACTAATATCTAACCTTATGTATTTTCTAAAACATTCGTGCTCTAACCGCTGAATGTCAAGGAGACGCCGTGATAGGATACGCTGGTATTTACAACTGCCTCGCTGGACTAGTGGTTATCAAGTTTGCCTGCCAATCACAAGGTCCCGGGTTCGATTCCCAGGTCGGGTCAAAAATAGATATTGGGTTTCTCTGTCAAGAAATTCGCAATAAATGCCCGGAGTGTGGAAGTTGGCGGTGTCTCCACGCCTGATCTCTCTCCGGTCGTGTCGGATTGCCTCCTTGATCGGACTATGAGAGTGAGGGAATAAAGAGTGCACCTGTGTTTGCGCACACACTTGTGCACTATAATATCTCCTGCGTAGATGGCTGATCCTCGTTGAGATTAGCCGCCGTAATCGAAATACGGTAGGAGATCATTATTATTATTGTTAGTAACACTTGTCCGGGAATTCAATCTGGGAAATAACTGTGAGGTTCACAATGATCAAATACGGTCCAGCCGTTTCGGAGATAAGCCGAAACAAACAGACAGAAAGACAGAGAAAAACATTAAAATTAATTTATCCTATTTATATTATACTTTAATATGCGTGAAATTAATGATATACTGTAATTTTTTAATTACAAACAGACACCTCAATTTTATTTATCCGTATGTACGTATGTATGTATAGATTAGGGGAACACCTCGTTGTACTGAAAAAAGTATTAAATGTTCAATAAATCAAAAGTTTTCGCACCGTCGTTTTAAGTGATAAAGTAATTATTTACTCTACCTTCCGCAAGTGAATTCTCTCAACTGAAATAACCTACTTAACAAACTTTGGACTGTACACAACATTTCGTCACACAATGTACAAAGTGACCATTCCAATGAATCATAGGTTCAATGCTCTGTCATACAATGTTTATACAAACTCTAAGTAACGGACATGACATTTGAAGTGGACAGTTATAATAGGCATATAGGTTTTAAATAATAGCTGGCATTTGTTACTTGGAGCGGAGCCGTGGTGGCCTCGGGGTTAGAGCAGTCGCCTGCTACGCAAGCGACGCAAGTTCGAATCCCAGCGGGGCCTGTACCAAATAGCTTTTCTAAAAAAAACTTATGTACAGTGATTTCACACCACGTGCTTTACGGTGAAGGAAAACATCGTGAGGAAACCTGCATATTTCTGAGAAGTAATTCAAAGACGTATGTATAGTGCCTGAGACGGCGATGGACTCACCATCTGTCACGTTGGCACTTAATCATCTTCGGTGAAAAGTGGGTGTTGTGATTACAACACCTCTGCCTACCCTTTCGGGGAATATAGGCGTGAGCATATGTATGTTGTTACTTGGATTCTGAATTGATAAATCAAACTTAGAACGTTCTCATACCTTTTTTGTGTTTTATATGGCCTCTCGCATCTGGCCAATTTATCATCTTTGGCAATCGTTACAGGTCAGTCGGAGGCCTAAAATAGTCTGACAAAACCCAGATCACAGATATTCCTCGTTAAAGGGGTTGCGAAGGTCAGATGGCAGTCGCTTCGTATAAAAATCAGGTGATCAGCCACATCGGGATGAATCAAGTGCCGACCCCAACAGTGTACCTATGGGATAAGGCCAGGGCGACGATGATATATGGTCTCTCGCAGTGGGTAGGGGGGGTTACCTCCACTGCTTAACCGGACTAAAGGGCGAGACCCAAGGGCCTCCAGCCGAGTTTAAACTTAAAAATTAAGCAACACAGCTAAGGGCGCCCCGGTGCGGGGCTCGGGCCTCGGCTTAGGGCGTTCTCATACCTTAACAGTGGTTCTATATATATTGTTGTTTAGTTATGTTTTAAAGTTCGGTACTTCATGCAAAAATCAAAACCCTATAGCACAATTACTTGCAGGGAAAAAATCACAAACAGTAAATTCGAAAACCGCAAAATAATGTGTAGTTATAATATCCCTGGAATGGTTTTTATACATTTTAATCACAGTGCTAATACATGTAGCAAATGAAATCTATACTAATAAGGAAAGATTTATTTGTAAGTAGGTTTGTATTGGATAAAACTTCTGGACCGATTAGAAAATCCATTAAGCAATGGATAGCTATATTATCAGCGAGTGACATAGACTATATTTTATCTCCGTACTCCCACGGGAACGAGAACTACACGGGTGAAACCGCGTGACATCTACTAGTAGTTCTTCTTCTTGTAGTGCCTCTCCAGTTATTGAAGGTTGTCTGTCAGTTCGGTAAACTTCTGTGTATCCTTCGCGAGGCGGAAGAGTGCACCAGCACTGCTGATGCCAGTCCACTCGCGGATATTGCGCAGCCACGTCTTCCTCCTTCGGCCTACTGGCCTCTTCCCAGACACTTTGCACATCATAATAAGTTGCAGCAGTTCGTATATCGCATGTTTCATAATATGGCCCAGAAAACCAACCTTTCTACCAGTAGGTAATAAAAGTAAATCTTAATAGTAAGGTAAAGTGTCAGCTTATTTTACCATTACTAGATAACCTACCTTTCTACCACACACCTTACAACCAAAGTGAAATCGCATTGTACCATTCCAAACTGGTTTCCTTCAACGCACGGTTTCAATATGGGGTTCTTCGTTTGAAGATATTTTTATGGTGTTTTAAGCCCCTATAGACCGCTAACTCAGGCACAAGTTCTAATCCAGTATCTATACCAATGAGACTTTCTAAAAAAATCTGCATTGAGGAAGCTTGCATATGTCCAAGACGCTATCCAAGGGACGACATATTGGCAGCCAAGATCTTCGGTTTTTAAATAGCTTTACATTCACATTACAGAAGCGAGGATGTCACCGGCAGCGTCGTTCGGTCAACGATGGGCCGCTGACAACCTGACCCATTCTCCCACTCCTGAGGAGCTGGCTGTGCTGAACCTCTTCCCCGTCACCTGCAATGGAGACGAGAGTGAGGCCTCTAAACGAGCCAGGAGATACTACACTGCTAGAGGCCCCGGAGGCCTTACTGAGCTCTGGCATAAAAGACATCCAGACGACGAAGATATACTCTCCAGTTGTCAAGATGCGTATGTACTTTATTAGTCTTTACTAGATGAGGTTTCAGGTTGGTGCCATGAAGAATCTTGCAGGCTCTCTTAACTGGTTGATAATATCTCTGTTTCAAATACCTTCGGGAAGAAAAATTCGCAATGGTGGTTTCAACTATATACATGAACGTGAAATGAAATGATTTAGGCTCTGGTAAGCCACTTATAGACATCGAAGAACAGACCACGGTGTCGGTACCGGTAGCTGCTAGCCTATGTTTAAACCATGATCTGCAAATGAGCCAAAATATGAATAATAAGACTTAATTGTGTCTTTATTCACAGAAAAAACTTCATAAATTTGCCTTTTTGTAACGATCACATACTCGAATTCAAGCTCGATCTGTCAATGTCAAATCTCGTCAAGAGTACTGAAAAAGTCCTTCGAGCGAAGTCGATTTCATTAAGTTCCGAAAAATTCCGTTAAATGCGAATACAATCGTGCGCTAGTGTAGCAGTCAAGAGTGCCCAATGACAAAATGTCGATCCCAATTTCCAATTCCGTTTACGAACAAGTCGAGAGTAAGCCTACAGGACGAGTTCGAACTAAAACTATGTCCATACCTTTTGAAATTAGTATCACAAAAGTGATGGACCTGCCTTTAAACCAAGGAACATAACTACTTTTATCTTAAGAGATGTTTTGTAATAAGAAATCTACGTTTGTTTCAATACCACAGTAAATAATTTAATTCGTCGTACATTAGGCGGGTACTGTATCGAAAATGGCAATTTGCAGTCACGATCTCAATCATTATTGTCAGGGAATCGTGCGCAGGTTTCGAACGTTCACTCTTATAAGGTTCCCAGTGATACTGACCTCGACCAGTTGATCAATATTTTTTATTATAAGACCAGCATTGAATAGCTTAAATGCTGCGTCAAAGATATGAACAGAGCAAAAAATCTATATACAAACAGAAAAATAAAACTGCAGTGTCTGTTTGTAATGCCGAATAAACAGATTTTCACTAAATGCATATGAAAGCAAATACGGTACTTACATAGAAAAAGTAAATTTTTATTTTTTGTCTCTTTGTGTCTCTTTGTCTGTCTGTTTGTTCCGGGTGATCTCTGAAATGGCTGGGCCGATTTTAGCGAGAATTTTACTACTGAACTACTACCAATTAAAAAGTTTTAGGGTTCCGCAAAATAAAGCCACACATGAAATTACGTCAACGCGGTTGAAACCGCGGGGCACAGCTATGCGCTCAGCACACACACACAGAGCAGCAAACAGCAGTCTATGCTCTCCTACTTGCCACAGAACATACATAACTTATGAAGTCATCTATGCATTCAAATAATAATCGTGTGAATTCTGCATGTCTTTATGTATTTCGACAAGGGGGCTAACAAGAATCGTTTTAATTATAAATTGCAGTCGGATTTCCATAGAAAATAATTATTGTCTGATTGATAAATCGTTCAACTATATTACGGATTGATACAGTTTTTACAAATAACTATGTAGGAATTGAACTTAGATAACTAATAACTTAGTAGATACTTAATAATTGTATGTATTATTAATTTATTCTGAAAGACTTGTGTTACTTTAATTTTTATATACTTTTATTATTAGAATAGTTTGTTCTCTTATTTTTTATATGTTCATATTTGTCTCGTGTATTTTATCTTCAGTGTTAATGTTTGTCTTGATTTTATAATCATCGTTTTGTCTAATTAGCGTAATTGATTTTATGTCGTACTGATTTATGAATAAATAAATAAATGTATATGTACAAGGAACAGGGGGCCAACTATGATCGTTAAAGTCGTTAATATAAAGAGTGCACCTGTGTTTACGCACACACTTGTGCACTATAATATCTCCTGCGCAGTTGGCTAATCCTCGTTGAGATTAGCCGCCGTAACCGAAATTCAGTAGGAGATCATAATTACTATTTGTCTTCATTTAAAATTTCTCTTATAATTTCAGATACATAGTGCCCCTGCGCGTGCGCAGTGTTGGTGGGAGAAGGATGACGCTCGTCCGCTTGCCAGCACCCACTGCGCTGGACAGGCCGATATCGGCGCGAGCGCTGTTGGCACGGTGGCTGATGATGCTGGACATCAGGTGAGCACCTACTTTTATGCGCACTAAGCCAGACTCCGGACTGCTACTGGGAACTACATGGAACGAACCAGGATGTGTTGTACCGCTCAGTATTCGCTCGTGACTGCAAGTATATATAGGGAGACTTTTTAGGTGTAGCGTTTTGTGACAGAGCATCGGCTGGTGGTAGGTATACATTAAAAAATAAAGTAAAAATCGCATAACTTTGCAGCGGTAGTGAACCTCTTTCGTTTATAATATTTTTTATTTATATTACTTTCCTTTTCTTTATTGCCAATGTCAAGTGATTGTTGAGAAAAATATCTTGTAAATTGTTAAAAATATGTAGATAAACCCATTGGATTCCTCGCTGTCTTATCCTATTTATATTACATTTAAAATATTGTTTAAAAGTGATTTGACACGAGATGTCAGAATAGCTTGAGAGAAAATATTTTTATGTTTATGGTTGTATATAAATAGCTAAGTGAATACCCCGAATAAAGCGGACCCAATTATCATAGCGTGTTACTGAAGGTTAGATGCTTATTAGATGATATGCGGAACATAGGAAAACACTTATTTTTTGTAAACTGAAATCCTAAATATGCCTCAATTATTTTTTAAATAAACAAATAATATAAAAAATACTAGCGGCCTGGTACGTGCTTCGCAACGTATAATGCATAGTAATAAAAAAAGTATTATATATAATCTCTTCACTAATACCTACTTGAACTTTACAGTATGGTATTAAGGTTCAAATTGGCTTTTAAGTATTCGTACAAATTGTTTGTATATGGGATTATAGAAAGATGTTGATTTTACACTTTTTCAAGACTTTTTTTTAATTTTCTCTACGTACAAACCTTCCCTGGACTTCCACGAATAATTCAAGATCAAAATTAGCCAAATCAGTTCGTGCGTTCTGGAGTTATAGCGTCAGGAAGTAAAACCCGACTCATTTTTATTTAGTAGATTAGGGTAATTTTAATTTTGTTTCAAAAGTGATATGTGTGACCACAATGTGTGACAGTATTTGTACAAAGATTGACTTTTATTATCCAATTCGAAAATAAATCCACAAAGCTTGTGTGATGTCATCACATTTTATTTAACTCTGTAATAATACTGCGAAAGTAAGTAAACACGGGTTCTTTCGCTAACACAATGATGACAAAGCCTCTTTTGTTTTTGTTTGTACAATAATTTTCACGTAGAAAATACTTGGCTGGGCGTTGAAATTTAGATTAAATATATGCTTTGGCAATTAAATTAATTAGTGCATTAACTCTATTTAACTATAAATTAAGTAAAATAAGCATATTTGGCAGCACAAGTGGCTATATTGTGGTAGGTATCTGTAATTCATTTTATATATGATTTTAAAACACCCTACGAGAAAAAAGCCGTGGTGGCCTTGGAGTTAGAGCAGTCGCCTGCTACGCAAGCGACGCAAGTGCGGGGCCTGTACCAATGAGTTAATCAAAAAAACTTAGGTACAGTTATTTCACACCACGTGTTTTATGGTGAAGGAAAACATCGTGAGCAAACCTGCATATGTCTGAGAAGTAATTCAAAGACGTATGTATAGTGCCTGAGACGGCGATGGACTCACCCTCTGTCACGTTGGCACTTGATCATATTCTGTGAAATGTGGGTGTTGTTACAACACCTCCGCTTACCCCTTCGGGGACCCTTCTGGGATGGCGTGAGCCTACGAGAAAAAGAAAATACTTAAAAAACACACAAACATACATTTCAACATTTTTAGATTTGAAATTTCTAATTATCTTCTAGTTTTAGTAGTATCGACAAGATAAAAGCAACGAGTAACTCATATGCACTTTGCAATAAACGTCAAGTCTAGGAGAATATCTATTAAAAGTAAAAATGCATGTTCTAGACTTCGAGAAGACCCAACACCTGGTGAGGAAGTGGTATTCATTGACGTCAGTGACCTCCAACCATCACATCTCAAGAACCATTTCAAGGGGTCCTACTGGAAGGACTTTGTAGGGTGCTTGAAGGTATAGATCAATCCGAACTATAATTTTAATTCAAATTCGATTTGTCTCCCAATCTCCAGTGTTCCACCTTCTCGAGGCATCCAATTTCAGAAAGGATATACAATAAGTAGCTTCTACTAGCTTCTGTCTTGGTCTCAGCGTGATGATATAGTCTTCCTTGCACTTATCGAGGTTATCTGGGTCTAAAATAATTTTGGAGAGCCGTAATGGCTTTGAAGTTTGAGCAGCCACCAGCTACGCAAGCGAAGCAAGTTCGTATCCCAGCGGGATCTGTACCAATGAGTTGTTCTAAAAATCTTATGTACAGTGATTTCACACCACGTGCTTTACGGTGAAGGAAAACATCGCGAGGAAACCTGCCTATTTCTGAGAAGTAATTCAATGACGCATGTAAAGTGTCTGAGACGGCGATGGACTCACCATCTGTCACGTTGGCACTTAATCATCTTCGGTGAAAAGTGGGTGTTGTGATTACAATACCTCTACCTACCCCTTTGGGGAATACAGGCGTGAGCATATGTATGTAGTTCCGTAGATTAACACGTTCAAGCAAACAAACAATATTTTCAGCCTTATATATTAGAATAGATTAAGTTATAAGTATGGATTGCTAAATAAATCACCTTCTTTTTCATTCTTAGACAGCCTATCCTCTACGCTTGGCAGAAGTCCACGTGATCAACGCTCAGCGTCTGAAGACGTTGTCTCTGCTCCTGCTGCATATAGGACTGTACCCTTGGAGACGCAAGGTGGTCCAGATACACTCCAATGCCGAGGAAATAAACCAAGTCATGGGGCTGGACTACTACCCAGCTGAGGGTCTACCGCATGAATATGGAGGAAAAGCTGGCGCTATGAAGGATCTCAATGGTATACATACATACATGGATATGCAGATCATATTAGAGAAAAGTTATAGTGGAAAACTCATTCGGAATTGAAGGGGCTTCATCGTACATAAGCCAGTGCTAGCTATGGCAAAGACCACCGTTTGCCACATGCTACGATCCTTACATACTTCTTTCATTCATGCATTTATTCATACACTTCGTTCGGTTACCAGTCCCTAAAATTTGACCTTTCTGGAAAAGATTATCAATGGCTTCTTTAGCAGAGGCATTGTATGGTTTTATTGAATGTGGTATTGGTGATTTCTAAATTTGATATTGCTCGCTAAAATCTGTCAGGCGTTAGATAAAGAACAAAAAAAAAACAGATGGCATAGGCCACTGAAATAACAATTTGCCGTAGTTCAATGAAAAAGAGAAATATGGAACTGAGATTGACATAACTAATATTCAATGTGCTCATGAAGAAAGCAGTTGGTACCTACTGTAACTTTAAACTGACTGTTCAAAATATTAAAATGTTACAATTAGCACTGTATTATTTTGTAAATTTAAGTTGACAATGTTTATATTTTACAGACGAATGGACCAAGAAACTCCTGTCAAATTCAAAATGGCTGCAGTCAGAAGAACGGTACTTCTACGAGACGGAGTTGAAGCCTGAAATGCGCTCGCGCACCCGACACCGCAGCGCCATGCGCACAATTCGAGGCAGTATAGGATCTTACGACATGTTGACACGCACACACTCTTGCAAGTCACTACACAGGCACGATGACTTGGATGACGGCCTCTATGGAGCGTATAGAACATTGAAAAAGATGCCAGATAGGTTTTATTCGTAAGAATTAGAGTACATTTTGCTTTAACCAGACCATTTAATTACAAGGTTAATATCTGCTAATTGAATGAACGGCAAATTTAGATATTTGATATGTGGACCAAGTTATGCAATATTGAAGCAACCCACAGGTTAACAATTTTGAGATAATAATAATAATTTAAGACAGCTGTGTATAAAGGCCTGGGGGTACTGTTAAAAAATGGCACAATTTCATACAAAGGGTGGCTAAGCGTGAGTCTTTTCCTGCTCTCTGTGGTCGGCATCATTAGTGAAGATCACAATCACGTGTATTGGTAATGTTTAGGTTGTCGCGGATAGCCTGTCTCCAGCAACTCCTATCGGTGACCAGCTGTACCACTTCGTAAGCATTCCTTCCTTTCCTAGAGTTGGTCTGTCCATCTTATAAGGAATCAGTCACGTGACCACTTTCCCGACACATTTCCCTAACATGATAAAATATGAATTTTCAAACTGTTTTATATATATTATTTATATACCAAAACATTTCCAATTTAACCTACAACGTTGTGGGTTGGTACGTATGTAAGCCGTGGTGGCCTCGGGGTTTGCGCAGTCGCCTGCTACGCAAGCGACGCAAGTTCGAATCCCAGCAGGGCCTGTACCAATGAGTTTTTCTAAAAATCTTATGTACAGTGATTTCACACCACATGCTTTACGGTGAAGGAAAACATAGTGAGGAAATCTGCATATTTCTGAGAAGTAATTCAAAGACGTACATATAGTGCCTGAGACGGCGATAGACTCGCCATCTGTCACGTTGGCACTTAATCAAATTCGGTGAAAAGTGGGTGTTGTGATAACAACACCTCTGCCTACCCCTTCGAGGAATACAGGCGTGAGCATATGTTGTGGGTTGGTCTCTTCTTGCATGACTAGATCTAGATAATAATGTTATGTACATATTTAAGACCATTTTATAACTCATAAATTATTAGGTATTTAGAAGCTCTTATAATATGTTGACGATACTCCATAATTATATAAGTAGTGCTTAACCTTCATCAAGTCCAGAGGGGTACTCTGCCCCTACCTAGCCCTTATAAATAAACGTGGCATGCCTAAGATGTGCGAAAATTAAATAAGAATTGACAAAATAATTCTATCTCTCTTTATTACATAGAAGTAGAATAAGAAATAGTTTTACCCTGGGCTTAAACTATTCGGGGAATAAGCATTTATTTTAATTATATCGATTTATATTTTATCCCGAAAATAATTATTGAATAAATGCTTCATTGTCCAGGATTAGTGCTTAAAACAAATACAAGTAAAAAACTTTGCCCAAATCGGTGTCTCTCGGAATCGTGCCAAGAAGGCTGGCATTGCCACGTTGAATAGCAATGCTGATTCTCTGAGCGAGAAAAGCCCCAGCCCGCTTGTCACGAGAGGCTTCAAATCCTGTAAATAAATACTCATTCATTGATACGATTAACAATTTTGTGAGCGCTTTAAGGAAACGTGCACGTATTTCAATATTTCCGAAATATAACTTTCAGTGGAGCCGTGATGGCCTTGAGGTTTGAGCAAGTTCGAATGCCAGCGGGGCCTGTACCAATGAGTTTTTCTAAAAAAACTTATGTACAGTGATTTCACACCACGTGCTTTACGGTGAAGGAAAACATCTGCATATTTCTGAAAAGTAATTCAATGACGTATGAAAGGCACTTAATCATCTTCGGTGAAAAGTGGGTGCTGTAATTACAACACCTCTGCCTATTCCTTCGGGGAATACAGGCGCAATATGTATAACTTTCACTCACTCTTTCAGAATGTATGAAACTATGACGTATCATGTATGAAGTAAAATTTAAGGATTATGGAATACTCTGTGATTATTCTATTATTCTGATGGTAAGTTTACTTACAAATCAATTGAATATATACCGAAATTCTTCATTCGCACCCAGTTAATTTTATGTAGTTTTGTTACGCTTGCTGTATTTGAAAGTTGTGTGCACTTAATGTCTTTAATTAAAATTATAATTATTGTGAATTTGAAAATAATATACATCAGTTATTTAGATAACAATCTACAGTGTGTTTTATTAGCGGCGTTATGGTCTACTGATTTAAAGTTTCATGCTTTACAATAGATTTCTGAGGTACTTACTGAATCATGGTTTCCTTGAAGGATTTATTCAATCTTTCTTAATATAAATACCGTGGAGAGTATTCGTGATCATCTATATCTATACATCTATACAGATAAATAAAATAGAAGTGTCTGTTTGTAATTCCAAAATAACAGCCTTTCACTAACTGCAAATAAAAGTATATACGGTACTGGCATAAAAATTACAATTTCAAATTTTTTTCTATCCCTGTCTGTCTGTTCGTTGCGGGTTATCTCCGAAACGGCTAGACAGATTTTAACGGGTCTTTCACAAGTAGATAGCTAATATTATAAGGAGTAACATAGGCCTATATATATCCTTTTTTTAAATAGGGTTCCATAAAATTGAGGAGCTCGTGGCACAATTGCTATTGCGCACATCATTCGATCAGCGAAGTTAAGCAACCCTAACCAGTTGGATGGGTGACCGTCCGAGTTCCCTCCGTGCCTCGGAGAGCACGTTAAGCCATCGGTCCCGGTTGCCAATTTATCATCTTTGGCAATCGTTACAGGTCAGTCGGAGGCCTAAAATAGTCTGACAACTGGTTTAACCCAGATCACAGATTTTCCTCTTAAAAGGGGTTGCGAAGGTCAGATGGCAGTCGCTTCGTATAAAAATCAAGTGATCAGCCACATCGGGTTGAATCAAGTGCCGACCCTAACAATGTATGGGATAAGGCCAGGGAGATGAGGGTTACATAAAATAACGTCTAGGCGGGTGAAACCGCAGGGCACAGGTAGTATTATGAAGATATTGTATTTGTATTTGCAGTAATATTTTAAAAACTCGAGACGCGACAAGCACTTTTATTTCACCTTTCACTTGAATCACTGTGCACTCAGTGAAATTGCAGTTCTACTTTACTTACATAGCTTACACTCTATGTGCCCGTTACAATCATTCCAACTTAAATTAACTTAAGTTTAAAGTTATTTTTATCTTGTACAAGTTTGCTGAAATTCATTTCTAAAGTTATTTTGGAAATCTATACTAATATTCTATATATATACAGAGTATACAGATATGTTGAAGTGAATTTTTGTAATTCCAAATTTCGAATTTTCACTAAAAGAAAGGAAATGAAAGTATATACGGTAGTGACATTATAATTTTAATTATCCGTCTGTATGTCTGTCTGTCTATTTACGTAGGCCAGTCAAGGGATAAAGTTAGCGTTAGCCCGAAGTAACTATACCACTCGAGCGAAGTCTTTTATAAGCATCTACATATCTTGCGCACGGATATTCGTCTGTAAAATCTCACATACAAACTTAAAACCCCTATTTAACCCCCTTAGGACTCGATGTTTCGAGACCCATTCTCAGTGGATACTTAGTCTTCATCTGTGTGTTCATAGGTAATCAAGTTTGCCTGCCGATCACGACGTCCTGGGTTCGATTCCCAAGTCGGGTCAAAAATAGATATTGGGTTTTTCTGTCAAGAAATTCACAATAAATGCCCGGAGTTTTGAAGTTTGCGGTGTTTCCACCCCCGTGCCTCAGAAAGCACGTTAAGCCGTTCCTAAGTCTAAGTCCTACGCCTGATCTCACCGGTCGTGTCGGATTGCCTCCCATCGGACTATGAGAATGAGGGAATAAAGAGTGCACCTGTGTTTGCGCACACACTTGTGCACTTATAATATCTCCTGCGCACATGGCTGATCCTCGTTGAGATTAGCCGCCGTAACCGAAATTCGGTAGGAGACCATTATTACCCTAATCTCCAAATCAAGCACACACACAAATAAAAGGAAAATTCTCCATACCACGAAAGTATTGCGTTTACTTTGTTATACACTCACCATTCAAAGTCAAGTGTATGAGGTGGTCGTAATATAATAGAATGTGAGTGCTACTGAGTCATCATTCTTCAGTGAAAGGTGGTGCGCGGAGACGGAACGGCGCCATTGAGATCACTCTACGCTTTATGAGATGTTTATTTATAAAATGTTTTTCTCAGTAAAAGCAACCTTCTGAACCTAGCGGTAGCGGTATGTAGCGGTAGCATTCTGTATAATTATGTCATTCTGACGCTTTAAAAGTACTTTGTAAAAAGTCTAATCGAATAAAGATATTTTTGACTTTGACTTTAACTAAAATCTGTACATCTATCTATATCATACAGATTAGGGCCAAGTTTTCTACTTGTAATTAGTTTTAAGTAGATTAACTTTTCAAAGAGGTTGCACGTCGTCTGGCAGAAGCCTCTCGTGACAAGCGGGCTGGGGCTTTTCTCGCTCAGAGAATCAGCATTGCTATTCAACGTGGCAATGCTGCCAGCCTTCTTGGCACTATCCCGAGAGACACCGATTTGGGTCAAGTTTTCTCCTCGTAATTTGTCGCTGGAAACGAACGCTAAGCGGTTGCATGTGGTTGCACCGTAACACTTTCATGTATATCCTGAGTCATAGAAACTCACTAGAGCCTGCGTCAAAATATCTCTAAGATCGGCGTTAGATGAATGTTAGAATACTTTCTAAGCGTCAGAGCGCTGTTAAAATTATACGCATCGTTTGTTTAACTGGTTATATCCATTTAGCTTTACTTTAATGTTGTGTACGTAAAAGTTGATGGTAGAACTATAAAAAAAAAGAAGTCACTTCCCGTTACTGCCACCCTATTGAAATATCTACAGAAAACCGGTTTCTCCTCAACTCATAATGTCTTGCGAGATGAATATTGTGGAGGCGTCAGCATAACATATGCTCACGCCATTCCAGAAAGGTCCCCAAAGGGGTGAGCTGAGATGTGTATCAACAGCGCTCACATTTCACCGAATATGATTAAGTGCCAACGTGGCAGAGGGTGAGTCCATCGCCGTCACGATGTTTTCCTTCACCGTAAAGCACGTGGTGTAAAATCACTGCACATACATTTTTAGAAAAACTCATTGGTACAGGTCCCGCTGAGATTCGAACTTGCGACTCTTTAATATTTTATTAACATTTTTACATTTAAATATTAGTAACACACTAGCTGGGCCCCCGGTTTTACCAGCGTAGAGTTAATTTCATGGGTGAATCGTAAATCCTAATGTTTTTAAAATAAAAGTAGCAAAATGATCTATCAACCAGTGAAAGTCCCGCTAAAATCGGTACAGCTGTTTTGGAGATTAGCCGGAATAAAAAGACAGATGGCAATTTTTTTTTATTTTGTACTATATATATTTTCATATGCATTTAGTGAAGTTATTTTGGAATTATCAACAGACACTGCAATTTTATTTATCTGTATAGATAAGACCCTTTTCAAACATGTCTCAATATCCGCGATGTGCAGTTAAAATCCGTGAAAATATCGTTTCACAATTAAAATTAGGTTTGTAGACACTACAACCTATGAATAACACGTTTATCAAAATATGATAAGTCCAATATCACTGAGCAATCGAATTCAATCTTATTCTCAAGTAAATAAGATTGTTAATTGGTGAGCAATTCAATCTTGAAGGTAAACGTATTTTACACGCAATGCTTCACGCACTACTAAAGACATGTAGGGTGGCCATATCATCTATCTACACTAGAATTAAGAGGAAAGATTTATATTTCTGTATGTAACGAATAAACTAAAAAATATATTGAACCTATTGGATATAAAAGTATATTGAATATAAAGAGCCGTGATGGCCTTGAGGTTTGAGCAGTCACCTGCTACGCAAACGACGCAAGTTCGATTCCCAGCGGGGCCTGTACCAATGAGTTTTTCTAAAAAAATTATGTACAGTGATTTCACCCCACGTGTTTTACGGTGAAGGAAAACGTCGTGAGGAAACCTGCATATTTCTGAGAAGTAATTCAATGACGTATGTAAAGTGTCTGAGACGGCGATGGACTCACCATCTGTCACGTTGGCACTTAATCATCTTCGGTGAAAAGTTGGTGATTACAACAACTCTGCCTACCCCTTCGGGGAATACAGGCGTGAGCATATGCATATATTGGACCTATTTAAAATAATATTTTTGCCTTAGCTACATTATTTCTACTCTCTATCTATAAATTGGGTAAAAGTAGCCTAAGTTACTCCTTGTAACATTGGCTATCTGCCAGTGAAAGTTCCGTAAAATCGGTCCAGCCATTTTGAGAGAATATCCGGAACAAACAGACAGACATAGATAAATTTTGAAAATTTGTTTCTTTAAGTCAGTACCGTATATATTTTCATATGCATTCAGTGAAAAGCTGTTATTTTAGAATTACAAACAGACACTTGAATGTTATTTATTTGTATATATATGTATAGGTTATATGCATACAAGAATATTTGATTTATTAACGAGTTATAAAGCTTTAAGTGAACGAGACGAAAATAAAATCAACTGACAATAATATCTATTTATTATTATTATTTATTATATTAGACAACCAATTTTGAAAGGGTAATAAAGAAGAAAATACCATAAATTAATTTATATAAAACTAGCTAACCCGCGGTTTCACCCGCGTAGACTTATGAAACGAACCTAAGTTACTCCTTGTAACATCAACTACCTGTGAGTGAAAGTCCCGTAGAAATCGGTCTAGACGTTTCAGAGTTTACCCGGAACAAACAGACACATAGAGAAAATGTAAAAAAATTGTATGTGCTTTCATATATATTAAATGAAAAGCTGTTAATTTGAAATTACAAACAGATTTTTGGGATATAGTATCCTATGTCCTTCTCCTGGTTCTAAGCTACCTCCCCACCAATTTTCAGCCAAATTGGTTCATCCGTTCTTGAGTTATAAATAGTGTAAGTAACACGACTTTCTTTTATATATATAGATAATTTTTGAATTTAGTCTTCATAAACATCCCGATGGCAACCAAAGTCATAGTCACCGCAATGAAAAACTGCGCGCAGTTCTATTGCGCCGGCGCCGAATTTTGCAACGATTATGTAACGTAGAAAATCCGCCGCGTCTACACACGACTCATAAAGCACATGTGAAATCATAACAATTGTTGTGTAACCACTTGCATTAATAATAATACATTCATACATACATACAGCCATATCTATACATATCTATAGAATGTGAGTGAATACAGAAATGAGCGCTGATAGAGAGAAATGGAAGAGAACACATTGCGCAGACCCCAAATAACATGGGATAAGGGCAGGAGGATGATAATGATGATGATGATGATACATCGATATCTATACATCTTCTATACATCTATACATACATACATATAAATAAAATTTAAGTGTCTGTTTGTAATTCCAAAATAACAGCTGTTCACTAAATGCATATGAAAGTATTTCGGTACTGGCATAATTAAACCAATTTTTTTTATCTCTGAAATGGCTGTACCGATTTTGACGGGACTTTCACTAGCAGCTAATATTACAAGGAGCAACTTAGGCTACTTTTATTTAAAATAAACCATTTAGAGTTCCGCGGGAATCAAATTAAATCTACGCGGGTGAAACAACTACCTACCACATTCATAAAAATATCGTTGGCCATATTGGTAAGTTTTCGCCACGGCTTGTTGCGGGCGTTCCCATACAAAATGAGAAAAATACGCAGGCGATATCGTCAACGTAAAAACATGTTTAAACCTCTATGACGTGTTATATAAGTGGGAGTTTTAAAATAACACTTTTTTGAGCTTTACGATGAAGAATAGCGTAATTTAGAAACTTGCATAAGACACGGAAGAAATCCAACGGTAAATCTTGCTGTCAAGACGAATTAAAATTTTTTTTTTTATCTCCATTCTGCCTTCAATAAAGTCAAAGTCAAAAATATCTTTATTCGATTAGACTTTTACAAAGTACTTTCAAATCGTCAGAATGACATAATTGTACAGGATTATACATGCTACCGCCAGGTTCGGATGGTTGCTTTTACTGAGAAGAACCTGGCAAGAAATTCAGTAATTACTCTTTTTAAAAATATTATACAATTTTTGAAATACAAATAAGTGATTTATTTCAAGAACTATAAGCGCATTTACACAGTTCCAATGCACAAATGTCATACAACACATTTCTTCAATAAATCCTAAATAATATGAACTGCACATAAGTGACCATTTTGCCATTTTAATGATGAATCATATTCGGATCACATTATGATTCTCCCAAAGTGGCCTTTTTTGACCTACTGGTCCAGGTTGGCGAAGCTGATTTTCAGTGCGGCCCCCGAGTGGGGCACGACATCAATCACAATTAATTTCCTTAAATTGTTTCCGTTCAAATAATTAAATAAGTTCATTTGGTATTTTTCACATTAGTTTGTAATATTTCTTAATTGATGTTTACAGGCGAAACCAAACTAATTACAGATATAACGGTAATTAACTCTCGCTTATTACGGTAGCGTCGCAAAATATAATAGTTACAGAAGGCCAGCTCCTCAGATTTTTCGAAAAATGTCTCACGAAGACACCTAAAAGGGCAGAAGTAATTTTACAACGAGATGCTCGACAGTAAGAATAAATTAAGTTTAGGGTTTCTTACTTGAAACACTGAGATAATCTATATATTTTGTTTTATTTATAACTAGCAGTGCCCCGCAGTATCACCCGCGTAGACTTAAGGCCCGATAAACCATACTTATTTTATTAAATTAAAAGTAGCCTACATTACTTCCTGTAACGCTATCCGCCAGTGAAAGTGCCGTTGAAATAGGTACAGCCGTTTCGGAGATTAGCCGGAACAAACAGACTGACCGACGGACTCACAGATAAATTTTTAAATTTGTCTTTCTTTTTTTGTTCCGTGTAATACTTGCATATGTAATATGAAATGTCAAAAGTTGTAATTACAAACGGACACTTCAATGTTAGTTATCTATATCGTCATCATGTCCCTGGCCTTATCCCATACATTGTTGGGGTCGGCACTTGATTCAACCCGATGTGGCTGATCACCTGATTTTTATACGAAGCGACTGCCATCTGACCTTCGCAACCCCTTTTACGAGGAAGTTCTGTGATCTGGGTTAAACAAATTTTCAGACTATTTTAGGCCTCCGACTGACCTGTACCGATTGCCAAAGATGATAAATTGGCAACCGGGACCGACGGCTTAACGTGCTCTCCGAGGCACAGAGGGAACTTGGGCGGTGACCCATCCAATTACTGGCTAGGGTTGCTTAACTTCGCTGATCTATTGATATGCGCAATATCAAATGTGCCACGAGTTCCTCAGTTAGTAGTTAGTTTTTGGTTACCTGTTTAGATATTAAATATTGTACTGCAGGAACACAAAATCATAGAGGGACTATGTTGTTATCAGAACACAGATATGGAAAACAATGGCCGACGAATCTATGGCTACTCGGCCAAGATCAAAATTTTCACTTAACAAGTTAACAGTACTTTCGGCGCCACCATTGTATCGATCTCAATAATCAAGCCTGCCCAGTTTTCTTCTTTGCTCAAACCGACTGTTGCCTGAAAGACACCACTAATGGGTAAGTATGTGCAGTATTGTATGAGAACTAGCCTTTAGTAAATATTTATTTTTCTTCGCATGTCGTGTGATGTTCCTTAATTAGATATTTTTATTTTATTTTGGCTTGTTTTAGATTGCACACACATATTTACGAAATTTTGCGCATTCGCGGTATGGTTATTAGCAAATTAGTTGGAATTAACCAAAGGAAAGTTAACTGTTAAAGTTAACTTTCGGAAATAATTGCTGGAGGTTTCTGGCGCGATATATGTGAAGAAACACAAATTGAAGCTGAAACTGAAAAGTTTATCAAAATGTATTACTCTTTAACATTGCTTATAACGCCTGACCTGCATGTACCTGCATGTACCATGGGGTAGGCAGAGGTGTTACAGTTTTAGGTATAACATCTAAAAATGTCTAGCGATAAACGTACAAGAACGAATAACCCTACTCACCTCTGGAACACAACACTTTATTTTTATTGATGAGGAGGAAATGTTCAAAAGGTCCCCGACCGCTCTGGGACAGGCGGGTTGGGCTATGTGGGATTTTTACCGCACTATAACCCCCCCGGTGGCCATCCTCCATGCTTGTGGGTGAGTTTTTCTAAAAAACTTATGTACAGCGATTTCACACCACGTGAAAACATCGTGAGGAAATCTGCATATGTCTGAGAAGTAATTCAAAGACTCACCATCTGTCACGTTGGCACTTAATCTTCTTCGGTGAAAAGTGGGTGCTGTGATTACAACACCTCTGCCTACCCCTTGGGGGAATACAGGCATATCAATAAATATAATGAACTAATAAATATTCAAAAAATAATCTTTCCTTTTTATTACCCTTTTTTTAACTCACATCATATATCCTAGCTGCAATCCAAGTCTCATTAACAGATACCTTAACATCGTTGGCCACAACATAAAATCGTTGTGAAACTGCTAAACCACCTCAACTGTTTCCATTGTTTAACGATATTTTAACGGTCGTTTTCTATATGTCAGAACGAGATGAAAGTCACTCGCTAATGTCACGGTGGTTCATAAATGCATTTATATCGCACCCTCGAAATGATAGGGGCTCAGCTCCAAATTTTGCGAAAACATTAAGATCACAGACACCTAAAAATGTTTCAAAGGTTTAAAAAAAAAGTTTTTTATTTATTTATCGACTAATTACAACCTCAAGTCTCACTGTAATCAAAAGTATATAAAAATAATTGGTACTGTCAAAGTTATGAATCCAAACTTGTCGGCTTAAAAAACAGCTGAGCAACAAAAATCTGTCTAGAAGTCAAGTAGATTAGATCTTATTAGGCCAGCTCGGGGAACTAAGTCTACGCGGTTAAAACCGAGGCACAGTTAGTATTGAAACGAGTAATGTTTAATAGAAACGCACACTGTAGGTAAGTAGAGCAATGCTCGGTGACTCATAGGGAATCTACCTGGTAGTTATACTCGACGTTAACCATTCTGTGGTAACCAAATGGTTGTATATATCACAATGTATTCTTACTATATAGAGGAGCTCGTGGCACAGTTGTTATTGCGCATATCATTCATAATTGGATGGGTGACCGCCCGAGTTCCCTCCGTGCCTCGGAGACCACGTTAAGCCGTCGGTCCCGGTTGCCAATTTATCATCTTTGGCAGTCGTTACAGGTCAGTCGGAGGCCTAAAATAGTCTGACAACTGGTTAAACCCAGATCAACGATTTTCCTCGTTAAAGGGGTTGCGAAGGTGAGATTGCAGTCGCTTCGTATAAAAATCAGGTGATCAGCCACATCGGGTTGAATCAAGTGCCGACCCCAACAGTGTACCTATGGGATAAGGCCAGGGAGATGGATATGCGAAAGTGTGTTTGTCGGTATCTGGGAATGGATTTTTTTCGTAAGAAGGATTTCGATTAAGCAGCGCGTATTAAGAACTTCTTAGTTTTGAGTTTAAACTTTTCTGTACAAACCTAAACGTCAAAGCTCAGATGATGGTTGGTACCCAGATAGTATTTGGAATTGTGATATCTGGAGTCCAAATCATTCTGACAGGATAAATGGGATAAAATGAGTGTGTAACAATTTTGTTACCCTTTTGCGACTAACCCAATACACATGCAGTATATAAGTCCTTAAGAAAACAAAACAAAAAGCCTACTTCATTACACATATATGTACTATATCTACTATTTATGTATTACTAAAGTAAATTACCTCACGCCATCCCAGAAGGGTCCCCGAAGAGTTGGTCGCTGGAATTCCAACTTACGTCGATGGCGTAGCAGGCGACTGCTCAAACCACGGTCACCGCGGCCAAGTAATACTAAGTTTGATATTTTAAGTTAGTTTTAAACCTTTAAAATATCAGCAAAATATTTGAACAACTGGTTCTAAAAATATATAAATAAAAAAGTAGGCGACCGGTTGATGTCTTTTCTATTAGCCTCTTTTTGTGAAGGAATTCAGAGCGAGTAACGACAATTTTCATAATGTAGGCTCATCTTTCTATAAAGGTCGTGTAACGGTATTTCTGAAGCTAACCGAGTTGTTTTTTTTTTCAGAAATCATTATGTTTTGCATACATTTGCTATAACCGCAATAGCTTCACCGTTAGACATTTAAAAAATATATAAAAGAAGAGAATTGCTTTTTCTTGAAATACGTCATACTGATTTTGACCTAAATGTATTAGAATCTACGTTAAGCGCAAATACGAATAGTGGTGAAATTAATGATTTCACTTTGAGGAAAAAATATCTATTGAATTGTAAATTGAAGATGATTGAGATTGAGAAGCCGTGGTGGCCTTGGGGTTAGAGCAGTTGCCTGCTACGCAAGCGACGCAAGTTCGAATCCCAGCGGGGCCTGTACCAATGAGTTTTTCTAAAAATAAAACTTATGTGCAGTTATTTCACACCACGTACTTTACGGTGAAGGAAAACATCGTGAGGAAACCCGCATATGTCAAAGACGTATGTATAGTGCCTGAGATGGCGATGGACTCACCCTCTGTCACGTTGTCACTTGATCATATTCGGTGAAATGTGGGTGTTGTTACAACACCTCTGCTTACCCCTTCGGGGACCCTTCTGGGATGGCGTGAGCATATATGAATTGTAAATGTATTCTACATAGATGTGAGCAGTGCTGTCTAAAGTTTAGCACACATACTCAAATATAAGTTTGTAAGCTTAGATGCAGTAATACATTTTTTTTACATATGTCTCTATCATTTATATCATACTAGCGGACGTCACGCGGTTACACCCGCGTAGTTCCCGTTCCCGAAGGAGCACGGGGATAAAATATAGGCCATGTTAATCAGTGATAATATAGCATTAAAATGGTAAAATCTTTTTTTTAATCGGTTTAGTACTTTTAGAGCCAATTCGTTACAAACGTACATACAAATGTTTGAAAAAAAAATATTATTATTTGGAGGGTGTGTTCTTGGTGAGGCTTACGTATCTATACAACAAGAAATGGATTTCCCAGCTAGTAAAAAAACTTGGTAAAATAACATTGTATAATATTTTTTTTAAAGAGTGATTGTTGAGGTTCTTCTCAATAAAAGCAACCTTCCGAACCCTGTGGTAACATTTATAATCCTGTATAATGTATTTTGTTTCCTTCTGATGATTTGAAAGTAATTTGTATGAAGTCTATTCAAATAAAGATATTTTGAATTGATTTGAAAAATTGACACTTAAATTTTATTTATCCGTATAGATTTGTTTATTTAGTAACCTGTATAGACGCACGCCCCAAATGCCTATGTGCAGGCTGAATACAGCAACACTTCGATACGTATTCAATCTACCATAGTCAAGGCATACGCTCCATCCGCAGCGAACGGTACCCGATACAACTGTCATACCCAGCCCCCCTGCACTCTTGCAGAGCACGCCGCGTGACGAAATCATAAAAAGAGCTGCCTCCACAGGGGCCAGCGCATTCAGCACAGCGCTTCAAGCGCTACATAACAAAACAACCCATTTCTAACCAGTGACTTTTTAATCTTCAAACACGTTGCGTCCCGGTGCCAGTGTTTTTATCGTGGAAACTTTGGCGTGTGACTTGATATTCAATTTTAAAGGTTGTTATTTTTAATCTTATCCTATTTTTTATGTGTAGTGTTGTGTCTCGGATGTGTAAGGTTTGTAAGATTACTAGGATACCTGAGGTTCGCGGAGAAATTGCTCTTGCGGTTGTGCATACTATTCGCGGTTTTGTTGGAATTCATGTTACTTGTATGATTAAATTATGGTCTTGAAGTTTCTGAGTAGATTTGTATTTGTGTATTAGTTTATTTATTTTTCCCTTTTGCATAATATTATTTTGAATGTTAACTTATTTGATGAAGGGATGGAAGCCATCCATAAATAATTTTTTTTTTTATTTTTGGTAATTTACAATCAAAAATACTGAACGAATTTTAGAATTAATCTTACATGATTTTTTTATCTAAGTGCTACTTACTTCTTCCAAAGGCAGGTATAAAGTAAAATATGAGTAGATAATTCAATGACTTTAATTAATTTAATTTTGTTCCATAAATAATTGCATTAAGTGAAGTAAATTCACAAATAGAAAGGTATCAATGTTTATCTATATTGGTCAAGAATTGACGCATGTAAGCTTAGACATATGACTAATTCTAGAATGTTAGTGCGCAACGCTCAAACTTGCAGTATCCAACGATAAATATGGTACATCGACCCAAGGGTAAGCGACGATCGGCCCATTTCGATTTCGTATAGCGTTAAACCTCTCGCAGATCACTTATGTGTAAATTTTAGTCGTTCTCGTGAATCGCTGTCAGTCGCAACATCGCATAGGGAAGGTACACAATTAGCCGTCTGTCCCTCTCCTGAAATCGATGTGCAATATTTATGGACAGGTAGGTCCTGTTTGTAAGTAAGATTTGATTTTTTCATTTACACAAATCACGATTATTAATAACGCCTTGCCAGCGAACATATTATATGGAAGGAGATGGATCTACTATAATAAATCCTATATCTTTATAAATACCCTCTAAAATCATATTAATTCAAATGAATCATTAAATTAACTTAAATCATAAAATTAAGATAAAGTCAGCCCCAGGTCAAAATTAATCTAAATTAATCATCTCGATATAGGAGTGCCCAACTTGCTACTAACGTGGAAGACCCGGCCTTCACCAACAATTTATTTGTAGTCACACGGTGTCGTTCAAACACCGTGTGTAACGGTGCAATCCATCAACGCAGGTGCAATTATTTGGAAAGTCATCTCCAAGTACTTTCATCTGGTTCTACAAAGGCTTAAGAAAAATGTCTAGACGCGAGACTTAATGCCGAGGGTTTGCAAATGACACCTTTACGCCATTAGTTTAAGGTTGATTTTTGACCATATCCACAGCTAAGTGTCTCACGTAGACCAATTTTCAGGTACATTAAGCCCGCACTGAACTAGCCTAGAGCTAAATTCGTGACACGAGATAAATTTTAGTTGCCTTTATATATGAAATTAATTTTAACTTACACGGGTATACTTTATTCGAACAAAAACGTAACAATGGATACAAGAAACTTACCTTTTTGTGAATAGTCTGGGGCCCAACCATGAGTGCTTATTACAATGTTATTACAGTTGTGTGACAGTGACAGATGTATACGCGCCGAATACATCTGTTTCATAATAAGAGTAAAACTATGATGGCAATAAGAGGTTATAGTAAGGCCCCTGGTCTATTGAAGCACAGGCTATTATGAGACACAAATCTGAAGAAATCACTTTTTGTGAGAGCCTGCGATGTGGATCTGCAATTTCTTCAAATATTTTCTTTCTTTCTTATCTTTATTATTAACCAGACTATGAAAAGTTGAGATAGTATGCGATTATTATTTTTTTCATACTTTTTTATTTTTTTTTTTGTTGACGAGGAGGAAACCTTCAAAAGGTCCCCGACCGCCCTGGGAGAGGCAGATCGGGGTATGTGGGATTTTTACCGCACTAAAACCCCCCCGGTGGCCATCCTCAGTGCTCAGGGGGGACTCCAGGTACTCTGATAGAACGCACCGGTGTCCCCCCACACTTTGCCGGGGCACATCCACGGGGCAGCTGTGAGACCGCCCCTGGAGACCTCGCTGTGCAAGGCAACGCGAGCCACATCGCGCTGCCACCTTCCCGGGCCCGCGCCGGTGGTCAAAGCTCCCACCCCGACCACCGCCAGCAGGCCCTCCGGCCCCCTTTTAGTCGCCTCTATTTTTCTCATACTATCTCAACCTTTCATACTCTGTTCTATAATCATGTGTTCTGAATGAAAAACAAAAAATTATTTAACTATTAACTATTTAATAACATTAGCTTCATAATCGTTGAAATTATAATATGTGTAGTGCCTACCTATCTATATCCATTTCCATAGATTCAAGATTGCTATACTATTTCAATAAGGCAATTATTTTGCTCTGTGTTTATCTTAAGATACCGGTTCTTAGCTCATACTGAACATGATTTATTGTATACTTATCAACAATTTTTTATCCTTAAATGTAATAAGGAATGGAGAGCCGATTTCACTAGTAATCATAAACACGACCGAATTATATTTCGCTTGCGAGTCACGTATTAATAGCTACTACTAAATCGGTGGAAGTAATTGTTACTTTTATTTATTATATGTGTGATACTCGGACGTGGGTCGGTATGAGCCGATCAAACAATTTTTTTTATTATATTTGCTTGAAATTAAAATAATTATTCATCTCCCTGGCCGTATCCCATACTTTGTTGGGATCGGCACTTGATTCAACCCGATGTGGCTGATCACCTGATTTTTATACGAAGCGACTGCCATCTGACCTTCGCAACCCCATTTAACGAGGATAATCTGTGATCTGGGTTAAACCAGTTGTCAGACTATTTTAGGTCTCCGACTGACCTGTAACGATTGCCAAAGATGATAAATTGGCAACCGGGACCGACGGATTAACTTGCTCTCCGAGGCACGAAGGGAACTCGGGTGACCCACCCAATTACTGGCTAGGCTTAGGGTTGCTTAACTTCGCTGATCGAATGATATGCGCAATAGCAACTGTGCCACGAGCTCCTCGTATAAAGATATCAGATAAAATAAAATCTTGCAGCAGCATTAAACGCTAGGACATTTTAAACATAGCTTAGTCTCTTCACTTAAATGTTCAGTTAGAATGACATGAAAAGCATTTAATTAGCGTGCAATCGCATGCTTGTAAGTTATCAGAGCGTTGATCAGGCCACGTTCGTGACCGCATGAGAAGCCTTGCCTAACTTGGTGAAAGTAAGACGAAAAATTCATAATTTTTGCCTTTTTTACAACACGAAAAGTCGTTCCGCTACATACACTCACCTATTTAATAGTAAGTGGATGTTTTTTCTCACTTTTCGCTTCGAAACGTGAACAATTGTGCACCACCGAGTTGTCCACCAAGACCGGAATACCTATTACATTTAATTGATGCTATTTCTAGTGAAACAGGTCATTGGCAGCTGAATGAGCTCAAAACTACGTGATTTGGGACTCATTGGAACTGTTAAATATTATATAGTTATCAAGTGCCAAATAGTTCAAAATAGGAATAGTTATTTAGTGCAGCCTGCTTGGGGCAACTTCAGACTTATGATTGATAAAACACCTAAATAAATTCAAACTTCTTTTAAAATATCAGAGGATTCTGTGATCCAGGGATAAGATCTTCAAGCCTACATGAAAGGCTTGAGAATATTAATAAATTTTCGATGATGTACAAGTATTGTATCTATTATATCCAAAGGTAGGACGCGGATAAATCTTTCTGCAGTTATTCAGTATCATCTTTAGGTATACTATTAATTGCTTTGAGTATAAAAGGTGACATTGAGAACGTTCACAATCTTTCCTAAATAATAACCACACGTAGTTTCTACAAGCATCTTTAATGAGTACTTGGCTTAATGATCACGATGCTTACATCTTCCGACAAATCCCCAGTATAAATTCCAATTATATTGTTACTGATACTTCACTATAATTGCCAACCATCAGTCTACAGCGTGAAATCCCCGCGGGTTTTTCTATTTCAGTAAAATCTAGACATTGCTCGTGCACTTATAACGTCATTCCATTAAAGATCCAATTTTTGGTAAAACCACCCACGGCTTAGTTGCATAATTTTGTTTATGTGGTATTTGAGACCTATTTGTAACCCGACTAGCCCAGCTCCCAAGTTCGCGCACCAGCAACGCCCTAAGCCAAGGTTCGAGCGCCACTATGGGGCGCTCTTAGTTGTGTTTTGCTTAAATCTTTTGCCCTGCTGGAGGCTTTCTAAGTCTTGCTAGTCTCCGGTTAATCAGCATTCATCGACCAACTTCATCATTATTAAATAAATAAATATGCTAAGCAGAAGTTTTGTAACAACAACACCCACGTTTCACCGAATATGATTAAGTGCCGACGTGACAGAAGATGAGCCCATCGCCGTCTCAGGCACAATCGCCTTTGAATTACTTTTAAGACGCATATGTCTTAAAAGTAATTCAAAGGCGATTTGACTTTCTTCACCGTAAAGCACGTGGTGTAAAATCACTGGACATACATTTTTTTAGAAAAACTCATTGGTACAGGCCCCGCTGAGATTCGAGTTGCGTAGCAGGCGACTGCTCATACCCCGAGACCACCGCGGCTCCATTATTCTCCTGCCATTATCCCACACAGGAATGTTCTCTTCCATTTCTCTCTAACGCCGTCATACCTCAATTCACTCCGCTAGAATGGTCTAGCTATATCAGCTGTTCAGCTCCTCATCATCCTGCTGCCCTGATCCCATGTTATTTGTATTCTTTTCTTCTATTTCCTAGAACTACGCGGGTGAAACGGTGTAATGTCCGCTAGTGATCAAATATTTTGTCATTGTCGTTACACCATATGCGCACGCGCACCGTGGCGTGTACCTTGGTGCGTGCAACTGTTGCGCGACTGTAGCGCAATTTTATGATATACTTAATACTATAATGATTTCCTTTTGTGTTTGAAATTAATATTACGATACCTTCACAAAGTATAGGCTTCTTTTTGTTTGTAGGTAAAAGTTATTGTATTTTTATCTGCACCTAATGGGCGCTTTCCCACTGCCACGATATCGTCCGCCGATACTTGACTACAACGACACTGTGAAAGGGTTCAGTAGTAATCAAACTACTAGTCAGACGATATGGTGTCTTTACCGTTATAGTCCAATGTGAAAGCCCTCATTCAGTGAACTATTTACCTTTAACAATTGCGTAATATATCATTTTACTTCTCTCTGATGTATGAAATTTTCTGTCCAGAGTTATAGTTCGGGAATCTCAAAAATGACTCAACCGATTTCTATATTTCATTCATCGTAGTTATAAGAACGGAAAACTCAATAGAACTATAAAAACTAATTTTTTTTTTACTGACAATTATTGTATTAAAAATGTTTTCAGGACCAGTCCAAAAAGCCAGGATGTCGTTGGAGCAGCCAGCTGGTGAGATGTGGCAGAAGATCCGCGAGGAGCTCAATGAGAAGGTGGACACCAGGGACGCGGACCTCGCTCACATCAAGGAGTGGCTCAAGAAGGAACCACATCTACCTGATGAGTTTGGTACGTTGGACCCCAATTATTATCTTCTTTTTTCATACGACAAAAAAAATATTCAATATTCATACATATGCTCACGCCTGTATTGCCCGAAGGGGTAGGCAGAGTTGTTGTAATCACAACACCCACTTTTTACCGAAGATGACTAAGTGTCAACGTGACAGATGGTGAGTCCATCGCCGTCTCAGACACTTTACATACGTCATTGAATTACTTCTCAGAAATATGCAAGTTTTCTCTCGATGTTTTCCTTCACCGTAAAGCACGTGGTGTGAAATCACTGTACATAAGTTTTTTTAGAAAAACTCTTTGGTACAGGCCCCGCTGGGATTTGAACTTGCGTCGCTTGCGTGGCAGGCGACTGCTCTAACCTCAAGGCCACCAAGGCTCAATACTATAATAATAATATTCAATATTCAAATATCTATATTTGAGTAGACTAGAACGCGGTATCTACTTTAAAATCGTCAGAATGATTATATAAATGTTACCTCTGGGTTCGGAAGGTTTCTTATATTGAGTAAAGTAGTTTCTATGTACCACAGGGTCGTCTTACGAACCACTGTAACTTTAGGAGGATTACTTTAGGAGGAGTTAGCAACCCACACTTATCCAGTAATTGGATGGCTGACCGCCCCAGTTCTCTCCGTACCTAGAAGAGCACGTAAGCCGTCTGTCCCAGTTGCCAATTTATCATCGTTCGCAATCGTTACAGGTCGGTTGGAGGCCTAAAATAGTCTCACAACTGCCTTAACCCAGATCACAGATTTTCCTCATTAAAGGGGCTGTGAAGGTCAGATGGCAGTCGCTTCGTATAAAAATCATGTGATCAGCCACATCGGGTTGAATCAAGTGCCGACCCCAACAATGTATGGGATAAGGACAGGCAGATGATGATTATCTAATACTTTATTATTAACCATTCCAGATGACCAGCGTTTAATGACCTTCCTCCGCGGTTGCAAGTTCTCCTTAGAGAAGACCAAGCGTAAACTGGACATGTACTTCACCATGCGCGCTGCGGTGCCAGAGTTCTTCAACGACCGTGACGTCACACGCCCTGAACTTCAGGAGATCTTAAATATTGTGTGAGTTCTATGACATCCTAATGGCAAAGAAAGCAGGAGGCCTACCACGGTTCTAACATGGTCTAAAATTACGTTCGAGCATGGTCTGCTAGAAAAGTATTTATATATTCCTACGTTTATTAAACGAACGAAAACTTGATTTGAAACTACGTTTGACTTTCGGAGAACGGAGTAGACCCCTGGCCTGAATTGTAAAGGTAGGCAGACGTGTTTTAACAGCCACTTTTCCTAGTTGATTAATGCTTTATCTTAGTATGTTCATATTACCAGTAAACCACATCAATAAAAGATTAAGACTAACTACGCTTATCTCAAACATTTACTTGTTAAAGTTAAACTTTAATTAAGACCAAAGTTGCTCCGCTGGGAAACTGCCAAGACAAAGTAGCTCTCACAACGAGGTGCAGATGCACTCATTAACAAGTTACTAAATAACGACGACATTTGAATTTCTCCAATTGAAATGCAATAATGTTGTTGCGTGCAACGTGCAATGCGGGATCAACGACTTGGGTATTGAATGATAATACGAAGCTGATATGCCATTACCGAAAAAGGTGTGCATTCCATACATCTATATATACAGAAATAATACAATTGTCTGTTTGTAACTACAAAATAACATCGTTTCAATAATAAAATGCATATGAAACTATATACGGTATTGTCTTAATTTTTTTTTATAATTTATCTGGGTATTCTCTAAAACGGCTGGACTGCAACGGGACTTTCACTGCCTGATAGATAATGTTACAAGGAGTAAATTGGGACTCTTTTATTTAAAAAAACATTGGTAATAAGGTATTTTTCTGCATAAATAATGGATTACTAACATCATTATTGCAACATACAAACTTGTTCATCAAAAACCAGCACTTGAATAACCGAACTCTGCTCGTTTTTTTGACATTATCTAAAAATTAAGCCTAGCTAGATCTATCTATCTATCTATCACACCCGAAACTTCCATCGTAGGTACTAAATTCCATGAAAAGCGTTGGAGTCATTTCTGACATTCAGATACTGACATACATATACATACAAGAATTGCAAACGTATTAAATAGATGGATACAAAGATAGATTTTGTATTACGAAGAAATTAAATTTCCAGGTGCTAAGTATTTGGTAAATACTAAAATTGTGTTCTACACAGAATAAGATTTAATATGGAAATATCACTGAGCAAATACCTATTATACATCACCTTCGTGACCTTTATTGTTTCAAAATACATATCATACACATACAAAAAAAACTCACACAAGATGTAAAATATATTTTTATTTTTTCCAGTCAAATGCCGCCTCTTCCAGGAATCACTCCTGAGGGTCGCCGTGTTGTTATCATGAGAGGTACATCATAAACATATTTACAGATATAACATGATGATAAAATACTGTCTAACCAGCCAGTTCTTAGAAGCCTAGTGTTCGCATGGTCCTTTTTTGAGGTTCATTAATGCCTAAACTAAAAAATAATGATGAATATGTGTCCCAAATGCAGAAAGACGTTTCTTAAAGCTGGCACACTAAAAAATAATGATGAATATGTGTACCAAATGCAGAAAGACGTTTCTTAAAGCTGGCACATTAAAATTTGAGCATCACTCTGGCTCGGTACAACTATAATTTATTCTAATGAATTCGTTTACAACACTGAAGTTTCATCATAATCCGATAAGTAGTTTTTTGCGCAAGCAGTAACTCTTAAAAATAAAATAAATAAATAAATATACTCACGCCATGCCAGGTGTTGTAACAACAACACCCACATTTCACCGAATATGATTAAGTGCCAACGTGACAGAGGGCGAGTCCATCGCCGTCGCAGGGGCTATACATACGTCTTTGAATTACTTCTCAGTTTTTGGAAAAACTCATTGGTACAGGCAATGTGGGATTCGAACTTGCGTAGCAGGCTACTGCTCAAACCCCAAGGCTACCACGGCTCTCAATTAAATCTTCTCGTCCTAACAAACCGTCACAGTCACCATTAGTTGTATAGAATTCTTCAACCATCACTATAGGCAGTAATATTAAAGCAGCTGTTATTAATCCTAGGTCTGGACAAGGACGTGCAAACTCCTAACGTGGCAGACGCGTTCAAGCTAGCCCTGATGCTGGGTGATGTCCGCCTGGCAGAGGAGAAGGAGGGAGTGGCCGGGGACGTGTACATCTTGGACGCTTCCGTCGCTACACCCACACACTTCGCCAAGTTCACCCCCACGCTGGTCAAGAAGTTCTTAGTCTGCGTACAAGTGAGTTATCTAACTCCAAACTATTTTATTTTAAGCTAGGTTTTTTGTGATTAATTTAATACTTCCTTTTTTATAATTTAAGAGTGATGGCCTTGAAGTTTGAGCTGTGGCTTGGTACGCAACCACAAATTGCCTGCATCAATGAGTTTTTCAAATAACTTATGTACAGTGATTTCACACCACGTGCTTTACGGTGAAGGAAAACATCGTGAGGAAACCAGCATATGTCTGAGAAGTAATTCAAAGACTATAGAAAGATCTATAGTGCCTGAGACAGCAATAGACTAACCATCTGTCACGTTGGCCCTTAATCATCTTCGGTAAAAAGTGGGTTAATTACAACACAGGAATACAGGTATGAGCATACGTTATGTATTTTATACTTATTATTCAAAATATTATATTTTATAGGAAGCTTACCCGGTGAAACTGAAGCAAGTGCACGTTATCAACGTGTCTCCGCTGGTTGACAAGATCGTCAACTTTGTCAAACCTTTCATCAAGGACAAGATCAAAGAAAGGGTAAGGATAGGACTTTCTGAACTAATCATAAAGAAGGATTATCTACTTTCAAATTAATTTACCAAAATCAAAACCACAGACTGATGTTAGTAAATAAAATAAAATAAAACAATTCTCTATCTTTGATAGATAGTCGGAAATCTAAGTCCGCAGAACTGTATTATGTGCTTTCCGCCCCCATTATTTCAATTTCAGTATCAACATGTGTTATATTTAATCATGGGCTGTGAGCCATCATGGGTTGTATTCCATCATCGGTTGTATTCCATCATGGGTTGTATGATATATATTTCTTCTTCTAGATCTTCCTGCACACTGACACCAATGAGCTCTACAAACACGTACCCAAAGAAATGCTCCCGACCGAGTATGGAGGCAATGCGGGACCCATGAACGATCTACATAGTAAGGACCCTCATTGTTTACTTATTAAGTTCGATGAAAGCAAATCTTGGAAGGTTACAAAATTAAACAGAAATACAATTGCTAAATATTTATATATCAAAATCAATTGATGCATACAACTTAATATATATATATATATATATATATATATATATATATAATCTTGGAAACGGCTCCAACGATTTTGATGAAATTTTAGGTATATACAAGAATTGCTCGTTTAAAGGTATATATATATAGTATAAGGTGACGTTCAATGAGTGTTCCAAGTGTCCCTTAATGGATTTTTTTTTTAATTTTGATTTTTTCCTCTGCTTACCCCGTGAGAAAACTGTACGTGATGATCATCATCTCCTTGTCCTTATCCCATACATTGTTGGGGTCGGCACTTGATTCAACCCGATGTGGCTGATCACCTGATTTTTATACGAAGCGACTCTTACGAGGAAAATCTGTGATCTGGGTCAAACCAGTTTAGTAGTCAGACTATTTTAGGCCTCCGACTGACCTGTAACGATTGCCAAAGATGATAAATTGGTAACCGGACCGACGGCTTAACGTGCTCTCCGAGGCACGGAGGGAACTCGGGCGGTCACATCCAATTACTGGCTAGGGTTAGGGTTGCTTAACTTCGCTGATCGAAAGACCTGCGCAATAGCAATTGTGCCACGAGCTCCTATGTAACTCTGTAAGTGATGAAGTCTGTATAAATACAAGTTTGATAAACTCAAAATTAATTTCATGGGTGACCCGCTGAGCCCTCATATTTTTTTAAATAAAATTTCCATGTCACTATGTTAGTTACCGTACTCTTCCGAAACGGTTGGACCGATTTGTTTTCAATTTTGTGTGCGGATCGGGTAGGTCTGAGAATTGGCCAACATCTATTTTTCATACCCCTTAATGATAAGGGTGACCACCCCAAAACAAAAATATGGCAATACAACGTTTGCCGGACACAGCTAGTATTTTTTTAAATAAAAGTTCTTCACATTATAAAAGCCCAATTTAATTCTTGCAACATTAGCTATCTGCCAGTGAGTCCCGTTAAAATCGGTCCAGCCCTTTCGGAGATTAGGCGGTGCAAAAAACGATTAGACAGACAAATAGACCGACAGAAAAAATATTCAAAATTGTTTTTTTTTTATGTAAGTATGTATTATTTAAAGGATTTAGTGAAAAAAATGTTGATATTACAAACAAACACAAATATATTTGTCTGTATAGATATATCAAAGTGTTGCTAACTATCACAGACTCATATTCCACGTTATTTCAAATATATTCGAATAATGATACATTATACATACATATGCTCACGCTTGCTTCTCAGAAATATGCAGGTTTCCTCACAATGTTTTCCTTCACCGTAAAGCACGTGGTGTGAAATCACTGTACATAAGTTTTTTAAAAGAACTCATTGGTACAGGGCCCCGCTGGGATTCGAACTTGCGTCGCTTGCGTAGCAGGCGACTGCTCAAACCCCGAGGCCACCACGGCTCTTACTCTTAATAATACATTATACATTGACTATTAATGAAAAACAATAAAAAAATCAAGGTAAATATTTTTGTTTACGGTTTTGTACAGCCATAGACAACAATAGCATTTTAATATTTTGCTCATAAAAAAAAGCCTTCAAAACGCGAAAAATAAAATTATGTTAAATAAATGAAGTTCAATGAAGTTTCCCCATATATGTATGAAAGAAAGAAAATTTACCGGTGAACGTCAGTCTACTGGGGTACTCTAGTTTAGTTATCGCCTCGTAAGCTGGAAGCCTCACGTTTGAGCTACTATAACTTGACAAATGTCGGTGAAATTAGCCGTCGTATTGTAATGATATTGCATGAGTTTTTCAACATGGTTAAAACGATGTTTTCCAAAAATTTAATCTAGCTAGATATTTTTTTTGCCCCTGATACCCTACACTTAAAATTTCATGAAAATCGTTGGAACCGTTTTCGAGATTCAGATTATATACACTCTATACATATATACAAAAATTGTTTATTCAAAGGTATAAGATTTTGTGAAAAGATGTGGTTTTGGAATTTAAACAGACAATTAATTTTTTTTCAATTTTGTTTAGATGCTTGGGTGAAGAAACTGGAAGAATACAAGGACTGGTTTGCGGAGCAGGAGAACCTCAAAGCCAACGAGGCGCTGAGGCCAGGGAAGCCTACCAACTACGACGAATTATTCGGGATCGACGGCTCTTTCCGTCAGTTAGTCATAGACTGAGCTCCTATTTACCCCCACAAGTTTAAAAGACCGTTCAATCTTAGCGAATCAAATGCACGCGTTTTCAAACTTTGTCGGGTTAACTGCTCTCTACTATCGCTTATTTTCAGTTACCATACGTATTTTAAAGCTTTATTAAACAACTACAGAATAGTATTAAGACTTGTGACTCGATACATTTTGTAAGTCTGTAGGTCGTCTGTGGTTAGTTAACAAAAATAATTTGTCAACCAAAGTTTATTGCTCAATAATTGTGTATTGTATTAACGTCTGTTTTCTTAATAAATGGATTTTTGACGTCATGCTGCCTGTAATCTACATATGACCTTTACTCCCATCACAGCGTCCTGCGTAGGTACAAAACGAAGATATTATGAAGTATAAATTAACTATACCTTTAACACTTGATCCTCAAAAGATAAACATGGAAAAAATTACATTATATTTTTATCAATAAATCTCAACAAAAAATGTTTATTTAATAAAAAATATTACCTACCTAAGGTAGCGTAGTATTTGAGCAGTCGCCTGCTACGCAAGACATGCAAGTTCTTCGAATCCCAGCGGGGTCTGTACCAATGAGTTTTTCTAAAACTTATGTGCAGTGATTTCACACCACTTGCTTTACGGTGAAGGAAAACATCGCGAGGAAACCTGCATATGTTTGGGAAGTAATTCAAAGACGTATGTATAATGCCAGAGATGGCGATGGACTCACCATCTGTTGTTTGGGTTTCTCACCTTCTCACATTGTCGACCTCTTGGAATCACCGTGTCAGGCACAAGAAGGATGACGCTACTGCTATCACAGAACTTCCTCGAATACTATAAGAAACACTACATTGCAATAATGGGATATTACATTTTTGGATTTAGTTCAAAAATGTTCAAAAAAGTTGATCCATTTTTTACAAGAAAAAAAAAGCCTCTCCTGACAAGCGGGCTGGGGCATTTTTCGCTCAGAGAATCAGCATTACTATTCAACGTGTCAATGCTGCCAGCCTTCTTGGCACAATCCCGAGAGACACTGATTTATGTAAAACTATGTCAAGTTACTTGTAATCTATATCTATACATCTATACAGATAAATAAAATTGAAGTGTCTGTTTGTAATTCCAACAGCTTTTCACTAAATGCATATGAAAGTATATACAGCACCGACTGAATTTTTGAAACGGCTGGATCGATTTATCGGGACTTTCACTGGCAGTTAGCTAATGTTAAGCAGGAGTAACTTAGACTTCTATATAATAAAAATCTAGGGTTCCGCGAGAATGGAATTAAATCTACACGGGTTAAACCGCAGGGCACAGATAGTTAGTTATAAATATTATAAAAAGAGGAGCTAGTGGCACAGTTTCTATTGCGCATATCATTCGATCAGCGAAGTTAAGCAACCCTAGGCCTAGCCAATAATTGAATGGGTGACCGCCCGAGTTCCCTCCGTGCCTCGGAGAGCACGTTAAGCCGTCGGTCCCGGTTGCCAATTTATCATCTTTGGCAATCGTTACAGGTCAGTCGGAGACCTAAAATAGTCTGACAACTGGTTTAACCCTGGTCACAGATTTTCCTCGTAAAAGGGATTGCGTAGGTCAGATGGCAGTCGCTTCGTATAAAAATCAGGTGATCAGCCACATCGGGTTGAAGTGCTGACCCCAACAATGTATTGGATAAGGCCAGGGAGATAATGATGAAATATTATAAAATAATTTCGATTACCCAATTGTACACAATCCTCTGCAGCGTTGGAGGTCATTGAAATCAATGTTAACAAATTATAATAACAAAAAATCAGTGCAAAAACAAAGTACGCATTCACTGCATGAAGGCAATTATAAATCTGCCTTATATATTCTGTAATTTTTCTCACCTCGACGTCGAGCGTCAGTTTACGTCATAGGAAATTGATACATATACACTACTATCATAAAGAGGAAAGATTTGTATTTTTGTGTGTATTTTTGTAATGAATAAACTCTAAATCTACTGTGTCGATTGCAAATATTCTTTCACCATTGGAAAGCTACATCATCAGCGAGTAACGTTGGTTTTATTTTATCCCTGTACTCCCACGGGAACGGGAACTACGCGGGTGACATCTCGTGACTTCCGCTAGTAATAGATATAGAATAAAGTTCAATTTTGCACCTTTGAAACCGACACTCGGCGTCGAGTGCGACGCTGGCAAACTTTAGAGAATAACGCGGTTGTTACGTCATGGTAAAGTATCTTTGCAATATTAAATTGTGTATTACATAATTTTCATTGTACGAGTATAAGAACATTATTTAACCAGTAATTAGAAGATCCAAGATTGGATTGCGTGGCAGTAATATTTCATACACATTTTCTACCCTCATTTTAGTCCCTTAGGAGTAGATAGAATATCTAGAAACCAGTGGTTTGGGCGGTGCTTTGATGTGTTATTTGAAAGTCAACCGGAGTCAGTCAGTCAGTTCAACTTTGAAATACATACATACATACTCACACCTGTAATCTCCAAGGAGTAGGCAGAGGTGTTGTAATAACACCACCTACTCCCGACTTTGAAATTTTATAATGTTTCTCAAAGTTATATTTAGGAATATACGAATGTTTAATTCCCAGCATTATTACTAATTAAACACATTTAAGACGTATTGAATATATTTAGAAGAATGTTGAAGAAATTAAAACAATCCCCATTAGATTTTAAGGAAGTTCAGCTAGCCTGACCCAGGGATCGATCTCAGGACCTCGTCTTTCACAGTAGTGCTTGCGACCACGAGACCAAGCATGCAGTATATTTTCAGAGTTAAAAAAAAACTAGAAAACTAAACTAAAAAACAGAAAAGAAATTTTAATAAATATTAATTAAGAATGATGTAAACATTTTTAATAAATATAAGTTATTAATAGTTTGAATAAGTTAAATAAAAAAAAAGCGGGGTGCTTTTCAAGATATTATCGAAATGATAATCCTTTTCATATCTGTCAATTAAATATTCATAGCTATTGACACCACGCACCCCACGCTTTTTTTGCAATAAAATATTTTTTTTCTTATTCAAACTATAAATAACTTATATTTATTTATTTTTTTTACATTATTCTTAATTAATATTTACTAAAAATTTATTTTCTGTTTTTTAGTTTACTTTTCTATATAAAGCGTGTTTTCTAGTTTTTTCAAACAATTATTTATTTTTCATTTTTTAGTTTAATTTTTGTAATCTATAAATTATTAAGTTCGATTTATGCGCATTAGATTTGTCGGAACACATATGTAAGTGCTCGAAACAAGACGCAACTACCATATTAAAGTCTCTACGACGTTGAGCTGAGCTGAGTGCCCGAAAGAATAAATCTGGAACTGCACGCATGCGTAGTTCGCGCACTATCTCTATCTCTCTTACTCGCATGCAAAGGATGCGGAAAGGAATTAATTAGTCCTGGCGAATCTAACTAGGATAATCGGATGCTTTGGTCGGATTATTGCATTGCCATCGATCTTTGACAGGTGCGCAAAGTTTGAATTAAATCTGATCGTTCAAAGTAGGACAAAATCGAGTTCAAAGGGGTCGGTTACATACATACAGGTAAAACTAATATAAAGCGTGTAAAAAACTATAGTTATTAAACCAAAAGCGTGACCTATTAAACGAACAAAATGATGTCCATTACGTAACCGATTACAAGTAAATCAATTCAATTGCCGAAGTTATTGGAGCGATCACCTTTCTGCTCTTTTTGTCTATTCGAAAGATTTGAAATCACTTGCAGTTAGCAACACCAAGTTCATTGTATCGCAATGTATTGTGTGTGCTCATGACCGTATAATCTGTCTTTACATTTCACACGAAAAGAACTGTGTTAGTAGATTGGTTTCAATAAACAAACATTTCATTTTTATTTATATAGCATAGCTTTTTCGGGACATAGGATCCGATGTCAAAAAAATTACGTAAAATAACACTTTTGACAGAGTCGTCAGATAAGGACACTTGTCCATTTTAGAAAGGAAATAATAGTGCATGTACTAAACATCCGACACTATCCGATACATGCCTATAAAATACAGATAAGCACGACCGTGAAAGTGAAGAAGCCATGGTGGCCTCGGGGTTTGAGCAGTCGCCTGCTACGCAAGCGGCGCAAGTTCGAATCTCAGCAGGGAATACAACAATGAGTGTTTTTCTAAAAACTTATGTTCAGTGATTTCACACCACGTGCTTTACGGTGAAGAAAACATCGTAAGAAAATCTACTTATGTCTGAGAAGTAATTCAAAGACGTATGTATAGTGGCTGAGACTCATTCTCTGACACGTTGGCACTTAATCTTACAATATCCAAGAAATTTAATTGTCGTGGAGATCACGGGAACATGGGCTGTGGATGTCTGGGAATAAGAATGATTTTCGTTCGGTTTTCCAAACTACACAGATTGATTCACAGTGTATTAGTGGACATAATTATCTTCTTCAAATATATTAAGGACTATACCCTATTACGATAGTATTTTAGTAACAAATAGATGTAAAATAGTGTTACCTAAGCAATACCTCAGACTAGCTCTGAACAATTTGGAAAGTAATTTTTATTCTGTATTATTTCTAAAGCCATATCATCATCCTGACCTTATTTCATACATTGTTGAGGTCGGCACTTGATTCACCCCGATGTGGCTGATCACCTGATTTTTATACGAAGCGACTGCCATCTGACCTTCGTAACCACTTCTATAAGGAAAATCAGTAATCTGGGTTAAGCCAGAGTTTCTTAGGTTTCCGACTGGCCTATAACGATTGCCATAGATGTTAAATTGGCAACTGGGACCGACCGCCTAACGTGCTCTCCGAGGCACGGAGTGATCTCGAGCAGTCCCCCATCCAACTACTGGCTTGGGCAAGGGTTACTTAATTTCGCTGATCGAGTGACAAGCGCAATAGCTAATGCGCCAAGAGCTCCTCCAATTTACAAAAAATCTAATTGTTTTTACTAAATCTTTCGTTATGTAAAGAACATCGTTCGTTATGTATGTGTCACGTTTAATTATGGACATAAAGAAAACTATGCAAAAATGTATGGCTGTGCCCCGCGGTTTTACCCGCGTACACTTAATTAACGTCCATGAATGTAACGTTATAATGCGGCCGGTACAAACCGACAGGCAGATTGAAATTGTTATATTTTATATAACCTACGTGTATAATTTCAAAAAAGAGCCGTGGTGGACTTGAGGTTTGAGCAGTCGTCTGCTACGCAAGCGACGCAAGCTCGAATCCCAGCGGAGCCTGTACCAATGAGTTTATAAAACAAAACTTATGTACAGTGATTTCACAACACGTGCTCTACGGTGAAGGAAAACATCGTGAGGAAACCTGCATATTTCTGAGAAGTAATTCAATGACGTATGTAAAGTGTCTGAGACGGCGATGGACTCACCATCTGTCACGTTGGCACTTAATCATCTCCGGTGAAAAGTGGGTGTTGTGATTACAACACCTCTGCCTAACCCTTGGGGGAATACAGGCGTGAGCATGCGTGTGTGTGTGTATAATTTCATCTTATGCATTTAGTCTAAAGCTGTTCATTTCGAATTACAAACGGACACCTAATTTTTTTGTCTTTTATTTTAAGATATAAGACTATTTCTTTGACATAAAAATTTACAAAAAAACAATTAATGCCTCATGTACTGAGTGCTTTCCCATGAAGGAAAGTTTATGATCACACGATCTTCATAATCAATAAATCAAACAATCCGATCCCGATTTACCACCAAAAATTACAAATTTCGATACATTTAATACCTATTGAATAAACCGGTAATAAAATCTTCAGATACCTTAGTTTTCCGGCAGAAATATGAAACAAGTTAAGCGAGCGGTGTCGGTTGTTCAACTTTAGATTTATGCTCGATCACACTGAGAACTATTCAGTGTCCTATCAACAAGCAAAGGTTGCGCTTGCTCTTCCTGATTTGTGTTCGTTTAGTGTTGTTTATTAAATTTGTAAGTATTTTTTTTTATTTACTAAAAAGTTTTATATTCGAATGCAAATCTTTCTTTGTCATTTGTGATTTTAATTTTCTTTCATACAAAATAGTTTTTTGAGATTTTTGCAAATAGCCTAAGGGAATAATAATGAAGTATTATTGAGGGGATTACATATTCAAAAGTTACTTGGGACATATCACGATAATATATAGGCTTAAACAGACAATCTGCTCGCGACCACGATTGGTGTAACCCAATCGAAACGGCGAGATACGTTATTTTCAAAATATTATCGTGATAAGTCCCGACTAACTTTTAATATAAATTGAAATCGCGAAAGTTTAAGAATTATTAAGGGAATCATATAACATAACACTGCAAACATAATAATATAGGTACAATTTATTGGAATCAGGATCCCGTGCAGGGCGTATCTTAGATTGATTATATTGACTGAAACATTATTTTGTACAGTTGATAAACAAAAATAATTTTATCTCAAATATTGTATTTGACAGAATGGTGAGGAATAATATTAAATAAAAATCTATGGATAACTATTCTTGAAAGTAAGTTCCCTACCCTTGCCAAGATCTTACAGGATTGGTATTGGTTTTACCGGTCGGATTTCGAAATCCGGTTAGGTAATCATCACGTCTTTATGTTTTAAGTATATAATTAAATGTCCTGCATAACTAGAAAAATAAGATTGAATCTTACACAAGGTATACAGTAAATAACGCAGCATCTAGGTACAATACGAGTATAACAATAGAATAAGGATAAACACACTTCAAGAGCGCGACTTAAAGTCAAGGTATTTCTAGCGAAACTGTTTGTTTATTATCTTACACTCGTGACTTTCACCACGTGATAAGTAAAGATAGCGTGTCTTTTAGAAACGTCTATATCTATACATCTATACAGATAAATAAAATTTAAGTGTCTGTTTGTAATTCCAAAATAGCAATTGGATGGGTGACCGCCCAAGTTCCCTCCGTGCCTCGGAGAGCACGTTAAGCCGTCGCGTCGGTCCCGGTTGCCAATTTATCATCTTTGGCAATCGTTACAGGTCAGTTGGAGGCCTAAAGTAGTCTGACGACTGGTTTAACCCAGATCACAGATTTTCCTCGTAAAAGGGGCTGTGAAGGTCAGATGGCAGTCGTTTCGTATAAAATCTGCCACATCAGGTTGAATCAAGTGCCGACCCCAACAATGTATGGGATAAGGCCCGGGAGATGAGTTTAGATTAAAAATAAGAATAATTTACATGGTATATGTAACAAAAGATGTTGTTTAAAATTATAGTTACATAGCATATTTCATATTATATGTAAATATTAAACATTTTGTCTACAACATGGCTCTAACCGAGCATATTATATAACTAGCAGTGCCCTGTGGTCTCACTCGCGTAGATTTAATTTCATTCCGGCGGAACCATAAATGTGTTTTTTTTTAAATAGCCTTAGTTACTTCTTGAAACATTAGCTATCTGCCAGTGAAAGTCCCATTTTATCTGTCCAGCCGTTTCAAAAATTACCCATACAAGACAGACAGACAGAAAGACAGAACGAGTTTTTTTTTTTATTGCGTTTTTTCGTACCTTATACATATGTATACTTTCATATGCAAAAAGTGTAATTTATCTGTATAGATAAGACATTTCACAATAATCTGTAGGTATTTAAGTAGGTATTGCACATTGTTTATATTAATTATATAAAACAATATTATAAAGGCAGGAATTCTGTGTTAAGTAGCCGTGCGTACCTGTCGCACGGCTAAACATGTCGCACCCTCAGAACGATAGGGGCTCAACCCCAAATTTTGCGAAAACGAATTAAGATCATAGAGAGACCTAAAAATTTTATTTAACCCGAAGTTTTTGAAAATATCCGAATAAAAAATATTTATCGACAAAACACAAACTAGACTTTACTATAAAAATATTTAAAAAGTCTCATTGTAGCCAAACCTAGTAAAATAATTACTGTCAATATCGCGATTTCCAATAACATTTGACTTTTGAATGGAGCCCAGAAAACAGCCTGAGACACATGTATCTGTAAAATGTATAGATATGGAAGAATATACTGGTATGTTAGATGTTATACCATACAACACAATACTACTTGTTAACATTATGGTGATGCGTAGGCGGACCGGTTTTTCAAACGTGAATTTTAATCGATTGGAGTAAATTTGTTTGAGTCGCTAGCGCTAAAATATTTGTGGTGCGTCGTTCAAAGCTTATAAGTTCCTTAATAATTTATGCTTAGTAATGTCGGCATGTCAAACAGGAATTGAAGTCCGATAATCAAGCATATATTTAATGGTTACTGCAGGGGTAATAACCGCTCTACGGCAGGTGGAAATTCCACGCGCATTTTAAGCGCCTAGCCCCCAAACTCGTCGCTGCGGCTGGTGGACTTAGCCAGCTCCTGCCCAACAAGGGAGGACCAAGTGCACGTTGCCGTCGTCTGTACACCGGGGTGGTTGGCATATCCATAACGGATTTCCCACGGCAAAAAAAACCTCTGACATAATCCTCATATCTGATATAATCAGATATCCTACGAGGATTTTTCACTAAAAAAAGGAGGCTATAACCGCTATGCCAGCCGGTATTTGCAACACTACTTGCAAACTTAGTACATTGACTGAATCTGAATACTTATATCAGGGAGAAGCTCAAGGATTTTCTATTCATGTTGTATCTTGCTCCTGTCTTTCTTTTCATCATCTCCCTGGCCTTATCCCATACATTGTTGGGGTCGGCACTTGATTCAACCCGACGTGGCTGATCACCTGATTTTTATACGAAGCGACTGCCATCTGACCTTCGCAATCCCTTTTACGAGGAAAATCTGTGATCTGGGTTAAACCAGTTGTCAGACTATTTTAGGCCTCCGACTGACCTGAACGATTGCCGAAGATGATAAATTGGCAACCGGGACCGACGGCTTAACGTGCTCTCCGAGGCACTGCCTTTTTTTAAATAACTTCAATTCTCAGCCTTCCTTATAATTTAGTGTGACAAGCCACTGTACATATAGGTAACTACCTGTGCCTCCCGGTTTTACCCACGTAGGATCACCAAAAAACTAAGTAGCTCAGTGATAACAAATAGCCAAGTTTTGTTTATGAATGTGGATGGTTACAAGCGGAAAGGTAGACCTAAGAAACGATGGCTGGATTGTGTGAAAGATGATGTGGCTAAAATATGAGTGAATACCGGCTGATAGAGAGAAATGGAAGAACACATTGCGCCGACTACAAATAACATGGGAAAAGGGCAGGAGGATGATGATGAATAGTAAATAGCCTGATAAATCTATCCAACTCAAAAACGTATTTTACAGAACAAACAGCGTAATACCTAATACGCTGTGCCTATTTCGTGGCTAAACCATTCAACCAATTTCGCAGAAATTTTGGCACCAAAATCTGCAAATTCTGCTCAAGGTTTTATTATTTATATTTATCATGTGTTATTTTATTGTCAGTGAGTACTGATCTACAGACGGGCAAAAGGCTCACCAATATTTTTGATACGGACTACCTATTGGTGACCGTGAAAAAAAACCCGTGGTGACCTTAGGATATCAATAAAAGCCGTGGTGGCTTTGGGGTTCGAAAAAAGCCGTGCGGGGCCAATACCTGCTGTGATTTCACACCACGAGCTTTACGGTGAAGGAAAACATCGTGTTGAAACCTGCATGTTTCTGAGGGTTTTTTCTGTGAATATTGTATATATGTACCTACTTTCGTTATACATTAAGTGAAAAGTTGTTAATTTGGAATTACAAACAGACACTTAAATTTTATGTACATGTAGAGATAAAATTAGGTTGAATTAAAATAAAAATCATGCGTGCATTTTCCGACAGCACCTCCAGACTTAATTGCTGTGTTTTAATTACTGTGTTGAATAAATGGGCAAAAAGGTGTTAGTAAATATGACCTTGGATTGTCTGTTCCTATACGTATGTTAATATGTGGCTATAGCAACGGTCATGAAGAGATGCATGAATGTGGATGAAGCGAAAGTAGTATGTAAGGATCGTAGCATGTGGCAAACAGTGGTCTCTGCCTACCCCCATGGGATCCAGGCGTGAACATATGTATGAATGTAGCAACGGTCAAAGTTCAAAGTACTAATATCTGCAAAATCTCCACCAGATTTCAGCCTGGATAATATTAACCATTTGTAAGGCCCACTGGATGGATGACCAAAGGTCTAAAAAACGAGTAGAATTTCATAGTGATGATTTTATCTGATAATCCCATAAAAAACAATTTTGTTTCTAGAAAAACATAATACGTTGATATCATTGAGTTAAAATCATCCAAACAGTAATAATCTTAGTAGGATTCAAGTTTGGTTTTTCCTAAGTCTATTACTTAACCAAGCAAAAAAACGTCAATGCCGTAATGCCGAGGTTATAAGACAAGACTGTAAATTAAGTAATAAGTCGGATCTTCTATAATACTGGCTAATGATAAATCGTTTGGTCAAATTCACCGTCCACGGGCAGGTTTGAGAGTTCATAAGCCATTCGTGTCATGCTCTTCTTAGTAAAAGCTACCGTTTAATTAGTTGTTAATAATTATAACCATTTCTTTCTGACGATATGAACGAAAAACTGTTTTTTTTAATAAATGTATATTGGAGACCCGTCCTCGCTTCACTTCGACTTGTATTATACATATAAACCTGCCTTTTGAACCACTCTATATAATGCTAAAGATGTATATAAATGCAAAATAAAAAATAATTTAAGAGATCTAAGCGAACAGTGAGCGAAACCACTATATTTTATAATATGCATGTAATGTATGAAATATGTACAATATAAAATATAAAATAATAATAACGCAAAATATGTACAATTTTTTTTTTCCACTTTTTCATAATCTACACCATAAAAATCAAGAAACAAAGAGTATGATTACATATACAATTAACATTATATAATATAAATAATTATTTATGCAAGGTGAAGCAAGACATCGCGAGGAACGCCTGTATTCCCCGAAAGGGTAGGCAGAGGTGTTATATATGTAATAACAACATCCATATTTCATCGAAGATGATTGAGTGCCAACGTGACAGATAGTGAGTCTGTCGCCGTCTCAGGCACTATACACACGTCTTTGAATTACTTCTCAGACATATTCTCGATGTTTTATAAATACTACGTACGTTTTTAGAAAAACTAATTGATACCGGTCCCGCTAGGATTTGAACTTGCGTCGCAAGTGTAGCAGGCTACTACTCAATCCCTATGGCCACCACGGCTCTTCGTGAGGAATTGTATATTAGAAAGAAGTTCAAAGGCTTATCTGCTGCATAATTAGGTGGAAGCAGGTGTTTCTCTTACAACAAAAGGTTTTTGTTAAAAAGTTAAAGGTTAATCAGTGAATGCCTGCTACGTCACAACAAGGAATTAACATATGACCTGTTGATCTGTCATTCATTTTCTGACAGTTTTTCATTGTTTTACAAGCAATTATATTAATTATTGAATAAACAATAGCTTGTTCGTCAATTCGAATCTTTACCTACACGTAATATGTATATAAAAGTTTACAGCCCTTACACAAAAAAAAAATACTTTATTAATTTTTTAAATGGATATGTATAATCAGTCGATAGTCTATGCCAAAAATGTGCGCCTAAAAAGTCTCGACTCATCATCATCATCATCTCCCTGGCCTTATACCACACATTTTTGGGGTCGGCACTTGATTCAACCCGATGTGGCTGATTTTTATACGAAGCGACTGACTTGAGGAAAATCTGTGAGGGTTAAACCAATTGTCAGCCTCCGACTGACCTATAATGATTGCCAAAGATGATAAATTGGCAAACGAGACCGACAGCTTAACGTGCTCTCTGAGGCACGGACGGAACTCGGGCGGTACCCCATCCAATTACTGGTTAGGGCACATGTTACGTCCATACTAACAATTGAAAACAAACAAGGTTCTGATATCAATATAGCACCATTAATTTACTCCTACCTATTGCGACGTCCAATGGCGCAATTTGTAACATTTACTAAGTCAATGTTGCGAAAGAACTACCTTAGTTCAACTTAACTACCTTACTTAACTAGAATTTACCAACGTCAATTTAGTTCCAACTTGATATAGAGGTCATTTGAAACTCCTTTTCCTTTAGGACGAAAGGTCAAATATCCTTGCAATAGGGAAAAGGGTCGTGTAAATGACTCGGTGTAAAGATAAATTTGTGCAAGCACTTAATTCACAGTACCTACTTAGTAAGTAAAGAATGAGTGTTTATGCGGTGATTAGGTGATCAGCCACAAGGGTTGAATCAAGTGCCGGCCCCAACAATGTATGGATAAGGCCAGGGTATAAATACACAGGACATAGAAGGCGCTTTATCTTTCTGAATCACGCTATCATTGTGTTTTGTACGTTTTTATATAAGTTAAGGAGACTTCCCCTATCATTAACAATCCGCTATTTTTCAAAGCCATCATCTCCCTGGCCTTATCCCATACATTGTTAGGGTCGGCACTTGATTCAACCCGATGTGGCTGATTACCTGATTTTTATACGAAGCGACTGCCATTTGACTTTCGAAACCTCTTTTACGAGGAAAATCTGTGATCTGGGTTAAACCAGTTGTCAGACTATTTTTAGGCCTCCGACTGACCTGTAACGATTGCCAAAGATGATAAATTGGCAACCGGGACCGACGGCTTAACGTGCTATCCGAGGCACGGAGGAAACTCGGGACTCGCTGATCGGATGATATGCGCAATAGCAACTGTGCCACGAGCTCCTCTATTTTTCAAATTATTTATTAATTACATAGCAAAGAGATTCGTTCCTCAATTGAGGAGAGAAACACAAGAATTTGGAACTGAGTCTTTTGGGCATTGGCGTTTGTTCATGGTAAACAAAGAAGCGAAACAGGAAATCCATTTACAGATCTATTTAAAATACGACCAATGCTGTATGGCTAGCCCGTTGTATTCGTTGTGCATTCTCAAATAATATTGAACTTAACTAAATAAACACATATTTGTGGTTGAAACCTTGAAACGCTGCTCACCATACAATTTTAAGGACATTCCGTCTGGTAAAGGCCTCTCTCGTAATTTAGTAATTTCTCGCCCATAGAATTAGTTGCTATACAACGTAGCAATTTTGTAATCTTCCCGGCACAATCCTTACAACAATCTTATTACATAACATAGAATAAGATATGAAGATCCTTGGTTTAAAAGTAGCTCCATCACTTTCTGTGATACGGATTTAAAAAGGGATGGATATAGTTTTAGTACTAGTTTAGTCAAGTCTTTGTTTAATAAGGAGGTAAAGGTTCTGATTTGACTGAATGAAGATTTTCTTCTTTCCAGGTCAAAATGTTGTCCCTCGTGCAGCCTTCGGGAGACATGTGGAAGAAGATCAGAGTGGAACTGAACGAGGATGTGAACACGAGGGACAGAGACCTGGCCCTCATCAAGGAATGGTTGAGGAAGCAACCGCATTTGCCGGATGAATGGGGTAAGGAATGATTTGAATTCTCGATTTGCGGAGATTTATTTTGTGTTTTTTTTCACACCATTTTGTATACAGTCTTGTATATAAAACTAGCGGACGTCACGTGATTTCACTCGCGTAGTTAGTGGGAGTGTGGGGATAAAATATAGCCTATATAAATCAGTGATAATGTAGCATTCAAATGGTGAAAGAATTTTTTAAATCGGTTCAGTAATTTTTGAGCCAATTCGATACAAAGTCAAAGTCACAAGTATCTTTATTCGATTAGACTTTCTACAAAGTACTTTCAAATCGTCAGAATGACATAATTATACAGGATTATACATGCTACTGCCAGGTTCGGAAGTTTGCTTTTACTGAGAAGAACCCGGCAAGAAACTCAGTAATTACTCTTTTCAAAAATATTATACAATTTATAGAATACAAAATAAATAATTTAAGAAACGTAAGCTTATGGACAATGTTCCAATGAACAAATTAATGTCGATAAAAATTATCATAAAAATCTAGTACATCTACTTATAACTTATACTTATAACTAAATGCGTAGCTTGAGATGACCAGCCCCCACAAGCAGCACCTGTTCACAAGTATGACGTGAATGGCAGCCATTGACATACACACATATTTGCATAAAATCTTACCTCTTTATAATATTAATATACATAATGTTTGAGTTTTGTGAGGGACTATTCAACGTATTATTTACCTATCTATCACGCGATATCTACAAACGTATTTTGTTGACTTTGACTCCGAATTCCGGCACAATTGATATTTAACTAGAGATAAAACACAATCAGCAAAGATTCTATGAACTTGTCTTGCTTGGCTTGTCTTTCATGAGTTCCTTCATCCTCTCCACATCGTATTTTTCAGTCCTCTCAGTGTGTTGTCCCTTCTGGTTGCCAGCTAATTTGTACTCTTGAAAAAGTGTCCTCACGAATTTTGAGCGCTAGGCTTGAATGTGATAGTGGGGACAACTGCACATGTATTTGTAAACGCTTGTTCAATAACGTTTTTTAAATTATTTATTTTGTATTCTTTAAATTGTATAATATTTTTGAAAAGAGTTACTACTGTAGTACTGAGTTTCTTGCCAGGTTCTTCGCAGTAAAAGCAACCTTCCGTACCTGGCGGTAGCATGTATAATCCTGTTTAATTGTGTCATTCTGACGATTTGAAAGTGCTTTGTAAAAGTCTAATCGAATAAAGATACTTTTGACTTTGACTTTACAAGATCAAAAAAATATGGATTAGTATCTGAGTGCTCTACGCCTCCTTTCCGGAGCATCCGGATATTTTGGATCTTGGATAATTTCGCTGATCGATATATCATTCGCGTCTTTACTTTCTGGAAATTTGTTATCTCTGCAGGCATAAAGATAGTGAGAGTGATTACAGGCTTTCAACTTCTCAGATATTGCAGCATGACATTGCACGGGCTAAATTTCAAAGTATTCTTGACTATGTTCGCAATATTAAAAACAACCAAACCAGAACCTACATACATACATACATATGCTCACGCCTGTATTCCTCGAAGGGGTAGGCAGAGGTGTTGTAATCACAACACCCACTTTTCACCGAAGATGATTAAGTGCCAACGTAACAGATGGTGAGTCCATCGCCGTCTCAGACACTTTACATATGTCATTGAATTACTTCTCAGAAATATGCAGGTTTCCTCACGGTGTTTTCCTTCACCGTAAAGCACGTGGTGTGAAATCACTGTACATAAGTTTTTTTTTAGAAAAACTCATTGGTACAGGCCTCGCTGGGATTCGAACTTGCGTCGCTTGCGTAGCAGGCGACTGCTCATACCTCAAGGCCACCACGGCTCTTAATCACGGCTCCAAAATCAAATTTATCAATATTGTTGAATAATAAATTCTCAAATGAGCTCATCCAATGGCGTATTTCCTCAGTAACGTGCCTATTAGGAGTTAAAGTAGATGTTTTTTACCTTCTTGCGTCCTTGTGTATATTATTCTAACATCAATAAACATACAATCGTTTTTTTTCACACGTTTCCGCAATTCCTTTGTCTATGGCTTTAAATAATATTTTATTAAGAGGATCCAATATTATTGCGGAACCATGCTCAATAGGCATGATGACAGTAATTAAGTATCGCCAAAATATTTATCTGATCTAATGAAATAGGATTCAATTATTATGAAAAATTGGTATTGCACGAGACGATGGCAAAAGACCTGACGGGATGACGTTAGTTCCCTGGAGTGTCGGGAAGCCCCTTGTGTGGGACGCGACCTGCGTGGACACACTTGCTCGCTGCCACTTAAACTCGACATCGAAGCAAGCAGGGGCGGCGGCAGTGTGTGCAGAAAACCTCAAGCGGCGGAAATATGCAGATATCAGTCATAATTGTATATTTCTGCCGTTTGGGGTTGAGACTTTGGGGCCATGGGGGCCAAATGCGAAGGTCCTTTTTAAGGATCTTTCAAAACGCCTGGTTGACGTCTCTGGTGACCGTCGAGCTGGTTCTTACCTCGGTCAGAGGATTAGCTTAGCGATCCAGCGAGGTAACGCAGCCAGCTTACTGGGCACCATTCCCGCAGACACTAATTTAAATTCCGTGTTTTATTTATAATTTTTATTTTTATTATATTTTTCCTTTTTCATTGTTAGCAATAAGTTACTCAAATGTTATATTTCATGTAAATAGAAATCGAATAAAATATAAAATTATGAAAAAATTATTTATTCTCTTATTAATGTCGACATTAATAATTTATTTGCTAAAATATATCTACAAAATACAACAATCCGCCATGATAGCTTAAACACCAATCAGAGCGAATTACGTCACGAGCCAGTAAACGAAAAACTACGAAATTAAAATCAAAATAATGTTTTCTACATCAGATGAAGATTGTCTACTGACCTTCCTTCGTGGCAGTAACTTCTCCTTGGAGAAATGTAAGAGGAAACTGGACATGTACTTCACCATGAGGGCTGCTTGTCCTGAGTTCTTCAACGACAGAGACATCACCAGGCCTGAGCTGATGGATCTTATTACGAGAGCGTAAGGCACATAACAAATTGAAATTATAGCATTTTTTGCGGCTTTGTACAGCTTAAATTCTAAACGAATTGTATTAATCACATCCTCATATTTGTAGACAATGCCCTACTCTTCCTGGTTTAACTCCTGAGGGAAGAAGAGTCACCGTGTGTCGAGGTGAGTCGCATATTCATTCACAAATCCATGAAGTTAGTATTTATAACTCAGGTCCGTCACATAGTAGTTAAAGAGTAGTTTTTGTCGTTACATGATCCGATTACTTCTTGATAGCTTCTACCAACTTCAAACCAAGCATTTGTTGAATCGAAAACAGCAAAATTTAGTTTACAAACTGCTACGTGGTAAAATATCTGACCCTGACAGTGACAGCATAAAGTGCTTATTAGTGTTAGCCCAATAAAACGAAACTGTATTTATATTATTCACATTGCTTCTCGTTTTATTTATGTACTGCAAACATAAGGTAACAGGCATACCCAAATCTCACATAAGTATGAATATTAGATTGGGGGTGATCTAGATTATCAATGTAGATTTGAGGAATAGCCCATCATAACATAATGTTTCAAGTGACCGTCTGCCTTGCACTCTTCGACTTAAAGCCTTTTCAAAGAGTTTGCACGTCGGCTGGTAGAAGTTTCTCGTGACAAGCGGGCTGAGGCTTTTCTCGCTCAGAGAATCAGCATTCAGCAACTATTCGACGTGGCAATGCTGTCAGCCTTCTTGGCATGATCCCGATAGACACCGATTTGGGCCAAGTTCTCTACTTGTAATTAGTTTTAAGTACTGTTCCTTGAAATTTTTAATCATAAGCTTTACGTAAATTCCAGGACTTGACAAGAATCTGGACACGAAACAGCTGAACGATGCCTTCAAGATCGCTATGATGGTCGGTGACATCAGACTTAAAGAGGAGATAGAGGGAGTAGGAGGAGACGTGTATATTCTGGATGCGTCGATACTAGCGCCCAGTCACCTCGGGAAGATATCACCTTCGGCCCTTAAAAAGTTCTTGATTTGCGTACAGGTATGTGTGAGTTGTTATGACGTTGAGTACCCCTATAGCTATACAATCACGACTCTTTTGTTATAGCTGACGGCGTGAATGTATGCTACATTCACGTCAAAGTCAAAGTCAAAAGTATCTTTATTCGATTAGACTTTCTACAAAGTACTTTCATATCGTCAGAATGACATTATTATACAGGATGGTATAGAAGAATTAAACTTTATTATTAAATTCAAGAACTACATAGCTAGAAACCTTATAAATATAATCTAATAACTAAAAACCTTAAAAATATAATCTTATAACTAAAATATATTATTAAAAGAAGTCCCTGTAGGCAAGGTTCCGAAGATACTGGCAGCATTCCCCCTTTGGATGGCAAGACTAAATCTTTGACAGAGGTAGCTCAGGATTATACATGCTACCGCCAGGTTCGGAAGGTTGCTTTTACTGAGAAGAACCTGGCAAGAAACTTAGTAATTACTCTTTTCAAAAATATTATACAATTTAAAGAATACAAAATAAATCATTTAAGAAACGTAAGCTCATGGACAATGTTCCAATGCAGAAATGTCGATACAAATTAACATAATAATCTAGTACATCTACTTAAAACTAAATCGTAGCTTGAGATGACCAGCCCCCACAAGCAGTCGTCAGCTATACTGCAGATTCATAAACAATTTAACAGCTATGGTCCCTTTGGTAGTAGAACTAGTAGAATTTGAAGCGACAGCTGTGGGATACGTTAACTTTTGGTATTGTAAACCGTGTGCTGAGTGATACTTGTTTGGAGGCGGGTTGTGGTTCAACACTTTTCAAGCGGTAATTATTTAATAAAATATATACAAGGAACAGTTCTTAAAACGAATTACAAGTAGTAAACTTGGCCCAAATCGGTGTCTCTCGGGATCGTGCCAAGAAGGCTGGAAGCATTGCAACGTTGAATAGCAATGCTGATTCTCTGAGCGAGAAAATCCCCAGCCCACTTGTCACGAGAGGCTTCTGCCAGACGACGTACACCCTTTTTGAAAAGTTTGTGAGTCCGGACCCCAAGGCCCCAGAGTTTCAACCGCAAACGCAGAAAATATGTACCCTTGACCAATGCAAGCAAATTTCTGGCGCTTGAGGCACTCCTGCTGAGCAGCAGCAGCACCGACCGCCACAGCAGTGCCTGGGAGATGGGACGGCGAATACGCGACTAAATTATAAAGCTAAACATTAGAACACATCGAAAGTAGAATACGAACGGAGAGTGACAAACAAGCTTTAATTGATTATAATTGAACATTATTATAATAATGTTCAATGTTAAAGTAAAGAAATATTTGATATTTAAATAAAGCATTTTAAAGTAATTGCTCATACATTTCCAGGAGGCGTATCCATTGAAGCTGAAAGAAGTCCACGTGGTGAACGCTTCATCCCTGGTAGACATTATCCTCAGTCTAGTCAAACCGTTACTCAAGGAAAAAATTAAAAACAGGGTAAGGGTACTAAACTACTTTGCATGTCACAACTAAGCCGTCACTCAGGCGTCATCTCTCAAAATATTATTGAATTTCTTCTCGTTTTCACCATCAGTATCGTGAATTTAAGAGACGTCGGAGTACAAATATTCGAGAAAGACCTTCTCGAATATCGCAATTTTTGCTTGACTTGGTTTAATCAACATAAAGTTTAGGACAAGTCACTGGCACAAGCAGACCAACCTTTATGCTCAATATACTCAAGCCTCTTTTGAGTATAAACAAAAATAAACATAAAAAGTATAATACCAACCACTCAGATAAGGAGTCCGTCAAGCTAGCCTATCTACACGTGGTTCTACAATGTCTACAGAGCTCGGAGTAGTTTCAACAAATAGTTAGCTTGTTATCTTAAGCTTGATATCCTAAGCTACAGTGTTATTATTTATCGTTTGCAGATATTCATTCATAGCAACCACCACGAGCTGCACAAATACATCCCCAAAGAAATCCTTCCTGAAGAGTACGACGGAGAAGGTAGATCCTTGGACGATGTCAATAGTAAGTTCCTTACTTGTATTGTTTACCACTTATGCTACCTACTTTCATAGATAAAGTAATATTATCCTGGCCCTTGTGAAATGATGTATGGGTTTGACATTTAACAGGTTGGTCATACTTCCAACGCTCGCCGCCATTGACTGCCTCAATTTATGACGTTAACGATAGCGTCATAAAATTGGCAGTCAATGGCGGCGATGTCAAATGACTTGTGTCATAGAATCTTTAAAAACATGTTTAACTTTGTCGCAGTCTTTACACTTGTAATGGCATTTGAAATACGAAATATTTTTAATACTACTTCATAAACTGCTGTGATAAATTTAAATATTTAGTAAGAGAAAGCATTACTAGATATTTAAATTTATCTCCCATTGTTTCTTGACGATAATCCCAAAAGGCTAGTTTCCAAACCAGTAGTAATTTTCTTGACGTTCATAAGTACCTGGTCCTGAGCTATTATTCTATGATTACAGAAGCATGGATAAAGAAACTAGAACAGTACGGCCCATGGTTCAAAGTGCAAGAGCCGATCAAGGCGAACGAGGCTCTGAGGCCGGGGAAACCTACCAACTACGATGAATTGTTCGGAATCGACGGATCTTTTAGACAGCTCTCTATCGACTAATTAAAATAAGAATGCTCTTTATAATAATGGTTAATGTAATCGACCCTGGGTTCAATATGGTTTCGTCGACTGAATAGAAGAAATTATCTTCTTTGGATGGTTAGCTTGTATGTTTGGAGTCAAATATAATCGTATGCAGCGCGTTTTAAGAATTTATTAGCTTTGATGTCTCACTTTTTGGGTCGGCCATTAATATTCTGAACGATTTCCATTCCTCACTCTTGATAATAGTTTGAAACAGTAAAATGGTAATTGCGAAGCTTCTTGCCGGGTTCTTCTCTGCAAAAGCAACCATCCAACCGGTGATTATGTTTATAATCCTGTACAGTGTAATTATTTGTGTCTTTCTGGCGATGAAAGTACTATGTAAGTCTATTCAAATATAGATGTTTTTGAGTTTGGGCTTAAAGTAATTTCCTTGTTTACTGTAAGCAAGAAGTAAGTGACAATCGCTTTCAATGTTCTAGCATTGGTTTTATAAACAAGCATCCTGGGGCCTTACCATAACCTTTTATTGTCATGATAGTTCTACTCTTATTATGAGACAGATGTACATGACGTGTATAAGTCAGTCATTGTCGCACAGCTGATCTAACATTGCAATAAGAGCTCATGGTTGGGCCCCTGTATTTAGGTATAGGAAGTACTTACATTATTGCACAAATGTTTTATGGAGTGTGTATACGCAAGGCATTGGGAGATAATTGGAGCTTTGAAATGTCTTTAATTACGTTGCATTGTGATTTTAGTTTTAATCTTTTTGTAGATAAAATAATTTGTAACAATGAACGTCTGTTAATTCACCTCGGATACATTGATTCTACAATAAAAGCAGAAGAAGCCGAAGAGCCGTGGTGGCTTTGAGGTTTGAGCAGTCGCCTGCTACGTAAGCGACGCAAGTTCGAATTCCAGCGGGGCCTGTACCAATGAGTTTTTCTAACAATCTTATATACAGTGATTTTACACCACGTGCATTACGGTGAACGAAAACATCGTGAGGAAACCTGCATATTTTTGAGAAGTAATTCAATGACGTATGTAAAGTGTCTGAGACGGCGATGGACTCACCATTTGTCACGTTGGCACTTAATCATCTTCGGTGAAAAGTGGATGTTGTGATTACTACACCTCTGCCTACCCCTTCGGGGAATACAGGCGTGAGTATATGAAGTCATTAAGACAGAGCCGTGGTGGCTTTTGGGTTTGAGCAGTCGCCTGCGACGCAAGGGATGCAAGCTCGAACCCCAGAAGGCTGTACTAACAAGTTTTTCTAAAAAAAATATGTGCTGCACCACGTCCTTTACGGTGAAGGAAAATATCGTGAGGAAACCTGCATATGTCTGAGAAGTAATTCAAAGACGTATGTACCTTTAGTGCGCGTTTGAAACCGCGGGGCGCTGATAGTATAAAATAAGAATCTCAACTCACAGCATGGTTACTTAGTCATCGACGTATTATGGTTGATCAAATGAATACGGAACAAAACTGTTGACGATGCTTTTAGTATTACAAAGGCGACTCGGACGAAGGTCGTACGCACATAAGCTGCTTACCTCACAATAGATGTATCCTGATGCCTTACTATAACCTCTTATTGCCATGATAGTTTACTCTTATTATGAAACAGATGTATATGACGTGTATACATATGTCACTGTCACACAACTGTAATAACATTGCAATAAGAGCTCATGGTTGGGCACCTGATAATAATAAACGTTGAGCACACGATCTTGAATGTACTTCTATGACAGCATGCATACATATGCTTACATTCCCTGAAGAAGGCAGGGGTATCGTAATATCACATAACAACACCCACTTTTCACCGAAGATGATTAAGTGCCAACGTGACAGATGGTGAGTCCATCGCCGTCTCAGGCACTTTACATACGTCATTGAATTACTTCTCAAAAATATGCAGGTTTCCTCACGATGTTTTCGTTCACCCACCTTTCACCGAAGATGGTTAAGTGTCAACTTGACAGATGGGGACTCCATCGCCGTCTCCTCCTACAATTCCTCACGATGATTCCCTTCACCATAAAGCACGTGGTGTGAAATCACTGCACATTAGTTAATTAGAAAAAAATTTTGGTACAGACCCCACTGGGATCGGAACCTGCGTTGCTTGCGTAGCAGGCGACCGCTCAGGCTCTTTGATCTCTTAATGACACCAGTGATGTGCTGTCATTAGTATATGTATATATGTATATATATATGTGTGTATAAATCTATACATAAATGTATAGATTTTTTTAGCCTTTTTATGCTTATGTTAGAAGTAGCTTCCAATCGTTAGTAAAAAGTTACCAAAAATGAATGGAAAGACCTTTTGGCCATTAGCGAAAGTACGTCACGAGCAACTTTAATATTAAGTACCTACCTACCAAAAGATAAATAAAATGGAAGTTTCGGTGTGTAATTACAAATTACCAGGTTTTCACTAAATGCATATATATACGGTACTCACATAAAAACCAGATTTAATTTTTTTCTGTCTATCCGTCTGTCTGTCCGTCTGTCTGTTGGCAAATCTGATTTCAACGGGACTTTCACTGGCACTTATCTAATATTACAAGTAACTTAGACTACTTTCATTAAAAAAAGAACATACATATGCTCACGCCTGTATTCCCCGAAGGGGTAGGCAGAGGTGTTGTAATCACAACTTTTCACCGAAGATGATTAAGTGCCAACGTGACAGATGGTGAGTCCATCGCCGTCTCAGACACTATACATACGTCATTGAATTACTTCTTAGAAATATGCAGGTTTCCTCACGATATTTTCCTTCACCGTAAAGCACGTGGTGTGAAATCACTGTACATAAGTTATTTAGAAAAACTCATTGGTACAGGCCCCGCTGGGATTCGAACTTGAGTCGCTTGCGTAGCAGGCGACTGCTCAAACCTCAAGGCCACCACGGCTCTTTTGAACAAAAAAAAACATTGAGTTTTGCGGGTTACTAAAGAAATTAAACCTACGCGGGTAAACCCGAGGGGCACAGCTTGTAGATAAATGAACATGCAGAAGAGCACAGAAGCAACTGTATTTCATTTACTACTGTTACTGCAGTAACTTATAAGACAAGTTCCAAAAGCAACTCTTAGGATTATAGGAACTGGTTACTTCGTGCTAGTTTCATCGCATCCAAATGTTACCGTTAGGATAGTATATTTATAGAAAGGTTCCTACTAGGAAGCTGGTACAGGTACTAGGGGCTTACCATGAGCTCATATGACCATGATAGTTTGTCTCTTAATATGAGAAAGATGTATATGACGTGTGTGACATCTGTCACATAAGACACAGAGAACATGGTTGGGCCCCTGTTCAATAACAAGCTGGTTGAAGCTGGCAAAGAAAATAATTTAGGTGCGAAGTTTTATAGCGCTAATCGTGGAAATCAAACTAGCTTTGCCCCGCAGTTTCACCCGCATAAGCTTTATTTGTTGGAACCTTATATTTATGTAAATAATGTAAAGGAACGTATCCTCCTAAGTTACTCCTTATGACATCAGGTGCAAGTCCCGTTAAAATCGGTCCCGCTGTTCAGAGTATCGGAATAAACAGACAGACAAACAGATAGACAGACAGACGGACAGAAAGAATAACGGACGAGAAGAACTGTTTTCCCGTATGTACTTTCATATGATATGCATTTAGTGAAATTTGGAACTACATATCGGATCTATATGGATAAATAAAAGTGAAGTGTCTGACGTCACTTTTATTTATCCATATAGATGCGTATAAATAGTCTTTTTAGGTTTAATTCTGATTGATATTAAATAATTCGTATCATCGGCGTTAATTATAACTTATTAAATTATTTGCATCCTCAGTCTAACGGAATTTCGATAGTGCTGTTAATGTCGTCTAAAGTATTAAGTAAATTTTAAACACACGGGAGGCTACATTGTCGAGCACCTATTGATTTATTATGTTACATGTAATTTATAATACAGTTAATATTACTGAATGAACCGAAAAAAAAAGAGATGTGTGTCCAATGAGTAATATAATTCTGGATTATTTAGTAAAGTTTAGCTTATCTAAAACACAGTAGAACCCAGAACCTCGAGTTTTACAGAAGCATTTACCACCACAAGACCAACAAGGCAGCCTACTAAAATAATCTTTTTAATAATGTACTTACCTAAAAGTGTCTAGTTAAGCTCATTCAGATTCATCTATGACGGCGCGAATGAGCTCGCGTGTGTCACACATATTGCTCATGTTAAGCTAACTGCAATTGCCCAACAACAACGTGCAGAGAGAGGTAGGTCGCCAGTTTGCGCTGCAGTGGTCACCGAGCTCTTGGACTCGGTGCACGTGACATTCTAAAAAAAAGTAATATTTTTTTTTAATTTGTGTTTCTGGATCATCAGTGATCGACAGTCAAAAGGTGAGTTTAAAAAAAATATTTTTTGAAACACATTTCCGAATTCGATTGAAATGTCTTGTTACGGTTATACAAATAAATAAGATTGGAGTGTCTGCTTTTAATTCCGAAATTACACCTTTGAACAACATAGAAAAACCAATAATTAAATGCTGGCTAATCTCCATAACGGCAGGACCGATTTGAACGGGACTTTCACTGGCGGATATCTTATATTTCAAGGAGTAACTTAGGCTACTTTAAAAAAATAAGAGAATTGAGGGTCACCCATAAAATTAAGTCTACGTGGGTGAAATCGCGGGCACGGCTAGTTATTAATAAAAAAAGGCCGTTTCAAAAACATATATCACCGATTTTTTTTTTATTCGAATAAGGTAGTGAGTATAACCAAAGTGCCAGTCTTTAAAAAGGCTATGAGTAATTCATCGTGTTGCAATATTAACCTACCTACATTGGGAATAAGGTCACTTTCTTGCATTCAACCGTTTTACCTATAAGTAGTGAGGTAAAAGTCTACTGCACTTTCTTTGTCTCGGTACGCTTAGGGAACCGGTTGCAACGCCTATCCTGACTATTGGAAATGATACTTACCTTCTAATATTTAAATTTAATCTCTCGATAACAACTCCTACTAACTAATATTATACGTAAGTTCTATTGTTACTGACTTTTTGACAAGTTTTATTATAGACTTATTAACGAATACAATTCTGAATGAATAGGTCAAAGGACACATTGTACTTTTTGACATTTGTATTGAAAATTGTGGTAAGCAGTTAACCACAACCGGTTTTTGACGAAAGATTATAAATAGTTCTATATATCAACGCCTTATTTATCTACACTAATATTATAAATAGGAAAACTTTGTTTGTTTGGTTGTAATGAATAGGCTCATAAACTACTGGACCAATTTGAAAAATTATTTCACCATTGGATAGCTACTTCAGCAGCGAGTAATCAGGGCTTTATTTTATCCCCGTACTTCCACGGGGACGGGAACTACGCGGGTGAAATCGCGTGAGGTCTGCTAGTTATTTATAATGTTTGAAACTGATCTTGTGTTGTGTTTATATTTTATTGGAGTTTCATGAATAATATGCAGCACATCTATACATCTGTATCTAAGCAATTATGTATATAGATACAGATATTTCTAATAATATCTACTTAAATTAATAGCAATGTAAAGATCAATGGAAATTCTATATATCTTTGATATTACTTAATATTTTGAAACTAGAATCTTTGAATGAAATATCAATATATAACACACACTCAAAGATCTTGAAGGAGCCACACTAAGATTACGAAAATTTACTTACCACATACGTGTGTGTAATAGACACACATTAGCTGAAAGTCAACTTGACTTTGACAGAATATAAAAGAATTAATCACAGGAAAAAGTCAAAGTCAAAAGTCAAAAATATCTTTATTCGATTAGACAAAGTACTTTCAAATCGTCATAATGGATTAATTATACCGGGTTCAAAAGGTTGCTTTTACTGAGAAAAACACTAGTCTTAATGGGTCGTCAAACCCAACTATTAAACTTTTATTGCAACCTACAACAAACGATCAAAAACTTCACAATAGCAGTACGTCATAAAAAATCTGCAAATTGCCAAATAAAAACGAATCTAATGTTGCGAGACTTAACATTAATATTTATATAAACGCTATATCTTAGCCCAAGCATACACAAGGTCGAAATATAACTTCAACACTTCAAGTCAAGGCCATTCTTGCATCAACTTTATAATCAAGAGATAGTGAAGAGGTGCGGAGTTGCGCATTTTATTCGATGAGCGAATTTAATCAACTACTGGACCAATTCCAGTTCCAGGCTGGGTTGTGCCAGCCCTGATTCCAGTAGTTAAATAGAATAGAATAGAATATTTATTTATTAAACCACAAAATTTATACATAATTTCCTTGTGTAGCTTGTAAATGAATGCCGTATAAGCTAATATTAAGCTCCTTCCCGAACTAGGTTGAACCTGTATCTCGGGCTGTCGCTTTACAATAGATCTTATAACTTATGTAACAGTTTTGTAAACGAATAATACAAGTTAGGTCATTGTTAGTTTAATAATATATTTATGCTATTTTACAATTTCAATAAGTTTTCCAGTTTCTACGTAATTAAGTTTGCCCAGGTATTCTGTTAGTGTCGTATCACGTGCACTCCCCTACTTAGCGACTTGGAAGAACACCGTGGAGTTTAGTCGGTGTGAGTCCGACATAACCCTTCCGCTGCCCCCGCGGCGGTTGGTGTATCTATAACGGATTCTCCAAGTTAAAAAAAAAAAAAAGGTATTCTGTTAGTGTAAGACATATTTTATGATTAAGATTCTGTAGGTATTTTATTGATTTTATTATACACAATCGGCCCTAAGGAAACGTAAGGAATTTGTTAACAAATAGATGAATATCGCATCTTTGGCTCGTTACGAGTCCATCGGAACTTGGAGGATTATGAATGTCTGACATCATGTTTGAAAATAAAAATACAAATGTGTTTAGGTTGAGTTCAAGGCACTTTCATGTTTATCTTACGTTACTGATTTTATTTTCGGGTTAAATTCTGATGGATAGCCACATTGGAGCCAGATTGGTGATAATGAATGAGAGGTTTTCGAACTTTAAATACACGTTTGTAAAAATGTTTTCAAATTCATATTCAGCTTAAGCTTTTTCCCGAAATTTGTGCGAATCATCCAGTAACCTGAAAACTCGGATCAGAAGCTAATCTTTTGAGGAAAAATTTAGAATTAGACAAATATTTTATGTCTTATATTAAATGGTTGTGTAAATATCATGCTATTACGGTTTTGCAGTGTCGTGACTGTTTTGTGAAACTATGCTTGCAATTAAAATGTTCAAAACTCGAAAATTTTTTATTTTTTTTAAATGTTTTAATAATTAAACGACTTATTCTTGTATAATATGCAGTGTCCTGTATGTAATAAGATTAAGGGGAACTTGAGCAAAAGGTTAACCTACTACAGAAAAAAAAAATTGTAAATTTGATTGGTCCACCTAAAAATTACTTAATTCCATTTAATTTAATGGACATACAAGAAATGTTCTTTGAAAATTGAGGTTAATTTCAAACATTCGCGAATACCTTCTTATTCCATCTTCACATATACATACATACATATTACATACATTACATACAGATATACATATAAAATCGAGGTGTCTGTTTGTAATTCCAAAATAACAACTTTTCACTAAATGTATATAAAAATGTTCCTTTATCTACGTGTTTGTTCTGGTTAGTCTCTGAAATGGCACGAGACTCTCACTGGAAGAAAACAAATTTTACAAGGAGTATATTAAGGCTACTTTTATTCAAAAAAAAAATTAGGGCACCGCGGGTCTTCCATGAAATTAACTCTATGCTGGTAAAATTTTATAAGTTATAAATAAAATAGAATTAACCATTTTCCTGCTTATTATCACGATTGATTCTCAGAAATATTATATCTTTGAGATAACAAAGATCTGTACGTGTTCAACCATTAGTACGTTCAGATAAAGTAAGCATTGGGTACATTTTATATATTTCATTCGCTTTGTCATCTATACAGATAAAAAAAATGTAAGTGTCTGTTTGTAATTCCAAAATAACACCCTTTCACTGATTACATATACATACATATGCTCACGCCTGTATTCCCCAAAGGGGTAGGCAGAGGTGTTGTAATCACAACACCCACTTTTCACCGAAGATAATTAAGTGCCAACGTGTCAGATGGTGAGTCCATCGCCGTCTCAGACACTTTACATACGTCATTGAATTACTTCTCAGAAATATGCAGGTTTCCACACTAATTACATATGAAAGTATATGTACTGACTTAAAAAAACTAATTTTGAAAATGTTTGTTGTCTGTCTGTTTGTTCCGGGTAATCTATGAAACGGCTGGACCGATTTAAACGGAACTTTCACTGGCAGATAGCTATTGCTACAGGGCGTAACTTAGGCTACTTTTATTAAGTAAAAACATTTAGGGTTCCGCGGGAATTAAATTAAATATATGCAAGTGAAACCGCGGGGCACAGCTAATAGAAAAATTAAAATCTTTGATGTTCATCCGCAATGAACTATCCCAATTTTTTTCCAAATTTAAACTAACCAACCAACATTTAAATTAATTTAGTACCTTCTTGTTGAATTGTTACAAATTATACCTAAATGCTACATGGCCACATTATTTAATTTTGAATGTGGCAATAAAACCTAGTAGAAGGGTTTAATGAAATGGTCGCATTTCCGAGCAAAATGAACTCTAAGAGAAACACATACAAGCGCAAATACAAACAGACCCAATGTCACTACACAAGGACAAATTTCAACATAACATCAGCGTATGAGCTATAGCCAAATGTGGCGTAAATCTTAAACTCAATGTACTTTGATAAATATAGACTACGATTGTACAATACTTTGACGTCTTTCTATTTGATGAAGTTGAGGACAATCAACCCCGCGTGCTTTAAGATGAAGAAAAACGTCATGAAATAACCTTCATGTCTGAGTAGTCATTCAAAGACATGTATAGTGCCAGATACGGCGATGGACTCACCCTCTGTCACGTTGACACTTAATCATATTCGGTGAAATGTGGGTGTTGTTGTTTCAACACCTCTGGTTACCCCTTCGGGGACCCTTCTGGGATGGCAATATAAGTTAACTGGCATGCCTTATTTAGCGGCGAAGTTTGTCCATAATTATATTCAGATATAAAATTAACCTAATTATGAAAAAAATAAAAATTTAATATTCAATTCGTTTATATGAATAGTTGCTCCCCGGTTCTAAAAACTTGGCTAATGTTAGTAAAATTGTGTTTGATGTAATTAAAATTATTATACTTGCAAGCTAGCTGAGCCACGCGGTTTCACCCGCGTAGATTTAATTTCATGTTTCATTCAGGTTTGTTTATGTTTAAATAACAGTAGCTTAAGTTACTCCTTGTAGCATAAGCTATTATTTTGGTATTACAAACAGACACTTCAATTGTATTTATCTGTATTGATATAGATATTTTATTAAGCCTCTAATTATTCCATCAACCAAATAATTCCAAACCAATTCTTAAATTACTAAACAACGACCTAAATATATCGAAATATACTCATTCGTTTCAAAAGTCCATCAAACCGCAGTATATGACAAAGAGCAATTTCAAAATCATAATTTGATAGCAAAATATGGACTTGTCTATTCCGTAGTGATAGCATTGACCTTGTGTCGGAGTGGGCCACTGTGAACTATTTGGAAACACGTTGCATAATCTCTACTTAATGGATTGCATCGTGACGAAAGAAAGGAAGTCGTGACCTTTTCTTATATATACATAAAAGTAACAAAATAAAACTGTCCATTGAATTTGTCATGAGTAATAGATTGCCACTCCATGTATCCCTCCGATAATCTTTTCTATTTCTCTATCTATCAGGAGATTTGAAGAACAGTGATTCGGAATACGGGCTTGTACTCGACGATTACAATGAGTTATTAATACAAACGTGGCTTATAATATTATTATATATTTGTGTGTATGATTGTACTTTGTAACGTGATACAATAAGACAATCATTTACAATAAATTTATTGTTTGATTGCATCAGTGACGTCAGTCGCACGTGCTGTCCTCAAGGCTGCAGGCATTATCTGATGTTAGATTTTATCATCGAGCCCTTACGCGTGCTCTTGCATTTATTATTACGAATTCTTTAGGAAGTGTCTTAAAGTTGAACTTTCACTGAATTATACAATAAAATTTTGTTTTCTTTTCAAGTTTTTTTTTTAATAATAACAATGGAATTACTTATGTCTAGTAGGAGAAAAAGAAAATAAAAATAATAAATAGAAAACAGAATTTAAATTAGTGTCCGCGGGAATGGTGCCCAGTTTATTGTTAATAATTGATATAACCAATACCCATAATAGAGAAGCACTCTAAAAATAAATCTTCACTTTTAATTGCTAATCATTATACGATATACAACACCTCACTTAAAATATTAAGTAAATAAATAATATTTTGGGTATTCTATAAATTTTAACTTAAAAAGCCGTGATGGCCTTGGGGTTAAAGCACGTTCAAATCCCAGTGGGGCAAACCAATGAGTTTTTCTAAAAAACTCATGTGCAGTTATTTCACACCACTTGCTTTACGGTGAAGGAAACCATCGTTAGGAAATCTGCATATGTCTGAGAAGTAATTCAAAGACGTATGTATAGAGCCTGAGACGGCGATAGACTCACCCTCCATCACGTTGGCACTTGATCATATCACATGACCCTTCTGGGATTGCGTGAGCATATTCATTTATTTTTTTAACTTAGCTACTTACCTATTAACTAACGTTATTTCAAATATAAAACTATTAGCAGTACAACGGTGAAACGAAGAAGAAAATAAGTCTAGTTCTACTGGCCAGTATACCAATGAATTAAACATATAAGTAATAATACAATGACCTCCTAGATTTACTTCAAAATATACAAGATGTCGGAGATAAAGGAACAGTTGTCTTCTAGAAGTTTTAGGGTTTTATGAATATAACACTATGTTGAAGTCGTAAAATATCTAGCTCCAACGATAACGCAGTTATAGGCTATGTTGCTAAGGGCCGAAGAGCTTGCGAATGAATGCGCGTTTTCCTACATTACGTATGTGGTACTTAAACTTATTTAATTAAGGAGAAGGTTAATGGTTTTATGGGATTATTTCAGGAACTTTTAGTGTGAGAAAGAAAAATAAAAGCTAAGTTAGATTTCACGTGAATAACCCTACGTAGATTTTTATGCCAAAATAAGGTGTTGATATGGTCAACTTTGAACGTCAATTACTCGAAAGCGGAACAAGATATTTTTGTTATAATAATTTTATTTGCATCCTAAAATTATACCCTATCACATATTTTAACATCTGTCCTATTTTCTCCGACAGCCTGTATATACTTAATTTTAAACATGATTTTATTTGGGTTTGGCGAATTATCATTTTATCTCCCACTGGCTGTGCCCCGCGGTTTCACCCGCGTTAGCATACCCTAAATATTTTATTAAAAGTAGCCTAAAATTTCATCCCTTATTTTATCCCCTTGGGGGTAGAATTAGCCAAAATCCTTTCTTAGCGGATGCCTACGTCATATCATCTGCCTGCATGCCAAATTTCAGCCCGATACGTCCAGTGTTTTGGGCTGTGCGTTGATAGATCACTATGTCAGTCATCTTTGAGTTATATTTATATATTTCTCGTATCAGCCTTCAATTCTGTATTCGGACTCTTTCGAGCCCTACCAAATAATGCTAAATATGAAGTCACATGCGGAGACTGGTATGTCAATAAACCAAACCACAACACGTTGTCGCAATCCCGACCTTGAGTTGTAGGCTGCAGAGTCGGTAGACCGGTGTCGCAACCCGGTATACCTGTCCCCTCTAATAACTCTTGCAATGCAATCTTTTGGCAGTACCTACTTTAATTGATGAAAAAACATAGTTATATTTATTTATTTGGAAAAAAAACAGCTTTTATAAAAATTTTAAAATACATTATTTAAAAACTTACAAGCCTTCAGTTTACACAGAAAATAAAGATAGAAATCAATCAATAAGACAATAATTTCAAAATTATAATTAAATGTAGCATCTTAACTACTTTAAACTATATCTCAATAACAGGATCAGAATTAATTTGAATTTAAAAAATATTTGGTATGGAGTGGGAGGCGAAGAAAGTATTTGCTGCGAGGCGACGAGGTTGTTTCTTTATGTATAATATATAATATACCTAAATGGGGAATGCTGCCAATATCTTCGGTACCTTGCCTACAGGGACTTCTTTTAATAATATATTTTAGTTATAAGATTATATATTTTTAAGGTTTTTAGTTATTAGATTATATTTATAAGGTTTTTAGCTATATGTATATCCATATTCCCACAGATTAAACATATACCTAAATTATGTTCATTGATAAACCTGTCGGCTATCTTACTAGTGGGAAGAAAGTATGAGTTGGCACGATAACCTGTGCTAGACGAGGCTGAAACTAGACTGAGAACATAATCTGAGACCCAGTTTTCCAATACGTTTAATAACCTTTTGATTTGCACCATGTAAGCAAAAGAAAATATATAAATTTCAAAGTTCTAACTTTCTAAATCAGTGCACAGCTCAAACCGGGTCAGGACCCACTCGTCCCCTAATATATCTAAAGTACTAGAGCGTCAGAAGTTTAAAGACATAGCTTCGACTATATGTCCGTATCATAACGTAACATTTTATACCAGGAGACGAGTGGATACCTTAAAATACATTATTAATCGACCCTATTAATAATGTATTTTAAGGTACTTTCATTATCAATCTAAACGTTTGTTGCAATATAAGATGGAATATATACATTGCATGTTAATAAAAAGCTTCTAAAATCACCATAGCCTAACGTTTCCCAATGATTCACACTACATTATGAAAGCCCCAGTCTCCGGTCGCACTATTGTTAACTTCAACTATGACCTCTTACTCCATCTGTTGGATGCTCAAATGCTGCACATGTTTGAACACTTCACATTCCTGGTGGTATTCTTAGAAAGAGTCTAGAGGAGCAATTTTTTGTCTCGTTAGATGTAGTAATAATATTTCAAAAGTATAAATTGTTTAGCAATAAGAGTGCGCAAAAAATATATCTTGATGTAACAAAAACTAATAGTTTCTTTGGATTTGAAGACGCTCGATGCGGATTTGACACGAGATCTCAAAAATAAAGTTATTATGTTCCGTCACAAGACCAGATGACCTTTATAGAATGCTAAATGAATGGAAAATTTGATGAACGAGGGTATTATCGTAGCGCAAGAAAGACTTGCTTACATACAAATGCTCACACCCAAAAAGGGTGACAGAGGTGTACTTATAATCTGGGTGCACACACTTCACTTGTTATGTTACCATTAATCGACCATTAATCCAGACTCCGGGCTGCAACTGGAAAATTACAAATGGAAAAACACAATATAACTTTGGCCAAACCGAGGATCAAACCTAGGATCTCGTGTTCCGCAGAAGACCACTAGACCTACGAGGCTGTCTTTTACTTTTGATACATATAAGCTCGCAGTTCCGTAAGGGTATCCTTAAGTACTGCATAAAACCAGCAACTTCTCTTAATTTGCAGATCATCATGAAGATAAAGCAAGAGCTTCTGATCCAGCCGACGGGGGAGATGTGGAAGGCCATCCGAGTGGAGTTGAAGGAAGACGTCACCACCAGAGACCAGAATGTAGAAGCCATCAGGGACTGGATGAGGAAGCAGCCGCATTTGCCTGATGATTGGGGTAAATGTTTATTTATTTATTAACACAGTTATGCCATCTGATTATCACGGACATTCAATAGGTAATTATAATGGAGGAGCAAATGACCGTAGACCGGGGCCTTACCATGAACTCTTATATGCGAAGTATATGACGAGTCACGCAACTATCATTGCAATAAAAGCTCATAATAATCTGCGCAGGAGCTGAATTTCCGTGGCTGATCGCCAATCCACACTTCTACAATATAAATACAATGTTGAATGTACATCCCTAATTCTTATTTAAATATGAAATCCTTAATCTTTCCAGAATATCATCCGATAATGACATACCTTCGCGGCAGCAGCTTCTCCTTGGAAAAATGCAAAAGGAAGCTGGATATGTACTTCACAATGAGGGCTGCTTGTCCTGAGTTCTTTGCTAACAGAGACGCTTCCAAGCCAGAGTTGATGGAAATTATGCAGAAGATGTAAGATTCTTTTTCATTAGGATATGGTTAGGTTTAAAAAATTTTGAAAAAATATTATAACTTTTGAAGTGGAGTAATAATGACTACAATTCCGCTAAATATTTTGTTAATAATTACAGTCAAGGACCACCTCTACCGGGACTGACACCCAATGGAAGAAGAGTCACAATTTGTAGAGGTAAGATATGACTAAAACCATGAATCTATTTATTTAAGTAGACATTGAACTGTGGAATTTCGGAACACTCTTTTTTACAATAATGTACAAAGAACACATATCAATCAGTGTCTCTAGAACCAGCGGTAAAGGCTGTGCATTGATATATAAGTCAGTCAATCATTCAGCCAATCATCTTATTGATTTATCAAGTTGTCGATTTTGTTTGTTTAGAATTTAAAAATTTATGACGACTTTTTAAGGAATCGACCCAAATGTAGAAGCTCAAGAGATCATAGATACTCTGAAGTTAGCCCTTATGATTGGTGACGTTCGTCTCACTGAGGAGAAGGAAGGTGTAGCTGGTGATATCTACGTGTTGGACGCGGCTGTACTCGGCGCCAGTATGCTGACAAAACTATCTCCGGCGATCGTAAAGAAGTTCATGATCTGTGTACAGGTAACAAGAAAACAGCTAATACAGCAATAAAAGTATACATAAGAGCTTTATGGTAGGTCCCCAGTTCATTCTTAACTTCTTGAATTATAATTAACTGCCTATTCAAGCACATTATTTTGAATGTTTGAATGTGAAAGTAGATAAAATATAAGATTCACAGGGTACCTATTTGATAAAATTAACGTTATAACATTATATTATTATATTATGACGTCTTCGACACACACAACTCATCATGTTCATTTCCTACATTTCAGGAAGCTTATCCCATTAAACTAAAGGAGGTGCACATCGTAAACTCCGCTCCACTCGTGGAGAGATTCATCAACTTCGTCAAACCATTCCTCAAGGACAAGATAAGGAAACGAGTAAGTATTTACAGTAAAATATTTTACCCCAGGAATATCCTAAGAGACATTGAATACAATGATAAAGTTATAAGCACCAAAATACGATGACGGTCAATATAATTAGAAACCTACTATTTACATTAAATACTTGTATTGTTTTGATAGAATGTTTTTTTTTGTACATTCTACTGGCTGAGTCTCTTGCCAGTTTTTCTCAGAAGCCTAGTTTTCCAGTCGGTGGTCATTTATCAACGTTCATTAGTCCCTTGCGAGGGCTGAACTGAATATATCGCTTTCATTTACAAATTCAACGAAATGGATTTGTGCTTTCTTCTAAGCTTTTAATGTTGAGAGGAACATGTTCAAATTATCGTGACTGTTTCAGATCTACATCCACAAAGACATCAAGGAGCTGTACAAGTACGTGCCACAGGAGATCCTGCCCGTAGAGTATGGCGGTGATTGTGGAACTATGGCTGACCTTCAAGGTTTGCACAACGTATTCGATTTATCTAAAATCACAATAAAGTTATAAATATTGTTGTTTTATCGGTTTTTGAGGCTATTGGGTCAGAGAGGTCAGAAGTCAGAGATTATCATTTAAAACTACATATATTTTTCGTGTCCATTTGAAGAGAGATAATGTTCGAGAGAGCCTCTTATATATTTTAAATCTCACCCCTTTTAAAGAACTTGTTTGACACCAAGACTAGACAAATCTGGGACTAAAACTATCTTCATCCTTTTTGAAATCCATTTCACAAAAGACATGGAACAAAGTATGTACTTTTAAACCAATAATTATCAGCGATTAATTGTAAAAAGAGGTACATAAGGTTCGTTTAACTTCCAGACCGATGGGTGTCCAAGCTGATAGAATACCGTGAGTGGTTCAAGAAACAAGATTCCATTATCGCCAACGAGGCTCTGCGACCAGGCAAGCCGACCAACTATGATGAGCTGTTTGGCATCGACGGCTCATTCAGACAGCTGGCCATCGATTGACCACGATACTTCTTGCTTTATATTTGTTTCTGTTTTCGTATATTCTTCGTATCCTGTCCGTCCATGTGTAAATAGTTATCGGGATTTAAGATTCAAACTTCTATATTTTATCTGGCCATTGTAATTTTGTTGCTAAATGTGGATTTTCTGATGTTTCAATTTTTAGATGTTTGATATTCAATTATAGATAGTTAATTGTGTACATTACCGTAAATATGATTTGATTCCGGAAAAAATGTTCCTGTGACGTCATCAGTTCCTGGAGACATAAAATATGCGAGCAAAATTTCAGAAAAATCGGCTACTTGACGATTTTTTGATAGCGTGCTTTATGTCAATGCTGGCATAAAAATTGAAGTAATTTTATTTCAACCTGCATGATGCCGCTACATAACAGAAACAAATTATTAATTATAGCTCAACTAATGTGATATTGTTATTGTTAAGAAAACACAGACTCTTTACTCGTTAGATTTAAGTTTCAAGACTTCTTTGAGGCTAATTCTCTTCGGCTTGGTGTCCGTTTAGTTTTTGTATTAGTAGTTATATAATTAATTATTGTTTATATAATCTTATCCAGAGGTAAGTACAATCTAAAAGCAAATAATTATCTTTATTTTTCCCAAACATTATTGTAAAGTACAGCTTTTGTTAAAATTTCTAAACGCTTGCTTAAGCCGCATACAGTATATTTGGATGACTTTCTCTTTCTGGCATATTTTCCCTTATACAACATGGTTTTAAACGAGATTAGATAAAACTCAGACTAATACTGTCCATCCCTTTTGAAGTCGGTATCACAAGATCGAAAAAAAATTAAACCATGGATTATCTAGGGTGATGTTTTTCATTAAGGCAGTTCTAAATTGATGGGTGATTAATAATTATTTCGTCGAGTCTTTAATCAAATTATATTTTGCAACAAGAGTTTTCGGTTCTTTTCTATGTTAAACCAACGTATATCGTTGTTTCTTTCCCCCAAAGTATCAACTTTGCTCTGGAACTGGGTTAATATTTAGTTCACAGTTTTTTACAATTTCCTTACTTCATAAGTACTTATTAGATCTACATATGAGATTATAAAATTAATTATAAATATACTTTTGAATACTTTTTTACTTATTTTTGTTTCATTTATTACTAACTGTGCCTATACCGACTATTTTCGCTGAGCGCTCATAAATTCGTAAAGACACTGAGGCTTGCTGACCTTAGCACTACCTACTTATTTAGGGAAGGGATACATTCGCCGACCACAAATAAAGTGGGATAAGGACAGGATGATGATGATGATGATGACTCCTATCCTCAATGGAGAACTGACGACCGTACTCACCATTATTATGTTAGTGGGAATTGTATTTATAGACAATGAAGCCGAAGAGAGCTTTCTCATGAACAAACTACGCTTGAGTTTTTAAAATAGTAAAATGAAAATCACTTTTAAAATTCATTCTTTTATTTTATCAGTCCTATATGCTAAAGTACCTTAGTCTTTATTATTTTCATAGCAAAGTAGAGTTTGTGTTGAACTTATTAATAGCAGTGATCTCTTCGTCCGTCATGCGGAAGTCAAAGACATCGATGTTGTGCTTCAAACGTTCTTTGTTGGTCGTCTTTGGTATTGGTATGAGGTATCTGTCAATCTGCAAACAAATAATATTACATTTTTTATGAAGGGACCCTAAAGGGAGAGGCACAACACCAATTGTTCACTGAAGATCAATAACCTACGTAATAGGTGTTGAGTCAGTCGCCGTCTCAGGCACTACATGGTGCTGTTTTTTCCCATTTGTGGCATATTTACGGAGGTCGATATATTCAGTAAGAATAACGTAAATAAATCTTCAAATAACTTTTTTTAGGCTTGTTTTTCATACAAAACTTAAAAAAAATACTAGAAGTATTTTTTTATGAATTATTATGATTGAGTTACGTTATTACACAGAGGTCTTTGAATTTCTTCTCAGATATATGCAGGTTTCATCACGTTTCGGTTAAGAAGCAATGACGCGTAGAAATTGGCATGGTTTTGATCAATTTGTTCAAGTATTATTTTATACCAAGAGTAAGGCTTGAACTTACCAGATACCGTAAAACGACTTGCGTGGGTGTCTTGCCATACTTCTTAGCAATGTCCACGAGAACTGGATCGTCTAGCTTCGGCGGAGGAGCATCGGCTTTCTTCCTGACGAGGAATCCGAAGGGGCTGTACGCCGTGACCGTTACATTACGAGCTTGGCACTCGGCAACCGCTACCTCTTGCGTGTTGGAAGGATGGACCTGGGATTTGTTTTTTTTTATTAATAATTAATATGCTCACGCTATCCCACGAGAGACCTTGAAGGGGTAAGCAGTAGTTATAGCAGTAGTATAGCACACCATTATTCACGAAGGATGTGAAGATATATTTACACGGTGGGAAGCGCGCGGGGGTTGCCCCTGATATTGCAAGTGAAATTGCAACATCAAGGGCCGCATGCTTGTTTGCCATCTTAGAGGTATAATAACAAATCTATTGGAGATTAAAGTCTCAGTGACGGGTGCTCTGAATTACCTATGACAATTTTGTGTGCAAAATAATTGTTATGAGAAGAATACTTGCCTCAATTTGATTCATTGCTGGCTTGACTTTGCCTTTAGCAATGATTTTATCAATCTGTTCCGTGTTGAAGTTTGAGACACCAATAGACCTGGCCAAGCCTAGTTTCTGAGCCTCCTCCATGCCTTGCCACGTCTCCAAGATATCTATGTCAGCTAGCGACCCGTCTGCCTACAAATTATTTTTAATCTGTATTTATTTCGTAAGGGAAAGTTCGTATGCAAGAGAGCCTACAATTTCATAATTGTGTTATGTACATACATACATATGCTCACGCCTGTATTCCTCGAAGGGTTGGGCAGAGGTTTTGTAATCACAACACCCACTTTTCACCGAAGATGATTAAGTGCCAACATGACAGATGGTGAGTCCATCGCCGTCTCAGACACTATACATACGTCATTGAATTACTCCTCAGAAATATGCAGGTTCCTTCACGATGTTATCCTTCACCGTAAAGCACTTGGTGTGAAATCACTGTACATAAGTCTTTTAGAAAAACTCATTGGTACAGGCCCCGCTGGGATTCAAACTTGCGTCGCTTGCGTAGCAGGCGACTGCTCTATCCTCAAGGCCACCACGGCTCTTATCTATCAAAATGCGTATTGTCTATTAATTTGTACAATTTTTCTATATTTTCACTACTTATCTATATTCGTGCCCTCCCACAGAAAGCATTGTGTCTCTAGAGACCAGTTTTAGGTATGCATGATGAAATCGTAATATCCTCATGTCTCCGGAGATAAGAAGATGAGAAGACCGTAACAGATGTCTTAGTCTATTACCAGCTCTCAGACACAAATTAATAACAAAATGTTGATACAATCAGGCGGATATGGGTTTCCACACAAAGTTTAACTTAATCACCTAAGTTTAATCTAAGTCGCTCTAAGTTAATAGAACTAATTTCACGTAATAGCAATTAGTGTGTAAAGTTTACCTTCTCGGCTTCAGGAGAGTGTATGAGATACAGGTCCACATAATCCAATCCTAATTTCTTGAGGGACTCGCGAAGTGCTGGTACCACTTGATCACGTCCATGTTGGTCATTCCAAAGCTAAAAACATGAATATTCAATCGTCAATATTGTAATTAGATTGACGACTATAATGTGAGGTCAGCCTAAACTTGGAATGTGCTTGTTATGTAGTCGTCCTTACATCGATCGAAAATAATGTTTCTAGAAAAACCTTCAAATAAAACGCATCTCGCGTTATAAGTATTAATTAAATATCCTGTTTGATTTGTTTTTTGTAATTGCAACTAATATTGTACTTATTTTTTATTATTTGACAAAACCATTTAGCCTTTTAGAACCATTAAATAATATGGCCACCGCGCTTAAATTACGAAAACGACGAAATTTACAAAAATTTGCCGTTTATCAAAAACGCATGTAGAACTTGTAAGAAAATACATATAAAAATTTACTTTTTGTTAAAAATGACACACAAACAACACTTACAAAATTATATGTATATATACTTTTTAAATATTCTTAGGATCATTAAACAAAATGAGCACGGCACTCAAAATGCGCCAACTGTGAAATTTACAAAAACGAGCCGTTGTTTAAAAACAGATAAGAGATGTCTAAAATCAACAAAAATTACCTTGGTAGTGATAAATAAATCCTCTCGTTTAACAAGGCCCTTTTCAATGGCGTCAGCGATCCCCAGTCCTATCTGCTCCTCGTTGCGGTACAGAGAGGCTGTATCGATGAGCCGGTACCCAGCCTCGACTGCCCACACTATAACCTCTCGCATCTTTGCGATGTCTCTTTTCTGGAAGTCATACAGCAAAAAATTTGATTAGACTTACTGATGTTAAATCTGCGCTAAAAACTTGCACAAAAATGTCTCATTTTTAACGAAATACACAAAATGCCAGCTTAATTCCTGGCCTGGAAACTAACCTTTTGAGAAGAACTCAGAGGCTAGTTAGCTAGGCCGATTGATCTACTACTTATAATTTTTTTAAGACTATGAAAACAAATAAAAGAAATGAGAAAACATCAGACACGTCATTGAAGTTTTTATTCGATTCTTCAAAACAACTGTATTAAGGAATATTTTACTTTATAAAAAGAAACATGTAAGTATTGCTCCTTAAGAATAAAAAACCGATTGATTCAGGCGCAGTTCAATATTTTTTTAATTTTTAAGAAGAATGATCTAAGTCAGATTGTACTGGGGGCCTACCATTATTGGTTAAAGCAGAAAGAACTTCACAGCTTTGTTTTATTCTTGTAAGGAAATTTTTATATCGAAGCTAAAAAGTTTTTAATAAGCGCTACTTAACCGATCATAGTTGGCCCCCTGTTCTAAACAATTGAAATCTCACCGATCCATAGGTACCCAAACCCAGTATGGGAATAATATTTCCATCATTTAACGCTATCGTTGGTGCAGCCCCTTCATCTGCCCTCACTGTCACCTGAAGATGTACAAAATATATAGAAGAACACATCGGTATCGTATAAACAGTTTTAAAAAACTAACATTAGTTTTTTTAATTTCCATTTTAATTTTTTTTAGACTCATATTTTTTGCCGTTTTTGGCTTTATGTCAGTTCTTCTTATAAGGCTATTTTTATTAGTATTTTCGACTTTATGTATTCTAATTACATGCAGGACTAGGAAGATTTAGCGTCTCAACAAATTACTGTTTATACACCAATACATATTCTGTGTCCAAGAAATGATCGCGTGTCGACGAAAGGGTATTCCAGGACAGATTGTTACGCGGATACAATCAAAGTTAGGCATACCAGGAAATCGCTAATAACACAGTGTTTAATTAATACAATTCTATTGTGTTATTAGCAACCAATTCCCTTACTTGTCAATCACTTCACACCAATCATGTTATACCACAAATTTAAATGGTTAAAGAAGGGCGGCTCTGTGTTACTCCAAAATCTTTGTCATACACCGGATCTCACATCAAGACCACAAAACGAATCTAAAAACCGTTCAGTTTTTTCTGTGCCCCGTGTAGACTTAATTTCATGTTAATTATTTATATATATTTTTTTAAAATAGCCTAATTACTCCTTGTAATATTAACTATCCGCCAGTGAAAGTCCCATTAAAATAGTTGCAGCCGTTCCAGAGATTAACCAGAACAAACAGACAGACACAGACGGGCAGACAGAGTGACCGAAAATTTTCAAAAATGTCTTTTAATGTCTGTACCCTGTATACTTTAATAATATGCATTTAGTGAAAAGCTATTATTTTGGAATTACAAACACTTCAATTTTACTTATATGTATGTATATATGTAGGTGCGTGTCCGCTAGCGTCAATGTATGGGAGCTGACCTTCTGTTAATTATTTTGTGGTAGCTCTGTTTATTAGTAATCCAATTACCTACACTGATTGTTATTAACTCAATTACAAGGATGTGGCTTCAATCATATCGTAATTGTGGTTACATTTCTTTCAAGTATCATTTTTTTCTTCAAATAATTTATATTTTTTAGGTCAGTCAACTTTAAAAATTGTGGTTTATTTCGCCGTTAGTGCTTCAGTAAAAAGTAGGTCACCTACAACTGTCTACAGGCAAAACAATCGAAGACAAAAGAAGTGACGATAGTTCTGTCAAATATTTTTTTGTTTGAATAAATGAACTTAATAATATTTTTTGATTACTATGCATTATACGTAGCGAAGCATGTACCGGGCCGCTAGTGATGATATATAAATGTTAATAAAAAAGAACATTGAAGTGTCCCTTATTAAATACCCCTAATTAAGTGCCGTGGTGGCCTCGGGGCTTGAACAGTCACCTGTTATGTAAGCGCCTGCTCAAACGTTTGAATCCCAGCGGGGCCTGTACCAATGAGTATTTCTAAAAACTTATGTACAGTGATTTCACACCACGTGCTTTACGGTGAAGGATAACATCGTAAGGAAACCTGCATATGCCCTAGAAGTATTTCATAAACGCATGTATAGTGCCTGAGACGACGATGGACTCACCCTCTGTAATGTTGGCACTCAATCATATTGGGTGAAATGTGGGTGTTGTTGTTGCATAGCCTCTGCTTATCCCTTCGGGGATCCGTCTGGGATGGCGAGAGCATATTTATTTATTTTTGAAATAACATAGGCTAAGATAGTCCATGCTAAAAGTAGCTCCATCTCTTCCTGTGATACGGATTCAAAAAGGGACGGACATAGCTTTAGCCCGAGGTTAGTCTACCCTTAATTTAAACCATGATTTGTATTATGGGGATAGTAGATACCAAAATAAAAAATAGATAAATATTACTCACAATAAAACCGACGGTTAGCAAAAAAGGTATGAGTTCCTTCAACCACATGTTGCAACCGTGAACTCAACAAATACACTGACTCGATACAACAGGCAAATAGCCTCTGAAGAGAGCTTTGAGCTTCATGCAAAGCATTTACACCACACGATACTATTGCGAACGGCTCGATATTGTTACGACTTAAATATTTTTACAGGTGCCTTCACGATTTTGGGTCATGTATTTACACTTTTATTGAAAAAAAAGAGTTCCGCGGGAATCAAATCAAATCTACGCGGGTGACGTCGCAGGTCACAGTTAGTTAAATATATAATACTAGCTGTGCCCTGCAGTTTCACCCGCGTAGATTTAATTTAATTCCCGTGGAACCTTAAATGTTTTTTTTAATAATAGCCTAAGTTATGTGAGGGGCTCGTGGCACAGTTGCTATTGCGCGTATCATTCGATCGTTAAAGGGGTTACGAAGGTCAGATGGCAGTCACTTCGTATAAAAATCAGATGATCAGCCACATCGGTTTGAATCAAGTGCCGACCCCAACAATGTATGGGATAAGGCCAGGGAGATGAATAGCCTAAGTTACTCCTTGTAACATTAGCTATCTGCCAGTGAAAGTCCCGTTAATATCGGTCCAGCCATTTTGGAGACTAGCGAGACAAACAGACAGACAGAGAGACAAATAAAAAAAATGTGTTTTCAATATCTGTATCGTGTATACTTTCGTACGCATTAAGTGAAAAGCTGTTATTTTGGAATTACAAACAGACACTTAAACTTTTATTTATCTGTATAGATATATAGACTAACTCCACTATTTTTGCTGAGCGCTCAAAACTCGTGAAGGCCCTGGTAACTGCATTTTGTATACAGCAGCCCTTGCTAGGTAATGTAAGTACCTTGCTTATAATTATATTTTATGTGATCATGCAATAAAAATATTATTAATTAAGAATTGGCAGAAGAAACATTTGAAAAGGCGGCACTGCCTTGTCACTTAAAATCTGTCAAGGTTCTAAAATACAATAGACTAAGGTATTTTCGTAAACTGAGTTTACTATAAATAGTCATTTAGTGTCAAGCGAGGTCAGAATGTAATTGTATGTTATTCAATGACATTTTTTTTAATTTCTCACTGTTATTTAATATATGGTCTTCCTTTTTTTCTCAGCGATAAGTAGTCTGACCCAGTTATCAATGTGAAACATGAGTTTTTATTTTTGCACATGATAGTTTATTATTATTATATTTATTTTATAAAATAAAATATCTTTATTCGATTAGACTTTTTTACAAAGTACTTTAAATCGACAGATTGACATAATTATATACAGGATTATATATGCTACCGCCAGTTTCGGAAGGTTGATTTTACTGAGAAGAACCTGGCAAGAATGTCAGTTATTACTCTTTTAAAAAATGTATGAATACAAAATAAATCACTTAAGAAACATAAGATCATGGACACAGTTCCAATGCACAAATGTCGATAAAAATTAACATAAATAAAAGTCTAGTACGCACTTATAACTATATGCGTAGCGTGAGATGACCAGCCCCCATAATTCTTCTCATCATATTGCAATGATAGTTGTGTGACAGTGACAGATGTATACACGTCATATAGGTACATCTGTCTCATAATATGAGAAACTATCATGACAATATGAGCCCATGGTATGGCCCCAGAAGGTATTTACTTGAACTGTGTCCATGGGATTATATACTATAATAGAATTATATACTATAAAAAGATTATATACGATAAACTCCGTGTCCCTGTGACTAGACTGCACAAAACTAGTAACTCTTTTGTGGGGCAAAGTATACGCCTTTTCAATAAACTACCATTAAAAATGTGTGAACTACCATTTTTAAGTTTTAAGGCAAGCATCAAACAGAAACTTTGTGAAAAAGCATATTATAGTGTAACTGAGTATATTGATGATAGCCAAACAGGGCAATGAGTTGCTCACTCTTCCATTGAAATGTACTTAAGCAACCCTATGTATATAGAAGGGACACATGTAAAAAAAAAAAAAAACCGGGGAGTTTGTTTCGCCGTTTCTTCTCCTGACAGGCTTACTTTTGGAAACGGTAGTAAATTTACTTAAGTTAACGTAAGAAAAATGACGTTCAATAAGTGTTCCAAGTGTCCCTTATATTGAATAAAACTTTTTGATTTGATTTGATTTGATTTGATTTGATAATCCTGTGTAATCATGTCGTTCTGACGATTTGAAAATACTTTGTTAAAAGTCTAATGAAATAAAAATATTTTCAATTGAATTGTTATAGCCGTTGTAAAATCAATAGGTATCTACGCGGGGTATCCACTACATCATAATGTATTTTAGTCTTCATGTTGTAATTTTTGTAATGTATTTTAGGTATTTTGTATATTTTAATTTGGTATAACCGTCATAGTTAACGAAAAAGAAAAACATAAATAAATAAATAAAAGCTTAAGATGGAGATTGACATGACATGTATTTAATATCATATATATATATTAATTTAATTGTGAGTCAAAGTCGTACAATATAAAACGTCTAAGCCTTTATAGACTTATTGTTGACCTAGCCGAAACTGGTTTGCCATGATTCGCATTCACAATTAATGAAGGTAAACTAAAGATGCGCTGCATTCTACACCTACCTCCCTCTTAAAAATATATCTTTACATCTATACGGATAAAGGAGCCGTGGTGGCCTCGGGGTTAGAGCAGTCGCCTGCTACGCAAGCGACGTAAGTTCGAATCCCAGCGGGGCCTGTACCAATGAGTTTTTCTAAAAAAACTTATGTACAGTGATTTCACACCACGTGCTTTACGGTGAAGGAAAACATCGTGAGGAAACCAGCATATTTCTGAGAAGTAATTCAAAGACGTATGTATAGTGCCTGAGACGGCGATAGACTCACCATCTGTCACGTTGGCACTTAATAAAAAATTCGGTGAAAAGTGGGTGTCGTTATGATAACAACACCTCTGCCTACCCCTTCGGGGAATACAGGCGTGAGCATATGCTATAAGGATAAATAAAATTGAAGTGTGTTTTTTATGCCAAAATAACAGCTTTTCGCTAAATACATATGAAAGTATACAAGATACTCACATTGAAAAAATGTTTGATCCGGCTAATCTCCGAAACGGGTGGACCGATTTTAGCATGACTTTCATTGGCAGATAATGTTACAAGGAGTAACTTAAGCTACTATCATTTAAAAAAAAACCTTGCGTTACCGCGAGTCAATCATGAAATCAACTCTATGCGGGTACAACCGCGGGACACAGTCTATTTATAAAATTCTCAAGTCGCGAAATGACGCTACTTCGAATCCCAGCGACCTGAACTAATGAGTTTTTCTAACAAATTTCACCTCACGTTACGGTGAAGGTATTCATAGTGGAGAAACCTGCATAGGAGGAGTAATCCAAAGACTTACCTATGTATAGTGCCTGAGACGGCGATTGACACTTAATCTGTCATGTTGACACTTAATCAAGTTCGGTGAAATGTGGGTGTTGTTACAACACCTCTGTTTACCCCTTATGATAATGATGATATGAGCATGAACATGAGCATATTTATTTTTTTATAAAATTCTCGTTGGTCTAGTCACAAACGGTACTGCATACGAGGTCTTGGCTTCGATCCCTGGGTCGAGGTAAATGATATTGGGTTTTTCGATCTGTAATTCTCCAGTATATATTAGTGCGCGGTGATTGGCTATAGACTCGCGCCCTATTACTTGAGTCTTTGGTCATAACTGGCAAAATGTGGATATACTTTAAATATATATCTTTGTACCCCTTCGGGAAATACAGGCACGTTATTATTTTCAATTATTTATTAATTACATCGACGTAACTAAAACATCTCGGTAATATATATTTTAGGTATTAGGTAAGTGTCTTAAGTAAGTCTTACAGGCCAGTCGCTGGGGGGGTCACGTGCACCTCCCACTTAGCGACTTGGAGGAACACTGTGGAGTTTAGTCGGTGTGAGTCCGACATAACCCTTCCGCTGCCCCCGCGGCGGTTGGTGTATCTATAACGGATTCTCCACGTTAAAAAAAAAAAGAGGTATTAGGTAGGTAGGTACAGCCGTGATGGCCGTGGGGTTTCAGCTGTTGCCTGCTACGCAAGCGACGCAAGTTCGAATCCCAGCACAGCCTGTACGAATGAGATGTTCTAAAAAAAAAATTTTTGTGCAATTATTTCACACCACGAGCTTTACGGTGAAGGAAAATATCGTGAGGAAACTTGCATTTGTCTGAGAAGTAATTCAAAGACGTATGTATAGTGCCTGAGACGGCGACAGACTCACCATCTGTCGCGTTGGCACTTAATTATCTTCGGTGAAAAGTGGGTGTTGTGATTACAACACCTCTGCCTACCCCTTTGGGGAATACAGGCGTGAGCATATGTATGTATATAGGTAGGTATTGGTGACTTTAGTAGTTCACCCTCAAAAAGACGATCATTAATTTATAATATCACTGTTTCACTAATAATTTTAGAAGAGCGATTGACCTTTATCAACCAGTTATATTTGATAATAAGCCGAGGTCAAAGATCTGGGACAATTTGGTACTTAATATTAATATTGTTTACTACAAGTAACGTCTGAGAAGTAATTCAAAGACGTATGTATAGTGTCTGAAACGGCGATAGACTCACCATCTGTCACGTTGGCACTTAATCAAATTTGGTGAAAAGTGGGTGTTGTGATAACAACATCTCTGCCTACCCCTTCGGGGAATACAGGCGTGAGCATATGTATGTATGTATGTATGTACTATAACTAAAAACCATACAAAATATAATCTAATAACTAAAATATATTGTTAAAAAGAGTCCCTATAGGCAAGGTCTCGAACATACTGGCAGTATTCCCCCTTTGAATGATAAGACTAATTCTTTGTCCGAGGCAGCTCTTCGCTCTCCTGTGATGTCGACTAACCTTTTAGATGATTAATTTCCTTTAAAAAAACTAAATAAGTAGATTAGATTAGTTTAAATTCTTTTTTTATATAAAACCTGTCTTTGATTTAAAAAATATATCCAATTCATGATAATAAAATCTTTGTTGATTTGTGGTTCAACATAAAACACTTTTAAGCTTGTAAACTATTTATTGTTTCTCAAAAGGGTAGTTGGGGTAGTTTTCCCAGACGACGGGGTGGATGACCCGGATATTCCGGTTAAATTTATTAATTGTGGCGACTTCCTCTGGTGTCAATTGGAAATCAAACAAATCGATGTTCTGTGCAATGCGCTTCTTGTTGGCTGACTTCGGGATTGGGGTCAAACCTCTTTCAATCTGTGGGGAAGAATAGAAAATAATTAAAAAAAAAATCTCAACGCTGCTCTACCACAGTGCACATATAAACATACTAAGCAGGAAGGAGACCCATGAGGAAGTCACCTTTATTAGCTATTTGACAATATATTGTTTTGTGATAGCCTTGATGAACCGTGGTGGCCTTGAGGTTTGAGCAGTTGTGTGCTACGCAAGCGACGCAAGTTCGAATCTCAGCGGTGCCTGTACCAATGAGTTTTTCTAAAAACGCATGTGCAGTGATTTCACACCACGTGCTTTACGGTGAAGGAAAACATAGAGAGGAAACCTGCATATGTCTGAGAAGTACTTCAAAGACGTACGTATAGTGCTCGAGACGGCGATGGTTTTAAGTTGGCACTTAATCATATCATACTCGATGAAATGCGGATCACCGGTTCAGTTTTTCTTTTTTTTTTCTTTATTGCAGCGTACATATATGAGACTAGCGGACCTCACACGGTTTCACCCGCGTAGTTCCCGTTCCTGTGAGAGTACGGGAAAAAAATAAAGCCTACGTTACTCGCTGATGATGTAGCTATCCAATGGTGAAATAATTTTTCAAATCGATCCAGTAGTTTTTGATCCTATTCGTTACAACCAAACAAACAAAGTTTTCTTCTTTATAATATTAGTGTAGAAAACGTCACTGAAAAGAAACCGTGCACAGCTCGGTCAACTTTTTCGGTTCTTAGGACCATGTATTGGGATATGATATGGATATGAATCCCCTACAATAAATTAAAGAGTTCTCACAGCTTTTCACCGGTTTTCGTTTAATCGACACGTGAGCACAGCACAAAACATTACACGACTGAATTCTTGACGGAAACAAAAGCGAACTATAAAAATGCAATTGAGCTGGCGTCTACACGTTTTATACATAACTCCATAGATGGCGCCAGGCGGCGTTACAACCATCCATTTCAAATACTCACCAAGTATCTTAAGACAACTTGCGCAGTACTCTTATGGTACTTGTTAGCGATGGCCACTAGGGTTGGGTCGTCGTACCGCGGCGGGGGAGCGTTGTCCTGTTTCCTCGACACCAGGAACCCAAACGGGCTGTACGCCATCACTGCAACGGCCAGACTCTGGCAGTGGGTCACTAGTGACTCTTCGGTGTTTGTTGGGTTCACCTACACATGAATAACATCATAAATATTTTATTTGTGTGCATGACACACATTTTTATATTCTAAATTCTTAAAAATTGTTATTGAAAAATACGAACACTAGGCGGGGCTCGAACTGACAACCTCTGCAAATCGTACATTGCTATTAGTATGATGAAAAGCCAGCAGATGGTGCAAAGCTTACCCTAAACCTAACGGAAAAATTCGACACGTAAGGTGTGCTCACGAGTAGCTCAGTTGAGTAAGAGAATTATTAAATTAATCAATGAGAACTGTCTCCATTAGTGGGCTTAAATTAATGAGTTTTACTGTAACCATTAAATATTGTAAAATATATTTGAAAAGAGTACTTGTTGAGATTCTTGCCGCGTTCTTCTCAACAAAACCAACCTTTCCAACCTAGTTGTAACATTTATAATCCTGTATAATGTATTTTTGTGTCTTTCTGACTATTTGAAAGTACTTTGTTAACCATTAGCACATTTCTTGCTCTGCATTTTTTTATCAAGATTCATTTTAATCGTTTCGTTTTGAACACACCTCGATTTCATTAACAACTGGTCTGATCCTGCAGTTGTCCACCAGCCGGGTGATCTGCGAGGAATTGAAGTTGGACACCCCTATGGACTTGGCCAAGCCCAGGTCCTTGGCGTCCTCCATGCCGCGCCAAGTCTCCAAGTAGTCGATGTCATCGGGCGAACCGTCGCTCTGGAATTATAATTATCATAAGATGAATGAAATAGAACCACCATTTATTCTTTATTTTGTACTTTAAACAAAGTAATATACATTTATTTGAATATACTACCTGTGTCACGCAGTTTCACCCGCGTAGTGTGAATTTCATAAGAGCTTTTTTCAAGGAACACTTTAATTGAAAAAACTTGCCTAATTGCCTCCTTGTAACATCAGCTATCTATCAGTGAACCTGCTTCAGGGATAAGCCGAAACAAACAGACAGATATAAAGACAAACGGACAATAAAAATGTTAAAAAAAATCTATCTCATAAACAGCTGAACCGATTTTTGCGGGAATTACATCGGCAGCTACAAGGTGTACTTAGGCAGTTTTTTTTTTCAAATTAGTATCGACGATATAAGGTCATCTCGGGTATGATGAACTATGACCTTACCTTTGTAGCGACAGGGAAATGAATAAGGTATAAATCCACGTATTCCAGGCCGAGATTTCTAAGGGACTCTCTCAGGGCCGGAACTACTTGGTCGCGGGCGTGTTTGTCGTTCCAAAGCTGGAAAAAAGGAAACATTATTTTAAAACGGATTGTCATTGGTGTCTCTGGAATTATCGAGTCAGGAAACCGCAGATGATGCCCCTGTACTGCAAGGCTACTTGGCTTACTTCGTGGTGGCCTTGGGGTTTGAGCAGTCACCTGCTACGCAAGCGACGCAACATCGAATACCAGCGGGGCCTGTACCAAGGAGTTTTTCTAAAAACTTATGTACAGAGATTTAACTCCACGTGGTTCTTGTGTGAGAAGTAATTCAAAGATGTATGTATCGTGCCTGAGACGGCAATGGACTCACCCTACATATTCGGTGAATAGTGGGTGGGTTAACGCCCGATTTTGTAATCCTACAGGATTTAAACTTACAAAAAGGTAGCCATCAGTCTCGCGAGATTCGTCACAGAACTTCTTCCATGGAACTTCTGGGAATAAACGAGATTTGCACCTGATTGGTATTAAACAGTTTAATTGAAGAATACCTTAGTAGTAACAAACAGCTGATCTCTGGTGACCAATCCCTTCGCTATCGCGTCAGCTATGCCCTGTCCAACTTGCACCTCGTCTCCATAGATGGAAGCAGTGTCGATGTGGCGGTAACCAGCCTCGATGGCCCACAGCACTGCGTCGCGGACTTCGTCTATTGAGTCAGACTGGAATACAAATAAAATTACATTTCTGTAAATGGGGATTACTTACGTGGGAATAGGTTATGTTACTACGATGGTAATTGTGTGTCTGGTGGCGGTAGACAGGGCTGTGACGAGATACATTGATTGGTACAAGTGTCGTCACGAGTGATGAGTTACTCAGAGAAAATACTATAAAAAGGGGAAAATTATTTTCATTCGTTCATACATACATACATATGATCACGCCTGTATTCCCCTAAGGGGGTAGGCAGAGGTGTTGCAATCACAACACCCACCTTTCACCGAAGATGATTAAGTGCCAACGTGAGAGATGGTGAGACTATCGCCGTCTCAGGCACTATACATACGTCTTTGAATTACTTCTCAGAAATATGCAGGTTTCCTCACGATGTTTTCCTTCACCGTAAAGCACGTGGTGTGAAATCACTGTACATAAGTTTTTTATAAAAACTCATTGGTACAGTCTCCGCTGGGATTCAAACTTGCGTCGCTTGCGTAGCAGGCGACTGCTCTAACCCCGAGGCCACCACGGCTCTTATTTCATTCGTTCATGTTCATGAAATAAAGGGGAATCTAAGAACAGAAAAAGTTTTACCATTCGCATACGGAATGGTAAAAATAGCCCTTTTTACAGAGAAAATTCAACTAATGTTTGCTCGCCTGCTGAGTCACAGAGACTTGGTTGTAGCTCGAAAATTCACGCACCATGAAATGATTGTTCCCCTAAGTAGGTGGAAGCCGTTAGATCGCTGGTTCGATATCCTGGTTAGACAAAGCGTTTGCCATAAACGTACCGTGACTGACGATGAGTATGATTAGATACCTAAGCACCTACTTAAGCATAGTTGAATTTAAATTTATCCCAATGAGGAAGACATAAAATTAAAATTTCTGAGTGGAGGTTTTTCAAATCTATGGCGGAAGATATATTTTGTTAATTTCAACAGTAAACAATGAAACATTACAAATATTAAAACACTAACCGTGCCCCGCGGTTTCACCCGCATAGGCTTCATTTCATGGGTCATTGACTTTGTTTCTAGGTAAATAAACTTAGCCTACGTTATTCCCTGTAACATCGGCTATCTGTCAGTGAAAGTCCCGTTAAAGTCGGTCAAGCCGGAGCTAACAGACAGACAAACAGCGAAAATATAGCAGCTTCACACTCACACTCACTTCACAGCCTCACATCATCGCCCTGGCCTTATCCCATACATTGTTGGGGTCGGCACTTGATTCAACCCGATGTGACTGATCACCTGATTTTTATACGAGCGACTGCCATCTGACCTTCGCAACCCCTCTAATGAGGAAAATCTGTGATCTGGGTTAAATCAGTTGTCAGACTATTTTAGACCTCCGACTTGCCTGTAGCGACTGCCAAAGATGATAAATTAGCAACCGGGACCGACAGCTTCACGTGCTCTCTGAGGCACGGAGGGAGCTCGTTCGGTCACCCATCCAATTACTGGCTAGGCTTAGGGTTGCTTAACTTCGCTGATCGAATTATATGCGCAATAGCAACTGTGCCACGAGCTCCTCACTAAAATAGAACAGTGTCAAGAAATAGTTACAAGGTACGCGAACGCGACTGATTCGATGTGATCATAATGATTACCTCTTTAGCAGTGCCTCTCCCAGTCCCCAAGGCGACAACAGGCATGAAATTACCATCGCTGAGTTCTATGCAAGGCGCTTGTGCCGCCGTTGCGATCTGAAACAGACAAATCAAACAATAAGAATACATATTAGTCTTCATCAGAGTACCTAGTGCGAGTTTTCTTAAAATCGCCGTCTCAAGTCATCGTGTTGACGTCAACGCAGATTTGTTTGGGATCAACATAGTGCCGTCTTTAGGCCGAAATTCGACGCTGTTTCGATCTAATACAAATCTGCATTTACGTCAACGCGGTGACTTGTGACGGCGGCAGTGAAACACGAAGAAGGTCATGGTCGGTAACCCGTTATGGTGCCCTTGGTGAAGTAGGCGTCCATGGGCTGCGAATTAAACTGTACCCAAAATACTTATAGGTATTAACATATTTAATATGTAACATATATAATAATGTTGACTATATCGATTGCGAATTTTACCCATTTTGCTTGGGAACGTAAGAACGCCCCTAGTGACAAGTGTGGCAAGTTTTACGTTCCCTTATAAAATGAGGAAAAAACGTAATCGATATCGTCAACGTTAAGACATGATAAAACCTATACCTTGGATACTGAACCAAAATAAAACGCAAGTTCATTCGTCGGCGTATGAACATGTCAAGCTATACTTGGGGCATAGCAGTAATTAACCGATAATGTTGAGTTTATAATATCGTGTAATTTATTAATTAGAGCCGTGTTGGCCTTGGTTTGAGCAGTCGCCTGCGTTTCGAATCCCAGCGGTGCTTGTGACAATGAGTTTTTCTAAAAACTTAGCTATCTACAGTCATTTCACACCACGTTCTTTACGTAAAGAAAAACATCGTGATGAATTCAGCATATGTCTGTGAAGTAATTCAGTATATATAGTGCCTAACACGGTGATAGACTCACCATCTGTCACGTTGGTACTTAATCTTCAGTGAAAACTGGGTGTTGTCACTACAACACCTCTGCCTACCCCTTAGGGGAATACAGGCGTGAGCATATGTTTGGTAAAACGTCATGGTTCTTTTATGAGTTCGTCAAAACTCGTATCACGTAACGTTAGGAATTTCCAACAAAAATATGCAACATTGTACCTAGATATATATCCTACGTCATCACGCTGGTATGGTCAAACCAATTTAAATAGTATAGCTATTCGAATACAAACAACATCATTAATTGATCTCGAAGTATATTCTTCATACAGTTTCCTGTTCAAATGAACTATTCCTAGGGTTCCGGACATCAAGGGAAACCTTATTGGGATTAACATGTTGTCTGTCTGTCTCTTCAACGTGTATGACTATCAAATTGAAACGAACATGAACTGGTGCGCTAGTCTGTAAAGTTTCTCAGCGTTGCACTGGATGTCGAGCGTGATGATATGTACGAAATTGGACTTTATCGTCCATGTTTTATGTATCAATTTCCTATGAATGAAACCAACGCTCGTCGTCGAGTTCGACGCTGAGAAACCTTACAGAATAACACGGCCGTAAATCAGTTATAAATTACTAAAAGTTGTACGGACATCTTGAAGCGCAATTCTGGCTCGAACTTGGCCAGTTGTTATATTAACAAACTTGTTTTGTGAAACAATTATTATGTCATCAGTTATCAGTCCGTTGTGAATTTCTTGTATGTGTTTCTTGATAACTATTTGGTAACGGGGTTTCTGACCCATTGAAAGATTAATTAGGTACTTACTTACATTAAACTAACAGTTAATCCACAATGTTTAGTTTATATATATATTATTTTACCTCTTAAAATCACGTATTACTCCTCATATAAATTCTCGATGTTTTCAAAACATTTTCACACAGGATTATAAGAGAATGGTAATCATTGATATACAATAATTACTATTCATTTCATTCCCTAACGAATAATTTTCGATCAAATTAACTTTTATCACAGTATTAAGCTCACTAAGAAGTATGGAATAAAGTTTTTTTTTTAAATATGTTTGCCCCATCGAGAGTGAGGGTTGACACTCTTAAAAAAAGCTCAAAACGCAAGGTCAAGCGACGACGTAAGTAAGTTTAAATCACACCAAACCATAAAATAATATATTAATACCAGCCCAGCACCCTAGCTCGCGCACCAGTAACGCCCTAAGCCGAGGTCCGAGACCCACTATGGGGCGCCCTTAGCTGTGTTGCTTAAAAAAAAATTGTCTGGCTGGAGGCTTTTAATAGTCTCGCCATAATCCGGTTAAGCAGAAATATACAACAAAAATAAAAATTATAGAATAGATCGCCCCCTAAGACATTGGACTCAAACATAACTGGCGAAATGTACATATGCTCACGCCTGTATTCCCCGAAGGGGTAGGCAGAGGTGTTGTAATCACAACACCCACTTTTCACTGAATTTGATTAAGTGCCAACGTGACAGATGGTGAGTCTATCGCCGTCTCAGGTACTACACATACGTCTTTGAATTACTTCTCAGAAATATGCAGGTTTCCTCACGATGTTTTCCTTCACCGTAAAGCACGTGGTGTGAAATCACTGTACATAAGTTTTTTTAGAAAATCTCATTGGTACAGGCCCCGCTGGGATTCGAACTTGCGTCGCTTGCTTAGCAGGCGACTGCTCTAACCCCGAGGCCACCACGGCTCTTTGGCGGCCACTGGCGAAATGTAAGTGTTTTATATTTAGGTACATACATACCTACTTTATTACATGCCTTCGGGTATACAGAAATGTCCGTGTGTGTGTATGTTTTTAGGTACTAAGTCAGGTACCTGCTTCATTTTCTCGTTTCAAATCAGGCTGCTCTGCAACTTATTTTTTGTACTTGCATAAGTATTTAAAACAAGTTCTATGACTCGAACTGAACATATAGATATTCTAAAGTGTCTGCAATTTCATTCTCCAACTGTATAGAATTGATTCGTAATAACACGGACTATGAGTAACATGTGGTTTTAATTATAGCAACAATATTACAAGGCTAGCAATTACGTACGATATAGGTGCATAGGTGTAAGGACGCCTAAGTATATATAGAAGTATTTTCTGTATATATACCTTATTAATTAAGAACTAACAGACGTCACGCGGTTTCACCCGCTCCCGTTCCCGTGGGAGTGCGGGGATACAATAAAGCCTATGTTACTTGCTGATGATGTAGCTTTCCAATGGTGAAAGAATATTTGAAATCGCCACAGTAGTTTTTGAGTTTATTCATTACAAACATACACACAAAAATACAAATCTTTCCTCTTTATAATAGTAGTGTAGAAGATATATTAAAATCATTTTGTTTGAAATAACCAACTAAGCCCTACATAATGCAAATTATTGGCAGATACTTTTTTTAATTTATTTTTTATTAGCGTCTGTCACGCAGTTTCACCCGCGTAGTTCTCGTTCCCGTGGGATTACGGGGATAAAATATAGATTATATTAATCAGTGATAATGTAGCATTCAAATGGTGAAAGAGTTTTTTAAATCGGTTCTGAACTTTTTGAGCCAATTCGTTACAAACATACATACAAATATTTCCTCTTTATAATATTAGTAATATAGGCTTAAGATCGTATAATATAATACCCGACGAAATGAACATCACATCATAATTAATTAGGTGTGAACATACATACATACATATGCTCTCGCCTGTATTCCCCGAAGGGGTAGGCAGAGGTGTTGTAATCACAACACCCACTTTTCACCGAAGATGATTAAGTGCCGACGTGACAGATGGTGAGTCCATCGCCGTCTCAGGCACTATACATACGTCTTTGAATTACTGCTCAGACATATGCAGGTTTCCTCACGATGTTTCACCGTAAAGCACGTGGTGTGAAATAACTGTACATAAGTTTTTTAGAAAAACTCATTGGTACCAGCCCCGCTGGGGTTCGAACTTGCGTTGCTTGCGTAGTAGGCGACTGCTCAAACCCCAAGGCCACGGCTTCCTTCCGTATAATATAATACCCGACGAAATGCACATCACATCGTAATTGATTAGGTGTGAACCACATTGTAAATTAAAGCTGAGTGACGTGTCGGTACAATGCTGCATTACAAAACATGGCCTATTTCGCTTGATATCTCTATATATACGTTCTTGCGAAATGGTCTAAATTACCCTAACAACAAACAAACATGAAACAAACTCACATTCGCATTTATTTATTAATACAGTTACACCATCAGTTTTCATTCAGTTTTATCATTTGAAATCGTGCAAACTTACAATTGGGAGAGGCCTATGTTCAGCAGTGGACGTCTTATAGCTGATATGATGATGATGATGATGATGATGAAACTTACAATGACTAACTTTTACGGGAACAAAGGTTAATCGAAAATCGTGACATAAAGGTAGGATTATTCCGAGATGCTGTGATATTTTGTGTAATGTTAATTATGGTGCGAAATATAGGGTCTTGACTTCAATCTAAAATATATAAACGAATCACAAAATTTTTTTCATACCAAAGTACTTAAGGACTATTTATTTTTCATTAGGTACATTATGAAGTAAGTAAAATTTCACTAAAAATGTTATGGGATTTTTTATATATATTTAAGTTTGTGCTTTGTATAAGTAAGAGGTCATCGTCACACTTACCTACCTACCAACTTACTTGGGGCTGTGTTATAACTGGGCTAGATATATAGTTTCAATAGTACACGAGTATATATTAGACTGCAAGGCATGTATGGGAAGGCAAGAGAGGAAAATAATGTTTTTTGTCTCATATTAATTATTTACATATTTTTAAACTCATAAATATTTTTCCTCCATTCCTGTCCAACGGCAACAAGACTTACAACAACTTATTGAAACAATAAATAATGTGGCTGGACATTAAAAGCCATAATTCGACTCTGATATTGTCTACTGCGATTAGGTAAAGAATAAGATTTTAATCAAATAAAGAGTATTTAAATATTAATTTTGTAATCATGAGATAAATAAGAACAAACTTACATGAACGAGACAGAGCTCTACCAGCAGAGCAAGCATGTTTCCTAACTTAAAACTCAACACACACTGTCTCACAGCATCCACATTAGCTAGTTACATAATTATACTTGTAACGTAAGTTACGGTTTCAACCTACTACTTTCCATAATGTCGATGGAGACTCGATTAATCGAGAATCACGTCAGTGAGATTGAAAGTTATAAGGGGGTGAATTTGTAGCTAAAAGTAAATACCTATGTATGTGGTGAGAGCGAGTGATCATGCTCAACCCCAGTAAATTCTTATTGCGCGATTTAGGTTCTCGTATATTTGTAAGTACTCAAACTGAGTTATTGTTAGCGGGTAACGCTGCTACACTTAGGTACAGTTGCATATCTACATATAATTATTACAGTTGCATATCTACATATATAATTGGGTATCGTGCATACGTCAAATAATTTCCAGTTAGTGTGACACAAATCGTTTTTCTAATGCCTAAGAATACTTGCCATACAATTAAATGCAACTATGAGCCTATTTAATAATTGTGGGATTTTCATTCCAAACAGGTAATACTTACCATTAATACCATTCCATTATTACTAGTAAATACCCAATATTAAATGTGGGTTTGTATGTGTAGTGAAATAACTGAAAGATAATTTCACATGTCTTACAAACTAACAATTCAAAATACTATCGTAGGAATGTAAGTAAGTACTTTATATTCACTGAATATTAAAAATATTAGCTGTCGAATTTGTAATGGTTCGAGTTCAGGGATGACTAGTGGTACGGGAAAACCGGTCGTTGACATTTTCGCAAGAATATTATAAAGTGGTGTTATCGAACTTATCGCCTGCATCTCAACATGCGAGTCATATTTTATAGACAAACAATAAACAAATATTTTCAAATATCATGGCGAAATATTATGTTGATTTCATGAGTGAAAGTGACCAACGCTGGAATATCACTCGCGCTTTGTCTACCTTATAAAGGACTAGCTGTGCCCAGCGGTTTGTCACGCGTAGGTTTATTGAGTTCCTCCTTATAATATTAGCTACCTGCCAGTGAAAGTCCCGGTAAAATCGATCCAGCTGTTTTAGAGATTATCCGGAACATACAGACAGACAGAGAAAAAAATAATTTGTTTTTTTAACGTCAGTATCGTATATACTTATTTTCATATGCATTTAGTGAAAAGCTGTTATTTTGGAATTTCAAACAGACACTTAATTTTTATTTATCCGTATAGATATAAAGATGGCATTATTTTGCCAACATAGTATGAGGCGAAAGGATACTATAGCTCCCCCCTATGGAGTTCTGGCGACCTCGAGTCGAGGGGCTTATGCGACCGCTGTACCAAACGTCACCATGGATTTATATTTAAAAAAATAAATTAAGCGAGTAAATGGAATCGCGAGTGTGGTCCTCGAAGGCTCTCTGGAATTTATAATTATTTTTAATAAAAAGTGATTGACCGACATAGTGATCTATCAAGCCCATACCACTGGACTGATCGGGCTGGAATTTGGCATGCAGGTTTTAAACCGATATATTATGTAAAACTAAATCTACGCTGGTGAAACAGCGGGGCACAGCTAGTGGTACAATAAAACGCTCTTGGTCCCAATATCCCCGTCAAAAACAATTATTAAATCCAAGGTGGCGTTAGGAACCGTAGTCCCAAAAATCCCTCGACTTTCGACCTCACTCACAGCAAGAACAGAATACCACTGTTTAAATAGGTAGTATTATCTTTAAGCAGCAGTTCTTCCTCTCTTAGATCAATTAAAAGCCCACGTTGTACGCCTATCTCCAAGTATATCCCTATACCGACGTATGTAAATAATTACCTGCCATCAGTAAAGCCTGACCATAAATATGTAAAGAACACTTTCTCAATGTGTGTATTTGTACTTTCACAGCGAGTTTGTGTCAAAAAGTTCTAGGGTTGCGTCTAAAGCACTATTCAGAAGGTTTTTTTATACTTTGCGAAACCTTTCTTCGACAACAATTTACAAATTTAACTAGATATTTTTTTCTAGGTGCAAGTAGGTGCTTAATGTAACATAAGTAAGGCTAACAATAAAGCTATCAAAGTTTGGTTTAAACAAGTACCAGCATATATGCTGTCGATCACCATTCCAAGATTATTTATTACCTACATTGTGAGGTACATAGTGAGGTCCGCTAGTAACTTAATATAAGTTACTAGCGGACCTCACGCGATTTCACCTGCGTAGTTCCCGTTCCCGTGGGAGTACGGGGATAAAATAAAGCCTTTTTGAGAAGAATTTTTGAAATCGGCACGGCTGTTTTTGAGTTTATTCGTTACAAACATACACACAAAAATACAAATCTTTCCTCTTAATAATAGGATATGAAATTTAACAAAAGCTGTTTCTGATGCATTTTTGTGACAACCCTTGCACAAACAGACCCAAACAAAACACAACCATAATATTGTTTACCATTAGCGACTTTGCTCATGTAGAGCGCTTTCATTCGAAATAATCGCATCACCGTATGACGCATTTGAAGCCTTATTTGCATCTCAGAAGACACAAATTAATTGAACGGCGATGCTGCGGTGTACATCGTAATATTTATGATTTGTTTGGCCTTAAAGACATAAAAATGACACGTTTCTCCTGTTAAATGAATTCCTAAGAACTGTTGCCAATCGTAGTCAAAACTGATGGTAAACGACGAACACTTCACAGGCAGACAAACGCAGAACGAAGAGACCATAAGGGTATTTTTTTTCTTTCGGCACGTGGTACAATTGGTAACATCCCTTTCGTATAGGGTAAAGGTCTTAGCCCAGTTAGATACACGACTCCTGCAACACTGTTCTAAGCGAGGCATTCAACTACCGAGCAGTTTGCTGACGCCTATATAATAAAAAAAAGCATTACTTAAGTCCATATTTGAGGGAGTTTGGTACGCCGTTTCTTCTCCTGACAGGCTTATATTTAGAAACGGTTACCACCATTACAAGTAGCCTAACTTAGCGTATAAAAATTACGTTCAATGAGAGAGTCCCGTTACGTTGAATTTTTTTTTAAATGGGGTGGGGTCCTAGCGCTATAAGGCTTTTTAAAGAAATAACTAAAAGGTTAGTCGATATCACAGGAGACCGAAGAGCTAGCAGCTACCTCGGTCAAAGAATTAGTCTTGCCATCCAAAGGGGGAATGCTGCCAGTATCTTCGGAACCTTGCCTACAGAGACTCCTTTTAATAATATATTGTTTTTAGTTATCAGATTATATACAATTTAAGATTTTGAGTTATGTTACTTATTCTATGATGTTATCTTTTTAAATTGAATTCAAATTTGATAATGGATAATTAATATATTTTTTTGTTGGGTGAGAGCGGAGTCGTGTCATATTAATTCGATGCTTCAAAAATGGGGTCAATTAAAAGATATCCCTACATTGAAACAAAATGGGCAAACGTAGCTATGATGCAGTAAGATATTATATTACTTAAAAGGCTACCAATAAAAACTAAATTGTGTCCATTATGAATTTAAATGTTTAATTAAGAACGAAAGGTATCCTAAAATGGTAGGTACGAGAATTCGATTTTCTAATCGATGCATTCTACTTCTCGATTCGGTATCGAATGACTGCTTCGATGAAAGTACCTTTTGAATGTGGACCGTAGCCTGGTTTCGATTGACAGTTTTGATTCACCTCCACTACTAAAGGACATAATCACAATTGAATGACATTTACTAAGGTAGATACCGGATATGTGAAAGGTGATGGCTAGAAAGGGTGTGAATACTGACATGACAGCTTAGGCTTTACCATGACCTCTTATTGCCATGATAGTTTTAATGTGCAACCACATTCAGCCGCTCGAGGCTCGTTTCCAGCGACATATGTGGTCACGTGACCCCATTTTAAATTTCCCGCGACTCAAAAACGAACTACGTCATGCAGCCACTCGTCTCTCGTTTTCAGCGACAAGCGGCTCCATGACGTAGTTCCTTTTTGAGTCCCGGGAAATTTAAAATGGGGTCGAGCGGCTGCATGGTACCGCACGTTTACTATTATTATGAATCAGATATTGTATTTGACGTGTATACATCTGTCACTGTCACACAACTTAACTATCATTGCAATAAGAGCTCATGGTCAGGCCCCTGATAGAGAAATGGAAGAGAAAAACGCATTGCACCGACCACAAATAATATGAGATAGGACCAACTTAGGTGCCACAGAATAAAAAACCTCGCGTCACTGACATGATGACCTACTCTTAAGTCTGTGGCAAAATTTATTTCAAGTCTTTGTTTCAATTGTAATAAATCCCTATAACTAAATCTATTACTGTGAATTTTGTACTTTGGGTACATTGTATTTTTACTAGTGTAAACTTTTTAATGAACATGCACCTCAACAGGCAAATTAAGTACCAGCCATTATTTGTTTTACAAAATAATCGTTGTCGTCATATGTTCACGCCACCAAAAAATCCCGAATGATTGTTACAGCGTCGATTTCGATCATAGGACATAATATATAGACGGTAAAGTCCAATTTCGTATCTATGAAACCGACACTCGCCGTAAACATGTTTGTAAGTCAACATTTGAGTTTTTAAATTGACGAATGCTCAAACCACTTCACCATCAAGGATCGTTTTTACATATTCTTTTTCCAGATAATTATGTAAAAAAAATCCCCTAGTTCTTTCTTTCCATATCAAAAATTCTGGAATCAAAACGCTGTTATTATAAGTAAATTACAATCTAGTTTATAAGTACCCATTTATTGTTCATTGATTCCGTACATTTTTACAAAGAAAGTTAACAAATACCTACCTAGGTGATTGAACTAATTAGAGTTCCTGTTAGGTATTCGATACATCGGTATTATACGCATCAATCCTACTAATACTGCTGTGTCGGCAGGTACCAATCGAAGCGTAACGATGGAAAGCGAGTTCAATAAAAACCAAATTTGTCGTATTATTTAACGTAATTGTTATTAATAAACATGAACACGAATGGAACTTAAAAGTAATTAATACCAAAGGTACAGGCAGATGTATAAAGACAATAGGTATGTAGCTTCACGCTTCAGATATGACCCACCCCTGGACTTTCCGACTGATGGGTGATAGACCTGTAGACAAAACATTAACCTCACGCCTCGCCAATAGAAACGATACATAATGTATGGGAATGACATTTGTCACGTGACTTATATATCGTCGCTTAAGTTCTAACACCGCGCAAGCAACATTTTGACCGAAATACATTTCGCATGTCAATCGATAGGGGATCGCAAGACGCCTCGTTTGACGAATCAAGATCTTATTATTTTCATTAGCACGTGGAATTAACATAACTTTACATATTGCTTGATGAAAAATTAAACAGTATTTTTGCTCTTGTTGTTGCGTATTTTGACTTTCGCGGTGTTAGAACTCAAGGGACAATATGTCATTCCCAGAAATATTGAATCGCTTCTATTAGCGCAAGCGTACATGTTAGGTACCTACTTTGTCTAGGCTTACTGGTTATCAGACCGCCAATACCCACCCAGCAGCCCGAAAATTGTACGTAGTGATGTTGAACTGACCCTGATACACACCTTTTAGGTGATAACGTCTCTTCTTATCGTGTCGATGACAGACATTTACATTTTTTGTAGCCCAGAACTTGGCTTCTTCAACAGCATTATTGGTGGCAGCCATTAGATCCTCCCGCGTGCAGCTGGTGGCTACAGTACCGTCAATACTTCCCTTAACAAGTTATAAGATACGTAGTGAAAACGCACCAAATAGGCGGGGAACAGGCATAGTTTCAAGTGCTTTCGCATGCATACGAATAACCTTTAGTATTTATTCCAATTCAAAAATATCTTTATTCGATTAGACTTTTTACAAAGTACTTTCAAATCGACAGAAAGACACGATTACATAGGATTATACATGCTACCGCCAGGTTCGGAAGGTTGCTTTTACTGAGAAGAACCTGGCAAGAAACTCGGTTTTTACTCTTTTTAAAAAATATTCACAGCATTGAGTAATACAATATAAATCATAAAATATATATAAGCCCATGGACACAGTTCCAGTGCACAAAAGTCGATATAAAAAATTTTAAAACTAAAAATAAGTACTACGAATAATTGTGTAGCTTGAGATGACCAGCCCCAACTAGCAGCACCTGTTCACAAGTATGACGATTATACCAGCCATCGCCCTCCTCAACCATTATAGAGGGAAGTGAACGACCCGTCATCCTGACGCGGCCGCAAGCAAAGGCATTTTAGTGAGTATGACAACTAACTAGTTTACCTAAGTAGGTAAAGATTTTGACATATTTTATCGTTGACGATAGCGATTGCGTATTTTCCTCATTGTATACATATAGTTAGGGTACTGAACATAATCACATTAGCAGATAAACACTAGGTAGTATAAGAACAATAGATTTTTTGAGGGACAGGTATCGGCTTCGAGACCTCATGACCTAATGATTCTAGATTAAAAGCATCGTGCGCACGTCACGGTTTACTTCGTGCGTTTGGATTGACATTATTAGTCTGATAAATAATGCTTCTCATGATATTTTGTGGATAAGGATATATCTTACAGCAGCTTTTTTTACCGTGCGATGGCCATTAGTTTCGTAACCTGTTCGTAATCTTCAGTTCGATTGAATCCGTAGCATAAGTTTTATCGATTCTCGTACCAACAGATCAGGTACAGAGTCAAAGTCAAAAGATATAATATACCTAAGTATAGGTGCCGTCACAAGTTATGAGCGTTGACCTTGAATGCACAGTAGTATTTTTTGGAGTCGTATGACGCGACGTGTTCAAATACAGTTATCCCAACAAATTTGACGCTTAGATCTCATAACTCATGATGACACCAACTTATTATAGGTATAATACCTACCTACTAGTTCGCAGTTCATCTCCTAATCCTTACTAGATACCTAAGCGTAAGTGAGAAAACCCCGACGGATTGAAAGACAAAATGATAAAATTAAAAGTGACACCTGGCACGGTTTACGATCCATTAATTACAGGGTATTTGTGTACCAACAATGCACACATGCAAGTGGTGGTAAAATGAGATTCATTTTCACCTTGCCCACTTGCTGGTTAACTGTAAACATTTCATCGGTATCGAAACTCCGTCGCACGTTTACGACAGTTATCCATATACTTAGTAGCGTGTCATGGCACACAATACCGACCACAGTCAGCCCCCGTGGCGCACGCGACGCTTACCTGCCTTCATTCACTGCCTGTACGTTGACATTCCGTTACTTGCTAACCGCCTTCACTTTTCCCTACGCAACATCGACGAAAACACTAATATGCAATTGTTTTAAAAAATATAATTTAAAAAATAAAACGCGGCGAAATTGACATTGACATATTTAGTGGCGCGAACCAGAGGCGAAATTTTTAAAATGGCGCGAATGTGGTATATTGTCTTTGCGGTGTTCCTGTTGTTATCTCCGTGTGAAATGATGAGGAGGAAAATTAAAGATTATCCGACGGACAAACAGCTGACCTTGCAAAGGAAGGAGACTTCGCCAGTGGACTTCACGCGGCTCGTGGTGATGAGACTAGTTTACGGCTTCGCTAAAGTGATGGGCTTTGAGGAACCAGTGAGTGAAGTGTTGAACGGTGCGTTTGTGCCCCCCGGGGCTGATGACGATGATGACTTTGATGATGATGACGGTGACGGTATATTTGATGACTATTAATTTATTTAAATAAGGTCGCAATTTTTATACCAAATGGCATCGCATTTATTGAATATAGGTAAAGCTATTGCGCAAAATTGTAAATATAATAATTTAGTTTAAGTATTTATTTATTCAAAATAATAATAATCTAAATTATGAGCACAGTATTTAAATTCTTGATAATTACGTGGAACATAATCACAGACTGTATATCTTAGATTGATTTATAAGCTATTTATTTATTTTTGTAGCTAAGATGTTAGAAATTCTAATTCATTTTGTACCTGGTAGCATAGCTTTTTGCTCGTTGCAATGTATGTAAATATAATAATACAGAATATTCTATAATTTCTCTATAATTTCCATATATTTCCACTAAAACACTTAATAAGACTGTTATTATCCATATTAATAATTATGAAGAGCCTATTTTAATGAAGTTCCACGAACTTTCCAATAACAACTGAAATTAGAAATATTACTTGACTAAGAAATCAAACAATATTTAATTCAAAACAATTTAATATTTTTTTGTCATAAATCAATATTACAATCATCAAACCATCGAGAATTGTTATCAACAAATCCTTTATCTTGTGAACAAACATCATCATCACTATTTTCATCACCTTCAATTGCCACACCACCCAACAAACATCCCTTCATTTTCCTTATTAAATCACCCCATTTTAGGTGTATATCACAGAAAGGACAGTTGCCTTGTATAGGTACATATTCACCGGGTGAAAGGAAATGTTCAGCTAAGCATGTTATATGGGTTACCAGTTCACAATTAGGGTTCAAACAGGATAATTTCGTTTGGGTACTACTGATAAAGCTGGAACATAATAAACACTCCACAGATTTATAAGAATTGTCATTTGGTGTAGGTTTCTTCAAATTCTTGCTTTTTACTGGACCATGGCAGATGGTCATGTGGTCAGGGGGTTTTCTACCAACCTGAAACATGATGTTCAAAACCTAATTACTTAATTAAAACAAACTTTTATAAAATTTTATTTTTAAAAAATAAATTACTCAAATAAGTGAAAGGTAGGGTAGATAATTATTTAAATTATAAGTAATAAATATGTATGACTATGAGATATGGCCTAGATGGGATAAGGCCAGGGAACTGATGAAAAATGTATGACTATGAGAAGTTTATTCAAAAAGTTATCTGTTTTGTTATAACGATAATCTAGTTATATACTTAGGGCCTTGGTGGCCTTGGGGTTTGAGTAGTAGTCTGCTACGTAAATGATGCAAGATCGAATCCGAACGGGGTCTGTACCAATGTGTTTTTCTAAAAATGTATGTGATTTCACACCACATGCTTTGCGGTGAAGGAAAACATCGTGAGGAAACCTGCATAAGTCTGAGAAGAAATTATGGCATATGTAAAGTGCGTGAGACGGCGATGGACTCACTCTCTTTCACATTGAAATGTAGGTGTTGTTGTTACGACACCACAGCTTACCCCTTCGGGGACCCTTCTGGGGTACATGTTTTTTTTTACTTACAGGAAATTCTTCAAAATATTCTCCCTCTAGCCATCTAATTAGCAATGGCAGTCTAGACCAAGGCCCAACTTGCAACATTTCACTCAAAATTCTCAGCTTGAACTGGAACTCGGACTCTTTCCTCGGTATCTTCTTAAGATTTAAGTGCTGCAACCTTATTGTTTTAGTGGGGTTCTGCCAGGCCCACTCAAACTTGAAATGATAATATAAGAAGTCTAAATATATATAACTCAAAGGTAACTGACTGACTGACATAGTGATCTATCAACACACAGCCCAAACCACTGGACGGATCGGGCTGAAATTTGACAAGCAGGTTGATGTTATGACGTAGGCATCCGCTAAGAAAGGATTTTGATTAATTCTACCCCCAAGGGTATAAAATAGGGGATGAAAGATTAGGCTACTTTTAATAAAAAAACTTAGGGTATGCTCATGTGGGTGAAACCGCAGGGCAGTTTGAAATAAATAAATAAATAATAATGTTCAGACAGTATCACACAGCCCCTTCTAGTCTCAAACTAAGCAAATCTTGTACTATGAGTACATGCAAATAAATCATTTGAGTGAATAAATAGTTGTTGTAAGTAAGGATAGATTTGTAAATATACTTACTCTCAGCGCAGATATATTATTTGGAAATCCATGCACTATCAACACCATTATCCTAGAAAAGTGTCACCCTCATTAAAATTTAAGCAAGTAAGGTACCTTGACTTGCGTATTTAAGATCAATAAAAATGTGTACCATTGTGGAAGTTGATGCCATTTGTTCAACAGTAGACAATTTTAAGGTGAAATTGTGATGGTGAACTTAATGTGTTCACTGCTAACAACTCATCTGTGCATCCAACTGTTAGAGATTTTACAAAGAAAATGAAATGTGCTAAATATCAGTGAATGTGTTAAATAGTTAGTAACATCTTCTATACGGATAAATAATATTGAAGTGTCTGTTTGTAAGTACAAAAGAAATGGCTATTCACTAAATGCATAATAAAGTATATATGGTACTGACTTAAAAAAACTAATTTTAATTTTTTTTTCTGTCCTCTTTCTCTGGGTAATCTCTGAAACGGCTGGATAAATTTTAACGGAACTTTCACTGGCAAATAGCTAGTGTTACAAGGAGTAACTTAAGCTAATATTATTTTTTTAAAAAAGTTCTTCCGCGGGAATGAATTTAAATCCACGCAGGTGAAACCGCAGGGCACAGCTAGTTTTACAATAAAAGCACGATGTATCTTACCAAGGTCCTTTATTATTGGTCCTGTGCGCTCCACCGGCCCAGGTCCCTCTGTTGTGCTGCATTATCCGTCTGTTTGGATCCCGAGTGTAGCCGATGTAAGTACGACCTTTATACTTAGGGTTAAGACAATACAAGCAGTATACGCCAAAGAAATCCTCAACTAATTCGGGCTCCGCCATTGTTTGGTAATATTTAACAATCTTTTGTTTTGATTATTTAATTTAACTGGGCCTAACAAACAAGTGACAAACTTTTACAAATGACAGATCTGTCAGCTGTTTGCAACTGAAAGAAAACTCTTAGGTTGCAACCCCATGCAGCCGTTCGACGCTCGATTCCAGCGACAAATGTGGTCACAGGAAATGTAGCGAGAAAGTTGAAAATGTTGAGTCCTTTGCAGTTTTCCAGCTTTGTTGCTACATATCACGTGACCAGATTTGTCAACGCAAACGAGTGACGAGCGGCTGCAAGACGTAGTACCATTTTGAGTCGTGGAAAATTTAAAATGGGTCAAGTGACCACATTTCTCGCTGGAAACGAACATCGCGCAGCTAGGCTGCATGAGGGCACACCTTAAAAAAGTATCTGACATTGACAATGACATTAAATTGAGATTTAAAAAAAAATTAACGACATACCTTGACACCTTAGCGTTGCCTACTCTCTTTATTTTTGAGTAGATCTACGTATTTTAGGCCTTTCCTGCAAACCTACTAAATTCGGTCCAGAATCTACGTATATAAAAAATTTCCAAAACAGGTCTCATTACGCTAAATGCCGTAGTAACCAGTACGGTTACGTACTACCTTACCCTACACCAACAAAGTTGATTAACGTCCCGTTTTGTTTGAACAAACGCACACTAGTTCTACTCAGTTCTAGATAGTAAATTAATAGATACCCAAACAACAAGGTTTGTTGTGAACAATCTGATGAAAGCTAAACTAAAAATAGCAGCTTGATGAAAGTACGTAGATCTACATTTCATAAGCTTCGTTTTACTAATTCTACGTATTTGTCAAAATCTGAGTTGGCAACACTGACCCTAGTCAAACAAAATGTATGTTATGTCAAATCAAGTTAGTGACAGTACAGCCGGTCGGAATTTGTTTTGTTTTGCTCTACGTTTATCACATGTTTTGTGATTTTAGCTTATCGATAAAATATTCGTCTGTTTGTGCCATACATACAGTATTCTTTTGTACTAAACGCAGTGAGAATGGACGGAAATTTAAAAGTGGAAGAGGCTATATCTACAAGCAATGAAAAAATATGTCAAATGTAAGTGTTATATTCTAAATCATGTTATTTTATAAACAAGATCCTTCATTTGGGGTTCGTAATAATATTCACTATCCACATAATTCAGCTTCATTGGAGAAGCTCGTGGCACAGTGGTCATCGAAGTTAAACAACCCTAACCTAAGCCAGTAGTTGGATGAGTGACCGCCCGAGTTCCCTCCGTGCCTCGGAGAGCACGTTAAGCCGTCGATCCCGGTTGCCAATTTAACATCCCGACAACTGGTTTTACCCAGGTTACCGATTTTCCTCGTAAAAGGGGTTACGAAGGGGTTACACATACTTGGGAGGAAAGAGCCAGTGGCAGTCATCAAATTTATTTTATTTATTTTTAGGTGCAATGAAAATCAGAGTAAGTACTGCTGTCCTCGCTGCTCCATATTGTACTGTTCACTGAATTGCTACAAATCTGAGAAACACATGGACTGTTCAGAATGTTTTTATCGGGAATGCATCACTGAGGAACTGGCGTCATGCCAAGCTGATGATGAATCAAAGCGCAAAATGCTGGACATACTCAAGAAGTTTCAGGCTGACTATGTAGAGAGTTCTGACCAAATAGAAAATATCTTGGGAGGTATCGAAGATTTTGAAGAGAATATTGACTTAGAGAATTATGATGGTAATGACACAGGTGATTATGAAGAGGTGATGGATTCCGACGATGATGATGGAATAGCCCTTCAGGAAAGGATCAAAGATCTAAATTTGAATGATGCTGATGCTATTTGGGAGGCTTTGACAGAGGACGAGAGGAATGAGTTTGAAGCTATGGTCAGCAAGGGTGAGGTTGGGTCCATACTGCCGCAGTGGGAGCCATGGTGGTTGTTCCACAAAGAGAAGAAGCTTGTAGAAGATGCTGAGAAGATTGATAAATCAGAAGAAACTGCATTGAAGAAATGCCCTTTGCTAAAACAGGTTTCTAAATTGGATTCTTTGACTGTAAGTATATAATAAATAAATTAATTAATTTAAAATAATAAATTTATGTAGTTCTGCACCGTTGGGGTGTCTGTGGGCTTGGATTTTTCCAGCTGTGATTTCTCAGTAGCAGACCGGAGTAAGTTTTAGTGCCCGCTTGATGGCAATAGGTATAGCATGGGACTCTTACATACATACATACATACATATTCTCACGCCTGTATTCCCCGAAGGGGTAGGCAGAGGTGTTGTTATCATAACACCCACTTTTCACCGAATTCGATTAAGTGCCAACATGACAGATGGTGAGTCTATCGCCGTCTCAGGGACTATACATACATACATGTCTTTGAATTACTTCTCAGAAATATGCAGGTTTCCTCACGATGTTTTCCTTCACCGTAAAGCACGTGGTGTGAAATCACTGTACATACGTTTTTTAGAAAAACTCATTGGTACAGGCCCCGCTGGGATTCGAACTTGCGTCGCTTGCGTAGCAGGCTACTGCTCTAACCCCGAGGCCACCATGGCTCTTGGGACTCTTATTATTGGCGAAATTAGGGTGTAATTTGTTTTTGAATTGACTGAATGTCCAATGGGCCCTAGGTGGGGCAGAGGGCATACACAATCCTCCATCTACACCATCACCATAAATCTTTTTTGAACTTGTCAACCCAATCGTCTCCAGCTCTTCAGATTTCTTAATCATTATTACCATCATATTTCAGACTGTCCAACCATCGCCAGCAATAAAATTCAACATAACAAATGCGCTTGCTTCATACGCGTGTATTATGAGGTACTTCAATGGAGAGCTAGACCCAGTTGAGGGCACGGCCTGTGTACTGGACATATGTGCAAATTTGGATGCCAACATGAATTTTGATGATCCAGCTATGGCCATTGAATCTGTTGTACAGAAATGTCTTCAGGTAATTTTGTATTATGTTATTCCATTAAACAACTAATTCAGGAACACCATCACAAGTCATGAGCGCTTTCCCTTGAATACGTATGTACTCTTGAACATATATAATCTGTATGTCTGTATTGCTCGACGCCAATAAAAACTATTTTCGCCGAGCGCTCATAATCTGTGACAAGTAATAATTTTATGTAATATACAATCAAATTTAATGAATCATGCATTTCATAAGATCACTTGTTGTTAAATGATATTGATTGGCATTGGATGAATAAGAAAATGAATTGTTTTAAATGTATAGAGGAATATATGTCTCCACAGAGCAACCTCATCATAACAGACCTGGACAGCCTGGATGTAATGAAGCAAGACACAATGCTTATACTTCAAGGGCCAAGTTCTGAGAATGCGTCATATTACTGCAAAGCTGCGCTGTCACACCTCTATCAAATATTCTTTGAAAGCAGATGCGTTCAGAAGGCCGAGAAAGCCTCTAACGAGAAGAAATCCTTTTCGAAGAAGTTTCCGGAACATGCTGGAAAACATTTACCAGCTTTAGACATAGGCAAAGTTAAGAAATGTATTAAGAAGTTAGAGTACTATTTGTCATTTGTTGAAAGTTTTGGCGTGGCCTGTGAATAAATTGTTGTATGTTTATTTTGGTATATAATTATTAAAAAAATATATGCTCACGCCATCCCTAAGGGTACCCGAAAAAACACCCACTTCTTCACTGAAGATGATCAAGTGCCAATATGACAGAAGGCGAGTGCATCGCCGTCAAAGGCTATACATAGGTCTTTGAATTATTTCTCAGACTTATTCAGGTTTCCTCACGATGTTTTCCTTCCCCTTAAAGCACGTAGTGTACATATTCAAATTCTTAAAAAAAACGATACGATTACACAGGATTGTACATGCTACCGCCAGGTTCGGAAGGTTGCTTTTACTGAGAAGAACCTGGCAAGAAACTCAGTAATTACGTTACATACGCACCACATATATTATTTGAAGAACTCATTGATGCAGGCTCCCCTCAAACTTGCGTCGCTTGCGTCAGGCGACTGTTAAAACCCCAAGGACCCGGCACGAAAATGTAATATTTTAGATAGACACTAACGTTGTTAGTAATTATTTGCACTCAATAGACTCTTTATCCGAACTGATAGCATTGAGGTGTCTGGGATTTTATTTTTAAAATATGTCTTAAATATTGATTTCACGAAAGAACGTGTATACTCACCGAAATAAAACGAAATCAACTTGAACTACATAAGTACTAGTTAATTTAAAAACAAAACACAGATAACCTTTTACCAGATACTTTATTTGGATCCAACAAGAGTTATTCAGAGGAATGTCCGAAAAATATTGATAATAAATAACAATAGATATAATCTATATACGTACATCAATAGAATTACATTACCAACACAACACTTATAACGACACCCGCCCGGACACTAACACTACGACAAGATTGGCTCCTTTATCAAGGTATAGACAAATACAAAATACTTAATAACTTATGTATCTTGCAACATAAGATAATATCCCCATTCAGTGAAAAACGTGTATATGAGGAACTAGCGGATGTCACGTGGTTTCACCCGCTACCGTTCCCGTGGGAGTACGGGGATAAAGTATAGGGGGATAACCTATGTTACTCACTGATGATACAGCTATCCATTGCTGAAAGAATTATTCAAATCTTTTCTGAAAGTGTAAAATGAACCAGTTGTCATTTTAAACATTTAAAACGAACATTTTTGAAACTTAATTTTTTGTATATATATTTAGCCACATAGAATATTTATACATACTCTTCAATAGTTAATCAAGAACCAAAAAGCTGTATATATTATGTTAGCCGTTTCAATCTATGGTGGTACTAGGAGTAAATCGCTGTCTATACCTCAATAAAAGATGCAAACTAGTAAATTGGCCTAAAACCGCTAGCTAAGTACATAAATATATTTCCATTGATACTAGGACACAGAAACTGACAACATTACTTACAAGACTGGCTAGTTTAGCATCACAGAGTTGTATTGCATTTAGATACATCAATAATTAAGTTACCTTGGTCATATGCCTTTGGTAAGCAAACGATTAGTTGCGGTAACCACAGTGACCACTATAAGGGCCGTGTACTCGCTCGCCACCTTTATGGTATAAAAGAGTATGGATTCCTCTTAAGATTTGTTTAAATATAAATGGTAAAACATGCTTGAATTATTAGATTTACATACATATGCTCACGCCTGTATTCCCCGAAGGGGTAGGCAGAGGTATTGTAATCACAACACCCACTTTTCACCGAAGATGATTAAGTGCCAACGTGACAGATGGCGAGTCCATCGCCGTCTCAGACACTTTACATACGTCATTGAATTACTTCTCAGAAATATGCAGGTTTCATCACGATGTTTTCCTTCACCGTAAAGCACGTGGTGTGAAATCACTGTACATAAGTTTTTAAAAAGAACTCATTGGTACAGGCCCCGCTGGGATTCGAACATGCGTCGCTTGCGTAGCAGGCGACTGCTCAAACCTCAAGGCCACCACGGCTCTTTATTAGATTTAATAGAAGAAAATAATCCTAAAATTGTTCGTATCGACAAATACCAAACTACAGGTCCCGTAAGAATATAAGAACGATTACCATTCAAGGAGTAGGTAGCAGTTTTATGAGTCTGTCTATATGTATAGTGCGAGTTGAATAAAAACTGATATGACGCGACTGGGGTCTCTTATAACACCAGAGTCTATGTAATATTGCAATACATTATAAACATTTTATATATGTGATTACGGTCTATAATTGAGACACACGTTAGGTTAAGTATTTCAATAATAATTAAATTGTTTTAATAAGTTAAAAACATGATTTTACAAAGTACCCGTCGCACTGAGTCCAAAGTACAATAAAATGCATTCCATTCCCACGACTTGAACAACATGACGTCATGAGTCAAACATATGACGTACCTGTAGGCTTAGATAAAGAAACATTCTCTAGCGCTTGCGCTAATAGAAACGATACAAAATTACGACAATAAATCAGACACGTGACATATGTCATTCCCATTCAAATTAAAATTCAAACATATTTTTATTTGATTAGACTTTTAACGAAGTACTTTCAAATCGTCCAAACGGAATAATTACAAAGGATTAAACATGTTACCGCCAGGTTCGGAAGGTTGCTTTTACTAAGAAGAACTCGGCAAAAAAACTCTGTAATTTTTACTTAATTACTGTTTAAAAATAAAAAAAATATGCTCTCGCCATCCCAGAAGAGGTAAGCAGAGAAGTTGTAACAACACCCACATTTCACCGAATATGATCAAATGCCAACGTGACAGAGGGTGAGTCCATCTCCGTCTCAGGCACTATACATACGTCTTTGAATTACTTCTCAGACTTTTTCAGGTTTCCTCACGATGTGCTCCTTCACCGTAAAGCACGTGGTGTGAAATAACTGCACATAAGGTTTTTTAGAGAAACTCATTGGTACAGGCCCCGCTGGGATTCGAACTTGCGTCGCATGCGACTGCTCTAACCCCAAGGCCACCACTACTTGTTATTTTTTAAAATATTTTTACAAAAATATATACATACATGTTGTATCATTTCTATAAGCAAAGCGCGATGATAATGTTACTTTGTCTACTGGGGCCTTACCATACGCTCTTATTGCCATCATATTTCCAATGTGTGACAGTGACAGAATTATACACGTTATATACATCTGTCTCGTATTAATAGTTAAACTATCATGGCAATAAGAGGTCTGAGAGGCCTGTATGTGATATAATGATGTATCAAGTTTAAATTAATCTTATGAATCACTTTTAAGTAACATTTCACAAATAACCAAACCAATCCGAAGTCAAACAAAGACTTTAAATACTATCTTATAATTTCTCGACTTAACGTTGTATGAACCTTCATACATTGGTCACTTCATACACAATTTAGCCTCATACACACCAATAAATAATTTTGTCTTACCGCATCCAACTTTCGACCCCTTCTAAGTTCACAAAACTTTAAAGATATATACATTTATATATAATTTGAATCTCGGAAACGACTCCAACGATTTTCATGAAATTTTGTGTGTAGGGGGTTTTAGGGGCAAAAAATAGATCTAGCTAGGTATCATCTTTGGAAAACATACTTTTTACCATGTTTTCAGGCGATGCCAAAGCTCACACAATATCATTACAATACGACAGTAAATTTCGCCGACATCTGTCAAGTCATGGTAGCTCAGACATGAGGCTTCCAGCTTACGGGGCGATAACGAAACTAGAGTACCACGGTTCGAGGCTGACGTTCACCGGTTTGATATTTTCTTTTTTTTTCCTTTTTTTTCAGCATACATATATGATAAATCGTCATTGAAAAGAAACCGAGCACAGCTCAACCTAATTTAGTAACAATTACGTAAGCGACCGCTCAAAACACCTAGAAAGCACGCCAAATCTCAACGGACGCCTTGACATTGGAAAAATTTTATTTATTATCTTATTTATTACCTTGTATTAAGGTTAACGTATACAATCTTCGAAGTAATTTTTAATTCATGTGACCAATGTAGAAGCAATCCAACCAAATCTAATACGGTATCTGGTTCTGATAATACTGTATCATATCGTACGTCCTAGTACGGAAGTTAAGGAAGGAGTTTCTTATAACTGAGAGCATATACGCTGCGGCTTCCTTCTCCGTGGAGTTTGGTGCGAATCGTGAACGCAGGAGTCTAATGGTCTGCCCTCGGAAACATGGCAGCCCGGTGTCCAACATTAAGGACACCATTGAGATTATTGCTTCTTGGTATGGCCTGCAAATTCAAACGTTACAATGCACACTTGTCTTATCTCTGATGAATATAATTAAAGTGTCTGTTTGTAATTCCAAAATAACAGCTTTTCACTAAATGTATATGAATGTTATACACGATACTAACATTAACCAATTTTTTAAAATTTTTCTCTTTCTGTCCGTATGTATGTCTGCCTGTTTCATCCGGCTAATTTTTGATTTTAAAGGGACTTTCTCTGGCGGATAGCTAATGTTAGAAGGAGTAACTTAGGCTACTGTTAAATAAAAATAATATTAGGTTTCCGCGGGTCAAAAAGGAAATTTACACCTACGCGAGTGAAATCGCGGGGCACAACTAGTATCTTAATATTAGAATGTACTTTTTCAGACCATAGTATAATACACTCTCATAGTGGGATGGGAGGCAATCCGACACGACCGGAGAGATATCAGGCGTGGGACCAACGGTGCAACGTGCGCCCCGAGATTTTATTGTGAATTTCTTGACAGAAAAACCCAATATAAATGTTTAACCCGTCACTGGAATCGAACCCGGGACCTCGTGATCGTAGTAACCACTAGACTAACGAGGCAGTAGAGGAAAATAAGACTATAATATAATGATATACACATCCCCAACCAGCTCCGGCAAAATGTCAACATTTTCACTAAAATAATAAAGTATATAATCACCTGACAGCAAGGAACGCCTGTACGCACAGCTCACAGAACCACCTGAAGGGGGGAGCTTCCATTTTTCCCCCCATCACCATCACCATTTCATCAGTCAGCTTTATATCGGGCTCGAAGCCCAGGTTACCTCCGGGCGATGACTCGAACATGAAGCCAAAATCTGAAAATACGACGTAAAAGCTACTCTAAGACAACAGTATAAAGTATTATTTAACATTATCATCTTCTATAATATCTATATATATACAGATAATTAAAATTGGAGTGTCTGTTTGTAATTTTAAAATTACACCTGACTAAATGCATGTAGTAAGTATTCAGTCCTGACATGGAAAAATCATTTTTTTTTATTATCTTTAGTATCAATTATTTAATGTTTCAACGTAAATGAATTTGGTTGAATATCAATGTGGAATTTTAAGATAGCGGATCAAATACATTTGCAAACAACACATTACTACAATATTAAATTCTATTGCCAGGACATAAAGCTCTTATTTGATGTTCATACCAATATGTATGAGATGTCCGTCGGTGTCCAACATAATGTTCCCGTTGTGTCTGTCCTTGATTTGCAGCAGGAACCCGATCACGCTGTACGCAGCCATTGACGTCACGAAACACCTTCGTGCTGCCTGTGGTTCAAAAATAACTCTTCACCCACACGTATTAATGTCCACAACGAACTAACGTACAACACCAGATAGAAGGAGCCGTGGTGGCCTTGAGGTTTGAGCAGTCGGCAATCCCAGCGGGGTCTGTACCAATGAGTTTTTCTAAAAAACTTATGTACAGTGATTTCACACCACGTGCTTTACGGTGAAGGAAAACATCGTGAGTAAACCTGCATATTTCTGAGAAGTAATTCAATGACGTATGTAAAGTGTCTGAGACGGCGATGGACTCAACTTATAATCTTCGGTGCAATGTGGGTGTAGTTATTACAACACCTCTGCCTACCCCTTCGGGGAATACAGGCGTGAGCATATGTATGTACCAGATAGTGGAAGCGCCTCAGGTACTAAGTATATTACTCAGGTTTGGATTTCAAGTTAATTATTAGGCATTATTCCTCACGATGTTTTCCTTCATCGTAAAGCTCGTAGAGTGACAGAACACGACTCCGCCTGAGCAGGATTGGCTTATCTTTATATTATACGATTTACGCAATATCAATATTATTGTAAAGTTTCTGTCAGAACTTTCCAATAAACTAAATTTTTATCAATACCGGCTTGCGAGGGGAAGGAAGGGAACTTAGGAACTTTTACTGCACAGTATTCAAACTTCTTCTTGCTTTAGAATTTAGCGCGCGCGTTATTTGTTGTATGGCAGCCGCCGATCGACTAGCAGGGAGTGTTAGCCGGTTCGGATCGTTCGTTCATTCAGTCGTGCATTTTTAATTTTGGAGAAAGTATATGGAAAGGAAGGAAGGGAAAAACCGCAAGCTTGAACAGTTTCATTAAAATCCGTTTAGTATTGTTTACGTAAAATAAACATACATACTCACAAACTTCACCGTATATAATATTAGTGGGATAATTTTCTGTTTCTATTTTAACCAGTAGGAGATAATATATTTATCAAAAAGTTTATAGAAAGGGTTGGTAATACAAATCAGCGAAAACTTCTATAGTCGTTTGCGTTAAGGTGCGGCCTCATGCAGCCGCTCGACGCTCGTTTCCAGCGACAAATGTGGTCACGTGACCCCATTTTAAATTTCCCGCACTACGTCATGCAGCCGCTTGTCGCTGTAAACGAGTGACTAGTGGTTGCATGTGGTTGCACCTTTACGCGCAACTCAAAAACCTAATTAATAGTCCTCTTCATCGTTTCCCTCACAGCTGAGGGTCGTGACCACCATAAGTAGCTCTATCTGTAAGAGCTCTCCAGGCTGCTCTGTTCGGAGCCTGATGAAGTGCGGACTGTGTGCCAATATTAAGTGCCTCTAGGAGAGGATCCGTCCAACGAGTTGGAGCTCTGCCTCTACTTCTCGTTCCCTCGACACGGACAACCATTATGCTTTTCTCTAGGCTGTGTGTTCCTCTTCTCGCCAAGTGTCCAAAGAAAGAAAGTGCCCTCCGCAAGCAGACTACAGAGAGAGGAGTGAGGACTTTTAATTAACAGTAATCACTTGGAAATGACAAGTTTTACCTGGAATTCTCTAGTAGTCTCATCACCATATTTCTTGATGAAGTACTCGTACATGCCAATATCTGTCTGCCTGCCGAGCTGGTCGCGGGACTTCGCGTTCGGTACACATTCTATCACGCCACACTGACAATAAACGAATTAAAGTTATTAAACTTATAAGTAAAAGTGTTTAGTGCCACCGTGACAGATGGTGAGTCTATCGCCGTCTCAGGCACTATACATACGTCTTTATATTACTTCACAGATATATGCAGGTTTCCTCATGATGTTTTACATCACCGTAATGCACGTGGTGTGGCTACACAGGCCCCGTTGGTATCGAACTTGCGTCGCATGCATAGCAGGCGACTGCTCGAACCCCGAGGCCACCACGGCTCTTTCTCGCGACTTTTCTCTACCATCATTAAATATATGATGGATTTTTTAACTAAACACCCGAGTTGAACTCCGATTTCAACTCCTACATGTTAGTAAAAACTGTATCAAGATTCGTAACGTAGCTTAGAATAATGATGCGTTCAAACAGACAAAATCATTATTTATGGTAATGGTGGCTACTTGCTATTGCGCATATAATTCAATCAGCGAAATCAAGCAACCCTAACCCTAGTAAAAAATTGGATGGGCGACCGCCCGAGTTCCCTCCGTGCCTCGGTGAGCACGTTAAGCCGTCAATCCCGGTTGTCAATTTATCATCTTTGGCAATCGCTACAGGTCAGTCGGAGGCCTAAAACTGTCTGACAACTGGTTTAACCCAGATCACAGATTTTCCTCGTTAAAGGGATTGCGAAGGTCGGATGGCAGTCGCTTCGTATAAAAATCAGGTAATCAGCCGTATCGGGTTGAATCAAGTGCCGACCCCAACAATGTATGGGATATAAAGCCAGGGAAATGATGATGATGGTGACTTTATTTTATATTATTTAAAGGTTATCCTGATGTTTCCTCACCCCTGGTGCAGTGGCGACCACTTTGTACGGGAACAGGTAGAGGTCGAGGCCGACTTGTTGGAATATGTTCTTGAACAGCGATATCACTTGCAGCGCTAGCATGTCCTGCCGCACGTCATCGCCCACTTTGAATATGGCCGCCTGCCACGACTCGGACACCATGCTCGTGAAACGGTCGCGACCCTCCTCCTAGCAATGGAATTAAACATTTATTCCGGTGCCGCCACGAGTTACGAGCGCTGACCTTGAGAAGTCATTTTAACTGATGAAATTTCACTGAGTGGCAAACAAGCGACCCACCTGATGGTAAGTGGTGGCAACCTATGGTCGCTTGCAAGCCGACACAGTTTCGAACATTCATAAGTGCCTTACAAGGGCCTAAACTGAATAAATATTTTTCATTTTAATTTTCATTGACTAATTATATCCCCACGAATCACTAAATGCCGTGGTGGCCTCGGGGTTTGAACAGTCGCCTGCTACGCAAGCGACGCAAGTTCGAATCCCAGCGGGGTCTGTACCAATGAGTTTTTCTAAAAAAACTTATGTACAGTGATTACACACCACATGCTTTTCGGTGAAGGAAAACATCGTGAGGAAACCTGCTTATTTCTGAGAAGTAATTCAAAGACGTATGTATAGTGCCTGAGACGGCGATAGACTCACCATCTGTCACGTTGGCACTTAATCAAATTCGGTGAAAAGCGGGTGTTGTGATAACAACACCTCTGCCTACCCCTTCGGGGAATACAGGCGTGAGCATATGTATGACGAATCATTAAATAAGGAAAATCAGCCCACGATAACGAGCGTTTAGCGAAAATAGTGTAAATTACAAAAATTACTAATGCGCATTGAAGCTAGCGCTCTTAACTCGTGACGGCATCCGTACCAACATTATGCTGGGATCTTGTAACAAGGTCTTACTATGGGCTATGGACAGTGATAGACTTATACAGGTTATATAGATCCGACTCATTATCATTGTCAATATGTCATGGCAATAGGAGGATTGTTTGTATATTCCTAATGGTTTTAAGTAAGTGATATTTACCACTGGAACTTCCTCCCCCGAGGCAATGGCCATAGCGACGGCCTCCATTTCGGCAATGCCATACTTCCGCACCCGGAACTTGGCCAAATACGGTGCTTTCGCCGCACTTTGCATCGGGGTACCTGGAAAAATGTATAACACCCAATTATAATATACAGGTTGGATCCTAAGACAACAGGGGATGAGATCCTGCGATTTGTAAAAGGAAGGACCTAGTTTTGGTATAAAGACCCACCACCGATGCAGTTGCACTTGCAAAGACTTGAGTCGACGAAGGAAACGAACTTTAAGGCCGACAGGAATAGTTTATTGGCGTTATAGGGATGCACGCAGGATCGCCAAACCCTAATTATATTATATTATTATTGTTATTATTCTATTATAAATGTTGTATGTGTGTCTTTAAGGTATGTATTGTATTATTGTTATACCGTTATCTGGTACCCATAGTACAAGCTTTACTTAGTTTGGGATTAGATGGCGATATGACATGTCATACTTATATGCTAAGGCATACGATAGACTCACCATCTGTCACGTTGGCACTTAATTATCTTCAGTGAAAAGTGGGTGCGGTTGTTATTACAACACCTCTGCCAAACCGTGAGGCATGAATATATATATTAGTGGTTTCCCAGTAGCATCCTGGAGTCTGGATTAGTGCCCCGTTAATGACAACAGGCTCGCCCCTTATTACATGGGACTTATTAACTGGTGGGTGTACTATAAGTATACATATGCTTACCCCTTCGGGGAATACAGGCGTAAGCATATTGTATGACTTGAAAATAATATGCTCACGCCATCCCAGAAGGAATAAATAGCCATAATTCAATATTTCCTCAATATAGATTTATGTGTAAAATGTAATGTTATTGTATAGAATTATATACAGGCCTTTTTTAAAGAGGTAACAACTGTTAGTAAACCTATTAAATAAATAAATAACAACACTCACTTTTCACCGAAAGAGACTAAGTCTATCACGTAGGCAACGTGACAGACGGTCATCACCGCCTCAGTCACTATAAATGCCTTTGTGTTATTTCTCAGGTATATGCAGGTTTCCTCACGATGTTTCCCTTCACCGTAAAGCTCGTTGTGTGAAATCACTGCACATATTTTTTTAGAAAACCTCGCTAGAGGCCGCTGGTATTCGAAATGGATGGATGTATGACTTATAATATAGTAAGAAGATATACAGTACCACTTTTATAGTCGATGTCTATGACCATTGAATCAGGGTTCGAGGGTAGGTAGCACCCCGGTTGTACCTGGAATATTTAATGATAACGATTATAATAAAAATAAAATAATATCACGCCTTCCCCGACATTCGCGCGCGTAGTTCCCGTTCCCGTGGAAGTGCGGGGATAAAATATAGCCTATGTTACTCGCCGATGATGTAGCTATCCATTGCTGAAAGAATTTTTCAAATCGGTCAAGTAGTTTCGGAGCCTATTCAATGCAAACAAACAAAAAATCAATCCTTTCCAAGAAAATAAGCCTGAATTCCTAACTGCTCGGTAAGCTTATATTTGTACTGTATCTGAGACCTTGTGACAACAGGGGCCTTACCATTAACCTTTGCCCCTTATTAAAAAACATGGAATAAGATAGTCCATGGTTAAAAATTTGCTCCATCTCTTTTTGTGATACGTATTTCAATAGGGACGGATGTAGCTTAAGTAGAGGGCCTAGTGCGATTTTTTTTACGGTACAAAATAGTGCCATCCGTCGGCCGACAGATGGCAATTTTTGGAATTACAAACAGACACATTAATTTTATTTATCTGTACTGTATAGATTTCAAATTAGCCCTACCAATCCTTACTTACGTACCTTAATATTCTTCAAAGCCTCCAAACAGGCTCGTTTCCGCTCGGCGCCCTTCGGGAACGGTCGTATTAGTCCGCTTATGTTCGTGATTTGGCCGAAGAAGTCGAATTCTCTTTCGTAGAACGCTTTCGCTGGCCCCGAGAGAGTATCCACTATACTCTTAGTTAAACTCTCCAGAATGTCGAAGAGGGCTGTTGAAGAGACACACTTTTAAGACAATACTATTATTTGTTCGCTATCGTTTCGTTCTAGAAGACAGTTTTGCATTGGTACATATTTAGGAAGTAATAATGCCCCGCGGAACCATCATGCTCCTGCCCTTATCCCATGTTATTTGAGGTCGGCGCAATGTGTTCTTCTCTTCCATTTCTCTCTATCAGCCGTCATATCTGCATTCACTCCCATTCTAACCATATCATATTTCACACAATCCATCCATCGTTTCTAAGGTCTTCCTTTCCCCTTGTAACCATCCACATTCATAAACAAAACTTTTTTGGCAACATTATCCTCATCCCGTAGCATAACCATATTTTGTTTTATATTAAAGTAGCCTAAGTTACTCCTCTTAACATTAGCTATTTGCCAGTGAAGGTCTTGCTAAATTCGGTCCAGCCGTTTCGGAGATTAGCCGGAACAAACAGATAGACAGACAGAGAAAAAAAATTTGTTTTTTTTAATGTGAATTCCGTGTCGTATATATTTTCACAGGCATTAGTGTGTTAATTTGAAATTACAAACAGACACTTCAATTTTGTTTATGTGTATAGATATTAATACTCACCGTCCTTATGTTGCATCTCTTCATCGGTGTACATGTTAGTGTGCATGTTCCAGATCAACTGATGCGCCACCACTTGAGATTTCTTCGCCAGAGACTTTATTAGTTCCGCTACGTAGCCCATCTGCAAATTGAACTCTATTTAGTGCAGTTCAAGGTATAAAATAATATGTCGGAACTTTACTCTTATTCGAGCGTACTGCGGCCTAAAAAGATCTCGCCCGGATGTATTTTTACCCGCGACCTCATCAAATTTTTATATATATGCTCACGCCATCCCAGAAGGTTCCCGAAGGGGTAAGCAGAGGTGTTGTAACATCAACACTCACATTAAACCGAATATTATTAAGTGCCAACGTGACAGAGGTCGAGTCCATCGCCGTCTCAGGCACTATACATACGTCTTTGAATTACTTCTCAGACATGCAGGTTTCCTCACGATGTTTTCCTTCACCGTAAAGCACATAGTGTGAAATCTCTGTACATAAGTTTTAGAAAAACTCATTGGTACAGGCCCCGCTGGGATTCGAACTTGCGTCGCTTGCGTAGCAGGCGACTGCTCTATCTAACCCCGAGGCCACGACGGCTCTCTAATTTTTACTTTTATTTAAATACCCTATGTCTCTTCTGAGGCTTGAAGGTACCTATATAATATGTAATGCTGAAGTCACACCACGTGCTTTACGATGAAGGAAAACATCGTGAGGAAACCTGCATATGTCTGAGAAGTAATTCAAAGACGTAAGAATAGTACCTGAGACGGCGATGGACTCACCCTCTGGCACGTTGGCACTTAATCATATTCAGTAAAATGTGGGTTCTGTTCTGATAATTGCATCCATTATAAATCTAGGGGAACCTTTGAAAATCTTATTGGCAACTAGTGCGTTTCTTTATTATTATCTATTTGAGGCTAATATTATAATGTAGGTGTGGTGTTGATCTGATGTTGGAACCGAAAGACAATTGCTGGAACTCCTCAACGATGGAGCAAGTACCTAGTGCTTTTGTGATACGAATTTGTCGACGGAACCTATAACGCCTAAAACAGTTGAACAGTTGCTATTACCTATTAGTAACGCCTAGCCAGTAATTGGATGAGTGACCTCGGTGCCTCGGAGAGCACGTTAAGCCGTCGGTCCCGGATGCCAATTTATCATCTTTGGCAATCGTTACAGGTCAGTCGGTGGCTAAACAATAGTCTGACAACTGGTTTAACCCAGATCACACATTTTTCTTGTCAAAGGGGTTGCAAAGGTCAGATGGCAGTCGCTTCGTATAAAAATCAGGTGATCAGCCACATCGGGTTGAATCAAGTGCCGATCCCAACAATGTATGTGATAAGGCCAGGGAGATGATGACCTATAACGCCTTTAATGCGCCTCAAGGGGCCTCATGCGTGATATGTGAATACTCACAGTGTCATGCCTCAATGCCTGCACCAGTTGAGGGATGTAGAGCAGCACGGCGGAGGAAGGGTACGAGGTGAGCGTGCTCACCGCCGCCTGCGCCGACAGCGGGTGCGGCGGGTACTGGCGGCTGAAGAACGACAGCGCCTCCACGGGACTCACGCGAGCCCACGTTATCATGTGCACCAACTTGAAAAGGAACAAATTATATGGATACATTTCTTTTGGAAGTAAAATCAACCTTCCAAACCCGACGTAGAATTCCAAAACGACTTTCAAATCGTCAGATTTACGTAATTACACAGTAATATACATGCTACGAGGAACTCGTGGCACAGTTGCTATTGCGTAATTCGAGTTGAATAATTTCGAAGCGAAGTTAAGCAACCCTAAGCCTAACCAGTAATTGGATAGGTGACCGCCCGAGTTCCCTCCGTGCCTCAGAGCACATGGGGACACCGGTGGGATCTATCAGACTACCTGGAGTCCCCCCTGAGCATTGAGGATGGCCACCGAGGGGTTATAGTGCGGTAAAAATCCCACATACCCCGACCCGCCACTCCCAGGGCGGGGACCTTTTGAAGGTTTACCCTCCTTTCATATGCGTCTGTCTGCGTATCATTTTAAGCGTGAAAATAATATTTTCTTTCTTTCCTTACCTCGTGAGCATCGTTGAGCAGCGTCTCAGTGGTGACCAAGTACTTCAACGCCTGTGGTATGTGACACACGGCGGTCGGCTGCGCTTGTACCTTCCTCCTGATCTCCGCCACGATGCCTTCATTCTTCAACCTACAAACATTAACCAGCGGCTATCATGTTACAGGTGCCGTCACGAGCTATGAGCGCTCAGCGAAAATAGTGACCTCCGGTGCCACGCGGTTTCATCCACAGTTCACGGAAAAAAAATAAAGCTATCTGCCACCGCCAGGATTAGCCGGAAAGAACATAGGGACATGTAAGAAAAAAAAATTTAAGGTTTTTGTTATGTAAGTGTATACTTTCATTATTCATTTGGTGAAAAGCTGTTTATTTGGAATTACAAACAGACACATAAATTTTATTTATCTGTATAGATATGATATACATACCTCTCGGGCAGGAACACAGCGAGTACAGGACTAATATCCCAAGCAAGTTTAGCGTAATCCCTCCACGTGCGTTCTGTGTTGGGCTTCGACCGCCACGTGTTTATATTGTCCTCGCCGGGCACAGCCTGCTCCGGCCGCCCGTGAGGATTGTGCCACGTCACTAACAACTCTATCTCCACTGCCTGAAAGTATATTTTGCATTGACATAGTGTAAAACAGACTTGATCAATCTACCGGTTTCAGCAAGGAAAATAAATACTCTCAGAACAGGATGGGCGGGAAGGTAGCATTGACATTAGCGCCCTCGTGCGTCAATTTTCAAATTACTCATACGTCAATGTCAAATGTCACGCTGACCGCGTATCCGTCCCATAGACAAACAATATACATTCAACAAATAATCTACAGATTAAATATGACCGTGGACAAAGATTTATCATTCATCAGATTTATCTTATTCTACGTTGTCTATTAAGTTTAAATCTTAAATTTCCACTGGTTTCAAGGTACTCACCAGCAATTCCAATATGAGGTTCCTCTTCCTAACATAATCCTTAACAAACGTATCCTGAGCCTTGGCTGGAGGCTTCACGCTCCGATTTGATCGCTTGCCCGCTATACTGCCCGCTCCACTGCTAAGCGTAGTCGTTGACATTGGCACCTGTGCAATTATGTACGTTAGCTGACTATATTTAAAGATCATTATTGCAAAACCATGTTCCTTAATATTATTTTTACAATGGGTTATGTCGAAAGAATGCTGTGAGAAAAACATTTGTCTATCAGTCCAAAACCCTTCAGATTTTTTTGATGAGATGAGAGATATTGCTAAGAGACAGTATTAGCACCAAAGGTGACCAAAGGGTCCTCAAAAATAACGACGCGGAAAGTCGCGTGTAAAAGCTGGTAAGTAATAAATGTACGGCATATTTTTGTGATTTTATGCCCTATAGTAAGATTGTTCAGACTCTAAATAGTATCAACATCTCCCTGCCCTTATCCCATACACTGTTGTGGTCGGCACATGATTCAACCCGATGTGGCTGATCACTTGATTTTTATACGAAGCGACTGCCATCTGACCTTCGCAATCACTTTAACGAAGAAAATCTGTGATATGGGTTAAACCAGTTGTCAGACTATTTTAGGCCTCCGACTGGCCTGTAACGACTGCCAAAGATTATAAATTGGCAACCGGGACCGACGGCTTAACGTGCTCTCCGAGGCACGGAGGGAACTCCGGTCACCCATCCAATTACTGGCTAGAGGTAAGGTTGCTTAACTTCGCTGATCGAATGATATGCGCAATAGCAACTGTGCCACGAGTTCCTCACTCTAAAAAGTGAATAAAAGAAAAAAATACATGAAAAGGATCATAGCTGCATTTACATAATACAAGGTAATATAGACTCTATTTCAAACCCGTTTCTAGTACAAACATAAGCAAATACGTACAAATATTAGAGTCATATTCCCTCACCGTGTTGATCCATCCAGTGGTCTGTCGACTGCCCATATCGCTGTTGACTGACGACCGGTTATCAGTCGGAGAGTTTGACGTATAAATGCTTTGCTGACTACTTGGGCCCATTAGCTCGAATTCACCTGCAAAATGTAAACAAACTCAATCCAAACTACCAAAAAACCGTAGAAACGTATTTTGATTAGTAACGAGACAAAAAGAGATGAAGAATGAGAGCCGTGGCGGCCTTGGTTTGAGCAGTCGCCTACCACGCGAGCAATATCATATCACATTTACATATATTTAGATATAATGGAATAAAATATCTTAATATATGTAAACTAGCCTTCTGAGAAAAACCCGGCAAGAAACTCAGCCCGGCATCATGTACATAAACAGGTATAAATATTCACAATAGTAACAAATTGTAATATATAACTCAAAGGTGACTGACTGACTTAGTGATCTATCAACGCACAGCCCAAACCACTGGACGGATCGGGCTGACATTTGGCATGCAGATAGATGTTATGACGTAGGCATCCGGTAAGAAAGGATTTTGATTAATTCTACCCCCAAGGGGATATAATAGGAGGTGAAAGTTTGTATGAAACTTTGTCAATTTTAAACCGATATATTATATAAAACCATAAAATACATGTGCAGACCCCCCACTATTTTCGCAATCATAGCTCGTGATGGTATCTATAATTATTATTACACGTCACTATGTTAAAACTCATTTCATCCACAATGCGCCCTTCGTAAAACGTGTGCATAGTGCAAACATTTGCCTAAACTCACCGCCAATATCACTGCTCTTGAGATACTTCTTGTCAGAGTGCATCAGTTGCCAGAACTTGATGAGTGACATGATATCTTCTCTAAATGCTCCTGATATCTTGGCCGGACACTGCAGCCCTCTGCAGAAGTAATCTAAACACGCGCTGTATACTCGCTCGCGGAGGATATTGCGGGCTAACGACCGCGGCAAGATGTCGCCTTGCAGGAGAGACAGGCCGCACGATAATAGTCTGTAACGTAAGGGGGTAAGGTTGAGTTTCATTAGTCAACTCAGATGAATTTGGAATGAAAAATATTATTATTATGATAAATTACATCACAGTATATATATAACATATTATTCATATGGCTGTCCAAATAAAGGAGTGTACTTATTATTTTTAGGGTTCATTTACAATGTACAGATGCCGTCACAAGTTTTGAACGCTTGTTTTGAATGCGCCCTAGCAGCTATCCCCACTATTTTAGCTAGGCGCTCATAGCTCGAGACGGCGGCACTTTTACATATGCATGTTTGTTTATACCACAATACCTTCATCTATCTCTTCAAACGACCATTACGACATTCACTTTACGTATTCATGGTAATAATAGAGCAATTTCCGCGAGATGTTCGCCGGATTTTTTTCTATCAAACAATTGATTAACAAACCTCTTTGGACCTCCTTACCTGAACCTCACTCCTACGGCTTCAATGTGCCTGTTAATATGGTCTTTATCATCGCCCACTGTTATCGGAAGAGATCTGAAAATAAAACAATATAATTTTTATAATGTCATTTATTATATGACTGCCTCGTTGGTGTAGAGCTCGCAAGCGCTACTGCAAAATACGAGATGATGAATTTCGGTCACGGCAGCTAATCACATCGGGGATTAGCAGCTGTGCAGGCAGGACCTGTTGAAAGAAACATTATCCTCGCGCTTCGCTCATAGAAACGGTACAAAATATATGGCAACGATGTATGCCAAGTGCCCGATCAATGTCATTCCCATACATTCTATGTTATATTCAGTGGTTTCACACCACGAGCTTCACGGTGAAGGAAAACATCGTGAGGAAGCCTGGATATGTCTGAGAAGTAATTCAAAGAGGTATGTAAAATGCCTGAGACGGTGATGAACTCACCCTCTGTCACGTTGGCACTTAATCATATCCGGTGAAATGTGGGTGTTGTTACTACAACACCCCTGCGTACCCCTTCGGGAACCCTTCTGGGATGGCGCGAGCATATGTATGTCCATACATTCTGTAATGTCTGTACCTCGGTAGGTGTAAGGCGGGGGGGAAGAACACAATTAAAGTACGTAGTGACCGTTCAATCGTTTATTGCAGACTGTCGGCTGCCGCACAAATTCCCACTACCTACATAGTACGTTATAATAACTGGCGTACACCACATTCCTCCACCTTAAATTACAATTAAACTATAACAACATACAATACAATCCTTATGTCTAACTAATTATAATATAAATATATATTTAACAACAGAGCTTACACTACATTAAGATATAAGATATAACATAGAAGATATAACAATAGACCTTAATTATTTTTCCGACAACCGCCCATATATAAATATAAATATATATATACAGTTCATGACACATCTAATTGTTTTGGTCTGTTGTCTTGTATAATCGGCATTTCCGAACTGGGCGAGTTCGGGGCGGTACAGGAGTGGTATGCGGGGTGGAGAAGTTCTCGCAGTCTTCTGGTATGGGCATCTCACGCGGAGGGGGTGTTATAGCCATGCTCTCCCCGGTGGGTGGTGACAGCGAGACCTCCGACCGCTCCGACGGAACCCCATCGTCAGTACCCGAGCCCTGGGGCACGTTGGGAACCGTGGATGCTGCAAGCGAACACCTAGACCTCCGTTTAAGCTGATCGACATGTTTATGGCATTCGTTTCCTACCTTATCAACAATCGTAAAGTCATTAGGTCCCGAAGAAGTGACTACCCTACCGGGCTTCCACCTCTCCCCTTTAAGATATTGGCGGTACCATACTTCCTCTCCTGTTTTAAAACTTCTATGAGTGCCCCCTGCCCCTACTACTTGCCGATGCTGTGCCTCGCGTACCTTAGTCTGCCTGTCTGGCTTAAGTACGTCTAGTGAAGTACGGAGGCGCCTACCCATTAATAAAACCGAGGGACATTCACCCGTACTCGTATGTTCCGTATTTCTATAATGTAATAAAAACGTATTTAACGCGGAATCTACATTTTTTCTCTCGTAGATAGCTTTTTTGATAACTCTTTTTAATGTTTTTACAGCGTTTTCCGCGGCACCATTAGAAGACGGGTGGTAGGGGGCTGTAAAAATGTGTTCAATGTCATCTCTTTGAATGAATGATGCAAACTCTTTACTAGTAAATGGGGGTCCATTGTCAGTAACAATTTGCCGTGGAAGTCCCCATCTAGACCATAGTTCTCTAAGTTTAGTTATGGTGCCCGCTGCCCCAGTACTAGGAACACAGAAGACTTCTAACCATTTGGATGTCGCATCGATGACGACTAAGTAAATTTTTCCCTCTATGGGGCCCATGAAGTCTAGGTGAACCCGAGACCACGGCTGGGTGGGCCAGGGCCATGGCCGTGGACAAGCACGCGGTGGAGCGTCCGCCATCGCCGCACATGCATTACACGAACGGCACTCGCCTTCGATCGCTTCGTCGATGCCTGGCCACCAAACGTAACTGCGAGCTAGACCTTTGGATCTTACAATACCCATGTGTGGTTCATGTATGAGCTTCAGAACTTTATCACGACAACCTTGTGGAATTACCACCCTATGGCCCCACATAACACAACCTAACTCCTCATATAATTCCGACTGTCTATTATAAAATGGTTGTAAATTAACAATTTCGCATTGTTCTGGCCATCCACTTCGAATATAACTCAACACCCTACTTAATATCGGATCTTTACTAGTCTGCTTTTTAATATCTGTATACTTTAATAGTAATTCGTCCTGAGCGAAATGAAAGAATGTTTGCTCCGGCGGCGTGCAGGTGCGACTAGCCTCCCCATGACCTTGAGCCCGACGCACAGGTAGGCGCGATAAACCGTCCGCACAGTTATCATTGCTGCGAATGTATTCAATATCGTAGTTGTATGCAGATAGAATAACGGCCCAGCGCTGCATTCTACTAGCGGTCATGGTAGGTATGCCCTTTTGTGGTCCTAGGATGGACACCAGGGGCTTATGATCAGTTCTCAAGATAAATTTCCTACCGTATACATATTGATGGAATTTTTGCATACAAAATATAATAGCGAGAGCTTCACGGTGAATTTGTGAATAATTTTTCTCCGCGGCGGTAAGAGTTCGCGATGCAAAGGCGACTGGGCGCTCGCCGCCGTGCGGCCCGGGCTGCGCCAACACTCCCCCCACGCCCTGCGCGCTTGCATCGCAAGTTACTATCAGCTGATTCTGTGGATCGTAATGAGCTAATACGTCTGTACTGGTCAAAACCCGTTTTACTTCACTGAACGCGCGCTCACATTGCTTATCCCAAACCCAATCTACGCTTTTGCGTAGTAAATTATTTAACGGATTTAAGTAAGAGCTAAAATTTTTGACAAATTTAGAAAAGAAGTTTACCATCCCCAAAAAGGAACGTAGCTGACTCACATTATTTGGTTTTTCCATTTCTAAAATTGCTTTAATTTTGGAATTATCTGCTTTAACGCCGCCCTTAGTTACTACATATCCCAGATACTTTACTTGATCAACTAAAAATACGCATTTCTGTCTCTTGAGTTTTAGCCCATTACTCGACAAGCGTCGGAAAACTTCCTCTAAGGCGCTTAGGTGTTCCGGCACCGTCTTCCCCCCAATTATCACGTCATCAAGAAATACTTGGACATTTGGAATGCCTTGTAATAAATTAGACATTATGCGTTGAAAAATTCCTACACTAGAAGATAATCCATACACTAACCTATTGTAGCGGAATAATCCTCGATGAGTGTTAATCACAGTATATACTTTGGATTCATCGAGTTCGATCTGATTGTATGCTTGAGATAAATCTATTTTACTGAATAATTGAGCTCCATTCAGCCCTACAAGAACATCTTCGATTCTAGGTAACGGATAGCGGTCGATCAACAAAACGGGGTTTAGAGTTGCTTTATAATCAGCACAGATCCGCAACGTACCATCAGCCTTCCTTACGGGCACCAGGGGCGAGGCCCAGTCGGAGCAGTCGACGGGCTCGATGACGCCCGCGCGCAGCATGGCGTCCAGCTCGGCGTCGACGCGCTCGCTCAGCGCGTAGGGCACGGGCCGCGCCCGGTGGAACACGGGCACCGCGCCCGGCCGTACTCGTAGTGTCGCCTTACCACCCGTGTACCGCCCCAACCCCCCGCTGAACAAATCCTTATATCTGTCGAGGATTACACGGATTCCATTATCTACGTGTAAGTTATTTATATTTGCATCGAGAACCTTATTTTCAAATAGGGGTATTTTTATCTGTAACTCGGCTAGCCATTGCCGGCCTAATAGGGAAGTAGTACCCTTACTTATAATAAACAACTCTAACTGTTTCTCGCGGTCCAAGTAACGGACTCTGGGCCGGATAATACCTAAAGGCTTAATTTTCGAACCGTCATACAGTTTTAATATAGTATCGTCCTTTTCGATACTGTGGGTTGAAAAGTACTGATTATACATCTCGCTATTAATACATGAAATGGGGGTCCCTGTATCAATTTCCATGTTAATCACTATATTATCTATGTGAATGGGCACACTTACAGATTTGTACTTGTTAAGAGCCAAGAGATTCAAATTTTCTTCGATATTTTCTGCGCCGTCTTCCTCGCTCGACTCGCGGCCGGCCGCCCCGAAGTACATTTCCCGTCTTTGGCTCGAACCCCGACGAGCTGTACGATCCAGCCGTCCCGAGCCATTTGACTCGCGATTTGGACAAACTCGCCGTAGATGTCCCGGACGCTGGCATTTGCTGCACACGAAGTCCCGGTATCTGCACTGATCCCCCTCGTGGTTAGTAGCTCCGCAAGCCGCACAGCTGGCTGTCTTGACCCGTGGTCCACGTGAGCGCACCCCGTCCGCTCGGCGTCCACGTGGCCGCCCGCCGCGGCCCGCGCTGGACCATGCCTGCACCGCATGCACCGGTTGTTCAACCGCTGTGGCCGCTGTCACCTCGACGATGGCCGCGTCTCTCTCCGCCGCCTCTAGTGAAGTGGCTAATTTAATGGCTTGTGTGAATGTTATCGAATCCTCCTCTGCAAACAGTCGCTGGCGTATGATGTCACTCTTGAGTCCACATATAAATTGGTCTCGTAAACTCTCGTTTAAATTACTTCCGAATTTACAGTTACGGGATAGTTTCTTAAGTTCGGCCACGTACGCCGCCACGTCTTCATTAGCTCCCTGCCGTTTCTGTCTGAATCGGTATCGTTCTGCGAGTGAAGATGGCGTCGGTTGTAAATGTTCCGACATAACTTTGCTTGCCTCTTCGTAGTTTAGTTCTGAAGGCTTACGTGGGCTGGATAAATTGACAAGTAGTTCATATGCCTCATCTCCCATAGAAGCAATCAACGTCGGCAATTTTAAATCCTCGGTGACCTTGTTGACTTTGAAATACATATCCAGTCTGTCTTTGTACGACGACCACTGCCCACATTTAACGTCGAATTCACTTAATTTGCCGATTGACATTTTGTCCACTTATTTTTGTAACCAGTTTTTTTTTTCACTTTGCACGCGTTTATAATATACTGTTATTATAATGTTTTATCCTCGTCGTCACTGTAATGTCTGTACCTCGGTAGGTGTAAGGCGGGGGGGAAGAACACAATTTAAGTACGTAGTGACCGTTCAATCGTTTATTGCAGACTGTCGGCTGCCGCACAAATTCCCACTACCTACATAGTACGTTATAATAACTGGCGTACACCACACATTCTATAGCGTAAGCGCGAGAGAATGTCACTTTGTCTAGGCCTACAGGAGATATAATAGTGCACAAGTGTGTGTGCAAACACAGGTGCACTCTTTATTCCCTCACTCTCATAGTCCGATGGGAGGCAATCCGACACGACCGCAGAGAGATCAGGCGTGGGACCAACGGTGCAACGTGCTTTCCGAGGCAAGGGGTGAAACTTCCACACTCTGGGCATTTATTGTGAATTTCTTGACAGAAAAACCCAGTATAAATGTTTGACCCGACCCAGGAATTGAACCCAGGGCCAAACGAGGCAGTAAAGTAAACAGAATATAATACCTGTGCAGTAGACTGGCCAGCATTTCAACCTTTTCCAGGCTGTTGTATTTGGCTGTGTCGGCCACTTCGCACAGGTACCGCACCCACACGGCGTGCGGCGCCACGAATGGCGGCCGAGGCTCTAGCTTTGAGCCTGTACCAAAACAATCCTGATAAATATAGTTTTAACCAATGTATTGACAAAGACAGGCCAAGTGGTTTTATTTTTTCATAAATATTAGTAGCTTAAGTTACTCCTTATAACATCAGCTATCTGGCAGAGAATGCCCTGCTATTGCCGGTCTAGTCGATTGAGACATTAGCCGGAACAAACAGAGACACAGAGGGACCGTATTTTTTTTTATTTGTATATATTATATACTTTCATATGCACTTAGTGAAAAGTTGTTAATTTGGAAAAACAATCGCTTCAATTTACTTTATCTGTATAAGTATAACATAATGTATAAAATAAATGTATAGATACATTCAAATCTGAGACTAGCTTCTGATCGCAGCTTTGTCTCACACTCCTTCAGGGGTGGAAAAACACTTTCTTAGTGTACATGTACACTTCAACAACACACCCTCATAATTTAATCTTTCTAGGACCAGCAGTTTTGGGTGTGCGATGATGTCAGTTTAAACAGCTTAAACCTCAAGGCCACCACGTGCTTTACGATGAAGGAAAACATCGTGAGGAAACCTGCATATTTTTGAGAAGTAATTCAATGACATATGTAAAGTGTCTGAGACGGCGATGGACTCACCATCTGTCACGTAGGCACTTAATCATCTTCGGTGAAAAGTGGGTACTGTGATTACAACACCTCTGCCTACCTCTTCGGGGAATACAGGCGGGAGCATATGTATGTATGTATGTATGAATATTATTTGTCTGGTATCTTCTTCAAGGTGGAGCTACAGTTCCCAGTTGGGCAGCTCCAAATATAGAACGGTCGAATTATGCCTGTTTCAATTTATTGTAGCATTCAAGATGGCCAGGACCTATTTTGCTGCTGGCCTACGATAGTTAAAAATAAGAATAAATTTCAAATTTCAAATAGTTCCGATCTTCTTTTGTTTTAACTTCACTTTAATTATTGCTCTTATTATTGAATTCAGATATTGATATTGAAACCTATCTTATATTTTGTAAATATAATATTGCATGCCAGCCATCATTTTTATTGTTTGGAAGAACGGGGCTGCACTATCTATAACAAGTTATTGATGAAATTATGTACAAACTTTGGGTTTATTCAATGCCCTATCTTGCTTACAATTTCGTACATACCTTCATAAGCAGCCAAAGGACTAATCTCCTCCTTCTGCTTGGAGAAGAGTCCCATCTTCCTGTCCACGGTGCACTGCCAGGCGGCGAAGATCTCCTGCAACAGTCTCAGTTCGAGGTCCGGCCGCGCCGTGGTCAGCCATTGCCAGCATTCCACCGCCGTGGTCACCGCGTCTTCAGTGAAGATCTCCACTTGGGACCACGCTGGTAACAAAATAATCATAAACTTATTCCCCTCATTGTAACACATAGACTAAGATAATCCTTGTATCAAAAGTAGCTCCATCCCTTTCTGTGATAACATACATACATATACAACAGGCGTGAGGCCTGTCTTCCCCAAGGGGTAGGCAGAGGTGTTGTAATCACAACACCCACTTTTCACCGACGATGATTAAGTGCCAACGTGACAGATGGTGAGTCCATCGCCGTCTCAGACAGTTGACATACGTCATTGAATTACTTCTCAGAAATATGCAGGTTTCCTCACGATGTTTTCCTTCACCGTAAAGCACGTGGTGTCAAAAGTCAAAAGTATCTTTATTCGATTAGACTTTTTACAAAGTACTTTCAAATCGTCAGAATGACATAATTATACAGGATTATACATGCTACCGCCAGGTTCGGAAGGTTGCTTTTACTGAGAGTCAAATCATTGTACATAAGTTTTTTAGAAAAAGTCAATTGAACAGGACCCGCTGGGATTCGACTCACCGTGATAAAGATTTAAAAAAGGAGAGATATAGTTTTTGAAACGAGTTTGGCTTTTTCAAAAAAATGGAAAATTTTTCTCACAAAACGATAGACTTGAAAATAAGGGTCAAGTGTTTGAAAAAAAGGAAAAACTGGACTCGAACCTAAAAAAATACTGGTCAAGTATGCGGTCTCGCACACCGAGGGTTTCATCAACTGAAACAGAACTTATTGTAAACAAGAAGTAATTGTGTGTCTAGAATTTTCAGATCCTAACTGTACTTTAACATTGCTTCTTGTCAAATTCATGTCCCACACCACCGACACACGGATAAATTAATATCTTTTCAAGAAAGTCAGACTTTTTTAAATTGCAATTTATTGTAGACCTGATTATTAGATATTAGTCTCAGCTTGAGACCACCACGCGTTTCTGAAAGATGGAAGTGTTTATGTAACGGTCCTTTTTCCTTTTGAGATACGAGACCCTTAAAATAGACTTTGTTATGGACTCACCCACAGAGTATAATAATCCGCGGGCAGTGGGCGCAGAATTGGAATGCGCGTGCGGCGGATAATGCCGCGCATGTACTAATAGCGCCGTAGCTCGCCAGAGCGCAGCCCTGTGAGCCGTCTCACTCCCACTCGCGCACGCATCGCGCAGCGCTTGGTACTGTCTCGCTCCCACCCGCCATAGGGCTGCCTCTCCCCCGCCGTCGGCATTTACTGCGCCTGCGATCTAAATACGCAATAGTGAGATATGGCCGCGCAGTACAAGTGCCGTCACCAGTTATGAGCGCTGACCTCCAATGCGCATTTTTTTGAAATTGTCTCTGTGTGTGAAGAGAATGAAATCGTGCACAGTTACCCTCACTATTTTCGCTGAGCGCTCATAACTCGTGATGGCGGCACCTGTATCTTCCCTACGCGACATTGTGTTGATGATCAAACTTTTCAAAGATCCTGCAGCCACTATTGGCTTAGTTCTGAATACATTCTGCTATTTCATGCAAGTAATGGACAAGTCAAGAAAATTTTATTTGTTGAAAGAACTAGAAATTGTGTTTTCATGTGGATTCGAATCCTTAACCTCTGAACGGATTTAAAAATATTTAACTATTACCGCCCAAAATATTATGTTCCAAGCAAGTAATTTCTTGCCGGTTCTTCTCAGACGGTCAGTTTCCGATACCATAAGACCAGGGCCCAAATTGAATAATTCTTTTTAATTTTCATTTTCATACGTCAATGTCACCAAAAATTCATTTATACGCAATTAAACTGACCCTTAACATAATCCTCCTGCCCTTTTCCCATGTTATTTGGGGTCGGTGCAATGTGTTCTTCTTTTCCATTTGTCTCTATCTGCCGTCATATCTGTATTCACATATCATCTTTCACACAATCCATCTATCGTTTCTTAGGTCTTCCTTTCCCCTTGTAACCATCCACATTCATAATCAAAACTTTTTTGGCAACATTATCCTCATCCCTCCGCATAACTTGTAACTGACCCTTAACATAAACCTATAAAAAATCTTATCATGCGCACCTCGCCAGCGTATCGACTGCGTTGGGAGACGACTGCCAGCAAAGCAGCCGAGTCCTGAGTGACACAGGGCGGTCGTTTGTCCAGCGCCGCCCTTGGCAATGGGGCGGACATGCGGTTCAATCCCGCCGCACCCAATAAAGCACCCGTGGCTAGTGCCAAGCCGCAATGATGCCATAGAGTTGAGTTAGGGACCTGATAATAGTAAAAAAAAGAATATTTAGAAAAGTCGATAAAGAAGCCGTGGTCCCATTGGGGTTTGAGCAGTCTCCTGCTACGCAAGCGACGCAAGTTCGAATCCCAAGGAGGCGAGTACCAATTAGTTTCTTTCTCTTATGTGCAGTGAATTTACACTATGTGCTTTACGGTGAAGGAGAACATCGTGAGGAAGCCTGCATATGTCTGAGAAGTAATTCGAATACGTGTATAGTGCCTGAGACGGCGACTCGCCATCTTTCACGATGGCACTTAATCATCTTCGGTGAAAAGTGGGTGCGGTTATTACAATACCTCTGCTTGCCTCTTCGGAGAACATACACCGTTTTCCTTCACCATAAGTCACGTAGTGTGAAATCACTGTACAGGTCCGCTGGTCTTCTCAAAATTAAGTTGTTAAACAAATTACCTGGTTGAGATATTCCTGCAGATGAGACCTAGTAGACTGTGGGGCCCATTTCATAGCCTCTTGAACAATGCCATGACATCGGTCTGCGAAATCTTTCACAATACCCTGTAAACAGAACATTTAAATATAAACCTTCATTCGTAGACATAAAGACGTCATTCCCATGATTCTAAATTATAAATAACCACATCATATTATTTGCATTCCGCACTCACCCGCTGGTATAAAATACCCGTAAATTTATCATGGTTTGTGGTCGATTCCGATCACGGCTTCATATTCTCAATTTTACACTGTATTTAGCTTAAAATAAAGTTGCATTTCCCTTACCTCTCTGCCTTCTAAAGTATCTTGTAATTGCATTGTGAAATCAGTCCCTGGCACTTTCAAAAGCGGCGTCTCTTGATTGGCGTCTAGCTCTAAACTGAAGCTTAGAACTTGGAGTATGTCTAACATTGACCACAGAACCTGCAAAACAAAATGCACCTTATTCAGAACTACTTAAGATTCAAATTCAATCACCTGGGACTTGCAATAATTATAAATGTTCCCGCTATCCCAGAAGGGTCCCCGAAGAGTTAAGCAGAGGTGCCATCTGACCTTCGCAACACCTTTGACGAGCAAAATCTGTGCACAGGGTTAAGCCAGTAGTCAGACTATTTTAGGCCTCCGACTGACCTGTAACGATTGCCAAAGATGATAAATTGGCAGCCGGGACCAACGGCTTAACGTGCTCTCCGGCACAGAGGGAGCTCGGGCGGTCACCCATCCAATTACTGGCTAAGGTTAGGATTGCTTAACTTCGCTGATCGAATGATATGCGTAAAAGCAACTGTGCCACGAGCATCTCTAGTGATACTTTAAAATAACATGATCATTCATATCACTTACCCTACAGTTCCAAAGTAAATGCGGGAATCTATCGACCAGTCCAGCCAGCCACTTGTCGGCTACCCTCCTTATTTGCTTGTGAATATGGTTGAAATTAACTAATAAAAATTGCGCGTGCCCTTCTAACTCACGCTCGCGAGACTCGTCTTTCACTTTATCTGACATTACGTCTAGGAACTTTTGGAATACTTTATCGCCAACACTGAGGGAAAATATTGTGATACGATTAAGAAACAATTCGAAGAAAACACTATTATATACATACATATATTATAAAATACGTATATGCATATATATATATACATATATATATATATATATATATATATAGTGGTAACATTGATAATCTTGTGCAAACAACGATTTAACCGTGATCACACAGCTCAATAGCTGTGGACCCACTGTGGGCCAATACCCACCTGCAGTGGGACTACGTTTTTTCCCCGTACATCCACTGCTCCTCAATGGGACTAAGGGGAATTTAAACAGAATTGCTTATTACCTGTGGTTCACCGCTATATATCACGTAATTCTGACAGTTATATATAGAACACTAGCTTTAACCCGCGGCTTTTTGCAAACCGATTTTTTTTATAATCAAGTATCGGATCTAATACCTCCAAGAATATGTGTACCAAGTTTTATGATGATTATTTAAGTATTTTTCGCGTGAAAGCGTAACAAACAAACTTACATTCACATTCATAATATTATAACAGTGACTGCGGCTACACCCACGTAGATTTCGTTTAAAGCGTTTCGCGGAATCCTAATATTTTTTCTAAATAAAAGTAAGTTACTCCTTGAACCATCAGCTATCTGCCAGTGAAAGTCCCGTTAAAATCGGTTATGTATATTATATTGTTTTATAGTAGAATAGTTTGTTATAGTATTATAGTATATAATACTTTGTTGAAGTCTTAAGATTTTTTTGTTAAATGAAGGTGGTAAGTTATTTGCATCATCACTGCTGAATTAACTATAACCAAATGAAAAACAAAGTTACCTGGCAACACACTGCCACATGCCAATTTTGTCTTTCTGTAGCATAGAGTCGCTCAAATACTCTAAAATTGGCTGCAGACTAGGCTCCGGCGAGTTACATACTCTGAAACAATAAATAAACAAGCTGCACTAAAAAAATGTATAACCAAAACATTTTTCCAAAGCATTTCTATGTATTTAAAACGCTTATAGAAACGAGAGCTTTAACTCTAACTATCTATTGTAAAAAACGTCAAGCTTTTAACGAGCAATTTCGAGCTCAAGTTCGAGATTTGAATGTAATTTTTTCTTAAATTCAATCAGAGAAAAAGGAACAGCTGTCTTCTAGAAGTTGTAGGGTTTTATGAATATATCACTATGTTGAAGTCGTTAAATATCTAGCTCCAACGATAACGTAGTTATAGGCTATGGTTGCTAAGGGCTCGCGGCCTTAAGCGATTCAATGAACGCGCGGCCGCGTTTATCTACATGACGTACGCGCTAATTAAATTTGTTAAATTAAAGAGAAGGTTAATGGTTTTATGAGATTATTTGAGGAACTATTAGTGGGAGAAAAAAATAAAAACTTACATAGATTTCACGAGAATAACTCTACGTTACCGCTGATTATTATGCCAAAATAAGGTCTTGATATGGTCAACTTTGAACGACAATTACTCGAAAAGGGAAGAAGACATTTTTGTCATAATCATTTTATTTGCTTCCTAACATTATTCCCTATCACATATTTTAGCAGCTGTCCTATTTTCCCCGACACGCTGTATTTAATTATTTTTTTGACTCACCTCAACGTCTCCAACCAATATACGCTAAGCAGGTACATACAGGGTGCGAACGTCAGTTTATTGACAGTGACAGTGACATCAGGGGCGTGGTCTAGCAAATTTAATATCTGCGTCTTCAACTCCTGCAGCTCATTCATTGACACCGAATCGTTTCTTACTGCAGATGTGTATTGCAACTCTCGCATTTCCGAACGCATTGACGTTTGCGAGACAAGGAAGGGAGACTTTACTGCTATCTCTTTCACACCAGCATACCATTCCTGTGGCCATAGTCCTGTGGATATGATAAGAATTTTTAATGCGTAATTCTGACGCTATTTCAAGGTTATTTGGATGCCAATGGTTAAGGTGTGCTTACAAGATTTAAACTAAAAGATTTTCTTACAGTGCGGTTACTTACATAAATCACTAAAAACATCAAAAATCATCCTTATATGATTAGACTTCTTGCTAAGTATTATCAAATCGTAATTGAAAGTTTAATTGTAGAATTTTCGGCACCGTAGTTCATATTGGTGAGTGTTACTACGTTATGAATGCACGTCTCAACCAATATTTCCAGAACCAGTTGTTCTGGAAATATTCCTCCTATACCTCTGTAATCACTGTCAAAAATATTTGAATCCATATAAATTTATTTCGTATCGAACAAAACATAATATGCACACCTCATACATAGGGGCGTGTGTTCCATATAAGCAGATACGCAGTGCTTACCATTTGTGATGACTGAATACACTCATATCGTGTGTGTGTGTCTATACCAAAACTTATGTATCGACGCGCCACTTCTCCCTGGCCTTATCCCACTGTTGGGGTCGGCACTTGATTCAACCCGATGTGGCTGATCACTTGATTTTTATACGAAGCGACTGCCATCTGACCTTCGCAACCCCTTTAACGAGGAAAATCTGTGATCTGGGTTAAACCAGTTGTTAGACTATTTTAGGCCTCCGACTGACCTGTAACGACTGCCAAAGATGATAAATTGGCAACCGGGTCCGACGGCTTAACGTGCTCTCCGAGGCACGGAGGGAACTAAGGCGGTCACCCATCCAATTACTGGCTAGGGCTAGGGTTGCTTAACAAATTCACTGCTAACATTTCAACTTCTTCGTAAATTCCCTAACATTTGGACGCACATACGCGTCGTTAGCAGTGAACGCGTTAACTTCGCTGATCGAATGATATGCGCAATAGCAACTGTGCCACGAGCTCCTCTCACATTGGTATGTAATTAACCTACCTACCCTACTTACTGTTCATGCTTACCCCTCTGAAAGTCCAATGCACGGCCCTGCTAATACAATATAGCAATACTTTATTTAATTTTAACAGATGTATAGCCTACTTACAAAATATTACGGTCACTGCAAAAATTTGTGTATTGTGACAAAAAAATCACTCGAAAACTCATTCAAAAAGCCACATCTAGGTGTGTATATACCTACAAACAAATCACAGGGCTAACAACGCATTTACCAAACTCGACTAAAGCACACTCTTAGGTAAAAGAAACAAAAATTTCAAAATACCACACACTACTAAATTTATTCATGTGTTTACACTCAAATAATCGTTATTAAATACATAATGCAGTTGAAATGATGCTATATTAACGGTATGAAAAACTATGCATTTAATTAATTAGATGATTATAAATTGTTGGTTATCTGTAGTGTAACATATGCTATCAAGAGCTTTTTGGAAAATTTGTTGTAATTACACCTACTTTATAACGGACTTCAAAAAAAGAAGGTTATCAATTCGACTGTATGTTCTTTTTCATAATCTATTCTTGTAACTAAATGACGATGATGTTATTGTTTTCATTGTATACAGCGTGTAAGGATGAATGAATTATGGTTTCAAGAAGTTGATAAACCATAATTACTAGTAATTATCAAAAAAATCCACATGAAAAAAGGGCCCAGATAACCACGTTTCCATGCGGTCACCGACGCAATCAAAGGGGCGGGGATAGATCGACAGGACACCACGTGTTTCTTGGTCGTGTTAATGTAGGCATTTCTCACGAGCTTTGACCACCGAGCCTTGGCCCGGGAAGGTGAAAGTGAAGGCAGCGCGTCGCACATCGCGCTGCCTTACACGGCGAGGTCTCCACGGGCGGCGATACAGCTGCCCCGGCAACGTGTGGGGGGACACCGGTGCGATCTATCAGAGTACCCGAAGTCCCCCCTGAGCACTGAGGATGGCCACCGGGGGGGTTTTAGTGCGGTAAAAACACCACATACCGCGACCTGCCTCTCACAGGGCGGTCGGGGACCATTAGAAGGTTTCCCCCTCGTCAATAAAAAAAAGGCATTTCTCACGAGAGGTATGAATAAAATAAGGGGTTCATGATTTACGTATTTCATTGGACAATTCCATCTAATATTAAGATTATATATGATGATGATGATGATGATGATTATTCCGACCGATTTCTATAAGTAAATAAGACGGGGGTGATGTCCCTAGACATGCATGGTCACGAGACGCTGACAATGAAACTTGGTGAAAATGTACTGTAAAGAATATAGATATATTATTAAAATATTTTGAAGGAGACTCAGATACTGATTACTCTCCCGGAAAATGTCCTTCGTTCATTCTTACATACCGTATGTTGTCAATATAGCATCAAATAAAAACAAGAAAACACAACCAAACCATAATAACATACATCTATATTTGTTCTCTAGAAGCATGTTTACTCACGCTTTCGCATGGCTACAGGCGTCGCCATAGAACAACAGACAATAAGATGTTTAAATAAGTCTATATGGATGCAGATAAGCAATAATGTGTCAACCCGCATAAACTTGGTTTTGAGAAAATGGCGTCTTAAGATGATTGTATACGTGATTTAAGATTTGTTTTATGACATAAATCCATTTTTTACGTACTTTTATGTTTCAGATGACTTGAAACACTTTTTTAGAATGTTAAATACGTGATGCATTATCAAAATATATCAAAACCTTTGAATTTGACTTTTTGTGGGTTGACACATTATTGCTTATCAGCATCCATATATAAACAACATCATTTGAATATTAACGAGAAGAGACAGGAAGAGTGCCATAGTGAATTGAATTGGATGTATCGTTATTAATGATCTAAATCACCACTATATTTTGAAACTACTTCAAATGTTATTAAAAATAATTTTACCCATTTTTATTAATTAATAATTGAACCAAAATAACTAAATGCCTTTTTCGAAAACCATGGGAAAAATATATAAAGGGCCATTTGCTCTTAAACATATTTTCAAATGATCAAATAATCAGGTGACATAAGCGGCTTGGCTGACACTGATGATTTCCGCGAATTACTGGCGGAATCCAGGATTAGAGAATGATAATTGTGAATATTTTTTTGTAATTATCATTGTTTAATAAGAAATGAAATCTACATGACGCCAGCTGAGTTTCTTGTCGGTTCTTCTCAGAAGGCTAGTTTCCGAACCGGTGGTAAATTCCTCGACATCGATAAGTGCCTTACCAGGGCCTAAACGGAATAAACCCTTTTCATTTTCATTAATAAAGATTATTAATCAAGGCGAGCATAATCATATTTATGTTAAATCTAGATTAAAAAACATTTTTGTTCAAGTGGGCTTATAGCAAAGTATAGCTTAGAAGTATAGTGGTGAGAAAGGTCTATTATATAAATTGATAGAATTAACATTGACTGTGGGATTAGTTATTTGTTATAAGATGTAGGCGTCTTAATTAAATCTATAATTTGTTGGTAATTACCTGATTCAGCGGCTGTGAACCCCATCACAACGCAGTACAGCCAGAAATCCTTGAACAGTTTGTGCAATCTTGGTTTTGGATTCTTTATGGGCGGCAGGCGTTTGACTAGTACCTATAACAATTATGTTACGTGCAATGAATGTTCAAAATGTTCCTCTCAGGTTATTCGGATATCTCGATGCATCGTGATTGTTTACAATCGCAGTTAATAGTAGCGAGTCAGGCTCGCGTGTAGTCGGCGACTACTCATCGAACACAGAGCCATGTATCGCGTGATGACTTGATTGCTTCATTGCCAGGGCGAGTCAATGGTTGACTGGATGGAGAATTTGAACGACGGCGGTTGTTTCGATTGTTGAAACGCCTCTCAATTACTACTACGCTAACTTCAAATAGCTTAGAAATGAAGGATACACCAACTCACCGCAATCACAGGTATCAGTACACCCAAGTTGCCAGCACTGCCGGAGGCCTTGAGCACTGGTGCGGGCGAGCGGTCCGTCGCCCTCTCCCCTCCCAAGCCGAGCTGCACGAACAACTCTAACAGACGCGTCAGCAGTTCCAGCCTCGCGTTCGTCCCGCGAACGTTAGCTGCTATGTTCGCCAGCGCGTTCAGTACCGCACCAGATACGTGTCTGTTATACAATTTATGTGAATTACGACCTTATCTACCTACTAATAAGACATATGCTCACGCCTGTATTCCCCAAAGGGGTAGGCAGAGGTGTTGTAATAACAACACCCACTTTTCACCGAAGATGATGGTGTGAAATCACTGAACATAAGTTTTTTTAGAAAAACTCATTGGTACAGGCCCCGCTGGGATTCGAACTTGCGTCGCTTGCGTAGCAGGCGACTGCACAAACCTCAAGGCCACCACGGCTCTATACCCTACTAATAAGAGAGTAATTTATTTTGCCTGAAAGATAACACTTAGGCGAATGATATATGAATAGCAATAAAAAGGTTTTATGAGCTGTTAACAAAAGTAGAGAAGAAGAGTAATGAGGAAGTATTAGACATGATAAATGAGAAAAGAACATTGCTAAGAAAAATGGTTGGGCACTTGATACGACACAACAAGCTATTACTACTAGGAATGGAAGGAAAAATCGAAGGGCGAAGAGGAAGACCGAGGAGAAGTTACATGGATCAACTTAAGGAGACAGCCGGTGTCGTGTCGTATCAAGAGGTCAAGGAGGTGAGACAGATGTATATGACGTGTATAAGTCTGTCACTGTCACACAGTGGCAATAAGAGCTTATGGCAAAGCTCCAGGTCTCTAGTACTATACAAAGCCACGTTCCCCTGACCTGTACTGCTTCCTGTCGTCGGTGTGATGGTAAGCAGCGCTGGCGGCCTCCACGGTGATGACGGTGAACATGCGCATGATCTCGTCGTGCGCCGGTCCCGCCGGGGAAGCCAGCGCCATGCAGCCCAGCTGGTCCACTATCAACGTGTCGAGGGACGATGGCGCGCGACATAACCTGTATGTATTACACAGGCATATTCAAAAAATTCTAAATATCTTTATTTGATTAGACTTCTTACAAAGTACTTTCAAATCGTCAGAAGGACACAAAATACATTATACACGATCATAAATGTTACCACCGGGTTCGGAAGGTAGCTTTTGTTGAGAAGAACCCGGCAAGAAACACAGCAATTACTCTTTAAAAAAATATTATACAATGTTATTGGTTACAGTATTTATATCTCATGAATATAAGTCCATGGACACAGTTCAAATGCTCAATTGTCAAATATAATAACTAAAATATATAATAACAAACATAAGTAAGAGCCTTGGTGGCCTTGGGGTTGGAGCAGTCGAGGTCAACCTAACGGGGCCTGTAGTAATGAGTTTTGAAAAAAAACCTATGTGCTGTGATTTCAGACCACGTGCTTCATGGTGAAGGAAAACATCGTGAGAAAACCCGAGAATAAATATAAAGACGTATGTATAGTACCTGAGACGGCGATAGAATTACCATCTGGTGACAGTTAATCTTCTTCGGTGAAAGTAAAATGTGCCTTATCGTGCAGAAACAACAGCAGAACATAATGTGTGACTCACCTCTGCTGAAAGAACTGCAATATAGTATCAGTTGTTTTAGGGGTATCCTTGAGCGCGACGGCCACGTGACCCAACATAATTACTATGTTGGTGCTGATCAACGACGATTCACTGCAACAAAATCCATCATCATGTAAAAAAATATACTAATTAGTTTTGACTACATACATACATATTCTCACGCCTGTATTCCCCGAAGGGGTAGGCAGAGGTGTTGTAATCATAACACCCGCTTTTCACCGAATTTGATTAAGTGCCAACTTGACAGATGGTGAGTCTATCGCCGTCTCAGGCACTATACATACCTTATTGAATTACTTCTCAGAAATATGCAGGTTTCCTCACGATGTTTTCCTTCACCGTTTGCTAAAATCCTGTTGTAAATAATCTCTGAAACTTCTCATTTGATTTAAAAAAATGTACTGATATCGAGCAATAAATGAAAACTGGCCACGAACTCGCAAGTAAAAGCTACCTTTATAAGAAAACGTAAATAATACCGAAATACCCTACAAAAAAATCGAGACCCCATACCAATAACCCATACTTCTTAACCTATATCCTTCATAATATATAGTACCTCGCGGTTTTCAGGCTTGCAAGGCAAAGCATTGCTTATAAGGCTGATGGTCCGTGGGTTAACCTATGGACGGCAACACGTACGCGTAGCCACTCCTGATAGAATCCCTTCACATCTTTCTTAAGGATCTGCATACTGTAATCGCTTGGAAAAATCACGATTTTGTTAGCAACCTTAGTTATAAAGCCCTTCCATATGTTTTTATTCACCTGTCACTAGTCTCCGCTGTAAACAGTCTGTTGCTGACAGATCCAACGAGCGCCGGAACACAGAAGGGGTCAACGGTGAGGGCTGCCTCTAGAGCAACGCACAGGTTCTCGATGGCTGCGTCGCGGAGTTTCTCGAAAGGGGTCGACTTCACTGGCACCCCTGACACTGTCAGCCCTTGGAGTTCTTGACCTTGTACTGGAGAATAAGGGGGTAAGAAAACGAATTGAGTTGAAGAGGAGCTCGTGGCACAGTTGCTATAGTGCATATCATTCCATCAGCGGAGTTAAGCAACCCTAACCCTAGCCATTAATTGGATGTGTGACCGCCCGAGTTCGCTCCGTGCCTCGGAGAGCACTATAAGCCGTCGGCCCTGGTTGCCAATTCAACATCTTTGGCAATCGTTATAGGTCAGACAGAGGTCTAAGAAAATTTGATAGTTGGTTTAACCCAGATTGCCAAATTTCCTCGAAAATGGGTGTACGAAGGTCAGGTGGCAGTCGCTTTGGTTTGGTTGAATCAAGTGCCGACCCCAAAGAATACATGGGATAAGGGAAATGATGATAATGAAGAGGAATTGAGTGGCAAGCAAGGCTAGATATTACAGGCGCATTTGCATTGCAAACAAGCATAACACGTAGTCTAATCACGTTTGAAACACCTAGATGTAAATTGCTGCACACGTTGCGTTTCAAACATTGTAGCGACGACTTCGTCAATATTTCATTAATAATTCTCTGTGTCTGATAGCATTAGTTGGGAGCGTTCGTTGATAACGTCAGGTGTGTAGTCAGGGGGATATATATCATAAATTCACCGCAATCGAGAACTTATTCATGCTAACAATTTTGATACTCACAAGTAACTTTCATATGCTCCTTGCCAGTTTTCTCCAGCTCCAGTTTATGTAGTTTGAACAGTATAGGCGAGGGTGTCACTAGGAAATCCCGTAAACAATATATCGACGTGTTCGCTATCGTTGGGAACTTTGTCGCTAGTTTACCGAGGCCCTGCAAGTGAAAATAAACCTTATATGCATCATTTAATAGGAGCAAAGTAAAACTTTATTATTATCTTTGTTCTATTCTATCGTAGACATTTTTGTACGGATGCGAAAAAAAATCAAGAAACGTATAGAGGCATTTGAGATTTGGACCTACCGACGAGTTCTTTCTGTTAGCTGGCCTCAAAAAGTAACCAATGTGGAAATCTTACGGAGAGTTGGGCAAAAACACAAACTTAAGCAGAGGAAGGTTGCTTATCGCGGACACGTTTTTCGTCACGCGAGATACATATATATGCTTCTTTCGAAACCTATTAAAATTACTTTAAGTAGTGACGGGCATTGTACGACCCGCGGGGCACTCCCAAATATATTTTTAGACAATTGTGGAGGCCCTCATATGAAATATCTAAAACGTTCTTGCCCCCAGTCAAAAAAAATTGTCCACCACTGACTTCTAGTGTAAGTAAAATGTATACTTACTTCAAGACAAACCATCAGTAAAGGCATGTGTGCTAATATCAACTTGTGGTTGTGATTTGAATTAATCTTTTCAGTCAAACGACCACATAATGAATCAGCGCCTGAAAACAATACATATTACAATATTATAATAAACTAGCAAGCTTGTGCCTGCGACTCCGTCTGCGCAGAATTTGACTCATCTTTATATATTGGACAATTCACTAATATCGTTATAAATTATAGCCTATGTATTATAAAAAATAACCATTAAGGTAAAGTTTCATCAAAATTGATTCAATACTTTTTGTGTGAAAGAGTAACCAACATTCTCCCAATAGAAAGATTTGTATTTTTATGTGTATATTTGTAATGAATAAACTTATAAAGTACTGTACTGTAACATAGGCTTTATTTTATCCCGGTAATCCCAGGGGAACGGGAACTACGCAGGTGAAACCGAGTAACGTTCGCTAGTCTTTTATATTTTTATAAAAATCCAACAACAATCATGATTTGGTCATAGAATTTATATAATTCACACAAAGGAATATTTTGTAAGTTGTTATAAATTGTTAGTTTGGATTACTAAATATTTCAGTTAACAGATTTATTAAGGAAATAAAATAGTTAAATTATAAAAGTAAATAACAAAAAATGCGCGCCTGGCCATTCATAACGGGGTGCTAGTACCTACTCTGATGTATGGAAGTGAATGTTGGGTTTGGCTGAAGAAACATGAAAGTAGAGTGAATGCAGTGGAAATACGGTCGTTACGGAGTATGTGTGGGGTCACCATTGTAGATCGTATGAAAAGTAGTGTGATAAGAGACAGTTGAAGAATGGTGTGGTGACCAGAATTGAAAAAAGTATGTTGAGATGGTTTGGACATATCGAAAGGATGAGTGAAAGGTGATTAACGAAAGAAATTTATAGAGCGAATGTGACCGGAAGTGACGGCAGAGGGCGTCCAAGGAAGAACTACTATGACCAAATTAATAGTATTTTTCAGAAAGGTCAAATTTGGAGCACTCGTAACCGAAGAAAGTGTATGAAGAGATGCATGAATGTGGATGAAGCGAAAGAAGTATGTAAGGATTGTAGCATGTGGCAAACAGTGATCACTGCCTACCCCCATGGGATACAGGCGTGAGCATATGTATGTATGTATGTAAATTATAAAACCAAGCGTCTACAGAAGTACATAACAGCCTGATCAGAAAACTAACTATTCATCAATCCCGGGAGTGCCACTTAGAGCTGCCAATATTTAAGGGTGCGTTTTATCAGGGATATGCGAGGATGGGTAACGAGGGATGTTTTTGGTAAGAGCCAATAGTATCGCTTTATTTACCTATCCTCGTCTCATCTCAGCTGGAAACTCTCCCTTAAAGCGTGGTTTTCATATATCTGACCAAGCGTAGTGAGGGTGTGATTGTTAAGAACCAATAGAATTGCATCTTTTATCTAGCCTCATTCAGCGTTGTTATTCTATCTTTTTATTTTTATTTTTTATTTATTAATACAGTTACACCATTGGCTTATCATAAAGACATTCAATTTGTGGTTACAGATAGGTATAGGACCGTATGATAGACCATTACAGGTGTAAACAAACAATTCTAACAAATAATTAATATAAGGTAAAAAATTATTATATATTTTATTTTTTTATATTTTTTTTTAAGTTTTTTATTTTATATATTTATTATCTTATAAGGTATAAACGAATTCCAACGAATTTCATGAAATTTGTGTGTTTCAGAGGCAAAAAACTAATCTGATTTAATCTTCAAAAAACATCGTTTTAACCATGTTATAATACGAAGGTAAATTTCGCCGGCACAAACATCGCCGTCTAGTTACGATAGATCAGACGGGAGGCTACCAGCATATCGGGTGATAACGAAATAAGGCTATAACCCGATTCGAGTCTAAATGACACCGGTTCAGTTTCTTATAAACACATCCCGCGCTACACATCCTAGCTCATCACTGCAGGAAGCGCATCCGCAAAGAGTCGCTTTCATTCCTGACCAGGCTTAATTTTGTATTGTATAATTAGTTATAGTAGAGACAGAACTATGTTGTTATTGCAATAAAGTCCACGTTAGTGATACGGGGTCATTCTCACACCCACAAGAAGAGATACCTATTAATATTGTTAGAGCGTTTATAAGCGCTGGCACGTCATAGTCTTCACCCACTGCAAGTATAAATACATACATAAATACTTGTATAAATACATAATCAATAAATACATACTAATATATATTAGTATCGCCCCCGTGGCTCACTTGGCTTGAGACAAGATCCTGGTTCGGTTTCCCAGGTTGAGGAAATATTTGTCGAGCCAGTGGCGTAGAAAAGGGGGGACGGGGGGGGCGGCGGGGGCGGACCGCACCGGGTGTCACCCATTTTGGGGTGACACCGCACCCGGATTCTCAACTTTAAGAACAATGTACAAAAACAAAAAAAATTCGCTAGCACAAAAATTTCTTTTTCGGGGATGTCAAAGCTAGAAAGAAGAAATTTTTAAATGTATAACAATTCCTTTTCTGCCTTAGTTATTATTGCGTTTTTTTATTTCTTCAATATTATATATAATAAATGATCCATGTCTTTTATTATATAAGATTTACTGATTTTTACTTTCCATGCCACCACCACCAATACCACCAACTTCCACCAAATTGCGTGCCCCCCAAAGCTACGCCACTGTGTCGAACATTCCATAATATAAAAATTTTGTAATTCTGAAGATGTCGCCTGAGATTAAATATGTTAGTTCAGTGATCGACACTGTAAGTATAATATAATTATTTTTCTTTGAATAATAATTTTGCGAGTAATATTTCCAGGCTAAAATCGAAGAAAAGTATCCAATTTATGACAAAATACCCTCATTACAAAAATACACCCCGAAATTGAAAAACCGCACAATTGCAGTACTTACGATTTCGTACTTTATATCTAAAACGATAAAGTGGAAACTCACCTGTCTCATCGCCAATCGCCCAGACGAGTAAGTCAACGCACGCAGAATTGGCCATGACGTTCACTTTGAACTTGTTCACTGTGGCAAAGTTACTCTCTCTGTCTTCTCTTTCGGACGCATCGTGGTGACGACTCTGCAGCTCTGTTTGGCCACTCAGGAACAGGCACTTGACGAATTCCTTTAAAAAAATGCTTTTGTTGAAAAAACCTTTCTATCCAAGGCTAAATCCATTATGGATATACCAACCAGGTTGTAAGTGGGGGTGCACATATCTTCACATGCAACCCCCCAGTGACTCTACGGGATGGCGCCTTAGAACACCGCTAGGAAGGCGCTAAGCCAGTAGTTGGATGGGTGGCCGAGTTCCCTCCATACCTCGGAGTACGTTAAGCCATCGGTCCCGGTTGCCAAGATAACATCTTTGGCAGTAGGATGCCTTAAAAGAGTCTGGCAAGTAGTTTATACCAGATTACTGATTTTCTCGTAAAAAGGGGTCAAGAAGGCCAAATGGAATTCAGTAGTATAAAAATCAGGTGATCGGATTCAACCCACATTGGGATGAATCATGTTGATATGATAATTATACCAGTCACGCATTACATGTAAATTTGAATGACATCAAGATCTGCAGCACACTATATCAAGCTAAAACGCAAACAAATCTTGATACTTACAATAATATACCATACTATACCATACCATACCATAATATACCATACCAGATATATAAGTAATCTGTACCTGAACATCTTTGGTGAAGGGTCCAGGGAGATCTTTCTGATGCTGGAGCAACTCCCGCAGCAATGTTACCATTACTAAGTTCAATGTCTCCGAGAAGGATTTGTATGGGAACACCTGGAAACAATATTACATCGTTTTTTTAAGATTAAATAAAATTATTTTTAATTTAGGAATATTTTTTTCTCAATGTCCGGGAAACATATAAGAATAAGATTGCACAACCCTTTGGCTGCCAAAGGGATCTGGATATCACATAAAACAATCAAGGCCAATGGACGATAAGAAATTTTCAAAAGTTTAAATTGATCCACAGACCAGATATTGTATGGAAGACTTTCCTCATAGCTCCATTGTCCTGGTCCTAGTTAAAGCAACTAAGAGATTTTTATAGTTAAAATAAAATGCCTCACTGTTATCTGTCCTGATGCGTATATGTCCTCAGCCTCTTCATCAAGGAACGCTAACAAATCTTTGGTGAGAATCTTCTTTGCTAAATACAATATCGACTGCAGATACGTGACGTAAAACTGCACGTTAATACGCTTCTCCGGCGACTCCGAGAACCTCATGTATGGGAACTGGTTGAAACTAGATCCAAATTTATTGAAGAAATAAGTCGTCGGGTCGTACGGAACCGAACTGTAGCTGTGCAAGGAACCCCTCTTCGAAGCCCCACCGAGGTCTATCGTGTCGTGGCTTTCTAGAAGGTTCTCGGAATTCAAATTCAAATTCCCCGACAGTGATCGCGGTATTATGGGCCGGAATTGGTTAAACTTCCTTTTCTTATCTAGAGTAGAGTACTCAAAGTTTGGTTCTGGCTCTTTGGATTTCACTGGGCTTGGGGGTTGGGGGAACAACCTGCAGAGTAAAGGAGGGTCCAAGGTTGAGAACCGGCCCATGGACCTCGCTAACCCGATCAATACGGGCACAGTGCCCATGCAAAACTGCAGTTTGGACACTGTGTCATAATCCTTGTTTTGGTGGCAATCGATTATGATCTTTGTTAAGTTGGTCATGAGTTCAATTTGCGCTGTGATGATCTCTTCACGGAGTGCAGGTTGCTTGGTCGCCACATCAGAGAGCAGAGTGTTGAGACAGAAGCTGAATTTCTCTGCCATTGGTATACCTGGAATAAAACAAAACTGTCATGTCAAACACGCATCAACCAGCAACCTTATGCCTTTGGAATAAGACTTATCTTCTATATATAATACATATAATTCTGGCTGACTTATTATCAACGCACAGCCTGGAGGCTTTATTATAGGTCAGGGTGTGGGTATTCACTAAGAATAGTTTTTCAAATTTCCATTATTAAGGGGGTAAATGGGGAATCTCTGTATGTGATAGCCTTTCACTTCTCAATCTATACCTATTATATGTACAGATAAATAAAATTAAAATGTCTGCTTGTATTTCCAAAATAACAGCTGTTCACTTAATACATATGAAAGTATATACGGTACCGAATTAAAAAAAAAATCTGTCTGGCTGTTTGTTTCAGCTAATCTCCGAAATGGCTGGAACGATTATAACGGGACTTTCAGTACCAGAATGTTACAAGGAGTAACATAGACTAAAACACATTGGGTTTCCGCGGGTCGCCCATGAAATTAAGTCTACGCGGGTAAACCGCGGGGCATAGCTAGTCTTTACATATGAATAAAATTTAAGTGTTTGATTGTAATCCCAAATTAACGAGTAGCCGAGTCAACATTTAAGGCGCTGTTAGTGCCTGTGATAAATATTTTTTTCCAGGAAATTATCAAAATTAAACATAAGCGCTGTATTACCCATAATATAATTATTTGTCAACATTCAAGAGTCGACAGCTATTATAGTCGCACTATAATGGCGACATTTCAATTGTGCGATTATTTTACCATCATCATTTGGAAAATCGTTGTATTTTAAACAAATTGCTTCAAAACTGTATATAAGGACGCCCTTAAACTAACGCGCCACTAAATTATTGTTTGAGAGTGAAGTGACGAGCACAGAAGAAAAATGTTCAATAAAGTAATCGTACTTTTCCTTATTGTGGCGCTAATCGGCTCTGTAAGTATTTCATGTACCACAAACACATAAATATATCGCACCCTCAGAACGATAGCGGCTCATCTTAAATTTTCGCGAACATGAGTTAAGATCATGCAGACTTAACAATATAGGTTCAACTAAATGTTTAAAAAAAAACATGTAATATTGATTATTAGAATTTACTACATAAAACATAAAATAGTCACATTGTACTCCAAACTAGTCAAATAGTTACTGTCAAAGTGATTCATCAAACTTTCCAAAAAAAAATTAGTTTTTTCATTGAGTCTAGTTTCCGAACTGGTGGTCAATTTTTCGACATTCATAAGTGACTTGCCAGGGCCTAAACTGAATAAATAATTTTCATTTTAATATATTTTTATTCACATTTCTAAGGAAGTTAAATGGGGGTTGAAAGCTTGTATATGAAATTATACTGCCACGCAAACTAAGTGCAGGCGCAAGCTAGGTTAACATATATTTAGATGATCACTCCATCTAGAAACAAATAATATGACACTCACTAATTATCTCCCATTTTTATTTCAGAGCATGCAGGAGGATTCAGGTAACTATTCTCTTAAACTATAACAAAAAAATAATCTATATATTATTCAGTGTGAACTATGTAAATTATTATATTTTCAGGTTCCTCGAGCGGTAGCGCCGGAAGTGGAGGTACTTATACATACACGTATTCAAGTAATTATTTGCTTGATGTCACTTCATTAATTGTGACAGACAGACCATGTTACCATAGTACAGACACTTTAAGGGTGCTATTATGTTCCTTTGGAGATAATGTACCCAAAGAATAGACAATATTAACACAAACATTATTGATTGACTAAATAACACTATATTGCCAACCTAAATAATTGTTGACCTTTTCACATGAGTACCTAAATATTCAAGCAGAAATCAAACTTCATGCAAGCCGTGACTTACAAGTGCACTCACACATATGCGCTGCAACGTCCCCCAACGTTCTCACGCACCATAGTTTGTCTTTGACGGATCGTGAACTCGTGTTGATGAGACCCTATATGTGAGTGTCTGTACAGATCTTGTATCAAGCTTGGTACATACATCTTACATTTATTTATTTATTTATATAAGATGTCGCCTGAGATTAAATATGTTAGTTCAGTGATCGACACTGTAAGTATGTATACTATAATTCTCTTTATTTCAATAATAATTTTGTAGGTAGTATTTCAAGGCTAAAATCGAAGAAAAGTATCCAATTTATGACAAAATACCCTCATTACAAAAATACAGCCAATACACCCAAAAATACACCATAAAATAAAAATCGCCTTACACTCATCCTTTCGATATGTCCAAAGCATCTCAACATATTTCTTTCAATTGTGGTCACCACAGAAATTCAAGCCTGTACTCTGGTGGAATATGTACCTGAGAGCTTATACCGAAACATTACACAAAACAAAGAATGACTTGTCGTCATTTTGAGTGTGGGACGTGACGGGACCTGTGGTGTGTTCTCAACTCAGTTCCAAGTTTAAATATTATAATTCAACGTGAAGGTAGCGGCAGCGCGGGCGGGAGCGGAGGCATGTCCGGCGGTGCTGGATTTGGCTTCAACATGGGGGGTGGGGCCAGCGCTGGTGCAGGCGCGGGGGCAGGGAAGTGAGGTATGTATTACGAAATCATACAGGCGTATTTTTCAAAGGGCCGGATTGCCTGAATTAATCTATATTAATTACGAGAGGAGAGGAGGATAATTTTAGACTCAAAAAAAACATCTATTTGAGGGGTAGCTTGTGGCGCCGTCTTGCCGATAAATACGTTGTCTGCCTGTTTATTGCCGTGTCCACAAATTTCACCAAATTGGTAAAATAAATATCCTTACCCCAAGTACGTAGGGCATCTTAAAATCATTAAGCGGACAAAATCGCAGGAAAAAGCTAATCATTTAATATAAATACTATTCGCCTTTTTATTGCTATCTGTAAATATCGGCGTGGGTTTGGTACCAGACTTGTTAATGCGAAAATGTTTTTGGCTAATGATTTTTTTTTTCATTTTGTTTCAGACGTTCAATAATCACCTCTAAAACAACGGAAGATCACTAACACCTATAATTATACAGCCTACATTTCAGATACTAAATCCTAAAACCTATGCACATATTATATGTTTTTCATTAAAATATTTAGATTTCCAACCAATAATTTTTATTTCCGAGATCCTGACATCCCAATTTTTTTTATCATAACCATTCCGCGTTATAACCTGCCATGGCCTATGCATGCGAATGCAAGGGGTAGGCCAAAGGTCTTCGGACATCTAAACAGATAAATAAAATTTAAGTGTCTGTTTGTACTTCCAAAAAAACAGCTTTTCACTAAATACATATGAAAGATTATACACAAGAAATAGATACATAATAAAAACCAGTTTAAACAGGGTTAAACCATACATAAAAGTTGTCAGACTATTTTAGGCCTCCGACTGACGATGCCAAAGATGTAACGATTGCCAAAGATGATAAATTGGCAACCGGTACCGACGGCTTAATGTGCTCTCCGAGGCACGGAGGGAACTCGGGCGGTCACCCATCCAATTACTGGCTAGGATTAGGGTTGCTTAACTTCGCTGATCGAATGATATGCGCAATAGCAACTTTGCCACGAGCTCCGCCTGTTGTAGTCTTATAATATCGTAGCGGACAATGAAGGCAAAACCGGGCAAATATACAAGATTTACATCCTCAGTGACAAAAAAATATATAGTTAGATCAATGAATGATCTGATTCCATTAAAATCGTAATATGAAATAGCTGTTAAGATAAGTAAGCAGATGAACTATGAAGTTCAACTTATTTGAACAACACATTACACAATAATAGTTTGTAACATTGCAAAGAAGCCTTAGTGGGACCGGTTTCAAAGGCACTGTGGATTATCAAATGGGATAAATTATCTTACTCCCCACACCATGTCTCATAAGTGTAAACTTACTGCATTATTTACTAAATAATAGATTTAAATTAAGTAGGTAGTAGATATTTGGAAGACACAATAGAGGGATTCCAACTCTTTAAAAAAAACATGGTATCCTCATCAACCATATTTAGAGTCCAGATTTTTAGGCGCCCATTTATGTCACAGAGCATCGGCTGGTGGTACATATCAATTTAAAAATAAAATATATAATGCTCTAAGATTTTTTTATTTTTCGTCGTTTATTTTATTATAATTGAAGGCATTATAGCTTTTATAACTTCATTTAACAACAAAATAAGCCTTGTCTCATGTTCCACATATCATCCATAAGCATCGAACCTTTAGTAACCTCTAACAAATATACTTTACCACAAAAATAAATAGTAAGTATAAAGATGATAAAATAAAATATGCATACCACCAGCTTATGCTTGGTCTAGAACCTATATTTATTTGGTATGAGAAGTAATTAATAGTGTATTCAAACACAAATAAAAATTATCGGCATTTAAATGTGACGAAAACGAATTCTTTGGAGAAAAATATTCTTTATTTCTTGCAAACAGTATCAAACTGCATGAACTCAGCATAGTGCAAAGTGCTTTGGCCACAACGATGCTAAATAATTACAGTTTCTTTGGTGTTCATACATGCCTTACCAGGGTTTAAATTGAATATATCATTTTCATTTTCATTACAGGATGACTTGTAATGAATGATGAATTTTGAACTTGTTTAACATAATCTCTAATGGTTGACATAATCACTGTGTTAGGGAAATGCCATGCTTATCTGTAATTGATGACACCTTACGACACATTAGTCAAGTGGTTAGTATACCTAACTGTTATATACAATTAGTCTTGTGTGTTCATCATTCTTCTGCCTATGAATTTCAGGGTCAGCACAACATTTTTCCTTTCTGTTTGTCTCTATGTTTCATTTTACTTATTTTCTAGTCATATATTACGCAAACTATGGGTAGTCGGGATTGATGGGTCAATCCCGACCAAATAACTCTACTATTTATTATAAAGAAAAAATATTTGTGTGTTTGCATTGAATAAGCTCCAAAACACATTACCAGTATTAAAAATATTTTCTCTAATGTAATGCGAAAGTATCAATGAGCAACAAAGGTTTTATTGTTAACAAAGTTAAATAGGGATCCCTAATAAAATGCTAGGAAGCCATGACGAAGCTAGTCATTCATATGTAGAATATCATATTTATGAATGTGGATGAAGCCAAAGGAGTATGTAAAGATTGTAGCATGTGGCAAATGGTCTCTGCCTACCCCCACGGGATGCAGGCGTGAGGCGTATTCATTATATTTATTTATTAAAAATACAACTTACGGTCAGCATTTTTAATCCTACACAGAGGTTCCTCAAACTGTGCAGTGGTAAGGCACTTGAGAACCTTCAGAAAGTATGGTAGCAGTTTGTCTTGATGCTGCAGGCCGCTCTGCAGGAAGTATAATCCCAGAGCTATGGCCGCCTCTTGACTCCGGGAGGTGACAACCAAGGTCGAGCTGGCTTGAGGACACAGCATGAACAGGGTATTGACCTATAAATACAATAAAAAATATTTTACTACTAATATAAAATAAAGAGGAGTAATTTTTTGTTTAATATATTGAAAAACTCAAAAATTATTTAACCTACTTTATCAATTATTTCAGTAGAAAGCTTCTTCAGTGAGTAACATAGGTTTTATTGTTTACTGAGATTAATTAGGGAAAGCTAGTGTTGTATAAAATATTGTGATGCATTAGTAAATTTTGTTTTATATTTTTCCCAGTAGCATAGGTACTAGACTGCTCTCTTATAGCTCAATGCTTCAATGTTCACATTGTCACTGAAATTCAAGTCTTTTTCTAAGAACTAATTTCATCCTTGGGACATATTTTCACAGTACCTATGATAGCAGACAATGTTATGAATGGTAGCAAAATAGGAGTATGATTTACCACCACCTGCATTCTACAGAGATTTACTACTAATGATCTCGACTATAATTATACATACATACTAAATGTGAAAGTTTAAAATGTTTTTATCATATCATTTTGGTTCAAATGTGTGGATAAAAATATGGCAAGTATAGTATATTTATATTCATCACATTGCAGTGTAGGGCCGAATTATCCATACGGTAGATTAGCTGAACAATAAAAAAAAATTATGTAGCATAAAATAGAAAGTGTTAAGAAAAGGGGCCCGAGAACTGCATTACCAAGAGCCCCTGATAAGGTTAATCCGGCCCTGTTGCAGTGGCAATCAAACAAGTATACAAGCTGAAAGCATATTGTTTCTGTGAATACTCCTACAATATATATTTTACGATGACTCAACCACCACAGTTTCAGTGAAGTGGGTTCAAGGTTTTCTAATATTTTATACCCATTATGCATGTCATTATAGTAAGTAATAGGTGTTGATAGAATAGATGATATATGTAGGCATGCGATAAAATAAACATATGAATCATTTGCCCATAGATCACTGTGCAGGTAATGATTATGTGTAAATTGTGTGATGATTAGGATGAGGTCATAACTTGTTTCGGAACAATAATAAACAAACCACACCGTATGTAAATGCATTGACTAATTCCTAAGCACACAAATACAGTTTTGCAGACGAATTAGTCCGTCCTTTAATGAAATAACACAGTTTAATTTCGTAACATTAGGGATTACAAAATAGTCTGTCGTTTACCTTTTCCCATGGTGTTGGATGTATATTGGATAAGCACCGTGCTAAGTGTTGCACTGTTTGTTTAAAAAACTCGTTTTCATCCATTATTTTTTTTTATTTTGTCCCGATACGGAGCATTTTCTAATATTATTTAGAAATATGTCCAATACGACCATCGAACACCCCCGATCACTATCAGTCGCCGTCGTCGCGATATGTTGCGATTTCGCGAAATGACACTTGACACTCTTGACAGCTCTTTTCTTTCAACAATGACAGAACATTAAAGTCAAACAGTTATCAAATACCGTTCCATTCCACTTGTGGCGAGAGCGAGTTATCATGCTCTCCAGTTATGAGTAGAGAAAATCTGGCAGCAGTTACAGCCAAGTGGGTGTTATGCCTGACTAACGCGGATCCGACTGGTCTAGTTGGAAACTTGTATAATACTGCAATGCGTTCGTGAACTCATAGGGTGCCAGATTTTCGTGTACCTATTTGTTCTCAAACTTGCATTTGTTATCGAGTAGCGAAACAACAAAGTTGTATGTTTCAGCCATAACACAAAAAAATGGTGGTTTCAGCAAATTTCACGCCAATTCATATCTGAGTTTTTTGGTTTTAGTTCCATTCTCAGTTGCATTACTTGCCTTCGGTTTCCAGCCCAAACCTATCAAATTATTTAATGCATCATCAAAGGTAAATCGATTGATAAATAAAACAAAACATAACAATATTAATTTAATATCAAAAACACGTCTTTCGTAAACGTGAATCTTATAAATAATGCCTATTCTCTTTGAGCGTCGAGTACAATTTTTTTTAATTGTGCTCTTGCTACTTTTCCTGTAGACGTCAGCGGCAACTCCTCCATGAACACGACGCCCCCGCGGAGTTGTTTGTTGGCTGATAGTTTTTCTGTGAATAAAAAGTAAAATTTAAACAATCTGAACATGGCAACATTCTCATATAAGTAGTCCAGAGTCACTACGTAACTGGCTGCACTATTAATGTAGTACTTCATGCATATACTGAATTTCAGAATATCCAAACCAAATTGCGAAAGTACTGAAAGGAATCCGAATAGAAATTCAGAAATTACTTTTTTAAATTCTCAATTCGCCTAATAATTGTAGAAGATAAGCAGTCAGATTCAGGCGTACAAGAATCAGATGATATATATCTATATGTGAGAATAAATAACACATCAATATCATATTCAAACAAATGCTTACGTAAGTACTTACTCATTAATAAAAGGCGAAAGAAATTGTTATAGGATAGATAGGATTAGATACAGAAAAATTTAGTATACCAGCTACAAGTTCCTTGACACGGGCAGCAGTGAGTTCAGATCCGGGCCTCCGCACGACGCACGCGACTGGCCACTCGCCGTCCTCCACGTGAGGGATGCTTGTCACACTCACATCCAATACATCCGGATGTGATCTAATCACACCCTCCAATTCAGGCGGAACCACCTATTCAGCAAATTTTTTTTTTGTTAAAGATAGAAGTTTAGTAAAAACAAAAAACGTGGTAACGATGTGCTTTGGTGATGTTCCAAAATCAGGAAAAAATGCCGTAAGTGTATTTAAATACGATAAACCCCCTAATACTAATATGTATATCCCTTAGTAATATAGAATATTAGAATAAAGTTTTAATAAAACTGATCCTAGATATGTTCCCTGTGGCAATCCAGCCTTAATAATATTGAAAATGTATCTATAAAGAATGCAAGTTGCCATTTTAAACTTCAAATCGTTAAATAACTAACACGATAACGTGATTTCGACCAGTTTGAATTTACATTATTAGTCAGCGAGATAAACAAGATAGTTAACTTTATCAAAAGCCTTGCTAATATCGAGTAAATTTATGAGAACAATTTGGAAAAAAAACATTATAGATATGTAAAAGTGGTGGTGGCCATAATACACATACATGGCTATTCCTATATTTGATAAGCATGGACATCCTTTCAACGAAATAATAGTTGTTATCTTTGTCTCTGTACAATAAGTCTCCAGTTTTGTACCAACCGTCTTCAGTGAAAGCTTTAGCCGTTTCTTCTGGATCGTTGTAATATTCCTGAAATTGGCAAAGCAACGATTTATCCCGAGGACACTCTCTTTCAAATAATAAAAAAGAAGTAGTGTTCCTATGTTCTTCCTCAAAGTTATATATGTTAACCGCTCCAGAGATTAGTCGGGACAAACAGACTGGCAGACAAACATTTTTTTTCTAAATGCAGTTATTTTTTATTTATAAACAATATACACTTATATGTTATTTATTTTTATAGATTCCAATAATCTTGTTTGTGCGTGATATATAACTATGTAAGGACTCAAACTTCAGTTAGTGATTTTGCTAAATATACACCTGCTTACCGAGAAACTTTCCGCTTTTGTCCACAATTCACCTGTGACGTTGGGTTCAGTTATTTCCTTGCCAGTCCCTGGATCGACCAACTGAAATCATTATCCCTTTAATACAAGAAACGGGCTAAATAAATAAAACCTTAACAAATTTGCCCATTTGCCCTTTTGGAATCCGAATTACAAAATGAATTTTTGTAATAAAGAGTGTATTAGACTATCGCTACAAACTTATTCATTAGCTAAGTAATAGGCGTTACAGACAGACGGAGATATTTTGTGTCTAGCATTATATGAACTAAAAAACCGTTCTGGCGAATTTTAAGTCTATGGTGTCTAGATTAAACCTTTGTTACTTGGATCTTCGAACAAGTTTCAGTCTTCAGTTATAATTAAACTAGTTTTGACCCGTGACTTCATCTGCGTAACGTTTTTTTAAGTACCTACCCTATGTCCGCCCTTGTAGTAAACGTCATATCTCTCTATCCTTACATATGCTCACGCCTGTATTCCCCGCAGGGGTAGGCAGAGGTGTTGTAATCACAGCACCCGCTTTTCTCGGAAGATGATTAAGTGCCAACGTGACAGATGGTGAGTCCATCTCTATCCTTAATTTTATAAAATCAGTTCAGCGAAAACGTACAGATAGTCTACGAAATGGTAACTTTTCCCATTTATAATAATAACATGATAGTTGAAGAAACTTTACCTTCAGTTCAAACAGAGTACTAGGATTGCCACAGTTGCCTATAGGACCGCGAGGGTTCGGCATAAACACAGGACCTAAGTTCTCTGTTTGGCCGTAAGCTTCTACAAGTGAAGCACCTTCACGCATAATTTTCTGAAAAAATTTACGGATGTTGAGTTTAGTCATACGAAATTGAACCGCATTGTGTATACATAGGTATCAAATTTACAGGACTGCACACTATTACCGAACGTCTTAGGAATTAACTACTTCAAGACATATCGCACCTTTGCGGAAAGACTGTGATATCTTGAAATGACATCATCACCCTGGCCTTAACCCATACATTGTTGAGGTCGGCACTTGATTCAACCCGATGTGGCTGATCACCCGATTTTTATACGAAGCGACTGCCATCTGACCTTCGCAACCACTTTGATGAGGAAAATCTGTGATCTGGGTTAAACCAGTATTTTTTAGGCCTCCGACCGACCTGTAACGATTGCCAAAGATGAATTGGCGACCCGGACCGACGGCTTAACGTGCTCTTCGAGGCACGGAGGGAACTCGGGCGGTCACCCATCTAATTACTGGCTAAGGTTAGGGTTGCTTAGCTTCGCTGATCGAATGAAATGCGCAATAGCCACCGTGCATCGAGCTCCTCATATCTTGAAATGTGTACCTGAAAATTACATAAACTTCGCTTCCTATTGTATGAAACAAATGTTTTTCAGCTAGTACTAAAGTAGTATTACACATGTATATAAATAATATTAAAAAAAAGTATCATTTGCCACATTGTTCTTGCAAAAAGCAGTACTTTGACCTGTGTCGTGTTATAATGTAAGATTATAGCTAATAAACATTTTCGAATTTTTGAATAATTTTTATGTAACACGTTTTGTAAGAATATATATAAATTGTATTCTATGTTACAACTTATTTTGAAAAGAGTTACTTAAATCACATTGTATTGAGTCAATTTTTTTCCCAAAGTGCAATATATATGCCTAACATATATATGGGTCAAGCGGTATGCTAATTTTGTTCTTTTGATAACCAAATTAAAATAACTTAACATACATATGCACACGCCTGTATTCCCCGAAGGGGTAGCTAGAGGTGTTGTTATCAGAACACCCACTTTACACCGAATTTTATTAAGTGTCAACGTGACAGATGGCGAGTCTATCGCCGACTCAGGCAATATTCATACGTCTTTGAATTACTTCTCTGAAATATGCTGGTTTCCTCACGATGTTTTCCTTCACCGTAAAGCACGTGGTGTGAAATCACTGTACATAAGTTTTTTTAGAAAAACTCATTGATACAGGCCCCGGTGGGATTCGAACTTGAGTTGCTTGCGTAGCAGGCGACTGCTCAAACCCCGAGGCCACCACGGCTTCTTTACAACAAACAAAAAACTAAAAAAATTATAACATCAAGCGAACCTTAAAGGCTGACCAGAATCTTTACTAAATGTTAATTATAAGCAAAGAAATCAAACTTAAATTGATACATAACTAAAAGATAACCATCAAATACTTTATTTCACATCGTAGCAAAGACTGTAACTATAAATCCCAAGTCAGCTCCCATAAGGAGTACTTTTCAACTAACTATAAGCTAATAAAATAATGAATAAAAAAAAAATGGTAATATACTCTGGCTTTCCTAACGGGATGAATTAATGATACTGTCTGATGAACTCAAAAATGGCCTCTCTAGAAGTTGAGACACCCAGTGACCGGGTAAAATTACCTAGTTCATGACCCCTACTGCGAAAACAATACAGTTTTAATATAACCCGGTTAAATTGACAGGTTGAATATATCTTAAAAAATTAAAACGTTACTGAAATAATGTATCACGTACATAACATACTGTCAAATTTTAGCACGAACGTGACTCATTAAAATAACCCTGCAACAAATATATTTTTACGAGAACAATGTGATATAATTAACTGGTTACAAATGAAGTTGTCCAATGCTAAATAATAATGTAGTTACAATAAATTGGTATAGTCGTGATGCCGTGTTATTCCCAAAAAGCTGAAGCACTTCAGCCTTAGAACAATATTACGCCTAAGGTGGAACCACATGCAGCCGCTCGACGCTCGTTTCCAGCGACAAATCTGGTCACGTGACCCCATTTTAAATTTCCCCTCGACTCAAAAAGGAACTACGTCGTGCAGCCGCTCTAATCACGTATCGCTACATATCACGTGACCACATTTGTCGCTGATAACGAGCGTCTAGCGGCTTATATCATATTGCACCTTAACACGGGTTCGCAACCGTTTTCGTTATCTACACTCGATAGCGTCTTAATATTTAAATAAGCTCACGACATCGCAGAAGGGTCCCCGAAGGGATAAGCAGAGGTGTTGTAACAACAACACCGAATATTATTAAGTGCCAACATGACAGAGGGTGAGGCCATCGCCGTCTCAGGCACTATACATGCGTCTTTTGAATTACTTCTCAGACATATGCACGTGGTGTGAAATCACTTAAGTTTAAAGTTTTTAGAAAAACTTATTGGTACAGGCCCCGCTGTGATTCGAACTTGCATCGCTTGCGTAGCAGGCGACTGCTTTAACCCTGAGGCCACCACGGCCGAATACTTGCATGAAAAATTGTACAGTGACTCCTAGCGGTGACGTGAAGCACTAAAATATGTCATACATATATTGTGGGTGTCGCTAGCGAGTATAGATTACTAAAACGTAAAACGCGTAAAAAGCTACAACTAGAAAATCACAGTGTTGCATCAAACAGGATTGCTGAACGAGACAACGCTGTACAGTAACATTTTGTTTCTCTCTTTCATTGCTCAGCCGTTTGTGAAGTAAACGATGTCACGTTTTTGGAGATAAAAGAACTCGATATGGCGTTTCCGAATTTGCAAAAACAACGATTTTGTCAATTTATCACAGTCTTACCGCAAAGGTTCGATATGCAGGTTTTCACACGATGTTTTGATATGATGATGCTCGTGGTATGACTTGTTTTTTTTAAATCCGAGAAGCAATAACACATTGTACGGGAGTTTATTTCATCCTGTTTTTCTATTTTAGAAATACATCATCTGTGAAAGTTTAATCAAACTAGGTAATGAAACTCCACCCAATAGCCAGGGTCTAAGAATTTGGCTAAAAGGGGGCCGGAGATCCTGATGGCGGTGGTCGGGGTGGGAGCTTTGACCACCGAGCCGCGGGTCCGGGAAGGTGGCCAAGCGATGTGCGACGCGCTGCCACGCACGGCGAGGTCTCCAGATCTATCAGAGTACCCGGAGTCCCCCCTGAGCACTGAGGATGGCCACCGGGGGGTTTTAGTGTGGTAAAAATCCCACATACCCCGACCTGCCTCTCCCAGGGCGGTCGGGGACCTTTTTAAGGTTTCCCCCTAGCCAATAAAAAAAAAGGTAATAAAACTCACCCGCATCTCAATATTGAGATCCTTGTGTAATACGCCACCGGTGATGATGATGCTGTCGAAACAGGTGAAGTCACACTTAATACCACTGTTCAGTATTGATGACAATATTGCTGGACCCAGAAGACCATACACTGGCTGAGAAGGAAACACAGGCATTCAATATTATAACCTACCACCCTGATCTTAGTATTCATATTAGGTATATCTAAATCGCCAAGTCTACCTATAATTTTTTTATACTTAGGTACTTATACAAATCAGGTCGCGCCTGTAGATTAAGTTGTAATACACAATAATTATAATCATCATCTCCCTGGAATTATCCCATACATTGTTGTGGTCGGCACTTGATTCAACCCGATATGGCTGATCACCAAATTTTTATACGAAGCGACTACCATCTGACCTTCGCAACCCCTTTAACGAGGAAAATCTGTGATCAGACTTTCTTAGGTCTCTGACCGACCTGTAACGATTGCCAAAGATGATAAATTCGCAACCGGGACCGACGGCTTATCGTGCTCCCGAGGCACGGAGGGAGCTCGTGTGGTCACCCATCCAATTACTGGCTAGGGCTAGGGTTGCTTAACTTCGCTGATCGAATGATATGCGCAATAGCAACTGTGCCACGAGCTCCTTTAATATATAATAATTATAGTAAACACAAAAATTTAACTAGGCATCTTCAAGTCCCATGTTATAGGGGATAAGCCTATTTCCATTAACCGGGCACTAATCCGGACTCTTAGCTGCTTTTGGGAAATGACAGGATGGAAAAACCCAATAAAAGTTGGGTTAAAAATCTACGCAGAGTGATCCTATGAAATTGAGTCTATGCGGGTGACAACGATCTACTTTTGAACTTTACATGAATTCAGTAGGTTGCATTTTACCTTGTAATTATTAATAATATCAATAACGTGTTCCGTAGTGAGTGGAGCCGAGGTCTGTATCTTGATTTGGTGAGAGACAGGCATGCCAATTGCATTCGCGATCCCCGACACCCAATGCACGGGCGATACATTCAATGCTGGCTTGTTGGTTAAGTTGTTCCTGTAACAGTTTTGAAATAAATGTCTTATTGTAGTTGACGTTTGCGAGTACTTATAGACTATGAAAACGGTGCACTCATAATAAAGGTTAAATTAAATCTTACGCATCCTCCGGACGCCTGAAGAGATGTATAATAGTCTGTATCTTCTCGATCCATATCTTGTGCTTGAAAGCAGCAATTTTAGCCTTGCCTGTAGTTCCGCTGGTGCTCACCAGCCACGCGTAGATCTTATCCGTATCGAAGTTTGCTATTCTGAAGCGTTAATTACATATTATTGTATACCTAAGCACAGTAAATATACAGACACTTGTAGGTATTCTGCGAAAAGGTATGAAGAGCTACTAACTGTTCCTACTTACAGTACACACACATTTCGCTAGTAATATTTAAGTCCCATTTAATAAGAGCTAGAATGAGCTCGTGGCACTGTTTTAGCGAAGTTAAGCAACTCTTACCCAAGCCAGTAGTTGGATGGGAGACCACCCGAGTTCCCTCCGTGCCTCGGAGAGCACTTTAAGCCGTCGGTCGAGGTTGCCAATTTAACATCTTTGGCAATCGTTACAGGTTAATCAGAGGCCTTATAAAGTCTGACAACTGGTTTACGAAGGTTATGAAGATCGGATGGCAGTAGCTTCGTATAAAAATCAGGTGATCAGCCACATCGGGTTGAATCAAGTGCTGACCACAACAATGTATGTGTTCGAACAGCTACTAGGGATCTATAGTTGGAAAACCCCAATTACGCTTTGCTCAACCCGGGGATCCCACTCAGGACCTCCTGTTCTGCAGTAGAGACAGTCTCCTATCTTCAGGTATGAAGAGTTTTATTAATCAAGATCGGAGAAACACGCATGTGTGTGTATGTAACCTATACTATATTGTGTTACTCTGTAACTTTCGAGCTTGACTAATAAAAGTTCTTAGGCTATAAGCAATAACCGCTCTCTACCAATCAAGCGTTTATTCAACGTGCCACACTGCCAGCCTTCTTGGCACGATCCCGAGAGACACCGATTTGGGCATAGTTTTCTGCTTATATTTAATTACTTTTAAGTACCTTTCCCAGTGTTTATTTTTACATAATTAGTTGCATGAAAAAATCTAACTACTTACTGAAAATCATCTATGGATCCATCTCCGTGGTACGTCTCTACAAATTTCCTCATGGAATTGTCTCCATCGTCAAATGTAACCACTTTAGTGTCAAGGCCAAGACATTTAGCGGCTTCTACGTAATCATTGTAATGTTCAATCTGACAGAACGCTATGCTAGGTTTAGCCAAGTTGAAAAGTGCCTTGATTTCATCTGAAAATTAAAATACTTATATAATATCACTTTGTAAGATACGTCGGTAATTTTCCAGCAGTTTTATGAATAATTGCATACTTGCATATGCTCACGCCTTTATTCCCCTAAATGGTAGGCAGAGGTGTTGTAATAACAACACCCACTTTTTACCGAATATGATTAAGTGCTAATGTGGATTTTTCCACAGATATAGGATTTTTCATAAACTTTCCCTTAAGCTTCATCGTAGCATCGGTAGCTGTTGTAACAACTAGTTGCCTACTTTCATTTTAAAGAAAAGATACATTCTAATTAATTATTCCCAATTAAAGTTATGTATTTAGGGACAAATTAAATAGGTACCTACCTACTTTTAACTCCTCGGAAGTACCTACCTGTTTGTGTGATAAGTAAAGTTATGTGAACTTACTTGACACTGGGCAACGAACTTAGGTAAGTAGAGCTTATCATTGTTAAAGTAAATATTTGTCTTGACGTCGTTGTTAGATAAGTACATTATAAAGTTGATATTTAAAACAAACCTTTGTCTAATATCCACTAGACGTAGTAAATTATACCTATATTGTCACTGAGTGAGCAACAAGAAAAAATTTGTTTTGTTGAAGGGTTGGAAGGTTCTCGAAGGGGTAAGCCAAGATGTTGTACGTAATAACAAAATTTTCCCCGATGACGATTAAGTATCAAGACGGCGAGTCTATCGCCGTCTCAGGCAATATACCTACGTCTTTGAATTACTTCTCAGACATATGCAGGTATACTCGCGATGTTTTCTTTCGCCAGACAGCTCGTGGTATGAAATTACATTGTGCAATGAAGGTTTTAGAAAAACTCATTGGAATAGTCCGCTGGGATTTGAACTTGCGTCACTTGCGAAGCAGACGACTGTTCAGCCACCAACGCTCCAGACCAGAAAACATGATCTCATCACCTTTACATGTGAGCACCCGTTAAATGTAAAAAACAATGTTGGCGATCCTTATTGAATAAATAAAAAAATATAGTGAGAAAGACCGTACCAAATTTGAACGTAGGGTCGACACCAACGATGGGCATTCCATTAAATAGTGCTGCATAGTAAGGTATGTGGAGGTCGAGGTGGTTCCTGCCCCCTAGCGCCAGCACAGCCCCGGGGCAAAGGCCGAACGTGCGGAGACTTCGCGCCAGACGTACTGACCGAGACAACACTGAAGCGTTGCTCTCCTGCTCTCCTGTTGCTGCGTCTATCTATGTTTATATAATTTATATAAATTCTCACGCCACCTCAGAAGGGTCCCCGAAGGGGTAACCAGAGGTGTTGTAACAACACCACTCGATCGCCGTCTCAGACACAATGTCTTTGAATTACTTCTCAGACATATGCAGGTTTCCTCATTATGTTTTACTTCACTGTAAAGCACGTGCTGTGAAATCACTGCACATAAATTTTTAGAAAAACTCATTGGTACAGGTCCCGCTGGGAGACGTCACTTGAGTAGCCGGCGACTGCTCAAACCCCAAGGCCACCACGGCTCTACATTTTAAAATATAAATAAAGTTCACGTTGGGGGAAGAGCGAGTGATCGTGCACATCCCCAGCTACGGGAACATTTTCCATTAAGTGGGTGTCACAACCACGGCTTCACCACGTCAGAATTTTGTGTTCAATTCAGGTCGGTTTTTATACTTAATTTTTCTATTAAGTATGAAAACCGTTTGGGCTATAACGTGATGGAAATATTTAACGTTTAAGGAGTAGGTATATATCAACGTACTTATTCATACTAAGAAATTATGTAGGTGACTAGTTTCCTGTTTGTGCTAGTTTGTATATTGTATAACTAGCTGTGCCTCACGGTTTCACCCGCGTATATGTAGTTTTATATAGTATTAATATTACGATACATATTTAACCTATTTTATTTCTTCAGACGATTTAATATTCTTTATGAACATAAAAGCGGTTATTGTGACTAAACTATGATAGTGTTCTTGCGGACTTTTTTGTAGATCTTAATAAGACCTACAAACCCGTAGTACCTCATTTTGTTCTATTGTCAATAGTTTTTGCAAAAACGCAATTTTCTTATGGATCCCTAATTTTTTGAAAATAAAATATAGCCTTCCTCAATAAATAGACTAACTAACACGAACAGATTTTTTTAAATCAAACCAGTAATTCCTGAGATTAGCGCGTTCAAACAAACAAACTCTGCAGCTTTTTAAATATTCAGTATAGATGTGTAGTCACTCTATGTAGGTACTTTGTATGCTTTTTACGTGGACACCGACGTATCAATTTTTTATACCACTGAGGTGGCAAACAAGCATGCGGCTCATAGAGGCCACTCATACAATTAACACCACTCTATGTGTTTCTATCAAATTTTTTTCACATACAAGCATTCGATTTGAGCCGTGGTAGCCTTGAGGTTTGAGCAGTCGCCTGCTACGCAAGCGACACAACTTCGAATCCCAGCTGGGCCCGTACCAATGAGTTTTTCTAAAAAACTCATGTACAGTGATTCCACACCACGTGCTTTACGATGAAGGAAAATATCGTGGGGAAACCTGCATATTTCTGAGAAGTAATTCAATGACGTCAATATGTAAAGTTTCTGAGACGGCGAAGGACTCGCCATCTGTCACGTTGGCACTTAATCATCTTCGGTGAAAAGTGGGTGTTGTGATTACAACACCTCTGCCCCTCTATCCTTCGGGGAATACAGGCCTGAGCATATGTATGTATGTAGCATATGTATACAAGCATTCAACGCCCATTTTCCGGAAAACCTTTCTAAGTGTATATCTTACACCTCACCAAGAACCCACTATCCAAGTCTTACTAAGCCTTTAAGTGTACTTGATATAATATAAGTCAGTCAGTCAGAACATTGAGTTGTATTTATGTAGGGTACCTACTAGCGAATAGCTTAATGTAACTGCTATAGGACGATTTCACTCAAACCTAAATCCGTTTGAAATAATTAAAGTTTCTAAGGGCATTAAGGTAAATTGTATGCAAAAGTGTCGTTTTGATAACGACCTTAATAATTAAGAAGGCCTTCACCCAGTAGCATTTTTCCTTTTTCATTGCCTTTACCTCAGATGAAATAATAGGACCTGATTGACCGAGCTATGCTCGGTTTCGTTTTCTCACAAAAAATAAATTTTTAAAAGAATAAAAAAAATCAGTCAGGCTCGTACCGGGGTACTCTAGATTCGTTATCGCCCCGTAAGCCTCACGTCTGACCATAACTTGACAGATGTCGGCGAAATTTGCTGTCGTATTGTAATAATATTGTATGAGTTTTTCAGTGCCTGCCAAAAATAAAACCTAGCTAGATCTATTTTTGCCCGTGAAATACACAAAATGTCATGAAAATCGTTGAAGTCGTTTCTGGGATACAAGAATCGCTCGTTTAAAGGTATAAGATTCGTTTGGGGTTTGACATGTCGGTGTTATTTAGGCCCTTTATTAGTAAGCTCTATTTTTGGGCCTACTCCCGACCCTGATTTCCACTATGGGTACCTACGCTAGCTTACGGACATCACGCAGTGCCCTAAATAAACCTGTCCCTAAAAACAAAAGATTTTTTTTACAATTGTAGTTGAGTAACAAAATGATATTTTTTGTTTTTATCTAAATAAGTATTGAGAAGTTCTAAGCGCGCCCAATCATATTTAAGAGGTGGGTCAAAAATAATCCCCCTTAATACAAAACATGGTTTAAACCAAGGATTTATTTTGTTCATAGGCGATGTTTTTTAACAAGGGGAACGAAATTTTCAGTCGCACTAGTAAATAAAGTAAAATTAGTTAATGACTACGACCCACTTGGCACACAGCATCCGGTCTCTCCCGCATGCAGTCCATGATGATGTGACCCATATGATGGGTCCCACACACTTTTGGTACATTCTTCATTGTCACAGATTATGAAGTGGTATTCGGTACCTACAGTATCACACACGGAACAAATCTTCCTTCTTTTTTTCTGACTTTGTAAAGATATTGGAAAACAAGTGTCCGACTCAAAGTTCAACCGCGTTATGAATGAAACCGCGCAAGCGCTCTTTGTAGATACGTGATGCAAGACTCAACAATGAGTATCAAATTGATAACCGGTATAGTATCAAGCCGACTCGGAAAATTGCCATTATAGTAAACACCCGGGATCGATGTAGTTTTTGTAATTTGCTGGATTATTATACATCTGTTTCTATTATTTTTTGAATATATATATAACTCAAAGGACTTTCATAGTGATCTATCAACGTCCAGCCCAAACCACTGGGCGGATTGGGCTGAAATTTGGCATGCAGGTAGATGTTATGACGTAGGCATTACAGGCTTTCGTTAATTCTATCCCCAAGGGGATAAATAGGGGATGAAACTTAAGGCTACTTTTAATAAAAAAACTTATGGTATGCTAACGCAGGTGAAACCGCGGGTCACAGCTAGTTATTTATAAAAGCGAAATCCGGAGCGTGTTATTAATGTTCGTCATATCATAGGTACTAAATTGAAGTACTATAAGAGAATGCGTAGACAATGTAACATTATGCTCACGCTTCGCCTCTTCTTCTTAAAGCGCCTCTCCAATTACTGAAGGTTGGCAATCAGCTCCGAACATTTGTCTCTGTCTTTAGCGCGGCCAAACAGGTCGGCGGCACTCGCAATCCCGGTCCACTCTCTGATGTTTCGTAGCCACGACTTCTTCCTACGACCAGACTTCGTTTTGCCAGCTACTTTTCCCATCATAATAATTTGTAGCAAGTTATATCGGTCATGTCGTAACACATGACCTAAATATGACACTTTTCTCTTTTTGACGATCTTCAAAAGCGCCCGTTTTTGTCCAGAGAGTCGCAGGACTTCTTCGTTGATCACCTTTTGAGCCCATGATATAGCCATCATGCGCCTGTAGGCCCGTGGTGGAGAGGTAGAGCCGTGGTGGCCTTGGGGTTTGAGCATGAGCAAAATGTACGGGAATGGCATATTATGTCACGTGACTGATTTATGTTATTACCATAAATTTTGTATCGTTTCTTTGTCTATACCTACTTGACAGCGAATCCAATGCTAAGCTTTCGTTTCAAAATTTCCACCGTTATTTTAGTGTACGGGCGAGGGAAGGGGGCTCTAGGACAGTTCACAAAATCTATACAATATATTTAAAAGCTGAAGAGTTTGTACTAACTATTTTATTATATAACTATTTTATTTGGGAACTTGCTTTGAATTCCTTTTGTGGTGGATAGTTCATCTATCGAGAAAGACTTGGCTTTATAACATCACGCTGCGTGGAGGGACATCAATACGAGCAAAGCATTAATGGAAAATGTTATCAAAACTATATCTATACGTCAATACAGATATATAACATTGAGGTGTCTGTTTGTAATTCCAAAATTACACCTTTCCACTAAATACATATGAAAGTATCCACGGTACTGACATAGAAAAACCCTTTTTTTTTTTGTTTGGTTCCGGGTAGTCTCTGAAACGGGTGGACGGATTTAAGCGGAAATTTCACTGGCTGATAGCAAATATTACAAGGAGTAACATAGGCTTCTTTAATTAAAAAATACATTTAGGGTTCCGCGGGAATCAATTTAAATCTACGCGGGTGAAACCGCAGGGCATAGCTAGTTCTAAATAAAACACTCCAAAAGGGAAGCCATTAAATCTAGCAATAACAGTTTATAGCAACTGGAAAATATCACGACGTTTCTCAATTTTCAATTTAAAATGTTGAAATTTTTGTATGTCATAATTTTACTACAATTTCAAATTGTTTTTATTAAATGTTCAATTCCAGGTCTAAGTGTTCGTAGACGTAAGTTTCTTTAGTATTTTTATAATGATATGACATCATTTTAAGCTAAGTAATCTGCCTCAGCTCACACGAAGAAAGAATTAAATTACTGAAGTAACGTTCTGAACCCTCAAGAAAGGAGTGAACCACAAGAATAAGTAATTACTGTAGTAGGTATACTGTAGTTAACTTTCAAAATGATGTGGCATTTAATAAAGCGGGATTATTTTATCACAACATCTTTACGTTTATGGCAGTTCACATTACGACAAAGTGGTTTTTATTTTTTCGTGAAGGCAGGTAAGTAGGCCCTTATTAAACAAGAAATAACTGTCTATTAAGATGTAAATAAAATGCACTTCGAACAAGCGGTGGAAAGAATGTGAACTGAGCACTCTAATATGCAGCCACAATGCAGCAAACTCTTACGGAATGTCAGATCACGTAACATGATTTGCAATCTCAAAATACCCGACACAAGTGCAGATAAGTGATGGTCATCTCAAGCTACACAATGATTCGTAGTACTTATTTTTAGTTTTTAAATTTTTTTATATCGACTTTTGTGCACTGGAGCTGTGTCCATGGGCTTATATATTTTTTTTTATGATTTATTGAAAGATGTGAATTTTTTTTTAAAGTTTTTTGCCAGGTTCTTCTCAGTAAAAGCAACCTTCCGAACCTGGCGGTAGCATGTATAATCCTATGTAATCGTGTCTTAATGACGATTTGAAAGTACTTTGTAAAAAGTCTAATCGAACAAAGATATTTTGAATTTGAATTTGATACCAACTTACCTAATATTTGAATCAATTCAGTCGATAGCAAACTAATCGAAAGAAAACGCCAGGACACGTTAGATATGTGCCGAATATTCAACGAAGAGAATGACAAGATGAAGTATTATTCGACTCCTGACACCGACGTTCCTCACCGTAAAAGATTCAAGAGAAGTCCTACCATTCCGACGCTTAACCCTCAAGAGAAAAGGCGAATGGAAGCTATGATAGACCAACTTTATGATGATTTAGATGGTGATACAGGCAGTAAACAAGTAAGAAGCCAAGCCAAGAGCCTATACCATACGCTCTTATTGCAATGATCGTTAAATTGTGTGACAGTGACAGACTTACACACGTCATATACATCTATCTCATAAAATGAGTCAAACTATCATGGCAATAAGAGCCCATGGTAAGGCACCTATGATTCGGTCATATTGGACTATAGGTAGATACTTCTTTGCCTTCTTTGTAATGTATCTTGGTAACAGGTGCCCTCACGAGTTAAGAGCGCGCAATGAAAATAAGGGGATATTTACTCATAAAATTACTATTGCGCATTCAAGGTACGCGCTCATAACTTGTGACTGCCTATCAATCGTCGGCAGATTACACGCTTTGTCATTATACAAACTGTGTCGATTGTTTATTGTTTGGTAATTGATTACTATCTATGCCCCAAGGTTTTGACATGTTTGAACGTTGAGTTCGGTCGAACTCAACTTCCTACACTCCGCTTGGGGCGCTTTATAACAATCCCATACAAAATGAGGAGAATACTCCGTTGATATCGTCAACGTGAAAACATGTCAAAACTTGGGGCACTGATCGTATCCATCACGATAAGTTATACCCATCATTATACATTATCTTGTCAGTGTAACTGAAACATTTCCTTCCATTTTTCTTTGTCTAGTGAATTTTCTCAGACCATCTTAGTTATACGTCATGATGCACACACCATTTAGGTTATTTTAATAAAAAATAGTTAAAAAAAAGCTAATCAAAGAATACATAATAACCTCACGTCTGTATTCCCCAAAGTGTTGTAATAACAACACCCACTTTTCACCAAAGATGATAGTGCCAACGCGACAGATGGTGAGTCTATCGCCGTCACAGGCACTATACTATCTTTGAATTACTTCTCAGACATATGCACGATGTCTTACTTCACCGTAAAGCACATGGTGTGAAATCACTGCATATAAGTTTTTGGAAAAACCTTTTGGCACAGGCCGCGCTGGGATTCAAACTTGCGTGGCTTGCGTAGCAGGTGACTGCTCAAACCCCACGGCCACCACTGCTCAAAAAGAAAAAAATAAAATAATGTGAAAAAGTCGGTTCATAAACGAAGAAGTTATCCGCAAACACATAAATATGTTCCGGTTTCAAAGCTACGATCTTGAGCCTATATATTTGAAACCGACGCTAAGAAACCGCGGCTGACGCCTGTGTCAAACAAGTATCTATACATACACGTGTTGTTTAAATTTAAGATGAATAAAGTGAACACCTCAAGAAGATTCAACTTCGCACCAGCGGAGCTGCTGGGTCCGTTGCCAGCGGAAGATGGTGACAGAGAACAGGTCCCTGATTACTTTGGGCCGGCGGCCCGCTTCCCGTTGGGCATAGTACCCTTCTTCATAGATCCTAAAACATACGGTACAAACAATACTTATCTAATACCGCAAGTCAATAGGAAACAAGATGATCACTAACTTCATTATATATAAATTTATTATATTGTATATATAAATCTTATACCTACCTTTAAACGACCAATTCTTGTATATACCTATATATCTAGAATCTGAATCTCGGAAATGGCTCCCACGATTTTCATGAAATTTTGTGTGTACCATTACAATACGACAGCAAATTTCGCCGACATCTGTCAAGTCATGGTAGCTCAGACGTGAGGCTTCCAGCCTATGGGGTGATAACGAAACTAGAGTACCCCGGTTCGAGTCTTGAGGTTCACCGTTTCAGATATTTTTCCTTTTTTATCACCATACATATATGAGAAAACTTTATTGAGATGAAACAAGAGAGTCAACCAGGTTCTGAGTGTTGTGTACAACAAACTCATGGTGAGACAGTGTAATTTAGATAGGTACCTATGGATATTGCATGGCGATGTTTGCTCGTAGTGTGGCTATAAATAATCTTGGAACAGACACAAAAACAGGGGCCTAACCATGAGCTCTTATTGCAATGTTATTACAGTTGTGTGAGAGTGACATATGTATACACGTCAAATACATCTGTCTCATAATGAGAGTAAAACTATCATGCCAATAAGAGGTCATGGTAGGGCCCCTGATTAACGATCCACACAATCTTGTAAAGGGTAAAGTACCACGCCATGTAGAGGCGAAATTTATTTAAAAAAAATATATCATATTTAACTTATGTCACAGATTCCCAATTATCAGAGCGTATATTGGATGCCTTCGACTACTTTGAGAAGGCGACGTGTGTCCGCCTGCAGAAACTCCGCGAGAGGCCGACCGACTCAGAGTCCCTGAAGAACGTCATCTGGCTCTACATCACCAACCCCTCTGGCATACGACAATGTGTACACAGCAACGAAAGGCACCTGCAAAATGGAGTTCAAGTAATGATAAGAAACACCATTAAAACTCACAGAATTTAGATTTGTCGACAAAGTACTTAGGTAGGTTATTGTTAATTGTATTGTCAAAACAGATTGTATATATCATTGTATGTGAAATCACGAGGACCTTGAGCTTTGAAGAACTGTTGAACTCTGGAGTTCACACTGGGGAAGCCGACAATCTCTGTTTTACATGGTCCCCTCCAATAATTTAGTTATCCATGGATCACTGGAGTCCTTATTCTTGACAGAAACACAGCACTTTTCTAACGTAGCATTATTTGGCTGCAAACTTTTTATAGGTATACAGTCCATTCGGTAGGCTCCGAAATCCAATCGGAATATCTCTCTGTTACGCCGTTGTATCATCTCATCATTACGGTGCAACCTCATGCAGCCGCCCGACGCTCGTTTCCAGCGACAAATGTGGTCACGTAAATCTCCGGCGACTCAAAAACGAACTACGTCATGCAGCCGCTCCAATCACGTATCGCTACATATCACGTGACCACATTTGTCGCTGGAAACGAGCGTCGAGCGGCTTACATCAGGTTGCACTTTTATCGTACTATTGCCTCTTTCAGATGATCGTGTTCGGGTATGACTGCATGTCTCTGGGTGATATCACACATGAGGTAATGCACATATTAGGGTTCTCGCACGAGCACACTCGCACGGACAGGGACCAATACGTGACTATTTTGTGGGACAATATAAAACCCGGTACGTCCTTCTATTCTCACACTTTTCTCAAGGCCTCTGAATAATCTGCAATCTAATCTAATGTAATCTACTAGGCAGGTATTGCTTTACTAAATCCTATTTGTAGTGTAAGTACTTAATTACCCACTTGTTAGGTTATTTTCATTGTATTTATTTATTGCAGGTAATAACGAAAGTCATTGTATTTCAGGTTACCGAAAATATTTCGAAATATACGACAAAAATATACTGGAAAGTCTTCCGTATGACTACGCGAGTGTGTTGCACTACCCGTCCCGTGCCTTCTCCAAAAATGGACAGATCACAATAATGTCACCGGTATGGCCGGTACTTTAGTTCTTCTTAACATTTACAATATGACAACGGTTTCTTTTAACAAAATTGTTTCCTTACAGCCTGGAGCTAAAATTGGTCAACGCGAAGGATTGAGTGAAACAGACGTTGAAAAAGTGGGAGCAATATATGCAAGCGAATGTCTGCAACGGAACAAGGATTACCTTTTGAAAACGTGCCCAAGTGTCATCAAAGCTGATAGGAAACCAATAAATGTTTCACAAGAAGATGTGGAAAACTATTTCAAAGACAGACTGTGGCCCTTCGGAATCGTTAACGTCAAAACTGAATTGCTGGAATTTTGTAAGTTTAAGAACAAAGTTTTGGACGTTATACTTTGCATTAAAGTATGCGTCCATTTTAAAGAGTATTTGCGTTAAATGTATTACAGCTGTTGAAGAAAAGGAAAATATACATGCAGTAATGCGCCATATTGAGAAAGAAACGTGCATTCAATTCAGAGATCTGGCAGAAGCAGGTGATATGGAAATTTATGAAGATGAGACGTCTCCTCCTGACCCCGAGGAGTCAGCGCCCGATGCAAACAAAACAAAAAAGAAAGACGCTGGATCGGGCGAAGGTGTGAAGTTTGAATCTGAGAGTTCCACGGGGAAAATCAAAGGCAGCAAATTAAATAACAACATTGATAATAAACTTCCTGGTTTTGAAGACTCAAACGCCACAATCGACGGAGCTGTAGAATATATAGAAATAATAGTAAAACAGAAAAAAGTTATGAATGATAACGAAATTACTGATCACGAATTAAACACTGAATTTAAAAGTGAGCAAGAAGTACCTGCAAATTCTGGTAATTATAGTAGTAGTGGAATTTCTACATCAGATAATGTAAAAGCAGCAGATCGTACAACTTTATTGCGGAAAACATCAAACGAAAAAGGTACGAGACCAAGAAATGGTGAGTAACTTACTTACCCAACTTTTCATTTCACACACACCAGCGGCGACAGGCTATGGAGATATGAGGCAGAGTATCTAGATACCACAGTACACATCACATACTTCTAGATCACACAACCTCCAATTCACCATCATCTAATGTGGCATCTAGCCTTCGCCATTGATAGCTATTGATTACAGCCACCCTGACGGAAATTAGAACGCTATGACAGTCATAAAATATTAACGATACAATGCTACGATAGGAATACCATGTTTCCCATGGGTGCCTTCTCATAAGGATCTCTGAAGGGATAGGCTGTTGTCAAAGGTGATACTTCTCCTTTTCAGAGATTATTAGCTAACAACGAAACAGATGATGAATGAGTACATCGCATTCTTAATTTGATGGTGAAGCAATTTAACATGAATCACGTAGTTAACGTGCAACCTTTAACTGATGGTTAAAAGCAAATTTTTAAGACTGAAGTGTTATGTAATTGCAGTAACATCGGTAAAACCCGATCCTCGAGCTAAGCCGCAAACTCGAAGACATGCCAGCAACATATTGGTACTGAAGAGATCTCCTGAGCCTGGCTGTTCTTGTCCTCCACCTGGGAGGCCGAATGGTGACAAGGTAAACCTTCTAAACTGTGATTTATTTAAATAATAATGAAGATGAGGTCTTCCTCTTCGCCGTATTGCAGTACTTTTGTGGTGCTGTCGAGAATCTCATTCCATCCTGTCGGTTCCCTGTAATCGATTTTACTTGGTCAGACCAGCGGGTAGCTGATCGACACCGCAGTTTTTTTTTCCTAGTAATAATAATTACTACCAGAATGTTAGGCTGGCGAAAGATTATGTGAGTGTTCGAATCCCAGCGGGGCCTGTACCAATGAGTTTTTCTACAAAACTATGTGCAGTTATTTCACACCACGTGCTTTACGGTGAAGGAAAACATCGTGAGGAAACCTGCATATGTCTGAGAAGTAATTCAAAGACGTATGTATAGTGCCTGAGACGGCGATGGACTCACCCTCTGTCACGTTGGCACTTGATCATATTCGGTAAAATGTGGGTGTTGTTACAACACCTCTGCTTACCCCTTCGGGGACCCTTCTGGGATAGCGTGAGCATATGTATGTATGTTAGTTGAGAAATATGGAAAAGCAACGTAGCAAAGAAGTTTAGGTGGATATACCAGTGGGTTCCGACTTATTAGAAATTGAATTACAGGAGCTTCAAATAAACGGGGACTGCTTCAATTCTGTGAATGACTTGCTGCACCTTTTCGTCCACGTATTGGGTCTGGATCACCAGCACAACATGCATGATCGCGACTCTTTCCTTCATATCGTTTGGGACAACCTCACCGACGGTAAAATTTCCAACATGTACGCGCCAATAGGTTCTGACACTAGAGGTAAGCGTCACTTACGACGCAAGGCCACGCAGTGTATATTTTGTAATGAGGCCCAGTGCGTACGCTGTAGCAAAGGGAAGAGCGACGTAGACATGGTGTTTGAAATGGCATCGTACGCTGCTCAAGGGGGACTATTATAAAATCTGCACCACGTCTACTCTTTTCCCGAAAACGAAATTTCGCAGACGAACGAAAATCAAACAATGTTTCAGTAGGTATGGATTTGTTTTTATCGAATTCACATTTTCGTTCATTTAATTATTTAGTAACTTTAGAATATTTAAACATCAAATACTTTTCTAGCAGACCACGTTCAAATGTTATTTTAGAACAAATAAGATCTCGGAGAAAATGAGTAACCGAAGATTTCGAACCATGATCTCATTTTGGCCTTTAAGGAAGTTTTTTGTAACCATGACGTAAATTTTACTTTCCTGCAGATGTTAGGAAAGATATCAGAGGGAAACTGCCTCCGGCTGCTTCGGCTGGCTTCGCGTACGACTACCAGAGCGTTATGCACTTTCCTTGGCTACAGATCAAGAACGGGACTACTAACATCATGTACCCTATCTGGGTGAGAACATTGCGATCTTATTTAATCTCTTGAGGGCTAACGGCTTTTTGTAATAAAAACTTCATCTTCCACTGTCTTACGGTTAGCATTACGATTTCATGAGTAGTCCCTAACATGGAGCGACATTTGGAACAGAAATAACACTGCTATTCTGTTAAAAAATCTACATTAAAGCCCACAGCGTTTTTTGTACCTATACGTTTACGCGGTAACCCCCACTATTTTCGATGAGCACTCATAGCCCGTGACAGTGAACCTAACCCAGTAACTTTTTTACTATTCACAGAACGACGGGTGGGCGATGGGTCGTTGGCAAGGATTGAGTTCGACTGATGTCAAGAAACTAAACATCATATACGCGAAGCCATGCCAGGACAGAATTGACCAAGCTAAGAGAGACGATGATGACAATAAAAAATATTATAATTGAAAATAATAAATCAATGTATCTTGTTGTTTGTTGAAGTGACTTTGCAAAACGACTTACGAGTTTATAACAATAAGGTGCGGCCTCATGCAGCCGCCCGATGCTCGTTTCCAGCGACAAATGTGGTCACGTGACCCCATTTTAAATTTCCCGCGACTCAAAAAGGAACTACGTCATGCAGCCGCTCCTATCACGCGTCGATACATATCACGTGACCACATTTGTCGCTGGAAACGAGCGTTGAGCGGCTTACATCAGGTTGCACCTTTAGCTTTAACTACTATTCATCTCATAATTAATACATTGAGTAAGCGAAAATATTTCGTAATAACTTGATACCCAGCCTTTTTATTAAGGTGCAACCTGATGTAAGCCGCTCGACGCTCGTTACGTATATACGTGATAGGAGCGGCTGCATGACTTGGTTCCTTTTTGAGTCGCGGGATATTTCAAATGGGGTGACGTGACCACATTTGTCGCTGGAAACGAGCGTCGGGCGGCTGCATGTGGTTGCACCTTTACATAACGCGGTCCGACGGCTTGGCCCGCACATTGGACTTATTTTTTCCAGTTCCTACAATTTAATGCATTTGCCCATGATCTAATCGGTTGGATGTAATAAACTTTTAATCGAGGAAAAGATTACGTCAAAGGCAAAAGTCAAAAGGGAAAGACAATTTTTGTAGTATATAAATATTATCTTCATGTTGAGATGCATTGCGTTGTACTGTTTTATACCGGCAATAAAAAAAAACGGGCCAGCCATATCTTATCAACACACAAATTCTCGATAAAAAATCGACGGTAGGTATTATAATATTTATAAATGCCATTACAAGTAAGTAAAATGTTATTTTTATATCCACATTTATATTTATTAATCATTATTAATGAGAAAATGATGCTGTTTGTGTATAAGTGGCCTCATTGTGCGATCTAACTGACGTGACTAAGGTGACACGGTAAATTTGGAATTGCCAACTCCAAGGACGGTAGTGCCTTATAATAGTTGCACGGGTAATGAAAATAGCATACACAGGACCTCACGCTGCGCCACAGCATGTAAGACTTCTCTTACGAAAAGACGTCAATAAAGTATGTTTTAAAAATATTTCATCACTAGCTGTGCCTCGCGGTTTCACCCGCGTAGATTGTTTTATATAATACTTTTTTTCTCAATAAAAGGTAGCCTATGTCCTTTCTCAGGGTCTAAAGATTGTCTGTGCCAAATTTCATCAAAATCGATTGAGAGATTTAAGCGGGAAAGCGTAACAGACAGACAGAGTTACTTTCGCATTTATAATATTAGTACGGATAAAAATATACGGAATTGTTAGCACCCGAGTGCCTTGTGAGTTTTTTTAAATCGCAGTCAAAATTAATCGCGTTGACGTTAACGCAGATTTGTATGGGATAAAAACAGTGCCATCTGAGAGCGGAAAGATGGCGCTGTTTTGATCCTATACAAATGTGCGTTTACGTCAACGCGGTGACTTGTGACGGCGGCAGTGAAAAACTAGCATTAGGCACACCGGCCATCAGTATGGAGGACGCTGTCACCTTCGTCAGGTCATCGGTTCGAAGACTACCTACACTGGTGCACCATGGGATAAGCCTATGCACCATAGGAGAGGCCTAGTACACCACGGTAGAGGCCTGGTACACCATGGGATAGGACTAGTACACCACGGTAGAGGCCTGGTGCACCATGGGATAGGACTTGTGCACCATAGGAGAGGCCAGGTACACCATGGTAGAGGCCTGGTGTACCATGGGATAGGACTTGTGCACCATGATAGGGGCCTGGTACACCATGGACAAGGACTTGTGCACCATGGGAGAGGCCTGGTACCACCATGGTAGAGGCCTGGTACACCATGGGAAAGGACTTGTGCACCATGGAAGAGGCCTGGTACCACCATGGTAGAAGCCAGGTGCACTATGGGATAGGACTTGTGCACCATGGGAGAGGCATATGTCCAGCAGTGGTGAGTGGACTGGATTTAGAATGTTTAATTGATACAAAAATGTTTAAATAAATCCAACATTTTATTGAAATATCACCATTTAACCCATGCAATTATGTACCTTAACATTAAAATATTAAAACATAATAAGGGATATTTACCCTGTATAATACGTAACATAAATATAACATTATGCTAATTTAAAGCTGATATTTATTAATTAACTTAATTACGCGAGTGAGTGTGTCATTGGTGCAAAGCCGGCTCCCCCCTTTACACATATATGTATTAAATATTCATTGTCATGTTTTTGAAGACTTCTAAAAATGTACAAGAAATCACGACGCAATATCATTAACTTTCCAAGCCTTTTTATCCAATTTAAAAAAAAGAATAGATTCTCAATTCCACTGTATGTTTTTATTAAAAACTAGCTGTGCCCTGCCGTTTCGCCCGCGTAGATTTAATTTGATTCCCGCGGAATGCCAAATGTTTTTTTTTAAATAAAATTATCCTAAATTATTTTTTGTAACATTAGCTATCTGCCAGTGAGAGTCCCGTTTAAATCGGTCCAACCGTATCGGAGATAAGCCGGAACAAACAGACAGACGGACAGAGAAAAATGAAAAAAATAGGCTTTTTCATTCCAGTATCTTTAATACTTTCATATACATTTAGCGAAAAGCTGTAAGTTTGCAATTACAAACAGAATCTTGAATTTTATTTATCTGTATAGATGTGTAGAATAACTTGAATCCTCCCTTCAATACATTAATTACCAAGCTTCGGAGTAAAATAAATTACACGCAATCAATCCAAAATGATTTACCTTTCAGGGAGATTCTTAAATAACTAAATACTTATCTTCTTCTGCCGCAGCTTTAATTGAATTCGATATTATTTTGAGAAATTGTATTTGCATTGTTAAAATTTAATTTATTTGATGGCACAGTCAGCAAGATATAAATTGTTAAAATTGTTCACGCAAATTTAGTGAATGCCGATGTTTTGTCGGACTATTAACACTTCCTTTTGTAGGTTGCCGCATCCTATTTTGCAGTTTGCCATTACTTGTAAACCTTCCACGCTGAAAATAAATAACAACCATATATATTTTTTAAAGAGCTGTGGTGGCCATGGGGCTTGAGCAGTCGCCTGCTACGCAAGCGACGCAAGTTCGAATCCCAGCGGGGACTGTACCAATGAGTTTTTCTAAAAAGCTTATGTACAGTGATTTCACACCACGTGCTTTACGGTGAAGGAAAACATCGTGAGGAAACCTGCGTATTTCTGAGAAGTTATTCAAAGACGTATGTATAGTGCCTGAGACGGCGATAGACTCACCATCTGTCACGTTGGCACTTAATCAAAAATTCGGTGAGAAGTGGGTGTTGTGATAACAACACCTCTGCCTACCCCTTCGGGGAATACAGGCGTGAGCATATGTATGTATTTTTGACAATTGGGTATTGGAACTGTGTCCATGGGGATTATACTCATGAGATATAAATACTTTACCCAATAACATTGTAGGATATTTTTTTAAAAGAGTAATTGTTGTGTTTCTTTCCGGGTTCTTCTCAACAAAAGCAACCTTTCGAACCCGGTAGAAACATTTATAATCATGTATAATGTATTTTTGTGTCCTTCTGATGATTTAAAAGTACTTTGAAGGAAGTTTAATTAAATAAAGATATTTTGAACTTGAACAAGTGATGAAATAGTAAAAAAAGCAAGTAAGAAAGCATACGGTTCCATAAACAAGATTATTAAAGAATAGACTCCTGTGTTTTTTTTTTATTAAGAAGCCTATGTTATTCCTTGTAACATTAGCTATCTGCCAGTGAAAGTTCCGTTAAAATAGGTCCAGCCACGTCAGAGACTGTAATTTTTTTAAACTTAGTGTTTTTATGTGTGTACCATATATATGTACTTTCATATGCATTTAGTGAAAAACTGTTAATTTGAAATTACAGCCAGACACTGAAATTGTATTTATCTGTATAGATACGTACTCAGCTTGCTTCCCCGAGGTTGCGTCGCAATCGACTTCGCACCTTATACTCTGCTCAGTACAGTCGGTAATCGTAACATTATTGAGTTCCACGTGCGACCCCGAGTACATCTGTATACCGACCCCGCATCGCTTTATTGTGCAATTACGGAGCTCCAACTAGAAATTAAACAAAGTATAATACGCCTTCAATAACACTTGGTCAACGGAGTCACAAGGCGTTAAAAAACAGTAGAGAGTCCCAACAGTGGGACAAAATACATTAGATTAGACTATAATTAGATGGATGACCGCCCGAGTTCCCTCCGTGCCTCGGAGAGCACGTTAAGCAGTCGATCTCGGTTGCCAATTTATCATCTTTGGCAATCGTTACAGGTCAGTCGGAGGCCTAAAATTGTTTGACAACTGGTTTAACCCACAGATTTTCCTCGTAAAATCGGGTTGCGAAAGTCAGATGGCAGTCCCTTCATATAAAAATCAGGTGATCATGTGATCAGCCACATCGGGTTGCATCAAGTACCGACCCCAACAATGTATGAGATAAGGCCAGGCCATATGATGACTTAGATTAACCTAGCTATGTCCTACGGTTTCAACCACGTAGACTGAATCTATTAGGTGGCTCTCGGATACCATTATTTATTTCAAATAAAAGTAGCCTATGCCTTGTAACTTCAGTTGTCTGCCAGTGAAAGTCCCGTGAAAATCAGTCCAGTTGTTTCAAAGAATAGCTGAGGTCACAACACCCACTGCTAATTGAAGATGATTAGGTCACGTTGAGGCGTAATAAACCAGATGGTGTCCATTGCCGCCTTATATTTTCAATAACATATCAAAGTTGACAGGTGGATTGCCATCCCCAGTTTTCAGTAACATTTCATCTATCCATATCTTCAATATCAAAATAATGTGAACAAGCGATAAGTTATTGGAATGAAAATACTTTGTGTAAGAGCCTTGGTGGTTGTGGGGTTTGAGCAGTAGCCTACTAAGCAAGCGACGCAAGTTAGAATCCCAGCGGGGTCTAGCGATAGACTCACCCTGTCACGTTGGCACTTAATCATAATCGATGAAATGTGTTGTTATTACAACACCTCTGCTTACCCCTTCGGGGACCCTTCTGGGATGGCGTGAGCGAAATAAAATGGCTAAAATGTATATGTTAAGATTTAAAAGTACCTGAGCTCCTTTATGGACAACGATTCCTGAATAAAAGTTGTCAAATGTTGTGTCTTCTACCAATATCTTGGCCCCCGACATGGCCACGATACCTTGGGCGAAATCACTCTGAAAAATTAAAAGTATACATTACTATACATTGAGAAGTTACAGACAGACAGTTTGCATTTGCAACCGAACAGATCCACAGGTGAATTGTGTATACGTATCAATATCTTAATATATATAAATCTCGTGTCACAATGTTTGTCCTTAATGGACTCCTAAACCAATTAACCGATTATAATAAAATTCGCACACCATGTGCAGTTCGATCCAACTCGAGAGATAGGATAGTTTAAATCTCCAATTATAGTCGCAATTTTAATTTATTGCTAAATTATATAAAAATCTATGCGGGTGAAACCGCGGGGCCTCAGCTAGTATTAGTATATATATCAATAGCATATATTGATAATATGCATACTAAATATTTTGTCCGTTTGAACAAATAATTATTTTAATCTACACGGTTCTTGAAAGAGTAGAATTCTGATGGGTAAGCTAAAAAAATCCGTATTATATATATTTATAGATAGTAGAGAAAAGTGATTGTTTTGTAAGTTTTTTTTCTATGTCATTTGATTTGAAAGTATTATGCAAGAAGTCTAATCAAAAAAAGATACTTTTGAAAAGGTGGATTGCTTGATTTAAATAAATGCAAGTACCTGCGATGTGTCTTCGTGGTCGTGGATGGTGCATCGGGCGACATGTAGGTCTCCAGCGCGGGCCAAGAGAGCCGTGGAGGCTGGCGCGCACTGCAGCGTGACTCCCACCAGCCGACACCCCTCCGACACCATCAGCAGGCACGACCGCATACCAGCCGCACGGAGGGTTGCACCTTTATAATATTTGCAGTCACAACTCTGACACCCTTATTACGAAACATGGTTCAAACGAAGACTAGACGAAACTATGTACTTTTTGATCGCAGAAAGCTTTTAATTTTATACCAAAGACTATCTTGAAGAAAAAAAAAATATGAATTGGAAGAAAAAAAACACGTTGTACCGACCGCACGTAACACGGGATAATGGCTGGAGGTTGTTTAAAACACTAGCTTTGTGTCGGTTTAACCTGCGTAGACATAGTTTCGTGGGTTTTATTTGATGGAACCCAATTTTTTTTACATGGACATAGTTGGAGTCAAATTTAATTCAAAATATCCTTATTTGATTAGACCTTTAACTTTCTCTCAGTCTTAGTTTAAGCCATGGTTAATGGCTTACCATTGAAACTGCTAATAGTGATATGTGATAGTGGCATTTCAGGTATCTCATACAGCTTGCTGCAGACCACTACCTCTTGAGGTTCTATAGAGAGGCCCTCTTCAGCTGAACTCAGGATGGTGAGGTGACTGTCATTGGTTAGTTGAGACCGCAGGTACTTTGATATCTCATCAAACTCGAATATTGAACCACCTTGCCAAAGTGCTACCACCTAGAAATAAATAATTCAAATGTAAACCTTTGGAAATCGTCTTTCTTAAAATTATCAGGAAAGTACAGGTTTATGTTAGTTAAACCATTATTATTAAGTTTATTTTGTATGTTTCACTAACTTAAACTTTACTTAAATGCAATAAATATACAAAATAAAATAACATACTTACATTTTTTTTACTCCTATTCCTCTCCCATTTTTTCTTCTCTTTAGCTAGATATTGTTCTCTGATGAGTGAGTTCTCGTAGAGAGTCCACTTCGCCATCAGCCCATCGAGGCGAGCGTTCATCTCTGCACATAGGGATATGTAATTCGCTGGCAGAAGGGAATCTGGAATTAGAAACAACATAGCATAATATAATATAAAATCCCAAGTCCTGACAGACTGAAATAAATGCACAGCCTAAAGCTAGTTTCTAGAGACAAAGTAGGGAGGGTGTGTTCATTTCAACTTCACACCACAAGATGGCGTTATTCTCTCTTAAAAAAGGGTAGCATTGCGCTCATTTTGTTTATATTTAACAAAGAGGATATTCAAAATAAGTGATTTTTTGTGAGAATACACAATTTCCTTGAACAACTTTGCAACAGAAGAGTTTACTATGAATAGGTTTTCAAAAATTATGATGAGTAAACACTAAGGAGGTTAAATGGGAGTTGAAAGTTTGTATGTAAAATATTACACCCAATTAGCGAAGATACATCAAGAGTTACACAACATATAACTTTTTTTAATTGAGTACAAAAAATACCTAAGATATTTCATTGATCAGATGATTAAGGGCTATTTTAAAAAAAAAATAAAGCTTGTCTGAAGAAACGGAAAGCTGCTAGATTATTTATTTGTACAGCTTACCATCATCATTATCCAAATGCCCTTCACAGAGCGAGGAGTCCAGCTCCGTCAGTTTGTCATGAGCATTGATGGCACTGTTCCTGAGCAGCACTATCGCGCGTGACATATGACTCGGTATGGTGCCATTGTGCATATCCGACCAGAGCTGCATGCGTTCCTCAATTGTGTTTGGGAGAAGAACCTTGTCATCCTGGTCATCCCATGGCATCCATATATCATTGTAGTAAAACCTGTTTGAAAAATTTTACTATGTACTAGCAATGCACTGCGGTTAAAACCATGTAGACTTAATTTCATGGGTGGTTCACGGAATACTAATATTTTTTAATTAAAATTAGCCTAAGCTACTCCTTGTAACATTAGCTACCTGTCAGTGAAAGTCCCGTTAAAATCGGCCCAGCCGTTTCGGAGATTAACCGGAAAAAACAGACAGAGAAAAATTAAAAAGATGAAATAGAAGAAAAGATAGAAAAATGTTTTTCCATTTCAGTACCATGTATGTATATTTTTATATGCATTTAGTAAAAAGCTGTAATTTTTTAATTACAAACAGTCACTTAAATTTATCTGAATGGATGTACAGTGACCCTATCACAGGTTCGCAACCGTTTTCGTCATGTATACTCGCTAGCGTCTCCGCCGAATATTAGTATGAGAAATTGTGTAGCGACTCCCAGCGGTGACGTGAAGAACGAAAATATCTCATACAAATAATGCGACTGACGCTAGCGAGTATAGTTAACAAAAACGGTGCAAAAGTCGTGATAGAGGTAATGATATAGATATTCATCATCTCCCTGGCCTTATCCCATACATTGTTGGGGTCAGCACTTGATTCAACCCGATGTGGCTGATCATCTGATTTTTATACGAAGCGACTGCCATCTGACCTTCGCAACCCCTTTTACGAGGAAAATCTGTGATCTGGGCTAAACCAGTTGTCAGACTATTTTAGGCCTCCAACTGACCTGTAACGATTGCCAAAGATGATAAATTGGCAACCGGGACCGACGGCTTAACGTGCTCTCCGAGGCACGGAGGGAACTCGGACGGTCACTCATCCAATTACTGGCTAGGGCTAGGGTTGCTTAACTTCGCTGATCGAATGATATGCGCAAAAGCAACTGTGCCACGAGCTCCTCTGGTAGGGTACTGATATAGATATTATAGATATATTAACACTCGTCCGAGGTAACAAGTATTTCTGTTAATCAACTGTATTTTAAAGATTAGATTATATTTTATAATAAATCTACATGTAAAAGGCAATAAGTGTCACCCGATTTCAAGTTTGTAGTTTAGTACAGGTGCTGTCACGAGTTATGAGTGCTGACCTTGAATGCGTTCATAACGAGTTATTCCCACTATTTTCATTTGGCACTCATAGCTCGTGAGTGCCCAGCCTGCTAAAACGTATGTGACCTTTTACTCTGTTAAACCGTCTAAGCAGATAAGCAGTGCTTACCATTTGTGATGACTGAATACACTTGTGTGTGTGTCTATACCAAAACGTGTATACCTACAAGCTACATTGGTATATAATTAACCTACCAACTTGCCCCACTTATTCTTTATTAGCTGTGCCCTGTGGTTTCACCCGTGTAGATTTAATTTAATACCCGCGGAACCCTAAATGTTCTTTTTAAATAAAAGTAATATTAGTTTATTTAATATTGCTATATTACTCCTTGTAATATTAGCTATCTGCCAGTGAAAGACAGAGATAAAATTTATAAATTGTTTTTTTATGTCCGTACCTTCTACACTTTCATAGCAAATAACTCATTATTAGGTACAAATTGTTTGTGATAAAAGAAATGTCAGATTGTAATAAAACAAAAAGTATTTTACTCCTAAATACAATTGATAACATAATGCTTAATGTGGTTAAGGATTAATATTGCAATACACATATAATATAGGCAGTTTCTTTCTTCAAACGATTTAATATTTTTTATGAACATAAAAGCTGTTATTGTGAAACTATGATAGTTAGATATTAGCTCTCATGGACTTTTTTGTAGGTCAAAATAAGACCTACAAACTCGTAGTATATAATTTTGTTCTTTTGTCAATAGTTTTTGCAGCGCACGCATAAATGGGTTGCAAAATCACAACTTTCATAAATCCCTAATTTTTTAATTTTTTTTTGAAAATATAGCCTATTCATAACTGAAAGAATTTTTGAAATGGACCGGTAGTTCCTGAGAATAGTGCGTTCAAACAATCAAACTCTGCAGGTTGATAATATTAGTATAGTTCTTACCCCTCTGAAAGCCCTTTCAAAGGACCACATGAATAAATGTGCATAAAGTGATGATCATAAGTAATTGAGTTTTGAATAGCTGGAGACTCACCTCAATAAATCAATAAACTCAGCAGTGGTGGCAGCGTTGATGCACTGCTCCCTTTGTTTGGTAGTGGGCCAGAGTTCAATCAATGGTACATCTACAACTGTCTCTGGCAAGGACACTGCCTCATGCTGCACGCTGAGGACTTCCACACATGCAGACAGGTTCTCAAAGTCCACCGATGACACTGACACATATGATATGCAGGGGAAACGCACTTCTGTAAGAATGAAAATGGATTGTAAAGTAATTTGACCAGTTGGCCTGCCATCATCGGTTTAAGCAGAACATATTAAGAACTCTTGAGCTTTGAGGTTCCATTTTTGTTGTATAGATTAAAACTTCCGAGCTGTGAAATTCTTAATATGTGCTGCTTTAATGATGATGGTTGGCCCACTGTTCTCAATACAATTTTAATGAGTGGATTTGCTTTGAACGGTCCTTGATGGTTCTGGGTAGAAATATTGAATATTTTATAATTATATTATAAAAAAAACGAAAAAAGCATGCATCCTCCCTTCAGATCGAGGTATGTGGGATTCTTACCGCACTAAAACCCCCCCGGTTGCCATCCTCAGTGCTCAGGGGGGGACTCCGGGTATTCTGATAGAACGCACCGGTGTCCCCCCACACTTTGCCGGGGCACATCCCCGGGGCAGCTGTGAGGCCACCCCTAGAGATCTCACTGTGCAAGGCACCTTCCCGGGCCCGCGTCGGTGGTCAAAGCTCCCACGCCGACCACCGCCAGCAGGCCCTCCGGCCCCCTTTTAGTCGCCTCTTACGACAGGCAGGGGATACCATAGCCATATTCTTAGACCCTGGCTATTGGGTGACTCCTGTTATTCCCCTCCATTTCTCTCTATATCAAATCAGTGTGATATCGTAATCTTCGTACTTACCAAATTTCTTGCAGAAATTTTTGGACAGTTTCCACAATGCATCCCAGCCAACTGGCTCCACGAGCATCTCGGCTTGTGTACTCCATTGCTCGCGTGCAGTCCCTTGGCCCGAGCTGAACACTCTCAGCAGTGCTTCTAGAATCTCGCTGTCGCTACGAGAGAATGTATATACGGACGGCATCTAAAAATTCAAATAGAACAATCAATCTTACACTTTTTTTCGATAACTTGTTATGGGTAGATAGAAGAAGGAGAACACTCCAGAAACGACGCGAAATCAAGTTGGAAAATTTGAGAATGTTTCTTTCGTAGTTCCTCACAAAAAAGTCCAGTAAAATGAGTCATCATAGTAATAACATGGACAATATTTTTAACGTTATTATGAAGAAAAAAATCCATATCAAATAAAATTAAGTTAAGCTTTACATTAACTCACCTTTTCAGCTTTATTATATCGTTAAACCTAATTATTTACCTAAGTTCACGAAATTCACTAATTTGTAACCGTATCAACAACAACTATTTGAAAATTTGAATTTATTTACTTGATTGCTGGTTTGACAATTTTGACGTTTAGTTTCCAAATCAAGTAGGCTATACCATAGATAAAGAAAAAAATTCGCTAAATTCCATATGTACTTTGGACTCAAGAAAGTTAAAAATGAATAAGAATTTTTTTTCTTTCTATAAGATATTCTCGTCATAGTCATAAACCATTTTTACTGAATCCATAGAAATAATATCATCATCCTTTCCTGTCTTAAAAAAATATAATCGATTAAAAAATAATTAATATATACATGACAAAATGTACGTGTCGCTTTTGGTTTTTTAATCTAAGCGAATGAGTTGCACTGATTGCATTGACACGATAATCCCAAATTGTATTACACATTTCAAATATTAATTACTAAATTAAAAATAATCTAGGTAGGAAACATATTTTCTGCGTCTGCGGTTGAAACTCTGGGGCCTTGGGGTCCAGATGTTCATCAACTTTTCAAAGAGGTTACACGTCGTCTGGTAGAAGCTTCTCGTGACAAGCGGGCTGGGGCTTTTCTCGCTCAGAGAATCAGCATTGCTATTCAACGTGGCAATGCTGCCAGCCTTCTTGGCACGATCCCGAGAGACACCTATTTGAGCCAAGTTTTCTACTTGTTATTAGTTTTTAGCTACTTATTAGTTACTTAATACATAATTTTATTATTATAAAATATAATAATCTAGGTAGGTATAAAGTATAATTTATAATTTAAAAAAAAAGTTACTTAGAACCATGTTGTTTGTGCTTAATTTTATTCATAAAATATTACGCTGCTTACTTAAGTGAGTAGGTACCTTTCGGGATTAATTTTAATACTTATGCTAAAAGGCAATGTCAATGGACCGGTAACATTGAGGTTTATGAATGCATATTCATAAACCTCAACGTTACCGCGACTGGCTCGTTGGTCCAATGGTCACAAGAGCTACTGAGGAAAACGAGGTCCTGGGTTCGATTGAAAGGTCGGGCAAAGTGATGTTGGGATTCTCATTTGTAATTTCGCAGTAGTAGACCGGACTCTGGATCAATCGATAGGCTCGTCCCCTATTACATGAAATATAACATAACATTGGGTGTACTATAAGTACACCTCTGCCTACCCGGGAAAGACATATTATGTATGCATTATTAAAATACGAAAATAGTGAACCTTGAGCATTGAGTTATACTCTGATCACTCTAGAGATATTATTTTATGCATGGACCGCGTCCTGTGGTATTTATTAGATTAACATAATCAACAATCGTTTATCCAGTACCAGGTAGGTACTTACAAAGTTTGATCCTGTAAATGGATTGCTACCTAAATTAATGTAGATAGTTACAGAGTAGTTAGGAGCAGCGGCGGCCTTATCCATTGCGAGGCTCCGGGCGGCAGGTCATTGCGAGGCTCTTTGCCCTTTTTTTGCGTGGAGAATCCGTTATGGATACACCAACCGCCGCGGGGGCAGCGGGAGGGTTATGTCGGACTCGCACCGACTAAACTCCACGGTGTTCCTCGAAGTCGCTAAGTGGGGGGGTGCACGTGATATGTTTTCACATGCTTCGCCGTGACCCCCCTGGTGACTGGCCTGTCAGGCCCCTCCTTACGTTACCAGGCTGAACCCGGCTTTTACACTATGGGAGGGCGCGTCGTACCATGCACGCGCCCTCAACCGCGAGGGCCATCCGTCGGCGCCAAGACTCCCGTCCCGGCGCCCGCGGCCCTCATTACGAAGGCATCGCCGCTCTTCGGCCCGCGTCCGTCGGCCAAGGCACTTTGCCCTGTTTTGGTTGTTTGGTAGGTATTCGTTATGTATATTATATACATTAAAATATCTGTATTTTTTTTAATGTTGCTTGACGCGTGGCCCCGGGCGATTGCCCTGTTCGCCACCCCCTAAGGCCGCCGCTGCTCAGTAGATAATAAAGGCAGGGGTCTTGCCATGACGGTTATAATCCTTACTAAGAGACAGAGATGTATATGACGTGTATAAGTCTGTCACTGTCACACAGTGGAACTATTATTGCAATAAGAGATCGTCTATAATTATCGCTTGAGCTTCAACTGCACTAATATTGACAAACCAAAACCCTAAACAAATAAAAACTACGATTAAGATAAAGAGGGCTACTGAGACATTTGCTGCAAACGTGCATGAATTTGAAACATCGCTGAAAAAATATCACTACCTTCAGAAAAAAATGACAATAAAAAACGTTCAGCTTGTTAAAAATGTTTTTACGCAATTAATGAATTTATGGAAGATCTCTCTCTCAAATATAGCGAAGTAAGTATATGAATAATTATAAAACGAATTATAAATTCTAGTACTTACTTACTTACATAGTACATTTTCAAGTGTGCAATAGGTATATTAATAATAAAGAAAGATGTAGGTATATTAGGGTTCCGCGGGCCACGCATGAAATTTACTTTACGCGGTTTTACCCGCAGTGCGCAGCTAGTCTTGAATATAAAATATCTTGAAAATCACTGTTGAATATGGTTGACATTTTCCTGGGGGTATTTCGGAGTAACTACTACAGAGTTACTTGGATGTATGGTCTTCCATGTGATTTATTTTGTAATTGGAAAAATATATAATCATTTTATAAAGAGTAATCAGGTAGGTAAGTAAGTACTGAGTTTCTTGCCAGGTTCTTCTCAGTAAAATAAACTTTCCGACCCTGTGCCAAACCATGAGCTCTTATTGCAATGTTATTACAGCTTTGTGACAGTGACAGATACGTCATATACATCTGTCGCATAATGTGAGTGAAACTATCAAACTGCTACGCAAGCGACGCAAGTTTGAATCCCAGCGGGGCCTGTACCAATGAGCTTTTCTAAAAAACTTATGTACAGTGATTTCACACCACGTGCTTTACGGTGAAGTAAAACATCGTGAGGAAACCTGCATATTTCTGAGAAGTAATTCAATGACGTATGTAAAGTGTCTGAGACGGCGATGGAGTCACCATCTGTCACGTTGGCACTTAATCATCTTCGGTGAAAAGTGGGTGTTGTGATTACAACACCTCTGTCTACCCCTTCGGGGAATACAGGCGTGAGCATATGTATGTATGTATGTATGTATATTTTTGAATTTGAATTCGCGTCTTGCAATACACAGATATAGATTGTTGCAAGAACCCCTAAATTTCACATATCCACCGCTAACAGATTGCCGTCTCATTTACACGTAGGTAGGTACCTAGTAGGTAGACAAAGGCATTTTTGCAAATTTGATAAATTGCTTACAAGTAGTGACTATAGTCATAATATACGTAGTTTTCGAGTAACTTGGACGTGAGATTTTGATACAGGTATTTGCAAAGATTTATATTTTGATATTATAACAAAGAAAATTATGAAATAAATAGCTGTTATAGTTTCAACATCAACGTACTTACCTACTTTTACTCTAAAGTTGTAGTTTTTCTATATTTAAATATCTTTATTTACCTAATATATATAAAAATTTATTGCTGTTCATTATGTCTCGCAAAAACTTGAGAATAGATGGACCTATTTGGGTAATTTTGATCTTGTTATATTTGTAAAAGTTTAGGGAAGGTTTAAACGTTGAGAAACATAAATAATAAGTTTAAGAAAGAGTGATACGGTGTTTACCGGGTCAACTAGTTAATCATCAGTATACATTTTATATTAGAAGTTATAAGTAAAGAATATTTTTTATTCGTCTATATTTTTTGTGACACTCGTTTAATTCTTTTAATTAATTATATTTTTAATTTAATTATAAGGTGTAAAATCTACCCGTGGTATTTTTTCCAAATTATCAGGTTCTATTTCTGGCTAGATGCCTACATTGGATTTTCACAAATCTAATGATCCATTTTTAGTTTTCATCAATATCGGCTCACAGATTCCTTTGAGTAATTGTCGTTATTCCTCAAAGTTTGAGATTTGACCACCCACTTACACTTAAAAAAACATGCTGTATAACTCCAAAGGATGCTTGCGATCCTGTTCTTCGTCGTGGGTCTGATCGCAGCTCTCTGGCTCCACTGGAGACTCAAGAACAGGCGGCTATTGAAGATGGCTGAGCAGTTTCCAGGTCCACCAACCCTACCTCTCTTGGGCAATGCTCTTCAGTTAATGGGTCAGCCTGAAGGTAAATTTTCGGCTACACTACATTACCTTGCAATTATTAAGTCTGAATGTCGAATAATATACAGGATGTCGGAGAAAAAGGAACCGCTGCCTTCGAGAAGTTGTAGGGTTTTATGAGTATATCTCTATGTTGAAATCATAAAATATCTAGCTCCAAGAATAACGTAGATATAGGCTATAGACGCTAAGGGCCGAAAAGCTCGCGGCCTTAAGCGATTGAATGAACGGGCGGCCGCGTTTACCTACATTACGTACGCGGTGATTCAACTTGTTAATTAAGGAGAAGGTTACTGGTTTCGAAAAATGGTTTTATGGGATTATTTCAGGAAGTATTAATGGGAGAAAAAAAATAAAAACGTAGTTAGATATCTTGTGAATAACTCTACGATACCGCTGATTTTTATGCGAAAATAAGCTCTTGATATGGTCTTGAACGTCAATTACTCAAAAACGGAAGAAGATATTTTGTTCATTGTAATTTTATTTGCTTCCTTAAATTATATCCTATCACATATTTAAACAGCTATTTTCACCGACACCCTGTATAATCTGAATCTCGGAAAAAGTTAAAACGATTTTCATGAAGTTTAGTATGCAGGGTCTTTCGGGGCGATAAATCCATCAATCTAAGTTTAATTCTTAGAAAACGTTGTTTCATCGTTGTCTGATCCATATGATTAGAAGGTATCTTTCGGCACTCTCTCAAATAGCTCAGGTCGGGCGGTTCAGAGTCCAGAAGTTTCCAGACAGATTCTTTTCCCATTTTCTCTCTATTTTTTTCACACACTTTTGAGCTCAACGCTGGGCACTGCGTTGAGCGAGCGTGTGCTGTGCGGAATCTCGGTCAAACCATCTTAAGCTAAGAACAAAAACTGGTAAACTTATAGAATCATTTGAAAATCTTTAAAATAAGGGTTATTTAAAAAAAAAATTACAAAAACATTTACAAAAAGGAAACCAAAAAGAACATGGTGTGAAAAGCGTTATAAAAATCAACAAAATGGAAATATTTGGGCTATTTCACAAAGATAAAATAATATAACGCAATTTCTTACCAATAATAATAATACATTTTATGAATTAACTACGTATAATTCTACACTTTTAACCTTAACCTTTACAACAATTTTAACCTAAATATCATTAAAATTAACTACCATCATTTAAAAATTCATATAGAAAAACAAAAAAATATTACAAGTGGACACTCCATATGAAATGACTTTAATTCATTTTTGTAGCTTCATTTTTATCACGTTAGAAAAACGTAAAAAAATCGTTACTGAGAGTAAAACACGTGTTGAATGGTAAGCTCAAAGATTAAAGGAGAAGTAGAATTTCGTTAGATTTATCATGCTTGGATTTCAAATTGGGTGAATTATTACTCTTTAAATTTACATTAACAATTGAAAGGCAGAGGTTAGCGGTTGTTTGGTAACCAAAATGACATATTATTTATTATTTGTTGAAAAAATACGGTTCAAGTTCTGTCGGGTCATCATCTCCCTGGCCTTAAGTTCTGTCAGGTATATATAAAAAATTAAATTGACGTGTCTGTTTGTAATTCCAAAATAACAGGTTTTTACTAAATGCATATGAAAGTATACACGTACGGTACAGACATAGAATACACATATTTAAAAAAAACTTTGTTTGTCTATCTGCCTGTTTGTTCCGGCTAATGTCCAAAACGGCTAGACCGATTTTAACGGGTCTTTCACTGGCGGATGGCTAATGTTACAAGGAGTAATACTACTTTTAATTTAAAAAAATAAGTAGGGTTCCGCGGGCCTTCAGTCTGCGCGGGTGAAACTGCGGGTCACAGCTAGTCAATCATATAATTTATTTATACTCTATCAATTCACAGCACAAAAAATTGGGACAATAACCGTAAAAAATTACATGCTGGAAGGATTGTAGGTAATTCAACCTCTCAGTTGATGCAATAGGACGTTAAAGGTCATGTATAAGAAGCTTGTTATTGTTTAGATATTATATTGTTATTTCAAAATAACAGCTTTTACCTAAATGCATATATAAAAGCATATAGAGTACTGTAATAATATACAAATTTTCTCTGTTTTTCATACTCTTTGTTCCAGGTTTTCTCTGAAACGGCTGGACTGATTTTAACGGGACTTTCACTGGCAGATAGCTAATGTTAAAAGGAGTAACTTAAGCTCCTATAATTTAAAAATAATAGTAGCGGTCCGCGGGCCAACCATACAATTAAGCCTACGCGGGTGAAACCGCGGGGCACAGCTAGTTGTATAATATTTTTGAAAAGAGCAGTTACTGAGTTTCTTGCCAGGTTCTTCTCAGTAAAAGCAACCTTCCGAACCTGGCGGTAGCATGTACAATCCTGTATAATTATGTCATACTAACGATTTGAAAATACTTTGGTTTGGATTTGACACATACGTAAAACTCCCATACAAAATGTGATAAATACGGAGACGATATCGTCAGCGTGAAAACATGATAAAAATCTTATACTTAGGGCACAGAGTATAAGATCAACCCTGATTTTTCTCGTTTAAAATTATTATGTGATTTATTTTGTCTAGGTATCACGGGTTATGAGCGCTCAGTGAAAATAGTGGTGATAACTGCACTCATGTACAAGATCCAATAAAAATATTAGGTACCGCGCAGTCATGGTCAATGTTCCACACTTTTGCAGTGTGATATTTTCGTGATTATGAATACCTACTTAAGTACAATACTTAACACATTTTGAGTACGAGACTCAAAAGCAGTGACTTCGAGCAGTAAAAATATTGAGAATAATACTTAAGCGATTAGCGTCCAGCTTTTCAATTCAGGGTATTCTTATTTTCTGTTTCAGTCATGGTGAACACTATCAAAGAAATACTAGATTACGGAGATATTGTTAGATTCTGGCTTGGGCCTGATCTAAATATCGTGGTCAGCGATCCTGATGATTTGAAGGTACCTAATCATTACGGTGTATTAAATAAGTTATGGTAGGGTATCTGCTGGACTTCTTTTAGTTTAACAAAGGTGATCTACCAAGCAAACATACGATGTACGCATGATTTGTATAAGGATGTGAATAAAGGATAAAGGTTTGACATTGTGTTTGATATTCCAGAGTCTACTGACTAACCCAAAGACGAGTTACAAAGGTCCTCAATATAAATATATTGCGAACATTTTTGGCGGTGGGATACTTAGTGGATCGGGTAAGAAGTCCACAAATTAGTAGAAATACGTCATTCATCAAATTGATGGCTAAATCCAAAACTATGAAGAATAGCGAAAATTACCCAAAATAGACTCAGCGTTATTTTGTTAATCATCAAAACCGCCTCTTCTTCATAGTTTCAGATTTGAACATACACTAGCATTTAAAAAAAACAGACCCTACATAATATACGCACATTGTGTACATCTCTACCACATAGGTCCTATTTGGAAAAGGCATCGCAAAATCGCAAAGCCTAATTATGGAATACGGTCAGTGGAGAGCTACGCAACAGTTTTCAACGATGAAGCAAACATATTGATTGAGAATCTCAAACCATATGCAACCGGCGAACAATTTGATATCTACGATGAAGTCGTCAAAGCTACAACTTTCTCCGTTTGTCGTAAGTAATATTGGTACCTCCACCACACCCATACTAGACGTAAAATTACATAATGAGCTTTACAAAATAAATTTCAGAGACTTTGATGGGATTGACTCGGGGCGAGGCAGTAAAGTTGCCTCATTTCATGGACGTCATTACAAAATCCCCCAAGTAAGTTAAATAGAATAATTTCCTAAATTTTCTAACTTATAAAAACATGATATAATATCAACTAAGCCTTAATATAGCCTACTTAATCGCAGTTAATTATTTCTGTCTTATTGTCGTGTCTACTTTTATTACCTTAAACCTTAAATCATTCTCATCATCGCAGGTCAACTTTATCGTGATAGATATCTGCTCTGTGTTGTGTCGTATTTCATACTCTTCTTTTGCGGCTTAACATACTAATGAAAGCACAGCATCTTACCACATCCTATTCGTCGATTAATAACATAATTTGTGCCAATGTTTTAGATTATACAACATTATGTTCCAACGGATGACGAAGTGGTATTTACAAATAGAGCCCATTTTCTGGTTGACCAGTTATTACAAGGAGCAGCGAAACATAGGTGAAATCGTAAAAGAGTTCAGTAGAGCTATCGTAGATATGAGAAGGGCACAACTGAACACGTTAGTGGAAGATCAAAATGATTCGTTGAATATTAAAGAGCACACATTAACTAATGCTCAGTTGAGCATTGTCGATAGATTCTTACTGACTCAAGAATTGGATGATGACGATATGTGGAAAGAGACATTCACTATTTTTGCCACTGTAAGTAGCTATATATATATTATGTTAATCCGTTACATACCCACTTCATTCGATAAGTTCATTACATAGGTGCAAAAAAAATACGGGTAAACTAAAGGCTGTCCTTCTTTTTTCGTAAATCATGAATTAAATCAAATTATATTAAATATTGTTTCAGAGTCAAGAAGCTTCTGCAAAGATATCATCGTTTCTTCTCATGATGATGGCTTTCCATCCACAATGTCAGGTAGGTCATAAATGAAGTCTTGAAGTCAATACGAAATTGATAAAACCATTCGATCATAATCCATTTAATATTTGCGATAAGACCTCTTAATAATGCGTTCCTTCCAGGAAAAAATGTATGAAGAAATAAAGCGGATAATTGGTGAAGACAACCGACCAGTGACGGGTGAAGATTTGAAACAAATGACTTATCTAGATATGGTCTTCAAAGAAGTAGCACGGCTCTTCCCGTCTGGCGCGATGTTGCAGAGGACTATTCGTGAGGATATTCCAACGAGTACGTAAAACACGACAGACTATTTTCATGTTCTTTAACAAAAAAATTTAAACGATGCGAAATACATAAGAGTATTTATTAGTATACAATTTATAGGACACTAGCTAGTGCCTGCGACTCCGTCTGCGCAGGATTTGATCTATCTGGATATCTTGGATAATTCACACAATGTCTTTATAAATTTTAACATAACACAACATTCAGATTGTGTGCTTGCTTGCGTTTAGGCGCAAAATGTATTGTCCCTCATCGGTGTCACTGTGGAGATAGTGTGGACATCTTCGGACACCATGGTCTGTCATGCGTCAGTAGCGCCGGTCGACGATGTCGTCATTCTTCCATCAATGACCTAATACGCCTCTGGTCACCGCCGGGGTGCCTGCTGTACTGGAACCAGTAGGTTTGGCGCGCAGCGATGGCCGGAGGCCGGATGGTATGTCACTGGTGCCGTGGAGATTGGGTCGGCCGCTGGTGTGGGATGCCACGTGTGTCGATACGTTGGCTCCGTCCCATCTCCCCGGCACTGCTGTGGCGGCCGGTGCTGCTGCTGCTCAGCAGGAGTGCCTCAAGCGCCGGAAATATGCTTGCATTGGTCAAGGATACATATTTTCTGCGTTTGCGGTTGAAACTCTGGGACCTTGGGGTCCAGATGCTCATCAACTTTTCAAAGAGGTTGCACGTCGTCTGGTAGAAGCTTCTCGTGACAAGCGGGCTGGGGCTTTTCTCGCTCAGAGAATCAGCATTGCTATTCAACGTGGCAATGCTGCCAGCCTTCTTGGCACGATCCCGAGAGACACCGATTTGGGCCAAGTTTTCTACTTGTAATTAGTTTTTAGTTACTTATTTATTATTAATAAATTATTTATTAATATACATAAGTGTTATTCAAATGTATAAGCTATAAATATTGTAAAGTTTTATCGAAATCCATTCAGCAGTTTCTGCGTGAAAGAGTAACAAATATACATCCATACATGCATTCTTACAAGCTTTCTAAACTTTTATAATATTAGTAGGATAGGATTGGCCAGAAGTCTTTCTGAAATTCTGCATATTATATTTACAGGGTTAGGAACACTTCCAGCTGGTTGTTCATTATTAGCCCCCATATACCATATGAGTAGAGACCCAAGATTTTGGAACAATCCTGACGACTTTGATCCTGAAAGATTTACGCCTGAAAATATTAAGCTGCGCCACCCAAATTGTTACATGCCCTTTAGTATGGGCCCAATGGACTGTATCGGTAAGTAACCTTATAATCAACAGTCATAGAATATTGCCGCTTCTAACTAATATTCATTATCTATTATTCTACTTTGTTTTCCAGGTAGATATTATGCCGCTAAGCTTATAAAATTACCGCACTGGGTAGGTACCAGGACTTCAAGATATTCATGGCTATATCTGTTACATCACTATACGGGTATAAAGCTGTTTTGAAGCCCAGGAAGAAATAAATTTAGCCTTTTATATCTTCTATATAGTAGATAATGGTTTATTGATCGGGGTAAAAATCTTGCGTCATGATATTATATGAATAAAATACATTTTAGAAAAACTTTTATTTGGCCTTAATAAGTTTGTTGTGTAAGCTTTTAAGTACAAGTGTATGAATTTTAGCATTATCTTGCCACACAAAAAATACAATGTACCTACAAAATATTTGGCAACCCCAGTACTTAGAAATGCTTTCTGTTTTTGCAGCTTGACAGAACAATTATGATCACAGAAAAAATAAATTATGACTGACTGTATGCTGTCACTCCACTCATAATTTGAGTTTCATTCATCGTTTATGCCATGTCACTCCCACCAGCCGACACCCCTCGGATACCATCGGCAGGCACGACAGGACCCGCCTGCACGAAGCATTACACCTTTATGCATAACTTTAAACCTTGCTCAGGCAAAGGGCGTAGACTCTGGTCGGCGCAAGAATGGCCAGACCAAGCAGGACTATTATTTTTTTGGTTTGACAAATTGGTCCATCAACACCAAGGTCCTTTTGCTTTATTTTTTCACCCTGAATGAAACAAAGTAGACTTAAAAATAGCATTGCTCAAGCCTTTATATATCTAAAAAAAACATAGGTGCAGGGTGCAGTTGTACAAGATGACACAGGGCGCAGAAATGGCTATTTACGGCACTGGGTAAAGCATAACAGGATCTCCCGTTCGATATTTGGAGCTGCCTTATTGGGGAGTGTACCTCTTACAGAAGATCACAGCCAAATAAGCTTTGAGTAGCGTTGTGTTATACGGTGAATAAGATTGCCAGTACTTTATGGCGAGGAGTGTGGAGACGCTGTGCTACCAATAGTTGTCAATATGTAGCACAGGGGTTTAATATTTGTATGGCAGGCATCGTGCGAGTGACACTTAGTGTTACAAGCATTCATAGGCCGCAGTCGCCGCTTACCATCAGGCGGAATGTATGAACGCTTGTTTGTCTCCTTAGTAGTCTAATTGTCGCAAGAGCTAATGAGGAAAACAAGGTCCTGAGTTCGATCCCCAGATCAGACATAATGTTATTGTGTTTTTCTATCTAACAAGAATAGAATACCCTGGTTCACATACATTCATACGCCCACGCCTGTATCCCATGGGGGGGTAGGCAGAGATCACCGTTAGCCACATGCTAAATATCAAGGTTTTTTCTTTCAAAGGCCTTTCGGTCAACCAGGTCGTGGGATATTAGACATAACTGGCGAAACGTGAGTGTACTATATGTATACCTCTGCCTACCCTTTCAGGGAATACATAGCGGAAGTATGTGCATTAATGTACTTAATCAAATAATACATATTTTAGTAGGATTGACGGCTTTTAAAAAAAAACAAATCAAACAATTATTTTTGACCCTGTTGTCCCTTACCGAGCACTTATCTAAACTTCGAGCTGTTATTGGGTCAGATTTGGAAAAAGGCAATATAATATCATATACCATTTCGCCCAATCCGGGATTCGTACCCAGAGCCTCGTGTTTGCAATAGCATTTGAGACCACTAGACTAACGAAGTGATAATTTTAGAAATCCATCATCATTGAATACTAAAATTATACATTCGGATGTTCGGATGGCTCTGCAAAATAGCAACCGAGTGATAAAATTACTTATAGAAAATAATAAATCTCATCGTCTGAATAAGGAAATAGAAGGGAAAATTAGCTTCGATGCCTTTTTTTTTACATGGGGACTCCATTTCGGATACAAAATGTACGTATCGCTTTTATACCTAGTGGTTTTTTAATCTATGCGAATGAGTTGTATCGGCTGCATTCAAAATTCAAAATATCTTTATTCGATTGGACTTTTTACAAAGTACTTTCAAATCGTCAGAAAGACACGATTACATAGGATTATACACGCTACCGCCACGTTCGGAAGGTTGCTTTTACTGAGAAGAACCTGGCAAGAAACTCAGTAATTACTCTTTTAAAAAAAAAATTACAGCTTTAGTAATACAATATAAATCATAAAAAATATATATAAGCCCATGGACACGGTTCCAGTGCACAAAAGTCGATATAAAAAAAAAATTGAATGATTGTGTAGCTAGAGATGACCAGCCCCCACTAGCAGCACCTGTTCACAAGTATGACGAGAATGCCAGCCATCGCCCTCCTCAACCATTATAGAGGGAAGTGACCCGTCATCCTGACATTGACATGGTAATCCCAAATAGTGTCAAGTGTGGTACTAATACCACAGGACTAAGTAGGCTAATTAACATAATCAGCAATCGTTTGTCTAATACCAGAGGATTATTATGTGGGTACAAATGTTGATCTTGTAAATTGATAGCTTTAATGGATTGATTCTACCTAATATAGTTAGTTACAGAGTAGTTTTAATGATCAAGAGATAATAAAGGCAGTGGCATTACCATGACCTCTTATTGCTTAGATGGTTAACTCTTATTATGAGACAGATGCATATGCCGTGTATAAGTCTGTCACTGTCACATAGTGGAACTATCATTGCAATAAAAGATCGTCTTAATTACTTATCTCTTGAGCTTCAACTAAAACTGAGATTGAGATAAAGTGGGCTACTGAGAAATTTGCAGCAATCGTGCACGAAATGAAACATAGATGAGATAAAATCACTTACCTACACAGAAAAATTACAATTAAAAACGTTCAAAAATCAAAAACAGACTGCTGTTAAAACACGTTTTTACGCGATAAATTAATTTATGGAAGATCTCATGCAAGTATAGGGAAGTACTTACATGAATAATTAGAAAACGAATTATACATTCTAGTACGTGCTTTTATATACTTTGTATTTCAGAATTACTTACGGTATCTATGAAACCTTAAGTAATAAATATTATACATATAATATAATTAATATAGGCTGCTGCTGTTCAGCAGGAGTGCCTCAAGCGCCGGAAATATGCTTGCATTGGGCAAGGATACATATTTTCTGCGTTTGCGGTTGAAACTCTGGGACCTTGGGGTCCGGATGCTCATGAACTTTTCAAAGAGGTTGCACGTCGTCTGGTAGAAGCTTCTCGTGACAAGCGGGCTGGGGCTTTTCTCGCTCAGAGAATCAGCATTGCTATTCAACGTGGCAATGCTGCCAGCCTTCTTGGCACGATCCCGAGAGACACCGATTTGGGCCAAGTTTTCTACTTGTAATTAGTTTTTAGTTACTTAATAAAATGTTAAATTCAGTATAATTAATATAGACAATGTGCAATACCTACCTACAAATTATTAAAATATAGTCTTATATAAATAAAATAATATGCTTGGTTAGAGCCATGTTTTTTGTAGACAAAATGTCTTACATTTTATTAATATTTACATACCCAAAATGGGTGAAATATGCTTTGTACCTATTATTTTAAGCAACATCTTTTGTAACCATATTTCATGTAAATAAATTATTCTTATACATACATACATATGCTCACGCCTGTATTCCCCGAAGGGGTAGGCAGAGGTGTTGTTATCACAACACCCGCTTTTCACCGAATTTGATTAAATGCCAATGTGACAGATGGTGAGTCTATCGCCGTCTCAGGCACTATACATACGTCTTTGAATTGCTTCTCAGAAATATGCAGGTTTCCTCACGATGTTTTCCTTCACCGTAAAGCACGTGGTGTGAAATCACTGTACATAAGCTTTTTAGAAAAAGTCATTGGTACAGGCCCAGCTGGGTTTCGAACTTGAGTCGCTTGCGTAGCAGGCGACTCAAACCCCGAGGCCACCGCGGCATTATTCTTATCCTTATTCTTATAGTACATTTTCAAGTGTGCAATAGGTATATTAATAAATAAACATGTAGGTATAAATAATGTTATTACTAATACATAATTATTAAAAAAAAATACTAATATATGATTCAAATGTAACTGCGGTTAATATTTTAATTGAGTGAATTATATATGATTCTTGTATCTACCTTATTTCATGTGAATATTATTTCTGTAAAATTAACGTCTTTGGTGGGATATGTCGGTAAGCAGATTAATGATAAGAAATAGTTTCTCGACGTGGGTAACTCGCGCAGTTACTTCATTAAATAGTTAAGGTCATAATTATTTTGATTATATCTTACTATAATACATTGTAACATTAATTACCGGGTAGATGCGGCAAGCTCATTGTTCATGGGATAAGATGACGTCCTCGTTGTATCTCACAGTTAAAAGTTAAGGACAAAATCTAGTTACAAAGTTATCTAAAAGTGTCATAGGCCACCGATCCGACACGGATAATTTAGGTTAGAAGGCGGTCGTGGTTATGTTTTTTCTTATCAATTTCCTATTTACACAATCCGGCGAATCGTAGGTGAAAATCGTATAACGTTCACGATATAATTATTATATGTTAACTAATAAGTAGCTAAAAACTAATTACAAGTAGAAAACTTGGCCCAAATCGGTGTCTCTCGCGATCGTGCCAAGAAGGCTGGCAGCATTGCCACGTTGAATGGCAATGCTGATTCTCTGAGCGAGAAAAGCCCCAGCTCGCTTGTCACGAGAAGCTTCTACCAGACGACGTGCAACCTCTTTGAAAAGTTGATGAGCATCTGGACCCCAAGGCCCCAGAGTTTCAACCGCAAACGCAGAAAATATGTATCCTTCACCAATGCAAGCATATTTCCGGCGCTTGAGGCACTCCTGCTGGACAGCAGCAGCACCGGCCGCCACAGCTGTGCCGGGGAGATGGGACGGAGCCAACGTATCGACACACGTGGCATCCCACACCAGCGGCCGGCCCAATCTCCACGGCACCAGCGACATACCATCTGGCCTCCGGCCATCGCCGCGCGCCAAACCTACTGGTTCCAGTACAGCAGGCACCCCGGCGGTGACCAGAGCCCGGCTTAGGTCATTGATGGAAGAATGACGATATCGTCGACCGGCGCTGCTGACGCATGACAGACCATGGTGTCCGAAGCTGTCCACACTATCTCCACAGTGACACCGATGAGGGACAATACATTTTGCGCCTAAACGCAAGCAAGCACACAATCTGAATGTTGTGTCATCCAGAAGCGTACCGATGTTAAAAGATAGTACGGCCTGAAGCCAAAGACCAGACTCCCATTTAGCTACTGCCAAGAAGCGGACACGATCAGCAGAGATTAAACTACTTTCAAGAAGTGTATTATAATTCAGCCTGCTGATAGGCTCGTCCCATTGCTTTTGAGATTGCGGTCTCGGCGGCAAGTCAGTGTTGGGGCAAGCCATAAGCCAAGTATTTCTGGCCTCAGTTAGGAACGAAACCTCGCAGTCACTGAATGACGGAAACAGAATATTGCCAGTGAGGTCGCGCACACTGTAAACTTATGCGTATTCCCAGCCCACCAAACCTAATAGGCAAGGTAGCCTGGGGCCACGATCGGTCGTCCAAATCAATATTGCAAATTGTGGATAAAGTTGATCGAACTTGAATATCTAAACTTTGTAAAATTTGGGGGTCTTTCCACAAAGGGCTGCTGCGCAAGACGTAGGTAAATTTAGGTACGAAAAGACAATGCCTTATTATAAAATAAGCCATATGTGTTTTAATTTTGGATAGATGTTCTGAAGAACTTCAAAATTGTTCTAAATGGTCTTCCGCGAAAGCCGGGAAAGCCTCTTCAAATATGGGAGATCCCAAGAGGTGAAGTGAACCCTTTTCTTTGATACAAATGTTTGGGGCCAATGAATTGAATTTCGAGATTATGGAACGTTCACTCTCCAGCGTGTGGTCGGAGAGAAAAAGTTCGCATTTAGTAAAATATACAGTATAATAAACAGTAAAGTAAAATAAAAAGTGTTGGCAGCATTGTCACGTTGTGTTTCAAGAACACCCCTAAATTACATTTTCCGCCGCTAACAGATTGCCGTCTCATTTACATGTAAGTAGGCACCTAGACAAAGGCATTTGTGTACATTTAATAAATTGCTTGCAGGTGATTATAGTCATATCATACTTAGTTGTCGAGTAACTTGGATGTGAGATTTGATACAGGTATTTGCAATGATTTATATTATTCAGATATTTTTACATTAAAACAAAGAAAATTATGAGGCACTTTCGCCTATAATGATATTTGATTTCAACATCAACTTACCCTACCTACTTTAATTCTAAAACTGATAATGTTGTAGTTTTTCTTTATTTAAGTATCTTTATTGTATATTATAAGAATTTATTTTATATTAGAAGTATTACCTTCGTAATAATATAGCATAATATAAGTAAAAAACAATTTTTATTCATCTGATATTTTTTCGTGTGAAATGTTTACTCTTTTAATTAATCATATTTTTAACATTAGGTATGTAGCGATCCTTATAATTGTTGTAAAACATACCTGTGGTAATTTTTCGAAATTAACAGGCTCGTTTTCTGGCTAGATGCCTACATTGGATTTTCACAAATCTAATGATGCATTTTTAGTTTTCATCAAAATCGACTCGCAGATTCCTTTGAATCATTTTCACTATTCCTCAAAGTTTGAGATTTGAGCACCCATTCACATTTTAAAAAAACCATGTTGTATACCTCCAAAGGATGCTTTGGCCCGTGTTCTTCGTCGTGGGTGTGACCGTAGCTCTCTGGCTCCACTGGAGACTCGAGAACAGGCGGCTATTGAAGATGGCTGACCAGTTTCCAGGACCACCCGCCCTACCTCTCTTGGGCAATGCTCTTCAGTTCATGGGCCAGCCTGAAGGTAAATTCTCGCCTACATTGTATTACCTATATCTTGCAATTATTAAGTATAAATATATATTTATAATCTGCATCTCGGAAACGGTTAAAACGATTTTCATGAACTTTAGTATGCAAGGTATTTCGGGGGCGATAAATCGATCAAGCTAGGTTTAATTCTTAGAAAACGTTATTTCATCCGTGTTTTCAGGCAATTAAAATCTGCTCCATATCATTAGTATACGAAGATAACTTTCGGCACCATTAAAATAGCTCAGGTGGGTAATCTAGCGGTTCCGAGACCAGAAGTCTTCAGTCTGATTTTTCTGTCTATATTTTCACACACTTTGAGTGGCACTGAGCGTGTGCTTTGCAGAATCCCGGTCTATATTATATAAAGAATTGAAACTATCCTAAACTAAGAACAAGAACTAGTTACAAGCTCAACTTATAGAATCATTCGGAAATCATTAATATAATAAAAAGCAGGTAATTGACTAAATGCTCGTACTAGCTTACGTCCACAACTCCATTCGCGTGGCAGTAATACTTAACAAACAAACATAACGCCCTGAAGATGCTTATTATATATAGTTTGAGTTTGAAACGTTCGAAGGTCAACGCTTGATTTTGTGTATTGCGCTTTTTTGTATGGAGAAGAAAAACTTCCTACACTCACCGCTTGGGCCGTTTTTTAACGTCCCCATACAAAATGAGGAAAATACGCAGGTGATATCGTCAACGTAAAACATTGTAAATAAAACCTATACGCAAGCTACGCAAGCAACGCAAGTTCAAATTCCAGCGGGGCCTGTACCAATGAGTTTTTCTAAAAAACTTATGTACAGTGTTTTCACACCACGTGCTTTACCGTGAAGGAAAACATCGTGAGGAAACCTGCATATTTCTGAGAAGTAATTCAAAGATGTATGTATAGTGCCTGAGACGGCGATAGGCTCACCATCTGTTACGTTGGCACTTAATCAAATTCGGTGAAAAGTGGGTGTTGTGATAACAACACCTCTGCCTACCGCTTCGGGGAATACAGGCGTGAGCATATGTATGTATACTTAGGGCAAAGCAAGATCCAGGAAAACTGCCTTAGAGCAATTACCTACCAACCGTGATTTTTCTCGTTTATAATTATTGCGTTATTTAGTTCAAAAAAAATCGATCTGCTTTGTATAGATTAGAGACATCTCGAGTTATGAGCGCTCAGCGAAAATAGTGGAAATACGAAATTGCGCATGTACAAGAATCAAAAAAATACTAGTATTTTTTACTGCGTCATCAGTCATGATCAATGCTCGGCACTTTTGCATTGTGATATTTTGGTCATTTTGAGTACCTAACTATATTTCTTAACACATTTAGGGTAAAAGACTCAAACCGAGTCTTCAAGCAGTTCACGTAAAGTGTACAATTTGTGGAATATTACGTAAGCGCCTAGCGTCACACTTTTCATTTCAGACATGGTGAAAACTATCAAAGACTTGATACTAGACTACGGAGATATTGTTAGATTCTGGCTAGGACCTGATCTAAATATCTTGGTCAGCGATCCTGATGAGTTGAAGGTAATAATTACGGTGTATTAACTAAGTTATGGAAGTGTATCTGTTGGATATTTTTCACTTTTATTGAGGTGAAACTGTAGTTGAATAAAGGTACCAGTTTATAAATGCTTAACTTGTGTTTGACATTCCAGAGTCTACTTACAAACCCAAAGACGAGTTACAAAGGTCCTCAATATAAATATATTGCACAAATTGCTGGCGGTGGGATACTTAGTGGATCTGGTAAGAAGTTCACGAATTAGTAGAATTACGTCATTCATAATCACCAAGAATAGCGAAAATCACTTAAAGAAGTCTCGGGACAGGTTTTGATGTTAACCAAAATAACGCCGAGACTCAATTGAGTAATTTTCGGCCACAAAAATCAGCCTCTACATAATATACTCAACTGCATAGGTCCTATTTGGAAAAGACATCGCAAAATCGCAATGCCTAATTATGGAATACGGGCAGTGGAGAGTTACGAAACAGTTATCAATGATGAAGCAAGCAGATTGATTGAGAATCTCAAACCATATGCAACCGGCGAACAATTCGATATCTACAATGAAGTCGTCAAAGCTACAACTTTCTCCGTTTGTCGTAAGTACTTATATTGGTACCTTCATCTACATCCACATTAGGCAAAAAATTGCTCAATAAGCTTTAAAAAATATATTTCAGAGACATTGATGGGATTGACTCGGGACGAGACTGTAAAGTTGCCTCACTTCATGGACGTAATTAAAAATACCAACAAGTAAGTTCAATAGAATCGAATGAAGAATAGTGTGATAAGGGACAGTTGCATGTTGAAAAATGATGTGGTGACTAGAATTGATAGAAATATGCTGAGAAGGTTTGGACATATCGAAAAAAATTGTGAAAGACGATTAACGAAACAAATTTATAGAGCGAATGTGAGCGGAAGTGTCGGCAGAGGGCGTCCAAGGAAGAACTAATATGACCAAATCAATAGTATATTTCAGAAAGGTCAAATTCGGAGCACTCAAAACCGCAGGAAGTGTATGAGGAGATGTATGAATGTGAATGAAGCGAAATAGGTATGTAAGGATCGTAGCTTGAGGCGAACGGTGGTCTCGGCCTACCCCCATGGGATACAGGCGTAAGTATATGTATGTATGCATGTACAATTTGTAACTTATAAAAACATTGTAAAAATCAACTAAGCCTTAATGTAACCTAATTAATCGCAGTTAATTATTTCTGCCTTATTGTCGTGTCTATTAACACCTTAAAGTTTTCTCTTTAGAGCGATATACAAAAAAAAAATTACGGTGCTGTATTTCTATTATTTTGGCCAATCATTCCCATCTCATCATCGCAGGCCACTTCATATTAATAGAAGATTACTATCTCATACTCTTCTGTCAATGAAACCACGGCCACATCTACTTTGTCGATTAATAACATAATTTTGCCAATGTTTTAGATTATACAACATTATCTTCCAACGGATAACGAAGTGGTATTTACAAATAGAGCCCATTTTCTGGATGACCACTTATTATAAGGAGCAGCGAGACATAGCTGCAATGATAAAAGAGTTCAGTAGAGCTATCGTAGATAGGAGAAGGGCACAACTGAACACGTTAGGGGAAGATCAAATGGATTTGTTGAATAATAAAGAGGACACATTGACGAATACTCAGTTGAGCATTGTCGATAGATTCTTGTTATCAGAAGAATTGGATGATGACGATATGTGGAGAGAGACATTCACTGTTTTTACCACCGTAAGTAGCGATATATATAAAATTGTATGTTATATCTTATACCTTTAAACGAGCCATTCTTGTACATACCTATATATATAGAATTTCGATCTGATTCAACGATTTTCATGATATTTTGTGTGTAGGGTGTTTCAGGGGAATAAAACTAGCTAGGTTTCATTTTTGAAAAACATCGTTCGATCAATTTTTTAGGCACTGCAAAACTCATACAATATCATTAGAATACGACAGTTAATTTCTCCGACATTTGTCAAGTTATGGTAGCTCAGAGTGAGGCTGCCAAATTACGGGCCGATAATGAACTTAGAGTACCCCGGTTCGAGTCTAACGTTCCTCGGTTCGATAATTTGTTTTTCCAAAGTATAGGTTTTTGTGACAAAAACAAACCGAACGCAGCTCGGTCCACCAGGTTCTTATGTTAATCCGTTACTTACCCACTTCAGGCGATATGTACAGGTGAAATTATACAGGTGCATAATAATATATTATGATATAAGTGCGGTACGTTGAAAATTTAAGCCGAGGCGATATTGCTATCTACAAGAAAGCAGAGGCTGTAATTTTCTAAGCGCACGTTTTTCATTTGATATTCGGTAACATACTAGCTGACCCGACAAATGTTGTCCTGTCATAATTATGAATATTGCAAGCAAATTGGTTTAAATACTAAATTTAATAAGTGTTTATTATTCTGCTAAATGTTTAAGGAAATTAAAATTTGAAATTTTCTGATCAGATTTCTTTTTTTTTGTTTCATAAGGACTTTATCCTGAAAATAACAAATACGAAAAAAACAGCGAACTCGAACCAGCCGTTCACGCGTGATGTCGTGACTAAGCGAAATAGGAATAATTTTTTATATTTATAGATTTACAATGAAATAAAAAATTAAGCGCGCGCATTTTTACTTGTTCACAAACTAGCGATGGGTGCGTATTAGCGATTTATTCTAAGCAAATGCACAAAAAACAGCCAGTGTTACTAATAAAGTAAATTAACATAATATTTCCCAATGTTGATTTTATTTATAAAATGTTGACCACAGGGGCCTGACCATGAGCTCTTATTGCAATGTTATTACAGTTGTGTGAGAGTGACATATGTATACACGTCAAATACATCTGTCTCATAATATGAGTAAAACTATCATGGTAATAAGAGGTCATGATAGGGCCCCCGTTCAGACATAAAAACTCTTTGCTAAGAATTAAAAAAGTACCTACTGACGGAGCATCTTTGATAAACCGTGCGTTTTACATTACATTAATGCAAACAAGTTCGTAATGCAAATGAGATACAATACGATATTGAAATTGGTGAAATAAGGACCCTTATAAAGCAATTTTTAAAATAAAAAAATATACGGGTCAACTAAAGAACGTCCTTCTTATTTCGTAATTCATGAATTAAATAAAATTATATAAATAATGTTTCAGAGTCAAGAATCTTCGGCAAAGATATCATCGTTTCTTCTCATGATGATGGCTTTCCATCCGCAATGTCAGGTAAGATAAAACTTAAATCTTTAAGCCAATACGAAATTGCAAAAACCGTTCGATCATAATCCATTTAAAATTAGCAATAAGTCCTCTTAAGAATGTGTTCCTTCCAGGCAAAATTATATGAAGAAATTACGCGGGTAATTGGTGAAGACAACCGACCAGTGACGGGTGAAGATTTGAAACAAATGACTTATCTAGATATGGTCTTCAAAGAAGTAGCACGGCTCTTCCCGTCTGGCGCGGTGTTGCAGAGGACTATTCATGAGGATATTCCAACGAGTACGAGGAACACAGACTATTTTCATGATCTTTCACAAAAAAAATTTAAACGATGCGTAATACATAGGAATAAGTATTTAATATATGGCACATTGAATTTATTGAAAGGAGAGTGTCTGCGGGAAACAGGGTGATGAGTGGCCAGTCAATAACAAAAAATGCGCGCCTGGCCATTCATAATGGGGTGCCGGACTCTCACCGGCTAAACCCCATGGTGTTTCTCCAACTCGCCTTTTGGGGGGGACACGTGATACGTTTTCACATGCTTTGCCGTGAACCCCCCCCTGCGACCAGCCGCCCAAAGGCAGCCCCTTCTAAAGGGGAGAGATTAGCTCCCCCTTTGGCCTATAGGTTATCTCCGTGCAAGGCTCGCCGAAACACATAAGGCGAGCCTTGACAAACGACCTCCATGAGTGCAATGGCAGCCAACTCCCACGAGCCGGCTGCCTGGAGGCCCCCTTACGGCAGTCTGGTGACCACCTTTGGCCGCAGGATAGCCTCCTTTACCGCACTATCTGTGCGGCCGGGCACGCGGAGGATCGGGAGAGTGGTAAAATACCACCACGCCACTTCCGCCGCGTCCCCATATCCAAGCTACGCGGGACGGGAGGGGCAACTGCCCCCACTCCCTTCGCCCTGTAGCCTCGCCTTTACCACAACAGCGGTCTGGCCCCACCGGGTCGCGGCGGATAGGGAGAGTGGCGCATCGCCATACCAGCATGCCTCTCCCGCCGCGACCCTCGGCTGCGGTGGGTAGGGAGAGCAAGAGCGGTGTTCCTGCACACCACCCGTCCACTACCCCTCGCAGCGCCGCCCGCGCGTCACCGACCCTTCCAGTCGGTCGGCTACGCTGTCGCTTGCGCGACCCTCCACCAGGGCCGGCCCACACCAGTGGCCCAGACCGCCCGGCACGACGCCGCCACTTCCCAGACGACGCCGCCGTCGCACCTTAGGTGAACCTGCCGGGCTGCAGATCTCGCTAGGGGCGACCCCTACAAGCCAGCTTGCACCAAAGTGCCCGAGCCGCCTAAACGTCGCCCGCCACTTCCCAGACTACGACGTCGTCGCTCAAAGGGGGCCTGCCGATGACTCAAAGCAGGCACCACTTACAGTAGCGACCCTGCTTTTTTTTTTTTTTTTTCTTGACGAGGGGGAAACCTTCAAAAGGTCCCCGACCGCCCTGGGAGAGGCAGGTCGGGGTATGTGGGATTTTTACCGCACTAAAACCCCCCGGTGGCCATCCTCAGTTCTCAGGGGGGACTCCGGGTACTCTAATAGAACGCACCGGTGTCCCCCCACACTTTGCCGGGGCACATCCCCAGGGCAGCTGTAGGGCGCCCCTAGAGACCTCGCTGTGCAAGGCAGCGCGAGCCACATCGCGCTGCCACCTTCCCGGGCCCGCGCCGGTGGTCAAAGCTCCCACCCCGACCACCGCCAGCAGGCCCTCCGGCCCCCTTTTAGTCGCCTCTTACGACAGGCAGGGGATACCATAGCCATATTCTTAGACCCTGGCTATTGGGTGGACGGACCGGGGCGTGCGTTGCCTCCGCCCCGCCGTCGCCGTCGTCTCCGAGAGGGATCGGCTCTCTCCCGATCCCGCTCGGAGGTCTCCTTCTGGGACATTACCGTCTCACAGAAGGAGACTACGGCCCTCCATGCCTCTCTGTCTGCCAGCATAGCCGTCACTACGCGTGGCAGCGAGAGGTCCTGCCCGATCCTGGTGACCAGGACTCGACGCTCCGAGCTCCACGCTGGGCACTGCTCCAGCGTGTGCTGTGCGGAATCCCGGTCACAGCCGCAATGGTGGCATTGCGCCGTCGGTTCGCGACCGATCCGATTCAGGCACTCACCGAAACACCCGTGTTCGGTGAGTACCTGCGTCAGCCGGAAGGTGACGTGGTCCTTCCTCTTTAGCCAGGGCCCGAGGCTCGGCAAAATTGCACCGACAGCGCGTTGGCGGGCGTTCTGCGGCTCACACAGCCGCTCCCGCCACGCCAAAAGCGCACGTCGGTGCTCCTGCCTGCGCACTTCAGCCGCATTAGGAGGCGCGGTTCCGTCCGCCCGGCGGAGACGGTCGTATACACGAGCATCCATCTCCGCCAGGATGTCCAGGGGCGGAAACCGCGCCAGGACAGTGGCCGCCTCAAAAGACAGGGTACGGTACCCCCGTGCGACCCGGATGGCCATAGGACGCTGCATACTATTATAGATAGTTCTGCAGCGCCTAACACCCAGTCTGGAAGACCAGACGGGTGCTCCGTAGAGAGCCACGGATCGCACGACCCCCGCATAGAGGCGGCGCTCCTCCTGCGACCCTCCTGGGGCAGCCCGCACTAAGGTGTCGGGGCCGCCGGGTTCCTCTTAACTAAGCTACTAGAGCCCCCCCACCACGGCAAGGTGGGTCGTCACCCCCGGGGGGGGGTGCTAGTACCTAATGTTGAATTTTGGGTTTGGCAGAAGAAAGAGTAACAAATATACATACATACATACATGCATTCTTACAAACTTTCTAAACGTTTATAATATTAGTAGGATAGGATTGGCCAGAAGTCTTTCTGAACTTTTGCATTTATTTTCAGAGTTAGGAACACTTCCAGCTGGTTGTTCATTAGTAGCCCCCATATACCATATGAGTAGAGACCCGAGATTTTGGAACAATCCTGACGACTTTGATCCTGAAAGATTTACGCCTGAAAATATTAAGCTGCGCCACCCAAATTGTTACATGCCCTTTAGTATGGGCCCAATGGACTGTGTCGGTAAGTAACCTTATAATCAACAGTCATAGAATATTGCCGCTTCTAACCAATATTCATTATCTATTATTCTACTTTGTTTTCCAGGTAGATATTACGCCGCTAAGCTTATAAAAACGATCTGTACTAAAGTTCTTCAAGAATATGAAATTTCCGCACTGGGTAGGTACCAGGACTTCAAGATATTCATGGCTATATCTGTTACATCACTATACGGGTATAAAGCTGTTTTGAAGCCCAGGAAGAAATAAATTTAGCCTTTTATATCTTGTATATAGTAGATAATGGTTTATTGATCGGGGTAAAAATCTTGCGTCATGATATTATATGAATAAAATACATTTTAGAAAAACTTTTATTTGGCCTTAATAAGTTTGTTGTGTAAGCTTTTAAGTACAAGTGTATGAATTTTAGCATTATCTTGCCACACAAAAAATACAATGTACCTACAAAATATTTGGCAACCCTAGTACTTAGAAATGCTTTCAGTTTTTGCAGCTTGACAGAACAATTATGATCACAGAAAAAATAAATTATGACTGACTGTATGCTGTCACTCCACTCATAATTTGAGTTTCATTCATCGTTTATGCCATGTCACTCCCACCAGCCGACACCCCTCGGATACCATCAGCAGGCACGACAGGACCCGCCTGCACGAAGCATTACACCTTTATGCATAACTTTAAACCGTGCTCAGGCAAAGGGCGTAGGCTCTGGTCGGTGCAAGAATGGCCAGACCAAGCAGGACTATTATTTTTTTGGTTTGACAAATTGGTCCATCAACACCAAGGTCCTTTTGCTTTATTTTTTCACCCTGAATGAAACAAAGTAGACTTAAACATAGCATTGCTCAAGCCTTTATATATCTAAAAAAAACATAGGTGCAGGGTGCAGTTGTACAAGATGACACAGGGCGCAGAAATGGCTATTTACGGCACTGGGTAAAGCATAGCAGGATCTCCCGTTCGATATTTGAAGCCGCCTTATTTGGGACTGTACCTCTTACAGAAGATCACAGCCAAATAACCTTTGAGTAGCGTTGTGTTATACGGGAATAAGGTGCTTTATGGCGAGGAGTAAGTGTGGAGACGCTGTGCTACCAATAGTTGTTAATATGTAGCACAGGGGTTTCATATTTCTATGGCAGGCATCGTACGAGTGACACTCAGTGTTACGAGCATTCATGGGCCGCAGTCGCCGCTTACCATCAGGCGGAATGTATGTACGCTTGTTTGTCTCCTAAGTAGTCTAGTGGTCGCAAGAACTACTGAGGAAAAAAAGGTCCTGAGTTCGATCCCCAAATCAGGCAAAATGTTATTGTGTTTTTCTATCTAACAATACTAGAATACCCCGGTTCCCATACATTCATACGCCCACGCCTGTATCCCATGAGGGGTAGGCAGAGATCACCGTTAGCCACATGCTAAATATCAAGTTTTTTTCTTTCAAAGGCCTTTCGGTCAACCAGGTCCTGGGATATTAGATATAACTGGCGAAACATGAGTGTACTATATGTATACCTCTGCCCTTTCAGGGAATACAGGCGTAAGTATGTGCTTTAATATACTTAATCAAATAATGCATATTTAAGTAGGCTTGACGGCTTTAAAAAAAAACAAACAATTATTTTTGACCCTATTGTCCTTAACCGAGCACTTATCTAAACTTCGGGCTGTTACTGGGTCAGACTTGGAAAAAGGCAATATCACTTCGCCCAACCTGGGATTCGAACCCAGAGCCTCATATTTGCAGTAGCATTTACGACCACTGGAACGCAGTCATCATTTTAGAAATCCATCATCATTGAATACTAAAATTATACATTGTTCGAATACGCTGAACGTTCGGATGGCTCTGCTAAAAAGAAACCGAGTGATAAAATTACTCATAGAAAGTATAATAAATAATAAATCTCATCGTCTGAATAAGAAAATAGAAGGGAAACTTAGCTTCGATGCCTACAATTTTTATAAAAGAAATTACCAAATTATCCGTCATACCTATCCCTAGGCAAATAACAAGCATTTTTTATTTACAAACGTTTCACTACAAACTACCAATCGGTACAATTTTCATATAAAAACAGAATATAAAATATATACAAATTTCTGAGTCTGAGTCTGAGTGGTGGCCTTGACGTTTTCAGCAGTGGCCTGCTACGCAAGCGACGCACGTTCGAATCTCAGCGGGGCCTGTACCAATAAGTTTTATAAAAAAACTTATTTCCCGTGATTTCACGCCACGTACTTTACGGTGAAGGAAAACATCGAGAGGAAACCTGCATATTTCTGAGAAGCAATTCATTGACGTCATGTATGGTGCCTGAGACGGCGACAAACTCACCATCTGTCACGTTGGCACTTAATCATCTTTGATGAAAAGTGGGTGTAGTTATTACAACACAATATAAATATGTTAATAATGACAGTTGAAATTTACTTTTTGTACGGGTTTTACAGTACAGATCATTTGGTTACAACTTGCATATACATACCCGTAACAGATTGCCGTCATGCTACCAATATCTATACATACACATAAATACACGTAGACAAAGACATTTGTGCACATTTAACAAATTGCTTGCAAGTGACTATGGACATATTATTCTAAGTTGTCGAGTAACTTGGACGTGAGATTTGATACAGGTATTTGTAAAGATTTATATTTCTTAAGTATATTGTTTATGGCAAAGGAAATCATGAAAGCAAAAATCATAATGTTGTACAATATCATTAATAGCCAACTACGCCTATAATGATATTTGATTTCAATATCAAAGTAGGCACATACCTATTACTTGTTTTTCAATATTAAGACGTACCTGAGTTTGTAGTTTTTCCTAATTTAAGTAATTTTTGTGGTTGGACCCTACCTACCTACTAATCTACTATATAAAAATAAGTCGGGTTTTCCTTCTTGACGCTATAACTCCAGAACGCACGAACCGAATTGGCTAATTTTGGTCTTGAATTATTCGTGGAAGTCCAGGGAAGCTTAGTACGTAGAGAAAGTCTTGAAAAAGTGTAAAATCAACATCTTTCTATAATCCCATATACAAACAAATTGTGCTAATACTTAAAAGCCAATTTGAACCTTAATACCTTACTGTAAAGTTCAAGTAGGTATTAGTGAAGAGATTTCGGGAAGGCAAAACAATCGAAGACAAAAGAAGTGACGATAGTTCTGTCAAACACATTCAATGTCATCATATGTCATTTCATTTTAGCAGCGATAATTATTGCTTTGTGTTTATATTTATCAAAATATTGTTGAGATTATTCAAACAATCGGTGAATCGGTGGTCTTGAATTTGTACGAACCAGACGACCAAACATAGGCCGGCGAACGCGTAATGCGTGCTTTTTTATTTTTTAGTTTTTACTAGCTAGCAATTTAAAATATTTTTTTGTTTGAATAAATGAACTTAATAGTATATTTTTTATTACTATGCATTATACGTAGCGAAGCACGTACCGGGCCGCTAGTCTATATATAAAAAAAAATATGTTGGATTGTGTACGCTTCAAAATGTACCACAGCGAAGCGTGGCAGGGTACAGCTAGTTTTATATAAATGTCAAATTATATTATATTATAACCATATTCTAAAAATATTTATTTTTATATTATATTTTTTTGTTTAACACTTTTTCTCGGCTGATTTGACCTTATAAGTGACACTGTCGACTGGAGTACCTACCTACAGTGCTTTTTTTTCGAAATCAATGGTTACGATTTATAGCTAGATCGCGATATTGATTTTTCACAAATGTAATGGATATATCCCACCACTCCCAGCATTGTCACCACTTGCCAAAAAAAATGTTTCATATTTGTTTTCGTCAAAATCGGCACGCAGACTCCTTTGAGTAATTTTCGTTCTTCCAAATAGTTCGAGTTATGACCATACACTTACAGTTGAACAAATCATTCCGTATACCTCCAAAGAATGCTTTGGCCCGTGTTCTTCGTCGTGGGTCTGACCGCAGCTCTCTGGCTCCACTGGAGACTCGAGAACAGGCGGCTATTGAAGATGGCTGAGCAGTTTCCAGGACCACCCGCCCTACCTCTCTTGGGCAATGCTCTTCAGTTCATGGGCCAGCCTGAAGGTAAATTAAAGGCTACATTACCTATATCACTTCGTTGAACTCTCAACACTGTACCTATCTAATCTAACCTTTTAATGAGAAATTATTGTATATATGTATATTTATAGGTATAATCTGAATTTAGGAAATAAAACGGTTTATGAATCTTTGTATTAAAGGTGTTTAGGGGGTGATAAATCGATTTAGCTAGTTTATATTTTTAGAAAACAAAGTTTCATCTGTCTTTTCAGGCAATGAAAAACTGCTACAATATCATTAGAATACTAAAGTAAATTTCGCCTCGAAACCTAAAGACGCGATCGAGTCCAGCATCTCCAGTCCAATTTTTGTTCCCTTATTTTCAAACACCGAAATAGTTATTTTTTTGATATTATGACGTAGTATTTTTTTTTTAATTTTGTGGGAACAAAAATATTTATAGGAAGAAAAACAATCCCGAATAAAGCTCGGTCATTCCGGTTACTTTTTATAGATTCCCGTGCTTTTTTCTTCTTTTGTTAGAAGTTATAGAACGATCGTATGATAGCTTAGTGACTCGGTAGATTAGCCTGCAAAACTAAAATTCAATCAATACCCGGTGAGAGCAGAGAGTCCTGGCGTTCATATTTGGTAATATCTACCAGCATACCATAGAAACAGCATTTCTGTTAGGTATAACAATTCCCATAGTATGTACCTAAATGCTTTGCACTTAGGTACTAATTACTTAATAACTAGAGCTACAGTTGTTCTAATATTATGAGCTCGTTAAAAGGTCCCCACTCAAGATGTAATATTCCGTGCTAAGTATGGGTAGGTATAACTAAGGAGCTGTCACCACTCATGTAATTTAGTATTCTTCATCATAAAATATAATAAACAATAATAAGTAACTACAGTAACTAAGTAAACTTATTCAATCACTTGGAAATCGATAATATCAATTAGGTAATTTTATACTCTATCAAAGCACAGACCCCTGTAACGGGTTTGCTACCGTTTTCGTAATCTATACTCGCTAGCGTCACTCGCAATATTTGTATGAGATATTTTACTTCACCGCTGGGAGTCGCTGCACAATTTCGCGGAGACGCTAACGAGTATAGATTACAAAACGGTGGCAATCCCGTGATAGGGGTACTGCACAATGAATTGGGACAAGAACCGGCCTCCTTAACACTGTAAGGGAGCACATAGAAAGGATTTTAGGAAATTTAACATCTAAGGTGATGTAATGGGGTGTGTATGTTTATGTGTTACTGCTATGCAGGTGAAGCTGTGGACGGAAGCTAGTATCTAGTCAATAAGCTGCTTCTTAAACATGCCTGTCTATAGCTAGGTAATGTCATGGTCTCAATGATCTTTAATGACAATAATTAGGTAATCAAGTATGCTATGAGCGACCACGGTAATTATTTAACAATTATTTATGCTGTTATTAGACCTAGATCTTTGTAATGCCAGATCAGAGTGAGATCCCGGAAAACTGCGTAGGAGCAATTACCAACCTAATAACCGTGATTTGTCGCGTTTATTATTATTATGTCATTTGGTTCACAAGAATTAGGTATCACGAGTTATGAGTGCTCAGGAAAATTATGGGGAGAACTGCGCGTGTACAGTACAAGATCTAAAAATTAATAAATTGCAGTGAAAGTCAACGCTCGGTACTTGTACATTGTGATACTTTCGTGAGGATTATCAAAGACTCCGGACACCGCTAATTTTTGAAGCAATTATCGGATTAAACTTTCAAAAATATTGTCGTTCGAGCAGTTCTGACTAGAAGATTCGTGTGTTGGGTGCGAACGAATTGATTTAATGCTTAACGGGTGTCGCCAAGATACTGAAAGGCACACTAACTCAACACATTTTGAGTACCAACCTCAACATATTTTTATTACCAACCTCAACATATTTTGAGTACCAACCTCAACATATTTTGATTAAAGACTGAAAATCTGTGGCTTCAAAGAATTGGTCTAAAATGTATTTCGATAGTGTCTGTCTTACGTTAGCTCATCACGGCTGAACCACTGAACTGATTTACCAATTTGGTTAATCATGAGGTACTAGGTACTACATTAGGTACAGCTAGTTATTTCCTATCATAATCGTAGCCGTAATTTCTGCATATTTGTATAGTAAATTTAATTGATCGGCTAGAGATCTACCTTGGATTTATGTTCTCCATGAACTTGAAGTCAATATTGCCACAATGCAATGCAATCTACCCTGTATCGCTGTAAGTTGTGCTAATTTACTTTAATTGACTAGTACTTGGACACATCTAATAGAAGAATACAGTTAAACAGTGATCCAACTTTTATTTCTGAGCACGTATTCTTATTTTCTGTTTCAGATTTAGTGAAAACTATTAAAGACTTGATATTAGATTACGGAGATATTGTAAGATTCTGGCTAGGGCCTGATCTAAATATCCTGATCAGTGATCCTGATGAATTGAAGGTAATAATTACGATGTATTAACTAAGTTAAGGTTTGTAGTGTCTCTTGATCTACCGTTAGAGCCGTGGTGACCTTGGGGTTTGTGCAATCGCCTGCTGCGCGCAAGCGACGCAAGTTCAAACCCCAACGGGGCCTGTACCAATAAGTTTTGCTAAAAAACTCATATGCAGTTATTTCACACCACGTGCGGTTTTACGGTGAAAAAAATCATCGTGAATAAACCTACACACGTCTGAAAACTAATTCAAAGACGTACCTATATATAGTGCCTGAGACGGCGATGGACTCACCCTCTGTCACGTTGGCACTTAATCGGTGAAAAGTGGTTGTTGTTAATACAACACTTCTGCTTGCCCTTTCGGGGACCCTTCTGGGATGGGCGTGGGCATATTTTTTTTTAGATTCTCTACCAAGCTAAGGACGGGATCATTGGCGACACATGATTATTTCAAAGATGAAAAATACTGTGCTTACTTTAATAGTACGTACTGGTTTATTTAGCTTGTGTTTGACATTCCAGAGTCTACTGACAAACCCAAAGACGAGTTACAAAGGTCCTCAATATAAATATATTGCACAAATTCTTGGCGGTGGGATACTTAGTGGATCTGGTAAGAAGTCTACAAACAAAGTAGGTAGTAAAAATACGCCATTCATACAGGCTGAATTTTTGAAATGTATGGGCCGGTTTAGATGAAAAATAAAATGGCGCCAAGACTCCTTTGAGTTATTTTCACTATTCTTGAATAATTCAGCTTCTACATTATACTCTACCTCTACCTCAAAGGTCCTATTTGGAAAAGACATCGCAAAATCGCAATGCCTAATTATGGAATACGAGCAGTGGAGAGTTACGAAACAGTTATCAATGATGAAGCAAGCAGATTGATTGAGGATCTCAAATCATATGCAACCGGCGAACAATTCGATATCTACAATGAAGTCGTCAAAGCCACCACCTTCACCGTTTGTCGTAAGTACTTAGTATTGGTACCTTCATCTACACCCACACTAGGCAAAACATTTCTCAATAACATTTACAAAATACATTTCAGAGACATTGATGGGATTGACTCGGGGCGAGACCGTAAAGTTGCCTCACTTAATGGATGTCATTAAAAAAACCTCCAAGTAAGTCCAATAGAACAACTTCCAACAGAACTTTGTGACTTATAAATGTGCCTTATTCTCGTATGTATATCTTGATACCTTCAAGTTTTTCTCCCTACTACGAACCTACCTGAAATGTTGGTAGGTGCTGAATTTCTATCTATTATTCTGGTCAATCATTTATCATTATCTTCATCATGACAGACGATTGCTGCTGTATTGTGTCCTATCTCATACTCTTCTTTTGTTGCTTAACACTCCAATGACTGTACGGCATCTCTTGCAACATCCACATCGACGATTGATTACAGTATAATTTTATTTTTGCAAATGTTTTAGAATATACTACATTACCTTCCTACGAATGACGAAGTGGTATTTACAAATAGAGCCCATTTTCCGGTTGACCACTTATTACAAGGAGCAGCGAGACATAGTTGCAATTGTAAAAGAGTTCAGTAGAGCTATCGTAGATAGGAGAAGGGCACAACTGAACACGTTAGGGGATGATCAAATGGATTTGTTGAATAATAAAGAGGACACATTGACTAATACTCAGTTGAGCATTGTCGATAGATTCTTGTTAACAGAAGAATTGGATGATGACGATATGTGGAAAGAGACATTCACTATTTTTACATCCGTAAGTAAATAAAAGAGCTTAAATATTAAACCGTTACTCACTCACCTCAGGTAATTTAATCATTAAGTAGGTACAAATAAAATTACAGCTTAACTAGAGAACTTCCTTCTTCTTTCGTCATTTATGAATTAAATTATATAAATAATTTTTCAGAGTCAAGAAGCTTCGGCAAAGATATCATCGTTTCTTCTCATGATGATGGCTTTCCATCCGCAATGTCAGGTAAGATAAGATTTAAGCCAATACGAAATTGAAAAAACCGTTCAATCATAATCCATTTAAAATTAGCAATAAGTCCTCTTAAAAATGTGTTCCTTCCAGGCAAAATTATATGAAGAAATTACGAGGGTAATTGGTGAAGACAAACAACCAGTGACGGGTGAAGATTTGAAACAAATGACTTATCTAGATATGGTCTTCAAAGAAGTAGCACGGCTTTTCCCAACTGGCGCGATGTTGCAGAGGACTATTCACGAAGATATTCCAACGAGTAAGATCTTTATAAGCGAAAAGCATAGCATGAATTGAAACACAGGTTAGAAAAGATCTGCATATTATATTTTCAGAATTAGGAACACTTCCAGCTGGTTGTTCATTAGTAGCCCCCATATACCATATGAGTAGAGACCCGAGATTTTGGAACAATCCTGACGACTTTGATCCTGAAAGATTTACGCCTGAAAATATTAAGCTGCGCCACCCAAATTGTTACATGCCATTCAGTTCGGGACCTATGGACTGTTTTGGTAAGTGTTTAGCTTATAATCTACTGTCTTCTGAATATTGACTCTTCTACCCAATACTCTTGTGTCATGTTACTTTGTTTTCCAGGTAGATATTATGGCGCAAAGCTTATAAAAACGATCTGTGCTAAAGTTCTTCAAAAATATGAAATTTCCGCACTGGGTAGGTATCAGGACTTCAAGATATTCATGGCTATATCTGCTACATCACTATACGGGTATAAAGCTGTATTGAAGCATAGAAAGAAAAATAATTTTAATCATGTGCTATTGTAGATACTCTGTGGTTTATTGATTGAAAATATTGGGTTCTTATATCTGAATAAAATACCTAAAAAAAAGTCTTGTTTTCTTATGTATCTTTATAAAAAAAGTTTCGCAGGTCTTATGTGAGTAAATGTTTAAGTACCCGAAAAGTAGAAATTATCGTTATCACCATAATCATATACGACAGCAAAAAAAGTAAAATACTAAATGATTTATCAAATATTTGGCTACCCTAGTAGAGTGAGATGCTTTCAGTATAGCAAACAGAACAATTAGGACTACAGAATAAATAAAATTAAGCCGATTGTAAGCTATCTGTGACTCTGCTTATGCTGCTGTCATATGTCAGTCAGACAGGAGTGTCATGTCATTCATCGTCACAAGTGAAGGAAGGAAGAAATAAATAAATAAAATAACCTAAGCGCGCGCGACTACAGCGACGTGCGTGTGACCTTATTCCATAAAATAATAAATCTAGCAAATAACGTTCTAATATCTTGTAAATGACAATTAAAGAACATTTAGTTTTATTTTGAAAAGATGGCTACATTCTCAAGATTTCATAAGATTGCTCTGTTAAGCTTGGGTGCAGTTGGCGGCGGTTTTGCTTACTATCACATAAACAGTGGTAAAAATGAAAAAAGATTTGGTGTTTATAACTCATGGACTACGAATTTCACGCCCAGTGTTCAGTGGGATAGAAATTGGGACCAGTAAGTATTATCCGCTGATATTATAGTTAATTATAAATAATGCCATTAGTAAATGCGAATGCTCATTAGAAAATTGAAATCACCTTATCGTGCATCGATGAATCTATTAGATGCACCTTAACAACCTATCATTGCAACGTGACCTAATTTTGATAGAGTTGATAAAATAAGTACCTACCTATCTTCTGTCTGAGTTCATTGACACCAAAGTGCTATTTTTAGACGTGGAATTCTTAAGTTATGGATGACCAAGTATGTTTAGGTAATATTTATACTTTATGTGACATGACATTGGACAAAATTTAAAGTTACATTTGGTAATAAACATCTGACATTACTGGGAAAGTATTTATAAGTGCAACCTTTTGAGCAAATTATGTACAGTCATTGACTGTTGGGTGCTGCCAATTTTATTGAATATTTCATTTCTTTGGGGCCTTTAACTATGAGATTTTCTAAAAAAATATGTGCAGTGATTTCACACCACATGCTTTATGGTTAAAGGAAACATCGTGAGGAAACCTGCATCTGTCTGAGAAGCAATTTAAAGACATATGTATAGTGTCTGAGATGGCGTTGGACTCACACTCTTGCATGTTGGCACTTAATCATCTTCGAGGAATTGTTGGTGTTGTTATTACCTATGCCTACCCCTTCTGGGAATTCAGGCCTGAGCATATGTATGTATGTGTGTATGCAAAAATTAGATGTCAATGCTCAGAAGTTAAACCCCCTGCTTATACCAATGATGGTATCATTTTCAAGAATTTATAATTACAGTCGAGAACCAGAATCAATAGTGCGACCACAGAAGACAAATACCCCCGAGGAGGAGAACAAATATAATGAACGGATAGACACTGCCAAGAGCAAAGCTGTCAGACACCTGTTTCTGATCAGACATGGACAGTACAATGTCGAGGGTACCACTGATAAAGAGAGGATACTCACAGATTTGGGTAAGGTGATTTAGTTAAGCTGAGATACTGATTTATTTTCATTCCATCACTCTAAACTATAAGTGCTAAGAGTGATGGAAATGATTTTCATTTTTAATGAAGGCTAAAATTATTTAATGACACAAAATGATTATTGGATACTCCTGCCAGCAGTTTTGCCACATTATAACTTTGTGTGATGAAGAAATGTTAATGTATTTAAATTCTTCAAATTAAAAATGAAATGCTTAAAATTCAAATGTTTTTCCATGCCCTTGCATGAGGCATCGGAGGACTTAAATTTATGTTGCTCCAGTAGCAAGATGTCTTTGAATAATTCTTTCAGCAGTGTAAAGCTAACATAGACTATACCCTATACTCCCACGGGAAAGGGAGCTTTTATACAGGGTGTTGAAGAAAAAGGAACTATTATTCAGGGTGTTGGAGAAAAAGGAACAGTTGTAACCTAGAAGTTCTAGGGTTTTATGAATATATCACTATGTAGAAGTCGTAAAATATCTATCTCCAACGATAACGTAGTTATAGGCTATGGTTTCTAAGGGCCGAAGAGCGCGCGGCCTTAAGCGACTGAATAAATGCCCGGCTGCGTTTACCTACATTACGTATGCGGTAATTCAAATTGTTAAGTTAAGGCGAAGGTTACTGGTTTCGAAAAATGGTTTTATGGGATTATCAGGTAGTTCCTGATAGTGGAAAAAAAAGCGTAGTTAGATTTCACGTAAATAACTCTACGTTACGACTAATTTTTATGCGAAAATAAGGTCTTGTAATTTTTTTGAAATTGGATAAAGATATGTTTGGTATAATCATTTTATTTGCTTCCTAAAATTATACCCTATCACATATTTTAACGGCTGTCCTATTTTCGCCGATACCCTGCATAACTAAGGCTTAAATAGCGTAACATCTGCTAATCTTGAATAAAACAACAAAGTACTCATTGTGAAACGCAACACAATTCCAGGACGCCTGCAGGCAGATCTAACAGGCAAAAGATTGGCATGTCTGGATATCAAATGGGACATGCTTGTTCGGTCAACAATGACACGAGCTCAGGAGACTGCGGAGATCATCGGTAAGCATCTTGACAAGGATCTGGAGATCAAAGATTGTCAGTTGATTGAAGAAGGTGCACCCATTCCACCTGAACCACCCGTTGGACATTGGAGGCCAGAGCCAAGGGTAAGTTGAAGAGTACATAATTTTTTTTATTTATTAGTAATTTATTTTAGTATATTAGATTCGTAGTCTAGGAGCTGTTGTTGAATAATGATTCCGAGATATATAGGCACTCTGTTACAAGGAGAGACGAATTGAATAGTACTGTATTGCTTTTTTTCTAAATAGAGGTGGTTTTTATTTTATAATTTCATATATTTACTTTAAAGAAATTAAGGTGAAATCTGCAGCAAAATTCAAATTCATTACAGCTGTCTTGATTAATTCTCTGTCATAGTTTAGATTTTGAACTAAAGACAAGTTCCTTTATACATAAACATTATTCAAACTCAAAAATATCGTTATTCAATAAGACTTTTGCAAAGTACTTTTAAATCGTCAGAATGTCATAATAATACAGGATTATACATGCTACTGCTATTCTCAAAATATTCAACATACAAAGATACATAGGGAGGGTGCATGATTTGTTGGTATATTTAAGGAAACATAATGTCCATTGCTCCATCATGAATCTCATCTTTATGAAGTCATGACAAAGACATGCATGCTTATATGTTGCCAGTACATTGCAAATGTATTGTGATATTTGGTTCTACCTACAATATTTCATTTTCATACAAAGTGGCTGTTACCTATATAACATTTTTTTGTCATAGCATCAGCTGGTCGTACATTTCAATCTATATCTATACTATACAGATAAATAAAATTGAAATGTCTTTTTGTAATTCCAAAATTACAACATATATACATATGCTCACGCCTGTATTCCCCGAAGGGGTAGGCAGAGGTGTTGTAATCACAACAACCACTTTTCACCGAAGATGATTAAGTGCCAACGTGACAGATGGTGAGTCCATCGCCGTCTCAGACACTTTACATACGTCATTGAATTACTTCTCAGAAATATGCAGGTTTCCTCACGATGTTTTCCTTCACCGTAAAGCACGTGGTGTGAAATCACTGTACATAAGTTTTTTAGAAAAACTCATTGGTACAGGCCCCGATGGGATTCGAACTTGCGCCGCTTGCGTAGCAGGCGTCTGCTCAAACCTCAAGGCCACCACGGCTCTTACAACAAAAGTACAACCTTTTCACTAAATGCATATGAAAGTATACACGGTACATAGGATTACACGGTACATAGCCTAAGTTACTCCTTGTAACATTAGCTATCAGCCAGTGAAAGTCCCGTTAAAATCGGTCTAGCCGTTTCGGAGATTAGCAGGAACAAACAAACAGACAGACAGACGGACAGGTAAAGAAAAAAATATGGTTTTCTTTGTCAGTACCGTGTATACTTTTATATGCATTTAGTGAAAAGTTGTTATTCTGGAATTACAAACAGACACTTCAATTTTATTTATCTGTTTAAATATATAGATTAAGTACGTAATATGATTGTGTTCGTTCATTTTGTATTTGTGTGCATGCATTCCCTGTTGTGTATCTATGTGTGTGTAAAAACGCTGATATTGCATGTGTTTCGTGTGCATGCCATATTCATTTGAAAAAAAACCTCATACTGACCAGTTTTGTATTGTTCCATTTTGCTTTTTATAACCACACTAAAATAGAGTTCATACTTCATTGTAAGCCATTACTGAAAAACAATACAATAATTACTCCCATGAATGTGTTATAACATGAATGGTTCATTTTTTAATTTCCTTTGAGATAGACACAGTTAGCCAAGCAAATTCGAACCTTACAGCCCTAAGATTGTAGCAAGGTAATTATATGAAACTGGCCAGTATAGTAACACTCAGTATGGTTTGGCACGTGTAGCAGTTCTTCCAGGACAGCGCACGCATCGAGGCTGCGTTCAGGCGGTACTTCCACCGCGCGCCGCCCGAACAGAACCGGGACACCTACACACTGCTCGTGTGCCATGCTAACGTCATCAGGTTCTTTGTATGCAAGTGAGTCATCATCCTCCTGCCCTTCTCCCATGTTATTTGTGGTCGGCGCAATGTGTTCTTCTCTTCCATTTCTCTCTATCAGCCGTCATATCTGTATTCACTCCTATTTTAGCCATATCATCTTTCACACAATCCATCCATCATTTCTTAGGTCTTCCTTTCCCCTTGTAACCATCCACATTCATAAACAAAACTTTTTTGGCAACATTATCCTCATCCCTCCATAACATGTCCATACCACGACAAATGTTTATTCTTCAACTTGTCAGTCAGTGGTGCTACTTTCAGACTTCCCCTTATATACTCATTCCTTACCTAATCTCGTTACGTCACGCATCCATCTCAACATCCGCATCTCAGTTGCATGCAGCATTCTTTCATCCGTCACTTTTGTGGCCCAACATTCTGATCCATACAGGACATTTGTATGCAAGTGAGTATGCTTCTTAAATGTGGCGATAGCTTTAGGGCAGTCCCTTGTGGGAGCTGGAGGCGCAGAGGTGGTAAGGGCCCAGAAATTCTTGTGGGCCCTGATGTAGGTAGGCAGAGGTGTTGTAATAACAACACCCACTTTTGATGAGATGATTAAGTGCCAACGTGACAAATGGTGAGTCTATTATTGTCTCAGCCATACATACGTCTTTGAATTAACTGGGACATATACACAATCACCTCTAGATGTTTATCATTCCCAGTAAATTCACTGCTCATAACTTTTTAGAAATACTCATTGGTACATGCTCCACTGGGATTCGAACTTTACTCGTTCTCTAAAAAAAAATTTTTTACTTCTAGCAGCCGTAAATAAAAGCGAATTATGTTATATTTTCTCCCCTCAAAGTCCGATGTAATAGAATGCAAGCCTATTGCCATTAACCGGGCAACTTATCCAGACTCAGGGCTGTTACTGAGAAAATATAGATAGCACTGCCGGACCCGGGGCTTGAATCCGTGACCTTGTGAATCGCAGTAGCGTTTGCGACCAGTAGGCCAACGAGGCAGTATAATAATAATGTATAATGTGATTCCAGAGCCCTTCAGTTCCCCCCAGAGGGATGGCTTCGGATATCATTGAACCACGCGTCGATAACGTGGATCTCGATCATGCCCAACGGCAACGTGGTGCTGCGCGCGCTCAGCGACACCGGCCACATGGAACCCAAATATATCACCAGCCGGTAAACAGGTGCCTCTACGTAACTAAATACAGATGCCGTCACTAGTTATGAACGCTCACCGAAACAGTATGGGTAACTGCGCATGTATTTGACCCAAAAATACTACTACGCATTCAAGTTCAGCGCTCATATTCAAATTCAATTTCAAATTCAAAATATCTTTATTTGATTAGACTACTTACAAAATACTTCCAAATCGTCAGGAAGACACAGAATACATTATACATGATTATAAATGTTACCACCGGGTTCAGAAGGTTGCTTTTCTTGAGAAGAACCCGGCAAAACTCAACAATTACTCTTTTAAAAAAAAATACAATGTTATTGGTTACAGTATTTATATCTCATGAATATAAACCCATGGACACAGTTCAAATGCTCAATTGTCAAATATAATAACTAAAATATTACAAATATTTGTGAGCATGGCAAATCCCAGCCAGTCAAAGCAAAGATCAAAATAAGATTAATTAATTGTAGCAAAAGTACAGTGCCAATGGGATTATTTACAAAAAAATCCGACAAAGATACATCCCAGGCTCCCTTATCACAAATATAATCACTTACAGTATAATAGCTCATGATGGCACCTATACGGACCCGTTTCTTCAAGTATACAAGCCTTAAAATATAACTAATATACTAGCGAGCCGAGTTTCGGTCGTGCCTTAGGTTGTTGTCGTTGCTCGGCCATCATTGGCCAGAGTGTGTCTATACATTTTGTATAAATACATTCATAAAGGTAATTTTTGCTGACCATGCTTAGACTCGGCTCGGCTCGGCAGCGTGAGTCGTCCTTAAATTGGATGCTGTCAAAATTTTGAATGTTTTAGAAAAATATGATTGGTTCCTTTTAAAAAAATAAAAATTGTTTTGCGATCATGTGTCTTCAATAAATCTGGCTGGAGTCTGGTGGTCATGATAACTTTTGGCAGAAAACATGCCGAAGGAACTCATGCTGATTTTATAGCATGAGTCATCCGATAATTTCTCATTCGGTGGGTACGTAAGGATATATGTAATGTTTTATTTTTTGCTGACTTTGTCTTGAAATTCCGTGTTTATATCTTTAGTAAAAAGTAAAAATTCGACCTTGAATATCAAAATATAATAACATTCTCTTAAATGTTCATTCACGGTCCATACGAATGATAGCGTCCATCTTCTACTATAATTGGCATTGTGGTTAGTTAAGTAATAGTTAGCCTTTTATACCGCACATTGAATAAGTGAATGTTTGAATCAGGACATAAGATTCATAATCGATTGCGGGAATTCTTCACTGCCATAACATAAGCACTTTCAAGGAATTAACAGATCAACTGTCAACAGGAATTACGACCCTATATCAAATTTGAATGTAACAAGACTCTGCGAAGAAGATAGTGTAAAATAAACTCTATTGTTAAGTGGCATTGGGTTAAAATTAAATTGATTGTTGTATTTGGATTGATCGCATATTGTTGCCATTACGACTGAGTTTAAAATACATAATATTGAGACATATTACTAGAATAATCATTGTTTTGTGCACTCGAGTTAAAATGTATTAATTTTAATAAATAATGTTGTGACCTGAAATAAATACGCAACTATGAACTCGACGGTAGTCTAAATAATATACAGATATAATTTTACATGCTTATTTCTATAAATCCATAATGAACACATGGCTGTATTTTTATGACTTGTGTATTAAGGGTGAATTTGTTATGTATTTTAGTTAATTATTTAGTGATTTTTAATTTAAATCTGCCCTCAGTTATAAGGTGACTAATAAGAATATTAAATAACTATATATATTTTCCACTTCAGTTTAAAAAAATACCTACCAAATCATTATCACGCATTTGAGTTTCCCTTTTGTACAAGATACTTAGAAATTTAGCTGAATTTTAATTTGAATGACGTAGATAGATAATTTATTGAATGTCCAAAAGTTTACGAACGAATTAGGCATAATTAATTTAATTATGAATCAGTATAATTTATTTATTTTTCTTGACAAGTACACCATTATGCTGCAGCTTACCGTAGACTATAATGAAGACAGATATCAGTAGTTAAGGAAAAAGTGTCTACCATGATCTATAGGGAGTTCAAGGATATGTCACTTGATAGAGACGAATGGAAGAAATTGCATCAGTTACAACTCAAAAAATTATGATGATGAATATCAGTACCCCTATTACGGATTTGCCACCGCTTTCGTAATCTATACTCGCTAGCGTCTCCGCTGAATATTAGTATGAGAAATTGTGCAGCGACTCCCAGCGGTGACGTGAAGAACTAAAATATCTCATACAAATATTGCGAGTGACGCTAGCGAGTATAGACTACGAATATGGTGGCAAACTCGTGATAGGGGTACAATAGTTTAGGCTGATTGATTCATGTCCAAGTGACATTGTAAAAAGTACTACAGTTTCAAAGCAGTGTCTGTATACCTAAACTCCAATATTGAACTATTAATGTATATGCCATAATCATTATCGCCCGCCGCAAATGCTCACGCTCGCATGGATCATGTGCATGTTAATTACAGTACCTACCCCAAGTATAGATTTGCCGCGTAGATTAAATTTAAGTCCCGCGGGATCCTATTTTTTTTAAAATAATAGCTGTCATAGTTACTACTTGTAATATTAGGTACCTGTCAGTGAAAGTCCGGTTAAAATCGGTCCAGCCGAGCGTGAGCTTGACGAGCGTAATTAGCCATAATACCTCTTAAGAGTATTGTGTTACATAAAATGAAGTTATATCAACATGTAGGTATAATACGAATAAAGTGTACATAATTTTGATATGTTAATAAATATTTGCGATTTAATTACAGCCGTTTAATTTCCATTACCTACTAGATATGTACGCCGATGTCGTTTAAACCGGCGGCGTGCGCCAATGAAAATTTCGTCGGCGGCGGCGGCGGCGTCATCGGCGTAATCGACGCGGAAGGTTTATCGATAGAAATGTTGAAATTGAACTATATTTCCTACAAAGCTAGCTGAAGTTATCTTCCGCCAAATTCCAGACCATGGCGATACACGGAAGGCGCAAGTTATAGTCTTTCATATAAATTTGACTCCTCAGTGTCTAGCATGCCGAGGCACATTATGGCGTCTTCTACGACTTTTAGTACCTTGCCTCAATATCAAGAATATTGAGGTATAATTTTTCATTTGTTAGCAAAACTCAATTGATTTGCCTAATATTTAATTCTTATTTGTGGCGCCGATTTCACGCCAATAATATTTTTGGCGGCAGCGTGGGTAAAATAGACGGCGTCACACGTCTATTACCTACCACACATGACGAGCATACACCAACACAATCATTTCACTCATTGTACAGTACCATTATCACGAGTATGCCATCGTTTTCTTAATCTGTACGCGCTGACGCCTTCGCCAAATATTTGTAGGACAAATCGTACAACGCCCTCTAGTAATTAACTAAAATATATCATACAAATATTGTGGGCGATGCTAGCGAGTATACTCAAATTCAAAAATATATTAGACTTTTTACAAAGTACTACGCGTTCACTGCTAACGACGCGCCTGCGCGTTTATCCGAACTTTCCTATATGTTAACGACGCTTATGTGAGTCCATACAAATTTCTGTGCCTTCACTGTGTGCTAAAGCCGACTCTGCGCGTCTATTGTTTAAATAAGACCAAATTGTAAGGGCCCTTACCCACCTTGCTATATAGAACAGATACGGAATTTGCCTACATGAAATTTAGTGAACATTACACAGGTAGAGCTTAGGTAGGTAGGTAGACATGTACCGACCCTTTCCCTTTTCGCATGTTATTGCCTGTCGTAAACAAGCGAGTGTTTTATGACCTGCCATAACAATACTCAAACGCGCAGAAGCGCCGAATAGCACTGGGGAATATCTTACGTTGACGCTATGTTGAGGTTTTAGCACAGAGCGAAAGCGTATTTGTACAACGATATGCGTTTGACGCACTGGTGTAAGGTCCGATTGTGTAGCACAGGGTAATTACTTTTTATTTACAGTGAATGCGTTAAGATCATCAGAATGACATAATTATACAGGGTTATATATGCTACCGCCAGGTTCGGTTCGAACTTTAGTCGCGAGGGTTTGCCCCGGCTATAGCTGAAGTAACTAATAAAAGTTTTTTTGGTAGCAAATGGCACGTCAATTCAATTCAATTCAAAATATCTTTATTTGATTAGACTTTTAACAAAGTACTTTCAAATCGTCAGAATGACACGATTACACAGGATTATACATGCTACCGCCACGTTCGGAAGGTTGCTTTTACTGGCAAGAACTCTTATAAAAAAAAAAATTTTACAATTTTGAGTAATACAATATAAATTATAAAAAATATATAAGCCCGTGGACACAGTTCCAGTAAACAAAAGTATAAATACTAAAAGTAGGTACTACGTATAATTGTGTAGCTTGAGATGACCAGCCCCCACAAGCAGCACCTGTTCACAAGTATGACGAGAATGCCAGCCATCGCCCTATCATCAAAAACAAAATTTTAAAATAAAAGTAATAAATTGCCAAGCTTCTTTATCGCATATACATATAATCGCTTACTTTATTCGATCGATTCGTTGATTACTTTAGTAATTTATTTAACCGGTATTTTAGTTTTACCTAGAATAATTACTTCATTGTTCTAAATGTTTTATTCAAGTTCTTTTGTATTGTTTATGGCGACGAAAACATGGAATTTCTATCATAGGTGCGGCCTCATGCAGCCGCTCGACGCTCGTTTCCAGCGACAAATGCGGTCACGTGACCCCATTTTAAATTTCCCGCGACTCAAAAAGGAACTACGTCATGCATCCGCTCGTCGCTCGTTTGGTGATGGTGGCATTTTTCGTGATTCAAAGATGGGCCAAAATAGAGAGAAATGAGAGTACCCGATCCAGAAAAGCTAACGGTTGATGGAATGGCTTTACCATATGTGGTAGTTGGTGACGGGGCATTCCAATTAACAGACTACTTACACTCTCGATACTTCCCAGCGATAAAGCTCAACATTTTAAGCTTTGTCGCAACATTACACGTGACCACAATTGTCGCTGGAAACGAGCGTCGAGCGGCTTACATCAGGTTGCACCTTTATTCTGCGTCAGTCGTTTGCTCGGTTTGATCGTAATCTTTGTCCAAAATAAGATTGCCGTCAGTATCTATATTAATTTCGCTCGACTTCGATTTCGCTTTAGGTGGTTTTGTCGTCCGCTGTTTAGGTAACCGACGCCTTTTTCGAACGGGCATCACCGGTCTCGGTCGCCTATGTATCGACCCAATAATATAACGCTCCATACCAAAACCAGGAATACAGATGATACAAAACATAGGCGAGCGAGCAGTTTTACTAACGCCTCTAATATGACTATTCTTTGATTTCCTTTTTCTTAGTATCGTTATATCATTCGACACTGGCTTGTCATCCTTATTTATTACATCCAATGCGTATTTATCAGTGCAAGGGCCTCTGTGAGCTACATCGAGCTGGGGATGTTTTTTCTTGCTAGTCGTAACATCGCAAATATTCCTATATGTTACTCCATCGGTGCCACACACAGGGACTGCTGGCTGGTCCGTGCAAAGCGGCTTGGTTCCGTTCAATTGCAAAGCCACAGAAAGTATGAAGACTGCAAAAGTAGAAGAAAAGTAGTTGAAACATTTAGGATACGCTAACTTTTGCAAAGTATCACGAGCTATGAGCGCTGACCTTGAATGCGTAGTAGTAATTTCTGGGCCCCACTATTTGTTTAATATTTTAAACATAATTAAAAAGTACAATGATTAATAGTAAATCATTTTCTACCAGTATACCACCTCTGACCGGAGATAATGTAAAGCGGATGTGCATCAAAAACATACAGGGAGACAAACTATGTACATACATACACATGCTCACGTCTGTATTCACCGAAGATGATTAAGTGCCAACGTGACAGATGGTGAGTCCATCGCCGTCTCATACACTTTACATACATCATTGAATTACTTCTCAGAAATATGCAGGTTTCCTCACGATGTTTTCCTTCACCATAAAGCACGTGGTGTGAAATCACTGTACATAAGTTTTTTAGAAAAACTCATTGGTACAGGCCTCGCTGGGATTCGAAACTATGTGATAACACAAATAAACAACATGAGTTAGTTTATGCTCAGCGCTCATAGCCCGTGACTGCTACTATATCGTTCTAAAAAGGGCTATACAGATAATGTAATTTTCTATGGTGTGTTATAAGGTATGAGGGTCGTTTTCCGCCCCTTCATTTACCAAGTCTTGCTCAGTGAAGCGATTCTATTGGATCTTAACAAATATATCCTCTCTACGGTGCGCACCCTTAACACTTTCAGCTGCGGCACGGCTCGACAAAGCTTTTAAGGTGCAACCACATGCAGCCGCCCGACGCTCGTTTCCAGCGACAAATGTGGTCACGTGACCCCATTTTAAATTTCCCGTGACTCAAAAAGAAACTACGTCATGCAGCCGCTCCTATCACGTACCTTAAATTTAATACCAAAATTATAATATATTTCGCTTACATATTGTATATCGAATCGGCATATCGATACAGCAGGAGATGCAATAAGTATACCTACTGTGCATATAACATGCTCATTTATACCTTAGCTCAAAACATGGCATGAAATCATATTATTGAACCGAAACTAATATTCCTATTAATTTTCAATATGGTTAAATTAAAAACATTGTCAATTTAAATTATACTAGTATATGTGCCCCGCGGTTTCACCCGCGTAGACTTTGTAATGGGTGGCCAGCGGGACTCTAATATTTTTTAATTAATAGTAGCCTAAATGACTCCTTGTAAAATTTGCTATCCGCCAGTGAAAGTCCCGTTAAAAGCGGCCCAGCCGCTTCGGAGATTAGCCGGAACAGACAGACAGAGAATTTTTTTAAAAATTGTTTTTTTTTATGTCGGTACCGTGTATACCTTTATATTCATGTATTGAAAAGCTGTTAATTTGTATTTATAACCAGAGTCTTAAATTGTATTTATCTGTATAGATTTCCAGGCGATAATGCCATTAAATAAACTTAAGTAGTTGTAAACTTTTAATATCTTGCAATCGGCAAAAAAATCGGTGTTGTTATGAGTCTGTCTCTGTCTGCCTATATGGCACCAGACAGAGACAGACTCTGTCTGCCTATATGGCACCAGACAGAGACAGACTCATAACAAAATTACTCTATGCATCTTTAAGCCCCTACGGGTTAGAGTTTTTCACTCATAACCCCGTTTAATAAGGGACCAACCGATAACCTTGTGGTATGAATGTGAGCTATAATATTATATGTATGCGGCTTGAACACCGTAAAGTAAGATTGTTTTCAAGAATGTCATGGTCAGCCCCCAGGAGTCTTCGCCCCTGAACCTCTTAATTTCGCGTGAAATGAAGGTAGTAAATAAAACTCCCGCTAATCAAGAACATTTTATTCTGTAGGTATATTGGTCTGTATTAATAATAATGTTATTCATTTACAACATCAATATTTGAATAAAATTTTAAAATTTTCATGCATATCTTAAATATCTATAATTGGACAAAAATAATTACAAGCTCTGAGTAGGTATAATAATTAAGTAGATAAATTCTCATCAGATATGTGTATTAGTAGGAAGAATTACGAGGTTTTATCTTAGTAAGAAATATGAGGGTAGGTTGATATTGAGTCGCCATCTCTATCATTCCCTATTGGTGAAGTAAGGATAGCAGTCACTTGAATGTTGTTGAAAAAAAAGTTGATGAATTATTGTTTCCTAGGGGCCTACCATCATCGATTCAAGAGCTTGACGTTCCATTTTTTACCTTAAATATAAATTTTGAAGCTGAGAAGTTCATAATACACGCTGCTTTAACGTTGATAATTTTCCCTCCTGGACCTTAATGTTTAACTTTTTTAATGGTAATATTAATTCTAAAGTTAATAACTTTCGAATGTAAAGTGAACTGTGGTTGAGTTACCATATTATGATTCAAAATCAACGTAGTTAAATTCATGTGATATCATCATCATCTCCCTGGCCTTATCTCATACATTGTTGGGGTCAGCACTTGATTCAACCCGATGCGGCTGATCACCTGATTTTCATACGAAGCGACTGCCATTTGACCTTCACAACCCCTTTTGCGAGGAAAATCTGTGATCTGGGTTAAACCAGTTATCAGACTATTTTAGGCCTCCGACTGACCTGTAACGATTGCCGAAGATGATAAATTGGCAACTGGGACCGACGGCTTAACGTGCTCTCCGAGGCACGGAGGGAACTCGGGCGGTCACCCATCCAATTGGCTAGGGTTAGGGTTGCTTAACTTCGCTGATCGAATGATATGCGCAATAGCAACGGTGCCACGAGCTCCTCGAGTCAAATTCACGTGATACAATATAAATCATGATGATCCTAGATCTTTTCGATGCCAGTATACTGGCATTCAATTTCGTATAATTTCAGGAACGTGGCTGATTTAAAACTATCTGGTGGCAAACTCTTTAGTGATGATTAAACTTAGTTGAAAGCACATATATAATACTACAAAAGGTCAAGCAAGGTAAAAACTTCTCAATCGTACTTACAATACAAAGATTCAAGTTAGAAAAATCACGCTAAATATTATGCTTACTTAGTTAATCACTTTATTATCTACATTAGTTTAATGTTTGGTGTTATATTGTGTTTATATTTATTTATTAATCAAACCTTATTAAATTAAGAATGATTCACGCTAGACCGTGTCGGGTCCGAGTCGAGCTCGGGCCGTAACTTAGGCCGTTACTCGGTTGCCGCTTAGTACAGCGTGAGTGAGACATGATATATTTACTTGACCGTGTTACGGCCGAACTTCGGCTCGGACACGGTCTAACGTGTGTCATGCTTTATTGGGTTTATCGCACTATTTTTAAATAAGTACTTCAGGCGCTAAGAAAATTACTATTCATATAATATGCATTAAGCGTAATTTAAAAAATTCTAAATATGTTCTTTTTTATATTTAACTATATGTTAATAAATTTTAATTTCACACGAAATTAATATACTAACACGTGCACGTGCACGTGACTTGGTATTGTTATTTATTCAGGTAGCGTGTTAGATAGAGAGCCTTACACCAAACCAACGTAACAAACAACACAAATTCTGTAAAATATTATTTGTATAAAAGTTATATAAAAAGCTGTGCGTGTATGATTCGCCGATCGGATTCAGCGATCAGTACCCCCATCACGGGTTTGCTACCGTTTACGTAATCTATACTCGCTAGCGTCACTCGCAATATTTGAATGAGATACTTTAGTTCTTCACGTCACCGCTAGGTGTCGCTGCACAATTTCTTGTACTATTGTTCGGCGCAGACGCTAGCGAGTATAGATAACGAAAACGGTGGCAAACCCGTGATAGGGGTACAGATCTCTTATTTGAAGACAGACAGTAAGTAATCAAACGATCTATATGTTCGTATCCTTAATATGTTATAATCACATTTTTATTGAAATTAATTATCTATCGACGTTAAGTACATATACATGAATTAGACTTATTATATTAATATTCGTTGTGACTACGGAAATTATTGCACGTTATAATAAGCTGTATTCTATATTATAAAAATGTTGTCTGTGACTGCGTATACAAAAACTCCGTTTGATTTTGATATTGTTATCCGCAAAAATCTTTGGTTACTGAAGGATATTGTCAAGGCAAAATAAAGCATACAGGTATACAAATAGAACTTAAGGTTCAGTTAGCAGGCACGGGTCTAGGCATAGGCAAGTCTGTGCCATCCGTAGGGTCCTCGTCATCTTCATCGTCACACGCATCTTCTGGTTCTCCAAGGGCACGCACGAATTCTGAAAATATAAATATTTGTGAAAAATTTAAATATACCGTAATGCTTCTTACATTAAAGTTGATTATCGAGGAACAGAAAGATCAGGTGCTTACCCAAGAAATCTATGCGTCCATCACCATCAGAATCGACTTCTTTGATCATGTCCTCGACTGTAACGAAACAATCCATCAGCATTTGTGTATTAAAATTACTAAAGGGTGTTGTAAAGGAAATGAAATCAACAAAATTAGCAAAATTAAAAAGGCAGATTTAAAAAAAAAAAAATCAAGGTCAAGGTTCAATTCTTAAAAACTTCCTTTAAAGACTGATCCTAAGAAGTGGTCAAGACAAAAAAAATCTGATCAAATGTGAGTTACTATTCTAGAATAGTGTGGGGTTCTTAGCTGGTGACTTACCATCATGGCAATTGGAATGCTGTCCAAATATCGATCACTTATAAAGTAGAATGACCAAAAATTTATGGAGTTTGGTCCAAATGATTATATCCTAAATAGAGAAACTTTCAGTACGAGACGAGAAAGAAAAGCTGTCTATTCGATGGACTAAACTCTCATTTTAATGGACTATAAGTCTCATTAGTGGTGGCCATTAATGTTTGGCATTCTAGTTTACTGAAATAACTGCGTTAAAAATTCGAAAAATAATATTTAATTCGTATGAATAAAGACCGAATTAGTCCTGATATGAAGAACTGAGATAAGTATTTATTAGTTATTGCTTTTTACGGATAATTTAATAAATAAATGAAAAAATATGCTCACGCCATCCCAGAAGGGTCCCCGAAGGGGTAAGCAGAGGTGTTGTAACAACACCCACATTTCACCGAATATGATCAAGTGCCAACGTGACAGAGGGTGAGTCCATCGCCGTCTCAGGCACTATACATACGTCTTTGAATCACTTCTCAGACATATGCAGGTTTCCTCATGATGTTTTCCTTCACCGTAAAGCATGTGGTGTGAAATAACTGCACATAAGTTTTTTTAGAAAAACTCATTGGTACAGGCCCCGCTGGGATTCGAACTTGCGTCGCTTGCGTAGCAGGCGACAGCTCTAACCCCAAGGCCACCACGGCTTTCTTCACGGATAATTTAAAAGTACGGTATATATAATCCACAAGCAAATACTCACTTTCCTCTTCAGATAGATCTTCCCCCAAGCACTGCAACACAGCACGGAGGTCTGAAGCACAGATATATCCACGGTTGTGCTTGTCAAACACCCTGAATGCATCCCTCAACTCCCTCTCCTCTTGCTCTGCGGAGCTGGTGCCTCCCCCGCCGCTGTGCATCGACTTGGACAGAATGCTCACGAACTCTTCAAAGCTCACGTTGCCGTCACCTGAGGGAGATTCTCAGGGTTGACACAGCAACTGGTTTTTATTTCATGGAACACTTGGCCTCAATGGAAAAGAATAGCCGTTTTTTGAGAAACTTCTAGACGTAAATACTTTGCGATAATTTTGGAAGTATAAATTGGGTCGGACCCCAGACGTGTCCTTTCACCATACTCTTCTTGTCCTGACACCTTGTCCGCGGAACTAATGGACGCTGAAGCTTTTGGTGTTGCAAGATAATGTTGGGTTGAATTGAAAGTATATATTACAAGGCGTGTGTATAGTACCTGAGACGGCGTTGGACTCGCCATCAGTCACGTTAGAACCGTATTATCTTCGGTAAAATTTCTGCTTACACCTCTGTGAAGGTATGAATTTATGTTAACATGCATGAAGATATTGAGGAGACATTGTTTCACGTACCATCACTGTCGACCTCTTGGAGCATGTCGTGGAGCTCCTCGACGCGCGCGAACTGCCCCAGGCTGCGCATAACGCGGCCCAGCTCCTCCTTGGTGATGGTGCCATCGCCATCCTTGTCGAACAGCCTGAACGCTTCTCGGAACTCTACAGCACGAACAATCAACAACATTCTTGACTGTGACGTCGTAAGCTAAGAGCCTTGTAGAACCAACGCGTTCGTCCTTATAACAAAATATGGTTTAAACCAAGACTAGACCAAACTCATACTAAAACTATGTCCATTCCTTATGCAATCCATATTGCAAAAAGAGATAGAACGAGTTAAAAACTCGTTCTATTTTACGCTGAACTAGATTTAGATGAAATTTTCAATTGAATAAGTAAATAGTATGTGAATTTATATATTGGCTAGTTATATATGGCGAACAACAAAAATTGGAATAGAGTTTCAATATAATACCTCCTATATACAGGGAGACGTTCAGGAATTGTTTGCTTGCTATTTTCAAGAACTCTGTCAAAGAGACGGTGTTTTATGAGTTCTTGGATTTTATGGGCCCTTAAATTTTTTATCACACCCCTATGATAAGCGTGAACTACATTACAGAGAAGGTATATGTAAGCTATAAATAGGCACTTGCCTACTTACATTACTAGTTAATAGTAATAATAGTTAGTAGTTTGTAAACTTCCATCCAACAGCCGCTGCCCCGGCTTATTTAATAATTCCTCTGTTCGGGTAAATTTCGTTTGAGTTCGTGTTCTCTGTAATGAATGAATTTACTTTGTTTTAGACTACAAAGAGTCCTTATTGTAGAGGAGCTCGTGGCAAAGTTGCTTTTACGCTGTGATGGGTGACCGCCCGAGTTCCCTCCGTGCCTCGGAGAGCACGTTAAGGCGTCGATCTCGCATGCTAATTCACCTTTGGCAATAATTACAGGCTTAAAATAGTCAGACAACTGGCTTAACCCAGATCAGAGATATTCCTCGTCAAAGGGGTCGCGAAGGTCAAATCAAGTGCCGACCGTAACAATGTATTGGATAAGGCCAGGGAGATGATGAGAGCCCTTATTGTAATTCTTTACTGTCTCTATAATACTAAATATGACCTGAGGCATATGTAGGTAGTTGCATTTGCAATACATATAACAGGGTTATGTAATTAGCGCTCAATCAACATGTTTTTATATATTAAATAACTTAACATTTCGATTGAAGTACCTACCTATATTATAGTTAGGTACTGGAGTAAATTTACTCTTGAATTACACACCAGAATTAGTAATATTTCCTATTAATTCAGTGGATGCACGGGTCACGATCCAATTATTATATAATCGTCAAAGCTCATGGTAAGGCCCCTGATCAATTCGTTAAGAATTATCCTACCTTTCATCTGTGTCCTAGTGATGCCGGTGTTCTCGTCGACAATGGACGCCTTCCTGTCCAGGTTGGTGTCCGCGGCTGGCTTCAGGAACGTCACCTGGCGTGGAGGGCGCTCCGGGACTGACCTCTCTGAGTGCTGACTGAGGACAAAAAGTAAGTAAAGAAATAATCTACACTAATATTATAAAGATGAAAACTTTGTTTGTTTGGTTCTAATAAAGGGCTCAAAAACTGCTGGACCGATTTCAAAAATTCTTTCGCAATTCGAAAGCTACATCATCAGCGAGTAACATAGGCTTTATTTTATCCCCGTACTCCCACGGGAACGGAAACTACGCGGGTGAAACCGCGTGAGGTCCGCTAGTGAGTAAATAAGTATGTAAACCAAGAAAGTTTTTTTTGCCCACTAGTGCCCTAAGAAGACTTTGAAACGTCCAAAGGTCGACTTTGCACATTTCCAGGATATCTTATCCGCAATTCTATTTGTTATTTGTTCATTTATCTATATGAAAAATTAAAATGAAAAATATTTATTCAGTTAAAGGCCTAGTAAGGCACTTATGAATGTCGAGATTTTACCACCGGTTCGGAAACTAGCCTTCTGAGAAGAACCGGCTAGAAACTCAGCCAGGCATCATATACATTATATGGAAACAATATATATCTACACTACTATTGTAACGAGCTAATATTTGTATTTTTGTGTGGTTGTTTGTAATGAATAAACTCAAAAACTACTGCGCCGATTTCAAAAATGTTTTCGCCATTGGAAAGTTACATCATCAGCGAGTAACATAAGCTTTATTTTATCCCCGTACTTCCACGGGAACAATTCGGGTGAAACCGAGTGACGACCGCATAGTTGTTTCATATATATTAGTGAAAAGCTGTTAATTTGAAATTACAAACAGACACTTAAATTTTATTTATCTGTATGGAGTATAGATGTATAGATTTGCTTTGACTGGCTGGAATTTGCCATGCTCACAAATATTTGTAATATTTTAGTTATTATATTTGACAATTGAGCATTTGTGCTGTGTCCCATGGGCTTATATTCATGAGATATAAATACTGTAACCAAAAACATTGTATAATATATATTTTTTTAAAAGAGTAATTGTTGAGTTTCTTGCCGGGTTCTTCTCAACAAAAGCTACCTTCCGAACCCGGTGGTAACATTTATAATCATGTATAATGTATTTTGTGTCCTTCTGACGATTTGAAAGTACTTTGTAAAAAGACTAATCAAATAAAGATATTTTGAGTTTGAGTTTGAGTTTAGATTGGGGATGGTATTAAATATTCCATAAGGAACATCGAGGCTATGACCTGAATGGATGTGAAACAGGGCACAGCTGGTTTGAGGAAGGGATTTTATACAAAGGGCACATTATAAAACCTTGCAATAGACTTGTCCGCACCGAGGCCATTGTTTACACAACCCATTGTGTATCCAATGAATGTCGAGGGGAGTTATTCAATACTAGCTGTGCCCCGCTGTTTCACCCGCATAGCTCCCACTTAGAGTAATTACTGAGTTTCTTGCCAGGTTCTTCTCAGTAAAAGCAACCTTCCGAACCTAACGGTAGCATGTATAATCCTGTATAATTATGTCATTCTGACAATTTGAAAGTACTTTGTAAAAATTCTAATCGAATAAAGATACTTTTGACTTTGACTTTGACTTTGATTTAATATCATAGGCTTTATGTCACGGAAGTCTATTTATTAGCCGACTTCAAAAAAAAGAGGAGCTTATTAATTCGACTGTGGTTACCAGTCTAATCTAAATATATATAAATCAAAGGTGACTGACTGACATAATGATCTATCAACGCACAGCCCAAATCACTAGTCGGATCGGGCTGAAATTTGGCATGCGGGTAGATGTTATGACGTTGGCATCCGCTAAGCTAGGATTTTGTTTAATTCGGGTAGAATTAAGGGTATAAAATAGGGGGTGAAAGTTTAGTATTGATATGGTATTCTAACGGTGGAGAAATCGCGCGGCACAACTAGTTTCTAACATAAAAGCAGTAAGTTATAAATAAGTACCGAAGTTACTCCTCGTGAAATCAGCTATCTGCGAGTGAATTTCCCATTAAAATCCGTCCAGCAAGTTTCTAAGGTTAGCCAGAACAAAAAGACGAACGGCATCTTTTAATTTAATTTTTTATTTTTCTTAATTTTTAATTGTTTTCTTACGTAAGTTCCGTATACTTTCATATTAAAAACAGACCCTTCATTTTTAACCGGCTTCAAAAAGTTATCAAGACCACTGTACATTTTTTTATGTTTGTTACCTGATGATTCTTTCTTTATTTGATAGGTGATGCTTTCCAAGAGAAATCGAGAGAAACCTTCGAAAATCTTACCGGCGACTAGTGCAGTTGTTAATTATTTTCATTAAGTATTTGAAGCACTACATTTTAATGAAGTTTCGGAAGAAGAAGAAGTGGAGTCGACCTGATGATGGAGCCGAAAGATAGTCGATGGAACTCCTCGACGAATTACTGTTTTAAACCGGGTTAAAAAAGTAAAACAGCCTTCAAAAAGAGAAAAATAAACTTATGTGAAATGCTTTTTTTCTAAATTTTTTTGGAGCACACAGAATCCCGTGTTATCATAGAACAAATCGAAGTACCTAACCTAGGTATCATTTCCTATACCTACTTCTATATATTATGTGAAAATATTCCATTAAGTTCCATTAGAGCCGTGGTGGCCTCGGGGTTTGAGCAGTTGCCTGCTACGCAAGCGACGCAAGTTCGAATCCCAGCGGGGCCTGTACCAATGAGTTTTTCTAAAAAAAAACTTATGTACGGTGATTTCACACCACGTGCTTTACGGTGAAGGAAAACATCGTGAGGAAACCTGCATATTTCTGGGAAGTAATTCAAAGACGTATGTATAGTGTCTGAGACGGCGATAGACTCACCATCTGTCACGTTGGCACTTAATCAAAAATTCGGTGAAAAGTGGGTGTTGTTGTGATAACAACACCTCTGCCTACCCCTTCGGGGAATACAGGCGTGAGCATATGTATGTATGTATGTATTCCATTAAATACCCGTTGGTTTCCGCATCGACTTAGACCCACTCAAAATGCGGTGCTCCTACTCAATAGGTAAATAAGTAGGTATTATAAATTTCCACAACAAACAGGGCTCAACATTACCCTTCCTTTCCTAAGCCTTAAACCAATTTTATTCAGGTCGTATCGTAACAAGTAATAAGCAACGTTTTGTATCTCGGGATTTGTATCGATTTCACAGTCCTTTGAGAGCGAATCTCAAGAATTTACAGCGAATTTTATTGCGTTTGTCTGTCGGTTTCGGTAATATCGTTTCGATATGTTTACATGTCCTTGGCATTTTTGTCTTGGTTCATAAAATTTTATTACGAAGAGGAAAATATTCTAATTTCGATCATGTTTCACTACTACTTGGGTGGTACGTGCCTGTATATAAATCCTAAAAAGCTAGAACTCAACCTAATCCATTCTTAGGCGACTTCAAAAAAAGGAGGTTCTAAAAGACGACTTGCCCAATTCGTTTGTGTAAATGGAGAGCCAAAAGTGGTCCATTTTTTTTTCGTCATAAAACTAGACAGTTTTTCAAGATTTCGATAATCACACCTTTTCTCCTCCTTCTAGTGCCTTTCTAATTAATGAAGGGTGGCAACCAGCTCTGAATATTTTCTGCCATCCCTTGCGAGGTAGAACAACTCCACAGCACTCTTTATCCATTCGCGAATGATCCTCAGCCAGGAATTCTTTCTGCGGCCAACTCCTCGTCTTCCAGCTATTTTGCCCATCACGATGAGTTGGAGCAGCTCGTATCTCTCGTGACGAAAGACGTGTCCGAGATAAGCAACCTTTCTCTGCTTGATGATCTGCATAAGTTTGCGTTCTTCACACGTCGGCACTTAAAATTTGTGGATATCGTCGCTTAAGAAATACGTTTCGCATGTCATTCGATTCGTTCGACGAATCAAACACAAGTGCATAAACTATTAACTTATTATTTTCATTATCATGTTGAATAAACATAACTTTACATAAGTAAGTACTTACTTACTTAATTGCTTGATGAACAATTAAACGATTTTTTGCACTCCTGAGAAGTTGCGCATTTTGACTTCCGCGAAACAGGGAAAAGTCGCGGGGTAGTTGGCAGATGGTAGAAAAACCACGGTACCACCTCGAGCACTTAGCACAAAAGCCACTGAAAAGCGTGAAAATAATGAGTCATGCTTTTCAGTAGTACTAATATAATGGTCGGCAGTTGAAAATAAAACTTCATTCATTAGGACAAAGTGAAGCTAAGTTTCAATCAATCAATGTACCGCAAGTCAGGATAATAAGCCCTGACCTTGTCAGCCGCGGCTGAATCATCTATCAACCGACACCTACGGCCCCGGGCCCTTTGTATGCTGAATAAATCTATTTATAGTACACAGAACATAATACAATAAATATGGATGTGCCACAAAAGAAAAAGTGTATTATTTTAAATGCTTTCGGTATCGCTTTTTTGTCGTAACAAGAACAATATATATAAAATTTTATGGAATGAATATACCTATAGATGGAAATTTTCAAGTGTCAGCATATGGACGAATCTGAAACTTTTAGGAGACCGATTTTGATGATAACAAAAACCGTATCATTAGATTTTTTAAATTAAGGTATCTAGCCAATTAATTTCAAAAATAATCAAATACCCACTTGCTTTAAGTAAGCCACACGGTAGCTAGTTCCATTACCATCCGGCCAGTCTCATTAGTCCGCAAAACCCGCAAATGGCGGTACCATAATAAAATGAAGTTTGTCTTGTGAAAATGGACGGACGATAAGGTATTCTGAATTACAGGGGCGGAAAGCTTGGTGGCGAGTAATATTATTTATATCTGCTAATGTAGCCTTAGTACTTATATAAGTAGTCCATGGAAAGAACTCAAGGTCTTGATGCCTTTGCAAATGTTAAATACAAAGTCCTGACTGACTGGCTTTAATATCTACGCCAACCTAAGCCGACGGCCCTAGAGACATGAAATTTGGAAGGTATGTTATTTGTGAGGTATACGTATCTTATGATAAGAAGTATACCTATTTTTTGCCGCTGTATCCGTACCCTAAGGTTGTCTGGTAGAGATCGTTATAACGATAAGACCGCGTTTTGTAACCGTACCCCTATAAACTAATTTTAAAATTTTTTTGTTCTTAAATTGGTGTGCAATAAAGAATATTGTATTTTTTTTACACTAGCGGACGTCACGCGGTTTCACCCGCGTAGTTCCCGTTCCCATAGAAGTACGGGGATAAATAAGGCCTATGTTACTCGCTGATGATGTAGCTCTCCAATGGTGAAAGTATTTTTAAAAACGGCACAGTAGTTTTTGAGTTGATTCATTACAAACATACACATAAAAATAGAAATCTCTCCTCTTTATAATATCTAGTAGTGTACCTATACTAAGAAAGGGTTATCCGCAGTTCCAACCCTATGGGGGTATGAGAATATTAGAAGTTAATGTAAAATATTACTTCAATGCAAGCAACATAAAAGCTACCAAACCTTTTGTTTTCCAACAGCACCGCTTATCTCTCAAAACAATTTGTTTAGTGCCTCAAGTATAGGTAGGTTACATGGTTTGTCGTTGAAGATATCGCATGTATATTTTCCTCATTTTGTATGCGAACAAAAGCGCCCTAAGCGACAAGCGAAAGTAAAACCTACATAAAAAGCGCAAAACGCAAACTCAAACGTCGACGTTTGGACCTGTCAAAACATAGGGCACAGAACCGTCGTCGGTTTTTTCTTATCAATCTAAATAAAAATAAATCATTTACTTGTCTCGGTTTCATTAACCGGTATTTTTTTTATTTTTTTTTTTATATATTCACGGGCCTAGGCCAAGAGCGATCAATTTGGAGAAATTTTAGAGTGATTCGGCAAGTATTTATATATTACGGCTTTTTGTAAGGTGAGGTAGGTGAGTTTAGGCAGATCTATTGTGGATATGGATTGGTGTAGCTGTTTTGGTATTACGCCAGTTGTAGATAGGACATCCCAGAAGGGTCCCCGAAGGGGTAAGCGACATTGTAATAACAACACCGAAGATGATTAAGTGCCCACTTGACGGATGGTGAGTCTATCACTTTTGAATACTTCTTTGAATTACTTCTCAGATATAAGTTTCCTCACGATGTTTTCCTTCACCGTAAAGCACGTGGTGTGAAATCACTGCACATAAGTTTTTTTTAGAAAAACTCATTGGTACAGGCCCCGCTGGGATTCGAACTTGCGTCGCTTGTAACTTGTATCAATTTACTCATCATTTCAATAAGGATTAGCATCAGAAGACCAAATTCAGTCATCCAAGATAACTGACTGACGCTAAACCTCTGTTGTTTACCAACTTATAGCTTATGGTAACGAGGGACCAAATATAAGCAAATAACAACATCGATTGACCTTTTTCCGGCTGATTGGATGGTCGGGTCACTTTTATATTGTCCATACATCGTAGCGTATTCCCATTGTACACATTGACAAGTACCCATTGGATATCGTAATTGTTAGCCTTTGGGTTTGTGAAAGTATGATAATAATATACTTATAATTATAACATTCACAACAGCAGACAGATGGACAGACTGAGAATTTTAATTTAAGAATTGGTTTTTCTTTGTCAGTACCATGTATACTTTCATTATGTATGTAGTCAAAAGGTGTAATTTTGGAATTACAAACAGACACTTCAATTTTATTTATCTGTATAGATAGATATAGAAATTATCGTGATAAGTCCCGAAAACCTTTAAATATGCAGCATGTATAATCCTGTATAATTATGTCATTCTGACGATTTGAAAGTACTTTGTTAAAAGTCTAATCGAATAAAGATACTTTTGACTTTGACTTTGACTTTGACTTTGACTTTGACTATGATAAGAAAAATATTCGCGTAGCCTAGAAAAAATATCAAAGGTTAATCAATCTCTTAACAGCCGTCTAAAAAACGCCATGACACGTTGAGGTGCTAATTATATTAGGTACTTATTACTTTTAAGCTTTTTATAAAATTTTGACATACACGAACCACTAATTTGGAACAAATTTAGGGAAAAATAATGATGTGTTTGAGTGTCGAAAGCAGATACACTTTATGCCGCGGTGCCTCATTAGTTCGCTGTTGAAGTAATTTACGTACCTAATAAATATCTTGTGCCAACAATTTCACGGTCAAGGGAGTTTTCTAATTAATTATTTATGGTATATCTAACAAACCTAATAATCTGTATTATCACTACATTACCAAAGAAACCACCGTAAACACAAAATTTTTTGTCCATTTTTAAACAACAAATATCTAAACTTCTTACGAACACAAATCATATTGTCAACTAGCTTTACCCCGTTGTTTAACCCGCGTGGAATAACTTTCATGGCTTAACTTGTGGAAACCTATTTTATTAGCTTAAGTTACACATTAACTCATTAGCTATCTGCTAGTGCAAGTCACATTAAAATCGACGCAGACAGAGTTTTTTTTTAATTTGTGTTTTTTTATCTATAAATATACCGGATATACTTACTTTCATATACATTTAGTGAAAAACTATTTATTTGGAATAGCAAAAAGACATATAAATTCAAAGTACATATAATAAAAATATTGTAAACTCACCTGTCCGTAGGGCTGAGCGCTAGGGCGGGCGGTTCTCGGCTCGTAGGACGGGATGCTTCGGCGGGCGGTCCCGGCTCGCCGCCGCTACTGCTTGTTTGTCGCGTCTACGTAGAAATAGAAATAGGAATAATATTTATGTACTTGAAATATGGTACGAAATAGGTCTTATTTAGGTCATAAGAATCACATATCTCATCCAATTTTTAGGGTATACATACGCCTGTATTCCCCGAAGGGGTAGGCAGAGATGTTGTTATCACAACACCCACTTTTCACTCAATTTGATTAAGTGCCAACGTGACAGATGGTGAGTCTATCGCCGTCTCAGGCACTATACATACGTCTTTGAATTACTTCTCAGAAATATTCAGGTTTCCTCACGATGTTTTCTTTCATCGTAAAGAACGTGGTGTGAAATCACTGTACATAAGTTTTTTAGAAAATCTCATTGGTACAGGCCCCGCTGGGATTCGAACTCGCGTCGCTTGCGTAGCAGGCGACTGCTCAAACCCCGAGGCCACCACGGCTCTTAGGATATGTAATTAGTAAATAAGTTAATATTTTCACATTCTTTGCGAGGTTAGCGTCATGCTCGCTATTATAAAGCAAATAATGTATATATCTATGAAAGAATTGTCTGCTAAATGTACCTACAAACTCACCTAACTAACCTTACCACAGATCATAGAAGAAACTTCGTGTTCTGTCAACCTAACTTCGGACTCAATGAAACTGACGGTAGCATGTAGAATCCTGGATGATTATGTTATTCTGACGATTTTAAAGTACCTATAACTTTGATAAGACTAATCTGTTCATGATCGGGAGGGCCGTGGATATGAAGACATACTTCAAACTCCGGAAAGCATAGTAAGCATTTATTGATTCTAACTTAAACTATATATACAACGAAAAGAGCACAATGATACCTAGTAGAAAAAGAGTACAACTCCATCTAGTGACGGAAACACAAACTAAAACCGAACTTAAACAAATCGAATAAAGATATTTTTGACTTTACCTTTGTCTTTGAATGTCTCAGTTTCGCTCCGGTTCGTAATTTAATTATTTTTGTGGAATGGATTACAGCATAATTTTGTAAGTATTTAATTAGATCATATTATATCGTGAAAATGTAAAGTGTTTAATTTTGGTGTCTAGACGGTAACTCATTATGACTTTGACTTTGAATCTGTAACCAACCTAATCGTATTGTGGAGTTAATGGTCGTCATAAGATTTACACCCTAAAACTTGCAAATTAAGGGGTCTAGGTTCCGAATATGATTTTGTCCAATTCGGTGTCGAGACCCTTGGTCCGTGGGGTCCTAGCGCTTTAAGGTTTCTTAAGGAAATAATAAAAAGGTTAGTCGACATCAAAGGAGACAGAAGAGCTGGCCATCCAAAGGCAGAATGCTGCCAGTATCTTCGAAACCTTGCCTACAGGGACTCCTTCTTATAATATAATTTTTTTAATTTTTTTTTGTGAAATCAAAATGGCGTCGCTAGCGCGTAGATTGGCTGGGTAGGTACTATATTCTAAACGTCAATAAGTTATAGAAATGTTGTAAAACATTTACCATAATCCCTTTGAGCTGATTCACCAGCGGCGAATCAGCAAAGAAGTTATTCACCGCGGAGAATATTTTTCTGCGTTTGTTCGTCGCGAAGAGCAGGCGTTCTCACGCCCGCCAAACACTGCAATAATAAACACATATTGAATACATTCGGGAGTAGTTTGAAACATTTTAAACACAAAGTGGCGTAAGCGCTGTTTATGCCAGTCAATTAATTCGAAGAGTCGGTGCTTCTCCGCGGCATCTGGCGAATAGTATTTGTTTTTCCAAGATTAGTTTGAGACAAGGATGAAATCATAGTGTATGTGAGCAAAGGTTGTTCGTGTTTGGCACTTGATGACTGGAAAGCTTAGAATCTAAATTCTTAATTCATAAAATGATAATAAAAAATATGAGCTCTCAATATAGGGATGGAGAAATACGATACATGAAGTATGAATTGAATTTGTTAATTTGAATTGAAGAAGTTATGGATTCGCTTATAAAAAATATGTTCGTATTTTTTCTAATCCCCTTAAGAATTTAAGCATGTGTCGAAAATGTATATAAAAAATAGGTAGATCTTTTAAAACAGATACAATTAGAACTCTACTTCGTCTTTTAATTGCCAAATTGAGTTAATTATTAACTTCTTTAACTTCCAAATGAACGACTCAATCCATTCCGCATATAACGATAAAATGAGCAAACTACCACAAAACTCATTTTTAATTATGTTTTACGAACAATATAAAACAACAGAGGATCTAATAGAGCTGGATGGGATTTCATTGGCTCGTAAATTGTGTTATAGTGGTGTTTAATGTATCATTTTGTACTCAAAAGCTCAATTAAGTGACCGATTTGTAGACAATTGATCGTGATAAGATTTATGTTTTTATTGTTATTGATTTGATATTTAATTTGTTAAATTATTCCGTCCGAACAGTTGGAGCCCCGACCCCAAGAATACCAGGTATGATACGCCAAAAAAATAGTAAGACACCCAGGCTGGAAGATCTGCCCTTTGCTGGGGTTTGAGCATGATCGATGACTTCCCCCACAAGGTAATCGAGCAATAAAATAAAATCTTATTTATTTACTTAAATCACATACTTCATCGCATACCTTCTACGCCACGATTCGCAGGACTTCTTCTTCGAATCCCACCTTTTGTTCCTTTTTAGTACTATTTAATTCCCAGCCTTTCTAATAGTGGCCATATCGGTCGGTATAATAAAGCAGTGTGAGTTTCTCCTTTTCAAAATATTGACTATAGTTAGGTTTCATCAAATTCAGCCCCGTATATGCCTTTGAGTATTTATCGCTACTCCTCGCAATAGTGTCGAATAATACGAGCACCATAATATAAAAACATAAGAAAAACTACAAATTCAAACACTATGAAGGGGTCTTAGCGCTATAAGTGCTTTTTAAAGGCTAGTCGACATCACAGGAGACCGAAGAGCTGGCCGCTACCTCGGACGAAGAATTATTCTAGTCATTCAAAGCGGGAATGTTGCCAGTGTCTTCAGAACCTTGCCTACAGGGACTCCTTTTAATAATATATTTTATACATACATATGCTCACGCCTGTATTCCCCGAAGGAGTAGGCAGAGGTGTTGTAATCACAACACCCACTTTTCACCGAAGATGATTAAATGCCAACGTGACAGATGGTGAGTCCATCGCCGTCTCATACACTTTACATACGTCATTGAATTGCTTCTCAGAAATATGCAGGTTTCCTCACGATGTCTTCCTTCACCGTAAAGCACGTGGTGTGAAATCACTGTACATAAGTTTTTTTAGAAAAACTCATTGGTACAGACCCGCTGGGATTCGAACTTGCGTCGCTTGCGTAACAGGCAACTGCTCAAACCTCAAGGCCACTACGGCTCTATATATTTTATTTATTAGATTATATTTTTAAAGGTCTTCAATTATGCATATTTAATTAGTAAAATACAACCACTGACCTCAAGGTAGAACTTAAATACTCAGGAGTTTTCCATAACATAACAGTATTTTCCGAGTGCGGGTAATGTTTCTCTCTAACTCTGCTTTAATTCAGCGAACACGTTGTAAACAACATACACTTACATTATGCTGATTCTATTCGCCGATTGATTTGGGAACGGATTTGTTTGTTACAGGTCGACAGGTTTAAAAAAAGACTATGATTCCGAATTCTAGTTTGATGAAGTCAGATCTAATAGGACGTGCGATCTGAGATGCAATCTGGACGTCTAAAAATGCACCTGCCTCGTTTTTCTAGTGGTTGCAAACGCTACTTGTGGACACGATACCCAGAGCTCAATCCCCGGGTATGGCAGTGTTTTAGATTTATTTCTCATAATTTTCCAGTAGCATTCTGGTTTCTGCATTAGCGCCCGGTTAGTACCAAGAGGTTCGTCTCCAATAATAACTGGCGAAATGTCGGGAAACTCGGGCGTGATCAATTAAACACCTATGTATCAAACAGCCGTGGTGGCCTTGATGTTTGACCAGTCGCCTGCTACGCAAGCGACGCAAGTTCGAATCCCAGCGGGGTCTGTACCAATGAGATTTTCTAAAAAAACTTATGTACAGTGATTTCACACCACGTGCTTTGATAAGCTTTAATGGGTGCGAATAGGAATTTCGTAAATTTAACCCAACTAAAAGCAAACGTTGTGAAAATTTTTTTGTTGCTATCAAAATAAATTTTATCCCAGCTTACACACTATTTGGACTGTTTTATAATACTTTAGATCGATGTAGTTGCGATACTAGTATTTTTTTCCAAAATCATTTGGATTTTTAAAAATGGTTTCGCAAAAATCATCTTTAAGGGAATCTAATTCATCGATATGATACATAATTGAATATATATTCATAGTAACATGAATTAAAAATTGCAGGAAATAATAATTGTGTAAGTCAAGGAAAGATTCCTAATTTTAATTCATTGCTCTCAACACCGCCCTCTTACAATCACTCCATCCACTACACAACCACTTAAAATGTATTGCGTTTTTAAATTTCCCAGGAACTTACACCGGACATATTTTCTAATAGTCATTTTTAACTATATATAGTAAGTAGTAATGTGTGGTATTCTCACCTGGTGTATGAATTCGTGATGATGAGGGTGTGTCAGCTGGATGTCGTGGTGGCAGGTAGGAAGGCTGGGCGCAGACTGACGGCTCGCTGGTCGGATGCTGGTAACGCTGGGAGAACGCGCATGCGCCTGGGTTAGACTGTTAAGGCACGGTTTGTGTTCTGCGATAATTATTTTGTTCTAGAGTTGTGGTTTACGTGGTATAATTCAAATCCGAGTTTAACGATCCAGTTTGTTAACGGAGCGAACACGGCACTATACACACAGACTCAAATGTGTGTTTTGCTTGTCAATTTTCATCTGCTATATTTTGTTCAGCAATGATATTGCTGAAAAAAATATATTGATAGTTTGTTTTAATGCTTTCTAATAAATTTCAGTAGATACTTATCTTTTAGCATTTTTTTATATCATGAGTTTTTTTTAATACGTCCAATAAGGTATTAAGTGGAGCGGGGTAAAGACCTTTACCTCACATAATCCGTATCTCAGACTGAGAAGGAAGTACATAACGATATACGTTATTTCTTTATCTTGACTTTTCTGTTCCTGTCAGCCTGTCACGTCCCTCTGCTCGTCAAATGTATAAGAGGGTTGAGGAGAGGAGTAAGAGGAGCCCCAAGTTTTATATTCCCAAGCCTACAATTACGTTTTCCAAGACTAAACGCAAAAGCGAAACCGACCCTTATGCCTAGATTAAATACAGCGTGCAAGCGAAATGTATACAAGGTGTACCTCTGGCTACAAGGTACACCCGGTCAGAGGCTACTCGGTCACCGGGTGTTCCGATAACGGTGATTAATTATCTTACCACGACCGGGTATGCCCGGATATCAAATAAATAAAATAGCGCTTTGGAGATAACTTTTTCTCAGGCTTTGAAATGCAGGTATCGATATTTGGAAATATGAGCTCAGTAAGACTGAAGGCGTGCATTTGAAAAAAGTCGTGGTGGCCTCGGGGTTTGAGTAGTCGTCTGCTGCGCAAGTGACGCAAGTTCGAATCCCAGGGGGCCTTACTAATAAGATTTAAAAAATTGCTTATGTGGACAGATTTCACACCACGTGCTTTACGGTAAAAGAAAACATCGTGAGGAAACCTGCATACATCTGAGAAGTAATTCAAAGACGTATGTATAGTGCCTGAGACGGCTATGGACTCACCGCCTGTCACGTTGGCACTTAATCATATTACCACACATTTCACCTACTTCCAGTACTACCACAGGCAAAAATTTCTTCCCATAGTACTACCGAGCAGTCTAGTAGTACCGTGGGAAAAAAATCTCGTGGTACTTCTAACATTGTAATAAATGTCTGTATAGAATAATTAGACCTAGGTACTCTAAGTTAAGCAGACACGCAATCACCGCCGGCTATAAACAGTATAATTATACCAATTGCAATTATGTTATTTTGTTTTTTATGTCACGGCAACAAATTATGAAGAACTTACTAGTCTCACAAGGACTCCCAAATGAAGATGGTTGGGTGCTAACGTGACAGATAGTGAGTGAGTTAGGCACTATAGTAAATACGTCTTAGAATTTCTCCAGAGACATATGCATGTTTCCTCACGATGGTTTCCTTCACCGTAAAGCTCGTGGTATGAAATTATAAATTATATTATAAAGTTAGTGAATGTTGTTGTAAAACCACCTATACCTATACTTACCCCTTTGAGGATTCTTCTGGAGTGACTTGAGCAATTTTTGTTTTGCAATATGTAAGTATGCGGGTACATATTCCTCGTGTTAACAATGCTCGTGGCGTGATTTAGAGAATATGTAATTGGTATTAAATCCATATAATATAGGTATTGGATTTTGAGTCGTGATGGCAATAGTCGACTGCTACGCAAGCGACGCAAGTTCCAATCCAAACGGGGCCTGTACCAAACAGTTTTTCCGAAAAGAATTGCTTATGTACAGAGATTTCACACCACGTGCTTAACGGTGATGGAAAACATCGTAAGGAAACCTGCCTGTGTCCGAGAAGTAATCAAAATACGTATGTATAGTTTGAGTCGACGATAGAATTACCATCTGTCACGTTAGTACATAATCATCCTTGGTAAAAAGTGTTATTTATTATCTGACGCTGTAAAAAATGATATATTTCATAGCATAGAGTTACACTACTTTCTACTGTATAGTCTATTCTATATCCGTCTATGATTTTATATGTGTCTTCTTCCTGTTGCATAAAATTAAGCACAAGTACGTTACGGAATTTACACGAGTTTTATTAAAAGTGGGTCTGTCTACCTCTTCGGGCAATGTCCTATCTACCAAGCTCCAGACCCTTATGGGAAGGCAAGATCTGAAGATATAGAATAATATAATCTGACTAACTAAAAGCACATAATTTCAAGTTCTTTTACTCCTCAATTATAATAAATGGATCTTTTTGTATCGCCTCACTCTCAATTGCATGACATCCCGATTGATATCACATCAATGGGAGCGTTTATCCCACGAATATTAGCGGCGATTACATCAATACACACGACTTTGTCGAATGATATAATGTTATTAAGCCATTTAGGCTCAATCTCTCAATTTAACGGTATTGAATTGTTAGATTATACAAACCTCAGGGTTTTACATATCGTTATCTGTACATATATAATTACAGATCTACACAGATAAATAAAATTGAAGTGTCTGTTTGTAATTCCAAAATAACAGCTGATATAGAAAAACTGTTTTTTTAAATCTCTGTCTGCCTGTCTGTCAGTTTGTTCGTTCCGTCTAATCTCCGAAACGGCTGGACTGATTTTAACGGGACAGATAGCTAATGTTACAAAGATTAACTTAGGCTTTTTAAAATTACTTTTAATAAAAAAAAAACATCAGGATTCCGCGGGCACAGCTAACACATATGCTCACGCCTGAATTCCCCGTAATAAGAACACCCAATTTTTACCGAAGATAATTAAGTGACCAACCAACCAATGTGACGACCAACGTGACAGGGTGAGTCTATCGACGTCTCAGGCAATATACATACGCGTTGAGATACTTCTCAGACATATGCAGGTTTCCTCGCGAAGTTTTTCTTCACCGTAAAGCTCGTGGTGTGTAATCACTGCACATAAGTTGCAAGTTGCGCCGCTGCAATTCAAAATTAGCTCTCAAATCGCCTGGTCATCTCTGGTGACCGTCGACCGATCGTTCATTTTGAATACAGAAAGTTCTTTTCTTTTCTTTATAATCTTACATTGAATTACAGAATTTGCAATATAGGCAACATTGCGTACCGTGGTGAATCAGGCGCTTTGGCGCGATACTAAACAAGCTCGTAGAAATATTATTGTAAATCTTCCCAGAAGGGTAATAATTGAAAGGTACATACTACATCTCCTTATTTCTAAAGAGTCTCAGGTATTATATACATAGATAGTGGTTTTATTTCGGACACATCATGCAGGTTTAAAGAAAGACTCCTGGAGTCTAGAAATTTAGTAAAAGATCTCCCTTTTGGCTGTCTAATATGTGACAAACTTTGATAAGGTATCAGTTACTGCGCATAGTATTTATTCGCTCTAGCCCTATAATAGTCCCAAAAAATAACCGTTGCCCGTTCACAGTTCGCTCAGAACTCGCGACGGCAGCTCTATCTGCTCAATAATGTATTTTTTTTTTTAATTGCTCATTAAAATATTTGGTACAATTTCCGAAATTATTCGGCGTCATTTCGGTAATCGCCGTCATTTGTCATTGCTTACGGTTTTATCATCATGGATAATTTAGCAACAACGTTATTATAATATCTAATATCTGTTTATTATTACCAAACCCGCAATTACAGTCTTAAATCCAACATCAAGCAACATACATAATCCATTAGCTACTAGCTATCGACGCAGGGGGTCACTCACTCACCCGTTCATTACATTCACTCAATGCCGCTCAATTCGCTCTAATCGTTCTTTTCGTTCAGTTAACGCAAGCGCGGGGCGTTCCACGGCGAAACGAGTTCGACGTTCATTCAAGTATCATTCTAGATTTAGCCGGTACGCGAAGTACACGTTTTATTTTACGAAAAATATATTAATATAATATCTTCAAAGATGGAATTCGTTGGCAAGAAGTACAAGATGGTCGATTCGCAGAACTTCGACGAGTTCATGAAAGCAATTGGTGAGTATTTTTTAATTGTATTTTACAAGTATTTCGAGAACAGATCAATGCCGGCCGGCATGGTATGCCATATCACCACTACGCTACCGGCTTTTTCTATCGTATTTGGTTGTTTTTTCTTCGCGTTTTCGCTGTAATTAACCGATGTATGGTTTTTTTTGTGTGAACCCTATACTTTTACCGTTAATGGCTCTTATTTGTAACATAAATGTATATATTACAGCTTCATAATGCTGCGTATTCACGATATCTATGATGGATAAGATGTCCCATTTTTTTTAATCCTACCCACCTTTCTTGGTATAAAGTACAGCTTGGATATTAACTTAGATTTTTAAATACTTAATCTGAAGTTAGTTTTGAGTTTATGAACAGGTTGTAATTAAGTACTTAAGCGGTGCCTAGGTGGTCCGAACTAAGCTTGCTGTTTCTGAATAAAATTAGTTTCGACTTTGCTTTGGATATGATAAAGTTCCGAAAGATTGGACCGATTCAAATGTAATACATAATGTAGATACGTTAGTTCATATATTATTATATTTAATTTAGCATCTTATGATAATCGAAAGAATTTAGCTGGAAGATCTTTATTGTTAAATGTTCGAGCTGTTCTTTCCGGGAACTTGAGATATCATCATATTTTTTAACCATTAAATAAAGTCACTAGCTGTGCCCGCGGTTTTACCCGCGTAGAGTTAATTTCACGGGTGACCCGCGGAATCCCTAATGGTTTTTTTCATAAATAAAAGTAACCTTAGTTACTCCCTGTAACATTAGCTATCTACCAGTGAAAGTCCAGCTAAAATCGGTCCAGCCGTTTCGGAGATTAGCCGGAACAAACAGACAGACAGAGACCTTGCTTTGAAACTTGCTTTGAAAATGTGTTGATACTTTTTCGTAGGTTTTTTTTTTAACACATTTTGAGCCACGCTTAAACTCAAAAGTCATGCGACTTCGTCTGTACATTTGCAAACCTGTACCCCTATCACGGGCTTGCTACCGTTTTCGTAATCTATACTCGCTAGCGTCTCCGCCAAATGAATGAGAAATTGAGCAGCGGCCCCCAGCGGTGACGTGAACTAAAATATCTCATACAAATATTGCGAGTGACGCTAGCGAGTATAGTTTACGAAAACGGTGGCAAACTCGTGTTAGGGGTATTGTGCGTGGGTACAAAGGTTTAATCCCATGTATGGCGAACTATTATTTACCTAGGAGGTTATTGTCTAAAATAGCATATGAATTAATATTTATTCAAGTGATGGTAATCACTTTCTTGACCACAAGGAAAGTCAATTCGCCCGCGAAAAGTCAGTATAACGACTTTTAAATTATTTGTAAAATAAAAACTAAATATGCCACGCCATCCCAGAAGGGTCCCCGAAGGGATAAGCAGAGGTATTGTAATACCAACACCCCCAATTCACCGAATATGAAAGTGCCAACGTGACAGAGGGTGAGTCCATCGCCGTCTCAAGCACTATACGTCTTTGAATTACTTCTCAGACATATGCAGGTTTCCTCACGATGTTTTCCTTCATCATAAATCACGCGGTGTGAAACTGCATATAAGTTTTTTTGAAAAATTTATTGGTACCCACAGACCCCGCTGGGATTCGATCTTGCGTCGCTTACGTAGTAGGCGACTGCTCAAACCCCGAGGCCACAACGTCTTTTTTTTAATTATTTGTGCAATAACGATAAGGAATGGCAATAAATTGAAGGAGTTTAAACAACACTGGTGCGTTGTACAATTTGTTTAAAATGTGATAACGATGAGAGTTGGCATTGTGCGATGACTAATGTAGATAATACTTTATGTGAATGACTTTATATACTCACTGACCTCTGTTATACAAGTACCTTGGAATGCCTATAAAGTCTAATCTATATCTATACCAATAAATAAAATTGTAGTGCCTGTTTGTTATTCTAAAATAACAGCTTTTCACTAATGCATATGAAGTTATACGGTACTGACTGAAATAAACAAATTTTCAAAACTCTTCTCTATCTGTCTGTTTGTGTCGGGTAATCTCTGTAACGGCTGGACTGATTTTAACTGGACTTACACTGACAGATAGCTAATGTTACAAAGTGTAACTTAAGCTAATCTTAAAAAAAAATTTGGATTCCGCGGGGATTAGCTAGTCCTTACATATACCTAAAACAAACTAGTCCTGGCTGACTGACTTATCAATCAACAACCTCATTCGCTGGTAGGAACATTTGGAGGTTGTTCTTGATAAGGTATAGATATATATACAGACTAGCAAAGATCTTTCTGAAATTCTTCCCCTAAACGGTAATTGGGGGATGGAAGTTTTTTTGTGAAATTGTGTTGCGACCCACTCTCCCCCTAAATTTGTGAGGTGTCCGTCCACTCGTCCATTGATCTATATATAGTTCTAGGGCGTGAGACGTTAAAAGAGGAAGCTTCAATATTTTTCAACTATAATATGTCTGAATCATAACGTAACATTTATACCAGGAGGCGAGTGAATTACTAATATATTTTGTACCCTTAAAATTTATTAGTAACTCACTGATCTCCTCCCAGGGTACCAATGGGTACTTATATAGGGGCCGAATCTAAAACTGTTATTCTAAGGGACGAATATTGGGGGCTCAGTGGGTCCTGATCCGTGATATCTAACTGCCACTGACCAATCTGCGCTCGCGGACGTGCAATCTCAAATTATTCAATGGAAGGAGGTATGCGTCTCCTTTTACTTTTTTCCTCACTTTAAATTAATATTTACAAATTTTGCGGGCAATTTACGAAATATTAAAACTAGTTACAAGTAGAAAACTTGTTCCAAATCGGTGTCTCTCGGGATCGTGCCAAGAAGGCTGGCATTTCCACGTTGAATAGCAATGATGATTACCTGAGCGAGAAAGTATATCTTGGGATTTATTGCTAATCTAATTATAATAATAATATGAAAATAATATAAAATAAATCTAATTATATAGTCAAAAACCGGAGAGGAGTCTACCAACCTCCAGTAGCAACTGGCAGTTGAGACTATTATCTTTTAATAACATAAGAATCAAAGCAACCTGCAATATAGTCTAGTCGGTAATAGTCCACATGAGTCACAGATTAGCGTTGACTCATGGTACGTTGAACTAGTGGTTTCTGCCATTCATTAGACCATCTACCTATAACGTTGGTGATTAGAAGCTAGAGCAAGGTGTGCTCGCAATGTAAAAAAGAAGAAAGATATATTTATTTGCAAACAAAATATGTAAGAGAGCCGTGGTGGTCTTCGGGTTTGAGCAGTCGCCAATCCCATCGGGGCCTGTACCAATGAGTTTTTCTAAAAACGTATGTGCAGAGATTTCACACCACCTACTTTACGGTGAAGGAAAACATCCTGAAGAAACCTACATATGTCTGAGAAGTAATTCAGAGAAGTATGTATAGTGTCTGAGACGCTGATGGACTCACCCTCTATCACGTTCGCAATTAATCATATTCGGTGAAATGTGGGTGTTGTTGTTACAGCACCTCTGCTTACCCCTTCGGGGACTTACTTCTGGGATGGCGTGAGCATATAAATAGAAACTCTTAAAAAATATGATGTGGTAGTTAGGTTGGTAGTACCTATCGAATCCGTTAAGGACTCATCGCAACGGGGGCAGCGGAAGTGTTATATCGGACTCGCACAGACTTAACTCAAGTCATAACCCTTTCGTGTTCTTCCAGTAGGTCTAGGAACATTCTCTCGCGCTTGCGCTAATAGAAACCATACATGAAATGACATAATAAATCTGTCATATGACATATGTCATTCCTATACATTTTGTCGTCGTTTTTACTAGCGAAGCGTGAGGATAATGTTACTTTGTCTTCAGGCTCTGGGGCCTTACCATGACCTCTTATTGCCATGATAGTTTTACTCTTATTATGAGACAGATGTGACGTGTATACATCTGTAACCATCACACAGCTGAACTAACATTGTACAATAAAAATCTGCAGAAATCTATTCTAACGTTTAATAGATACCTAACAAGTATCGAAAATGTATAAAGAAACATAACATGCGTGGATTACCTGGTGAGACATGTGTCAAGTATTTTACACACATATAAGGTTCATCAAGTGTTACGTAAGAGCACATATCTGCGCAAGAACTGAGTAGTTAACTATAAAAAAACAGTGCCAACAGAGCAACCGCGTCATTCTATTCAAACACGATATTACTAATTACTAATATAATCTATCTATACTAATACTAATAATATTATAAAGCTGCAGAGTTTGTTTGTGTGTTTGAACGCGCTAATCTCAGGAAAATGGTCCGATTACAAATCTTTCAGTGTTGGATAGTCCATTTATCGAGGAAGGTTTCAGGCTATGTTTTATTATCAAAAAAAATTATCTGTACGAAAATTTCGATTTTGTAACCCAAGGTGTATTATCGAAAACCTATTTATGCGTGCGCTGCAAAAACTATTGACAATAGAACAACAGGATGTACTACGGGTTTGTAGGGCTTATTAAGATCTACAAAAAAGTCCGGGAGAGCGCATATCTAACTATCATAGTTTAATCACAATAACCGCTTTTATGTTCATAAAAAACATGAAATCGTCTGAAACTACCTTAAATTTGCATCGTAATATTAATCCTTATCCAAATTAACCATTATGTTATCGAGAGCATTTATCTAGAAGTAGAATATTCGGACATTTCGTTGAGAAATTATCACCTACCTATTAAAACGCAAAGAATTGGTACCTAATAGTGATGTAGTATTTGCTGGAAATTAAAATATACAAGGTACTGACAAAGAAAACCAATTTATATTTTTTTTCTCTGTCATTACGGGTACCGCGGGAATTAAACTAAATCTACGCGGCTTAAACCGTGTGGCAGAGCTAGTATTTAATACATTCTAATTTCGCGTAATCTTATTCCCAATGCACTAGAGCCACCTGCAGACAGCATCTCATGTTTATGTATGGTCTGAGATTACCTAGACTACGTAAAAAACTGAAGTAGCAAAAACGCAGGAAATAGGTAGTTACCTATCCGAATATTTTGCATGATTTGTATCGAACCTTGGACTTACGGACTTTGATTGGTGTGTCTGGGTGTTGCCTGAAATTATGCTGGTGCGATGAATAAATGAATTTATATTTATTGTGTACGTAATTACGTAATTAGTTAACTTAGTACTGTTGTTTGTCTGTCTTTGATTTTTTTAGTGATTTTCCCGATATTTCAAAGGCAATTTACGACATTTTTTATTCGTGATTGACAATGATAAAGCTTCCCACATGATTCTCCTGTTAATATAATTGGTCTTTGCATAGAGACTTATTATAAGTGCCACTGTTACGAGGTATGAGCGCTGACCTTGAATGCGTAGTACCTTGTCAATTTATGAGTCTGTCTCTGTCATGCGCAGCTACCCCCACTACTTTCGCTGAGCGCTTATAACGCGTGACGTCCTGTACTTTTGTTTTTTCGAATTTATTTTCCTCAAACGTTTTATAAAAAAAAAATGTATGTAGTATTTTTTTTGTTTTCAATAATTTATATAACTGTTTATCTTAACCTCTGGTCCAACCTTTAATTTTATTTCCATAACAACAGCTCAGTAATCCCCGACCATAAAACGGTATCAGCTCATTTATTGCTTGAGTTTATCGCTATCAGAAGATCCCACTTGCAATAAACTCCTTTAGGTATTTATTTAAAATATTAGGTAATCTGCAATCGTTCAGAAAATAAAATATTTTCCATATAAGATTATGTGTTTTTGTGTAATATTACGGATTACATATGAATTAAAAAAAATTGAGACGTGCGCGTAGTGAATGGAGAAGTTAAAATAAAATTAAATGGGGCTTTATTTCGACGTTCGAAAAGTACCTAATTTGTTAGTTAACTAGGTGGGTAGTGTGGGTACATATATATTTTAATTTAACAAGGTTTAAATTATGTATATATTAATAATTGTAGTTTTGTTTATAAGTGCATCATCCCCTTTATTACAGAACTAGTATAGTCCTTGGTTGATACGGATTTAAAAAGAGATGGACATAGTTTCAGTCCGACTTTAGTCTTAAGTAATAAGCGCGTATAATTATGTTCGTGTTGGTATTTTAAGGTATGTATAACTATCTCTTTATAAGAATAATAATTTGAAAAGTTGTTTTGTTAAGTCTTTGCCGAGAATTGAAAAAAGTATGTTGAGATGGTTTGGACATATCGAAAGGATGAGTGAAAGGCGATTAACGAAACAAATTTACAGAGCGAATGTGACTGGAAGTGTCGGTAGAGGGCGTCCAAGGAAGAACTACTATGACCAAATTGATAGTATTTTTCAGAAAGGTCAAATTCGGAGCACTCGTAACCGAAGAAAGTGTTTGAAGGGATGCATGAATGTGGATGAAGTGAAAGAAGTATGTCAGGATCGTAGCATGTGGCAAACGGTGGTCTCTGCCTACCCCCATGGGAAACAGGCGTGAGCATATGTATGTCTATGCCGGAACGTACCTACCAATTTCTAGTTCCAATTGGTTTGGCAAACGTAATATTTACTTAGTACTAAAGTAAATACGATAGCCAATCCCAGTACACTTAAGATTTTGCAATCAATATTGTATTTGTGGTTGAATATTGTGTTACATATAGGACTCGCAGTTACATCGATACATTATACCTACTAAGGACGGATTGTTAATGATACAACTGTTGCAATCAGAGATGTAATTTTGTTTATTCCAATAATTATCTTCACACTTGAAAAGCATGGGTTTATTCGAAGGGTAAGCCTACACTCCTAGAACATTTATCTGTTAGTATATGATTGCATGAGGAGAAGCTCGTGGCACAGTTGAGGAGCTCGTGGCACAGTTGCTATTGCGCATATCATTCGATCAGCGAAGTTAAGCAACCCTAAGCCTAGCCAGTAATGGGATGGGTGACCGCCCGAGTTCCCTCCGTGCCTCGGAGAGCACGTTAAGCCGTCGGTCCCGGTTGCCAATTTATCATCTTTGGCAATCGTTACAGGTTAGTCGGAGGCCTAAAAAAGTCTGACAACTGGTTTAACCCAGATCACAGATTTTCCTCGGTATTGCGAAGGTCAGATGACAGTCGCTTCGTATAAAAATCAGGTGATCAGCCACATCGGGATGAATCAATGTATGGGATAAGGCCAGGGAGATGATGATATGATTTCATGAGTACGGTGACAGGTGGACAGTCAATTACCGTCAGAACTTTTGAATTTCTTCTCATGTGCAGGTGTCCTCACGGTATTATCCTTCACTTTACAGCTCTGAGATCACTGCACTCTAGTTTTAGGAACTTTTAACCACCGGTAGTTGTGGGCGACGCGAGTGAGGCTACCACGAGAATATGTCCTATAATTTCATGAGAATGTGTCCTTGAAACATGCGAAATTACTAATGAAATAAACATTCGGACTACTTAATATACTCGTACATTTTCGCAAAAAATATCCTACTCTATTCTGAGCGTATTATCCGAAGCCGACAGTCTAACGTGTAATTTCCTGTTAGTAACGCTTTGTTGTGTATAAATTCTGGCATAATGCAATTGATGCCATTGTATTCGTTCGTCGGATACTGCGGTGCATAGGGGTCGTCTAGCTTGCCGGCAGCCGGCAATCTTTCTTTCTTTTAATCAATTACGTAGATGGCATGTGAATATCCCGACATCGATTAGGCTCCTATTGGATGCTGCGCTCTGCAATTGTCGTAAAATGGGCAACAATCAACTTCAATTGGCGTCAATAAGATGCGAGACGTCGGACGAGATCGGACCATCCTTTACTATATGATTCAACTTATACAATGTTGATTTTATACCCTATTGAGAGATTTGTTTGTCACCAACACAATATAAGAAAGACTTATTGTTTACCATACGCTTTTCGTTTAATGTTGTATGGCGATAATCTATATAAGGAGGAAAGTTTTGTATGTACGTATGTTTGTAACGAATTGGCTCAGAAAGTATTGGACCGATCTTGAAAACTCTTTCAGCAATGAATAACTACAACATCAGCGAGTAACATAGACTATACATTATCCCTGTGCTCCCACGGGAACGGAAACTACGCGGGTGAAACCGGGTGACGTTCGCTAGGTTTGAATTAGTAGAGAGTAAATGTCAACTATTTATGACAGTTGCGTTTCTGATTGTAAATGAAATAGCTAAGCGAATACCCCGAATAAAGCAGACTCAATTATAGTAGCGTATTTAATTACTATATATTTATAGGATTGAAAAGAACGGGTTCAAGTTCCCGAACTTGAAATACTTTATTCCTATAAATATTCCTGGAAAATAAAGGGTATTTCCTAAATGTTTGAACAATTATGCTGTCGATCAACGCCGCCGACGTACTCGTATTAAGTATCTGAATATAAAAATTACGTATAAGAGATTTTTGCCCGTAATATAATTTGAGGCTAGTTTGAGACAGGAGCCAGTTACTTTAGAAAGGAAATGAAAAGCATGATCCTTACTTCGATATCGTCCATAATAAATTTGTCAGTAGTAACGATATGACTGTGTGTGTTACCTACGTTGCAAGAAGGCTAGTAAATCAATAATTCGGGGCCGGTGTAGTGACCTAGTGATTAATGGTTGGCTTTGTCATTATCAGGGGCCTTACCATAAGCTCTTATTACCATGATAGTTTTACTCTTATTATGAGACAGATGTATTTGACTTGTATACATATGTCACTCTCACACAACTGTAATAACATTGCAATAAGAGCTCATGGTCAGGCCCCAGTACTTTAATCATTTGTAGGTTACCATATTCACCGACATGTTTACTGCATCGAGGAAAAGGTTTCCAATCGATTTCATGTACCTGCTAATTACTTTAGCTGCATTGTTAGTTATATGCTTTCAAATATAGTATTGTTTTCGGAGTAATATACGGTACTTAAAGTGGTAATATTAGATGTGTCTGCCTCCAATCTTAAAATAATGTGACTGAAATACGGGAAAACGGTACGTTATCTGTCAATTTGGAGATAAGGCAGCCTAATGAAATATACTCCATCATCATCATCATCTCCCTGACCTTATCGCATACATTGTTGGGGTCGGCACTTGATTCAACCCTATGTGGCTGATCATCTGATTTTTATACGAAGCGACCGCCATCTGACCTTCGCAACCCCTTTAACGAGGAAAATCTGTGATCTGGGTTAAACTTGTTGTCAGACTATTTTAGGCTGACCTGTAACGATTGCCAAAGATGTTTAGTTGGCAACTGGGACCGACGGCTTAACGTGCTCTCCGAGGCACGGAAGGAACTCGGGCGGTCACCCATCCAATTACTGGCTAGGGTTAGGGTTGCTTGAAAAAGCAACTGTGCCACGAGCTCCCCTGTCTCTCCTCCATCATCATTATAAAATGTATCATAATTCTTAAACAATGTAAGTGAATATTTAAGAATAAGTTTAAGTCACTAATGCTACGCAAGCGACGCAAGTTCGAATCCCAGCGAGGCCTATACCAATGAGTTTTTCTAAAAAATTTATGTACAGTGATTTCACACCACATGCTTTACGGTGAAGGAAAACATTGTGAGGAAACCTGCAGATTTCTTCAAAGACGTATGTATAGTGCCTGAGAAGGCGATAGACTCACCATCTATCACGTTGGCACTTAATCAAATTCGGTGAAAAGTGAGTGTTGTGATTACAACACCTCTGCCTACCCCTTCGGGGTATACAGGCGTGAGCATATGTATATCACTAATATTAAATGATACCATCGTTTTATGATGTTGACAAACAAACTCAAACGAATTCTTAATTGAAATTCCAACACAAGAGTGGCTAGCGAGTAAATCAATCAAATCCCATTAAACCACCATGTTTAAATCAAGGCAATTTCACTCCATAAGCACTTACATACATACATAATGATGTATAAGCTCCCTACTCCGTGTAGGAGTTAGAAACGAGTAGCATTACTTTCAATCAATATCAATTATGGCCAATAGGTTGGAGCCGTTTCCTCTGCGTCACAGGGCGGATGTCGTCGACGGCAACCCACGCTGATCCTGGACTTTAGTCCTTTTTTTCAATTATATTTTGAAGTGCGAGAGGAGCTCGTGGCACAGTTGCTATTGCGCATAGCCTAGCCAGTAATTGGATGGGTGACCGCCCGAGTTCCCTTCGTGCCTCGGAGAGCACGTTAAGCCGTCGGTCCCGATTGCCAATTTATCATCTTTGGCAATCGTTACAGGTCAGTCGGAGGCCTAAAATAGTCTGACAACTGGTTTAACCCAAATTACAGATTTTCCTCGTTCAAGCGGTTGAGAAGGTCAGATGGCCGTCGCTTCGTATAAAATCAGGTGATCAGCCACATCGGGTTGAATCAAGTGCCGACCCCAACAATGTATGGGATAAGGCCAGAGACGATGATGTTTTAAAGCGCGACTAATTTTGAAAATTTTTATGATGCTATGTAAGCTTTGAGGCACTCATCTATACATCTATACAGATAAATAAAATATAAGTGTATGTTTGTAATTCCAAAATAACAGCTTTTCCCTAAATGCATATGAAATTATGTACGGTACTGACTTAAAACAAAAAAAAATATTTTTTTTTCTCCAACTGTCTGTCTGTCTGTTTGTTCCGGGTAATCCCTGAAACGGCTGGACAGATTTTAACAGTACTTCCACTAACAGATAGCTAATGTTACAAGGAGTAACTTAGGCTACTTTTATTAAAAAAAACATTTAGGATTCCGCAGGAATGAAATTAAATCTAAGCGGTTGAAACCTCAAGGTAAAGCCAGTTAACGACTAAGAATTTTCCACCGTTTCGGAAACCAAAGAGAAAGAGCCGTGGTGGCCTCGGGGTTTGAGCAGTCGCCTGCTACGCAAGCAACGCAAGTTCGAATCCCAGCGGGGCCTGTACCAATGAGTTTTTCTTAAAACTTATGTTCAGTGATTTCACACCACGTGCTTTGCGGTGAAGGAAAACATCGTGAGGAAACCTACATATGTCTGAGAAGTAATTCAAAGACGTATGTATAGTGCCTGAGACGGCGATGGACTCACCATCTGTCACGTTGGCACTTAATCACATTGGGTGAAAAGTGGGTGTTGTGATAACAATACCTCTGCCTACCCCTTCGGGAAATACAGGCGTGAGCATATGTATGTTTCGGAAACCAACTTTCTGATAATCAATTGATTGGTTTTTCATTCATTCATAGAATTCACAAAACTGCTGTTTGCATAAAAATACGTTACGGGCGGGATATAAATAACCAGAAAATATGTAAGCCTTTGAAAAGGAAAAATTGATGGAATATCCAACACTGTAAAAAAATCTCAAAATTGTATTTAAGTACTGAATTTAGTTTGAAGGAGTCGAAATCATTAGAGAAAATAATTTCTGGAAATGTTGGCCTCTTGCCACGAATAATGCACTTTGCACTGTCACATAAATAAACACTGTTAAGACGCGACTCGTTCATTCATTCACTCAAAATATGTGTTTTGCTAAAAATAAACCAGTTATGCATTGGACAATCTATGGACAACTTGGCTCGTTCGTGGCGTATTGACATTGGTGGCTGGACATTGGACCTCTATTATTATCTATGAATTTACATTGTAACTATTGAAAGCTAGTGTTTTTACTTAAATACATAAATATTATAGTTTTTATTCATGACATACATGTTTAAATTCTAAATTCTTAAAATTGGTAAAGAAAAATACGAACACGAAGCGGGACTCGAACTCACGACCTCTGCAAACCGTGCAGTTGCTTTTCCAACTGAGCTAATCGTGATGGGTCGAATTTTTCCTTCCCTTGTTTTTGCTGTTTACCATACCATTTTCAAAAGAGATAAATATCACGACATGTGTCATTTGGGTTGATCATTTTACTTGGCTGAATTGCTTAATAATATAACAGACTTAACGTAAACGAATTCACGATAAATATAAAATAATAAATCGTGTACTTATTGCTAACAATGAAAAAGGAAAAATATAATAAAAATAAAAATTATAAATAAAACACGGAATTTAAATTAGTGTCTGCGGGAATGGTGCCCAGTAAGCTGGCTGCGTTACCTCGCTGGATCGCTAAGCTAATCCTCTGACCGAGGTAAGAACCAGCTCGACGGTCACCAGAGACGTCAACCAGGCGTTTTGAAAGATCCTTAAAAAGGACCTTCGCATTTGGCCCCCATGGCCCCAAAGTCTCAACCCCAAACGGCAGAAATATACAATTATGACTGATATCTGCATATATATATATCTGCATATATCGTGTACTTAAATTATATTTAACATACAAATTGTCAGGGTAGATAGGTACTCACAAATAATGTCCATTTTGATTTATTCGCATTGATTGAAATTGCTCGTAACATAAATGTTACATTATTTTACAACCTTATAAGTTTATTGCTTAATTACATACTCGTCTAATTATGTAACAACCCGCGAGGGACTTGGCGTGATGTGAATTAGCGTGGTTTAATAGGTCCTGGTGATTATAATAGTTTTATCTTTAAAACACAAATCTCCGATGTGGGTCATCAAGCTGCTAAACTAAAATGGGACTGGGCTGGGCACGTGTGTCGCATGTCAGACGAACTGTGGGCTAAACAAACCACAAGATGGACCCCTCCGAATGCGACGCGCAGACGTGGCAGGCCGAGAAAAAGATGGCAGGACGAACTCGCCGCTTACCACAAAAACTGGCCGGAGATAGCCCTGGATCGGAAGTGTTGGAAAGAGGGAAGGGAGGCCTTTGCTCAGCAGTGGGACACATCGGGCTCTAAATAAAAAATAAAAAAATATCTTTAATTACCATTTTATTGCTTGTTTCGTGATTGTTATCTACAATATCTATTGATATAAAGCTGAAAAGAGAAGCTAGTACTTTATTAAAAATACGATGATGTAGGTATTTAAATGGAAAAATAACTCTCTAGTTTAAATATTATTATTGTACAAATTATAGGGTATTTTTAAGAGTCGTGATGGCCGTGGGGTTTGAGCAGTCACCTGCTACGCAAGCGACGCAAGTTAGAACCCAGCGGGGCCTGTACCAATGACTTTTTCCAAAAACTTATGTACAGCAATTTCACACCACGGTGAAGGAAAACATCGTGAGGAAACCTGCACATGTCTAAGAAGTAATTCAAAGACGTATGTATAGTACCTGAGACGATGATAGGCTCACCATCTGTCACGGTGGTACTCAATTATTTGCCGTGAAAAGTGGGTGTTGTTATTACGAAATCTGCCTACCCATTCGGAGAATGCAGGCGTGAGCAAATGTAAATAGGTACTTCATTGTCTTGCTATTCTGCTTCGCTATTCTTGTTTCATCCGAACCTTCACTTTTAGTTATAACTTTTTCACCTTTAATTGCATTCGAGTACTTCAATATGTGTATTTATTAATATATTTCCAAATATATGAAGCATAAATAAAACACTTCGGAGTTTCGACTTATAAAACTACAGTTTCACAGAAAAAAAATATTAAACATAGACTTACGGTCATGTGAACTTTATTTTTATAAAAAAAAATTCAATACAAGAAGCGTCTTTTTAAACATGTATCATAGACTACAAGCAATAGATCCTCAACTCAGAAATTGAAAAATTGCGCCAATTGAGAGGTCGATAGCCTTGACATCACACCACGCTAAGATCAGCCAATGGCGAGTCGCCGCGCCCTCGTGCCAACCAATCACAGTGCAGCATTGCTTATCGATTCATCTGTGCGTGCCGGTGATAATTGGTCGCATCTGAAGGCGCGGTCCAGCTGCTGCGATAAAATTGCATGAGTTATATGGATAGTAATTATGTAATAGATTTTTTTAGGAGCGACGAATTTTCGTGATTATTTGTAACTTAGAAGGTTTGTTGCTAGGAAATAATTTTTTCGAAATGTTTTCTGACAAAGATCTAAAATTCTGTTCATAAATTTGACTAATTTGCCGCTAAACAATCTCAAAAACAACCTTAAAAAGATGACCAAAGTCACTAACGAATTGTCTAACTAACGGTAAAGTTAATGAAGTGAATTAAATTCGAGATCGTGACGGCGCGGTTCCGGTCGCTTCCTGCACAATAATGTCTGCAAGTATAAATAATAATGAGGATTACCACCAGTATAAATAATCCAGTCCCCGTAGACTTTGCCCGATGGACGATGCCGTTTAGGAATGCGCATACGCCACAGAAAATGGAATGCGCTGTGGGTGGCAACACTGGCAACTGGCGAGGATAAGCCATAATTGGTATATCAACTGGAAATCAGGATGGAAGTACTTACATAGTTACTCTTCCTGTTCGCAATTTGACAGATTAGGAAAAAAATGTGGTCATGTGACCCCATTTTAAATTTCCCGCGACTCAAAAAGTAACTACTATGCAGCCGCTTCTATCACGTGACCACATTTGTCGCTGGGAACGAGCGTCGAGCGGCTTACATCAGGTTGCACCTTTAGGGGCGCTGTTACCGGCTATTACAAAGCAAATGCTAAAGAATGCACATAATATTATGCTATCTAGAAGTTACGCTATGCCAATAAGTAAAATAGGGTAATTGGTATATTGTGGCACGCATGATAGCACACGTTTTTATCTCATCTGAAATATCTCATGGGAATTTGATCTTGTAAATCAATAGTAATTAATCTTGATTTCATCTTTGCTGACTGGCTGGAATATGCCATGCTCACAAATATTTTAGTTATATTTACATATATATATAGTACATATTTTCTGCGTTTGCGGTTGAAACTCCTTGGGGTCCAGATGCTCATCAACTTTTCAAAGAGGTTACACGTCGTCTGGTAGAAGCTTCTCGTGACAAGCGGGCTGGGGCTTTTCTCGCTCAGAGAATCAGCATCGCTATTCAACGTGGCAATGCTGCCAGCCTTCTTGACACGATCCCGAGAGACATCGATTTGGGACAAGTTTTCTACTTGTAATTAGTTTTTAGTTACTTATTAGTTACTTAATAAAATTTTAGTTATTATTTTTGACAATTGAGCGTTGGAACTATATTTTTCAATGGGCTTATATTCATCGACCACCAATAAATATTGGAAAATATTTTTGAAAACAGTAATTGTTGTATTTCTTGCCGGGTTCTTCTCAGCAAAGGCAACCTGGTTTTCTGTCCTACTGACTATTTGAAAGTACTTTGTAAGAAGTCTAATCATTCATTTTAAATTTTATTTTTAGTTTGGATGCTACAAGCGTTTTTAAGGAAACTAGAGTGTCTTTCCTCAATTAAACTGTTTTTTTTACTCAGCAGTCAACGTAGGAAAATACCATGTTCCTCGTTCAACATTTTTGCTTACAATATCAGTTTTCCTGTAGTCAATATGAAGGCATGATTCAGCTGCTTCTTCCTTATTTCGTAGAATTTCATGATGTCCAAATCTTTGTTAGTTTCCTACTTTGCCCTAGCCTATCTTCCTAACCTTAATCCTGCCTTAGCCTGTCTTGGTTCGATAAACGGACGTAGGACAATTCTAGGTCTGACGATATTTAGGTACTTACATAGGAAATTAATGTATAGAAAGCTGTGTAAAATCACCGCCAATTGTGTTTCTTCCTGTAAACTTTATAGGATATCAAACCTCTTTACAAAATGTCACGAAAATCAAGATAAAGACTTCTGTCATAATCTGTCAATTGATGGTATCAATATTGAGCCAGTCAAAACTGTCAAAGATTATGTTTGCGCACAAACTGCAACACTACTGTCATCACAATATTAAAATATATAGTAGAAGATACAGTATTAATCAGTTTTATATGCTATTGCATCTCAAGTGAGATAAATATGCATTCATGGGAAGGCAAGCAATACACCCTCGTATCCTCTGAAAACTTCAATGACTTCATGAAATGCATTGGTTGGTACTGAATCAAACACATCAAACGTCGGTCATTGCAGAGGCACTGCATCAACGAGTTGGTACCACCAAGTGACTAGCCCTTGAAAGTCAAGAAAATTACTATTACTTACCTAGTTCAGTAACTCTGTCGTCTTCTATAACACCAAAAGATCAACTGCAATGACAAAGTATTCCAGGGGCCAACTAAGAAGTTCTTAAGTCGCGTTTCTTACAACGATCTTGAATATTGCTTTATGATAATTCTCTTTATCATTAAGGCGTGGGTCTGATCACCCGCAAGGCAGCCAACGCGGTGACCCCCACCGTGGAGCTGCGCAAGGATGGTGACGGCTACACGCTCGTCACCTCCTCCACCTTCAAGACCACGGAGATGAAGTTCACGCCCGGAGTCGAGTTCGAAGAGGACCGCGCTGATGGCGCCAAGGTAATTAACGCTTCTATACTAATTAATAAGATTGATCTATCAAAGAAACCGGTCTTTCGCATAGGCAACGGCAGTTACTTTAAGTGAAAAGATTTGAACTGTAGAAACTCCTCTCCGTTAGCTATTTTGCTGACTAGACGCTATACGGCACCCAAAGGCGCTTTATAAATTTGTTTGCCCAATTGAGTTTTCCAACCAGAACATTTGCGTTTAGAAGCCGAGGTTGGCATGACATATCCTGACTAGAAGATCTTTTGCTGGAGCAGAATATGATCACTCGCCCGCCCTATATACACGGCTTGCCTGATGGTATTCCCGATGCTAAATCAGCTATCACATATCACAGACTGTCTCAGGATATAGACTCACCATAACTACCGATTGCCGATGTCCACTAGAGTAGGCCTAGACAAAGTATCTAACATTCTCTTCGCGCTAGCGATAAAAGCGATACGAAGTGTATGAGAATGACATATTATGTCACGTGCCTGATTTATATCGTTTACATCGCCTCTATTAGCACAAGCGAAAGAGAATGATACTTTGGCTACAAGCCCTGACGAATACGAATTGCTGAACTTCATAACGCTGTACTTAACTAGATTATTATTTGATTGCTTCCAGGTGAAGTCAGTGTGCACATTCGAGGGCAACACCCTGAAGCAGGTCCAGAAGGCCGCTGATGGTATGGAGGTCACCTACCTCAGGGAATTCGGCCCTGAACAGATGAAGGCTGTACGTATTGTTGTATTATACCTTCTATTAACTGTAGGGGTAGTCTGCCTATCCCCATGGGATACAGACGTGAGCTTAATATGCATTCATAGGTGTCGTCTTGAGTTATGATCGCTAACCTGACAAAGGAACATTATGCTCTACCTTCGCTTAAAGAAAGGATATAAATATCAATAACAGTCTGAGAGAATTTAAAAATGGTATTATTACTAAACTGTCAAGTTGAACCACAGATTGTAGATTGGATTTTTAAATGTAGCTTAAACAATATCGTTATGTTAAGTAATGCATGCTGTGATTTCCTATAATTGAGGAAACATTTTGTATTACCCACAATATGTGCCAACACTATTTTCGCTGAGCGCTCATTACACGTGATGGCACATGTACCCCAAGTATCTACTATAGGTTTGTAAATGTCCAAATGTCGTCGCCTGACCTTGCGTATTAGCGTGGTTCAGAATGTCAGCACTTGACGTTTTTTAAACCTCGCTAGTGCGGTGTTATCTTTTTGGTTTCCACGAAACCATCAACTAAGTATTTGCGAAGGTTTAAAGCGGTTTAGATTTCCGAGTAAACTCAAGATATTTTTATTTTTATTGTTAATACTACAATGTTGTATTTGCCTTATTATTTTTTATATTATTCTACGTTGGTTTAAAATCTTCTATAAATATTAAATAAGTAAAGTTGGTATTTAGATAACTTCTAATATTATAATTAAATGAGAAATTGTCCATCCGTTTCTGCTGAAATTTAGTAGGTTAACTTTGACGCCAAAGAAGGACGAATGGTTTTTTGTAGGAGAGAAGTAAAAGTGAGAACATGAATTTAATCATAAATTATAAATACATATTTACAAATTATAAAACGTAAGATCTAAACAATATTTGATATACTTCTTAAAACACGTCGAGCGTAAAAGAGCCGTGGTGGCCTCGGGGCTTTGAGCAGTCGCCTGCTACGCAAGTTCGAATCCCAGCGGGGCCTGTACCAATCAGTTTTTGTTTTTTTTTTAAAACTTATGTACATTGATTTCACACCACGTGCTTTACGGTGAAGGAAACCATCGTGAGGAAACCTGCATATTTCTGAGAAGTAATTCAATGACGTATGTATAGTTTCTGAGACGGCGATGGACTCACCATCTGTCATGTTGGCACTTAATCAATTCTAAACGAAAGAAGAGAAATTCTAACCTCGACGTTGATCGAGTGCAGTGCTGTCAACTCAAATTTTAAAAATACGTAGACGGGGTTTGATAAATGCCTAGAATTAGTAAAAATTGCCTTTGAAAATTTTGTAGATCTATGTACTTACATCGAGCTGCTATTTTAGTTTAGGTTTCATCAGATTGGTCGCAACAAATCTCTTGTTGCTGGGGTAATTAATTTTGGGTACAATTAATTCGTTAACATTTACGTAGAACTGAGTAGAAATAGTGTGCGTTTATTCAAACAAAACGGAACGTTAATCAACTTTTTTGCGAAGGTGGTAATTACGCCCACTTAGCGTAATGAGACCTGGGGCCCAACCATGAGCTCTTATTGCAATGTTAGTTCAGCTGTGTGACAGTGACATATGTATGCACGTCATATACATCTGTCTCATAATAAGAGTAAAACTATCATGGCAATAAGAGGTCATGGTAAGGCCCCTGTTTTGGAAATTTGTTAAAAAATACGTAGATTCTGGAGTGAATTTAGTAGGTTTGCAGGAAAGGCCCAAAATATGTAGATATACTGAAATATAAGGAGATTTGGTAATTCTGATCGAGTACAGGATTGATCGTGTGAAGCTATAATATATTTTTTTATTGTTCACAGGTGATGACTGCTAAGGACGTGACTTGCACCAGGGTCTACAAAGTCTAGTAATCCCGACCTACAAGACTGGAGGGCGACCTCACATTTCCTATATTATAGCACAACTATTTCTAAATTATGCTTATCTACTTTGGACTCTAAATAAGTCGCATTAGATTCCAAAATACATTATTTTTGTAAGGTAAAATAGCTATTGTCAATGTTTGGAGATGGATTCCTACCATTTGATTATTGTTGTAAGGTCTCTTCGTTACATTAGTTTCAGTTAAAAGCAGTGATTAATGTATTGAATGAATGTTGAAAGAAACTACTCCTGGTGATAGTGTCAACATGTGAAACAAATGTACGAATGGACCTTAAACGTATTTCAGTGCATATTATATTAAAATAAAAATCGTTTTCGTAACGTGTTCTGTTGTTATTTTTTCACTCTGCCTTTTAATATTTCAATCAAACGAGTAAATTGTTCCAATCTCCCTAATTAGTAAAAATTAAATATGTTGGACAAAATAAGCAACCCCCATGCGTTTTGTTTGAAAGGCGTCCATTGTGTCTGTAGTCGGATTCCGTGCTGTTTTTCGATTTGTCTGATGGAAGAGTTAAACATTAAATATGCTTTACGGATGATAAGACACATCGAAGCTGAGGTTTAAGAAAAAAAAATTAGAATATTTTTTAAGCTTTTAAAGGGCTAAAATTAAGGCAATAGCTACATGCATGACCAGCGCCATCATTGGGATACTTCATATAGCCGGATGACAGCTATCGTAAGTCAATTTGGCGTTCAAAAAGCTACTCGCCGATAGATGTCAGGCTTAAAGTTCTTAATACGAACTCTTACCACTCATCGCCAGATGGCGCAACTTAATAATCCTCCACATATTAATAAACTTTAAAATAAAAAAAATATAATTTCACTTTGTGTGAATTTTTAGCAAAAAATCTCTAATCATTTTTTTTATCGATTTTATTAAATTTGTAACGTACATGTCCAAAAACTTTTCTTACTACAAAGATTCATGTTGAGAGGTTTTATGCTACTAAATAAAGTGAATTGAAGCATTCCGGGCTGTTTCAAGCTTTTGCAGTGCTCGTTTAATTTATTAGGACTGTACAACAGATATTGCGGGCGGGCGTTGCTCGACGCGTCTCGTTGTTACTGTATTTTGTATTTAGTGTATCCGAATCGTGATTAAAGTTGATACGTTAGCATGTACGGAACGCGATTTTAAGAATATCGACATTCGACATCTGTCAAATTACTTCGGAATTCTGTGCGTGCGGGTGATGAATTTAGTGTAATATTTTGTTTCTAAAATGAATTAAATCAACAATTTCGGTGTGATAAGTGTCTAATTGATTGCATTGATAAAACTATGTGGATATAATGAATGGAATTTGTGTTGTGTTCTGTGCGTAGCCATAATTTTGGTGTGTGGGGATAAAACACTTGTTTTCCATACGGATTAAAGTAACGACCCCGTAAGTAAATATTTACTTTATTCGATCGATTGCGAACACATTATATTTCTACTATAAATCGTAAGTTGGAAGAACAATACCGTATGTTAGAAGGTACCCTAGTACCCTATCTACCTTAAATATTATTTCATTACCAAAATCATATAAGTATAATTCTTCGTCAATAGAGAGGGTAAATTTTGTGAAATCTATGCACTCAATACACTTCTTACTAATTAGTATGACATTGGGTATAATCATTTATAATTTTTTATAACGTTGGTGAAGCTTAATGGCACTTTATTAGGAGGTAGGTGGATAATTTTATTATTTAAGTAATTTTCTTATCAACAAGGTAATTTATAGATATATTCATACATTGAGTATGTACTTCTTTCTCAGCAAAATTTTATTACATTTATCTACAATTAAATAAATACACTGGACAGGGACTGGATTATTTGAAATTTGCATTAGGCAGCTATCTAGAGGCCCTGCACCCATTAGGTACTAAGTAACTGAGAAGATTACTTTAAAAAACAAGAAATAAGCTTCGAGAATTGCATTGCATAGGGACTACACTAGGATTAATCTCTGCACTGGGAGGAAAGCTCATTCTGTCTATCTACCCAGGTCCCTTTTAGAAGTAAAATATAATTTTACTTAATAATGTATGAAGAAGCTCCGTTGTGATTTTCCATTATCCTTGATGGCTATAAATAATAATTTTCATGTTTATGTCCTGTTCACGTGTAAACTATATATTAGATACATTAATAAGACATAACTCTAATTAATCATACATTTATTTATTTCTATCTGGGATCTGTTCCTCGATGTAAAAGATTGCTGGTGAGTGATACTTTAGAGTGGTGATCACTCCATTGAAGTTGAGGAGTGAAGACTGCTATGTGCTAGCTTTTTGAGGAAGGTAACATTCAAATAATAATGCCCCTTCAAATGCCAGTGTTGCAAGAGTTCACAGATAGTAATTACTTACTGTCAAGTGGATTTTACAATACATATTTACACTAAGAATTTGAAGTCAATGAAGAATGAATGAATTGAAGTCTGTATGTATGTTTTCATGAATCACTATTCCATCGCACACCAAACGCATAGCGAATCAAAGTATTATATTCGGTTCTGAGTTTAAAAAAAATATTTTACAAATGTATGGCTATTAAAGAAAAATAACTTAACATAAATAACAGCCTCAAATATTGAAATTTTAAGTGAGACTTATATGATTTTCCCATGGATGCTACCGGCAGAAATAGAACAGATTTTCCCATAGATGCTACCGACAGAAATAGAGCAGATATTCCCATAGATGCTACCGGCAGAAATAGAGCAGATATTCCCTTAGATGCTACCAGCAGAAATAGAGCAGATATTCCCATAGATGTTACCGACAGAAATCGAGCAGATTTTCCCATGGATGCTACGGGCAGAAATAGAGCAGATTTTCCCATAGATGCTACCGACAGAAATAGAGCAGATATCCCCATAGATGCTACCGGCAGAAATAGAGCAGATATTCCCATAGATGCTACCGGCAGAAATAGAGAAGATATTCCCATAGATGCTACCAACAGAAATAGAGCAGATATCCCCATAGATGCTACCGGCAGAAATAGAGCAGATATTCCCATAGATGCTACGGGCAGAAATACAGCAAGTTGAAATGGGGAGGCAGCACCAGCTTCCAAATAATAATTGGTTCGTCCATTTAATAGTTCTTTGGTATCAACGCTCAAAAAACATGCAGTTGCATTGAGAACCTCCATCTTTTTTAAGTTGGTTAGTCAAAATAATAAATATCATAATCACTTAATTATATATCATATATCATAATTATTAATTTAAATGTCGTCTATTATCATATCATCATTAATTTTATTTACTTTGTGACTCATATCTAGAGATAACATCTTAATGATATCATGGGGTTGACACCATGATCAACATAGCAACCCTTCATGTTAAAAGCATGACCTCAACATTACTTATCTGATTATTCAAGTAGGGGTGTTATACTGTGTACATGTTTTGTTTAATTGACTTGATTTTAATTTTTAATAAAATAACTTAGTAAAAACAGGCCTAGTAACCTACAGTCGGGATCATTGTAAGTAAAAAAAAAATACTAAAAAAAAAAAAATTTTTTTTTTGTGTCTTTTTTAAAACATAGCAAGAGCATATGTAAACATACATTAATAAAACACACAGATAAATAAAATTGAAGTGTCTGTAATTCCAAAACAACACCTTTTCACTAAATGCATATGAAAGTATACACGGTACTGTTAAAAAATACAATTTAAAAAAAAACTCTGTCTCTAAAACAGCTGGACCAATTTTAACAGGACTTTCACTGGCAGATAGTTAATGTTACAAGGCTTAGGCTACTTTTATTCAAAAAATATTTAGGGTTGCGGGAATGACATTAAATCTACGCGGATGAAACCGCAGGGCACAGCAAGTTATAAAATACTTATGGATTGAGTAGGTAGCGAATAGCTCGAGACTAGACTCGAGATGACTCCGACCTACTCGAATCGATCTCGTTTGCGTCAGTAAATCGTGAGGCATTGTGCGTGTGACCCCATGCAGGGCTGGCATCTCTTATATTCACCTTCATTATTTATTAGGGAGGTAAGGTACATAAAGTAGCTAACTCGTGTTTGGAGATTAAGGGGTCTGAATAATTTACGTTACGGCAAAGAGAACCTTTGTCGACAATGCTATTCACTGTATCAGATTCAGACAGATTTCTCCATGATTTATTTATTTATTTACATACTTTAAATCTAATATAATTATGATCATTGAAATTGATCGTAACCCATACGCCAATGTTATATTTTATCACATTGATATATCTATGATTATCTTAAGCCTAAGGTCATCTTGTCTTTTCTTTTATCTATGCAAATTAGTTTTGCAAGTGCAAATAAATAAATATAATATCAGTACCTACCAACTGTACGGAAAAACTCACCTGAGAAAGCCCTGGATCTGAAGGGATAGAGAGAGGGAAGGGAGGCCTTTGCCCAGCAGTGAGACACATCGGGCTCAAAATAATAATATCAGTACGAAACATTTTACAATTTTTTCTTCCGACTTCCAACTTATACACGCCATGTACGTTACGGTGAAGAAAAACAACGTGGGGAAAACTACACATGCCTGTAAAGTAATTCAAAGGTGTATTTATAGTGCCTGAGAAGGCGATAGACTCACCATCACGTTGGCACTTAAACCTGTTTAGTGAAAAGAGGGTGTTTTTATAACAACACCTCAGCCTACCCCTTCGGTGAATACAGGCGTGAACATATGTATGTTTTTCTTCCGAATGTCACTGTCAACCTTAATAGAACTCAATTCATTTTTATGGCGCTATTTTCTTACAAAATGCGGAAACAGATACACCCAGCTCCCCCTCGGCGGGCGCACTGCATCCAAGATTTATGGCTCGTTTCACCGTCCGTACCGGTAGAATTACTATGCTTTGACAGAATATGGGGTGACTCGGCTCGGCAGCACATGCATCTATATTTGAATGCGAAATTACACCTGTAATATTAATAAATTACCGACAAATATTAGTCCCTCACAGAGTCCAGTGCGTTGACGATATCGCATGCGTATTTATCCCATTTTGTATGTGTACGTTAAAAAGGACCCAAGCGCCTAGAGTAGGTTTTACGTCTCGATACAAAAAAGCGCAAAACCAGACGTTCGAACGTGTCGAACCTATTCTTGAACACAGTATGCCGATTCACGTAATGAAACCCGTAACCATGCCGTCATCTTTTTTAACTTTGGTGCATAAATATATACTTTATTACTAAACACATACTAAGATAGTCCTTGGTTTAAAGTTCTCTTACTCTTTCTGTGATACGGACTTAACGCATTCACTGCTAACGACGCACCTGCGCGTTCAAGGGAAATTTACAAAGAAGATGCAAAGTCAGCAGTGAATGTGTTTAAGAAGAGATGGATATAGTCCAAGTCTGGTCTGTTGTCTTTTTTTTTAAATGTTTTGCAATAATCGCGATTAAGTCTTTTCACTTAAGTTCTATTCAGCTACAACACTTACTTGTACCCAACGTTGCACGATAACCTTGAAAGGTTCTAAATAACTTAATTACATTCAAAGTCACGCCGCCCTGTCATTCACTGTGATTGACAATTAACAAACTTATTACGACCGTTCCCGTAACAGCAGTTTTAATTATGGGTAATTATCATTGTTGGCACTCACGTATTCTTGATAACTGCAATATCACGCAGTCACATTCAATGTTCAGTCGATATGGGATTCTTAAGGCATTTTGATTAAATATTTTTATTTTTAGTTTTTTGCACATGCTTAATTTCAATGTCATTTCAACTTTTCTTAATAGCTATCACCTTCCTTGTCTTTCTAACAACTCATCACAATCAAACATAAAAAAAGCCGTGGTTGCCTTTGGGGTTAGAGCAGTCGCCTGCTACGCAAGCGACGCAAGATCGAATCCCAGCGGGGCCTGTACCAATGAGTTTTTCTAAAAACTTATGTGCAGTTATTTCACATCACGTGCTTTACGGTGAAGGAAAAAATCGTGAGGAAACCTGCATATGTCTGAGAAGTAATTCAAAGACGTATGTATAGTGCCTAAGACGGCGATGGACTCACCATCTGTCACGTTGGCATTTAATCATATTCGGTGAAATGTGGTTGCTGTTACAACCCCACTGCTTACCCTGACACTTCTGGGATGGCGTGAGCATATTTTATTTTTATCATCACAAACATCATCCTGTCAATATCTATTTTTATTCTCTTAATACGCTACCTTTTATCTCTTCTTCCTTTATCTCTATCAGCCATCAAAATCACTCTTTTCTAATAATTCTTCTTTCAACTATAATTTGATAATTGACATCCATTAATCAAATTGTACCAAAGCCAGCTTAACCAAACGATACATTCACACGTCGTTAGTGTGCGAGATAATCCCAATGTCGTCCAGTAAGAAACGAGACCACGTGCCCTGCATATTGCACTCCGGTTGGTTGCATTGACGTCATTATGCGGCAATGCAGTACAGTAATGCGTTTATAAGGATTAACTGTATTGCCGCTAGGTACTGAGATATAAAGTACTTCAACGTTTTCATCGATATCATCACAAGAATAATATTGAAGTACTCATGGAAATTATACTTAGCAGAAAATATTTCGAGCGCTTTAGTGTATAGCGCATGTAAATCCATGGTTTCGCGGTATCGTATACGCAAGGATTTGGCATTTTATCTTTAATTTACCGTGCCGTGGTGGCCTCGGGGTTTGAGCAGTCGCCTGCTACGCAAGCGACGCAAGTTCGAATCCCAGCGGGCCTGTACCAATGAGTTTTTCTAAAAAAACTTATGTACAGTGATTTCACACCACGTGCTTTACGGTGTAGGAAAACATCGTGAGGAATATTTCTGAGAAGCAATTCAATGACGTGTGTAAAGTGTCTGAGACGGCGATTCTTCGGTGAAAAGTGGGTGTTGTGATAACAGCACCTCTGCCTACCCCTTCGGGGAATACAGGCGTGAGCATATGTATGTATCTTTAATTATGATGAAAATTATAAATAACATTGGTTAATTGCTCTATCGAAAGTGTTTTTAACTAGTTTAACAGCTGTACTGAAATTGGTCTGTGCCACAATGCCGCAGTTTAGTATAGTATCACGCGCCGTTTTCCATAGTTGCACACAAGTTACACAACCCACGAAGTCACGCAGCAGTTAACTGCATTGTTTTCTTATGTCATTGTTTTTAACTGTACTGGAACTGATGTCACCTGCCGACTATGCCAAGGAATTTGGTACAATTTGGCAACAATGACCGGTGTAAACTGTCCACACTTTTGAAGGACATAAACAGAATAAGACCGCTTTAACATTTTCAAGCTCTTTATATTTAACTCCAAAAATTTTTAGAGTAACTACATTAAATTGACCGTAAATATTTACGGGATTCAAAGTATGCAAGAGATAATAGACAAACTCCCAATAAGAAGATGAATGGTGTAATAGTTCTTCGCCAAAAAGGCACGGGTACAACGTTATATAGATAACTCGTGTATACTATAGTGTGATTTAAAAAGCAAGGCCTAACAATAACTAAAACCCGTGCATATTTGAGTGCTGCCACTTCAACGTAGCTTCAATAGCGAAGCGACTGTCCATTGTGTCCTTAACGCGGGTGGCGCCCACCTTGCGCTTTCCCCCTAGGTTACAAACAACAAAGTACCACTATATCTCGACTTTGACAAACTGTAAAGAAGCTTGTAGGATTCAAGTATTCCCACAGTTGCACTTTACTTGGACTACACCTTGGCCACCTGTAATATATACATAGGTTGTTTCCTTTCAACATAATCTATTGATTGGTATTCAGGATGAACAGGTGCTTCTGTCAGGTGTCTTGGTGACGTATTCTTGCTTAATGTATCATTTCTACACTTGATATGTTTAAATGTATTTGTGTCTACGTTTATTACATTAGGCTCTTCAAAATACTTTGTTGTAAGTCAAAGTCAAAGTCAATTTACATTAGGCTCTTCAAAATACTTTGTTGTAGTTAACAATCTATGTAGATTTCAATAGGTTATTGAATACTATGGTAATACAAGTTTTTTTTCTTCACACACGAGTTGTGAACCTTACGTCACTGGAGAAAAGAGACAAAAGAAAACAAACGTACGCGATTAGTCTCGGAATTCACGGGGGAACCATTCGGAATCAAATATACTATAGTATACTTGACTGGAAGAATTTACGTCAATCGAAAATTCTTCAGCCTATATTCCGATCTCTGTTTTGTAACCATCGAAGCTTCCACCAGTCATGTACATATATTACGAAACTATGATAAAATGTCATCACCTACATAAATAAGTAATTATTGCACCTATAATAATGCTACATATTGTCCTGTTTTGACAGGATGTTCCAATTAGATCTGGCTTAGTTTCAATTCAGCTAGCAGTGCATTTAATGATGCCAATTGTCTAATGCAAACTGTGTTAATGTGTCGGTCTGTTTATAGTTGCATCGTTTTAATAAATGAGGACAAATAGCAGGTTTAATGAAAATGATTTATTCAGCTTAGGCCCTGGTAAGGCGCTTATTATTGTCATAGATTGATTTAATATATTTTCCTCGTATTTATTTAGTTTTACTATTTTTTTGAATAGGTATAGCAACCTTTGCGTTAATGGTTTCGTCTAGACATTTTACATTCAGACATCCTCCTTAAAAATCAACTATCTCTTGATGTTAGTTTGCTGAATTACTTAAATACATTTAATTTAACACAGGCTTACCTCGGAACTTAATTGCTTCTCTTAGAACATTATTTAACGGCTTCACTACAAATAACCTCTAATTATAATCTAGTTTCTGGACCACCCGTTATAGTAACCATATGTGCTTCTTAGTGATCGCACAGCTTGCACGTTTTACGATCAGAACCGATTCCGCGTGTGGTCATAACCGCAGACATTGACCTTCCAGGCTCTAAATAACATTCACTATCTGTTACGTTCGTTGTGCAACTTGTAAGACCTACTAAACGTGTTTAGTGACTTGAGACAATTTCAATTTAAGGACAAAGATTCAGAGTTAAAAGACAGCTGGATGGAATGACCTCAATTCGAGCAAAGTGCACTACGGAAATCACCAAACTTGCCTTACCTACATCTTCTTGCCGGTCTATTAGCCTGGCGCATAATTCTAAATTTCTAAATTGATTAGTGCTTTCTTTTGAATGGTTTTGGGAGGAGCTCGTGGCACGGTTGCTATTGCGCATATCATTCGATCAGCCGAGACCCCTAGCCAGTGATTGGATGGGAGACCGCCCGAGTACCTTCCGTGTCTCGGAGAGCACGTTAAACCGTCGGTCCCGGTTGCCAATTTACCATCTTTGGCAGCCGTTACAGGTCGGTCGGAGACCTAAAATAGTCTGACAAGTGGTTTGTTTAACCCAGATCACAGATTTTCGTTAAAGGGGTTGCGAAAGTCAGATGGCAGTCGCTTCGTATAAAAATCAGGTGATCAGCCACATCGGGTTGAATCAAGTGCCGACCCCAACAATGTATTGACTCGTTTAGTGGATTGATAGAAAACGAATCGTAATGATCGATGCATCTTGAAAGTCATAATCTCATAATGTTCTTCGAAACTAGTATGTGTGGTCGTGTTAAGTTAGTTCTCGCTTTCAAACTTTTTCTGTCTAATTCTAAAACGTAATGCGCTTTTTGTGAAGTTATTTAAGTAGCAAAGCCACCTATGTTGTGAACTATTGAGGTCGGCTACTTGCTCATACGTATCATGTCCGGTTTCGGATGGCAATTATTACTGCATGTTCGCTTCACCATCGACATAAAAACTTGCCGTGATATCCTTTGCCACAATTTACTACAACTAACTATTACCTACCATTACACAGTAAGGAATTGTAAGCTGTTATTTTTCTGCAACAAGCTAAGGAGGTGGTTTCATGTTTAGATCACGGATTCTCTCGATCTTATAATTGGGCAAATATGAACATCTTATGAGCATAAATCCTCTCTACATTTAGCTTGTTTCCCATTGCATTGGTCTGGATTGGATTCTTTTCATCTAACAATGTAATTACTCAATCAAACCAGTCTACTTGCGCCTGCAATTTTATTACCTTACCGTTGACGGATAAAATCTAGAGATCTTCGTTCCGCCGACTTGTTTACGTGTTGTACATTTTACTTACTTATGTACATTGAAAAACGGAATACAAATTCGGAACGGTTGGTAACAGTAATTTAAATTTTGTGTTTGTAGTATTCCGTTACTTATACGAAATGCAAAAAGTAAATTGATCGTTTAGTTAGTGCAACAACCTGGCCCATAGCACAAAATACTTACTCATAGAGTCAAGCTTATACATTTTTTATCCCCAAAACTCTTGCACTTCATATTTAGAAAAATTTGCCACCTGTATCACTGGGCTAATCTAGAGATAAATTAATTCCGTCGGACATCGCAATGCATATAAACAGCCGTGTTCGTCCTCACTTCCTCTCTTCCGAAACAGGCGGGGACAATGACCCAGGTCCAAGCTGATGTGATGCGCGGATGTGCCGCAGATATCTAACGGGGTGCCCCTATCCGCTATCCTATGCTATGTTTATTACAATATATCTAGAAGTTTATTGTCTCTATAGATGACTTTGTCTTTTATGCTCTATATCTATCCGTTAATTCTTCATAATTCCAACCTATGAACTATAATTGTAGGCAGAGTTCCTACCTGTGGTTCCTACTATTTTTTTAGCGCGATTTACAATATCCTTCAAAACTAGCCCAGTGTTTTGACTACCACCCACTAGGCCTCACTAGGTACCTGTGTGATGCCCTCTAGATAGATCTAACGATGAAAGCAAATACTGCTCATCTGTTCAAATATTGGTCGCTCTAAATATTCCTTACATAAGCGATCACATAATTTATTATCCGAACACAGGTGTTAAACATACAGACTCCACGACTAGATTATTTCTAGCACGCGTTAGGTTCAAGTGACTTTAACTGAAATCAGTCTGTTCCAAGCTTGCCAAAAATTGCCACGTTTGAGATTTTGAGTGCTCGGTCTTAATTTTATTTATACCATTGAGATGATGGTAAGTGGTACTGCGGCCTATGGGTGCTTACAATGCTCGAGGCAACTCATACGCTTTTCAGATTGGGTGCAAATCCATGTGGCATATATATATATATACATATATATATATATATATATATATATATATATATATATGCATGACACCGGATAGGTGGTAATATATGAGCCTATTGGTTGCTCGTTTATTTCGACCAGAACTCGTGTCTTGGTGCATTGAATCAATAAACGCAGTGCTCTGGCGTTAGGCAAGATAGTCGCGACTCTGTAAATGTATGATAGATTCTACTAATTGATTCTCGCATCGATTCTGGATTAGTTATTTTATACCTGTAGCAATGTTTTCAGATATCTTCGCAGAATTACCTAAGAGCTAGGAAGTCATCAATGAAAACGTTCCTATAATGATGTATTCTCATCTAGATATACGTGTATTTCCTGAATTGAATGCGCTCCATACGCCTCTGTTTGACCTGCCAATCATTACGTTTCACAGTTCCGACTCTTTGTATTCGAACCGGGAAATGCTGGCGAGAACACACTTTAATTTGCTTGTGCTTTGACGTGCTCACATGGGGGTACTCACTGAGTTCTCGATATTTTTCATAAAGTCAAAGTCAAATTCAAACTCAAAAGTATCTTTATTCGATTAGACTTTTACAAAGCACTTTCAAATCGTCAGAATGACACAATTATACAGGATTATACATGCTACCGCCAGGTTCGGAAGGTTGCTTTTACTGAGAAGAACCTGGCAAGAAACTCAGTAATTACTCTTTTCAAAAATATTATACAATTTAAAGAATACAAAATAAATAATTTAAAAAACGTAAGCTCATGTACAATGTTCCAATGCACAAATGTCGATAAAAATTAACATAACTAAAAATCTAGTACATCTACTTATAACTAAATGCGTAGCTTGAGATGACCAGCCCCCACAAGCAGCACCTGTTCACAAGTATGACGTGAATGCCAGCCATTGACCTCCTCAACCATCATAGAGGGAAGTGGACAACCCGTCATCCAGACGCCGCCGCAAGCAAAGGCATTTTAGTGAGCCTGACAACTCAAGCCAGTCAAACAAAGATCAAAACTAATAAATATTAAGAATTGTAACATTAGTACAGTGTCCATGAGACTACTTACAATATTTATCTGGTAATACATTATTCCAAGTTTCTTTATCACATATATAATCACTAACTGTATAATAACCCTTTTTAAGTAATACAGATTTTACAGTCTTTTTAAATTTATCAAAGGGTAAATTTACAATACATGTAGGTAACTTATTATAAAAGCGTATACATTGCCCTAAAAATGATCCCTGGACTTTCTGTAAGCGGTGTGTAGGTACTACTATTTTATTTTTGTGCCTTGTGTTGACATTATGTACATCACACTTCTTTTGAAAAGAATTAATATTTTTATGTACAAGTAATACATTTGCTAAAATATACTGCGAAGCCACTGTTAAAATTCCTATTTCTTTAAATTTTTCCTTCAAAGATGCTCTAGATCCTAAGTTATAGATTGATCTTACAGCCCTTTTCTGTAATATAAATATGGCTTCTATATCGGCAGCTTTGCCCCAAAGCAGGATGGCATACGACATAACGCTATGAAAGTAACTAAAATAAACTAAGCGTGCCGTGTCTACATCAGTGAATTGCTTTACTTTCCTAACTGCATATGCTGCTGAGCTGAGTTTCCCCGCTAGACTAGATATATGTGGGCCCCATTGAAGTTTATTATCGAGTGTTACACCTAGAAAAACTACTGACTCCACAATATCCAGTTCTTCACCATTGATCATAATTTTGGTCGGAACAGGTTTGACGTTAGGTAAAGTAAATTTTAAGCATTTTGTTTTTTTTGCGTTCAAAACTAAGTTATTTACAGTGAACCATTTCAATACATTGTCAAGGGCACTGTTTACATCATCATAATCCGTTTTAGCTCTGTTAACTTCAAACAGGAGTGATGTATCATCAGCGAACAGTACAATATCACAAGTATTCTGAACAAAATGCGGTAAATCATTAATGTATATCAGAAACAGAAAAGGCCCTAATATTGATCCCTGCGGAACGCCCATTAGAACCGGGGACCCGGAAGACTTAACGCCATTTACCTCTACTTTCTGTACCCTCTGACTTAAATATGAATTAATTAAATCGAGTGCAGTACCTTTGACTCCATAGTGTTTTAATTTGAGCAATAATGTCTCATGATGTACGCAATCAAACTCTTTAGATAGGTCACAGAATACACCTATCATATCATGTGATTTCTCCCAAGCCCTATATACATGTCGAAGAAGTGCAACACCGGCATCAGTAGTCGACCCACCTTTGGTGAAGCCATACTGCTCATTGTGTAAAATCTTATTCATGTTGAAATGTAAAACTAACTGATTTAACATGATTTCCTCAAAAATTTTGCTAAGAGCAGGTAAAATTGAAATTGGTCTGTAGTTATTGGGATCATTAATATCACCAGCTTTAAACAATGGTATAACTTTACTGTATTTCATCAAATCGGGAAATTTACCTAATTTAATACAATTGTTAAAAATTTCAGCTAGACTTGGAGCTATTATATCTATTATATCTTGTAATACTTTTAGTGATATATCCCACAGGTCACCCGTTTTTTTTAAATTTAAACTTTTAAATGTCTTAATCACTTCTAATGGGGTAACGGAACAAAAACAAAAGCCGGCGTCGCATTCTGACACACTTGACTTAAGAAGAGATTCGGCGTCTGAAGAAGATGAATGCAAGGAACAAGTTGTAACTACAGGAATGTTAATAAAAAAGTTATTAAACGTTTCTGCAATTTGAATATTATCGCGGATTAGATTATTATTAATATTTAAGGCTATTCGAGTATCGCGACTTTTTACCTTCCCTGTCTCCGCATTGATCATATTCCATGTAGCCTTAATCTTGTTATCAGCATTTTTAATTTTGCACGAGAGATATAGAGCTTTAGCTTTTATACAAGCTTTTTTAAAGGTTTTTGAATAAGCCCGTACATAAGTTAGAAATTCAGGGTTATGATTACATTGTTTCAACCCATATAGCTCATACAACCTATTTCTACTAATGCATATACCTGGAGTTGCCCATTCATTAAATTTTGCTTTAATGTTCTTATGGACCGGTTTAAGTTTAAAGGCACTGTTAAACTCATTTTTTATAAGGTGAAATAGGCTTTTAAAACGTTTATCGGGATCAGTTTGTGAACATCGCAAATATGGAATTTTACTTTCTATATTAGATTTAAAATTATTTAACCGTTTCTTTGTGATAGGTCTACATGTTACTTTTTGTATATCTGATTGACATTTATATAAAACAGTCATCTTTTGACCACAGTGGTCAGATGTGATATCACTAATAATAGCACTATCTATGGCTTCGCAGTCGCAAAATATATTATCTAAACATGTGGCTGTAGTTGCTGTGATTCTAGTAGGCTCAGAGAATAAATGCTTTAAATTAAATGAATTAAAAAGACTAACTAACCTAACCGTTAATGGCCCACTGTCTAGCAGATTAACGTTAAAGTCGCCACAAACTATTTTATTTTTATTAAGTACACTAACACGCTTAATAGCATCTTCTAACAGAGATTCAAATAAACAAAAGTTCCCTGAAGGGGGACGGTACACGCAAATAATAACAAATTTGTCGAGTTCGATGCACGATAACTCAGCTGTGCGCTCAACGGAAATATTAACTATGTCTTTACGTTCCTTAAATTTTACTTCATTTGAAACAATAATCAATGAGCCTCCATGTATTGCTGAACGTCTGACAAATACACTCGCAAGTCTATACTTAGTATTAGTGAGCAAAAGCTCATGCTTCTTTAGCCAATGTTCAGTTAAACATAAAATGTGAACATTGTGATATTCTAAAAACAAGTCTATCTCTAATTCTTTGCCAGCTAAGCCCTGTATGTTCTGATGAACTACATTTAAGCGACAACGCTGAGAGACACTGGGCTCAGCTATTGTCTCTTGTACTAGTTTAAAACACCAATAGGAGTGTTAACAGTACTGTTATGCTCAGATACATTCCTTAACCTATGTTTTGTTATATTTGCTATAACGTCGTTAATATTGTAAGCTACCAAGGTAGCAATCAGTTTGAGACATGATTTAGGGATATAAAACGAATCCCTAGTTACTCTAAGTCCACTAATAAATTTATTAGTGTCAAAAAATATAAAATCGTCACTATGACGGGACGTCGTGTCATAAGAAATACATATTATGTTTACAAGTTTTTCAAATATATTTTGGCGTTGACTTGCCCTTCGTGGCCATCCAGTGAAGCCATGTACTTCAAATGTGTATAGAAATACTTTTGAAAACTGTCTGGTTTCTCTATAGCTTGATGGTCTCGTTCTCATAGTATAGGTAGCTCTCTAAAGAAAGAAATCATTTTATATTTACACTTTTTGGTGTTTTCCTCAAGAGTCACTAGGCATATTAATATTACGTATTAATAAATTCAATTTGTTTCTGTTAATTTTTTTCCGTGATAATATTAACTTACCAAAAGCACAAGAGTTCCATGTTCCCGTAACAGGCACTCTAGATAATACAAACAAGTACAAATCAAGATCTAAAAGTTCACAACCATTTTAGTGCGTTGTTTACCTTCGTAGCTTACGTGAGTTTACGCTCGCTTGTCGTTACTCTCATTATACGGAATAGTTGCAGATGAAAAAGTTTCGGTGCTTCATGATTACGTAATGGGGTAATTGAACCCTACACGTTGCGTACGTACCCACAGCCGTAGTCGGCGGTGTGCGTGCGAATCGAATTGTAACGCCGTTACCACAGTATAAATAAGCTTTTGAAGCAGTAAAGAATCTAGGCCTATTTTTGAAATAAGAACGTTTGCTCCATATAGCGTGAGGGTTGTCAAACATTAAAGATTTTAAAATTTATCTCTTAATGTAGACTTTGCGTTGACAACCGGGACCAACGGCTTAACGTGCTCTCCGAGACACGGAGGGAGCTCAGGCGGTCACCAATCCAATTATTGGCAAGGGTTAGGGATATGCGCAATAGCAACTGTGCCGCGAGTTTCTCGCTGCTGTTATTCTGCTTATAATCTTTGTGTGAGTGTGTCATTTCATTTTAAACGATTTGTTCCCACATTACCTTACTGCTTGTAAAGCTTATATGTATTTTATTCTCTGCCGTTACGTTGTTTATGAGGTACTCGTAACTCGATAAGGCCGCAGCATTCGGAATTTAAACAAAAACGATTGTTGTTAATCGATTATGCAGAGAAATATATTTTCTGTGCAAGCTTTTAATATGCACTCGATACATAGAGCCTAAGTATGGCATGTTATAATAATTAAGATGGCGTCATTTCTTAAATGGTATCGCGGAAATAAGACTCGTGGTGTTGATTCATTAAGTACTAGATAATAAAAGTGGTCAGTGCCTGGAGCCATAATCAGAGAAGCTCACAGCTTTTTCAGAAGATTACAGCTTAGTAAAACTATCAGTACCCCTATCACGGGTTTGCTAACTCGGCTCCGCCGAATGTTAGTATGAGAAATTGAACAGCGAATCCCGTGACGTGAAGAATATTGCGAGTGATGCTAGCGAGTATAAATTACGAAAACGGTGGCAAACCCGTGATGGTGGTGGTGTTAACTGCTTAGCTAGGGATATAGGGGTTGGTAAAATCGTTAGTGTAGTGATACGGCGCATTCTTAAATAGTTTCTATCTATCTTGTCCAAAACATTTTGATAGAACTTTTGATAAGACATTGAAACTAAGAACACTCTATATTACATGTTGGGTACTAGACATTAAGCTAGATTTCCACGTGATAGATAGTGCATTCAAAAAGACATTATAGTGCTGCCAGTAGAAAGTCAGCTTAGATTCCATTCCATTCAATCGATTATTTATCGATTAGTGTTATCGACAAATTAGCCGTATCTCACAATCGGATTGTCAAATCAAATCGGATGGGTTGGCAAAGAGAATCGACAGCTGTCTTGGTAAGATCTTAAGAAAATACTAACAAAGACTCTAACTTTTTTCTATGACGTAGCAGAATCTTAGTATAATAATTTTTACCTACTTTTTTATGTACATACATACTAATATTATAAAGAGGAAATATGTTTTTGGTTTGCATTGAATATGCTCGGAAACTACTGGATCGATGTTAAAAAATCTTTCAGCAATGAATAGCTAAATTATCAGCGTATAACATAGGCTATAATATATTATCCCCGTACTCCCACGGGAACGAGAACTATGCAGGTGAAACCGCGTGACCTCCGCTAGTACGATATGTATGACACTTTTACCAGCCAACAGTAATTAAGAACGAACTCATTATGATATTCCAGGTTTTAATGAGTTAAGTAGGGCTTTCACGTATTATTGAATAAGGTATTTGACTATATTAATATGTCTTAGCTTTTAAGAGATCGTGACAAATTCAACTAGTGTCGACCAATATCAATCCTCTATTGTTTTTATGACGATTTTTATCGTAAAAAGTTTCAGTTTTATACTTTTGTGGTTACCAAGTTGTTTCAGAATATGTTTGAACACTTTTTTGATGTGATTATACTAGTAGAAACAAATAATTTCCCATATATGTTAACTGTCGATGATAATTTCTCTCAAACTCTTACCATCAAAGCACAATTTCTTAAAAGCTTACAAAGCTAAAAACCTGAAACACTATCTTGTATCAAAATGTATATGGGTTTTTTACCGCACTAAAATCCCCCGGTGGCCATCCTCAGTGCTCAGGGGGGACTCCGGGTACTCTGATAGATCGCACCGGTGTCCCCCCACACTTTGCCGGGGCAGCTGTGTCGCTGCCCCTGGAGATCTCGCTGTGCAAGGCAGCGCAAGCCACATCGCGCTGCCACCTTCCCGTTAAGTCGCCTCTTACAACAGGCAGGGGATACCATAGCCAAATTTTTAGACCCTGGCTATTGGGTGGGGCTCAAAGTAACTAGTCCAAGCGGACGAGGTCGCGGGCAGAAGTATTTAGTATTATTATAAGTACACAAATGTAATAATTTGCCAGCCCTACGCACGGACACAGCACGCGTCGTGTGCCTCATCTCATTTCCTTTATGTTTTTGTTTTCCTGATGGACAACGCTTTGTGCTGTTATAACATTTCCAACGTTGTTACTGTCCACAAAAAAGGCATTTTACGCTTCAATAGAGTCTATTTCAACTTATTTTTTGTTCATTAGCTTTTAATGGACAATAACCTTTTGAGTTTTGACGTGAGCTATTGCTTTAAAAAACATTTGTGTGTTATTTGTCCGCGTACTCTTTCCATTCTGTATTTCTCTTAATCTTCATTACTTTGAATGATTCGGAAATCTTTGTCTGCTCTGGCGCTGTAAACTTTACATCTTTGCTAATAAATAAATCTAAAGTGACCGATTTTCAGTTAAGTCGTGGCGGATTGGTGATGTTACGTGAAGGGACTAGTCTGTTTACCCATGAAATTAAGTCTCTGAAACAACGGAGCACAGCCAATAGATTATACGATTAATGTGATACAGGACAAACTGTAACAAAATGATTCAAAGGATGCTGTTGGATAATATATTATGTTCAGAACGTTTTTTATTAATGACTAGCTGTGCTCCGCGTAGTGTTAATTTCATGGGTGGCCCGCGGAACCCTTATTTTTTTAAATAAAAGTAGCCTAATTTGTAACATCAGCTAACTGCCAGTGAAAGTCCCGTTAAAATCGGTCCAGACTTTTCGGAGATTATCTGGAACAAACAGACAGACAGACAGAGAAAAAAAATTAAAATTGTTTTTTCTGTGCCAGTATCAAAAGTCAAAAGTATCTTTATTCGATTAGACTTTTACAAAGCACTTTCAAATCGTCAGAATGACACAATTATACAGGATTATACATGCTACCGCCAGGTTCGGAAGGTTGCTTTTACTGAGAAGAACCTGGCAAGAAACTCAGTAATTACTCTTTTCAAAAATATCATACAATTTAAAGAATACAAAATAAATAATTTAAAAAAACGTAAGCTCATGGACAATGTTCCAATGCACAAATGTCGATAAAAATTAACATAACTAAAAATCTAGTACATCTACTTATAACTAAATGCGTAGCTTGAGATGACCAGCCCCCACAAGCAGCACCTGTTCACAAGTATGACGTGAATGCCAGCCATTGACCTCCTCAACCATCATAGAGGGAAGTGGACAACCCGTCATCCAGACGCCGCCGCAAGCAAAGGCATTTTAGTGAGCTTGACAACTCAAGCCAGTCAAACAATGATCAAAACTGATAAATATTAAGAATTGTAACATAAGTACAGTGTCCATGAGACTACTTACAATATTTATCTGGTAATACATTATTCCAAGTTTCTTTATCACATATATAATCACTAACTGTATAATAACCCTTTTTAAGTAACACAGATTTTACAGTCTCTTTAAATTTATCAAAGGGTAAATTTACAATACATGTAGGTAACTTATTATAAAAGCGTATACATTGCCCTAAAAATCGTGTATACTTTCATATTAATTTAGTGTTCATATTAAAGCTGTTATTTTGAAATTACAAACAGACACTTCAATTTTATTTATCTGTAAAGACTTGCGGCCGTTTTCAATATTTTTATTTCAATAAAAAAATCTTTTAGTTTGTCCTTAGTTTAAATGCAATTTAAGTAATCGCGAGTTAACATTATTCTAAAATTTAAGATATGGATAGATAACCGGGGATCCATCTGTAAACTTTGGTTATTGAAAACGGCCGTTAGTAAACATTTAGCATGTTACATTGTATCGTTTACACGAGTGTTAGTTAGCCTTTTTTACCCACACACAATAGTCTCTCATTGCTCCGGCCTCCGAAGCGCTATAAAAACTTTCAATTTAATTGAATGGAACGCTCAATGAGTCACAATCGCTATTTATAACTCGATGTGTAGCGAGATATCGATATAATCGATACCACGATGCAATACCATACTTTTTGTTTCTCGTTTTATGAGCATTGTTTGTTTTTTTTCCGCGTAGTGGGCGGATACGGTACGTGTCATTACGCATTTCATTCAGCTTCAGTGTTTAATTACAACTAGCTCTGCCTCAGTTTTACCCCCGTAGAAATAATTTCATGGGTGGTCTGCGGTGCAAAAAAACAACGCCTTGTATTATCAGCCAATGAAAGTCCCGTTGAAATCGGTTCAGCCTAGAGATTAGCATGAACAAAAATATATTTTTTTGTTAGTACGTAAGCACCGTTTTACTTTCATCATATGCATTTAGAGAAAAGCTGTTAATTTTGTATTACTAACGGACACTGCAATTTTATTTACTTGTCTGTATAGATGTATAGATAAAGTCATTGACTCATAGGCAGATCGATTAATTGAACAAGTCATTTAGCTTAATCGACACGATTTGTTCTCGGGAAGTAATTTGTCATAGGAAGAAGATATCACGGGGCTGTGATTGTTTATACTCAATACCAGTGTTCCGTTTCAGTCTATATTTATTTCTTTATATATATATTTATATGGTTTAAAGATATAAGATTAATAGCATGGCGAAAATTAAATCCACAAATTATTTCTTTGCGGTTTGTTGTTTCTCTCGCACCCGTAGTCTCTGTAGCGTATGGGGGGTGGTGTAGCGGTAATGCACCTCTTTTACTAAAATGCTTTTTATTTTATAAATATCGTCTATGGGGGTTCTGACACAAGCTGTCAGGAGGACTTGAAAAAAATATTTTTATGTATATAGTGTTGTAAATAAAATAGGATTAAATTACAACACCGTATTTAATTACTACATAAATATATAGAAACTGAATCTCCAGAAGACCACGTTTGGACGTAATTTTAGAAAGAATAAGAACCGTGCTTTACGAACTTTCGGCCGAAGCTTCGTTTTACGTAGAAAGCGAGTACGCCCCCTGTACTTATTATCAGTAGTTAAAGTACTGGTAGTTATGTGATTAACTAATTATATTGCAATGGCCCTGCTAAGTTCATTAGGGACTTCTAACAAACAAATGAACAAAGATCGCGGTAATTGTGTTGTCATATTATGTTTCCTCTTCAAATTGGACTAATAGTCCATCATCTGTTTTAGTGAACTGTTCGTTTCTTCCTGGTTATGAACTTTGATGGTACTTTATGACCTGGGACCTTACCATGAGCTCTTATTGCCATGATAGATTTACTCTCATTATGAGACAGATGTATTTGACGTGTATACATCTGTCACTGTCACACAGATAGCTATCATTGCAATAAGAGCTCATAGTCAGGCCCCTGGCTTTAGATTTATAATTTTTTCTGAATTTTTCCATCCTGATTTTGGAGGGTTGGGAATTTGATGAGAATGAAAATGTGGGAGCCTAAACTTTCCCTAAAATAACCAAATGATCCTATAAAATGTGTATCCTATAAATAAATATGTAGTAATAATATATGGGTTAGCATGGGACAACACCCATGTCACATCGAATATGTTTAAGTCCCAAAGTGACAGAGGGCGAGTCCATCGCCATGTCAGGCACTATACATACGTCTTTGAATTACTTCTCAGACATATGCAGATTTAATCACGATGTTTTCTTCTTTCACCGTAAAGCACGTGGTGTGAAATCACCGCACATAACTATTTAGAAAAACTCATTGGTACAGGCCCCGCTGGGATTCCAACTTTCGTCGCTTGCAAAGCAGGTGACTGCTCAAACCCGAGGCCACCATGGGTCGATTAAAATCCTCTACCAATGTGCTATTCGCGTGATCCTAAATCTTAGTTCGATAGGACATTTTCGCGACTGAGCTACAATATCGTTACGGTTTTCATTACGTGAATCGAGCTACTGGTTTGAATGCACCGCATGCATCACCCGGTAAACATGAGTCATATCGAAGATATCATCAGTCCCTTCGTTGATTAGAAATCGTGCACGTAGAGCCCCAGTGGATTAAATCGAATGCACGTGGCGTCCTCAAGTCTGGTACGCGTGCTATTCAGGTCAATGTCCACTGACCGTAATATATTCCACACTTTTATTATCCGGCGCACGTCTGATGAGAGCCATTCTCTCCAGGAATTATTATGTTCCCCTTCGTTTATACCGTGTTTGGATACAACTTCGTTTTGTTTCTGTTCTGTGACTCATACTTCGTAAACTCGTTTGGTAGCGAGCTATCACTTCATCTATGGTCATAAAAATATTACGTTACAGTGTTACTTTTACATATAAATATGTTATGATGATATACATTCTATCAGGCCCCGCGGGTTCACCCGCGTATACTTAATTTTATGGATGGCTTTATTTACTTAAACGAAAGTAGCCTAAGTTACTCCGTGTAACATTGGGTCGATAGCAATTAGTAACATAAGACGGCGAAAGTCCCATTAAAATCGATCAAGCCATTTCAAAAATAGGAACAAACAGACACACAGACGGACAGAAAGAGATTTTTAAATTGTCTTTTTTTCATGTAAATACCGTTATGTATACTTTCATACTATACATTTAGTGAAAAGCTGGAAAATTTGGAATAACAAACAGACACTTCAATGTTATTTATCTGTATAGATTTGGGTCTGCACAAGATCATAATATCATATCATCGTTTTACAGTAATGGATTCGGCAGGGTTGCCGAGGGGGTTACTGGGCACCAGCTATATTTTTCAGTTCTCTGTAACTTCGGAAATTAATAAGCCTTTAATTGAAAACATTTGTTTCATAGATTGCCTGGTCATATTAAGTAGTACGGCGTTACGCCCACCCAGCCAGACACCCATCTAAATCGATATTTGTCGGGTAATCTAGCAAACAGTTCTTATTTTGTTTGAATGCCTGCCAACATTTCGTATAGAAGATCCTTGGCCCTTTCATAACGGATATTTAACAGCATTATTCACTCATATAAAGAAAAAGAAGCTATATTTATCTGATCCGTCTTTATATATATTTTTCTTCCCGTTATCTGGGCTAATTTGTCGTGCTTAATATGTCCCTAAGTGTTTCATCTGCCTGGTAAATAGCTTTGAAGAATCTCGGTTCTCTTTATCAAATCACAGTTCGTGCAATTCACTACCAAACAATATTACAAAAAAACTTTAACCTTCGAACTATACGCTCTTTTATTTGGGGACAGACGTTCATAAATGAACTGACTTAGTACATACATACATACAGATGCTCACGCCTGTATCCCATGGGGGTAGGCAGAGACCACCGTTTGCCACATGCTACGATCCTTACATACTTCTTTCGCTTCATCCACATTCATGCATCTCTACATACACTTTCTTCCGTTACGAGTGCTCCGAATTTGATCTTTCTGAAAAATATTATAAATTTGGTCATAGTAGTTCTTCCTTGGACGCCCTCTACCGACACTTCCGGTCACATTCGCTTTGTAAATTTCTTTCCTTAATCGCCTTTCACTCATCCTTTCGATAAGTCCAAACCATCTCAACATACTTTTTTCAATTCTGGTCACCACATCGTTCTTCAAGTTGCAACTGTCTCTTATCACACTATTTTTGATACGACTGACTTAGTCTCAAATAAAAATGTATTGTTAGGTTCAGGGTTCATTACTGTCAACCCTACTGTCAACCCTACTGTCACCGTACAAGTCGTGTGAGAAGGAAAGTCGCAAATGATATGCGTGGATGGTAACGTACGACGCCCATTGTGCGGCAATGACTCCGGTCACAATTGGATGCAGATAAGCAATAATGTGTCAACCCGCATAAACTTGGTTTTGAGAAAATGGCGTCTTAAGATGATTGTATACGTGATTTAAGATTTGTTTTATGACATAAATCCATTTTTTACGTACTTTTATGTTTCAGATGACTTGAAACACTTTTTTAGAATGTTAAATATGTGATGCATTATCAAAATATATCAAAACCTTTGAATTTGACTTTTTGTGGGTTGACACATTATTGCTTATCAGCATCCAATTCACAATATGTATGCAGCCTTATGGCACATTCACGGCACATATTATACCATTGATACACGTACTGTGTTGACAGTTACTTCGGATTGAATCGCTATTGTACATACTTATAACGGTGCAAACTTATTGACACTAGATTACGCTTTGTCTAGTGCACTTAAAGGCTTATCTATCACAGTCCAACTGAGATTAAAGGTAACGTTTATGCCTACATTTGTGCATGCAGCCTTTTGCTGCGTGTTATAAAGCCACTAGCGGACGTCACGCGATTTCATCCGCGTAGTTCCCGTTCCCGTGGGAGTACGGTGATAAAATGTAGCTTATATCCATCAGTGATAATGTAGCATTGCATATCCTCACGCCTGTATTCCCCAAAGGGTTAGGCAGAGAGGTGCTGTAATAACAACACCCACTTTTCACCGAAGATGATTAAGTGCCATCGTGACAGAGGGTGAGTTCATCGCCGTCTCAAACACTTTATTGAATTACTTCTCAGAAATATGTAGGTTTCATCACGATGTTTTCCTTCACCGTAAAGCACTTGGTGTGCAATCACTGTACATGTAGCATTCTAATGATGAAATAATTTTTACAATCGGTCCAGTACTTTTTGCGCCAATTCGTTACAAACATACATACAAATATTTCCTCTTTATAATATTAGGACAGATTAAAATACTGTGGATTTCAAAGAACATCGCGTCTTTGGTATAAATAAATCATGATTTTATTATGATACAATTCAGATGAAACTCAATTTCGTCTGATCACAAACCATTACATTATCTCCCTGCACCAAAACAGCAGATAATTTACTCTTTATGTGATGTTAAAGCACTGGCCTTACACGTAAAAAGCCTTTATAGGTGTTGGCTCAAAATAATAACATCAAGAGCTGCGTCCAATCAGTTTTATGGGAGCGGCTGGCTCAAAGAAAATTCTGCACTCATATGTTCGATGGTTGTGTCTGTTTTTAAACTTGTTTTAAAATATTATTATGAGTCTTTGTCGGACGATGGATATATTTTAGGCCATTGCCACGAGTAGAGTAGAGACAACAAGAGTAGGTTTTACTCTTAGATTTAAAAAAATATAAAAATGGGCGGATGTGTCGGTAGAGGGTGTCCAAGGAATAACTACGATAACCAAATTAACAGTATTTTTGAGAAAGATCAAATTCGGAGCACTCGTAACCGAAGAAAGTGAATGAAGAGATGCATGAAAGTGGATGAAGCGAAAGAAATATGTACGGATCGTAGCATGTAGCAAACGGTGGTCTCTGCCTACCCCCATGGGATACAGGCATATGTATGTATGTATGTATGTATGTAGGCTATGTCTGCGACATTATTATAATCATGATATTCAGCCCACATTCACCCAGTGTTGGCCACCCCGGGACACGCCACTGCTCTCGGTCCCGAGCTAGTACCCCTATCACGAGTTTGCCACCGTTTTCGTAACTTATACTCGCTAACGTCATTCGCAATATTTGTATGAGATATTTTAGTTCTTCACGTCACCGCTGGGAGTCGCTGCACAATTTTTCATACAAATATTCGACAGTGACGCTAGCGAGTATAGATAACAAAACGGTGACAAACCCGTGATAGGGGTACAGTCCCCACCACAGTTTACCAGCCGTCTGTGTCATGTCTCCGGTCTGTCCGTTAGTCTTCACCCTGTGTGAGACATACCATATCTATATGATCTATACTAAAATATTTTCCGAATTAATTTGAAAAAACGAAAAACAAGTATTTTGTGTATTATAAGACACTTGCTCTACCCTGCCACGCTTCGTTGTTGCATATTGCGATTGAAAATACGTTTTGAAGCGTACACAAACCAACATAACATTTTTATATATATAGATAAAAAAAATAGATAAAAACAATCCTTGATGCGGATTATATATCATGCTAAAATTTCAGCTCGATCTGTGCAGAACTTTTTGAATTTTTGAAGCGCTCACAAACCAGCATAACATTTTCATCTATATAGATAATAAAAAAATAATTATTTTTCGTTTTTATTATGATGGTACGAAACAAATATATCTTAGCCGTGTTTTTTCCTAGTCTAAGATGCTTTACCATTTGCGATGTAGGAGGTATCTGCACTATCGTGGAATCGTGTCGCGGCAGTCACGAGTTGAGTCAGCTGTTCCATGAATTGGTTGTAGGGAAAGTATTCGTACGTGAAATATGCAGGACCTGTTTTTAGAAATTTAGCTTCAACTAGAGGCGCGTGTCTGTCTAATATGTGTAAAACTGACTGTGCCCCGCGGTTTTACCCGCGTAGAGTTAATGTCATAGGTGACCCGCGGAACCCTTATGATTGTTTTAAATAAATGTTGCCTAAGTTACTCCTTGTAACATTAGCTATCTACCAGTGAAAGTCCTGTTAAAATCGGCCCAGCCGTTTCGGAGATTAGCCGGAACAAACACAGACAGACGGACAGATAAACAGAGAAAAATAAAAAAGAATGTTTTTTCTATATTAGTATCGTGTATCCTTTTTAGTGAAACGGTGTGTAATTTTGGTATTACCAACAGACACTTTATTTTTAATTATCTGTATGTATAGATATAGATGTATAGACTCTGCCTGCGACATCCTTTGCCGGGAAAAGTTACTTTAGGCTAAAGCTAACCGGCGATTGATCTTAGCGTAATGATATAATAGCCTTTCTCAATAAATGGGTTAGCTACCACTGGAAGATTTTTTCAAATCTGACCATTCGTTCTTGATATACTAGTATAGATTCTCCTTGAAAGAGATTCTCCTTTAGCTTTCGTATTTAAAAGTCCAATATAAATTGCAAGTCGATTCAGTTCGATCGTAAATTACTAGATTGACACATTGATTGGAATTAATAAAAAAACACGTTATTCAATAGATGCTATTATACATATTTGCATATTAAGGTTTGATTTACATATTAATGAGTAAAATTAAACATGATTATCTTGGATATTGAATTACTTATTTCCTCTATTAAGGTAATTAATCATAGCTTAATACGGTATCTCATGGCACAGAAGACACTACATTTAAACAAGTATTTTATGATGTATCGTCTGACGAAATGAATGCTGAAAGAAACTACAATCCAACTTAGACAAGGATTCTTTGACTTCTGAAAAAGGTTAGGAAAAATATGGTTCGTTGAATCGATATAGATAAATAAAATTGAAGTGATGTGAGACCAACTCATTATTTATATATAATTTAATAAATCTTGTTTCAGCGCCCAACGATGTTTAACTTCATGAAGAAGTCCACCGTGTTGGCGGGTGGAGACGCTGCCAACTGTGAGGAGAGAGATGGGGAAAAAGAGAGACGGAAGAAGGAGAAGAAGGAACGGAAAGAGCGGGAGAAACGCGAGCGGATCGCCGCTGGCCTCGAGGAACCATTGAGGCTTGAAGAGGTATGGATAGACGTTTGAGTTTTGGATTCGAAATTATTAAGGGATACATGATTAAGGAATTCTTAAGAGAGAAAGTACAAATATCCTGAGTAATAAAAATTCACAACGATTGCTTACGAACTTGTAATGTATCAAAATGCACTTGTGGGCTATCTTGTCACCCTTGCTAGTCTGACTAGGCAGTAATCCTTAACACGCCGCGGCCGTACCTTTAAGCCTTGAGCACAGATTACCGCACTAGTAAGATCTAAACATACGAACCCTCGCAACTGAAATAAATTACTGACATACAATTCACGACCGATAACATTGATTTAACATGGATTATCAGCTCAATGTCAACCATAAACAGTTACGGTACAAACGGTTGACCATGGTTATGGTTGAGCTGGTTACAATTAATTTGTCCGAAACCAGATCCTCTTAATCACACATGGCCCGTTTTAACAACGGTTTCTGATGAATCATTAAATCGACATGATTTCAAGGCAATGTGTACTGACTATTGACACATTCTCCTCATTCCAATCATGTTCATTCGCGGTCGACTTCTTAACAAAGGTCCGAATTATAGAGCATCTTTCCAGGCTACGAGATAAGTGTCTTATGCCGATATCTAACTACCTATTTAAAATTAAGTGATCTGATTATGACCTTCGTCGTCACCCTGGTTGCATTTGGGATCAGAATATATTTTTTCTGAATCCCTTTTAGACATCTCCTTTCCGATTTGGTCGTTCTAAACTTGTTTCATATCCCGCAACGCATTCTGTTCTAATATCTGTAAGAATCTTCTTCGAATGTTTCGCATGCAGAGTCATTTATTTACAAATAAAGAATTATTGAGAAATATGTGCGTTTTACAACGTAAACAGACGGTTGAATGAAAACTGTTTTATTGAATGCTTCCACTGTAATTGATCATCTCTGAATGTGAATGTTTACTTGCAGTGTTGTGTTTATGACTCAGACTCAGACTCTAGTTCGTGACTTGTTTGTTCAGTAATAGCTTGGCGTTTATGATCTTTAGTGTGGTAGATTCAAATTTCATTCACGAATCTTCAAAGATTTTGTCGAAAAACGTCGTGACATTGTCTTGGAATTTGGGTTTAGTCAGATACAAGTAAGACCATGCTTCACAAAGTTTTTCGTATGATCGGTGCATGCCATTGCAATATTCACTTTAGAAACCAGAGTGTGCCATGTGCTAAACAGGAAACCAAGTACAATTAAAAAGTTTACTCTAACAAGATCTTGCAATTTTTACAAATAATTCTTCCCTTATCCCTACTAATATTATAAATGCGAAAGTAACTCTGTCTGTCTGTTAAGCTTTCCCGCTTAAACCTCTCAACCGATTTTGATGAAATTTGGCACAGACAATCTTTAGACCCTGAGAAAGGACATAGGCTACCTTTTATTGCGAATAAAAGGGATGAAGATATTATATAAAACTAAATCTACGCGGGTGAAACCGCGGGGCACCGCTAGTTATTCATATTTTAATACGAAAAAAGTAGATTATTACTAATCTTCAAACTCAAACTCAAAAATATCGTATACATATCGTACTCATAAATATCGTACTTTTAAATCGTAAGAATGACATAATTATACAGGATTATACATGCTGCTGCCAGCTTCGGAAGGTTTCTTTTACTTAAACTCAGTGTTTACTCTTTCAAAAATACATTATTAAAAAAAAACTAAATCTAGCACATCTTACATATCGCAGGAACACATCATTACTCTATGGTAAATGATGTACGTTTCGTACAGTCCTTAATCCCGGAGATCCCGTTATGGACTACTCTTAATTAGGATCCATACACGGCATACATGGCAAGCACAATTCACTTGTCCGCATGAACAAAGGCTTAATGAAACGAACACCAACCAAATGCACTTTGTATTTATTTTGATGTTAGCTAGTGTTGCAATAGGTCAAAAGTACGAGGTTGCCACATCATCTGGCATTTGTGTACCGTTTGTATAAAGTGCAAGACTAATAAAATGTTTCATTGGATTTATTGGGCTTGTCACTTTGAGATATATTCTGTAGTCTTTTGTTGACATTTGAATGTCAAGGCCAAGAATGGTTATGTATGTCAGTAAGATGATGTGATCAAAAGCAGTCATGTAGTACACGGAATAATACGTATGCCTAAAGCATCTGACTGACTGATATGAAAAAAACTCTTGGTATCCTGACTTCTGAGCTTCATCCATATTTCCGGATGTTTATAAAGTCTTAAAACTTTGACACACATTTCAGGACACGTTAGTCACAACAGCCTCAATGTTTGTTGCTGTTTTCTTCTTTTGAAAGTAGATTCGTTAATTATTAATATTAAATAGGAGTAATCCAAGGAGTACTGCCTGCAAATTATTAAAGATTGAGTTCTAAGCATAAATCCAGAAAGGGGGGAAGTCGGCAAAGTCAGGGTATTCATTATTTGATCAGTCCATTCTGTGTTTGTTCATTCCTCTTATCTAGTGTTTGCAGAATGACTGTGTCTACAATATGTGGATTAACTGTATCCCAAGTGGAATAACCTTACAATCGCTCTTCGTTATCATAAGACCTAACCAAATCAGATGTGACTAAGTCCATTTAAAAATGATCTTGGAGAACACTACACAACACAATGGCTGGTCATGCCAAGCAATCATAGGCTTAGTTTCCTGACTTTAATCATTACTGTGGGTTTGAGAACCATCGAGAATAATCAGCCTTAGCGAACTTACAGACACGCTTCTCACAAAACATTGCGTGGAACTTCGATATTGGCTAAAGCTAAAGCAGAACAGATTAACGTAAATACACTATATAATATCAACAACTTCAATGCAAACAGATACCTGTCAGTGATATCCATAATTATGGTTAAAAGAAATTCCCACGGGATCGGAAAGCTGGGTCCAATCATGCGTAGCGTAGCGGTGCGGGTGTCATTATAGCTGCGTAGGCTGCTATCGCCCGTCGACATCAGAGATCACTCGAGAACCGATACACCAATACTCCGCTTGCGAAATCTAACAGGACGAACTAGAATTCATGTAAGGTTCTCTTCAGTCAGCATAAGGTCTAAAGTTCATTGTAAGGAATTGCTTAGTTTTGAAATTTATAACACTTATTTCACGGAAGGATCATGGGTTTTGGACAGTCATTTAGGAAAAACAAATATTGACTTTGTGCAGTTTCTTGCTAAGCTGAATCATTTATTGAAGCTATTACTAAGGCTTATGCATAACATCTGATGAAAGTAAATCAGTTTAAATCAAATGACTAGTATAGTTTAGTGATTTAGTTTACTGGTATAGTTTTGTGAAGTTTATAGCATTACAGCTAATCGACTTTCTGATTAGTTAATGCACGCAACTTGGAATTTTTACAAAAACTCTTCAAACATCTTCGCAATGTAAGTCTAAGTACCTAAACACTGTAATTAACATTGCAAGGTGTATTAGTATATGTAAAGACAATGCCAGACACTCGTTATAGTAACGGTATCAATTGTTTAGAGAGCACTCTGTCAGACTGGACACGGTCAGTGCGCCTGCGCAGCCTCAAAATGGGGCGTAACGGATGTAACGAGGGGAAAAGGATGGAATGATTCAATTAGATACAAATTTTACTCCTATGGTAAACATTATCGATGGGGTAAGGTAAACAAATTGAAGTACTGGTAGGACAAAAAGATTGTTGCACGATTTTAAAATTGTCAGATAATGTCATGACTTCACTCACAGTCACCAAAAAAAAAGTTACAACTTTTCACATACTAAAAATGGCTTATTCCCAGATACCCATAGCTTTAACTAAACTTTCATATAGGTATTAGGTCCCGAGACGTCCTAGATATTTAAATTTCTTGGATGTCGTGAAATTCATTTGTATACCAAAACAAAAGCCGTGGAGGTGGTGGGAATAAAATCATAGACGTCTGGGAATAAGTCCTAAAAATTACATAGAAGATAACATTTGTCAATTGGCAGTGTAATTTGGTGCAACGCAATCTGCATTTCAATTGAAAGCTACTGTCATCGACATGTTTTTCTTTGGCTTTCATAATTATTATCGTGTAACCCACCAAAAGCTTTAAATTCTTACGATGACATTTGGGAACTATGCCATCGATTGAACCATTCAAATTAACTGTTGGAAAAAAGTGGTCAATAAGCTGATTCGTTACCTATTTAACAATGAACATAGCTTAAAGCGTTCTCTATAGAAACACGCACTTTCAACTCTCATTATTGAATAGCTTCTTGATTAAAAATATTATGCATTTGTTGAACAAAGCACGCCTGAATAACAAACGTTGAGAAGAGCATTGAAATTACCTTCTTCTTACGGTACTTATTTCTTAGGCTGTAAACAACATTTACGAATACCAGGCATTCAAAGACTAGCACATTACCATTCAGGCCTAGCAGATTTTGGCTGAACCACTATTTCTAAGTATGTACATACACCTAAAACGAATTTAAGAATACTTAGTAGGAAGTGATGTTGATCACGTTTTTGGCCCTAAATAGATGGTGTACAAACCAGATTACACTTTGATACTCGTAATTATGGGCTATGGTGTCATAGCTAATTTAGTTTACTTTCAGCTTGCCTGCCAGTTAGACAATGCTTAAATGTAGATACATGATACATGTTGATGGTGTAATTTTGTTTACAGTACACAAATAAATACACATTTCAACAATGACCGTTTGTTCGGCCATTCTGGTCAGGTGACATACATCATTAGTCTGTCGCAGTGTCAACATGAGTGGAATACATTTTGAAGTTAGGAGATTGAAAATATTTGGCTTAGCTCTCAGTGCTTTGGTAATGTGTTTTATATTGTTTGATAAGGTTGTTCGTGCGTAATGTATCAAATCAAACCAAAACGAAATAACCATATAGGTAGTTAATTTTTAAAGGATTTTGGTGCAAAAATAGATTGTGTTCCTTGGAAGCTATCGAAGCGTAGAATCCAGTCAACTGATCTCAATATTATGATAATCTCTGATGATTCAGTGGTCGAGCTTTATCTTCTCTTCTTTATTTTGATAAATTATGTAATTTTCATAATTTCAAGAAATTTTTATGTCATTAGTCAATAACATAAAAATAAAAAAAATTAATCTAATAAATGATCATTGAACACACTAATTATTATTAGTTTAGTATTGGTCTTGATTGGGTCTTCTTATATTTCATGAAATTACCCTGTAAAACATTTGACGGTAGTGTTGATGAGGTTAAAGTCTAAATTGTATTGTTAATTAAGTTTTCAATTACAGTAAATAAACTGAGTTCCACAACTTCAAAACATGTTCTGAACGTGGCGGAGTTAATGAAATCATTAACGTTTTTAACTTTTGAAATTGGTTACCGCTTCTTGACCGACTTGTTTTTAGTGATCCGTGCCGCATACCACCGTTTAGTCAATGCGTTTGAATCTTTTTGTGTTCTTCCTACCTACTTCAAAGATCTTCGAAAAACTATTAGTTAGCGTCAAAATCATCGATCAGCACGAACATATTGTCAATTAGAGTTATATGAAAAAAGATCATGAACTTCATTAAATTACACCACCAATTTATCATTTTAAGGTCAATATTGAATTCTTTATTATAATACGATTTTATCACAGCACATAATAAGGCCTGGTTACTTACGTTACAAAATGCAATCTGCAACCGAATTAAGTATCGAACGCGGACATAATATGGTGTGGAAGGGAACCAGTTTTTCCCACTTTCATTAGCTCCATTAGCGCGCGCTCATCGCTCGGAATGCTGTCTTCGCAATTGCTGGAACCTGTGCCGGGTTTCATCACGCACTGCTGTTATTTGTCTCGTCCGTCTCTGCAGTGAAATCGAGAGTAATTTGATATATTCGTCACAGATAAATTTAGCCTTATACTTAGAGGTATAAAGATTCATTTTGGTTGCAATTTGCATCATGATTGATACGAAGATGACGGCCGCTTGACAAATTGCTATTGTCTTTTGTTTTGTTCCGTTATCATCTGCAACTTGTACTATAATTGCCAATGTTTGAATCGGTTGAGTTGATTGAATACACTTTAAAAGTACCGCACGTTATTCAAACATCACATTAGTGTCTCTCAGACTACCAATCGATTGAGCTATGAAATTTGACCTTCATGCTCAGTGAGCCGTGTCTCTACGGTTACAATTTACTCAATATTGATTTTGTCTGCAGGTTCGACGATCGCTGAAATTGCGGGGTCGGCGTAAAGAAAAAGAGAAACTACCCTCCGGCATAACAGCTGACTACACCGCGTCTTTGTTTGCTCATTTAGAGCAAGACTCCAATTACACTAACTATCCGCTCATATCTACCTCGGGCTCCAACTCTAACCTAAGCGATGAGAATAACCATCTGTCTCCTGGATACCCCGCCACACACACCTGGAACAAAAGGGAAGGAGTTCTGCAATCGGATAGTTCGGAAACATCCTTAAATTCGTTAAACAACCCTAACAATGCCAATAGTAGCCCTCGACAACCGCCAAATCTACCTCCTATACCACCGCGACCCCCAAAACGTGGGATCCTCAAAGGACCCCGTCTAAGCAATACTAGTTCTAATTCTCTAGAAAGTAACGTTCAAAGCAATATTGATACGGTTGACAATGTCAACGGTCTGGAATCCAATCAACTTGCAAGAAACACTCAGCAAAATGAGATAATTTCATACGGCATTCCACCTTCAAAGAGCACGTCTTCTAGTGACGATATGCATCACGTGCAAAATTTTACCAAAAAAGTTATTCATAGCCCTGTTGAGACTCAATATAAGAACTACAAGAACAATGCCAGCAATCCCTCGATCACTACTCAAGACGTCGACGAAGCTCCGAAAACAAACGGTAACAGTTATGTGGGTGTCACATCCACATCGCCAAGTGCTGACTCCTTGACTGACACAACCACCAACTCCTCGTTTGCTACTCCTCCGTTTTCAACATCGCCTGTGGGAGAATCTCAAGGATTCCACAGATGGTCCAGGACCAGCAATTTTGAGGATGTCTATTTACCTCTGCCAGGGTTGACCCCGTTAACTTTACCAAAGCCAAGACTTTTGACTATACAGCGACAAAAAGCTCCTCGAAACGATTTCGGATTCAGTCTCAGGCGAGCGATGGTCCAAGACCGAATTTTTATAGGAGGGATGAATGGACATGAAAACGGCCTGACTAACGGCGATAACAAATGCAATAATTATGCAAATTTGATCAGCAAGCTTACATATAAAGCCGTTATTTTAGCTGAACCAGGGTCGTATCCAGGAGCGAGTGAAACAGGACTGTTGCCTGGCGATAGACTTATAGAAGTTAATGGAGTCAATGTTGAAGAAAAAAGCCGGGAGGAGGTGATAGATCTTATCAAGGGCAGTTCAGAATTCGTGACGATCAAGGTGAGTCATTATTGTTTATGTTTATAAGTTTGAATGAAAGCTTAAATTTATGAATAAGAGTCGTTAAAGTGAAGTAAAAGGTTTGAAATGTGACACGACCGTTATGAGCCGTGACCCGGTAAGGAATTTGTAGGTTCTTGTGACCAAGTGGGTAATAAAATAGGTAATTATTTACGACTTTGTTGGAAAGCTCATCAACATGTCGTTAGCGAATACTTATCATCGCAGTTATTTTATGTAGAATATTGAGAAACGGCTGTCATCGTAGCTGTCCAGTTATGAGGCGACAAGGTACAGGTTTCGAGACGAGCAAATTGTTTGTAAAATATATTTCCAGTAAATGTCGGTTAAAAAACAAAGTGCACTTCTGCAAAGAGTTTAGACATAATAACAAAACAATTATTCTAAAATATGATATTCCACAGTTAATTCCTCAGGTATTAAAAAGAATAGAGTAAAAAATTAAGAGTCAGTAGTGTTCGCTTCGTACACTGATGAGTCATGACCACGATATTGTATGATATGTCAATTCCGACCAAATACAATGTTTATTTGACAAATGATTTACAACATGATACGCTATTGGGAACACGCAACGACAATGTCGTAAAAAGCTCATAATATATGTCCCGTTTTGTATAGATTACAGTAAAGAAACGGGTGTTATAGACATAACTTTCTCTCTATCATTGAGTTTACGAGAAAAACCACTTTCGTGCTCGAATCTATTTAGGTTTGTGTAACGCTGATGTCTTACTACAGCCTGCTGCCACGAAATAAAACCTAACGTAAGGATAGCTCCCATACGTAACATACACGTTTGCAGCGAATTCTAATATTTACTCGTACTCGAATAACGCCGATTCTTATTTCGCATTTTCGAATAGCTCGTACAATAGGACCTAGTGCGAGTTTTTCACTGTCGCCGTAACAAGTCGTCGAATCGACGTAAACGCTGATTTGTATAGGATCAAAACAGCGCCGTCTGCTGGTCTAAAGATGACACTATTGTGAGCCCATACAAATCTGAGTATACGTCGACGCGATGACTTGTGACGGCGATTTTAGGCTCGCACTCGGGGCCCGACCGCGCCGTTAGCGCGTACCTTGATTGCATCATTTTATGAGCCTGTCTCCGTCTCTAAGTATGGCGCGAGGCGAATAAAAATATTTTCGCTGCGCTCTCATAACTAGTGACGGCACCTGTAAGTGCGCATATAGTTAAGTTAGCTACCACCGTGATCTAGTGGTTAGTATACCTGACTGCTATAGTAGGTGTCGCACGTTCGATTCTCAGGTGAACATTGACAATTTTTCCATGTGTCAAGGTATTTCTAAAAATATTGACTTACTTTGGGATCTACATTATAACAATAATGTGAAAAATATTTTTTATCACAAGTGAATATTCAAAAGCTGTTTTCCGAACATTGTAGGAAGCCGTTCTTGTGTTTTCTTTATACATTTTGTGTGTTCCAACTGTGAGGGGAACTTTTCTATACACAATATACTCGTAATTTTGATTGGCAGTTACGTTGAGGGGTTGGCAATGTGATGGTAGTCCAGGGTCCTAGTAAAAGATTGAGCTCTGCGTAAGTAATTATGATGTGTAAGCAAGAACAGGCGACTGGGAATAGTAGTAGAATTACGAAGATATGTAGGTATAGGCCCAAACTAAAATGACAATTTGCAGTCTAAATGTCCCATTAGCAGCCCGAAGTCTCGGCAATAGGCGACCCCTATAACATAGGCCTTAAACATAATAAAATGTGGGTGTACTACACATGCACCTCTATCTACCCCTTCGGGCAATACATGACCATATATATCATTTTATGCATTTGGCATAATTTTTGTATAATTTAAATTCAAGAGCCGTGGTGGCCTTGAGCTTTGAGCAGTCACCTGCTACGCAAGCGACGCAAGTTCGAATCCCAGCGGGGCCTGTACCAATGAGTTTTTCTAAAAAAAACTTATTTACAGTGATTTCACACCACGTGCTTTGCGGTGAAGGAAAACATCGTGAGGAAACCTGCATATTTCTGAGAAGTAATTCAATGACGTATGTAAAGTGTCTGAGACGGTGATGGACTCACCATCTGTCACGTTGGCACTTAATCATCTTCGGTGAAAAGTGGGTGTTGTGATTACATCACCTCTGCCTACCCCTTCGGGGAATACAGGCGTGAGCATATGCATACATTTAAATTCAAAGGTCATTATACATGTTAGCTCTTCTACAATTCTAACAGTATTTAGGACACATAAAAGCTGATTTAAGTTTATTCTGTTATTCAAATTACATTGCATATAATTAGTTTGAATTATGCTAATACGCATGTTTATTTACATTCTTAAAATACACTTAAGATTACAGATGGAACGTGTTAATGTAGGTATTTGTAGAATAAAATATTAGGTCATTCGTTCATTATTATGTTATTATGAGTTTTGTATTTTAAGTATCGGTATCATATTAATATGTTTAAGCAATTTGAGGTCATTAACCTCTTATTTATTACTGATACTTAGTTCTAAATACGCTAAAGATTACTTATTTTATTCTGGTTCAAGGAAGTAATTTAAAATCCAAAGGTAAAAGTTGTTTGGAGAACAAATTGTTGGGTACTCACTTCAAACTTTTTACATCACGAAGTAGGCAAAGACGCTCGATAGTTAAATTATCGTAGACACACGTGTGAGCCGCCAAGAGTGTCACTCACGCATTCTACAGAGAAAGGGGGCGATCATGATATCAAGAAATATGTATAAAAGTCTTCTTTAATGTAACTACATAAATAAAATGAATAGGTATGCCTAACTTAAATCACTCAACGCAATACACTCTAATCATCACAGAAAGAGAATATTTTATATCCTAAATTACTTAATGCAGAAAAGAGGATAGAGTCTTTGCTATATCGATTAGGTAGTAAGTAACGGTCGGTGTTCTCGTAAAAAATTTTGGCAGAACGTTAGTTGTTAATAAAATAAAAACAATTGAGTACATTTTTTTTATGTTATATTAAAATTTTGGAAGGCAGGTGTTCTATTTTCGATTGTTCGTACAGGTGCAACCAATAGCAGAGTTGTGCGAGCTGTCGCGCAGGCGCGCTGCGGATGGTGGCGGTGATGTGGAGCTGTCTGACAGCAACGTGCGCGGTGGGACACTCAGTCGCTCGGGCAGTCGACGGTTCACCAACACACAGGTATGTAATATTAGCCATTATTGGCTCAAATTTATATTCAGAACACACAATATCCAGGTTTTAGATTGTCGTCGTGACCTTCGAATATATTGTTAACCTAATAAGGGATGTTGACTAGCAGATGAAAAAGACCACGCACGCTCTTGTGGTATTTTTCATCTAAGTTAAATGTACCAAATAAAAAAGGTATGTATCAGTATCTAAACTGGAGTGCTTCCTCCATCGTATGCCCATTAATATGGATATTTAGTTATTTACACGGTGGAAGAAAATATAAGACAAAATATTATATTATTTAAAATATAAATGACTATGTATCTTCAATCAACATTCAACTATCAGATTCCTATGTGTCTAACCAACCTAGGGGTTGAGCTTGTCTTGTGGTAAACTGATAGATCACTGGCATATTTGAAAATTAGCGGCAGTGGTGCCGTGGATCGGATTACATCATGAGACAGCCTAGGGTTGCCAATGACATTTATTTCTCCGATCAGACAGTTTACTCGTAACCGCAGAAACATTGCTTGTTATTATTAGCATGTAAGTGTACTTTACAATAATTTATATCTATTCGTCTCAGATTAAGAAGACGACTTCTTTCTTGATCTCTGAGTGTAGAAGCTGTACTAGCTATAATTATCCTTTCATCCTTCACTATATTGGCAATGTTGATTCCATTCATAAGTTAGGCAAAGCGCTTGTGACACTCCTGGTGATGCAAACTTTCACAGGACGCAGAAACCGCTTGTCATCAGGTAGACTGTAAACTTGTTTGCCACCGATGTAGTATGAGAATGGAATAGGTTTGAACTAATCAAAGTCTCCCCTGCACCCTCCTACCAGTACGCCCTGAGCCCTGGTTCGAACCCCACTATGGGGCGCCCTTAGCCGTGTTGCTTTAAACATTTCCCTGGCTGGACCCTCTCTCATCTTCCTCTTTTCCGGATAAACAGCAACAGCTCCCGGAACTATAGCTGTGAGTGACAAAAAACGTACCTGAGTAGTTATTAAAATAATTCTTGCAAGTTTTCTGGCATCCTTGATAATTTCACAAGTCAAACCAATGTGAGAAGTTGTCGATTGGAGCCCGCGTGCCACCGCAGCGATACGATATTGTGACACGCTATCCAATACTTGAACATAGGCCTCTCAGATACTGCAGTTACTATATTTCATAACAATTTTGGTACATTGATTACTTCACCGCTATAATATAGGCCGTAATTTGGGAGATTTGGTACACGATAAATTGTTTTTTTTCGTGTTGAACTCTTGCGTGATGTATTGTCGGTTGAAATTGAAATGAAATCAGTATTGGAATGGGAAAATTTGCTTTTGTCGCTCAATTATACGGTACCTATGTTCACACTTGTAGAAGTGCTACTGACAAAAGCTGTTACGTTAAGGAAAAAGTTCTGCGTGACTAACAGATATTAATGTCTACTCACTATGATCAGTTTGGATGTGGTTGCAAATTTCTCTCTTAAGCATCATACATATCCAGGCCATAAACACACATAAGTGTTATATGTTCATGTCTTCGAATTTACACAGTGTTTTTTACACCGTAAAGCTTATGGAGTGAATCACCGTACTGGACTGCTAATTTCTGCAGGCTACTAATTAAACCATCAACCGACGGCTATCTAAGCCTAGATCTTTTGCCTACTTGCTTTGTAGTTAGTTGGTATTGGTTTTATCAGTGGACAGTCAGGTATTTATCAATTTAACGCCAAACAAATACAAATTGTCTCGCCAGTCGTAATATATGTCTTATTTCCCCCTCGATAGTGTCGGTAAGCAGTATTCCTGTAAGAATGACCCTCGAACAATGAGTCAGGCAGCCAAATAACTCTGGGGTTGACACCGAATCGATTTGCGGCCGTTTAGGTATTGTCATTGTAGCGACCGAGGGTGGGGTAATTTGATAATGGCTTTGGATATGTTTGATGATGCGTATGTCAATATGCTGAAAGATTAGCAGATATTTTCGGAAGACATATTATTGATCATTAAAGAAAACAGTGTGTGCTGTGGATGTGTTCCAAAGCGTGCTGAAACGTCTCTCGTTGACATAATGTAAGAGAATCCTTTTTTTTAAACTTATGTCATAGAAATGAATAAAGTTGGCACAAATTTTTTTTTTTACGTTTGACATTTTATACTCCCATAAGTCAAACTTTATGCTCCTGTCATGTCACCCAGAATGGTCCCTAAAGGGGCAAGCAGAAATGCTACAACACAAACTTCTTATCGAAGATTAAGTGCCAAAGTGCCAGATGATGAGTCTATCGCCGCCTCAGGCATTCAGGCATCATAAATAATTTCACAAATTAGTTTTGTCTTACACAGTTCATGATTATTGTCTAGTTTTTTTTGCTTATAACGTTAAAGAGACAGGTGTACTTTTTGAAGCAGTAGAGGGTATATCTATATTTCAGGGCGAAGAGTCCTCTCAGACCGCAAGGGTTAGATGTAGACAATGTCCCTCATTAATTCGTGCAGTTTGCATTCAATAGTTGCACTACTGAGGGTGGCTTATTCTTTGTGATTGGAGTGACTCTCACTTTGATTCTTCGACGACTAAAAAGCTGGTGGTTGTAACATGGGGTAGGTACGTAATTCAGTTTAATGTAAAAGTGTTCTGTAAGAAGTATAATATCCATATTATAATTAATACAAATAGGAAAAGTGACCTGGTACCTGACAGGATAGAGATGAACATTTACAGATTTGAGAATATTTATTTATAATTATTACGTATCGCACTACCTGTTTTATATGATTTGCTATGTTACTTCTCACTCTTTTACACGATACATAAAAGTTTGTAATGGAGTATATTTTTTGCTTGGCTGATGTCGACGATGTCGTGCGCCATTCAATGGGTCACACTGACAACCAGCTCCGCTAGACTGAACTGGATCCCTAACTGGGATTACAGTTACAGGTTACAGTTGAGTTATGGTCCTTTGACATCAATGTACGGCAACACCCAATGTACTGGTGCACACCACCTTGAACCGGTTACAACATTAACACTTTATAATTTGATATATACATTTTATTTTTATTTTCTTATACTGCCTCGTTGGTCTAGTGGTTAGTACGTTCGCCTGCCGATCAGGAGGTCCCGGGTTCGATTCCCGGGTCGGATCAAAAATTGCCTCGGAAAGTACGTTAAGCCGTTGGTCCTACGCCTGATCTCTCTCCGGTCGTGTCGGTTTACACATCGGACTATGAGAGTGAGGTAATAAAGAGTGCACCTGTGTTTGCGCACACACTTGTGCGCTATAATATCTCCTGCGCACATCGGCTAATCCTCGTTGAGATTAGCCGCCGTAACCGAAATTCGGTAGGAGATCATTATTATATTCTTATAACCCTTGTGCGTTCCCCGATCTATCTAATGGCATCTTGTGAGTAATTATGTTTATTACTTTTTCACGATTGAACCGCTGAACCAAATGTACTTTTGATGTACCCTATATCTCTTACGGGCAAAATATACTTCACAGGCCTAAATTAAACGAAGAATTCACACTAAACCTAGAACAGCGAAAATTGGCACACGAACAATTCTAGACGGTCAATGTACGGACGGAAAATCCCAGGGTACATAGCTCGCATACTGTTAGGAGTCTAGACATCACGCCCCTGCCTAAATACCTATAGTTGGCACAACGCTAAAAGGGTGCCGACGGAAATTGGGAACGATTAGACTGCAGTTAGAAAAGTCTGTTTAGCTATAGAAAGACTGTGGTGGCAATATTTTGGTCGAAGATATTATTTTATGATATAAGGTGTTGAAATAAGTGTTTTTATGTTACCAATAATATGAGAATGATGTCAATTTGGCTTGTTTAAGTTCCATCGGTCAGTGCGTGAGGCATTCTTCTTATGTATTACCTTAAAATACGCGTATGAAAGATAGTTTAGGATAAAGTACTGTAATTAACGAAAATAACATACAGGATATATAAAGAAACACTCTTAAATAAATCCATATATTACAAAAAACTTTTATACTTCATGCATATGCTCACGCCTATATATTCCCCCAAGGGGTAGGCAGGGGTGTTGTAATCACAACACCCACTTTTCACCGAAGATGATTAAGTGCCAACGTGACAGATGGTGAGTCCATCGCCGTCTCAGACACTATACATACGTCATTGAATTACTTCTCAGACATATGCAGGTTTCCTCACGATGTTTTCCTTCACCGTAAAGTACGTAGTGTGAAATCACTGTACATAAGTATTTTTTAGAAAAACTCATTGGTACAGGCCCCGCTGGGATTCGAACTTGCGTTGCTTGCGTAGCAGACGACTGCTCAAGCCTCGAGCCCACCACGGCTAATATGAGAATGATGTCAATTTGGCTTGTTTAAGTTCCATCGGTCAGTGCGTGAAAATAACATACAGGATATATAAAGAAAGATAATCTTAAAGAAACCCATGTATATATTACAAAAAACGTTTATACTTCATGAAATTAATAATTTAGATAAGTAATTACATTTATCTTAGCAAGTATCGAACTAATACGAGGTTTTACCAGAAGCATCCTCAAAGAGGTCACTACACTCACTTTTCACTGAAGCTGATTAAGTGCCAATATGACAGATGGTGAGTCTATCGTGATCTCAGTCACTAAATATTTTAAGAGAGGTTTGGCATGACGGGTCTGACCGCCCGATGGTAAGCGGCTACTGCAAGCAATAGTTATCTCAAGGATTTAATTCTTTATAAGGTAGGGTTACAAGCATTTATAGGCTGCAGAAGTCGCTTACCATAGCGCGGGCTGAACGCGCTCGTCGCCTACGTACTTACTTAAAAAAAACATGTATAGATACGTCTTTGAGAATCTTACCGGACATAATAATATCCAGGTTTCGTTAATGTTTTCCTTCACCGCTATGACATAGTTGCATTTAAGTTTAAAAAAAACACTCATTTGCATACTGCAGGCCCAAAAAGGCCGCTTTGGGAGAATCATAACATGATCCGAATATGATTCATCATCGAAATGATAAAAGGGTCACGTAGGTGCAATTCATATTATGATTCACGAATGATTACAATAATTGTAGATGTTAGTGCCTAACTAACTTTTCATGAATGCTATTTATCACAAAATGAATTCATATTTTGTGGACCACTTTAGGAATCTTCATAGGAAAGTGTGAAACAGGAATTGCGAAATATTAATCATTCTTGAAGTGACCATTTTGTCATTTCGATGATGAATAATATTCGGATCACATTATGATTCTCCCAAAGTGGCCTTTTTAGACCTACTGACCACTGTGATTGTAACTTGCGTTAAACGAGGCCAGAGGGCTATCAAATCAAATTTCAATTATACAGTAGGCCTAGACAAGTAACATTCTCTCGCGCTAAGAAACGATAAAAAATTGTACGGGTATGAAGTAAATCAGTCACGTGACATATGTCATTTCCATACATTTTGTATCGTTGCTATTAGCGAAACGTGAGGGTAACGTTCTTTACAGGCCCAGTTCTACAGACTAAGCAATTTCAGATTGGATATTAAGACATACAACTTAATTGCTTGTCTCTGGTTGCGCTGTTCAAAATTACAAAATACCTGATTTCAAATAAAGATTTTTTTTTTCTTGCTACTAATTTTTCGTAATTCTAATTGGATCTTTTAAATGTAAACTAATAAATTGCTTTTCAACATACATATAATTCAACAGTTTACATCATAGTTAATCAATAAGTATATCATTATGAATACAGACATACAGTTTTTAAAATAAAAACATAATATTCTACACTTTAATGCAGTCTTTTCACAAATAAATTATTTATCCACTGCCACAACACTTTGTCTCTCAAAAGTTTAAGTTTTTCTCAAAACTTTGCATTTCATACTTAGCAATGACGTTGCACACTTCCATCTTAACCTTAGGAATAAGATTAGGTTGTAATTTTTTAACACTTGTTGCCATACTACGGAAGAACACATCAATTTCGTTAGTATTCTCTTTGAGCATCCTCTCAATGAGTTTGTCTATGGTTTGTGATCTCTGTTCTGGCACTTTAGTGTCCTCTACATACTTCACTATCTTTGTTCCATTCACCACAATTGGTTTGGGCAGAATTTTAATAGGAGGCACGTTTTTAGGCAATGGTATAGCTTTCCTTTTGCCACCAGTTCTTCGGACTATTTTCTTAGGTGGTTCGTCTTTCGACTCCATTTTGGGGAGTATGTGAATGAATGGTTTTAGTTGTTTGATTGGTTCATGTGGTCCGTCCACCACTGTGATCTGAAAAATATAAAAAAAATATTATTTTTTAATATGCAAATTGATATAGAATAATAAAATGTAATAGTCTGACAACTGGTTTAACCAGACAGATTTTCCTCGTTAAAAGGGTTTCGACGGTCAGATTACAGTCGCGTTGTATAAAATCAGGTGATCGGGTTGAACCAAGTGCCGACCCGAATAAGGCCAGGGAGATGATGATAATGAAAATTGTTTTAGATTTTATCTGTCGTGTCTTTAATTGCATCATTTATGGCACTCATATGAGGTATTATGTCTAAATGCATTCATTCAGTTTGACTCCCAATTCTATTCATTCAAACTCCATATTTCAATAAATTCTTACCATTGATGTTAATTGAAGCTTGACTCAAAGTGCATACAAGACTACTTTATTAATTATCCTTCCTACCCAAGCTAGCCTACAAACTTTTTGGTTGAACAAGCCCATCCTCTATGGATTTGTATCATCAGATAGCCATATTTATGTGTCAATCAATTTTCAATCTAGTTTCTAGTGGAAAGACATTATACATAGTACTAACTTCAAAGTACTAGACGATAAGAAATACAAAGTATTAATGTTTATAGAGGAAAGATGATTGGCCACGACATGACGGGTTCTTTAAAAACATATTATAAGGAAAGAGAGGAAGAGTAAGACCCTGGATAACATACATGAGACAAGTTAAGGAAAAGGTGTCTGTCATGACGTATAGGAAGGTTACAGAGATGGCACTGGATAGAGACGAATGGAAGAAATCGGTTACACTGATGCAATTTCTCACAAGAACTCCTAAAATTATGATGATGAATGGTTATAGGAGAATATAAAAATTAACAAACATACAGTATATAATAGTTCTGAATATAATAACCTAAAATCCATACACCAAAAAATTACTAATGGCAATTAAATTGTAACAAAAGCAGATAAGGACACCCTGGTGATTCTAAATCATTTAGAAATTTTTATATTCTAACACCTAACAAAGTAACATCTGATTCAATTCAATACACAAAGTGTTTACTTAAAATAGTTATATTTTTCCACTTTGATCAAATTGAAACATAAAAGACAGTATGTGCGGACTTAATGATATTACTACCCGCTCTATCTTAACTGTGAATAACGATTTTTTCAGATTTAAAAAACATTGAGTTTCTCCATTACCTATACGAATACAAATACAAAATTATTTATTCATTCACCATAACATGGATTTTTTTCAGTTATAAGCCCATCGGAGTTGAACTCCTGCACATTAGTAAAAATATATGTTAGTATAAATATCAAGATCTGAAACTTAGTTTGTAAGAATGCACAGACAAAATAATTTAATATAGAAATGAAGACTTCAATTTCAATTTATTTAAACATGCAATAATAAGTATCTAATACTTTTAAAGGAGCAGTTCTTGCAAATAGCTCAAATGATTTTCATGAAATTTTGTATGCAAGGGGTCATGGTGCGCAAAATTGATCTAGCTAGGTTTCATTTGAAGACAATGTCAAAGCTCCATCATCCTGGTATTTATAAGTAATATGACCAACCTCATAATACTCCTGATTGTCAGTAATTACTTGCTGCTCCTCCTCCTTGCAGTTCTCCCCGGCATCCTGAACTATCTGCTCACCATTGTCCATCATTATTTCCTCGGTGGTCTCCTGTGCGTCTTCATCAAGGAAATGTAGTTTTTCAAAGATCTTAACTCTGGTCTTATGCCAGGTGCCCAGCCTCTTGCTTCTCATGTAGCCATCCCGGAGACCGCGCCAACGCTTTTTGCATTCCTCCACTGAAATATTCAGTATAGACAGATATTTTAACTGAAATAAACTAATTTTATATTATTTATTAAGGCTGCCTGTCCACCTGATTGCTCTGTTGGACAGAGCGGAATTGGAGAAACAGCGAATTTATTGCTCAAATCCAGCATTAGAATTCAACAAGAACCAGTGGACAGGCAGCCTAAAAGTCGCGAATTAGACAGGAATGCGCGATTGCTGTCTACGAAAGCAAAAGGAAAACTTATTACGCATACAGGGGTATTTCGTTTAATCTTACGATAGGAAACTTGGTTTAATATTTAGGTACCTTATCACGGCACAGTCAGCTGATTTAAACTATCACGAAAGTATGAGGTCAATGACAGTAAAATTGCTGTCTACGTAAAAATTTTTTTGCAAACTAAGAACGTGACTATGAAATGTATTTCATCCTGAAAATTCAAATGAGGTGTAATTTTAATACTTTTCAACAAACTGCGGTTGTTGTGTTATGCAGCACGAACTTTAAGTGGTAAAGGGAAAGATATATTTGGTTAGTTACCTGGTCTAGATAGCTCTTGCGCTATTTCTTGCCATGTAGAATCTCGTGCCAATATATTCTTTCTTGAAGGAGCAAGTACGTTATATAAATAGCTGTGTGGTTTCACCAATTCAGCTAATGCTTCATCCTCTTCTGATGTCCAGCCAAACGCATTCAAAGGCATTTCCATCCAAATTCCAAGTCACACAATTTTCGGCTCACGCTGCGTCACAGCGTCAGCACAAACAAAATGTCCGCCTATCAGGAACGAAAATAGCCGCGCTGCGCAGCACGACGTCATTGCCGATTGACGTTTAGCCCTCCAGCGTTGCTCATTTGTTTGTGCATTTCTCGCTTCTGATTGGCTGTTGAAAGAGATGTCAAATGATACTTTACGCTTATAATGCCCTCTTGCGTCGGATAGTCGTAACTTATTTAACTTTGAACAAACCAGATGGTTACTATCGTGCTATTGGTTGTTCTATTAGATAAAAGATGGCATTCAGCCACATCATTTTGGTGCGCCATCTGTGAGCGCTTGTAAGAATCTTTCTGGTTCTTAGTATGTTTATTTAGCAATAGATGGCGCAAGTAGGCTTAAATTTGTTTGATTTTTCTTGTAGAAAGTTCTCTTCTGGAGATTATGTGTCTTACTTCAATAAGACTAAATATTAAATTCTACTAATTTCCTAACCCAAATTCAAATTCAAAAATATTTTTATTAGATTAGACAGGATTATACATGGTACCAGGTTAGTAAGGTTGATTTAACTGAGAAGAACATGGGAAGAAACTCTACTACCTACTATTACTAATTTTTTTTTGAAAATATTATAAGTAGGTATTTTGTTTATAAAATACACAATATTAATCACGTGAGAAATTTACAGCTGTTCTTCGCGGTTTTCCCTGTGTAAGCTCAACAGTATATTTAGGATGTATTACTGTGCTGATAATGCTGCATTTAATTTGTAAAATAAATATTAGAATCCGTCCAGAATGCTGTGAGAAATCTTCATCAATGTTCAGAGGGCATGATAAATCTATAGCGAACCCAGTCCGTGTACGTACTTATCTTTGAAAAAAGTTAATAGAAATACATAAGTTATTGCATTCGCCAGTACACATTAAATAAAAATATTAAATCGTATTGCGGGCAAAACTACAAACGAAATCGCCGTAGCATTCCATTGATTTAAAATTAAATAAATCAAGTATAATAGCGCCTCTATATATTGTACATCTAAAGCCACAGTACAAATCACAAGCAGTAAGGAAACTATGCCTATTTTTTTTAAATAAGAACGTTTGCTTCATTGAGCGTGAGGGTTGCCATTCTTAAAGACTTTAAAATCTACGTTATTATTTTTTGTGTAAGTTTTGAAAATTCGGTGAAAAATATATGTGAACTAGCTTACGTGGACCTAATTAAAAGGGAAGCCAGCGGAATTTTTTTTTAGTTAAAAGTAATCTAAGTTACTCCTTGTAACATTATTTATCCGCCAGTGAAAGTCCCGTTTCAATCGGTCCAGTCGTTTCGGAGATTAGCCCGGAACAAACAGACAGACCGACAGACAGACAGAGAAAAAAAAAATGGTTTGTCCGCGTCAGTACAGTGTATTCTTTCATATGCATTTAGTGAAAAGCTTTTATTATGGAATTACAAATACACAAATTTTATTTATCTGTATTGATGTTTAGATATAGATGATTTATTTGACGCTACTGCTATTCTGGTTTTAATCTCGGAGATATGCGCATCTGTGTGAGTGTGTCGTTTTTAACTATTTGTTCCTAGATTCCGTACTCTTTGTAAGCTTATATTTAAACCATGTCTAAAGCCATGCATTACTAAAGTAAACTATAAATAAAATGCCGTCCATTAAATGTATTTCTTCCTAAGATTTCTTCTAATTAGTTGCATCGCTCTTCGCATCTTCTCTTTGAACTTACAATGAAATATAAATTGTGATAAAGATGCCTTGAGTTCAAAGAATAAGGTGTTATTTATAAGCTGTTTCCTGGCGCATCTCGTACCTTGATCAGCATGGGTAGTTTTCTGGATAGAAGCCCATTTTGCAAGATCCAAGCTCCTGACAAATGAACGCGTATAATATTGAGTAGCTGTGTCTCGCGGAACTACCCGCGTAGTTTCTATACTTCCATAAATGTATATATACGTACATAAAATTGAAGTGTCTGTTTGTTATTCCAAAATAAAAGCTTCACTAAATGAACTGAGAAATTCCTCATTTTTGAAGTCGCTAAAATAATTGGTATGAAATTCCATGTTATGTGTCTCTTGGAATAGCTGAATGAGAGGAATTCTGGTATAAAATAGTTATCCGTATCTTCTGTATCTACTGTCTTATATTCTTTCTTGAAGAACAAACACTCATTTTTAAACATGCCTTTAGTTGCGATCCCACAATACAGAGACACATTAAATAAAAAACTTAACATCCCTATACAAACATTTTAAATACAGTCATATAAGTTTTGCAAGCAGTTACCAATCGATCCTTTTTTTTATTATTGATATATTTTAAGGTACTCGTCTCCTGGTATAACTGGTCGAAAACCATTGAAGCTATCCGTTACATTTCTGACGCCCCGGTATTGTAGATAGATCAGGGGACGAGTGGAATCCTCGAATGTTTAAGGAGACGAGTTGGCCCGTACCGACCCTAAGAACAAGCTGCACAGGCATGGCAGCCGAAGGCGAGGCCCAACAGGCCAGCTGCTGACGGACCAAGGACGCTCATGCGACCAGAATCCATGGCCCCTCAACAGAGCAAAAAAAAAGGGTACGAATTTCAGGGGACGCGTGGGTCCTGACACCTAAAGATTTGAAAATTTACTCTGTTATTTAATGTCAAAATAATATAGATTTTCGTTTAGAAATATTAAAAAGAGTCTGTAAAATACGTGAATGACGAATACGCTAACGACGTGACACCTAATAGGTTATGTGATTACGCCTATTTCGCTTATTGTCTCGTACCTAAATACGCGCGTCCGTGAGTGTGTGTCATTTAGTACGATATGTTTCTGAACTTGTAAGGCTTATATATAAACTGTGTGTAGCTATGATTGTTGCGATGACATACAGATAGACGCTTCAGTTATATATTTGTAAAGTTGATACGCGGGGTGGCAGCCATTGAACCGTGTATCCGCTTTGTTCCACTAATATCACACGCATGCGCTCCACAAATGATTCATGTCAACTTGTTTGTGGTATCATTTACGTGAAACACACTATGTGGCCGGAAAAGGACGTTGGAAATGGATTCTACAGGAATACCTGAGACTTTCTCTCTGTTTTCATCCTGTGTATTGACAAGATTTACCTGTCATACATACATAAATCTATAAAGATAAATAAAATTGAAGTGTTTGTTGATAATTCCAATATAACAGCTTTTCACTAAATTTATATGAAAGTATGACAAAAAAAAACAATTTTTTTTTTCTACTTTTTAACTATCCAATAGAAGTTGTCGATGCAAGAGGCATCAATATTTGTTGGAAGAAAGAAATAAAGAAAGATTGAAATAATGGTGTTTTTTACTTTACCTATACACAGGACGCACGCATTAAAAAAAAAGCAATATTCAAATAAAACAATTTGACACGGACATGTACTGCCACACTAAGAGCTCGTCTGTGAAGCAAAAATCGAAAAAGCTAACGTGCATTTGTCTAAGAAGAAACTCAAAGATGCATGCATTCCTTGAGACGACTCCATAGTCGTCAACTTACTGTCACGTGCCCTTAATCATCTTCGGTGAACCTATACTTGTTTTTTTATTTTGCTGTGATCCTTAACCCTAATGTTCCTTAAATTGTACCTTTCTTTAGGAATTCCATGCTATATCTGAAGATCCTTCTTTATCATCTAGAGCGTATTAGGTAAGAATCTTTATAATTTATAGCTGGAAGCTTTCATTTATCCGGCTTAAACAATCTGAATTTACGCAAGCTCAGCATCGCGCCGCAGTAAAGTCAACACAATAATTACCCAAAAGCCCTATATTATCTAGATATCTCATGTTTGCTGTAGATAGTGACGGCGTGCGTCTAAGCGCGTTCTAAGTATAAACAGTTAAAATCTGCGCCGCGTACCTTGCGCACGCGCCGCATGTGTCTCCAATCGCGCGCGAACGACAATATCAATTTTGAATATTCTCATTCGAATCACAAATCGAATCGAGTACGTCTTATACTAATAATTTTGATATCTTCATTTAATTTCTGTGTGCTCTCGAAGACCAGGTTTTTATTATCACAACGGCTATGTTTAAGAGTGTTCTGTTTAAGTGAAGTGTATTTATTTAGTTTTCGGTGCAGATTAGGTATGGTGACAAAATCATCGATGTACGAAACGTACGACATGTTATAAGTTGAATATAGATGTCAACATTTAAATTAATCGAACGGTTGCAAAGGTTGCATACAGTGACAGTTGTCACGATGACAGCCCCAAATTTCACACACACTCGATTGTTGTAGATCGGGATTACATTACACAAATCGTACTCAAATGCTATATGACACTGTGATTTAATATATTCCGTTGGCTAATTGATTAAGTAACGGACTGGTTTATTATCTATGGAGATTAGGGCTATGTACTCGAAATATCGGTTCACTTCGTGACAGACTCGTCTCGGTAGGACGAAATTTGAAATTATAAAGAAGCAATTTGTATGTCAGCAAGTTGTGAATTTATCTGCGTGAAATTTAGAGCAGTTGATCGTTAAATATAGAGTATCGGTTTCAATGATTTGAATAAACATAAAATGTAAAAAGTTACGCCATGTTTAAGAAGGCCGTTACATATAATTTTATGATTGACACTAGTATTAATTATCATGAATTTAAGATATCTCTTTCCAGTGTATCTCATCCAATTTCCTAATTTTTTTCTTCATCCAATACTATATCTATGTCCTACTCCTGAAGCATTATGAGGACACATCATTGCTTATGCATATGCTTGACAAATCATTCTTCTCGTCATCATTTACTTCTTCATAAATGTTTGTATAAGATATAAATTTAAAAATATTTTTATCAGAAACTTAAAGGCCTGCATCTTCACTATTGTCGTCATCATAGGCTACTTTGAACTATTACCTGAGCTCTGTTCAGAATCCATCACTACGCTGTTTTGCTCTCCACGGGTTTGAAAAAGACTAACGTGACTTGATTCCCAAATTAGCAATATGTTTTATAACCCATAAATCTCTCCTAGAAATAAAACTCTTACAAATAGCCCGCATCAAAATTGGATACAATAACTTACCCTATATTTATGAGGTGGAATGAAATGCAAAAAGACCATTATCCACTGTCTCGGAAACATCGGTATGTCCAGAACGTAACTGCTTCTATCTATATACGGAATGGGGATTAACTGCACCCATTCGCAGTGTATTTTTGAAATTCATCTACAGAAGACGGCGTTTGAAAGCTTTTAATAATATTTATCTCAATGTCATAAACTTGTTTAATGACGGGTTAAGTAAGGATAGTTAAGATGTTGTGTAGATATAAACGTATCTAGATTAAAAAGATACGGGAATAGTAAACGCTTTATAGATGAGGAAAATGCTGGATCATGAACCGTTAAATATGATTTAGCATTAAATATTTTATGAATAGGATCAATCTTAATGGTGGATTTGAGTAAGAGAGTACACACACAGACAAACAAAGCCTGTGCATGAAATTAGTGAATGTTTTTATGAAACTTCTGATGTTTATATTAGTTCTTACAATTATCAAAGTAGATAGCGAGATAGGATTTGTTCAAGACGGTTATAATTTGTCACATTCATTTGATCACAAGATAAATATATTTTCGAAATCAAATGCTTTTTCCGAGAAAGTTGTTCTAGTTTCGCAATAATCTTAGTCTATCTATAATTCTAAAAATGTGGAGTTTTCTATATTGATTTTATTTTCTCATATTCTTAATCACCCAAACTAGTTAATTCTTCAGCTGTCTGTAAGAAAAACTGTGTAGAAGGAAAAGCATTCGAGGTCTCATGACAAGTGCCAAAATTTAGCATGCTTGAGAATAACACATCGGGAATAAGCAAACAAACAGTTCTATTTATGGTGGTCTATTTTAGCAGTTATTAGATGCCATTTAGTACCCTCCAAATGGATGTGTTCAAGTGGGAATGAGGAGTAGATAATTGCAAATGTTTATTTAAAAATTTCACTGCACTCGAGTTCAAACTTCCAACCCACGCGTTACCTTTCTGTGTGCAACGTACGAATTTGAACTCTGCATGGTATTAAATATTAGCTCATAACGGTTATATTTAAATAAATGTATTATGAAACGGTCGAAAACACATTTGTTTGTAGAGTTACACAATATTATTGTAGTTGGTACTAACATTGTTATTATTGTCAGTAACTATGGAATGAAAATGTTTTTAACCAAGATTATATAAAATCCCCGTGCCTTAGTAGATTGCATTTTAAGATCTAGTTTTATGTTACATTTAAATTTTGTAATTGTCTTAAACCTTCTAAACATCAAGTCAATGTCGACTTCAAATAATATTGGCAACAGGTGAGTTGTCTAAATGATTTAAGAAAATGTTTTTTACGAACGATATACAAATTATTAACCCAAAAAAATTAATTTCAATCTTAAACTCAGACCAAAGCAGTCTATGGTAAGACAATATTTATGATCTTCTGGTGTTTAGTTCACTTTAATCTCTGCTATTCATCTTCAGTGAACGCTAACTGAATTGAATTCAGTTAGTGAACACTGTAGATCGCTAATCTGACAAGTGGCGTGTATGTTGTTGACTCTGATGACTTATTGAGAAAATTGATCAATTTGAATCAATTTGGCGTCTGTTAGTTCGCTACCTAGTTAAGTGGATCGCTTATTAACTGTTATTAATTTCATCAGCTGTTATGTTAGTTGTGTGCTTTGTTTTAGTTTCTTCAATAACAAAAAACTTATTTCCTGGCGATATGTAACTGTTTCAATTCCTTAGTTAACTTAAATATGGCTTAGTGTCCTTATTTCTCTTTCACTTTCAATACATTCTTTTACCTCATACATTTTTTAGATTAAGCCTAGTGTCACTACTATCTGCATATTTGTGTGTAATACCAGCTATTTGCTTGCCATCGATGACAAGTGTTTCGTTTTCTAATATAACATTTGCCATCCGCGTCATAACATCAACAGAGGTGATAACATCGTCAAACAGAACAATTACATGTTCACGGTAATTAGGTAAAGTATGTTGAGTGAAATCTAACTGACATCTCCACATAGTGTTAGTGAGCGGAACTAAATCACCGTGGAACTAAACATATTTAAGACCGGGCGAAAGTAGGAACGTGGGGGCGAACTTCTCAATTTCTTGCAGTTTTGATATCGAATATGTTTTTAATTGGAAATTATATCTTTGAAGTATCAAGACTACTAGATTTTAAGGCTATGAATAAAAAGTTTACGGTTTCCTTTCTCTGTGGCGATTTCATGCCAGTGTCGAGGAGTTGAATGATCTTCAAGCAAAATAACATTCGCATTTATAATCTTGGTAAGGATAACGATCTTACTAAACTTACGTTTGCGCAATCAAGAAATACTTATGAATAAAGTTCTGTTATTTCATGGACCTATGCACTATAGTAAAATGACTCATGTTTGCTTCACTCTTAAATTTGCAAAAACATGTTTATAATCAACCACTTACTTATTAGAATTTACAATTAAAACTATATTGGCATGTCATAAACCGTTGCGAAACAGTGTATACAGAGCACCGATTTTCATGCAAATCGAACAGCCAAGCTGTGCGTTAATGTATTGATATTGTAAACATCTTGATATTTTCAATAAACTGCATAGCGAGACATCCGTCCGCCTTAGTGTCTATTTTGCATATTAATCACTTGCATTTATTATTGCGCTTGGATAATGTCACTGTTGCCGTGTTTTATGCACGTTTATTATTATTTTAGAGTATTAATTTATTGGATATGGTGTAGCAACAGAAAAGTTTAATTAATTAAGTTTAAACATAATCACCATCGTAGAGAGAGTAAGAGCAAAATCATTAAGTCAAAATCAGTAAGTTGTATATAATCCTCCACATTCCTAACTAGTTACCAAGGCCTAAACTAATTAAATCATTTTTATTACTATCAAATATTAAAATGTTCATAACATTGGTAATTGAAGTGCTTGTACATGTAGTATCTTTTGGTTTAGGATGACCAAATCATATTTCGCTTCATTATCCTACATGAAGAACTTTTTATATGAATTGTATTCGTTATTGCTTTAATACCTGTTCTTGATCGGCAATAGCTATATAATATAAACACCGTGTGTGGCACTGTTCTGTAATATCACTAATAACTCCAGTTCATACCCGTTTTACTATAATATTAAGCAATTTATAAGCGTGTTTGTTCAAATGGGCGTCGAGGATGTAATGCCATTTTTATAGTCTATCATAAAAACTAGCATTAAATAAAGTTCTTCTGTATACTAGCGCCAATATAATACAAAGTAGTTTTTTTTAAATTGATTTCAATAATACACACACGCTCACGCCTGTATTAGGGTAGGCAGAGGTGTTGTTATCACAACACCCACTTTTCACTGAATTTGATTAAGTAGCAACGTGACAGATGGTGAGTCTATCGCCGTCTCAGGCACTATACATATATAATACTATTAACATATAATTGTAATTCAATACAGGATGTGAGAATAGTATACAATAAACACCCATACATAAAGCGTGTAAGTATAATAAGTAATATAATAAAGAGTATAGTCTCTTTTACTATTTACGTCCATGGTGATATTGGATATGAAAATCCATAAAGTGTTTATTGCCAACTCCTAGCAGTGGCATACAATAGATATGCTTATTCAGTCGCAGCAGCTTATAAAGGAATTATGCGATATGTTGACTTGCTGTGAGGTTACAATCAAATAGCGTTAACCAGAGACTCTTATTATATTGTCAAGCATGTGGATATAAAAACGGTTAGCACACAACAATACTAGCGTACATGACATTTGCCCCCAGGACTGACGAAGGATAACAAGTCAGAAACAATTACGTCTATTATTGATTCGCATCAGTTATATTTACATCGATGATATTCTCATTATGTTGTCAATGATATGACTCCCCGACTCCCGCCGCTTATGTCTGACTGCAATGATTTTTTCGAATCGCTGCTAGTAATTATCTTTTGCATGGATTTGATTTGATTATCACATATTGTGATTGTCCTATAAGGTGGTAGAATACGGAATATGGAGCCGAAATGGGAAGCCAACGAAGACAAAGACGTGAACTAAAGCTACTAACTAATTAGCACTACTAATTATTCAATAACCTTATGTGTCAACTTGGTTGCCTCAGCCAGCATCCCAGCACTATATACCTACCCGGAATTGTTATATTGATACGCAATTCAATACAATCTTTATAGATAATGCCAAACAAATTTTCATTAGATACAAACTAATAAAAATAAGTTGTTTTAATAGAAAAACATGATTACACTATTACGTGTTATTAACTCGTTCTAAGGTAGTATATTATGTGCGTTATGTATGTAAATGCAACAGGTGTTGCCGTACCACTTTGCATGAGCTACGTGTGTCTAATTGCTCGGCAAACGCTGTCACACATTTTGGATATACCAGTTTCGACATATTTTGACATTTGCAATCTAAAATGTTACTCCTTTTTATTTAGATTGTGTAAAACATGATATTGGACGCTTTAATATGATAACTTCATTAATGAATCTATTTTTATGACGAACATTTTTTGGCTATCACTTTTAGTAATTCAGAATTACACATCACATATTATGCTGCCGCCTTTCCCTTTCATTTGGCAATAGTTAGATATTCTAGAGCGCTATTTTAAGAACACTTATCTGCACTTGTCGTACACACATCATCTACATCATTCAACATTCACATTGCTGGATGTTTTGTTTGCATGCTAACCCTAAAATGGTCACGGAAAATCAAGGCAGATGGGCAAGGCGAACCGGTCCAAGAAGACATTTACCTGAGACCTTGCAATAGCTTTTTAATTACAAAAGGGTTGACACTAAGATATTTTTGTAGTGACCATCCTTCGCTTTGCTTTTTTTTGTCACGATTTTATGGTCGAGCTTGGGAATAGAAAGAAGTTAGGTACAACACACGTACAGAGATATTGTTCTAGATGTCGCTATTTGTCTTGATAGTACCTTTTCGTCCCTAGGCTTCCCAACGTTCGGAACGGGGCTAAGTACCCTGGGATCAATATCTTCATGTTACATGAACGAAATCGCATAAAAAATGGTACCTAAAGTACTTACATTTTCAATTCATCAACGTAATCCTCTTTTGCATCGCGTATAAATTGGAATTTATGAACGCAGACATAAAAAGAACATTTAAAGTAGTCAAAATAAAAAACCCCTTCGTCCTTCCATTCCGTGCATTTCCAAGTACTATTCCGGATCGGTCGGGTGTCCGTTTATAAATCTCAGCATGTCGACACTTCATTTATTCGGGCCCTCCCAACTTAGCTCGTTCCTTAATTGACTTGTGTTTGATTATTTGGAAATTATAATTACAACTCCGCGGGACGTTAACGATACGGGAAATATTTGGGTTTCTTTAGCAGGGAGCTTTTATGTCGTGCCTCAAATTTATAGCTGTTTCATTAGAGGTTAAGTTGATTTCGGCTTTTAATGTACCGTTGGCACATTTAATATATTAAATAAATAGATAATTTGTAAACATTTTGTTAAATAAGTTGTGAAGACACCCGTATCACGTAATTATACCTACATTTCTGTCAATCGATGGATCGAATTATACTGGTTATAGTTAAGCAAATTCATGTAATAGCAATCACAATCTGAACCGAACAAATCTGAGTATCGCCTGTTTTAATACATTATAAGTGCAAAGAATACGTTATAGTCTTACAGTTCAAGTTGGCAAAATTACAATAGACAAAATAAGATATGGAAGAATTTTTGAAATTCAATCCCTAAGGGATTAATCAATTTAGGGTGTGAAAATGTTGTAAATCTTTACCCCTAGTTTTGCACCATACCATGCGGTAACCACTTACCATCAAGTAGGCCGCTTGTTCACGATCTTAGTGGTATAAAAAATGCCATGTCATATCGTGACACGTAAAACATCTTCATCCATTAACGGATGTTGTATACCAATGTGTCCTCTTGCTTACGTTTTCTTTGATAAACTCTTCTTATTATATTCAGATGCACTGTTAGATTCTGTAATGTAATTATTAATATTCGTAAAATTATCATATCTCGTTATTACAAGACCCTATTTGTGTGTCGTCATGAAATATGTTGGACGGGAGACACGTCCATACTTATTGGATTTGATGGAAGTCTGATTGGATTGGAGTATTGTTCTTCACGTCGGGAAATATATAATAGTTAAATTATATAAATAATTATAATATGTATTTCTGTATATGCGGAGGGAAGAAAATAATATTGCAAAATGTGTTGTGTATGTGGTTGGATTGAAGAAGAGAGGAAAACCTAAGAAACGATTGTTGGATTGTGTGAAAGATGCTATGACTAGAATGGGAGTGAATGTAGATAAACTTAAACTGGGTGATAGAGAGAAATGGAAGAGAAAAATACATTGCGCCGACCACAAATAACATAAGATAAGGTCAGGATAATTATTTTAATTTCTTTAATGGTCATAGATGAACTTATACTATTAAAAAGAGGTGGCGAATTAAGACTACTACTTCGCATAGTTCAATAACTATTTCAACTGGCACAAAATAATGTAATCAACATATTATAATACTATTTTTATTACATACTTGACAACATTTTTCTTAGTGAAGAATGTTGCTTTTAATATCATTACATAAGCTATTTGTGGAATGTGAAATATTGTGACAACTAGATATTTAGAATATGATTATAAGTATTATAAACCAGTATTTGATTTAAGTCACACGTTTTATTAACAAATTGCAAATTAATATTGATTTTATTTATTGATTACTTACCCTAAAGTTCTACCCTGTACGAGCGGGTCCCAGCGGGGCATGTACCAATGAATTTTTGTAAAAACTTATGTGTAGTGATTTCACACTACGTGCTTTACGGTGAAGGAAAACATCGTAAGTAAAGCTGCATATGTCTGAGAAGAAAATAGAACAAACAAAGAAAAACATTTAATTTTTATCAGTACCGTATACATAGGTATACTTTCATATGCATTAAGTGAAAAGCTGTTATTTTGGAATTACAAACAGACACTACAATTTTATTTTTCTGTATGTATATATATGTATAGATAATAATTTGAATATCCATCACGCGGAAAAGACTAGTTTTAGCTTGTTATAGTCACAGATTTAAACACTTTATGTTGAAACATAGCGTGGAATTGTGCGCTCTTCGTTCCACCTATCCAATGATGGCCGCGGCAAGTAACGGAACTGTTAGGAAGTAATAAAATATAGTCATGGAAATCGTGATTATTCTAAGTACCTACATAAGAACAACGAAAGAGAGGAGCTCGTAGCATAATTGGATGGGTGACCGCCCGAGTTCCCTCCGTGCCTCGGAGAGTACGTTAAGCCGTCGGTCCCAGTTGCCAATTTATCATCTTTGGCAATCGTTACAGGTCAGTCGGAGGCCTAAAATAGTCTGACAACTGGTTTAACCCAGATCACAGATTTTCCTCGTAAAAGGGGTTGCGAAGGTCAGATGGCAGTCGCTTCGTATAAAAATCAGGTGATCAGCCGTGTCGGATTGAATCAAGTGCTGACCCCAACAATGTATGGGATAAGGCCAAGGAGATGACATAAAAACAGCGTTTGTGAGTTTTTCCATTGTTAAGGAAGGGAAAAGGATTTATAATCACGTGACGTGATTTGTTTACGGGAGTGTGTCTAAGGAAAATGGCATTAGCATAGATAAATCCTTGGTTTAACACAGTTTCCCTAAAGTCACATTCATTGCCACAAATAATAGCTACGCATTTGTATTCTGTAAAGTAACGCTATGACAGTTTATTTGCGTTCCGTTCACGGTTCTATTGGTAACACCTATTTATAAGTTATGTCGAACAAAGGATTAAAGTTTGCATAAAATGGAGGCATACGTACTAGTGCCTATCCAATGACATGACAGTTTTTTTTGTGTCTTTACAAGAGTTCGTAGATAAATCGTATCAGATAAAGGTAAACGGATTTGATGAAATCAAACCAGATTGATGTCGTAGCTAAATGTCGTTGAAGTCATAACGACCGCAATAGTCAAATAAGTCGGTAATGGGGCAAAAAATCATCACCAAGGATATATCATAAGTTAACTATGTAAGCTTAAGCTTTGTAGGTGACGTCCCTAATGTCATTCACACAAATTAGAATGATAATCGAAGATCGGCTTCGGTCGGTCGAGAATCATCATACACAAGCATGGACGCGGATACTAGGATCACAGATCTAATTGCACTTTTACCAGTAGTAAGGTGAAACTGTCAGTATTTAGTATAGGTACCAGTTTTAACTTGAAGTTAAAGCTAACGTTACAAAAAATCTGTTATTAACAGCTCAGTCGTGATAAGGGAACAGACAGACAACTTATTTACCCACAACATGTCACATGTTACTTAGATCGTACTGTGGGGAGGGCGACAGATCATGCTCATCTCCAGCAAAGGGAAGAACTTCCAGCCGAGTGGGTGTCCAGTGTTCCAGTCAGAAAACTTGTATATCTATACACTACAAGGCGCTCGAAGACTCTTATTGCGCGATGTAGGTTCTCGTGTATCAGTACTCAAACTTTGCAATTGTTAGTGAGTAGCGCTATCTATGTACCGAGTGGAGAAACGCTGCTACAGACAACTAAGAGGACGTTAGTCCATTTATAATATTAATATGGATTATCTTTGTGGAAGACGATCGTAGTTTCTTTCTCGATATGGTCTCTCGCAGTTGGTAGCGGGAGTTGCCTCCACTGCTTAACCGGACTGAAGGGCGAGACCCAAGGGCCTCCAGCCGAGCTTAAACTTAAAAACTAAGCAACACAGCAAGAACACCCCGGTGCGGGGCTCGGACCTGGTCTTAGAGCGTTGCTGGGGGATGAGCTAGGGAGCTGGATCTGAGTCGTATTATTTAGGGACATGTTTAAGGCTGTTGACTCGGCCCGCGCCGGCCCTAGCAGAGGGACGAGCGTAGGTATACGTGTGTACATGAGTGAATTTGCTACCGTCAATGTATAGAAGCCGGTCTTCTGTCGGTTATAATTTTTTTTGTTTGTACCTACATTTGGCGCCGCTGTGTTGGCCGTTGAATAAATTAAAAGCCTTGTCTCGCGGAATTCAAGGACCTTTTTACGAGGACTTTGCCTCGAACCGAATATAAACTGATCACTTTACACTTTTTTTCCACCAATAACTGAATTTGAGCTATAAATTATAACCCAATGTGACTTTATAACCGATAATTTCTAATTTCAGAGTTAATTTTGTTTTTGCTTGTGATTCGTATTAAGCTTAAAGATGTTAATGTTTATTAATTATCTTTTTCCTTTATGAAATTAGAGATACATCTTCACGAATTAAATGCTAGAATATGTATTATAAATCTACACTACTATTATAAAGTGGAAAGATTTGTATTTTAGTGTGTATGTTTGTAATGAATAAACTCAAAAACTACTATGCGATTTCAAAAATTATTTCCCCATTGGAAAGCTTCATCAGCGAGTAACATAGGCTTTATTTTATCCCCGTAATCTCACGGGGACGTGAACTACGCGGGTGAAACCGGGTGTCGTACGCTAGTAAATTATAATTCAAATTGTTTTATTAAGTATACTTATATTCATCAGGTCAATGCATAACTAAGTAGACTAAAATACTTTGTACAATTGTTAAATTAATATATAAAATACAAGTAACATACATACGCTCACGCCTGTATTCCCCGAAGGGGTAGGCAGAGGTGTTGTAATCACAACACACACTTTTCACCGAAGATGATTAAGTGCCAACGTGACAGATGGTGAGTCCATCGCCGTCTCGGGCACTTTACATACGTCATTAGATTACTTCTCAAAAATATGCAGGTTTCCTCACGATGTTTTCCTTCACCGTAAAGCACGTGGTGTGAAATCACTGTACATAAGATTTTTAGAAAAAGGCCACCACGGCTCTCACATACAAATATAGATAGAAATATAAATAAATAGCGTGTATGAATTGTTTGTGACGTCTGATTAAGTAACTAGTCCATTTACACTGGTTTGAATAAAACAAACTAATATTGTTTCTTATTCTATATATAAAAATGAATTGGCTGGACCGATTTGGGTTATTATGATATTGATATGTTTATGAAAGTTCAGGGAAGGTTTAAAGGGTGAAAAACACACATAATAAGTAAAGGAACAGGTGATACGACGTTTACTTGGTCAACTAGTGTCTGATAAATATTATATATCTTCTAAGTATCTCCACCAGCCTTAGCAATGTCACTTTTAGTTTTATATCGTATAACCTTTTCAACATCGTCACGACATATTGTTTGCTTTCGTTATGCAATCCCGCGAGATATCTGATAACATCGCCTAATCAGTCATAATGGGTATCAAAACAAAATCACTATTCCGGGATGTTTAGCAGGTCAAATATTATAATATTATTATTAATGTGAATGTTTGTGTAACTTAAGTAAAGTATGGATGTTTTTTTCATTTATACGCAAATTTTATAGTCAAAGTCAAAGTCAAAAATATCTTTATTCGATTAGACTTTTTACAAAGAACTTTCATATCGTCAGAATGACATAATTATACAGGATTATACATGCTACCGCCAGGTTCGGAAGGTTGCTTTTACTGAGAAGAAACTCAGTTATTGCTCTTTTCAAAAATATTATACAATTTAAACAATACAAAATAAATAATTTAAGAAACGTAAGCTCATGGACAGAGTTCCAATACACAAATGTCGATAAAAATTTACATAACTAAAAATCTAGTACATCTACTTATAACTAAATGCGTAGCTTGAGATGACCAGCCCCCACAAGCAGCACCTGTTCACAAGTATGACGTGAATGCCAGCCATTATAAATCAGAATAACACACATATATAAATATAAATACGGACTCGCGGGCACCGGTATTGAAAAAATATTTCCATTAATTTATCGAGCCAATGTTTATGGTAATAAATAATGCCAATAATTAAGTACTAGATTTCTATCCGCGACTGCGTCCGGTATAAAATTAACTTTGAGACAGAAATTCTAGTCAGGACTCACAGATCGTCCCCTTACAGATTTGAGGTGTCGCGTCCCATGATATATCTAAAGTACGAGAGCGTCAGAAGTTTAGAGAGATAACTTCAATGTTTTTCGACTATATGTCCGTATAATAACGTAACATTTACACCCGGGGACAAGTGGGCACCTTAACTAATGAGCACACCTATATAGGGGCCGAATCTACAACGTTTATTATAAGGTACGAATATTGCGGGCCCAGTGGGTCTTGACCCATCCTTTCTAGTAGTACTTTGCATTAACTAAGTTGTATTTACAACTAGCTGTGCCTCTCGGTTTCACCCGCTTAATTTTAATAAGGGACCCGCAGTACCCTAATGTTTTTTTTTAAATAAAAGCCTAAGTTACTCCTTGTAACATTAGCTATGTGCCAGTGAAAGCCCCGCTAAAATCGATCCAGCCGTTTCAGAGATTACCCGGAACAAACAAACAGACAGACAGGCAGATAGAGAAGCTATAGAATTTTTTTTTATTTCAGTACCGTATATACTTTCATATGCATTGAGTGAAGAGCTCTTATTTTGAAATTACATACAGACTTTAATTTTATTTATCTGTATAGATGTATACATTAGAAGGCGTATTATGTGTGAGACAAAATTAAAGTACTGACCATCATACCGTCTGGCACCGAAAAGGTGTTTTGGCCTACCCCTTCAGTCTTCAGAGACCCTTCGGGGACGGTCTTTGAAATACATATAAATATATTTCGGTCAAAAGTTACACACGCTGGTAGGCAAGACACCTATCGATAATACATATCGTATTAATTATATTAGTATGGATTACTTATCTGTAAACGGGTATTATTTTGTTTAAATATTTTTGCAAATTAGTGAATGAATTATCACATTCCAGTTTATAATGTTAATTTATTACGAATATTATTTAATATAAATCACAATAATTTATAATCGAATGCAGCCTACGGTGTAGCCTTATTTACGTCGAAATAATCTGATTGAATACATACATACATAAATTTGTTCACGCCTGTATTCCCCGTAGGGGTAAGCAGAGATGTACAACATCACCCACTTTTCACCGAATATGAGAAAGTGTCAACGTGACAGATGGTGAGTCTATCGCCGTCTCAGGTACTATGCATACGTCTTTGAATTACTTCGCAGGTTTTCTCACGATGTTTTCCTTCACCGTAAAGCATGTGGTGTGCAATTACATATTTTGGGTAATATATAATTGTATATTGATTGCCAAGTAAATGAGTATTGCACAGAGTAAGATAGTCAAAAACAAACATTATGTTATTGAAAATCCGGATTGGTTAACGTGTTTCTCAATCCAGATATTGCGCCATCAAACAACGATATAATCGAATTAAATGCTGAGTATAATGTTGAAGTTCTTGTTTTAACGGTTTCGGAGCTTCTTTGAATGTTTTATCTACCAATTTAATTGGTGTTTACTTTCGTTGATTATAATTTAGTGTGGACGTTAGCGAGAGTATGAATATCTTAAGATGACCATCGTAAGAGGCCTGCGGAGGTTTGCCCGAAAATTCAAACCAAACTCGATAGCTACATTATCAGCGAGTAACATAGGCTATAAGCCGCGTGACGTCCGTCGGTTATGGAGTCTGCGGAGGCTTGTTTTACTATATACACCTAAAAGCAAAATCATATTCCGCAATTAAGTACTCATGATATTATTCCGTTGCAAAGAGTAAATATGTAGGTTCCTAGATATTTTATTTCAAAAAACGTTCCTATCTCAAAATGTAAGCCAGTTGATATATCCATACATTTACTATTAGGTACTTACTTACCATCTGCTGATGGTGATAAACAAGTATGTTATATGTAAAATATATTGATCTAGAACACACCGTTGTCGAATAATGCTGGAATAACAATATAAATAAGGCACTTACTCAACAACAAATATTTAGGAGTCAATTGTATCTCCCATTCAAAGCTACCGTTTTTAAGTAGCTATTTGTATATTATACTTATGTCTAATGATAATAAAGATCGAAATTAATGAGCAATTAACGCCTGATCGCTTGTAAAGATGTTATCGTCATTATTATACCCTATTAGGTTTACATTACGTAATTTGTAAGAATATACCCGGAGAAAGCACTGCTGGTGCTGCGCCCGCGCCGCCCACGTGAACATATCATAACTAAACGTTCACGTTTTGTATGTATGTTACAACTTACAATCGTATCTGTATAGATATAATCCAATTGATATGGTAATAGGCCACACGTAGTCCGAATTATTCGTTGAATTAAACTCATTTGTCGCTATTTCGATGAAACATTTTGATTAGGGTTAAAGGAAATAAGTTACTTCTAAAGCAACCTATTAGCAGCTACACCCACATACAAAGGAAATTACTAGATTGTCCACACTGCATTTTTCCCATAATTTAAGGCCCCAAATTACGTAGGCTTCAAATCTTATGTTGGTTCTGTAATTACTGCATTAGAGCAAATGATATTAACCTTAGAACACGCAATTTGATTTAATGAACATTGATGGATAATAAACGTAATCTAGCACTAAATTATAGGTGATGAAACTACAAGCTGCTACTTAGTATATCATTAGAATTAAAATGTTATTAGATACTGTATTATCTATGTAACATTGCTTGCCACGTTCGGAAACGCAGGCGATATACTAAACGTAACACTTCTGTAGGCCTAGACAAAGTAACATTATCCTCGTGCTCCGATTATATAATAAAAACAATATGGGATTGACATAAGACTCGTGTCTGATTTATGTCATATATTTTGAATCGATTGTATTAGCGCAAGCGCGAGGATATTTTTAGTTTATCTAGGCATAGTGTAAAAGCCGGGACAGTCGCTGGGGTGGTGTTACGGCGAAGCATGTGAAGACGTATCACGTGCAGAGTAAAGACTGCTGGCGTACTAGTCTTATAGTATGCAAACATTTTTGGATACAATGCGTGGTATCAAACCGCATCTTTATATACCTTATTCCCGAAACTAACAAGTCATATTTGTGTCTGGGTTAGGTAGTATGTTCCGTGGATTCTAGTGCATTAGCATTCTGCCTACCCCTTAAGGTTTTTAATAACATACATTAGGATTCCATTAAAAAATCGCCGCGCACGCACGACCATAAAGATATCAATCAATTTAAAACTATATTAGCTAAACCATGACCATATATCATTGCACCCGCTTATTAGGAAATGAATATATTACCTAAGCTATCTTTAGATCAAGGAGTAAGTAAGTGTTCGGTCACGAGCGATCGGCGCAACAGTAGAGAAATCTTATGATAGTTTGTTTGCTAGACTCGTTGGCTTACCGATTGTGCTGTTTCCATTATCACATACGACAGTTTGATGCAAATATCTGTATATTGTTCAGTGGTGTTGGGTATCGAGATACGATTGCTGATAGAGAGGAATGGATGGGTGACATTGCACCGACCACGAATAACATGCGATAAGAGCAGGAGGAAGTTCTATGGTGTGGTCTTTTTATTGGCTTGAGCTACTAGCTGGAAGTATAGTTCGCAGAAGTATGATAAATATAGATAAACTCATAACAATTATATAATATCATATAGCAATGTTATTTCTTAACTATATCTCAAAAATGTAAAGTCGTAAATAAATCTGTGGTAAGAAAACTGACATATGTCGTGAAAATGTAGCTGATAAATATTCGGTATTGGTTTTCGATGGCACTTTAAGCATTAATGAATATCTAATCCGCCTAATTGTTGAATAATTTGACATTTATGATTCTCACTCACATGTTTAGGCATGGAAAGTAGAGTATAATTACCGAAACCAGAATGCTCCGTAACAAGTTGGTTTTACGCTCACAAGTGGCTATTTAACAGAACGTATAACGAATAATTTTAATCCTACGCTAGAATTTTCTCATAGGAATATTTTAGATGAAATAAGAGTTGTTCCACTACCCCGTACTTCATGGGGATTGGTGGAAAAAAAGGTAAATAAATCCAACACTAGGAACCCATCACCGATGATATGCTGCAGATGCTGGAACCGAATTTAGAACCGACCCTTTAGAAAAATTTATAGCGTTACCGTCAGGGGCCTTACCATGAGTCATTATTGCTAAGATAGTTCGACTTATATACATCTGTCATCGTCACACAGCGCAACTATAATTGCAATAAGAGCTCATGCTTCGGCCACAGACCAATTACATTAAGTCGTATACGCTTGCAACGACATAGTAATATGTTCTAGTACCGCGCATGCTCAATGGAAACTGGAACTTATTGATTACACAACGACGCAATAAGATTGCATAGGAGGGATCGCCGTCGATGAATTTGCATGAATAGTTTACCGACGGCCAGCGTGTGTGTTTAGGATATTTGTCAGGTCACGCTACTTTTCAGACCTTGAGTGCATTTACGTGTTAGTCGGTTAGGTGAAAAATAAATATTGATAACGTATCCAATGTATTATGTCAATGATTTTATTTGAATGCATATATTCAATTGATGGGTTGAAAGCAGATGTAGGAATCAGACGGTTTTGTAGAACTTGATTATTCTAAATTTTTGACAAAATGATGATAAGTCGGTTATTATATCAACTTAATGAATGTAACACAAACTAAGACAACCCACTAAAGGTGTTTGTTGGCAAAACCTTCTGCTTTAAATTCTATACTAAAGCCTAGTTAATACTTAACTAACCAAGTTGATGCCTACAGTCCAGAAATGTTTGTCAATTTTGTAATCACAAACGAACTTAATGTTCCCAAACTTGAGCAAGAACATTAAAAATGGAAAGCAAACGTCGTTCCCACGATCAGGTGCGCTGGCGATAGTTCGGCAAATATTGACTGAGTAGATAACTGAATTACCGGCGAGCGCACTCAGGCGTTGATAGTATCTTAAATAATCTTGAACCGTACTGATTTCTAAGATTTGAGATACAGATTTCATCATTGATCTATTTTGATAGCAATTGGTGTTGAATGATCTAGAAACAGAACTTTGCAGAAGGTACGGTAACCCATAATTGAGCTTAGTCTACAACGGGCCACCCCGTTAGCTATATATTACCAATCTCATACAACACCAATTAATCTTCATGCTCAGTTCTGAGTTTCGCAGATTCTCAATCTATTATTTGGTTTATCATATGGAGTTGTCTCTGTCGCTGTCTTGTTACGTATATAATATTTTGATGAATAATTGCACACATTTTATCTTGATCATTGTGTTTGACCCCTGTTGCTGTTGTTGTAAATATATAGATTCATACTGGGTTCAGTTAAACATGATACAGAGATTTATGTTGGATTTTCAAATTATTTGTTCTGATCATCAAATCAAATCGAATTATCATTCCATAGCATCATGCAGGCAATGTATGACTTCTTACATAAAACACTTATAAGTGTTATAACACCACTCGCTTAGCAAGATATTTACCAAGAAGTCGAGCGTGGGTGTCCTTAGTCATTCAATAGTTTGACATACATTGAATTATTTATACATATCAACACAAACGTGTGCATACACAATAACTCTTTTTTCTCAAGAAAAAAAACATGAAGCGATTTATGGTTTAATCTGAACCTTTAAGTGTTCATGCTATTTTGACAGCACTTTTAGAAAAGAGAGAAGCCGGCCCTTTCTTTTACACACGGTGTTGTATCGTACTAGTTTGTTTCGCTGAAAGTCACTTATCGAAGCCAATTTACCAGAACAAGCCCCGAAAGTGTATGCGTGCAGAAATACCACGCTTGGCCTGCAATTTTCTCAGTTATTTTCTGTGGGGTCATAGCGAAATAACCCCGGCACTAATCAGAAATTAACCACTATAACGTAATCTTATAACGAATGTTTGCTCTATTTAACAGGCGTTTATTATATATTATGTTAACAACTGATGCGAATCTGACACTGATCAGGTCTTAACCTAATAGTTACGATAATGGAATTTGTCTTTACCATAATTATCCTGACATAACACACAATTGGTACTAAATGTTACTACCGATGCACGATTCTAGTGCACGTTTAGTCCTGATAAAGACAATCGCGCCAATCTGCACCGTAAAACTCATAACTTTAGTAAATGCTTTCATTGTGTAGTGATATTCGCTATGATCCGATCGACAGAACTCTGACCTCTGAAAATGCCAAACGTGGCGAGCACTGGTCCGCGTGAGAACGTTGTCAATTGAAAATAGGTGAAGAATGTTCCACGTGCAAGGCTCCTTCGAGCAGTCGCTGCGGGGTGGCGACGAGATATCACCCAGCGGGAATAAAACCTTGGCCGCGTTGGCCAAAATACACAAACATTGCACCGGCAAAGCGCATGCCAATGGAAATGCAGACCACAAACATCCATTGGTGAAATCAGACTCAAATACCAGTCTTCAATCGAGAAAATCTTTTCGGAATGAGTGCATTATAGAAATTAAAGAAGTAGACAAGACTCTTCCAACTAAGAACGATGGATCTTTTATTAAGAGTTTCAGTAACAGCACTAGCTCTTACGAGGGTCACAGTGACACTGATTCCGAAAGTATTAAGTCCAAATCAGATCAAACTAAAACTACCGATCCGTGTGAACGTTTGTTCACACAAAATACTAAAGCTTCTTTGATGAAGACTGCTCGTATGCGATATGCCGATGATAGTGTGATTTCTAATCTACACGATGAGGTTGATGGCGAGAGAAGCAAACAAAACTTGAGTAGAACCCCATTGCGAGCCAGTTATAGAGAGAGAAAATCTGGTGTCGTTACTATAGAGGAAGTAAAATCTGACGGTTCAAATAACGACGAAGAATTGGCTAACGCGCTACTTTTTGATGAAAAAAGAAAAACTACATCCCACACTAAACCAAATCTTCAAAGGAAGGGTTCCTCTGGGAGTTCAATAGTGGATGGGAAAACCAACCATGTCAACGGTACTAAACCTCCGTGGAGGGGAGCGAGTAAAAACGGCAAGCTGGTTGACGCGTTTGTAAGGACGCCCTCTCTTCGTGGTAGCATCAGGAAGAAAACTTTGAAGAGTGACGGGGTGCCGTGGCGAAGACTCTATGAACTTTCGCTATGGAGAAAGTGTGGAGTAAGCTTCGCCGCCGTAGGGGCTGACACGGAGCGTGCATTACTGAGGCCGTGGACTGAGCTGTCTTCCCAATCGCACCCGCCACCGATCACGGTAAGTCAAGTTGCTATCAAATTATACTTGCTCCGGGCATCGTTCGAACTTCCATATCTCCATATTTGGTTGTATTTGATTGCCGAAATACCGCCTTATCGATGGAGAGCGCACGCTTTTGAATTTGAACGTTATTTATTAACTTTAGCAGCCGCACGATACTATCTTATGTCATATCTACGGTATCTCTATCTATAATACATTTCGGTGCATAATAATAGTTAGCCAAATTGCCTTTGGTATTGTGCTTTATATAGTTCAGTTTGAAATTGTCTACAAATGCTAATCTTATCACGGCCTCGTTCGAGGTAACGTCTGTTTGCTTAGATGATGCTGCGTTGTAGTTGTAAATGCTTTGTAATATTTACCAATAGATAACAAGATTACTTTAAAAGTATACCCGTGTTCTTAAAAAGAGTATAAACATTTGAAGTCAGCACCGTATACTCGATTATACATTGGAACTTGAAAGTGATCCGTAAACACTTTCAATTTCTTCAGATCACGATATTGCACTGGGTTCACGGATTATGACGTATTATATGTCCATATTAAGGAACCAATCGACCAGTGGCCATTGGGTACCTATCGCCTCCGGTAGCTCGATGATATGATGATCGAGAGCGTAAACGTGACCGCAACATACGGAACCAATTCCACCAGGTCAGGTAAAATTGTATTCGTATCTACCATGTCTTAGACAGACCGTTTGAAAATTGAATTATTTTGGTATAAAGGTGTTGGCGATACAAATAAAAATGACAAACGAGGCCTGCGAATGCAAATAGTCAATGTCGCTGATTCGTTACAAGGCGTGCTTACATAATAGAGCTAGGAGATCGACGTGAATACAAATGAAGCATAGATCAAAAGTATCCACGACGATGGTGTTAAGAAAACGCCGAGCGTGGGTAACGATTCGCAGGAGAACAATTGTACTCGACATGTTATTCACAGTGCTAAGGATTATTTAAATGCGTCATTCATTGGTTACAGCAAATAACTAATTCGTTTGGCTTCCTTGTTTCCTAACAATTATGCCGGTACGCCTCCGTTAGGTGATTTATATAATGCCGCCAAGGTTAGATCTGAAGTGATACATATGTTTATGTTGCAAAAATCTTAGGACGTAGGCTTGGGATGCTGCTAATGTAAATATTTAGTTCCCCATTGTTAATATTCATGACATTTTCAACAATGTCGATTCATCATAGGCGTGCGAAAGTGGTACGATAATTGAATAGCGCTGAGATATATGTATCGGCAAACAATAGGAATTTCGTAACGTCTTTAAATTCATTGTTGATCTCGAGTATAATTTGTCTCCTACACTCGTTAAATGGTTGCGAAATGATTGCCACTGGGGAGGGCCGTGTTTACTCATTTGACATTTCGGCCTTTGATCGCTACACAACAAAGGATGGCTTTTATTATCTTTCGGTTTTTACATGCTTGCTTATTCCCTATGGTATTCTGCAACATCAAGCTGGGCTGTATAAGGAATATTATGAATTATGACAAGACAAGGAAGGAGGGAACCGTGGTGGGCGAGTGGTTTTGACGTAAGATCAAATCCCATCAGTCTGTACCAGTCATTTTTCTTAAAAGTTTAAATGCATTGATGACGCACCATATTATTTTATCATAATAGATTCAAAGACAAAGTATTGCCTGAGACAATGATGGACTCAACGTCTGTCTCGTTAGCACCTTTTAATCTTAGATTAAACGTGGGTGTTGTAAATTATCTGCCTTCCCTCTCGAGGACCCTTCTGGGAAGGCCTGAGTGCCTAAAGAACTAAATTGAATTTAGGGTGAATGCTTTACATTTTTTTCTGTCATGTAACCATTTTATATTCTGGATTTCTGAGACTATGAATACCTTTGATTTATGAGCTAAGAATGTGTTATGAGGCTAATTAGAAGGGAGGCACCTAATACAATTCAAGGATACAATTAATGTCAGGCATAATTTGTCTCCTACACAATAAACATTGCGAAACACCCGTTGAGAGATGTAAATTCTAATTACAATGCCTGTCCAAAACCATGTACCGAATATATTTGCATCGCGTTTATCTGCGACTAGATGATTGTAGTAAAAATACATATAATGTATGTAATTTTGTGAATATTGAGAAAATTATTTATTAGAATTCACGAACAGTTGATTTTTTTTAACGGAGTTCGAGAAGTATAACATTGTCTGATTGGTCCGAAATTGTATCCTATTTTAAAAAAAAAAATCTGTGAATATTTCTGGGAGAGCTCTGAAATTGGAATATAATGGATATTTACCAAATCGTGTGTGCTGTCCCTGAAGTGGAAATTTTTATATGAAGACTTTTGGCAACGCTGGCGCACAAACTAGCCTGCAGCTCGTATTTCCCGACTATTAAAAAATATTGCTTTGGCTTGGTTGTTAGCCTGGGAATATAGTATTATCGGTGTATACTAACGTAATTTAGGTACTAAATGGTGCTTACGTTTTCATCCGCTTTCATTCACACATTCACAAGTTCGTGTCAAGTAATCACATAAGTGTTATCGTCTCTATTTCATTTGACGAAACATTGCGATGATTTACGAATAGAAGCCCTTGTAGACGTTATCGCTCTGTCGCGTCCTCCTTAGACAGTCGGCGTGTTTGTACAAGATATGGGGCTGCTGATAACGTAGAAAGCTCGTTTTGCTTTATTGCGTAATAAGGAATTAGTGATGATGCATGTTATGTAAACAGTCAACAGGAAAGAAATCCAAATTTAATATAGGTTTTGATCTAAGAATGTAATTGAAAGAGCCGTGGTGGCCTCGGGGTTAGAGCAGTCGCCTGCTACGCAAGCGACGCAAGTTCGAATCCCAGCGGGGCCTGTAACAATGAGATTTTCTAAAAAAACTTATGTACAGTGATTTCACACCACGTGCTTTACGGTGAAGGAAAACATCTTGAGGAAACCTGCATATTTCTGAGAAGTAATTCAAAGACGTATGTATAGTGCCTGAGACAGCGATAGACTCACCATCTGTCACGTTGGCACTTAATCAAATTCGGTGAAAAGTGGGTGTTGTGATTACAACACCTCTGCCTACCGCTTCGGGGAATACAGGCGTGAGCATATGTTTTGATCTAGCAATAACACTTCGAACTTCTGAAATAACGCAACAACATTTATTTCAAGCTGTTTTGGTTTTTCGTGACAGTCCGGAAGATTGTTTAAATATAAAATGATGTATGGTAATTTGCTCAACCTCGAAGCAATTCACAGTTGGTCTTCATCGAAAATTCCCACATTGAATTTGGTTCAGAGTTAGTTAAATTTGAAAACTATTTTCTTTGCAAGTTTGCAGCTGCATAGTTGTTCTCGTGTACTTAGTGATATAGTGTCCTTGCAATAGAGCTTTAAATCTTATACAATATATATTTTATAATAAGATACCCCAACATACTGATACGTTAACCATTAACATGATTAAATTTAATTTAATCATCAAAAACAACGTGTATAAAAAGCATACCACTTTATGCGATAATATAGCCAATAATTATAACCAGTGTTATACGACTATTAGTTCTTGTAATTTAAATTATGTACTTCTTTACTGTTCTGTTCGTCGATAAATATTTATTGTTGTTTGTTTGTTACAGGTAAGTTATATGCAAGCGATGAGCTATTATTGGACAAATCCAATACAAGCAAGTATTTTTATTTAGCCAATCATCTACAGGGTTTGCTAACAACGTTCTGCTTATAAAAACGGGTTCCTTCGTAACTTAACTAAACAAACCTTCGTAATTTTGTGCATCAGATATGTTATAATTTTTTTAAATTTCGTATCAGTCCAACGCGCGGGATTGTAAAGGAACGGTCATCTGCAAATAGGACTTTTGCGTTTAATTATCGAAATCATTTGTTTGTGTTCGTATTTTGTTTCAATAACGCAAAACGATTATGAACATTAAGATCAAAATCGATCACGCGTGCTTTTTGCTTTACCGTTGTGACATAAAAAGTTCAGTAACTTTTTGTCCTCATTACTGAGACAGGGTTCATTTGATTCCAATTAAATATGTCCGCGATCATGTCAATCACGTTGTACTAGTGTTGATCCCACTAGCTTGATCCCCGATCACTTAGCATTGATCGATCCTTATCATGACATCATGGGGACACATAATAAAAATGTAACAGGAAGGCGGTCGACAATCGTCGCTCATACACGCGTGTAGAGGTGCGAGTCCCTCTCCCTCATTACTTTACGTCCAATGGCCTGTGCATAAGGCATAGGAAAGTTTGTATAACAGAAAAAGTTTTACTGATACGTTAACAAATGACCTTCATGACTATTTATGGCGTGTCGTCAAACTACAATTTCCCCAATTTATAAGGAAGCGCAAATTCCAGGTAGCCTTAGTTTTGAAGCATACACTCTTCGATTAGTGGAAGGTGCGTGCGCTATGAGAGCCGACCTTCTGTATTTGTGACTAGGACCTGCCGGATGCCAACGGGATCCCATATAAGGGTGTGTGTCAGTTATAATTGCGCATCAACAGCTCCTACGTTCTTTGATCCAATTAGATGGTCTTGCTGACGTGTGAAGCGGGATCCCTGATTATAAATATGTTGTTTTCATCAAATTTGCACAATCAATCATACAAGGATAGGAAGGTAGATGGTTAAACAAGACGAGAGGAAGGTATAAGAAATTATGGATTGTGTGGAGGATGATATGGTTAGAGTGGGAGTGAATATAGATAAGGCGGATAACAGAGAGGAATTTAAAAACACATTGCAACAACCACAAATAGAATGGGAAATGGGCAGGAGAATAATCATCATGATAAAATCACTTTTAAATCTTAAGATTTTCCTGAAATTACCGTGGGCTATTTGAGTATTTCAATACATTTCTTTCGCGGGTTATGAGCGCTCAGCGAAAATAGTGGGGATAGCTGCGCGTGTATTTCTTCACGACGCTCCCAATAAGACCCAAAAAATTACTACTGCGTATTCAACGCCAACGCTCATGTGACGGCACTTACTGAATTAGTTTTCAAATCTAATCTGTAAGCAGTATCTAAAAATGCAAGCAAACCCTATTCTAATGGCTATTCATTTAACGTGTTCAAAGATCCATTTGTTATAGTATCTCCGATGGATAATTTATTTTATTGGTTGTTTAAAATGAAATATGAAACTTGAGCGGCGATGTAATTGGTTGTTGGATTTTGTGTTTTATAATTTGACCGCAAACATTCTGACGTTTTTGTGATAAAGTCAACCCACACAATAATCCACAGCCGCCAGGGATTTACCTACTAGACTAGACACGCGGATTTATCATCTGTGGACATGATTGGAGAAAAGCTATAAAAATAATTTCTAATCAATTCTATAGTTTTCACTATTGTGCTTTCGCTTTTCAAATTATGAATGTTTAAAATAGAACATTATGTGCGTTGGCGTCACCTTTGACCGCCTCTAGTGTTTGAACTCTATGGGCATTGATTGATTCTGTTCTGTTTCTATTAAATCAATAGATTCAGTAAATATAGGTGGTAATTATTTTTCAATATATCTAAGACATTTTCAACATCACGCTTACTTCCAAGGGGTCATCATGAATTTAAGAGTACTAACTGTTGTAGGTGTAGCCGATGCATTTCTTTCGATTTGTCTCTGTCCAGTACCATCTCTTTGACCTCCTTATACGTCATGACAGACACCTTTTCTTTAACTTGTCTCATGTATTATATGTTAGCCTTAGCCTTCCTCTCCCTCTTTTATATCACGCAAAGGGATAAGGAGAAAAAAAGAATGCTATTCCACTTCAGACTTGCATACCCCTTCAGGTTCATCCAGATTCATTAGTCTTTTCATACAAATCACGTGGGTATGGGTAGTGTTATGGGTACTTTTAGGGCTCATATTTGGTTTATCGGTCTTTTGATATAATAAAACTCCTGTTTCATTATTACGTATTACGAATGACTATTTCCCTCCAGCCTTCTATTTAATCGTACATAGGTCTCTTCATTCTGATCAAATGTTTACCGTACTTCGGACTTTCCCACGTTCTTAAAGATACATATACACGTAATTTGTGAATTATGTATGTCGGTCTTTAAGTCATGTTGATTCATAACGCACTGATTTCCAAGGCGGAGTATTCTCTCGCTACCGTTCATCAGTCCAATTTGGATAAATTAAACGATAAAAATCTGTTAAGCGTGACGGAAATGTTAATATGCTTAATAAATCGTCCATTTTGCCAACTTAAATAGCATTTGGTTGATGAAGAGAACCAGTTTGAAATCCACAAATATATGAACTAGATTTTTCACTTTTTGAATGGACACACATTATTTATGATCAGGTGCTAATTGGTGCCTCGAAGGCAAACACATCTTCATTAAATATATTTGCAAAGTGAAACCTGATTTTACTTTTACAGATTACAATATCAAAGAACCGAAGGAGCTTCCAAGACCATAGGCGATTAGGATTTAGGTGGTGCTTTCACTTTGTCAATTTAATTGAGTAAAGCTGTTGTGCAGTAGCCTACGTCCATTGATAACGTTAGATTATTTATGGGTAATTTTGCAACGTTAGTAAAAGGCTTACGGTAAGTATCTGTCTCTAGGTGCCCACGCATACGATTCGTTTCGTAATCGATCGAGTTGACAAACGTAATCGAATATCGGTTTAATAACTGTAAATGCTAATCCTTTGTTTTAGTCATCTTCATTGCATACTATTATTAGTACACTTTGCTATTGATTTGTGATGGCTAAATATAATTGCTTCTTCCAAATTTGGAGTTGCTGATTTAACATCAACTATAACCGTAAATTGTCTATCACCTTTATGTTTATTGATATCTGCGGCTAAGGCTTTATCTTTTTCGTTTCTTTAATTGTATTTACTTAGACACCTAAACTTAAGCAGTTCTACATAGCTCAAGGTAATTTGTCAGGATACTTGTTATTTCATCGACAGGGTGGTGATACGGTCGTTCCCCAGCGCTAAGTCGTCGGTGCCTGCCGGATTTGTCGATCAACCGTCGATCACGATGACAACGCACGACCAAATCCACTTGGATTCGTCGAAACAGTCCCATTGTCTATACGTACTGATTGCATTAACACTCCATCTTTATACATACTCCTTCGTCCGAAACTATGTTGACGACGTGATCGTTATACTTAACTTTAGTTTTATTCATTGTATGTACCTTTTGAGCTTGAAGGTGAACTTTGCTTTCATCTTTAATGGAGTTGGTCGGCTCCAAAACCATAAGTCGCATAGTATTGATTTTTAATCGTGATATATTTATTAGTCTGTTTGTCTGTGGACAGTCATTTGGAATTATAATAAAACTATTGATCTGATTGAAGTTATAGATTTGCTACAAATCTGTCAAACGATATGCTCTAATAAGCTATTCAAATGTGAAAATCATCGAGAAAGTAATAAAGAATAAAAATGTAATCACTATACGTAAATATCTACCAAATAAAATTAAATATGACATTATATGTGCTAAGAAATGGTCGAGACTGATGCATACAATATAGTGTAAGAGAAATAACGTTCAATAAGTGTTCCAAGTGTCCCTTAATTTGCCTTGAATAAAACTAGATTTTTTGATTTTGTGATATTCTTTGAGTGACAGGTACTGGAAGTAGACTTCATACGCAACATTGTTCGATGTTTGATTAAATATAAAAGGAGGTTTTAAGACCACTTAAGTTTTGAGTCAAAAAGCGTTTGTAATTTGGAATAGGATGAACAAGTATAGCAGTCTGTCAAATGAAAGCTTCTTCTCTTACCATAAATGTATGTATGTAATTGGTAACAGAACTTAAATCTATATTTAAAACTACTCTCTTAGTAATCTTTAGCAACTCCATTTAACAAATAAGCTACATTACGAACGTGCGCTTATGAATTTCATAATGCAATAAGCAGTGTTTATATCCAGCTATTTTAGTCGAGTGGCTCTTCTGATCCGACGGGAATATTTGTAAACATTCGGCCTTATTGTGGTTTCATGTTTGGGAAACCTAAGTAGCAAGATTAAACATGTTTATTTTTGAGACATTCAATCACTTACTTCATTGCACAAACAACATTTCTTATTGAGTGCTAATGAGAATTAATCACAGAAAATGTGTTTATTGAGATAGTTTAGGGAATACTTTCCCAAAGATTGGTTTCTAACACTTTCAAACACACGCGTAATCTTTTTAAGTATGATCAAATCAAAGCAAATTTATTTGTATTGCCATCTCTCCCATTCCTTATTTTTCTGCATAGAGACATATTCATTCTCAATAGAGATATATCTTACCACCTAGGCGAGGAAAGTGTCTAGATAATTAATACACCTTACCCTCACTATTGTGTGTCTATTTAGTACCGACTAGAGGGTCATTGTGAAATGCTATGCGCATTAGATCGTAGACCGCGATACGGCAGACGATCTGGCTCCTTTATATGCAGTCTCAATGCAATTCCCTGAAGTCTGTTTACATACAATACTGGGGGACTATTGATCATTCCAATGTTTTATATTGTGTGAAATGCAGTGACTTTCTATATTTATGAAGCGTTTTTGCTGTTTATGACGTAGTATATTCCTTTGGTGTCTAAATTATTAGATACGTTTCATACAATAAACAAATAGGTACTCGTACATGTGCGAAGACACGGAACAGTTCTAAGGCAATATCAGATGAATCACTCGCTCTATCAATATCTTTGGCTTGCCTATTATCCGACTACGGCTATCGTCCAAAAATCACTCGTGTTTAATACCTTTGAAAGCGTGATTTTTCAGTAGTCAGGTTTGCGTTTTTAGTTTTTTTTGTCAAGTTAATGAAATAATATTACAAAGCTATACGAAATTGTAACCAAGTAGATATATTAAACAAATGAAGCTATCAAGGAAGTGTGTATAAATTGTAACGTAAATAACGACACCCTTATTTGTCGCAACCACAGAATTGAGAGATGTCAGCTCCCCATTTGAAATTCAAATCGCATTGAATAATTCAAAATGCAACAAAAATTTCCGGAGCGCAAGCTTAGTTTATAACCGACCTATTTGAAATGTTCCTCGGTTATGGAGAATCTATTTATACGAGCATAGTTCTAAAAATGGTCGGGGTATGCCGTTGTGGAATGTTAGCACGTATTTGCTTCCTGCCTTTGCCTAATACGTATTCGATGCCCGATGCGTCGAAGCGGATTATAGCATTAATATAATATAATAGTGCATTGTTTATTTTTTCTTTCCTTTATGTGTTATAATTTGTATTCTACGCAGTTACTTCTTTAAGATTCTCTTTGTTGATTTCACTTCATAGAATTTGGGTTGAAGCATAGGAATGCATCGTAACACGTAACAGATAACATTGTGTGTGCCTCAGAGCATCTAAGTATTCTTGCTTCATTAAATAAATCACACTGGTTAACATTTAAACTAGCATTAATCGTATCAGATGTTCATTCATGAAGAATAAAATCGCCTCATACGAACACCTTATGAACAGAACTAACTTCCTAAAAAGCGTAAAGTTCTAATAGCGGCAACTGCAGCCCATGAACGTGACCAACACCAAGTGTCACTTCCATTTGTTCTACTTTATATCACTGTGCTAACATAGTAAAACACGAAAGGATATTAAAGCACAGTACCTCGATTTTCTGTAAGGTCCAGATCCCAGTTGGATGGGCAGCTCCGAATTTCAAATGGGAGCTCCATGCTACTCCGCTTAAAATCACTACCTCTCCTAAAATTCCAACCCAGTGCAGCTTTTAACTACTGAAATGCATTCAGTATACTGTAACTTAACTCCTAATCCCGTTGGCTGTATCAAATACCGCATTTGACACTTGACGTAACCGGTGAGTCAGCGCACCATTTTGGTGAATCCAGCTTCAAGTTTCCATTTGTAGTGCATAGCAGGGGATTTCTAAGCTAACGACCTTGTGTTCGGAGTGAAATTCTATAACTGCTCAGTTAATGGACTCTGGTGCCGAACAAGACACTGTCATTTGGGAATTCGTTACGGTTTGGTTCTACACAATTATGTTTGGGTCGATTAATTCTACTTAAGGAATTGATGTGTGCTTTGTGGCTGTTGTACCTATACTACCTAACCTCGAAACCGTAAAAATATGGTAATAATTACTAATTACAACTGTACTGCAAATAAGTGTAATTATAGTTGAATTCAAGGTAATCGACTACGATTCTTGGTATTCTTACTTTTAGTGATTCTGTCTGCTATGTCCTACCAATTTATAGCAGTTCTGTGTAATTCGATTTTGTATCTATATGTAATTATAAGTAGCTGATTTATATATTAAAGAACACTAAAATAAAAGTTTCTTTAACTTATAAAATAGCGTAAACCATATTATGTTTGATGTGTCCTAGTTAGATACAAATCCCCAAATATGACTGGATTATCTTGTATGCATAACTTGCCCTGCCCTGCGATTACCTGCCAATAAAAGTCCCGTCAGAATCGGGCCGATATTAGTCAAAGTAAATAAACAGACTTCATTTATTTCTAATATAATAGATGAATGCAAGCAAAAGCTTTTGACTTGACACTGCGTCATTGGGCAGCGATAGAAGATATATTGGCCCTACGCCGTTGTTTGCCACAAGCTTATGTATCAGTCAAACGTACAAGAGAGCGATCCATCAATCCTTGTCTATCGCAACAACCTTATATCAGTTTGACTGAGAGATTTCATACATCAATGATTTATCGTACTCTTGCAGATTTCGTTGGCTTACGAGCGGTCTCGCTTTTAAGTAGATGGCTACTTTTCGTTTCCATCAAACGTAATATGAGGTTGTATAGCGTCAAATACACATATTTTTTAGGATCATCATTACCCGAAATGTAGAATGACGAATAGATAATTGTAGTGAAAGCGCCCTAAAACAGTTCCTTCGAGGTCGCTGCTAATTACATGTTCCTGATGAATCAGTCCTTTACGAAATACCATCTCAAGACGAGTTTTCTGATCAATGCAACTACTATGTCTGTAGAAATATAATGACTAGTTATTCGACAAAGAGAACAAAAAGTTCTTAAGAAAATTGTAAATTGCAGAAAGAAATGTAGCTTATGGTTTTGAATGGTGGCTAGATTTTGCAATATTTGTCAATGCCTTCGTCTGTTACCACAAATACAGACTAAAGTACTTCATGTGTATTGTTGTCTTCTTGTCAATATGTACGCTAAGTAGTATTATATTAAATACACTTACATATGCTCACGCCTGTATACCCAGAAGGGGTAGAATTACTTCTCAGACATATGCAGGTTTCCTCACGATGTTTTCCTACACCTTAAAGCACGTGGTGTGAAATCACTGCACATAAGTTTTTAGAAAAAACATTGGTAGAGGCCCTACTGGGATTAGAACTTACCTCTCTTGCGTAGCAAGCGACTGCTCAAACCCCAAGGCTACCACGGCTCTTATATTATTATCATATTTATGGGCGTTTGCAACACGAACCAAGATTCACGCGTCACTTCATCATCTCGTCGCTTTAGACTGTAGTGAGGCATAATGAAAAGTGCCACATAGTTGTAATTCACAACTGTTCGCTAACAACGTTCTGTTTATGTCACGAATTGAGATGTCGGAGTATCTGTCATTACAATTACAGTTGTCTATGTCACGTTTTGCATGAGGTAAATAATCGGTTGTAAATGTCCTGTTATCTTCAGTGGCAATAAACGCATTTGCATTTGTGAAACGGCCACTATTTCGAATTACTACGACTTTTACACCACGGCGGCAATTTGTGGTGTTCCTACAATAGATTTGTGACCACAATAGTGCCAGATGGTCAAGCTGTACTTAAACGGAGTAGGCTCGGTGAAGGTAATTGATTTCACATTGCATGGAGACGCATTAAATGCCAATGTTATCTTAGAGATGATACAACACCTACTAGGGGTTGTGTAAGTTCCTTGTGTTACACCTGCATCCGCGATTGGTGTATTAAAACATTTTTGAAGTATTTATTAGGCTTGGAATAATTTTGATTCGAGGAGCTCGTGGCACAGTTCCTATTGTGCATATCATTCGATCAGCGAAGTTAAGCAACCCTAACCCTAGCCAGTAATTGGATGGGTTACCGCCCGACTTCCCTCCGTGCCTCGGAGAGCACGTTAAGCCGTCGGTTCCGGTTGCCAATTTATCATCTTTGGCAATCGTTACAAGTCAGTCGCTGCCCTAAAATAGTCTGACAACTAGTTTAACCCAGATCACAGATTTTCCTAGTTAAAAGGGTTTGGAAGGTTGTGGAAGGTCAGATGGCAGTCGCTTCGTATAAAAATCTGGTGATCAGCCGCATCGGGTTGAATCAAGTGCCGATCCCAACAATATTTGGGATAAGGCCAGGGAGATGATGATAATGATGGAATAATTTTGATTGAAAGCTAATCTCAAGAGAGAACTACGTTTTAGGAAAATCTACTTTGCAAGGCATGACTGACTCTTTGGGCTAGTGGTCGCAAGCGCTACTGCGGAACGCGGGGTCAAAGATCCCTGGGTCCGGCAAAATAGTGTTGGGTTTTTCCGTCTGTAATTTCCCAGTAGCAATCCAAGTCTGGTAGATGGCTCGTTCCCTATTACATGGGACTTTAAAGATAGCTATCGAAAGTGGGTGTAGTATAACTACGTCTCTGCCTACCCTTCAAGGAATACAGGCATGAGCATAATTAGGTACATTTTGGCTTTGTATTCATGCTACACGAAGGATTCATGCTACACATTTTTTCACCATCAGACAGCATGTTTACGTAACATATTTTTTGTAGATTTATAATTAGTAAGAAGCGTTATGAAACATGTTTTATTTTTATGTAATTTGATTATTGCTACTGAAGCTGTCCGTGAGAATAATTTTGAATATTTAGATTTGATATCACTGAGATGTATCAATAATTGATACCCTACTCCCGATATGGACATGAAAGCCTACTATCATCCTGATTAAAGGAGTGACGGCTTCTTTGATGGGATTTAATTAAGTAACCGTACAAGGAGATGAAACGAGGAGTCTACGAACCGTCCTATCATTACCATCCAACAATGATGATAGTAAAGTTGACAGTAATGGTGCATCGTGCATCTAATCGCAGTCTCACAGGAAACTAACGAGTGCCGATCCTATACTGGTTCCTAGCACTTATACTGGTGTGCTCAATAATATGCATCTGAAATTGTCACACGGAGAAATGATAATTACAACGCTAGAGCTACTGCGGACTTTCTTGCGGATAATTATGATTGCAATCTAGCATCACAGAATCGATTAGTTCAAATTATAGAGTTTTTATCTTCAACAGCTGCTTCAAAAATAATTAGTGATTGTCATATTTCTATAATTCTCGTATGTCGTGATTGGCAGTTATGAAATATATCGTACTAATGCCTTTATTAATCATATTTTACAGAAAGTCTTAAAAAATTACACTCACGTAATAATATTTTCGAGGATTAGTCAAATTGTAGTACTACACGTACACTTTAAATATATTATTAAGTTTACGAGAACGAGAGAATAAATTGTCCGGCCTCAAATTGCCTTCCAGTACAACACAATCGAAATGTCTTACCCCCTGTTACGTTGATTTAACATAATGAGGGATTAAATTGGCTGTTGCAATTTATATATTCAATAAATTGTTATCTTTTATCTTGCTTTTATTGTACTAGAACGAAAAGGACAAATAAACTAGTCTAGTTGTCAAGATTGGCGATTGTTTCAGCGGTGTTAAACCGCAACTGACATGACTTATGAAAACATTAGTTAACAGGAACATTTCTGTGTTCAAAGTTGCTGTAAATAGTGAATTAGGCAACTATTTAAGCTGTCGTATTGAGGTCGAATGCCCCACATTCTTTGCCAACAGTTATTGGTAGCAAATACTAATTTATTGACGTTTGTATTGCTAACTCTTGTCCGATCTCTGGATTTAAATAACATTGTATCGTTTGTTGTTCGAGCAGCTGACAATGACAGCACTACATTGTGAACTAGGTATACACCGCTGTTTCTTCCCTTTCTTCTTTCACAGTGAATACTTTTCTGAGGGAATATCTAGTTTTGCGTTTTACCAAGTAAATCTTCATCCATCTTCAAATAAAAGATTTTAGTTGTGTGTTTGTAACTCAAATTGTGATTTCAAATATATGTCATGACCATAGGCAATTAGTCTCCTTCATTTCAAGTAATGAAGACTTCAAAGTTAATTCCAAGATACAAAGTAAGAGTTTCTTTAACGATATTCATACAGTTAAAAAGTATGTAGGTACTAATATTTTGTATTAACAATATGTAAATGGGAGTCGAGTTAACCACACGTAGAGGTTCTTAACAATAGATGCTAATATAAACCATAAACAATTAGTTGTTGTTATGTTTGAACTCGAACAGCGAGACATTGAAATTAAATGACTTAACCACAGCTCAAGATACGAGTAAGACTTTGTGGTGTTCTGAAGGAGTTGACACTGGCTAAAATCATTTGCCAACGCTCTTTAGATCCCAATGATTTTTTTTTCGGTAATAGCTTCTAGGTAATTTATAGTATCTGGATCTTACGTTTAATGAACATATTCCATTCCTGTTCAATGTGTGAAAGTACAACCAGGAACTGCGGTGCGATCCGTGGGTACGATCTATTTTCTGATTTAAGTCATCTGTGCGCTAGAGACCAGATCTCGCTGTATTTCAGTGTCCGGTCTCGCAAGACCTCGTTACAAAATGTGTTGTGCGAGAAAAATATATTGTACTAGCTTTCATACGCGCTGTCGACCGTGTTATATCTCGGATATTATAGCATTCTATTAGTGAAAGATTTTTTTTTACATCGTGTTTTCGAAGCCTATTATACAAAAGCAAACAAACAAACAATTTGCATTATCAAAATGGTATTATAATGAAAAATTTATAACGGAAAATCTTTGAATTAACTTTTTAGCAGAATCATAATTAGAATCATCAGAATGTTCACTGTAATAATCCTCCAATATGTCTAGTTCTAAGTTACAATCTGTAGGCATATAATGCGTTTGTGGGTCACCCTTCAACGTAATGGTTACACCTGTGAAGTAATAAAGCGACCGTAAAGCCCAAACGCGTGGGTGTAACCAATGCATCATTTTGTAATCGGCCTGCGTTAAGTTTCCGGGGACGCGGAGTAAATAGATACAAATGTGTTTAGTTCACGTGCAATACATACAATTCTTCGAGTAATGGTGCGGATATTTACATACATATCCTCACGCCTGTATTCCCCGAAGGGGTAGGAGGTAGAGGTGTTGTAATCACAACACCCACTTTTCACCGAAGATGATTAAGTGCCAACGTGACAGATGGTGAGTCCATCGCCGTCTCACACTTTACATATGTCATTGAATTACTCCTCAGACATATGCAGGTTTCCTCACGATGTTTTCCTTCACCGTAAAGCCCCTGGTGTGAAATCACAGTACATAAGTTTTAGAAAAACTCATTGCTACAGTCCCCGCTGGGATCGAACATGCATCGCTTGCGTAGCAGGCAAATGCTCAAACCTCAAGGCCACCACGGCTTCATATCGGATATTTACTATATATACATTTTATGTTATGTCGACGAAATTACTTCAGAAACACTGTTTTTTATTCTCGTCGGTATTTCCAGACTGTACCTTCCAAAGCGTAATAATTGACATTCTAAGACGCCATTACGACTTCGGAAAAGTGGCAAACTTGCAACCACAGCTATCACACACATGGTTACGAAATGTTGTACGTAAATTACCCGATACTATTGATTTAAGAAATACGCGTTTTGATGAAGAAACTGCCACTCCCCAACCTTCTATCATGACCCAGAATCTAGCAAAAGCTAACACGAACGAGAGGAAATTAAGCATGAAGTTACTAACAGTCACTCTTCAAAGGCACTAATACTTCAAAGGCTATAAAAAATCTTTAAGACTACACAGAGACCCAAGAAACTGGACTGAATCGATTGACCGTAAATGTCAAAAATATAGCTAGGCCACCCGTGTACGTGTACCACAGCGTGTACACATTTACGGTTAGATTACGATTAAGACCACCATTGCCGCAAATGCTGCTGAGATACTCATCGGATTCCTCTTTTTGGTAGATTTGATGACTTAAAAGCACTTCCTCGGAAATATTTTGTTAAAGGATCATTACGAATAAAGTAAATCGAATATTATATTTTCAATTCGACTATAGGTTTTTTCCAGCCTATGGTACCTATGTATGATAGCCAATATTTATCGATGTATTTAAGTTCGAAAATTTCGCAATACTTGCTGCAAATTTAATAATAGTTAGTTGAGTGACCTTCGCGTCTATTTGTCTTGTCATTTGTATGCAAAATTTCATCCAACTGAAAACGTTTTAGCATATTTGAAATAACACTACTTCATATATCTATTAAAATTTTTAGTAATATAATAAATAGTTTCCAGTTTTCAATGACTAGTGTTGTATGCTAATAAGGTTGTGTTTTAAAAATGATATATTATCTAATTCATAACTTACTTAAATGTTGAGGTACAGAAGCTTAATATTTTATTGTCCTGTTTACCCACGATAGAATGGAGAAGGTTGCTTGTTTCATTGTGTACCTACTTGAATTTATCTCGAAAACGGTCCAATTGAATCTCACGCGGTTTTTTCTATTGCACTCCATACAGGTCCCGTCACAAGCTCAGCGAAAGTTAAGGGATAGCTACGCATGTGTTGTTCAAACTAAGCAAACCCATAAATTTACTACTGCTCATTCAAGGCTAGCGCTCTCTGTCGTGTACTTAGATAAATATAAAACACTAGCGGCCGTCACGCGGTTTCACCCTCGTAGTTCCAGTTTCTGTGTGAGTACGGGAAAAAATATAACCTATATTAATCAGTGATAATTTAGCATTCGAATGGTAAAAGAATTTTTGAAATTGGTCCAGTATTTTTTGAGCCAATTCGTTATAGACATACTATCATAAAGAATTCTTTCCTCCTTATAATATTACTATAGATATATAATAGAGAATACAAATTATACTCGGGTATATATTTAATTGGCTACGTTAGCGCCAAATAATATTTCTTCTATTATCTACTTACTGTAATATTTTATTCAGATTTCCACAAGAACCGTTATTTGGACAATACGGCTCCAGATAAGGGACTTTACAGTAACACGCTTGTTTATCGACTTTGCGTATTGTTCAGTTCATGTTTGCATGATAAAAGCCCTTCTGACATTTCCTCTACAGTAGAATATTTAGTTTTCTCCTTGTATCTGTGTAAATAACTAGCTTTATGATCTAGCTTGCATAAAGAGCTCGTGGCGCAGTTGCTATTGCGCATATCATTCGATCAGTGAAGTTAACCCTAACCCTAGCCTGTAATTGGATGGGTGACCGCTCAAATTCCCTCCGTGCCTCGGGGAACACGTTAAGCCGTTGGTCCTGGTTGCCAATTTATCATCTTTGGCAATCGTTACAGTCGGAGGTCTAAAATAGTCTGACAACTGATGTCAGATGGCAGTTGCTTCGTATGAAAATCAGATGATCAGCCGCATCGCGCTGAACCAAGTGCCGACCCCGACAAAGTATGGCACTAAGCCAGGGAGATTATGATGCTTGCATTTATCTCTAGGTACTAAGTAATTATTAAAAAGAGGTAAAATTTATATGTAATTGGTAATATTCGAAACTACTGCTAACCCTTGTCCAACGAGTAACTAGCCCTCAGGTGGAGCAAAAAGACCTTTAGAGATTAAATTGACTATCGACCCAAATTTATATTTCTCTAGCTGTGCCCTGCGGTTTCACTCGCGTAGATTTAATTAATTCCCCTAAGTTTTTTCTAAATAAAAGTTAAAATCGGCCCAGCCGGTTCAGAGATTACCCGGAACAAACAGACAGAGAGACAGTTTTTTTTAAATCAGTACCGTATATACTTTCATATGCATTTAGTGAAAAGCTGTTATTTTGTAATTACAAACAGACAATTTAATTTGATTTGCCTGTGTAGATTTCGTGTATAGTTTAGATTTCTAGGTGCTTCCCTTGTATTTAAATGTGTTCATTGGACAAGGTATACATTATCGTCGCAATGAAAACTATTGGTATTGGACCGAAATTAGGACCATCGTGAGCTTCACTTTTAGTTCGTCATAAAACAATTTGTTGAGAAATTGTATACCTACTCCCATTGCAATTAAGGCCTCTTTACTTTCAACGCGTAACAAAGGTTACTTTCGCGATTGGTGAGATTAAGCAATACATAGTAGATAATGGCGGAAATAGCGATGTATACGTTGATATTCCAACATATAGCGTAGGTAGGACCACTCGCTTCCTAGTCGAACGAGTGTGGGTGACTCTCGAAATCTTTCGAAGATTTCTTGCTTAGTCGTCCCACGACCGGACAATGTGACTTTGAAGCGTATTTCGATTCATTCAATGCATTTCAAATTGTTACGAACTTCTGTACTCATTGCTTGAATAGGTATATATGTATAATGATATCTGTTTGGATTATAAATGTTTTTGTAGTATTTTATGACTGTCCTGTAGTATTGTATGAAGAGTGGTGGTGACCTTGAGGTTTGAGCAGTCGCCTGCTACGCAAGCAACGCAAGTTCGAATCCCAGCGAGCCCTGTACCAATGAGTTTTTCTAAAAAAAACTTATGTACAGTGATTTCACACCACATGCTTTACGGTGAAGGAAAACATCGTGAGGAAACCTGCATATTTCTGAAAAGTAATTCAATGACGTATGTAAAGTGTCTGAGACGGCGATGGACTCATCATCTGTCACGTTGGCACTTAATCATCTTCGGTGAAAAGTGGGTGTTGTGATTACAACACTTCTGCCTACCCCTTCGGGGAATACAGGCGTGAGTATATGCTTATGACTGTCAAGTTTTGTGAACGGCATTCTGTCTTCCGCATCCCAATCTGCGACTGATTTTGAAATATTATGCAGAGCCATACATTACACATTTTTAAAATCTTTGACAACATTTTCAGCAACATGGATAGTTTCTGAATCATATTCTTAATAGTTTATAACAAAAAGCTAATTGGTTATGTCGCTTCTAACCAAAATTTTTACAAAACTCGAAGTATACCAGCGAGATAAACACACATTCATAGTAAATAATTATATAAGCTTAGTAAATAATAGCTATGGAATAAAGATTTTATTTTTAAAGTATAAAATTTGCTCTACGAGCGTGGATGTGTTCACTTTAAAATTTTGTAATATTTACAATTTAGAGACACACTTTGCAGTTTAGAAAAATTACAAATTTAAATGATCTACACGGGATTAATCACGACGTGGAACCCCTTATTGGTATTACGCCTAGGTCGCTTATAATCTCGTCATGTACGGATGTAAGAGTATGTAATTTCGAACGATCTGTTCCTAGATTCCGTATAGCTTCTAGTAAGGTCATATGTGTACTGTGACTCGGTCCTAATTCACTTCCTTATTCAGTATTTCAACCACAGAACATAGAACGTTGAACAAGAATAAGAGGCTTCTAACCTTTTCAACTATGCAAGTAAATAAGACGGCATGTTTACAGCTTGGCTTGGTAATTGTTTGTGCGTGACCACTCGAAGACCACAATATATTCGCAGTATTTCACAGTACCCCTAAGATAATTTATGTACGTGCGTTAACAGCCACCTCACCACTCATTTACCTACTTGCAGTTCTTATGTATTTACTAACAATTGATTAGCATAAGTGCGGTTTAAACTCCAGAGAAAATGCATTCTGCAAATTCTATTCGCAATTATTCATCTCATTTTCCTATATTGTTAAACACACAAAACTTTATCTACAGTGTTTATGTGTCTGTCTTCTCCCTTTTCTTACTTCTATTCTAATCACACCATATTTAAACATCTAATATTTTTTATATTCCATTTTGTCCTAATGTTTTATAAAGGTGTATGACCAGAGTATTAACTCTAAAATTAAGAATAATTGGTTTTGACAGTCCCAAATTTAGTTAAAAAAATTAAAACGCCGAACCTTTATCTGTATTAGGTATAATGTATACGTATTTAATCTTAACTAAGTAGCGCGTATTTTTCGTTTCTCAGGCAAAATCAGAGGAGCAATTAGCATGCGAGAAGGAATGGCTTCAGACCGGTCAAATGTGGCTAGCGCACCGAGGAGGGTTCACGGCGGTGGTGCGGGAGGGCGATGCCGACCCTGGCCGCGCGAAGGTGCGCGTGCTGCACACCGGGGAACTGCTCACTGTTGACGATGATGATTTGGAGAAGGTGAGGACCCCTTGGGAATAGTTATTACTTACTTTGATGTTGTAAAGGCCAATACGAGGGAGAGTTGTGGTTGTAAAATACCGAGAAAAATGGAGTTGTGAAGTGGTCCCCAGCATCATGCTTGGAGAATGTTGAGACGAAGACGAGTAAGCGTAAATAAAGCGAAATATTAGTATAGGCACACTTTTCATTTCATCAAGCAATCTCATTATAATTTCCACCTGTTTCAGGCAAACCCACCTCAACTGGAACGATGTGAAGACATAGCCTCCCTCCGCTGTTTGAACGAGTGTGGAGCTCTCAATGTACTCCGCTCCCGCTACGCCACCGGCCTGCCTCACGCCCGCGCCGGCCATGCACTCCTGGTACTCGGTCCACCCAAACGCACCGCTCCTGTTTATACTGACAAGGTAAGATCAACTGGTTTACTGATTATCTACTTACACTCGGTGCACCTGAACGAAGAACTTGACAACTGACAGAGGAGGAAAAACTTTACTGAAGACCTTTGGTTGACGTGATACAAAATCATTCTGATAACAGCACGGGGTCTTAAAAAGAGTCGAGAAATGTTCCATTGTTGGCGAAGTGTGAGTGTCGTAAAAATACCGTACGGTAAGGTTGTGGATTGTGCTACTCAAGTTACCTGACGTGTTATTCCCAATGTGAAAACATGGGGTCCTTCAAGAAAGGTCGGAAGAGATTTTACAGGATCGCTAATGCGTAATTCATGCCTATAGCGCATGGTGTTTCAAGAGTTCATAGGTTGAGGTTACCGCTTATCATCAGATGAGGCTTGTAGGCAACATTATTAATTTAAAAAATATTGTTGCCTTTTAAGGTGGCAGCAATGTTCCGAGGCTGCCGTTCGGATGACATGCCCCCTCATGTGTTTGCTGCGGCGCAGTCGGCGCATCGCTGCATGCTGGCCTCCAGGCGAGATCGCGCCATCGTATTCCTTGGGAGGTATGGTAGCTTGGTACTTCAGCGCCCTGTGATACTAAAGGACGTGGGGTTCATTCTTTTAGGGTTTAAAGAGCCAATATGTGTTAGGAACTCTGGTACTTGTATCATAGTGTTGGGTGATTTTTGCAAATATTTTCTTTCAAAGATTGGATCAACTTGTTGTTACTGTTTGAAAACAATACTATATATCAGTTAGCGCACGTTTTACGTCTAATGCTAGGCTAAAAGGTAAATACAGAACGAATTTATAAAGATAGCGTTAATTTGTCCAAAATAATAAACGATGCAATTATGTAAATTTATAGCACATTAAGATAAGGAGATGCAACTGTTTTAAATACTTTTATTATGATTAAATAAAATGTCTGTATGTGAGTATATAGGATCGCTGCTAATTAAAAAAAAATTTTTTTTTCATATACCTAATTGTATTGTTTTTTACTTATAGTAAATATTGATCCTGTTTTCGCCATCGATTCGAATACATATATACTTAATTACACATTTAATGACTTAAAAAATGAGATTGGACGAGGTTCTATTGTCGGCGTATGCTTTAATGTGGGTACACTGAATACCTACTCAAAATATTCGCTGGAATTAACTGAATCAATTTGGATGGTTTATGAGAACGTTCTCTGTAAAGGAAGTCACAGTTTATAACCATATGATCATACTTAGTTTAAAGTACGTATATTTGCGTCTCATTTGAATTTTACAATACTACATTTACTAAAGATATGTGACAACTACAAATAAATACATTTATCTAAATTACGAATAGCTAGTACGCTGTTGTTTGCCACATAGGTACTCGCCACATAACTGTTACTGCTTAAGGTAAATATAGAGTCTAGACATTTTATTCGAACGTTTTTGGCACAGTTTGATGGTACATAACAATTTAGAAATATAATAAAAATACCTTAAAATTTTTAGGTAAAATTCTAATAACTAAGTACGTAGGGTGCTTAAAATAAATAATAAAAATCGAAAGAAAAAAAAATATTATAGGATTTTTTTTATGTTTTTATTTTGATCCTCTTATTGCCATCATAGATTGACCATGGTTATGAGACAGACGTCTCATATGTATATTGTGTGGTGTATAAAGTCTGTCACTGTCACACTGCCTAACAAAATAAATGAAAATGAAAATTTTCATTGAGTCCTTTTTCTTCTGACCTCATTAGTGAAAAATTGTTCAGTTTTATGTTATTACTAGCTGTGCCCGCGGTTTCACCCGCGTAGACTTAATTTTATGGGTGGATTTTTTCACAAAACCCTAACTTAAAAAAGGGCCCTAAGTTACTCCTTGTAGTCAATTGTAATCAAACAGACAGACAGACGGAAAAAAGGTTAAAAATGTGTTTTGTTATGTATGTACCTTATATACATATGCATTTAGTGAAAAGCTGTTAATTTGAAATTACAAACAGACACTTAATTTGTATTTGTCTGTATGTTAAGATTTTTCAGGATATAGTATCCTATGTCCTTCTCCTGGTTATAAGCTACCTCCCCACCAATTTTCAGCCAAACCGGTTCAGCCATTCTTGAGTTATAAATAGTGTAACTAACACGACTTTCTTTTATATATATAGATTTCAGAATAGATAAACACCCAAACACAAATTTACAATAATCTCTGTTCAAAAAAGGTTGTGCATAAAACATTTCAACCCCATATAGGGTTCAATTTAATGTAATCCCTCCTTAGTTCCCTTGATTCCGTTAGTTCCCACTACATTACTTATCTTCCAAATTTAAATTTTCAATTATTATTTTTTAGATCTGGCTCTGGCAAAACATCGGCGATGCGTCACTGCGTTTGGTACCTCGCTAGTGCGTACCCAGCTCAGGGATCGAAACTCACTCCCGAGCGGTTTGATGCTGCTTTCGATGTGCTGCACACGTTTGGATCTAGCCGGTAAGTGAATTATAAATTATTTAACAATCATTATTTACTTCTTGTATTGGAACCTTACAATTGTAAACTTGATGAATTGATTACAGATTTTTTTGTCGGGCTTTTCACATTAAAAGCAACCTTACGAATCAATGCTAACACTTATAATCCTGTTTAATGTAATTTTGTGGTTCTGGCGATTTCAAGAATTAGATTTTAAAGGACTATTTCATATTGTCCTCATTGGTCACAGTATTAGCTAGCACTATGAACACAAGGTACTTTAAATCATATCGCCAGAACCAACAAAAATGCGTTATACACAGGATTATACTTCGCTTTGCATGGTCGTTTGATGGTCAGCGGTGGAGGATGAGTGCCTACCAATACTAAAACAAGGGAGAGTACATCAGAATTCAATAGAGAGAGACGTAGATTACACTTCAAAACGACGCAAAAAGTGTGGAACTGTCAGTATAGCGTTCTTGTACAGTAGTTTCCCTGAAGGGGTTAGATTCAGGGGGGTATCCAGATTCCAGACTGCTACTGAGAAATTTATGATGAAAAAACTTATAAGATTTTGCCCGACCCGGTGATCGAACCCAGGGCCATGTATTCCGTAATATCACTTACGACCACTAGATCAACGAGCCAGTCTACTTTGACAAAGATTATTCCGTTTCCCAGGACTGGATCCAACCCGCACGCGTCCCGCTTCGTGTCGCTGACATCTTTAGACTTTGACGGCGGCGGCGCGCTGGCCTCGGCGTCGGTACAGATCCTGCTGCCAGATCTACGACCTGGACAGACCCCGCTTAGGGCCTTGCACACGTTAGTATTGAACTACATATTCTTCTAATTACTGTACCATGTCACAGCAACATTAAAGCTTATTATAACCTTTTTATTATCTTTAAATTTTCTGTTTTAAATGCATCCTGAACTGGTTAGTCTTGGGCCTACTATCATCGGTTTAAGCAGGGCGATATAAGTACTTCTGAGTTTTAACATTATATTTTATGATATCAAAATTAACTGTCAAAGGTAAGAAGTTATATTCAAAACGACCATAATTGTCCCCTGTTCTCTTGTGTCACTTGCGAGCTACCGTTCTCATTATTGAAATAAAAGAGGATTCCATATTACTCTCGCTCTATCTTCTTCAGTCTGTTGCCACCCAATGCTGAATGTAGGCCTCTATTAATGCACGTCAACCTTTTACTATTTTAAACCCTTTCATATTACCTTTGGCGAACACCAAAATGCTCAGTAGGTCTAAAAAGGCCACTTTGGGAGAATCATAATGTGATCCGAATATGATTCATCATCGAAATGGTGTCTTAGGTGTAATTAATATTATGATTCACGCATGAATATAATAATTGTGGATTTTAGTCCCTAACTAACTTTTTATGATGCCATTTGTCACAAAAGCAATTCATATTTTGTGTACTATTTTAGGAGTCTTGATAGGAAACTGTGAAACAGGTGATTTGCGAAATATTAATCATTCGTGAATCATAATATGAATTGCTTCTAGGTGACAATTGTGTCATTTCGATGATGAATCATATTCGGATCACATTATGATTCTCCCAAAGTGGCCTTTTTAGACCTTTGTTTTTTTTTTTTTTTAACGTGGAGAATCCGTTATGGATACACCAACCGCCGCGGGGGCAGCGGAAGGGTTATGTCGGACTCACACCGACTAAACTCCACGGTGTTCCTCCAAGTCGCTAAGTGGGGGGGTGCACGTGATACGTCTTCACATGCTTCGCCGTGACCCCCCCAGGCCTTTATAGACCTACTGTTCAATTCTTGAACGTTTTTAATTTCACAATTGTTTCGTTCCCCAGCCTGTACCACGGCTGCGACGGTCGTCTCCGCCGCGAGCTTCTGTTCGACCAAGCGCCGGTGAACGCTCCCAACCCCTTCATCACAAGCAGCGAGAAAGCGGACGCTCCTACTGAGTTTGTAGCGCTGAAGGAAGCGCTGCAGCTGCTTAATGTCACAGAGCAAGAACAATTGGCCGTATGGAAGATATTGGCCGCCGTCTGCCATTTAGGGTGGGCGGGGGCTGTTAAAGGTAAACATTGTGGTATTACAAAGTAATTTAAATGAGAGCAATCTGTAAATATATTTTAGAACTTAATTGATTTAAAATAATAAAAGCCTTTCCAGATTGGATTCTAAATGATAGAGTAATACGCCTCTTTGGTCTAGTGGTCGTAAGCGCGACTGCTGAACACGACGTCCTGGGTACGGTCCCCGGATCGGGAAAAATATTGTTGGGTTTTCGATTTGTTATTTCCCAGTAGCAGGCCGGAGTCTGAATTAGTGCCCAATTAATGGGTTGACCCACTACTAAATGAGCCTTGAATATATCTGGCGAATCGTGGATGGACTTCTAATTATAAGGCATGAGTATGTGTATGTATGTAATTGTCCATTGCAGCCAACACCGGACCGGGAGTCAAATACCAGTTCGCGAGCACCGGGTGCGGCCAGCGAGCGGCTAAGCTCCTAGGCACCGGCGCTGAGGAACTGGCGAGGGCTGTGTTTGCTACAGTGCCTTCATCGCCGCAATCCAACACTAATTTGAGGTTCCTACATTTTGTGACTTGACTAGCTGATGCTACGATTGCTTGACTCCCTCATTCTTTTGTACTACTGGGGTGGTAATAATACTCGCCAGGCGGTAAGCAGCACCAAAGGCATCGGTGGCTTATCCTGTAAAAATATCTACATATCTTTTATTTAGAGCTCTCACTGCTAAACTGACAATATTCGCAGTAAGAGTTGATGGTTCAGGTTGGAGATGGAAGACAATACGTGAGTGACACACTTGGTGTTGCAACCCTAGTGCTTACAAAAAAAAAGTTAAAAATTCCAGAAACATTCCAACAACATGTAAAACGTGCACCTTACTTTAAAAGCTTATATAATGTGAATTACAAATCATGCATTTCTTTCTAATTTTCATAGCATTTTGGTGAATTATGATTTTTTTGTTTAAGGACACCTTCGCCATCGAACGAGCGAGAGTTATCCGGCACAGAGGCGTTAGACGCGTTCGCAACAGGACTTTACAATGAAGCGTTCAATATTATCGCAGCGCTAGTTAATAGGTAAATAATATTGAATTGTAGGTATTTAATAATGTTACCATACTGAAGTTAATAGTGTTTGAGTAGTGAAGGACGACTGATTGAAATTATTTTAATTAAAAAGCATTAATGAATAATCAGATATTTAAAAAAAACAATTAAGTAAATGTACTCAAGAAAAAAATATGCGACAGCATTACAGTATCATAAGACATCAATACATTTAAAATCAAATGTTTGCGTGGGATGGAAATTGTTTTAGTGGACCATTCTTACATCATCTCATGATCTTCATTTTTGTCATAAATTGGTAACCCTAGTAACTGTTAAGATACTGAATTTGATTATAAGTCGAAATATACAACCAGTGCCCTGTACCCATTTTGGGTTTTGGGTATGGTAAAAAATATTTGGAACACTAATGAACGTATTTTTTTACATCTAGTTAGATTAGCTGTCATATTAAAGACATGAGCGAAATATTATATGTTAGTACTATGAGAGCCGTGGTGGTCTTGAGGTTTGAGCAGTCGCCTGCTACCCAAGCGACGCAAGTTCGGATCCCAGCGGGGCCTGTACCAATGACTTTTTATAAAAAAGTACAGTGATTTCACACCACGTGCTTTACGGTGAAGGAAAACATCGTGAGGAAACCTGCATATTTCAGAGAAGTAATTCAATGACGTATGTAAAGTGTCTGAGACGGCGATGGACTCACCATCTGTCACGTTGGCACTTAATCATCTTCGGTGAAAAGTGGGTGTTGTGATTACAACACCTCTGCCTACCCCTTCGGGGAATACAGGCGTGAGCATATGTATGTAGTACTATGTGTTTCAATATTCGTGTGTATTGTACAGGAGTGTATCGACGTCCGCCCGTACGTCGGCGTCGATCCTGCTGCTGGACTCGCCGGGCGCGGACAACCCGATGTGCGCCGGACAGCAGAGCGGCGCGCCTCTGTCCAAACTACTCTCCAACTACCTTCAGGTAGACACTTATTATTCAAACATAATTTAAAACTCAAAAAATCTTGACATAATGACATAATTATAAAGGACTAGCTGTGCCCCGCAGTTTCACCCGCGTAAATTTCGTTTTATATAATATATCGGTTTATAATTGACAAAGTTTCATACAAAATTTCATTCCCTATTTTATCCCCTTGGGGGTAGAATTAATCAAAATCCTTCATTCTTAGCGGATGCCTACGTCATAACATCTACTTGCTAGCCAAATTTCAGCCCGATCCGTCCAGTGGTTTGGGCTGTGCGTTGATAGATCACTATGTCAGTCAGTCAGTCACATCATATTTCCCACCGTTTAAACCTTCCCTGAACTTCAACAAATTTATCAATACCAAAATCACCCGAGTCTGTCCAGCCATTCTCAAGTTTTAGCGAGACAAACGAACAGCAATTTATTTATATATATATAGATTGTACATGCTACCGCCAGGTTTGGAATGTTGCTTTTACTGAGATGAATCTGACAAGAAACTCAGTTATTACTCAAATCAAAATTATTACAAAAGTTTTATAAATATAAAATCAATCATTCTTCATGTCAATCGTTACACTCTTGGCAGCGGTCGTGGTCGTAATGTCATAAATGGTGGCTTGCGGAACAAAACGGCGCCATTCATTTCGGACTGTTGCTTTACGGGAGCATTCGTTGATAGTAGGAACACCCATCACAGCCTTAATCTGGTCCGTCCATCTCATTGGTGGTATTGGTAACATAAGCCTATGAACGTAGTTCCAATGCACAAATGTCGATAATAGTTCAAATAAAATAAAGTCTAATAGGTATATAGATAGAGGCTAGTAGCTGCGTCTGGAACCCGCATTCAGCGTCCCAAATACTAGCGCTCGAAAAAGTACAGAAAACTTTTGTCAGGTTTTTGTATAAAAAGATATATAAAAACTATCCCTATATGTATCCTACCAATTTTCTGTTGGGTATGCTGGGATTGAACTCTCTAGAGGTACGCCGAGGTCTGGATCAGCTAATTGTAGCTTGTAAGATCCTTCGAGGGCTTATTGACAGTTCCGAGCTTCATGAACTTTTCTGTCGGCTATTCGTGCCCAACAATTACCTGCGCCATCGACCCAGTAGCCGGCACAGATTGTTCGTTCAGCCGACCTGCCGTACTGTAGCCAGGGTCCAGTCTCCGGTGTGCCATACCCTGACCATGCTCAATGCCCTCCTAGATGCCAACCCTGAATGTGATTTGTTCGCGGATGCATGGAAGTATATCTTGTCTGAATGTTTGAGATTCTGTGAGGTTAAGTATTTTATAAGTGTATATTTTATAAGGCATAAGATCCCTGTTCTAAAATGTCAATGTTAATTATTGTAATTGGTATGTCCGTAATAATTAACTATAAATAAATAAATAAATTATAGATCTCGCGAAAATTTCAATTTGCTCCTATTGCTCCTGTCTTTTTATCGTGTTGAATCAGGACCTTTTTTTAAATAATCTATCACTGGGTATTCTTCGTGCGCGAGTCCGACTCGCACTTGGGGACTTTTTTTTTAATAAAATCTGTGTACTGAACATTTAATGTAATGCTGATTGTTGATGTGGCCAGGAGCGTCTCCAAGCAGTGTTCCACGACGCCACGCTGGTGGCGCCGAGAGAGAGATACGCGCAGGAGGGGATTGCGCTCGACGACGGCGCTGAAGACGGTATATTCTTCCACATACATAATTACACTAGTACAGTCCTACGGTACCACAAAAAAATAAATATTTCAGGTTAATATGTAGCCTACGACACTGAAACAACGTCACATTGGTAAAAGAATTTTCATAATCGGTTCTAACCTAACGAACTTTACCTATTATAAAGAGGATAGATTATATTTATTACAAGGTCGTTTCGGATTCAATGTTTGCGTTGACATCCTCATTGGCTATAAACATACATACATATGCTCACGCCTGTATCCCATGGGGGTAGGCAGAGACCACTGTTTGCCACATGCTACGATCCTTACACACTTCTTTCTCTTCATCCACATTCATGCATCTCTTCATACACTTTCTTCGGTTACGAGTGCTCCGAATTTGACCTTTCTGAAAAATACTATATTAATTTGGTCATAGTAGTTCTGGCTATAAAATAAAACGTTTACAGTAAGGAAGATAATTATTATATATATGGCCTACGTAATGGTGACTACTATTCTTGATACTCGAGTGGCAAAGTCATGGCTTGCCTTCAAATAAATGCGAAAAAAATACATCTGCTTACTAACGCCTGTATCCCACAGGGGTAGGCATAGTATACTGTTTACCACAGTTCTCTTCATGAATGAATGTTTGATAATTGTGTTGTGTTACAGACTGGCTATCAGAGACTGTAAACCCGGGCCCAATGGTAGAGTTGCTCGACCGACCGCCGCAGACGTCAATCGTGCGCAGTTCGCAGGCTGACCTGCGCGATGCCGACCGTCGTGGTTTACTCTGGTGACAATACCTTATACTATGACTGGATTTTTACGACTGAATTGGGTTACCAAACAGCAAGCTAACTGCGCTTTCTGCGATGTTTTTATCGCTGGGTAACAAACTAGCATGCGGCCCACCTGATTATGCGTATTATCAAGGCTTCTCTACTTGAGCTTTTCCGATTCGGCGGTAAAGATCAGAGTCTATATATAAGCTTGTTCTCAAAGGCAGTCTGAACAGTGAAGTTTTAAGGTGAACGCACATTAGAGCGGGTAAAGGAAGGTCCCTTCCAAATAAGTGTGCAAAGTTTAGTGGGAGTATTTTTTTTAATTCGATGCTTTCGCTTCCTACAGCTTTTCACTGCCGCCGTCACTAGTCACCGCGTCGACGTAAACGCACATTTGTATAGTATTAAAACAGCGCCATCTGTTGGCCCTCAGATGTCACTATTTTTAGCCCATACAAATGGCGATTTTAAGAAAACTCGTACTAGGCACTCTGGCACTCTGTGTGGTTTTATAGGAAATAATTATGTGATAAATGTATACAGGTTATTGGACGAGGAGTCAATGTTCCCCGGGTCGTGTGACGACACGTTCCTGGAGCGGGCGCTGGCGCACTACGGCACGGGACACACGCAACACCTCATCAAGAAGGCTCCCCACGCCAGGCAGTTTGTACTGCAACATTTACAGGTCAGTTGATTAATATTGCATGTTACATATTTACTCATCATAATTTTATGAGTAATGACTCTTATGACATATTTACTGCACACACTATAATGTTTATTATTTTCAAACCTTACGATTTGCTTGTTCCAGGGCACGAATCCAGTGTTGTATGACGTCACAGGATGGGTTAAGGCGAGCCGCGAAAATCCCGTCACCAAGAAGTCTCTCACACTACTTCAAGAGAGTCAAAAGTAAGAGTCTATGCTTGTTATGCTAGCCTCAAAATTATAAATACCATTATTCACAACTTATTTCTCACAATTCTGAGTGTCTCAGTATAAACTCAGGTGACATTTTTTAACGAGATAGACAGATAGACAGAAATAAAGACGACAGAGGAATGATATTAAGACAAATTAATGATAGCTATATTTTATTCTCTTATAGCCCAGCTCGGTCACTAACATCATTCACTACATGTTTGTGGTCTAAATTATTATTTTCTTATCAATTGTCGGTCACAATACACTATTTCGAACCATCTTCGTTTTTTACTTGAACATATTGTTCTCTTCATTCCTCATTTCGTGGTCTTCAAAATCTACTGCGCTTAACAATCGTTCGAATCGAGAATACGATACTGAAAGTACAGTATTAATTGCCTGGATCGCGCATTCGTCGCAGATGTTTTGTTTGTATTATGTTCATTTTACCAGACTAGACAGACCAGCAATGTACAGCGAAATATGGATGTCTTTGTACGGCTCGGAAACTAGCCTTCTGAGATGAACCGGCAAGAAACTCAGCTAGCATCATGCTGGCACATTTCATTACATCGTAAATAATGATAATTACAAAAGAAAAACATAATTATTTATTGATGCTACTGCTATTCTGATTATAATCTCGGATATGCTCGTCTTTATATGTGTGTTAATTTGAACGATTTGTTCCTAGATTCCTTACAGTTTGCGAAGCTTATATTTTATACTGTGTGTATAGTGAGGAGATAGGTCGCCTATCGTCGTGGGCGCGCGGCGCGTGCGGGCCGGGCTCGTGGGCGGCCGGCGCGGGCGACGCCTCCACGCTCCGCCGGGCCTCCTCCATACGGCGCACACTCACCTCCGGTAACACTTACTTCAACCGATTCACAGCGGTTCCCTTTTTGACAACTTCTGTCACTGGCAGAGAGCAAATACTTGGTGACACCCCTACGAGTCATACGCCATAACGTTAAAGATGTCCATGTCGCGCGAGGGGTGTCACCCACAACGAACGGTTAATACTGTCACAGTTCCTAAGACGGTGTCGAAAGCTTTACGCTTAAGGAAAACATCATGAGGCAACCTGCATATGTCTGAGAAGTAATTCAAAGTATGTATAGTGCCTGAGACGGCGATAGACTCACCCTCTGTCACGTTGGCTCTTAATCATATTCGGTGATATGTGGGTGTTGCTTTTACAATACACCTGCTTACCCCTTCGGGGATGGCGTGAGCATATTTAGTTATTTTAGTTATTTTAGTTGCATTACTTAAATAAGCAATCAATGATTTTATTAATTACCAGGCACAGCGGGAATGAAGCGGCGGTCCACCGCATTACAAGCTAAGTTCGTAGCGGACGGCGTGGTGGATACGCTGCGTCGGTGCGGCTCCGGCGGCATTCACTTCGTGTGCTGCTTGCTTACCAATCAACTAAACGAGCCTTTGGATGATGTTAACGTGCCTTTGCTGCGATCACAGGTAAGGACTAAATAACGTAATTTCTCGTCCTCCCACGGTCTTCAAATGGGAACGCATAAGTGTTCAAAATCCGCATTTTTATCGAAGATGTACAAATTTTGTACTGTTCCTTAATTTATACTCGCCAGCGTCACCGACAATATTTGTAAGCGTTAGGAGGGGCTGTGCGTACATTTCTCGACACGCATGCGAATTTTACTATAGGTGCCGCCACGAGCTATGAGCGCTGACAGTAATTTGATAATTCTGTTTCTCTCTCTATGAATTTGTCTCTATGGAGCGACACGGATAAAATGCCCGGTTACCCCACTATTTTCAGTGACCGCTTTTAACTCGTGAAGGCACCTGTATTTATGCAAATAGTTCAATGCCCATTCATTAAATTTGAATTAAATACATTTCAGACTATTGGCTTTTTGGAACGTATAATTAACACTTAAAGGTGCAACCACATGCAGCCGCCCGACGCTCGTTTCCAGCGACAAATGTGGTCACGTGAACCCATTTTAAATTTCCCGCGACTCTAAAAGGAACTACGGCATGCAGCCGCTCCAATCACATACATCGCTACGTATCACGTGATTACATTTGTCGCTGGAAACGAGCGTCGAACGGCTTACATCAGGTTGCACCTTAATAGTTCCTCTCTACACAGTCGACGATATTAATGTTTAATCGTTATTTATCTCCACGCCTTCGGTGTATGTAACATCTATGTATACCTGTATTTGTCCAACAGTTCCGTGGGTTCCAATTGCTGGATGCAGCGCGGCTATACAAGCTGGGCTTCCCGGAACATATGCCGTTATCTGAATTCGCTCGGAGGTGAGCTCTCATATACAAAAGAATAATGTTATTTACTCTGAAACTATTGTTTTGTGTTGGAATATTTGCATGAAATTGGTATATCCTCCTATTATGTCATAATTTGATGTGTATAGTCTATTGTATTAAGTACCTTACCCGCCATCAAAAATATCTTTAATGGTCCTTCGAACCGATACTCATATTTTTTACTCTTAACCAGATACCGTCTCCTAGCAACGTCGGAAAGTGAGGACCCGGAGCCACAGACCAGCCTGTCCGACCGTCAGATCGTAGACGACATGCTCCTCGCACTGGACCTGGACGTGACCAGTTACAGATTGGGGCTGACTCAGGTTAGTGTTAGATATGTAACGAATATGACTTCACATGACAAATTATAAAATTATCTTGGTTGAAGGTGCATTTGATGGGCGATTTAGCGTGAGCACAGAATAAATATAAGCTTGCCATAAGCAGTATGGAATCTAGGCACAAAGCGTTAGAAATAACACACAATTCATACTAATATTATAAAGAGGAAAGATTTGGTTGTTTGTTTGTATTGAATATGCTCCGAAACTACTGGATCGATCTTAAAAATATTTTAGCAATGAATAGCTAAATTATCTGCGAATAATATAGGCTATATTTTATCCTCGTATTCCCACGGCAACGGGAACTACGCGGGTGAAACCACGAATGGAATTAGGATGAGCTAAACGGTCTCGGAGAAATGTCAGTGAGGGGTATTATGACGTCAAGGCCGATCAAGTATACGTCATTTGTGTGTTTTACAGACATTTTTCTAATCGACAAATCGAAATTACTCTGACAGTAAATTTAAAAATTTTATTTCTCGAACTCCTTTTTAAAAAAATGGTCTAGATCCCACTGCTAAGCAAGCTTATATTTTATACTGTGACGTGGGCCCACTTGCACTTCAACTCTACTTTACTTTGTAAGTTCTGTTGTGAAGTGTATTCCAGGTCTAAGAACAAATTACTAGCTAGGCATTATTATTAAGAAAAGTTGTGTCGTTGAAGTGTATTACAGGGTCTTGCGACTTTATCCGTTGAATCTTTATTTGGAAAGGCAACAATATTATTTAACTTTGATGTGTTCCAGCCTTAGCTATAGCTATTCTTAGCATACACCTATGCTTAGAATTACAGCGGTTAAACTTTACAGGGCCTGTAGACAAAATAACGTAACCTCACGCTTCGCTAGTAGAAACGATACAAAATGTACGGGAATGACATATGTCACGTGACTGATATATGTCATTTCCAAAAATTTTTTATCGTTTTTATACTGCAAGCGCGAGAGATTGTTACTTTGGCCAGGTCTGCAGGTGATTTAAGAAAAGATGTTGGATTATATTTCAGCATTAAATTTTACAAGTAGGTGTTTGAATTTTATCGATATTAATCGGTTTGGTCATCGATTGATCGACACTGATTGGTTAAAGTTGTTGATTATGTTGTTCCGATGTTATCGATACTACTAACACACTCCATCATTTGTCATAGTTTATGCTGTCGGATTATCCGTTGCTGTTTTTGATCGTATCAATTGTGGGAACTTGTTACCACAATTTCGGATTACTATCATTGTGATGTGATAAATGGTTGTACCCACGTTTGTTCCCACACTAATGTAAACTACATAATTGCACGTTAAAAATAAGTAGGTCTGCATATGCGACGCGTTTGAACTGTATTGCAGGAATCTATATATATGAAAGAAAGTCGTGTTAGTTACACTATTTATACCTCAAGAATGGCTGAACTGATTTGGCTGAAAATTGGTAAGTTTAGCTTAAAACCAGGAAAAGAAACTAGGATATAATATCCCGAAAAATCTGTACCTACGGATAAATAAAAATGAAGTGTCTGTTTGTAATTTCAAAATTAACAGCTTTTCACTTAATCCATATGTAAGTATATATAATTATATAAAAAACTAATTTTAAAAATTTTCCGTGTTTGTCTGTCTGATTGTTGCGGGCAAACGAAATGTCGGGACCGAGACAGATGGTGAGTGTATCGCCGTCTCAGGCACTATACATACGTCATTGAATTACTTCTCAGAAATATGCAGGTTTCCTCACGATGTTTTCCTTCACCGTAAAGCAAGTGGTATGAAATCACTGTATATAAGTTTTTTTAGAAAAACTCTTTGGTACAGGCCCCGCTGGGATTCGAACTTGCTCAAACCCCGAGGCCACCACGGCCTTTCTGCATATTACTAAGATTTATTCACATACTTTTGTAACAATTTAATTCATCAACTACAGTTACTTCAGCACAAATAATGCTTTCTATGTTCAAATACTTCTCACAGACTTTAGCACAATCGAAGCTTTCATAAGTAATTATTGTATGTCAGCTCAAATGAAGGCTAATCAACTGGTCTTAGGAATATAATTGCGCATTTTAACATATATCATTATAGCACACACAGGTCACAAATAGCATTGCTAATTAGAAAACGAGGTCGGTGTTAAAACTTCAATATTTTATATCTTAACTAGCGGACGTCACGCGGTTTTACCCTCGTAGTTCCCGTTCCCTTGAGAGTACGGGGATAAAATAAAGCCTATGTTACTCGCTGATGATGTAGCTTTCCAATGATGAAAGAATTTTTGAAATCGACACAGTAGTTTTTGAGTTTATTCATTACAAACATACACACAAAAATACAAGTCTTTCTTCTTTGTAATAGTAGTGTAGATTAGGTATTTTAATTGATCAGTCGCTCAAGGATACTTTTAGATGAAGATACTTACTCAAAATCTGCGGTTAGTTCGGTTTGATGAATGATAATGATGTGAAATGATCTGTGGTAGATATTTTATTTAACTTAATATATATGTTTTAACCGACGAAAAAGCATCAACCAGTTCTTTTTTTTACAGACTACAGTTTAAAAAAATACATAGACAACTTGTTTCCTGCGACTGGTCTGTATTCACGCTTTCCTACTACAAATCCAATTAAAATTAACAATATCTTTATTTGATTCGACTTTTAATAAAGTAAAATTCTTCAGAACGATTATACATTATACATGCTACCTGATTCAGAAGGTTGCTTTTACTGAGTAAAGCTCGGCCGAAATAAATATAAATACAAAATCAAACATGTGAGAAATATAAGCCCATGGACACAGTTCCAATGCAATATTTTACATATCCGCTCAATTATTGTTTTCTTAAAACTGTTAATACATTCATCTTATATAGAGTTAGGTATAGTATTGATTAATTATATCTTTCGAAAATATTTTTATGTCGACTCGTCTGATGAAAACGAGACAAGTGTGCAGACGTTAAGGTACTCAATAATATATCAATAAGGCTTAATTATTTACTAAGCACTAAACATAAATCATGTAACATTAAACTAATATTGATCACACCCACAGCCTTCGCAGAACTATGTATTATTTGAAAATGCTTAATAACATCGATGGATACCGCTCTTCAATGTTATTAGGCATATTTCCTGTTTTATTATCTGCTATTTCAAGAAACAAAGGTCGCATAAGAATGATCAGTCAGTCAGGGCTTAACATTTTTGATGTATAGATATATAAAAAAATTCAAAGCTTACTGACCAAATGAACGTAGAGCACGTTGTATTTTTTGTGAGGTATAAATATCCACTAATAAAGTATTTGCCGAAATTCCACCCTGAACGGAGAATAATAGAGCAGTCGCCTGCTAATCAAACGACGTAAGTTCTAATCGCAGCGTGGCCTGTAACAATGAGGTTTTCTAAAAACTTACGTGCAGTGCTATACGGTGATGGAAAACGTCGTGAAGAAACCTGCATGTCTGAGAAGTAATTCAAAGACAACACATTTGAATATAATAGTGCCTGAGACGGCGATCTGTCATATTGGCAAGTAATCATCGTCGGTGAAAAGTGAGTGTTGTTATTACAACACGTCTGCCTACCCCTTCGCGAAATACTGGCGCGAGTATATGTATGAGTACGGAGGATTTTTATTTTGTAGCTTAGTACCGTTTATACTATCATGAACATTTAGTAAAAAGCTGTGAATTTGGAATTACACTCAGACACTTAAATGTTATTTATCTGTATAATATCTTTAAATATATACTTAGTCTTTGTATTTGTCCTTAAATAAGCAGGTTTAAGTAAGGTTTACTTTAAATCTCGTTAACCTTGCGAAATTATTGAACTAGGCAGAACTACATACGCATAATTTGTTTTACATGAATATTAATGTGTTTCAACAAGATTTTAGGGTTAAATGATAAATGCGAGTCGGAAATGGTCTTACTTGTTAGAAACATTTCATAATTTCATTTCGTGGATGGTTTTCTATTTTTGGTTTTTTTATATGTATACACATAAATAAAATTGAAGTGTCTATAATTCCAAATTAACAACTTTTCCCTGAATGCATATGACAATATGCGGTTCTGATACCAATAAAATATTTTTTTTAAATGTTTTTCCATCTGTTATATTTTTTTTAATTATCACCCACATCTTTTTGGTACTCCTACAGGGTAGAACCGCGAGGCACAGCTTGTATAAAATACATTTAATACATGTTACTTACGTGATTCGACCTACAAACTCGAATAAGGCGATCTCACCGCGAGTATTCGCACTTAATGAGAATTAGATTTGTGGAATTTGTATACAATTTTAACAATGACTTCGCTGAAGATTCTGCCAGACGAATGCACATCATAAGATATCTACGCGAATACTTTGGTGAATAACTATAAATAAAAAAAAAAATCTGCTCACGCCATCGCAGAAGGGTCCCCGAAGGGTAAGCAGAGGTGTTGTGACAACACCCGCATTTCAACGAATATGATCAAGTGCCAACGTGACAGGGGGTGAGTCCATCGCCGTCTCAGGCTCTATACATACGTCTTTGAATTACTTATCAGACATATGCAGGTTTCCTCACGATGTTTTCCTTCACCGTAAAGCACGTGGTGTGAAATAACTGCTCATAAGTTTTTTAGAAAAATTCATTGGTACAGGCCGCTATAAATTACAGGTCACTATAAATTACGTTTTCTTTAATATAGAGAAATACTGAGGGATTAGGGGGTCTACTCTCATTGTCCCAAAACGAAACTGCGCAAAGGAACGAAAATCGAACGTAGTTTCAGTATCCCTTTTTTTCGTCTATTTTCGTTCGTTTAATAATTCTGTCATCAATTAATGTTGGTTTAGAATTTGTCAAAGAATGTTCCAGCAGTCCAGGTTCGTACATAATTTTAGAACGAATATGATAGGAACTTTGCGAACTTCCGGTCGGATCTTCGTTTTTCGGAGAAAGCGAATAGGCTTCGAGCTCTATTATTCTGCTTTGGATCGAACAGTTGTATGGACACTTAAGTATAAAGTGCATTAGTCTTAAGACTGTGTTCACACAGTAATATCTAGGTTATTTCTACTGCCGAACGTTCTAATGTAGAAAGCATATCGTAAGTGTTTAATGAACATTAATGATGTATTAAACGTAATGTTATTGCGAGCGTTTTTTGCTATTTGTTTGTGTTATGACACAAGATGGAAAGGTAATCAAACGGCGTATCACAGAACCTCATTATTTCCATGCAACTATTACGCTCGGTATATAATGCAGGTGAATGAAACAAGCTTACGTATTTTTTTGTAATACCAAATACTATTCTGTTTATGTTCTTATGTTACTCCCACACCGCTGTGCAAAATATTCCAAACTGGCGGACGTCACGCGGCTTCACCCGCGTGGCTCCTGTTCCCATGGGTGTACGGGGATAAAATATACCCTATAGTAATCGGTGATAATGTAGCAATCAAGTGGTGAAAGAATTTTTTAAAATCGGCCCAGTACTTTTTGAGCCAATTCGTTACAAACAAATTCCTCTTTATAATATTAGTATAGATTTACAAATACTTATTTGAAATTTGTAAAAATGTAGTTATTTGTGGATGTAAGTAGCAAGAGCAGCAACAGCTGCAGTAGCAGATACTGTATGTAAATTTTAAGATTATAAATTGTATCTTAAAATTTACATACAGTTTTCAGTTATGCGACTTTATCTAAATAACGTTTCCGTAATAATGGAAAATATAGAATGACCCGACCGTAAGGAAAGATTTGCGAGTTGAAAAATAATCAGATTGAATAAAATTTGGAATATTTTTTAACTGGCAATTCGAGTATAAATACAAAATCAATCAAAAATCGTCATTATTATCTAGCAATAAATTGAATAAAAAATTCAAACTTTGTCGGTGAATAGCAAATATACATGCAAGTTCTCTTCAATATTGTCATTTGCATTTATTTCTCACTTTCCCGTCATGTCAGTAGGAAGTCAAAAGTAACAGTACAGTTTCACACATTTCCATATCGTAAGTTTCCTTAATTAACCTTGGTTAGCAGGTTTAGCAGCGATCTAATGGGCACTAAACAAAATGTTTACTGTCAGTTCTTGGGAAATTTTCACAATACTAATGGGACACTTTTCAAAAATTCTGCTAAATGGTGCCTTAATGTTATACAAATATTTATTTATATGTTATACTTAGCTGGAGACACAGTGGTATATTATTACAACATTTATCTTGCACAAATCACAATGTTATTTTGTGAAATTATAGAGAGTGGTCATTCTGCAGTTTATTCATTCTATGTTAAGTCAAAGTCAAAAACTCTTCGATTAGACTTTTAACAAAGTGCTTTGTAATGGTCACAGTGACATAATTAAACAGAATTATACATGCTACCGCCAGGTTCGGAAGGTTGCTTTTACTGAGAAGAGAAAATTTGAAATGAGAAACGTTCATAATTGATGTTTCCCTCGAAGTAAATGATTTTTATCCACACATACGATCACGTCTGTATACCATCACCCATGAGGGTAGACAGAGACTACCCTTTGCCACATGCTACGATCCTTACATACGTCTTTCTCATCGACTATATTCATGCATCAAACACATTCTTCGGTTATGAGTACTCCGAATTAAAACTCTCATAAGAACTTCTTCCTAGAACAGAGTACTTCAAAATTCGAAATTAATAATCATATTAGGTATTATATGATTATACTGCACACTAGAAAGTACTTTCAGATTTGTCAGAACGACATGATTATACAGGATTATACATTTTACCGCAGGGTTCGGAAGGTTGCTGTTACTCAGGGGCGTGCATTCCATATAAGCAGATAAGCAGTGCTAACCATTTGTGATAACTGAATACTCTGGTGTCGTGTGTGTGTCATGTTTGTCTGTGTGTCTATACTAAAACGTATGTTACCTGCGCGCCACAATAGTATGTAATTAACCTACCTACCCTACTTATTGTTGCTGCCTGCTGTTACTGAGAGGAACTCGGCAAGAAATTTACTTAGTAATTACTCTTTACAAAGCGATTTTTACAATTTAAATTAAATCACGGAAAACATATAGTACAGTTCCAATTCACAATTGTCGATAAAAACAAGACCAAAACTGATAGTACACCTGTTCACAAGTACAATACCAAAACTAATAGTACTACCTGCACACCTGTTCACAAGTATGACGTGAGTGCCAGCAATTGTCCTCCTCAACCATTATAGAGGGAAGTGCGCTCTTATTTAAGAAGTTACTTTATTCCTACCGATAGTTCAAAATTCAAATTTCAAAAATATCTTTATTCGATTAGACTTTTTACAAAGTGCTTTCAAATCGTCATAAAGACACGATTACATAGGATTATACATGCTACCGCTAGTATTTAGGTCGTACACGTGACAGGTTGTATGTACACAAGAACAATGTGACTTATATGTAATTTAGGTCGCAATCCTATTTCGGGCGATGACAACGCAAAACCACTCTCGTAACACAAACCGACAGCTAGTCGCAGTGAAAGTAACTATTATGCAACTATTATCTCTAAGCGTAGTTGCCTCTTACAGTCTTGGTACTTTAACATTATTTATAATATCGCAAAGTACTTAAGTTATTCTAATTAATAGTACTAACCGAAATTGCTTCTTTGAATAGCATTATCCAAAAAATTGCTTCAGTCCGCCTGATGTAATATTCAACTAGAAAATGTCCAAACTGTTTTTTGATATATATAACTTCCTATATGCAAATGTATATAAGTTTTATTTATTAGAAGGAATAATTACAAGTGAATAATTTTAACATTTCCAGCAGCACAAAATAATCTTGAAGAAGTTTTTCCATGTACCGCCCGGTTCAAGGAGATCTCAGCGATCTTATAACAGTAACATGAGGGTAGTTCTATGAAATTGCGACACCTATGTTGTTGACCCGCGGAACCCTAATGAATTTAAAAAATCAAAGTAGCCTAAGTTACTCCTTGTAACATTAGCTATTCGCCAATGAACGTCCCGTTAAAATCGGTCCAGTCGTTTCGGAGATTAGCCGGAACAAACAGACAGACAGAGAAAAAAAATTCTAAATAGGTTTTATTATGTTAGTACCGTGTATATTTTCATATGCATTTAGTCAAAAGATGTATGTGGTTTTCGAATTACAAACAGACACTTGAATTTTATTTATCTATATAAGCAATTCTTCACCGTTAATCTACGATTAGAAAACTTAATCTTACTTACGTATTAAACTTACTTTTTAACTTTACATGCGAGCCGAATATATCAAATTTAAATACCTAAAACTTGCATAGATTGATTAATTGTTTGAGCCTAATGAATAAGAATCCATTGAAGAGTTAGCACTATGTATTTGTTTCCGTTTTAAATATGCGAATAGTGATCGTTAAGTTTTCTAATCGTAATGACGTAAACGTGATCGAATAGAAATGATTAACCTCTTTATGCCGCCTGAATACCGACTTTGTTACCAGACTTAAAAAATAATTTATATATGTATAAGTATTATTTTAATTTCTCATCTGTTTTGTATAAAATACGCCTATATTATTAATTATCAATTCAGTGAGAAGTAATTCAAAGACGTATGTATAGTGCCTGAGACGGCGATGGACTCACCATATGAACGTTGGCATTTAATCATCTTCGGTGAAAAGTGGTGTTGTGATAACAACACCTCTGCCTACCCCTTCGTGAAATACGGGCATGACCAAATTGATGTACACCTATTTAAATTTAAATTATTAGGAAGTAATATTTAATTTAACTTTCTATATTATAGTGTGAAAAATAATATTTGACACACTTTTCCACAAAACATAAAAGTATCAAGATCATTTGTTCGTAGTATAATATGGCTTTAATTTCATACTTGAATGTTTAAAGCGTCGAAAAAATTATATAATCGCACGTAACTAGTAATTGCATCAGCGCTGGGCGGTGGGTCAACTTGAGGGAACTGGCGCTGTGTCGGGCTTCGGCCTTCGCCCCAACCTTACCGAGGCTGCGCTAACTATAGGGTTGTCACAACAAAAGGATTTGAAAAACAAAAACATTGGCTATTATTTTAAGTCTTCGAGAAATATTGAATACATAGTGAAGAGATGCATGAATGTAAACGATTAGATGAAGTATGTAAGGATTGCATCATACGACGAAAAGTAGTGCCCACGCACCTATAGTATGGGCATGGAAAATATGTATCACTGTTAATTGTTTGAATTTCGTGACCTACTTTTTTAGGGTTCGAACTTGTGTAGCAGCCGACTGCTCAAACCATACGACCACCATGACTTTCCTTTTTTTTTCTTATTACAAAACAAATACTAAGATAGTCCTTGGTTTAAAAGTTGTTCCATCTCATTTTGCGATACGGATTGTGCATAGATTTAGTCAGGTTTTAGTGTAGTCTTCATTCAACCCATGTTTTGTAATAAGGGGTAATATCTCTAGAGCCAACGCCTTACGTTATATGTTAAGCTAGGGTAAAGTCACCAGTCATGGACAGTATAAGCGATTTTTTTTCATATTTGCTCTGTAATTTCTTTAGTTTTCCACACACGTTCTTAAGGATTTGGAGGTAAATTAAAAGCTCTTTTCTTAATCAGAATTTAATGTTTAATTTCAGTTTAGTACTTAGTACAATGAAATAATATAAATAAACCACATTCTTACTTAGATACCATTAATGAGCAGTAAAAATCCAGTGTTGTGTTTTAGGGCCAAAATGTTAATTGATATTATGGGTTATATAATAAAATTGACTCATTTCCATTTATAAATCATTAAATAATATTAATTTCAACAACGACGATACACCAGACCCAAAATAAGACGATAAGTGTACCTTGCATCGCGACTTTAGTAAGAAATTACGATTCCCGACACCAAATGACACCGCGAAACTAACAACCGTTATGGCCGCAATTAAAATGTGTGTCAGTTGTCAAAAACAGTTGTTATGACAGCTATAATATTGGCACAACAGATACAAATTGACATTTGAAAAAAATACTGCGCTTTTCCTTAATTTTGGAAGAAAAAACAAAAAATGTCCCTAATTGGTCCGCGTCCAACATAGATGCCTTTACCTTACTCATACTATTACAATATGGGTTACGAAGACAAAGGTGACAACCTCGATCTTCCATCGTTACGGTGTCCTCCTTTCAAGCTTATTCATACGAGAAGTGGTTATGTCATAACCTTTAAATGTTATTGTATTTTTTCTTACAGTGTGTTGTAATGTAGTGTAAGAAGTGTGTTAAGTTGTCTTGGTTGTGAACATAGGTAAGAGGATGACGATTTGATTTGCAAAATAAATATATGATGCAGCAGTGTGGGTAATGGAAGGAAGGACCACTTTATTTTACAAATCTCAAGCTATCTTAGAATGTAGGTGTTATAACATCCACATCTCCGAAGATAATTAGGTGCCAAAGTGACAGATGATGGGTCCATCACCGTCTCAGGCACTATTCTCTTAGGTCTTTGAATTTATTATCGGAAATTATATAGAATTCTTCCTCACGATGCTTTTTTCATCGCAAAGCTCGTGGTGCGCAATGGCAAGAGGTTAAACGCGATCAATTCGATTGTTCAAACGTCTCCATGCATCCTGATTGTTGTCAAACGCATATGATGCTAGCGAGTGCGACTCGCGTGCAGTCGCCATTATTCGATCGTGGCGCGATGCATCGTGTCGGCCGACATCGGCTTCATTCGGCTATATTCGGCGCGACTTGGACCAATTGCTTGTCAAACAATCGAATTACCTTTCGATTGTTGATCGCGTTGACCGACTCGGATTGTATAGATTTTTGAAATAAGTCGCTATTGCGCATCGCTAGTACATCACGTGCTAGGATTAGAGCTTGCGTCGTCGATTGCGTGGTAGGTACTCACACCAATCGGCTACCACGGCTATGTTTTGCATATAGCCTATATAATAGCATCGAAAACGCATTCAAATATGAATGAAAGTGTGTTAATCGAAGCATGTGGCAATCGCCCTCTGCCTAGACGGCCTACCATGTGTTCACTGCGGCCATTTATGTTTGAAAGTACTCTTTAAATTACATTCTGCCTTTTTAACGGCCGAAATATGTGCGTGTAGTAGTCATTTAATGTACCTACGTACGTAGATATTCGGTGTAGATAAACACATTATTTTGCTGTCTTATGTAACGAATGCGTGGGTATGAACGTGGATTTTTACAAGGGGAAGAGAAAACCTAAGAAATGATTGATGGCTTGTCTAAAAGAGGGAATGGTTAGAATGGGAGTGAATACACAGATAAGACGGTTAATAGAGAGAAATGGAAGAGAAGAATATAATTGCGCTGACCACAAGTAAAATCAGATACCTAAGGGCAGGAGGATGATGATAATGTAACGAATGGTGAGGCCTCATTATGTTTATGCTCATTATGGTCATATGCTTTCGTAGATCAGCTCTCTAAATAGCAGGCATAGCTAGCAAATTTTCAGATACATATTTGAGCGTGAAACCCATTGTATGATTTCTCAGACTTCTGACAGTCTTATAGCGATTGCCAAAATTGTTTCATTACAAATGGCATTCGCGTCATAATCTTTTCTCCGAGACATGAAGGGAACACAATTTGACATGGGCGACTTATCCTACAACTGGCAATGGTCATGGTAATATTGATAAATTTGTTCTGACATTTGTCTGACGAGGGCATTTATAGGTTAAGGATATTGTGCGATCTATTTGTGAGTTGTAGCGCGTAGGTCGATACCTTGGACGGCCAAACGAACAAATGTGTCGATCCTCTCACAGCTCAAGATAAAAACCCGTCTGTCCACGATATGCCACCAACGAATACTTTTGTATATTGGCCACATAATGCGAAAGGGTAATAAGAGCCTTGGTGGCCTTGAGGTTTGAGCTTATGTAACTGTGGAAACTTATGTACAGTAATTTCACACCACGTGCTTTACGGTGAAGGAAAACATCGTGAGGAAACCTGCATATTTCTGAGAAGTAATTCAATGAAGTATGTAAAGTGTCTGAGACGGCGATGGACTCACCAACTGTCACGTTGACACTAAATCATATTCGGTGAAAAGTGGGTGTTGTGATTACAACGCCTCTGCCTACCCCATCGGGAAGTACAGGCGTGAGCATGTGTGTGTGGGTAATGAGAGTCTGGAGAAATTTATTGTAGTTGGGAACACAACTGGCAAACGAGCCCGAGGCTGGTCTCCACCAGATGGACCGCCCAAATAAAAGACTCCAGGTCCCCGTGGTTTAGCTCCGTCGTCAGGGTCGCGATGGATAGAAGCCGATGGAAACAAATAGTTCACTCCAAGTGTGGACCTCTTGTTGATGACCACGATCCTCAGTCATGAAGGAACGACTAGAGAGAGAGTGCGTGGGTAATTAAGTTGTCCTTCAGTCTGTTACCTATTCAATGTTTGACAGCTAAGCCGATGCTGCTGATCATTGGAAGAGATATAACTTTTACTCTAAGGGTACTTAATAATCAATCACACATAAAAATAAATAGTAAAACAAGGTGATTTAGTGCGAAGTATGTGAGTCGCTCTTCTCGTGCTTTAGGTAAATACCAAAACTTACGTAAATATTTATATCAAAACTCTCTCTGAAAATACAATGTCTATATTGTTATGACTAGCACTGAAAATAATGTTTCATACTGATGAAATTGCAGATCGAAATCGTGGAATTAATTTCATGTTGTTTTACGATTAATAATAGCCAATCAAAAAGATTTTTATTGACTTCTACTCGCTCTGCATAATCATCAATTCTGAAATTCATGTATAGTACAAACATATGCCTTTGCCTACCTCTTCGGGGAATGCAGGCGATTCCCCGAAGAGGTAGGCAAAGGTGTTGTTATAACGACACACACCGAAGATGATTAAGTACTAACGTGACAGATGAGTGAGTCTATCGCCGTCTCAGGCACCATACATACGTCTTTTGAATTCATTCTCAGACATATGCTGGTTTCATCACGGTGTTTTCCTTCACCGTAAGGCACGTGGTATGTAATCACCACTTATAAGTATTGGTATAGGCCCCGCTGGGAATCGAACTTACGTCAAACCCCAATATCAATTATAACCCGACCCGGGAATCGAACTCGGGACCTCGGGGCCGTTATCGGCAGGCGAAGGTACTAACCACTAGACCTAGAGGCAGTCATTATGATTCTCCCAAAGTGGCCTATTATACCTATTAAATAAAGGTCTGTAAACACCATGTAAAAGAAGCATTGTAGAATGAGAAATTGTTTCTGCTTTCAATAAAAATAGATACAATTACAATCTTGATCTCCACTCAGATCTAGATTGAGTGTTTAAAATAATTTCCAATGAGTGAATGGCATGTGTCGGGTTTGTATTGAGATCTCAGATTTATCTATTACTACCTGTCTTCCTTTAGAATGTAATGGTTAGATGGACCGGATATCATATCTTCTTTCATCTATAAGTACTAATATATAAAACTGAAGAATTCGTTTGTTTAGTAGCGCGTCTAAACAAACGAACTCTTCAGTTCAGTCGGTTTGCAAAAATATTTCGTTGTTGGATAGTTCATTTATCGAGGAAAGATTAGGGCTTTACAATATCATGTTCTATCCAATAGAAGCGAAGCATTTATTTTGAAAAAAATTCAGTTATTTTGAAATTACAAACAGACACTTAAATTTTATTTATCTGTATACTGTATATGTATGTATAGATTAGGCCTAGTTTGTTAACTGATTTTAAAACTTATATACAAACTGTGTCGAAGACTATAAATGGGTTTATTAAAGCTTGAAAGAATTTGTAGAACAAGCGCTAAGAAGAGTTATCTCGAGACTTCGCTAAATAAATTGCCTTACAAACAAAACGTAACGTAGTAGAGTGTTGTCGACAATCGATTTATTTATTTGGGTTGTGTGCTAATAAACTAGAATCTATCTTATTAAGGATATGGTCATTTGAACGTGCCTCAATTGCTCGCAGTCTTCTGATACTTTCAAACAAATGCGGCAAGATTTTGTTCCCATACATACTTTTCTTTTATCGAGTCCAATTAATTATTTTGATCCGAGCCAAATACATTTTACAAAATAGTCTATGATAGTCCTTGGTTTAAAAGGAGCTCTATCCCTATCTACGATACGGATTTAAAAAGGGATGCAAATACATTTATATCATACAGTTTAATCTAGTCCTTAAACCATGTTTTGTAATGAGAAGGATTTTGTCCAATGCGTAGTGTAATAATGTTTTTTTTTTCAAACTGCTTGCATCCATCAATATTTGCACTGAAATAAACTGAGGCATTTATAGGTATTAAAAGTTACCAGCTAAAATAAATCCGTCCATTCGGGCAGTCACCTCTCTGAGAGTTACCTGTTTGAAATAAAATACGTGTTTGATGGAAGCGTATGCGCATTTCCTTTTAAGGAGCTCTCAACGTCTAGTTGACGCCTCTCGTGACCATCGAGCTGGTCCTTACATCTTACTGGACACCATTCCCATAGACACAAATTTAAATTTTGTATTTTATATACTTTTCTTCTTTTTTTTTGTAACTAGATTTAAGTTAATGGTTTATTATTAATATTATTTGAAGTAGGTCAAATAAAACTGGAAATATGTGAATGAAATAGATACATACGATTGACATCGTAACCATATACCACAAACTCGTGTAGGTTCGAGAATGCGTGGGTAAACAACACAAATTTCTTTCTCGATCTCCACAGAACCGGAATAATTATACAATCACTGGCTATTTTACAGTTAATAGGCGTTTATAGTTCCGTTGTTTCTGTAATCGAGTATATTTTTATACTCCGTGTGTAGGGTTGCTCATGCCAAACAAATAAACAAGCATTTGTTTTTTCTCTTACGTTTTAAAAAAACATACACAAACATGTTTTTTTTTTCGGAATCGACAGCCGATTTCTTCGGCTTCCGATTAAAAATTTGAATGAAATTATTTTGATATCTTCTTTCACCCCTTTACTCATAAATATTGTTTGATTGAGACGTTGAACGAAATATTATTATGTTTTGTCCTTTCTACACTTGCAAGATATGTTATCCGTGAAGAGAGAGCAAATGACAAGTAATCAATGTCTGATTTTTAATAGGGATGGAATGCCTTGTGATATTTTCCAAAATAATGTCATATTTTGATTCGGTCACCATATACGATTTTCTGAGTATAAACTGTCAACCCTAACAAATTATGATTCAACAGCAATTTTTATACAAACTTTCTTAGTAATAAGACAACTTTGAAATGAAGCTCTTCCGTAGTTTTGTACCGACAACTAACTTGCCTATTATAATAAATTACTGTAATTGTGTAACATTTTACAGCACAAAAAATAATTTCCTATTCATATGTTCGTGCAAAGCCTAGATCCATTTACACGCTTTTGACAGGGACGATGGTATCTCGGGCTCTATCACAAAAAGAGACAGAGCTACTTTTAAACTAAGAAAATCCTTGTTAGCAGTAGTTTAAGGTCGGCAGTCCTCAAAGACTAGCTGCTAATATGAGAAATACTGAACTTTCTCTAAGGCTTATAATTTTTTATTATTGTTTATTAGACTCAAGCGTAAACCACACAGATAGAGGTATCCATGAGGTATCTTATAATCCCTACTAATATTATAAATGCGAAAGTAACTCTGTCCGTCTGTTACGCTTTCCCGCTTAAACCTCTCAACCGATTTTGATGAAATTTGGCACACACAATCTTTAGACCCTGAGAAAGGACATAGGCTGCCTTTTATTGCGAAAAAAAAGTATGATATAAAATAAATCTACGCGGGTGAAACCGCGGGGCAAAGCTAGTAATACATTATTATTTGTGTATGGTGATTTGCGACCTATTGTCGAAAAGTCAATGTGAGTTTGTGAGCGTGCGTGAGAAATCTCTCTCGATAGATTTACTTCAGCAATTAATCTACCCAAATGTCCTATGCATTTGGGCTTTTTGAATTGGATATTTCAATATAAATTACATGGTAGCGCATTCTAAATACTGCCGATGTTAGCAAACATTGCAGTTTCAAATAATCCTAGTTGACTTGATATTATTATACTGACTTAAACTTTGTCAGGTTTGTAATCTCAAATTGTATTTTTATTTTACCAAAGATACCTTATATTTGTATTGGATAGCTATGCCCCGCGGTTTTACAAATGTTTGTGTAAGTTACGCCTTGAAACAGCTATCAGCCAGTGAAACTCCCGTTAAAATCGGTACATCCGTTTCGGAGATTAGCCGACAGACAGACGGACACACAGACGGAGAGAAATAGATTTTTTTAAAGTGATTTTTTAAAAACTAATTTTTGAATTAGAAATAGACACTTCAATTTTATTTATCCGTAGTACTTTAGTATAGATGTATAGATAAAACATAGAGCGTACGTGGCTGTATGTTTTATCTATAAATATTGTTAAAAAACCTAAAAAAGAATCCTCCTTGAAATATTATTAGAAACGGATGAATCATCGTACAATTTATAAAACTTTCATATATTGTTTGCATAAAGTTTGTCATGACAAAGATTTATACACGACCAAGGTCGACATCGAGATACAATCGCGTTCCACTTCAAAGGAGCACATTGAAATGTCTCCATGGAATTATATTACAAGTCGTATTGTATAAATTACTGTGTTGGTCCTATTTGATAAGATCTTTGTTTGCTTTCACCGAGAAATAAAAACATCCATCCGGGTTGTATAAGGCACCGGTATTCTGAATTGTTTAAAGGATATCTTTCAACAATTTTACAAAGTGACCTCTTCCTAAACTATAAGTAAAACATACACTGGGAACAATTTATCATCTTTGGCAGTCGTTACAGGTCAGTCGGAGGCCTAAAATAGTCTGACAACTGGTTTAACCCAGATCACAGATTTTTCTCGTTAAAGGGGCTGCGAAGGTCAGATGGCAGTCGCTTCGTATAAAAATCAGGTGATCAGCCACATCGGGTTGAATCAAGTGCTGACCCCAACAATGTATGCGATAAGGCCAGGGTGATGATGACACTGGGAACAATTTACATATAACTTTACCATCTGTGTGTAGCATACACTCACGGAAAGTCTGCCAGGACTTAAATGTATGTATATATTGAATGTGTACATATATATATATATATATATAGATAAATAACATTCAAGTGCCTGTTTGTAATTCCAAAATAACAGCTTTTCACTAAATGCATTTGAAAGTATATAAGGTATTGAAATGATTTTTTTTATTTTTTATTTTCTCGGTCTGTCTGTCTGTTGTTTTTGTTCCGGGTAATCTCTGAAACAGCTGGATCGATTTTAACGGGACTTTCACTGACGGATAGCTGATGTTACAAGGAGTAACTTAGGCTGTATTTACAAAAAGCTATGCTTCCAATAGTTAAATCAGGAAACTAATTCGACGCGGGTGAAACCGCGGAGCATACCTAGAATAATATAAGGCTATATAATATATACCCTATGTCCACTATGTTCACTTGAAAGTTCGTTCTAAATAATTGGTTGCGAGGACTTTCTTCCTCCGGAACTGACAATCTTAACCTCCATATTTACATACTAGACCTACTACTAATTACTTACGTACATACAAACTTTTTATAACTAATTAGACTCTGATTAACTAGCTATGCCCCGCGGTTTCACCCGCGTATATTTAATTTCATGAGTGATCCGGGGAACACAATTTTTTTTATATAAGTAGTCAATGTTACTTGTAATATTGCCTATCTGCCAGTGAAAGTCCAACTTAAGTCGGTCCAGCCGTTTCGGAGATTAGCCGGAACAACAAACAAGACAGAATGACAATGGGACAGACAGTCAGAGAATTAAAAAAGTTATTTTATTCGACTATATATACTATATACTTTCATATGCACTTAGTGAAAATCTGTTAATTACAAACAGCAATTTCATTTAATTCATCGGTACAAATCTCACGTGAACATTTGCCTTTAACGCGGTTTGTACCCGCTAGATCACGAACTTCGCTTTGTAGATGTTATGGCCGCCGTTGAAGTGAATCTATATAACATTGTCTATGAATGTAATGCATATATAGACGATGTAATGTGTCTACAATGTATAAGGGTTGTCCGTCAGTGAATTGGAGATCTGATGAGAGGCAATTTAGGTAATTTCATGCCAAAAGTCTTGCATTAGACCGGCTAGTATTACGTGCACGCAAATGTACGTGATCCATTCGGAATTAATTTCGTTGCACTTTCACTTATTAAGGGCTAGAGAGGAACTTCTCAGAGTGAAAGGAGTACCTTTACGCTATTTATGGTTTATTTCATGCAAATACACCGCCACCGGTTAACTTTATATTAGTGATGTAACGGATATTCGCATTCGCAAAATTATGCGAATATTTAGCGAATGTTTTTATGCCACTTTGTCCCTTAAATATCAGTTAAATTTGAAAAATAAATCTAACCTCAAAACAAAGCTTTTAGAATGAACTTTCTGTGACTAAATTCATTAAATTAACCAATATCTAACTTTTAGGGTAGCCGCACACAATTGAAAAATATAGCAATACACCCAAAATTATTGTCATTATGCACTTTATTGACAACTAGCGGACATCACGCGGTTTCACCCGTGTAGTTCCCGTCTCCATGGGAGTACGGGGATAAAATATGCCTATGCCTATGTTACTCGCTGATGATGTAGCTTTCCTATGGAGGAAGAATATTTGAAATCGCCACAGTAGTTTTTGAGTTTATTCATTACAAACATACACACAAAAATACAAATCTTTCCTCTTTATAATAGTTGTGTAGATATTACTGTGTGTGCGGCTAGCCTTACATTTACATATCGGGCCCGTGCCTGGTGACAGATTTTAGCGGAGCCTCAATAATAGGGTCCTGACCACGGAACCATAAAAACACTTTAATATACCTACTACCTACGTACGGAAATAATTCTGCCTTACGTCGAGCAAGTGTGTTCGAAATAATCGTATCCATTTCTTCGTATCTTCATAATGGGCTACCTGAATTGAATCATGAGCTCAATAAATTAATGTCTATGATTTATGAGTTTATTTTGCAAACCTGTTCGCATAAGTATAACGTGCTTATTACTGCAGCTGTTAATGCGATGAAATATTACTTACATTTATAAACATTGAGCATATGGCCTGACTACATTTTTTATGCTTCCTTGCACTCAAATTAAAACAGCTAAGAGCTGTATGGGGACGCATCGTATAATGTTTTACTCCAGTTATTATTTTTTTACACAGTTTTTACAATACATATATGCTGCTGTTTTAACATAAATATATTGAATAAAATCGAATAACAAATATTTAGATAACATTTTCTTTACTAAAAGCAAACATGTATATAAATACGTATGAAAGAAATTATTAAACTTTTTGATTTGTCTTTTTGTTACCTCTATTCGTTACTATTCACGTTCCCATCTTAAGAACCGAAATAATAACAAAAATAACTAGATAACTATCTCAGATGCTAAGATTCCTAAATTCGTGACCGTAAAAGTTACTCGCAGTGAAATGTAATGTTATTAAGTAATTAATTAAATTAAATAGCCGTGGCCGTGGGGTTTGAGCAGTCGCCTGCCACGCGAGCGCCGCACGTTCGAATCTCAGCGGGACCTGTACCAATGAGTTTTTCTAAAACCTTATGTACAGTGATTTCACACCACGTGCTTTCCGGTGAAGAAAACATCTTAAGGAAACCTGCATATATCTGAGACGACGAAAGACTCACCATCTGTCACGTTGGCACTTAATCATCTTCGGTGAAAAGTGGGTGTTGTTATAACAACACCTATGCCTACCCCTTTGGGGAATACAAGCGTGAGCTTATATATATATATGTATAAGAATTATATTTTATTATACAGATGTTCATTTTAATTATGCGTTTCGGGTATGTATCGCATCTGGATTCTTGGATTTTCTAGTGGTTTCAAGATCTGCTGCTGTATTTAGTAATCATATTTATTAATATCGAAAGCCTTTGGTTGCCGTCGATCTAGTGGTCATAAACACTACTGCAGAACACTGGGTCTTGAATTCGATCCCAGGGTGGGACAAAGCGTTATTCTAAAGTTTTTTCCGTTTGTAATTTCCCAGTTTTGTATACCCAGTTACATAGAACTTAATCTTAACCGACGAAATGTAGGTACACAAGATCTTTCAGTCTACCACTTCGGGGAATGCAGGCGTGAGAAAATGTATGTATTTATCGATTCAACTACAACACTGACTCATAGTACCGCCCGTAGCATAATCAATCGCTTAAATCGATTCCAATTTCACTTTAATTATTCGTTTCGACATCTATTCCATCAATGGAGAGGATGCGGTCCTCTACATTGATGTCGAATCGATTTGAATTGCATTCAAACATAGAATTCCATCTTTACCTACTTAAGTTATCATGACGATAAGTATTATTGGGAAATATTTTAAGCACATTTCGCAATCTGTACGTACCGTTTCATTATAATATACCTAGGTACTTCGCAATCCATCAGACAATGGCTATTATATTCTAGACATGTTCATCTATCTTTATATTACTGTGTAAAATTGAAGTGTCTGTTTGTAATTCCAAATTAACAGCTTTTGACTAAATGCATATATGTAAGAGGTACATAAATGAAAGAACAACTTTTCAATTTATTCTCTGTCTGTCTGTCGGTCGACTTATATCTGAAAATTCAGGACCATTTTTAGCGGGACTTTCACTGGCAGATCAGTGATTTTACAGCAAGTGTGTGCAAAAGTAAGATAAGGATCTTACTTTTATTAAAAAAAAATAACGAAATAGAACGCATGAAATTTAGTCTACACGGGTGAAACTGCGGGGCACACCTAGTAACAAATATTGATTTATAACAGTAGGCCTAGACAAACTAATATTCTCGCGCTCTTGTGAATAAATCTGTAATAGATACGATGAAAAATTTATGGAAATGGCTTAATTCAGTCACGTGACATATGTCATTCCCGTACATTTTGTATCGTTTCTACTAGCGAAGCGTGAGGGTAATTTTCACTTTGTCTACAGGCCCAGGGCTGCCACTACCCTGACATGAGACAACCCTAACATGCATTGCATATTTTATCATAACATTATGCTAATTTCAATGAAGTATGTAGAATTATTTTCATTCCAATTTTATTTCATATGAACCAAGAATTTCTATGTATAAAAATAAGCTTTCTCAAATGATACCTGTCACATCTACATGGTGATTGATGCTCGGAATCACCAGTAATGATATGTTCTGCGAATGTGACATGGGTATCGTACGCCTATCACTTTAAATGATAGCAATTTTCTGTTGAATGTGTTGATTGAATGACAGGTACTTACATACATATGCTCATGTCTGTATTCCCCGAAAAAGTAGGCAGGTGTATTATAATGACACACACACATAGTCGCTTGGAAAATTATAAAAAACCCGTAAAAAAGAGGCCAAAATATTGTTATGATTTTTATGCTTGAACAAAAGGCATTGAAATAATACGAACGCAAGGCGGATTCGAACTCACGTACTCCTGATAACCGTGCGTTTGCTTGCCTATTGAGTTACTTGTGTTCACACCTCATGTGTTGAATTGATTGATTTCGAATATATTATTTATGTACATTTTATATTTATATAATTAATTTATGTGAACGTATTTTTATTTATACAGCTAACTTCTCCAACTCCAGTTAACTACGGGAAATCCTTTCACTTGGAGTAACATTCTTACAAAATATATTTAATTAGTGAATGTTCTTGAAATAAGTACTTAATGCAAAGTTGAATACTAAGTTTTAAGTAAAGTACTTTCACGAAAGTCTTTTGGAAAGTATTGCAGGCTGTTAGTTTACGTTATAAACGGGAAACTCAGGTATATTTAATTACTGCATTTGAAAGCTTTCTATAGCCTATTCAAGTAATTACGATACATATGTTAATGATATCTTCTTAGGGGTAGGCAGAGGTGTCATAACGTGAACTTGTATCTGAAGATATTGATTCTATCAAGAGTGAAACTAGCTAAAGCTAGTAATTTACAAATTTAAAAAATAACAGTTCCTTAACAGCATCAGGAAGATATCACTAGCTTGCATTCTCTGGCAGGCATTCTCGTCATACTTGTGAACAAGTGCTGCTTGTGGGGGCTGGTCATCTCAAGCTACGCATTTAGATATAATTAGAACTACTAGACTTTTCTTTATGTTAATTTTTATCGACATTTGTGCATTGCAACTGTGTCCATGGGCTTACATTTCTCAAGTGATTTATTTTTTTAAATTATGTAATATTTTAAAAAGAGTAATTACTGAGTATCTTACCAGGTTCTTCTTAGTAAAAGCAACCGAACCTAGCGGTAGCATGTATAATCCTGCAAATTTGAAAGTGCTTTATAAAAAGTAATCGAATAAAGATATTTTTGACTTTGACTTTGCTAGCACCTTCAATTTATTTATTGATGTATTCAATGCCAGCAATGTATCAAATAAATATATAAAAATATCTCTTACCCATAAAAGTAATAAAATAATCAGATTGCAGCATCAGGTCGAATTTATCAATTAATTGTCTTAAACGTTCACATGCGTGAAGCACTTGGAGTAAGCATACGTCAAAATTTACTTACATAATTTTGGAAAAGAGCTGATACTCTTAAACTGCCGGACCGATATTAAGCAAATATAGCTAAGAACCACCGCAAGGAATCTGGCTTTCAAATAAAAATCCGTTTCCGAGCTATAATGCTACAGACAGACACACACAAACAGAGACAGATAGTCATCGACGTCAAACTTATAACACCCCGCTTTTTGCATTTGGCTTAAAAACCGCCCTCGTAAGCGAGACTGCCGCGTTGCTCTGTAAAGATTCTCAATATCAAAGTTTCATTCATAGAAAATTGATAAAGTTCAATTTCGTATCATTGAAACCGTCACTCGACGTCGAGTACGCCGCTGAGAAATCTTAGAGAATAGCGCGGCAGCTCGTTGATGTCTTTACCGTTGTTTGGTTTTTCTCAACGTTGTATCTTTTTAACACATGCTATGTGCTATGCCATGTTATATTGAGCATGAACAATGCTTTATTATATTCGAAAAATACGTATTTGGCGGTATTTTAAAAAAACAGGCGCAAAAAATATATCTACACTAATATTAAAGAGGAAAGATTGATTATTTTTTTATTAGTTAATAACATAACATAGGCTATATTTTATCCCCTTACTCCCACGGGAACAGGAACTACGCGGGTGGAACCGCGTGACTTCCGCTATATTTTTTTATGAAGTCTTTAAAGAAATGTACGCGTAGGCGCAGAAAAATTATGTAATACTTTTTTTTGACAATACATGTATGAATATAACAACGCTACTGCAATAAATCTTCGGTGAAAAGTGGGTGTTGCTGATCCATGACCCTTGAGGGAAGGCGTGGAGATATGAAAGTTATTGTGGGAAATGTTGTTCCTTCATACAAGACGAAGCTCACATTGTTTACAAGGGGCTCTTTGCACATATATTGGCTTATTATAGCGAAGTTAAACTGCCAGGAGTTGGATGGGTGACTGTATTAGCTCTGTCGGTACCTCGAACACCTTTTGGTGTCTGCCTTGAACATATTTGGCAACTCAAATCTCTCGATTTGCCGAAATTGAAATCAAAAATATCATATTTAATTGATTAGACACTTGCAAATTGTTTCAATTCGTAAATACACAGAAAAATATAATTATGCAGGATGAAGATGGGTTTTTAGTATATTACTTATAAAAATAGCTAAAAATCACGTACCCTTACTAATATTACTATACTACCGTACTAATATTATTCTATTCTTAAGTATTTGTTTATATAGCGGCAACAAAAATACCTTGTTAAAATGTCAATTGTCTAACTATCACGATTCATGAGATACAGCCTGATGATAGATAGATAGACAGACAGACAGACGGACGGACAGCGGAGTCTTAGTAATAGAGCCCCGTTTTAAGCTTTGGGAACGTAACTCTAAAAAATGTATAAGGTAAGGCCATGATGCCTGTAGTGTGGACGCACCTTATACGAGCGGCAATCGTAAAGCAAATACTGTATCGCTTTCAAAAACACTGACCTCAATAGTTTTATAACAGAAGTTACAAATAATGATTAATGATATATTAATGTATTTTCATGGTATAATTTTTGTTAATGTTGCTTTTAAAAATACATTTTGACGAATTGTTTTGTAAATTGAACGATAGACTATAATTATTTTCAAATAAAATTGAATTATTTTTTTGTATGATAATGTGATATTATATGTAATGGTAATGACAAATGTAGTTGCTTTTTACTTTTCATATTTAACATAATAATAACTTAATATCTCTGATATTTTAAAAGGAAGGGTATTATTTTAGAGATAATACCCACCGCTAAATCCGAAGATGATAAAGTGCCAACGATATATGGTGAGTCCATTGCCTACTCAGGCACTAATAAAAGATTTTTTCTTACACCATATGCTCGTGGTGCTATACCAGGAGCATACAAATTATAAATGAATAAATACAAATAATAAAAATATACATAATTACAAATTACATGATTCTGGGAAAAATCATCAGAAAAAGTGAACAACCAGCTGGGGTGTGAACTTGGTCGCTTGTGTAGCGGTGTCTTCTCAAACTACTCCACTATTGCGGTTATTTAAAAATAATGCAAACAGAGTTTTATTTATCTTTTACCAACGATAGTTCAGAGAAACTAAATGTTTCCCATACGAATAAAATCCGTAGCCACTTAGGCCGGTCCCAACCGGTCGATCTTACCGGTTTTGACTCTTTATGGGTATAATGCTATCAATATATATATGTGTCAGTTGAAACCGCTTCTCGTTATAATTTGCTCTTAGATTATCGTATCGTATACTTGCGAGGTGTTACTAGTCATTTATGTCTAAGCTATACCAATATTATGAATTTCAAAGCGTTCTGTCTACGTCTGCCTAGGGCCCATTAGCTCTTATTGCCATGATAGTTTAACTCTCATTATGAGACAGATGTATATGACGTGTATAAGTCTGTCACTGTCACACAGTAGTGAAACTATAAAGGCAATAAGAGCTTATGGGAAGGTTCCTGTTACCTTTTCACGACTAAACCACTTAACCAAGAACGCTGAAATTTTTAATAACTTAGACTCTATTTATGGTTCTTAAAAAAATTACGTGATTGAAGTCGTTGGGTAAAAGTAGGTAATATTTATCGAGCGCGTCACGAGTTTTAAGCGCTGGCCTTGAATGCACTTTAGTAAATTTTTGTGTTTGGTTAGCGCGAGCTCGTAGCGCAGTTATCCCCACTAATCGCTGTACGTAAAGTCGCTGTACGGTCATCACACGTGACACGACACATGGCCTTAGGTATATTAGTAAAAGTATTTTGATGTCTGTGAATGTATTTTCATGCATAATTAAATTACTAAAGTATAAAATAATTGCTAAATATAGTTTGAGAGATGACAACAGACTTTCGTCTATCCCGTTTTCACTACAATGTATTAGTGATGTTATTACATATCTAGCTAGAAGGCATAATAGTTATAAATATTTATAATGAATTTGAATACCATTGCCTTAAGGCATAATCATAAAAACGTGGTATGAAAATATCGTGTAAATAACTAGAAACTAAAGAAGTATACAAGTATTTCAATGTTACTTACATTCTTACATTCTTACAATCTCACTTCAACTTTCGTGAAGCTTTCTCGTGGTAACGGGAGATAAAATCCTATGGCGAACCTACATAGTTTACAGGTTTATAGGACAGATTTAGATAAGAACTTGCACGAGCTTAAACTTAACAAGCGCACTGAATTCTACATCATACTGTCGCTGTGTTGTACAATGTAACACCGATGAACCCCCCCACCTGCGTTTTGCCGGGGCATATCCCCAGGGCTGTGTCGCCGCCCCTGGAGACTTTTGCCAGGGTGGTCAGCTGGCCACCTGCAAACCAACTTTGATTCGCTTCTTACGACAGGCAGGGGATACCATAGCCAAATTCTTAGACCCCGGCCATAAATGTTAACCATACGTAAGACACCATATTTCTTACTTCTGATCGGATTATAAGATTCAGGGTAAATAAATATACTGTAGCTGTGCCCTGCGGTTTCGCCCGCGTAGGCTTAGTTTCATGGTTTAAATCGCGGAACCCAATTTTGTTTTTTAAATAAAAGCAAGTTACAAGTGAGTCCCGTTAAAAGTGGTCCAGCCCTTCAGGAGATTAGCTGGAACAAACAAGCAGGCAGACGGACAGACAGAGAAAAAAATTTAAGATTTTTGAGTTCAGTACCCTATCTACTTTCATGCATTTAGTTAGAAAAGTGTTATTTTGGAATTACAGACAGACACTTCAATATAATTCACTAGTGTTCAAATGTATATTCTCAAGAGTTCTAGATGTCCCTATAATATCTCATCTAAACGTTCTCAACCCTGATACATAACAATTTATTATACTAACATAACTATATTTAAGGTACGTTATGTATATGAAAATTTGTAAAGGAAATAATGAAGCTATCTCGAATTCTTTTCACAGTCATCTTAATGACACCTCATTGTTGAAGCCGCAGTGAGCGATCATAACATTGATTACAAATCAAATTGGAATAGTACCGTTTAATGTTCATTAAAGCAGCCCTGCAGTGATTGAAGTATCAACCCACAATCGACACACAAACATACAATCATTCCAGTTATAATTACGTTTTTATACACCTCCCTTCATTACAAAGTGAAGGCAGTAGAAAACATGATATTACTTTTAGATTTGATGATAACTTTTGATTTATAGAAATGAAATGTCGTGAGGTTGGCATTAAGGTACTGCTTAAATAGAGAGTCGGTACTTTGTTTGCATAACAAAGTTTGGAAGGAAACCTCTAACCTTTATAATATTAAAATGTGAGGAACATTGGAGTTATGGATTGAGCTCCATGACGGTATAAATCTGGAATCTAGGAAGTAGAATTTCTGCAATAAGAACGTTTGCTAAATTGATCGTGAGTGCTGTCAATCTTAAAGATTTTGAAATTTACTAAAATAATGTAGACAATATGTCGTTTGGCATCTTGAAAAACGTCGTAAAACAGGTAACTGTGGTACTGTTTTACGAAATTTTTCTGCCACTACGTGACCCCAGGGTCGTGCTTTGGATTTTCGAAACGGTAAGAATAACCAATAATTAAGTAGGTTAATTACATACCGATGTGGGGCGTAGGTACAGAGGTTGGTATAGACACACGACACGAGTGTATTCAGTCATCGCAAATGGTAAGCACTGCTTATCTGCTTGTATGGAATGCACGCCCCTACGTGACCCCTTATTGACCCTACTGCTATTCTGATTATAATCTCGTAGATGTGCGCGTCTATGTATACTGTGACGACACGTTTGTGCCAAGTGAATATTACATGCAGTGTTTTTTAGGAAATATAAGAAATAGAAAGCGGCGCATAAACTTTCTGAAACATTTTCTGAAAGGATTTAATTATATAGAATGCCGCGTTGGTCTAGTGGCTGCTAGCTACTGCATGAGGTCCTGGGTTCGATCACCGGGTCGCGCAAAGTGATATTGGGTTTTTAAATCTATAGTTTCCTAGTAGCAGCCCTGTCTGTAATAGTGCTTGGTGAATGACAATAGGCTCGCTCCCCTATTACATGGGACTTAAATTCTAAGGCGTGAGCATACGCATTTACACATTGCGGCGGCTACCCTGTATAACTTTGAATATATCGCACCTTCAGAACGTTAGAGGCTCAATTCTAAAATCAATAGATAAGTAAGTTTGGATTCATATTAACAGTAATTATTTTATTTCATTTGACTATAATGAGACTATTTTTATAGTAAAGTCTAGATTGTGTTTAGTCGATAATAAATTTTTTTGGATATATATTTTTTTTTCTGTTCAAAAAATAGCAAATTAAGAAATGATCTTAATTCGTTTTCGCAAAATTTGTACGGACAGGAAATACATACGGACAGGAGAATGTTAGTATTTAGGCAGCATGTTACGCCATTTAACGAAATTAGTCGTCGCAGCGGCTAAACACGACAAGTATATAGGTAGTAATCTTCTGTAAGATTAAATATAATTTACTATTTAACCACAGCGGTAAACGGTTGCGCAATGACAGTAAGAGTAAGAAATGTCGCCGATCATAATAGGTTGTAATCTTTCAATCGCGATCATGACAATTAGAAGAAATAATGCTGTAATGGCTTATACGTGGCGCTACATTTAATTTACAAATTATTACAAACTAGCTGTGGTTTTTACGCAGACTTAATTTCATGGGTGACCCACATAACCCTAATGTTTTTTATGAAAAAGTACCCTATTTTACTCGTTGTAACGTTAGCTATATACCAGAGCAATTACCGTTAAAATCTGTCCAGCCATTTCGGAAACAGACAGACAGACAGAAAAAAAAATGTTTTTCTATATTAGTACTGTGTATTCTTTCTTATAAATTTAATGAAAAGCTGTTAATTTGGAAGTGCAAACAGACACTTCAATTTTATTAATCTGTATATATAATTATCCCAGGCGACGTTTTTTTGAACAAGCGTGTAATAGAGTTTTTTTTAATTAGGCCACGTTTCATTACTTCTTAGTAAGCTTAAATCTATACTGTGCTATGATGCATGTAAGGGCATTTAAAATAAGCTATTACAATAATTTTGTACAAATTGATCGGCCCTCAACTGTGATGATATTTTTTAAGTGTCACGTACACCGTTGTGTTGTTTGCCTTGAATTTAAAAAATGATCGTATTGCATTGAGGTTAACGTATTCATAAAATCTTTGTTTTTTTTAAACATTGGTTTCTGCTAAATTCAAGCAAAACATGTCAAATGACCGCCACAGTTAGTTAAATATTTGTATAGTTGACTCCTAATATTCATGAACATGTGATTTTCTGCTTCTCTATGGTTGCTTTTATCAATAAACTCAACCCATTAAATAATAATTACCACCTGTCTTCACGCTAACGACTAATGATTAATGATCGATCGGAGGCTGTAATTATGATGATCTATTTTAAATCGTTCGATATTCAATTTGGTAACTCGAAAGTGATGCTCTTACGCACAAACAAACAATACACGATTTTTAATTAAGTCAAAGACGTTTGTTTAATATACCGCACTTTTTCAGTTAATCTAATTATGTTGTGTTTGAAACAGAGTATATGTTTATTAAGTAAATTATCGATTCGGTTAGACCTCAATTTTTAACCAAGGCCAGACAGACTAGCTAGATCAATATGCATGCATTGAAATGCATTTTAAATCTAATTGGCAATTCCCCAAAATGGCTGTAGTTTGAAAGCTTAAAGAGTAAAGTGTGACGAATTTTGATGTTGGATGCTATCAACTCTGAAGGTTCTCTCTTAAACATGACCTCCGATCACAGTATGTACTAACAGGTGAATATCTGTGTGTTTACATATCGAGGTGATAATATGAACTTTAAAACATTATCACAATGATTTGTGATGCCGATGTAACATTCTTGTACGTATGCGAAGTGCGTACGATTAATCGTAGTATGTGTGGCAAGATTCCATCTTAGGAGAAAAATGGCATGAATAATGAATACATAGGTACATACATCGTACCCTCAGGACAATAAGAAATCAATTAAAATTTATGTTTTTGGACATTGCAATCATAGATCAGTCGGCATGTTTGGATTCATGTTGACAGTAACTATTGTTCTAGTTTTGAATACAATGAGACTTTTTTTATATTTTTATAGTAAAGTCTAGGTTAGTAACATACATTTTTGGGTCAGTCTATGATCTTAATTCGTTTTCGCTAAATCTGGAGATGAGCCCCTTTTGTTCTCGGGGTGCGACATATGCTCGCTCGGCACGCCTGTATTCCCCGAAGGGGTAGTCAGAGGTGTTATAATAACGAAACTCACGTTTCACCGAAGATTATTAAATGCCAACATGACAAATGGTGAGTCTATCGCCGTCTCAGGCACTATACATACGTCTTTGAATTACTTCTTAGACATATGCAGGTTTCCTCACGATGTTTTCCTTCACCGTAAAGCTGGTGGTGCGGAATCACTGCACACAAACTTCCAAAAAAACTCATTAGTAGAGGCCCTGCTGGGATTCGAACTGGCGTCACTTGCGTAGCAGGCGACTACTCAAATCCTAAGGCCACCGCGGCTCTTAAACATAGTGAGGAAACAATTTTACTAAAAGATATTATCACTGCGGGAGGTCCACCTTCTCTGGGAATGTTTTTCATGAACCATAAAGAAGGGAGAAAATTGACTTTTAAACAATTATAACAATGATTTATGATGCCGATGTAACATTCTTGTACGGATGGAAGTGCGTAGGATTAATCATAGTATGTGTGGCAAGATACCATCTGAGGAGAGAAATGGCATGAATAATCAATACATATGCAAATGTAATACAGTGCTACTTTTCTGATCAAAACTCTCCCACACTTGGCAAAGTTCATTGATATAACAGATTAGCGGACGCCACGTGGTTTCGACCGCATAGTTCCTGTTCCTAAGGGAGTATGGGGATATGTATTCATAGTTTATACGTTACTTACAAAATTACCAATATTTCCTCGTTATAATATAAGTATGAGTAGATACAAAAGATCCAACCAATATGACAACTAGACTATTAGACGCGATCCATACATATGCTCACGCCTGTATTCCCCGAAGGGGTAGGCAGAGGTGTTGTAATCACAACACCCACTTTCCACCGAAGATGATTAAGTGCGAACCTGACAGATGGTGAGTCCATCGCCGTCTCAGACATTTTACATACGTCATTGAATTACTTCTCAGAAATATGCAGGTTTCCTCACGATGTTTTCCTTCACCGTAAAACACGTGGTGTGAAATCACTGTACGCGCGATCCATCACAGTGATACTCACTTGGTCTTGAACCGTGAATATTATCTAATCACAGCCGTGGCTGAGAAAATGAAAACATAAAAATAATATTTAACTCTTTTTGTACTTCACACAGAGACAAAATAAAAATAAAATAAAGAAAAAGCTGCAAGACTGCAGACATTAGGTATTTTGTAATAACCTCGTAGGGCCTCGCGGTTTCATCTGCTTATTATTGAACTATCACGAAAAAGTAATGTAATTTGCTAATCGGGTTGCTACCTATGACACTCAAAAATAGTTTGCTTTCTATGTACAACAGTAACATATAAAATATTTTTTAAAATCGGTGCAATAGATCCAAAGATTCCGTATAGCCTCACAAACTCTACGTCTTTATACTTTATACAAATACCTATAGATTACCCAGAATTAGTTAATAAATAGCCCAAGCTATAAGCTTGTTAATTGTGCTAAGTACTATAAAATTATCATTTAAAATTTATATAAGTACATATATGAAGAAAAATCAACATAAAAAAAATAACATTAAAAAATAATTATTAGTATAACAGTCGTTTTGTCCATATTATCATCACGCAATATGTCCTAACTTAGCGACTAGGTTTTAAAGATATTGTTTACTTACACGTAATATGTTCGTCAATAACAACATAACTTTTATTCCTTTGAGAAAGTGAGCTGCCTATGATTCTGGGTTTTCAGATGCTCTCATTGTCTTACAAGAGGTGTTAAATTGCTCAATGAATGATAGGGATTAGAAGCTCATCATTATGGCGGTCCAATTACATAGTGGCAAAGCATAGTTAGCCGAGTTAGGTAATACTACCGCATTGATAATGCTGGTTACGTGAACGTAAGGCGGTGTTCGCGCCAGTCTCTGACTGTACCGCAGAGCGCTCGCTCGTACTTTCGCTCTCAAACCACGCTTCCGCGACAGCACTTCCGTGCCCGTCTGTACGCAACCGTCTGACCTTACGTTAGATACAATACAATACGGGGACAGATATTGACCCTCCGATTGTTTGTTGAGTGATTTGTATTGTTTCATTTGAACTCTGGACTAGTCAATTAATTCATTGTTTGCTCGCATTGTCATATCAATAATTTATCGAATATAGATCGTGTGTTTTGACTTCCATTTATATTTGAAATATTCTAAGCTAACGTAATTAATATTATAAATTTAATTATACGTGTTTTTTTTTTTGCTTGAGTGCTAAATGTATTTGGATACAGACAGGGCTATAAAACAAGGACTCTTGGCCAGTGAATGACGTGTTTAAGTGCAACAATAAAAAATATCTCCCCTGTGATTGTAACCAGTTTTACGAGTGTAATAACGACTAAGAAGTGGATATTTATCTGAAGGAGCCTAAGTAAAGTGTTAAGGGGAAGTGCCAAGGAGTATGTTGGTGATATTAGCATTTATTGGAGTGCGTTTCGCCCTCCATGTGTCGAGGCAGAGTGGCAGAGCACTCGCCGACGAGTGCTATACAAGAAAGTAAATATATTTTTTTAATCAATAGTTAATCTTGATACATGTGGTATGATTATAAACCGTGAATCAAATGAACAACTTTTAAGATAAAAGCTCCACTTCTAATTGAAAACAATATTCAGAGTCGAGGCTTTTTAGACGCACTTTTTTGTAACAGCTGGTATGGTACACACAACCTTTGATTTTTTCGTCGCTGTATTATTTATTTGTGTGGCAAAGTGTAGTTAGGTTACTAAATATTTGATTATAAAATTATATTCTAAATCCTATAAACTTAAATGCTTCATAATATTTATAAAATAAACGATAAAAAAAATGTTTTGTGACTTTTTGGATTGATATGTAACACTAAACGAAGAACTGCGACAAAAATGTTCGCCTAAAAGGCTTGACCTGTTCATTGATAATATTTCACAATTTAATGTATGATTTAAATATTAAAAGTTGGAATATAATTCCTTCGCATTAATATTTAACTGTGATATTAAAAGCTTTATTGAAACACGGTTTATGTACAAACTCAAGTTACACAACCCATAAACACTTAACACACAGATCCAACTGGATGGATATACCTGTCGTATATTTATATTGGGCCTTGTATACAATCGTATAGTGTGCGTAAACGGAAAATTCATAGTTCACAGAAGTACCATATAAATGTTAAGGTTATGACATCGTAGGTGCTTGAAAAGTACTCAAGCATTTTAACCGACTTAAAAAAAACGAGAAGGTAATAAATTTGACTGTTTTTTTAAAATATATATTGGTTACCTCAGAACTTCTGACTGAGTGAAGCGATTTGGAAGATTATTTTTTAACTGGTGCTTCCCATGCTGGTGGACCCATTTCAATTAGGTCCAGTTCTGACAATGACATCCATGATTTATTACTCGAGGAAAATCGTAGAGCAGCACTACTATCTAATAATTAGGTCTGAAGTCGTTCTGATGATGGAGCCAAAGACAACCAAGGGTACTCCTCAACGAAATACAGCAAGTACCTGGTCTTTGGGCTTGATTCATTTGTAATTATGAGAACGTTACACCCATGTAGGTGTACAGTGCATAAAGCCTCTGTAAAGCGTGAAAAACTTACTTTTCAAGTTGGTGTTTGATTCCCAGTTTGTTGCTATATTTCCTTGATTTGTTTATAAAAAGAAATCACACTTTACAGTGTCTTTTTGCAAAGTGCACCTACAAAGGTGTAATGTTCTCATCAATACAAATGAATAAAGCCCATTATTTTATTTTTCTCTACTTGAAGGCTGTTCTTCCAATAAGCGGTTATTGTGTCACACATACAGAGATACTTGGTCACTGAAATTCTTCCGTATGCTTGGCACACTGCTGAAAGTTATATTAAGAAAACTCTGAGTGATATACGCAAATAAGAAATTCGTATTCCTCGTTTCGAATATTTTTTAATAACAATATAAATGATATAAATTGTATGTTAGATCTCTGAAACTCTAACCAGTAAGTAATCAAAATAATAAATATTATCGCACACTCAGAACGATAGGAGCCCAACTCCAAGTTTTGCGAAAATTAGTTGAGATCATAAGCAGACCAAAAAAGTATGCTCGAGCCAAATTTTTTTTAAAAGTCAATAAAAAAAATTATTTTATTAATCGACAAATTTGTATTGTAGTCGAAACTACTAAAATAATTACTATAAAAGGTATTAATTCAAACTGGAAGATCTATGAATGCAATTTGTAACAATAATGGATTTTTGTATTGAGCCCCTATCGTTCTGAGAGTGCGATATGTACATTAAAAATATATATGTTTCTGAAATAAATTATTTAAACATGTTGGCCTCAAAAGGTCATGGTTTATATATCTCTTGGCATTGAACTACTACTGGACAGGAAGCTTTCTGATATAAAGGTCATTATCTATATTTAATACTAGCTGTGCCCTGCGGTTTCACCCGCGTAGATTTAATTTAATTCCCGCGGAACCCTAAGTGTTATTTTTAAATAAAAGTAGCCTAAATTACTTATTGTAACATTAGCTATTTGCCAGTAAAAGTCCAGTTGAAATCGGTTCAGCCGTTTCAGAGATTACCCGGAACAAACAGACAGTATCGTATATACCTACTTTCATATGCATTCAGTAAAAAACAGTTTTTTTTTGTAATTAAAAACAGTCCCATCAATTTTATTTATCTGTATAGGTATAAAAGGAGTTTTTTTGTTTGCTTGAACGTCCTTATGTCAGTGAGTTAATTTGTCGAGGAATACAGCTGAGTTAAAGACAGCGTTAGCCCAAAGAGGTACTAGTACCTTATATATTGAACTTGAGTTCCTGAAGAATAGCGTTACATCAATGAATTTATTTATTTGGAAAACAAAAACTGAATCCTTTGTCAAGTCAGTCATTTATATTAAATATTATATTATTTGAACCATCATTCAGACCTGCATAAATTATAATGTTTCTAAGATAAATTACATAATCTGCCTTAACGCCGTGTCAATAGCTATACATCTATATCTATACAGATAATTAAAATTCAAGTGTCTGTTTGTAATTCCGAATTAAGAGATTTTCACTATGAAAGTATGTACGCACAATTTTTTTTTATAATTATTTTCTTGTCGTCTGATTGTTCTGAGTTATTTTAATTGAATTTTAACCGGCACTGGCAGACAGCTGATGTTACAAGGAGTAAATTAAGATACTGGTTTAAAAAAATAGGATTCCGCGAATTTAAGTCAACGCAGGTGAAGCCGCGGGTAACAGAGAGTGTAAAAAAAAACTATATAATTGTCGATTGTGGTTGTTACGTGGAATTGTCGAAATGTCAACTTGTCATTATTGTTTTATTCGCTATAATCGAATCCTGAATATTAAGTATTTACGTAGGTATATAGTTTTTGGATTCTTTTTTTTGTCAATGTATTTTTACTTTTGTAAAGTCTGTCATTCATATTCAATGTTATATTACTTCAACCATTAAGTGACATGTACATCTTATACCTTTAAACAAGCAATTCTTGTATATACAATTATAAAATTCAAAAAATTCTAAATATCTTTATTTGATTAGACTTCTAACAAAGTACTTTCAAATCGTCAGAAGGACGTTATATATATATATAGAATCTGAATCTCAGAAACGGCTCCAACGATTTTCATTAAATTTTGCATGTAGGGGGTTTCAGGGGCAAAAAATAGATCTAGCTAGGTTTCATTTATGGAAAACATCGTTTTGACACAATACGACACTACGACAGTAAATTTCGCCGACATCTGTCAAGATACGAAAGCACAGAGTGTGGCTCCAGCTTACGGGGCGAGAACGAATTTAGTGTACACCGGTTCGATTTTTTAATTGCTTTTCTTTATATTTAAAGTTTAGTTTTTTTTGAGAAAAAGAAACTGAGCACAGCTCGGTCAACCAGGTTATAAATTATAATGTTACAAAGGTTGTTGGCATCAGCAAGAATAAGTCACTTAAATACATATTATGTTCACGCTTGTATTCCCCGAAGGGGTAGGCAGAAGTGTTGTATTAACAAAACTCACAGTTTCACCGAAGATGATTAAGTGCCAACGTGACTGATAGTGAGTCCATCGCCGTCTCAGACACTATACATACGTCTTTGAATTACTTCTCAGACAATGCAGGATTTCTGACAATGTTTCCATCTCCGTAAAGCACGTGGTGTGAAATCACTGCACTTTTTAGAAAAACTCATTGGTACTGGAATTCCAATTTGCTCCGCTTGCGTAGCAGGCGACTGCCCAAACCCCACGGCTACCAAGGCTAAGATAATATTAAAAAAAATGTCTTACATTAATATTCATTATTATTGTCTATTGTGGCTGTTACATTCGTCATTATTATAAACTTCACACATATCATGTGCCCTTAAGGTCACATTAAATATCCATCCCTTTCGTGATGATTGTATATCTAATAATATCGAAAATATATCTAGTGGAACGTGAATAATTTTTTTTTTGAATGATCTTATGACATCGAATGTATTTTAATAACTGTATATGAATAGGAGAATACATTTATATCCATACAGATAAATAAAACCCACGTGTCTGTTGGTAATAAAAGATTAATAGGTTATCACTAAATGCATCTGAAAGTAAATACAATGCTGAAAGTGAAAGAAAGCAATTTAAGAAAAATCTCTGTCTGTCTGTTTGTTACATGGAGCAGGTAACTTAGTTTGAACTCATAGAATATGAAGACATAGGGTACTTCAAAATATTCCGGCTTAAATATAAATAGGTTTATGGAAGAGGTTGGAGCCTTAAGTAATGTTAAGAAAATACCAATGGCCTCATACGAACCCCGGACTATCTCAACCTCCGCCGTGAGCTCGCGAGCGCCAACATACTGGTTGAGAGATCTTTAATAGTATACATTAAATTAGCCATTTCCACACAAAATTATACTATCTGTTAGTACATCGTTCTTCTAAACTACGGTATTTAGTTTGGGCCCTAGTAAGCATATTGTATGTCGAAAATTTGCCACCTTATTTTTTTTTATCGTGAAGAATCCGTTATGGATACACCAACCGCTGCGGGGGCAGCGCGAGGGTTATGTTGGACTCATACCGACTAACCTCCACGGTGTTCCTCTTGGTCGCTAAGTGGGGGGTGCACGTGATATGTCTTCACATGCTTCGGAAAATTTGCCACCTACAAAATTTGGTAGGAGTTGAACTCCAAAAAAAAACAGAAAACGTTTTGCAATAGACATAAAAATCGTAGCCCGAAGCAAACTGAGGGCGGATCGCTAGTTATCAATAAGTCTTGATATTATGTGTTTGTTTTGATTGAACGCGCAAATCTCAAGCATTGGTCGAATTTCTTTGTGTTGTAGCCTGCAATACCAGGAAAATTGGATCTAGCAGCCTTGATACATTTATATTTTTATTTATTTGTAATATATGGGCCATTGAGGGCATGTTGGGAAAGTTGTTATTCATTGGATTTAGGAAACTATATCGTGAAAAATTACTTAAGTAGGTACTTTATTTCATTTTTGTTACCGTATTTTTCATCATTATTTGTCTCGTGCTTTACGATAAACATCGATGTATCATTTTCGATATTTTCAACAAACAACTGACTTTCAGGAAGAAATTCAAAATTTCATGCTGGTTACAAATCCTGTAATATATTTTGAGAAATGACCATTAATATTGCTTGCTGAAATTGTAGAGATGTTGTAGTAACAACACCCCCTTTTCACCGAAGACGATTAAGTGCCAACGTGACAGATGGTGAGTCTATCGCAGTCTCAGGCACTGTACATAGGTCTTTGCATTATTTCTCCGACATATGCAGGTTACCTCACGCTTGTAGCAGGCGAGTGCTCAAACCCCAAAACCACTTATATATATTTTTTAATACCATAATATTCTGGTAGACCTGTGGTATAAATAGGTTTATATTAGCGATAATATCGGCGGAACATGACGACACTGAGAACTCCTCTTCTATTGCAATCTGAATCGCATCCTTCAAGGACGACCTTTCGCGACAACGGGACTATTTCTACGATTACATACGCAACCCGTCGGAAAACTGCCTAATTGCCTGATGTTTTTTTAAATACCGTATTGTTGTCCATTTCCTTCCTCTTGGGTTATTGTGAAATCAAGTTTTCTGGAATAATTTGTGGTAGAATCAATTTGCCTACTATTAACAACTGCTTGTGTAAACATGTTGCCGATTTTTGTGGCGATAAAGGAACAATTTTTTTTTATTTATTGAAAGAAAGAAATAAAACCCGTTTCACCCGCGTACACTTCATTTCGCGCAACCCCAATTTTTTAAAAATTATTTTGACCTAAGTTACTTCTTGAAATATTGGCGATCTTCCAGCGAAAGTGCCATAAGAATCGGTCCAGCCATTTCACAGGCAGAGAAAAAAATTATAATTGTTTTCTTATGTAAGGACCTTATCCTTACTTTCATCATCTTTGTCAATCGTTACAGGTCAGTCGGGGGCCTAAAATAGTCTGACAACTGGTTTAAACCAGATCACAGATTTTCCTCGTTGAAGGGGTTGCGAAGGTCAGATGGAAGTCGCTTCGTATAAAAATCAGGTGATCAGCCACATCGGGTTGAATCAAGTGCCGACCCCAACAATCCCATACATTGTTGGGGTCAGGGCGATGATGTGCATTTAGCGAAAAGTTATTAATTTTCAACAGACACTTCATTTTATTTATCTGTATAGATGTATAGATCTACATCTACACTACTATCATAAAGAGGAAAGAAAATATTATTTCACCATTGGATAAAGAAGTACGCAGGTGAAACCGCGTGACGTCTGTTAGTACTGAATAATATTATAATTTTTCTTTTGTATATGTTTGAGACAAAACAAACAACGATTTAGTGGCGGTGGTGTGAACTTTAGTGATGTCAGTCCAAGATCATTGGCCCAACATGTAAATTATAAATGTAAAGCTAATAAACTCAAGTAAGGTCACAATATGTGAATGTGCACCCATCGACCTTGGTGCAGTAAATAAACTGATTCAAAAGAGGTTGAGGTTAGATTTAGCAATTCTCAAGGTCATGACTACCAATATTCACATATTCATTATTTCAATGATTTGCTTTTTGGATCCTATCATTAGATGATTCGTCAGAGTTATTGTACGGGTCAATAATCTCTCGTAAGTGAGAACGTTCACCGCAGATAACGCAAGATGAGTAGGATATTGAACAAAAAACTATACTTTTGACTTTAATAAACATTAGTTAAAGTTAACTTAAAGTTTAAAGTTTAAAAAGGCTTTGGAGTTTGAGCAGTTACCTGCTAGCAGGCACCGCAAGCTCGAATCCCAGCGGGGCCCTTACAATGAGTTTTTCTAAAAACGTATATGCAGTATTTATTCACACCGCGTGCTTTAGGGTAAAGGAAAACATCGTGAGGAAACCTGCATACGTCTGAGAAGTAATTCAATCTGCATGAAAATATGCAGATTGAATTACTAAAATAATTATTCAAATCTTCATATGTCTGAAGACGTACCTGAGACGGCGATAGACTTACCATCTGTCACGTTGGCACTTAAAATAATAACGTTATATAATACGTTAATGTCACGTTGGCACTTAATATTCGGTGAAATGTGAGTGTTGTTGTTACAAAACCTCTGCTTACCCCTTCGGGGACCCTTCTGGGATGGCATGAGCATATTTATTTATTTTATTTTATTTATAATATTAGTTTCTTATGAAGAAAAAAAAATCTCGAAGAAATTCAGTGACGTATAGTGCCTGAGACGGCAATGGACTCTCCATCTGCCTGCCATATTAGTACTTAATCATCGTCGGTAATAAGTGGGTGATATAACCTCTGCTTACCTCTTCAGAGACCCTTCTCGGGAGGCGTGAGTGTAAATATTTTTTTAAACCTGAAGAAGGCTTAAGGACTAATTCTCATAGCGGCATATTTTGAAGGATCATAAATCATAATTCTCAAAATGAAATCGGACGGCTTCAACGGAATTTAGCACATGTAAATCTTTATTCATATTGTGTTGTCAGAAAGTTTTTATCTTCAATCACATGAAACACTTCGAACCTTTCATCACACCTCATACCAAATTGCTTGCTAGTGCCGAGTGAATGCACTCCAAACTAATTATCCGATTACTGTGCTTGGACGCGCTGAATTGATATCTCGACGAATCGATTAATCGGTTCGAGCGAATAGACAAATGTCACATACGTGCTGTCTACCGGTACTTACGGCATCTATGCCTTGCTACATGTCGGTTACAATTTCTCTTTTCGCGTGTCAATATTGAATGATTTAGTACATTAAGGTAACATGCGTCAATAATCATTCAATGAACACATATATCTAGATATGGGCAGACGACTGGAAGGCAACTATACTCGTTTCGCTATGAAAAACTCTAAGGCTCAAATGATCTATACATAAAATCCAATTTAACAGATAAATATTTTATTTTTATTTTTCTGTCTGTCTGCTTGTTCCGCCTGATCTTTGAATCGGCTAGACCGATTGTTATGCGTCTTTCACTGTTAGCTGATATTATAAGGAGTACCTTAGGCTACTTCTATTTTAGGAAATAAAAAATCCCTTGTATCTTACATGGTTTTTTTTCTTAATCCTACGCGGGTAGAAGCGGCTAGTTTTAAATACATATTGGTTCAAGTTCAAAATATCTTTATTTGATTAGACTTCTTACAAAGTACTTTCAAATCGTCAGAAGGACACAAAAATACATTATACATGATAATAAATGCTACCACTAGGTTCGGAAGGTAGCTTTAGTTGAGAAGAATCCGGTAAGAAATTCAACAATTACTCATTAAAATAGTTATATTATTAAAGTTAGTATAACAATAGTATGTAATTAATAAAATGACAAGTCATTTACCCGAAATGTAGGCTAATGCTATTTCTCCCTATCCGATTAAATCTGATTCGATATTTTTCCACATGGTCGCATCACTAGGTATATCATATTTGTCAACTTAGGAAGCGAAATTTTCGCACGAAATAGCTGGTTTTATTGGAGGAAACGTTACGTACCTATAATTTAGAATGATTTATCGCTAGTAATTTTATATAGTCATCATCATCACGGCCCTTACCTCTTCCGCAATATAAAATATTATTATACTACTTTCAATTTAATTTGTGTAAAACCTTACCTTCTGTGAGAAACGTCTATAAAACCGGCTCCATCTAATAAAGAATGTTTTTCCAAAAAAAATTTGTTAAAAAAAATACTTAATATAGTTTTTTTTGTTAAAAATAAGTATCTTCATCCTTATCTTCACCGGATTAATCTTCGAAGATGGTTTCGATTTGATCAATTTCTCGTGGTATTACTGGCTAACAAAAGCCAGTAATATCTCCACACATTGACATCGTAGTGAGATCAAATAGCCTTTAAACACAAATAATTTCAAGTTAATTTTTCGGAAATGACAACAGTACTGTTGGAATGTAAGAAGTTTTGTGAGAGTGAAGTATAATTGGGTCCTAGTTGAGATTTTTTTTATAAACCTTCAGTTATTTTATGTTAAATAAATGCTTAGACCTTTTCAATGCTTAGTTTTAAACAAATAGTTACTATAGTGTTATTTCATGTTGAACAAATCACGGACAAGAAGTATGAGGTAGATTTGCAATAATTAATATCTTTTTATAGTAATGCTGATTAGATCTGCTAATGTATTCAGCCAATGTAGTTCAAGGGTTAGTTTGTAAATCAGTTCACAGTACAATCGAGTCCAGTATCATATCGTGACGATGTATCGTGATTCCATTACTTTGCATGGATGTATTGCTTGATTAGTATTAATCAACCATACTTATTCAATTAACATTATTGTAGAATTAATACTAACTTGTTACTACTGTTTCACCCGCGTATATTCAGTTATGTGGCGGACTGTGTGCTATACTATGACCTCTTATTGCCAAGATAGTTTAATTCTTATTATGAGACAATATCTGGTTGGCCGAGCTGGGCTCGGTTTTTTCATCACACAAAAAAAATCCAGTGGATGTCAGTCTCGAACCGCGGTACTCTAGTTTCGTTATCGCCCCGTAAGCTGGAAGCCTCACCTTTGAGCTACCATAACTTGACAGATGTCGGCGAAATTTGCTGTCATATTGTAATGATATTGTATGAGATTTCAGTGCCTGAAAATATGGTCAAAACAATGTTTTCCATATATGAAACCTAGCTAGATCTATTTTTTGCCCCTGAAACCCCCTATATGCAAAATTTCATGAAAATCGTTGGAGCCGTTTCCGAGATTCCGATTACAAGAATTGCTATACACAATTGCGACACACAAGAATTGCTCGTTTAAAGATATAAGATATGTATATGACGTGTATAAGTCTGTCACTATCACACAGCTGGTTGGATCCTAGGTTGCTGCAGGGTGTCAAATACAAATATTTGATGTTGGTGCGAGGAATATACATAAAATATTATGTTACATTTAATAATAATTTGACTTAAATATTCCTTGCCCCTCTCTCCATTTCGGTCTAAGCGGAACAACAGACAGCCACACTGAAGTAATAAATACATTTATTTGTTATATCGTTTATAACTGTAGTGTAATGTTGCACTTGTGTACTGTAGTGTTACACGTGAATCATTATATGAATTGCACCTGAGTGACCATTTTGTCATATGAATAATATTCGGATCACATTATGATTCTCCCAATGTGGCCTTTTTAGACCTACAGTACGTTACCAATAGTCTGGTATCATTATTATCATCAGATATCCGCTCACGATTGTAGATTTACAAGTAAGTTAACACTTAATTACCTTAAACGCTGTTATGACGTTTAAGTAGTAAAAGTTGTATGGAAACTTACAAAACAAACTGGGGCAGTTTATTTGTGGGGCAGAAATCCTTCCGCTTTCTTACCTTGATAAACACCGCACACCAATTTACAGTACCCTAAAATAATATCTAATATCTTTTTTAATGTTCCGGTGACAGTTTATGGCGACACTGATTGCATGAACGTGTTTTAAAAAAGTTGTAATAAACACCATTTTTGTTCGTTGCTTTTCTCGTTAGTGAGGTCGCCTTTTTTCTGAACTGCAACGATGTGAATACATTGAACAAATAGCAAGAGCCCTCTGTAATAAAATTAATTAGTCATGACCAACGCATCGATCAATCATAATTAAATTCTATGATCGACTTTCGACCATCGATCATTGTTGTCGTTCCTATTTTACAAGCTTTTATTTAGCTTGCACTTTTAATGTCCGTATGTCTGTGTGTCCGAATGAAATCATGCAACTGAATTTTACATATTTATTCGATTAAGCTGAAATGTTGTATACCCGCTTATTTTGGATTCACGCTTATACTATACATGATGTCATTCTAATTCCAATATGGCAGATCATCCAAGATGGCGGATTAATTATTTTTATGCACTATCACAGTTAATAAATTTTTAAACACGAGAAAATATTCTGGTTCATTACATTCCAAAATTTTTGGAGTTTTTTTCTATAAATTTATCAATATCTAAACTTTAATTGCGTTCGTTTCTATTTTCATGCAAAATAAGAATGTCGCGTGCTTCAAAATTCAATTTCATTGTAAAAATAAATGAAATAAAAGCGCTATGGTTATTGGACGAAGTTGTCTTGGCATACACCTCTATAAACTGGTCGGGGTGTCAAGAATGTGAGAAAGTGCTAATACATAATAAAAGGTTCTTGTTATAACTAGTTCGTGAATAACATTTTTGGGTATTATTTGATGTTGTTGTTATCTGACTTAAATATGACCAAGTTTTTTCAGTATCTTATGGCTCAGAGTCGGAGTGCTAATAAAAATGAAAATGATATAGGTATTCAGTTATGAACGCAAGTTATATTTGAAAGCAAGGCTTGATGCTGCATTTATTTTTTCATTAACAACTGGATCACTTTCGCCTTTATAATAAGGTTGATAAAGGGCATTTTTAACATTCCAGTAAGTTTAATATTTTTTGACAATTCGCAGCTAATCTATGGTTAGCTCTAAGTAACTTAGTGTCAAGCTAAGTAAAGTAGTATGTAAACATTCTCACATTAGTTAGCCTAAGTAAAGTAGAATGGCGGCGAAGTGACGAGACTCTTTAATTATAGTGAAAATTACGTGAATTGTTCAGAAATTACCATTGTTGTGGCTCTTATATTCACATAGTTAAGAAAATAATAAAACTACACAGCTTTTATTTTGAAAAATCTCTTCGGTTACCAATAGTAATAATGGTCATCTCAAGCTACACAATTATTTGTAGTACTTATTTTTAGTTTTCAAACTTCTTATATCGACTTTTGTGCACTGGAACTGTGTCCATGAGCTTATATATATTTTTTATGATTTATATTGTATTATTCATAGCTGTATTTTTTTTTTTAAATAGTAATTAATGAGTTTCTTACCAGGTTCTTCGCAGTAAAAGCAACCTTCCGAACCTGGCGGTAGCATGTATAATCCTACGTAATCATGTCTTTCTGACGATTTGAAAGTACTTTGTAAAAAGTATAATCGAATAAAGATATTTTTGAATTTGAATATCTTTTGTACATCAAAATCGATCCAAATCCTTTAGGAGTCGGAAAATAAATATTTTCTCATAATAAAGATAGCACAATCCATTCAGTTTATGCTCCGGAGTTCATTTGTCTTTTTTAAATGATTTGTTTTCAGAGTCCCGAGTCTGATAGATGATGATGTGAAACCATAAGCTATATCAATAAAACTAACGCCCTTGATGTGATTTCCGTTTGCGGTTCAGATTGAACCACATTCCGTGAGAAATTATAATTCATAGATTATAAAGTTGGGCGCAGATTATCGATACTTAACATAATCATAGGCCACATCATCGTGACAGATGATTGTGCTTATCACAGATAAATTAATTCATACGAAATTTTACAACGTAAAAAAGGTTTTACCATACATATTCTGTATTCTCCAAAGGGGTAGAGTGTTTGGGGGGATCAAACTGGCCTCCCGAAGATTGCAAGAACTAAATAAAACTAGGGTTCACATTGAAATGTTAGTTATAATGGTATTTCAAAGAAGAGCAATGGTAGACGTATTTATATAACGCGATACAAACTTCAATGGCGAGATCTATTTTACTACTTACGCCATATATTTACAAAGAAATAAACTAAAACATACAATACGATTCGTACAGGTACGCAGAGGTAATAAATACACCCATTTCGCCAGTTATATTTAAGTCCAATGTAATAGAGGCTCTGAGCTATAAAATAAACTAAATAATAGGAATAAAATAACATTTGGAAAAATCTAGAGCTAGTCCTTGAGAGATGAAATTTGGAGAGTGTGTTCTCCCTTTCTCAAGACTATAGCAACACCTCAAGGTGTTTCTCTTAAGGGTTTCTAATATTCCCTTAACAAGCTGTGCCCTGTGGTTTCACCCGCGTAGATTTAATTTTATTCCCACGGAACCCTAAATGTTATCTAAATAAAAGTAGTTTAAGTTACTCTTGTAACATTAGCTATCTGCCAGTGAAGGTCTCGTTAATATCGGCCCAGCCGTTTCAGAGGTTACCCGGAACAGACAGACAGACAGAATTTTTCTGAATTTTATTTTTTAATTAAATATAAGTACCGTATATGCTCTCATATGCATTTAGTGAAAGCTGTATTTTGGGACTACAAACAGACACTTCAATTTATCTGTATAGATTTATTGAACATATTAAATTGGGGATGAACGTTTGAATGCGAAATCTTACCGTACTGCCACGCGTAGCTGCGGTATGTAGATAGATAGCATGGTTTTCTCATATCCATTAGAATACCACAACCTACGGTAATAGATGTAATGGATGCTGCTAACATCTGCACAGGCCTATAATAACTAGTTAAATTAACTCTGAAAACGATCACAAACATAAATCTTTTTTTGTAATAATGTGTTAGGCGGAATAGTAATTGCACGCTTGCAAGTAAATGATGTGTTACTTAATATAACAGTACATTTCAGGTTATATTACTGCTTATCATACGCAATATGGCTTTATCTACGTGCATACATTATAATGAATAACTCTCTGGTGAACAGGCACCTTAATTTTTGTACAACAGGTATTGATAGTACAAAATATATTATCTACTAGCTGTGCCCCGCGGTTTCACCCGCAATAGCATACCCTAAGTTTTTTTTAATTAAAAGTAGCCTAAACTTTCAACCCTATTTTTTTCCCTTGGAGGTAGAATTAATCAAAATCCTTCTTAGCAGAGATGCCTACGTCATAATATCTACCTGCATGCCAAATTTCATCCAGATCCGTCCAATGGTTTGGGCTGTGCGTTGATCACTATGTCAGTCACCTTTGGGTTATATTACCTATATATTTATATACGGTGTCTGCGCTAGAGAGTAATGAGGTTCATTTACTTTATTAGCATGTTCAGTAGAAATACTGTTTAGGCCTCTGTTTTCTAAAACAGCGTTAATTTGCTCTTAGTTCATGAATGGAAGTTTCGTCGCGTTCCCTTCACTAGAGAAATAAAGTTAAAAGCGATAATGTTGTTATAATTGCGATTTCCATAACACATCGGCACGGCATGAGACGACACATCATCCAGTGTAAAGTGAACTCGCTTTATATAGATTTTCCGTAATATGAGAGGTCATTTTATACTAAAAATATACTTGTTTATATCGCCTTGTTTACATTTAAAGCTTGTCCGACAGGAATCCTCAATTTGAGTTAATTATGTAAACAAATGGCGTGGAAATACTGGTCTTTTCGACACGCAACTTTCTCGTGCATAATTCCTAATCTTGACAGATAGGTCCGCTCGACAGGGGGTCGAGGCCGAGGCCGAGGTGATCTATCTAACGTCAAGGAGAATTGTGCGGTACACTGTACTGATGTTAAAAACAAAATATTGTGCGTTATCTCTTTGAAATTATAGACTTAGTAATAAGAACATGCATAATATCTGACAGAAGAAACTGGTTGAACGTGTTGTATCTAAAGCAGGAAAGCAGTTATTCCAGTCTGATCCCCTGCTATGATCCTCTTTATACCTGGTCATTTTGGTCAGTTCCACCTTACTCTCTTTGACGGTTAAGCGAAAAACTGTTTTCCAAAGTTGTGTAGTTTGCAGTTTGTAAAAATAATCCAAATGGAGCGCATTACTTGTCGCAGTTCGGATTAAATACTTATTTTTATTTGATTATTAAGTCAGGCTTCAAGGAATAAAAAAAAAACCTAGACTGATGATCATTATATCTTTAGATCTTTCACGGTCCCAGAAGGGGTAGACCGAAGTTATATGAGCTTATGTTTCTTAAATGATTTATTTTGTATTCTCAAAATTTGAATAATATTTTTGAAAAGAATAATTACTGAGTTCCTTGCCACGTTTCTTCTCAGTAAAAGCAACCTTCCGAATCTGGCGGCAGCATGTACAATCCTGTATAATTGTGACATCGTTATTCTGACGAATTTTTGACTTTGTCTTTGACTATATAACTCCTGCGTTTCACCGAAAATTATTGGAAGCCAAGGTGACAAATGGACCCGATCATCTCGGAGACTATTCGTAGGTCCTTGAGAAAATCCGGCTGTTCGTAAGTTAGGAAACCTAGTCGAGGAGCTCATCAAACTCACCGTCCGACAATTAAGTGCGGACAAATCACTTTCTATCTAGTTTATCATCATTACAAACAAGCAGTTCATCAAACGTTAAATGACACAAATTAATCTACCTTTTAGCTCCTTCGCTGCTGAGGCGTCGCGGGGCGTCGCTTATAGCATGAGTGATAAATTGCATAACTAACTCGGGCTGTAACTAATCTCTCCGTCGTTATATAGACCGCTAAAAACTATATTTACATAACATTATCGAAGCGTAGTGTCTGGATTATGATCATTTGCACCCTTTTATCTAGTTTCTTAGCTTCCATCCGTGGCTGTGGCCCGCGTGTTATTAAGAATGCCTAATTATAAACTCGAATAAAAATTATAGCCAATGTCACTGAGTGATAATGTAGCTTTCTTATTGAAGGATCTTTTAAATTGGTTCACTCGTTTCCTATTTGTTACAAACAAACAAACGAATATTTTCTCTTTGTAATTTAATTAGATGTTCCAAAATCGTTGTAGTTACAAGTCATATTTATCGAGCTATTATGTAGGAAGTGACTGATCTCCCTTACTGCCTTGTTGATCTAGTAGTTATTAGGTTAGCCTGCCGATCGCAATGTCCCGAATTCGATTCCCTAGGGGTTGGGTCTTAAATAACTATAGGATTTTTCTGTCAAGAAAAATGCCCGGAGTCTGGAAGATGGCGGTGTTTGCACCCCCGTGCTTCGGAAAGCACGTTAAGCCGTTGGTCCTACGCCTGAACTCTCTCCGGTCGTGACAGGTTGTCGTCCCATCGGATTATAACAGTGAGGGAATGCAGTCTGCACCTGGTGTTTCGTCACACACTTATGCACTATGATATCTCCTGCGCAGATGAATTCGGTTGGAGATCATCATCAATAGAGGCGACACTACAGACACACAGATCAATTCATGTACATTGCCGTAAATTTTGCACATCATGTTTTCGTGTTAAAGTTCTGCTGCCGGCGAGTGCGTTAGGTTTGGCGCGTGTTGTTTGTTTATAGTCTTCTCGTTAAGTTAAAATAATAAGGTCTAAATTGAAACCATAATAGTACTACAAATATTAATAAAAAGCAACTCAATTATCATCCAACTAAATGGACTGACACTCTTTCTAATTGTGCGTGCACATAAATGTGATGCGTGCCACATATTTTTTTACCGATGAAAAAAAGTTGAGGTTCTTTAATCAACACGTACTTCTTTATATACTTTTTTTATGATACCTCGCATAACTATTACCGAGTAGTCCGATTTTATAGTTCTTATTTTATTTGATATACACTTTTTTCGAGCTCTTTATGAGCATTCTTTTGTATGACTGTTTCCAGTTCGATAATATGTAAACTTATTTCAAGCACGTACTGGTCCCAAATCTGTGTAGTTAATATCTTATTATATTAATTAGTTATATATAGCAGTTATATAAAAGGCGAGTAACTATTCGCAAACCGATATCCTTAAATAATTTGCCAAAAAGTTTCCGCAGATATTAATTAAATAAGCACGAAACTAACTAAGTATCCTGTCGCTAAACACATCCACAGCATGTTTTATTAAAAAAATATTATTTATGCTCCTGTCAGAACACACGGTAATTAGATGACCGTTGTGTTAGAAATTTGACCCCAGTCATTAACCTCCACGTATAGGCTCGACTAGTTATTATAGTAGTGAAATGGGTTGCTCATGAAATATAAATTAGTGGGTACCCACTTAGGCGCAACGGACAGTGACACTCTAATTTCGTATTTATTGATTACTTGGCCAATGCTCTATGGTATGAGGAGTGGAGGTGGTAAATATGCTCGTATTAGAGAAAATCCAATTAAATTTCGATGCCTCGTAATCCTCATATTCACAAATCACAAGTCACTGTCACACAATGAGTCGTGGTGACCGTTGGGTTTAAGCAGTCGTCTGCTACGTAAGCTGCGCAAGCTCGAATCTCAGCAGCCTGTACTAACGCGTTTTTCTAAAATATTATGTGCAGTAATTTCACACCACGCGCTTTACGGTGATGGAAAACATCCTGAAGAATCCTGCATATATATCTAAGATGTATTTCAAGGACGTATTTATAGTGCCAGAAACGGCGATAGACTCCACCATCTGAAAAGTGTGTGTTGATATTACAACACCTCTGCCTACCCCTTATATATGTATGACTGTCATACACTTTGGAGCCAAAATAGTCCGACAAAGGAGTTTTCCATCTGGCTGCTCAGAATGAAAATTCCCCGCTTTTCAGAGCGAATACAGAAACATGCTTCTTCATCCGTCCGCGATAGCCACTTACCACACGCTGTGGTTAATGTTTATTCGCCACACTTTACTCAAATATGGTCAATGCCAAGTTTCTCGCCGATGCTCTCAATTATACCAGTGGTTGTGTACACTTGTTGAAACTGGAGTGTCAATATTTGTACGAGAACTACATTCCGCGCGCCTGTAGCTCTAAAAAGGCCACTTTGAGAGAATCATAATGGGATCCGAATATGATTCATCATCGAAATTTCAAATTAGTCACTTAGGTGCAATTCATATTATGATTCACGAATGATTACAATAATTGTATATGTTAGTCCCTAACTAATGTTTTATGATGCTATTTGTCACAAAAGCAATTCATATTTTGTGGACCATTTTAGGAATCTTCATAGAAAAGGTGAAACAGGCGAATTGTGAAATATTTAACATTCGTGAATCATAATATGAATTGCGTATTTATTTATTTTCTTATTTTTCAGCCAGTGCGTTTATAATATTTAACACTAAAGAAAAAGAAAAATATAATAAAAATAAAAAATTATAAATAGAACACGGAATTTAAATAGCACTTATGTGACCATTTTGTCATTTCGATGATGAATCACATTCAGATCACAGTATAATTCTCCCGAAGTGGCCTTTTTAGACCTACTGGTCGGTGCTCGTTATTTATGAGTGCAAACTTGTTTGTTTGACGCTGCGTTTAATGTGACCACGATTTCGCTAAGGCAGTGTAAGGAAAGTGTAACGTGGATTGGCGCTCTATTCCCGCTAGGACTTAGCAAGGACACATCTACGTAAACGAAGTCGCGGATTTAAGTTAACGTTAGTCGCGTGGAGGTTAGACTGCACATTGAATTTAGTATTTAACTAGCTGTGCACGCTTTAAGATTTAGTTTTATATAATATATCGGTTTAAAATTGACAAAGTTTAATACAAACTACTTTATCCCCTTGGGGGTAGAATTAACCAAATCCTTCTCTCCTCCATTCTTAGCGGATGCCTACGTCATAACATCTACCTGCATGCCAAATTTCAGCCCGTTCCGTTCAGTGGTTTGGGCTGTTGCTAGATCGGGCGTTGATAGATCACTATGTCAGTCAGTCAGTCAGTCACCTTTGAGTCATATATATTGAGATTCATGTTACAAAATATTGCCTTATATAATTTTTGGTTTAAAAAATAGTTCCATCTATTTTTGTGATACGGATTCCCTTTCTGGGATGGCGTATTTATTGTTTATTTTATACATAAACCTATTTCATGAGAATGTATCCGCATTGAGAGTGCATAAATACGTCATAAAAGAAACCTATAAGAATTTTTCCAATTCCATCGATTTGATTGATTTCTAAGTCGACCTCGCGTTGTCGACAATAACAGCAACGCAAACAACATTAAAAAGTTCAATAAGAGTGTAATAGAGGGCGTCACTTTTCATTATTTGTAGAGAGTCGCCAAATAGTGACTGCACTAACGGTAACAGCCGTTAGCTCAATACTAATGGACCAATAGTCATATTTCTAACATCAATTTACGTTGAGTATTAATTGGCTGAGTGCGTAATGTCCTTGCGTGGTGGCCTGAAGGTTTGAGCAGTCGCCTGCTACGTTAGCGACGCAAGTTCGAATCCCAGCGGGGCCTGTACCAATGAGTTTTTCTAAAAACCTTATGTACAGTAATTTCACACCACGTGCTTTACGGTGAAGGAAAACATCGTAAGGAAACCTGTATATTTCTGAGAAGTAATTCAATGACGTATGTAAAGTGTCTGAGACGGCGATGGACTCACCATCTGTCACGTTAGCACTTAATCATCTTTGGTGAAAAGTGGGTGTTGTGATTACAACACCTCTGCCTACCCCTTCGGGGAATACAGGCGTGAGCATATGTATGTGTAATGTCCTTTTCTAAAACTTAGGTATTTAATAACCGGCATCGCCCCCGGCTAGGAAGTCTTAACTAGGTAACCGGTTGCTATCAACCAAATGAAATGAGAACTCTTTTTTGTGATGTGACCAAGGGGTCCGTTTTGTGACCTGCTACGGGTCGAGGGTTCACAACAGAATAAAGTGAAAGACAATTTTATGATCATACTGTAAATAAACTGTATCGTTGGTTTAATGGTCACAGGCGCCACTATCGAACACGAGGAACTTATAACAGCTCGGAATCCGGAATTACACTCCGCAATAGGCTCCACCCCTTACGTATTTGGCTGGAGTATAACTGGCGAAATGTGGGTGCACTAATTTACTTCTGGCTGACAGTCTCGTCATACTTGTGAACAGGTGCTGCTAGTGGGGGCTGGTCATCTCAAGCTACACAGTTATACGTAGTACTTATTTTTAGTTTTTAAATTTTTTTATATCGACTTTTGCACACTGGAACTGTGTCCATGGGCTTATATATCTTTTTTATGATTTATATTGTATTACTCAAAGCTGTGATTTTTTTTTTAAAAGAGTTTCTTGCCAGGTTCTTCTCAGTAAAAGCAAATTTCCGAACCCGGCGGTAGCATGTATAATCCTATGTAATCGTGTCTTTCTGACGATTTGAAAGTACTTTGTAAAAAGTCTAATCGAATAAAGATATTTTGAATTCTCTGAAAGAGACATTTTCTTAGAATACAGGCGTGAGCATATTTATATATAAAATGAAAGGTATGATCAAACCTACGTACGGATGTACCTTTCCAGTTTAGACAAAAAAAATTAAGCTAGTAAGCTTTGAAACTTGTCTATTAAATAGGCTGAGATAATATTACAAACATGAAGTTTAATATTATGTTTATAATCAATTACCAAATCGTTGATTGAAAGGTTTGTTCGATCGTATACTGCTAATTATAAGTAATAATCATTTATTAAGTACCGATCAATAGTATGGAACAAAACCTTTGGTAGAAAGTTTATCAGCTGTATAATACTCATCGTTAAGTGAAAACCATGGGGCATGGTGGTCGTAATAACATAGTATGATGGCCATTAATTGATTTAAATTTATATTGGCTTAACGAGCTACAATCCTTGTTTTTATCAATTTTAGATCTAACATGTTTACACGGTGGGAAATAGGCAGTACCTTAACGATGCCGTAGTAGTATATTTAAAGCTAGCTGTGTCCCGCGGCTGCACCCGCGTAGGCTTAAATTTAATGGGTGGCCCGTGGAACCCTAACAATTTTTTTTATTAAAAGTAGCCAAATTTACTCCTTGTAATATTAGCCCTTAAAATTGGTTTTTCTATGTATACTTTCATATGGATTTAGTTAAAAGCTGTAAGTTTGGAATTACAAACAGACACTTCAATTTTATTAATCTGTATAGCTGTAGGACTTGCTGGTCCGAATTGAAAAAATATTTCAGCGATAGATAGATAGCCCATTTATCAAGGAAGACTATAGGCTATATATCATCACGCTTAGACGCTAGTATAATTTAAAAAAAATTAAATGTATTATATTGTAAATACTGTGTTAGTACGAATGTTAGTAGAAGTTTTACAGAGTGTTGTGTTAAAAATAAATTAATAGCAGTTTTTTTTTAATCCAGGAACTAAAATACTCCTCAACAGAAAAGTTTATACAAAAAAACGTTGTATAACTGAATACATCAATCCATTGAGTTCTATCGTTTTAGCAGCTTATTGAACTAAACGAGGATAATGCAAATAACAATAAAATTATCTCATAACAGTATTTTCACAGATTGTCGCTATATACTTTGTTATTGATTATAAATCGTGAACTTTCGCATAGTAATGGATCTAATGAGAGAATACTGATGAGCTGTGGGTGCGGCTCCGGATATGATATCTATGAATATAAATCACACTGACATTTCCATAACCATACATTTAACCATTTCCGTGTAAAATTTGGCCAAATTCGAGTCGGACCTGCAAATAAAGGGTTCCATACCACACCTAATTAGATCATCATCGTTATACATACATACATATGCTCACGCCTGTATTCCCCGAAGGGATAGGTATAGGTGCTGTATAACAACACCCATTTTTCACCGAAGATGATTAGTGCCAACGTGACAGATGGTGAGTCTATCACCGTCTCAGGCAATGTACATACGTCTTTGAATTACTTCCCAGACGTATGCAGGTTTCCTCACGATGTTTTCCTTCACCGTAAAGCATGTGGTGTGAAATTACATAAGCTTTTAGAAACACTCATTACCAATGAGTGTTTCTAAAACGGGCCTACAGCGGGCCCCGCTGGGATTCGAACTTGACAAATCTCAGAGCCAACACGGCTGTCATACCTAATTTGAAGGTTCATTAGTAAAATGGTAACAGATATTTATAACGAGACACAAGTGAAACTAGTATAAATATAATTGGACGATATGTTATCTTGCCTGACTGGTCGCAGCATTGAGCAGGCATCTTAGATATCGATCTGGATTAAAAAAAATATATGTGAAATAAATTAGGCACTTACTTTTGAGGTTGGTGCCAAATGTTTGACGCTACATTTGCTACCAACTACTCAGTATGTACTCGTATATAAATTTGTCACATAATTTCATTTTCCCTTTTTGACGCGTTCACTGCTAACGACGAGTCTGTGCGTCCAATTGTTAGAAAATTTACGAACAAGATGAAATGTTAGCAGTGAATGTGTTAAAGGAAATTTGTTCTAACGCTTTTCAGGGGCTTTTTGCCAAGCGTATTAACAAACGCACTAGTGGCGACTACGAATTTCGAAGGTTCTCATCGATTTCTCATGGATTTCACTGTTAGAACGGGACCATATTGTATTGGAAGTATTGGTACCACAAGAGAAGCATCAGCTTTCAAATTAAAAATGTAAATCGATTCACTTAGTCAAAAATTCTGACAGTCGCATTGATAGCATCCTCCTTTTTTGAAGTCGGTTAACTAAATAAGCACTTTGAGAAAGCTTGTAGATTTAAATCTTACAAACGTCAGACTACTTAAGCTTATCTTTAACATGCAGTTTTAAACAAACCTTTTTAGTCACCCGTGAAAATAATGAAAATAAAACATGCCAAAAGCAGCCTTATGTGCAAGTGATACTGTCTAAATTTACTTATGGAGTATTAAAGTTTGGTTACACCATAGCAGTAACTAATAGTTAAAGTTAAAATATGTATAAGATAATAAAATATAATAATAAGAAAGGTGACAATTTACTGCAATTTAACTGCGGAATGTGTTGCCATCATCCTTTGTAAAACTAAATTAAAAATGCTGTTATCAGGTTCATATTACGGCGGTTACTAGTTATTAATTTTTGCTAGCAGTATGATATAACAGCGGCTACCGAGCAGGGATTTTAGTTATTTCGTCCTCTAATAATTTTCTAATCATACAATTTTGTATCTTACCTGGGCTATAACATATTTGTTATGTTTAAGTCAGTTGATGGAACACACCATAAGTATGTTACGTTTACAAATGTCAAACAAGATAAGGTACGTCTATCGTGACTGACAGCGTGAGTGTGGCAGTAGCTTTGTGTTTACGAAAACTACTTGTAGCAATACAGTAACAGCTGATAGTGAACTCCCACTCCGCGGTGAGCGTGCTCCCCCTACCGTACGTGACTCAACAACAGCTACAGGCTGATGTTTTTGTAGATCGTGAATTGTAAGCGGACTAAATTTAGGTGGTCATTTGGAATCAACTTATAATTATGTACTTGTAATATAGTTCAAAAGTATTTTCTTTAAAATTTCACATGTAAAATAAATTATCCTTAGATCTTTGTCAGATTTAAAAAAAAAATCAATGACCAGCAGTCATAATACTTACTGCTGACAAGGAAGTTAAATAAAATTTTCTTGAATAACATGTTTTTTCGTTATCTTCAGAATTACTATTAAATTCTGTGAAATCGATTTGATTATTAAGGCTGATATGAAGTTGTCCTAGGAGTTAATATGCAGTTGCATAGTTTCGCATAAAACCGTTTGTGTCATCAACAATAAATAAAACACATCTAATTCATAATTCAGGATAACCCTATTTTTATTGGTGCAAGCCCTAACAATATATTTAGATGTAATCTGGATTTAATTTGAACGTTACCTTATCAAGCACAAACTATACACTACACAAATCATACCACATGTAGCAAGTTGTGTTCGTCGTTGAGCTCTCCGCCAATGACCACCCGTTGCGCAGATGTACCACGGCCGCCGTGGAGTTGTCGATACCAGAGTGGACGCACTATCTCGCTGCGGTATGCTTCCTACTCTGGATTATCTTCGGCCGGAGGAGGAGCAGCATACAATCCCAGTCAACATGAGCAATGTGTATGTATTTTGTATTTATGCAAAGGTTTATGGGTCCTGATAGGGTTAGTAATTCTGTTATATTGCATTAGTGTTAAAAGGTTTGTTACAAAGATATTACAAACTCTAACAAAGTTTTTCAGATAATTGATCGTAAAGATTTATGAATGTTACCCGTGAAAGGTTGCTTTTCCTGAGAAAAACCCAACATGAAACACAAATTATTGTTGCAATGATTAAAGCTTTGAGCAAGCTATTTAATTTTGTCTAAATATATTAATTTATGTTTTTTTTATTACACTGTTATAAAAAAATACTTATTTTGACTGACGTCAGTCCATACCTTTCAAATAAGTCGGGTTATACCCACTTAGCGCACAAAAGTAACACGCTGTAGATGCGATCGAGGTGAGTGGCCGCTCAAGTACAAGTGATGGTTGTTATTTATTTATATCTTCAGTCGCTGGCCGACTTTAGACGGAGAACGTTGTCCATGTGCTTGCGGGCCTTCATAATAACATCGTAATGATGATCCCAATAAGACAATAATATTTTTATCGAACATTTTATCCATACATTTCAGTAGCTTTCAAATTAAAGCATGACATTTCACTCTTAATAGTTTTCTGGATTTTACAAAGAAAAGATTGAAAAGATTTATGATGACCTTACTACGCAGTCGTTTATGTCCCACTTCCCCCAGCTAGCTCATATAAATGGGTTTAACAAAGGAAACTCCTGTTTCGACTTTTGTGAATCTGATTACAGGATAATCAGTATATCTACTTTAAAATGATTTAACTTTAAGTACTTACATGCTGATTTATGTTGAACAATAACCGGCCTAATATACAACATAACCTAAGATCATACATACATATGCTCACGCCATCCCAGAAGGTCCCCGATAGGGTAAGCAGAGGTTGTTACAACAACACCACATTTCACCGAATATTCCCCTTCGGGGAATACAGGCGTGAGTTTCATGAAATTTTGCATGTAGGGGCTTCAGGGGCAAAAAATAAATCTAGCTAAGCTTTATTTATGGAAAACATCGTTTTGACCATGTTTTCAGGCACCGAAAGACAGCAAATTTCGCCGACATCTGTCAAGCTATGGAAGCTCAAAGGTTAGGCTTCGAGCTTACGATAACGAAACTAGAGTACCCCGGTACCCCGAGACTGACGTTCACCGGAATTTTTTTTCTTTTTTTTTCCTTATTTTTGTGTGAAGAAGTAACCGAATACTGCTCGGTCAACCAGATATTGATATGATTAAGTGCCAACGTGACAAATTATGAGTCCATCGCCGTCCCAGGCTCTAATTTTAAACATTTAGCATGCACCGAGGAAACTAATTTATGCTTCGATTAATAAAGCGGTTTTCGTAATCAGTTCCTTCTATACAAATAAACCTTTAATCTAGTATCAAATCAGTTCATCCGTGTGTAGATGCGCGCTACTTTACGTGACGTATTTATGACTACCGGCCAATAAAAGTAAATGGACCGTGTCACAGAATAAATAATAGTACTACGAAGCCATGTGTGTACTGGCAGTAAAGTTAGCCGATCCTTATAAGACAACCCGTCTGCATTTTTAATGGGTACCCATCACGGAACCTTGTAGATTTATTTGACAACGCTTATGCTTTTTATCGGCTAGAATCTATATTACATACAAGTGTCTGTTTTGTAAGCTCCGTCCGTGAGGGATTAGACACCGTTATATGCTCTTTATTGCCGTTCAATTCTTTGCGTAATTATTATATATGTCAATGAATATCACAAAACGAACCAGGCAACTGGGAACGCGGTTCCAGTTGGCTAGTGGTCCCAGTCGCCTGTATCCTCACAATTTCGCACTTTTTCGTTTCACAACGATCTATTTTTTTTATACAATAATTTTTCCTAAAAGCCATAGATCAAATAATGTACTAAATCATAGCGTCAGTATCTATATAACGCTTACATTGTGAACTTGACTATCTAGTGCACAGTAAAGGGCTGCCACTCTGATCCATCCAAGCACAGTATCTAGATAATATAGAGCTATTGTGGATCCTTTTTGAGGAGAGCGAGTGATCATACTCATCCCCAGCAACGGGAAGACCTTCCAGCCAGGCGGATGTCATACCTGGGGAACCGCAGCTCCTACCATTCTAGTTAGAAGCATTTATATATACTGCAATGCGTTTAAAAACTCTTATTGCACGCTTTAGGATCTCGTGTATTTGTACCCAAACTATGCAATTGTTAGCGAGTAGCGCCATCTATGTAGCGTATGGGGAAACAGTGCTACACACTGATCTACTGCTGGTTAGTATTATTATTACGACACTTAATTGTTGACTATTACAAGTATGTAACAGTAAAGACATATCATAAATGTGCATCATTTATTTACAACTTTATGCACAGTAAAGGTACAGTGATGGACTTAATGCTGAAAGAGAAACATAGGAGCGGGTGTGCATGGATCATTATTATGTTGGTCTCGTAGTGAGAGTATCGTCAATTTCTGTACCGTATCTAATAAGATCGAGAATTCGAGATAATGTTTTCTTACTAACGAAATTCCTCAGTTAATGCGTTCTGGGGCCGCGACTAACACCAAGGCTCTTACACAATAGAACAGCGTGACGTCCCGTCGTCGCCTGCTGCGGAAGTCCTTCCTAATTGTCATTGTCTCTATTCATAGCCACAAATTAAAAGATCTTTATGCTACTTCTGGTAATATCTTTAAACGAGCAATTCTTGTTTATATATAATCGGAATCTCGGAAATGGCTCCAACAATTTTCATGAAATTTTGCATGTCGGGGGTTTCAGGGGCAAAAAAATAGATCTAGCTAGGTTTCATTTATGGAATACATCGTTTTAACCATGTTTTCAGGTACTGAAAAACTCAGAAAATACCATTACTATACGACAACAAATTTCACCGACATCTGTCAAGTTATGGTAACTAAAAAGGTGAGGCTTCCAGCTTACGGGCCGATAACGAAACTAGAGTACTCCGGTTCGAGACTGACGTTCACCGCATTTTTTTTTTCCCTTTTTTTTGTGTGAAGAAGAAACCGAGCACAGGTCGCTCAACCAGATATTTTGCTATAAAGCAAGCGTGCTTACTACTGTAATAATTCTGCGGTATGACAGTGACAGATATACACCTCATTGTATATCTGTCTTATTATATGAGTCAAACTACCGTGGTAGTAAGAACTCATGGTAAAACGTTTTATTAGCGGCTACGGTCGATATATGATTACAGTAAGTTGCACTTTTATCGAGGTCCGAAATAAATCATCTTGGTAAAAGGTTTACTCGCGTTTTCGATAGATGTCGCTAGTTTGATGTAATGAGGTGACTAGGAAAAAAAATTAATTAAGATCACTACTGCCTTTATTTTTTTTCTCTTTTTCTATTCATCAATTAAATTGTACTAAAGCAATCCCTTGTATTACGAAGGGACACGTGTAAAAAAAAAAGCTGAGGAGTTGGTTTCGCCGTTTCTTCTGACATGCTTACATTTGGAGACGGTAGTAAATTAACCGTAGTTAGCGTAAGAGAAATGACAATCAATAAGTGTTCCAAGTGTCCCTTTATATGTTGCATAAAACTTTTTGATTTGATTTGACTATATCAAGGTCCCCTTAAGCTCTTCGCGTCATGGACTTTACCATCAAAGTCAAAGTCAAAAGTATCTTTATTCGATTAGACTTTTTACAAAGTACTTTCAAATCGTCAGAATGACATAATTATACAGGATTAAACATGCTACCGCCAGGTTCGGAAAGTTGCTTTTACTGAGAAGAGCCTGGAAAGAAACTGAGTAATGACTCTTTTCAAAAATATTATAAAAGTTAAAGAATATAAAATAAATAATTTAAGAATCGTAAGCTCATGGACAATGTTCTAATGCACATATGTCGATAAAAATTAACATAACTAAAAATATAGTACATCTACTTATAACTAAATACGTAGCTTGAGATGACCAGCCCCCACAAGCAGCACCTGTTCACACGTATGACGTGAACGCCATTGAACCAGCCATTGAAATCCTACATATTATCATCATAATTATGCTATCACCAAGCCGACAGCAATTTCCAGAAAGGTAGAGTTGACCTTCTTAGTGGCCGTCTAATTAGCACACAAGGGAATATCATGTTAATTTAAAAATATATTGTGTAGTAAGAAAAATCATTTCGGCGTATCCCGGAGTGACTGTTCCGATAGAAAATAGAATCCCGGTATGAATAATTACAACAACATCACTTTCACGGGAAACTCAGTGCGTTCCGTTGGTGAAATTGACAGATGTGTTTCCGTATCGTCTCGTCTGGAAACTGGGGCCTGACCATGATCTCTTATTGCCATGATAGTTTTACTCTTATTATGAGACAGATGTATTTGACGTGTATACATCTGTCACTGTCACACAGCTGAACTATCATCGCAATAAGAGCTTATAGTCAGGTCCCTGCACTAGAGAGCGGGAGATGCTCTCGACGGGTGTTAAAACTGCGTGTCATTTGCAACGTACGCAATTAACCTAACATCTTACCAATATTATAAACTAGCTGTGCCCCGCGGTTTCACCTGCGTAGACTTAATTTCATGGATGGATTTTTTTACGGAACAAAACTACCTGTCAGTCAAAGTCCCGTAGAGATCGGCCCAGTCAGAAAAAATATTGTTTTATGTATATTCCTTATTTACTTTAATTAAGTGAAAAGCTGTTAATTAGAAATTACAAACAGATATTTAATTTTATGTGTCTGTATGTATAGATTTTCGGGATATAGTATCTTATGTCCTTCTCCTGGTTCTAAGCTTACTCCCCACCAATTTTCAGCCGTTCTTTAGTTCTAAATAATGTAACCAACACGACTTTTGTTTATATGTATAGATCACCGATCATCATGAAACTTTATACTCATATTCTTGGAGGTATTACAAGTAACATAGGATACTTTTTATTTAATAAAATTGATTACGAGCGAAGCCGCGGCTAAAAGCTAGTAACAATAAAATAAATGAATAATAAAATGTAAAATGTATGCATAAAAGGCATGAGCTAACGTCTTTATTTAAAAACAAGCTGTGTCCCGCTATTTCACCCGCGCAGACTTAATTACTCGGGTTACTTTATTCGCAACGTACGCAAATAACTTTACATAACTTTTAAAATGTATAAGTGAAAAATAAAATAACATTTTAAATGTATGGTAATTTATTAAAAATAAGTCGTTCCTGGGAGGCGGCGACATGCGACAGTCTCTAAATTTCACTTTTCTTACATATACTTTAAATTTAAGAAGTTACTAACTAACTAACTAACTAACTCTTTTGGGGTCCCTTGTGATAAGGCGCGGAGATTCATAATCTTATGCTCGCTGCAAAGCATCTCATCGGACACGTCATGTCAAGTGTGAGTGACGTGGTTCCCTGCTAAGATACGCTTGTCATCAATTAATGGAACAAATTTCCTTCACGCTGTGAGGCAGGCATTAGGCATGGTTCAGCCTGTTAAAGGTTACGGTCGAATGGACGATGAAGTGCGGTGAGTACTGGCTCTGTAGGTAATAGAGAGATACTTTGCTATCTACTTTCCCTGCAAGACTTATTACAGGTCCCGTCAAGAGATATGAGCGCGCACATTTTATCAGTCTGTTTTTGTCCATATGTATGGCACGAGGCGAATAAAATCATGCGCAGTATCGCCACCATTTTCACCTGGATCTAAGTATATTCAAGGGAAGTTTTATATAAAAACATATATTTTTTATGAAGTACCATATGTACTACATTTTTTTGTATATATATACTTTCAATTGCATTTATTTCTTAGAAGAGAAGTCTAGAAACTTGGTAACATGACTTGCCGTAACGTCGTCCCGAATAACAATTATCATAGGTGAACGTCTTCACAAGACATTTAATTAAAACCCCATGAGATCAATGACCGAAGATTATTATCCTGGCGAAGTAATACCCAACCTGTTTTTATGCAATAAAAACCTTAGCCACAAAAGCTTAAACAGGTTTTATATTAACATATTCCACGAAATAGTTGAATTTATTCAAAAAAACATTGCGGAGTAGTATAAAAATGCAAGTACGTAATATTTTAAATTGTAACGAGGTATTCACTTCACATTACTCACGGTTTACATGCAAATTAGTATTGAAGGAGTTTGAATATCCTTACGTATAGCATTTACAACCGTGTTCGAGAAGATTGGACAAGACTTTGACTGTATACCTAAAGGTCTATTTTTATACTTCTTTCTATTACTTAGAACCTGGTTGTTCGAGCTGAGCTCGGTTTCTTTTCAATGATGTTTTGAAATAAAATTTAAAAAAAAGAAAAAAATCAACCGGTGAACGTCAGACTCGAACCGGGGTACTCTAGTTTCGTTATCGTCCCGTAGGTTCGAAGTTTCACTTTTGAGCTACCATAACTTGACAGACGTCGGTGAAATTCGCTGTCGTATTCTATGAGTTTTTCAGTGCCTGAAAACATGGTCAAAACGATTTGCCACTAAAACCCCCTACACACAATATTTCATGAAAATCGTTGAAGCCGTTAACGAGATATATATATATATATGTACAAGAATTGCTCTTTTAAAGTTATAAGATGTAAAGTTTTATGTCATACGATTTTAGCATAGTTTTGGTAGTCTAAACTAATCAAAAGATATTTCTATACATATTTCATCTGTATGGCGCGACGTGAATAAAATACATAGTTACCCCCCACTATTTTCTGCACCTGTAAGATACACTCCTTGTATAAGTAACAGGAAGAGCGTGGGCACACTTGATAAAGATTAATTCTTAGGGTTCATTCACACGTATACCCTGCCCACATGAGTGTTTCGTAAAAACAAGCTATTAACATAAATTTACGAAGAAATCTTTCTTTCAAAATGTACACGCAATAAAAAAACGATATTGCTTTGTGATATATGTTTTTCAGCAACATATATTACTAAATAATGTCGTACATCGTAATAATATCAAACAACAAGCAGACAGATAGATGACAGATAGACTTTTTTTCTTATGCATTTAGTGTTAAGCTGTTAATTTGGAATTACAAACAGACACTTAAATTTTATTTATCTGTATATATTCGAATATTCTTTGTGGTTGAGTGACTTATGTAAACGCGGATGTATCGAAATTTAATGGATTCCGTACGTCGAGTGAACCCTAATCCCGCAAAACAATAGACATATCACAGGAAGTACAGTATATTATAATATAATTTACCCAAGTTATGAGAAAACTGCTTAGCATACATTTTCTCATAATTATCTCGTTCATTGTTTCATACATTGTATCATTAGAAAAACACTACATACGGTTGTTATTAAAACTAAACTGTGGCTACATTAATAGTCATTGTCGCTCTGGTCTTATGCTATGAATTGTTGGGGCTTGGTTCAACTAGATGGGGCAGATCACCAGATTTTACATAAAGCAGTTCCTAAGTATCTGATGTTTGATAATTTTTTTAGGCTTACCAATAACCGAAAGATAATCTCAGCTTCTTCGAGTCCAAGCTTGCCAAAGCCAAGTTGTTTAATATTCAACATATTATAGAGGGCTAACTATAAATTTCAATAGTGTAAAAAATATAATAATTTCAGTACCTATGTTCTGCAAAAAGGTCCAACGATCTACCCAAGTCATATAACGAAAAGCTAGGCGCATCTAGTTTCTGAAGCCGGAGAAAATTTTAAGCACAAGTGGATAAGAAACTAGGAAATTAATAAAAATCAACAATCCGGTATGGACAGACGGGCTACCAGTACCACTTGTAAGGAGTTACGAAGGCGGAACAGGGTACATACACGCGAGTACTTTCTACGACTGCTTCCTGTCTTAATAAACTCATGCGCATATTGCTGTGATATTTTGTTATTGAGATTCAGTTCTCGGGGTAGCAAAAAACAGGATCATAACTTCGTATTTCTAGTATTCTTTTTTTTACTGCAAAGACCTCAATCTGGTTTTCAATATGAATATGAGAGGTACCAGTTAGGTTCAGTGATACTTGTGGGGAGTTTGTTTTTATAATCTGTAGGTCGACCTGATAGATAAATGAACGATTTCGATTCTTAATAATTTGAATTTGATTAATAATTACACAGTTTGTAGTCGTGCACATTGTAATGAAAGACAATTTTTAAATGAGGTCTATTCAACATTCATAATGTATATCATCTCCCTGACCTTATCCCGTACATTGTTGAGGTCAGCACTTGATTCAACCCAATGTGGCTGATCTCCTGATTTTTATACGAAGCGACTGCCACCTGACCTTCGCAACCCCTTTTACGAGGAAAATCTGTGATCTGGGTTAAATCAGTTGTCAGACTATTTTAGGCCTCCGACTGACCTGTAACGATCTCGGGCGGTCACCCATCCAATTACTGGATAGGGCTAGGGCTGCTTTACTTCGCTAATCGAATGATATGCGCAATAGCAACTGTGCCACGAACATTCATAATGTACATGGCATCTTTTATCAGTTCGTATATCTAGAAGAAGCTTGTTTAAATTTAAATCCATCAAACATTAATCTTTGACAAACAATCAATGAACGTGGTACTGAATCGTCAAAGAGAACATAAATTGAGCGCGCGTCTCTTGAATAGCAACTGTGTGTGGGAACAATTGTGCTGCACAATCAGGTCCTATTCAGGACTCCAATGCACTTGTTAGTTCTTAAAGTGGACTTGATGAGCGAACACGGACTACACACATCTAGGTTGTGTACGTTCCTATTGGAAGGGATTAGATGATCAAAGTCAAAAGTATCGATTCGATTAGACTTTTTACAAAGTACTTTCAAATCGTCAGAATGACATAATTATACAGGATTATACTACCGCCAGGTTCGGAAGGTTGCTTTTACTGAGAAGAACCTGGCATGAAACTCAGTACTCACTCTTTTTAAAAATATTATACAATTTAAAGAATACAAAATTTATAATTTAAGAAACGTAAGCTCATGGACAATGTTCCAATGCACAAATGTCGATAAAACTTAACATAACCAAAAATCTAGTACATCTACTTATAACTAAATGCGCAGATTGAGATGACCAGCCCCCACAAGCAGCACCTGTTCACAAGTATGACGTGAATGCCAGCTATTGATCGTTATAGAAACAGAATGGACTAACATGATTCGGATTTAATTTCTTTAGCCAGGTGTCGCTCTTTGCCACAAAGTTTGCCTACGCGTCTTATATATCTGTCTCATAATCTATGATGGTCATAAATTATGATAGGGCCCCTATTCCAGTTATTTGTAAAATTTCTCTGACATTTTAAATTCATAATATTTCTTCGACAGCGTTATCCAGCAACTGCGGTTGGAAAGGTATTAGAAATATTTATTTTTACAATGTCTTTTTTTTTATATCTTTCTGTCATTCAATTGTATAATGTATGGAAATGAAAAACCCGTTTTGGTTTGTTTATAATCGGTGTTAGGTGTGTTAATACGACGTATCGGAAATGTTATTGAAGCTGTAAAAATGATGCAATGAAATTATTACAGAGGTTGTTGACAGTCACGGTGATGTTTCTTCTTTCATTACATTAACAATTTGCGTCTACAACAAACTATAAATAAAGGTCGAAAAGTTCATTTGATTTTTATGATGTTGTTCAACCCAAAATTGGACTTTGTCTCCAAATTTTGCGTAATAGCACACATCTTTAGTAATATTAGCAATATGGGGTTATATTTCGTTCATCGCGTAATATCATTTACTACAAGACCTACTACAGGAGCCGTAGATTTCCGGGAAAACTAAATAAATTTATCACTTGCTCTTGTCTTACTCATTTCTTATTAAACTTATTCGTAACAGAGCAACTAGACTATTTGAAGGCTCGAAATACGCCTAATGATAATTTTTTTCCTAACCATTTTTAAGAATTCAGAACCAACATAGATACGTGTGCTTAATACAGATACCGCCATAAGCTAAGAGCTATGGACCTTGAGTGCGCGGTAGTCATAATAAATAACATGTGCAGTTACTTATTTATTTTCATTTTTTTTATTAGGAAGATTTACAGCCAGTGAACAAGTATAAAGATCTTATATGTAATTATATGCTAATAACAAATCTTCACCTATAAATGTTTATGTAAGCCTTAACTAATCGATACAAACTTTGCTTAAAAACACAACAAACAAACAAATGAAATAACATGAGAAAACATGGCATATACAATAAAAATAACATGATACATTAAACATGATATTAGATAAATTAGTTATACCAGGTGAGAATAACATTTAGAAATAAATTAAAATACAAATAATAATAAAGGAAGAATCTAAGTGTATGAAACTGTACTTATTTAAAGTAGTTATCAATTAATACTTTCTTAACAGTTACCCCTACTATTTTCACTGAGCGCTCAGTCAGAGCGGCATAGTTATATGCCGCAGTATATCTTTATGCGCTAAAGAAATCGACCTCACATTACTTACAATCGATTTGCGATCACTTTCGTCGGGTGAAACCGTGTGAGCATCCAACAATGTCTTCTTATTGTTAATGTACTGCAAAAAAACTAATTGCATGCTTTGCAGGTCCCCTGCTCACCGACTTATCTTAAAATTACAATGAATACGTGTGAGCTGCGCCTAGACATATTTACTCACGTTGTAAAATACACCATAGCATATGTGAATAAGGTATAATGTTCAATATACGGGTTAGGTTGTGTGGGAATACTAATAGCAAATTAAAGATGGAAATATTAATGCTAAATGGACTTGGTTGGTCAATTTATAAACCGTAAATTGTAATACCTTCTTAGCATTGGAAAGCAACTAAAGTTGTTTACGGAAATGTCAGAGTATACTTATACTATAATGTCCGAAAGTTAGAATAACTTCATACTTACATTCAGGAAGAAACATAACGAATAGATGATGTTAGGAAACAAGTATTGTAGAGACATTAATTAAGTGTAATTAAGTCATTAATATAGTGATATTAGTTGTTGGGGTCAGCACTTGATTCAACCCGATGTAGCTGATCACCTGATTCTTATAAGAAGCGACTGCCATCTGACCTTCGCAACCCCTTTTACGAGGAAATTCTGTGATCTGGGTTAAACCAGTTGTCAGACTATTCTAGGCCTCCGACTGACCTGTAACGATTGCCAAAGATGATAAATTGGCAACCGGGACCGACGGCTTAACGTGCTCTCCAAGGCACGGAGGAAACTCGGGCGGTCAGCCATCCAATTACTGGCTAGGGCTAGGGTTGCTAAACTTCGCTGATCGAATGATATGCGCAATAGCAACTGTGCCACGAGCTCCTCCGTTCTGTATGAGAATAATATAAAAAAAATAGAGATAGGATTTTACTATACTTTACGTAAAGTATACTAGTTTTGTTCCAAAATGTAGATAACGTAACTCATGGCACTATATGTTTCCATGGTCATAGAGAGGACTCAGCCACGGTCGTACATGGAATGAAGCACTACTCAAATATTTGTTCGTCACTGGCCCTCCTTTCCCCAGTTATACACCACAAGTTAATCACTTAAGCGATTTTATGTTCGTAAAGATTTTCTCTTTGTTTTGTAAAAGTGAAGGTACTATTATAATAGTATATTTACTAGAAATCTGCCCATGGCTTCGTCTGCATGCTATGTCGCCTGTCCACCCAGAATTTCCATAGTATATAATTCCATAGTGGATTATTATAATCGGATAAGTTCTAATGAACGTATAATTAGAAAAGAAAATTGCCTCCTTCAAAAATAACTTACAAACCTGAACTCTTTCTAAAAGCATAAGAATAGACTAAATATCAAAGCGACATTCAGAAATATGTTGAGGGTTTTTTATACCATTACGGTGGCCAACAAGCATCTGATCCACCCGATTCTGATCCGACATCTGGTCAATTGCAATACCAGGGATATCACGCGCGCGTTGCCGATGTAAATAGTCCATTCGTAATCAAGTCCCAGTTTAAATTCTCTTACTTTCTTAATGTAGACCATCACTCTTAGACGCGCGGGCGCACAGGAAGAGCATTATCAAGTGTGTATGCATGCTTAAAGCGTCTGCTCATTACTACCTATTTGAGTCCCCCTACGCAAATAACAAGTAATGTTTTTGATGGAGTCATGCGTTTGGACAGGTTTGTAAACTTTGTACTGATCAAATAGAGGACAGGTCTTAATTTTTCTTTGTTACTCTTTCTTTGTCAAAGATAGAAATTTAAAAGCATGCAATAACTCTGGAAAAACGACCATATGGTTACTTGATGATACTCGGATCAGAGATCTGCACACTAGTAATGAAGTATGCAGTAGATCTAAAAAGGCCACTTTGGGAGAATCATAATGTGATCCGAATATGTTTCATCATAGAAATTACAAAATGGTCACTAGCAATTCATATTATGATTCACGAATGATTATAATAATTGTAGGTGTTAGTCCCTACTACTACCTTTTGTTGATGCTATTTGTCACAAAAGCAATTTATATTTTGTGGACCATTTTAGGAATCTTTATAGGAAAGTGTGAATCAGGTGAATTGCGAAACATAAATCATTCGTGAATCATAATATGAATTGCCCCTAAGTGACCATTTTGTCATTTCGATGCTGAATCATATACGGATCACATTATGATTCTCCCAAAGTGGCCTTTTTAGATATACTGTTATCTGATTCGCGTCACGCCATACAGACAGACAAAATTAACTATTGCGCATTCAAAGTCAGCGCTCATAATTCGTGACGGCACCTATGTGAGAATCAACTCTGTTTTTTGAGTACCTATTTATACAAGATAAATGATCCCTATTTATAAATATAACTTTATTACCAAGTTCAGCAAAGTCATAAAGATTGCGACTCAACCGTCAAAAGGGAACTTTCATTCAAATATTAGTGTAGATCAATAAAATCTGTCATGATGATGCAATCATAAAATATTTGCTAGATTATCAAATTGTGCTACTTCCATAACAAACGCACTAATTACCTAACTCACTAATAAAGTGAACCATCAAATGTAATCAACGAGCGTCATCTACGCTTCATAACGATGTTCTTAATTTCCATGCAAATTCTCACATGTAAGATGTAGGATCCCAATTAGTAACCAGGCGACCCCTTGTCTTCATTAGTTATCTTCATTTGATCTCTTATAAAGTTGAGAACACACGAGATTTTCCCAATACTTCTCAGAAGATTTATAGCTAACTGGCCCACGTCTCCGTCTGTGCAGGATTGGACTTATCTTTATATTTTGGGCAATTGAAAATCATTTTTTCAGTTTAGGTCCTGATAAGGCACTTATCAGGACCTATTAGCTATATAATTTTAAAGTTTCATTTAAATTCATTCCGTAGTGTAAAAAAATACTCACAAGCCTTATTCACAAACTTTCACGTTTATAATATTAGTAAGATTGTAACATTAGATTTATCAGTTAGTTTTGGGTGTCCAGCCAACAGATGGCGCAGGTGCTTCTCGACACGCAACTGAAGAAAATATTTTACTATTCAATCAATTAGCAGGCAACTGCATGGTTTGCAGAATGCAGTATCCCTCTATGTGTTCTTATTCTTGCGCATTACTTACATAAATCATTTTATTATTTGATTGTCTTACATCCATTAGATTCTTGATATAATGTTTCATATATTGCAATAAGATGTAAATTATATTTGTGAAGAACGAAAACCTCATATCGCTGTGCTCATCGAAATGGTGCATACAAATAAAATTCTGTTTCTAAATCTCATAAAAGAAAGTTTGAACTACATAATTACTGGGCTCTTCAACAGATTGCATAAAATGAATTTACATATTTATGTAATTATTGCAGAAACGTACCAAATATGCGAACGTTGATCATTTCAATGATTTTGCAACGTCTGAACAAATTTGGCTGCCAGGAATCAGCGATTCCGTTCGACGCGGTCACTGTCGGCTATTATAAGTCACCGATACGTGTGTAGATTACTAATAGACTTTCCTTGAGCCTTTTTAGGAAGAGTTTGTACTTAAATACTTTTTCTTTTTAATTCAACATCTCTGTGCTAGAGAAATCTCGTGTGTACTAAGCACTAAGCTACCAATCAGTTCGACGGTCATGAACCATCAAGACTGCTAATGAGCTAACTGAGTCACTTGTACTTTTATATGCTTCACGGTACTCGTCTTATTGTGTTCCCTGTTTATGTAAGTGTGTTATTTAATTTTAGTTCGTATGAATATTTAATTACCGTCTATTTTCGTGCGGAAGTGTTTAAGATTGATAGTGGCGTAACATTATATGCCAATGAATAAGCTAATAAGTTCCCAACCAATTTTATTCACATTCGCTTTGAGAAGATCTGAATTAGTTTATTTGGAGATTTCTCTTGTTAATCCTTTCAATTTCACTGCGAGAGCTAAAATGTAGACTTTTACTTTCGTCAAAACATGTGTAGCTGTGATTGTAGATTTCCTCGCCTATGTGAGTTTTATACTGGTGTATTGTGTCTAACAATGCAATTGTTAGTAAGTTTGTTTGTAGGCACTTTGTATGATTGCGTAATGATTGTATAATTTTGACATAATGCCGCAATGTTTTCCGTTTTTGTATATATCTCTATAACTGCGCATTCATCATCGTGAAGAATCCTATCCGATCAGGCGGCGTGGAGGATCCTTCTGCGAAAGTTTGAGTCTACACAAACTAACCACTCAGACAAGGAATTTCATACGATACAGGCTACTGGGACCACTAAGAACTGGAATCGAAGTCCCTGTAGTGTGCTAATAACCATATGAGCTATAGATATCTTCTCACTAGCTGGTGCCCTCGACTTCCTGTGTCCTGGATTTGACTTATCTTTATATTTTGGACAATTCACACAACATCTTTATAAATTATAGCCTGTGTATTATTTTATTGTAAGGTTTCATTAAAATCCATTCAGAAGTTTTTGCGTGAAAGAGTAATAAACATCCATCCAAACCATACAAACTTTCGCGTTTAGTGGTATTTAAGTTACATTGGATTTCATATTACATTTCCATGAACAAATGAACGTTCATATCTCGAGCTGTGAAATTCAATACAGTAATTTTCATTAGCGTGTTAGAAATGAACAGACTGACAGCATACCACAGACTCAAATGACAGATAACGATTGTGACCTAAAAATAATTCAATTTGTTTTCAGTTTCAGCTTTCACATATTCCAACGTTGAAATCACTTCATGTATCAGTTTTCAGACGACTGCTGTGCAAAATCAATCTAATAAACACGAAAATCACATGTTTGTTTAGACTACGTTAACCGTATTTCCTATGTTATTGGGTCACTCTAGTTTCTTGGTAACATTTCGTATGTTATTGCAACCCCATTACAGGATACATCACACATTCCATATGTAGGTTGATCACGTAATTATTTGGACACAACCTAATTTCAGTGAATTCCAGAAATTTGTGAATTTAGAAGACTGAGACGAAAAATTTACGAGTAACAAACTACAATTTTCCAAGTAGTTTATGGCGTAAACATACATAATGGCATTACAGAATAATGATGTCATTAAACTGTAGTGATTGATGTTTGAGATGGTAATCAATGCGCTTTCGACATATAAATTATTTTTTACACAGCGGCATGAAAGTGGATAAGTAAACAAATAGATGACGGCAATAACAGCGGCAAATGATCTCGTTGAACTTGCGTGCGATCATTCATTACGGATGATTTGTCACGTCTGCCGGTGTTAGCTGCTGGGTGACATTGACTTTCTTATTGCGCCGGTGCGCTGTGCTATGCGGTGATAGCTCGTCGGTGAGGCGCGCGCGCACATGCACGCCGTACTCCGAGACGTGCGCGCGCTTCCACGCTTCGCGACCGCGACCGCCCGCGCGGTGTCCGCGATATGCCCGCAGTGAAAGTATTCAACATATTCGGTGGGCAGAAGCACACCGATAAACACTCGCCCGCACCCCCCGCACAAACCGCCATCCAAAAGTTCTACAGGACTTTTTCAGTTGCTCCAGAACCAGCACCCGAACACAAGGGGACTAAAGTGACCGCGATCGCCGCCTGCCTTGAAAAGAGGATTAGTGATCCCAAAAGTGATAACGTGCAAAAGTTAACAACAAAAATCAATAGCTCTCTTGTGAATAATAAATCGAACAATTCTAATTCGCGGCATCATGCATATGAGAATGTTAACATAATCAACGTCGATAAGAATGCAATACAAGATAAATTGCTAGATGAAAATAAAGGGTATTCATCTATTTACGAAAACATCACAATTGTCGGAGATCCGAAAAACTCATCTTTAGAAAAGGACAATAATGCTGAATCTAAATTGAATAAAGCATTGAAATCTTTCGATAAAATTTTGTTTGAATTTTCTTCTCCAACTTCACTGACATGCGATTCGAAAACGAACGGTGAAAATAATTTTATTCCTATTAAGTTACAAAAATCGAAGACTTGTAGTATTATAGAATCTCGTTGTATTTTGAAGAAGTCTATGTCAGATCCAGAAAGTAATAGCCAATCGCGTAATAAGGTAACGCGTAATAATTCTATTGACAAAACAACTAGCTTGTGGAATCTGGACGACATGAAAGGAAAGGAGCTTACAGCCCCACTGGTACCCTTGAACTCACCAAGTGACAAAATGAGCCCTGATAAGTATGCCACGTATAAAATATCTTCAAAAATCACATCTCGCCCAAACTGCTTTAAAAACGATGATTTGAAAAAACTGGATGTTAAAACGAGAATATTAAAGAAAACTTTATCAAACCCACCGTCGACGCCAGTTCCGGTTATTACCAAAACAAAACCGGTGACGAAAAGAATTGAGAAAAAAGTGAGTGACCCAAAGAAAATAAAACCTAAAGCATGTACAGATAATGGATCGTTAAACATAAAGACAAGTTTAGAAAGTAAAGAAACCCCAAAATCTCAAATGCAGAAGGCAAAAAGTGTGTGGGAAATAGGTAACGAATGTATGATTACACCCCATTTGGAAAGGACCAAGTCCACAACTTCTATCGCGGGCTCTCCAAGCAAGATCCCGGTGATTAGGAGTCAAATGTCGCAAAGCAAATTCAGTAGCACAAGAGCGCTTTTTTCTCCCACTCCGGTTGATCTAAGTAATATAGACCAGGCCAGAGAGTGTGCTCAGAAAAAGAAAACACCTGCCCCACGGAAGAATGCCGAGAGATCCGATGTAAACAAACCAACAAAACAAAAGTCACAGCTGAACCTCAAAGCCACTATAAAACCACAAAACGATAAAATGAAGAAAGAATCCCTTGACAGTAAAAAAGTGGTTTCGTCATCAAAAGCATTAATGAGAGATTACTCTGAGGAAATCCACGCTATGCGAGCGAAGCTCCAGCAACAGAGGAAAATAAAAACCAACAAAAGAGACCTCGTGGTATCATCTGAGATCAAACGAGATGAACATGGTGTGGATGAAATCGATTCGATACTGTCGCCTGTTAAGTCTATCGTAAAAAAACTGGAACTGAAAACTGCAATGGAATCAAAAGCGGAGCCGGCGCAGTTTGTGAGCTGTAAAGTAATACCAGCGGTGCACAAGGAGATGTGTGTGGCGAATACTACGTTCCACAATCACTTGAGCACACTCGTCGGAAGGCAAGTGAAGTACGTCGAGTCCCGGGACGACATTAAAACTTGCTCCCAGATCGAAAAGATCCGTTTACGAAAACACTCGGATGAGAAGATTTCCGACACACACTCGGATTGCAGCGACGACTCAGGACATGTATCTAACGACACCGTGACTGACCACGAGCACGCGTTTGACAACGTGCACGAACTAAGCCCAGTACTCAGCAGGGTTGATTGCAAAGTGTTCGATGGACCGAAACAGTTTGGGATCGATTTGCCCGATAATGCGAAGAGCGTATGTCCCGTGCGACCCGCGAGGCGCAGCGGGCGCAGCAACGAGGTCGCTAGCGGTACCCGCGCCACCGACGCTCCGAAAGTGGACGAACAGGTATGCGACACTGTTAACATATCGATAACAACAAATTACAGGTGCTGTTTATCTTCGCTCCCTCAGCACTTACAACCAGTCATTAGATCGTAACCGATAGTCTGCGTACACTGACTAGTTTAGCCAGATAGGCGACTCGAAAGCTGTCCGCAGGCCACACTCCCGATGTCAATAATAACGTTGTAAGCAGGTCACAGACCTCTTTGCCATTTAGTCGACAATAGCACTATATTTGTAGTATATTATACTACTAACTGTAGACGCAGTGAGCGTACTGATAGATACACGTTGCATGTTACCATTAACATGCAACGGTGTATAATAATATTCCAATATGATATGAGTTAAATTAAAATTTAATCGAAGTTTTCTCGTCGTTGTATAACATAATTATATAATAATATATCAATACCTACACGATTTGCCGAAACATATTAATGAAGTATTGAAGTTGTAACCATTGATGATACCTCGCCGTCCATTTACTTTACAGGAAGTAATTTTATGTAGTGACACCAATTCCATTAAATTGTATATTGATGTCAAATTATTACTTATTGCATAATGTTTCTTAGATACTCTTTTTGGCTAATTTGCATACTGTAGACTTGCAGAGTTTACCTTCAATCTCGTTGCATAATTTGTGAACATTTTAACAACCGCATTCCTTGCTTCTGCTTTCCTGCCAAATAAATACGTAATGGTGATAATAAAGCTTACACATTGCGTAATGTGTAGTATCACCCAATAATGTTATATAATGCGTGTTCCTTATATGGGGAATTAATATCGTGTTCCTAGTACTGGATCGTCGATTATTTATTTGTCGGATCGCAACAAGTGCACCGCAGGGGTCATATCTGGAGCCTGATTTATTTACGCTCTTACTTTCACTAAATGCTCTTGGCCGTGTAATTCGTACTTCACACTTAAGTACAGTTTTTTCACGAACTCCGTTGATGAGAAGTATGTACAAATTATGTAATGACTTATAGCTAAATAGATCAATGTTTGCAGCTTATTTCGTTGGATCAGTGTAAAGGTATTTTGGTCAGTGATTTCTAGCCTTGTGTCCGGATTGTTGCGGTCGTTGCAAACAGAACTTTCCAAGCTTTATATGCGCGGTTCACCCTCGTAGTGATGCGATGTGTTGCAAATAAAAAAGTAGTCACTTTCAGTTTCGACTTTCTCACTTGTAATGTGGTCGCAGCTAATATCGTGTGGCAGGTTTGAAATTTATCGACTCTACCCCTCCCATCGCATTGTTCTTCATTCGTGTATTAGTTAACATAGACTTATCTATGTCTCGCGCCTATTCGTTGTTTTATTTATGTTATTCTACATGAAAGTTATGAGAAAGTATGTTTATGTAGTTACATTTTCATGTTTACTCATGTTCAGGTCCTAAAGCTTTAATGCTTATGTGATTTAAAAAAAACTTTGTGTGATTTACAGAAATATTTAGCTTTTGTTTAATTCGACACAGATTTGAGGTAAAGCCTTAATGATAGGACATAATATATTATTATTAGATACGTGACTGTAAAATAACACTTTCGTATGCTTACAAGCAATTGGGTTCTGCAGCAAAATTTCTTTTTTGTGCAATGTATTTTCCATAGTCACGTCTGCATCTTACGAATTGGCTAGTAAATTAGACATTGGTATCTGGTTCCTCGGCACATGCTCATCACGTAGCCACAGCTTTCGCTGGCTCGAGGGAAAGCGGGATCCTTCCACCAAGACGCGTAGTTGTGACTTTAGTAATCCGTACAAACATGTTGTGCAATAATGATTGATACACACTCGTAATAAGCGATTGATTGGTTCCAAACGTTTGCGTTGTGTTTGCTAATAGTGGCATAGATAATGTCGGTAGAACGTGAAATAATTATGTTTATAAATAAATCTCCGCTATGGTATCTTACAAATTATTCAACATTTTAAATTGTCTACGAACTTCTTCCGCATGTACCAAACTACTAAATTCTAAGACATTTTCTATAGGGGCAAAATTTTTACTCAGCTATGATATTTGAGTCTTCTATACGCTTAAATATTACAATTTTGCTTGTCTTAAGTTGAATTATGAACGGTTGAAACTGCGTAGTCTGAATTAGTAATACTACAAATTGATTTTATACAGAATATGCGTGAAATTTTAAAAACCAACATTTGACATCAGTAGACCAACGAATTTGCTGCCCGTTTAGTTATGTCAAATATGTTGTTGAATCTCAAGTGTTACCTCTGCCAATAGCGTCAAAAATAACTTTATATTATTTTTCTTATCTATCATAATGCTTCTAGGCGTTGCAACGCCACTAATTACTTCATTAAAAATATCTATGCAATAATTACATACGTTTATTTGTAAAGAACAAGGCGAACAATTTCTTTGAAATGGATCTCTGTGTACTTATGTTGTATTGTGCTGTCCGTTCGTACGCGTCCGGCGAAAGTCTATTATTGATATAATACTACCATCGGAAATGATTGCTTCTATATTGTATAACTCTACGTTCGTGTCACTTTTTGCTTCTTGGTAAGGCATTATGTTGTCAATACAATTGTATATTGGTATCAGATCTAAAGGTCCCTATCATATTTCTTGCGGCAAGTCGCTTACATAAGTGTACTGCCACATTTGTGTATATGAATGAGAATTAGCAACTTCTCGTGTTTCTGTGTCTCGTCAAGAAACGATTAGGAGTTATCAAACCGAGTCCGTACCAACACAGATATAGTCACTGTGAATCTCATTCGTATCGTGATAATATTTTGTTGTTTAAAAGGTTCGAATAACAACCTTCGTACAATCAATTTAAGACCATGTTTCTTTGGTTGGTAACCCTGCTGGTGATTACGATGCCGCAGGTGGCAGTGCATGTAATAAGCCGACTACCCGCCATTCAGTTCGCGAGTCTTTCCAAATGACACCCATTAAAATAAAGGCATACACACACTATTAGAATGCCAGGCACCGTGCATAGTAAAGAGAAATTGACATAATGGCTATTGTTATTATTCAACGAGTGATTTAAATTACATGGAGCGTTTATTTGCTATTTAATATTAGTAGAAATTGCTGAATGTTCTTATAAGGAAACGGCGCGCCGTATGTACTTAAGTAACTTAGAAGCTCTGGCTGTGGATCGGGGTTTACGATTCCTGAATATTGCACTTCGCAAGCACATAGAAACATTTATATATTTGGAGAGTACATGAACCTAGTTTGGGATGTGTTTAAAACTTGAGTACGATGATCAAAATACCGCCCTAGTATGAGCCGTTGATATGCGTTTTTCTTTTTTTTAAAGCGTTTATCTATACTAATTTCTATATTAATATTATAAAGCTGCAGAGTTAGTTTGTTTGAACGAGCTAATCTCAGGAACTTCTGGTCCGATTTCAAAAATTCTCAAAAGTCTGAAAAAGAAATGTGTATCGTAATATTAATCTATATATATAAATTTTCCATGTCACAATGTTAGTTACCGTACTCCTCCGAAACGGCTGGACCGATTTGTATGAAATTTTGTGTGCAGATTGGGTAGGTCTGAGAATCGGCCAACATCTATTTTTCATAACCCTAAATGAGAAAGGTGACTACCCCAAAAAAATATATAGCAATACAACGTTTGCCGGGCGGAGCTAGTATTATATAAAACTAAATCTACGCGGGTGCAACTGTGATGCTATTGTTATAATAATTCCTTCCAAGTATGCTATACATTTTACCACATTCATATTATTTCCATATATTTATAAAACACTCACAGCATACATGGCTTTTTAAATCTCGTATTCTTGAAGCGGAGTCCTCCAGCGATTTCCGCGTTTTGACAATAACAAAGCCGCTCAAGTCATACGACTGCTGTTTGTGTCATCGCAGTGGCCGTGTTCATTAACATTCGTGTAAAATCTGTCATTGTTAAGTGGTATTTGAGAACATGTAGGCATGTCGTTACGTCACTGTCTCTTCACGTACGTACGTGTGTTAATGCAGGTTGCGGTCGATGTTTCGTTATTGGACGGAAGAGATTTTATCTCTGCATTTACTGACGGCTATTAATAAGGTTTCAATAATATTTTATATACGGCATAAAAATCATACTACTTAGTGACATTTCTACAATAAAAAGGTACTGCAAAATTTTGTCGCTTTTCTCACTCAATTGTTTGAGAGTGAAAAGGATAGAGTGAGCGATACAATTTTCTTGTGTCATCGTAGGCCTACATTCTCGAAGCATGCATTGTCAAAATTTAGATGAATTTGTGACATGTCAAAAACAATGGAATAATTAGTTTTTCAACTCATTGTGCTTCGCCTTTTTAGGCTTGTTTATCGATATTTGTCTATGATATTATTGTCGTATACAAATGTATTTATTTACATACCTTAGGCCGTTTGGTGTCTTATCTAAAGCGGTTACAATATCGTATACACTGTTACTGCAGCTCGGTCTAACACCAACAGCAAGCTTATCTACGCTTTGTAAATATTGTGGACTTACATCTATTAGTCGAGTGTATTGAGTGGAAGAAATTTGTCGATAGTCTGGCATTATTAATTGCTTGTGTTACACTGTCGTCAGTTTTTTTTAATTTGGAAAATTTATTAAAAAAAGAAATGTGAATCTAGAAATTAACGCAGCTTTTATTGAGACGGAGAAGAACGAGTTGAAGAAGGTGTGATTGAAAGGCAATGTTATTGAAAGTATCTAATCTAATAACGTTCAAGGAGTAATTATTGTGTTGTAATCTCGATTACGGCTCCAGAGATTTTCATGAAATTTTGTATGTATCACAGCAAAAATATTATTAATAAAAAAACTAAATTCATCTGAGCACTAGATATAAAGCGCGCAGAAAATGAACGAAAAAAATTTCCGAATGCAGTTAGACAGTTGTCAAATAATTATTGTAAAGACTTGAGAGCAACTGAGGAGGGTTGCTAGATTTTTGACAACTTGAACGCCCCAATTTGGCACGCTAGTGTCAAATCTACCCTTTTTTTTAAATCTGACATCATTGCTGAAATTTTGATTGGAATCGGTTCAACAATGATGAAGTCATAACTCTATTAGCATGAAGTATTTAAGCAATTCTGCAAGTTGCTGGAATACTGAATGGATATAAACACCGCCAACGTTAAATTGAAATAACTTTCTACGTATTAATAGACGTTATTGCTTAGCTATCTTGTTTCAAAGATAGAAAGCCTAGGGCAAGAGGGTATCTATAATTTCATAATCACCTATCATACAACCTTCACAAGAATCGTAATGATATCCGATACTAATGCCAGCGAACAACATTACGAATGGACTTTGAATACTAGACGCAATAAGAAGCAACTGGGCTTTACTATCTCAGGGTTTCACTTTCCTTTGATGTAATTCGTGTGTAACCTAAGTCATATTGCAATACAACTTTACTTTGTAAACATTTGTAGAAGCTTAGTCGGTTCATTCAAGTTATATTAGACTAGCCGTGCCCCGCGTTTTTACACGCGCATAAGTGGCTCGCGGACCCTTAATATTTTTACTAAATAAAATTAGCCTATGTTACCCCTTTAAACATCAGCTGTCTGCCAGTGAATTCCCATTGACATCGGTCCAGTAATTTCAGAGATTAACAGACAGACATACGGAATGAAGACAGAAGAGAGTTTTTTTAATAGTTTTTTTTGTACTTTCATATTATGTATAGAAATATTTATTTTATCCACACTGCAGCCGTACAACATTGTCCTAAATTAGCAGATCTTCTTTATCGCACAAGGCTTATTATAATCTGTGTCGGATCGTGAGTGTGACAATTGATGTGCTCTAGATGTGTGTTTGATGCTTTGTTTTTACATTATGAGAAATTGCAGATCATATCTCGGAGATAATAATAATCGGAGACAAACAGTTGTATTCTTAAACCTATATACTATTTTATAATGAAAACCTACAATAGTCGGGTCTAAAAGGTCTTATCTTACGTTATACCTTTAAACGAGCAATTCTTATGTATACATAATCGGAATCTCGGAAACGGCTCCAACGATTTTCATGAAATGTTGCATGGTTCAGGGGCACAAAATAGATCTAGCTAGGTTCCATTTATGGAAAACATCGTTATAACCATGTTTTCAGGCACTGAAAAACTCATAAAATGTCATTACAATACGACAGCAAATTTCGCCGACGTCTGTCAAGTTATGGTAGCTCAGATGTGAGGCTTCCAGCTTACGGGGCGATAATGAAACTAGAGTACCCCGGTTCGAGACTGATGTTCGGCGGAAATTTGTTTTCTTTTTTTCCCTTATTTTTTGTGTGAAGAAGAAACCGAGCACTGCTCGGTCTACCAGATATTTTTACTAATAGCATACGCATAGGCTATATTGTCAATCTTTCCTTTCCGTTCCTACGTACTACAATAAAACGCAGGCGCAGCCGCGGACGGAAGCTGGTAATGTTTATGAATACATATCACACTCACACATTAAAGTTTTGTGAGGATACGTCTGATTGGAAATTTACCCTTATTAAGGTGCAACCTGATGTAAGCCGCTCGACGCTCGTTTCCAGCGGCAAATGTGGCCACGTGATTTCTAGCGATACGTGACAGGAGCGGCTGCATGACGTTGTTCCTTTTTGAGTCGCGGGAAATTTAAAATGGGGTTACGTGACCGCATTTGTCGCTGGAAACGAGCGTCGAGCGTCTCCATGAGGCCGCATGTAGCTGCCTTGATGGTTAGCGGCTAAAAGCGTAAAAATACATACATACATTCCAAGGGGGTAGGCAGAGACCATCGTTCCCCAGATGCTACAATACGTCGCTTCGTTCCGCTTCTATCTTGAAGCCGTAACTTATAATGTTAACAATAGTTTTAGTATCAAAGATGGCCTAGTTTCAATTGGTGATGAAATAGGACGAATCAATGCATTACAAATGAGAACATGCCATTTTCCACTTAAGGCGCAATAAATAGTCTATTTATTGTGGACTCCGTAGCGCAGTAAACAATGGGTGCAGTAAATCAAATAAGATAAATTAATGTCTACGAGAATACATATTTATGAGGCCATATTTGTATTGAGCATGTAATCATGCTAGCTAGCAATGATACAAATAGCAGCATATAAATATCCATACTTACGGCCAATCGATTGGAATAAATTAATATTGACAAATAAAATACAAATATATCACACAATAGTAGAAAAATACTGTAAGTACTTATTCCCTAAAGCGTCAAGCTATTTCTCTTGTATGTTATCTATACACTTATATATAAACCTGAAGATTACACTAATACAAGGAAAATTTTAAATTATTTCAGTGTTTGATAGCCAATTTATCGAGGAAGCTAAGACCAAACGCAGGTTAAAAGTTGCGTTAATCCAAAGTAACTATTTCACGCGAAAGAAGTCACTGGAATATTGATAGAATACCCAGCGTATTGAATTATTTAACTGCAAACAAAACACGTCAATCACGTCAGTGTAAACATACTTCAACACTGTACGATATACATATATTAGAAGATCTATATACAATGTTCATCTCGAGCGGTGTCCGTTTCAATGCATCAGGTGGTAATAACCCCGACAGTATAAGTAGGTCGTCTACATAGATGATGCTACTTACAAATTGGGTGCTCACTCGTCACGGTCGATTGATCAACTACGATCGCCTTACATATTTAGATGGTGTATATGAAAGAAAGACCTGAATATTTATATGATAATAAGCAGTACTAACACTTGGAGAAATCTTTAGTAAATATATAAATCTGAAGAGTTTGTTTGTTTGCTTCAACGCGATAATCTCGGGAACAAACATTTCCGATTTGAAAAAATCATTCAGTTAATGAAGTCGCGAGTTAAAGTTAGCGATAGCCCAAAGTAACTATTCCACGCAGGCTAGTATGAGATATTTTTGGATTTTTGCACAGCTAACTTACAATTACTTAGGTGCGTTGCAGAACGATGATAATTATTATCTGTGGCTTTATGATTATATTAATTATTATCTTTTTTTTTATTATTGACGAGGGGGAAACCTTCAAAAGGGCCCCGACCGCCCTGGGAGAGGCAGGTCGGGGTATGTGGGATTCTTACCGCACTAAAACCCCCCCGGTGGCCATCCTCAGTGCTCAGGGTGGACTCCCGGTACTCTGATAGAACGCACCGGTGTCCCCCCACACTTTGCCGGGGCACATCCCCGGAGCATATTAATTGTTATCTGTCCCAAATTGCCAACTATTTGATTGCAAGCTCTATTGATTAAAAAAATATATGAGGTTATATTCATTTTTCACCATACAATTTTATTCAAAATAGACGATATTATTCTTTAAGGTTAGCCGTAATGAATGGCATTGAAGATCTTAGTGAAGTTCATGTAAAAACAGTTTGTAAGTAGACTTGGTTTTTGTGTCTGTCATGTTATAATTTGTATTGCTGCTTGACACATTTTCGATCTTGTGTCTCTTTTTTACTATATACTACTACACCACAGATAAGTACAGCCCAATAATTTTGAAAAATTAATTTACATACATTTGACCTCCACGACTATTAAAATTCGTGGACTTTCCAGTGTTCTTTTACTGTGTAACAAAATTACTTTTATAAAAAAAAAATACTATTGTATAAAAAGTATTTTCTTCAAACACACGCGCTGAGATTTGTTGACATTCAATGTAGGCTGTCCCGATTATAATTTCTCATTTATGAGGAAATTCACAGGACTCCGGAATTTCCGTGTATGAATCCTAATGAAATACTGTATCACATAATAAACAATGTTACGTCATGTTGTTTGTGACGTCAAAAATATTAGACATAATGACGTCCATGTTTTTCTACATATTTTCCCGGTTAAGGATCATAGAGAGAATAGTTCTATGCGTTGTATTTCGATAAATAAGCATCTCAACCACATATTAGGTCCATATTCATTTAGTCTGAAGTCGAAGCGCGTTATAATCACCGTTTTGATACATATATCATTTTCGACAGCTCGCTCGCCGGGTTTTTTATTGTGAAAACTGAAAGTAATGAACTCAATTTGTTGCATGGGATAAAAAAATACTTTCATTTCGGTACGCGTTCAGCGTAACATTGCAATTACATCCGTGGGTATGGCGATGAGCGCTGAAGCTGGCTTATACAAGCGATGCCACCATTACTTGGGTTTAACATGATGACACAACAACAAATGGTAATTCGTTATTAAACTTATAATAATGTTAAAGTTAATTATATTTATCGGTGCAGTAGTCGCTATTTTTTATGCCTTTATATACCTGGAATACACATTATAGTTGTGATAACGTAATCGTATTATGTGCGTGTATATTAGGCAAATCATTATTAAAGATTTAGAAAAGTGAATAATTTTGTATGAACGTTGATCGATAATGTTGTGGTCATAGCCCAATAAATACATATATTGCTGGTGTCACTAATGCCCTTATCCTTCGTCTCTTAAAGTTTTGTAATTAACCCATTAATTCAATTGTTTCAGATTATGTTCCGCGGCGGCGTGGTGGGCGGTTTGGACGCGCGCCGCGACGCCGCACTTGCGCGTGTGCTCGTGCGCCTACAAGCGCGAGCACGCGGACTGCTCGCGCGCAAGCACGCTCAGAAGCTGCGCACGCAACACACCGCCGCACGCTGCGTGCAACGCAATGTGCGAGCGTTCCTCGCCGTGCGCGACTGGCCCTGGTGGAGGCTCCTCGTACGCGTCACCCCGCTCCTTGCCGTGCACCGGACTGAACACAGACTTAAACAAGCTCAGGTCAGTCTTGCATTCATATACTTATATAATGTTATTACCGACCATGTGCGAGTCGAACACGAAGAGTTCCGTTATCAATAAAAAAGGAAAAAAATCATGTCTGTTCTATTCAGCGCCCTCATAGCAGGAACATTAATACATCATCTGTGAAAATGTCAACTGTCTAACTATCACGGTTCATGAGATACAGCTTGGTGACAGACGGACACCGAAGTTTGAAGAATACGATCCTGTTATTTACCCTTTGTTTGGGTACGAAAGCCTAAAAATTGTGACAATACAGAGGCTTAGCTTGATTTCAACACTTCTTTACATTTTATTGATATTAACAACACATAGTAGATATACCAAAGATGCAAGCGTTACTTTCCAGCGATAATGGTTGTCGCATTAATTTTCTTTAACTTTTCTACCAAGAAACTCTGACTGCTAAAGAATACTATTACTCAATTCACCCGGCAGAGCTGTATTGTTGGGTTAGTAAGGATTGACCAACGACCGAGTTAATATAACCTGATATTACATCAACAATAAATAACTAAAAACAGCAATTTTAACGTTACACATACTGAAACACGCTTTTAATTGCACTAAACAAAAATTACTTCTCTCGGCGCTCCCATCAGTACCAAACAAGTGTTACGTAACGTTCGGTAGCCGCAACGATGCATACTTGCACTGTTGCGTTACAACAAACAAGCGTTACCTACATCCTGCCTCACCTGCCTGTACCTCTATCTCGGGTTTGCCACCGTTTCGTTATCTACACTCGCTAGCGTCACTCGTGATGTTTGTATGATATATTTTAGTTCGGCACGTCACCGCTGGGAGTCGCTGCACAATTTCTCATACTAATAATCGGCGGAGACGCTAGCGAGTATAGATTACGAAAACGGTGGCAAACCCGTGATAGGGGTACTGATGGTAAGCAACTACTGCAGCCTATGACTACGAATGTGACCAACACCAAAAGTATGTCTCTTTGCAGCATGAGCTTATATATTTTTTGTGATTTATATTGGACTAGTTGTGTCCCGTGGTTTTACCTATGTTGATATTTTTTTCGCAAAAATGAATACGTAAGACTATTTTTAATTTTCATCACATTCATCAAATTGTCAGCCAAAAGCTATCAGGTTATTAATCATAGAACATAAATCATAACTTGCTTTCGCTTCTACGGTCGATAAAGTTCTTAATTAGCGAAGGGAATGGGTTCCGAATGAGAGTAACTATTCTGCATTAGAGCCATGATCGGTCAGAGATTGTTATTTAATTCAATAGTGAAACCACTTTATATTTCTTGTATTGTTTATAACCCCCCATAAGAACTTACGGCGTTGGAGTTCTGAGACAAAAGGCTGTGAATAATATGGAATCTATGCAACCTCAATATAACCATTCTCTTAGTAACCTATTAGTAAAAGTGCCTAAAGAGGGAGACAAAATCTAAGCTTACCCAGTTTTCAATCTGTATCCATACAGATAAATAATATTTAATTGTTTGTTTGTAATTCCACATTAACAGTTTTTCACTAAATTAACGATACTACTTACATAAAATTTTTTTATCTTTCTGTCTGTCCGTCCGTCTTTCACTGGCAGATAGCTAATGCTACAAGAAGTAACTTAGAGTACTTTAATTATTTAAAGAAAATTAGGGCTTCGCGAAATCAAGCCATTGATCCACATCCCGTGGGATTCCATGGGATGCAGTTAAATCTAGCGGAGCTGGTTATCAGTGTGACCCGTTGTTAAGTATATTCAAAGATGTCATAAGAAGTTAATGCCTCTTGTGCACTGTAGTGTAATGATAGCTTCAATGTGCTAGCAGTAGCATTGCTCAATGTGCATTGTGGGTCTTTCAATGGGCACGGGCCCTCTGACCTCCGATAAACCTTTTACCCAGTTACCTAATCATTCATGACGAGCGACAATCATCTTAAATGTATTGTGCCATGACGCTGAACACGATGGGCGAAGAGATCTATGCAGATAAATAAAACTGAAGTGTCTGTTTGTAATTGCAAAATTGTACCTTTTGACTAATTGCGTATAAAAGTATACTGACATAGAAAATCCAATTTAAAAAAAAACTGTCTGTCTGCCCCTCGGTCTGTCTGTCTGTTTGTTCCGGCTAATCTCCGAAACAGCTGGACTGATTTAATGGGACTGTCACTGGCAGATAGCTAATGTTACAAGGAGTAACTACATTTATTTAAAAAACAAATTAGGCTTCCGCTAGTTAAACCATGAAACTAAGTCTACGCGGGTGAAACCGCGGGAGACAGATAGTAATAAATAAAATAATTCGTGAAATAAATAAATAAATAGTTTCATGTAACAGTTCCTTTTGCAGAACTCTTAATACTGCTAAAAAAATCTATAGGAACTACCTCCGTTTTAAATTCGATACAAATCCGTTCAACCTTTTTCGAGTGATTGAGTAACAAACACAAGAAGAAACGTTCACAAATTATTAAATGTAAGGACCACGATAGCCGCATCAGTACCCCTATCACGGGTTTGCCACCGTTTTCGTAATCTATACTCACCAGCGTCGCCGGCAATATTTGTATGTGATATTTTAGTTCTTAACGTCAGCGCAGTATCATATAAATATTCGGCGAAAACGTTAGTGAGTATAGATAGATAAATTTAACTTTGGAATTAGTTAAGAGGTTGCAAGCGATGTTGACAAAGGATCGAAAACCCTTAGAATCGGATAAATGTATGAAAATGAAAAGGTAGGACGGGTTCTACTAGCACTTTTTAACACAAACTTTTCTAAGTGTGCGTTACCATAGCCATTGATTGGCACATTGTCGGCGAATGCGGTATAATTATACGTTAGAAGAAAAGCAAGCGATTGAATGAAACTAGAAAGTCCACAGTTTGTCAAGTTTCTCCAAGAGTTTAGAATTCCTTGGTACGTGCTAACCTACATTAAAGTGATAATGGCTCAACAGTCTTAAGGGAAATCCCTTGGTCTAACTTACTATCTTCCGGGAAAGAGACAACTATACGTCACTGCGTTTCACCAATCAAATCAACAAATACAGTTTGTTCTGATTTATAATGTTAGTTTAAACCAGATTTGCTTTTTTTATCTAAAAAACGTTAGGCGCATTTGGTAAGGATCTTCTGGATGGATAACTGGCTTGACATCGTCTGGAATAGTTACTTTGGGTAACGCTAACTTTCACCCGCAATTAGTCTTAGTGTGATGATATATGGTAGTCTTAATGCCTATAATCTTCTTTGATAAACGGGCTGTCTAACACTCAAAGAATTTTCCAAGTCGGACCAGTTGTTCCTGAGATTATCGTGTTAAAAAAAACAACTTTTTAACTTTATAAATACCGATAGATTTTTGAGGCTTCCTGAAAAACGTTGATCTTATCAACATCAATCGTTGACTCGGTGGTTATTCTACGACTGGTGTACTCTTAGAATAACCACCTAAACGTGAATGAGATCAATCGCGCAAAGCACCACGAACCAGACCATTTCCCGTGTACTTATTAGTTATTGCTCAACAGCGACAGCAGGTCGTTTGGTCGCGACCGCTAATCGCTGTGATTTCCGCCCGATTGCATTGCACTCGCCGGACTTGACGGAATGATCAGGTGCACTGGCGCACCTTGCAGATTTGATTTATAGCTATATAGCTATGCCCCGCGGATTCACCCGCGTACACTTTGTTTTAAATTTAACCGGTGGCTTTATTCGCGGGTCCCTAGTTTATCTATCTATATATATAAAAATGATTTGCTGTTGCTGGCTGGACTGATTCGGGTGATTTTGGTATTGATAAATTTGTTGGAGTTCAGGGAAGGTTTAAACGATGGGAAATATGATGTGACTGACTGACTGACTGACATAGTGATCTATCAACGCACAGCCCAAACCACTGGACGGATCGGGCTGACATTTGGCATGCTATGACGTAGTAGATGTTTATGACGTAGGCATTCGCTAAGAAATGATTTTGATTAATTCTACCCCCAAGGGGATAAAATAGGGGATGAAACTTTGTCAATTTTAAACTGATATATTATATAAAACTAAATCTACGCGGGTGAAACCGCGGGCACAGCTAGTTTTAATTATAAATTTACCCTCAGTTACTGCCAGTGAAAGTCTCGCTAAAATCTGTCCAGTCGTTTCAGATATTACAGGGAAAAAATTAAAAAAATGTTTTAAGTTGTGTAAGAGTGAGTATACAACTTTGATATGCATTTAGCAAATTAGCTGTTAATTTGGAATTAAAAACAGACACTCCAATTTTATTTATCTGTGTCTATATTTATAGATTGCGTTGTATATAAAATAATGTCATAAAACATTTTTTTTTATTCTGATCTGGACTGTAGCGGATGAAAATTCTTACTTTGAAAATCGAATAAATTGGATCCAGAGAAAGATGATCTTAGGAAAACAGTAATAAAAAACTTAAACCGCCATCTGCTATTATAAGCATCGACACGTAATCAAACCACGCAGTCTCCAATTACCCACGGCTTGTTAACGAGTTATCAATCTAGCAGATACGAATGCACTTTGCAATTGCTGGAAATGATTGGTAATCAAACATAATCATAATAGGAACAGAAAGTTAAATGAAAAACAAAATGCTCACGCCATCCCTGAAGGGGTAAGCATTGTGTTGTAACAAGAAAACCCTTATTTCATCAAATATCACGGTGGTACCGTGACAGAGGGTGAGTTCGTCGCCGTCTCAGACACTATACAAACGTCTTTGAATGACTTCTCGGACTTATGTAGGTTTACTTACGATATTTTCCTTCACTGTAAATCACGTATTATGAAAATAAGTATTATAAGTAAATTCATACTTTCTCTGTCTGTATCAAATTCGAGCACAATTAGTTCAACTTAACAAACTTAAGAAAAAGATATTCGTAAGTTAAGACGCCAAGCATACAAGTACAAATAGATCAATAGATATAAGTGCTAGTTTTCCACACTAGGACTAGCTATAACTAGACCAACGACGTATGTATATATGCTGTCACGAGTTCTGAGCGCTTACCTTAAACTCTCAGTAGCCACTTTACGAGTCGGTCTCTTTCTGAATGTATGGCGCGACGCGAGTAAAATGCATGCCCAGCTACCTCCACTATTTTCGCTGAGCGGTCGCAACTCGTAACGGCATCTGTATCACAGTCTAGTACCGTCATCACATTAAACTCATCCTCCTGCCCTTACCCCATTTCATTATTGTCGGCGCAATGTGTTCTTGTCTTCCAATTATCTCTATTAGCTGTCATATCTGTATTCACTCCCATTCTAGCCATATCATCTTTCACACAATCCATCCATCGTTTCTTAGGTGTTCCTCTCCCCCTGTAACTGTGTTATTCATAAACAAAACTTCTTTGGCAACATTGTCCTCATCACTCTGCATAACATTTATTTATTTATTCAGTAAGTAGAACGGCATACAATGCCAATTACACAAATTAGACACTAATGCATTAAAAATTAAAATAAAAATAAAATATTAACGTTCATCCTTTCTCGCAGAACACCATGCACTCTAACAACATGTCCATACCACGATAAATGGTTAAACTATCGACATCACAGCTATATGGTCGGTTGTCCAATTGTTCTCAAAGGGCCATCCGACCCTATGGTTCTGATGTCGAGAAATATGATAAAATAACTTACGTTAAAATGTCATCACCATCAAACATTGCACATTTAAATGTGAAAGTTATCACGATAATAATGTTTATTTATAACGACAGCATTGATAAACATTATAATTACTGCATTCACAGATATCAATGTGTTTATTTTGTTTTCTGTGTTGAAATCGTTACTCTGGCGTTTATTTGTCTGTTATATATATATTTATATATATTACTAGCTGGTGCCCGCGACTCTGTCTGCGCAGGATTTGACTAATCTTTATATTTTGGATAATTCACACAATATAGTTGTATGTAAAAGTGAAGCGTGAGATAATGAGTGAAAGATTATGAGAACGCGAAAACATTTGACGTTTTCTTTAATACCTAAGGCCTAAACATTTTTAGGAACACAACAATATCTAAAGATTCACTATTCAATTTGGCTCCGACCCTCTATAAGGGCGCGTTTAAATATAATCTTTACACGCAGTTAGGAATCTAGAAAGAAGTCGTCAAAATGACACACTCACAAGTGCACATATCTACGCAGTTATATGGAGAATAGCAGTAGCGTCAATAGGGGTGCCACGTCGTGTCCGATCGCGTGTCGAACAACCTGAGTTAATACGTGTTAAAGTAATGTATTAATCATTTAAGATTGACAGCCCTCACGCTCAAAAGAGCAAACTTTCTTATTTTCAAAAACTTGGTTTAGAGTCCTAACTGTTTGTAAAGGTTCCTTCCTTTCCTTTATTTATTTAATGGCGATGAGCTTCAGTAAAACTATTCCGCCAATGTCAAGTGATTGTTGAGAAAAATATCTTGTAAATTCATCAAAAATATTATTTGTAAGACAGTTCCAGATTATTGTTACATTCTTTGTTTACAAAGAATGTAACAATAATCATATATAAACTGTGATATTAAACGGTCATATTTAAACTGTGATATGAAAAACAAATATCGAATAGGAGGTCCCGTTATGCCCTACCTCTCCCAAACGATGTAAAATTACGTTTAGTATTAGGCTATCAATCTTGAGTGATTATTCTTTTCGTTAAATACATACCGGGCAAAATCATAACCCTCACATGTCTGTCAGAACGGAAACATGTACACGACACCACAACAAACATAATCAGTACGAAGAAGTCTAGTTAATTAGATTAGTCTACGTACATAGTCGTGTAACTGTGTTGCCATTGAATAAAAAACTCAGTTGAAGCCACGACCGGCTGCGCTAACGGGGCGCTTAGTTCCCATCTATTATCGAGTTTTTACACAAATAAATGTTTAACTCGCATTGTAATGTAATGGAGAAGTTTCTAGTTGGCCGAGATAATGTGAGATGTCTTCGTGGAAATTAGGGAGTTGTGTTTTATTAAAAGGTGATCTCATACAATTACTTATGGAATGCTGTGTCCTAAGATTAGGTTTTAACCCGTTCGAATGTGGTCGTTTGACCTTGCGTTTTTCGAAATTTTTTGTAAGGATGGAGACGCAAAACTTCCTACACTAACCGCTTGGGGTGCATTTTAACATTCCCATACAAGATGGGGAAAATACTCAGACGATATCGTCAACATACTTAGGGTAATGTATACATTCAGGCAAAGATTAGGTTAATGGTTTAAATTGAAATTTTACGCAGTAATTTGCTTGTAACTATCTTAACAGATTTATTAAAGTAATGAATAAATCATTGATTAATTATCATATTATTTTGCCTAATAAAAGTCAACTTGTATTTTTTTCCGCGAATCTTACATAATAATAATTATTATTTACCACTTAATGATACATGATGCCAGCTCAGTTTCTTGCCGGTTCTTCTCAGAAGGTTAGTTTTCGAACCAGTGGTCGGTCAGTTCTTCGACGTTCGCCTGACCAGGGCCTAAATTGAATAAATCATTTTTGTTTTTTGTTTTTTCAGTGTATAATTTTTAATGCGAGCCGTGGTGGCCTCGGGGTTAGAGCAGTCGCCTGCTACGCAAGCGACGCAAGTTCGAATCCCAGCGGGGCTTGTACCAATGAGTTTTTCTAAAAAAACTTATGTACCAGTGATTTCACACCATGTGCTTTACGGTGAAGGAAAACATCGGAAACCAGCATATTTCTGAGAAGTAATTCAAAGACGTATGTATAGTGCCTGAGACGGCGATAGACTCACAATCTGTCACGTTGGCACTTAATCAAATTCGGTGAAAAGTGGGTGTTGTGATAACAACACCTCTGCCTACCCCTTCGGGGAATACAGGCGTGAGCATATGTATGTCATTTTTAATGCAGGTGTGAATGCATGAGTAAACTCTCAAACGTGTACCAAAGGTTTAGAACAACTGATTGGCTATGATATAGTGATGTAAATGAGTACAACCGAGTCAAATGGAGCATGCCACTGTTTTGTAGTCAAAGTGACGGCCGTGGAACAATCACGGCCGTTACTCTTGATGCGACTTCAAACTAAAGGATTTGTTAGTTTGTTTGCTAATAGTATAAAACATTTTACTTTGTCAATAAACGGCGTTTACAGAAAGGTGTCTTAAGGAATAATATTTAATGATTTACATAATCTGAAGCAAAATGTTTCCCTTGCTGCTTTTAACCTCACTCACCCACCACAGAAACCAAAGGTAGTATTATTGGTCTGGTATCTTCTGTAAGGTGGAGGTACAGTCCCCAGTCGGGTAGCTCCAAATGTCGAGCAGGAGATGCCATTGGAGCTTACTTCTCCAAAATTACGCATGCCACTTCCAATACCTTATATCTTTAAACGAGCAATTCTTGTATATATATAATCGGAATCTCGGAAACGGCTCCAACGATTTTCATGAAATTTTGCATTTAGGGGGTTTCAGGGGTTATCATTACAATATGACAGCAAATTTCGCAAACATCTGTCAAGTTATGGTAGCGCAAAGTTGAGGCTTCCAGCTTACGGGGCGATAACGAAACTAGAGTACCACGGTTCGAGACTGACGTTCGGCGGAATTTTTATTAATTTTTTTTCCTTTTTATTGTGTGAAGAAGAAACCAGATATTATCATATAATCCAGCCAATCTGCCCTACTATTATAAAGAGGAAAGATTTGTATTTTTGTGTGATTTCAAAAATTATTTCACATAAAAAAGAGATATTAAAAAAATATAGGTTTATGTTACAATTTAGTTAAAAGCTAAATTTAGAATTACAAACAGATACTTAAATTTTATTTACCTGTATGAATAGGATGAATACATAGATATAGATAGAATGAACCGGTAACCGTGACACTACAGACAGACAGTGGTCACTACTGCGCTACATATTTTTTCTCTGTCAACTACCGTCCTACTTGAGCAACTCACAAACCACTACACTTACTACAACAACTGGTATGACATTATGACTCAACTAGTAATTACCAGACTATTAACACAATATAAATTAATACACAATATAGCTTAACAAGCAGTAACTAATTTAGGAACAAATCGCTCAAAAATCTACGAGATTGTGAGAATAGCTGTAGCGTCAATAAGAGGTGTCAGGGGCCCAATCATGAGCGCTTATTGCAATGATAGTTCAGCTGTGTCACAGTGGCAGATGTATACACGTCATGTTCATCTGTCTCATAATAATATTAAAACTATCATGGCAACAAGAGGTCATGGTAAGGCCCCTGTCTGATAGCGTATACGTCAAATACGTGTTTCAACAACGTTTTGCAAAATATCAAAACGACAGAATACAACTATGTATATTATTTTTACAGTAATTAAAAGAGTACATTTTAAAATTTCTAAGATTGACACTTGCGCTAAATGGAGCAAACGTGATTAATTCAAAATAATTAGGCCTAGATTCCTTACTGCTTATGATGCTTATATTTATACTATGGTATTAACTTCTCGTTAATTTGCGGTTAGCTCGATCGGACGTGCAATTTGACATAATCTGTCGTCTAATGCAATTATTATGCAGTCTAAAGTGTACATTGCAATCGTGTGGTTGATTTTTGCGGAAATGGTAAGACTACCTTTACTTTTGTGGGTTGTAGTTTATCTACTACAAGCTTAGTTCCCGTTCCCGTGGGAATAGGGGGATAAAATTTAGCCTATATTAATCAGTGATAATGCAGCAATATAATGGTGAAAGAATTTTTTAAATCTGGACCAGTACTTTTTGAGCCAATTCGTTACAAACATACATTACAAACCATTCCTTTTTATAGTATTAGTATAGAAGTATAGATTTTGGAGGATTACTATTACATATCGTATAATTACACCTCTGCCTACCATTACATATAAAAGGGGAATACAGGCGTGAGCGTAATATTTATGTATGTATGTAGCAGGTTTTAGTGCAGAGGCCCAACTATGATCGTTTAAGCGGCGCGTATTAAGAACTTCTTAGCTTCGATGTTTAAATTTACGGTACAAAAATTAACGGAAGTTTTTCTCTCAAGCTCTGCTTAAGCCGATGATGGTAGGCCCCCAGGAGAGAACTTTGTATTTGTGTAGTTATAGACTCAGTACAGATGAGCTCGTGGCACAGTTGCTATTGCGCATATCATTCTATCAGCGAAGTTAAGCAACCATAAGCCTAGCCAGTAATTGGATTGGTGACCGCCCGAGTTCCCTCCTTGACTCGGAGAGCACGTTAAGCCGTCGGTCCCGCTTGCCAATTTATCATCTTTGGCAATCGTTACTGGTCAGTCGGAGGCCTAAAATAGTCTGACTACTGGTTTAACCTAACCTTAAAAGGGTTGCGAAGGTCAGATGGCAGTCGCTTCGTATGAAAATCAGGTGATCAGCCACATCGGGTTGAATCAAGTGCCGACCCCAACAATGTATGGGATAAGGCCAGGGCGATGATGAGACTCAGTACAGATGATATTTCCTACGTCTTGAGATGAAAGCAGCTCAGTCGCGCTCCGGCAAGCATTACGAACGAACACACTGGTCCATGTTGTGTTCATACGTAAACATTGCACGCTTTCATTGGACGCTAACTATGCAACGTACCTAACTGTTGCCATTTATTGATTATACAAGTTGATTTCACACCTGAATACAAATGAGGAGCGAAACTATTTTGTATCTTACTCAACTCTGTAACGGGGTCTGAGATTTCCCTAGAATATTTATATACATATACACATCTTCCCAGAAGGGTTGTACATCCCTGAAGGATTAGATAGGTTACAACATCATTTGTTTGACGACACTGTTGGTCAAATGATTACTATACCTGGCTGTTATTCTAGGTGTCAATAAATAGGTAATCTTTTACTTACATTTCTCGATGATCTTTGAGAGATTGTATACCATACCATATACATATACTATTCTCATATAAACGCAGCGCTTCGTGTAGTTATCAATCTTACGCGTGGTGAACGCCTGCTGAAAATCTCATTGCAAATTTTACTGAAAAACATTTGCCACGAAATATTTTTTATATCATGAAAATGTATAGTTCTAAGAAATTTACTTTGAAATCATTATTCACATTGTTATACCCTAAAACCAATAATCATGATTTGAAAACTGATAGCATTTCTAGATTTAACTAGAATCTAACAAAAATGTACACAGTTCTACAATAAAGTTATATTCTATTCTATTCTTGAATGACCTTTTGCTTCAACTTCCCATTCTGATATTGAATATGTATTTATTCTTTGACAGGAGGAGCTGGAGACACTACGAAGCAAACTCGAAAAGGTTGAGACGGAGAGAACCCACTTCAAGAACGAATCAGAAAGACTCGAGACGAAGGTGAGTGACCTTTATTACACAGAATAATAATAAACCTATGCTACTAGCGGACGTCACGCGGTAGATAAAATATAGCCTTTGTTACTCGCTGATGATATAGGCATCTATTGCTGAATTTCAAATTGCCAGAATTTTCAAGATCAGTCTAGTAGTGTTGGAGCCTATTCAATACAAACGAACAAACAAATATTCTCTCTTTATAATATTAGTATAGATATCTAGCGGACCCGACAGACGTTGTCCTGCATATAAACTGCAGCGTCATCTGCCGGCCGGATTTGTGAATATCCAGGGTGCTAACCAAACGCATTAAAAAAAAACATTTATTTCATTCCAGCCGTTCTGGAGTTCAGTGACATACACACGTACAGTAGAATTATATATATATATATATAAAGATAATAGATACAGTAGGCACACACGGCTACACATCAAGCCAGGTATATATAAATTTCCACCATAAGCTGACCTCTTGTTAAACTAAACGCCGATAGAATGCGAGGTCAATTCACACTGGATTTATATAGCTTATTATTTCGTCGTATGCACTCATTATTCAGTACATGTACGTAGTGCGAACTTATTATTGAAAGTCTTGATTGAACTCATGTGGCTACTATTTTTGCATGACAAGTACTAATGGTATGGAAGTTTACTTCAGTTTATTAAAGCCAGGCCGAAAATGTCGCACCCTCAGAACGCTAGAGGCTAAATTCAAAAATATTTTTATTTGGGAATCGCTAGTTAGTTTGAATTTATAACTTAGGCAGTAATAATTTTCCAGTTTTTAATAAAATTTATATATATTTTTTTTTAAACTACGAGAAGAAATACATTTTGAGGTCTGTCTATCATAAAATTAGCCCCTATCGTTCTAAGGGTGCGATGTATACTAACTATTATATAGACTTTTTAAGCGACATTCTTGGCACAGAGCTCTGGTTGGTACATATCAATTTAAAAATATATATAAAAGTTCCTTATAATTATTTTTTTACGTATATATTATTTATTTTTGGGGTAGTTTACTTTTTACAATAACATTTTACAACAAAAATGAGCATTGCCTTATGTTCCACATAACACCAACAACTACACTTGAACACAAAAATAAATAGTAGACGAAAAAATTTACGGATTTTTTTTATTTGATGTATACCACCAGCCGATTCTCTGTCACAAATAAGTGCGCCCTAAAAAGTCTCGAATCAGAGGGCCTATTCACTTTCTCCGAAAAACTAAGCTTCAGCTGAAAGTTCGCAAAGATCCTACCACAGCTCTTATTTGTTCTAGAATTACGCCTGAGCGAGGTATTCTATAAAAAATTTGACATTCGGATATTTGAAACCAACTTTAATTAAATTGTTAAACGAAGGGAAATTTGAGTCTAATGAAAAAAAAGCGATACTGATACTACGTCTGATTTTAGGTCGATTGCGAATTATAGTTTTCAGAGAAATAAAGTAGACCTCCTGTATAAGTTCTTAACGAATGATATTTTCAATAACAACAAGAAACCGTGAGAAATCATCAAACCGACTGACTGGTCTTTCCTTAATCCCGGACTGAGATGATCAACAAAAACCCGGGATAACTAGTAACGGCGTACACTAAAATAAAACGTTTATAGTGCAGTGGGGTTACACGTTTTTGTAACTAAACTGGTTATAATTATACGAAGTAACTGGAAACATTTCATGTGAAGCGATCATATGTATATTTTTAGAATCGTTTTGTTCTTTATCTAGTACGAACTTTGTATCTATTTTATATACGAGTATATATGCTCACGTCATCCCAGAAGGGTCCCCGAAGGGGTAAGCTGAGGTGTTGTATCAACAACACACATTTCACAGAATATGATTAAGTGCCAACGTGACAGAGGGTGAGTCCATCGTCGTCTCAGGCACTATACATACGTCTTTGAATTACTCCTCAGACATATGCAGGTTTCCTCGCGATGTTTCCTTCACCGTAAAGAACGTTGTGTGAAATCACTGTAGGTACATAAGTTATTTTAGAAAAAATCATTGGTACAGGCCAGAACTTAAGTCGCTTGCGTAGCAGGCGACTGCCCAAACCCAGAGGTCACCACGGCTTCTTACTTACTTACAGCTTCTTACCTATTTAGAAATTAAGTCTACGCGGGTGAAACCGCGGGTTACAGGTACTATAATATTTAAAATAGTTAGATCTCATTTGATGATATAACCTTATATTAAATTAATCGTACGTGCTCAACTAAGGACTCAGCTTGTTACCAAGATGGAAAACATTTTACTTATCCTCTCATGCCTCATAGCGTCAAGCCTTATGAAAGGCTTGATGCTATGAGGCTTGAGGCAACGAATGATCGTTGTTCATTTAGAACTATTTTTAATTTGTTCTTTCCATCGACATCTATGAATTGGTACCTGAGGCGATTTAGATTATTCAAGATTTATCGGTGAATCAGCTAATGTATTACTTAAGGCGCAATTAATTTAAAGGTAATGGAATTGTCTTAACTATCAATATTGATCCCAACAAAGTATTAGCGAGAACGTTAATGATTGATGTCAAAATAAACTCTAATCTGCGAAATTTCCAATTCCATCAAATTCAAAATTCATTGATAGACTTTTAACAAAGTATTGGACATGATTATACATACATACATATGTTTACGTCTGTGTTCCCCACTTATTCCCCGCAACACCACCCACTTTTGACCGAAGATGACTAAATGCCAACGTGACAGATGGTGAGTCTATCGCCGTCTCAGGTACTATACATACGTGAAGAGCCGTGTTGGCCTTGTGGGTTGAGCAGTCGTCTGCTACGCAAGCTACGCAAATTCGAATCCCAGTGGGGCCTGTACCAATGGGTTTTTCCAAAAACTTATGTACAGTGATTTCACACCACGTGCTTTACGGTGAAGGAAAACATCGTGAGGAAACCTGCATATGACTCAAAAGTAATCCAAGGACGTATATATGATACGGGATTATACATTTTATCGTCGGATTCGGAAGGTAAAAGCAAACATGAAGAACTGAGAAGAACCCGACAAGAAACTCAGTGATTACTCTTTTCAAACACCTACTTCATGTCCCAATTTTTATAATTATGTACAGTTTCACATTTCACGGAATTGGAAATTTTGATCCAATTCCGTAAACACACCTGCTGAAGTGTTTTACCACAGACTGGTTATGCGAATGATAAATTGTATACGAATGGCCGCAGCAACATCGTTAGTAACCCAGCAAAGAGGTTTGATACAGTAAAACCTTAATTGCGTCTGCTCCACCGGGCTGTCCGGTCGAACCGGACGGGTTTTTGTTCTCATTCTGTTAATAACAAAACTCATTACATATCACAAAATGACGAAATAAACATGATGTTGGTCATTTATTATTGCTTGCTTTCTTTTTCGTCGTAAGGTTGTTTTGATTAAGAATTGTATCATAGTATTAAATCTAGTTTTAATCGTTCAGGATATGTCCGCGTCGCGTCAATAAACTGACAAATGGGTTGGCTTCGTTATTAGTATATACTGTAATTTGAACCAAAATACTAGATTAGCTAACTTTAGATGGCCCACTGCCTTGATAAGGTACCGGAGAGTCATGGTAGTAGAAATTATGTAACTTCAAGTAGAATGCTTAATTCCTCTTTTAGAATTGATAAATGTCTATGTAGCGGTAGCGCTATAATGTTTTTTATTTATATTAAATTCCTTTCCTTTATTTATTTAATGGCGATGAGCTTAAGTAAAACTATTCCACCAATGTCAAGTGATTGTTGAGAAAAATATCTTGACAATTGTTAAAAATATGTGGAGGAATACATTGGATTCCTCGCTGTCCTTGTTCTATCTTGTCTCTATATTAAATTCAAATATTGTTAAAAGTGATTTGACACAAGATGTCAGAATGGCTTGTGAGAAAAGATTTTTATGTTTCTGGTTGTAAATAGAAATAGCTAAGTGAATACCCCGAATAAAGCAGACTCGATTATCGTAGCGTATTTATTTACTACATCTATATTCATAAGCAGCCGGCTGGATGAGTACCCGATTCTCTTCGAAGTAACCATACCGGCAATGTGTCGTAGATCATATAAGTAGCTGTAATTTTACAATTTAGGTGTTAGGGAAAATTCGAATAATGACCGAGACCAATACACGCGAAACAAGGTAACTCGAAAGGGAAGGATTCCAATCGACAGATGAGATGGAGCAAAACTGCACGGTTTGCGGGTCTTCGGGTTTGGATCCCGGCTTGCCGCCGCCGTTATTTTGATGTGAACTATTCGGAATGGGTGTTTATACTAAACAATGAAGCGTTGAAAAGTGAAAACATGCCACGAATTTCCATATAAGTAATAGTAGACAGATGCCAGAAATCTGTTAGGTACATAATACATATGCTCACGCCTGCATTCCCCGAACAGGTAGGCAGAGGTGTTGTAATAACAAGACCCACTTTTCACCGAATATGATTAAGTACCAACGTTCTCAGACATATGCAGGTTTCACGTGGCACATAAAGCACGTGGTGTGAAATCACGGTACATAAGTTTTTAGAAAAACTCATTGGTACAGGACCCGCTGGGATTCGAACTAGCGTCGCTTGCGTAGCAGGCGACTGCTCAAACCCCGAGGCCACCACGGCTCTCTCTATTAGTTGCTTTACAATAGCATTGCCTTTGGGTAAAGATCTATGATAGTATCGAAAGTAATCGGTGGCACTAGCATGTCGATAATAATCGAAACAATAGCTGCTGTAATAGTTACGCCGCCGCCGGAGCATTGGTGAGGAACGGCTGTTAACTAAGAGGTGTGTTTATACGATACGACGCTGTAACCGTCAGCTGTCAAGTCATCAAACTGCTCATATTTCCCAGTATTTTCGGACGAGTCAGTATCCTATCGCGTCGTTGGTACAGTGCCCTACAGTAAAGGAATAAGTACTTAAGTATACTGCGGTATAGGTTTTGTCATATTTTAACGTTGAAAAATTATATTGCCCATTAGCGTGTATCTCCTGTATCCTGTATCTTTGAAATTCAACCTGCAACACAAAAGTTACATCATACGACCTTGATACATCTTCAAATTTACTCTTGGAGTTCTTCTTCTTATCAACCGGTAATCACCCACTATGGAGTGTAGGTCTCCTCGAATGCACGCCACAAATTTCTGCCTTGGGCCTTCGGAGTCCAGTTTTTTCCTTGGAGTTCTTACGTCATGAGAAAATTTTGGTGCTCTCCATATAAATACTACAAGGTTAGATAGAGTCAAGAACGAGTCGATGTTGATGTTAGGACGATATTTTCGCCAACAGCTGTCGCGCCACAAAGACAGAGATATACAGATAGACTGATAGAGTACTGCACATTCAAGGTCAGCGCTCATAATTCGGCACCTGTGTTATTTTGGAGCATTAAACATAGATTATTCGACTGCGGGCGACGATACATATAAACACATCTTAACTCTGTTCCTAGGATTCTAGCTCTCCTTGACTACAAGGATACAAACGCATTTACCATGTCAGTATCTTGGTGACTTCACGCTAGACCAGCGGCAAAAAGTATAACTAGCTATTTCGCCATATTAAAAGTGTTGGATCGTTTTGTGCTTACTTCATGGTACTTATTGTTGTATCTTTTATATGTATAAAAAAACTAAAATATATGATTATTTGAATTAACTTTTCTGAATGAAAACTATTAATTTCTCTCAAGGAAGTGTTTGCAATCTTTATAGGGGCAATAAAAAATAATTCAGAAAATTTTAGGGATCGTAGTATTTTTTTTTGTCAGACTAATTACGCGCAGCTTTCAAAACAGAATGTAAGAAGTACAAAATAATTAGACAAGTAGAAATGACAAAGACATTCACGTCCATGTCTGACCTAGAGCGAAAAAGCCGTGAATAATTAATTCCGTGCGCTGGTTCCTTGACCGCGACCAAAATAAAAAAAAAACTCGTTTGTTACGTTTTTCGTTACATAACGTGTCACAGAACGCCTGTGAGTATAATGCCGACGCATGTTCGGCTTTGTAACTCATTCGCTGACCAGTTTCCTTTCATTCCAAGTTTTTTTACACGTGTAACCAAATTGAATTTTGGCTGAATTTTTGTAGGGACATTACGCCCTTAGCTACTAAAACAAAAGATTTATTCTTCAGAATTGAAGTATTTTGTGGTTGTTGATATGATGCCGCAGTGCCGATTCGATTTTAAAGCGATTATCAATTCAACTCAAGTACAAATTTATTTCGATTTCGCTTCGGATTTTGTTTACATTTTTAGGTGCTTAAATTATTTTTCTTGTTAAAAATTACAAAAATTATTTTTTTGCTGGACAAGGTAAATTCCCCCTTAAATCCCTTAATGTGTTCCAAATTCGACACGTGTCCACCCACATATGCCAAATTTTAAATCACATAGATAAAACAAAAAACTTGTTTACGTGCTGTCATTATACTGCGTAATTCATACACATAAATATGTATGTATGAATATGATAATTTATATTTAGTTCGCAAATTAATTTTTACTTTAAATTCGGAACAAAGTACTCTGAAAGTATAAAAATAGACTGTGTTATTTGTGTCATTGTATCGATAAATTAGGCCGCACATGACATCGATGTAATAAGAATTCTTAATTTAATTTTTCAATCAGTCTGGATCCGTCTTTACGATAACCCGCGCCGTTGCCGTTGAGCTGGAAACTAGACGACCTCATTTCATTGATTTATTCCTCCAGAAATAAGCGTGGTGTTGGTAAATTATGCTATTCTTGTACTTGGTCTCCAGAATATGTAATCATCTTTAGCAAACATAATATTATTAGTAAAGCTTGATTTTTTCTTCTCCTTAAAGTAGATTTTGGTGCGTTTTGTGGGTAGATATGAAAAAAATATTAACATGAAAGAAAACCGACTGCTGTCACCAAAAAGTCACCAAACCTCTTTATATGTACAACTTGCGATCTAGGGCTGTCCTCGACTGATTTTTTCTGGAAGAAATAAATAAAATAAATATGCTTTATGGCAAAAAAAAATTTAAAATATCTTACAAATTAGTGAAGTCTTGTCCATGTGTCCCATTTGTTAAATATTAGCTGAGTTTGAGTTCGTTTATCAAAATAATGTGAATATTCTTAATTAATTCAGTCGTTTGCGGTATGGGTAGGTCATTAAAGATTCACGTTTCTTGTTTCGCGCCGTTAATTCGTAAAATACGTATACCATTAATTTTACTTTAATGCAGTCATTTATTATGTTGCATTAAAATAACACACAGAACATTGCAACGAAATGTTATGCCAAAGTTGAATTGAAAACAATATTCCTTTTGACACCGAGAAGCTCAATTTATACAAAGGCAAATGTAGGTACTTGCACCGCTTTACGATAAATCGCAAATTGTATCGAATTTACAATCGAATAATCGACAGCACATTGTGAGTGACGAAAAAATTGCAGACAGAATTAAAAGATTCCTATTCACGCTGGTGGATAGGAATCTTTTAATTGCAGCATTATATTTTTGTTTCCTGTAAACTAAGAACCCTGTGAATAATTCCATTCTTCTCTAACTTTACTACATTCTACATTGTAATACATACTGATCTTTGATTGATGTGCATAACGCATTATCTTGCGTTTTTGCACTCATTTTGTCTTTAAGCCTTGCCTCATTTTATCAATCTACTGTCGATGTCTTAAAATTGTTTAGTCTGTTGAGTTCCCCTCCTAAACCATTAGCACCGTTGCGCAACTAACTAGGAGCATTGTATTACTAAATTCGCCGGCAAAATGTGTCGTGTCGATTTCGCTTCATCAAGTGGACACCGCATTGGCAGACGTCCGCCGCGGTTATTTATTTATTATTGGACCATCGCTCGTCCCGATTGGAACTCTGAGATTAGCCCTTTAGTTTTATGTCTGACTTGAACTGTTCCTCAATATTGCAACATTTGCCCTTAATCCTACCGAATATAATAATATATTCTAATATATAAAGCTGAAGAATTTGTTTGTTTGCTTGAACGCGCTAGTCTCAGAAACTACTGGTTTGATTTAAAGTTAGCGTTAGCCCTAAGTAACAATTCCACACGATGAAGTCGCGCCCAGAAACTAGTAATAATATATAACTCCACATTTATTTAAAATAGAGATGTATGACTACTTACTTCAATCATTAAAATTCTTAAAAAGCGATCTATCCACACTATTTCTTTTTCTTAAAAATAAGTCTGCTCATACAGTGATTAATCATAGCCTTTCTGCAAATCCCATTTCGTAACATTTGTTTTGACAAAATGAACAGATGTTTGTAACTTAATCTATGTTTTATGTAGATGCAAGAATTGAAACCAGGACATGAGCCTGTTGTTTGATAAATAATTACCAGGGTCGCACATCATGCCTGGAAACTGGATTAGCGTGGGCTTTTCTTCCATGATACACATTTTCAGAGACGTTACATCGTTTATTTTAATTCAAACGGCCGTAAATAGGTCATTCGCTTAGCATCAATCTCTTTGATTTTATTCGGTGCGAAACACTTCCAGTTTAACCTCTGCTGGATCTTTATAGTGTACATCTACGTTTGTTGTATTTCTTGTTTTTGCCAAATCTCTGAAGCAAACCATATTTAATTTAATACATGTTATTTTTAAAATTCCCTTGCCAAGATCGAGAGGAACTGCGTCAAGTAAACCGAGTAGTGTTGTTATTTGCGTCAAAACAACTGGTATTCTGTGTACGTCGGCTGACGTTTAACCAATACTAGCAGTGGGGCCTTGAAGTATTTTTTCAGACGGTCTTGTCTCAACGTTCCTTTGTTTTATTTGTTCTAACACATTAACCTAATAATTTCCAAATATGCTATCTTTATCAACATGAATTAAAATGTTCGTATTAGGTATAGAAACTCGAAAAAATCTTGTATATTGCTGCTTTGTTATAAAGTTTCATGCTGTATTTACGGTTCACTTTCATTTTTCAAAATAACTTTTTGACCTTTGTGGTTTTTGTGAACGCTGTTCAGCTGGATCCTCATATCTTTGTTCATGTAACCAGCCAATCTTAAAAACCCATAGTCTTTCACAACTTAAACATTTGATTATGTAGTAAAATTGTGAATTTTCTGTAAATACCAACCGTGAAATCCTCAAAAGGGACCAATTAGATTATTAGACAAGATGAGCGGTACCATAAGGCTAAACTGTAGAAAAACTTTACTAATTGCTGAAGGTCCAATGCATGTCACTCGCGCCTGCACTTCGACATCTATATAAACTAAAATAGTCGAGCTTGCGCGTGGGCCCGGCGACCGAGATAGTCGCAGTGCGTCCGCAGAGCCCTCGCGCGCCGGTTCTATTTCCAACATGTCCCGACACATCCCGACACGCTCGCGACAATAATACAGCACGCACCACGGTGAAATGGCACTGGACTTTCACCGCGGCAGACACTTCCGCTGCAGGAAACGTCAAACAGCAACAACATAAGCCAACATGCCAGCGACGTCCAACGGCGTCAATGGGACGGGCCCCAAACAACTCAAGATTCAAATACCACAGCTAGATAGAACAACGACCAATGGTGCACTATCACCCCCGCCCAATGGGGCTCTGTCGCCTAATTCCAATGGACCATTATCACCGCCCATGGATGCGACGCCGAAGAAACCGCCTAAAGCGCCACCAAGTCGACCTATATTACCCATGAAAAAAGCTCATACTTTACCTATTCATTTTGAAGAGAAAGCTCCTCAACCTGCATCCACTGTTTTGAATGGTAAAAAGCTTCTCGTAACAAAGCAACTGAAAGAAGTTCATACGTTACATTCACTGAAACCAACAGAAAATGGACGATCGCTGGTGAATAGATCACCTAGTCCGTCTTACAGACGAAGCGTCTCTTCAGCTTCAGTGGAGACAGGATCAATTGCAGAACTAGCTAGACGTCATGGAACTAACAACAATATACTAGTATCACGATCACCAAGTCCATCCTCCTACAGCAGCATAAGAAGCTCCGGCAGCCATTACTCGACCTGTAGCAGCAACGGAACCTATGTACCACTGTCCCGGTCCTCGAGCATGAATTCAACCATATACAACAGAACATCATCAACTCCTAGAAGAATGTATCCACAAACCTGTGATAACTCCGAGAGCATGAACTTACGGGATCTAAAATCCAAAGAACAAGCACCAGTTGTTTTCGATGCCAACTTAACCTTTGTACTTGGTTGCAATAAACAACCAATGAGGCAGAATTTCAAACCAGTGGCTGCCCATCTTGAAGAGGGTACCTCTTCGAACTATCTCAGCAGCAAGATCGATAATTTTCTGAAGAGAACCGATCACGTTATGGACGAATGGCGTCGACTTGGTCATAAAGATGAACCTATGGACATGTACTATGGTGGGAAGAGGGGAGTTGGGAGATCTAAGTCAGCAACAAATATCATGATAAAAGGGTTCACTATGTTCAGCCGAAGTGGTAGTAGGGCCAGCAGTGTATGCAGGTCGCGAGGGATCTCTGAGGACCGGACTACTGTGTCCGAGATGGATGAGGTTGGTGGGCATTTGCTGTTTACTCGAGTTCTTGAAGTTCAATCATTCGATAGTAGTCGCTAATAAAAGTCTCCGGGTGTTGGTTACGCGCACTGGCGTTTGATGCCGCTCGTTCACTTATAGCGATGCGATGGTTGCCAAATTATTTTCCTCTCATTGTTAACTTTCAGCGTTTCTAACGAAAGTGTTTTACTCTTCTCGGTCTGTCATCGAGACTTTTATGATGTCACTCAAATCAAACAGGAAACGTATATTTTTGTTTAGGAAATCCACTGCGGGCTTGGCACGCGTGTGTTTCTCGAATTGCAAATTAGGCAGACCGTGAATATATTGTTTGTATTTCAGTTAATACTTATATGAACGTTTGTTGATAGGAATATTTACCCATTCTAACCTATGGTCGTATATTTAGATGATCATATCTGCAGACTTTTGTCAACAGTTAATTAAAGGTTTCATTAGGGCCTAACTACCTATAAAATATAATTACATTCGATAAAAATGCAGTAATTATTCCACATTCCGTTGGGCTTGGTACAAGTTAATTGAAGTAAAGTGACTGACTTCTATAAACCACATTCTGTGACATCCAAGATCGTTATTTATTATGGGCATATCGATCAAGGCTGTGTCTTCAAATAAACATATTATGATGCTTGCTTACGTACACTTTCTTATATCAACTAGATACTTAATTATTATGATCAACTAGCTAGAGGATTTATTGAAGCTACGATTGGTAATTTACAGCTTCTTAGAGAATTGGCCGTTTTGTTTAGTTATACGGAACAAGCGGACTTTCTGTAATTACATTGCTACTATCAAACTACCCGAAGTTCGCAACAGTACGTTTCAGCACTTGGTTATGTCTCTGATGTTAAATCCTTGCATACCTATATCTCGTAAATAAAATTATTTAATATCTCAAATACTTGATCAACTCATTTAGCTATATACTTTTTGGTCCAGCTATCGGAGGTGGGCGGTGAGTTAGCAGAGGAGCGCGCGGCAGCTGGTCTGGCCACGGAGAGAGCTGATGCTGAGGCTGCCGAGAGGCTGCGAGTCGAGAGAGACAACAGAGACCTGCTCGCTAACAACCAAAGGCTGCAACAGGTTAGTACTTTCTCATTGGGACAATTAACAACATTAAATTCTTCAAGAATGGTGGGAATACCTACTGGGTCGGTAACGCGTGCGTTTTGTAAGTGACCAGGCTACGGAGACCACATACATAAAAAACGAAACGATCTCATCAGCTTCTAATAGTACGTATGCTTCCTGATAAAAGATCGATGAAAACAATCAATCTGATTGAAGATTCAACAGTTATTTCCATTTCAATTAACCATGCAATCAACTCTAAAACTATTTTAAATAAATTAATCCACGGATTTAAAACTTTTACCTTGAACATCTACGAGTGATTTCGTAAACTCAAATGTTAAATGCATCGTATCATCGCTACAGGCGGAAACATTAATCACTTTTCGCAGTGAATTAATATATATAGGATGCATGCTTATCGATGGAATGCCCGCCCGTATATCTTGTTAATAAAGTTAATTCTAGCTTAGTAATATCGATAACGAAGTATAAGAAAAGCTTCAATTTCCTCGCTGTCGAAGATTTGAGCGAGAAAATCGATCAATTACACTTTCTCGTGGCTTAAATATTGGCACTACTGTTAATGCGATTATACCATCGTTCGTTGATCGTGATAGTTATAGCGCGACGAGGATCTCGTTGATGTCTGTGTACCTCACTTCAGGGGTCCAACCATGAGCTCTTATTGAAATGATAGCGACGGTTAATATGAGTATAACTGTCATAGCAATAAGTGATTATGATAATCCTGGAGTTCGATAAAAATTCAGAGAGCTCTTATTGTAAAAATAATCATTTGTTTCTTCCATTTATCTATAGGCTTCGGAACGTCTGGAGTTAGAACTGCTCCATTGGCGTTCAGCTGACAATGGTGGGGCTGAACCCTCGGACTCGGAAGGTTCTGAGGCCGATGCAAGTGCTTCTGGAGACAAGTACAAGCGAAGGTTCGAGCGGGCACACAGAGAGCTGCAACTCCTCAGAGCTCAGCTACGCAGACAGCATGAAGATGATCTGGAACAACTTGTCACTGTGAAGAAACAACTCGAGAAGAAGGTAGGTGGAGGAGTGCCGTATAATTACCATGTACCTTTACATGATATAATAGATGTAGAGCAACCATTAGTCGTCTGCAGATTCTTGCTTCTTAACACCACGACAGTCTTTATCCCGCAGAAATTTTGTTGTAAAGAGTTTTGAATTAAGATTAATTTTGTCATGCTCACGCCTTGGCCTTAGAATGGGTAGTTACAACACCCACTTTCCACCGAAAATAATTATTATATTCTCGGAAGAAGTTCGTAACTTGCATCATTGGCCGGGATTGCGTTCCTTTGAATACCATTAAATCATTTGGAAACAATCCTCAAGGATTACCGGCGCATTCTTTTGAAATGATTTCATTAAAAGATATATCAGAAAAACTGTTTGTTCCAATAGTATTTATTTATTTTTATTTTTTTATTTAAAAACTTTATGCACAAAGTACACAGGTGGACTTAATGCTAAAGCATTTTCTGCCAGTCAACCTTACAATACAGGACAAACATAGAAGCGGGTGTGCTATATCATTAGGAAAAATAACATTAAAAACTGATTACATACTTAAAAACTAAACTAGTCTAACAAACACACATATGTCAGAGAATATTCTTAAAACTGCTCGTCTTAACAGCACTTTCATCATGGACCTAAACATCCGATGGCCGTCAATGTCCGATATTTACGTTAATGTGTGGGTTGGCGAGCTGCACCGTGAGCACCACTACTTCCGCAGAATATTCTAATAATACCCTTGCACTGTTATACGCCAAGAGACACGCGTCTCTAATGAAGTGCCGACTGATTTTCAGAATTGCTTGCGACTGCTGCGACCTTTTTACTGCACTTTTGCATCATAGAGTTATTTTTTACTGCACTTTTACATCATATAGTTCCATTTGACAGGTTTTGCAGATCTACATCATCCTTTTTCAGTGCAGTTTTACAGTATACAGTCATTCGCAGAGAAGAAAAAATTATGTACCACGATTTGTCTCAAATTTAATAGAAATTAATTATTTTTTTTTGAACATATTTGGTACTAGCTGGTGTCGCGACTCCGTCTGCAGTATTTGATTGCTATTTAAATTCACACAATATCTTTATAAATTATAGTCTATAATGTTATTATGATGTATCAGATACGTTGTTGTAAGTTTCATTAAATCGATTCACTCGTTTTGCGTGAAAGAGTAACAGTCCTACTGACCATCTACTACCATCATCGGTTTAAGCAGAGCGTATTAAGAATTCACACTTCGACGTTGAGAAGTTTTTAATACGTGCTGCTTAAACGATCATAGTTGACCCCTCGGTATAACTTTCCAAAGGTAGATAATAAAAATGTATTTGTACTAGGTGCCTCGACTGTTGATGAGATAGACGATGAGATCTACGTTGAGTGAGATAAGTTTGAATATTCACGTATTTAAATATATGTTAGGGTTTTGGTTATGAGAATGAAAGCTTATTTGGTTGGTTGGTTTATTGGTTGCATGGGGTGTATGCGGCAACATTCGAGACGGAACAATTAGTTCAAATTATGTATTGTAACGCAATATGAGTGTAAATCTCAAGCAATTTATTTTAACTACGGAAATTTCGAATGAAACATTTTAAAGTGTAGTGATATAAAGTAATCGCTTTATTATTCGCGTTATGTTTACACTCAGTAAATATAATGAAGCTGTGATTTCAATCTGCTTGACGCGGCGGCAACGCGGTGTTTATCCCGCCCACTCCCGCTGTATCATACATTTTAATGTCCAGCCTCGAATATAACTCGACAAATATTTCAACGCACCAATCAATTATATATTTTAAATTGCCGGGAAGTTTCCGCGAGTTTATTTTAGGAATATTGCATTAAGCATTTGCTTGAACGGAGGACATAAATGGTAGATTATGGTCTCTAAACTAGAATAACTTAACCAAGAATTTTGAAATTATAAGCCAAAAACCCTTTGCCCGACCAGGCAACCGAACCAAGCACCTCTTATTCCGCAGTGTTTGCGACCACTAGACCAATGAGACATATTCATAGTGTGTTGGAAGCGCTCCTATTGAAAGAAATCGGAACTAAATTTGACATTTATCAAGATATTTGTTGTATTCAATCTCTCTCTATCATGAGTTCCATTCCTTGGAATATCGTTTCAATTTCTTTAACATGCTCGCTATAGAGAAACAGCTCTCAAATGCATCAAATCAAATAAGCATATCATCGACAGTACCAGCGACCAGCGTACTCATAGTAGAGAAGATTATAGGAATGCATTCGTTAATCAGTTTTGAACCGATAATTTGTTAAAAACAGACAAGATACGGTTATTATAAGAACGTACGATAAAGGTCATCGGTGGGCGTCAACTTATTAATCAAAGGATTATCATTCTTTGCGCAATTAGTTAAGGTTTCGTCTCTAATAATGATGTAGTAATTGAGACCAATTTTTTTCAGTGTTCAATTATTAACCTAGTGTTAATTGTTATAAAGTTCATTGTGGCTAATAGTGTATTATTACTCTGCGTTTGACTGCTCACGTCATTCTTTATATATAGAAAACACAATATGTAATTAAGTAAGCGCATACCATAACATAAAATGTAATTATCAAGATATTTATATTAATTATTAATTGTTGAACAGACTCAGTTTTTCGACTCCACAAGGTGTGGTCGGATAGATTTCAATTAAATTAAATATACAATTCAAGTGCCTACATTTTGAGTGCATATTTAGACATATAAACTGGTACAGTACACGAGCTGAGCGCGAACTTTGAATGCGCAGTAGTAATTTTATGAGCCTGTCTTTGTCTATATGCGGGAGGCGACAAAAACATGCATAGTATCCCCACTATTTTCGCTGCGCGCTCAAAACTCGCGACGGCACGGCATATGTAAATCTTGTACATTTAAGGCAACACTGGATTGAGGCGATTGTGTCGTCAAAATCCAGTGTTACCTCTTACTCCATATGCATTTAAAGCAGGATAAATCTGTAAAGTTTTTAGTACTTATGACAAAATATGAAAATAGTGTTTAATCACACAACCGTGTTTACACAAAACTTTACCTTTGTGATGAAAAACTATAATAACAGTCCGTGTAAATACGCCGTGACCTAGACACCTACTCGAAAGTGGATCACCGGTGTTGCCTTGACTAGGGTTGCCAATAATAACAATGGAATTCGCACGTGTATTAGATTACATGGTAACGTATTTAATGCAAGCGATTTTGCCCGAACTAACTGTTAACCCTCGGGAACTGTTCGATTTTCCGAGATATATAAAACACTAGCGGATGTCACGCGCTTACAGTCGCATAGTTTCCGTTCCCGTGGGAGTACGGAAATAAAATATTGCCTATATTTCCCGCTGATATTGTAGCTATCCATTGCTGATAGAATTTTTCAATCCGGCCTAGTACATACAAATCTTTCCTCTTTATAATATTAGTATAGAAGTATAGATAGTCTATACTTTCATGATCTGCTCTAAAAAAACAGCCTGTGTCACTGAATTTCAGCCCTTTATTACATTATTTATTTCGTGCTTAGGTCATCTAGTACACCACGGACATTTTGTCTTCTGAAAAATTAATAACAAATTTTCGTCAGGACCCTGGAGAAGAAACGCATCGATCTCTTCGCCTCAGTATCCTACCGCCCCATAATACTACTAGTAGGATGAAGGAAGGTATTGACCCACAGTAAAAGATGCCTCAAGTGCAGGTTTCACGACGATGATTTCGTTTGCGTATTGGTGCGGCGCGAAATGTGTTGATATACATACATACACATATATATTTTCACGCCTGTATCCCATGGGGGTAGGCAGAGACCACCGTTTGCCACACGATCATTACATACTTCATTCGCTTCATCCACATTCATGCATCTCTTCATACACTTTCTTCGGTTACGAGTGCTCCGAATTTGACCTTTCTGTAAAATACTATTAATTTGGTCATAGTACCGACACTTCCGGTCACATTTGCTCTATAAATTTCTTTCGTTAATCGCCTCTCACTCATCCTTTCGACATGTCCAAACCATCTCAACATACTTGCTTACTTTTTTCAATGTGTTGATACTTACTCTAAATCAATTTTCCACCACAACAATACGAAAACAAAATCATCCATGTTAAAACATATACTTGGGATAATGTACCTACTCAGTATAGGGTACATCACCAGTTATGAGCGCTGACCTTGAATGCGGTCTGTCTATTTGGATGGTGTGACACGAATAAAATACATGCGCAGTATTCCGCAGCTACTTCATTTTCGCTGAGCGCTCATAACTCGTGATGGCATCTGTACTATGGTTAATACGAAGTAGGGCAGTCATGACTCGATGCCGGCGTATCTCGGAACATCCTTGGTGATTTGTGTAATAAGTAACTGATACCAAAAAATGTTCTCCCGATATCATCTGTCGTATCATATCAGTTGAATGCGCGCGCATTATCACAAGCGAGACGAATTGTGAACGTTCCATTTTAAAATTATATATTTTTTTTATTAAATGGATGAAGATTCTGAGGAGGTTAGTGCACTTATAACAACCTCAATTAATTTATTGTGATTTCTTTGGGCTCATTTGGCGAGTATCCAGATGGCGAATTAGTGTTGTGCTTTGCGAGATAGTAATTTTGCGTAACTTTAAAATTATGGGTGACGATTTTTTAATAATTGGTTATATCACTCAGGTGTTATATTGTGTATCAAATGTAAACAATATGTTGTAACTATTTACGGCGTATCATTTTGTTATTGTTATTCATTCGGCAAAGATGAAATTCTCAGTGTTTTCGCGTTTCTAATTTCACAGTTTCATAAAACATTTTTTAATAAATGTCCCACTCAATTTGTTGAAAGAGCATAAATACCAACATTAATCTTGGAACATTTTCTTGGCGTGAATCAGTAGAAACACCATTTTTCAGTAAAGAAATATTTGCTGAAGGTCGTGACAAAACCGAGAACGTTTAATAATTTCAATGCCGGAATTTCGCTCTTCTTTCTTCTCCGCCTATATTTATATCTGATTGATGCATATTTTTAAATCACCATATTTCATATGGATTATCCACGTGCATATTTGAAGAACTCACTCACTATCGCGATCTTAATATTGTTAAGTTACAGTTGGTAGCCACAGGGGGGGTTTTAGTGCGGTAAAAATCCCACATACCCTGACCCGCCACTCACAGGGCAGTCGGGGACCTTTTGAAGGTTTCCCCCTGGTCAATAAAAAAAAGTACCTACTTGGATGACTAGACGTTGCTCGTTTTTTTTCGTCGTTTTCCAAAAATAATATCGATTTATTAAAACCGAAACCCCTAATATTACATTTTATGAAAATCGTTGGCGCCGTTTCGGTGATTCAGATTATATATAAATATATTTAAGTATACAATTGCTCGTTTGACGTTATAATAAGATTGATAAGAGACTTACATCATGAATCCAGGCGGTATTAGAATGTGCTCCAAAAATGCGACTCTGCGCTAGTTTACGGTGAAGAGTTTAGGCTTAGAGAGATATATGTGGTTACATATCTGAAACATTATCTCAAAAACTTTATCCAAATGCAGATAGAAGTACTTACACGTATGTGAAAGTTTCACAACTTTTAAATTTAATGTAGATAGATAGGTACTTGTACAGTAGGTCACGATTTCTGAGATGGTGCGATTGGTACCTTATTAAGCCTTCTACATGTGTGATCATGAGGTTTGAGCGCTCAGTGAAAATAGAGGAACTTCTTATGTATTTGTTTGATCAAAACTCGTGATAACATACTTATAATATTAGGTATCTAGCTGTGCCCCGCGGTTTCACCCTCCTTGTAACATTAACTATCTGCCGGTAAAAGGTTGTTAAAATCAGAACAGTCACTTCGGAGGTTAGCCGGAACAAACAGACAGAGATAAGTTTTTTAATTGGTGTTTTATATTAGTACCGTATATCCGAAAAGCTGTTAATTAGAGTTATTAATAATGTGTTATTTATTGTGATCAGGTGCAAGATGCGTACGAGGAAGTGGAGGAGCAGCGCGCTGTGGCCGCGCAGTGGAAACGCAAGCTGCAGAAACTGAACAACGACATGGCCGACCTGCGCTCGCTGCTCGACGAACAGGTACAATCGTGACAAGGGAACAGCTTCTTTCCCAGACGAAAAAACAACCACATGATACATTTGGCCCTAGAGAGGAAAATTCTTTCGCAACACCGCACAAACACATTTGTATGAGATTGAGCGCCATCTATCAGCCCATAGATGGCGCTGTTTCGATCCCATAGGATTTCGCGTTACCGTCAACGCGACGGCTGATATGAAGTGCAATTTAGACTCCTAATCATTTATGTTCCCCTACCTTGAAAACTCGCACTTGGAACTTTGATGTTAAGTGACTAAAGCAGTCTATGGACGATTGCCATGCCAGCTTAGAGCCATTCCAATTTGGTTATTATTTCCTCACACCCTTCTTAAAGAGCCAACACTAGGAATTCAAAACATGAGTAGAGAGAATATGTGAGTTGAGTTGAGTATCACATTTAACAGTAGACCTGTGTCAATAATTAATTCCCTGCGATCGTTCGAGTATTGATTGGCGAAAGCACCCGGATCTTTTCGGTCGTTCAATCATTTGACACTGGTCGATCGTTTCATTCAATCAAAGTAGAAAATTCTGAAGTGCGTTTAACTTACTATCTCAGTATATTAAGATATGAATTAGATAATATATAATTCTTCCAAAATACTAATTCCATATTTCTTATTCATACATATTGTTGACTTGATCAGAAGATCAGATTCAAAACGATTGATTGCAATCATCAACATTTTGCGCGACCCGGGTCATTTGATCGAATCATTCATGATTGACACTGGACTATTTAACAGGCAGTAGGTTTGTTTTAAAGCTTTCTAAACACTAACTTATAGCTAAAAATCAATACTATTTAATGAAAATGTCATCTTCTTCACAACTAATCTTAATTAAACGTTAACTCAAGTGCCAATTTCCAACAGACCTGCCGCAACAATCTGCTAGAGAAGCGCCAACGGAAATTCGACAGCGAGCTGCAAGGAGCGCAGGAGGAGTTGAAACGGGAACGCTCGGCCAAGGAACGACTGTCGCGCGAGAGGGATCAAGCACTCGCTGATAAATATGCCTTGGAACAGAGTCTCTCTGTGAGTAAACAACATACATAATGCACTTTAATATCTGGTGCTCGGTTTCTTATTGAAACATTTTTTTTGTTAAGGAAAAAAAAAGAAAAATTCCGGTGAACGTCAGTCTCGAACCAGGGTACTCAAGTTTCGTTATCGCCCGTAAACTGGAAGCCTCACCTTTGAGCTTTGAGCACCCATAACTTGACATATGTCGGCGAAATTTGTTGTCGTATTGTAATGATATTTTATGAGTTTTTCAGTTCCTGAAAACTACATAATTTTTTCGCTTCTTATATATTCTTATATTATACATTCAAAATTTAATTAAAATCATTGGAGCCGTTTCCGAGATTCCGATTATATACATAAAAAAATTGCTCGTTTAAAGATATAAGATGTAGACTACTCACTGAAGTGAAATAATGACCACCGGTTCGCATTATGATTTAGAAAACACTTGTATATTCGTAAATCATGCGAGGTTCAAATAATAATGCAACTTTAAGATGATCGAGTGACATTTGTGTTACAAGCATTCATTGGCTGCAGAAACCGCTTACCATCATAGGGACTGTGCGTTTGTTTGTCGCGTTAGTAGTATTTACTAATATTATAAAATGGAAAGATTTGTATATAAAGTATATTTGTAACGAATTGGCTTAAAAAGCACGTAACCGATCTTGAAAATGTTTTCAGCTATTAATAGCTACATCATCAGCGAGTAACATAGGCTATATTTTATCTCCGTACTCTCACGGGAACGGGAACCGCATGACGTACGCTAGTATAAACTAAATTGTAACTTTATATTTATAGATGGGAATATTCTTCTCAAAATCATCAAACCTCATCCTTTGAAAGGACCTTAATTCGTCTCTCATACAGTCCATACTTGCTTAAATAGAAACCCAACTTACACTTAACTTAAATATAAAAAAATACTATAATAAATTGCAGGAAGCTCGTATGGAAGTAGAGCTGAAGGAAGAGCGGTTATCGGCGGCGATGAGGGAGTTGGAGGAGAGGGGAGGTGGAGGGGACGAGGTGACGTCACTACGGCGCGCCAAGACTGACCTGGAGCGGCGCGTGCGCGACCAGGAGGAGGAACTGGACGACCTCGCTGGACAGATACAGGTAAACTAACACGCTTGTTACGAATACCAACCGGGACCGACGGCCGGTCTTGGGCGGTCACCCATCCAACTACGTGCTTGGGTTGGGGTTGCTTAACTTCACTGATCGAATGATACGCGCAATAGCAACTGTGCCATGATTTCCTCACGAGGCGTAAACAGAGGTGTTTATATTCTACCCACATTTCGCCAGTATATTTAGGTCCCATGCAATAGAGGACGAGCCCTATTGCCATTAGTGGAGCACCATTCGTATATTTCAAATAATTACCTAGGTTATATAACAATCGTCGTGTTAATTAGTTATAGCATCAGCCCGCGCCTTAGTTTCAAAAAATATTTAACCCTTAATGGTGGATTTTCAAAAAAAATCTCTTATTGGATATCACTTACTTATCCTTCAAATATAATGTGATTAGCAATTTATACTGTGCGTTTAAATATCAGTCAGTCAGGCCAAAGTTATTCTCTATATTATAGATTGATAATGTGACAATGTAATACTGATAACAATTCATGGCAATTTGTTCCTATGTACAGTTGCTGGAGAGTTCAAAGTTGCGTGTGGAAATGTTGCTGGAACAGCAGCGCAAGGAGGCTCGGCTCGAGGCCGCCGCCAGAGACGACGAGATGGAAGAGACCAGGGCTAACGCTTCTAAGAAGCTTAAGAGTAAGTATTATATTATCAATATTTATTCATTATATGACATTATATTAATATGACTTTTCAGAAATATGCAGGTTTTCTCACGATGTTTTCTTTTACCGTAAAGCACGTGGTGTGAAATCACTGTACATAAGTTTTTTAGAAAAACTCATTGGCCGACTAATGAGCCGGTGGCCTTGAGGTTTGAGCACTCGCCTGCTAAGCAAGCGACGCAAGTTCGAAGCCCAGACGGGACTGTACCAATGAGTTTTTCTAAATAACTTATGTACAGTACAACACTAAAGCTAATAAAATATTTGTGTTACCCTTCCAGTGCTGGAGAGTCAGTTGGAGAGTGAGCACGCCGAGCGCAGCTTGTTGCTGCGAGAGCGGCACGAGCTCGAGCGGCGGCTGGCCTCGCTCGAGGAGGCCGCGCGGGCAGAGACACACGAACAGACGCAGCTTGTGCAGAGGCTTAAGAGGTAACACGCGAAGCTTAAACTATGGAACAGGAAGAGTAGGGCATAACGGAATCTTCCGTTCCAAATTCGTACAGCAGGCTAAGGCGGGTTGAACGCTTGTTTGTCATCGAGCACTTATGCTCACGCCTGTATTCCCCGAAAAGGTTGGCAGAGGTGTTGTAATACCAACACCCACGCAACGGAGATGATTCGTCAACGTGACAGATGGTGAGACCTATCGGCGTCTCTGAATTACTTAAACATATGCATGTTTCCTCACGATGTTTTCCTTCACCGTTAAGCACGTGGTGTGAAATGAAAGTTCATAAAATATTTACAAAAAAAAAAAAATTTTTTTTATTATTCCCTAAAAAACAAAATAGTGTTTCGCGAAATAAAGCCACACTCACGAAATAAAATTGGTGAAACCACGGAGCATAGCTAGTGTCATGTAAAAATTTATTCTATTCCTTGCTATAAGCAATATTTTTCTATAACAATACGTTTGTTGTGCAGAGACCTGAAGAGATACAGGGCGCTGCTCCGCGACGCTCAGACGATGCTCGAACAGAAGGAGAAAGAAGGCGGCGGTAAGGCGCAGATCAGGCAGCTGAAGAATCAGGTAATTATCATACACACTAGTATATAGGTGTATCAGAGCTGTCGACTGATGCAAAGGCAAATGCCTGCTCTGATAGTGCAACAATTGAACTGTATTCGCTTTCATTTATAGACATAAACAGTAACGATAAAGCCGAAGTTACACAAGAACAGGTGCGTTATTCTATAAGGTTCAGTTACAGCGTCGAATTCGACGACGAGCGTTGGTTTTAATCATAGGAAATTGATAAATAAAATATAGAGGATAAGGTTCAATTTCGTTTCTTTAAAACTCGACGACGAGAGCGTTGAGAAACCTTAGTGAATAACGCGGTAGTTCTGCATGCAATAATCGCCTAGTGTAAATAAATGGTGTGCCTTTCGCATCCCCAAATAAATTTTCGGAATGGGGCTGTATTCCCCATGCATTCTGTTGTCGTTTTAATTACGATCGGTTCGAGGAATTTACCTACTGTGCAATAATTAAAACTCGAAAAAAATTATGTAGAAGAGAAATCATTCGAAGACACATTCCATTCTGTTCATTACTTCATAGCGGTGTTACTTGCCAGACTTTTCAGATATTTCCTGCTTTTATTAACTATATTTTTTTTATAAGGGACAAGGTTCTGCTTGTAAAATGTTGCCGTGTGTGGAATACCTTAGAGAAATTGTGTACGTGTTAGGTGGAGGACCTGGAGCTAGCAGTCCGCGCGGCGACCAAGGCGAAGCAGGCGGCGGAGGCCGAGGCGGCGGAGCTGGGCGCGGCGCTGGAGGAGGCGGCGCGCGCCAGGAACGACGCCCACGAGCGGGCCCTCCTCGCCTCCAGGGAGGCCGCCGCCGCCCGCGCGCAGCTCGACGACGCCGAGGAGGAGGCTGCCGAGGTACATTACACATTATGTAGCAGAAAGTTAAGCGGGAGTATGCTTTGGTTTCTAACGTCATTCAACATAATTTTTTAATATTGCCTATAAAACTATATTGCTCTTGCAGTTACTGAAGAAATACCGTGCGAGCACGAATGCAGTGTGCGCGGCCCAGGGCGAGGTGCGCGAGGCGAGCGCCCGGGCCGACGCCGCGGCCGAGGAGGCGCGCGCCGCCCGGGACAAGCTGGCCGAGCTCGCCGCCAGGCTCGCGCGGGCCGAGGCCGGCTCCGAGCTGGGCCACTCCGAGGCCGAGCGGCGGCTCGAGCTCAGGAACAAGGTATGGCGATCTCCCTGACCTCTACTAGACAAGATTACATCATCAAATTGGGTAACAAGTAACAATTTTCAATTTTATTTCAACCACAAGTGCACGTGGTTGTAGACTTCATGTTTAAAATAGAAGTAACGAATATGATGTGCATAATAGGAATTGGAATCGAGTCTCGAGTTGGAGGCGACTGCGCGAGCACGTCTCGAGGGTCAACTGACGCGACTGCGCGAGGCGCACGATGCCTTCGCGCAGGATCTGTCCGCCGCACGGGCCAGGGACCAACACTCCGCCGACGAGCTGAGAAAACTTACCAGGCAACTACGGTAAGGGATTTTTTTTTAAAAGAATTGGCTATAAATATTTCAAATTACTAACTAACAAACAACTTGGTTTCTTTGTTCTTTCATTAATGATAACTTTTTTCATAGAAATGTGGGTATTCTCACACAGTCAAAATTCAAGATAGCAAAGCTGTCCATCAACACTGTTCAGACCTGAGTTATGGTTAGATCCTTTTGGGCCAGAACACGTATTGTATTTACAATAATAAATTATCACCTATTTATTGCTTTTAATAATTGTATAGTGAACTTAAAGAAGAGAACTCGTCACTTAACGCGAAGTTAAGCGAAGCGGCCCGAGCCAAGGCCGCGGCGGAGTCGGCCGCAGCCACGGCCGCAGCCGAAGCGGCCTCGGCCAAGGACGAGGCTAGACTCGCCGCCAGGAGGGTCACTGCCCTTCAGGAAGCCATTGCTGGGGAACTATCCAGTCCTGGAGACTCCAGAGATACTGACAGGTAATTGGGTGCTCCTTTAAATTGTCCATAAGATGAGTGTTCCAAATGTCCCTTGAACAACATTTTTCAACTTTAGTAAAAATCATATGAGTAAAAAAAGATCTAATGTCCTTATCGATGTGCAAGTTTAGTCAAAGTCAAAAATATCTTTAATTCGATTAGACTTTTTACAAAGTACTTTCAAATCGTCAGAATGACATAATTATACAGGATTATACATGCTACCGCCAGGTTCGGAAGGTTGCTTTTATTAAGAAGAAACCTACTGTATACCAAAGTTAAACAAAATCTAACCATGAACAGGAATAATTTTGAATCAATCATAGCTTAATTCATTTAGTATTCATAAATGATATTTTTGTTTCCAGCGAAAACGACAGCTACAGTTCCGACGAGTCGATAGGAACGTTCCTAGCGAACCACAAACTGAGCCCGTGCGCCCCCTCGCGGAACAGTTTGCAACTTGATTCACACAAGTGAGTACTTTATATCGTCATATTTTGGTTTTTACATTAATTAAAGAACACCAATATTATGCACATAGACATGTTTAGTATTCAATCATCACCTTGGCCTTATCCCATACATTGTTGGGGTCAGCACTTGATTCAACCCGATGTGGCTGCTCAACTGATTTTTATACGAAGCGACTGCCATCTGAATTTCGCAACCCCTTTGACGAGGAAAATCTGTGATCTGGGTTAAACCAGTTGTCAGATGTTGTTTATGGCCTCTGACTGAGCTGTAACGATTGCCAAAGGTGATAAATTGGCAACCGGCAACGGTTATGATAAATTGACAATGTTTAGTAGTCAATATAGTCATAGAAATGGTTTTAAAAAATATAAATACTAACTCGCTTTATTCCAATACTTTCATTGAAATATCTTTGAAAGATGGAAGAAAATTTATTCATAACAACATACATAAACGAGCGAAAAGGTTTGTCGTAACAGTAGATTATAATTGTTACGGATTGGACCCAACTCAGCATAATCTGGCTGTCAGGTTGATGACATACCATCACTGATCTTCCCACTCGTGACGTCACAGCACGGTCACACTGGCACTAGCCAGAATACAATTTAATCCGAATACAATGTAATAATAACAAAAACTTTTGTTTATATCAGATCCAACAGCCCCGAAGGCCGCCAGAGCCGCACGAGCGTGGGCTCGGGTTCGAAGCAGCAATCGACGCCGACCAAGGAGTCGTTCGCATAACAACCAGCCGCGGGGCTGCTCGCCGGAGCCCTGCCCGTGCTCTGCGCAGTCTTCTGCGCGCGCCAGCGACACGACTCCGCGCACGTCGTCGTCGAATAAACGTCAGCCTGACAGCTGTCAACGTGACAGATGGCGCGCTGATCAGCAATGACGTTGCAAGTTGTTGCTAACAATGCCGCAGAAACCAATGAATTTATCCAATAGTTTGCCGAGTTCATTCATACTTAGAAACAATAATTGACGCTTCGAAATAGAACAATGGCTCCTAGACTGCTCAAATAATAATCTACACTTTAATATTGTACTTCTTATTCAAACTTTTTGAAATTATAAAGTAGGGAAAGCTTTTGATATAAATTTTTACTAGCTAACGCAATCAATATAGAGGATTTGATATTGGATTAGTACCTATTTGAACCGTTGTCGGCGTGGAAATATGGCGCTAGTGTCTCGAGGCCCGAATTAGTATTTGTACAAGAGAATGCATTCCAGAATTAATAAATCTGAAGGCGCTTCGGCCCGAGCTGAGTTTAAAGTTAATAAGGCCATTACTAGCACCATTAAAACGGCTTCGACATTAATTTATTTATCTTAGATTTTCGTAGGAAATGTCTCGTGTATGTAAAGTGCGGCGGGTAGCCAGCCAGTCAGTATTTAGACGGCCTAGTGGCGTAACTTACAAAGTAATATTAGGTTCTTTGTTATTTAGTTAGCTAACTTTTGTAAATAACTAGATGGCATATACATTTTTATTATTATTTAATTTGTAATATTGTGTGATCAGACTGTTATTCTATGATTTATTTGTTACAAGTGAGTTGTTGCATTATAGGAAACAATTAAAACATATCTGTTAGGTAAATAGTTTTTTTTTATTACCGTTTCCCCCGACTGGTATTTATCGTAATTTTAATATTAGCAGATCTGTATTCTTTAAAAAACTATATGCTATAATCAATGTACTGTAACAATGTATCTCCATTATATTTAGAAATTTTAACGATATTATGTATACTTATTAATATGTATGTGTCTGTAACCACGATATAAAATTGACTATTGTATACCGTGTATGTACGATAATGTGATGAGATGTTACTGCATTAAATATTGGTTGTAAAATGAAATGATTTAATAAAGTAACTTAAATATTTATCCGTTTTTCCATTTAATTCCCCTTTTTTCCGAATGTTTAATGATTGTTCTCACCGTATCACAAAGGTGTCTGACCGAAGGTTAAAATGAATATACACGCTGTAAAGCATGGTGTATAAATAATGTTATAATCACCATAATCCTCAGGAAGAACTACTATGACCAAATTAATAATATTTTTCAGAAAGGTCAAATTCCCAGCACTCGCACCGGTATGAAGAAATGCATGAATACGGAAGAAGCGAAATAAGTATGTTATAAGTTTATAAAATTTGACACACAGTTAGTTTATTAGTTAAAACTATTAATCTAATTAAACGAAAAATTATGTAACATTATTTTAAAATTCACCCATTGGTAAACTAGGGCTTTCAAGCATCACACTGCAAACCATAAGTAATTTACTACATACATATGCTCACGCCTGTATTCCCCGAAGGGGTAGGCAGAGGTGTTGTAATCACAACACCCTTTCCTTTCCTTTATTTATTTAATGGCGATGAGCTTAAGTAAAATTATCCCGCCAATGTCAAGTGATTGTTGAGAAAAATATCTTGTAAATTCTTAAAAATATGTGGAGGAACCCATTGGATGCCTCGCTTTCGATTTTTCAAAATATCTACAAAACCCACTTTACACCGAAGATGATTAAGTGCCAACGTGAGAGATGGTGAGTCCATCGCCGTCTCAGACACTTTACATACGTCATTGAATTACTTCTCAGAAATATGCAGGTTTACTCACGATGTTTTCCTTCACCGTAAAGCACGTGGTGTGAAATCACTGTACATAAGTTTGGCCCCGCTGGGATCCGAACTTGCGTCGCTTGCGTAGCAGGCGACTGCTCATACCTCAAGGCTACCACGGCTCAACTTCTTCTTCTGGTTGTTTAGTAGTCGCTTCCTTTGAATGTATTATTAGTAAAATATAAAAATATTTATTTTCATTCGTTTGATTATTTTCTTCCACCGTTTCGTTCATTCATCATGTCAAATCAAATTGACAGCTAAATTAAATTGACACGGCGAAGGGGCGTATGTCAAACTTAAAAGTACCTACGTACGTTTCCTTTCTTACTTTACTTACTTTATCAAATAAATTAAATCGATTTGTACTCAAATTGAATTCCTTGTTGAAAATACGCTTATATTAGAATTTGATTTGACGAAAAAAATTCAAGTAACTGCTGTATATATTCTCTTACTAATCCTTATTCTTGCGGCTATGTGTAATGATCTGTCATCATACTCATATTTTGTTTATCGATTTTTAGGTCGGGTGCAGTAAATAAATTGTTAGATCAAGAATTAAATAGTAATTTTAAGTTAATTGCTCTGACAGCGCGTCAAAATGACCGATTCAAAGTATTTTACGACTACTAAAAAGGGGGAGATTTTCGAGTTGAAATCGGAGTTGAACAGCGATAAGAAGGAGAAAAAGAAGGAGGCGGTTAAGAAGGTACGTTACATCATCCCTCCTGACCTAGTTGAACAACCTTCCAACCTAGAAGTAGGTTATTTACCTTACACTTGGGGTACCTGACCTGTTAAGAATAAGGTGTCGTCACAAGTTAGGAGCGCTGACCTTGAATGCGCTGTAGTGCTATGAGTCTTTCTGTATGGACGTACATATGTACGTCTGTATGTGCATATGCCTGTATCCCATGAGGGTAAGCAGAGACCACCATTTGCCACATGCTACAACTTACATACTTCTTCTGCTTCATCCACATTCATGTACCACTTCATACACTTCCTTTGGTTATGAGTGCTCCGAATTTTTTGTTCTTGCTGATCTATGCTAATATTATAAAGAGGAAAGCTTTGTTTGTATGTTTGTAACAAATTGGTGCAAAAAGGTACTGAACTAATTTTAAAAAATTATTTCACCATTTGAAAGCTACATTATCATTGATAGGCTATATTTTATCCCCGTACTCCCACGGGAACGGGAACTATGCGTCTGTAACCGCATGATGTCCTCTAGTTGCTTATAACTTGTCATGACATCTGTAGTAAACTAGTACTAAAAGTAATATAAAATTTGTCTTTGTAAACTGTAGGTCATAGCATCCATGACAGTTGGCAAGGATGTGTCAGCTCTGTTTCCGGATGTAGTGAACTGCATGCAGACCGATAACTTGGAGCTGAAGAAGCTTGTCTACTTGTACTTGATGAACTACGCCAAGTCACAGCCAGACATGGCTATCATGGCCGTCAACACATTTGTCAAGGTAAGTTTCATTGTTTAAAAACTGCTATTAGAGAAAGAGCTATTTGAAAGACTTACTGTATATGGATTTTAGACTGTTTTTAAATGGGTAATTGACATGATACCAAATTTTTATCAAGATCTTAATATTATTTTCTTTACTACTTACTTTTTCGAGACACATATTAGTGAATTTAAATTGAAAAAATATCATAAATCAACATTTGAGAAGGTGTTGTTATGGTAAAGTTAAAGATTTTCAAACTAACTCTACAAAATTCTGTATTTTTACTTATTTTACAAAATTATTTCAATATTGAGACTTAACATTGGATTTTGCATGGATAAAATTTTCCTTAAAAGTTTTTTCATATAAAATGTATTTGAAACATCTCAAAATAATTGTGGAAGCATGGGCCTTCAATGTTCAGACTGTTAACAAAATTATATAATTAAACTGAATATTATAATTATTATAGAATATTATAATTATTATAAATAACTACAAATAGTGTAGTTATTTTTGAGTGTGACATGTATTTTTTATCGTTTTAATGTCTACTGTACCATATTATGATGGGTGGAAGGATCTACCAACATACCAGCTTGTTAAGGTAACCATAATGATCCAAAGACAAATCAACTCATCTAAATTACTGTACATTTACACATTCAATGTAAACTCTTCAAAATCTTATACCCTGGTACCTGTATTGCCTTGCATGCAAACTGTATCGCATGGACATCACTAGACAAGTATACAATTTTTTTTAATATTCCTGTAACGGGCTCAATTTTGACACATCTTAGGAAAAAAAAAAATTGTGTTTGCCATTCATATATATGCTCACGCCTGTATCCCATGACGGTAGGCAGAAATCACTGCTTGCCACATACATACTTTATTAATCATATTTTACTGATTTTACTGATTTTACTGATTTTGTATGAAAATTTAAGAAAAACTATCTGCATACTCAAAGTTTCCCTGTATTTGATTTCTTGGGTGTCTCACTCACCTTTGTTTTTAATTATCTGTGCATATTTTATAATAATTAACCTTTTCATGACAATAACAAATAAAATAAAATAAATATGCCAAATTGGTAAAAAAAAGGTACTTTTGCATAATATATAGTTCGTATTGAAAAGAAAAAGATGTGACAAGATTGATATATTCATGAAAATTAAAAACAATATTGGCATTAAGATACAACTACACTAACACATGAATGTGTAAATCTACAACACACTTATCAGACAGTTGAATGATAAATTATCTTAAAAGCGTAAATGCTTATATTAATTATATACTAAACATAATCCATGCCTCATCAGAATAGAAGCACATGTATTTACTTTCCATTTATCTGGTGTATGGACAAAATCACTGTTCTATGTATATTGTATTATCCTTTTGATATCACCTTCTGTGAATGTAGTAGTCACATTTATACATCTATACATGCAGATAAATAAAATTTAAGTGTCTGTATGGAATTCCGAAATTACTGATTTTCACTAAATGTATATGAAAGTATATAATTTACTGATTTGAAAAAGCCAATTTTTTAAACTCTTCTATCTGTTTGTTCCGGCTAATCTCCGAAACGGCTGGACCGATTTGAACGGAACTTTCACTGGCAGAAAGCTAATGTTACAATATAACTGTGGGTATCAAATTTAATCTATGCGGGTGAAACCACAGGGCACAGCTTGTTATAAAATAAGAATAATTTAATGTATGTTGTTTGCTATATAATATTTATTCCGTCATTAAAGTTTTTACATGCTGAGACACATAAACATATAAGATTGGATCAAATACCGACTACAACAATATATGGGATAAGCCCAGGGAGATGATAACATACAACATTAAGGGTCTGTCTTACAAAGCAGTCACAAACGGTAGGGTCAATTTGTATCCACATAACTGCTTGTTCAAAATATGATATCTTAAAATAATGTCGCTCTTAATGTATAGTTATAAGCCGACTTTCGAGCATCCCATAATCACAAATAAACAGATTAATAATGAAAACGAAAATGGTTTATTTATCGACATAATATTCATAACATGTACTGTACCCTATCACGGGTTTGCCACCGTTTTCGTAATCTATACTCGCTAGCGTCTCCGCCTAATATTAATAAATATATATGCTCACGCCATCCCAGAAGGGTCCCCGAAGGGGTTAGCAGAAGTGTTGTAACAACACTCATATTTCACCGAATGTGATCAAATGCCATCGTGACAGAGGGTGAGCCGAATATTAGTATGGGAAATTGTGCAGCGACTCCCAGCGGTGACGTGAAGAACTAAAATATCTCATACAAATATTGCGAGTGACGCTAGCGAGTATAGATTACGAAAACGGTGGGAAACTCGTGATAGTATACATATAGTACTGATGTATGTCTATGAATAAATCATTTTTATTATTGTAAAATTTTGTATTATTTATGTAATTACCACGTGTTCGGAAACTAACAATTAGCTAATAGTCAAAGTCAATAATATCTTTATTGATGGGATTAAGATCATCAAAGTCAAAGTCAAAATCAAAAGTATCTATTCGATTAGACTTTTGCAAAGTACTTTCAAATCGTCAGAATGACATAAGTATACAGGATTATACATGCTACCGCCAGGTTCGGAAGGTTGCTTTTACTGAGAAGAAACCTGGCAAGAAACTCAGTTATTACTCTTTTCAAAAATATCATACAATTCAAAGAATACAAAATAAATAATTTTAGAAACGTAAGCTCATGGACTAAGTTCCAATGCACAATTATCGATAAAAATTAACATAACTAAGAATCTAGTACATCTACTTATAACTAAATGCGTAGCTTGAGATGAGAATAAGAAATATGCATAGGACAGTGACTTGGTCCATACAAGCTTCTAGTGTACCAGCTTCAGTATGATTGATATTTTGCTTTTCTTTCCTTTTATACAAACCAATACCCAAACTGCGTTGCAACTCCAGGACTGCGAGGACTCGAACCCCTTGATCCGAGCGCTCGCCGTGAGGACCATGGGATGTATCCGCGTGGACAAGATCACTGAGTACCTCTGTGAGCCGCTGCGCAAGTGCTTGAAGGATGAGGATCCCTATGTGAGGAAGACTGCCGCTGTGTGCGTTGCGAAGTTGTACGATATTTCGTCCAGCATGGTTGAGGATCAGGTGAGGGGATTTTATATGTGTCATACCCGTTTGTAGGTGGTACTTATAATTTAAAAATCAAATAAATGGCTTTTTAATATTTTCGTTGTTTTTATTTTTGTGGTTTAATTAGTATAAAGTTGTTAGAAGTTAATAAAGACATTGGTTATTTTTGGTTTAAAATTGAACATAAAAAAATTATAAGATAAACGGCGAAAAATTTTAACTAAAATGTTAAGTGACTTTAGGTATACTAGATATATGTATATACCTTATGCATATTTGTTAGAAACAATCCTTTCTAAACCTGCTTATTTTTAATCCTTTTATTACTAATTTTTTCAGGGCTTCCTTGACCAACTGAAGGATCTGTTGAGCGACTCCAACCCCATGGTAGTGGCCAATGCTGTGGCAGCCTTGTCTGAGATTAATGAGGCCAGTGTTTCTGGACGACCTCTCGTCGGTGAGTTGACAAATTATATTTAAGGAGGTAAATTCACTGGCGAAAGTTATTATGTATATGGATTAATACAGAGTCGAGACGACTTTTAGGCGCTCATAAATATTAAAATCCTTAACATTTTTCAAAATTTTCGTTATTTTTCATCAAAATTTGAGGTTTTATAGTTTTCAGAATTTAATTTTACTGCATAAATAAGCAATGTCCTATGTTCCACATATTATCCAATGAACATCGAACCCTTAGTAACTTCTAACAAGCACACTTTACCACTGCAATAAATAGACAAAATGAAAAAAAAAGAATTAAAGATTTTTTAGTTGATATGCATTACCAACCAATGCTGTTTGACAAAAATGTGCGTCTGTAAAGTCTATAAACATTTATATATAACTTTAACTTTTATCTTTCCAAATATTTCGTTTCGTATGAGCCTCGGTAGGATATTCTTATCTGTGCTGTGTCTATGAATGAATTATCTATGAAAACTACCAAATCTATAAAATCGAAGTAATGTTGTGTTATAGAGATGAACGCGCCGACCATCAACAAGCTGCTGACGGCACTGAACGAGTGCACGGAGTGGGGGCAGGTGTTCATCCTGGACGCGCTGTCCAACTACTCCCCGAGGGATGCGCGCGAGGCTCACTCCATATGCGAGAGGATCACCCCGCGCCTCGCCCATGCTAATGCTGCCGTCGTACTGTCCGCTGTCAAGGTACACTTTACACTCTATAGTTATAAGCTAGCTGTGTCCCGCGGCAAAAAGCATGAAACCTAATCTACTCGCGTGGATTTAGTTTCATGCTTTATTTCGCGGAACCCTAATTTGGTTTATAAATAAAATCGGTTGGAGGATATTTAGACAACTTATTTTTTAGGATACTATACCTAAAGGGTAAAAACGAGACCGTTCTGAAAACTGTATCTTATAAACATAAAATAAATATTTAGGAGTACATACATATGCTCACGCCTGTATTCCCCGAAGGGGTAGGCAGAGGTGTTGTTATCACAACACCCACTTTTCACCGAATTTGATTAAGTGCCAACGTGACAGATGGTGAGTCTATCGCCGTCTCAGGCACTATACATACGTCTTTGAATGACTTCTCAGAAATATGCAGGTTTCCTCACGATGTTTTCCATCACCGTAAAGCACGTGGTGTGAAATCACTGTACATAAGTTTTTTTGAAAAACTCATTGGTACAGGCCCCGCTGGGATTCGAACTTGCGTCGCTTGCGTAGCAGGGGACTGCTCTAACCCCGAGGCCACCACGGCTCTCAGGAGCAATTTAGGAGTATAATGTTGTAAATCTATTTATTTACAATAAACACAATAAATATATTCTATTTATCGGCGATTAACACAATAAATATGGGAACTCAAAGTTATCCGTAAGACCGGTGGAAGCCAACTAAAAAAAATGGCGCGGGCGGCGTGCGGGGGGAGGACGCCGCATCGCTCGCTCGGCCGCGTCGCGTAGTAGTCCGGTTTTAGGCGGTTTGCTCGGGAGTGCTCGGTATGTGCAGGGGAAGGCGACGCTCGATCGGGTCGCGTAGGCTCAGTGCCTTACGGTAGCACCTACTCATCCGAGATACTTCGCTACAGGTGTTAAATATTTTACCCATACAACAAATATGAGTTTTTTTATAGATAATGGTATAGAGCTCGATGTACGTGAGTCTGATTCGTATTTGGCCGATTTTTTTAATTGTTAATTCTCGCAGCTCAGTACACGGCACAGCTAGTAACGCCTCAATGTCTATGGCCAGGTGTTAATGAAGCTGATGGAGATGGTGTCGGAGGACGCGGAGCTGGTGAGCACGTTGTCCCGCAAGCTGGCGCCGCCGCTGGTCACCCTACTGAGCGCAGAACCCGAGGTGCAGTACGTCGCGCTCCGGAACATCAACCTCGTCGTGCAGAAGAGGCCCGACATACTCAAACATGAGATGAAGGTACCCTAGTTTTTTTTTATTGATGAGGTGGAACCTTAAAAGCCACCTTCCCGGGCCCGCAGCTCGGTGGTTAAGGCTCCCACCCCAACCATCGCCAGCAGTTTCTCCAGCCCCCTTTTAGTCGTTTCATACGACAGGCAGGGGATACCATAGCCAAATTCTTAGACCCTGGCTATTGGGTGGGGGGAAACCTCTTTGTCATAGATAATCACCCCTCATATCGTACCCAGGTGTTCTTTGTGAAGTACAACGACCCGATCTACGTGAAGCTGGAGAAGCTGGACATAATGATCAGGCTGGCGTCGCAGGCGAACATCGCGCAGGTGTTGGGCGAACTGAAGGAGTACGCCACCGAGGTTGATGTGGACTTCGTCAGGAAGGCGGTGAGGGCCATCGGCCGGTGTGCTATTAAGGTGAGCTTGTGTGAAGGTACTATGAACTTTAAGTACACCTCCGGAATACAGGCGCAATTATGTATGCATGTATTATGTAGTATATGTGTGTGTGTGTGTGTGTGTGGGAGAGAGGAGTTCGTGGCACAGTTGCTATTGCGCATATCATTCGATCAGCGAAGTTAAGCAACCCTACCCCTGGCCAGTAATTGGATGGGAGACCGCCCAAGTTCCCTCCGTGCCTCGGAGAGCACGTTAAGCCGTCGGTCCCGGTTGCCAATTTATCATCTTTGGCAGTCGTTACCGGTCAGTGGGAGGCCTAAAATAGTCAGACAGCTGGTTTAACCTAGATGACAGATTTTCCTCGTAAAAAGGGTTGCGAAGGTCAGATGGCAGTCGCTTCGTATAAAAATCAGGTGATCAGCCACATCGGGTTGAATCAAGTGCCGACCCCAACAATGTATGGGATAAGGCCAGGGAGATGATGTGTCTGTATGTTGATGTGTGTGTATATGTCAGGTGGAGCCGTCAGCGGAGCGTTGCGTGTCAACTCTGCTGGAGTTGATCCAAACGAAGGTGAACTACGTGGTGCAGGAGGCCATAGTGGTGATCAAGGACATCTTCCGCAAGTACCCCAACAAGTACGAGAGCATCATCAGCACGCTCTGCGAGAACCTCGACACGCTCGACGAGCCCGAGGCCAGGGCTTCCATGGTAACATATATTTCTTAGTCTATATCAATACAAATAAAGAAAATTGATGTGTCTGTAATTCCAAATTTATATTTAAAAAAAATATGCTCACGCAAACCCAGAAGGGTCCCCGAAGGGGTAAGCAGAGGTGTTGTAACAACAACACCCACATTTCACCGAATATGATCAAGTGCCAACGTGACAGAGGGTGAGTCCATCGCCGTCTCAGGCCCTATACATACGTCTTCGAATTACTTCTCAGAATATGCAGGTTTCCTCACGATGTTTTTCTTCACCGTAAACCGTGTGATATAACTGCACATAAGTATTTAGAAAAACTCATTGGTACAGGTCCCGCTGGGATGCCAACTTGCGTCGCTTGCGTAGCAGGCGACCGCTCTAACCCCAAGGCCACCACGGCTCCACCAAATTTATATATTTTCACAAAATGCATATATGGTACTTACTTACATATTATTTAATTTATTATGAGCCCGATGTGTCTCACAGCTGGGCATAGTCGTATAAAAAACGATATTTTTAAATAGTTTTCCGTCTGTCTGTTTGTTTCGGCTAATCTCTGAAAGGGTTGGACTGATTTTAACGGGACGAGGCTACTTTTTTACCCGACCTCTTAAAAAGGAGGAGGGTACAAGATATTCTTAGACGTGTTTTGTTAACTTGCAGGTGTGGATAGTGGGAGAGTACGCGGAGCGCATTGACAACGCCGACGAACTGCTCGACTCTTTCCTCGAAGGGTTCCACGATGAGAATGCTCAGGTATGTTTCTGAACAATATTTTAAAAATGGTCAAGATAACTAACAATACGAAGCGGGACTCGAACCCACGACCTCTGCAAACCGTGCAGTTGCGTGCATGCGTCGAATTTGTCCTCCCCTTGTTTTTGCGGATTTTTAGGAGCCTTCTAAGAATTTAGAATGTAAACATGTGTGTCATGCATAATAAATATTTTATTATGTAATGTTAATAGCAGAAACTGTGTCATGATTCGTAACGTAGCTTAGAATATGAATGCGTTCAAACAGACTAAATCATAATTTATGGTAATGGTGACTTCAATTTATCATAGATGAGCTCGTGGCACAGTTGCTATTGCTCATATCATTCGATCAGCGAAGTAAAACAACTCTAACCCTAACCAATAATTGGATGGGTGACCGCCCGAGTCCCCTCCGTGCCTTGGAGAGCACGTTAAGCCGTCGGTTCTGGTTGCCAATTTATCATCTTTGGCAATCGTTACACGTCAGTCGGATGCCTAAAATAGTCTGACAACTGGTTTAACCCAGATCACAGATTTTCCTCGTAAAAGGGGTTGCGAAGGTCTTATGGCAGTTGCTTCGTATAAAAATCAGGTGATCAGCCACATCGGGTTGAATCAAGTGCCGACCCCGACAATGTATAGGATAAGGCCAAGGAGATGATATGGTATGTAACGCGCGAGTGACACTTATATGTGGTGCTACAAGCATCCCTGGGTTGCAGTAGCCGCTTACCATCAGACGGATTCTACGAAAAACCCCAATGCTTTTTTTTTGTTTAGGTGCAACTGCAGCTACTGACGGCGGTGGTGAAGCTGTTCCTGAAGCGTCCGGCCGACACCCAGGAGCTGGTGCAGCATGTGCTTAGCCTCGCCACGCAGGACTCTGACAACCCTGACCTCAGGTACTTACGATATATTAATTTAAATAATGTTTTAATTTAACAAAATCCTTTGCGAAACCGTATATATTTTTATATTTGACCACGCAACTTTTCTCGGACTGAAAATCTGTAAATTCGCTGTTGTAACATGTATGCCGACCCCTGTAGAGACCCTTGTGCCAAGGTGTAAAATATTGTAATGTTAGGGACCGCGGCTTCATCTACTGGCGATTGTTATCGACGGACCCGGGCGCGGCCAAGGAGGTGGTGTTGGCGGACAAGCCGCTGATCTCGGAGGAGACCGACCTGCTGGAGCCCACGCTGCTCGACGAGCTCATCTGCCACATCTCCTCGCTCGCCTCCGTCTACCACAAGCCGCCCACTGCCTTCGTTGAAGGTACATACACACCAACTGATGGGATTTATAGTAAACGAAGTCGTGATTTATCGGATTAATATAGGATTTATTGTAAAGGTAAACGAACAGTGAAGTGACAGACACAGGAGAGAGCAAGTACATGAGGAAACATGTTAAAAATAAATTCCTCTGACAGGTACTTACAGATTAACAACAACAAACAAGGTCGGTATAGGTGCCGCCACGAGTTATGAGCGCTGAACGAAACTAGTGTGGGAAATGCGCACGTATTCTGTTCGCGTCGCGCGATATTATGAGGCAGAGATTTATAAAATGAGTTCTGCGCATTCAAGGTCAGCGCTTATAACATGGTTTAATATAATAAATCAAGGACTAGCTAGTGCCCGCGCCTTTGTCTGCGCAAGATTAGAATTATCTTTATATATTCGACAATTCACACAATATCTTTACAGCCTATGTTTAATAATAAAAAATTATGATTGTAAAGTTGTTATTAAAATCCCTTCATTAGTCTTGTAGTTACTTTCAAACGTTTATAAAATTTGTAGGATGGTAATGACCAGGGGTGTTACGAATATTCGCATCCGCATTCGCAAATGCGGAATATTCGCATTAATTCAGACATCTGCACCCGCATTCACATCCGCATCAATCAATGCGGAGTTTTTACGGATGTCGGATTCACATAAACAAGAAAAACATGTAAAGAAAGTGGGCGGAGTCAGAGTCGCGATTAAATATTATTATAAAAAGTTAATTTTAAATTGATTCAAAGTTATTTACGCACTTAACATTTAAATAATTGTTTTTTTAAATACCAAAATCTGCATCCGCAGATGTCAACATTTTTGCATCTGTAACATCCCTGGTAATGAGTATAGTGTGGTTACATAGGTCGCGGGGCAGGCGTGAGCAAGTCGTTGCCGGCTCGCGGCGCGGGCTCTGACGAGGGCAGCGCGCCGCCCGCCGTCATACCCAACCAGGTATCATATATATATACACTATTCATATTCAAAAGTCAAAAGTATCTTTATTCGATTAGACTTTTTACAAAGTACTTTCTTCTATTGCTATGTAGACTATGTCTAATACCGTACAGGGCCTGTAGGCAAAGGAACATTACCCTCACGCTTCGCTTGTAGAAACGATACAATATGTATGGGAATGACATATGTCATATGACTGATTTATATCGGTTCTATAAGCGCAAGCGCGAGAGAATATTTCTTTGTCTAGATCTCCTGGTCCATATTTCTTTAACTTAGACTTGATGGAAGGTACCGTTTTTAACAGCTTTTTGCAGAAAAGTACCACTGTGAACTATCTCTTTTTTTATAGGACAGGTTTTTTACTTCGTATTGGGACCCCTTAATTTTTTTTAACAATGATTATTTTTTTTGTACAGTAATGTTCTTCTATTATTATGTTTAATAGTCCTATATAATATTATAAATGCAAGTAATTTTTTCTTTGTGCACGTTCCTCGACTCTCCCGTAAGGTGGATCGCGAGTTACCTTAAGTTTGACAACTACACACTCAACACGTGTGAGGATGTGTCTCGAGTGGAGGAGATTATTTACAACTATGAATACCGATTTGCTTATTTATTAGGAATCGTCTTAGAATATGTCTTCTATCTACTTTTGAATATCTATTTCTGAAATATACGATTGTATTGTCCAATATTAGCAGGAGTCAATAATCGGTGACTTGCTGTCGATGGACATCGGAGGACCTCCGCCCGCCGCCGCTCCCAGCTCCAACATTGACCTGCTGGCCGGAGGACTCGATGTGCTGGTAACTCACACTTTAATACCACGCTTTACGGTTCAAATTGCTTTTCATGTTTGTAATATATGCGCCATTACTTCTTAAAATGCCGTAAGGAAAGATCCACTGTCACATTTGCACACAATTTTAATCATTCTGTATTTTGAAAATATCCTAATCTTATATGATAACTAGCTGTGCCCCGCGGTTAGCGTTCCCTAAGTTTTTTATTAAAAGTAGCCTAAACTTTCATCCCTTTTTCTATCTCCTTGGGGGTAGAATTAACTTGTAATTAGTTTTTAGTACCATTTTATTGAATGAATATATTAGAATGTAATGTCCGTGTTGTGTAGTTGGGCGGCGGGGGGGAGGCGAGCGTGTCGGGCGGGCTGCTGGGCGACGTGTTCGCGGCGCCCACTCCCGCCAGCTACGTGCCTCCCCGCCAGTGCTGGCTGCCCGCCGACAAGGGGAAAGGTACTTTTGGACCACGAGCCGTGATGCCCGTGGGGCTTATGCAGTCGACTACTACGCAAGCTCAAACCCCACCGCCACCACGGCTTATTTTATAGTATCGGCATCATCTCCCTGGCCTTATCCCATACATTGTTGGGGTCGGCACTTGATTCAACCCGATGCGATCACCTGATTTTTATACGAAGCGACTGTCATCTGACCTTCGCAACCCCTTTAACGAGGAAAATCTGTGATCTGGGTTAAACCAGTTGTCAGACTATTTTAGGCCTCCGACTGACCTGTAGCGATTGCCAAAGATGATAATTTGACAACCGGGACCGACGGCTTAACGTGCTCTCCGAGGCACGGAGGAAACTCGGGTCACCCATCCAATTACTACTGTGCCACGAGCTCCTCTTTTATGTTTTATAGTATTTGAATTAAACAGTATTTGTATTGTATTGTATGTTATCTTGTATGATGTATGACACTAAGGGATGGATGTTTGTGTATACGTGTTCAGGATTGGAGATCTGGGGCACGTTCAGCCGTCAGAACGGCCAGCCGCGCATGGAGATGACCTTCACCAACAAGGCTATGCAAGCCATGAGCGGGTTCGCCATACAACTCAACAAGAACAGGTACTTAATATATGATAAATATAAGTTAATAAACATTGACTTTGATTTCGTACATACACTATAATAAAATTGTATGTATGAAATTTTGAACGAATTAAATTAATTAATCTCGATTGTTACGATTGTTAAAACATCTCGAATCGGGAGTAATCGCTACTCATCGAACACGGCACGATGCATTGCGTGGGCCAACAATCGGTACCATTCTGCTGTATTCGGAGCAATCAATTGCAACAAAACAATCGGAACAATAGAAAAACCTTGTTCATTCTTTCATCGCTAGGGCGAGTCGATGGTTGACTCGATTGAAAATATGATCGATTGTTTCGATTGATGAAACATCTCGTAGTCGCGCGTCGCTATGCCAGAGTTAGTTATTGAAATCTTATATCTTTAAACGAGCATTTCGGAATCTCGGAAACGGTTCCAACGATTTTCATGAAATTTTGCATGTAGGGGGTTTCAGGGGCAAAAAATAGATCTAGCTAGGTTTAATTTATGGAAAACATCGTTTTGACCATGTTTTCAGGCACTGAAAAACTCATAAAATATTACAATACGACAGCAAATTTCGCCGACATCTGTCAAAGTTATGGTAGCTCAAAGGTGAGGCTTCCAGCTTACGGGGCGATAACGAAACTAGAGTATCCCGGATGGAGACTGACGTTCACAAAGTTCGGTCAACCAGATATGAATGATATGTGTATTGTTCCAGTTTCGGTGTGTTCCCGGTGGGCGGTCTGAGCGTGGGCTCGGTGGCGGCGGGCGGCTCGGCCGACGCTCCGCTGGCGCTGGCCACCACCGGGCCCGTGCAGAGGATGGACCCGCTCAACAACCTGCAGGTATACCACTTAACACACGACGTGCCGTCACCAGTTACGATCGCTGACCTCGAATTCGCAGCAGTCATTTTATGTTTATGGCGCGACGCAATTTTAATACTTGACCCCCACTATTGTAGCTGGGCGCTCTTAATTCGTGACGGCACCCGTACCACACATAATATGCCCACGCCTGCATTCCCCGAAAGTGGAGACAGAAGTGCACCATTGAACCTACATTGCGCATATTGCCATTTATCGGGCACTTGTCCAAACCCCGGACTGCTTTTGGGAATTTTAAAAGATACACTGCTGAGTAATATGCTTAATTTTTGGATGAACTTCACGCTGAACGTCTTTGAATTTCTCCTCAGACATGATTTACTCACGATGTTTTCCTTCAGCGTAACGCTCGTTGTGCGAAATCATTGCACTTTAGTTTTCAAACAAATTCATTGAAACAGACCTTTGGGATTTGACCTTGCGGTCACTACTACATCTCGTTTTAAGAATACTTATGTATACACGTGTTTGTGTTGTAAAGGTGGCAATAAAGAACAACGTAGATGTGTTCTACTTCGCGTGTCTGATGCCGGCGCATATCCTGTTCACGGAGGACGGCCAGCTCGACAAGCGCGTGTTCCTCACCACATGGAAGGAGATCCCTGCAGCCAACGAGCTCCAACACACCCTCTCAAACATATCCGGCAATGCTGACTCCATCGCACACAAAATGACACTGAACAACATCTTTACCATCGCAAAACGCAACGTTGAGGGACAAGATATGCTTTATCAGTCACTCAAGCTCACAAACAACATATGGGTCCTGCTCGAACTCAAACTGCAGCCCGGTAACCCAGAAGCCACGCTCAGCCTCAAATCCAGGACCGTCGAAGTCGCCAACTGCATATTCCAAGCGTACGAAGCTATCATCAAGTCGTAATCTCACACGATACGTTATCTGTATATGTTGGTCTAATTAAAAGTATTGTTGTAAGACTGTGCGACTGTAAATTCCATTGTAGACGTATGAATGGTTACAAAATATATTTTTTTTAATTATTTTTTAATGCTTCGTCAGAATGTTTGGCAGGTGAATGATGAATGAAATACAAGTACTATACTATAACCTTCATATAATTTATATGGTTGCATAATTATGGTTATCATGTAGTGTATGATATTGAATTTGCAATCTGTAATGATTGTATGAAATCACTTATTAATAATGAAGTTGAAATATAATTAATTATGTTTACCTTTTGCGTTTTCATTTGTTCCAATATACTCTTAATATTCTGTATGAGAATGTTTCTCTGTCTGTCTGTTACACGGCTTAACCGCTGAACCCATTGGGTATAAGGATAGCTTTGACCCCAACATCAGGTACAGTTAAAATATAATTTAATTCTAAGTTGGACAACGTGACCTCTAATTTGAATTCGAAAAATGCGATTAACTCGGAAACGGTGCTTCTTGGCAAAAAATGTACGAAAACTATATACCCCTATAAGATGCCACCAACACCAACTATTCTTGCCAACATATGTTTAAAATTTGACTCGATCTCACCTCGCTCCACAACCTGAAGGCATCTATCTCACGACCCCATTCAGAAAACACCTACGTACCACTGGGCGACCTGAGATTGACGCTAACGTAACCTCGAATAAGAATTTCGATAAAATCTGAGTAACTCGGAAACGGTGTGTCCAAGCCAAAAATGTATGAAAACTTTATCCCCATATAAGAAGCCGCGTCCAGATAACACCTGCGCCCCATTAGGTCGACCTGAGTTTGACCCTAACGTGACCTCGAATTTTATTTCGGAAAAATCTAACGGGGCGTCCTAGCCCAAAATAGATGAAAATTTCACCCCCCTTTAGGTGACCCCCTTCGGAATATTCCCGCGCACCGTTAGGTCTACCTAAGTTTGACCCCAGGATGACCTTGACTAGCAACTATTCTTGTCAAACATATGTTCACAATTCTGCTCTATCTCACCTCGCTTAACAACCTAAAGGCACCTCACGACATTTAGAAACCTCATCCAGAAAACACCTACGCACCACTGGGACGACCTAAGTTAGACCCTAACGTGACCTGGAATTTGAATTTCGAAAAAATCCAAATATTTCAGAAACGGTGCATTCGTGAACGCATGAGAAGTTTATCCCCATATAAAAAGCGCTCTCCTAAAAACAAGTTAATCCTCCTTCAGGCTCATTTCAAATTCATAATTTTGACCTGGTCTCACATGAATTATTATTGCAAAAGTTAGAAAATTCAGGGATAAGGGGACCTACACTACGTTGGATTTCATCATATCTATGCAACAGAAAGCAATGCGTAAGCATATCAAAAGTAAACCAATATAGAGATCTAACATCTTTCTCATCTGAATACAAAGTTAGTAAATATGGTGTTCCACAAGGAAGCGTATTGGGACCAATATTGTTCCTGCTCTACATTAATGATATCATTGAAATCACAAACCATAAATGTATACTATTTGCCGATGACATCTCAATCATCGTAACTACCAATAAATTACATAACACAATACAGGATCACGAGACCGAAATTAACAACACTATAGATACACTAATTAATTGGTTAGAAGCTAATCATTTAAACATTAATCTAGGTAAATCAGTATATATTCAATTTAATAAATCTTATAATTACAAATTTAATTTTGAAATAAATATACCTAAATTAAAAAAAGTATCTCAGACAAAATTCCTAGGAGTAACAGTTGACGAAGACTTAAACTGGAAAGCACAGGTAGAAAATGTGTCGAACAAAATAAATAAATTTGTATATGCTCTTAGACAAATAAAAAACATAACAGACATAAAAACAGCTGTTACATGCTATCGCGCTTACGTAGAATCGGTACTTCGTTATGGAATTATAGCCTGGGGTAACAGCACAGATCTAAATAGAGCTTTTATCTCACAAAAAAAGTGCATTAGAGCAATATATGGACTTTCACCTATACAATCTTGTCATCCAATATTTCGCAAACTTGGTTTATTGCCCTTACCGTCTCTATACTTATATGAGATATGCATGTTTGTGTGGAAACATAAAGTGTTGTTTAAGACCGCAGATGATGTACATTCACGAAGTTGGCGAGACCCACACAGACTTGTATTAAATGAGATTCCAAACTCTACGAAATATAATAAAAGCTGTGTGGCCATGTGTGTCCGTGTATACAATAATTTACCTTGTTACCTTAAGGAACTTAAACAGGAATCATTTAAGTCAGAGCTGTACAAATTCTTGTATAAAAAAAATGTATACAGTGTACAGGAGTGTATGTGATGACGGTAGTCAAACATTCGCATGCTATAATATAAGTTAGCTAAACATGTATGTTTTATTATACCTCACACCACCTTTATACCATGTTTTTGGCGAATAAATTTATTATTATTATTATTTTTTATATTTTCTTTTTCTCAGCCGAGGCCGGTAATAAATGATACTCACGGGTCAAGACCAAGTGAATATCATTGGGATGGATTGTGTCTGGTTGGGTCTTCTATTTCTGTTAAATCCATGAATTTTCTGACAATCCTGCATGTATTTAGGATAGAGGCCTTTTGCATGTTTATGTATGATGATGGTGGGAGGTCCAGTAGTTTTAGTGAATGATGTAGATGATTGGGGATGACACCAGTTGTGGATAAAACTATTGGTACTATATAAACTTTATCCTGTCTCCATATTCGAGCTACTTCATCTTTCAGGTCGGAATATTTATGAACTTTTTCAGTGATTGTTTTAGTTAAGTTATGAGTGTTCGGTACTGCAATATCTATAAGGTAAGTTATTTTATTTGTTTTATCTTGTAGTGTTATATCTGGTCTGTTATAGTGTATGGTTCTGTCTGTTAGTATGCTGCGGTCATAATACAATTTGTGCGTGTTGTTTTCCAAAACTGGTTCTGGCGTGTACTTGTAGTATGGTGTACGTTTGTGTGATGTTTGCAAGAGGTTGTGTTTGAGTGTTAATTTCTGATGGATGATGTTAGCTATTTGATTGTGTCTGTGTGTGTAATCTGTTTGTGTGAGATTTGGGCATGCCCCAGTTATATGTTGTATGGTTTCAGAATGTATGTGGCATTTACGACATCTATCATCAGTCATATTAGGGTCTTTAATAATATATTTATTATTATTATTATTATAAATCGCCACGGGAGCCATCTAATTATGATAAGTAGAACCTGGTTTCCATCATACTAGTATGAGATTAAAATAACAGATGTCGCTACATCGACTGATCGATTATTTCAAACTACACTCACACACATTCATACTACTAGTATTTGTATTTTGATTTTAATTAATTATTCGTAATAATGTACCTTCTCTGTAATCTTAATATATATAAATCTCGTGTCACAATGTTTGTCCTCAATGGACTCCTAAACCACTTAACCGATTATAATAAAATTCGCACACCATGTGCAGTTCGATCCAACTTGAGAGATAGGATAGTTTAAATCTCCAATTATAGTCGCAATTTTAATTTATTGCTAAATTATATAAAAATCTATGCGGGTGAAACCGTGGGGCCACAGCTAGTAATGTATATATATATGGTAGTATGGTATAGGTATTATTATATATATATATATTTATATTTTTAATACTACCATGCCACAAAGGAAGTAAATGTTCATAGGGTAGGTAAATAAAACAAGATCTCGTATATAAAGATATATTTTCTCTTAACATCTCGTGGTCCAGACCTCTTAACGTACTATTATAATTTTATTTCATTTATTTACAAAAGGAAACCATTCAAAAACGTTATTCTTAACTGACAAATAACGTAAACACAACTACTCATACAGACATATTTATGGGATAAATCATGAAATATTATAAAACAAGTTAAACAAAGATAAAATTCTATACAAAAACAAAAATCCATGCAGTGAATCGTTACTTTACAATCTGAAATAAAATTTTCTACTGATGCTAATATATTTGTAAATGTACATATAAAATCGTTAGTTCAGCCTTTTTTTAATCCGTTACAACAAGGAACTCGTCGACGTCGATCTTTTGCCGCATGATGGCTGAGAGCACGAGTTCTGTACTGCACACCACGTTCAGGGTCTTCTCAGCTTGGAGTAGGTAGTACACTAGGTGCAGGTCATTGGGCACAGTGAGCACGAGATAGCTATACGGCCGCTGCGTGTGCATCTCTTGTATAGACACGTACGACCGCCGGCTCTTCTCAACCTTCCCGCCGCATAGCTCTATCATCTCGATCAGCGTAGCTCTGGAGGGCTTCACGCACGGTGTCAGGAAGAATGTGATGCCTTCGAATAGCCTCTTCCTCTGTTCCCCACACAGTAGCACCTCGGATATATCACATTTGAACATCTTATTGAACTCGGGGTCACGGAGGCCGTGTTTGGCTTCGTCTGCGAATTTGTTTAGTCTCTGACTCTCGAGCACCCACTCGGGTGTGAGCAGGTGTTTGACTGTGACGAGGCAGCTCACCAGCTTGGACGTGCGGATCAGTTTCTCCATCACCAAGTGTGTTGCCTCTGAGGCTGACGTCACCACGAGACCGCCCAATTGTCTGGAAACAACCCATATTGGCGAGTTAGAGTGCGTTTCCACCAAAGATGTGCGGAGATGCGTAGCGAGGGATGAGTTTGTTAAGAACCAATAGATTCAGTGCGCTGAGCGAGACTGTGTAAACATTCAAAATTCAAAATATCTTCATTTGATTAGACTTCTTACAAAGTACTTTCAAATCGTCAGAAGGACACAAAATACATTATACATGATTATAAATGTTACCACCGGGTATTTATATATATAAAATATATATTTATTGACATAAGTGCACTACAAGTGTCTCCATAGGATTTTATAATTTTTGGTATGCGACATGATAGCTTATTTAAAAACATAATAGAAGGAAAGGTAGAAGGGAAGAGAGGGAGAGGAAGACCAAGGCTAACATACATGAGATAAGTTAAGGAAAAGGTGTCTGTCATGACGTATAAGGAGGTCAAAGAGATGGCACTGGGCAGAGACTACTCTTAAATTTATGATGATGCAAATTGTAAAAATATTTTTGAATAGTGTGATTACTGAGTTTCTATCCAGGTTCTTCTCAGTAAAAGCAACCTTCCGAACCCAGTGGTAACATTTATAATCCTGCATGATCATGTCGCTCTGTCAATTTTAAAGTACTTTGTTAAAAGTCCAGTTTATTTTAAATTTTGAAGCGATTCTGGTTTCTAACAAAAACATCCCTCACTACGCATCCTCGAACAACTCTGATGGAAACGCACCCTTAAGGGAATACTTGCACAACGATTCACTACATACAATTATAATACCTACACCTATCATTTGTTTGAAGTTGATGAGTAAGAATTATATTTATGACTAGCCGTGCCCCACGGTTTCACTCGCGTAGACTTAGCCGCGTAACCCTATCATCATCTCCTTGGCCTTATCCCATACATTGTCGGAGTCGGCACTCGATTTAACCCTATCTGTCTGATCACTTGATTTTCATACGAAGCGACTGCCATCTGACTTTCGCAACCCCTTTAACGAAGAAAATCTGTGATCTGGGTTAAACCAATTGTCAGACTATTCTAGGCCTCCGACTGACCCGTAACGACTGCCAAAGGATGATAAATTGGCAACCGGGACCGGGATTAACGTGTTCTCAGAGGCACGGAGGGAACTCGGGCGGTCACCCGTCCAATTACTGGCTAGGGTTAGGGTTGCTTAACTTCGCTGATCGAATGATATGCGCAATAGCAACAGTGCCACGAGCTCTTCCTTTCTTAAATAAAATACTCCTTGTAATTTTAGGAAATCTGCCAGTGAAAGTTCAGTTTACAAACACACAGACGGACACAGGATTTTTTTAAACGGTTTTTATATGTGAGTACCGTTTATACTTTCATATGCATATAGTGAAAAACTGATAATTATCTGTATAGATGTTACATATGCACACGCCTGTATTCCCCGAAGAGTTAGGCAGAGGTGTTGTTATCACAACACTCACTTTTCACCGAATTTGATTAAGTGCCAACGCGACAGATGGTGAGTCTATCGCCGTATATACACGTACACTATACATACGTCTTTGAATTACTTAATACTGTATAGGTGTTCTAATGAGTATTAAGTGAATCGTTGCACGTACAGGACGGCACAACCCTAACTACTGTATTACTTCCTATGAATATAATTGAATTGGTTTCTACTTAATTTTGATCTTTACCAATATGTATATAATTCGGTTTTTCTCTATTATTATATAAATAGGTTTATTGACATAATTGCTGAAACAATGAAAACATATAATAAAAATAAAAATTATAAATAAAACACGGAATTTAAATTAGTGTCTGCGGGAATGGTGCCCAGTAAGCTGGCTGCGTTACCTCGCTGGATCGCTAAGCTAATCCTCTGACCGAGGTTATATAATGTGTTATATAATGCATATAAAAAGACAGCCACAACCCAAATGGTTAAATATAAATTAATGATAAAATATCTAATTTTAGTAAACCTTTACCAATACTGATTACTACATAATAAGTTATATAAATGAAGATATAACCTGATATAAAATCAATCAATAAAGTATTACGAGCAGTGGGTTACTTCAACATCATCCTGTATATGATTTGCATTTTCGTCTGGTGGATTGCATTTTTCACTGTAATTAAATTTATTACAGATATTTCCACAAGCTTTGGTACATTTTCAAATAACATTTGGATAAACTGAATAATTATTGAAATTAATTAGTTCATAAATTCACGTCACCAAACAAATTTGTATTTTTTGAGTATCAAGATAACGTATTTATTTGTTTGTAGCGAAATGAGATCAACTTAAAAAAATCTTTCATAATTAATATTCTACGATATCACCGAGTATGCAGGATATAAACTTTTTAAGCGTAAATATTTGGTACACATCTTTTTAAAAATATCCAAAAAATACCTTAATTTTTTTCCTTATTGCACTTATTTTTAAATATTTGATATTCATTGGATTGATATGTGGAATATAATACAATGTTGCTATTGTTGATTTTTTTTTAAATCGAAGAGATTTTTTATAAATTTCTATATCGATATGTAGCACCACCCTGTGCCAAAATTTACGCCTAAAACATCTACATCCCGTATAGGCTATATTGTTAATCGAGTTAACTAATGGATTTGTAATCAAACGTGGATGAGAACGCAAGCAATATGAGAAAGTAACGTACCTGACAATATTGGCGAGTTTGTTTTGCTCGTTGGGTGTGACGGCCGAGAAGAGCACCCGGGGGGCCAGGTGCAGCGGCGGGGGCTGCGGGGGCCCGGCGGGCGGCGGCGGGCCGGGGGACGCGGGGGGCGCCAGGCGGGGTCGCTTGGCGCGCCGGGGCGTCACCGCCGCGCTGCGCTTCACGCGCTCGTGGGACTCCTGCGTTATGTTGATCGGCATCTTCCACGCGTCTGGGAACGTATACACATTATGTAAACTATATCGTACATTTCTTAAATATACCAAGAATATTACTACTACTCTTTAGTAAAATCATATCAGTAAAAAGATGGTATGTAAACACGAACAGCATTTATAGGAAGCCATGGCAATTGAAGAAGGAATAATTATTTTAAAAAACTGTAATAAGGTTCCATAAGAGGGTAGTACTTTTATTTCTTCAAACATTATTGAAAATTACGAAGTAAAGTTACTTTCTCGTGCGTGTCCGTTCGACATGTGCGCGACGTCATAAGTTCCCATGCGCCGTTCGGTCGCGAGCATTAATACTTGTAGTTAGCTCAACGTGTGACGTCACAGCGAGAAATTCCCCAAGCGAAAATAAACAATGGGCGTTTTCCCACTACCACGATATCGTCCGCCGATACTTGACTACAACTGTCGTGTGTGAAAGCGTTCAATAGTAATATCAAATTACTAGTCCGACGATATCGTGTCGTTACCGCTATCGTCCAATGTGAAAGCGCCCATAACTTCGCCTTTATTCATGATGCTGAGATAATTCTTTCCCGTGAGTAATATATTTTTATAATGCGTTAATATCAATGTATAATGAGATCGTAAATTGAATGCAGTAATAATACTCACTCATAAGGTGCGAGACCAGGCTGTAGTCCATCCTGAACGGACTCGGCACATTGAATTGCTGGTACTTTGCGTTCTCAATCTACAACATACAACGCACCATTATAAAAGTATAGTGGTTTTTTTATAATTAATACATATGCTCACGCCTGTATTCCCCGAAGGGGTAGGCAGAGATGTCGTAACCACAACACCCACTTTTCACCTGCATATTTCTGAGAAGTGATACAATGAAGTATGTAGTGTCTGACACGGCGATGGACTCACCATCACGTTGGCACTTAATGTAATCATCTTCGGTGATAAGTGGGTGTTGTTATCACAACACTTCTGCCACCCCTACGGGGCATACAGGCGGGAGTATATGTAAGTGTGTAGGTGTGTGTACCTGGCTGAGCGCGGTCATGTTGCCGAGCAGCAGGTCGGTGAGCCAGGCGGCCGTGACGACGGGCACGCCCCACTCGCGCGCGCGCCGGTACTTGGCGCCCTCCGCGCGCCGACACACCAGCACCGTGTTGTCGCGCGTCATGTACGGCGTCAGCTGGACACAACACACGCTCGTGTACGTGGTGGGCAGCTACCTTAGCGCCGGTGCGGGCGATGCAGGCGGCCGGTGGTGGGTAGTTACCTTAGCGCCGGTGTGGTCGATGCAGGCGGCCAGCCGCTCGCGCTCGTCGGCCCGCCAGCCCGAGGCGGCGGCCCGGTGGTGGCGGGCCGGCCGCTCGCGCGCCGAATACATGCTGGGCATGTGGAGGGCCTGCCACGGCGGGGAGACACCGCGCCGCACCATGGTGTCGGACAACCAGTACGCCGTCACACACCGCTTGGCGTCGCGTAACGCCTGCACAATTGATATTAGCCCAGGATCATAACAAAATAATGAAGTCAAAAGAAGTTCTATATTTCGATGTTGAAGAGTATATACCTGCATGACGACCCCGTGTTTCTGTGTCTCGCAGAGTACATGTGTGACACGAGCGCAGTAGTTGGGCTCGACCTCCCCGCCGCGCCGTTGGATGCTTTCGGCCCACCGCGCCACTCGCTCCGCGCCGTACGACTGCTGGTACTCCACCTAAAACATTCACATCGTCTCACTCACCCCCCTAGCAACCGGCTTAAGGCCCGGTCCATTTACACACTGGACATTCAAACCGTGGAATACTTACGATATGGAAGACACATCCCAGCAGGAAGAGGTCAGCGGGCAGCTTGAGGTTGGGGTTGTGTCCGTAGAACTGCGCGCGAGCAGGAGGCGTCCTTACCGCACTCGCGTACACCTTGCTGCCCACCGCCGGCGCGCCCACCACCTGGACCACACAGATCATTCACGTACACAATTGCATTCACTATGTCATTATCACACTAAATATATAGTACCTAATATGACACGAATGCAAAATCATACCCTACATTATGTCCGTACATACGATATCGCGAGTGAGACACTTTAACCAGGCGTTAGTGTTTTTATGTTAATAGGCGTGCAAACAACTCGTTTGCACGCAGGTGTAGATAATGTCGCCCACCTGGTGTGGATGGTGCGTGGGCCCCAGCAGCAGCCGCGCCGGAGCGCGCACCGCTCCGCCCGCCGCGTGCGCAGCTGTCATCAGCCTGCAACGTAACAAACATGCTTTCTTCATATTCACATGCTTATAAAATCGCCTTACCCAAATGAGGCAATGTTCTTATATATACTTTAAACTGGTATATTCAGAAAGGATTTGATATAATATATCAACATATACTATGCGAATTGCATCTCTTTGGGACCAAATTGGTCTTGCACTGTGATTTCAAAGAAACTTTCTTCCCCCACACAGCCAAGCGATGACATTCTTCCCTGATGATATTCTAGGTATTGGTACAGAAGCCAAGATATTAAGCATACATACATACGCTCACGCCTGTATTCTCCGAAGGGGCAGGCAGAGGTGTTGTAATCACAACACCCACTTTTCACCGAACATGATTAAGTGCCAACGTGACAGATGGTGAGTCCATCGCCGTCTCAGACACTTTACATACGTCATTGAATTACTTCTCAGAAATATGCAGGTTTCCTTACGATTTTTTCCTTCACCGTAAAACACGTGGTGTGAAATCACTGTACATAAGTTTTGTAGAAAATATTATTAAGAACTTTTAAAGCTACTTCATAAGTATAAATAAAACAACTATATAAAAACAACTATATAAAACAACTATTACCTGAGTGTCCCAGCGGCGGAGGGCTCGTGTTCTGAGGGAGGGGCCGCGCCCTGCAGTCTTATACTGAGCATGTTGGCCAGGGCTGTCTTCGTCTTGGGGTTCACCAGCAAGGGGTTGCCTGTACGTACCAAACTATTATACATACGTAAAATCCAGTATCGGGAGTTAAACAGCAATTAATATCAATGGGATCTCGCGTAAACCGCCCATAATATGTTTGTATGAAGCATTGGTAAGCTCGAAGGACCATTTTATAGTCTCTCATAAGAATGTGTTGCAATATATCATTTTACACTAGATTGCAAGAGAATTATCTATAAAAAACATTTATCGATTCTTGACGAATCCAATAAATCAAAAAAAATGCTCACGATATTCGGGGACCCTCCTACCCTAGAAGGGTCCCCGAATGGCGTGAGCCGTCACTGAATTATAACTAAGTGCCAACGTGACAGAGGGCGAGTCCATCACCGTCACAGGCACTATACATACTTACATTGAATTACTTCTCAGATACATGCAAGTGCAGATCCAATAAATCAACATTTAACATTACGAATAAATGTATGAAATACGAACATTTACTAAGTATTAATTATTAATACATCAATTATTGAATTGTACACGTGGTGTGTCCCGTGTGGAGTCCCAGTGATCATTTGCCCTGTGTAATTTAATCTAGTTTTATATTTATTTTAAGAGATTTGCTTTTAATTTTAATTTAAATATAAATTTAAATTTATTAATGTATACCAACCGTACAACGGTATATAAGCATGCGGTGTTCACCTTTAAGTAATTGTACATTTAGTTTCATATAAATATTGTCATTTGATTATGTGCATGTAAAAATGTAACAATTGTTGGTGATCCTAGTAAATAAATAAAAATAAAAAAAATTTTGTACATATCGTATATAATGTAAGAAGCGTAGGTATGTAATATAAAGTGTGTCCGTACTAAATACGTCACCTTGCTGGGGGTCGGGCGTGGAGGGAGCCAGCAGCGCCTCGGGCTCCGGCGCCGGCAGGCCGGGCGTCGCCGGGGACACCTGGACAATCATTCATTCAGCTCAGGCCCTGGTAAGGCACTTATGAATGTCGACCAATTTACCACCGGTTCGGATACTAGCCTTTTGAGAAGCACAGTATAGAAACTCAGCTGGCATCATATACATTACAATAACATTCAAATAAAATTATTCACAATAGTGAAAATTGTATCAGCATGCATGTGTAAAAATAATTATTAAAAATTATAAACAATATTAAAAAAAAATTCTTTCAAAATAAAGTAGATAGTCGTGTAGAAAGATGTCGGTGTAGCACGTGAATGACGTATGAGCGACCGGCCACGACGTGAGACCCCTTACTGTCATTACACCTATTCCGCTTGTAGCAGCGTTTCTCTTAGCAACAATTGCAAAGTTTGAGTACAAATACACGAGAACCTAAATCGCGCAATAAGAGTATTCGAGTGCATTGCAGTATATATACAACATTCCAACTAGAACAGTGAGAGCCGTGATTCCCCAGGCATGACACCGAGGCTGGAAGATCTTCTCTTTGCTGGGGATGAGCATGATCACTCCCTCTCCCCACACGCTTATATTCTCGTAGATGCATGCATACCTGTATAATTTCGAACGATTTGTAAGCTTATATTTAAACTGTGGCAGTATGTAGGACAGTACCTGTTTTACGGGCTGGTGATGGTGCGCCACGTGGTCCCGCTGTGCCTGCAGCTGCTGCAGCCGCTGCTGGTACTGCTGCTGGCGCATCTGCTGCAGCTGCGCCTCCGCCGCGCCTCCCACCACCACGCCCGCGCCGCCCACTGACAGAACACAACTTTTTACCATACACAACCATTATAGATATATACTGCCGTGGCTTAACTAAAATGCCGTTATTCGACATCTGGTCGATTTTTTACTTATAATGCAAATAAAATGATAAAAAAAGTTTTATCTGTGTTTCCGAATTTCCAATACCTTGAATAGTTTTGGAAATAGTCCGAGTACTTACCTACAATCTCAAATAGGTGTTGTCATTGAAAAGTCGCATCGGTTTAATTTTTTACCGCGGTTTTTGCATGTTATTCAATACTACTGTTTTGGTAGATAACGGCATTATAGAAATATCACGGCAGTATAGGTTCCCTCCCGTTCGATATTGGGAGCCGCCTTACAGATCCCAGCCAAATATTGCTACCTTCGTATAGAGGTGAGGAGTAGAGTGGAGTCGCTGTGCTTGCAATACTTATCATTATGTTCGCACAGGGATTTCATTCTTATAAGGTGTAGCGCGAGTGACACATGATATCACGAGCATTCTTAGGCTGCTTAAATCAGGCGTCCAGGGTCCCCTTAAGCATGGAGTATGGCCACGGGGGGGTCTCACATACCCCGACCTGCCTGTCTGGGCATTTGAAGGTTTCCCCGTCATCGATAAAAAAAGCGTTTTCTTTGACGCCCTAGTAATAAATATGGATGCTATTTGCGCGACTGAAAACTAACTCCTGTAGACTAAACTGAGGGGCTATCTTTTCTTTTATACATTTAGAAATATATTCCATCGTGCCTTATTGTATCATAATACAACTCCTACCTAAAATGTAATCCCTTTTATTACACAAGCTTTAAATCAGGGCTAGCCTGGACCAAACTGGGACTAAAACTATGTCCATCCCTTTTGTAATCAGTAACAAAAAGAGATGCAACTACTTTAATCCAAGGTTTATCTTAGGCAATGTGAAGGAAAACATCGTGAGGAAACCTGCATATGTCTGAGAAGTAATTCAAAGCCGTATGTATAGTGCCTGAGACGGCGATGGACTCGCCCTCTGTCATGTTGGCACTTGATCATATTCGGTGAAATGTTGGTGTTGTTACAACACCTCTGCTTACCCCTTCGGAAACCCTTCTGGGATGGCGTGAGCACATATATATATCTTAGGCAATGTTTAAAATAAGGAGGGAAGAAATGTCAGAAAATATCTTAATTTAATCAAATGTTGCTTAAAAGAACTTTAATAATATTCTATACTCTTACATTGTTCATGAGGTGCATCCATTTGAAAAAGAGACCATCAAAAATCCGTAATTATAACTACATAGTATATTTCTGAACACCACAAACAAGTTTCACCACCCGATGCTCGAATAAAACTATAGTTTACGCTCCATTGTAGACTTACAACTAGATAAACCCATTGAAATTATAATCATATCCGTCATCCATCACTATGTATGAGCCCATACTGAATAACAAACATTAGAATTTTATTCCAACCAAACGACCAATAAAAAATTGTATAAGCTTCATTTTTAACCAACTTCGAAAAGAGGAGTTCTATATTCGTAAATTATGTTTTTTTTCTGTGGATATGTCTATTTAAGGATAAAACTGGAAGAACAGGAGGCAAACGATTAAGGGGTTGTAGTCCAAAAAGATGATTTATGATCATTTTTATTGTAAAGTGCAAGACTAAAATGCCTCAATCTATATATATAAAAGAAAGTGACTAGGCTAGACCATATACTACATACTTGTTAAATTAGTTTTTCAGCCTATTAACTGTTGGTGTGTCAATAAAATAAATAAATAAAAGTCGTGTTAGTTACACTATTTATAACTCAAGAATGGCTGAACCGATTTGGCTGAAAATTGGTGGGGAGGTAGCTTAGAACCAGGAGAAGGACATAGGACATAGGATATATATATATAGTTTTTGTCCCGTTCCCGTGGAACGTGACGTAAAACGTATAACACAGTAACAAAAATTGGTGGGGAGGTAGCTTAGAACTAGGAGAAGGACTTCATTCCTTTCCCGTAGAAGCTGACATAAAATGTGTTATAGCACAATAAAGTCTACGCGGGTGAAACAGCGAGACACAGCTAGTTTTTTTTATAAAATAAACATCCAAATATAAAAAAAAATACATAATTATTTTTTTATTTTAAATTTTAATTGATATGTACTACAGATGTTGGGCAAAATTGTGCTCTTAAAAAGTCCCGATTCTGATTCTGATAGACAGACAAATCATACACTACACATAAATAGCAGTGTGTGAAGAATGAAATATTCAAACAGCTATTTACACGGATGGTGTTAATATTTCAAGAGGCACATTACCAAGGCTAACCATCCTCCTGACCAATGTGCATTTTATAACAAGAATCACCTTGAATTGAACTCATGTCCTCTTATTACAAAAAATCGCCTCAAAAAACCTTGGTTCATTTCAATGTGACAGATGGTGAATCCATCGCTGTCTCATTATACGTACGTTTTTTATTAGTTCCCAGACTTATGCAGGTTTCGTCACGATGTTTTTTTTCACCGTAAAAGCACGTGGTGTGAAATCACTTAACATAAGTTTTTATAAAAACTCATTGGTACAGGTCGCTGGGAATCGAACTATTATGTAATACTAGTCGTGTCCCGCGGGCTCGACCGCGTTGGCTTTTTTCACGGATATTTTTTATCAGATAAAAGTAGCTTGAGTTACGCATTGTAACATCGGCTATCTGTCAGTGAAAATCCCGTTCAAATCGGTTCAGAGATTACCCGGAACAAACAGACAGACAGAGAAAAAAAATCTTATTTAAGAAACGTATATTTTTTGATATGTATTAAGTAAAAAGCTGTTTATTTGAAATTACAAACAGACACTTAAATTTTATTTATCTGTAAATGTAATATTTTTTATTTAAATAAATAGATATTGTTAATACCTGGAGACTGGGGCGGCGCCGGCGAGGCCGCCGGGATGGTGGCTCTGGCACCTTGCTGCTGCAGCCATTGGACCTGTACAACCACACTATTATATATTATCATTATTAGCCTGTCGTGCTGAGCAAACGCCTCCCTTCCACTCTCCCAACTTTTCCTGTCCTCAGCAGTCCTCTCCCTGTCGCATATTATTATATAAAATTAATTAACTTATGTACAAATTTCAGTCGTGCATAAGGTAATAGACAGATCGACAAGATGGCGCCACACGTCGTCTAGACGCTTGCTTAGATCTGTAAATTCTTCTCTCATCTGTCACTTGACTTATTAACTTCCCCTTCCCTTCCTCTCAACCCTTCTAGAACCTTCTTGAAGGAGCTGTCATGTTGCACACTATTATGCACATAGTCTTGCTTAGTACTGCCCGCGACTTCGCCTGCGCAAGATTAGTACTTGTCTTTATATTTTAGAAAATAAACACAATATCTTTATAAATTATAGCCTATGAGTGAATCTGATGTATAAGCTATATTATCGTTGTAATATTGCGCGAGGGAATGTTACTTTGCCTAGGCCTACAGTAGTTTCGAAGCCTTCTAAGACCTACCTGATCTGCACACAAAATTTCATACAAATCGGTCCAGCCGTTTCGGAGGAGAACGGTAACTAACATTGTGACATGGAAATTTTATATATATATATGCGTGGAAAGAGGTTTTATGTAAGCATGATAGGCAGCATGTGATCGGTAAAAATGAATAGAGAAGAAGTAAGATATGACGGATGACAGACAGAACGATGGTGGACGACGTGAAAGACTGAAGACGAAACACATATTGATTCTTTTATTATTTTAAGATGTGTTTATTTATAATAAGAAGACGAAGTATAGAAGATTCCAATCAAACATTCTTGTTATACCTGCTGGTGTTGCGTGAGTCCCGGCGGCAGTTGGCTGCGGATGAAAGTGACGCTCTGAGCCGCCGGTGCGCCCGGGGATCCCACCACGCCTGGCTGCTGACCAACAACACATACACATTTACGTATATACAACTAAACATCACAAAGGAAAAAATATATGTACCATGGAATTGAGAAACCTGTTCTTTTTTAAGGACATTTAAAAAAACATTTATTTTTAAGATTGATATTACCCTAAAAATTACACCATATACATTTCGAAATCGTTAATACTTACTATATATTTTGTGGTTAAGTGTAGTTGTCATAGGTTACTATAAGACTAAGTTTATTTTTGTTGTAAAAAACATACATATGCTCACGCCTGTATTCCCCGAAGGGGTAGGCAGAGGTGTTGTAATAACAACACCCACTTTTCACCGAAGATGATTAAGTGCCAACGTGACAGATGGTGAGTCATTGGATAACTTCTCAGAAATATGCAGGTTTTCTCACGATGTTTTCCTTCACCGTAAAGCATGTGGTGTGAAATCACTGTACATGAAATTCTAAAAACTTTTACACCAGAGCCCATGTTCTGGAAAAAAAATATGCGTTTATAAAGTCTAGACCTACACCCGAACTGTATATAGCAGTGTACCTGATGTTGCGCAAGAGCAGCAGCTCGTTGCAGGGAGAGTTGCCTCCTCTTCTGCAGCTGTGCAACAAACGTGGCGCGTTGCTGCGGGTCCATCTGTTGCAGCTGAGCGTGGGTTTGTGCGTCCAAGTGGATCAGCTGACGACCGCTGCCGCCGGCCATCCATGACACCTGTAAAAATGTAACATTTAGTTAAAACTAAAAAAAGATTCCAACTTATTGAGTATCTTCTGCAATCAGACTGTATACTATTAAAATGAATTTAAAATGAATTGTTCCTTTTCAGGTAAAATGTTTTACCACATTTTTTTCAAAGTTCATTTTTTCCATGTGTAATTTCCCAGTCCGTATCTGGATTAGTGATTAGTGGCAATAAGCTTGCATTTCATTACATGGAACTTAAAAATATCAGTAAGTGTACAATAAGTACCTACAACTCTGACTACCTCTTAGAAGAATCCAATAAGTTATTTGATATAAAAGTTCAAACAAAAGTTCAAGAAGAAAAAATATATACAAATTTTTTTTAAATGTTAAAGTAAAATACGAACACGAGGCGGGACTCGAACCCACCCTCTGCAAACCGTCCAGTTGCTCTTCCAACTGAGCTACATGTGATCCTAAAAAATAAATAGCTTTATTAAGTAATAGATATTTTTACTTACCCTCGGTCCCACAGCACCAGGTTGTCCAATTTGCTGTCTCTGCTGTAGGTACTGCTGCTGTTGCCAGGAGACGTTCTGACCTCCTTGCACTATCTGCTGCCCACCAGGGGACACTATCTGCTGTCCCCCGCCATGAGTGATGATCTGCTGGATGCCACCACCTGTGGACATCTGAGACCCAGCTTGAGGCGACTGTGGCATTTGAGACAATACCTGTTGGGTTTGCCCAACAGTTTGGCCAATTATTTGCTGCCCAGACTGAGCTACAATCTGCTGTGAAGACTGAGCAATCACTACTTGGTGCTGCTGCCCCTGCTGTGTGATCACATGCTGACCCCCCTGAGAGAGTACTTGCTGACCTCCCTGTGTAATAATTTGTTGTCCACCCTGGTTCACTAACTGCCCTCCTTGATGGACAATCTGACTCTGAGACACTATCTGCTGCCCCCCTTGCAAGGTCACCTGTTGGTTACCATGCACCAATATTTGTTGTTGGCCTGTGTGTTGGTTTATCAACACTTGCTGAGGAGCTTGAACAATTTGCTGGCCAGAGTTGTTAAGCAGTTGCTGCTTCTGAACTAGTATTTGATGATGGGTTTGGCCAATACTTTGTCCTTGAGATCCTATTGACTGTTGAAGTATCTGCTGTGGTGTTTGCTGAATGGTGTGTTGTGGACTCAGTTGTGTCTGTTGGTTGTTTATCAAAGCCTGCTGCTGCGTCTGCATGATCTGCTGTTGGAGTATAACCTGACTGCGATTCTGGGACTGCAGCAGTGGGCTCCTTATTATTTGGTGTTGTCCTTGCACATTCTGCACCATCTGTATGTTCTGCTGCCTCCATGCTCCCTGCACGGGCAGATTGGTGCCTTGTTGAGTTTGTATTGTTTGCTGGACCGATTGTATTTGTTGACTGAGCAAAGACTGCTGGCCTGAATTACCGACAAGCTGATTGAGCTGCACTCCCTGTCCTTGCTGTGATTGCGATGTCACAAGCCCCTGATTAACAACATTCATATTAATATTCTGCTGCTGGTTAGTTAAGGATTGGACCGTCTGTTGTTGTATGATGCTCTGATTCTGTGCTGACATCTGCTGCCCCGTGTTAATCATTTGCTGCGTAATCACTTGTGGCTGTCCCAAGCTCTGACTCAGTTTGGCGTTCTGTAGGTTCTGTGTAGACTGTGCTAGCTGTTGAGCAATATTTTGTACGGCTTGAGAAGCAGTCTGCTGACTAAGGCTCAAGCTTTGTTTCATTGCTAAGTTTTGCTGGTTCAGCTGAGCTTGCTGTAAATTGTTGGCACTCTGACTCAGCATTTGACTAATGTTCTCAATCTGCTGCTGAGCCGATGTCATAGATGTGTTTGGTGATTGGTTCATGGATTGTTGCATATGATGTTGGTTGCTTTGAATGTGTTGCATCTGACTTGACATACTCTGATTCATCTGCGACACGGACACATTAGGCTGGAAGCCCTGACCTTGCTGGTTGGCAACCTTGTTCTGTTGCTGCAACATTTGCATTTTGAGTTGATGTTGCTGCAACAGTTTCTGTTGCTGTATCTGTATTGCTGAGAGACCATGTGGTTGCTGCTGCTGGCCTTGGACATACTGTTGTTGTTGGTGTTGTTGCTGTTGCTGTTGTTGCTGTTGCTGTTGCTGTTGTTGCTGTTGCTGCTGTTGTTGTTGTTGCATGCTCAGTTGTTGGTTCTGAATATTGTTCATAGTAGCTTGAGACACCACAGTGTTTTGAGCAAACTTTTGCATGAGTTGCTGAGTATTTCCTTGACTGGCCTGAATTTGCATATTCTGCGTGACGATGCCCTGTGGTATGGATTTGCTCATGATACTGGATGTAGGCAATGCGGTGGTAGTGTACCCCATTGAACTAATAGTCGGTGTTGCCACTCCTGAAGTGCTGGAGCTAGACGGCGGATGGTTCCAGGGCATTCTTTGCTTCAATTTATCTAATAATGCCTGTGTGCTATCGTCCTTGCTTTCGGCCATGTTTTGAGTAGGAACCTCGTTCTTTGCAATACCTTCCTCAAAATCAAATCCTGTGATGGCACTGATCCGGTCCATTGATTTAGGAGGAGGCTGAGGCACTATCAACAACTTTGGGTGGAAAATCTCAGTAACTGCTTGTATTCTAGCCCGTAAGCTCTCAAGTACCCAATCAGGGGTGACTATTTTAATTCTAGCCGGGGATAGAGTAAGCGCTGCACTGTATTTCCTGCCTGAGGCTGAACCACAGATTAAATGTGTACACTGAGTGTCAAAGTTCAAGTTTAGACGTCCACCATAATAAGTTATAAGCGCAAATAACGCTTTGGCGTCAGCGGCACTCACTTTAGACACGCAGGCTACAACATTGGCAAATATCTTGCTTCTAATAGGGTTGTAGGGCTTCGGATTGGCCAACCTCTTGAGTCGCGCGCACGCCAGCACCCAGTGCTCGGTCACTGCGGGGATCTGGTAGATATCCTGGGCCTCGTCCACATCTGTTTCAGCAGCATTCTCGCCACAAATTAGATGTGTGACATAGTCCGAAAAATATTTTGTACTATCCGCACCACCGGACTGGAGAAGTAGTAAAATCTGCAATCACATGTAAACACACAATGCGTTATGCTCAAACCAGATTTGCAGGCACAATACAAATAAAACAAAATATCACACAATAACAAACCTTCTGAGAGACATCTCCAGACAGGTAATATTTAACATCCTTGAATATTGGCTCTTGCAAAGTCAAAGAATCCAAGTCGTCAACAATCGTTACCATTTTCTATTATACCGTAAAGTAAAAAAAAAACGTTAACTTTTGGATTATCAACACATTTTTGTGTATTTTTCAACAAAACGCCGAAACATCAAGATGCGACGTCCATGATTAGTGTTGCTGTCAAATAAATAAAAAAAATTAAACGGTTGCGCTCCATTTTATTTAAACGTACACATACGAAATATAGCATTAATACTAGTGAATCACAGACATAAATGCATATTAAGTACAATAGTAACAAATCTTTAAAAATATATAGAGAGGAATTTTGTACTAAGAGTTGTATGTAGAAGGTCATAATCAATAAATTATTTACCGTAGTTTTCAATAAAATCTTTGTACGATTACTTGCAGGTAGAGCTGTGGGGAAACGAGCAAGCACATCATAATTAGACAGTTAGACGGATTCAAGTAATTTCGTTTTGTTTTAAGAATTTAAAATCCTGCTGGACCGCAGCCTGCAGGTAAAAAAAAATTCATTGACACATGACAAATGCAACGAAGGACCATAGATAAATAATATTACTATATTAAATCGTTTTGTTTGGTTATAGGGTAGAGTAAACGGTAATACATCTTACTATCTTGAAAAAAATATTGTTGAATACTTAGCATTTATGTCCTAACATATATAAATCTTTCTGGAGTTTTCGGATGAGGCGAAATTGCATAAACAGCCAATACGTTATCAAACCAGTGACAAATAATACAAAAATAAACTTTGTCTTTGAAATCGTCATAATCCAACTCGTCAACGGTAGTTACTTTTAAATTCCATTAAATTAAAGTTAAACAAAGTTCATTTTTGGTTTATCAACAAAATTCGATATTTTTTTACATACTAACGCTGCTACCGAAACACGTTCATACTATATCGTCAAGCTTAAGACGAGCCTGTTAATTTAATGGAGGGAAGTAAAGTTAAGGTTTAAATGCGTGAAATTATTACAAACACGTGCTTTTATCAATTTACTAATTCCTATTCTTTACAACTTTGGTAAGACATCACGAGCACCCTAAATGTTTTTCAATAGAACGCTCACTTAATTACTACAACATACAAATAATTATACTATTGCGTTGCGTAGTAGTAACAATTAACAACCTACAAATTTACCCGAATCCTTGGAGAATGGGCTTTAGTAGGTATGAATCGTTGTGGGAATTTAATCCGATACATCCATGCCGATCGCTAATCCGATTGTCATTAGGTGGATAAATACTAGATACTGTTATTTTTCAGAATATAAAATAATGAGAGCTTATAAAATAGAGCCGATATGGTCGTGAAGTTGGACGAGTCGCCTGCTACGCATGCGACGCAAGTTCGAATCCCAGCGGCCTCCACATAAGTGCAGTAATTTCACCCCACAAGCTTTACGTTGTAGGAAAACATCTTGAGGAAACCTGGATATGTCTGAGAAATTATTCAAGTCTGTCACGCTGGCACGTAATCATATTCGGTGAAATGGAGGTATTGTTGTTACTGCTTATCCCTTCGGGGATAGCGTGAGCATATTTGGTGTTATTTTATAAAATAATTAATTTTTAGGTTATTTCTACCTAAATATTAGTATATAGTATTTTATTTTTAACCGACCAAAAAATGCAGGAATGCTATCTAGTCAACTCGTTTTTATGAGACTTTCCAATAATAAATTAATGATTGATCCCTTTTCCTACATTTAGGTTAGAACCCAGAGCGGTTATTCAAATGTTCGAGTTAGGTACTTCATGCTCAGCACTGCCTCAATCAAAATTCGGATATTTACACAAGTATAAACGCAAGCCGCGTTATTCTGTAAGGATTCTCAGCGTCAGTGTCTCAGCTCAACGACAAGCGTTGGTTTAAATCATAGGAAATGAATGCATAAAACATAGAAGATAAAGTTCAATTTCTTTTCTTTGAAACTGACACTTGACGACGATTGCGACGCTGAGAAAGCTTAGTGAATAACGCGGCAGGTATGTGCGATGCGATTAATTCAAAACTGGTATTACCAAAACGTGTTATCCTGCTGCAAATTTTCCTGCTATTTCATACGAATAATTATACATTTTAAATACTAACTTTGAATTGATTAATTTCTAACTTTAAACACAAAGTCTAAGTTTTACAACGTAGGAATACTTAAATAGAAGAATAAGAATTATATTGATAGAATTAATTAGATAATTGATTCACAGAATTATACCTACACATTATGTATCTATGTTTAGCTTTAAGGAAGGTGTAGGCGGTAGGCACCTAACTAGTTAGTTGAAAAGTTAATTAGATGTGTAAGTAGATCGCACAGTGATGAGTGAGATGGAAAAAAACAATCGAAATATCGTTGAACGATTAAAGTTCCTGTATCAAATATGATCCAAATGTGGTCACGTATTCCAAAATTGTAGTTCGATAGAGCTTCAAAGTCAAAGTCAAAAGTATCTTTATTCGATTAGACTTTTTATAAAGTACTTTCAAATCGTCAGAATGACATAATTATACAGGACTATACATGTTACCGCCAGGTTGCTTTTACTGAGAAGAACCTGGCAAGAAACTCAGTAATTACTCTTTTCAAAAATATTATATAATTTAAAGAATACAAAATAAATAATTTAAGAAACGTAAGCTCATGGACAAAGTTCCAATGCACAAATGTCGATAAAAATTAACATAACTAAAAATCTAGTACATCTACTTACAACTAAATGTGTAGCTTGAGATGACCAGCCCCCACAAGCTAAAATGAATCGAAACTAAACTGTTTCTTATCGAAATCAAATCATTACGTTTTATTCTTTGATATGCGTATCAATACAAATAGAAAAAAAATAAGTGTCTGTTTGTAATTCCAAAATAATAGCTTATCACAAAATGCATAATGATACAGTACTGGTATATACAGGTTGTCGGGGAAAATAGGACCGCTGTTAAAATATGTGATAGGATATAATTTTAACACACAAAAAAAATTATTATGACAAAAATATCTTCTTCTTTTTTCGAGTAATTGACGTTCAAAGTTGACCATATCAAGACCTTATTTTGGCATAAAAATCAGCGGTAACCTAGAGTTATTCACGTGAAATATAACTACGTCATTTTATTTTTTTCTCCTACTAATAGTTCCTGAAATAATCCCATAAAGCCATTAAGCGCGGCCGCGCGTTAATTCAATCTCTTGAGGCCGCGAGCTCTACGGCCCTTAGCACAATAGCCTATAACTACGTTATCGTTGGAGCTAGATACTTTAACATAGTAATATATTCATAAAACCCTACAACTCCTAGAAGACAACTGTTCCTTTCTGTCCGAAACTCTGTATATATACGGTACTGTCGTTATATAAGGAGCTTTATAAAAATACCTCTTTCTGTCTGTCTGTGTTCCGGCTAATCTCTGAAACGGCTGGACTGATTTTAACGGGACTTTAACTGACAAATAGCTAATGTTTTATCAAATAAAATTAGGGTTCCGCTGGTCACCCATGAAAGTAAAATCGCGGGGCTCAGTTGCTAATGAAAACACCGTTCACGACTCGATCGCTACGGTATCGTTACGGTTTTCATTGCGTGAATCAGGCTACAGTAAGTGTTACCTGTATATTTAAGATGCAAGAACTAACTCATCTCGCAAGAAATAAACGATGCAAAAACTTGTGTTCAAACAAACCTCTGTGGACAAGACAAGTGGCCAATAGTTGTTATACCACTCCAGCCAGCCAGTCATCGGTCATTCGGAGACGCGATTACACGTTAAAAAACAAAATGTGAAGTTCAAATCGAGTGAATTTAAAATAATGGAACGTCTATGGTTTAGTGTATTTTTTTTAGTTTTTAATTTATTCGTAGTTAATAGCCAATATTCCCAATCGCCATGTCCCAGTATGTTTGACTACCAAAGTGACGGCCAGAGCATATACGGGGTGATCCGGTTACAGCCCAATGGGCCAGTATCTTCTTTGATTACCAGGGTTAATTTTACAGTTGCTGCGAGATTAATGTCCGTGAGTATCATTATTATATTTTATTGTTATAATTAAAAGAGTTAGATGGTATATATTTTTTTAATCATATGACTTATTATTGATTAGGTAGTTATATTAAATAAGTAATCCAAACGTTTATCCTTCGTACATAACGACCGACTTTTAATAACGATTGTAAATTTACATAAAAAACATGATTTATATAGAGATTACTAATATTAAAGATATGTCCCATAAATAATTCCAACACCTTGGTTCATAACTAGTTTTCATTACGACACAAAGGCTTCGTTGAGATCCGGCGCGCATCATTACCTATTATGTCAAATTTTTCGCAGCCACTTAAATCGCGATATGGCAATATGAACTTTTAAAATTGGAAGCTACTTCTCTGACGTAAAATTACCAATTTCAATTATTTCGAAACTAACTGATTTAAGACAAAGGAACTGTTACTCTATAAATAGAGTACTTAGTAAGTACGTATTTTAACATTATCATGAAGGTATGCTGGAGAAACGTGCATTCCACGAAATCTCGACGATTTGGACGAAACGGCGGCGGAATTACTAATATTATACAGATCATCATCATCATCTCCCTGGCCTCTCATACATTGTTGGGATCGGGCACTTGATTCAATACGATGTAGCTGATCACCTGATTTTTAAACGAAGCGACTGCCATCTGACCTTCTTAACCATTTTAACGAGGAAAATCTGTGATATGGGTTAAACCAGTTGTCAGACTATTTTAGGCCTCCGACTGACCTGTAACGATTGCCAAAGATGTTAAATTGGCAACCGGGACCGACGGCTTAACGTGCTCTCCAAGGCACGGAGGGAACTAAAGGAAACTAAGGGGCTAGAGTTAGGGTTGCTTAACTTCGCTGATCGAATGCTATGCGCAATAGCAACTGAGCCATGAGCTCCACCTCTAACATTATACAGATGTAGGTATGTATAAGACTTATGGTATCTTGGTACCTACTTAAGCAAATAGTTGGGTAAATATTTACATTTAAAGTACTTCACTTGTTGTAGATATAATTTATTTGTAGCTCGGTACTTTACTTTAGCCCGAGGTGGTTGTTATTCAATTATAAACCGTATGTACATACAAATGTTATATCAAATTTAATAATTTGATATGTGTCGTTGTCTTTGGAATATATGGGTGATGCATACTACACTTAGGTACTTATTATATTACCCCTCCATATGATAGGGTGTCGATGTTTGTACTAGGTAGGTAAGCACATCATTTATAGGATCGAAATTTGTATTTTTTCTCTATAGATACAGATAAATAAGTGTCTGTTTGTAATTCCAAACTGACACCTTTTGAATGAAAGTATACATGGTACTAATATATAAAAACCCATTTTTTTTTAATCTTTATCTTTCTGTCTGTTTGATCCGGCTAGTCTTCGAAACGGTTGGACCGATTTGAACGGGAATTTCACTGGCGGATAGCTAATGATACAAGGAGTAACTCAGGCTACTATTAATTATTAGGGTTTCGCGGGCCACCCATAAAATTAACTATACGCAGCTAGTCTAACTAGTACGAAACTATATTTACAAACTTTCAAGAATCGCTCAGCCCTTAATTCGAGGCGTCATTAATATAGAGCTTTATAAGGATTAAAAAAATATAAGGTGTGAACCATGGAAAAATACAAAAACTTATTGCTTTGGGTCTTGGGAATTCCCTGTCAGCACTTCCTTATTAAGAACCGTTACTAAGAGAAAGTCATTCGTCTTGTAGGTATACATATTTAAGTAGAACATTACCAAGACATCACAATTTTGCGTGCATAAACTTATCAGGGCAACCGGTGCATCAAGTATCCAACATGTTTTTAGTTGACGATATGGCCTGCGTTTTTACCTCATTTTGTATGAGAACGTTAAAAAGCGCCCCAAGCGGCGAGTGTAGCATGTTTTACGTCACCAAAAAAAAAGCAAAACTATAATTTTAACAAGTATTGCTACTACGAATGTCATATTATAAAAATAGCATATATTTATTTAATGACACGGGTAATTTTATTTAAAGTAATGTGGAATTGATGAAATGAGTTTGTATGCGATGATGAAAGGCAATGATTAAAAAGTTAAAAATGGAAGTTGAAAATAAAAAAGAAATGGAGAATGACAGATAAGACTAGGGAAGACGTGAACGACGAAAAACAGGAGTAGTATTTTATTTTATTGTGTTGTAAAGAAGACGAAAAGACGGAGTAAAGATATTGAAACGAAAAAGTTTATTATACTTTTATTAAATAACTTTTATTATTGTTTGGGAAAATACGCCAAACTACAGTAATTAATTTAATAATTACACTCGAACCCCAGGTTGTATATACCTACAATAAAGGACACTGGACCCCCATGACTTGGGCAAAAATATTTGGACTAGTTTTAATGTTACAAATCGAGATATATATTCATATCTCTTTGCAATCAAATATTAACCTATTAGTGGCGGCCGGTGCTGCTGCTGCTCAGCAGGAGTGCCTCAAGCGCCGGAAATATGCTTGCATTGGTCAAGGATACATATTTTCTGCGTTTGCGGTTGAAACTCTGGGACCTTGGGGTCCAGATGCTCATCAACTTTTCAAAGAGGTTGCACGTCGTCTGGTAGAAGCTTCTCGTGACAAGCGGGCTGGGGCTTTTCTCGCTCAGAGAATCAGCATTGCTATTCAACGTGGCAATGCTGCCAGCCTTCTTGGCACGATCCCGAGAGACACCGATTTGGGCCAAGTTTTCTACTTGTAATTAGTTTTTAGTTACCTATTTATTATTTATAATGACTAATATAAAGAATATGCCTAAGCACTATGTTCTGAAAGCGCATATTCGTTTACTTTGCGATTTAAAACCTATTAGTATGATGAAATGAAATTTTGTTCTTAAAATATATGCAAAAAAAAATTTTGTTACAATGATTGATAGAAATCGTTAAGTTATTTATAGACATAAGTACTTTATACAACAAATGTGTTATCTTATAATGTACAATTAATTTCATGATTTTAGAATCCCTCTATATCATAAAAAAATGATCTCAACTCAACTCAATACGTAGGAATTTTCGCGAAGGCAGCGGGCAATATGCAGAGTGAGTCACAAATCTTTGACTCACAAATCACACTCACTCGCAGACGCGTCGAAAAATTAACCTACCTTTCGTTATCATCAGTGTTTGTTATGTTATGAATTTCGTTCCAGACTTACGTTGGTCGAATCCAGCCAGTGGGAAGCGTACTGCAAGTGCAGCAGTTCAACCAGGGTGCTCCCATCACGTATCGGGTGGACTTCCCTGTGACGTCACCACTGCCCAAACTCACCTCGCTTACCGTCAATGATAATGTGCTTTGCTATGGATCTGGAGGTAACTGATTATTGATCATTCTTGATAATCAGTAATTATAAATCACTGTAGCAACAGTCAACAAAAATGGCTGTTTTTGCCCTTTCTTGACTATAGCTAAAGCGCGGGTAAAATTTTTTTTTCGAAGTTATTTTATTAATAATATTTAAGATATTATATGATGAATAATTGTATCATCATCATCATCCTCCTGCCCTTTTCCCATGTTATTTGTGGTCGGCGCAATGTGTTCTTCTCTTCCATTTCTCTCTATCAGCCGTCATATTTGTATTCACTCCTATTTTAGCCATATCATCTTTCACACAATCCATCCATCGTTTCTTAAGTCTTCCTTTCCCCTTTAAGATTTTTTTATTGTATGAAATAAATATTTGATGTACGCTTAAAGTCATGAAAAAGTAATAAGGAAGACTTAATCAATATAGACAGCCGTCAGCCTCGTTGACTTCTTCGCCATGTATAGCATTACTTTACTTGTATAATTAATAGGCAGTTACTTCATTTCAGTCTCCTTCCTTCCAGATGTTCCCCGTCCCAACCAGTACGTGAGCACGATTAGTCTCCAGCACATGCTGCTCCTCAAGAACTCAGGGTCATCTTCAAATCAATATCGACCTCAGTCCAAGCCATCTGAAGTATTGAACCGATACCCTCAAAGTAAACCCATGTTCGAATACCAAAAGCCGGGCCAAACAATGGTGTTCAATGACTTCCAATCCCAAGGCAAGCCAGATTCAATGTTGAATCTTATTGGACAATTTGGGGATACTCAAATATTCACTTTGGAGGAAAAAGGGCCATCTGGTACTAGTAAGTTTATAAAACGGTTAAATATGTGCGATACACGCGAACACACAATTTAAGTATTTTGTAATTGTATTCTAAAATAAATTCTGTATAATTGAGAGTCTGCAACTGCTTGTCATTCACGCTATTTCAACTACTTATCTTTCTGGGACCTGTGCTTCACATTGTTAATCATAACACACGATAGAATAATGTTCATGCGAATGGTCAAATTAACAGATTTCGACCCGTTCATCTTAAATAACACACGGCCAGCGTTTGACCAGCCACCGCCATCACAACGACCGCAGCCCAGTCAGTCGATCAACCCACAGGCCAACCAGCAGGATTACTCTCTCAACTACCCCGAGCAGAATTCGCAGTCGGAGCGACCCGCACCGTCACCACCAGCGCTACCACCACCACCCGAGCTACCACCAAGGCTACCGCCTCTGCCCGAGCTACCACCAAGGCTACCTACACCGCCCGAGCTACCAACATGGCTACCGCCTCCGCCCGAGCTACCACCCAAGCTACCGCCTAAACTACCTCCACCACCCGAGATACCGCCGCCACCCGCACCAACGCCAGCACCCACGCCACCGACATCGCCCGCCACTCAGATGACCACCACACAAACCAAATAGTAAGCATCTGGGAACATTTGTCTTTGGTAATAGTTATTCATTTACGAGTGGTATTTTTTCAGTACCTTACATGATAACCGACATTTAGTATCAGAATGATAATGACAATATATTCCTTGATAATGCCAAAATTAGAAGGCAGGTTGAAACTTGAATGTATTTACCCACTTGATTCCAGCCCAGCACCGATCTCTCGCGTGCCTTCAATCCCGCAAGACTTTCAATCCAGCGGCTGCGGGGAGGTTGCGGGCGGGAACGAACATGTCCCACTAGTCTTCAATGGACAGAGTTACGCACGTGGTGAATGGCCCTGGTTGGTCGCCATTTATAGACGAAAAGAAGGCGGTCTAACATTCAATTGCGGCGGTACTCTTGTATCGGATAAACATGTCGTTACTGGTGAGTGCTAGTACATTACATTAAAAAAATATAATTAGGTAAAAATATTGTATTAGTTCAAAATCTTCTGACTATCTGGAATAAAGCCATCGAGTAGCGATCAAAGAGAAATCGTTTCGTTTAACAACTTCAAAACAATATTTGTCGCGAAGGTTAACAGTGAACGCAATTGAAGTAAGGAAGAACCTTTCAACTGCATTTTCTCGGTTGAAATAAAGAATATCCGTCCCAATATGAATGTAATACAGGATTTTTTATTTCCAGCTGCTCACTGCATGCAGCAGAAAAATTCACACTTGTCAATAAGAGACGTTGTGGTGAAATTGGGAGTGTATGACTTGGAAGACTGGGGTGATGACATAACACTCACGAGGACCTTAGCATCGGCATCTATTCACGAAAATTACAACGCTTCAACCCTACAAAGTAAATTTAAGTCACAAAAACATCCAAAGAAATCCTAATCATAAAAATTAAAATAAAGTTAAATAAGAGCCGTGGTGGCCTCGAGGTTAGAGCAGTCGCCTGCTACGCAAGCGACGCAAGTTCGAATCCCAGCGGGGCCCGTACCAATGACTTTTTCTAAAAATGTCTGTGTAATGTTTTTCTATGTCTGAGAAGTAATTCAAAGACGTATGTATAGTGCCTGAGACGGTGATAGACTCACCCTCTGTCACGTTGGCGCTTAAGCATATTCGGTGAAATGTGGGTGTTGATGTTACAGCACCTCTGCTTACCCCTTCGGGGACCCTTCTGGGATGGCGTGAGCATATATACTAATAGTTAAATAAACTTCAACCTGTATACTATTCTTCGTTGAACCTTACCAAACCTTGGTAAGGTTCAGATCATATTTAAAAAAAAGAACGTATTCTGCTTTTTTCTCTATTATTTTATTTATTTACAGGTGACATTCTCGTCTTCACATTGGACAGATCAGTAGAATTTAACACAAACATTAGGCCTGCTTGCCTCTGGAGTGGTAATGCGGATCAAAGTCGGATTATTGGAGCTTCGGGAGTCGTGAGTAATTTAATCGAGAATTATATTTACGTTGCCCTAACTGTTAGGGCTATATGTTACTAATGAAAGGATGTAGGTAATTAGCAAAAAACTAAATAATTAAAAGAGCAATGTTTATAAAAAAGTGAATAAAGTCCAGCGGGGCCTGTACCAATAAGTTTTTTCTAAAAAAAAAACACTTACGTACAGTGTTTTCACACCAAGTGCTTTACGGTGAAGGAAAACATCGTGAGGAAACCTGCATATGTCTGAGAAGTAATTCAAAGACGTATGTATAGTGCCTGAGACGGCGATAGACTCACCATTTGTCACGTTGGCAGTTAATCATCTTCGGTGAAAAGTGGGTGTTGTGATTACAACATCTCTGCCTACCCCTTCGGGGAATACAGGCGTGAGCATATGTATGTATGTATAATAAAATCCATATACCTTTTTATTATTCTAGGTAGCAGGTTGGGGTAGAAACGAATTCAGTTCTGGTGGACAAGGAGAGCCGCGCATGGTACGCATTCCAGTAGTCAGCACAGCAACCTGCAGAGCCAGTAACCCCAAGTTTCACACACTAACTTCGTCCAAAACTTTATGTGCAGGTAAGATTTTCTGTTTGCCAAAACCAGCTTGCCAAAAACACAGCAGTTTTCAAAAATAAGTTTTTAAGTTTTGACCAATAATTACAATAAGTATATGCATAATATGCTCACAAATCGATTGCACAAAAGTAAAAAAAAATCCCTTCAGATATTTAGGGGTTATCCATAAATTACGTCACACGAATTCCATGATTTTTTTGCCCCTCCCCCCGTCCTTGTCACAGCTGGTTACATTTGTGAGACCCCCCCTCCCTAGTGTGACGTCAAAGTTTTTGTAATTTATGATAATAAAGATATGATTGAATTTAAACAGCGGTTCCGAAATCCGTTTTATTTCCATTTAAATATTTTTTTGACAAAATGAACATAAAATCAAACAATTAACAAAACTAAAAACGATTAATAATATTAATTAATGTGTTTGGCGGCATTCACACTTAGATTATAATAGATTTTGAAGTGTGATGTCACGATATTAAGAGCCCCTCATCCCGTTGTCACACAATGTCACACTTCGTCAAACCCCTTCCTCCCCCTTAATTTGTGACGTAATTTATGGATGGCCCCTTACTATACACGCAACATACAGCAACTATACTAGTCATGACCAGCCGCCATAAGCAGCTCCTGTTCACAAACATGACGTGAAATTGTTGCAGGTGACCGCATGGGTTCCGGGCCTTGTCTCGGAGACTCTGGAGGTGGACTGTACATATTAGAGAGTGGCAAATGGAGATTACGTGGTGTAGTTTCAATATCCCTGCGGCCAACAAATGGAGAGACCACATGCGACCTGAACGAGTACATCGTCTTCACGGATACAGCTCAATATATAACGTGGATTAAAGGCATCATGACTGCCACTGCGTATACTTGACACATTTCCCCATTGCAACCACGAATGACCGATATCGGATTTCCTTCAACTGTCGAAAAATCACTACACAAAACGCAGTACGCATAATATTTTTTGCGTTTCGTGGAGTTTCTTGATTTCGTTGTATGAAATAGCAGGATGCAATTTAGATGATAGGTAATAACACAAGTTGGTGTCATAATATTATGTAATTTTCTGACTGGACTGGATAAATAATTATTTAAGTAATGCTGTAATAAATGCGATATTTCAAAAACACTGGCGTAATTTTTTCACTTACAGTTAAGCATTGCACCCCGGGTAAGGGGTTGTTTAAAGGCCCGTATTAAACAAATCCTTTGGTTTCTTTCAATGCGCCCAGAAAAAAGTAAAAAAAATTTTCTTCTCAAATCGAATATTTGATTGTGTTAAAAGCCGTTGTTAATGTTTACAAATTACCCGTGCATTTTTAAATGTATTTATTTTGGCGCGGTATAACCAGTAGAGAAATATTTCAATGTTATAGTCATCGAGAATGTCAGTTTTCTTTATATCATTGCATTATATTTCTGAACGAACGAGCTGTCAGAAATCAGAATGCTGACAGTCAATGTCAAACTTTTGCGCGCGTTTCGTTCGTTTATTGTTAAATTGTTTGTTGTGAAAATAGAAATGATATAAAATAAAAAACAATGTCTTGGAATAAACTATTAGTTAAAAACCGTGAAGTTCAATTACTAGGCACACTTTCAGGCGGACAAAGTTTCAGGTAAAAATAATTTAAGAATTCGAAGAATCCACACACACGACCTAATCCAATTATTTTATAATCGATTTCACAAACATTAAAATTAAAATACATTTACAGGTGGACACATAATAAAGACACCGACGAATGGACGGGAATATTTTCAGATACAGTGTGGAAGCTGCGACAGAAAGATAATAGTTTACAATATAAAGTTGTTGGTTCTTTACTGAAATCAGAATCTCGTTCAAAATCCGACATTCATAAAGATATTTTTAAACAAAAGCTTGAGAACTACTTTCGACTTAATGTAAATATTCATGAATATTATAAACAGTGGTCTGAAAAGGATAAATTATTTAAGAGTGCATGTCAGCAGTTCTATGGAATTAGAATGCTCAATCAAGAGCCCGTCGAGAATCTGTTTGCATTTATATGCAGTCAAAATAACCACATTTCAAGGTATAATTTATATTCCTTTAAATAATAAATACTTTCAATTAAAGTTTTTTATTATTATACTGCAACTTATGAAAATTATTAAATATGTTAAATTATTTCGAAATATATAAACACGCAATGGGATTGAAAATGCGTATATAATATAGATTATAAGAAGGAAAATTCTACATTTGAGGTGAGCACAGAAGTAACTCAATTGGCAGAGCAACTGCAAGGTTTGCAGGTTCAAATCCCACATTATATTCTGAATCATTTTTTAATTAAGAAACATTGAATGTGTTCCATGGTTATAAATTTTGTGCTTGTAGAATATCTAGCATGGTTGAAAAACTGTGTCAGCACTATGGTGAAGAAATATGCACATATGAGGGGATTGTGTACTATGCATTTCCACATGTTGAAAAATTGTCACAAGAAAAGGTAAAACACTTCAATAATTAAAGCCGTGGTGGCATTGGGGTTAGAGCAGTCGCCTGCTACGCAAGCGACGCAAGTTTGAATCCCAGTGGGGCCTATACCAATGAATTTTTCTAAAAAACTTATGTGCAGTTTTTTCACACCAGGTGCTTCATGGTGAAGGAAAACATTGTAAGGAAACATGCAAATGTCTGAGAAGTAATTCAAAGATATATGTATAGTGCCTGAGATGGTGATGGACGCACCCTCTATCACGTTGGCACTTGATCAAATTGGTGAAATGTGGGTGTTGTTACAACACCTCTGCTTACCCCTTCGGGGACCTTTCTTTTTATTTTTATTTCAATAATAATCTAATAACCTAACCTACCCCATTTAAAAATGAAATCCAAACTATCTTAACACTTCCTACAAAGTACTTTCAAATTGGTAGAAGAGAAAACACTAAAATTCCATTAAACAGGATTTTGAATATTACCAATGGGTACGGAAGGTTGCTTTTACTGAGAACAAGACAGAAAACTAAGCAATTACTCCTGTCTCGATTATGCTGAAATATTTTAAAGGTTACAATATACTTCATGAATAGAGGTCATAGACTGATTTGTCAAAAAAAATTCTAAGTTATTTATTATGATATTAGGTGTGATTGTGTAACACACAGACAGCCAGTCACTTTCACATTTATAATAGAAGTATAGATAGAAATGTGAAGATCAACCTAAATAATCATTCCAGGTAGAAAGTCAGTTAAGAGAGCTGGGTTTTGGATACAGAGCTAAGTTTATACAGAAGTCAGCCGCTCAGATAGTTGAGTGGGGAGGCTTGAAGTGGTTCAGCAGCCTTCAGGACATGGAGTACAAGGAGGCCCGGCAGGAGCTCATGAAACTGCATGGCATTGGGCCCAAGGTAACTTATTTTCATTGCTTATTACCCTTGTTCCAAGTATGAAGATTCAAAAAGTTTTTAAATAATATCCAATGTATGGTTATGTTAACTATGAAATATAGTATACCAATTGAAGAGCCATGGTGGCCTTGGATTTTCAGCAGTCGCCTGCTATGTAAGCGATGCAAGTTCGAATTCTTTCGGGGCCTGTACCAATGAGTGTTTCTAAAACCACATGCTTTACAGTGAAGGAAAACATTGTGAGGAAACCTGAATATATCTGAGAAGTAATTAAAAGACGTATGTATAGTGCCTGAGACGGCTATAGACTCTCCATGTCATGCTGGCACTTAATCATCTCCGTAAAGAGTGGGTGTTATTAACTATTGCTATCAACACAGAACTCTTCCTCAATGGCTGGATTAATTTGATTGAATTTTTTGTATGCATTTGTGTGATGCTGGATGGTTTAGATTCACAAATCTGCCTGGCAGGTCGCTATGCAGGCAGTATGCAGGACAATGTCTGTCAGGTCCGCAAGTATTGTATATATTTCCAATGTTTATGGATATTAAAGATAGGTTCCATAGAGACAAATACTTATTATGACGATTTTTTGTTAGTGTTATCTTATCTTGTTTTGTGGCATTATTGGGTCCGGTTGCCCGGAAGCACGTCGACCCTTGGGATCTTTTGTGCCGCCCTTGCCCTTTTGCTCTACGCACCTGACTCCCCAAATACTCCCTGAACAAGCCGGCAGATCTTGCCCATGGGGAAGAGCTTGTAGTCCTCTCGATTCGGATACGCCTTATCTAGTAGGTTCATTCGCCATCTGGCCAGTGCGTCGCAATTGCATATTAGGTGACTCATGGTGACTCACCTACACACCACATCGTTAGATAAGTTCATCTTATGAAGATGTTCTTTTGTCCCATAATGACCTGTTAGTGTTACATCTTCAGGTAGCAGATTGCATCTGTCTGATGTCATTGAACCACCTAGAAGCCCTGCCGGTGGACACACATGTATACCAGATAGCGGCTCAGAACTACCTCCCTCATCTGCGCGGCAAGAAAAGTGTTACCGAAAAGATGTACACAGAGATTGGGGACCACTTTCGGAGTTTGTATGGAGAGATGGCCGGGTGGGCTCATACAGTGAGTATGTTTTTGTTGGGGTAAAATTTGAAGAATACAAGCAATTAATAATATAGTTAGCACGTAAAGCATTCTGGTATAAAAATACCATAGTACCATGCTTGCATTATCGAGTTTGTTTGAATGCGCTTATCTCAGGATTTAGTAGTTTGAATTAAAAAAATATATATTATCATGCTAACCAATCGTAGGTTCAAGTTAGCGTTAGCCCAAATTAACTACTCCACGCGAACGAAGTCGCGTGAAGAAGCTAGTATTTAATACACAGAGCTTAACAAGCTTGAATAATACTTACAGTTGTGAAGTGTAAAGGTGCAACCACATGCAGCCGCCCGACGCTCGTTTCCAGCGACAAATGTGGTCACGTGACCCCATTTTAAATTTCCGGCGACTCAAAAAGGAACTACGTCATGCAGCCGCTCCAATCACGTATTGCTACATATCACGTGACCACATTTGTCGCTGGAAACGAGCGTCGAGCGGCTTACATCAGGTTACACCTTAAAGTGTAAAAATCCTGAAATCAGACTAATAATAATACAACAATAATATATATATAATATTATAAAGAGCAAAGGTTTGTATGTATGTTTGTAACGAATTAGCTCAGAAAGTAGTGGACCTATTTTAAAAATTGTTCCACCATTTGATTTATACATTATCACTGATTAATTGAAAATGAAAAAAACGAGAACTACGCGGGTGAAACCGCGTGACGTCCGCCAGTAAAATAATAGTTTTTGTTTTGTATGATCGATCTCTTATATGTAATAAGTCATGTATTTAGAACTCATTCCAATGACCCTCAACCTGAATTAAAAATTAAAAATGCAAGTGTTCCCTTTACAGGTACTATTCTGTGCAGATTTGAAGAAATTCCAGAATACCAACGAGACCATTTCAGAAACCGAACCGAAAAAAAAAAGAAGAAAAAGATAACTGTGATATAACTAAATGGACTGGAAATAAAAATGTTATTTTTAAGATTACTTGTATATTTTTTTTTAATCATCTTTACATAAGTTTTTAAGTATATAAAAGTATACAAAAGTGTAGTTATATTGCTAATTAAAAAAAAAACAAAAAATTACTTTATAATAATTTGGTAATTAGCACTAAACTCACACAACCTGGAATGTATGAAGATACATTTCTTTTAGAAATACCGATATTCCGAATATCACATGTAAATATTTATACACACTATAATATTGCACTATTCAATTACATTATTTGTGACACTTACATACTATGTGAAATGCAGAGCAAGTCCTTAGTGTCTAAATCTTTACGTCGACGCGATGACTTGTGACGGCGATTTTAAGAAACCTCTCACTAGACACTGTACCCCTATCGCGGGTACCCATATCGTAATCTATACTCGCTAGCGTCACCGTCGTATATTAGTATGAGAAATTGTGCAGCGACTCCCAGCGGTGACGTGAAGAACTAAAATATGTCATACAAATATTGCGAGTGACGGTAGCGAGTATAGATTACGAAAACGGAGGCAAACTAGTGATAGGTGGGATTCAAAATCACGACATGAAAATATTTATAGAACCATGCCCCTATAAGTAGACATTCGTATTTAAAGCAACAGTATTTGCCTATGAAGTACAGTACCGGGCGATATATATTGCACATCAACCTCTGCCGCGTTATTCTGTAAGGTTTATCAGCGTCGAACTGGACGTAGTGCGTGGATTTCAATTATAGGAAATTGAAGCATAATACATATAAGATAAAGTTCGTATCTTTAAAACCGACACTCGACATGTATGTATTATGTATCAATTTTCACGTAACGCTTTGGATTCTGCTTAAGAAGCTGAAATTTGTCTTTTTCCTGAGAACGATGTGCAATATACATCGCCGGGTAGGTACTATAAGATTAAACACAAATAGCGAGTGTAAGCAATCAGTCGAGTTATTCTAAATATTAAAGAGAAACTTATACCTTTTGAGACAACAAATCCTAAAAAATATAGGTATTATAAAAATACAAAATAGTACCATCATCAGTCGGAGTATAAAAAAAGCAATTTTCATATCAATATAAGATATTCCATTCACATTTCAGGCATAATTCAAACAAATGGCAGTAACGAATACCATTGTAGATCGAATGAAAAATAGTGTGATAAGAGACAGCTGCGAGTTGAAGAATGATGTGGTGACCAGAATTGAAAAAAGTATGTTGAGATGGTTTGGTCATATCGAAAGGATGAGTGAAAGGCGATTAACGAAAGAAATTTATAGAGCGAATGTGACCGGAAGTGTCGGTAGAGGGCGTCCAAGGAACAACTACTATGACCAAATTAATAGTATTTTTCAGAAAGGTCCAATTCGGAGCACTCGTAACCGAAGAAAGTGTATGAAGAGGTGGATGAAGCGAAAGAAGTATGTAAGGATTGTAGCATGTGGGAAACGGTGGTCTCTGCCTACCCAATTGGGATAAATGCGTATGTATGTATGAATACTATAATGAATAGCGTCCTTAGGAACAATGCCTATAATACTTAGTTTCAAAACTTACCGTTATATCCTAAATGTAATATGCAGTGACGCATCGATGATTGATTACGTATCCTAATCTATACAGATAAATAAAATTGAAGTATCTGTTTGCTGTAATATGCTTTTCACTAAATGCATATCAAAGTATATACGGTACTGACTTAAAATAAAACAATTTAAAAAAAAATCTTTGTTTGTTCTGGGTAATCTCTGAAACGGCTGGACCGATTTTAACTGGAATTTCACTGGCAGATAGCTAATATTACAAGGAGTAACTTAGGCAACTTTTAATTTAAAAAAAAGCAAGGGCCTTAAGTCTACTCGGGTGAAACCGCGGGACACAGCTAGTTGATTATTTAAACTAAGGATAGTATTTTACCTACCCACGAAGAGTTAATTTTAGGGGTGGCCATCGGAACCCTAATGTTTTTTTATGAAAAAGTTGCCTAAATTACTCCTTGTAATATTAGCTATCTGCCAGTGAAAGTCCCACTAAAATCGATCCAGCCTTCTGAGATAAGCGGAACCAAACAGACAGATATTAGGTTTTTTTCTATGTCTTTAGGTACCGTGTACTTTCATATGCAAAGCTGTTATTTTGGAATTACAAACAGACAAATCAATTTTATTTATCTGTATTGATGTATAGGTAAGTTCATGTGGAAAAACGGGTTGCACATGAAGAAAATTTCACAACTAGTATATACTAATATTTAGTTCTATATAATATTGGTAACATTACTTGTTGCCATAGTATATCTGTGGGCAGTGTTCAATGAGCGCCTGCAACGCCCTGATCTCGAAGGACAGGTCGGTGATGGCGGGCGGAGTGGCCACCAGCGTCGGAGCGAACACCGTGCTCAGGTTGTGGGCGCTCATTTTATTCACCTCGGCTTGCTGGGACACTCTGAACATAACATACAAGTGTGATAAGTATCTACAGGGGCGTGCATTCCACATAAATTCAAAATATCTTTATTTGATCAGACTTCTTACAAAGTACTTTCAAATCGTCAGAAGGACACAAAATACATTATACATGATTATAAATGTTACCACCGGGTTCGGAAGGTAGCTTTTGTTGAGAAGAACCCGGCAAGAAACTCAACAATTACTCTTTTAAAAAAATATTTACAATGTTATTAGTTACAGTATTTATATGTCATGAATATAAGCCCATGGACACAGTTCAAATGCTCAATTGTCAAATATAATAACTAAAATATTACAAATATTTGTGAGCATGGCAAATTCCAGCCAGTCAAAGCAAAGATCAAACTAAGATTAATTAATTGTAGCAAAAGTACAGTGCCAATGGGATTATTTACAATAATTTTCCGACAAAGATACATCCCAGGCTTCCTTATCACAAATATAATCACTTACAGTATAATATCCTTTTTTGAGCAAAACTGCTTTGATGGTCTCTTTAAATTTATTGAAGGACAAGTTTACAATTTCTGTTGGTAATAAGCATAAGCAGATAAGCATAGCTTACCATATGTGATGACTGAACACACTCACGTGGTGTGTTTATACTAAAACGTATGTATATACACACTACACACCACATTCGTATGTAATTAACTGCCTACCATACTTATTTTTTATGTTTACCGCTCTGAAAATCCAATGCACGCCCCTGAGTATCTAGTACCCCGCGGTTTCAATAAAATTGTCATCAATATTTTTCATACAAAGTTTCGAACCCTTTAGAGATAGTATTTCAAGTCGTCCATTTGATACAATGACCATACATTCACCATACACCATACCAATCCACTGGGATTTGATCATACTCTCAGGCACTATACATATTCCTCAGAATGTTTAGATCACCGTAAATCACGTGGGCATTATTGCACATAAGCTTTTAGACAAACTCATTGTGACAAAACCAGTGATTTCACACCACGAGCTTTACGGTGAAGGAAAACATCGTGAGGAAACCTGCATATTTCAGAGAAGTAATTCAATGACGTATGTAAAGTGTCTGAGACGGCGATGGACTCACCATCTGTCACGTTGGCACTTAATCATCTTCGGTGAAAAGTGGGGGTTGTGATTACGACACCTCTGCCTACCCCTTCGGGGAATACAGACGTGAGCTATGTATGTATGTCTACAAATGTAAAAGAGCAGTTTGAAGATCAGTAGATACCTGTGTAAATGCTGCACCATGTATTGAAGACAGTTGAAATGAGCAGGAGGTAACAAGTCTAGACATTCCCGTAGTGCTCCTATTTGGTTGGCGGTCGTTTTTGATTCTAGAAATGAACGGTATTAAATTATTTAACATGTTCGTACACAGTATAGACATAGGCATAATATATACATATGCTCACGCCTGTATTCCCCGAAGGGGTAGGCAGATTATGATATAAATGTATATATTATAGTATGCGGAGCCGTGGTGGCCTCGGGGTTAGAGCAGTCGCCTGCTAATTAAGCGACGCAAGTTCGAATCGCAACGGGGCTTGTACCAATGCGTTTCTCTAAAAAAAACTTATGTACAGTGATTTCACACCACGTGCTTTACGGTGAAGGAAAACATCGTGAGGAAACCTGCATATGTCTGAGAGTAATTCAAGACGGCGATAGACTCGTCTTCTGTCATGTTGGCACTTAATCATATTCGGTGGAATGTGGGTGTTGTTATTGCAACATCTCTGCCTACCCCTTTACCGCCTGTATTTATATTGAGCATATGTATGTATGAAATTATAAGTAAACTAGCGGCCCGGTACGTGCTTCGCTACGTTTAATGCATAGTAATAAATTTTTTTTTATTAAGTTCATTTAATCAAAAAAAAAATATTTTAAATTGCTGACATATGATGACATTGAATGTGTTTGACAGAACTATCGTCAATTCTTTTGTCTTCGATTGTTTTGCCTTCCCGAAATCTCTTCACTAATACCTACTTGAAGTTTACAGTATGGTATTAAGGTTCAAATTGGCTTTTAAGTATTAGTACAAATTGTTTGTATATGGGAGTATAGAAAGATGTTGATTTTACACTTTTTCAAGACTTTTTTAAATTTTCTCTAGGTACAAACCTTCCCTGGACTTCCACGAATAATTCAAGACCAAAATTAGCCAAATCGGTTCGTGCGTTCTGGAGTTATAGCGTCAGGAAGGAAAACCCGACTTATTTTTATATAGTAGATTAGATACTTACGTATAGCTTGAACTAGTCGTGGATGCACTTCATAAGTGATCAGCGGTACTGGCAATAAGCGTAAATACAGCTTCAGTGTACCAGCCACTACGTTAATATTACTGAATACACTCAGATCCGTCGCTTCACCATCTGTTAACAAACGGACTATTTATAATTTAGTCAATTTGAGAAATTGGAGCCGTGATAGCTGAGTGGTTTGAGTATTCAAAACTTGCGCCTCCACTGATGTTTGGTGCCGTTATTTCCCACCACGAAAAAATATCACTCGGTTACGTAGTGTTTATTGTTAATCCAACGCAGGTAAAATCACAGGCACAGTTAGTTTTTTTTATTAATCAAATAAACTGTGCCCAACATTTTGACCTTTAGACTTTATTTCATGGGTGACCCGCGAAACCCTATTTTTTTTAAATAAAACTAGCATATATACTCTTTGTAAAATTACCTATCTACCAATGGAAGTGTCGTTTAAATCGGTCCAGCCTTTTTGGAGACAGAGAAAAAAATATAAATTGCTTTTTCCAAATCAGTACCATGTATACTTTCATATGCATTTAGTGAAAAGCTGTTACTTTGGAATTACAAACAGACACTTCAATTTTATTTATCTGTATGTAATGTATAGATATAGATGTACAGAGAAGTATTACCTTTATCAAAAGCCGTCTTCAAAGCTTCAATTTCATCAGCGAACCCGGACACTCTGTAGATCCCTTCGGCGTCCATTCCCCTCAGTTCTATCTCGTTGACACACTTCCTAACGACAAATGGCAGTGTACTCAAGTGTGCGTTGAGCAATGTCGTCAGATCTATGCCGAACACACCGCGGAGTTTCTTCAAGTCAGGCAAGCAGTGGTTCGGCACCCGCTCCGAGCACTTCAAGTGGGCTATGAAACCACAGTCTGGGGATTTAAGAAAAAAGATATTAAAAAAACTATTCATCATCATATTTCCAAATACCCGACATAAATTGAAGGTGGTAATCGTTATGTATGATGTTCATAAAAATTAAAATATATGCTATCTCAGAAAGGTCCCCAAACAGGTATGCAGAGGTGCTGAAATAACAACACCCACATTTTACCAAAGATTATTCATAATAATTTTGAAGTAAAATTATCTTTTTTCCAGAAGCAGATTTAAAATTCAGTTATCTAGACACAGGTGCATTATAATAAATTATTTAATACAATAAAGTGTTTATTGTATGTGACTACAGACAAGACAGTCTACAATTTTTACTTATATTCTGGATAATAAGTAAAATAAAGAAAAATACTTTTTTTATTGCATATGCTCACGCCTGTATTCCCCGAAGGGGTAGGCAGAGGTGTTGTAATCACAACACCAACTTTTCACCGAACATGATTAAGTGCCAATCTGACAGATGGTGAGTTTTTCTAAAAAAACTTATGTGCAATTATTTCACACCACATGCTTTTCGGTGAAGGAAAACATCTTGAGGAAGTGTCTGAGAAGTAATTTAAAGACGTATGTATAGTGCCTGATACGTTGATGGACTTACCCTCTGTTTGTTGGCACTTGATCATATTCGGTGAAATGTGGGTGTTGTTACAACACCTCTGCTTACCCATTCGGGGACCCTTCTGGGATGGCGTGAGCATAAATATATAATATTAGAGAAAAAATATATTTCCTTACCCTCACACTTAACTCCCTGCGCAGTGAATCCCCAGAGGAAGTTAGCACACAGTTCACACCAGTTCAATCCCTTGAATGTGTGCACCTTGAAGGTGTGTGTCTTGGAGTATTTCATCAGCAGGGGATTGTCCTCTATTGTAGGTGTCAGGTCAAATGCTGGCTTCTTTGCTGGATCTAGCTCTAGGACTTTCTGCACCCTGCTTATTATTGGACTTGACTTGTTTGATATTCTGTAAATTATCATTGGGATTGGAGCTATGGGGTTTGAGCAGTCGCCTGCTATGCATCCATTCTGCATCCTGCCATCGAATCCCAACAGGGATCCCAATGAGTTTATGTGCAGTGATATCACACCATGTGCTTTATGGTAAAGGAAAACATCATGAGAAAACCTACATATGTCTGAAAAGTAATTCAGAGACATATGTATAGTTGCTGAGATGGTGATAGGCTCACCATTAGTCATGTGGGCACCTAATAATGTTTGGTGAAAAGTAGGTGTTGTTATTACAACACCTCTGCCTACCCTTTTGGAGAATAGAGGCATGAGAATATGTATGTATGTATTATTGGAAAACTAAGTACATGGTATTATGTACAATAATTTTTTGTGGATGCATCTAGGCAAAAATTTCAGGATTATGAGAGGGAAAAGTAAACAAGTGCATATAATGCCTAGAACCTGGGCTACCAAGGATTTAAGTAGGGCAGACTGCTGAGCAAACATTACCCAATATAATTGGAATAAATGCAGAAGTATCAAAAATCTACCAATAGGGTTGTATTGGTATTTATTCAATGGTCAAATGTCCTATTGTTAAGTTTCGACTTCACACATCTTGTGAATAAAGCTGTAAATAGAAAAGCTTAATACTCACTGATGAATTTGTGACAAGGTATTCAATTTTCTTCTGTTCAGTGTCACATATGGGCTATCGGTGTAGGTTGTCCGTGAGTTGATCATCTCGAGGATGTGATGAGCTCTCAGCTCCATGTGGCAGGTGATCAGACCATCCGCCACCAGGTCGTAAACGGAGTCATACCTCTTGTCTTTGATGTAGTGAGTACCATCATAGTACAGCTTATAGTGGTGAATTTTGTCATTAAATCTAGATGAATATCAGAATTTTACATAAATAAATGTATTCTTTGCTGCTAATATAGAGAGAATAGATTTGTTTTTATGTGGTATTATATTTAATTATTATTTCTATAATAATCACTTAATAATAAAGGCTATAAAGATATACTATGTAGGTGATGCCTGAACCAGAAGCTTGTTTGAAATAATATGAATAAAGAATAAAACTTGAGTTGATTTCTTATCTTTGTCATGATCTGTTTGTTTAAGTGTGTATATCCTGTCTGTAAGTATCTGCAAGTCTGTGGGGTGTTATTTATACATATGTAATGTAATTAATTATCCACATACTTTCTGTGTGTTATGTATACTATAACAGACTTTTCAATTTATTTTTATGAAGGCTTTGTCAGGCTTTTATTGCCAATGAAGCAGTGCATTTCCTAAAATATAATCATAGGCACAAACATCAAGGAAAAGTTTAAATATATTTTCAAATAAATTTGTAATATTAATACAAATATCTCTGTAAAAGAGTATGAGAAATATGTTACCTCCATGTCAGCGTGTAGAAGTCATTGAACTGATTCCCTTTTCTAATAAGAAACGCCCCGTTGGCCTCACTTTCTAAAAGAACTGTGGCTTCTTTGTGACTCATTATCCCGTGGTATTCCTTCCCGTAAAACTCAGGCCTGTCGTTACATATTTCACACGGCACTCTCTTGGGTACCGGAGCTTCCATTTGTATACGATAAACTAAAACAAACATCTGTAAACGCAACCAAATTACTCAAACTCGTACACACACCAATCGGAGAATACTTACGTTCAGGTTTCCATATATTCTTAAGATTTTCCATGATGAATAAATATTTGATAGTGTTGTTAATTATTTGTTGTTTGTTTATCTCTGTGTTACTGTGTCAAGGTGTTTGAAATTTATTAAACTTTATCGGAGAAATTAAGCTGTCTGATAAAAATCGTAACGTAAACAAATGCCCAGAGTGAAGTCAATGACATTATTGATTTAGCAAATCCTATCTGCCCGTTGACAGATTTGACGGTACTACCAAATGACGGGTGATATTCTCGATAGGGCTCATGGCACAGATGAGCATATCAACAACCATATTCACTGCCTGGTGATTAGTTGGATGGGTTTTTGAGTTCTCTGATGGGAAATTTGAGTACCTGGTATTAATTCTACCGATTTACTTCCTAAGTATTTATTCCTAAAGTAAGTAGGAACTATATTAAAATTACAAATGGGTATGTGCGTAGGTATGTACCTAGACAAAAAAATTTAAACAATGTTTTTTTAAAGTTACATTGCCTCTTTCTTATATAAGTCTAAAAAATATAGTTACTTATCCATAAAAATAATAATTTAAGCAAGTAAGTGGGTAAGTAGGTGAAGGTATAAAATAGTTCTAAAATAAGCTACCTAGATATACAAAACTACAAATAATATTACCCCATACAACAAACAAACTATAATATTGATAGAAGGTTTTATCTCCCTTACAGTTTAATATTAAATAAATAAACCTTCACATTGCCCCAGTCCCCGTAGCTGATGTTTGATAAAAGTAATTAAAGATACTTTATAAATTGGTAATGACCTACTGTGGAGAACAAATTAGCTAATAAGATAACTTATTCTACAGGTACTACATTATCATATGCGGGCCTATTGAAATGAAGTGTTGGTAGTTTTGTAAATAACCAGAGGTATCGGAAATAACCAGAGCTGCCTTGAGTATTTTACAAAAATAGTATCTACCCATTTTCCTGGCTTTCCTGCGTCTCACTATTTTTTTTAGATTAAATTGTGGATTATTATCTACGTGAGTCTCTAGCCGAGTTTCAGTCTGTTTCAATAGATAGAGTAGGTGCAGACTGCATTGACCTCTTCTACAACGTCATTCTAATGTCTGCCTCGTTGGTAGGGTACACCACAGAATAGCCAGGGTCTAAGAATTTGGCCGTCGTAAGAGGCGACTAAAAGGGGGCCGTAGGGCCTGCTGGCGATGGACTATATATATCATACATACATACATATGCTCACGCCTATATCCCATGGGGGTAGGCAGAGACCACCGTTTCCCACATGCTACGATCCTTACATACTTCTTTCGCTTCATCAACTTTCATGCACCTCTTCATACACTTTCTTCGGTTACGAGTGTTCCGAAATTGACCTTTCTGAAATATACTATGTTCATCCTGTAATTATGTAATTCTGGTGATTTTAAAGAATTCTTATAAGTTTAATTGAATAAAGATATTTTTGAGTTTGACTTTGAGAGCGCCGTTACGCTATATAGGTATTTTCACCAGTTCCAGCACTCTGATAACAAACAAATGGTTCTGGTACTCCACAGGCGTCCCTGCAGGATACCAATGTTTATTCATGGAAACGATGGTAGGTATGTAAATGGGTAGATAACCATTATAGTAATAAATAATTATTTCCAAATGAAAGAAAATAATGAAGATGAACTCGATTTTACCTATAAATAGAAAGGTACCAAAATATAAGAAAACTATGATTACTTGTACTAAAATATCTACATGGTAAACTACTAATAAAATAAAGAATACTTGATTAAACAAACTAGGACTCTGTACTTACACATAAAAATCAGGAAAAATAAAAATCCAATAAAGGAAGAGGCTTAAGCTTCAAGAAATACGGAGTATGATAGGTTGTTTTGAAATTACGATGGAAAAGATATATATTTACACTAGCGGACGATGTCCTTTATAAAAAAATAACCTAGATACCGACTGCAGCGCCATCTACTGGGCTGATTTGTGAATCGAAACTATCCAGGCAATCATCCAAATAAAACAAAAAAATCATTCAAATTAATCCAGCCATTTAGGAGTTCAGTGGCATACATATATAAAAATACAATCCTTACTAATATTATAAATGCGAAAGTAACTCTGTCTGTCTGTTACGCTTTCCCGCTTAAATCTCTCAACCGATTTTGATGAAATTTGGCACTGACAATCTTTAGACACTGAGAAAGGACATAGGCTACCTTTTATTGCGAAAAAAAGTATTATATAAACACACAGCTAGTTATATACATTCATCAGATCAGGTCAGGATCACATTCCCCCTTTTTTCTCCGCCGTAGGCGTATAAAAAAAAGGAACAGCAGGTTTTGTTTTCCTTCACCTTTAACCTCGAGGATTGAAATCACTGCACTTTAATTTAGAAAAAGTCGTTGTAACTGACCGCTGTCATTTAACTTGGTTCGTTTGCATATTAAGCGACTACTTAACTTAAACCACTCCGCCACTACACAAGAGAAATAACTCAAACTTAAGTCATCGCCCTGGCCTTATCCCATACATTGATGGGGTCGGCACTTGATTCAACCCGATGTGTCTGATCACCTAATTTTTATACGAAGAGACTGCCATCTCACCTTCGCAACCCCTTTTACGAGGAAAATCTGTGATCTGGGTTAAACCAGTTGTTAGACCATTTTAGGCATCCGACTGACCTGTAACGATTGCCAAAGATGGTAAATTGGCAACCGGGACCGACGGCTTAACGTGCTCTCCGAGGCACGGAGGGAACTCGGGCGGGCACCCATCCAATTACAGGCTAGGGCTAGGGTTGCTTAACTTCGCTGATCGAATCATTTACGCAATAGCAACTGTGCCACAAGCTCCTCTAACTTAAGTAATTCAAACTTAAGTACAAACAAATAAGTCTTATTATAATTGCAGACTCTCAATCTCCACTCATAAGGCTAGATTCCGAATAGGTGGTAATATTTAGACGTTAACAGGTCAAACTGAAAATTATTATTTTCATTTTTACATGTTCGTATTATATTGCTTCATGGTCATTAATTAGATAAAATTATATTTAAGTCCTTAATATTTTCAGGAAAATAACCAAGTTACCTTCATGCGTTATCCCCGTAGTTATCTGTCGTACAGTCGAAGACCGCGGTTTCATTAACGGCAGCAGCGAGAAGCGGAATATACAGGTATTTAATATTAATAATGTAATTAATGTTAGTTTAATAATTCTTGTAACATCAGCTATCTGAAAATGTAGGCCAAGTAAGGCACTTATGAATGTCCGAATTGACGGCGAGGATAATTGAAAAGAATTGACCACCGGTTCGGAAACTAGCCTTCTGAGAAGAACCGGCAAGAAACTCAGGGCATCATTTATATTTAATTACATAGTAAATAACGATTAACTACAAGAAAATTCATATAAAATCATTCACAATATCTGCCAGTGACAGTCCCGTTAAATTCGGTCCAAACGTTTCAGACATAAGCCAGACAAACAAACAGACTGAGAGAAGAACAGACAGACGCACAGAGTAAAATAAATTAATTGGTTTTTATGTAAGTAAGTACCGTATGTATTAAAGTCCATTATGTATTTAGTAAATAGCTGTCAATTTGGAATTACAGACATCTGTATACATTCCCACCATGAATTCCATTTTTAAAACAGACATTGTGTTCGAAAAGTACGTTTTATAAGTATGTTTTAGTCTCATTCTTTCTAAGTAGATGGCGTGAGTAGTAAAATAGATCGCGCTATTGAAAGTTGTATCGCGTTAGATAAATACGTCTACCATTGATTTCTGAGATCCAGCTCCCTAGCTCATCCCTCAGCAACGTTCTAAGCAGAGGTCCGAGCCTGCACCGGGGCGCCCTTAGCTGTGTTGCTTATTAGTTAAGCTTAAACTCAGCTGGAGGCCTTTGGGTCTCGCCCAGTGGAAGTAACTCCCCCTATCAACTGCCAGAGACCATATCAAACAAAAAATTGCTTTCTTCCTATTTGACTCAAAATTATAACAAATCTTTTGATGTGAACCCTAGTTATATGTAGTTCCTGTAATCTTTGGAAGGCCAATAGTTTTATACCCCCAAATATATTGAAAAGGTACATTACATTAATTCATGAAGAGTACAATAATTGACCTACCGTATAATACAGAGTGTAACTATTCGGCTACCGGTTGCCCTCCGCTCAACAACAAAGCCGCGTCCTTACCAAATAAACTACATGTTAGTTAGTTCGTATAAATAAGAGTTCAGAAGTTCCTTATTCAGTACAACTTTAAAGTAAGTGTCAGGGTACTAACTAAAATAATCTAAAAAATGCCGGGTCGTGTTTTACCTTTTTTTTTAATCATTAGTGTACTCAGTCACAGAAGTAGCGGCTGGATCTTTAACGACGTTAATTTTGATATGCTCGATACTGAAGACGATTTTGATTACCATTACAGGATGATTTTGGATAATGATATTGACATGGACGATTTTGCGTTGCAGAGATTCAGTCTAATCTATCCAGGTAAAGCTTTTTAGACATATTCTATTTGTTTAATTTCAAAACTACATCTACACATACAGATAATAAAAATAACAGCTTTTCACTAAATGCATTTACGCATGTATTTACGGTATTGACATAAAAAAATCAGTTTTTTTAAATGTTTCTGTCTGTCTGTTTGTTCCGGCTAATCTCCGAAACGGCTGGGCCGTTTTTAATGGGACTTTCACTTTCAGATAGCTAATGTTACAAGGAGTAACATAGGCTAATTTTAATAAAACAATTATTAGGATTCCGTGGGCCACCCATGAATGTCCACGCAGGTGGAACACCAGGGCACAGATAGTTAATAATATAAATTTTGCTTCAACTAACTTAAGATGCTTCTTTAAGTATTTATGGTTTTACGAATGAACCACAAGTTCAGATTTTTAATTATCAAATGGATGTGAAAAACTTATTTACTGGTATGGCGCAAGGACCCCAGATGAGTATTGGCATCCGATAATAAAGAGGCAGGAAGATGAGTTCGAAGATAAAATATTGACTTAGAGTATTTATTGTAAATTATAATAACACGGGCATCATTCATAATTCTGTACATAACAAATCAATTAAATAAGCCAATGATTCAGTAACCCTCAAAGTAAGCAGATATGGGTTCTGAAACAAACAAGTTAAATGCAACTTTTGGTAATAACTCTCTATGATTTACGTTATTAAGGTACAAAATGGTGTGGAGCCGGGAACGTAGCCGATAACTACGACGACCTGGGTCCAGCGAGGGACACAGACACGTGCTGCCGCGATCATGACAACTGCCCGGATGTCGTCGTAGCTGGGGAGACGAAGCATAACCTGACCAACAACGCATTTTACTCAAGGTACTTTATCGTATAGGTACATGTAGTCAAATATAAGCTTGGTAAGCAAGAACACACCACGTGCTTTACGGTAAAGTAAAACATTGTGAGGAAACCTGCATATTTCCGAGAAGTAATTCAATGAAGTATGTAAAGTGTCTGAGACGGTGATGGACCCACCATCTGTCACGTTGGCACTAAATCATCTTCGGTGTAAAGTCAGTGTTGTGATTACAACACCTCTGCCTAGCCCTTCGGGGAATACAGGCGTGAGCATATGTATGTATGTATGTATGTATGTATAAGCAAGAAAGAATCTAGGAGAAAATCGTACAAAATGACACACTCACACAGATTATAATCAAAATGGCAGTAGCTTTAATAAGGGGCCACGTCGTGTCCAATCGCGTACATGTATACGTCATAAGTGTATTACTGACGTATTTCAAAAGTTTATAACGTTTCTCGTTACATTATTTATCTACATTATTTTGACAGTTAATAATAGAGTAAATTTTAAAATCTTAAGATTGACAACCATTGAGCGTGAGGTCCAATGAAGGAACATTCTTATTAAAAATATGCCCAGATTGCTTGTAAAGCTTATATTTATACTATATCCGGTTGTAATATATACTAATATGTCTGTAAATAGAATCTTTGGGACCTGTGTATTTTGCCGATATTATTCACAAATATCATAAAACGAAAATTTAAAGACTTTTTTTAAATTAAAATCCGTATAGTATAACTTTTGAATAACAAAATGTACATTTAAAAAAGCTAATACAAATTTAAAAAACATTTGTCCCTAGTTGGGCGCCTATGTATATGGATGACCTAATCGATTAGAAATACAAGAGTAACCATTGTGTTTCTTTTCAATTTTGCTTTCTAAGAAAATCTGTTAGGGCAAAAGTATCTTTAAGATATTGCAGAAGATTGAAGAAGATTTCATAAGTATACGAAACTGAGTATATTTTACATGATTATATCAGCAGCAGTATTTACTTACTACATATTTGTATTCACCTATTAAATTATTGTATTTTTTTAAGACTTGGCTGCAACTGTGACGAGGCGTTCAGGCAGTGTTTGCGCGCAGTAAATGGTACAATATCGAAACAAATTGGCACTATATATTTCAATGCATTGGGGACAAAGTGTTACCGGAAGGATTTCCCGATTGTTAGCTGCAAAAGGCGTGGAGGGTAAGAATCTTTAGAATACAATTAAATACCAGTTTAATAATGGAATGGAAGTGAATAAGTACCTATCATAAAAAAAATCTTTATTTCAGATGGTTCAATAGAAAATGTATTGAATACGAATTGGACACCAGCGGCGACCAGAGTTACCAGTGGTTCGATGTTAACAACTTTTAATTTATTTGTATTCATCAGATTCGAACCCAGTTTACAAAGCAGTACTATTTTATTTTTTTATGTAGTACTAATTCTAAAATGAAGGGCATTGCATATTTATATGTTTTTGTATATATGTGTAAAAATACAATAAATAAAGAAGCGGCATTTGTATTATTTATTTTGTCTCAGCATATTTCATTGGTACAATTGTTAGAGATTTATCCATTACAGTTTTTGCCATAAATTCATCATTAAGTATAAGGTAAGTAATATACAACTGTTTTATATTAAGTAATGCACACATAAATGCACGATTAGTATATATAATTTTATATTATCTCGTATAAATAACCATACACGTAGATATACATGTCGTGATAAAGATATGGATACAGATTCATAACAATGTATAAACAAGTGAACAACTTCGAACGGTGTATGAAATAACGCTAGAATATCCATTAATTTATAGAAAAACTTCAAATACAGATTATATACGTAGATATGTAGCACAGTGCTTAGCTAAAATATTTGACTCAGGCGCACGCATGATTATGTACAACCAATATTATATATAAATACATTGTTATACATAGTGGACTAAACAGTGGGATTATACACGCTATAATTATATCGTATAATATATATATTTGTGTACGAGTATAGTTAGGAATCGCAAGCTATATTGGATCTTATTATGTGAAAAGATTTAAATACACGAGAGCGAGAATGTGGTTGGATAGATAAGAAGCGATATTAAAGGACTTAATAGAGAATCCCTTGTACGAAGTGAGCAATCTCGAAATAGCCTACAGTCCAAGCGATCTTATCGACCAATATTATGTACAACAACAACATTAAAACATTCATTAAATTTATAAGATTTCATTTTCAGCGTCCCTTTGCTGGGTCTTCTTAATTACTTCCCTTACGAAACGTAAAGGACAGGGTACCACGACTTCATATTGCCATTATATATTGACTTTGATTATATGGCGTATATAACTCTGTCACTGTCATACAGCCAAACTATTATGGCAATAAGAATATATCAGACCCTGATTATCAGTTTATTTATTTCATAATATAGATAAAAGTTGTTTTTATTTCAATAATAACCATCCAATTTATAATATTTGTAGCCACTCGCAACCATAATCTTATAAGTTAATGTTCCGTGAAGTATATTCCTTTAAATAGTTATAATTTAACATCTTAAAGTAACAATAGCTTCATGCAAGCAGTCTTATGTCAGTTGGATACGACAATAATGTTGGTAGCTCTTCAATATTAATTATAATATATTTCGTTTATTTTTTGATATCCTGTTCAAAAGGCTCAAATTTTGGTTTGGCAACGTATTACAGCATGGAAACATTATTATTTATAGCAGTTATTTAAAAGTGCTATCAAAGGCAAACATACTCGTGGTATACTTCAAAGATGAGACATAAAAAGAAGAGATAATTCAACAAATTATTGAATAAAATAATCCGGTAATCATTATATACGGATAGACAGGTTTTGAATGTTATTTATAAGTGATAAATGACGTAGTAATAGTACATTATTTAATACGAATGATGAAGATGGTATCACGTCTACTATCACAGAGTATTATTATTCGAGAATATTTAAGGGACCAGGTTTATTATTCAATGAACTTACACAACATTTTCTTAATTTATTATTGTTTTATAATGAATTTCGTAGTTGGATATTTGTGTTGGTTATTGGCAGATTCAGTAGGCAACTATATTCCAATAATATTTATAAAATGTACATTATATAATTGTTATATGTTTGATATAATAACGAAGATAATTGTATCAATTGATTAATTTACACGGTTACATAATAGTCAATATTTAATTGATATAAATGCACATTTGTTCAATTTGTTTACCTGGATGATACAATATTATATTTCAAAGTAGGTAGGCACAGAGTATTTTACCATATCACTATTCCATAGCCGTAGTTTCATACTTAGCTCCAACTTATATATTTATCCCGATACAAAATAGCGTATGCCCCAAAATAATTATTCTCCAGTTTGTGTAATTACCTTGCGAATGCGCATGACACATAACATGAATGTGTACTGTAGTTTTATTTACTTAATGCTTTGAAAGCAAAATTTCCCAATAAATGTTAAACTTTGCATAAGTATGTACCTACATACTTTTGTCGAATGTTAAAGAAAGGGTATTGTAAGTTTGAATAGATTTCAAAACACTAATTGATCACTAATAGCCATATTGATAGCTGCTAGTGTTAAAAAAGTTACTTCGTACTAAAACTTTATAGAATATAGGAGTAGGCTATTTTATGATCTCAAACTGTTGGGCTTTGGAACGGTAGCAACACCAATTTACATTATAATTGTATGTATGTTAACACCTCTCCCGGAATTATTGTGAAGTGTCAGACCTTTCAAACAACATTTCACATAGGGATCAACCGAAATATCAGTAGTTTTCATCCAATATCTCTGCACTAGCGATCGAAAACTTAATTTAGAAATTCACAACAACTCTATGCACAAAGATCATGAAGTAACAACTAGTCAATAACTTTATAAATTCATAACTATACATATACGAAATTATGCAGTTCCAATGCGAAAATGTGTAAACAATTCACTCGTTATAATACTCTAACCTAACAGACCGGCAAAAGTCCGTAAGATGAAAAGCATCAGATAGAACTAACCTCAAGTGTTAAACTTCAACCGTGGTTACTATCGAGACAGCACTATACTTGAATATTCACTAGACTGTGCGTTTATTGAATTTTACTATTTACAACATTTTTGAGAGGATATACTCTCGTTATAGCATAAAAAGTGGCTTATGGTAGAAGAGTGTGAAAGAGAACTTGGCCGACCTCCAGTGACAGGCGCAGCAGGACCAGTCGACAGAAAGTCGCAAGGAGGGCCTCCTCACGCCGTTGGCGCGGGCTGTGGCGCCCATACACGACCTGCGACAGGGGCGACGGGGAGAACAACACAGGGGGCCACGCACCCCTTTCCGCCTGCATTATTTGCCGCCAAGACCGAACTTCATGAAGATGAGCTCCTTGCCTTTGCTGAGAATATCTCCTCCGGGAGCCGTCATCTCGGAAAACTTCTGCATGAGGTTGGGTTGCGCGGCGGTGGGGGCTTGGGGTTGGGTGAGGGGCTGCGCGGTGGGGGCGGGCACGACGGTGGGGCCAGCGCGGCGCGCGGGGGACGGCGCGGTGGGCCCCAGCGGGGTGCCCACGGGTCCACCGGGGCCCGCCGCGGGGGCGCCTGGCGACTGCACCGTGGGCGTGCCCCCGTTACCAGCGCTCGTGCGCGCGATCGTGCTCGGCGGCAGAGCGATCGCCACGCCTCTCGCTCTCGCCTGTCGCACCAACCACTTATTACAACCCCTTCACATTGACATATTTTATATGCAAGGAAATTTTGATCCTCTCTCATCAAGAAATATGTAAACGCTATTTAAAAGTAAAAAGATAGTCAGGTTTAAAAAATCCATATTCACTGTACACTAGTAGTGGGTATAGTTATTTTCATATCATATTTTATCACAATATTATCATATTTAGGTTAGTAATTATGTAAAAACTAATTGTAATAGCACACATCATACATACCAACCGGAACATGCATTGCCATACACCAAAGCATGAGAAGTAAATAAAGTGAGGTATGAAAATCACAAAACTCATTAATCCTCAAATAAAAAATGAATTACATATCCGGTACGGTTACATCCACCATGCTCATTAAATACAACAAAAGCAGTTTGAAAGAAATACCATTCGATTACATCAGTCATCAGTCAACAATTATATAGGAGCAGTCGTTAAATCTTGCGTCCTCGCCAAATCATTTCTACTATTGGCGACGATGACTTCACAATACGATTAGTAATCGACAAGTATTGGGACGACATTCACAGGCCTCGGAGTTATTGTAGTTGCGATAAGTTGAATGGGTTATGGTATATCTGATGTGAGTGAAGTATACGCAAGTGTCTGTTCTGTACTAGTCTCTGTATGATCTGGTCCAGCATATGGCATGACAACTAATGATGTGTCCGCAACAAATGTATAAGTGGACCAAGGGGTGAGCGAGCTATCGGCGGTGGTAGATGACGCCGAGTGCCTTCGAACACTGAGCGTAGTAATGAAGGTAAGTAGGTAAATAGAGTAAATTAATAAATGAAGAAAAGGAAATAGTGAAAAACAATAAATCTAAAGGTATGAAGTGATAGTTGAACATAAAACGACTAGTATCGTTGCATAGTATATTTGAAACAGTATTGTTGTGGGTCGATTACAAAACGGTATTTTTACCTGAGAATTCGCCTGTTCTGGATTACTGGCGCATGTGTTGTGGTCTAACTGAGAAGGGGGAAGAGGGCAGGCATCTAGCAAACAGACAATACACACAACATATATAGTGACCACAGACAACCACTTGAATCTTGGATCACACCTCACGCACATCGTGGGCTCTGTGCAAAACTATGTTGCGTGTATTTGTACATATCAGCCTACCCACTCTCGTGGCACAAACGTCACTACTGTTGTCGTGTTACTTAACTCAGGGGGTAACGTGAACCAAATAAAAACAGGACAGAAAGGAGGATAGATGAAAATAAAATAAGGGCTTCCGAATCAACCACGAGTTACCTACATCCTAACAAATTAACTGTTATTGGGGTATAGGCATGTAACGGAATTGTGTAGTATAGAGGCGTTCTTCGGACCTTCTTTCAAAACCTTGTTACGATGTTTGTGACTGTGTAATCCAAGATAGTGTTAATTGGCAAAGTGTACACCAAGAGTCTTTGTGCTCCGTAGATTGCAACCGGACTCGCATTTCGCGATTTAATTCCGTATTACCGTAAGGCTGATCAAAGATTATTAGATATATTCTGGATCTAAGCAGGAATATAGGTACTCGTTTAATAGGACAGTTCGGATATATATCAATAATACATCAATTGATAGACAAGAAAACGTGAAACGGAATGTAAAATTATCAGAAATTCACGACTCATCAAGCGAGTCCTGTCGCAATCGCAAGTGTACAGGAAAGATGATAGAGGGTATCAGAGCGAAATAGCTAGCGTCTCAGTAGTCACATAGCAAGTCCAAGGTGCAAACATGAAACACTCAAAGCTCTCGGTGACCAGGACCGACCCTCGTCGTCACCGAACTTACCTAAGCCCCTCGGGAGTGGTCGGCTCATGAACTAATTAAATTGTTCTCTATTAACATTGAAAATACATGCAATTAGAACGGGAATTAGAAGTAGCCCGATTAATTTCAATTCAATTTGCAGCACAATTTATCGGTGTATTATAGTAACATTACAAGCAATCAACACAGTATATGCATGAACCGACCATCCCTATGAAATAAAGATCGCTCAGTATCTAAGATTAAAGAGCAAGTTTCCGAGGCGGTTGGAGGGAGAAGGGTCGGGGCTCACCTGTCCTCCTGTGGTGGTTGCGCGGCGCGGGCGCCACGTTGTCCCGGGGCGGGGGCGGCGGGCCGCGCGCCCCGGGCCCCGGCGCCGGGCCCGCTCCGCCCGCCGCTCCGCCCGCCGCGCCGCCCGCGCCCCGCCCGCGACCTGCGCCTCCGCTCGCGCCTGCTCCACCACCACGGACCCCCGCCGCGCCTACTGAATCCACATAATATAGCTGACGGGACTATATCACTATTTCAGTTATCAACGTATAAGATCGATGAGTAATATGGTAAACTAAACCCGTAAAAAATTTGCTGACCTGTCTATTTACGCCTGAATATTCTAATACAGTTTCGTTTCAAAAGCTGCTCTTACAAAATACTCATAAGATAGTACACAAAGCAATATCCATTATATTGGATCTACAACTCGGCACCACTATATTATGTCATGTTTTAGCAATAGACTGTCTAAAAAATCCTAGCCTTATATAACAATAGGCACAATGACATTTTCGATCGAGATTTAAACTAACCTTGACCACTCTGTCCAGGTACAGCGTACTGATCGGTAGCGTCAGTGAGGAAGTTGCTTGGTACCAGCCCGCGGACGCCATCGATCTCAGCCATAAAGAACCCGTCGTCATCCATGTCGCCATACACGTGGATTATCTGACCCGTCTGGAAACTCAGCTCCGCCTGGAATTCATCGCACTAAATCGCATTATTTTTAAAGGCAGATGCAAGAGACTTCTTCACGACATAGTATGCCTATTTTTAAAACTAAGTACCCTATTTCCATCACTGAATGTGAAACACAGCTTCTTCAGTCATCCAAAGTTTTTTTTTAAATCTAAACATCTATTTTACATCTATTGTATCAGGGCATACAGCACCCCCAATAAAAGTAAAATAATTATTTGGCACGCATCCAGAGCATAGTAAAAACATTGGAAGAAATTATAAGTGTAAGAAGTGAAAGCCACGTAAGATGAGTATAAGAAAAGTACGTTACAAAGAAGGTAATGTAAACTCACATCGGCATCGACGTTAGGGCTGAGTTCCTGAGGGTCATAATCGTACAAGGCAACCATGCGTCGGACGGGCTGCGTGGCGTACGCGTCTGTCCAGCGGTCTCGAGGCTTGGCGGCCGCCCCCGGCTCCTGTTCCACCTCCATCACCATATTGTGGGGCACGTATCCGCGCCGCAAACGGCATTCACCCCAATAGAAGCCGTCTGCGTCTTTGTCGCCCCATACCTGCCAATACCAGGACAGGTGAGAGTCATTGAGCTCACGTTCTTCGTAGAAGATATCTTAATTACCTAACGCTCATTATTAAGATTATATTATAAGAAAAAATGCACTTACATTAATGCTTAATAAATAATAAAGATAAAGCCAAGCCATTAGATTATCTAGAATAATTTCAAATACCTATGGATTTAGGGCTTGAGACGGTGATGGATCTATCATCTGCCACATAGGCACTTAATTACCTATGTTGAAAAATATGAGAACCTTCTGGAAATACACGAGCTTAAACACCACCCAAATATTTTTACTGACTTTAATAATAAACTTGTAGCTCCACGTTGCGGCTGTGCCTAGGATAATCTGAAAGGTCTGAATCATTTGCGGTGGATGTCGACAGTAAATAAATTACCTTAATAGTATCGCCTTCACTAAACGGCAGCTCTTCGTCGCAGCTCTCTGGGTTGGGGCTCATGGTAGCTGGGTCGTAGTCGAAGAGCGCGATGAAGTAGCGGCAGCGCTTGGATGTACCGCCAGTGCCCCCGGGCGGCGCGTGGCGGCCCGGGGGCGGAGGCCCGCGGGGGCCCGTCGCACCGCGACCCGTTGGCATGCCGGTTGGCTGCGCTTGTTGCTGGGTTTAGTAAATGCCAGAAATTAATTTAAATACATAAAGGATTTTGAGACTGTAAAGGAAAACGCTTTGAGGAAACCTGCGTTTGTCAAAAAAGAATATCAAATAGTGTGTTTATACAGATACAGATACTGGGCATACTGTTGCTTCATACGACGATGGATTCACAATTTATCACATTAGAACTTTGCTTTACTTCATATTACTTACTAAATACTCAAATTAGACGATTTCTTAATTTCTAGAGAAATGTATTCACCTATTGACCAAGAACGTGTACCTGATGTGGGTTTGGCGGGCGGCCTCTCTCGTGGTGGTTCCTCGGCGGTGGGTTCTGGAACTGCTGCTGCTGCGGTGCGAAGGGCGCCTGCTGGTTACTTGGGAACTGGCCGGCTGGTGGATAGGGGGGTTGCTGCGTGCCATGGAAGGCTTGTGTATTCGGGAACGGCTGACCCGAGGGCTGCTGCGACGCTTGCGTTGGTTGGGACGGTTGCTGCTGACGTCCGTACGAACCAACACATTAATAAGGTTAGATTTTCCATAACAAAGCCACTAGCAATTCTTTAAGCTCATAGCCATTTAAATTTCCTTTGGCATTGCAGTTCAAAGCGAATAAAATGTTACCTTTCCTCCAACCTTAATATGAAAATAAGACATTCCTTTGTAGCTCTAGTCAACCCCCATGCACAACGAAAGCTAGCGTGCAGCGCCTACACTTGAAACCACATTATCCACAGCAGATTTAATTACAACAGTATTCAGTTCCAAAAATGCTTGTCAGAATATTAGAGATAGGAGAATAAAATTGAAGTTGCACATTATACCTTGTCAATTATAATTGTTCCCATATAACTGTTTAATGATTTTTAACTGGCTACTCCGAAACACTGAGGTGTGGGAGGTGTGTGAGAGGAGGTGTAGTGAGTGTCGTCGGTACGCGTCGAAGCCAAGACAACATGCAGGACACAATCATTCATACAATACGCGCAACACATGCTCGTGATATGATTCTGTATCGAGTGCTCTGTAGGGCCTACTCTGGTTGGCCTAACTGTTGTACATTGTACCAAACTGGGTATCTCCACGTGATCAACAGTGCTCGTGTTCGGATCGCGGAAGTGTTCGGGTCGCGTGTGGAGTGTGTAGCATCGAACAACGAGGACGGTAATAGGTAAAGATGACAACACAGAAACACTGAGAAGTGAAAACTCGTGACCAGGAGACCGCACAGAGTTGCGAGAGAGCAAAGTGAGTAGTGCTAGCACATGGAGAGCACATCGATGACAGTGAAGAACGCAGACCTGCGGGCGGCGGCGCGGCGCCTCCTCGTCCTCGCTACCCAGCTCCGCGGCGCCCTCTTTAGTGATTTCGATGGCTGGTATCCCCGATTGCTAACACCACACGGTCATTCAATATTTTAGCACAGAAATAATTTTTAAACGAGACAAAAGAAAGTGAAAGAATGATTATGCTGACAGAATGGTCGATGCTGATGACAGATGGTGCTCGATATAATCGCTGGTGTCATGATCGGCTCTTGCTAATACATATCGTGAATACACTTGACATCAACATCCGGCGAAAGTGAACGGAATACGGAACGAAGCAAACGAGTAGCAGGTAGAAGCTTTTTCAGTAGGCGACACTGTACCTATACATAGTATATCAGTTTTATTAATACATAAGTATATATATATATAGGCACTTAGAGCAAGTGAAGCCTTGTACAAGGAAGCTGAAGTGGAAAACAGAAAGTTCACTGCCGTGTGAGTTGTAGTTGGTTGCTGTTGAATCTTCTTACGTAGAAGACTTTTTTGTGTAAACATTTGGATATAATGGATTTGTTTATGGATGATGTGTTCATGGCCAATGTCCAAGTGAATGAGTGATGACAGTAACTTACTATCCTCGTATTGAGTAAAAGATGACCTAATGGTCAAATCACTTTACAGAATTATGTAGCTATTTGTAAGAATCTATACAATGATTATTATCTAATTCATATTTCACTTGTATAAGTACATACTAAAGTTCATAATAAATTATATTGTCTTTTAGAAGAAATCAAAATATATGCATTTAGCTAACATAATACTTGTTTTCTACAAATTGTCTCGTCTACTTCCAGATAAATATAAAAGCATACTCAAAGTAATATTGTTTTCATATGCTGATTTTAAGTCTACATTATTGTTTGATATGATGCTATAGAATACGGGCAGACTGTGTAAGTAGAATAATCCAAATAAATTCAACTAAAATTTGTTTTTACATAAGTAACTAATGAAAACAAAAACCACTCTCGAACTAAATCAAAACGCTAAAGAAAAGTGTGTACAGAAACTCCAAAAACAAATAAAAGTTATAAGAAAAGACGTGTTAAAATTCCTTACCGAAGGGGTTATTTTGTCGAATATACTCTTTAGGAGACCTGTGCCGAATCCACTCGTAGGCTATGGAAAGTTGTATAACAGTTATGTGAGAGAGCGAGGTAAGTTAGGCTAAGTGGATGAGCTCCAGGGTATGGTCTGTGTCACAAAGTACAGGCTCTTTATATGTTCTAGGTAGTATATCTGTAGGTGTCGTGCGTTGTTCGGGTATCGGCCAATAGCTCTAGAGACTACTCATCTAGTCGCAAGCAGTATGCATTTAATTTTGAACGATCGAGCCGAGTGCATAGCTAGAGTCGATGGCGCGCGTGGTCGTGTCGTGTTACCGTTCGGCAGAGAACTACATACTGGACATTTAGAAGATGCCAGCGACAGAACCACAGGAGATAGTATAAAGAGTGCAGTTTGCAACACCGATATCACGTGACCAACTATCTTAAATGGCACAAATTCATGTTATAGTACAACATTAGGTACTTCAAACCAGTTTACATTTGATGCTACTGCAGATAGTTCGTCACGTAAGAAGAGAGCATAATATTATGACATTGATCATTATAATGATAGCTAAGAAGACACAGACGAATGTAAAATTATCGGAGGTGAAACAAAACATGAAGCTCATATTAAATACTTAATCAACATCATAAAAAAATATACTGGCGAAATGAAATCTGAGGTTACACACAAAATGTACAACACTGAATTGCAAACAATGGATACAAAGTGCTGTGTCGACCAACGATATGGTTCAAATCACTTGACAATGGGAAAATTGATAAGTATTAATAATTGACAAAGGAAAAAGATGATGCCATGTTGTACTTTCTCTTCGTAATTTTAATTGTCAGACACAGCGAAATTCAAATTGATTGAACATTGAACAAGTATTACTCAAACAAAGAGAGAACAAGAAGTGAGTTGTCACCTGAGCAGCATGTTGATCATGGCGGTTGTTAGACGGAAATATTTCCTTATCGGAAAGATTTTCATCGTGTTCTATAACTTGCTGGTGTTGTTGGTACGGCTGAGGCCGTTGTAATGGCCCTCTGAAGGCTGGGCCCTGCTGCATAGGCCCCGGCATTGGGCCTCGAGGCATTCGCGACACAACACCGCGTAACACGGCCGGCGGAATAGGCGTAGGCGCACTGTCGCTTGACTGGCTATCCCTTGACTTGGTACGAACCTGGAAAAAAAAATTATGAATAATTTACTTTATATTTAATACGTGACAAACTATACCAGTTTCTGAAAAGGTATTAGAATTTAGAATTTTTATACGCATTCTGAAGTATGTTACAATGTTACATGTTACAATTGTGGTTAGCTTTGTTTTCTGGTGTATATTTCCAAATCAGAAACTGGCTAATGTAACCTTAAGGATAATAAAGTAAAATATTGCCAAAACGTAGCTCACACATAAAGCCAAATTAAGCTCCATATAGCCATACTTACGGTGACACACTTAGGATTGAGCCCGATCAGCTTGGCAATGTCGATAAGAGCGTGGTCGCCAGTAGGAGAGTCGACGTCCGTAACTTTCTTGCCGTCAGCGTACACTGCATAACCAGTGACGGGCCCAGAAGCAGGGGGGCGAAGCACCGGCTGCCAAGTCACCAGCAGAGTGCCGTCCTGCGGCCCCGCTTCCACCTGCGACACCGCACCAATCACCACCAACAATCCAGCCGCATTTTGTGATGCTAGCCAATTGGGTTTTGACAATATTTTGTTCATTGTGACCAAGTTCCATAGTACAAAAAGCCACATCGAGGGAAATACAGACACACATAGGATTGCGAAGCTAACATTAGGGCGAGCGCTGGGATCGGTCAACATTTATAACTTTTTTGTTGGAGCTGGATTTATGGTTGCGATTGACGCGACTTCCTCGAGATTTTCGGATGTGCTGTGTGCTTTGAGGTTGTGAATATGTTATTTAAAAATAAAAGGAGTGTTTCAGATGTGAGTTGCAACAATAAGGGTTTCGCTAACACACTTCGTTGAGCGTTGGATGTGCGCGTGCTGAAACGCCTCCTCAGCTATATTCCAACAAAGCTTCTCCATATACTAAATAAAAATATCACCCCGAATGTGTTTTACTGTATTTTGTTTATTGGATAAGTACTTATGTATGGGCTGGGAATGTGAGTATTGGATGTAAAATTTTAGATTACGAAGCATGCTTGTTCCACTTCATGCTTATCACTGGCTGATATATTTACGTACCATGATTTCATTGGGTGGGTCCGGAAGGCCTTTTGGCAAAGTTCTAAAGTCCGTGTACGCGCCCGGTGCTTCTTCTATTGGTATTCCAGAAGGCGGGCCGGCCCTTAAGTGCTTAGCCCTTACAGTAACCCGATATTGTGTACTTGGCGATAGTCCCGTGATAGTGTGGCGGTACACTCCCGGCTTCACCGTCCGTACCTATCAGAGCAACAAAAATTTATCAAAACATCTTAAAGACATGCATACATTCAACACTTCAAATTAAAAATACTACATTTTAATAGAGCTTTGGATATAGTCTTTTCCAATTTACTTACTTCTACATTATTTACGCAGACGATATGCTGATGGTTAGAATTAGCTGGTAGCCAGGATATGACTGCTTGTGAGCATGTAACGCCACTTGCTCTAACGCAGGTAGGTCCCATATTAGCAGTATCCCTTCCGATCACCATAGTGCAAGCTGCGTCCCTGGATGTGCGTCGTGATGCTGTCACTGAACGCACACTGATACGGTGCGGCTGAAATAAAACAAATTAAATATATAAAAAAGCTGGTAAATAGTAAAGTCAATCATAAATATTTCAGATCATGATTCATAGAACAATCATGTATTCAAAAACTTGATTAAATTTGTATTTTCTCAACATTTCACGCTTTCACCCTGTTATAAGAATATCATGTTGTGTGTAAGGTAATAAGTAGTATATTATTTTCTTACCCGATTTGAATCAACGCCTTCCACTAAAGCGCGTGTGCGTTCGGTGGCCTTGACAGTTGTTTTGAGAACACCATCGACATAGACGTGGTAGCTCTCGATATTGGCTTGCTGGACCCCCTCAGGCGCGGTCCAGCCGATCAGCACCGACTTGTTCAGCTGTCTCTCGAGGGTCAACTGCCGCGGCGCTGGCACTAGTGACGAGAAAAACATCTCGGCTGTTCAGGTCCGAGGGTAGATGGCGAGGGGGAGTGCGGCCAGCAGGCGGAGTGCGAGTTTGGAAGCGTGCAGCCAAGTCCATTGTGGGATGGTAAGGAGGGAAGGACAAAGGTTTATCTATAGATAACTATTTCTACAAAATATTTAATTAATCGTGGTTACATATTTGTGTATACTATTAAAGACCTAAAGATATTCCTGATTTTTAAGACCGTCGTCGCTGGCCGTTTCAATCAAGAGCTATTTGAGAAAAATATTTTAAGTCTATCATTATTCGAACATGCAAATGTTAGTCATTACTGCTTGAACAAGTTTAAAAAAACGTGATAGTTTAGGTTGCGTTACTTTTTTTACTTTAATCGCGGGTTAATTTAGTGCAAAAACGATATATACTCACCATTGTCATCATCCTCTGGTCCTTCGCTGATGTCTGCGACCTCGCTGAGGCGCGCCACGTCACGACTGAGTGATAAGTCACTGATAGCCGTGGTGGCAGTTTCATCTGCATCTCGAAGAGTAGCAACTACCGCCTGCTGGCATTTGTAGTATATTACATATTAACTTTGAAAATATTATTAATCACTGCGAGACTGCGCAGTAAGAAAAAACAATCTCTCTTTCGAAGGAAGAGAAAATCTAATTGCTAAACTTAATTACCCTGGTGATCGACTAGAGATCGTAAGGGCTGAGGAAGTCGATAACGGTCCAAAAATAGCCTCAAAGCCTAGGAATGAATCGGAGCATAACGCAGAAGACGTCACTATCAGAAAGCTATATGAAATAGCCCTAAAAGCTTCCACGGTACTTCCAGATTTTGTACCTGAATAATCTTTCACAACACAGAATTTTGCTGAACTTATAAAAATATGAAAGAAACAAATGAAATACCTGATGGAATTCTAACAGATCGTCTCCAACCAGCCTTTGCACGAAGTTGACGGGGACAAGTCCCCTCCGTCCATCGAGTAGTTCAGCGTCCAACATGGATGCGTTAGGGTCAGGCGGCCCCCATACCAGCAGATAATCCCCAGCGCAAATTGAAAGTTCCCCTTCCGCACTCTCAATTCTATAAAAGCAGTTTTTACTTTTTAGCTAATTTTTAATCTGTTTGTTGGAGAACTGACTTCAGCCTACTTATGATATAGATTAAAAAAGAAATCAAATTAAAGGTCGTTATTGAAAATATTGAGCGAGCTTGAATAACGGTATTTGAACCAAATTGTCTGCTAAGCAATATACATGATATTCATTGGAAATTTACATTGTATCAAATCCTCCTACTCTTATCCCAGAGTATCCCAGTATCAGAAGGAACAGTTGACAACAATGACCACCAGACCTAACAGGTCTTCAAATAAATATTAAAAAGAAAACTAATAAAAAATATTTTAAGTCTTACTCAGGAGGATCATATGAGAAACGAGCGATATACACGCAACAGCGTCCTTTCCCAGGTATATCCAGCATGTCCACTTGTCCCTCGACCTGCCCACCTCCATTCATGTAATGAGTGTTTCGCACTAAAAAATATTTATCAGATCACAATATGTAGCCAGTAAATCAAACAAACGATATGACAAAAATATTTTCAATAACTTACCATCCATATCCAATCCTGAATTTGGTATGATCCTAGACATAGCTCTTTGGTTTCTATCGTGGCTGAACCCCGTATCCATCCCTCCTAGTCTATCAGTTCCAAATTGGCTATCTAATCCTAAGTTCCACGTCGGCTGGTGCGGTGTGACTGGGGTAGCCACTCTACCTAACGATGTGCCATATCTATTTATGCCCAGATCCATGTCTTCTAGAGCTTTTAATTTTATGCTCATAGCACTGGGCCCCATTCCACTAGATAGAAGTGGATTTGTGTAAGTCCCTGTGCCTGTTCCATAAGTGTTGGAGCCTGACAAATTTGTATTAAGAGTTCCTAGCTGCGCGCCACTGCTGAGGTTCGTTAGAGGGTTACCTAAACCACCTGTCAGAGTGGATGACATCCCACCAAGATTACTCGTTAACCCTCCCGAGAGACTCGTCTGTACGTTGTTCAAGCAAGTAGTCAGCCCACTTCCAGCCATCGTTCCGGTCATTCCCGATAGACCACCAGTAAGATTCATTGCAGATACATTTCCAGTAATATTTTGAAGATTGCTCTGTAATCCCGCTAAGGTACTAGATATTTGCCCTATATTATTAACGAGGGGTGCAGTTACAGGGTTGGTGAAGGTTACTTGGTGTGTGTTAGAAAGACCGTAGGAATTAGTAGAATAAGCGGAGACTGGATTGGAATATGAGGTGGGATTGTGAGCGCTCATTGAGTATGCGACGGAGTTGGAGTTGGGGGCATTGAAGCCGCCCGCGGCGTGGAGCGAGGAGAGCGTCGGCATGGTGTTACTCTGGCAAATGGCTGCGTGCCCCGTCGAGGTCGTGTACAGGTGCGGCAGTGGAGACGGCGTTGGCGAGTGGAATTCACCCAAAGCTTGGTTCGATCCACTATTCTGAATACCTGCAATGACAAGATTGTACCTTAAAATTATCCATATTTCAAGATTTGAATAATGTACAGTAACCAGACTTGAAATCAGCCTGATAAAATCAATTGTTGTGACTAAGTGGTTATTATGAAGGTTCTGCATATGAAGGTTTGCAATGTCAAGGTAGTGCGCCTCACTTTGAACATGCAGCCTAATCCCCTTGAGATAAAACAGTGAATTAATGATGTCCTCACCATGGGTAGTGGATCTAGTGTGCTCGAGCTCAGCAAGGATGCGATTGTCTTGTTCGATCTTGGCCATGATGCGTTCGATTTCAGTGGCAGGCTGCGCTTGCTGCGCGGACCACGTGGTGCCCGTCACCGCGCCGCGGCTCCGCAGCGCAGACGACAACTCCAGCTGTAGCTCCTCGCAACGAACAGTTTCTAATGCAGCCTAATTAGAAAATTGTTTCCATGTTTATGGAATTGCAAGACACTATTGTCATCGAAGTACTTACTTATTTTTGATACTACTTGAATTTATAAATAAAGTACGTAATCTAAAATTAAACTATTTGTACGTTTGCTCAGTAATCTAAAAGCTGTCACTATTCGTACGTTTGCTTTAATTATTCAATGTATTAATCAAGTCTTTACTTTTTTCTCAAGTTCCCTAGCCCTTGACTGGAGCTGCTCAACGTTGTGTGCGTCGAGAGGCGAGCGTTGTGCAGCGCGGAGTTGCGCTAGTGCATCCGCGTGCGCTCGCTCGGCGTCGGCGCGCGCGCGCTCTGCATCACGCAGCCGCCGCGACAGACCATCCGTGTCGATCATCCCCGACATGGCTCCCGCGCTGTACCCACTCATGTCCTGCATCAAAATATTACTTATAAAATTCCTTCAAATTTATAAAAAAAAGGCAAGGAACAACGTTTTCACTATATTAGAATAAGAACAAACCTATTTACAAACTGAAATCCACCGCAATTTCAACATTTTGCTTTCAACTGCAAGCATTCTTATTACAGTCGTCCTTTATGAGATGAAAGTACTTTCAAATAGCTTTCAAGTAAGTAAGTACTAATAATACGTGTAGTAAATATGTATTTGTTTTTCTTCTGGTAACAATTTGACTCCGTGTTCGTTCGTAGCTGAATGAGTTATTGATTTTATGTGATATAAATGAGTTCGATAGCACCCGCCCTCCAGGTGGCACTGACGTCACATGATGTGAACTGATAAGCGATAGCTGCTTATTATAGCTAGGTACGCAACTCACATAATTATAACAATTATTCTGACCGCGATCAGAACGGAATAGAACCTTATAACCAGTACAAGTATCCTAAGTTTTTAATCTCTCTCCGAAATGTTATTCCGTTAGGCATTATTATTATATTAGGCACTATTCAATTACTCTGTAGGTATTAAAATACTACTACTTATTATAATAAAAATTAGTAATGGACGAGCTAGATTAAAGGTATAATATTATGAACGAACTGTTATAGATGTTCTATATACCCTTAATGCTTACCTCTACTTTCTTTCTGTCCACTCATCATTTCTCCCTTGCACTCCCGCATTCATTCCTACCCGTCAAATCAGTCTCCTTCCATCCTCCAACCAAGACGGCTGTCTCTACAAAGTCTTATTTTTTGTTTTTCAAAAAGCCTTTGACATCGAGACTCATAACAGAACGCTCCCGTAATGCAGCAGTCCGACGTGAATGGCGCCATATTGTTCAGCAAGTCACCAATACTAACATTACAACCACGACCGCTCTGCCAAGAGTATAACGATTGAGAGAAAATATTAAAAATACTTACAATAATAATCTTCAAAAATTATTCTCCTAGATACCTACCTAAATAAGAGAAAGCTTTTTATTTTAGTCCGATACACAATAAAGCTACTAAGTACATAGTTAAGTATAAATAAGTAAGACCAAGCGCCGCACCGCCGCCAGCCAGTCTCGTCCCATGTCGAGTGCGGTGACCTGATTTCCCACCCCAAGGATAAACGCGAGCCCTGAAATACTGAGCCTGCCAGACTCCTTGGCATCGTATCACGGCGCATTGGCCAGACGACACTCTATACACGTACATTAAGGTCATCGACACACATTACGAAAGGCAATACTTTAAACCACATTTTTATTAGTCTAATATCATTGGCTTGCTATAATGAGGTGCCGTAATGATTAATGAGCGGTGACCTTCTTCTATAAACGTTCTACAAACAAACATATACATACATACATAAATAAAGTGAAGTGTCTATAAGCCCAAACTTGTAGCTTTTCACAAAATACATATGAATGTAAGTAACATACGGTATTAACATTAAAAAATAAATTTAAAAAAAATCCTCTGCCTGTTTGTTTGTTCCGGCTAATCTCCGAAAAGGCTGGACCGATTTGAACGAGACTCACCGGCAGATAGCTAATTTGTAAAATTTGTAAAAAAGATAAGGTGTAACTTAGGCTACTTTACCTATATTTTAATAAAACATTAGGTTTCCGCGGGTTCCCCATGAAATTAAATTAATTAAGTCTCAAATAAAATACATGTGCAGTTAGATACCTATGTTATTGCTATGTTCGTTGAGTATCTCGTGACGGCACCTAGGTATCATTGAATTGAGTGATGAATTGATTAGTTGTTTGAGTACATAGGTTGCGCGTGCTTGCTGCCCCCATTTAAAACCATTAAGGGGTAGGTTAGGGTGGAATTTTGGAAAGTCATTTCTTAGAGGATACCTACATCCCATAAAAAATACACTAAGTATTTCTGAAAAAAAAAACAGTTTTTGAGGAGAAAAACACAGTGCGCCAACACCAAATAAAATGAATAAAGCCTGGAGGATTCCTGTGTATACTGTTTTTTTTCAAATTCATGTGCATCATAGATTTAGTAGATTAGATTAGATTTGACAATTCTTTAGCTTTATTATTATTGCATTAGGTGCTGGCATCGACTAAATGCGCGGGGTGGAAATACGTTCGGTTAGAGTAAGTCCCAGGGGCGTCCATCCAATAGCCAGGGTCTAAGAATTTTGGCTATGGTATCCCCTGCCTGTCGTAAGAGGCGACTAAAAGGGGGCCGGAGGGTCTGCTGGCGGTGGTCAGGGTGGGAGCTTTGACCACCGAGCCTTGGCCCGGAAGGTGGCAGCGCGATGTGGCTGCCTTGCACAGCGTGGTCTCCAGGGGCGGCGACACAGCTGCCCCGGCAAAATGTGGGCGGTTCAGTTAAACCAACACAATTCCTTTAGTTGGCGTTATAATACTAATTAAGGATTAGCATTTAGCTCAACTAAATCTTTACGAAAGTGTCTATAAGAAGTGATAGGTCATCGTAGAAAATCGCCTTTGAATAAAAGATAGGCAAAGTTCAATAGAGCGATCAGATATTCTTTATAAATATCTTTGAAATGATACCTTTAGTTGCTATTGTGTTCAGGGACTCAGGACTATGGAACATCCTTTTGTGGCTTTATAACGGTTCAACAATGCCGTTTTCCATTCTAGTGGATGGCCCTTTGAAGTGTAAAGGTTAGGCTGAAGTGAGGCGAGCCTTCCCGATGTAGGTATGCAAAACCAACTGGATGGTTACTAGTTTTTATTCGCTAGATGACAGTGAATTTGGTTCTAGTGGAATATTCTTTACATACATACATACATATGCTCACGCCTGTATCCCATGGGGGTAGGCAGAGACCACTGTTTGCCACATGCTACGATCCTTACATACTTCTTTCGCTTCATCCACATTCATGCATCTCTTCATACACTTTCTTCGGTTACGAGTGCTCCTAATTTGACCTTTCTGAAAAATACTATTAATTTGGTCATAGTAGTTCTTCCTTGGACGCCCTCTACCGACACTTCCGGTCACATTCGCTCTATAAATTTCTTTCGTTAATCGCCTTTCACTCATCCTTTCGATATGTCCAAACCATCTCAACATACTTTTTTCAATTCTGGTCACCACATCATTCTTCAACTTGCAGCTGTCTCTTATCACACTATTTTTCATACGATCTACAATGGTGACCCCACACATACTTCGTAACGACCGCATTTCCACTGCATTCACTCTACTTTCATGTTTCTTCTGCCAAACCCAACATTCACTTCCATACATCAAAGTAGGTACTAGCACCCCGTTATGAATGGCCAGGCGCGCATTTTTTGTTATTGTCTGGCCACTCATCACGGCGTGCAGGGCACCATTTACCTTGTTTCCCGCAGACACTCTCCTTTCAATATCACTATCGCATTTACCATCTCTTGCAAACACACTTCCCAAATACACAAATTCATTCACTTGTTCTACTTTCGTACCTTCTATCATAATAATATATATTCTATCATAAGAATATTCTTTATTTATTTAAAAAACTTCCTGCAATATATATTTGCATAGGCTGACTTAATGCCATAGGCATTTTCTATCAGTCAACCTTTGGGTGATGCAGAAAGAGACATGGCAGGTGTAGAAAAGAAGAGAAGTTAAAGTGAGGACATGAATTTAAATATACATTGTAAATACATACACACATTATATGCTCACGTCTATTTTCCCCGAAGCGGTAGGCAGAGGTGTTGTAATAACAACAGCCACTTTTCACCGACGGTGATTAAGTGCCAACGTGGCAGATGGTGAGTCTGTTCCCGTCTCAGGCACTATACATACTTTGTTTTAAATCTTTTCCACTTATTTTTTAGAAAAACTCATTCGCGTCGGTCGCGAACTTGCGTCGCTTACGTAGCAGGGGACTGCTCAAACCCCGAGGCCACTACGGCTCTAATTTCTTAGCAGAATCACAATAAATAATTTGTGTATTGTTTTCATATTTGACTGAATAACTAGATAAACATATATTTTAAACCAATAACTGAGCAAATAAGTGAGGCCTTTGTTAAACCCAAGAAAGGGTATGAGCAGTTTCAAGTTTTTGATCAATAACTTTAATACTAATGTGATCCTAAGAGCGGAATGAAGGAGTACAAGCCCTGAAACCTCCGGAACATATGAATATTGGCTGTACATTTCATATAAGGGCTGATAAGGTTCTAGCATAAACTATTTTTTATTTAGTTTGATAAATATCAAGCCCCCTGGGCCACTTTATACGCCTTTCTACCGAGTCGCGTGGACCAGAAAATGGTCCTTCGAGCCTCATGCGCATGTGTCGTAATTTTACTTCAAACATGTGGCATTGTCAGTAACAGTAAATAAAACCTTTAAAATAAAAAACAGCCTAAAATTATTTTCAAGTTGCTAACTTTTGTACTGCGTCACTGTTGCATTGATTATTGATTTGTGCTGCCATGTACCTACATTTACTTACAATGCGACAAACGTTTGCGATAAGTAAGAACACGAAAAAGTGGGTATTCGGACGCGATCACGCCATGCTCGTAACTTTTCTACGTAGAAATACTTGTGTTACGTGCCGACTAGCAGCAACGGGCCTCCGGATTACGGCATTTTATATATACTTCCTTATCACACAGTTAAATATGAAAATTCATAGTAACATGTGTAATAAATTATTCAATTCTATGAGAGTAGGGCATACAAAATATAACCGGTTCTCGCGTTCGAAACCGGAGCTGCCCTAAGCTGATACACCCATATTACAGAAGAGCAGTTCTATAATTCACCCTTAGAGTAGTGATGTGTTCCTGAGGTGAGAAATGTCGCCAGTACCACTGTGCTCCTACTCTACACTTCCTCTCCATCTTCATGGAGTGTAGAATAGGAGTGGAGTGGAGTCGCTATCCCCACTAGTTCTTATTATGTTGGCACAGCGATTAAATTAACAATTTTCGGTAGGGTAGACTATTCGCAAATGGTATTTTCTTAATAAAGAACACGTTTTTATGCTGTAGTCGATTACCAGGTGAACTGACCTTTGTATAAAAAAGTACCTATTTAATTAATAAGAATTTGTACAATGCGAGGTAAAACTTCTTTACCAAAACCTCTTCAAGGGGCTCTGCGGTCGTGTAGAGTGGCGCTTGACTTTCCGTAATTTCTTTTGTTCATTCGCCCTCAAATTCGCGAATAAATAACAGAGGGTTTTTATAAAACTTTTAAAATTCAAAAGTTCAAAGGAGTTTCAAACGTAAATGAGAGAAGGATACTCCAACATGGAGCGAAATGAGTGCAATTATGCGCACGTAGCCCAATCGACTCACTCTGAACTTAAAACAAGGTTTCATGTTTACCTTGTGTGTTGCGATTTTGTGAACTTAGCACTCTATGTACTTAGATTAGCTATGTATGTTATTCAACTACATATTATTTAAAATTTATTCAATGACATCAATGTGGAAATGCCATCTTTGGAATTACTTATGTCGTACAATAAACTACGAGAAAAATAAAAATTATAAATAGAACACAGAATTTAAATTACTCTCTGCGGGAATGGTGCCCATATTATTTTGTATTTGTATCATTTTATGGTGGCATATTATGGTGATGAAGATGGCCGTAGGAGCTTACTATATGAATACATTTTAAAACCGTTAAGGCTAGTATGTAAAAAGTATAATTAATCTAATTATAAGTGAACACAGCTAGATATTTAATTAGCATCCATCAAATAGCTAGCTGCTCGCCGCACCTTTAGCTGTTTCTATACATAAGCGCGGCTGTAGGCTTTTAATTTTGGAGTTAAGACTGGTTTTCGATAGTAAATTGTAAAAATCATTGATACAATGTATCTCCACGGTGTATCACCTAAGAACCGGGAAAAGAAAGAGCTAAGCAAATATATATTTTCTAGCTACTTTGTTGGAATTGCTTCGCATCTCTCACCACAGCTATCACTTCAATAAAGGCAAAAGTTTTTACTCTGTGGGTGACTTCTGACGACAACTTTGACGAGATCCTTAAAGATGTCTAGACGGAACGTCGTCGTTTTGATTTGATGAACGAACATTTACATGTAAAATGCGGCTATGATTCCACTAGCATCCAAGCTAGTTACTGGAATGCAGTACTTAAGTTCTATTTCATGGATAATGAGCCTCATGAATTTACGATTGAACATGACGTCTGGGTAATTCTTTAAGTTCCCTTCGTCCGTCCTTGTGTTCAAAGCTACTTACATTATAATCAACCAAAAATCAAATCAACCGTTTAGACCAGAAATAGTAACAATAAGAAAAGTATTTACGATTTACGTATTTCCGTATGTAAACGGTGATTGAGTGAACGATGATATGACTAGAAAGGACTGCATAAAAAACACTGCAGAAAAACACATTGCGGCGATCACAATACGGTGACCACAGGAGGATGATTATAATGATGATCTTTAAACCTATAATGATAATAAGTACTTAAGTATAATTATTGATTACATACATACATATGCTCACGACTATATATCCCAAAGGGGTAGGCAGAGGTATTGTAATCGCAACACCCACTTTTCACCGAAGATAATTAAGTGCCAACGTGACAGATGGTGGGTCCATCGCCGTCTCAGACACTATACCTACGTATTTGAATTTTCCTTCACCTAAAGCACGTGGTGTGAAATCACTGTAGGTACATAAGTTTTTTTAGAAAAACTCATTGGTCTCACAGGTCCCGCTGGGATTCGAACTTGCGTCTATTGCGTAGCAGGTGACTTTTCAAATCTCAAGGCCACCACGGCTCTATAAGTATTGATTTTGGGGTATAAATACAGATAAATACTTAGAAGTTAATCATATAGAATCGATTAATCAGATATTGTGATATTCAATTGAAGTGAGAAATGAAACGAAATAATAACCGATGGTAGAAGTAGAAGGCATTATTCGGTTGCATATTATACCGCGAATATCTTTTCAGATATCGCCGCTACTATCCATCAATATTCTGACGGGCATCAAGCGAACTAATGGCTTTGACCCGATGGTGATTATGATACTCGATTCCTTTCAGTGTCATCTATCTGTTAGTATATTCTGCCGAGGTTTTCTAGTAAGGATTTAAGATGGATATTCTTCAGAGATATTTTACTCACGCTTTTGTAATGATTTCAGTTCCTGACCTGATAAGGTACTAATAAACATTAATGAAATTACCACAGGTATCAACGAACATTTCTGATTTTTGTACTACATAGGGCTGAGCGTTATCTCATCACAATAAATAATTTAATCGGAATGCTAGTTAAAAATATTATTAGAGCACTGGCTACTTTACTCGACGCAGGAACACAACCCACCCATTGGGTGGGTTTATGTCCCCCCGTTTAGGGGCATGAAACTGGGCATCTGAAGATTGCAGGAACTAAATAAAACTAGAGTTCACATACAAAGGTTTGTTATAATGTTGCGTCAAAGAACAAGATAACAAATTTTTTTTTTTTTTACGATATGGTCTCTAGCAGTTGGTAGGGGGGAGTTACCTCCACTGCTTAACCGGACTAAAGGGCGAGACCCAAGGGCCTCCAGCCGAGCTTAAACTTAAAAACTAAGCAATACAGCTAAGGGCACCTCGGTGCGGGCTCGGACCTCGGCTTAGGGCGTTGCTGGGGGATGATCTAGGGAGCTGGATCTGAGTGGTATTATTTAGGGACATGTTTAAGGCTAGTGGCTCGGCGCGCGCCGGCCCTAGCAGAGGACGGGGGGGACGATGACGTAGAGTTCGCGACGAGCCTCGCCGGCGAGGACGGAACAATGGTCGGTTTGGTGTGTGCTTTTGAGACATTGCTTGCTGAAGCAATGTGATATCGTCGTCAGGGTCAATAAGGACGTGCCTCGGACGGCGTCGGGTGGAAACAAGATAACAAATCACTGGTAGACGTATTTATCTAACGCGATACAACTTTCAATAGCGCGATCTATTTTACTACTCACGCCATGTACTTACAAAGAATGAAACCAAAAAATACTCATAGCATGTACGATTCGTAAACCCTCCCTCTTTTAAATGGTAATGCATATTCGTATGATACTAAATAACCTCTCAAAACGCGACTTATTTATCCTGCTTCTCTTTGCATGTACGCTATAATACATTATGGCTCCCTACACGAAGAGCCCATAAGTTTCCAACAAAGATTGGTAGGTTTGGTCTCAAACAAGTGAGGCGGCTGAAGAAAAAGTACTTCAGACACGATACTGCCTTTGGAACGAGCGCCTATTATATGATGCACTTGTAAAGCGAGAAGTTGCCAATAATCTTTCCAGTTGCATTTCAATCCAGCTCCTTATCTCTGGATATGATAATGATTCAGTCATTGGTCGGTAACTAACTAAGTATGGTAGGTAAGTAAACTGAGTAACTAAGTACATACACTAACTTAGTTTATCATGTTAATAAATGCAACCTGATTATTTAATCTATATCTATACAGATAAATAAAAAAAAAGTAGCTCGTGGCACAGTTGCAACAGTAAGCTAAGCAACTCTAACCCTAGCCAGTAATGGTGGTTGATGGGTGACCGCCCGAGTTCCCTCCGTGCCTCGGAGAGTACCTTAAGCCGTCGGTCCCGGTTGCCGATTTATCATCTTTGGCAATCGTTACAGGTCGGAGGCCTTAAATTATCTGACAACTGGTTTAACCAACATCACAGATTTTCCTCGTTAAAGGTGTTGCGAAGGTCAGCTTTAAAAATCCCCACATCGAGTTCAATCAAGTGCCGACCCCAACAATGTATGGGATAAGGCCAGGGAGATGATGATCTATACAGATAAATAAAATTGAAGTGTTTGTTTGTAATTCCAAAATAACAGCTTTTCACTAAATTCATATGAAGATATACATTGCACAGACATAACAGAAAAAACAAATTTTAATTATTTTCTCTGTCTGTCTGGACGGAAACAACTGGACCGATTTTGAACGGGGCTTTCACAGGTAGATAGCTAATGTTACAAGGAGTAACTTAGACTACTTTCATTTTAAAAAAGCATTAGAGTTCCACAGGTCATGAAAGTAAGTCTAAGCGGGTGAAGCCGCGGGGCACAGCTAGTAATATAATATTTAAGTAAAATGTTAAATACACCTCGCACTTAATTGTCACTTTGTCAAGCTTACATTGTGTGTTACTATTATAATAATATTTAAAAAAGAAGATTTGGTTTAATATATTCGCAATTCTGCGTGATATCTAACACGTGTGTACTTACATCCATTAGTTAGAGGGAAACTGATGGATAAAACTCCCTTCCAACTTTTCCATTTAGGAATATACGCAAGTTATATGTGAGCACATGTCAATATGTTATTATTAAAGGATTATTGGGAAACTAGGTCGTAGTAGCTGTTCTATAGATAATATTATGCCGGCCCACCCTTATGGGTGCTATTCTAATAGAAAGGCTTCAGCCTACAAAAACAAACACGTAACTGGGTGCTTCCAGCTGAAATACGAGATAACATACGGATATTTTAACACGATAAGTTATGCAATTTTAGTTAATAAAATCATAAGGATTGCCAGATAGATTTACTTGAAACCGAAACACCGCTTCGATGCCCATTTTTAATCCCTGATCTAAAAGAGGGATATTTTACGTGTGTAATTTAATACTCTATCTGGGAATTTGTGTCTCTGTCAGAGACAACGGAATTAAACGATGAACGAAAGAACCGATTTTGATTTAACTCAGTAATCGCGATTCGCTATTAGCCTGAATTGTTAATATTGTCTGCATGCCACTGATGTCTTGTTAAACTAATAGGAGGTACGATTCTACTATTACGGCAGACACTTTGTCTGGCATTTCCTAAATGAAGTCTCCGAAGCGAGCACGAATTTGCATAAGTTATTGCGAATATAAATTAGGTTTTACCGGGGACTGGATGTGTGGATTAGCTTTCCTGGTGCTTTCAACTTTTCTCAAAACGATAGCTTTATCGGTTCAGTTAAGGGGGCGGGAAATATTGACTCACCACAGATGATTCTGATGAGTGGTTACAACATAATGCCACTAGAAATATATGCAAATAACACACACAGTTCCATAATTATACGAAACTGTAACACCGAAGGTATATCGATCCAACCGTAGAGTCTGCACTTAAACAATAATTTTGCACATTCTAATATATGAAGCTGAAGTGTTTGTTTGTTTGAACTCGCTAATCTCAGGAACTACTGGTCCGATATGCAAAATTCATTCAGTGTTGGATAGCCCATTTATCGAGGAATTAGGTATATACCATCATGCTAAGACAAATCGAGGGATAAGTTAGCTTTAAGCCATAAAATGACAGCTTTCTATTGACAGCAAGTAGAGAACATATTCTAAAGAAAAATCTTAAAAGACTGAAAACATTGCAACCTGTACTTACGAAATACAGTCGGTTTATTTGGGATTTGTAAATATTGCTATGAATAAGTATTTAGTGCCTCTAGCTCGCGTGCACAGCGCCTGAATATTTTACCAACCCACGCCGTTCGATGACCGTTTTTATTCAACACTGTCAAACACACATTACCAGTGACTAGGCTTTGCTTTTGTTACTGGAGACACCGACCGAATCAAATATTATTTTATGGCGCTCGAATAAAATGCGATTTGATAGGTAAGGTACATTTTTATTGCAGTGAAATGCTATCTAAACATGCAGAGATAAATTTGCAACTGGATGCTTTCTAGATATATTTTTGTTTTCCTTATCAAATTTTACTACTTAGTATATTTTTCTTTGAACGTATTACGTGATTTTTGTTTGTCAAAGGTAACAAGTGGAAGCCCTTCGTAGGAGTGGGAACCTTTCGACTTTCACTAGGTATATTGGTGGTTTTGATTATATATAAGTACAAGGAACAGTACTTTAAACTAATCACAAGTAGAAAACTTGGCCCAAATCGGTCTCTCGGGATCGTGCCAAGAAGGCTGGCAGCATTGCCACGTTGAATAGCAATGCTGATTCTCTGACCGAGAAAAATCCCAGCCCGCTTGTCACGAGAAGCTACCAGACGACGTGCAACCTCTTTTGTGCTTTTAATATTATGATAAAATTTAAAACCCAGCCAAGTGCGAGTTTGACTCGCGCACGAAGCGTTCCGTATAATTATATATAAAAACGGCAAAAGCAAGTTTGGTGCATGGGAGCCCCTTCAATATTTATTTCGTTCTGTATTTAATAGGTATTTGTTGTTATAGTGGCCACAGATATGTCCCTCTATATCAGAAATATGTAAAATTTCAACTGTCTAACTATCATGCTTCATGAGGCCTGGTGACAGACGAACAGACGGACAGTGTCGTAGTCTTACCATGATCGTGACTTACCATGATAATAACAGCAATTCTATACCAGTAGGTAGTTAAGAGCCGTGGTGGCCTCGGGGTTAGAGCAGTCGCCTGCTACTTAAGCGACGTAAGTTCGATTCCCAACGGGGTATGTAACAATGAGTTTTTCTAAAAAAAACTTATGTAAAGTGATTTCATATCACGTGCTTTACGGTGAAGGAAAAACCTGCATATATCTGAGAAGTAATTCAAGACGGCGATAGACTCACCATCTGTCACGTTGGCACTTAATCATATAAGGTGAAATGTGGGCGTTGTGTATCATTGAGAAAAAGTTATCATTATGAATTATGATACAACTTTGTTGAAAGATGAGGTCATATAAAAAAGGATGGGCAATAACTTTAGGGATACAAAAAGTGATAAGCAGCGACCGGCGTCAGATGCCACATCCAGCCGATTCTGACCACGCCTCAACGACATGGCTCAGATAAAATATGTACAGGGGTTGAACTATGACCGTTTTAAGAAGCGCCTATTAGCAATTTCTTAGCTTTGGCGTTCTATTTTATGTTAGCAAACCGAAACGGCAATAGTTGGCCCTTAGATTGCCAAAAACAGAAACATAAATAACATAATAAACAGACTCGTGGTGGCCAAATTTCAGATGGCAAAATCCGATAACACTCTGCCCGACCAGAGCATTGAACCCAGGACATCATCTTCCATAGTATCGTTTTGCGAACACTAGACGAACGATGCTGAATATATGCAACAAAGAAAACGAGAGAAAATACACCTAAAGGTGCCTGAGAGTGAGTGGCTGAAGTGACAGTGATTGACAGACCAAGGGCCCTGCCATTACCTCTTATTGACATGATAGTTTAACTTTCATTTAGAGACAGATGTATATCACATGTATAAAGTCTGTCACTGAACCATTATGGAAATAAGAGCTTATGGTATGGCCCCATGGAGTTCTATATTCCTGATATTTGTTTATGTAATTAGGCGTTTGATTTTTATATGCGACTGTCCAAATAGAAGTTATCAATTCATTATATATCGTTAAAGTTATTACGGAAAAAAGTGGACTGAGAAGGCTCAAGACCGAAATTTGTGGCGTGCCATACGAGGACACCCTACACTCTACAAGGATTACAGGTTGAAAACAGAAGATTAATTATAGCAATGGTTAATATAGTCGTAAAACCCAAGCTATTGGTATACCAAGTAAATATTGACCATGGTTTAAAAATAGAAAGCAATTCAAATGTTTTCCCCCTTTAAAATTTTTACTGTTTTTGTCAGCATTTTGATTGAAACGATTAAAACTCTAGACATCTAGGGCCCAGAAGCTCTACAGCCATCGCGACCTCTCATTTTCATTATATATTTGACAATGATTATGAGACAATTATGAGTGACATATATAAGTCTGTCACTGTCACACAGCTAGACCGTCATGGCAATAAGAGCTTATGGTATGGCCCCAGGGCCAGGGCATTTTCTACTTAGTAACTCAATAAAGCTATTAAGCCTGGTAATGTTGCCAGCCTCACCGCACGATTTCGGCGGTATGGCTTTCGAACAATTGTTTTTTCCAAATACTATATAAATACCCACCCACATATCTACTGGTTCGTTTATTCATGATTAAGATTGTTTAATTAATGTTTTTGCTATCTACTTATAATTTTATTCTATATATTATGGATAAGATCAATATAACTCGTTAGTTTCAGGCATATCATCGTATAAGATGACGTTTAATCATTGTGGATGTAGTACATTTTAACAGACGGGTACATACCTGTGTACTATGTATGTTGGTCTGAGAACAATATAGATAGATGTCATGTTCATCAATAGAGCTTTCAAAAACAATTAGCTTGATCAATACCGTCTCAAGCGAGGGAGCTCCAGCCACTACCAATGTTGACAGGCGCGAAGCCTTTCCAATAACGCCATGTTTGTCGATACACTAGGACTCGTAGTAAGACTTACTACTTACTCGTTCATATTCTGCGTCACTATACTTATAACTAACCGTTTCACCCTTACCCCACCACGGCAACAAAATATTAAACAATGTTTTCTCTTTAACTGCTTGAAAGATCGATAATATAAAGCTGGAATAAAAATTACATATAGAAACGCTCTGTTACGACTACAGCGTTATGCTGGCTGAATGTAGTAGTGTTCTATGTAAAAATACAGTAATAGTTGTATAGTGGAGGTACTCACAGTAGGCTGAGATGGTATCGAGGGTTACATGGGCCCGAGGGTTAGTCGCGGTGGTCGTGGTATTGGCACCCCCGAGGCACAGTGGCACCTTGTCGTGGCGCCCGGTCCGCGGCGGGAGGAGCATTCATACGAGACACATCCCGACACGCGCAGGCAGCGGGCTCAGGCGCGGGCCCGGGCCCGGGGCCCCCGTCCTGCCATCTTGGATTCCACAAGGCGACTCGCCACGGGGCCCAACTACGAAACTAGCTGCGACTGCCGGCTCTCGCTTCACCTCACTACCACGCTTTATACTAAAATCTGGATGATATCCCACTCGATTGGAAAATAAAAAAGTGTGAATAGTTCGGGCGGAGCGGTCGGCCGGCTGCGAGAGGCACATGCCGCTCGATAGTCGGGCGCGTGCGCGAGAGCGGGCGCGCGTGACGTCACGCCGTCGCCCCGCGCCGCCGCCGTGCCGCGCCGCCCTCAATGGCCCCACTCTAACTAACCTCCACTGACTACTGAACTGACTAGTAACTACTACACAACACTACACCTATCCATTCGTCACACACTCCAACAGTTTTACTTTCAACACATCAAATCGGAGAAACGGATAAGAAATGGCAACTACTTTTGCAATGTTTGCCTATCTGTCTATCACATCTTTAAATTTCGGGTCAACATAGCTATCAAATTGAAATTTCGGGTTATTTTTTTTTAATTCCATAATAAGATTTTCTCTCTTTCCAAAATGAGTGCAAAATCCAAAATAATCAGGGCTGGTGAAGGAATTAACAAAAAACGGACTTTGTGAATTGATAAAGACACTATTATGGTTCGCTTAACGGCTTTGGAAATGAAGGTACACTTACCCTCATGTCATCGTCAGCATCTGTAAAGTTATGCTCTTCATATATATCAGCTCCAGCGGGGACATCAACATCACTCTCAGCTTTACCAGTTTCACTTTCATTTGCAACAACGTATTTCCCAGAATCGCTCGTAGGCGTAACCGCTACTTTTATATTGATGGGATTCTGAGAATCAATAGTAATCTCACCCCCTACATCTGTCTGGACACCAACCGATTTACTTTCAGTTTCACTATCAATAGGCAAAACGTTAGGTACTATTTTCACTATTGCAACATTATTTTCATCGTTTCGTCTGCACATTTTTGTGATACTAATAAAATTGAACCAACAATTCCGTTCCGGCTCGCAATAAAAGCACTTCATTGTTGCTGCGAACACATACAAAATGCACTAGGTAGATGAATAAAAGCTCCCAATTTTATTTCCGCTTATCTGTCCAATTATAGGCAGATAGGGTTTGATAAATAGCACTTGAGATTGATTTAATATCTGACACTAGGGTACCCGCCCGATTACGCACGGGTCTTAGTTCATACACAAATGTCATAACAGTTATCATGGGGTTTGAGCAATCGCCTGCTACGCAAGCGAATCAATTTCGAATCACAGAGGGCCTGTACCAATGGGTTTTTCTAAAATCTTGTACTGTGATTTTACGGTGAAAGAAAACATCGTGAGGAAACCTGCATATGTCTGAGAAGTAATTCAAAGACATAACGTCTAGTATAGTAACGTGTAATATCTGAGACGGCGATGGATTCACCATCTGCCACGTTGGCACTTAATGTACGGTGAAAAGTGGGTGTTGTTATTACAACACTTTGTCATCCCTTCGGTGAATACAGGCACATATTATATTAAGTAGAACACAATAATTCCCCGTGAATAAATGATGAACTCCGCATGAAAATCCATACTGTATTTTTTGAAACAAATCAATAGGTACGGGAATAAGGAATAAATAATTAAGTAAATGGAAAAAAAAACACATTTATTTATTGTATTTATCTATTTACAAAATTAGACAGATTTACAAATATAACGATTTGACTCAATATACCTATTAACATAATGAATACGATGTGACTATATTACAAATACTATATTGAGCTTTTTGGTAAAATAATATCAGATAATATTTTCCAATCCAACAATAATTAATAAATGAAAACAACCCATATAAAAACCAAGCCAAGTGTATGTTTAAGAAGTGTGTAATTTGCTATTTATAAAAAAACTTTATTCATTGGTGTTATGGTAACATTTTGGTAAATCGAAACAGGATTAAACGTCTGACAATGAATCAGCTCAGTACTTAGATAATATTGTCTAGAAAAAAACACTCATATAAAAATAACCTAATTTAAATGTAAAAAATATACAAACTAGCTATTGCATTTTAAATCTAAAACGTTTATAGTAGAACCAATAATATAAAAACAACTTTAAAGATCAATATTTAATTAAATTTAGAGTTAGCATACCAAAAGCCATTACCATAATGCTTTTATTGCCGTGATCGTTTTGTATGACAGTGACAGTCTTATATGCGTCATAATATGTGCCTGTGTAACAATTACTGTAAACCTATGATGGCAATGAGCAATTAAGAGGTAATATATATATACGGTCGATTGAGAAATCTCCTCCTTTTTGAAGTCAAAAATAATATTTAGGTTTTTTGCTAAGGTTTTTAGATCGATGGTGGCAATTAGCCCTCACGTCACAGCTCATATTATAACAGAAGAAATATACCAAAGACATTTATTCAATAAAATTTACATCTTAACGATATGTTTTTCATATAAGAGCTAAAATATATCATACAATTTTGAGAAATATATTGACACGGCAAAGCAAAAACGCCGTTTGAAATGGAAAGTTTAAAAACCACTATGTTATCGAATTGTCAGGTCCCTTGAGCTCAGTACAGAATAGTTACAAATTCTGATCCGTACCAATTAAGTCTACAATTCAATCAGTCAATATCCAAGCTCTTGAAACTGCTCGTGAAGCTTGCAAACATTCCTTTACTTGGTTTCTTGATCCTCTTCTTCTCATCAGCTCTGAATATTTCGGTCTCAATTAACCACTCCCTGTAGTTTTCTTCCATATTTTTCCTTTGCTCTTCGTGTAGTTGTTTAACTGAAGCGACAGGACCACCAAAATCTTCGGGAAGAATATCCTTGTCGACTACAGATTCTGGGCCTTCGGAGGAGAAGTTGAGGAGGTTTAGTAAGTTGGAGTGTATGAGTGGCTTGACGAGACACATCACCTGGTTGATGAATGACACTGTGTGGACCACGTGGATCTTCTTCAGCCGACAAGGGTGCGCGTTCTGGAAAAACATACGCTACAAATTAACGACACCCTAATGTGGGTCCTAGTACTAGAAATCAATTACATAACTTTGTTATTGTAAGAAATTGTCTGAGTAATAGGTTGTAACAATAGTGTCAATAGGACATAAAAATAGCTATACAATCTCGGTTTATGTGTGTATGATTGATTGGTTTCTTTTTTAAATTAACACTTAAATGCGATCTTATGTAAGAATTTCTATTTAACTAACTTGATCGATCTCTCATCTTCTAAAATATGTTAATCTGGATAGCAAGTTATTTTTCTAAACAGGTTCAAGAAACATTATGATTTGAATAACAAAGCCAAACTCATTGGAAAAAAATCTGACCTTCGGGCCAAACAGTGTTTTACGAGAAGTTAATGTAGATATTGGAACTAATCAGTAAATAACAAAACTACATAACTATAGTCAAAAAGATACACGGACAAGAACGTAACTTTTAAAATTATGATAATGAGTAATTTGATGTACCCAACGATTTCTGATACAGTTTAAGAAACAGATATTAGTCATATCTCTTTTATTCACGTGCGTTTCTGTAGGAGCTGTTAATTGCAGGAACAAATTTTAAACGTCGATTACTATGAACATATCTCTTTAATGGCATTGGATGTACTCCAATGAAATGAATGAATATGTTAATTGCATGCTAGATTTAAAGTAGGTATGATGGCTTTGATATTGTTAGTGTTAGTAATATGTGGATAGGATTATTGAATGCCTACAGACCTGTATATAATGCATGAATGCCCTAAGCGCAGGAAGAGTGACCCTTGTGAGGTGTCCGAGACTGCAGCCCTTCATGTCAAAGATGACGATATAGCCTTCAGACAAGCGGTCCTCGGAGAGTTTGATGTCATTGAACATGCAGAACACACGAACAGCATCCGCAAAGTTCAGTTTGCTATAGTCAAACTCGGAGAGCCTGTAGAGGAGGACGTGGTAACCTTCTGAGGTCTTGTTGGGGAGCGCTACCATGTGTCTGGGGACAAAATATTACATTTAAAACAGCAATTTTTAAAGATCATGACCTTTTAATGAGTGGACTTAATAAATGGACTAGCTGATTTGTACTTTACAGCAATCAAGTTAAATAATTTGAAACGCAAATTTGTAGTTTGACACCTGACCTGACTCGGCATTCGCAGTGGCGTTGCTAATCTTATTGGCAAAAAAAATAGTTTAGTAGCAATAGCTACTTCTACCAAAATTAAAACATCAAAATTGAGTACTAACGTGATGTCCATAATTGTCTTATTCCTCTGCGAAAGCGGATCCCTGTTGGTGAAGAGGTCTGGTGTGTTGGCGCGCAGCGTGAAGTAACACTCGATGGTGTCCTTGGTCTCCTTCACCTTGTAGTAGTTAGAGTGAAGGAACAGTATTAGGTAGTCGTCTGAGATGTGCGGCAAGTGCGGCTGACTCTTCATCCTGGAAGAGTTTAACATATTTACGTCACAGTATAATGATACAAGAGTGGCCAACCGATCGATCACGGATATACCGTGATTTGTTTCCAGTCGATCGTGACAAGACAAAGTATATAATTTATGACATAATAAAAATATATTATATATAATGATGCGCGCATCATCTTGTATTATTTATCAATCACCGTTCCATCTTGTTGCTTATCCTCTATCTTCCATGCAATAGTTTTCTATTTCAGGCCGCGACGGGCAATGGGCGGAAATAAAAGGCCATCAGGCATCAGTGTCGACGGTAATTTGCTGAGTTCTACATAATATATTACAACATCAAAAATATTGCAACAAATTATAGTAGTCTAAGACTCAGTATCGTAGCCTTAGCACCTATCATAATCATCACCTTCGAAGTAACTAACAATGACGTACTTCTACATAGTAACATAGGTATTATATAAGCGTATAATCTCAATGCCATCTATAGACTGCTTCTAGGTCATGTTGCACCTATTTGACCCTTAATTGCATCTCCAACATTACAGTCACATTCAACAATAAGCGTTTTACAAGCTATATTTAAAGTATATTTTATGTTATACTGACTTCAAATGTAGTTTTGAAAGCTATTGGGTTGTAGACAGACTATAATGAAGCTATGATATAACTACTGATGACGCAGGTGCTTTCAAAATTTCATATACTAATGCTTTAGACAGTTAGTTCTGACAAGTGGGTATATTACAAATTTACTGTGGACTATATATCTCTAAGTTACAGAAGAAAGAAGAAAAATCGCAGACAAATAATGCCAAATTTGAGTAGTCGAATTTGAGTAATAGGAGCAGTACCGCTATGCTTACTATAGTAGCACTCTTTTTATCATACAATTTCGACGGCAAGTATAAAAATGATCAATCCTTGAATTAATTAACAAAGGTCAATGAAAAATGTTTTTGTATATAGCACAACATTTTCCGAATAACAAAATGACTCAGCGTGATGATATGGAATAAACAGAATACAATGAACTTATAATTAAGTCCGGCAACTATACTTATTTCATTCACGCATCAATTCACCCAGCATGCAATGCTGTTTACTGGTTATTGCTTTTATATAATCACACGCGCATAATACGTTTAAACAATACAGAATGTTGCTGAAATAATACTGCGTGCCTCAAAGGCATCATCATATTTCTGTCTTAATCTTTTTGTGTTCCTCAAACACGATCAAACTCAACACTAATTCACAGAGAAATTAGAATGAGGAAAAGATGATCTCTAACTACCTACAATTTGGCTCGGAGTAGAGCTTAAAATGGTAGGACTGGACATAGTTTTTTTATATATATTCTTTAATTTATTTTGAACTTTTGTCTAACATAGACAATGTAAGCTCCATTGAGCACGCACATCACAACTCAGCAATCCAAACATTAAACGGAAGAGGACATAGTTGATTCATCGACAATATCTGTCAATCGTCGATATCTGTTATCCTCGTCTTACATAAGAAGAAAGGAGATGGAAACACAAATCTCAAGTATCAAGTATTATGTTATCTATGGGAGTATATAAGAATCATTATTGTACAGGAAAACGACGAGTACCTTGAATAAAACAAGCCCATTAAACATAGCATCTATGCTTTAACGGCTTTTGTCAGATGATTTTTTTTCATAGATTGATTAAGATAACGTTGAAAGTTACCCCTTTTTAAAAGGTCGTCTGTGGGCCGACAGATGGCGCAGTTTTAATCCCTTACAAATATACCTTTACATTAACGCGATGGCATGTTATGAAGGCGATAATGCGAAAAGTCACACTTGGGATGTTGTTCGAATACTAACCACTCCCTTATCTGTTGTATCTCCTCCTCGTGACCTTCTGGCTGCGGCTTCAGGCCCCGCATGAACGGATGGAGGTACTTGGTGGCCGCCATTGCTGCCCTCGCCTCACCTCGATTGTCTGTAACCACGAAATATGTCGATGAGTATAGTTTCCATGATCACAGTTATCACGTTGGACGTTGGATCCACGTTAAAGATAGGGAAACCATTTCACCATTTTATGACCTCAAAGACTGTAAAGTCAAAGTCAAAGTCAAAAGTATCTTTATTCGATTAGACTTTTTACAAAGTACTTTCAAATCGTCAGAATGACATAATTATACAGGATTATACATGCTACCGCCAGGTTCGGAAGGTTGCTTTTACTGAGAAGAACCTGGCAAGAAACTCAGTAATTACTCTTTTCAAAAATATTATACAATTTAAAGAATACAAAATAAATAATTTGAAAAAACCGTGAGCTCATGGACAATGTTCCAATGCACAAATGTCGATAAAAATTAACATAACTAAAAATCTAGTACATCTACTTATAACTAAATGCGTAGCTTGAGATGACCAGCCCCCACAAGCAGCACCTGTTCACAAGTATGACGTGAATGCCAGCCTCCTCAACCATCATAGAGGGAAGTGGACAACCCGTCATCCAGACGCAATGTAGTATAAGTAAGTAAGTTATTTGGTTGCAGCAGCAAATTATGTGCTTTGATTGTAGTTTGAGTAGTCGCTAATTGCTGTAATCCACGTGAGTTCAATCTCACCGCTCTGTAACCAATGATTTTTTCCACAGAAGTCAGAAAAAAATTTGTAACTATTTCTAAAACACCCATGATTTTCTCTGGTAAACTACGAGCTTTTATGATGAAGGTAATCATCCATCAATCATCCATGTACCACGTGGTATAGGTACTTAAGTATATTGTGTGACTGGGAACGAACGAGGACGAACTTATAGACGTAAGTATGTACTAATTAATATTCTGAAAAAGAAGACATTCCTTTGCCTTCAACTTTGTGGACCATATAGATGAACATTTTTATTAAATCTCAAGCAGGAGTTGAATAATAATTGAGAAATTATATTAACGGTAGTCGCTTATTATGAGTATTCCTGACCCACTGAACTGTTCCTGTAGCCTTCACACATCCTGTAAAAACTCTTCCAACCAATCCATTAATGCTGCATTCCTAATATATTATAATAATTGATATCCTTTCCGCGTATGAATTAAAGTCGTCTCTTTCATGGCTATCTAATGCAGTCACGAGGTGGCTTAGCAAAATAATATGGAAGCATTATGACGACTGATGACTGGAATGATATGATGCTGTGATGATACACGACGGATCCAAGGGGGGAGGTCAGAAGAAAGTATATTAGTATATACAGATAGATCCACGTGAGCGAAGCTGTGACTACAGCTAGTTTGATTGAATTAACTAGACTAGATTGAGTCTTGACTAGACCTGAACTATTTGACCCGTTCGTGACTGAATCCGCTCTAGATGATGATGACGGAAGGGCTGATGAAATAATGGAATGTCTGGTACAATAAATCAAACTTGTAAGTAAATGGATCAAACGTGCATCTAACATAAAAGAAGTTGTTATTGCGATTTCGGCCAGGTTATTGGAACCGGGCGAATCATACGATGTTACGGCACCAGCGGCAGCGAAGCGAACCTAAAGCGGTCCGCGTATGTAACACATGCGGTCACGGAATAAATTTCACTGCTTATTGCCTTGTAATTAGGTGAAATTTGGCATCTACCTGAATAAAAGTTTAGGTTCTTCTTATAAAATCAGCCGAAGGACAATCACGGACGACTAAAGATTTAGTTCACATAGATATAGACCGGCCTTGTTTAAGCGCACTGGCTTAGCTTAGTGCGTTTCATTTAACCAGTCTGGCTATACAAAATAATTTACTTAGATTGCTTTTTGTTTTTTTTTTATGTCCTTTACATGTTTTTTCCATCCATTCAGTTAAAATAATAATAATAAAGCATTAACTAAATATTCTTCTGATATTTTTTTGCCAATGCATAAATATTTTTTTGTCCCTTAACTTTTACAATGTTTGGAAATTTGACTTTTGAGATCGAAAACGTACGAATGATGAAGGCATATTTTAAATCAAAAGTCAAGTCATATCCGTCCTAGTATGCTAGGAAGAAACGTCATTCTTCGTTCTCTAATGCTGAGACAGTTGGATTTGATATTTTTTTTATAAAATTTTAGCATAGTAAGTTTTTATTTAAATCCAGGCTGAGAAAACCTTAGAAAATGGCAAATCTATCATGTTTTTTACAGAAGTCTTGTATCTAAGAATCAGGTATTAAATTTTAAAAATAATGAGTCTGACAACTAATATTTAAAAAAATACACTCGTAAATAATCAAAGTTGAAACATCATGTTTCAAAGTTTAAATTGCGTTATTCATTTATAAAGTAAATACTTCCCTCATTCAATAAATTATCAGTTAATTAAACGGTGATTAGTTGTGTCTTTAACCTACAGCCTAATTTAAATACATTGACTTCTGATATTGTTGTTACAATTTACCTACGCTCTAAATGCGACCACTCGAGGCTCTATCAGTAAATGTAATGTATTGTATTCTTGTTATTATGTCATAATAAAATGTAATTAATGCATACCAAGCGACCAGAAAAAATGGAACAGCTCTGTTGGAATATTACTTTTTTTCCCCATTTTCGTTTTTGATATCTATACTAATTAAAGAAGAAAGTTTTGTATGTATGTTTGTAACGAATGGCTCAAAAAGAACTGGACCGATTTAAAAAAATATTTCACCTTTCGATTGCTACATTATCACTAATTAATATAGACTACTCCCGACTATTATCCCGCGGGAACGAGAACTACTCGGGTGAAACCGCGTGAAGTCTTGATAACATGCATTGTAACCTAAAACTTCTAGAAGACAACAGGGGGCCAACTATTACCGTTTAAGTAGAGCGTATTATGAGCTTCTTAGCTTGACGATTAATTGTACGGTACTAAAATAAAACGTCAAAGCTCAGAAGTTATAAATGCACTCTGCTTAAACCGATGATGGTAGGCCCCTGTTCCTTTTTCATCATGTATCTGTGAAAAAGTTAATTTTTCAGAGAAGTTCGTTCAGGGAGTCAGCATTATAAGTAATCAGCGCAGCAACGCTGCCTTGTGACAAGAATCTGGAGATGTCTCTCCAGATTCTTGTGAGAGAGAGAGAGAGAGAAGAAGAGGAAATTTAGAATGTAGCATTTATATGGTGAAAGAATATTTCAAATCGGTCCAGTACTTTTTGAGCCAATTCATTACAAATACAAATATTTCCACATTATAATATTAGTATAGATATTTACTCATTTCCATAGGTACCACCTACATACATATGCTCACGCCTGTATTCCCCAAAGGGGTAGGCAGAGGTGTTGTTATCACAACACCCACTTTTTACCGACTTTGATTAAGTGCCTATGTTTTTTTTTTTAATTAGGAATAAAAAAAGAACTTACATCTCATTTTATGTGTATAGATTCACACCTGTTTTACCATTAGAATCACGTAACTAACAAATTGCTTGCATAATTAAAATCTTCCAATCCTTTCCATTCAGCAATGTTATATTTTGACTACTTAATGATTATTTATTTATTCAGTAAGTATATTCTAAAGAACAAAAACAAAAGTTATGACGCCAAGAAAACGACAGTTAACCTCATATTTTTGACACAAAACAATGTAATTTAATGCTAATATATGTGTGACATCTTCTAAGTAATATTCATTAAATGATTCAATATATCGTAGCGAGACATTAGGAAATATTGTCCTTAAAAAATCTTGTTGGGCGATGACCCCAACAATGTATGGGATAACTCGAGTCAAAAATTAAAATACATTTTTTTTTAATGTAAAGAACTTGGAAATACTAATGAGAATGTTTCTACTCCGCCGAATTCAAAATCTCTAATTATAAGATATAACTTTCACAGAGACTTATACAACTGAGACATTCTACATTCAAGATTTCTTCTAACTGACTAGATATTATAATATACATTATTAGCCGATTTTCAAATAATTTTATACAACATATTATCTAAGAAATTGGGATACTATAATATCATATTTGCACTATACAAATATAAAGGTCTAAATGCGTCAGCCAACTCTTTTCAAAGACATAGGCAGACAAAGAACCAACAATTTGCGGACATTTGCAGTGTATTATTTAATCTTGCTTGCACTAATGTTTATTTAGTCTCGTAATATTGACATTGATAAGGTCGTAAGTCGCTTTCACGGCGAGATCGTAAGACTGCGAGAAAGTTTGTCGCTTGTAACTACTTGCCTTGCGCTTACACACCTCACGGATGTCGCCTACTAGATCTGCAAGGTGGGCTTGGCCCATTGATAAAGTCTTAGCCACCCTTCAATGTTTACACTGCTAGTTTATTCATTACATAATAACGTTTTGCGGGATCCAACATCAGGGCCATTTTCAGCTGTGTAACAGTGACAGATGTATATACGTCATATACATCTGTCTCATAATAAGAGTCAAACTATCAGGGCAATAAGAGCTCATACTAAAGACCCCAAAAATATTAAACTGGGATTCAAAAGTGGGTTCCAACGAAAATAAATATTCTTTCATGCGGCTTTCCTTTCTTAGATTTTCCGTTGGCGGCTGGTAACACTTATAACTATGGTAGACGATTTATCAACCCTAATGACATTGAAGTGATTGCAAAAAATTAATACCATAGAGAAAACCATTCATAGAATCACCAACTAGGATCTATAAGCTTGACTCATGCAAGAGAACAGCAGCACAACAGCTTGATAGAGAATAAAAGGTGATTATGGCTGATATTTCTATGGAGTTCAAACAATGGGGTGACCCAAAGACTGATAAACCTGACTATATACCAACAAACACTGGCAAAAGAAGATTAGGTGTCTGGTGAGTTAACGTACTCATAATACAATTTAAAAAAATGTCCAAACCTTGTTACCACCAAAATTACCTACTTATTTACACGTGGCTTTTTATTTCTATAGCTAAGTACTATGTCAAAGTTGCGTTGAGTTATCTCTTCCAAAAACATGTTTATCCTAGACTTTGGAAAATATTTTTTGAGAATCGTTTAAGTATTTTGCATGTCCATTACATGCTGATGATTTCTACTGTGGAATAAGTCTTAAAATGTTATTCCTACCCCAAATTTATAGTAAACTTTACTGTCTACATACAGTATCACTGTTTCACAATTGATTACTTATTAGGTCATATGTAGTTTCTTTGTTATCCTGACCTTATGTTATCTTGTAGGTGGGTATCGCTAGAGTGCGATTTCTAATATGTACCTCTTCCTCTACTATAGGAACCTAGTAGCAGAAGCGCCAGACTTGGTGCAAATATTACCTTCTTAAATAGGTAATCACAGACATATGTACATTTCATATTTCACATATGTGCATTACAAAAGCAAACAGGGCTTAATATCATCGGTTATAAGCAGAGCGTATTAAGAACTTCTGAGCTTTGACGTTTCATTTTGGTAACGTAAAATTAAACGTCAAAGCTAAGAAGTTCTTTACACGCGCTGCTTAAACGATCATAGTTGGCCGAAAAGGCTAGCAGCATTACCTCATACAGAAATGCTTATTAGTGACTACAGACAGCTACTGATTCCTGCCAGTGTATTAATAATAATGATCTCCTACCGAATTTCGGTTACGGCGGCTAATCTCAACGAGGATTAGCCATGTACGCAGGAGATATTATAGTGCGCAAGTGTGTGAATTTCTTGACAGAAAAACCCAATATAAATTTTAGACCCGACCCGGGAATCGAACCCGGGACCTCGTGATCGGCAGGCGAACATACTAACCACTAGACCAACGAGGCAGTTCAAGTATTACCGTCAGGATAACGTGTAAGATTTGACGTATCATTTTATCGTACCTAAATCCCCAGGTACTAGTAGCTCAGCGTGTATATAAAGTATAATATAAATCTAAGAGAAGAGTATGTTGAATAGAACACTTTACTTTACTACGTAACAGACAAACATCTTTGTCAATTTATCAAATTATTGCATAGTTATTATCTGGCTCGTTAAATGTTTTTTTCTGTCTAATTGCAATTACCAAATAAATTACTACAAATAATTTAATTAGAGATCTGTAAAATCGATTGTATATTTTCATGACCCGCAATGCTCCCTAAGACATGCATAAGTGCCTTACCAGGGCCTAAACTGAATAAATCATTTTCAAAAAAACTCCATAAATTTTAATCAGAGTAATTATTTTAAATGAGGATATACACAACATTTCGTGTGAATCGTTAATGTCTAAGTATTGTATATATGTGTGTGTACAATCCACCGTGACGCTCATCATATAACCGAATACGTTAACCCGGTAACTTGGCTGCGTACCTGAAATTCGTTACCGCATAATTTCTAACAAAAAATAATGTGGTCTTCTCGGCATGGAAGCCCACAACATAAATAAAATTGAAGTGTATGTTTTTAATTCAAAAATCAAACCTTTTAATTAAATACATATGAAATTATACACGATACCGACACGGTTTTTTTTAAACATAAGTACTTACGTAAGTATCCAATAAGGGGTTTTTTCCGAAATTCCACACCTAAGGGGATTAAATAGGTCTTAAGGAAGAAAGTGTGTTTTTTCAAATATGGAAACTTGTTTATAAAATACCTACAAAATCTTTGATAAACAATTCAATACATATTATGTATAAAGAGTTTGAATACAATTAAATAGTAATTTGATGGATCGTAATAAATATATAATAGTTTAGTATATCTACCTACTATGAAGTCTTAATAGATTATGTAAAATATGTGACATAGCGCAATATTACTTGAATTAACCCACTCAATAAACTCGCCACATGACTTCTAAAGTTGTACATACATACTTAGTTATGTAAGTAATCACAAAAAGCAAAAAAAATATCTTCAATTAAAACATGCTACGTTCCCATACACACTTAATTTTAATTGGACCATACTTAATTAACCATAAATAATAGCAATATACTTAATTAGAAATTGTAAGTAATTTATTTAATTTTTAACGTCAGATTCATCTTGATTGTTTATATTCCGGAATTCGAATTCACGTGTAAGCTATTGTACAATTACTTTCATTAGTACATTTTGTATATCTATACTAATATATACAGCTGAAGAGTTTGTTCGTTTGTTTTTTTGACCCCGCTAATCTCAGGAACTACTAGTCCGATTTGAAATATTATTTCAGTGTTAGATAGTCGATTTATCGAGGAAGGCTATAGGCTATATGTCATCACGCTAAGACCAATCGCGGCTTAAAGTTATCGTAACTCCAAAGTAACTCTTTCACGCGGACGAAGTCGCGGGCAATAGCTAATATATTATAGTAATCAAAGCCAGCAAGTAGTGAGCAAACAGCTCTATAGTTTCGGTACTAATGGGCTGCCTAGATGCAGTACTTAATCACTAATCACATATGTATACGATTGAGAACTTAACTATCGTAAAGTCCTGCAGACCAGCGATCGCGACAGACTCACCATGTCATGTCATGACTAAACTGGAGGCCTACGCTTTGACGTTTCATTTCTTGGTATCAAAATTAAACATCAAGTTCCTAATATGGGAGCTTAAAAAGATCATGGCTGGCAGTGAGTTTGTTGGTACCCCTTTGGAAGGGATAGTACTATTCCAGGAACATAAGTTCAAACAAACGAAACGGATAAAGTAGGTATTCCAATATATAATGTTCGATATAACCAGTTTCCCGTAACGTAACAATATCGTCATCACGTCTGCTTTACGCTTACATGAATTTTGCCAAAACTGCATTTCATTCTGTACGTTCATAACGTTGATACAGCAAAAACACAGCCTGCGGAGAAAGCTGGTCAGTCATTACGGAACTCTCGGGTAATGCTTTCGGTTCATTCACGACAATCAACCAGCCGGCTCCAGCTTATTTAACTTAACCGCAAGTGTCCAACTAAGCATGAACCTCATTATAGCCTTTATAATTGGCAATTTGTTCTCTATCCAATTAAAATACTGTACGTTTTTACGTTAAGATCACAAGAAACCGAGCGAAAAAATCCTTTTGGGTTACGTCTACTTGTGTGGATTAAGTTTAATTGAACAATATCTAAGCAAATTAAATATAAATGAAAGGGATCTTCGGCAAATACCAATTCTAAATGTCGACGCCGCAAAAAATGGATAAGCAAACGTCCAAGTATCAAATAACACTTAGGTTAGTGTTATAAATTAACTTAAATAAAATTTAATAATTGAGGTGCTTACTCAGAAATACTTATTTCTGGTCCTGGGATGTAAATAGTCCACGGCTGCCCAATGTGGTAGCGAAGTTGTGATGTATGACGTTAGCAGGTTGGTCGGCACGTGCACGCTCACTGACACACAAACAGCGACTGTTCACTTGCTGTCCACTTCTCACACAGACCGACACTTCCAACCCAACCAACCTTCTTCAACTTGTGCCGGAATAAAAAGTTACTTTCTAAATTCGAATTCGCGAATCCATTGGAGACGTGAATTCGCGATTAGCACTACGCGTATTTTTTTAAATACCTTCCAAATCTTTTTATAGTCTGTATTTATTTACAATCGAGTAGCACAACTTTAAGCGTTACAAAACTTTTAACCCGTAATAAAGGGGTCATGTGAACTCGTATTGTGTGTGAACTCCATTCAAACGTGAACAAAGAGAGGTTGGGTACCAAGGTGCACATGAATAATGACGCCCTTCAATCATTGTTTTAATCAATTAGGCTACCTTAGGCTACCACAAAATGTTTTGATTAGGTTTGTGTTTGTTATCTTTTTAATTGCTACTAATTAGTAAAATTATAAAGATGTTAAAATGTATGAATAAAGATGTTAAAACACAAGAGCCGTGGTGGCCTCGAGGTTTGAGCAGTCGCCTGCTACGCAAGCAACGCAATTTCGAATCCCAGCGGGGCTTGTACCAATGACTTTTCCTAAAAAACTTATGTACAGTGATTCCACACCACGTGCTTTACGGTGAAGGAAAAAATTGTGAGGAAATCTGCATATTTCTGAGAAGTAATTCAATGACGTATGTAAAGTGTCTGAGACGGCGATGGACTCACCATCTGTCACGTTGGCACTTAATCATCTTCGGTGAAAAGTGGGTGTTGCGATTACAACACCTCTGCCTACCCCTTCGGGGAATACAGGCGTGAGCATATGTATGTATGTTAAAATGTTTAAACATTGAATTTTATGAAGAATAAAGGTATTTCAGGAATAAACCAAGGTGCCAAATATTTTGAAGTGAAAAGGAAGAATAACTGCGGCTTATCACGATGTTTTCCTCTACGGTAAAGCTCGTGGTTTGACATCACTACACTACATTTTTTAACAAAAGCTCATTATTACAGACCGGTGAGTTTCCGAAACATCTTCGCGGACTAGGTAGCCATTCGAATCACTCGACCACCAGAAAACTAAAACCCAAATATGTATACTGCTAACTCAGTCGACAGCATCGAATTAAACAACTTTAGACACATTTCGAATGTTCTCTGACACTTACTTATTGAGGTTTTGTTATTTCCCAGAAACACGGATTCTGGATTAATGCCCGTTGCAATAGGCACCATCAGATACCTAATAGGGGGCCTAATAGCCCTACCTAATAGCCCCTATTAGGTATCTGATACATCTCTGATACCTAGTTCGGGCCACCGTTACGAAGTACGTAGTTTTTATTACGTGGCATTCATTATAATGTATTCCCAGTATACACTCCTGCCTATTTTAATCTCCCTTAATTTTTTTCTCTGCTGTAATGTATACGTTAATATAAAATAAGGTTGTATGTTAGGAATTGCATTAGCGTCCGCCCCTTCTTTACATATTGTGTTGTCTTTAAACTATCTGATTTTATTCTCTTCTCTATTTGAGGTGTGCAATATACAGGTGCTGCTTGTGGGGGCTGGTCATCTCAAGCTACGCATTTAGTTATAAGTAGAACTACTAGATTTTTAATTATGTTAATTTTATCGACATTTGTGCATTGGAACTGTGTCCATGAGCTTATATTTCTTAAGTGATTTATTTTGTACTCATAAAAATGTATAATAGTTTTTGAAAAGAGTAATTACTGAGTTTCTTGCCAGGTTCTTCTCAGTAAAAGCAAACTAATCTGGCGGTAGCATGTATAATCCTGTAAATTATGTCATTCTGATGATTTGAAAGTGCTTTGTAAAAAGTCTAATCGAATAAAGATATTTTTGACTTTGACTTTGAACAGTACTTACATATATTTGTATTGTATTGTTCAGTTATAAGGTAAGTACTTAGCTGTATTGTATCACAAAAGTGATGTAAACTATTCGTGAAGCGTCTTGCGTAACGCCTTGTAACTGAACTGAAAGCTATTCCATAACCAATAATAATACTCGTATAATTTTGGTGATAGTATTTACGTGACATAAAGATAAAAAAAAATGTTGTTCTGACCCAATATTCCTTCTTATCCTAAAAACCTGAAGAGTTCCCAAAGGGATAAACGGTATTGTAACAACGACATATGATTAAGTACCAACGTGACAGCCGTGGAGGCCTCGGGGTTTGAGCAGTCGCCTGCTACGCAAGCGACGCAAGTTCGAATCCCAGCAGGGCCTGTTCCAATGAGGTTTTCTAAAAACTTATGTACAGTGATTTCACACCACGTGCTTTGCGGTGAAGGAAACCATCGTGAGGAAACCTGCATATGTCTGAGAAGTAATTCAAAGACGTATGTATAGTGCCTGAGACGGCGATGGACTCACCATCTGTCACGTTGGCACTTAATCATATTCGGTAAAAAGTGGGTGTTGTCATAACGACACCTCTACCTACCCCTTCGGGGAATACAGGCGTGAGCATATGTATGTATGTATGTACCAACGTGACAGATGAGGAACCCATCATCAGTGTTAAGAACTATTGGTACATACCTAAGCACGATGTTGGATTTCATGTCACGATGTTTTATTCATCACCTAAAACTCGTGGCGTGAAATAACTGCATATAAAATGTTTAAAAATCGTTGGTAGAGAACGATGGGATTTGTACCTGCATTTATTACTAGCAGACATAACGCGGTTTCACAATATCACTCGCTTATATTACTCTTTTTATGAAATCGGTTACACATTAAAAAATAATTCAACTGATTTCACTGGCAAAGGTCGTAATTTTTACAGCTGCTATGTCTCCAATCGCCGCCGTACCCAAAGAGTGTCTGTAATATGAATAACAAAATAATATAACAATCAGGTGAAGGCATGTATTAATACGTTTATTTTGAATCATCTTTAGCATTATCTGATCTCTTCACATCACCCCCTGCTCCAAGGGATCCTTTATCTTTGTTTTTAAATGAATTTTCGTGGAAAACATTTTTGCAAATGTCGATCAAATCAGCCACCTTTCTCTTATTGCATTCGTGACCAAATGCTAAACGTAACTTCATCTTGTCCAGTTGTGACATATTCTCCGACGGACGTATCATTAATCCGGGAATCTGAAATGGCAGTTAGAGGAGATCACACGAGAACATACCGTCCACGTCGATCAATGGATTAAGCTTACTAATTCCCACCACTTCTGTCTCAGGAGTTGCGTTTCTTTCACGAATTTACAATAGTGTTCACAGCCTCCAAGACTACTTATGTTATGTTGATTGCCGTAACAACCGATTATCCGTACCCGGTGGTAATATTTATAATCATGTGTATGTTTTGTGTCCTTCTGACGATTTGAAAGTACTTAGTAAGAAGTATAATCAAATAAAGATATTTAGAATTTTGAATTTTGACATAATTATGTATACCTAGACCTACGTAGTTGCAAAAAATAAAACAAATGATTTTACCGCAGCCAGTAGCGGTAAAGAATAGTATTTCTTACACCGCAAGTTGTGAAATTTGGTTGCGATGGCGGCCGAAAAGCAGGTGCTCACGCCTGTACATCCCACGGGGTCTGTATGTACTTAGTTACGTAAGTACTCAAACTAAGAAAAAGTTATTATTGCGAACATGCAACGGCGCCGTTAGCGCCAGAGGAAAAGTTGCGATACATATATTTTAAGGCGCCAATGAGAATCTGTCCAATTACAGTATAGGTTGCCGTCATTAGTTATGAGCACCCAGCGATAATTGTGCGAGTAACTGCACATGTATTTTACTGGCGTAGCACTATACGGACAGACAGAGACATACCATTAAAATTACTACAGCTCATAACTCGTGACGGCACCTTTAAGAAGATAACTTCTTCTTAGCAAAAGCAACCTTACGATCCCAGTGGTAACATTTATTCCTCTTTAATGTTTATTTTTCTGTGTCCTTCTGACGATTTGAAAGTACCTACTTTGTAAGACTTGAATAACGAAAGGGAGTCTCACCACAGGTGCAATGGTAGCAGCTCCGTTGGAGCTGAATGCTGTATCATGGAAATGCATCACGCTCAAAGGGTCATACTCCACCATCGTCTTGAACGCGCTCTCCACCTGGATGTTGAACAACTTCCTATACGCTACAACGGGAAAGACAAACAAAACACAAATAAAGGAGCCCAAAAACACAGAGGACATAATTCCCTCCCCTCCCTCCATCCCTGTAATTTTCTTAAATGGTGGGCAATAATGTGATATTGTATTTTTGTGCGTATACCAGGGAAACCTTTGACACTCTTTGAAGCATTCTCAGAACATGATGACCTCCAACGCGTTATCATTGCAGTAAATCCAGTTTTAAAAAATGATATACAAATATTTAGTATTATACAAATAAGTAGTATAAAACTTAAGAGCAACTGAGTACAGAGACTAAGCGCTGACAATTTTAACGCCTCAATTTTGGCACACTAGTGACATGTCTACCTTTAAAAAGTCGCCATTGTCATTGGTTTTGAATACACCTCCACAGCCTACATTAACACAAAAATCACCATTCCTTATGGAGCTCCAATCCTCACTCCGCACCATAGTTTTCGCAAAAAACTATTTTATTTTTGTCTTGGTGATTTCTTCGTTGGTACAACTTACGTGGCTGTATGTTCTCCCAGTTAACCCTGACGTAGAGATCTCTCTGTGGGTGCGTCACTTCATCTTTGAACCCTAATGCATGCAGAATAGCGTGCAATATTTCCGCACGTTGCATGCAGTCGAATCCCAGTGGTACAACCTGGGATACACAAACCAGAAAAGGAACAAAACGCATGCACTTTCTTGATACATTATTTACACACACATCATCACCATCCTCCTACTCTTTTCCCATTTAATTTGAGGTCGTTCCTCTCATCCATCTTAAGTCTATACTTATATTCTGTATTTATTCCCCTTCCAGCCATTTAAGCTATTATTTTATATTACACACAATCTATTCGAAGTTTCAGATTACAATTACTGAATACTTACATTAGGATTTAAAAAAAACACCAAGATGTATGGTTTAAAGTATTAAGAATACCCTTTAAAGTATTAAGCCAGTTTTTGGTTTGAAAATTAACAACTATTTTTAACTGGATTACCTATTTTTAATAGGATATATTATGGAGGTAGGAAAACCATAGAGTTTAGTCGGTGCGAGTCCGACTTAACCCTTCCTCTCCCTCCGGCGGTTGGTTTTTTTGTTTGGTCCATAACAGATTCTCCAGGAAAAAAAAGGTATATGACGTATTTAGGCGTTTATCTTCAGCGAGAAGTATGTAACTTACAACTTCACCGCTAGGATAGAAACTGGTGACATGTCCGCAGTCTCTCTGGTGATTGGGGTTAGTGAAGTGGAGCCAGGTGACATTGCTCATCGGGATCACGCCCAACTTCTTGAACTCAACGCACGAAGCGGTCGAGATCAATGTCATCACAGATTCAATACGGTACGTTATTATTGAATCTGTAATTTTTATTTAACAATATTGGTGACATTAACATATATTATGCTTAGCATTATGCACGATATATACTTGGGGTAAGATGAGAGCTGTGGTGGATTAAGTGGTTTCAGTAGTTATTATCTAAATATATATAGCTCAAAGGTGACTAACTGACTGACTGACATAGTGGTCTATCCACGCACAGCCCAAACCACGGGACGGATCGGGCATGCAGATAGATGTTATGACGTAGGCATCCGCTAAGAATTTTACCACTAAGGATTTTGATTAAGTCTACCCCCAGGGGGATAAAATAGGGGATGAAAGTTTGTCTGAAACTTTGTCAATTTCAAACCGTTAAATGATACAAAACTAAATCTACGCGGGTGAAACCGCGGGGCACAGCTAGTTAGTAATAAACCTGCTACACAAATTCCATTCCCACAGGTTTGTAAGTATAGTCTCATCACGAGCATTACGGTGAAGGAAAACATCGCGAGGGAACCTAAACATGTTGAAAAAGAATTAAAATACGTGTGTGTATAGTGCCTGAAGCGGCAATGGACTGATAAAACGTTGGTACTTATAATGTTCGGTGTACAGAAGCTTTTTAAGAAGCGCTGTCAAATAAATAGGGGCCATTCTTGGAAGGTATGTGCTTACACATCTTTGATACACGTCGAAAAAATATTCTTCTTACCGTAGACCTCTGCATTCACGTAGTATGGTACAATTCCCATAGGCCATGCGAATTCTGTGAGCCCTTGCACGCCATTCACAGCTTGTAGCTCTGCAATTGCCAATTTATTAATTTTATATTTTAATATGTACTTACATTTTTAGCTTGGGTTCATGACTTCGTGGGGTCATAGTATTGAAAATCTCACAGCAATGGAATCTAAAACATGTATTATAGACTTATAGCCTCACTCACACTAAGATAACGTTATACCCTCTGTAGTGTATGCGCTATCTATGGCATACATATTCTGTCTCGTGTGCACCTGTGGGTTAGCTAAACGTCACTGTCAATGAAGCCGCGGGCGGGAAAGTGAATTGAAGCTATCACAGAATATGTGGGCATTGTCGAGCCAGTGTAAGTGATTGTGCATATAAATTATAATACGGGTAAAGGAATTCAACAACTCCTGCATCCTCTATAAATTTTTTACCAAGAATTAACTATGTAATGCTTATACTTATGGCGAATTTGAGGCACTTTTCGCCGTACTACCTTCTTATCTTTAAATACCTACTCAGACAAAAAATATGAACTCATGATCATGCCCGCTTGGCTCAAAGATCTTCCCTTTGCTAGAGATGACTATGATCACTCGCTTTCCCCACGCTATAGAACTTAATTATTTTTAAGTATATTACAATCTCACCATCATCTGCTACACCATCTTGAATATTGCGGTTTGCAACTGTGAATAAATACAGAATATTAACGGGCACTGTCCCAAAAGCCAGACTGTGCAGAGCAGCCGCGATATTCTCTTAAGGTTTCTTAGTGACGAACTTGACTTCGAGTGTGGATTTCAATCGTAGCAAATTGATACATCATTCATACACGATTAAGTTCAATTTCGTTTCTTTAAAACCGACACTCGACGACGAGTGCGACGCTGTGAAACCTTAGTGAATAACGCGGCTGAAAGAATGCGATGGGATCAAAGCCTGGCGTGTATCCATGCCCCAGACTGTCGGTGGTCCATTCAGTTTAAGTAACCGCCTACTTTTTATATATTTGGAACTAAGAGCTTCTTGTGAATCAGCAATAAGAAACCTTACCCCAGCAAAATCTATTGTAGGTGTTATTTGCAATTATTGCACTGTTATACTTTATTTTTAAATGCAAATTAAAAACCTTTGTCTATGCCTACCCCATTGGAAACCCTTTCAGGAAGACGTGAAGATATAAATAACTGTGTAACTAACCTTCCTCGATTCCATTTCCGAACACTATACTCAGGCACAGATAGAACAAAACATAAATAATATTTAAAAACATATGCATGATAACAAAAAAACAATGGTCTTAAAAATATGCTATTTACCCTACATGGATAGGTAAATAAAATTCAAGGATAACTTTCGCAAACTGTAATTTTTACGTGAAATTTTATGAATCGTAAATGTAAGTATGTGGATAGGTAGGTAACTATATTTGTAATACCTGACTAGGCACAGTAGGTACCTAAAACAAATCAGTTATCGACAGCTGGAAATTTAATGTTGATACTATTATCGCAACTCACTTCTTACTTCATATAATAGGTGCCTGCCTACACATAAAGTCATAAGTATAAATACATAACCAGAAAACTTAATATAATATTAATTTATTTATTTATTTGCCGATTCGTTATGCTTACATGCAGCGAGTAGGTTAGGTTAGTTAGGTATTAACTCCACCCAATAGCCAGGGTCTAAGAATATCACCCAATCACCCAATAGCTATGGTATCCCCTGCCTGTCGTAAGAGGCGACTAAAAGGGGGCCGGAGGGCCTGCTGCCGGTGGTCGGGGTGGGAGCTTTGACCACCCAGCCGCGGGCCTGGGAAGGTTGTGCAAGGCAGCGCGATGTGGCTCGCGCTGCCTTGCACAGCGAGGTCTTCAGGGGCGGCGTCACAGTTGCCCCGGGGATGTGCCCCGGCAAAGTGTGGGGGGGGACCGGTGCGTTTTATCAGAGTACCCCGAGTCCCCCCTGAGCACTGAGGATGGCAACCGGGGGGGGTTTTAGTGCGGTAAGAATCCCACATACCCTGATCTGCCTCTCCCAGGGCGGTCAGGGACCTTTTGAAGGTTTTCCCCTCGTAAAAAAAAAAAACAAAAGTTAGGTTAACAAATTGGCTAGCTGCTATCTTTAATATTAATTATTATATAATTTCTACTAACAATTAAGTACCCACCTACATATCTGTAATTACCCAACTAGCTCACGACCGGTGTTGTATGATTCACGATTAATCTATTTTTCGATACATCATAATCTCCACTTTTACATATATGCATGCATTGTAGAATTTGTCCACTAAAACTTTTCGAAATAAGTAACTAAGTGATAGTGGAAGCCGCATCTAAATATCGAGAGTGTACTTTTTAAAATAATTTAGCGCTTAAACCACAGAACACAACACCAAACTTCATTGACTGTAGCTTGATCGAAACAAATGAAAAGCCGGTATAATTTAAGTATACTTTTTTTATAAAGATTCCCTGGTTGGCTGGATTCAGTTTTTCGATCTTTGTGCTAAACCAATCAGAAAATCACACGGTCATGTTAAATAAAACTCAAATGAGTTGGGGAAGCGTGTAAGGCTGAGGAAGGAGAGGCAAGTTGAAAACCATTCCATTTTACGATATCTACACAATATTTAATTTTAATTATCTATTTACGAAAGGACTTTTAAAAATTGTCAAATCTGAAATAATTGTACCGCAAAATACGATTGATTTATAAGTTTGTTTGTAATTTTTCACTTGGAACCTAAGTTAAAAACATTTCTACCTTGGACATTTTACATTTCGTTTGACACTTAACTCTTGACTGACAGCAGAAGTCAATTCAAGTCAGGAAATTATCAACTGTAAACAGAAACGAAACGTCCATACGATACCGTTTATGTGGTTGGTGGTTCTGTCAAGTGAATAAAAACGCCGTGCAAAAAGTGAGGTGGAATTATTATTTCTCGAATTAACTGGAGTGAGCACAAATTTAAGTAGCAACTACAAAACATTTAACTTATAAATTCGAGGTAAAGTCCTTCCATACTTTCTTGAGCGGACAATGCGGGGCTTACTTCTTTTGTTAATAACTTTATTTGCGCCGGCTTACCAAGCAACTACTTCAAGCGGCTCGGTGGAATTGGATGAAATATCTTTTGATAAAATCATCAATAAATTCGACGTATCGCTAGTGAAATTCGACGTCGCATTTCCTTACGGCGATAAGCATGACGCTTACGTGGCTATCGCAAAGGATGCCAAGGAAGTGGACGAATTTTTAGTTGCTGAGGTTGGAGTGAAAGACTACGGTGAGAAAGAAAACGAAGCACTGGCGAAGAAGTATGGCGCCAATAAAGATAATTTTCCAGTTGTGAAACTCTTTCTCAAAGGCAAAAGCGAGCCCTTAACATTCGACGACTCGAAAGGGTTTACGAGTGATGAGCTGCGTCGATTTGTGCGTGAGCACTCTGGTCTCTATCTCAGCTTGCCGGGATGTGTCCGGGAGTTCGACAAACTCGCCATCCAGTTCATGAAGGAGAACAATAACAGGCAGAAACTCCTAAAAGATTTTGATAACACCCAGAAGAAAACAAAGGTAATATAAAAACCAAATTATTTCTTACACATGTGCATATTACAACATTTGTGCAAATTGTAATAATAAATGAATATAATCATTGTTTCAGGACATACCTTCTAGTAAGGTCTATAAAACCATAATGGAGAAAATCCTTGAGAAAGGTGATGAATTTGTGAACACAGAATATGAAAGGGTCAAAAAGATTCTCAGTGGAAAGGTGTCAGAAGAAAAGAAGAAAGAATTAGCTACTAGAATTAATATCTTGCAGACATTCCAGCTGCATGACAAGCAGAACAAAGGTGATAAGCAGGAACTGTGATGTATGGTACTCTCCACACCATTCTCACAATAAAATTAAATGCACAAACATTCCTATTAAATAAGTATTTATGTAAGGGTTTTATTTGAGTGATTTATGTGTTAGAAATTAATTTAGTACTTAGTGTTGCTGTACTTCACAGTAGCCTGGGTCCCAAATGTGTGCTGTTACATGTTTAAACAATTATTCAATGTTTCATTAAATATATTGTTTATGTATTTACATTAGTTGAGTGTTCATACAGTAAATTTACACATGTGTGTATCTTTACAAGCACCATTACTTTACAAACAAGTGTGTGAAATAAAATGTTGAGTATCATGTTTTGTTTGAATTAAGCATGTCTCTAGATCGAGTGGTGTTTTGTAATTGACTACTACATCATGTCAAGTGTAGGTATTTTGATAAAATCTAACATCTAAAAAAATATACTAGGATTTTATGAAACACATATTTTTTAATTTTGAGAATATAGTAAAACTTATCTAATTAAGAATACATACAGAAAGTTCAACACAACTTTCCTTTTGAACATACATACCGGAATGTAAAAATTAAGAAAAACAAGTCCTTACAGTTCAGTAGCACTTTCACAAATTATAAAAGATTATATTTTAATGCAAAAATTTTTTTTTTTTCAAACAATAATGCCCTATGTCCCTTCAAAATACTGATTGCACTGCAAAATAAGCCCTCCAAACTTAGCAAAAATAATCCAATTATTGCATATGCTTAAAAAAGTTGTGTAGTAATACCGGCAGCTCACTTTGATGAACACAACCTCAACTCAAGGTGTTCACTATTATATGAAAGTTTTTGCATGCTACATATTTTTTTGTATCATAATGACATCTGAGCTTGGACAAACTCACAAACTAGGCTAAGGGCTTGCAATCGGCTCTCAAATTGATTTGTGATACCTAACAGTATCATTTAAATTGGGAAATACTTATTTTGATGTGCAACAAAAAATATTGATAGGAAATAGCAACAAACAAATGTCATTTTGAGGGTCACATAGATAGATGACCAGCCACAATGGGTTACAACATGCAAACCCCAACAACGTATTGGATAATTTGGATAAGGCCATATTGCTATGAGCCCCTACCTAAAATCCAGATTTTGCAACCTGTTACTTAAAAGAATCAGTACCAGAACAGACAAGCTAAACAAACTATAGTAAATGTTTCTTACTGAAATAAAAGCAAACTGCATTGAAATGCATTGCATAAATACAGGATCGAGACTTTTTTAGAGACAGATCATTTTTGGCACAGAGCATGGGCTGGTGGTACATGTTAATTAAAAAAATAAATGAAGGATCCCATATTAACATATTTTTTTTATATTTTATTACATTTTAGTTTTTTCAATTTAATTTTACAACAAAAATAAGCATTGTCTTATGTTCTACATATCATCCAATAAGCATCGAATATTTAATGAGGAAAAAACTAAACAAAAGCATAGATATTTATTTTATTTTTAAATTCATATGCACCACCAGCCGATAATCTGCCAAAAATATGGGCCTAAAAAGTCTCCACCCTGTATATTGTACAGCTAAGCATAAATCAGAAACTTATTTGAGATGAATGCAATATAGAATTAAAATTTTAACACAACTATCTTTACCAACTGTAACATTGACACATTAAAATAATTATCCAATGGTAAAAAAAAGTTGCCTTTATCCATGCAAGTATAAGAACAGACCCTTATTCCACACAATTGAACTGATGATATTCACAAATTGATCTTCAGGAGAGCATTTTAAAATTAAGATTAACCTTATTCACGCTAGATTAATCTTATTTGAAACAAAATGAATACTGGTAAAAAACGATAAATCTGTAAGTGTTTATAAATGCTAGAATTTATTGCAACTTTGAAAAGTCATTCTATGTTGATAGATAAAAATACTAAATAGTAGGTTTAAAAAAAACTCATTGTCTATGTATATTTGTCTAAATGTTACCAGTTGGCCTCTTTTAGATTTTAAATAACTTTATAATGAGTTATTCCAAATTTGCACTTTCCACTTTAAGTTCCTTTAGTTTTAAGACTACACCATCCTCTGCCTCATCTGGTTTAGTGGAATCATGCTCGGAGGTCTTGTCTGAGCTCCTGGGTTCCGGGGTCTCTGTGTCTTCACTCCTTGTAATGCTACTTTCATCGTCGGATGATAGGTCTTGTGTATACAAACTACATTTCGTTCTCACAATTTCTTGTGCTTCAGCAAACTTTGACTTCCATAATTCTGCATCTGTAAAATAAAGCTGTGCTATCATAGCCTGAGCAATTGCCTGCTTTGCAAGCGACAAAACTGAAAACCCAGCGGGGCCTGTACCAATGAGTTTTTCTAATAACTAATATGCAGTGATTTCACAATAGAATTTATGGAGAAGGAAAATATCATGAGGAAACCTGCAAATGTCTGAGAAGTAATTCAAAGACTTATATATAGCCTCCGAAATGGCAATAGACTCACCATCTGTCACATTGGCACATAGTTATATAACACATCTGCCTACCCCTTTGGGGAAAGGCATTAGGATATGTATTTATGTATGTAAAAAAAAGCTGTTTTTCCTTATCTTTGATAGGAGTTTTTTTGTGTGTTTTATGACCACTGCAACAAACCTAATGATTTAATAAATTATCTTAACATCATGTTATTAGTTATCTCCACTTAACCCAAGTTAATTGCTGGTAATCAGTCTTCAAATGTTGATAAATAATGTATATACATACTTTGTGGATTTCCAAACTTGATGGCAAGCAGTTCCTGTTTACAGGTCTCATCTGCATAGTCGGCAAACACAGACCAATTGAAGGCCTTATCCGAGCCACAGTGCACATTCATTCTGATGTCAGGTGTGATGAAGTGGTTGGCACACACCTTCAGAGTCTTATCACGCCGCATCACAACCCGTACTGTGTTATTCAACTTGTGACGGAGTAGTTTGATATCTCCAGTGCCCCGCTCCTTGAAAGAAAATCAATTATATGTGTCATCTAGAGACCCTCCTCTATTTATACATTTTCATATGATTCTGAAGATTATGACTAGTGGTCACCGTTAATGGCTGTTATTCAAGTACTCATAACCCTGGTTGTATTCCTTACCTTCCACTCATGGTCGCTGGTGTCGTATCTATAAAGTCTAGCGCGAATTTTAGCTAGTTCTTCTTCCTCTTCCTCATTCGTCTGCACGTCCACCAACGGCAGCGACACTATCGGCTCAAACTGCGGATCATGCTCCAGCGACTCCCCATCGCCGCTTTCGCTCTCACTATTGCGTCGCACGCTTTCTTCAGTCTCAAAAAAATTACAACAGGAATTAACTGACGGTTAGGAAACAATGAACAATAATTTGAACAATGACATTTTCTAGTGCTACTAAGCGCATTAGTCCTATAAAATTTCTTACCGGTGATGCCATTTCTTTACTGTTTTCTAGACTTCAAAACAGAATTTTAAAATCAAAAACGCAAAATTAAGTAAAATGTAAAATACAAACAAACAATCACAAGAAACAAGTTCAAGTCAAGTTCTTCAATTTAATAATTGACTGAATGAAGCGAGCGAATGACCGAATTACAGATTAAGGAATGAATGAAATAGAATTTGATGGGCTGTAATTTTTTATCTGTGGAATAAAAATTATAATCATGTTCAGTCTGTAAAAATAAGCGATAATTTTTTCTTTCTTTCTTTAATTTCTTTAATGGCGATGAGCTTAAGTAAAACTATTCCGCCAATGTTGAAATGATTGTTGAGATAAATATCTTGTAAATTGTTAAAAATATGTGGAGAAACCCATTGGATTCCTCTGACATTTTGTGATTATTTTTCGTTATCTAGATAGTGTCAACTGTCAACACTCTCACGTCAACAAAACAAGAATAGATAAAGAAAAACTTCGCAAACATGTCACATTTATTATCATTATCTGTATGTATCTGTCACTAGTGTCACTCAATCAATTATTTCAACGAAATGAAAAACGGAACGCCTTGATTTGCTCAATCAATAAACACAGATCATTAAAAATCTAATTGACAAAAACAAAACAAATCGTCTAAACAATCGGAGCAAGGAAGAAAGGAGGTTTGTTGTGTAATATTAACTGTATAGTGAATTTGAATCAATGACCCTATTTTTCGATTTCACTTTTTTATTGAGGTGTTCCCAATATTTTTCCCGTAGGAGCGATGTCAATGACTTTATGTTACTACATGCGTCTAACGACCTATTTGCCTGCAATTTATTTTGAGATTCCGTATTCTTTTCTTCATATTTATAGGAAAATCAATAGATTAAGGCGTGCCTCTTTGCATAGAAATAATTTCATTGTTGCCGCGTACCTTAGCCATAACATCTTAATGCGCAAGACAGTAATAAAGGTGTGACCAAAGTTTTTAAAATTCAAATTTGTAGCTTCACGATAGGGAAGATGGCAACAGAGCAGTTGCGGAATCCCAGTGAACTGGACATTAACCTGAGGATGGAGTTTGGACCCTTTGAAACTGTGCACAAGTGGAAACGCTTGTCTGAATGCTATGAATTTGTTGGAGCCAGGTACTAATTATATTTACTTTTTTTTAATATGACAATCTAATATAAAAGTTCATATGAATAACTAATGTGAGTGTGCTTAGGAGCCTTATTTATATTTTTAAGAATTTAGAAAAAGCATGTGATAAATGCACTAAATAGTTACCTACTCCATTATAGTGTTCTAAAAAGATCTAAAGACTCAAATGGTAAAAAATAACTTATATTTAGTTGTCCGTGTGTCACCAAATTTTGTTATTAATTTATTTATTTTACTTGCAGACGCAGTAAGCACACAGCAGTGGCCTACAAGGATGCCATATATGTATTTGGTGGTGACGATGGCAAGTGTATGCTGAATGATCTCATCAGGTTCGACATCAGGGAGAAGTCCTGGACTAAGATGGGCTCCATGGGCATGCCACCGGCTCCAAGATATCACCATTCGGCAGTGGTGAGTCAGTATTTACATACAATTTTGCCTGACGAGGAGAACCCTTCCACCAGAGTGTATATAAATACTACATTGCTTGTGGCGACATCAGGATGACAGGTTGCTCACTTCCCTCTATAATGGTTGAGGAGGGTGATGGCTGGCATTCACTTCATACTTGTGAACAGGTGCTGCTTGTGGGGGCTGGTCATCTCATGCTTATGCATTTAGATATAAGTAGAACTACTAGACTTTTCTTTATGTAAATTTTTATCGATATTTGTGCATTGCAACTGTATCCATGAGCTTACATTTCTCAAGCGATTTATTTAGTTATTTTTAAATCGTATAATATTTTTGAAAAGAGTAATTACTGAGTTTCTTGCAAGGTTCTTCTCAGTAAAAGCAACCTTCCGATCCTGGCGGTAGCATGTATAAACTTGTAAATTATGTCATTCTGACGATTTGAAAGTGATTTGTAAAAAGTCTAATTGAATAAAGATATTTTTGACATTGACTATACTTTGACATAAATGCACACACACATACTTTTGCCTGTACTTTGCTCTGAACTAGTATGCATATGAATACTTATAGCACACCCATATTTCACTGGGTAAGTTTAAGTCCTATGTAATAGGGGGCAATCCTATCGCAATTAACCGGGCCCTAAAAAAGATATCAGGCTGCTCCTGGCAAATAACTGATGGATAAACCAAATAACACTTCCCAACACAGGACTCAGGAAGTACTATAATAAGTATTTTTCCTTGTAGGTTCACCGCTCATCAATGTTTGTGTTTGGGGGATACACTGGTGACATTCACTCCAACTCCAATTTGACAAACAGGAATGATTTATTTGAATACAAGTTTTCAAGTGCACAATGGGTGCAGTGGAAGTTTACTGGACAGTAAGTTAAAGAGATTCCTTAATAAAAGGGATTCAAGAGATTAAAGAGAGAAGAAGATTAAAGAGATTCCTTAATATTTTAAGTTAAAGAGATTCCTTAATAAAAATGTTGACACTGTGAGAGTGACAGAGACTTTTACAGTTTGCCTAGTGGTGAACAGTCTATGAACAATTGAATCACCTCACTGCAGGATACAATACTCTAATGTACCATTAATTGATCTGTATTCCTCTGTAAGATAGAAGAGAACGAAATCTGAATAAAAGGTGTAATTTTAGTAAGTCCAATTATTTTCACAGGATGTTCAAATGAGATCAAGCTTGATTATTTTCGTAGGGAGCCAGTGCCGCGGTCAGCACATGGTGCAGCAATTTATGACGACAAACTGTGGATATTTGCTGGTTATGATGGAAATGCTAGGTTGAATGACATGTGGACCATCAACTTGTTGGTAAGTTTTAAGATTTTCTCCACGGCCCTCTATCTTCGGCATGATGGCGACGTTCACCGGCATTGACAGACGTTCGGAGATATCGAAACCACTTCCAAATTAGTTACACCTCAGCTTACCCGTTGGGACCCTTCTGCAATGGCGTGAGCATATTTATTTATTTTATATATAATTTGTTAGGGTGAGAACCACGTATGGGAGCGTGTGGAGCAGAAGGGCCAGTGTCCGCCGACGTGCTGCAACTTCCCGGTGGCAGTGGCGCGCGACAAGATGTACGTGTTCAGCGGACAGAGCGGCGCCAAGATCACCAACGCGCTCTTCCAGTTCGACTTCAAAACGCACACGTTAGTTTTATCTTTTTAACAAAATTCAAAAATACCTTTTTTTGATTAGATTTTTAACAAATCGTCAGAACCACATGATTATACATTTTGCCGCCGGGCTCGGTTCGCCAGGTTGCTTTTACTAAGTAGAACCCGGCAAGAAACTCAGTACTCTTTAATTATAAAATAAATCACAAAAAATATTAAGCGCCGACCGCAACAGTGTCCCATACATTGTTGAGGTTGAGCCAGGGATATGAGGATAGTGGGTTACGTTGGGCAGCTGGAGCCGCGTGTGCACGGAGCACCTGCTGCGCTGCGCAGGCCCGGCCCCGACGCGGCGCTACGGCCACGTGATGGTGGCACACGCGCGGCACCTCTACGTGTTCGCCGGCGCCGCAGACAACACCGTGCCCACCGACCTGCACTGCTACGACCTCGACACGCAGATGTGGTCACTATCACACTTTTATTATCATTCATTCCGTATTCGGACCGCGTTTTTGTCTCACATTTAGTTCCTACACGCGTAGTCCCATCACGAGTTAGAACGCTGAACATTTTTTTCATTCGGTCATTTGATGTGTCGGACAGACTCATAAAAGATCGAATGAAAAAATTAGGCAAGGCAAAGGTGTCGTTAAAATACACACCCATTTCGCCAGTTATGCTTTAAATCTCCTGTAATAGAAAGCGATCCTATTGCCATAAACATAGCACTTATCCAGTTTTCGTGCTGCTACTACTATATAACAGATAGAAATACTCAACAACATTTTGTTTATCATTTCAGTTGCTTAAAAGCTTCAGCTTAAAACTTTAATGTGTGTCTCAAGTTCATATATAAGTACGAAGCATTATGTTTCTTTCCATATACTTGAGTCTTCAAGTAGTATTGTAACCATGCACATTTGCGCAAATTATTCGAACACACTTTTTAGACGCATTGAAGTCTTGGTACCTACGTAACCCAGTACCTACACTACATATTGATGTTTAAATTGTTACGTTAAATTCTAGCCTTTTTCTTAATGTCCGGTGAAAAAAATAATCGCTGCTTCATTTCTTATTCCGTGCGAAAAAAAGTGCAAAATGATGAAATAGTATTTTATTGTTAGGTCTGTTGTGAACCCAGCCCCGGACTCTCAGGTCCCATCGGGTCGTCTGTTCCACGCGGCGGCAGTGGTGGGTGACGCGTTGTATATATTCGGTGGCACTGTCGATAACAACGTGCGTAGCGCTGAGCTGTTTAGATTTCAGGTAAGCTTATACAACACCCGGCGATAAATATTGCACATCGTCCTCGAGAAAGAGACATACAGCTACATTCGGCTTCGCAGAGCGTTATCTCTGTGAGTTTTTTGCCGGTTCATCACAGAAGGCTAGTTACCGAATTTTTCGAAGTTCATAAGTCCCTTGCCAGGACCTAAACTGATATAAATATTTTAATTTTCTGTCGCATACTACCTGTTGTGATGCAACTGACACTGATTAATGAGACCTACTGACAAATGTCAGATACGTACTATGCAAGAGATAACGCTCTATAATGCCGAAATTTACCGATTGTCTCTTTCCTTATGTAGATATGCAATATTTATCGCCGGGTAATGTACTGGACTATGAAGACATATATATATATATTAAATATAGTAATGAATTGTATTCTAATATACAATTTTATGAGGGAACAAGGTGGAGACATTTCTTCACTACAGTACGTTCAGTGAGACTTGTGACTGTTTATAGTCCAATAAAATTAAAAAATATATATGACCACGAGACTGGACTCAAAAAATCGGAACACTGATCAGAGCTTAGTGGTGTAAGCCTGATTCGTTGATATTTTTTCTACGAGTTATAAAAAGACGACTTGCGCCATCTATCGACCAATGCTACTAAACTATACCAACTAGACGTCGGTCGATAAAGCAACACTATTCCATAGATATAACACAGGAGGCCTAATAAATTGCTCCGAAAAACGATTCTTCGGCCGAAAGTTCTCAAAGTCCCTATGGGTGTTATTCGTTCTAAAATTACGTCCGAACGTGTTCTGCTAGAGAATCCTTTGACTTTCTAAAGCTACATTAATAAAATTATTAAACGAATGAAAATACGAATTATTACAAAAATAAAGAGATTAAACTCCCAGGGTCCTTACCATTTATTCCACAACCAGTTGTCAAACTATCCGCGCTGCACTCTCCACGATGACTTCGGGCGTATCCTGAAGTCCCAGCAGTTCTGTGACGTCATCCTGCTGGTGGGTCCCGAGGAGACACCGGTGTTGGCCCACCAGGCCATGTTGGCCGCCAGGTCGCATTACCTCAAGATGAAGATTAAGTAAGGAATTTTTTCACACCTACCCAAAGGTTGACAGGTTGATAAAATTGAACTGGGGGTCTAAACATTTTTGTTAACCAGAATTGCACCTTTTGTTTCTAGGCTGCAATTTTTACTGCAAATACCTCAATATCATCATAACCTATCGTTTATTAATGTCGCTTAGCGTAAAATCAGCATGTATAACGTATTTCTCGTAACAGATTCAATTTGAAGACAGTTTACATTTCAATAAGTTTTTTTTAAACCCTTTGTGTCCTATATCCCTTTTTTTTTTTTGTTGACGAGGGGGAAACCTTCAAAAGGTCCCCGACCGCCCTGGGAGAGGCAGATCGGGGTATGTGGGATTCTTACCGCAGTAAAACCCCCCCGGTGGCCATTCTCAGTGCTCAGGGGGGACTCCGGGTACTCTGATAGAACGCACCGGTGTCCCCCCACACTTTGCCGGGGCACATCCCCGGGGCAGCTGTAAGGCCGCCCTGGAGACCTCGCTGTGCAAGGCAGCGCGAGCCACATCGCGCTGCCACCTTCCCGGGCCCGCGGCTCGGTGGTCAAAGCTCCCACCCCGACCACCGCCAGCAGGCCCTCCGGCCCCCTTTTAGTCGCCTATTACGACAGGCAGGGGATGCCATATTCTTAGACCCTGGCTATTGGGTGGCTCACACTATATCCTAACCTATCTAATCCTAAAAAAATATAAATTAATGGAACGCTCTCAATATTTGTAGGAAAGCCCGTGAAGAGTTGTCCCAGCGCATCGCGGCGGGTGAAGTGGAAGCGTCGGAGATTTACTCGTACAAGGCCAAGCCCAAGCTGTCTCTGGCGCTGCCCGAGGCCAGCCCCGACGCCTTCGCCATGGTGCTCAACTATATATACACCGATCGGATTGATCCCACTGAGAAAGGTCTGTACACTTACGTTAGTCAAAGTCAAAGTCAAAAATAATATCTTTATCGATTAGAATTCTTACAAAGCACTTTCAAATCGTCAGAATGACATAATTTACAGGATTATACATGCTACCGCCATGTTCGGAAGGTTGCTTTTATTGAGAAGAACCTGACAAGAACTCAGTAATTACTATTTTCAAAAATATTATACATTTAAAAAAAAAGCATAATAAATCACTTGAGAAATGTAAGCCCATGGACACAGTTACAAAAAAATATCATGGGGTCTTTAAATTTGGACTTTTCATTGTTAAGACGAGGACCCAGCCTCGCCAGCAACAATCTTAATGGTGATGGAGGTACTGCGGCTGGCCATTCGCCTGAGCGTGCCTCGCCTGCGCGGACTGTGCGCGCGCTTCCTGCGAGCCAACCTCTGCGTCACCAACGTGCTGCCGGCACTGCACGCCGCGCACAACGCACAACTGCACAGCGTCAAGGAATACTGCCTCAGGTGCTCAACCTGCGTGCTACCATTTTTTTTTTTTTGAAACCCTCGTAGGATATCTGTTTGCAACGAGTGAGGCATGCAGATTATTTTAGAGTTACACTGTGTTCCTCTCCCCGCTATGTTGAGGGGTCGCGGTTTCTGGTCGCAAGGACTTCTACGGTCCGTCAGCGGCTGGCCTGTCAGGCCACACCTTCAGCTGCCATACTTACGCCTCTTTATTTTAACTTAATTTAATTTTAACTTAATTACGGAGTTACGGAGGCATCAAGCGGGCATGTGCCTTTCGCCTGCCAGTAATTTTGCGGCGGATTAGACCCGCATGAGCTCCTCCTCATGAGACCCTCCTCGTAGAAGATCCGGGCCGCCTTCCATGTCCTGTCAACTATAGCACGAACCGCGGATGTGCAACCAACGTGCCTCAAGCACACACAGCTACCTGCTTTGATAATGAAATAACGCACAGGTTTGTGGTGAAGGAGTACAACTTCACACCGATAGTGATGTCGAAGGAGTTCGAGCAGATGGAGCAGAGTCTGATGGTGGAGGTGATCCGCCGCCGTCAGCAGCCGCCGCCCAAGCAGCCCGTCGCACCGGCACATGACAACGATGACGAGATCTATGGTAAGCTAGACTCGTTGCAAGTTGCCGACTATACGTTGACTATTGTAGGGCTTGACTGATGGTTGCAAGCCACATGTAGAGCGTTAGTTTTTGTTGCAGACCACATGTAATGTGTTGGGGTTGGTTGCAGACCAGATGTAAAGCGTTAGGGTTGGTTGCAAATCACATGGTAGAGCTTTAGAGTTTGATGCAATCTACATGGTAGATTTTTAAGGTTGATTGCAAGCCATATGGTAGAGCATGGGGGTTCGATGCAATCTACATGGTAGAGTGTTAGGGTTGATTGCAAGCCACACATAAAGCGAAGGACTCTGTTGCAAACTATATTGTACAATACATTAGACGCGTTACACGTTAGAGTTGGTTGCAATCCATAAGTAAAGCGTAAGGCTGGGTTGCAGAGCACACGTTAGTTAGACTCTACTGTAGGCCACATGTAGAGTGCTAGGCTCGGTTGCGGGCTACATATAACGCGCAGGAGCGTGCATTATATATAAGCAAATAAGCAGTGATTATAATTTTTGATGAGTGAATATATTCGTGTCTATACCAAACGCATGTACCTAAGCCGCACCTCACGTACCCTATTTATTGGTAACACCTCTGACAATCCATTGCACGCTCCTGGTAACGCGGTGGAGTTGGTAGCAAGCGCTGCAGCCCATGTAGATCGTGGTGGGTGGTTGCAGGCTAGACGTGTGCGCCGATCCATATTTTCCCCACGCCGCCGTCAATTTTATCGGCGTGAAATCGGCGCTACAAATTCGATCAAATATTACGCTTACAAACGAAAAATTATACCTCAATATCCTCGATATTGAGGCAACAAGTCGTAAAAGACGCCATAATGTGCCTCGGCATTCTAGACACTGAGAAGACTATAACTTGAGCTTTCCGTGTATCGCCATAGTCTGGAATTTGGCCGAAGAGAACTTCAGCCAGTTTCGTAGTAAATACTGAAATTGAACCATCTATTTCAGTATTTCTATTGATAAACCCGATTACGCCGATGACGCCGCCGCCGGTGTAAGCGGCATCGGCGCACATACGTATTGCAGGCACGACCCTGGAGCAGGACATGTGCGCGTTCGTCCGCGGCGGCGGCGCGGCGCTGGGCGACGTGCGGCTGCGGGTGGGCGCGGCCGGCTCGCGCCCCGCCCACCGCTCCATCCTGGCCGCGCGCGCTGCCTACTTCGAGGCCATGTTCCGCTCCTTCTCGCCCGAGGACAACATCGTCAATGTCTGTACACACACGCACACGCTCCCGCCTGCATTCCCCCAACCGATAGGCAGAGGTGTCGTACTAACAACACTCATCTTTCACCGAACATAATCAAGTGCCAACGCGACAGATGGGAAGGCTATCGCCGTCTCAGACACTATACATTCGTGTTTGAATTACTTCTCAGATGTATGCAGGTTTCCACCCGACGTTTTCCTTAACCGTAAAACACGTGGTGTCAATGACTTCACACCACGTGTTTTACGTAAGTTTTTTTAGAAAAACTCTTCGGTGCAGGTGCGCTGGGATTCGAACTTGAGTCGCTTACATAGCAGGCGACCCAAACTCTCGGTCAAACCCCGAACACAATTTTATTCGATAACTCTTTTAAAGTAGATAGGAAATCCTTCGATATCAAATCATTAAAAGAAAAACCCCTTAAGGTAGTAAAAACATGTCATTACAATCACAAAAGCTGTTATTTTTTAATTACATACAAACATTTCAATTTTATTTATCTGTAATGTAAATATTTGGTCAGATCAAAATCTGCGACTCGATCCCGTCGCTGGAGGCGTTGGACTCGCTGCTCCGTTACATCTACTTCGGAGACACCAACGTGCCCGCTGACGAAGCACTGCACTTGTTCCAAGCACCCATATATTACGGTAAGTTCATATTATAGGTAAGGTATCATATTATATTGCAGTTTTACCCGCGTGAAGTTAATTTCATGGTTAATGTAGCAGGCGACTGCTCAAACCCCAAGGCCACCACGGCTCTTCATGTCGTCATACTCGTGAACAGGTGCTGTTTGTGGGGGCTGGTCATCTCAAGCTACACATATATGTAGTTTACTGTTAGTTTTTATATTTTTTTTATTGACCTTTGTGCACTGGAATTGTGTATTTTGTATTACTCAAAATTATAAAATTACTTTTTTTTTTAAAAAGAGTTATCACTAAGTTTCTTGCCAGGTTCTTCTCAGTAAAAGCAATCTTCCGAAACTGCCGGTAGTATGTATAATCCTGTGTAATCTTGTCGTTCTGACGATTTGAAAGTACTTTGTTAAAAGTCTAATCAAATAAAGATATTTTGAATTGAATTGAATAGGACAAAAATGAGTTATGATAAAATTGGAACAAATTATTAAACAAAAGCGGGTAGTTTCTCCTTTTAAAACTAAAATGACAAACAACACGCGATTAGGACTGACTCATCATCCCTTATCCCGTGTTATTTGTGGTCGGCGCAATGTGTTCTTCTCTTCCATTTCTCTCTATCAGCCGTCATGTCTGTATTCACTCCTGTTTTAACCATATCATCTTTCACACAATCCATCCATCGTTTCTTAGGTCTTCCTTTCCCCTTGTAACCATCCACATTCAAAAACTAAACTTTTTTGGCAACATTATCGTCATCCCTCCATAACATGTCCATACCACGACAAATGTTTATTCTTCAACTTGTCAGTCAGTGGTGCTACTTTCAGACTTCCCCTTATATACTCATTCCTTACCTTGTCCAATCTCGTTACGCCACACATCCATCTCAACATCCGCATCTCAGTTGCATGCAAGCTGCATGCATCCGTCACCTTAAATTATGATTTATCGAAAGCTTGAAAATGTCCTTCGTTCATCGAAATATAGTATGTTATATCGCGCAGGGTTCACGAACAACCGCCTGCAGGTGTTCTGCAAGCACAAGCTGCAGAGCGACGTGTCGGTGGACAACGTACTGGCTACACTGCAGGCCGCCGACCGCATGCGTGCCGGTGACATCAAGGACTACGCGCTTAAAATGCTCGTGCATCACTTCCCATTGGTATATACTGATTTATATATACGCTCACGCCATCCCAGAAGGGTCCCCGAAGGGGTAAACAGAGGTGTTGTAACAACACCCACATTTTCACCGAATCAAATCAAGTGCAAACGTGACAGAGGGTGAGTCCATCGCCGTCTCAGGCACTATACATACGTCTTTGAATTACTTCTCAGACATATGCAGGTTTCCTCACGATGTTTTCCTTCACCGTAAAGCACGTGGTGTGAAATAACTGCACATAAGTTTTTTTTAGAAAAACTCATTGGTACAGGCCCAGCTCTACGATTATTAATGTAACTGTGGAATGGTCTTATAATTATATAAATCTGTGTAGGTGGCGCGTCAGGAGTCCCTGCGCAGCGTGCCGCAGCCTCTGCTAGTGGACATCATACTGGCGCTGGCCGACGGGCCTGAACACTACTCCGAACCAGACGTAACATCCGATGGCAAAGCCTAAATACATAATGTACCGAGGTATACACACACACGTCAAGCAATCTTTACCAATCATTATCTTATACAGAATATCGGAGAAAAAGAAACAGTTGTCTTCTAGAATTTGTAGGGTTTTATGAATATATCACTATGTTGAAGTCGTAAAATATATAGCTCCAACGATAACGTAGTTATAGGCTATGGTTGCTAAGGGCTCGCGGCCTTAAGCGATTCAATGAACGCGCGGTCGCGTTTACCTACATTACGTAGTTATGCGGTAATTCAACTTGTTAAGTTAAGGAGAACGTTACTGGTTTCGAAAAATGGTTTTATGGGATTATTTCAGGAACTATTAGTGGGAGAATTTTTTTTAAAATGTACTTAGATTTCACGTGAATAGCTGTACGTTACAGCTGATTTTTATGCGAAAATGAGGTCTTGATATGGTCAACTTTGAACGTCGTTTACTCGAAAATGGAAGAAGATTTTTTTGCCATAATATTTTTTTTTTGCTTCCTAAATTTATACCTTATCACATATTTTAACAGCTGTCCTATTTTCCCCGAAATACAGGGTATATAAAATTCTCGTGGCACAATGTTAGTTACCATACTCCTATGAAGCGGCTGGACCGATTTGTTTGAAATTTTGTGTCCATTTCGAGTAGGTCTGAGAATCAGCCAATATTTTTAACCGACTTCAATAAAGGGGGAGAGTTATCAATTCGACTGTAAGTTATTTTCATACCCCTAAATGTTAAGGGTGGTCCATCCCAAAAAAATATGGCTTTAGAACGTTTGTTGGGCTCTTAGAAAATCGTGACTTGAAGCGAAACGGAGCAGGTCGTAACTATAGTTTAAATGAAGAACTCCCTGTCTGTCTATTGATACTTGTTCACCGTTCAACCCCAATATTTAATAGCGAAAATCTGATTTATGGATAGCTTTAACTCGTAGATCGGACATAGGGTACTAAAAAAAAGTCCATGTCTCGCGTAACGACCAAACAATATTGCAATGCCTATTGAAAAGCCCATTGAATGCGAGGTCACACATACCACGCTGTATTAACAAAATATTTCCTATTTATACTGTAAAATATCGCGTATGCATAAACTCTTTGTACCTTAAAATACTCGAGTTCTTCTCAGTAAAAGCAACCTTCCGAACCTGGCGGTAGTATGTATAATCCTGTGTAATCGTGTCGTTCTGACGATTTGAAAGTACTTTGTTAAAAGTCATATCAAATTAAGATATTTTGAATTTACATTCAGAAATGCATGTTGATTTAGGATCATAGAGTTAAAAAAAGTTACATTATAATAATAGTGTTTATATTTATGTAATATTTTTTTTTTAATGCAAGAACTTTAGTCTTCAGATACTTATCTGTTCGTTTAGTCCAGTTAGAACTACGTACCGTAATATCACCAGTCCCTTGGCCGTCGTTATAACTGGATTCTACTGTAGTAGCATTACAAAGATGTGAACGTAAATACATAATATAACATTACAGGTGTTGCAGTATCCAAGATTATGCTGAGAACCGACTGGGAAGCTCTATACGTGAAGGCATTTAGTGCAAAATTTAGTATCTTTTTTCCACATCAATATAAATGTATACGTAGAGGTTAAACCGTAAGAAAGTATGACATAATATTGGTCATACAACGTATTTTTACGACCATTTAAATCAATGTTTTTAAGTATGTGCTTTGCATGCAGAGAAAACGGTGAAACCAGAAGTACTAAGATGGATCAATGAAGTGCCAAATGTAAGGACAACGGGGAAAGTAAAGTAATATATTACCATACGATATGTGCCCTATAAGTGCACGGATTATGTATTGCATTAGAGGTTTGGGTCAGAGTGCATAAGAGGTCAAGAATACTCATTGTTATAGTACCCACATAATGGAAAGAATGACGAATGTTACATAGGAAACTGGCAAGGAATTGGAATGGATCGAAATACTAGTCAAGGGCCAGTTAGACCATGTATGTGTATACCTACCGCCACGAGTTAACGCGTTCACTGCTAACGACGCGTATGTGCGTCCAACTGTTAGAGAATTTACGAAGAAGTTGAAATGTTAGCAGTGAATGTGTTAAGCGCTGGCGTCGATCGCAGTAGTATTTTTTTAGGATATGGAGCTAATTTGAAAAATCGCTTCATATACATAATTCACTCATGTGAATTTAATAAACTTTGAATATATGCGCAGTTATCCCCACTATTTTCGCTAAGCGATCATAACTCTTGACCTGTATTGGATTTCGAAGACATCTGTAATCCCTAGCAATTGATAGTTTTTCTTACCAAATCTTGTACTAATCTAGGTATGACTAATAATAACATCTTTATTAGATGTAATCATTTATTCCATTGTAGTGACTATTAATAATCACATGGAATCTAAATACCTACTATAACATAGGATTAGATTCTATAATTCAAGTTTTATTCTAGGAGCAATTTAGTGAGATCATTTAAAATTACCATCCTGTTTATTAACTAAACTTTAGGTTGTGGAGCCAGGGATTGAACATTGTGAAATCTAAAAAAATATTTCACTTTGTACTAAATTACAGTTAAAAACATTTATAGTAATTAGTTTATTTCAGCAATTAATGTGTTAATATTTTATATAAGTCAACCGGCGCTCTGAGCTTGATGCGAAACGCGACGAATTGAAAACCTGACCACCTGCGGCTATCAACTACAATTTTGTGAACGGTGTGCTCACATGTCCGCAATGCGCGAGAACCTTCCAAAAGAAGATTGGATATATAAGCCACATGCGAGTGCACTACCGGCAAGTTAATCGGAGATGAAGCGGTCGCCATGGCCGAAATCGGTCGGATCATCATCATTATCATCATTTTATATAAATAGTAGTAGATAGCAGTAGTGGCGAAAGATAAATTAATGACTTGTAGATGATCACAATTTCTAAATTTTTTTTTTATAAAAGATATATTTCCATGTGATTTTTTATATGACATCTTGTTATTTTAATTTAATGTTTATATTAATCTTCTAGATGCTGACTGTAAGGGTGCAACCTCATGCAGTAGCTTGACTCTCATTTCCAGCAATAAATGTGGTCATGTGACCCCATTTTAAATTTCCGGCGACTCAATAAGGTACTATGTCATGCAGTGACACTGAAAATTAGCGATTAGCAACTGCAAGAGGTTGCACATTAATGAATGTTCTAGTCATTGTTATTAACTATTTAAAAAACCAGTATACTCTATCAATTGAAAATTGTATTCTTACAGAAATAAAACATATAAGCTAAATTAATGTAATTTAATCATAACATTATAACAAATTTACTAATAAATTATTCCATTTCAGCAAAGGGTTTCATTGTTCGTACTTGTGTTTGATGTCCTTCCACAGTTTCTGAAAATTTAAACATTATTAACACATATTGCTAGAATTTATGGGGTTTATTGACTAGTGACAACCTTTAATATGAAACAATTTTGCTTTGCTTAAGGAGGCACAAGAAAAGATGAGACTTGAAAATTTATATTTATATTATAGTTAGATTGGAATTTTATAGTACTTATGTCACTGTCTAAAAAAATGTTCACTTTGTTTGAAGTGATACATACATCAACTTTAACGCGTTCCCTGCTAACGACGCGTATGTGCGGCCAACTGTTCGAGAAGTTACGAAGAAGTTGCAATGTTAGCAGTGAATGTGTTAAGTAACATTTACAAGTGATCTGGAATTTTTGACTTGTGAAAATCAATAAGTTGCATTTCTAAAGTAAATATAGCCATCGAAGGGGACGTCAGATGAGAATCCCGGGAGGTTACTCAGGCACGCGAGGCTCAAGTTAGCCTTAAATCTAAATTCGGTTAGGCCTAATTTAAATTTGTCTTGTGCACACTTTAGGTATGATGTTTTTTGATTTATCAATCAAATTGCTCTCTAAACAAAATAGGTACAGGAATGACATTTGCTGTAAGTACCTTTAAAATTGGCAATTTTTCCCATTACATAACGAAATACTTACTCCCTTGTTTATATTCTCGAAAATCCCGACGGAGACAACCTCGAAGGTTCTTTCAAAGAAGAATGTTCCAGCGGCTACAGCAAGCGCAAAAGTTGATGTACGCTTGAAAACGTTACGATTGAGAGTTGTCCAGACAGACATTTTGTTAGATTTTCAAGAAAACCCCGAACGAAAAAGCCCAAAAGGCAGCACGGCACAAAGACACAATCGATGTCAGTCAATTCGTTCAATTGTCAAAAACAGAAATGTCATCCTTAACTCATATTTATATCATAGACTACAGAATGACTAGCCATGCACAGACTTCTAATAATATAAAAAGTAATGTCACAGACACATTATTTCACCACCATTTCTGTGACCCCTGCTCAACCCGCCCCATCCCATCCCCCATGGAGCATTGGCGACCGCACAGACCGCACAGAATTGTGCTATTCTTTTCAAAAATGTTCTATAGTTCTATCTTATGGAAGCATTATATGGCTGCGATCATATGTAAGATGGAACTACTGAATAGAAGACTAGCTACAGACCCCATAGTGGCATAATAAAATCGTACTTTCCTGATACGTCAGCATTATAACAGTAAGTATTTAGTGCTATTTATAGTATTACAGTTAGTTTTATGAAGGTAGCGTCATCCATCCATATAATGAAGAAGTGTGACATTTTACAGGTTGAAATTAATAATTTAGTTAGAATATTTTAAAACTTCTATGAAGAGACGTTTCTTGGCAGTCCTTAATCAATTGTAACTTAAAGCTATTGAACTATAGGTAACTGTAACGTTAGTATTTTATGTCAATGCTCCTCGAGCAGTCACTCTGTATGTGAATCACTCACTGCTAACAAACAACTCGAACTGGGATATAATAGCCGAAACAAACAGAAATAACAGAAACGAAAAATAATTAAAAATGTTTTTTTTATGTGAGTACAGTACCGATGTACTGACAAACACTACAATTTTATTTTGTACTAGCTGTGCCCTGCGGTTTCACCCGAGTAGAGTAATTCCATGGGTGGCCCTCAAAACGTTGTTTTTTTTAAACAAATTACTCTAAGTGATCCTTGTATCGTCAGATGACCCTCAGAGAGTCCCGTTAAAATCGGTCCATTCGTTCCAGCGATTACTCGGAACAAAAAAACAGACAGATTTTTTATAATTGTTATTTGGTGTCAGTTCCGTATATACTTTAATGTGCATTTATTGAAAAACTGTTAATTTGGAATGACAAACAGACACTTCAATTTTATTTATCTGTATATATATATAGATAAAAATTAAAACACCAGTTATGGGCAAAATATATCATCTATTTACATTAAAATAAAAACAAATAAAATGCTGGTACCTATGAACAGTATTTCTTAAAAATAATAATGAGTACTGAAATGAGACAAATCATGCATTTTAAAGTTATAAATAACGCCATAATATTGTACAAACATTGTGTACGGAATGATAACACATAATAATAATCAAAATAATAATATTGGTGTAACTCCTTTCACTACACTTGCATTACCTATCAATGAATACCCACTGAATTTTACTTCCATGTACAGGTCCCGTCACTAGTTAAGAGCGCAAACCTTAAATTTGGGGTAATTATCTTATGAGTCTGTCTACGTCTATGTGTATGACGAGAGGCGAATAAAAACATGCGCAGTATTCCCACTATAATCACTGCGCGATGATAACTAGTGACGTCACCTGTACCACAAATAGTGAGCTCCGTTCTTTGCATATACTCCCGTGAACCAAAATATTGTAAAACATATTATTTATGGTTATAAAAATAAAATATTACCATGAGAACGAAACAAGTTTCAAAATAGTATTACAATATATTCCATCAAGACTATGAATTTTTGAGAGGTAATCTCATAATAATGTACATTTATATAAGGTATTTTTCTTCATATTTAAAATACAAAATTTGTTCAGTGTAGGAATATGTTACAATGACAAACCCTTGCTAACCAATTGTAATTTTACGACTATGTTATAAAAAATAAATAATTTTGGAATTTTGGACAAGCAAATACTTACTGCACTCTATAATTTGCCAATATTAGATTATTAAAAAAAAATATAAATACGATCTCACTATTATAAATAACACACTGGATTCCATTTTACAAAATGATAGTAGAAGCACTTTTCAATGATTCAAAAAAGAATCACCCATTTTCTGTTGTCCTTGCATAACAGAACAAATGGTTTTCTATATTAATTAGTTATAATACTTTTTTCATAAAACAATCCATTTATAACAATTGAATTGTAAATTATAAGTTAGATTTTACATTTTGAGATGAACTACAAAAACATTGATACAACTCTCCAAATAAAGATCAATTGATACATGTATATGGTAGTTATGTTGGGTAATTAAAAATGGCAACAGCATAATTATTGTCTTAAAACAGATGTAAAATAAAAACGTAATTAGGATTATAATTGATCAGACAGGAACTGCACTGAAACTCGATGTTGTGAGCAGCGCAAGTATGTACACAAGGATCATCATAACATAACAGTCTTCTCTACCTTCAGACACAGGCATGAGCATATGTACAAGTGCGTTCACGAGTTTTTAGCGCTCAGCGAATATAGTGGGAAGAACAGGCCTAGACAAAGTAACCTTCGCTCGCGCTTATAGAAACTATAGAAATTGTATGGAAATTACATAAATTTGTCACGTGACATACGTCATTCCCGTACATTTTGTAACGTTTCTACTAGAGAATCGTGAGGATAATGTTACTTTGAATTAAAACTGCGCATTTTAAATTAAAACTGCGCATTCAAGGCCAACAGTAAAAACTGACGGCACCTGTATGACTGCATATATTTGTAATCTTGATATTATGATTTGGTAAACCAACAAATTGGTGGAGAGCTTGTATTGTGAACCACAGCGCTGCTGAACATCATAACAAACTACGGAGAAATGATGTTAGCTAAATCACTACCAAAGTAATGAAACCATACAGAACTACAAACAAATTTAAGACTGTTGGACTGCTTGTTCGCCTATAAACTAACTAATATATTATATTATATGCCAGCTGAGTTTCATGCCAGTTCTTCCCAGAAGGCTAGTTTCTGAACTGGTGTTCAATTCTTTGATGTTCATGTGTGTCTTACCAGAGCGTAAACTGAATAAATAATTTTCATTAACTAGCATTATTTGTCACCTTAATAACTAAAATATTTAGTGAGGATATGACTAAGCACATTGAAAGTTATCAGGAGGGGCGGATCCTGTTATTGTCGTTCATCTCAGCAAAGTAAGTCCATTCAGTGATTACATTGGGATAAAAAGTTATTATTAAATTAATGGTATACAATTATATACGCGCAACACACCTCATATCATACACGACACTCCATCACATAAATTTTGATAATTAATTAGATTACAATCATACACATTATCTATGCATTCACAGTATCCTAGCATAATTTTTGGGAGTCAATAATTCCAACATTGCTCTAAAAGATGAGACTGCTGAACTCAGCTCTGTGTGATGAGTCACCGCAACCATGTGGTACTTCAAGGCAGTTCTATTAAATCAACAGTTATTGGGTCCAGTAGGTGGACTTATGGAGATCACTACTTCTTACTTAATATCTGTACAGTGTTGCAGGAACTTTGCACATACTTAAACAGAAGTTTGTTGAAGATACAGAAGTGACCTGCCAGGTTGTGCAGCTCTCGCGATATTTTGAGCATTGTATAAGCAACGTCCATAGCACAAAGCCCTTGTGTGCAACCACTAGCAACATTTCTTCTTGGTTTTGTGAGTCTTCTTTAAGTTAACTGTGTCATTAGATGTAACATTTTGCCTCTCCTTCATTTCCAACTTTGATCTTAGTACCTGGAAAAATGATTCATATTGAAATTGAAACAATTATGTAACAATGTTCAAGGTTGATTGCATCTTATCAGCATTATCAATATGGATATAGATTTATAAAATTAATGAAACATTCATGGCAATCTCTATATCTATAACAAAACATTAATTTCATTATAGTTATGAGCGGAAGCTAAATTAAATGATAAGATCATTACATAACTGTAATCACTGAAAAAAAAATTAACCTTTCTTTAATACTACCAAACATTGCAAGGAATCAATATCTTCTACTATCAATCTATGCTAATATTATAAATCTGCAGAGTTTGTTTGCGCTAATCTCAGGAACTACTGGTCTGATTTCAAAAAATCTTTCCGAGATGGATAGTCCATTTATCCAGAAAGGCTATATGCTATATATTATTTTCAAAAAAATTAGGAATCTGTAAGAATTTTGCGTTTTTGTGACACAAGGTGTAATATCGAAAACCTATTTATGCGTGCGTTGCAGAAACTATTGACAATAGAACAAAATGATGTACTACGGGTTTGTAGGGCTTATTAAGATCTACAATAAAGTCTGCGAGAGCACATATATGACTATCATAGTCACAATAACTGATTTATTTTCATAATAATATCAAATGTTAAATGTATATTGTAATATTATTATTATATAAAACTAAATCTAGGTGGGTGAAACCATGGGGCACAGGGCTAGTACTATAAATGGATGCTGATAAGCAATAATGTGTCAACCCACAAAAAGTCAAATTCAAAGGTTTTGATATATTTTGATAATGCATCACGTATTTAACATTCTAAAAAAGTGTTTCAAGTCATCTGAAACATAAAAATACGTAAAAAATGGATTTATGTCATAAAACAAATCTTAAATCACGTATACAATCATCTTAAGACGCCATTTTCTCAAAACCAAGTTTATGCGGGTTGACACATTATTGCTTATCTGCATCCAAATATATTATGTTTAGTAATACAGTTTAACTTGTTATTTGTATATGTACTGCAATAATTTCTAATGAAAATTCCTTATAACTTCAATGCATAGGCTAAAAACTATTGTATCCAATTTCAATTATAAATGTTGTAACCAAAAATTCATGAAACCTTCAAATGTTTTTGTATGTTGAAACATTGATGAAGGTTGAACATTTCATTTTCATCATTGTAAAGACTAAAGTTTAGTTAATAACTATTGCATAGAGGATTATGCATTTTTTAATTATTAAAGTGTTGCAAGTTGCAACATTCATTAAAGATTTCTTTAAACAAGTACATTCAACCTTGGTGGTAATAAATTAGAAAGTGTTACCATTTTAGTGATGGTTAGGAACATCTCTTCAACATTGATGTTCTCCTTGGCACTGGTCTCAAACAGCGGGATGTTCATTTGGTTAGCAAATCTCTGGGCGTCCTCGGTTACTACCACTTTTCTTGACGGACAGTCATTTTTGTTTCCAACTGTAAAAACAGGAATATTTAATTAGTTATTTCATAAATGTGGCACTAACAGGCCATTGTTTATATAATTTTTAAAGACATTTTGTAAAAAGTAAAAATTTTAACTTTCAAATCACAGCAAATACCTGAATGACTTAAAATTGAATTCATTTTATTTAGATTGTATGGATATTTTAAATATACTAGATTGTATAGTAGGGTTGGTTGGTCATCATTGGTTGCCAAAGGAGGTAAAGGCATGCCATACAGAAAAAATAAGAAAATAGCTATGTGAGCCCATAACTTAGTGATTAATAAATTTTACAGTGTAGGACAAATATAATATAATTATTTTCATTAAATTATAATCTTCAATGTTTGCAACCTGTCCCAGATGTCTGTTTGTGTTTTAACACATTCCTAACAATGCATCTAAGCTTCCAATAGCATGCAAATTTACGATGTGATGTTAGCAGTGAGCATGCTAATTACTCTACAATATTAATGTAATAACCAACACTTTAAATGCATTCACTGCTAATGATGCATCTGCATGTCCAACAGTGAGCAAATTTAAGAAGAAGATGCAATGTTAGCAGTGAATGTGTTAAAAGCTATTTGTTTTGAGGTATTGATACCCAAATTAAAAATATTTTTTTTAAAGTGTCCCAGCCACTTTAAAGGAAAATGTACAACCTGTAATGACTAATATTATAAAATGTTGTCAAAATTACGATAATGACAGCAAGGAAGGAAAATGTACTCATCCCAACTTCCTGCTATTTTTAATGTACATTGCCTTGTTGGGTGTAATTAATATAAGGATCACCGTACAATAAACTAGTAGGTACTTTTTTAGATAGCATTTATGTAAATGGTCATACCATTGGTAAGAACTATTAAAAGAGTTCTGGAATTTCAATGACAAAATTGTTTACAATAAGGGTATGCTGAAGGCCTGAATTAGTGAAGGGCATAGTCAGTGCATAATCGAGGGCTTACCTAAGACTTTGTTGACAACGTCACAGTTCTGTTCGATCTCGTGCAGCCATCGTTTAACATTAGCGAATGACTCGCCGTTGGTGACATCGTATACTACGATGACCCCGTGTGTGCCGCGGTAGTACGTGCTCGTGATGGTCCTGAACCTCTCCTGGCCAGCCGTGTCCCATATCTGTAGCTTCACTCGTTCACCATTTATTTCTAAAGTTCTTATTTTGAAATCGACACCGATCGTCGTAATGTAACTACCGGAAAATGTATTGTCGGCAAATCGCAGAAGAAGACAGCTCTTACCTACACCTGCAAAAACGAAGGAACGTTACTACTACAGTGGCTTCGGTGAGGGCTATCATCAGTTTGTGAAGTTACACAGGCCTCGCCCACTCACCACTGTCACCGATAATCAGTAGTTTGAAAAGATGATCAAACTCGCGTGCCATAGCTTAAGATTGATACGTTAATCCCACTAATTGGTCATGTGTCCACTAAATATGTTAAAAATGGTTTTAACGCAACTTTTACCATAGAAATATTGATAAAACGCATGCCGTAAAACGTTACACTTGCGTCATTAAACTATACGTCCGCCGCCATTATTGTTTTCTGTTACCAGATATAAAAACAACAAACTTTTTTTCTTTCTCGTCGTTATAAATCACGCTTTTGAATATAGGTATAATAATTAAATAAATTATAATTTAACTCCTACCCCATTTTCGCAATACAAAGTAAGTAAAGATTTGCGGTGTATATGCAAGTTACCCTCAAATGAATACTAAACTAATCATTCACAGAGACGATATCTATCTTGATATGGAAAGAAATTAAACAACTTTCATAGGGCTATTTAAATATAAAAGTTCTTTAATTTCGTTCATTTATTTTTGGTTCTAAATTAGTTTGGATGGGAAGCATCAATTAATTATCATTATAACGTGGAAGTAAGTGTAACGATTTCTTTGCCGGTGTAAAATAACTAGACACCAAAAACTACTAATAGTGACAGTGGTTTTGACACACTACATGACATTACGACGTAGGTAAATTCGGTAATGTCAAAAATCTAAATCCTACCAAAGAATAGGTGTGGTAAATTTTATCGCACGCAACAAGAAAATAAAGTAAAATAAGATGTCGGCGACATTAAAACCGTACTTAACTGCAGTTCGCCACACCTTGACGGCTGCAATGTGTTTAGAACATTTTTCATCACAAGTAGTGGAAAGATACAACAAGCCGGAGGTGGAAGTTAGAACAAGTAAAGAGCTACTCCTCAACCCAGTGATAATTTCACGAAACGCCAACGAGAAAGTCTTGATTGAGTCTTCTATAAACTCAATAAGAGTAAGTATTATGATCAAACAAGCAGATGAGATCGAAAAGATTCTTTGCAAAAAGTTTATGCGTTTCATGATGATGAGGGCAGAGAACTTTATCGTATTGAGGCGGAAACCGGTCGACGGATACCATATTAGTTTCTTGATTACGAATTTCCACACCGAGCAAATGTTCAAGCACAAACTAGTGGACTTTGTTATATATTTCATGGAAGAGATCGACAAGGAGATCAGCGAAATGAAATTGGCCGTGAACGCGCGCGCTAGAATCTGCTCAGAGGAATTCCTCAAGAGATTTTAACTCAACCAAATTCATACTTTATTCCTTTTGATTTATAATACAACAAAGGTTCTCAAAATACATGTAGGTATTGTATACAAATATTATAATTTCATTTCATATTCTAGCAATGTCGTAGAACCGCAGTGAGTTTGCAATAATTTTATAAGAGGTATGTTTTAATGAAGCATAGGAGTGCTCTCCAAAATACTCTGAATTGTATACACGGCTCTAGTTTTATATACACAAGAGTAATAATGTTTTTATTTAGTTATTTACTTTTGTGTTGATAAGCGTAAACATTCATTCCTGTATTACTAAAATAAGTTCACTCAATGGTGACTACCATTGCAGTTTTATTTTTAGTAATTAATTGTTAAATTGATAATAAACTTTCAGTTCTTTAATAACAATTTTAAAAGTATTTTTACAGGTCACATGTAAAAATATAATAATTTTAAAATAATTGTTTGTTTACTTTGTAATTAAACATAGTTTCTAGCATTTAAAAATAAAATATATTCTTTTATAAGTCTAAGGTCCAGTGTTCTGTTCATATCCTCTACTCTGAATGTTATAGCAAAATTTACATGGAATTGTGACTCATAGTTTTATGAATCATACAGTGATTGCTTATAAAATGTCATTGAGTGATAGGGTGATTAGTTTATGGTTGGAATTAATTAATTAAAAAAATACTTGGTTGTATACCATTTTATTATTAAGGTTTTATAAATATCAAATTCAATAAACTACAAATGCATGAATGACATAATTAAGACTGAAATTTAACAAAATTACAATGAAAAAGGGTACATGGAATTTGGAAAAGGAAAGAAGTTATATTTGTTGTATGCTGTGTAATATAATAAACTAAAATAGTTTTTTTCTTCGAATATGATAGGGATTTTGAAATTTATATCACAGAAAATTATTTACATATGTTACAAAAACATGAAATCCAACTACAAACAAAGTAAGACTAAGCTCTAGTTCTTGGGCTTAGCAGTTCGTAGAGTGAAGCCCTCTCCTTTGAAGGCTTGGAATGGTTCTGCTGGGGTTTCTTCCTTGTTGCTTGGGGGCCGGGAGTTTCTGATGAACCTCAGAGTCCCAATTACATAGTCATAGTCCGGTATACCACGCACATATGGCTGAGAAACAGAAATAGGTTGAGCCCAGGGTCATACAAGATATATCTAGCAAATGATACAAAATTTCAGCTAATTTGGTGCAGTGGTTTGATGAACAGAGAATGTTTACTTTCCATTTGTTTAACAGATTTCGTTTTTTACTCCTGTGCCAGTCTCCACACATGTGTGTCAATAGAATTTGTATCTACTCCTATTACCATGGCACTAATTCGTGACTGTAATAATATTAGTCAGCTTAGTGGAGTGTTACCACAGCCAAAGGTGTTAAGTAAAGGTTATACCTGTCTAGACTGAGATGTTTGAGGTTCCGACTCGCTCTCACTAAGGAGTTTTTTCTTTTTGCCATCAAGGCGGTTCCCTTCGCCGCTGAATGCGATGAACCCGCTGGGCTCAGGCATCATGGCCGACGGGTCCTCGTCCATGCCCATGCCTGCGCCCTCGCCATCACGGTATACACGCTCCTCTTCCTTGTATCCAACAGGTGGAGCAAATTCTACCTATAGAAATCGAACATCCTTTTTGTTTTATAAAAAAAATATAGATATACTCAGTGAAGTTGATTAAGTGCCAACAGATGGTGAGTCCATTGCCATCATAGGCATTATATTTGGGTCTTCGAAATACTTCTGACATATGCAGGTCTCCTCGCGGTGTTTTCCTTCACCATAAAGCTTGTGGTGTGATATCACTGCACTTAAGTTTTTAGAAAAACTCATTGGTACAGACAATATTCGAACTTGCGTCGCTTGTGTAGCGATTGCTCACGATCACCATGGTTCTATGAATTAAGGATTGTTAGTGTTAAATTATCTTTAGTCCAATATTAGTTAGTTTGATTCTTATATAGTAACTAGTCTACAGCATAGATGTTTAACATGTAAATGTTATTGCTTGAATCATACATCGCTAGCAGTGATAAAATCTGTTACTCCTTATGCTGTTGGAACAGATATACTTTTCAACACAAGATCAAATTTATGCCTTTAGACAGCTTTGTAGTACAAAAATAATAGTTACAAAAACTTAGGAAAAATATGAACTTGATTCAAACAAATGACCTCTGCAAAGCAGTTGCTCTGCCAACTGAGCTACTCATGATCAAATCTCATGCATAGAATTTTTCCTTCCCTTATTTTTGCAGTTTAGGATCTGCCTTGTTGCTGAACACAAACATGTGTGTCATGTATTAAAGTCTAATATTTATAACATGATTCATAATCTTACATTCATATCACACTCAATGATGATGACAGCGTTGCCAGGCTTGGTCTCCAGGACACACAGCTCATACGCCTTGGAGTTGTACTTGATGGCGATCACATCACCCGTGGTCAGACAGGAGAAGTTCCTCAGGCAGTTCTCCAATACTGCAAGTGAACCAACAAATATTTTTTTTTTTGTCTGTAAAGGGACTTATTTAATCTGTATTTTGACTTGACCGGCATACAACTGATCCAAAAGCTCTTAATGCTATAACAGGTATACATAGGCAAGACTTTTTGCTGCACATTTTGTCACATTGGCTGGTGGTACAAAAAACCTCTTTTTTATTTTTTATTTGCTATTTATTTTTGTGGTAGTTGTTAAAGGTGGACTAATGACTAATATTTCAATGCTTATTGGAAGATAAGTGGAACATAAGACAGTGCAAATTTTTGTTGTAAAATTAAATTCTAAAAACTAGAATAGCTCAAAAATTTTCATAATGAATAACAAAAAAAATTTTAAAAATATTATTGGGACTTCTTATATATTTTTATATTTATATGTACCACCAACCAATCCTGTGTGACAAAAATGTGCACCTAAAGAGTCTAAAGACCCTATATGTAATACCCAATGCCTCATATGAAGAGTTAATATTATCATAGCAAGCTCTCATTTTATCATTCCATTGTAAATGGGACTGCTTAGTTTTTTTGTGTTAACTGATTAGATCTTATTAGATTAGATTAGGTTTTTTATTTTACACTTTGGGTTACAAAATCGCAATTTTGTTATGGATCCCAAATTTTGTCGAAAAGAAAATATAGACTATAACTCTCTGTATTCCTATATTCCTCGATAAATGGACTATCCAACACTGAAAGATTTTTCACACCAGTAGTTCTTGAGATTAGTGCAACAAAAAACTCTGCATCTTTATAATATTAGTATAGATTAACACATTCACTGCTAACATTTCATCATCTTCGTAAATTCTATAACAGTTGGTGCACATGTGCGTTGTTAGCAGTGAACGCGCTAAAGGTGATGTAGGTTACCTGCTTTTGGATTGCTTATGTCTAAGAAGTCTTCAGATAGTGGCTGGAACTTGGAGAATGTTGCAACAGGCAAGGAGACACTTTCAATTTGGATCAGAGCACCTTCTTCCAACACTAAGTTAGCCATCATCTGGTATACAGAAACTAAGTTTGTTTGAGTTACACAAGCTAAATGGAAAAAGGAACACTTTCATGCATTCTCCTCATAAAACTTCATGTTTATTTGTTGATGGCATTGTGAGAAACTGAATAATGAATAATGTGTAACAAATGATTTTTGACACAATATCAACCAAATTTTTATCATAGTTAACTGATAAATGGGTGGGTCTTTCTATCCATCTACTTTGTGGGGACTAGGAGTGATAATGTAGTTCTGAATTTTCTGAATGAATCTCTATTTGTTGTAATATAATTATGACTTACCCAGTGAGGTAAGTACACCTTCCCTTCATCGGCAACAAACTCCAAGACACCACAGTGTGTGAGCCTCTTGGTCTTCTTGTTGGTCAGCTTGAATATCATTGGATATTCTATATTCAGTCTTGTGAGCTGCTCCAGAGCCGAGGGCGGCATTATAACTAAAAAATTCAGATTTTTATGTTTTACTTCCTAGACAAAGAAAATATGGAAACGTAAGGAGAGTAAATAAGAGTTGTTATTACTTTTGCCTCCCCTCTCCACATCCTGCCTCTCGTTCCCAGGCAGCATGGACACGGAGTAGCATCTGTAGGTCATGTTGAAGGGCCTGGAAATCTCGTGGAACATGTTGAATCCAAACTGAAACTAACAAAGTGTACGATAAATTAATGCTAAGTTCAAAGTATGTAATCCTCAAATATAGTTCAAGTGCTGTTGTTACCATTTTGGAGAGTATTTAATTTTGTTGATGTTGATAGAAATGCAAAATCATTCGATTACAAAATATTTATGTATTTACTAAATAAAATTGTGACTGACTGGCTGACAGCAGCAAACGTCAGATAGTGGCATGACACGACAGCTGTCAGATGTGCTAGTGACCTCTTTTTTCCTATACAAGTGTACATCTTGCTTGACTGGCTAATTATTATACTAGCAAATATTTTCTTTGTCTATGGACTACGTACGTTTATGGCATATATGTATATATCATATGCCAAACTACCAAATCTTCAGAATCTCTGCTATTTATATATTTTTATATGCCAATATATGTCTTATTTGTACATGTGAATATATTTAATTTTAACATAAATTATAAAATGTTGAACTCCACATAACAAATACTGATAGATGGGCAGTACTCCCCTTGCCATCACGTAATAAAAGTAAAAAGAACCTTGTGAAAGAACGCGACCAATACATAACGCTATCTCTTTCTGATATTCAATTATTTCCATTCATTCATTCCTAATTCATTATTTCATTTCATTCATTTGTGTATGTGGCAGAGGGCGGATGGTGTTGAAATATTCAAAATATTTGTGGAATAGTTAAAATTTATAAATTTATTTGTTTTCTTCATGTAGAAATTATTTTAATGTGAGTCAATGAGGCTCTATGAGTCTAGAGCTAAAAAATATTTTCTCGCGTTTCGATCGTTAATAATTTACAAGAACGCCATGTTGATTGTCAAGTGTTTCGGATGAGGGAAGAGAAGTGATTGATTTGTGAATTATTTTCAGACGCCGCGGTTAATAAGTATCGCTTTTTATTCAGTTCGGTTAGATAAGGGCATACGTACCCGCAACTATGGCGCAAATACTACCGATACGTTTCCAGGAGCACTTGCAGGTGAGTACGCCCATCGTATAATAATTTCGCCGACAGCATTTCCTTCAAGGAAATAGGCTGTCAATACTGGATGTAGGGCTGGGGGAAGTTTATTGGTGCATGTCTTTAATTGTAAATTATTAGCAGATGCGTACAATACATTGCGCAATTATTAGGAGCGCAGTCAGTGTCCACCCCCTTGTCGCCTACCCACGGAAGGCCGGTATTGATTTATTCCGTTCTATGTCATACATTGTATTATGGCCTGTTCTCGATTATGATACGATTACTCATCATTTTGCAATATCGTGTCATTGTAGGGACTCATTACTTTGTATATCTAAACTTTTCAACAGCTTAATGACATCAAATTATGTTGGACATCATCAGATATGGGCCTCAAACATTGAACATGATATATTAATGATTATAATTAATTAAAATTAGATATTAAATAACTGAATAAAGAATTAATCTAAATTTAATATGATTTGTAAGTGAGGGTGCCTTAAAATGTTGATATAATTAATTAATTTATATCTATAGAATAAGACTCTAATTAGTTTCATATTCAGCCCTAAGTAGAATCTGATTAGTTCTACTATGATACCTACCAAATTTCAAGGTATTTTCTTATTGAGTTAGTTATACTATTTGCTGTCTATTTCAGCATGAAGGTTGTTAATTGAATTGAAATTTTTTTTAAAAGTAGGTAGGTGTTTTGAAAAAGAAAATCTATGCTTTATTTCTGGCAAACTGATCCACATTAGACTAATAATTTATTGCATTCAACAATGTAAATTTTTCATAGTATATTATTAATACATACATACATATGCTCATGCCTGTATCCCATGAGGATAGGCAGATACCACCTTTTGCCACAGGCTGTAAACCTTACATACTTCTCTCGCTTCATACACATTCATGCATCTGTTCATACACTTCCTTTGGTTAGTGCTCTAAATTTTACCTTTCTGACTATTATTATTAATTTTGTCACAGTAGTTCTTCATTTCCCCCATGCTTTCTACTGCATATTTCTTTCAATTCTGGTCACCACATCATCCTTCAACTTGCAACTGTCTCTTATAATTTTCATTCATCTACTATAGTGACCCCACATATACTTTGTAACGAGCACATTTCCACTGCATTCACTCTACTTTCATGTTTTTTCTGACAAACTCAACATTCACTTCCATACATCAGAGTATCTACTATTGAGTACCTATGTATACTTCATAGTTGAAACATACAATCATGTGCTCATGCTATAAAGGGGTAGGCAGAGTATACATGACATACTATGAAGGATATAAATTGATGTCATTAGATCTGGACATGGTAGTTAATTTGAGCATAATCAAGCTCTTTAAGTATTCTAAAACATTAGCTTACCATTTTATGATACTCTTTACTAAATGGCTAAAATAAAATTTGGGTTGGAGCTTTAATAGTCATGAAATGTTTTAGGTGTGTTGCCTTGTGTTACGTGCAGCAGAATATAAGTATTCATGATGAATACCTAAGTAATTGTTGTAGGCAAGTTGGATCTGTTTTCAAGGGTCAGTTAACAAAACAAAATGTTAAGTAGGCAATTTTATTGAGAAGAAACAAACATTGCAATATAGTGTTAAGTATAATCCCTATTGCTAATACTTGCAATAAGATGGCTATGGAAGTTTGAACTTTTTACTCAGTTAGGCACTACTGGCTTTATTCTTGTTACAGTTAAATTCAAAATGCCATTTCTTTATTCCAGCTCACAAATGTGGGCATCAACCCGGCGTCGATATCGTTCAACACGCTGACGATGGAGTCGGACAAGTTCATCTGCGTGCGCGAGAAGGTGGGCGAGACGGCGGAGGTGGTGATCATCGACATGGCGGACCCCACCACGCCCATCCGGCGGCCCATCAGCGCCGACTCCGCCATCATGAACCCCGCCAGCAAGGTCATCGCGCTCAAGGGGAAGGCCGGCGTTGAAGGTAAGCATCATAGTTGGTGTTGGCAATAATCAAAAACAGTATGCACACATTGGTCCATTTTAAGCACTCAAAATATGTTTGTCTGCTTGAACTGAACACACTACTACACACAGTGTGTGCATTTGACTAAAATTAAAACCTGCTTGATCAATCAAGTAGTTGAATGTCTAGCCTACCTTTTTAAGGATGGAGTTCATTTTACTATTAGCTTTCATATGTACCATGTGAACACTTTGGGGCATGAGCTAGATATCACCATATATGTTAATTTCGTGCCCTATATATATTGGATTTGGGGCACAGTAATTGTAGTTTTATTGTATTGATGGACACAGCCTTGGGCAAATTGCCAAATACATCCATATGAGACTAGTTCAGGCTAGAAGTACTATGTTGAAGACCTACTTAATATATGTACTGTATGTATGAGATGAGGCACCATTATGAGACTTCAAATTTAGAATAATTTAATGCAATCCTTAGAATGCAGATGTGCTGAAGATGGCATATATATTGTCAAATTAGTGCCTAAACATGTAAATGTAATTAGAAAAGTGGGTGTTATAACACCACTGTTTGCCCTTTTATAGTTGTGTGGTATATACAGGTAAAAGCTTTCTGTAGGTTATGGGCTTAATCTCACCGGTGTTAAATAAATTCCTCACTGTTTTAAGTATGTAGATTCTTTCCTGTTACATTTGCCGCGTTCCGCATTAGACCACAGACATATAAATAAACTAGCTGTGCTCCGCACTTTACTATGTTTTCTAAATATAATTACCCTGTTACTCTTTGAAACATCAGCATGAGAAAGTCCCGTTTAAACCGGTTCTGCCGTTTCCGAGATTAGCCGAAACAAACAAACAGACGGACAGAGAACTTTAAAAATTATTTTTTTAAATTCATTGCCATGTGTATACATTCATATGCATTTAGTGAAAAGCTGTTATTTTGGAATTACAAACAGACACTTCAATGTTATTTATCTGTATAGATATTTGCATAAACAATTTCTAGAAACTAACCATTAAAGCATTATATTTTCTACATATTATATTGTATAACATTTAACTGTTATTAGTACTCATAATAAATATCTTTCAAATGTGTTGATATCCGCCCATTAATACTCGTCGACGCATCGGTAGTGTAGAGTGATAACTCACAGTACTCTGGTTAGATAACCATTAGTGAACTTACTGGTGTTGCATGTTTTACATCATTATTATTGTATTGAATATAAAGCTAGCTTTAAGGCGCCGTACCAATCCACTTTATTACTCATCTAAGCATGAGTTGGAAAGTTTATATTCTTATCATATCTCCTCAACCTATAAGTTCACCTCTGCCTACCCCTTCTGGGAATACAAGCGTGAGCATGTGTATCTCAACCAACTTAAGCATTCAACAGAGACACTTGTATTCTAAGAGGGTTGGCCGCTTTTATATTTTTATAGTAATTATTTTAAGTTTCCTATGTCTGTTCTTGGGGTTCAACAAATCAGTTCATCAGTTTAGTCAAAAGTGTTTCGATTTGTATTAAAATGTATGCACATAAAACATTATTACGTAGATATGTGTGTGGGACTTGACCATGTGATAAGCAGTGTTCAGTTTCAAATCTCATGGTATGCAAGAATGTTACGTGTACGTAATAAATTAACCCGGAATTGTATGTACAGTGAATTTTGCATTTTTTTTCGTCGACTATAAGTCGCGCTCCACGCGCCGGGTAATGAGCCGCAAATGACAGTATCAGTGACCGCTGTATCAACTCATTGTGACATTACCTCAAAACACAGTAAAGGACAGATGTATACGATGTGAATACTTCCGTTACTGTCATTAATTGCAATAACATTTACATACGACTTTGTTATGTGAAGGAGTCTGCTGCACACCAAAAAGTTCTGTGTGAGGCGATCTGATGTGCTGCGGACTTTTTTTCCTGTGTGACTAATTATTGTATGAGTAAAATTTTCACATACTACTTTAGCATAGGTTTCAGATAGTATGATCTGCATTCATATGGAAGGCATATTTGGATACTGATAAGCAATAATGTGTCAACCCACAAAAAGTCAAATTCAAAGGTTTTGATATATTTTGATAATGCATCACGTATTTAACATTCTAAAAAAGTGTTTCAAGTCATCTGAAACATAAAAGTACGTAAAAAATGGATTTATGTCATAAAACAAATCTTAAATCACGTATACAATCATCTTAAGACGCCATTTTCTCAAAACCAAGTTTATGCGGGTTGACACATTATTGCTTATCTGCATCCATTTATAACCATAGTCTTGGTATGAGCCGCTATCATTAATTATTCATGAACATGTCTTAAGTATGTAGAAATATTATATGAACAATACAAATCTTAATATGTTTCTTCTATTGCATGCAATATTGATATTACGAGTTATTTAGCTTAAAACTAGCTTCCTCCGCGGCTTTGCCTGCGTCTTTTTACAGATCCCTAATTAACCTCAATTAACAAAAGCCCATGTTGTTGAGCAGTAATGTAGCATATTATAAACGACTTTTTTTTTAAATTGGTCCATATATTCCCAGCCTATTTGTTACAATGAAACAATATAAAGAGGAAACTCTTTATAATATTAGCATTGATAAAATGTACTAATTCCTATGATGGAAGTTGAATTCAGGAATTATGTTGTGTGTGTGAGGATTTGGTGTATATCGAAAAACCACAACATGTTTAAAATTTGTTTAATATTTATTTAAACCTTTTCTTATTATAGCTCAAAAGACTCTTCAGATCTTCAACATAGAAATGAAATCAAAGATGAAGGCGCACACCATGACTGAGGATGTGGTGTTCTGGAAGTGGATCTCTCTGAACACGCTGGCGCTGGTCACCAAGCTGTCCGTCTACCACTGGTCCATGGAAGGCGACTCGACGCCAGTCAAGATGTTCGACAGACATTCCTCACTCGCCGATTGTCAGATCATCAACTACAGGACTGATCCTAAACAACAGTGGCTGTTACTAGTCGGTAAGTATACTTTGTCTAAAGCTGGGTATCATAGGGTCGCGTGCTGCTGCCTCGTGCTGTCGCGGGTCGGCAATTACTCCATTCTTAGTGGACACGTCCGCACTCCTGAAGGATGCAACTGTACGCACGTACAACGCTAATGGACCATGGATTTAGTGCGAACATAAAGGGCAGCACATTTTTCCGTTAGTTTGGTTAGTTTTTCTACTTTGTCTTGTATGGATTCATATTGTAATGGTAAATGTAAGCTTTTTATAGTAAATAAATAAATAAATAAATAAATAAATAAATAAATAAATAAATAAATAAATAAATAAATAAATAAATAAATAAATAAATAAATAAATATTGCCCTTGCAGAGTTGCCCAAAAATAATATGCTGTTGCAATTATTTTAATGGTTGTGTGTGAATTATTCCAGGTATATCAGCGGCGCAGAACCGCGTGGTGGGCGCAATGCAGCTGTACTCGGTGGAGCGCAAGTGCTCGCAGCCCATCGAAGGGCACGCCGCGTCCTTCGCCACGTTCAAGGCGGAGGGCAACCCCGAGCCCTCCACGCTCTTCTGTTTCGCCGTCCGCACCGCGCAGGGAGGCAAGCTGCACATCATAGGTGCGTTACTGGCTGCACTAGCTCCGACGCACACCCACTGGGGTGAGGTAGTGTCACTCATTAGTAATACACGCGCTATTGTACGCAGAGGTGGGGCAGACGCCCGGCGGCAACCAGCCGTTCCCCAAGAAGGCGGTGGACGTGTTCTTCCCGGCGGAGGCGCAGAACGACTTCCCGGTGGCGATGCAGGTGTCGCCCAAGTACGACGTGATCTACCTGATCACCAAGTACGGCTACATCCACATGTACGACATCGAGACGGGCACCTGCATCTACATGAACCGCATCTCGTCGGACACGATCTTCGTGACGGCGCCGCACGAGGCCACGGGCGGCATCATAGGTGAGTGGACGCGGGCGGCTGGGTGTGAGGGTGTGGGTGTGGGTGCGTGGGTGCAGCGGCACCTGCAGTGACGTTCGTTTGGTGCAGGCGTGAACCGCAAGGGCCAGGTGCTGTCGGTGTCGGTGGAGGAGGAGTCGGTGGTGCCGTACGTGAACTCGGTGCTCCAGAACCCCGAGCTGGCGCTGCGAATGGCGGTGCGCAACAACCTGGGCGGCGCCGAGGAGCTGTTCGTGCGCAAGTTCAACATGGTGTTCGGCAACGGGCAGTACGCGGAGGCCGCCAAGGTGGCCGCCATGGCGCCGCGCGGCATCCTGCGCACGCCGCAGACCATCCAGCGCTTCCAGCAGGTGCCCACGCAGCCGGGACAGACCTCGCCGCTGCTGCAGTACTTCGGCATCCTGCTCGACCAGGCGCAGCTCAACAAGTTCGAGTCGCTCGAACTCTGCCGACCGGTGCTCCTGCAAGGTACAACACTACATTACACTCGCTTGCTGATTTATTTTAATGCAGTCCATTTACTTATCCTTTAATTTCTTCATGCAGGGCGCAAACAGCTCTTAGAAAAATGGCTAAAAGAAGAGAAACTAGAGTGTTCAGAAGAATTGGGAGATCTAGTCAAGCAAGTGGATCCAACACTTGCTCTCTCAGTCTATCTGCGCGCCAATGTTGCGAGTAAAGTCATACAATGCTTTGCCGAAACTGGACAGTTCCAGAAAATTGTTCTGTACGCCAAAAAGGTAAATGTTTAGAGCTTGTAATTTGAATGTGATTATTTTGAGATTATTTCCTTTTGCATGTTTTTACTATGGACAGGTTGGCTACACTCCTGATTACATTTTCCTGCTCCGTTCCGTGATGAGAACGAACCCAGAGCAGGGCGCGGGATTCGCGGGCATGCTGGTAGCGGAGGAGCCGCCGCTGGCCGACATAAGCCAGATCGTGGACGTGTTCATGGAGCAGAACATGGTGCAGCAGTGCACCGCCTTCCTGCTCGACGCGCTCAAGAACAACCGCCCTGAAGAGGGCCCGCTGCAGACCAGGTGCCTGCCTACTGCCGCTACCGCCTACTCTCCCTGTGACTTGCCGTGAGCTCGCTCTATTGTACCGTTGCCACCGTGTCGGCAGGCTGCTCGAGATGAACCTCATGTCGGCGCCGCAGGTGGCCGACGCGATCCTCGGCAACGCCATGTTCACCCACTACGACCGCGCACACGTGGCCCAGCTGTGCGAGAAGGCCGGCCTGCTGCAGCGAGCGCTCGAGCACTACACCGACCTCTACGACATCAAGCGCGCCGTGGTGAGTGCCGCTACACCCACTCGCCACTCACTGCAGTGCTGTACTGATTGCTGACGCACGCTCTCCTGACGCAGGTGCACACCCATCTGCTGCCCGCCGACTGGCTGGTCACCTTCTTCGGCAGCCTCTCGGTGGAAGACTCGCTCGAGTGCCTCAAGGCCATGCTGCAGGCCAACATCCGCCAGAACCTGCAGATCTGCGTGCAGATCGCCACCAAGTACCACGAGCAGCTCACCACCAAGGCGCTCATCGAACTGCTGGAGAGCTTCAAGACCTACGAAGGGCTGTTCTACTTCCTCGGCTCCATCGTCAACTTCAGTCAGGACCCGGAGGTGCATTTCAAGTACATCCAGGTGAGTGGCGGCTGCGTGCGTGTATTGTATAGTGGGTCAGTAGTGTGCCCAGTGTATTACATTATTTTACATCATGTGTAGGCGGCGTGTAAGACCGGCCAGATCAAGGAGGTGGAGCGCATCTGCCGCGAGTCCAACTGCTACAACGCGGAGCGCGTCAAGAACTTCCTCAAGGAGGCCAAGCTGCCCGACCAGCTGCCGCTGATCATCGTGTGCGACCGCTTCGACTTCGTGCACGACCTCGTGCTCTACCTCTACCGGAACAGCCTGCAGAAGTACATCGAGATCTACGTGCAGAAGGTGCGTGTGTATGTGGTGTGTTGTGGTTGTGTAGTCAGAAGACTGTGTACTACTACTATGTGTGTGTGGTGCAGGTGAACCCGTCGCGGCTGCCGGTGGTGGTCGGCGGGCTGCTGGACGTGGACTGCGCGGAAGACATCATCAAGAACCTGATCCTGGTGGTGCGCGGGCAGTTCTCTACGGACGAGCTGGTGGGCGAGGTGGAGAAGCGCAACAGGTGAGCTCTCCGCACTATGGATGATGTGAGTGTGACGATGCGATGAGAGTGGGAGTGGCCAGTACTGAGCGGGCGGTGTTCTGGTGTCAGGCTGAAGCTGCTGCTGCCGTGGCTGGAGACGCGCGTGCACGAGGGCAGCACCGAGCCCGCCACGCACAATGCGCTCGCCAAGATCTACATCGACTCGAACAACAACCCCGAGCGGTTCCTGAAGGAGAACCAGTGGTACGACTCGCGCGTGGTGGGCCGCTACTGCGAGAAGCGAGACCCTCACCTGGCGTGCGTGGCCTACGAGCGCGGCCAGTGTGACCGCGAGCTGATCGCCGTCTGCAACGACAACTCGCTGTTCAAGACGCAGGCGCGCTACCTCGTGCGCCGCAGAGACCAGGACCTGTGGCTCGAGGTGCTCGCCGAGGGCAACCCGTACAAGCGGCAGCTGATCGACCAGGTACATATGCACCCATACACCTACTTATAGACCCACATCAATACAAACACAAGTGGCTGCAGGTGATGTAAATTGAATAACCTTAAATGTATTTGTTTGCAGGTGGTACAAACTGCCCTCTCTGAAACACAAGATCCAGAAGATATATCTGTGACAGTGAAAGCATTCATGACAGCTGACTTGCCAAATGAACTCATTGAACTGTTGGAGAAAATTGTTCTCGATAATTCTGTCTTCTCGGACCATAGGAACTTGCAGAATCTACTTATTCTCACTGGTATGTCGGTAACCATATTATCAAATTTTAGATCGGAGACTATTGCAATGTGAATATGGTTTGCTAGATCTAAAATTATTCGCGATAAGACACATTTTCTTGGGACATTGTTACACTGAACTGAACCTTAAACACATGAACGCATAGTATAAAATGTATTGTATTATGCAGCGATAAAGGCGGACCGCACCCGCGTGATGGAGTACATCAACCGGCTGGACAACTACGACGCGCCGGACATCGCCAACATCGCCATCAACAATGAGCTCTACGAAGAGGCCTTCGCCATTTTCAAAAAGTTTGACGTCAACACTTCCGCCATCCAGGTAAATCATCATCAATCCTCTATCCTATTATTATATAGGAAAACTGTCCTGTCAGATGAAGAGTGCATTTATTGATGAGGACGTGTGCCGCCATTTTGTGAGTAAATAAGTGGTTTGTAGTTAATAAGTGGTGTCAGTTATCCATACACGACTGCACCAATTTTACTGTAATTTATAAATTCTCGGGTTTAATCTACTTTATAAAATGCATATTATAAATCGTATTAATTAAATCTTTATATATGAGATAATGATGTGATATGATATGATTGATAACATCTGAAAATTTTACTTTGGCCAGGTGTTGATAGAACAAGTGAAGGATTTGGAGCGAGCGTACGAGTTCGCGGAGCGATGCAACGAGCCCGGCGTGTGGTCTCAACTGGCCAAGGCTCAGCTCCAGCAGGGGCTGGTCAAGGAGGCCATCGACTCCTACATCAAGGCCGACGACCCCTCCGCCTACATGGATGTCGTCGCTACAGCCACCAAGGAACAGTCCTGGGAGGATCTCGTTAGGTATCTGCAAGTAAGTCATTCTATAACAAATTAAACCTGTATTCCACGAAGGGGTAGGTGTACTTATATGTTCACCCACATTTTGCCAGTTATGTCCCATGTATTGGGCCATCAACCGGGTTCTTACAAATCCAAACTTCGAGCTGCTCTGCTACTGAGAAATTATACGAGGAAAACCCAATATTACTTAGCCTAAACCGGGGATTGAACCCAGGACCTCGTATTTCGCAGTAAGGCTTGCACCAACGATGCAGTAAATTTTTTTTAAAGTATATTGATTATACTCAAGCCTTCCCATGTAGGTCTACATGGAAAGGCTTGAGATGTTTACATTTACCGTACATTGTCTTGCTTCTAAAACCCAGAACAGCTTTGAAACTGGATACCAATTCAAAATGATTGTTATAGATGGCCCGCAAGAAGGCACGTGAATCCTACATAGAGTCTGAACTTATTTACGCGTACGCCCGCACTGGACGCCTTGCTGATCTCGAGGAGTTCATCTCGGGACCGAACCATGCCGATATACAGAAGATCGGAGACCGCTGCTTCGAAGACCAGATGTACAATGCCGCCAAACTGTTATACAATAATGTCAGCAACTTTGCCAGGCTGGCCATCACCTTAGTGCACCTGAAAGAGTTCCAAGGTAAAAATTTAAATGTGATGATTGTTGAAATGGGTATGAATGATATAAAGGTACGAATTATATGTACAGAAGTGAGGTTGTGAGATGAAGGCTGTCGACAGCACAGTGCTCTAGTAGATGTGTGTGTATAGGGGGAGGTGTACAGTATCCGTGTGTGTATAGGTGCGGTGGAGAGCGCGCGCAAGGCCAACTCGACTCGCACGTGGAAGGAGGTGTGCTTCGCGTGCGTGAGCGCCGGCGAGTTCCGTCTGGCACAGATGTGCGGGCTGCACATCGTGGTGCACGCCGACGAGCTGGAGGAGCTCATCGACCACTACCAGGAGCGCGGCCACTTCGACGAGCTCATCGGGCTGCTGGAGGCCGCCCTGGGCCTGGAGCGCGCGCACATGGGCATGTTCACCGAGCTCGCCATCCTCTACTCCAAGTACAAGCCCGCCAAGATGCGCGAGCACCTGGAGCTGTTCTGGTCGCGCGTCAACATCCCCAAGGTGCTGCGGGCCGCCGAGCACGCGCATCTATGGCCCGAGCTGGTGTTCCTCTACGACAAGTACGAGGAGTACGACAACGCCGCGACCACCATGATGCTGCACCCCACCGAGGCGTGGCGCGAGGGTCACTTCAAGGACATCGTCACCAAGGTGGCCAACATGGAGCTCTACTACAAGGCGATCCACTTCTACCTGGACTACAAGCCGCTGCTGCTCAACGACCTCTTGTTGGTGCTGGCGCCGCGCATGGACCACACGAGGGCCGTGGCCTTCTTCACGCGCGCCTCGCACCTTCAGCTAGTCAAGGCCTACCTGCGCTCCGTGCAGAGCCTCAACAACAAGGCCGTCAACGAGGCTCTCAACTCCTTGCTCATCGACGAGGAGGACTACCAGGTACTGGCTCGCACAATACCTGCGCTCTGTTACTTGACATATTGTTATAGTAGTGTTATATTTTCCACAGGGATTGAGAACATCGATAGACGCATTCGACAACTTCGACACCATCGCCCTGGCGCAGCAGTTGGAGAAGCACGAGCTCACCGAGTTCAGGAGGATCGCCGCGTACCTGTACAAAGGTAGGCGCCGCTCGGTGTCCGGTGGCAGGCGTGTGTGGGTGTCGTGTACAATACGGTGTGACGTGTGCAGGCAACAACCGCTGGAAGCAGAGCGTGGAGCTGTGCAAGAAGGACGCTCTGTACGCGGACGCCATGGAGTACGCCGCCGAGTCGCGCCAGCCGGAGGTCGCCGAGGAACTGCTGCAGTGGTTCCTTGAACGTGATAATTATGAATGTTTCTCAGCCTGCCTTTATCAGGTAAAGTCGATAGAAAGTTTGAAAACCGTAGCCGACATTCCGCCAAATTTACTTATTCTATATATTTTTGTGAAAGCTAAACTTATAAAATGAAAATTAATTATTTGTGGGAATTTCCAAAAACTCTTGAATATTTTAAAATTGTTAAATTATATTTTGTATTGTTTTACTTTCCAGTGCTACGACTTATTGAAACCAGATGTAGTCATCGAACTCGCGTGGAGACATAATATTATGGACTTTGCAATGCCCTACCTTATACAGGTAAATACATAATGAATACAACTGCTTTAGGCAACTATTAGAATCTCTTTTAATGTTACTATTATGTTACTATTATTTTAGACTGTACGCGAACTGACTATGAAAGTGGAAAAACTGGAAGAAGCTGATGCTAAACGCATCACTGAAAGCGCTGAACACGAAGCAAAGCCAGCAATGATCATGGAACCACAACTTATGCTTACAGCAGGTAAATCTATACTCATGTATATAGCTGCAGAGTTTGTTTGTTTGCTTGAATGCGCTGATCTTCGGAACCACTGGTCCGATTATAATTGAAGAATTCTTTCAACGTTAGATAGCCCATTTATCGAGGAAAGCTACGGACCAATTACGGGCCAAAGATAGCGTTAGAACATAGTAACTATTTTATGCAGTCGAAGTCGCGTTACTAATATTTTGCAGACAATACCTTCATTATAACACACGTTGTGGTTACATGCTACATTCAATTCATCATAAGTCTATTAAGCATAGGTTATTGCTTCAATTTGAATTAATAATTTGATCTATATATATACTACATAATAATAGTTTAAAGAATAAAGATACTTTGTATTTTTGTTATTAATGAACATTGTCACAAACTACAGATGGATTTGCAAATTTTTTTACAGCGCTGTATATTGCTACATTATCGCAGAGTAACAAAACCTATACTTTAACATCAACTGGTACAATAGTAAAAAAACAGGTACATATGGAAACTAATGAAAATAATTGTTTCAGGTCCTTCAATGGCTTACCCGGGTGTAGGAGCGCAGGCGTCGCCCTACGCCTACGCGGCGCAGGCTCCCTCCCCGGCGCCCTACCACGGCTACGGCATGTAGGCCGCCGCGCTCTCCTAACGAGCCGGTACTTCCTGCAGTACGGGCTACATGGTACACACTAATGTTGGGGCTACATTAGCAATGTTTGTGGGATGGATTATGTTGTCAAATTCATTTATTCAAATTAGCTTTACAGGCTGGTCCCATACTAAGCAAAGCTTGTTCCAGACCACACTTAAAATAACATACAATAAATACCTTAACGACATACATCACCGAAGCGGATTTGTCGAGATAAATCCCTTTGATGGCGCGACAGTGCCCCGATTGTACATCGTCTTCGCCCAATTACTGTGCGTTGCAACGATCTACCCGGCCACACTCATCGCGTTAAGCGTTAACAGGAATATTCGCGCTAACGTAGCCCCGGCATAACAAAAAGTTCCAAGGTATATGCATTATACCCGGCGATAAATAATGCACATCGCCCTCTCGAAGTGATGACCGACTATTCTTCGTTGAGCGTAACGTTCGAACGCTTATGAAGCCGATATTAGTAGATTGTCAGAGTGCAATATTTAACGCCAGGTACTGTAGCTCACCTCATGTACCTATTTATTTTGTGGTAGTGTAGTGTTAGGTTCTAGCTGTGTTTGAGAGTGGACTAGCGCTCCGCCCAGAGTTAACTCTCCTTGCACTTACGATCTCCGCAGACGATACTCACTCTACACGACCGCTGCCTTGTATTTTAAGTGGACTGATACATAGTGTAGTTTTATGAGAACAAACGGGTTCATTTCTCAATAGCGTTACTTGGGCCTAATGTCGATATCAGGTTTTGTTTATCGTATCTAATCCCACTTGCATATAGTATTATGATGTATTACAATGTTGAATTAGACGGAAGTGCATAGAGACACGTTACGCATATGTTTCGTAGTTTGGGCTGATATGTAAAGACTAAAGAAATTAATATATTTCATTGATTGCTGCACAGCTCTCATACATTAAAGTGCTTTATTTTTGTCTAAAATGAAAATTATTATATATAGACTTCATCTTTAGGCTTTGCGTCGATAATATTATAATATCGATATAGTATAGAGATGCGTGGTTATTTAATGTGAAAATATGTCTTAGTGAACATACTAAAGTATAATTTACTATCCATTTTATGATTATCAGTACTATGTTATCGAGGGTTTATTTGGTATATTTATTTATACCAGTGTTGCCAACTCAGATTTTGATAAATGCGTAGTCGGAGTTTGACAAATACGTAGAATTAGTAAAAATTGCTTATGAAAAGTTAGTAGATCTACGTACTTTCAGCTTTTCAAGCTGCTATTTTTAGTTTAGGTTTCATCAGATTGGTAACTAAAAAAAAACGATGTCGCAGATAGTATTTACTTTTTGTTAGGCGAACTGAGAAACGGAACGTTATCGCGAAGGAAATTTGTTAAAAAATAAAATAAATACTTAGTTTCTTGACTGAAGTTAGTAGCGTTGCAGGAAAGGCCTAAAATACATAGATCTACTTAAAAATAAGGAGAGTTGGCAACGCTGACTATTTATAGCCAAATTGCTTTGGCAAGTAACACTGCACACAGATGTATGTTGGTTATAACTTGTTGTACGTTAGCATTTTACTAACATACTTACATTCATGTATATAGAATTTATTTCAAAGATTAAACATTTATATCCAAAATATACATTTAATATTGTCAGATGTAGAACTAAATTGATTGTTGCGATTATTAGGGACATATTATTTTGTTGTAACCAAAGTTTAATAATTCTTCACAAAATTATTCAAGTCCTAAAGAATATATAAAAAAATTGTAGTGCAATACATTTCAAAACTTAATAGATCGAGAAATCAACGTAAATACATTTCCTAGGCTTTCTATGTATATACAATGCATTTATATCAACAAAGATGTTGATGACACTGATTGAAATATAAAATTCAAACTGATTAAATTAGGTATTGTTAGGCTTACCTTAGGCTGAGTTAGTTGTATGAAGTTATATTGTTTGATGTTTGCAAATGTGTATGAGATTTGTATTGTCAAATCACGCGTGTTGCTTTAATTTGCGTTATCGTAATCTCACTTGATTGGTATGTTTAATAGATGTGACGTGTGTAGCCTGTGCGCTGTTCTGGGGTCACATTTATATATTATTCATTTATATGTTCAGTTAAATAATGAATAGAGAATATTATAATTTATGATGACACCCAGGTCATGTGAATCTTCGCTGTGTAGTGGTCCTCTGACTTAAGCCACTAACATGGCATAAGTAGCTGTTTTATTATTATTATATATATTAATAATGTTAATATAATGTTCATTCAATCATTCCAATCGTCTATATAATAAATTATTATTGTTATAATTCGTTTATACTACGCTTTTATTTCTTACACGGCATACGTTTTTATGAACTTATAAGATTAGAGAGGCAGAAAGTATGTTCGCAGTTCAATAACAACTTTGTATTTATTCATGTATGATACTGTTTCCCTGAATTATTATTGTAAGATTGTAATAAATGAGTAAAACATTGACTTGTCTTTCAATCCTTACGACGTATGAAAACATATAATATAATCCAAGTATGGATAAAAACACTCGAAACTTTAATAAGAGGCGAAGTCACTGACCTCTACCGCCTTTAAATATTAGCTTTAGTCAGGAATCTAGGCCCAATATTTAAATAAACATTTGCTCCGTTGAGCCAGAGGGTTGAAAATATAAAGGCTTAAAAAAATACGTGCGTGCTGTGCAAGCATCTATGAATCAACTCAGGAGGGACCCCGCTGTATGTGCAGGTGCCGTCACGAGCTATGAGCGGTCAGCGAAAATAGTGGGGATAAGTTCGCATGTATTTGTTCGCGTGGCGCCATACAAGACCCAAAATAACTACTGAGCATCCAAAATCAGCTCTACTAAATTGTGACGGCACCTTTAAAATGGATGCAGATAAGCAATAATGTGTCAACCCGCATAAACTTGGTTTTGAGAAAATGGCGTCTTAAGATGATTATATACGTGATTTAAGATTTGTTTTATGACATAAATCCATTTTTTACGTACTTTTATGTTTCAGATGACTTGAAACACTTTTTTAGAATGTTAAATACGTGATGCATTATCAAAATATATCAAAACCTTTGAATTTGACTTTTTGTGGGTTGACACATTATTGCTTATCAGCATCCAAATTATAGTGAACACGTCCCGACGTTTATTACACCACAATGACTTTAATTTTTATCAAAACACTTGCACTTTTTTAAACAATCAATCTGAATTTATTCAAATTATCTGAACTACCCTCTGATAGCTACTGAGCGATGACGACTAACCTCAGACGTCCCACAATTTCAACTGAAAAATTCTACGCGTTCACTGCTAACGACGCGCCTGCGCGTTTATCCGAACTTTCCTATATGCTAACGACGCTTATGTGAGTCCATACAAATTTCTGTGCCTTCACTGTGTGCTAAAGCCGACTCTGCGCGTCTATTGTTTAAATAAGACCAAATGGTAAGGGCCCTTACCCACCTTGCTATATAGAACTGATACGGAATTTGCCTACATGATATTTAAAGCTGTAGAGCTTAGGTAGGTAGGTGGATATGTACCGACCCTTTTCCTTTTCGCATGTTTTTATTGCCTGACGTAAACAAGCGAGTGTTTTATGACCTGCCAAAACAATACTCAAACGCGCAGAAGCGCCGAATATCACTGGGGAATATGTTACGTCGACGCTATGTTGAGGTTTTAGCACAGAGCGATAGCGTATTTGTACAACGATATGCGTTTGACGCACTGGTGTAAGGTCCGATTGTGTAGCACAGGGTAATGACTTTTTATTTAGCTCTAGCAGTGAATGCGTTAAACGCGGGAGGGAGGGAGGTGGCTAGTGTCGCTTTTTATATAGTAAATTTTCTATTCTTGTTCGCTTTCTACCCTATCCTATTAATATTTTGAGGTTTATATTTTTTATTATTAACAATTAAGAGGATTAACAGTTGGAGAAAAGAAACTTACAAATCTCCGTTTTGCTGACGACATTGTTTTATTTTCCTCCTCGGCATCCGAACTGGCCTTGATGATTCAAGAATTAAATGAGGCAAGCCTTGAAGCTGGCCTAAAGATGAATATGTCAAAGACAAAAGTCATGACAAACAGTACAAAGCACAAAATAAAGGTGGACGGTGGGGAGATCGCTTATGTTCAAGATTACATCTATCTCGGTCAAATAGTCTCTTTCCAGGCAAGACAAGAAAGAGAAATCACACGTCGAACAGAAAACGCCTGGAAGAGTTATTGGGCTATGAAAGACCTCTTGAAAGGAAAACTCCCTTTAACATTAAAAAAGAGACTGATGGACATATGCATTCTCCCAATCCTCACCTACGGTGCTCAGACTTGGTCTTTGACAGACTATCAAAAATCCAGACTAGGGGTCTGCCAGCGAGCCATGGAACGTAGTATAATGGGAGTCAGATTAACAGACCGCATTCGAAATAGTACACTACGTTCCAAAACACAAATCTCCGATGTGGGTCATCAAGCTGCTAAACTAAAATGGGACTGGGCTGGGCACGTGTGTCGCATGTCAGACGAACTGTGGGCTAAACAAACCACAAGATGGACCCCTCCGAATGCGACGCGCAGACGTGGCAGGCCGAGAAAAAGATGGCAGGACGAACTCGCCGCTTACCACAAAAACTGGCCGGAGATAGCCCTGGATCGGAAGTGTTGGAAAGAGGGAAGGGAGGCCTTTGCTCAGCAGTGGGACACATCGGGCTCTAAATAAATAATATATATAATATTATATTTTTTATGCCTGTTATAGGTCTCGTCACGAGTTAAGAACGCGGCACAATTTTTTAATATGCAAATTAATGAGTATCTCTCTCTGGCGCCATACAGACAAAAAGACACAAGACTCATCAAAAACCCGACTGAAAAAAGTAGGGGAACTTGTAGTTAAATTATATTACCTTATACGATACTCTTAACTTTTTGTGTAGTCAATCGCATATTTAAAGACAAAATTGAATTGTCTGTTTGTAATTTCAAATTACAATGCTTTTTACAAAATAAGAAAGTGTATATTACTAAAAAAAACAATTATTAGATTTTTTCTCTGGCTGTCTGTTTTTTCCGGGTAATCTCAGAAACGGTTGGGACTTTCACTGTCCGATAGCTGATGTTACAAGAAGTAACATAGACTATTTTTATTAAAATTAAAATCGGTACAAGTGAAACTGTGGGGCAAAATTAGTGGAGGAATAAATAAAAAAGTGCAGTTCAACAAACAATGAATTTTATTTTGATTACTTACATATAGTTTAGTTGGAGTATAGATAGTACATATTTAGTTAGAATTCGTCTACAATAACTGGGAAATATGATTTAAATTAATTAACTCGATGACATTATTGAGCTTACGTAAATTAAAATATTGTCTTGAACAAAATCAATTGTATTACTTATTGAAAAACATCGGATTTTTTGATAAGCTATGACGAATGTACACAACCGGATTTAGGATTACAAAAAAGGCATATGAAGTAAAAAAATGGCAATGTATTCTTTCAATTTTGAAGCTAAACTATGAACGTGCTTGATTAAAAAAATAGTGCTTAAATTATTCATAAAAAAATTATGTTATTTGTAGAAAACTCCAGTAAGTTTATTGTACTTGTCAACAAATCCACCTGGTGCAGGTCGGTTTCTTACCAATCCTGTCAAAAGTGACCTTACCTTATCAAACGGTTCATATCTTACCCATGCAATTACTTCTGAAGATTTCAACCTAATATTTAGGTAGCTTCACTTTTGCTGACTCCGTTGTAAATACCTGTTTAACATTCATTGATATATCGATTGTAATATATTGTTGGAATATAATATATAGCTTATATTTATACTAACTAATATAAACTAATCTCGCGCAAAAATATATAAATACAATGAGAAAGTTTACAATATCTCAAATTTAATAAGTTTAAATAATTGTAATCTTTACTATTAAATATTTATTCGGACTTTTGCTAAACGTCTCAATCTCAACAGTATGTACTAGAAGTCATTAATATTAGGAATATTTTAATCAATAAAAAATATACCTTTCCGACATAATTTTACTCTTGGTTTTGTAGATAAACTTTAGAATATCAATAATAATGAATTGCTCAGAAATATGTTTTATTTATGTACTTATTATCGCTTTCCTCTCAAACTGTAGTTGAAGAAGTAGTAAATAGTTTTATATTTGCTATTTGTTTATTAACTTTGACACGGAACTACATAAAGTACTCTGCGATATATATTGCACATCGACCACAGGAAAGAAACAATCGTCTTTTCGCCTTATCTCTGTCGCACACTGCCTATTTGTCATCTGTCGTGAGGGTCGGTCGCGACATCATCCGAATAGTGAGAGAGAAGCCGAAATTTGCCGATTGCCTCCCGAGGTCTATGTGCAATATATATCGCCGGGTAGTGTAGAAGATTGTCTACCTAAGCTTGAATCCCTCAACTTAATTCAGCAAAGGGATACAATACAAGGTGAATTAAGTGGGATACAATTTCAGCTTATATACATTCACTACTAACATTAAATTTGTAACTTATGTTAAGGCACCCAGAAAGTTGGTTCGTAAAACTAAATAACTTATGCACCTTTTAAATTACTTAATATTATAATCGAAATTATTATTTACGCTTACAATACTTATAATCGGATACCCAATTTATATTATAGACACAAACGTCTTTAGGCTCTCGTGCACTTGCGAAAACGAGATATTTAGACAGATTTGTCGAGCGTAATTGTCATCTTCGACGAGGTCATGAAGCGTGTTGGGGGTCAAGTATGATCGTTTAAAGCAGCGCATATAAAGTGCGCGCTACTTAAAATAGTCATAGTACCCCCCTAAGTAACGTTTGAGTAAAGGTCTTTATAAAACAAATTCGCAAGTGCACCAAGTAAATGACGTAAGTGTAACATTGGACTGTGATTGAAGTGGTATATTAGTATTAGGCCGGTTCAACACGGGCTACTCAGCCAGCAGTTAAAATCGACTGCTTGAAGTTTACACACGGCCCGCTCGTAGAGTTGCCAGGCCTCCAGATAATTAGCTTGTTATTTCAGGCAAAAATGGCTGGTGTATTTAGTTTGACAGCCCTACCCGCTCGAGCAGTCGCGACCGCTACGGATGGTCGGCAGTCACTTTATCAATGGCAGCTTCGAGCAGTTAAAAGTTGAGGGTTCGATGAGGCCGTGTATGTCGATCAGAGGCTAAACATTTGGATCTTTCCGTGTATTTAGGTCGCTTGTGTGTTACATGCCGTACCCGTGGTAGGGGGCGGGCGAGGGGGCCTGTGCGGCGTAGGCGTAGGGCGCCGCGGGCACCGCGCCCGCCGGGTAGCTCGCTGCCCCGCCGGGCACGCCCTGGTACCCCATCGACGGACCTGGCAACAAACATTTGGTCTCAGAGCGGATGAAACTTTGTCATCTGTCACGTTTTTTAAGGCGACAAACATGCGTACCGTCCGCCTGATGGTAAGCGGCTACTGCAGCCTATAAATGCTTGTAACTGCAAGTGTTACTGGAACGTTGCCTATTTTTCTTCTGTTTTTTATAGCCTGTGAGACAGACAGTGAGAAGACATGTTCTGTGCGACGATATTTTTAGGTTATGTATATATATATATATGTGTGAACAGACATTCTGTGTAATCAATTCGGCGGATTCTGTGCGAAAAGATGGTGCGAGACATTCACATGTATTACATTAATACAACTGTACTATTTGTGCTTCAAGGCGAGCTTTTTCCCATGAATTTTGATGAATTTTCTAATCATATACAAAAATAATTTTGAATCCAACTTTACGAAGTTCCAGAGAACGTGTTTATACGAACAAACAAAACAACAGTTATAAGTATTTATGAAGGACATCCAGGTACTACTAGTACCTGGATGTCCCAGCTTTGCTCGTTTTATTTTACGTTTTCTAAAAATTTTACCTAGCTAGATCGATTTATTGCCCCCGAAACCTCCATCATACTAAATTTAATAAGAATCTATGGAGCCGAATGGCTCGAATCAGATAGATAGTGATTATTTACCGGCAGTGAGCATCAGCTGCGGCTCCATGATCATGGCGGGCTTGGCTTCCTGCTCCTCAGTCTCGGTGCTTCGCTTCGCGTCCGCCGCCTCCAACTTCTCCACTTTGTCCGACAACTCTCTCAGCGTCTACAATATTTATTTATCATTTATAAACAATCATTACAGATATTTATTGACCTATTTTTTAAGATTGCTTAATTCAAATACAATCATAACCTACACCCAAATATAATATCGTGGCCCATGTGAAGTCGTTCAATGAGCCCGAAAACAAGTCCACCCGCGATGCGCCCGCATTGAGTGTACCAGCGCCCGCGTCATAGGCGCGCATTTCAATATATTGGTGCACGCACGAGGAAAATCCAGCAACGGTGGCTTCCGTCGCCTCTCCAGGAAAACCTGCGGCACACACAGGCGTAGCTCTGCCAACACGGCTGGATTGTGAACCTTACCACGCATCACCTGAAGTAAGTAGGTAGCCAGTGCAAGTTCCCTCCTTAATTCCAATTTACAGTATCCCACCATACCAAAACACAAATATTACTACCATGTACACTGTTGCCGTATAACAGGGATGGCAACCATTTACGTATACGTAAATTATAGATAATGAGGTTAACGACCGTTTTCAATATTCTATCAATCTGTCATTTGGTCTGTCACAAATTTATCACTTCGTCCTTACTTTCATTCCAATTACTTACCGCTAGTAATGAAATTGAAGATAAGGATAGATCAAACCTGACAAATAACTGGGGATAGCAATCCATCTGTAAACTTGATTATTATATGCTTTATTAGCCTACATTCAACTTCTCATTCTACCTACATTACATTAATATTTTTATTTATAAAATAAATTTTTATTATTGAATTGTCGACGACACTGGTGCACGAATGAGTTTATGCTACACCTTTAGCAGTAAGTAAACTATTGTAAGAATAAATAAAACATAAATTATATAATTAAATATATAAAAATATAGGTACCTATAAGAAGTAGCCATATAATATAATAATATAAAATGTAAATATAATAAATATAATATACCTAATTTAAGCCCTCTCTCAAAAAATTGCTGTGCCCAACAGGGTACATATTGTTAATTTATATGTTTTAAAGCAATAAATTGAAATTGAAATATGTAATAAATAATTATTATTATTGAAAACCACCGCTAGACATGTCACTTTGACATACAAATAATATTAGGATTTTCTTGTTCAAATTTAAGTAAAATCTCTTTTATCGTCGTACACAATCGCTTAACAAGACTTGACGAAATCATTCAAATTTCAATACCTGTATTTGGTAGGGCATCGCGAAGTCCATGATATCATGTCTCCACGCTAGTTCGAGGACTACATCGGGCTTCAGGAGATCATAGCACTGAAAAAATCAAAATAACAGTAATTATACATTGTTACTTGCATTGAGTATGATAGGTCCAGCAGGCCTTGACTAAGTAAAAATCTCTCGCGCTAGCGCTAATAGAAAATATGTGGAAATTACATAAATCAGGCACGTGACATATGTCATTTCCATACATTTTGTATTGTTTCACAGAACCGAACGCTTGAATGCCAACTTAATGGTTTATAAATTAATAAGAAGTGTATAACGTACATGATATAGGCATGCGGCAAAGCACTCGTAGTTCTGTCGTTCAAGGAACCACTGCAGCAGTTCCTCGGCGACCTCCGGCTGGCGCGACTCGGCGGCGTACTCCATGGCGTCCGCGTACAGAGCGTCCTTCTTGCACAGCTCCACGCTCTGCTTCCAGCGGTTGTTGCCTGCACACGTCACACCGTATTGTACACGACACCCACACACGCCTGCCACCGGACACCGAGCGGCGCCTACCTTTGTACAGGTACGCGGCGATCCTCCTGAACTCGGTGAGCTCGTGCTTCTCCAACTGCTGCGCCAGGGCGATGGTGTCGAAGTTGTCGAATGCGTCTATCGATGTTCTCAATCCCTGTGGAAAATATAACACTACTATAACAAAATGTCAAGTAACAGAGCGCAGGTATTGTGCGAGCCAGTACCTGGTAATCCTCCTCGTCGATGAGCAAAGAGTTGAGAGCCTCGTTGACGGCCTTGTTGTTGAGGCTCTGCACGGACCGCAGGTAGGCCTTGACTAGCTGAAGGTGCGAGGCGCGCGTGAAGAAGGCCACGGCCCTCGTGTGGTCCATGCGCGGCGCCAGCACCAACAAGAGGTCGTTGAGCAGCAGCGGCTTGTAGTCCAGGTAGAAGTGGATCGCCTTGTAGTAGAGCTCCATGTTGGCCACCTTGGTGACGATGTCCTTGAAGTGACCCTCGCGCCACGCCTCGGTGGGGTGCAGCATCATGGTGGTAGCGGCGTTGTCGTACTCCTCGTACTTGTCGTAGAGGAACACCAGCTCGGGCCAAAGATGCGCGTGCTCGGCGGCACGCAGCACCTTGGGGATGTTGACGCGCGACCAGAACAGCTCCAGGTGCTCGCGCATCTTGGCGGGCTTGTACTTGGAGTAGAGGATGGCGAGCTCGGTGAACATGCCCATGTGCGCGCGCTCCAGGCCCAGGGCGGCCTCCAGCAGCCCGATGAGCTCGTCGAAGTGGCCGCGCTCCTGGTAGTGGTCGATGAGCTCCTCCAGCTCGTCGGCGTGCACCACGATGTGCAGCCCGCACATCTGTGCCAGACGGAACTCGCCGGCGCTCACGCACGCGAAGCACACCTCCTTCCACGTGCGAGTCGAGTTGGCCTTGCGCGCGCTCTCCACCGCACCTATACACACACGGCTACTGTACACCTCCCCCTATACACACACATCTACTAGAGCACGCGAAGCACACCTGCGCAGTTTCATAATTTATCTTGAGTTGAGCAAACAATGTAATTCGCCCTCAATAGATCCGCGAAGACCGCTAAATGAAAACCGATCTTACCTTGGAATTCTTTAAGATAGACTAGGGTAATAGCCAGCTTAGCGAAGTTGCTGACGCTGTTGTAGAGCAGTTTGGCTGCATCATACATCTGATCCTCGAAGCAGCGGTCTCCGATCTTCAGTATATCGGCATGATTAGGTCCTGAGATGAACTCCTCGAGGTCAGCAAGACGACCAGTTCGAGCGAACGCATAAATAAGCTCAGATTCTATGTACGGTTCGCGGGATTTCTTGCGCGCCATCTGTTGAAATTAAAGTGTTAAGGATGAGAGCAGAATAACTAAGGGCATCGTGACCATCATCTCCCTGGCTTTAAACATTGGAGTATCCGGAACTTGATTCAAGCCCATGTGGCTGATTTTTATAGGGAGCCGAATGCCAAAAGAATCTGAATCGGAAAAAAAGGGGTTGCTACTGGGAAATTACAGATGGAAAGCCCAATAACACTTCGTCCGACCTGGGGAAAACCCAGGATTCGTTTTCTGCGGATGTTGTGCCAGTCCAGACCACTTCTAGTGTTCTCAGTAACAACGTTTGTGACCACTAAACCAACGACGCCTTTGTATTAACATATTCGAAGTTAACAATACCTGTAAGTATCTGACGAGGTCCTCCCACTGGTCTTGCTGTGCGGCGGCGGCGACAACTTCCAAGTAAGCCTGGGGGTCGTCGGCCTTGATGTAGGAGTCGATGGCGTCGGTGACTTGTCCCTGTCTCAGCTGCGCCGCTCCCAGCTGAGCCCACACCTCGGGCTCGTCGCAACGCTCGGCGAACTCGTGCGCACGAGACAAGTCCTTCACTTGCTCGATCAACACCTAAAAATATTATTTTTTATCATGGGTTATGTTTACAACTTATCATAATATATAAAATATGCTCACGTCATCCCCGAAGGGGTAAGCAGAGGTGTTTTAACAACAACACCCACATTTCACCGGATATGATTAAGTGCCAACGTGAGTCCATCGCCATCTCAGACACTATACATACGTCTTTAGATTACTTCTCAGAAATACGCAGGTAGCCTCACGATATATTCCTATACATGAAGCTCGCGGGGTGAAATCACTGCACACAAGTTTTAGAAAAACTCATTAGTACAGGCTCCACTGGGATTAGAACTTACTATATAAATACATATTATGATTATTAGCTGTGCCCCGCGGTTTTACTTGCGTAGGATTACGAACAAAAAGTATGTTATTTTGTGATCTTTTTTTCAAACAAATGTTGTGTACATTACACCTTTTAACATAATTTATTTTCCAATGAAATTCAACAAAAGACTTGTGTTTAAAATGGAGCTGAGCTTACCTCACAATTATTTGTCAAGGCCTACTTCACCTACTTGCTTATTAAGTGATGATTATACCTGAATAGCTGAAGCGTTGACATCGAATTTCTTGAATATAGCGAATGCTTCCTCGTATTGTCCATTGTTGATGGCGATGTTGGCGATGTCAGGCGCGTCGTAGTTGTCCAGCCGGTTGATGTACTCCATCACGCGAGTGCGGTCCGCCTTTATCGCTGCATAATACAATACATTTTAAACCATATTTCCATCTGTTCAAAGTTCAGTTTAGTGCCACAATAGCCCAGATCCGTAAACGAGGGAAAATATTCAATGAAAAATATATGCTAGGAATAAATCTGTCTTGATACCAATATGTAAGAACAAAAGCATGTTCGGATGGTTTAGAAAGTTGACTTCCGTTTTCTTTAATCTAAACATTAAATTTTGGATGAGCATGGTATGGACTCACCAGTGAGTATAAGCAGGTTCTGCAGGTCCCTATGGTCGGAGAAGGCAGAGTTGTCGAGAACTATTTTCTCCAACAGCTCAATCAACTCATTAGGTAAGTCCGCTGCCATGAAAGACTTCACGGTCACTGATATTTCTGTTGGATCCTTCGTCTCAGAGAGAGCTGTTTGTACGACCTGTAATGTGACATGCGAATACGTTGAAATACCATTCTAATAGTGTAATGTCAAAAACACGTTGAGATTGTGCATGTATGGATACAATTCAGAAATGTATCCAGTGAATAGACTCCCGTTTGTACCTCCAGCTACAGATAGTGTTGATATGGGTTTATAGGCACATGTACCTGGTCGATCAGCTGCCGCTTGTACGGGTTGCCCTCGGCGAGCACCTCGAGCCACAGGTCCTGGTCTCTGCGGCGCACGAGGTAGCGCGCCTGCGTCTTGAACAGCGAGTTGTCGTTGCAGACGGCGATCAGCTCGCGGTCACACTGGCCGCGCTCGTAGGCCACGCACGCCAGGTGAGGGTCTCGCTTCTCGCAGTAGCGGCCCACCACGCGCGAGTCGTACCACTGGTTCTCCTTCAGGAACCGCTCGGGGTTGTTGTTCGAGTCGATGTAGATCTTGGCGAGCGCATTGTGCGTGGCGGGCTCGGTGCTGCCCTCGTGCACACGCGTCTCCAGCCACGGCAGCAGCAGCTTCAGCCTGACACCAGAACACCGCCCGCTCAGTACTGGCCACTCCCACTCTCATCGCATCGTCACACTCACATCATCCATTGTGTCGAGAGCTCACCTATTGCGCTTCTCCACCTCGTCCACTAGCTCGTCCGTAGAGAACTGCCCGCGCACCACCAGGATCAGGTTCTTGATGATGTCTTCCGCGCAGTCCACGTCCAGCAGCCCGCCGACCACTACCGGCAGCCGCGACGGGTTCACCTGCACCACACACACATAGTAGTAGTACTCAGTCTTCTGACCACACAACCACAACACACCACATAAACACGCACCTTCTGCACGTAGATCTCGATGTACTTCTGCAGGCTGTTCCGGTAGAGGTAGAGCACGAGGTCGTGCACGAAGTCGAAGCGGTCGCACACGATGATCAGCGGCAGCTGGTCGGGCAGCTTGGCCTCCTTGAGGAAGTTCTTGACGCGCTCCGCGTTGTAGCAGTTGGACTCGCGGCAGATGCGCTCCACCTCCTTGATCTGGCCGGTCTTACACGCCGCCTACACATCATATAACATTTATAATACACTGGGCACACTACTGACCCACTATACACGCACGCAACCACTTACTTGGATGTACTTGAAGTGCACATCTGGGTCCTGGCTGAAGTTGACGATGGAGCCGAGGAAGTAGAACAGCCCCTCGTAGGTCTTGAAACTCTCCAGCAGTTCGATGAGCGCCTTGGTGGTGAGTTGCTCGTGGTACTTGGTGGCGATCTGCACGCAGATCTGCAGGTTCTGGCGGATGTTGGCCTGCAGCATGGCCTTGAGGCACTCGAGCGAGTCTTCCACCGAGAGGCTGCCGAAGAAGGTGACCAGCCAGTCGGCGGGCAGCAGATGGGTGTGCACCTGCGTCAGGAGAGCGTGCGTCAGCAATCAGTACAGCACTGCAGCGAGTGGCGAGTGGGTGTAGCGGCACTCACCACGGCGCGCTTGATGTCGTAGAGGTCGGTGTAGTGCTCGAGCGCTCGCTGCAGCAGGCCGGCCTTCTCGCACAGCTGGGCAACGTGTGCGCGGTCGTAGTGGGTGAACATGGCGTTGCCGAGGATCGCGTCGGCCACCTGCGGCGCCGACATGAGGTTCATCTCGAGCAGCCTGCCGACACGGTAGCAACGGTACAATAGAGAGAGCTCACAGCGAGTCACAGGGAGGGTAGGCGGTAGCGGCGGTAGGCAGGCACCTGGTCTGCAGCGGGCCCTCCTCGGGGCGGTTGTTCTTGAGCGCGTCGAGCAGGAAGGCGGTGCACTGCTGCACCATGTTCTGCTCCATGAACACGTCCACGATCTGGCTGATGTCGGCCAGCGGCGGCTCCTCCGCTACCAGCATGCCCGCGAACCCCGCGCCCTGCTCCGGGTTCGTTCTCATCACGGAACGGAGCAGGAAAATGTAATCAGGAGTGTAGCCAACCTGGATATTAAGTACAATATTAATTAACCTATTTTGATTTCGGTAACGTTCACACGCATTAACTTAATTTTGTACACTCGGACTCAAATATTCCGCCTCAAAATCGACTGTTTTTTTTGGGGTGTATTTGGAGTAGTTGGTTCCTAAGGTTAAATGTTATCAGGGTCGCACGGGCAGAGATTAAGCTGAGTATCCACTATCTTTGCGCACCAACCATGTTCTAGGCATCTGCAGCTGATGGACTCTCCAAAAGAGAGACAAGTCCGCATTCACGAGCTACTGATTCATGAGCTCCTTATGTTCGCCAAAAACAGCAACCGATTGAAGCGGAGTGCGTACTGTTGCACGCTCCGGGAGCGCGAAAGTATCCACTACGTTAAGCGTAAAGGAGTGTGGATCACGAAGTTCGTGAACCTCAGTGGATACCCAGCTTTATGTAAAAGAGTTATTAAATGATTATATAAATTAACTAAAGACTACCAAATTATATATTTTCTGTTACTCTATGCATTGGCTGTCTGGAAGAAATTGCCGTAGGCGATAAGACCGTCACCTGTACCCTTATTTAACTCACAGATTTAGTGAATAAGGTCACAAATAAGTATAAGTAAATATAATGAGTATGATAAAATTGACTTACAGTTGATTGAATTGCATCTAGAAATTAACGACATGTTAGATATTTAAACATTGACAATAAAATAATGAAAATTATGTACCTTCTTGGCATACAGGACTATCTTCTGAAACTGGCCTGTCTCCGCGAAGCACTGTATCACTTTATTGGCGACGTTAGCGCGCAAGTACACCGATAGCGCCAGGGTCGGGTCCACCTGTTTCACTAGATCACCCAATTCCTCGGAACACTCTAGTTTCTCTTCCTTTAGCCACTTTTCTATGAGTTGCTTACGACCTACACATAGAATTTAAAAGATAAGTATTACATGTATATTGACAACAAATAAAATAGTAAGGCAAGATAGTGTAATGTAGTGTTGTACCTTGCAAGAGCACCGGTCGACAGAGCTCGAGCGACTCGAACTTGTTGAGCTGCGCCTGGTCGAGCAGGATGCCGAAGTACTGCAGCAGCGGCGAGGTCTGTCCCGGCTGCGTGGGCACCTGCTGGAAGCGCTGGATGGTCTGCGGCGTGCGCAGGATGCCGCGCGGCGCCATGGCGGCCACCTTGGCGGCCTCCGCGTACTGCCCGTTGCCGAACACCATGTTGAACTTGCGCACGAACAGCTCCTCGGCGCCGCCCAGGTTGTTGCGCACCGCCATCCGCAGCGCCAGCTCGGGGTTCTGGAGCACCGAGTTCACGTACGGCACCACCGACTCCTCCTCCACCGACACCGACAGCACCTGGCCCTTGCGGTTCACGCCTGCACCAAACGAACGTCACTGCAGGTGCCGCTGCACCCACGCACCCACACCCACACCCTCACACCCAGCCGCCCGCGTCCACTCACCTATGATGCCGCCCGTGGCCTCGTGCGGCGCCGTCACGAAGATCGTGTCCGACGAGATGCGGTTCATGTAGATGCAGGTGCCCGTCTCGATGTCGTACATGTGGATGTAGCCGTACTTGGTGATCAGGTAGATCACGTCGTACTTGGGCGACACCTGCATCGCCACCGGGAAGTCGTTCTGCGCCTCCGCCGGGAAGAACACGTCCACCGCCTTCTTGGGGAACGGTTGGTTGCCGCCGGGCGTCTGCCCCACCTCTGCGTACAATAGCGCGTGTATTACTAATGAGTGACACTACCTCACCCCAGTGGGTGTGCGTCGGAGCTAGTGCAGCCAGTAACGCACCTATGATGTGCAGCTTGCCTCCCTGCGCGGTGCGGACGGCGAAACAGAAGAGCGTGGAGGGCTCGGGGTTGCCCTCCGCCTTGAACGTGGCGAAGGACGCGGCGTGCCCTTCGATGGGCTGCGAGCACTTGCGCTCCACCGAGTACAGCTGCATCGCGCCCACCACGCGGTTCTGCGCCGCTGATATACCTGGAGGACACAGATCACATTCAACATTGATTGTTATTCTGATTTTACACATTTATACTTGTACAAAACGATTGCCCTCACCGACTAGTAACAGCCACTGTTGCTTGGGATCGGTCCTATAGTTGATGATCTGACAGTCAGTGAGCGAGGCATGTCTGTCGAACATCTTGACTGGCGTGGAGTCGCCCTCCATAGACCAGTGGTAGACGGACAGCTTGGTGACCAGCGCCAGCGTGTTCAGAGAGATCCACTTCCAGAACACCACATCCTCAGTCATGGTGTGCGCCTTCATCTTGGACTTCATCTCTATGTTGAAGATCTGAAGAGTCTTCTGTGCTGCTGAAAATATAATATTCATCTAATACTGCATATTCCTATCAAATAAACACAGCGAGATGTGGCCCAAAGCATTGAAATAATATATCATTAAGATTTTATTATCAATATAAACTTTATAGAAGTCAGATATCGACATGTTCTCAGCACATTAATCAGTCAACACCTCATTTAGTAACTAAAATTAATAAAATACTTGAATAGAACTAAAAGTTACCTAAAACATAATTATTAATTTATTTTAAATTGAATTGATTGCCTTTATAATCAATAGAAAGTTTATGACACAATGATTATTGAGGTAACACAAAATCAGACCTTGTAAAAGTAAGTTACAAAATTATATTTTAACCATAATTCTCTTCAAAAAAGGTTCTCATTTCAAACCTCTGGTCAAGCAAGGTGATTGGGTTCTGGAGTCTGGGGAGCTAATGTCAATAGACTCGCCCCCTATTACGAGGTACTTAAACATAACTGGCGAAATGTGGGCGTATTTTACGTTATGAGTACACATCTGCCTACCCCCATGGGGAATACACACGTGAGCATATTATGTTGTAATGATACCTTCTAAAAAAAAATTATTAGTAGAATATTCTCATAATTTGATAGAGGTATGCCATAGAAACATAATGTCATACTGCAATCTGATACCACCAACAGCAGTAGTTTTAAACGAGCCTTAAGGTAATTTGTGGTCAGCCAGACGAAAAATGTAATTTGTTGTGTTTCTTATGGTTTTTCAGTGGTTGTGATAATGGCGTTCACTTGGCCTTTACCACCGCGAACTTTACGATGTACGCCTCCATGCCATCTGGCCTGATGTCATTGTTTACATTAAACAAACAATTTTATTATATACAGACAGAGTTGTTATCTTATTTACGAGAGTTATATTAAATTTTATCAAATAATTATTGGCAAGTACAGGTGTCGTCAAGAGTTATTAGCGCGAAACGAAAATAGTGGGGGTAGGTAACTGCGCATGTATTTTATTCGCGTCCCGCCATACTGACAGACAGAGACAAGACTCTTCGTGTCAGCAACTGTATTTATTGCAAGCTTTTAGCCGACTTCTTCAATGTAAAATTTTTTTAAGTATCCATGATGTCAAAGTTATCTCTATTCCAATTTTACAACAAAACTTATTCGGCGGAATAGACTGACAATACAATTTATTGACCTGCAAGATAGCACCATACGTCAAATAGATCACACTTCACTCATCTGACAACTGCCGCGACACCTTCCATTTATAATATTAATATGGATGTAACATAAAATCAATGTCAAATACTTTAGCACACAATGTAATATAGATAAGGATGAGTCACAGCAACATCGATAAAATTCAAGTTCGTTGTACTTTGAGGTGAACATTTATATTTATCCAGAGATTTCAAGTCCGCCCTTTGGGGTCAAAGCAACTCCCAGCAAAAATTGGTCCATGAGACAGGTCAGTCAGATCAGCCGACTGACACTTTCGCATTTATAATTATTAGTGCAGATATACAGCATCTTTATAAACATTTGTGAAAGGATAGATAATTTCCATAATAACTATTTTATTAAATTCCCAGCAGTATATCGGCAGGTTTACCTACTTAAGACATTGGTCGCGTACTGATGCCTTAAGATTTTAAACCACGTCAATTCTTATAGTTTGCACTAAAATTTTCGTTACTATCAATGTGGATTTAAAAATGATACAAGTATTTTATTTATATATTTAAAAAGCTACCTTCCGAACCCGGTGGTAACATTTATAATCATGTATAATGTATTTTTGTGTCCTTCTGACGATTTGAAAGTACTTTGTAAGAAGTCTAATCAAATAAAGATATTTTGAATTGAATTGAATTGAAAAGTAATAGGTACCTTCAACGCCGGCCTTCCCCTTGAGCGCGATGACCTTGCTGGCGGGGTTCATGATGGCGGAGTCGGCGCTGATGGGCCGCCGGATGGGCGTGGTGGGGTCCGCCATGTCGATGATCACCACCTCCGCCGTCTCGCCCACCTTCTCGCGCACGCAGATGAACTTGTCCGACTCCATCGTCAGCGTGTTGAACGATATCGACGCCGGGTTGATGCCCACATTTGTGAGCTAAAATAAAAAAAAAATTATAGTCTAGAAAAGTAATCAGGTGTTCAGATGATGGTAAATTGTTAATGTAGCACATGTACTTGACCAGCTCCACTTGAATTATATTGTACTTAATAATTATTTACTATGTAACGCAATGCACATGATGCCAGCTAAGTTTCTTGCTGGGTCTTCTCAGAAGGCTAATTTCCGAAAGGGTGGTCAATTCTTCAACATTCATAAGTGCCTTACCAAGGTCTAAACTGAACAAGTGCAACTTGCACTGGGCCTCCTCCTTTTCTCCCAATGAAGCACTGGTGACCTAACTCAGAACAGGAACATAATACTACTTTAAGGTGGCATTATTTGTTTATAATCTCCTGTAAGGTGGACTCCCCAGTGGGGTAGCTGAGAATTTAATTTTTATTTCCATCCAAATATATCAAAGTGAATTTATATTCTATATATATGTTGAATATATATGTTTATTGAAGTATAGATAACTAATCAATAAAAATATAGTACTATTAAAAGAATAATTACCTCTCTCATAAATAATTCATTGCTCTAGCTATATACATTAAATACAATATGCCAGTTAATGTTATCAATTGAAATATACCAAAGAGATGATAAATGTCATAATTGATACTTATAACTTATTATTTGCAATTCATAATTGCTTTAAACTTCACTAAGTTATGATGAAAAATTCAGGGAATCTCTGAAGAATGGATCATCTAGTGACTAAATGATTTATAAAATGACAACAATTGCTTTTTAATTTAATTATGCATTATTAACAATCTTTGAAATAGGTTAATTAATTGAGCATTGGTTAAAAATGGAAGAGAAGAACACATTGCGCCGACCCCAAATACCATGGGAAAAGGGCAGGAGGATGATGATGATGATAATGATATAAATCAATTCATGCTTAAATAGATGAGATTATTACCATGAAAAACAATAAAGTAAACAAAATGAATGAATTAGGAAGCAGTTACTAAGCAATAAACAACTTTTCAGTTAGTTATCAGAACTTATCAAATGTAATTTCAGAGACATGGAGATAGTACTAAATAAATACAACAAAGAAAGATAAGCTTTTAAGGTATGATAGTAAGTTAAAACACTTTAGAGCAAGAGTTTTGAATGCGGATTGTATTAATCAATTACTATTAGAAACAGAGACAAAATCTTTGAAAGGAGTTTTTTTTTATGCCTCTGAGGTGGTAACAAAACGGCCCCAATTATGGTAAGTGGTCACCACAGCAAGACACCTGCAACGCCAAGGATATCACTTGCATGTTGCCAATCCTATATAGTGCAATAGCTGCATCAAATCTATAAATCATTACTTAGTCAAGATTAAGAAGATTGCCTGTAGTTCCATTGTATTAAAATGTAATAGCTTGCAATTAATGTTTTAAGGCAGTTGTTGTCTAAATATACATTTTCCCAAGAAATTTTAGTGTCAATACACTATAAATATATATAAATTCCAGTATAAATAAACTGAGTTAGATATAAATATTCATAAGGGATAGAAATCCAGTTGTGTTCCAGACCCTTATCTATGTGGCTTTTGGCAGGCTTCATGCCAAACATTGTCTCATACAATACAATGGTGTAAATAATTATTTTTATATGTAGACTCGAAGACTACCTTCTACATACACAATGAACTGCAAATATATTGTAGTAGCTGCGCTCTGCGATTTCACCAACACAGATTTAATTTTTAAGTAAGCCTTGTAACATTAGACAGTGAAAGTCAACCGCTTCTGAGATTAGCCGGAACAAACAGACAGAGAAAAAATAAAAAAAATGTTTTTATCATATCAGTACTGTGTTACTTTCAAATGCATTTAGTGAAAAGCTGTTATTTTTCAATTACAAACAGACACATCAATAATTTATTTATTATTTATCTGTATAGATATAAATATATAGATTAATATAAGTTTAGAAATATAGCGAAAGAAGTATGTAAGGATCGTAGCATGTGGCAAACAGTGGTCTCTGCCTACCCCCATGGGATACAGGCGTGAGCATATGTATGTATGTATGTATGTAGAAATATAGATAGAAAGTATTCTTTGGATGGTGCATCCATTGAACTATTTAGATTTAGATGTCTGCTTTATTGGCACTTATTAGCTAATAAGTGCCAATAAATTGCTACCTATGTACCTACATAATTTATATATTTATTTATTTTCTACAAATACTGCCTACATATATTTGTAGTAGACATACTAATTCATAGGTAATGTTAAGATTGAATATGATATTTAGTGCATTTATCTCGTTTTATTTATCACCTAAGCGCAGATATCTATGAATTGGCGTGGTGACGTGACTAACAAGCTGATAATTGCGCAATGACCTCACAACCACCGCCGCCGCTTCACATCATTGTGTATACACAATCTTATGCACACAACATCCTCTAGAACATCTCTTGGACATTCACAGCTGGCTAACTACTTTCTCACGTGAATGAGAGTGAGAGGCGAGTGTCAATATCCTGCCGTTGTACATTTGTTGTACGGCCAGTAGAACGTATCATTATTCATTACTCACCTGCAAATGCTCTTGAAAGCGAATAGGCAATACTTGCGCCATGGTTATATTCTTCTACTGCCCTTCTTGGTCGATTAACAGAATTTTCTATGGGGTATTGAGAAATCTCCTCGATCTGAAACGATCACACACATTCACTGTAACACAACTTTGCAAACACTTCAGTATACTTATTCGAGATGTGGGTTTCTCCTACCTATTAGCATGTGAACAAAAAGGCCGCACATTTATTTCATTTATTATATTTCCGATCCAGCCAGATGATGAATAACAAGATCAAGATGAACAAACAAAAAGCTAAAAGACAGGACGGACAAGACAGCAATCAAATCACGTCAAGTCAACACGGCAACACCCCCTCTGCCGTTCCGTTTGTCGTTGTTGCCACATAGACAATACGATAGTGTTGTGTATATTGTAGTGACGCTGAATCTTTAGTCGAGTACCACTTTATTTGTTGTACGGCAAAAAAAACCTTTTGATATAAAGTAAAGATCTGCATTGAATTTTGACTCGGTAAATTTTAAATATTGGTCTACAATTTAACTTTCTTATAAGAAATTTAACATTAGTTTCTGACCGGTGGTGGTCTTTGTTTTTGTTTCACTTCTCACAATTTCGGAAAATATAAGCATAGAAAAAAAATAAAATACTTCAAGTATTTTTTATCTATGGGAAAACCTTAATATTCTGTGATTTGTGGGATATATAGACTGTGTATTTGTGTTTTGAATGAATGAGTTGATCGACCAATATAGTTCGTTCTTTTTGAAATGGAATCATATAAATCCATCCAAATAATCTGATTTCCTGCTTTACTTTATAATATGACTTATAAACGCAAGAAATATCACGTTGGTGATACTCATTTAAAAAAGCGGTGGAGAGTTCGTAACAGAAAAAAGGATCTAGATCAAATAGATGAGGATATCAAGGAAGGTTAGTGCGAATGTTTCTTCAACTTAACTGTCAACAACACATGGTTGAAGTTTGGTTATCAAATTGTAAATCAAATACATTTCGGATATAATTATATTCTAATTCTATTTATCTAATTTACAGAGAATGCAGAGAAGTTGCTGAACCAGAATGTCGATCTAGACCTGCCTGGTGCTGCACAACACTATTGCCTGCACTGTGCGCGGTACTTTATTGATGATCAGGCGCTGAAAGAGCATTTCAAAACCAAGGTTCATAAACGTAGGCTAAAAGCCTTAGAACTAGAACCCTATAGTATTGAAGAATCGGAGAGGGCGGCAGGTCAGGGCAGCTTTAAGTTACCCAGTAAGAGAAAAATCACCACACAGAACACAGATAAAGCAGACATTACAGATGCTGATGGTGATACGATCCTAGAAGATATAAGTCCAAACAAGAAACAAAAAGTTGATGACAATGTTGTATAAATGTATACATAACATTGTAATTGTAAGCAAAGTTAGGGGCTGTTACATAAACCCTGTAAGATATTCTGCCTTATTCATAAATGGTACAAGGGCTACTGACAACTTTGTGTTTGTTACACCATTTGTTGATTTCCCTGAAAGGTATAAAACAAAGGACCTTCTTGAGGAACAACTGAGAAGAAGAAAAGGAAACTTTAATTTGAACAAATTGAATGAGCTTTGGAATGTGTATGAAAAATTAAAGGCAACAAAACAAGAATATGAAGCTCGTAAGAACAAAATATCATCAGATATGGGTAAACTTATCCAAAGTGAACCTGATGGGGAGGCCACCAAACTGCTCAGGCTGCAAGGTAGTCTCATTAAAGATAATATAAATAAATTGAAGGTACCATTTTGGTCAGCTGAAGAAGCTGCTGTGGTGGAGTTCTTGAAACTGCCAAACGCATTACACCCATTAACACCAGATGGAGCTAACAAAGTAATTTATACACATCTCAATCCACCAAATAGCAAAAAAGACCACTTAGCAGTTGGCAAAGGCAAGGAGCTGATAAATTTTAAAAGGAATGAGAACTATTATCTCAAAGGTGACGCTGCTATTTTTGAGTTGGGGGCAAAGTTCTATTTTAGTAATATTTTGAAACAGCACAAATTTGTCCAATTCTCAAACCCAGACTTTGTAAAGAGTGTTATAGTTGAGGGATGTGGTGGTGATCACACTAATTCCGATGCCAGTTTCATATTGCACCACAATGAGGACACTAAAGCTAATAAAGATAACCGTATGCACCTGACCGGAGGTGGCTCTCTATACTCCTACCTTGCTTATCATGCTAAGAATGTGTTACATGGCAAAGTTTTACCTTTGAAATACTTCTCAATGGGTCGTCAATATGTGCCTTCTGTATCAGATGAAGACAGTTTGTTCCATGTCAGTCAATCATCAGTAGTTGAAATTTTTGGAGTGACAAAAAGTGAACAAGACCTAGATACACAGTTTGAGGAAGTCACAACAATATTGAAAGAGTTGTATATGAATCTGGGCTATCATTTTCAGTTGAGCTTAGTTCCAGCCGACAAGTTATCAACATGGGAGTCATTGAGACTAGTTATAGAAATGTATTCATCATCTCTAAACCAGTATGTAGCTGTTGGTAATGTGTCTCTGAGTGGCGACTATATTAGCAAGAGGCTTATGTTTACATACCTCGATAAAAAAGACAATAAGTTCCCACATATACTTTCTGGTACCATACTGAATATACCTAAATTATTAGGTTGTGCTTTAGAGCAAGATGGAGAATTTACCTTACCAGAGTTGTTTAATGTTCAAAACTGGGCACTCAAATGAATGTTATTTGATTATTAAATAAACATCTTTGACTTATTTTGTAGTTTAATTACTTAAAATAAATAATAATTTCTTTAAATAATTATATGAAAAGTGTATTATACAATTTCTAATTGTATTTTTGTTGTTTGCCACTGTGGGTTGAGTGGGTCTATAGGGGGCTGCATGGTGACTTCAATCAAGTCTACAACACCTGCTTTGGTCACCAGAATTAAAGTGTGGGTCCTGTAAGAAGATACAACACAATCACAGTTCTGATATAAGCAATAACATAAGAAAATAATTTCTTTTTCCAATTTATTTGTAAAATTTCAGTTGTTACCTTGTACCATACCTCCCCTCTGGTATGCTTACAAATATGGAGCTAAGTTGTTCATACTGATTGGGTTTGCGGAATTCCAACTGTGGGTCAGGCAAGTGTCTGGAATTATATTTTCTTTTTACCTATTACACTCTGTATTAACGAAATAATAATATTTATGTAATTGCTTATCATCACATTGGATCTGTATCTGTAGAAAGACACAAATAAATAAAGAAACTGTAAGAAGCATATTGTTAACGGGCAGCACTAGCTTACCATATACATAGATAAAAGACTTACAGACTTATTATTCAGTCATATCAAAACACATTGCCTTGAATAATTACCAAAATGTTTAGTCATAAAACATATTTGTGGCTGAATTTACTATGTATGTGATTACAATTCCTTTATAACATGGAACACTGATTTATTTTTGGATAGGCTAATGTTTTTGACAGTAGAGATTGGTGGGCTTGTAAAAACTTTATGTAGATAAGGTATAAGAATTAGAATATAATAAAATAGAAGCGTGAAATAAGATCTCCACGATTTTAATATTTATAATATATCTCAAGTCACAATATAGCTCACCTGATTAAAAGCTATTGTATTGATATCATGTTCATGATAAACACACTTCTTTTGTTTTCATGTTAGTGAAATGGAACAAACCTTTCTTTTGATTTCAGAAAATCTAGTAGTTCATGGATCAGTTCATCCTTCATACCAACTTTATTGAATTTAGTGCAGATATTTTCCATTTGGATTCTGCCAGCTTCTACTTTCCTCAGAGGTTTGTCCGGTACACTGTTGCCAAAGCCCATGTAGTGGTCTGCATGCATCATTAATTGTTCTGTGCAGTTGTTATATGAACATAATAGTGGGTTAGGATTCCTTAAACAGATATGAAAATAAAAAATAAATAAATGAAAGAATTTATGACAAACAGGTTGGATGGGTTTTAAATGGGATTAAAACATACTTTCACCCAAAATCTAAAAAAGATTAAAAAAAAAAGAGTTTCACACATTGATGTCTGAGAAATTAATATGTGGGTTTCAACTCACTACCCCTATCAGGAGTTTGCCACCGTTTTCGATATCTATACTCGCTAGCGTCACTCGCAATATTTGTATGAGATATTTTAGTTCTTCACGTCACCGACAGGTGTCGCTGCACAATTTCTCATACTAATCGATGTAATCGATCTAAATTGGCGGAGACGCTAGCGAGTATCGATAACGAAAATGGTAGCAAACCTTTGATAGGGGTACAGGGCAGTCAAGTATTGTAAGATCGAGTTCTAAGTGGTCAAGAGTGTCGGAATATAAAAGTTAATGATGACATAATTATTAATTTACCCAAGTTCAATAGTAACAAAGATGAATCCATTACATTCTTTGAAGTAATCTTTTGACTCTGATATATACAATTCAGTAGATTTATCACTTTTCATATAATCTTTTATGACTTTTTCTCTACCTGAAATAGAAAATATTATAATTTTATTTTGTTTCAAATCTTCATATTGAAAAAAAAACATGCAGTTAAATTGATAAGCTCATCCTTTTTTGAAGTCGGTTAAAAACTGAATGCATTTAATACATTGGCTGCAGCTGAACATTGGTTAGAGAGTCTAGGATCTACTGAGTAAGCAACATATGTGCGTCAGGGTGCCAAACTCGTGTGAGGTACATGGTGTGATTTCCTGCAGTGAAAGTGTTAAGGCAATTTATACTGACTCTGAGCATTGTTCCTTAAAAGCTCGGGAATGTTGAGTAGAATGCCACATTTGTTGTACTTAGCAGACCATGCTAGCCAGGTGCCATCACAGTTAGCTTGTAAATCACGACCTGTGTTTGAACAGTTTAGTAAATATGTGACTAGTAAAAAATTGTATTTAAGCTTACAGATTACTATTCTGTGTCTAGTGCCCCAAGTATTATTAGTATTTCAGATGTTTCAAAGTGGATAAATTTTGTTCCATATCAGCATGTGATGAAATGTATTGATCCATCATTTTTGAAATTCAACTACTAGCCATCTCTGAAAGGTATCAATGCATGTCTTCCCATGCTTGTATGCAAAGAAATTATGAAATTCATCAAAATTTTAACCAGTCAAAATCTGATATAATGAATCAATTTTTATATTGCTCAAGATTAAAAGGCATAAGATGGACTACATCCATGGAAAATCATAGAGTGAGGCTGTGATGATTATAGGCAGGGATGTGCATTGGATTTTCAGAGGGGTAAGCATAAACAACAAGTAGGTAAATTATATATGAATGTGGCATGGCATACATACACATACATATTGGTATAGACACACACAACAACAGTGTATTCAATCATCACAAATAGTATGCACTGCTTATATGGAATGCACATCCCTGATTATAGGGGTGTATTAGGGTAATTGAGCAGTGTTATTAGAATAACATACATTACCCAAAATTCTACAGGTAAGCTAACCAATCATTTGGTTAGATAATAATTCATATTGTAGACTAATAATTACTTACATTATGGTGTATTTTATATTATCAAACCTCTGGTTAAACAATATGTTACAACATGGATCTGGGAAATATGGTCTTTGTCCCAACATTGAGCTAGCACAGAGTAATAATATTAAACCTCCAATAATACTGCAATCTTCATTCCAACGAGACATGGGAGAGGCTGGCCGATCATAGAATTCATCCCTATTACTGGCCAGTATTATGCTGTAATCACTCTCCTCTTCCCCACCACCATTGTATATAAAAAGTATGCACATCACTTCTGAAAATAAGTGGTTATAGTGGAAATTTTTGTGTTCTGAATAAACTTCAGCAATGGGAGATTGATTGCACTTTTGATAAGTAATAGTATTTTTTATTCATTGATTGACCACAAGGAACACTAATATATTAACCCGCTTCAACTGGTTATTAATTATATATAATTAAATTTTCATTTCCAAATCCTCTTCTCTTCTATTTCTTATCAGTTTATATTCTTATTTTGATTTCATAAAAATATCTTTGTTATCATATTTTCACACGTCAAACAAAAGTATGCATGTATTGGTTTTATAGTGACTTTGACAGTTTTGACAGACACAGCTTTTTAAATCATTTTGCGTCTAAGATGAGTAAACGAATTTTTTCTTTATCTATTTTTTAATCATTCACGCATTCCCAAAAAAATACAAGTATATCAGCTGTCTGCGCAGCGCATGCACTGTCAATTGTCATGCACGTCATGTCAGTCTGTCAAGTGTCAATCAGTTGTTAGTTTCGTCACTTGTTTTTACTTAGTATTATTGTACGACAAATAAAATGTAATTTGATTGTTTCTAAAGGTAACTTTGCCGCATAATATTACTGATTTATCATCTTCAGCAGATCTTAAATAACATATTTTTAATTAAGTCTATTATATTTTATTGTAAATTACCAAGTTACAGTACAGCTCGTCTAACACGACTGGGAAAAATGGAGTCAAGCGTGTCATTCTTCAGTCTTCCAGTAAGTTTAATATAAAAAGCTTTCCTAAATGGTTTGAAAATACACAAGGTCAATTTATTATGGATATCCCTTGTTACAGTTTGTGGACTCAGAGGCATCAGAATTGGAGTTTAGGAGCAAGTTACAAGAGTGTGTGTACGGTGACCTCCACCCGTTGATATCGCACGGTGGTCTGCTGGGCACTGACGATGTGTTGGCGCAGCTACTGCCGGGCGACGAGCCTTTGGAAGAGCCCGACTTGAATGCCACCACATTGCACTGTGAAATATGTGCTAGAAAGTTTGACAATGCTAAGAAGTACTATGGCCATCTCAGAGTGCACTCTAAAGATAATTCATGGATTTGTGGTTAGTGCTCTTATTCACATTACAGAGAAGATAAATATAATCAGAGATTGTTATTAATATTATAAATGGGAAAGTGTCTCCAACTGTCTGTGCTTTTACAGATTATCTGTTGAACTGATTTTGCCCCTTCTAAGGCACTTATGAAAAATGATAAATTATCACCCCTAAGAAGAACCAGCTAGAAAATCAGCCAGGTATCTTTGACCACAACAATGGACTAGGTTATTTAACATATTCACTTCTAATGCATCTGTGCTTCCAACAGTGAGCGTACTTGAGCGAATCAAAAAAAATTACATGTAAAAAGTTGTGTGTTAAAGATAATGTAACAAATAATACTGAAATTTATTACCACATTCACTGCTAGCATTTCATCTTCTTTGTAAATTGTCTAACAGTTGGACGTAGAGACACATCATTAGCAGTGAATACTTTAACCCATTCACTGCTAACATTTCATCTTCTTTGTAAATTCTCTAACAGTTGGACACAGAGACGCATCATTAACAGTGAATGCGTTAACTCATTCACTGCTATCATTTCATCTTCTTCGTAAATACTCTAACAGTTGGACGCACAGACCCATTGTTAGCAGTGAATGCGTTAAACAGCTAACCAGCATGATATCAGTACATTTTCAGTGTGAAAAATTTCCAATAAATGTGTTATATTCAGACCAGTGTCCTGACACACGGTTCTCAACAAAACAACAGCTGATGAAGCACATGCTGGTACACAAGCCACTGGAGCGGGTGTGGCGCTGCCCGCAGTGCGACCTTGCATTTGAGGCTCTGTGGAGACTGCAACAGCACTTGTTTGCTAAACATTTGAATTATAGGTAATTCCTGTCATATTATTTGGCTTTGGGTCCAAGTATTCTCATGTACATATTATATTGAATAAGTCATTATTATTATTATTTTGGGGTTGGTTGGGATTGGTTGTTGCTGTTTACTCAAAAGGCCACAAAGATAATATAAATTTTATTTTTATGTCATTACTGATGCTGTATAATGTATATGAATGTGTGTTCTTATGCTTTCAGGCCTCATAAATGTGACGAGTGTGATAAGGCCTTCCAGAAACTATCAGACTTGGAGAAACACAAAACAATTCATAGTGGTGAGTTTCATTAATTATTGAACAAAATATTCAATATTGTTACCCATAGAAACTATTTTGATGAGTTAATACAAAATAATTGATAATTAGTTGAAACATTCACAGCACAATGTTCCTCTGCAGTGAAAATGTTAATAAGCTGTGTATTTTATGTCCAACATTACCAACATTAACCAAATTGTACCAGGTGAAATGAAGCACACATGTGCAACATGTCAGATACAGTTCCGTGACAAGTCTAACCTCAAGCGGCACCAGCTCACGCACACTAAGGAGAAGCCATTCTCATGTCTCGCTACCAACTGCCATGCCAAGTTTACACAGGTACTTTCTTCCTACCTACTATATATTTGTGAGGTTACAGGCAACTGGAACCAGCTGTCAAAGCCTGGAGTGTTTATACAATGTTAAACAAAGTATGTTGTTTATTAGTTCTGATTTCAAGATGCAGTATAGATAACATTTTCTAGAATGTTAATTTTGACAAGTTTACACAACTGTAATAGAATTGCGTGCGCGCGCAAATATACATTTGGATATAGTTTTCTGATTCACAAGAATTATGTATAATACTATTACTTATTACTTTCAGGTTTCATCCATGAAACGGCATTTGCAAAGGTGTGCAAAATATGCTGCAAGTAAAGATAGTGTGGAGGACAAAGCTACGAAAAAAATGGTACCAAGCTCCCAAAATAAAACTACATATTGTCTGAGGTAAGTGTATTGAGTAACCATTCGTCGTGCATTAGTAGTAAGGTATCTATTTACCTGAAGAAATCTGAGAAGTATTCTCTAAAGTATTTATCTTTTCACAGACAACCTGATGTGCCAGCACCGCATATAGATAGTGCTCCTAGCCTATCCACTATAACAGAAGAAGACAAAACCAATCTAATCCACATGGACGCCAACCGTACTGTTGACAACATTGTCGACGACATTCTATCAGCCGAGGATGACTACTTGACAATGACCAATCAGAATGAAATGCTCAGTGTGTACAACCAGCAGAACGCTGAAGCAGACAACACTACAGACAGCCTGATGCAAATTGACATGCTCAAAGCTATGAATCAACTCCACGTTCTAGACGATGAACTGTTCTACAATGACATTGATTTTGACAATTTCCAAACAAACATTAATGATATAGATTATGCGTGTAGTGATAAAAACGGGGAGATATTGTTCGACTTCACCGACGGCCGGAGTATAGATCAGGATTTCATGAATGCCTTGTGTCAGGGCAGACCTGACCATCTTCCTGATGAGCTGCTTAACGTTCCTGAAGTCATCAACATGGCTGATAGACCAAGCGAGCTACTAGATAACCCCCCAGTGCCAGTGAATGATTGTGCTACTATTTTCGAGAGTGACGTCGACCTCGAAGCCAGCACTAATTTGGCGGCCAATTTGAACCAACTGATTGGGGAGAATAACGTCCAATACATATCTACGGAACATGACGATACGTTTATCATAAGCTTGAACAGTGATATCGACGCGGAGCAGTTGACGGATATGTTAAATATAGATATGGAACTTGTTGATGAAAAGAATAAACTTCCAGAGCCAGTCTGTGAAGCTAGCGATCCTGAACCGCCATCTACGAACACTGTTCCTATAATAGTGCAGATAGAAGAGCCCAAGTTAACGGAAAATATTGAGAATATCACCATTGAACCCAAAGACAGCAAGACTGCTAACAAAAAAGCTAAGAGTAAAAGGAGTAAGCTTTACGTTTGCCGAACGTGTTACAAGGTGTTCAAGAAGAAAGATAATTTTATGTCGCATATGGGTAAGGATCAATTAACAATTAAAATTTGATTAGCAAATTGTAAATCTGGAAGAATCCTTCTAGAACACAGCTCTTTGCAGGAATGTTAATGTAGTAGCGGGGGTAACTGCGCATGTTTTATTCATGCCTCTCCTCACAGTCTCATAAAATGAGTGTTGAGTATTCAGATGAGCGCTCATAACTCAGCATCTATTCCTCTTTTATATGTGTATTAGCCCTGCGGTTTCACCCCCGTAGACTTTCATGGGTGGCCCGTGGAACCCAAATGATTTAATAAAAGTAAGTTACTCCTGGTAACATTACCCATCTTGGCTGAGTTTCTTGCCGGTTCTTCTCAGAAGGCTAGTTACCGAACGGGTGGTAAATTTTCGGCGTTCATAAGTGCCTTACCAGGGCCCAAACTGAATAAATATTAATTTTCATTTTTCATTTCTCTGCCAGTGAAAGGCACTTTACAATCGGTCATACAAAGTTTTTTTGATGTATTTCACGTACATACTTTCATATCTACTGAAAAGCTATCAATTTGGAATTATAAACAAACACTTCCATTGTATAAATGTGTGTGTTGTGTAGGCAGCCACTCGGCGTCGATGCGTCGGCACGCGTGCGCAGTGTGCGGCGCGCGCTTCGGGTACCGCTCGTCGCTCACCAAGCACGTGCGCGCGCACCACACGCCCGCCGTGGCGCCCGCGCATCCCTGTGCGCACTGCCCTAACGTCTACCGCGCCAATTGGATGGTAATTCATTCTTTATCCATCTTCAAAAAAAGGATCAGGTTGCTCAATTCGACCGTATACATTTTTGTGTGTTACCGGATAGCTTCGTTAATCATCTTTTTGTTAAAAAGGAGATAAGATGATAAGGAAATCAGGATTTGATAATAGCATTCTAGATAAATCAAGGGGAACCTTTGAAAGAATACAGGCGGGAATTGCAAAAATATAGCTTGCTTGACCATAATCAGTGACAAACTTACCTTATAAAGAAAGCACTGTGTACTTTGCCAGCATTTCACAACCACTCCTCTATTCCATGTAGCAGTCAGGCTTACTCTATTCTTAGATTTTGTGCCAAATTCTTCGAAAAAGTCTTCTTTCTCTAAGACATATTTAAGAATACCTTCGTCTGAGCTTGTAGCACAGTAACATTTTCACATACAATGATGATGATAATGATGATTATTATTATTATTATTATTATATTGTGTGTATAGTTGCAAGAGCACATACGTCGCGACCACGAGCGGGAGGCGTCCCACGCGTGCGACCACCGCGGCTGCGGGAAGAAGTTCTTCAAGAAATGTGACCTCGTCGTGCACAAGAGGTAAACTTCATGACATTTTATTCATATATAATAATTATACATACATACCTTTTATATCAGTAATGTTGTACGCTTGGAATATTTGCATAGACGGACTTATTGCCATGACAACTTTTTACCTTTATAAGACTCGTAAATTTGTCACATACAATACAATACATGAGGTATTTCATGTATAGGCACATTAGTTACCTAATGTATAGGCATTGTTACCAACTATGCCGGCGCGAGCAAGGCCCAGGGTGGCACAACAAGTGCTATTACAGGTGCCGTCGTGAGTCATGAGCGCTCAGCTAAAATAGTGGGGATACTGCGCAGACAGACTCATAAAATAACTATTCTTTTTGTATTTGTATGACGCGGCACCTATATAACCTGAACATCTTTGCAGTTTATAAGACATGTGCATGACAGCTCGTAGATAAGATGCTAATTGAACAATCTTGGCCGATTTTCCTTGTGTTGCGAAATTCGGAAGGCAATTAGGTTAGTTAGTTAGGACTTTACAAATTTAAGGGGCACTCAATATTGTATATTTTTATGTAGGTACCACACAGGCGAGCGTCCATTCTCGTGCGATATCTGCGGGCGCTCATTCCCGCATCCTTCACATTTGAGGCGGCACGAGAGACACGTCGACTGCACAAAACAGTGAGTATATATATTATACAGGGATCTTGGTAATGTCACGGCAATCTGTTACGGGGGTGTAGCAACTCAATGACCCCTTATAACCCCAAGGCAAATAAAAAAATTAACGATTAATATTTTCGATTTTGTTTCAGTGCCCACAAAAATAACATCCCGAAGAAACTACGTAGTCTAACTAATAAGAAGAGCAAATAAAATAAGTGTAATATAAAAACATTGCTTTTTATTTATTAACATTAAAACCTTATTCATAATGACATTAAATGCCAATACTATAAAATTTAATCAACAACATCACAAGCCTACAGCTGGCAAAAATCTGATCAAAAAAATACGTTTTTTTGCCAAACTATTTTTCGTGTCACGTATGTCGGTTGAGCAAAACCCACCATATATCACAGTTCTTCATTGTGATGTATACATTCCACCTCCCAAAAGTATGATTCGAAAGTCAATCGATAAAACATGATAATGTGAAGAGCACTTGTAAAGGCGGGTATATGTGTATTATACTGAAAGTATGGGAACACTGGGAATTGGTACCCTGCAGCTACTCCTGTTTGATTGATAGACAAGTGTCTGTGACCTTGTCTGCGTAGAATTTGACTTTCTTTGTATTTTGGACAATTCACATATCTTCATAAATTGTAGCCTATGTTGTAATTCTGATGTATAAGCTATTTTATTGTAAATTTTCATAAAAAATCAATTCGGTAATTTTTGCGTTAAAGAGTAACATACATCCGTCCATACATAAAATAATTATATTTTAGTTTAATGAATTATTCATTAAAAGGGTCCTTAGGGTCCTGAAATCATTTTCAGTCATCAAGAAAAATACAAAACATTAATATTAAAACAGATTTATTAATACAGTGAACCTTTTTTACCTTTGGAATATTAACAGGCTACAAATTCTCAGTGTTGCCATACTCTCATAATACACACATATTTTAATAATGAGATGCACAGCTTCGGGTGCTCTTGATGCGACTGAACGAATCCATCGATGGGTTTGGGGCAGACTTAACATTGACAAATATTCGGTAGAAGTATAGTCACCAATGACGTCATATCTCCCTATCGAGGAGACATGGTCATCCGGCGTCTTCCTCAGCGTCCTTGACCTTCATCCGCGCCATGAATGCCTCTAGGCAGTTGGGGCCGCTGGCGAGGCTCCCGTACGTGTGGTGGTTGTCACCCAACTGGAAGTTACCCCAACTATACTAGGTTACATACACATGCTCACGCCTGTATCCCATGGGGGTAGACAGAGACCACCGTTTGCCACATGCTACGATCCTTACATACTTCTTTCGCTTCATCCACATTCATGCATCTCTTCATACACCTCCTTCGGTTACGAGTGCTTCGAATTAGACCTTTCTGAAAAATACTATTAATTTGGTCATAGTAGTTGTTCCTTGGACGCCCTCTACCGACACTTCCGGTCACATTCGCTCTATAAATTTGTTTCGTTAATCGCCTTTCACTCATCCTTTTGATATGTCCAAACCATCTCAATATACTTTTTTCAAATGACTAAATATCAAATTGACCTTGCGCTATACCGCGGCAAAAAATGTGTTGATCCACCATTATTATTAACGACATTCGCTCGAAACATTGTCCAACGATTAAAGTCATTAAATCGAAATCCTCTCCCATGTGTTATTCATGTGGTTCAAAATCGTAGTTCGATAGGGTTTCTTTCGCGACGACTACTAAGCTATTCCGTTTTTTTGTTATATTGGATCTGAAAAAACTATTAACTATCGCTTACGATATCGCTACAGTAATTATTACGGGAATGGGTTTATTGACCGATCCACAAAATTACAAGAACCATTAGGGAAGATGTCATAGACTTTATCCTCAATCCTCCAAATGGCCCGCTGTATTTGTTTATTTTGTGGAAAATTTGCAGAGTAAATACATGTAGATAAATGTGGGTACTTACAAAGTTCCTGAGCCATGCGGGTAGGTGCTCCGTATAGTATTGCGAGCCGGAGAACCGCGCATCTACCAATAGTACTGCGCCCCAGTCGCGCCTGTGACGCACACACCGACCCACTGCTTGATTCAATGCCCTACACACACATACACAATCCTCTTTAGTACATTACTAATACAACAGGGTGAATAGCCGCAAAATATATATTATAATTTAACACCAAATGTTTGAAATAAGAAGTTGCCCATTGAGCGCGATTTTTTTTCCGCCTTAACTAGCTGTGCCATTTTTTTTTAATTCAACGTTTCCCAAGATCATCCTTGTTGTGAGCTGGGCGTGAACCAAACAGTCGGGCACATCCTTGCCGAATGCCCAGCCTTCGGGAAGGAACGTTTTGAAACTGAAATGGATCTTGATACAGCTCTGAAGGTAGAAAAATTCGGTCGACTACTCAAGTGCAAGGGTACCAGAGAAAAATTCACAAAGTATTGTGTCTCGGCCGCAAGCCGAGCAATCTGCAAGAATAAATAGGTTAAATATAACTATACGGCAAAATTAGGTAAAAATTAAAATCAGAATATAGAAAATTGCGAAATATGTAAAGACAATATATATCAAAATCAATAAATAAATTAAATGCTATATAAAATCTTCGATAAACAAAGTGTCAGCAAACTGCAAAGGACGCAGGATAGCCTAAAAAGATCCTCCTTGTAGCTATCAGCTATCTGCCAGAGAAAGTCCAGCCGTTTGTAAAAAGTATTTATAAAAACAAAATTATGGACCCCTGATATTAAGTGAACGCACGGGTGAAACCGCAGTGCGTAGCTAGTCTCATATAAAAAATAATGTGATTAGAAATATGTTATATATCATTGCTATACCTGTATGCCTGCACCCGGAGCCACTCCTTGCCAGTGAGCAAGCTCCTGGAATCCATGTACTTGTCGTTGTATTTGATCTTCTCGCGCACTCCCAGCTCTTTCGTGTTGGGGTACGGAACTCCTACCTGCAACGCGTAGAAAAAGTGTGTAACCTGTTATATGGCTTGACAAAACAAGCATTCTAATAAGGTTCCGTAAAGTTTGATATAAGTATTATTTTTCCGGCAAGTGTATTGCCATTTTGAATGATTTATTTTATATTATTGTGAAAATAGGCATTACTGAATTTCTTCCGGGTTTCTCTTAATTAAAGCACCCTTCCGAATCTGGCGGTGACTTGCATAAGCCTGGACAATCGTGTCGTTCTGACGATTCGAAAGTGTGTAAAACTCTAATCAAATAAAGATATGGTGACGTCATTGAATTACTTCTCAGAAATATGCAGGTTTCCTCACGATGTTTTCCTTCACCGTAAAGCACGTGGTGTGAAACACTTCACATAAGTTTTTAGAAAAACTCATTGGTACAGGCCCCGCTGGGATTCGAACTTGCGTCGCTTGCGTAGCAGGCGACTGCTCAAACCTCGAGGCCACCACGGCCCTCACCGATATGCTATAATATGTATCTGTGTAGGTAGTAGATACTTACTGTAACAACAGCCCTAGCCTGATGGTCTCTGAAGTCCATCCCCTCGGCGACCTTCCCGCGGTACACTGCTAGCAGTAACGCGCCCTTCTCGCTCGCTGAGCACTTGTAGTACTCCTAAACAACACACACCAGTACAGGAGCCGTCACCAGTTATGAGCGCTGACCTTAAATCACTTTAAGAGTCTGTCTCTGTCTGTATGGCATGACGCAAACTAAACACATGAGGAGTTACCCCCACTACTTTCGATAGGTGATCGAAATATCGTTGATTGATTAAAATCATTTGAGTGAAATCTTATTCCAAAGTGGAATGCACATGATAAGAAATCGTAGTTCGATAGGATTTGAAACTCAATCGGACGTTATCGCGTCGACAACTGTGGTACAAATGGAATAGTCATTAATACAGTTGTCATTAATCGGGAACGACATTTTTACAGTTATCATTAATCGGGGCACTGTATTAGTCCTAGCCCCTCGTTGGGCGCCATTCGTCACGCTTCAATTAAAATAAATGATAAGAACGTTAATAATGAACTAACCTCCATAGTGTCGTTGTGATCCTGTACATTTCTGTTTTCTTCAAAAACATACTTCAATTCTCTCAGTTCATCCCAAAGGCCTGTCTCCCTCCAGCTGTAGATGAGAAATTAAATTTAATAAGTTGACTTTAAATATCTTCCCGAGTCCTTATATAAAACTAGCTGTGCCCTGCGAGATTAGATATTAATTCATTCCCGAGGAACCCTAAACGTTATCTTTTTAAAATAAAAGTAAATTACTCTTTGTAACATTAACTGCCAGCTAGTGAAAGCCCGTTAAAATGGGTCCAGCCGTTTCAGAGATTAACCGGAACAAACAGACAGAAAAAAATTGCAAAAATGTATTTTTTTAAATCAGTAGCATATATTTCATATCCATTTATTGAAAAGCTTTTATTTTGGAATTACAAACAGACATTTCAATTTTATTTCTCTGTATAGATATAGATGTATGGATGAGTATTTTCGTTCCATAGTGAGATGAGGTACTGACCGGTCCCGCAGCGTGTTGAGCAGCCAGTAGGAGGGCAGGAAGCACAGCACGCCGTGCGGAGTGACGCGGCACACGAGTCGCAGCGCGCCGCCGAGCCCGTCCTGCACCGCCGCGCGCTGGGCGCCCGCGTGGCCTAACTCCAGCCGCACGCCTTCCGCACCCGTCGATAGGGTTCCTACCCACACCTGACACAAACATTATATCTATTTGGCGCTACCCCACAAGGTTTAACATATTTAGGTCCCCGATCCACTTCCCTCTATGATGGTTGAGGAGGTCAATGGCTGGCATTCACGTCATACTTGTGAACAGGTGCTTCTTGTGGGAGCTGGTCATCTCAAGCTACGCATTTAGTTATAAGTAGATGTACTAGATTTTTAGTTATGTTAATTTTTATCGACATTTGTGCATTGGAACATTGTACATGAGCTTACGTTTTTTAAATTATTTATTTTGTATTCTTTAAATTGTATAATATTTTTGAAAAGAGTAATTACTGAGTTTCTTGCCAGGTTCTTCTCAGTAAAAGCAACCTTCCGAACCTGGCGGTAGCATGTATAATCCTGTATAATTATGTCATTCTGACGATTTGCAAGTACTTTGTAAAAAGTGTAATCGAATAAAAATACTTTTGACTTTGACTTTGATGTATGTATTATGTATTATATTCCTTTCAAGCATTCAAGTTTTTAGCAAACATATTTACAGGAATTTGATTTACTATCACGTTTAGTCGCCGTTTATACGTGGACATTTCACATCTACACTACAATTATAAAGAGGAAAGAATTATATTTGTGTGTGTGTATGTTTGTAATGAATAAACCCAAAAATGAATGTGCCGATTTCAAAAATTTTTTCACCATTGGAAACAGCACACAGCGAGTAACATGGGCTATATTTTATCCCTGTACTGCCACGGGAACGGGAACTACGCTTGTGAAACCGCGTGACGTCTGCTAGTACAATATAAAATGCTTGCATTTCAAATACAAGAACCGCGTCATCATTGTATATTAAATCAGTGACTAATCAACGAACAAAAGAGGAGTTTGTGCAATCCTCACCCTATCCGATGGTATGACGTGGTTGGGGCTGACCCTCAGCGGGAAGGGCGCGGCGAGCTCTGAAGGCAGGCTGGCGAGCGGCGCCAGAGTGCCCGAGGCCAGGACGGCACACCGCGCCTTGCTCAATGCTCCCCACACCGCGCCGCCGTGGAGACACACCAGTCGGAGACACTCGCTCTCCACACTCTACACATGCACACTACATCTATCTAATACCTTTCAACGAGCAATTATATAAAAACCCTGAGCGAGGCTAGGTTAATTAAATGACTTTATTGATCCTTAACAAATATGACGGAAAAGGCTACGCAACTGCACATCTCTGGTGGACGCAACGTTAGAGATCACTATCGTACCCACCGAACTTTACTATGCAATTATGCCTGACTGACTATTCATAGTATGTGGTTGACCGCGCTGTGCTCGGTTAATTCTTCACACAAAAAACAGGAAAAAAAAATTCCGGTGAACGTCAGTCTCGAACCGCGGTACTCTAGTTTCGTTATCGTCCCATAAGCTGGAAGCCTCACCTTTGAGCTACTATAACTTGACAGATATCGGCGAAATTTGCTGTCGTATTGTAATGATTATTTATGAGTTTTTCAGTGCCTGAAGACACGGTCAAAACGATGCTTTCCATAAATGAAACCTAGCTAGATATTATTTTGCCCCTGAAATCCCCTAAATGCAAAATTTCATGAAAATCGTTGGACCCGTTTCCGATTATATATACATAATTACAAGAATTGCTCGTTTAAAGATATAAGATATATTCATATAAATACGAGTGACACTTCGTGTCGATTTGAATCGTCAAAAGCGAGCAAAACTAAATTTGTCGTTTATTGACAGAATTGTTGTGTTCTATGTAAGTAAATCTCTAGATGCTCTCTCTAAATCTAAATGTCTGCAACACTGCCAAATGTCTTCAAAGTAGCTCATACAGATATAATAAATGAATAAAGCAACTGACTGTTGATATCCGACTCGACTTTCAGCAAAAAAACCCTACCTTAGAATAGTTCTTGTAGTGAATGACCTACGTACTACTTATATAATCAAAGTCACATACCTACCGCATAGTCCCAGTCTTGCTGCGTTGTAAATAAATAAAGCATATTTCAATAGCAGTCACTGTTGCATAATTTCATTCACACATTTTGTTATAGGTAGGTAAACGTCATGAGTTTTTAGCGCTAGCCTTGAATGCGCACATTGTAATTTCTTGGGTCTTCTATGGGGCGCGCGCGAATATATACATGCGCGTGCAGTTATCGCTACTATTTTCGTTGAATAGTCTAAACTCGTGACGGCACCTGTATTTTTTTCAATGAAGTACTTTTATTCTAACCTTGTCAAACTGTGAGTTTCTCCAAGCGTTGTGCGAGCCTCGCATCACGATAGCGGGCTTGAAGTCGTCCATGTATTTACATTCCTCACGGAACAGGTAGCCTGCAATTTTCATATGAAATGCACAAGGAAACAGAGTAAGTACTGGGGCCTTACCTTATGCTTTTATTGCCATTATAATTGGTCTGTCTGACAGAGACAGTCTTATACACACCATTCACACCTGTCTCATAGATCATTGTCAATGTGCCTATATAAAATAATTCTATTGTTCTGATGAAATGTATTTTTCGGCGATAATAAGTGCCTTACCAGGGCCCAAACTGAATAAATCATTTTCATGTTCAATCTATTATGGCAATAATGGTTCATGGTAAGTAGGTAGCTGAGCCTCTAGTACCCCTAACGCGGGCTTGTCACCGTTTTCGTTACCTTCACTCGCTAGCGTATTTGTTTGAGAAATTGTGTAGCGACACCCGTCGGTGGCGTGCAGAACTAAAATATCTCATACAATATTGCGAGTGACGCTAGCGAGTATAGATTACAAAAACGGTGACAAACTCGTCATAAGGGTACTGAAGAATGAAGGGCATGAACATGACTCACCGAGTGCAGTGTCTAATGATTCCAATAGGGTGCCGGTGGCCTGAGTTGCTCCGAGAAGCGATCGAGGTTCGTCTCGAAGCCTTTGGCAGAAACGACTGGAGCTCATTTTAAACTCTACAAAACAAAAGAATTTCTGAAGTGAATACATACGGAGCATGTTGAACTCTTTGATGTGGTGAAATAAGGGTCATATTAAACCGTTCATAACTATTAGACTAACAATGCGGTAATCATGGTTAAAGTCACAGCCGATACATTATATCTGTACATATAATAAATAATATTAAATAAAACAAATGCTACGTAAAAATATGTACACACTAGCGGATGTCACTCGGTTTCACCCGCATAGTTCCCGTGGGAGTACGGGGATAAAATATAGCCTATGTTACTCGCTGGTGATGTAGCTATCCATAACTGAAATAATTTTAAAATCGGTCAAGTAGTTTCGGAGCCTATTCAATGCAAACAAACAAAAAAAGCAATAAAATCTTTCCTGTTTATAATATAATATTTGTTATATTTTTTAAGGATTTGTTGTACAATGAGAATTAGTTTTAAATTGGTGTGCGTTGTAATAACGCTTAGCTAGGTCGCTGATTGGATAGTCATCGTGAAGCGGTATAAATACGTTTGTTGTAATTAAAACCTTATTGTAATACACTCAAGGCATCTATTAGAACTAGAACTGACCGTTGTAATGCTGGTACCCAATATTATGGTTGTTAAGTGTCTGAGCGAAGTGCGCTACTTCCCACTCGTATGTCACCTCGTTGTTGGTCACCGCCTGATGACTCAGTAGCGGCCTTTGGTTCTGGAACCTGAGGAGTATAACAGTTGCAAACCTGTGACAGGGACAGATGTATGCACTTCAGATACATTTATCCTCTATAGTGTATCGAATAAAAACAAAAAGTGTTTAGGATAATGGCAACGAGTAGGTAAATCTAGATACTCACGCATCTCGATCGTCTTCGTTGTATAAGAGCAAAATCTTTCCTGACCTGACCTACCGTAATATATACTACTCGTATATATAATATTATAAATTTGATGGGTTTGTTTGTTTGGTTGAACGCGCTAATGTCAGAAACTATTGGTATGAATTGTTTTTTTATTATTGTTTAATTCATTAATTGAAGAAGGCTTTAGACTTTCACACTGCGACTAATAGGAGCGAAGCATCAATGGAAAATGTTACCAAAACGGGAAAAATATAATTAATTAACATGGTTTTATTGTTAACTACTTGTAGGGGAATCCTAGTTTAAAAACATCGGAGTTTCCCTTCTACTCCGCTTAAGTAGTGGACTGTATTTTATGTTAATTATTTCGTCATTCGCCGATATTGAGTGTAATTATATAAATAGACAAATACAGGGAAAAACTATACCCTAAACTCACCCCTTTGCCGCATCAGGAACCACTTTCATGAATTTATTATTACGAGCTTGTTGTCGGCCGACCGCGCGTTTTTTTCGTTCCCGCCAAAAGTGTTTATGTTGCCAACTTAGCAACACCAATCCCAAAAAGAATGGTAGGGAGGGGAAAATATATAGATACCATAAACAATCAACTAAATTATAATGTGATGTGTATGTATGTGTAAAATGCCGCCTTAGTAGTCTAGCTTGACATCACTATTAATACTAAACATCCCCCCGCCCGAGAAAGGCCAAAGCCTTTATCAACCGCAAAATTATAAAATAACCGTTTACAATAAAAAATAATAAAAAACCAACTTCGGCTAACTGTTAAAAATAAAAATAACCGCAAAATTATAAAAGCTACTTACAATAGGCTAACTTCTTAAATTATAATAACCGCTAAAAAACTAACTTAACTATCACTAGGTATATCAGAGCGGGCTCGAAACGAGTAGAGTCAGTGTATAGGAAACCGACAAATTTTAACTACTGGCCGCACAAGTGAACCCGTTGGTGTCCTTAACTTAACCACTCTGACTACACCATCCTTGCCAGGTAGTAAATCCGCTATCCTAGCACGCATCCATTTTAATGGAGCCAAATGGTCCTCTTTTATGAGAACTAAGTCTCCGATCTTAGGTGGATCAGTCGGTGACGTCCACTTGTTCCGCATTTGAAGAGAATGGAGATACTGATCACTCCACTTCCGCCAAAATTGTTGAGTCATTGCATGCAATAATTGGAAGCGTGACAACCTTGAACTGGAAATATTATCCCAAGTCCTCTCAGGTACCGCTAAGAGAGGTCTACCAATCAGAAAATGACCCGGAGTTAACAACTCAAATTCTTGTGGATCATGTGAAAGTGGGCACAGAGGCCTTGAATTTAAAACCGCTTCGATACGAGTAAAGACTGTAGTAAGCTCTTCAAAAGTTAAAATTTGCTCCCCAATAATGCGTTTCAGCAAAGTCTTTGCTGACTTCACTGCCGCTTCGAATAAACCGCCAAAGTGAGAGGCAGATGGTGGGTTGAACAACCATGTAACACCTTGTTCAGCCACTTTACCGCTTACTATAACTTGCATCTCAGTCGAAGCTAAGAACTTCTGAACGTCCGACAAGTATCGACTACTACCCAGGTAGTTAGTACCACAGTCTGATCTAACCTGACTGGGCAAACCCCGTCTACAGGTAAACCGCGAGAATGCAGCCAGGAAACCTTCCGTTGATAGGTCTCCGACTACCTCCAAATGAACCGCTTTAGTAGCCGAACAAACAAATACGCAAAGATAAGCTTTCAACACCTTAGCATTACGTAAGTGCGATGCACGTATGAAGAAAGGCCCTGCAAAATCCGTTTGGACTGTATGAAACACTCCGGTAGCGTTTACTCTATCCGCTGGCAAATCTGCCATTACAGGATTTTCCGCTCGAGCCCTAGTTCGAAAACAAAACACACATTTATAAATATGACTCCTAATAGTCTGACGGGCTGAAATTATCCAAAATTGACGTTGAAGAATTGCTTGAAGAGCTGTTGCACCAACATGGCAATACATTTTATGATGATAGTCTATAATTAACGACGTCAATGGATGAAATTTGGGTAAAAGCAACGGGTGCCTCGCCGCATAAGATAAATTAGATTGTTCGAGACGACCGCCAACTCGAATCAATCCGTCCGCATCAATGAATGGCATAAGCCTCCGGAATCGTGTTGAACATTGTTTATCAGTCCGTAATAGTTCTATCTCCTGCGAGAACTCTTCCGCTTGAGCTATTTTTATAAGTTTGTTCAAGGCATCCTGACGCTCCGCAACTGACAGGACTCCTGACCTTCTATTTGTTGGATATCTTGCATTATCTGCAAACCGCATACAATATCCGACTACCGCAATTAATTTAGAAAGGGAACTATAACGCTTTATCAAAGACGATTCCGTCACTGTCGATAATACGACCGCATGTACTGCAACATTTTGCTTGCGCATACCCGGCAAGTCAACCGCTTCACTAACAATATTTACTGGCCAAAACTCCGCACCTTCCAGTAACCATTGTGGTGCCCACCACAGAGTATGTGACACTAACTCATGCGCCCTACATCCGCGACTTGCAACATCTGCTGGATTAAATTCCGTGGGCAGATGACGCCACTCTATATCCAAACCGCAATTGACAATTTGCGACACTCGATTCCCCTCAAATGTCTGCAAACGATGAGGTGGTATTCTCAACCATGAAAGGGTAATAGTACTATCCGACCAGCATACTATTTTCTCAATATTAATGCGCTCTTTTAAACAAAAATTAATGTAATTTAATAATTTGACCAACAGTGCGGCCCCGCTCAGTTCCAATTTTGGAATTGTCAATTTAGATTTAATAGGCGCAACACGCGTTTTTGCTATCAATAAAGAAACCTTCACAACACCCGCATCATCGACAGATCGAATATAAATAGCTGCGCCGTATCCCAACTCCGACGCATCTGAAAAACCATGGAGAGAACAACTCGTCATATTATCCACTAGGACGAACCGCTCCAGTGACAATTTTCTCAACTCAGGTAGACTTGCGCAAATCGAATTCCACTCAGTGATGATTTCCGGTGGTGGTTGCTCATCCCAGGAAAGTTTCAAGACCCACAGCTGCTGCATGAGAGCCTTTCCCTGTAATATAACGGGACTAATCCAGCCCATGGGATCGAACATCCTCGCAAGTGTCGATAAAATAGTCCTCTTAGTACACGGTCTCTCATCCTCTAAACCTGTATGGTAAGAAAAGGAGTCCGTGATTGGGTTCCACTGAACACCTAAAATTTTTACAAAATCTAAAGCATCCGAATCAAAAATATGAGGTTTCTCTTGACAATCTACTGGTATATCCTCCAACAACCGCTTATCGTTGGATACCCATTTCCGCAATTCAAAACCGCCTGAATCAAGTACGTCCACCAAATCCCGCTTCAACCGCTGAGCTTCTTCTAAATTGTGTGCTCCGGCTAAGATGTCATCAGTATAAACTGAAGTTCGAAGAACCTGTGCCGCTTCAGGATACTCCGCCTCACAGTCATCCGCTAGTTGGCGTAAGGTACGTATGGCCAAGTATGGGCTCGACTTCAACCCATACGTTACTGTATTTAATTTGTACAACCGCAAAGGAAGGTCAGGGGATTCCCGCCAATATATAAGTTGAAATTGTCTATCAGCTTCATCTACAGTGATCATTCTAAACATCATCCGAATGTCACTAGTGAAGACCACTTTAGACAATCTAAACAAACAAATAACTTTCACTATGTCCTGCTGAAGCTTCGGACCCGCATGAAGACAATCATTCAATGAAACCCCTGATGTAGTACGGGAACTTCCATCAAATACACATCTAATTTTATCTGAATCTGATTTAAATATTCCATGATGTGGAATAATATACCTTGAACCCTCAGAAACTTCACTACATGGGGACATGTGTCCCATATTTTCATAGTCCCGCATAAATTGAACATACTTCTCCCACAAAACTATATTAGTTTGCAGCCGCTTCTCCAAAGCATAAAACCGCTTTAACGCTTGTTGCTGAGAATCACCCAGTTCAGGGGCATCTGATAAAAACGGTAACCGCACAACATACCTACCAGTGTCATCCCGTTTACAAGTGTTCTTAAAGTATGTTTCGCACTCTTCATCCTTCGGATCTACAATTTTTACTGGGACTTCTTCTATCTCCCAAAACCTTTCTAAAAGTGTGTCCGTATTGACATGAAACGATTGACAAATTGCAGTGTCCGCTTTACTAAAATATGAAATTGGTCCCATAAGGATATAACCGAAAATTGTGTTCATAGCCGATGGCAAACCTTCAACCCGCACAATGTCACCGCCAATTAAAATTTCATTTAAAATATCCGCACCTAATAAAATATCAATTTTGCTACTTTTATAAAATTGATCATCCGCTAAATGAAGTCCGCTATAAAATTCACTTAAATTGTGTGGTAAGGTTTCGCTAGGTAAATTACTCGAAATTTTATTCAACACTAAGCCGTCTGCGACTACCACTGGTTGGTCAGCATGACGAGGGCTAATACTCAAACAAATACTGCCCTTGCAGTTTTGCAAATGTCCGCCAATACCGCTAACATTGAACGTATTATTTAACCGCTTTGGACGTAACCCTAATCTGATTACGCATTCTTCAGTAATAAAAGTACTCTGACTGCCGCCATCAATCAAAGCACGCGCCTCTTGATATTTCCCGCTATTATCAAGAATACGCAAAACCGCTGTAGACAATAAAACCGCTCGTTTAGGTGTGGTTGCCGATACCGCATGCAACACACTAGACACCTGAGTGCTAGAACCGCTTGCACTATTATTTTGTCCTGATGGACCCGCATTCAAATTATTTTGTCTCGATAGACCCGCAATAAAATTTGTATGTCCAGTTGGACCCGCAGTAAATTGAGTTTGTCCCGTTGGACCCGCAACGAAATTAGTTTGTCCCATTGGACCCGCAACCGCTGGCACTAAGGCCGATGTAACTGTATGATGAGAAGTCTTAACTTGATTGGATTCAAAATGTAAAAGGAAATGATGTTTATCAGACTGACATTTGTAGCAATTGAAATTACTCCGACATTCATTAATATTGTGTTTATTCAAACACCGAAAACAAAGACGATTGCTTGCAACTACTTGTTTCCTATTGAAAGGGTTCAACCGCAGAAATTTATCACATTTACTTAAATGATGCTGAGAAACTTTACAATAAAAACAATTCCAACCTAATTTATGGTCACCCTGGTTTGTCATGGCCACATGAGACTGTGTCCTGGGAGTGACTACCGCATGTGAAATAGGCTTGTTAACGTTTGCAGCCTCTAAAACTTGAACATGACGTGTTAAAAACTCAATAAAATTATCAAAGGTAGGAAGGTCCTCACCGCCATAATATTTTTCTTCAAAATTCCGCCTTAAGAAACCATCCAATTTATTTAAATTTATATGTAATAATATGTAGGACCAGTGTTGTACTGGAAATCCCAACTTTTCCAAGCCTTTAGTTGTCTCGAGCAAAGTATTTAGAAAGCCTTTCAAAGAACTAAGTGTTTTAACATTGGAAACCGCTAACAAAGTATTTAATAATCGGTCCGCGTGTAGTCTTTTGTTACCATATCTAGACTTGAGGATGTCCAGAAGAACCGCATAATTATCCCCAGTAATGGACAAGTGTTGTCCCAAAGACTTTGCTTCCCCGCCTAATGAACCATATAAATAATACATTTTCTGTGTATCAGATAGGTTCGTATGACTACCTACAACAGACTCGAACAAATCAATGAAATGTGCGTATTCCTCTATTCTTCCAGTGAATGTAGGAAGCTGCACTTTTGGCAGCAATATGTGAGGGTTGACATTGGTAGACATCCCTGGGCGTTCCTCCTTACAAACATGACTATCATGAGTTGGAAATAATAAGGAAAATTTTAATTTTACCGCAAAGTACATGTCGTTGAAACGTGTAAACTTTACATTATGTGCAGTAAAATCGAAGTCCTCAGTTGCCTCAGCTTCCAACAAAAGATGTAACTCCATGAATTGACTGTAATTAGCGTCTAATTCAACGCACCGCAATTTGAACATTTGTTTTTGTTCATGATTATCGAATACCGCCTGAGAAAGCCCATACACTGTTACCATATTATTCATGCACATGTCATACCGCAATTTATTCATAATAGCTTCTTTACTACCTTTAGTTGAACGAGCCATTTTGTATTAAATCCGCAAACGGTTACCGCTATTACCGTGTAATTAAAATTAAAGAAAACAACAACTCATTCACCTGTGTTCCAAACATCTGTCCGCATTTAATCTAGTTTGCACCAAACCGCTCAGGTTACAAACTGATTATTAATAATCAAATAAGTTAAAAGATCTATTATAAAGTACAAATAACCGCTCATGTACCAATTTCGAACCCGCTATAATAAGTGAATAAGTTGTGACCGACAACAAACAAATATAAATCGCTAATAATTATAACCGCACCGCATATTATTGAAGCAGCTCCTATAATAATTAAATTACTAATGTAAATAAGTTATTCCATAAAATTCCGCTAGATGTCGCTACTCTGTAACCCAATAAAATTGCCCCGAATTAAAGTTTAATCCTAAATCAATTTATATAGGAGATGTCAAGTTAGTTACTGTCAATTACCAAAGATGGCGCTATATGCGTAATTGAAATGTATTTTGTGTGAAATTTTACATAAATTAACTAAAACACTAAACATATGGGATTTAGGATAGCGTAATACATAAATACTGTGTTTATAATGATAAGGGGTTGAGTGTGCAATGTAATTAAATGTAAAAGTAAAGCAAACCGCACTACTTTACTTTTATCCAAACATGGAGGTAAATTTGTGCAACATCTTTGAATGACGAAATAAGACGATTTATGTTACAAATAAGATTTGAAAAGGCAAAATAAGCAAGAACTAAATTAGATCTGGCCTATCCTGGATCGAATGGACCAAAATATGTAGGGGAATCCTAGTTTAAAAACATCGGAGTTTCCCTTCTACTCCGCTTAAGTAGTGGACTGTATTTTATGTTAATTATTTCGTCATTCGCCGATATTGAGTGTAATTATATAAATAGACAAATACAGGGAAAAACTATACCCTAAACTCACCCCTTTGCCGCATCAGGAACCACTTTCATGAATTTATTATTACGAGCTTGTTGTCGGCCGACCGCGCGTTTTTTTCGTTCCCGCCAAAAGTGTTTATGTTGCCAACTTAGCAACACCAATCCCAAAAAGAATGGTAGGGAGGGGAAAATATATAGATACCATAAACAATCAACTAAATTATAATGTGATGTGTATGTATGTGTAAAATGCCGCCTTAGTAGTCTAGCTTGACATCACTATTAATACTAAACACTACTAGTGCTCCGCGGTTTTACGGGTGGCCCGCGGAACCCTAATATTTTTTTATAATTTATAGTAGTCAAGTTACTCCTTATAGTCCTCCTTTCCGTCAGTGAAAGTCCCGTTCAAATCAGTCAAGCCGTTTCGGAGATTAGTCGGAACAAACAAACAGACAGACAGAGAAAAAATTAAAAAGTGTTCTTTTTAGGTCAATACCGTATATTCTTTCATACTTATGCATGTAGTGAAAAGCTGTTATTTTGGAATTACAAACAGACACTTCAATGTTATTTATTAAATAGTACGCGAGTAAAACCGCTAGGCATAGCTAGTATGTAATATTATGATATATCTTACCAGTAGTCCCAGTCTTTGAGAGTTTTGATCAAATTGCCGATGTAGTCTTGATCGTCACTAGAGACGGAGTAGCGGTACTGCGCCACTATCTCTAATTCCTGATACAGTCATATTGTTCATCTTAAAATTCATCCGCTAATTTGTGCGACTTTTGGGACATTGTCTTGTCCCAAAGGTTTGTTTGAACACAGTCTAAATTCAAACTCATATAAAACATAGTCATCATCTCCCTGGCCTTATCCCATACATTGTTGGGGCCAGATTTTTATACGAAGTGACTGTCATCTGACCTTCGCGTCCCCTTATACGAAGAAAATCTGTGATCTGGATTAAACCAGTTGTCAGACTATTTTAGGCCTTCGACTGACCTGTAACGATTGCCAAAGATGATAAATTGGCAACGGGGACCGACGGCTTAACGTGCGCTCCGAGGCACGGAGGAAATTCGGGCGGTCACCCATCCAATTACTGGTTAAGGTTGATTTACTACGCTGATCGAATGATACGCAATAGCAACTGTGCCACGAGCTCCTCCTTGGGTTAATATAAAAGAACATACTTTCTAATAATTCTCACACTACGTTATAACTATTATATTGGGAGATTCAGGTGGCCAAATTCATGTTAGACTAGAGTATGATATTTTTCAGTTGGAAGTCAGTACACACCCGAGTAATTTATTACTACTATACTAACTTAAGCTTTATACCACACGTTTCTGAGAAACAGATCTAGTTGCAGACAGACGGACACATTCCTGGCAACACAGCAATTGCTCTTTACAAACTTTGTCTCTTTACATATGACATAATATTAGTTTTAATAGCGTCTATGAAGTTACCTTAAGGGCAGCTTGTATCTGTTCTCTTGAGAAGGCGAAGGTGGCCGCGTCACGGCAGATGTTCTCAATGTTGTGCGCCTCGTCGATTATTAATATGTTATTCGCCAGGTCCAATTGCATCTGATATATACAAACAACTCATAGTACATATCCTTTAAAATAATATAAAACTACTCGTTAAATATGTTCTACGAACAACTGTGATCCTTAAGAACTTCTTAGCTTTGTCGTTTAATTTTACTATATCAAAATGAAACTTCAAAGCTCAGATGTTCTCAATACTTTCTGCTTAAACCGATGATGGTAGGGCTCACAGTTCCAAATCTTTCCTATTTGCTTAGGTTTTAGATGCCTCTACCGTGGTGGTTTAGTGATTCGAGTAGTCTCCTGCTACGAAAGCGACGCAAGATGACCCCAGCGAGTTTTTGAAATAGCCCCAGTGCAGTCATTTCATACGACGAGTTTTACGGTCGTGAGGATAATTGCATAATATATCTTAGAAGAAAATCAAAGACAAGTATGGCGACTGAGACGGCGATGGACTAAACAAATTTTCAATCACTCTCCCTTAGAACTGCGGTGAAATGTGGATGTTGTTGTTTTGTCATGACCTCTGCCTACCCCTTCAGAAACCCTTATGACATCCCTAGTTTAAAGGATATCTACTCACGCTGCTCCTGATGACAGGGTCGATAAGATAGTTGTAGGGGCAGAAGATGATGTGCGCCCCCGAGGCCATGGCCTTAGCCGCGTAGTAAGGACAGGCGCCGCGGCTCCTGCCCGTCGCCACCAGCTCCTCCAGGTCGAACGCTGGTGGGAGGCTGCGGTGGTGCATCGCCGCGCGGTTGTCGTACGCCTTGCAGTTGCTTTCACTCTTGTTCTTAATAGTCTTCAACGAAAGTATTCAATGAAAACCTGAACTCGTTTACCCGAATGTTTAACTAGTAGGGGGTAATTTATAAATATGCGCCTCTACGGTCTAGTTTACAGGTGATACACATCACGAGACGGCTGCTTAAGGCATTGGCGTGCGTAGGCAAAAGCACATTACGAATGTAAAAGTTCATTACATTTACACTTTTTTGTTTTTGCTCATGAAATAGTCATCATCTTAGATCATGATTGAGCTTCTGTACATTTCATACATTAGTATTTTTACTGATATTTAATAACACACGAACTTTCTCAAACAGTAACAGTAAGTGGTTTTAAAGTTAACGATATCGATTGTGTATTTTCTTCATTTTGCATTGGAACGTAAAAAGCGTCCTAGCGGCGAGTGTAGGAGGTTATTGACTGTTCATACCTTGATACAAGCTCGACACATATCGTTCCTGCTAGCCCATTGGCTTCGGTCGAAGTCGCGTATGCAGCTGTGGTCGCGACTGGAGAGCACCGTCATCTTGGAGACGCCACAGTAGGCGGTCCTCTTGAACTCCTTGATCACCTGCTCCAGCTGTTTATGGGTCCTCGCTCCGTAGAACACCGTCGGAACGCTGCAAGCAACAACCATCGAGGTGTGCAGTTGCAGGTTGTCCACCAACCTGTATAGGGATCTGTAACACCATCGCCCGGTCCATCACCCACTCTCATGCATATAACTCTACGTTTTGATACTACTAACCCTTGTATAACTATACTATATCTATATATGTATTTATTAATTATTTAATAATACATTTATTACAGAGTAACTAAGGCTACTGTAACTATTGTAAATTATTCAATTAAGTAACGAGTACTTACATAAATATATATACTTGTTATACTACGAATAAAGTAAAAATACTACGATAGGGGAACGTTCAAACAAAATTAAACAAACGTTACCTATTTACAGTGCAGTGTTAAATTTGGGTATAAATGGAAGCCATGCAATATGCAAAAAATTCAGTGTAAAAACAAAACCACACCACTCACGATTCAGCACAACGTATCATTACCAGAAACTGTTTGGCTCAAATAAACGTCAACCTGTACATAATGCAATAATAGCTAGCAACTGGCAGCAAGAAAAAAAGGCATTCAAATATTTTCCGAATAAAGACAATAAATAACATATTCTTATAATAATAACTAAGCACATAATACATCTTGTTTTTGTTCGGTTTCACACAAATCATCCATCTTCATGCACTTTGAGACTTGTGTACGTGAATTATTCGAACATACGAGCTTGACTGAAATCCAAATTACCTAATGTTATTAAATCCAGTGCAGTCTGACGTCTACAGAATAGCGTTTCAGTTCTGCGGCTTATCAACATCTTAGAATGAGATCTCTTGGAACTAATTTCCGTAACATATAATTAAAAAGCTAATTCCTCAAAAAAAAATACTTTCATTAATTTCATGCACTGCGATCAAAAGTGACACAAATGAAGAAGGTCAATTTTCATTCCACACGGACAAGGTCGCGGGAAAAATCTGTCAAATGCAAATTGACCGTGGATCACTTACACCCGTAAAAACAAATTCTTCGCTAAGAGGAATACTTACGTCATTGGCGAAGTTTGTTCATGATCGTTATTCGTCGGTTTCTTCGGCGTGGTCTCCGGAGTGCAATGATCGTCATTGTTCAACCTCCGTTTCTTGTGTATTTGCACTAAGCCCTCCGATGTTGACACTATTATACAAATATTCACAATTAGTATTAAAAAAAAAACTTAGGACAAGAAACTTCAGTTAGCTGACTATCTATGGCAAATTATATTTTTTGGGCTGAATAATGTTGCAGGAATGACTGCAACATATTCAACATTCCAGAATTGAGGCTTTAAAACGCGAGTTATCTTCATATCAGTCACGTGAAACTTTTTTCTACGATAAATACTTAAATATCTATAAAAGCTTCAGGACCATTCCAACATTACACTTCAGTTATAGGGTTGTTACAAGATGGCGTCGGTCGGTAGGGGACAATGACGCCATTACTGTGATTGCACGGGACAAGCCGGGAGCAGTCGGGATGTGCACACACCCTAATGAAACCATTCAAACGCACCCCAGGCTACGTCAGCTAGACATTTGTAAGGACTTGTCGTCAAGTGCAAGTATCATTGTCAACCCTTCACTACTTACTTCACGTCAGTATACATATCTATGTACATTTCACCACTGGAGAATGGAGAGAGGTCCATCTGCTATCCAAATCATAATATGTTTTCATTCATACTGGACAAAATTTAAATGGGAGAACATTCCGTTTCGGGAAATCGCTCTAATGTGCTGCTAACATTATAGACGATGGGTGGGGATACTATATCTTATTTGGTAAAATAAAATTACTGCTAGAGACGAATACTGCTTACTGAGAAAGGCAAGGCAGATCAGCGAGAGCGCTTGCAACGCGGTGTCTGGACGCTCTGACTCGGGCTGCTTTTTGAGCTGTGAGTCTCAATGCACTTACGTTTTAAGGCTTATTAATGATTGGTTTCAAGTCTAACAGGTCGCTATTGCGAGTGGATCAGAACGGAATAACTCCGCAGAGATAACCTCTACGTAGATGAACATTTCCAGCGAAATTAAACATAAGTCGTACAGAATTGTTCTTAGTTCTTATTAGTCTACTTAATGCCATATTTAAGATCTCGTATCCGTTTGTATGTGAAGTTTATCATTAAATAATGATCATCTAGTAATGAGATGTTTAATATAAATATATTAAACATCTCATTACTAGATGATGTACTGTTTACCAACAGTAAAAAAATATATATTGTTAGTGTTTAAGTTAATTTAGGTACCATTGTTTCTTTCTGATCTTTCACAATGCGCTTTGAACTTCAACATGCTCAATAAAAAACTACCTTAGATTACGAATACTTTAAGTAGGTAACTGAATAATTATAGACAGAAGCAGTTGTAAACATACTCATAAAATGACTGCCGTGCAATCTGCGAATTCAAAGGTACTCGTTGTTAGCTGGTAACGGGGCCTGTACATAGGAAAAGCTTAGGAGCATGCTGCTTTGCTTACCGGCTTACCTTGAGGAATATTTCCTAGAGGTTCTAGGCGTTTGGCTGTGCAGCAGTCATTGACATCCTTCCCTGGCTCATCGTATATACTCTTCTCACCTGATGTAAGGAAAGTATCTTGTTTAAGAGGAGCAGACACTTTTTATTACTAAAAGACACACATGCTTAGATCCTTACTTGTTGAAATATAGCTCAGTTGGCAGAACTCGGCAACTCGCCGCTTCTTCGTTCTTGGGTCGTATCCAGTAATAAAAGTATTACCAATACGTGGCAATTTTTTGCAACCATTTCTCAAATAATATAATATTTCCTAGTTTACGGCTCAACTGGTGGCAAAACGTTTACCTACCCTGGTTAACATGGTTGAAGTGAATATTATCTGGTTAAATTATGTAAAACAGACATAAAGATTGATTGACATTAGTAATTTTGAATGCGGATTCAGGGTAAATAAAGGCAATCAGTAGGTATAGTAAGGTAATGACAACGTTGATTTAAATGATTTTTAATGAAACAATGTACTAGACTATCGAAAAGAAATTCATGGTCAATGATAAAAGTAATCTTTTATGCGACAGTAAAATTGGTTAATCACGCATACATACGAACATTACTACAGAGATAAGTATCACATAACCACTTACAGAGTAACTCGTATTGTGTAAGTATTTATAATGATGCTCGCTATTTAGTGTGTTTCTGTGACTGTAGCAGACAATACGTGCAGCCATGGATGATTTTTTGGGGAAAAAGTACGTTGAAGTCAGTCACGAGAATTATGACGAATTTCTGTTATTCATGGGTAATTAAAAAGTATTTTAGTGGCGTCATTTTTGTGAGAGTGTGTGTGCATGTTATGAGTCGTCACTGGTGGTAACTTCGCGTCGGGTCTTAAACAAAATTTTGTCCTAGCCGTAGTCCTACATGTCTGTACCTCACATAATCGAAAGCTCTAGTGCTCTATTTTGTTGTAGTGTTGTTACTACCTAGGTATTGGTGGTATGTGGACACCTTGTTGAGGTCCGTGGTGTAATGTACGCAGGATGAATAATATTACGCTGAGATAGCGATCCCTTTCATCACATCAAAAGGTGGGCAACGCGCGACCGACGGCGGCACGGTGGCTAAAAGTGATCATAGGTTAAGATATGTCCATGAGCTTATATATATTTTTTATGATTTATATTGTATTACTCAAAGCAGTAATTTTTTTTTTAAAGAGTAATTACTGATTTTCTTTCCAGGTTCTTCTCAGTAAAAGCAACCTTCCGAATCTGGCGGTAGCGTGTATAATCCTATGTAATCGTGTCTTTCTGACGATTTGAAAGTACTTTGTAAAAAGTCTAATCGAATAAAGATATTTTGAATTGAATTGAATTGATAACCGCTTAGTTTACAATAAGGTGGGCATTTCGAGTTAAATGGAGTAGATAAGTAACAAGGGCGTCCATTTGTGCGTAGGCCCGATTTCATTAAACAAGAGATACAAAATGTTGTAAATTTTAATTTCTGTAGTTAAGTACCTACTACATGGGTGCTTTCCAAAAATCGTACTATTTTAAAATTGTCTGATGACGCCATGACTTTAACTCATGTAACGTAAGGTAAAGTCACCAGTCATGGACAGTATAAGCGATTTTTTTTCATATTTGCTCTGTAATTTCTTAATTTTTTGACATTCATTCTTAGGGATTTGGAGGTAAATTAAAAGCTCCTTTCTCAATCAGTAATTAATGTTTAATTTCAGTTTAGTACTTAGTACAATAAAATAATATAAATAAACAACACTCCTACTTAGACACCAGTAATGGACAGTAAACAATCCAGTGTTGTGTTTTAGGCTAAAATTATAATTTATAGCATGGGTAATATTATAAAAATGATGCATTTCTATTGATAAATCTTTAAATAATAATTTCAACAACGACGATATACCAGACACAAAATAAGATGATGTGTACCTACATCGCGATTCTAGTAAGAAGTTTCGATTCCCGACACCAAATGAACCGCGAAACTTACAACCGTTATGGCCGCAATCAAAATGGGTTTCAGTAGTCAAAAATAGTTGTTATGCTCGAGCTAAAATACTGGCACAACTGATCGGCATTCACATTTGAAAAAAAAATACTGCGCGTTTGCTTAATTTTGGTAGAAAAAACTAAAAATTTCCATCATAGGTCCGCGTCCAACATAGGTGCCGTTGCCTTACTAAAAATTACACTGGCAGCTCAATTTGTCATTCTATACTAAAATTATATTAAAAAGTAGAGGAGTTTGTTTGTTTGGCTGAGCGCAAATCTCATGGGCTACTGGTTTGAATTGAAAAAATATTTTTGTTCAGTTCATTCATCGAAGAAGGCTATTTATAAAATAACGCTGAGACCAACAGGAGTGAACCATGAATGGTAATGTTTCAAAAACGGGAAAAAAATTACAAAATATCGATAATAATTGCTAAAGCTATTAGCAATTATTATCGTACACCACACCCGAAATAACTAGTCTACTTTCAGGTTACAACTACATAGCCCGCAAAGCGGCCATGACCCTCAAACCAGTATACATGCTGATTCTGAACGAAGACGGCACTTACACCCTGAGTTATTCCTCCCTGCTGGTCAAATGGCGCATCACATTTCGGTGTGGAGTTGAGTTCACGGAGACCAGACCAGATCGTGTTAAGGTAACTACGATGCCATTTATCTAAACATCTTTATCTATTGTTATGTATACTACTTTATAAAGTTATAAAATAAATAAAGTGTCTGTTTGTAATTCCAAATTTGCAGCTTTTCATTAAATGCATATGAAAGTATTTACTGGTTTTACATAAAAAAAACATTTTAACATTTTTTTATTGCGTTTTCCATCTGCAATTTCTCAGTAGCACCCGGGAGCCTGGATTTGTGCCCGGCTCGGCAACAGGCCCTTATTACATGGGTACTTAAGAATACCTCTGTCTCTGTCTAAACGAACATATTTATAATGTGTAATGTGTACACAAGTGTGGCAGAAGGTCAAACATGACACATTTTCCGTAATTGCATATAAAAACGCTTCAACTGACAAGGACCATCATTATATGAAAAAATGACCCTGTGTGTGTAATTATAAATAATACAGTCAGAAACATTATAGACAGACAAGTCTAAAACTACGGTTGACCTTTAAATTTGATATTCGGTGAAATTCCTTGAGTATCCTAGATGCAAGGACAAATTGAGATTACCCTACGATGCGATTAAAGCGGGCGAGGCTTGTGAGTGCGAGTATTGTGTGAATATTAAACAAGAGTATTTATTTCTCAATAATAAATAAAATTTCACCTTATCAGAAAACAGTAATATGTAATTAAGTTTTGGTGCGCAGTATTAAGAGGAAAGTATGATAGTAACAGGTAGGTATACTGGATTGGATTGTAGGAACATACATACATACATATGCTCAGAGGTAGGCAGAGGTGTTGTTATCACAAAACCCACTTTTCACCGAATTTGATTAAGTGCCAACGTGACAGATGGTGAGTCTATCGCCGTCTCAGGCACTATACATACGTCTTTGAATTACTTCTCAGAAATATGCAGGTTTCCTCACGATGTTTTCCTTCACCGTAAAGCACGTGGTGTGAAATCACTGTACATAAGTTTTTTTAGAGAAACTCATTGGTTCAGGCCCCGCTGGGATTCGAACTTGCGTCGCTTGCGTAGCAGGCGACTGCTCAAACCCCGAGGCCACCACGGCTCGTTGTACACCACGGATTGTAGGAACTTCCAAATTATAATGGGTAGATGTCATGTAGATTTATCCATGTTTATGTTTGTAGGTAAAAACAATAGTTAAGATAGAAGGGAACATATTGCATCAGGTGCAAACAGAAAAATCCGGTCAAGAATATACACACGTACACGAATTCTTCCCAGACAAGATGATAGCGGTAAGTTGAGGTCAAAGACCATGTTGGGGGGCAGAAGTATGAAATTTAGTAGTAAAATATATTTCATCTACCAACATTAACGAATTCTAATAAATGCTCATGCCATCCCCGAAGGGGGAGAGGTGTTGTAACAACAACACCCACATTTCACCAAACATGATTATGTGACAGAGGGTGAGTCCATCGCCATCTCAGGCACTATACATACGTCTTGGAATTACTTCTTAGACTACAGGTTTTCTCGCAAATATCACGTAGGGTGAAATTACTGCACTTGAGTTTTTACCAATTAATTTTATTGGTTAATTGCTGTCAAAGGGTAGAGCAGGGGGAAAAACCCCACTCCTCTGTGCAAACCGGAAAGTATTGGTGAAAAGTCTCTAAGACGGCAACGCTGCATTTATTTGTAGAGCCTTTTTCCAATGATGTTGTTATTGACCGCGATTTCTTCTCCTGACAGACTTTTATGGAAATGGTTGTAAAATTAACCTAAGCTACAGTTTCCGTTACGAGTTAGAGATCGCTCAGCGCAAATAGTGGTGGTGATTGCGCATGTATTATATTCACGCCGCGGCATACAAATTGACTGAGACCGGAATGACTACTTCGCATTCAAGGTCAGCGCTCATAACTCGTGACGGCAACTGTATAAGGGGTCATGTGGTTGCAAATGACCTCCCATATAGCCCTGTTACAGATTTCTGTGACATTACCAAGAACCCTGTATATCCGTGGAATATCGATACTCTATACTTTAATATGTAAAGCTGAAGATTATCAGTGTTATATAGTCCATTTACCGAGGAAAGCTGTAGGCTATATATCATCAAGTAACGAAAGCGAAGTCGCGGGTTAAAGCTAGCGTTAGCCCAAAACAACTATTCCTCGTGAACGAAGTCACACATAGAAGCTAGTTGTATAATAATGTAAAAAAATCTGAGGTAGAGATTATGATGCTAATTGAGGTAAATTTATTTGTTTACAGACCACCACTGCGAAAGGTTTCGACAAAGTTATGAAAAGAACTTTCGAGTTAGTGAAGTGAGACAATTCATATTAAACGGTATTATTTTTTAATAAACATATAAAATAAGGAGGGCACGCAACGTTTATCATAAGTATCGATCCTTGGCGGTATGTCATATTTACTTGAGTTTATAATTTGATAGAAAATCTCAATTAAATAGAGCTTTGAACCATTTAATTGTCTCCATTATTTATCCCTGTGATCTCAAATAACTTGAAGCCAAAGCCACCGCTGGCCATAATCAAATTCGGCCACGTTAATCCCATGCCGAGTTTCACTTAACATGGCAACCGGGTCCTTATCGTGTGCTAACAACCGAGAACATTCTCTCCGGGGCACTTTCCAAAACACGATTCCCTATTCCATTAGACCCTCTCGAAGTTATCTCGCGTTATTTACATCGCCTGACCGTACCGTCTTATGTAGTCGGCCCCTTATGTGTCGGGGGGTTAGAAGGTATATAAGTGAGCATCGTGGTGCTTATGTGTGTTGTTTATAAGGGTGATTTTGGTTTGTCGGTGTGGTGAGTGGGTGAGGGTGGTAACGGGTGTCACGGTGTCGTCGTCTTGGCAACGCGGCGCCCGGACGCCGGATCCCAACGCCCGCAGTGTCGGTCGCCGCGCCCGCGCCCCGCCGCACAAGTGACACGCGCTACGAAAAAGCACAACCACCCTGCCACTAGGGTTACCATGCTCCATAAATATCTTACAATATAATAGGATTGAATGCTTACTATGAGCAATGCATTGGGCACTGGCAGCTATAGGACCGCCGGATGGTAAGCGGCCATTGCAGCCTATAAACATGACCAACAACAGAGGGCCTAGTGCGAGTTTTTCATTGCCGCCGTCACAAGTCACCGCGATGTCGTAAGCGCAGATTTGTATAGGATCGAAACAGCGCCATCTGACGGCCCACGGATATTTCGATCCCATACAAATCTGCATTTACGTCAACGCGATAGCTTGTGACGGAAATGCAGATTTGTATGGGATCAAAATATCTTCATATATATCTTAAAAATAGATATTTAATATTCGAATGTCCAATTGTATATTCAGCACTTGTAGGAGATTGGCGTTAATTGCAGCTAGAACTTGGATGGACAGAGAATCCGCTTCATTAGAGTTCAACAGAGCGAAGGGTGGACGAGTTTCAGCCATCAGTCACCATGATGGCTGAAACTCGTCCATTTTCATCAAATTGAAACAAAGAGACTGCCAAAAAAACTTATCCCATCAAAACCCATCATCATGCTCACCTCTGGACCCACCCCACGGGTGGGGCCGGTGTGGCTTCGGGGTGTGGGGGTCGCACCTTTTGTTTAGAACCCCTCTCCCCCCGTTCATTTACTCGCGTCCCGCTCTCAATGTTTGCAAACGGTTTAGGTGCCTAAATGTACAGGGAAATGTCACGTTTTCACTTTTGTACAGGCTTCTAATCTGGCTACATTATGCCCGGGATGACAGATGTGACACTATTATTATTTCCTTTGTTTGTATAATTATTAATTATGAATATGTGGAATATAATATAAAAGGTTTCTTATGTATCTAGATCTGTTCCGTAGTTAAGATAACCGATGCGTTCAAACATATAAAATAATATTGTATGAAAATGGCTATTTTAAGATGAGAGCATGTGAGTTTATGCAACGCCTAGTTAGCTTGACAATAAGGTTTTAAAAAAAAACAATAAAAAGAATATTATAAATCTTCGCAGTCGCACAGTACCAAGTCGGTTTAAAAGTACCTAGGTAATATTCATTTCAGCATATAAAGTGTATGTATTTATTGGACCTTCACCTAACAAAGCGTATATACGAGGAAGTGACGGCAGTCTGTTACGGGGATGCAATTGAGGTCATTTGCAAGCATAAGTAATAGGTAACCGCTACGCAAATGTCAGTGATTTGACATTTTATATCTCAAGCTTGTATGAAAATTGTAACGATTTGTAGTGTTACTTAGATTTATAAGGGCTTATTTTAATAATCCCCGTAACAGATTGCCGTCATATGAAAAACGTCATAATACGGAACTATATATTCTCGTAACAATACATACCCGAGTAGCATTTCCTAAAGAAAAAACGAAAGTACGAGTCTCGTTAAAATCGATCGCATGGTTGTCGCGCTGGGTGTTAAGCTCCTCCCACTATTCGCACGAGAGGTGACGATTGGAGGATATATTTGTATACACGCACACACGCGTACCTTGCCGTTATATCGGGACTATGGGATTTACACTCCTGGAGCTGGCTGGAGACAAGATCAGAAATGACAAACAATACCTCACAGATATATATGTAGCAATGTTGACGGCGAGGAAAACAGCGCAAGGAACTCTGTATACGTCTAAGAAGTTCAGACGTATGTGAAGTCGTGTCACATACTCTGAACACACCATTTGTTACAAAAGCATTTCCAGCTTATTATTTTTCTTCAGTGAAATGAGAAGACCAAAGTACAGAATATAATGTTGCATTCGAATTATTTAACGCTCAAATTTGATCAAAAGTCGTACGTGGAATATACACAATATTAAAGATAAAATTTAGAATTTTGGAATTTCGAGGTATCGTAATTTTAATATAATATTTATGTGATTTATTTACCCACTGTCTTGTCATATATGTAGATAAAACGTTCAAAATGTTCAGTTGAATCATAACCTTCATTCTGATAACAATAAAACGATTATGTACAGATTAGATACATTGCGGATTTAATGATATCTAAAAAAATTATTATTTAAATGCAACTAAAGGACAATTGTTACCAGGTGCATATTTCAACGAGATAAGTATATCTTAGCATAAATTCTAAGAATCTTATCAATCAACGATTAATTATCAAAGTATAGAGTTTCAGAGATTAAAACTTCACAATCAATTGCACGGGTAATAATAATAAGTTACGGAGATACCGTTAACACCGTTCCACAAACAAAAGTTATATCCCGATGAAATCTAATTCCGATTCCATACAATCGAACACCATAAGAGGGCAGATGCGCAAGCACCGCGTACAAAAGCTTACATTTGTACACTGGTAATATGTGTAATTTTACATGGGTGGGCAAAAACTCGGGCATAATGCCTGTAGTGTGTTTTGTTCGCGCCCTGATCGACAGATCTGATAATTTGAATATGGTGAGGCATTCAAGCGCACTCGGCTGTGCGCCAGCGCCGCTGCGTCTGAACCTTGCGTCATCTATATCTATACAGATGAATATTATTTCTGAAGAGTCTGTTTGTGATTCCAAATTAACAGCCTTACAAAAGTTATTTGAAAAAAATTGAGTTCTGCGAAATAATAACACCCACAGGGAACAGCTAGTTAGTATAAATATCATGCGTATGTTTTAAGTCATCAATAGCAGTACAAAATGAGGACCAATCTTAGAGTCCGGTAGGGGCTGTATCACGCTGCAGCGAAATCCTGTTGATTTCGCTGTTTCAAGTATAATTTATGCACGAAATAGGGTACACCAGCAGAATAGTTACCAGCGAGACATAATTGTTGTACTTGCCTTAAGTTTGAATAATTCAACTTCGTAAAAGTCTAATTCGCTACGCAATGACTGGTGGGTTGGTACATAAGATTTGACATGTAAGAACAACTAAAGAAATCACACAACCCCAGTAGGATAATTGTACACAACCATCAGCTGAAAGAATAATGGGGGACTTATATAAAACATACATACATACATATGCTCACGCCTGTATTCCCTGAAGGGGTAGGCAGAGGTGTTATAATCACAACTCCCACTTTTCACCGAATTTGATTAAGTGCCAACGTGACAGATGGCGAGTCTATCGCCGTCTCAGGCACCATACATACGTCTTTAAATTACTTCTCCGACATATGCAGGTTTCCTCACGATGTTTTCCTTCACCGTAAAGCAAGTGGTGTGAAATCACTGTACGTAAGTTTTTAGAAAAACTCATTGGTACAGGCCCCGCTGGGATTCGAACTTGCGTCGCTTGCGTAGCAGGCGACTGCCCTAACCCCGAGGCCACCACGGCTCTTATAAGGTTATATAAAACAACTTACCAAAAGTGGTTCTACTGAAGAGTTTTTCTGGTGTGTGTCCTTCTTTCTTGGGTGAAGCGATGTACTCGACGACGCCCTCCACGTTCTTCAGCTCTGGATGTTTCGAAACTAACTCTTGCGCTTGACTTTGACCCAACCTATCTGTAACAAATAAAAACTTTTTTTTATTAGGTCACTTAAGTATATCCTTTATCTATCTTCTGTATCTACAAATATATACATACATTCAGATACATAAAATTGAAGTGTGTATTTGTAATTCCAAATTAACAGCTTTTTCACTAAATGCTTATGAAAATATACATAATACATATATAATATGAGGACCGTACAAAAAAAATCTCTGTCTGTCTGTTTTAACGGGAGCCTATATGGCTGTTAATACATTTTACAAGGAGTAACTTAAAAAAAGGCCTTTATTTATTTTTAGGAATTTGAAAATTTAACACTTTTTCTTACTTTATAACTGAACTATGTACTACATTATGTAAGAAAATATAGTTAACTAAGTACTAATTAATAATATTATAATCAGATGTTGTTATTATCTAGCCTAACCAGAACCCCTCGTTCCGAAGGTGAAGGCCTCCTCTAGAGATTTCCAGGTGTCACGATTGTTTGCTGTGATCATCCATTGTTCACACAACTACATCGTCTGTCCATCGGTCTTAGGTTACTTTTATTAAAAAAACACATCAGGGTTCCGCGGGTTACTCGTGAAATAATTTAAAAAATCATTAATCACTCTACAAGCAAACTTTTTTTTAGAGAAAATATATAGTAAGAGGCGTTAGGAAAGGAGACATTTTTTTAAATTGGAAAATAATTATGTTGTGCAGTTTGTCTGTATACAGAATCATGGCAATATGCGGGGTAGGTAGTAATTCATTAAAAGTTTCTAAGTATGAGATACAAATATTTAAAAAATTATAACCAAAAACTATTAATGTTACACCCACACTAACAGTTTTTATATTTTATTAAATATTACATGATAAGCATAACATTATTACGCAAGTTCGAATCCCATCGGCCTGTACCAATGAGCTTTACGGTGAAGGAAAACAATGTGAAGAAACCTACATGTCCAAGAAGAGTGAGAAGCAATTCAAAGACGTATGTATAGTGACTGAGACGGATAATGCGGCGAAGGGATCAAAATCACTTACTCTAATACTTAATCATCTTCGGTGAAAAGTAGGTGTTGTTATTACAACACCTCTGCTTAGCCCTTCGGGGAGCCTTCTGGGATCGCTTGAGCATATTTATTTTTAATTTAATGGTTATGTAATGAAACAAAGGGCAATCATCGTTACCAATTGCAAAATCCCAAAATATATGCCCTACTTTTGCTATTTGATTAAAGGTGCATCAAAGTATATATCCGAGTAAATTCCTTAAGCCCAAACCGTCGAACGCCTCTCTCTTGGCATGTCCACACAAAGAACTGTAAAATCCGTGCAATTTGTACTCTGTGCTCTTGGCGTGTATATACCTATCGATTTATCGCAAACGCCGCTTCGTGTTTTAAAAAGTAAAGTTAGTGGCGAGCGCGCTGCTGTGGCCCTTGGTGCCACGTATCACGGTTCACTTTGTGTTGATCCCAAATTGGTGTATAGGATTTGTCGGTTCAGCAGCGGTGTGTAAAAATGCCGTCTTGTCGTAGGCATTTCGCTCCTCCCCGGCGACATTTTTACAAGGGGAGGAGGGGGCCACCCGCGGACGCTCCCGTCATTTCGTTGTCATCCAGGGGCTCCTTTTTGCGCGATCACGGCGCGAGCGTCGGCGTCGACAATACTGTTCAGTATTTTTATTCTTTTCGAGAAGAAAATACGAAAAAATAAAATCCGCAGAGAAAATCACGAACAATGCGGCCCTTCGGCGAGATTACCGCCATCAGAAAATGAATGCTTTGTTAGGTCCGTCCAACGGTATGTTTTCAGTTGTTACATTACTCTTGTCATTTCCATTATGCGGGGACTCGGCTAGGCATGAAAAGTTGCCGAATACAGCGTCTACGTTATCACAATAAGGTACGAGTACAAGGGCGCAGGTATTTTATTATTACAGGATTCATTTTACTTTTTATACGATACTTATTTACTCAAACTTTATTTATTTATACTATTTGCCTGAGTGCGCAGAATTTATCTTTGAAACAGGTACAGAGCATAAATCACATTGTACTTATGATGAAGTAAAAAAAAATATATATACTCACCCAGGAAGGGGCCCGAAGGGGTAAGCAGAGGTGTTGTAATAACAACACTCACATTCCACCTAATATGATTAAGTGCCAACGTGACAAAGAGTGAGTCTGTCGCCGTCTCAGGCACTATACATACGTTTTGAATTACTTCTCAGACATATGCAGATTTTCTCACGATGTTTTCCTTCACCGTAAAGCACGTGGTGTGAAATTGTTGTACATATTTTTTTTTAGAAAAACCCATTAGTACAAGCCCCGCTTGGATTCGAATTTGCGTTACTTGCGTAGCAACTGCTCAAACCCCGAGGCCACCACGGCTCTATGATGAAGTAAGGCTGCATAGAGATAATAAAGCATAACAGCTGAAATTCACCAAATATAGAGGGGTTGCTGAAAATTATAACTAATTTCAGAAAACGACAGTTACAGCTTTACATGCTAGACAATAGGTACTAGGCAGAGGGAATAGGGCGGTATTCCACTTGAGATTAGCTTCATCACGATCACCAATTTCTTCATATAAGAGCAAGCCATTAACTTTGTGATATTATGTGTATGAGCACTTGCAACGCACTGGCCAGATGGCGAATGGATAAGGCGTATCCGAAACCAGACGACTGCGAGCTCTTCCCCATGGACAAGATCTGCCGGCTTGTACGCTTGCCGGTACGTAGAGCATAAGGGCAAGGGCGGCACAAAAGATTCCAAAGGTCGACGGCCAACCGGACCCCATATTGACACAAACAAGATAAGTATAAGGCTATCACTATCACCAGTCTAATAACCATCGTAACAAGTCTTAATTACACTTTTCCAACCTTTATCAAGCAATTTGACTGATATTAATGACTAGCTGTGCCCTGCGTACCGTTCACCCGCGTAGATTTAAGTAGTAACCTTAGTTACTCCTTGTAACATTAGCTACCCGCCAGTCCCGTTCAAATCGGTCCAGCCGTTTCGGAGATTAGCCGGAAAAAACAGAAAGACAGAGATTTTTTTTATTAATATATCATTTCATATGTATTTAGTCAAAAGTTGTAATTTGGGTATTACAAACAGACACTTCAATTTTATTTATCTGTTTAGATGTATAGATAATGAGAATAAATTATCTCGTCTCGTTCTCACAAACTTCTCGCGGATTTCAAAGTACTTAAGTGAAGCGGCGTTTATTAAAGACACGATTAAGCGGTCTCAAATGTTAGGGACTTTATTAATATGAATAGGAGTGCGAATCAAAGCGAAGCGGCGTAACGTGATATGTATAGAAATCGGTGACGGCTCAAAGCTTTGTCTTCTGCCGCTCATCGCCTCCAATCACGTCATAATATACAGGTGGGATCAATAGGAACGTTCTTGATTAACTACTAATACTAAATAGGAAGTTAACAGCAGAAGGCCACAAAAATATATTATGCAGGATTATGTAATTGTTATATTTGTTGAATAAAAATTTAATTATTTAACTTGGCCCTAATCGGTGTCTTTCGGGATCGTGTCAAGAAGGCTGGCAGCATTGCCACGTTGAATACAGGATTATAAATGTTACCACCGGGTTCGGAAGGTTTCTTTGGCTGAGAAAAACCCGGCAAGAAACTCAACAATTTGTCTTTTCAAAAATACTTTACATGTTTAATGGTTGAATATAAGTCCTAGATCTGTCAAGAATCTTTACTCGCAGATGTACAATACATTAAAATACAATTAGCTGTGATAAAACAAGTGCCTCATTAGGACGTGATCTGGGATAATTTCTAGTGGTAACTTTAGAGCGAAAGCTTTTTTACAGAGTCTAAGCACTAAAGTACAGTTAGCCGTATGTAAGTATTTATTAATGTTTCTCTTAATCTAACATCGAATTACTTATACCGAGATCCATGAGATATGTATCTCATGGATACATCCATGATGTTATTACCACTACCACGGTTTTTGTTTTGGTTCGACTGCATAATCTTGTTCATTCCCGGTCAACGGTCGGTCCAGCGGAAGAGATTTTAAACAACAAGAATGTCGCCAACCTCATTGTATGTGGATACTGCTGCCTACACTAGAAATATAAGGGCCTGTAGACACAGTACCATCTTCGGGCTTGTCTTATAGAAGTTATACAAAATGTATGGGAATGACATATGCCACGTGTCTGATTTATGTAATTTCCAAACATTTTGCATCGCTTCTATTAGCGGAAGCGCGAGAGAATGTTACTTTGTCTAGGCCTACAGAGAAGATATCAGTATACTGTATGTTATTTCACAAAACAGTAATCCTGCTGTAATACTTAAACGGTAAAAGCAACACACACATTTACTGTCATTGACAGTATAGATACGTGAAATCTTGATTTTGTAAGATTTTTCACATAAGAAAGACATCAACGTCGGGACCGTTTTCTCAATAAGCATAGTATTTGGTTGATTCGCTGAGTGGATCCAATTTTTTTCCGTAGCTTGAGTGATACGCCAAACTTGTATCAAATTGTATTGGGCGCGTTGGAGTACATATGCAAATTGACTTGTGATTGTATATTTTGTGAGGAACTGATTTATTACATAGAGACTTTACCCGCGACTTAATCTGCCTGTGGTCCGTCTTTGGAGCTTTAAAAATCTAGCGGCTTAGTCTTGAAAGGGTAACAGACACAAAGAAAAGCATACAGAAAAGGTGACAGATAGACAGATATACTTTCGTATTTATATTATTAGTTAGTAGACTAGTAGAGATAATAAATATTGCATTTGAATACCAGTAAATTTTATCTTAAATTCATCATCTAACACTATCGCACACATAACTATAAAAGTACCGAAAAGTATATAGCGCATATTTAAGAAAAAAATCATCACGTTACAGCTATTCCAAGCACGTACTTTGAAACCCAATAATGATAGTAGAACATTATTATTCCAATAAATCCTTATAACACCGCTATAAAACAACTGAAGATAATGAAACCTCACCAGCAATTACCGTAACTGTATAAGGGTAATTCTGAACAAGTAGGTACACTTTCATATCTCAAAGTATCCAATAAAGTACGACAAGAGTTCGTGATGTTTTTTTATTCAGAAAAAATTGTGTATCCTCAGTTTCCGTGCCTGAGGAACGTTATCGGAAAGCGATCGTATCCGTTAGTTGTCGTGTCGAGCGCGATACGGCCAACCCTTTATCTAGATCGGGATAGCGAGTGACGTCGCCGCTCCTTGCCGCACTCCGCATTTCATTACCACAAAAATTATTCAATTATTCATCACGGACTTAGCTGAGCGTACCGCGCGATATAGATTCTACGATTTAAAACTTCAATGTCGTTCACCCTTTCCTTTGAGCTGTTCATAACCTAATACTCCAAGTGTAGGTTTTTGTGAATGAGCATGTATCAACGTCTAAGAATTTCGTTACTTATTAGCGTAGCACGAAACGTGTTGACCTGTGATCTTTGGAATTCAACCACAACTCGCTTCCGAAAAAGTATTTACACTTTTCGTGCCAAACAGGACTTTGAAACATGTCTAATCAAAACCTGTACTTGGTGCACTAAACAGTGAGCCATTCGTGGCACATGTTTGTCCACTCTTGAATATATTGGCCACAAACATCTTTCTCTATATAAAATATAAGAAACCTAATTTACCAATTGAGAACTTCGTAATTACATGGAAATCATGACGATTAAGTTCATTCAATACGAGCGTTTGTGAAGTAATTGATAACCAATAATTTAAGAACAATCATCAAAATCAAACAAAAGCCCACCTACCGTCGAAATTGGTACAAAGGTAAGGAAATAGCCATTTACAGAACAGTGAGCACAAAAGGAATAATATTAGACGACCACAATGGTGCTTTGATGCCGGGAGCCGAATAAAAAACGGATGTGTCAATAATTAACTGTGTGATTCGGGAGCACGTCGCCGGCGGCCATCGATTCTGTTCTTTACCGAGCCGGTTTATTAAAAAAAAAATAACGAACATGTATTGTACTTGGACAATAGAGGCGAAATTCTCGCTCGGAGCGAGAGCTCGACTCCGTCCGGTCTGTTTTTGTTGGCTGCAGCGCTGGGGTGAAAAATATTACACCCTCGGGCGCGTGTGAAGAGTCTATGTGCTTTATATAGTATGTAGCTGTACCCTGTGAATGGTCGCCAGATTGCATCCCCGTTTCATTACCAATCCTAATCGCAATTTGGGAATGAATAAATGGCAAGAGTTACAAACTGTAACACAGTCATCAATAGGAACACTAGCAGCGAGTGGTTTATTAAGGGATAGAGGGTTATGCTAACTATGTTTCGGAATATGGAACTCAAATGTCAGATTCAAAAGTGGTGTTAGTTTATCATGTGAAGGCTTGACGTCCGTCTGTAGGAAATATTTTATTAACTCGACTATGTAAAACATATCGCCATACATAAACCGATTCCTTTACCTGGGTTTATTTAAAGTACCTGAATTAAATAGGTAGCTGGAAAATTTTGCGCCAACTAAACAGTAAAATAAAACCCCGGATCATTGAACGATCGCTGAGTAATCGCAACGCAATCGCACCAAATCCGCATCAATAGGGGCGCACGCACAATTTGAACCCCTGGAGGATCAGGAAATTCATCTCGCTAATCCAGCAAGCCGCGCCGTGAATAGTAAAAGTGATGGGTCTATTCATCTCGTGGGGGAGGGGTGGTGGGGGCGGTCGGAGAGCGCTAAAATTTAATAAAGCGGCCCGCGTTGGCTGTATGGACAACCCTCGCGATTAATTACGCACAAGAGCCTAGTAATGATACCCACGTAAATGGGGCTCGGATACCATAGTCTGTCGCATCATCTATTATTCAACGAGAGGATCTGTTACATATATTTTGTTTATTAACGCTTCACTATAATTGAGAGGCTGTAATGATCTGTTAGTGAAGGGTTGTATTTTGAACTAGCTGTGCCCTGTGGTTTCACCCGCGTGGACTTAATTTCATGGATGGCCCCGGAACCCAATTTCTTTTTAAATTTACACATTAGTTATCCGCCAGTGTAAGCCCCGTTAAAATCGGTCCCACCGAATCAGAGATTACCCGCAACAAACAGACGGAAAAAAATTTTAAAATTGTTTTTTCATTAGGTCAGTGCCGCATATAATTTCATATGCATTTAGTAAAACGCTGTTATTTTGGAATTACAAACAGACTCTTAAATTTTATTTATCTGTTATGAACAGTATAGATTGTCTGAGTTAAAAAGGCGCTTTCCAGGTGTTACGACAGCAATGATAAGGTTGAACATAAAAAAACAACTTTAACAGGCATTTCATTTTGTTTGACGACCATTTAAGTACCTATTAATGAAACTGTAGATAACCAATTGGAGAATTAAAAAAAATTGGTTCCCGCCTTATCTACTTTTACGGCAATATACGAGTAATACCTTTGCTTGCTACTTACATCACGCAGTGAATGATACAAAAAATACGAATTCAATTTCATCCATCATAGTTACATAAAATACCCGCAGTCTCGACACAAGAGACGTTAAGTTTTTGAGGAAAAATTTCTAGAGTGGCAGCCACCAAGCAAGGCTATGTACACACGGAGCACTTGGCACATAACGACATCTTTTGTTGGCATCACTCGAGTCGTACGTGTACCGATGAGTGCTCGGCTCACGAGTCATGACCCGTAATCCGCGCTCGGTTCAAGTGTTTCACATTCGCTCGCTCTTCATTCGCCATCACTACGGGGGGACGTCACACTTCAAGCTTAGCGTCTGGGCTTGGTGCTTGCAATGAGCGTTATGTTTACGAAATAACAGTAGATGAAGTTTTCTTGAAGAAAACATTGGGTGGACCTTCTATCAATCTGGGACCAGTCAGATTTTTGGTTGATTTTCGAATAGATGTTGATGAAGACTTACAACACAAGGAATGTGTTCTAATTAATACTTAGCGTCATCACAATAATTATGATTGCAAGCCATTATATTAACCGATTATTTCAATTAGTGTTTCATAATTTATTCATAAATAAAAATACAAAAATGTTATAGCGCTGTCTAGCCCCAAACTAAGAAGAGCTTGTAATATGGATACCAGACAGCAGAAATTTCAATTTGAATAGAGATTTTAATAGGTCTCTGTTATGTTTTATATTTAAGCACTAGTTTAGGTTATCTTGCTTCAGGTTTTCGAAGTTTAAATAAAAATACTAAATCTTATAGTTCGGTGGTTGGTTACTTTGATTTGATTATGAGAAAGGGATTGAATAGATGACTAAAAAAGAAACGCTGGGCTGACTCTATATAAAAATCAGGTAATAGCAGGTTTATATCAGTTTATAACATGACTAATCATATAAACTGAACAGTTTGTTTGTTTGCTTGAACACGCTAATCTCAAGAACTACAGGTACAAATATAATAATTATTTTTGTTTTAGATAGCCCATTTATCGAGGAAGGCTATATATCATCACGCTCCGTAAACGTGGATTAAAGTAAAAACGCCCAAAGAGACTTCCTCACGGACGCCGTCGCGGGGGCAGAAGCTACTAATATGATATTTGAAAATGTATTTTTATATAATCCGAGGAAAACGTGTATTTGTAATGTGAGTGTTATTTAGTGCGCGGCAGTAAACATGGCACTAAGCCCCCACCGCGACCTGCCGAGTATCGTCGCCGTAATTGGCGCTCAAGTGGCAATTAGCGTGCTCTCGGTTCTGTCGCCGCACGGCCCGGCTTCTGAACGCGCCCTTACTTCTCTTGTTATACAAATTCACCTCATACTACTACTGTTTTAAATATAGCCAAGGGTTTGGCATTTCATCCGAAATTGCTGGTTTTTACGTAGATATTCTCGAGTCTTGTTTTTATTCGTTTACGTAAGAAACGAGTGCTGTTTTAGGTTTCGCATTTGGGTTTATGAGTTTGTAATAAAGAATCGGAATAGATTTTCCCTTTTCTTTTTATTGTGTTACACAATTAGAATGTTCGATAGCTTATTTTTACTACTCGTAAGGCTTTTCCTTGTTCTCCATATGAAATTAAATTTGCTCAACCATTTCGTAAATTTGAAATCAATGCAAAGTTGGCTATTTTTTATACTAACTTAAAAATATTTGCACAATATAACAAATCTAACTATCGCCCAAGACTATTCTAAAGATTTCCGAAAATGAGTTGGATGTCAAAATAATAAAGTAGGTACATTTCTTCCGACCTTATAATACAGTAATTGTACTTTATGTATGTGTATGCAAACCAGTTCACGTAATTCCGTACCGCCCACGATATAATAGATCCTGAGCCAATATTTGGCTCGGTTCGTGTCAGGCTTCACGCCGCGCCGTCGTCGCTAGGCAACCAGCCAGGTGTGGGCGACAGAAAATGGCACGGGTCCATCGATTTCTGAGCAAATTTCGTAAAGACACTACAGTTTATATGCGAGTATGGAAATGGTTCACTCTGTTTTAGTCTGTAATATTACAATATTGCTGGTTATTTACAACTAGCTGTTTACTACAACTTACAATCTGATTTACTTTAGTATTTTTAGATTTACTTTACTAGTGTGCCCCTCGGTTTTACCCGGGTAGATTTACTTGCTTAATTTCTTCTGGACACAGCTATCTGCCAGTAAGTCCCGTTAAAATCGGTCCAACCGTTCACACGTGATGGCGTGACCAAGGGAAATAGGGATTAATTTTTCTATACATAGATTATTCGATTTTGAGAATGTATTTTCTTTACAATCTGAAATATAATCATCAGGGTGATAGGTTCCTTAAAAAACTTATTACCGATCTGAACTGAACTTAATTTAAATCACTCCTTTTGTTAGTCCGATGCACAAAGCTTAGTAATAATTGAATTTTCCGAATAGGGGAGACGTTTGGGAGGTTCGACCCTAAGCTGTGCATTAATTGCTAGGATTCATTCGTCCCTACAACGATAAAGGCGACCGGACAGAGGGTAAGTATACAGAGTCAAGTACCTATATTTATGATATTATTTCACTTAGTAAAACGAATATGTAACCTTGAGAAAATCTTTCGAAAAATCCCTATTTGATATTTGTTTTAGTTGCAGTTAAGTAGTGATAGTCTCTACCTCCTAAACCTCACAAATCTATACTCTGGATTCAGGCTTGATATTTTGTATGAATGTCTGTTGCATAAAAGTAAGACTATTAATTAGATTGAATTCTTTTCAAGAATAATATAGAGCACTTCATAGCAATAGATTTAATATAGTTTTGTTCTACACACGTCTTTCAGGTTTAATATTTCCTTTATAAACAATTATGATTATTTAATAAATATTTTACTAAAAAATTAAACTAAAAACGAGATTGATTACTGCCTTTCTTCAGACAAACAAATAGTTAACAATGTTGAAGTCCTAAATAGCCTAAAATTCTACTCTGACCATCGGCCCCTGCGCATCATCCTAAAACTCAATTTAAAAATACATCGTATTCGCACCGTTCATAATACTTTAAAGAGAATCAATAAAGACACCCTTTCAGCAAACCAAACCAAATTCACACTGGAGCTCAAGAACAGCTTTACATTGTTAGCACAAGAATCGACAGCGAACATTCAAAGAGAATATGACATGATTAGGGACAGCATTAGAACAGCTAGCCACAAAATAAAGATAACAAAAAGCAGAATGAAAAAGCTTAGCGACCACACCCGTCAACTAATAGAGGAGAGGCAGAAATTGGTTATTTATACATCAGAATTCAAGACAAAGGATAGAGAAGTAAAGAGAAGTATTCGTAAAGATATTCGCCATCATAATATGAGCATAGTTGAAGATGCAATACACAAAAACTGTTCCTTAAGAACAGCCATCAAAGGTGCCGATACAGGTAAATTCTGGATTAATAACCTAAAAGACAGCAATGGAATAAAACAGAGCGACAGAGACAAAGTACTACGAATATGCACTGAATTTTATCAAAATTTATATTCCTATGACACAGCAGACACAGACTCCCAACAGAATACCGAATCATACTCATGCCTAGAAGAAATTTCTCCAATAACAGAGTCCGAAGTGCACACAGCTCTCCAGAGCCTTAAATACGGCAAAAGTCCCGGCCACGATGGAATCACCACCGACGCCATAAAGTGCGGTGAACCGATTCTCTTACCACATATCACACATTTATTCAACAATATTATTAAAACAGGCTCATTTCCAAATAATTTTTGCCACTCCGAAATAATTCTTCTGCATAAAAAAGGTGATAAGTCCGACATCAATAATTACCGCCCCATAAGTCTCATTATACATCTCTATAAAACCTTTATAAAAGTAATTGAAAACCGTATCTCAGGACAATTAGACAAGAATCAACCCCCAGAGCAAGCTGGTTTCCGCCGTGGACTATCCACTACAGATCACCTTCATAGTCTGAACCAAATAATTGAAAAGGCTGCTGAGTTCAAGTTCCCGCTGTATCTGGCTTTTATTGATTATTCTAAGGCATTCGACAGCCTAAAACACATATCAATATTCAAAGCACTAAAAGAACAGGGAATTGAAAATAGCTACATTCATCTACTCAAAAACATATATAATAACAGTACGGCATCAATCAAACTTCACTCTTCTGGCCCATCATTCCCAATCAGACGAGGTGTCAAACAAGGCGATCCTCTCTCCCCCAAACTGTTCACCGCCACATTGGAACAAATCTTTCGAACATTAAACGACTGCTGGAAAGAAAGAGGATTAACAGTTGGAGAAAAGAAACTTACAAATCTCCGTTTTGCTGACGACATTGTTTTATTTTCCTCCTCGGCATCCGAACTGGCCTTGATGATTCAAGAATTAAATGAGGCAAGCCTTGAAGCTGGCCTAAAGATGAATATGTCAAAGACAAAAGTCATGACAAACAGTACAAAGCACAAAATAAAGGTGGACGGTGGGGAGATCGCTTATGTTCAAGATTACATCTATCTCGGTCAAATAGTCTCTTTCCAGGCAAGACAAGAAAGAGAAATCACACGTCGAACAGAAAACGCCTGGAAGAGTTATTGGGCTATGAAAGACCTCTTGAAAGGAAAACTCCCTTTAACATTAAAAAAGAGACTGATGGACATATGCATTCTCCCAATCCTCACCTACGGTGCTCAGACTTGGTCTTTGACAGACTATCAAAAATCCAGACTAGGGGTCTGCCAGCGAGCCATGGAACGTAGTATAATGGGAGTCAGATTAACAGACCGCATTCGAAATAGTACACTACGTTCCAAAACACAAATCTCCGATGTGGGTCATCAAGCTGCTAAACTAAAATGGGACTGGGCTGGGCACGTGTGTCGCATGTCAGACGAACTGTGGGCTAAACAAACCACAAGATGGACCCCTCCGAATGCGACGCGCAGACGTGGCAGGCCGAGAAAAAGATGGCAGGACGAACTCGCCGCTTACCACAAAAACTGGCCGGAGATAGCCCTGGATCGGAAGTGTTGGAAAGAGGGAAGGGAGGCCTTTGCTCAGCAGTGGGACACATCGGGCTCTAAATAAAAAAATAAAAAAATAAAAAATAAATATTTTCATATTTCGTACTAGCTGTGCGCCACGGTTTCACCTCTGTACAATTTATTTCGCGGACAGAGCAGACAGAAAACACAGGCAGAGATTTTTTGAATTGGTTTTTTATGTAAGTACCGCATACACATTCATATGAATTTAGTGATAACCTGATAATTTGTAATTACAAACAGACGCTTCAATTTCATTTATCTGTATAGATAGATGTGTAGATTTGTACTTCACTGAAATCAGGTTGATAAGTCACCATTATATTTTAGTCCAAGTCCAGTGGAGAAATCCTAATAATTTCAAATGAAGCGGTGGGCACTGCAGCCGTGTCCCTTCCGGGAGGCGAGGGGCTATAATCGCAATCAATACGGGGTCCCTGATGATGCTGACGGCGGTAATATAACCGCATAAATTCTTAACTAAATTGCACTTTAGAAGCTGCTATGGGCGTTTAAAAGAAAAGAAGAGGTCTTCAGAACCTTGCTATGAGCTACACCAGAGGTTAAAAGGTAAATTATAATGTAAACTAAGCAAACATTTCAGCACTTCATATAATAATGGAATTGTGATAGATAAAGCATTGAATATTGCATTGCAAAAATGTATGATGAACGTAGAGTGCTTCGATGACATAAATACGAAGTTGTTGCAGATGCTTGTGATACCACGTTGGTTTTTCTGTCTAAACAATCTATTTTGTTAGTTTACTTTATGTTGTATGTGTAGTATATTTTTCACTAAAATATGTATACGATATGAGCATCGCTTCCCCAGCATATCGCATTGCATATCCATTTCACATATGAGCTATTGCGTCGCACAACGCGACACCGGAGGGTGTTACCCACACCCCGGTGGTAGCTACATACCCCATGCCACGATAACCTTGCGTTTAGACCCCCGTTGGCGACCAAATATGAACTCTATCACCGAGGTATAGGATCGACGAAATCTTTGCTGGGGAAAAAATTTAAGATGGTCATTGTGTACATAGAGGGCGCGCCCCTCACTGTCGCCGAACAAACATGGCGGGTTGGCGGCGACTAACGAGGTTTTTGCGAGCGGCTCTCGTGAACGATTTCGCGCCTAATTTGGACGTTGTACGTTGCACGATGGAGTGTTTTACTTTATTTAGATATTCGTGTGCCAAGTACAAACCCGGGTTAATTTAGCAGGTAATTCAGTGTGCCGTATGGAGATAATTTACCGCCAATTATGGGAACCGAGTATCCGAATTATAGCTTCTTGTAGAGCTTTATTGTAGGAACTCTAGAGGCCGTCCAAACAGATTACAACACATTTAAATCAAACTATGCTCTAAATTCTTAACTTGTTTCAGTAATGATCTGATATAATATACTTAAGTAGTTGATGAAAATTTATTTTTTACGTTGCGAAGGTCTGAGAGGGATATTCAGGAAATTTTTACCATGATCATTAAACAATCTTATAATAGTCTATTTCTAATCAATCTAAAGCTATGAATAGTGCCTAAGACGGCGATAGACTCACCATCCGTCACGTTGGCACGTAATCATCTTCGGTGAAAAGTGAGTGTTGTTATTACAACAACTCTGCCTACCCCTTAGGGGAATATAGGCGTGAGCATATGTATGTATGTATCTAAAGCTCAATCACATACCCTCAACACGGCTGAAGTAAAGGACCTTATCACAACAAGGCATCATTCCCTATAAACAATGTAAACTCTGAAATACGTACGTATGTCTCGTATTACAGAGGCCTAGTACATTATAGTACTGCGGGGACGAAGTAGGTACTTATGTACATGTACCCACACGTGAGGATAGGGCGGAACATTAGTTTGGACAGAGACAATATTGATGCGGCCGCGGGCGGCGTTCGGCATCTCAACCGCAGACCCCACGTGCCTCCACAAATAAGGACATAATATGACGAAACTTACCTTATTATTAAACACGAAATTGAATTCACCAATTCATGTGACACAATCAGAAAGTTTCTGGAATAAGGTGCATATAAGTAATAAGTTGCATGTAAGGATGGGTTCAGTTTTTTATCCATTTTAGAAGGCTCAATCAGAACGTTCGTTTCGTTGTTTATTATCGTCATATCACTGTGTGCGTGGTTAATCTCTTTAAAAATGTGGCTTACATATAAGTTTAAATCTAGAACGGTTTTCAAATTCATTCAAATCCAATCCAATACAATTCAAAATTTAAACAAATATTAGTGTATCAATCCATTCAAATTTAATCCTACCCTCACTCAAGCCGCCCAAGTATTTAAAGGTAATAATGAGGAAAACGCAATAAATAAACTAATAATAATTGAATACAAGAACTACATATTAATTTTAAAATACGGCAATCATCAATTTGAAATGAACGTCATAGTATAAGAAAAGGCAGTGTACAAAATTCGGGCGCTGCTACTTCAGAAATATCAGAGAAAGGCACCCTATGCAATTGTGTACGTACAAAGATTTTTAATAAAAAATCTACTTAACAAACGGAAGGAGTGGTTAAGAGTTGTGTGACCACTATAAAATGATCTCATCCGACATACTAAGACTGCTCAATACCAACTACAGCTAACACAGATCAAGCAATAATGGTGATGATAACGACTAAGATCGACACCGAGGGTTAAAAAGACCATTCAGTCCCAAAAAAACGTTATTAAATCTCATATCCACGAGATATTTTAAGCTTTATTATATCTATTGTGCGCAGAGTTGTCTGGATTTAACGCCTTTTCATCGGTACGCAATGGTTTAAACAACATTTTTATGCTGCCGAATATTTTTTTTGATGTTGTTTGCCTTGTTCGTTGTGTATTATAAAATAATAAATAACCATGAACATAATAGGAATATTATCATCAAAACCCTAATGCATTCAAAGTGACGGTAAGTATCTTAGAAACAATTGAAAACTTTGTAAAGTTAAATTGCGGGCTGATGAAATATCTTGTTGATTGTAAAGATGCGTGCCTGGGTTTTCCATCTGGATATGTATACGAATACAATGGTGTTACCCTTCTACCAATCCTCTTGAGGAATCTTGTGAGAATGCACGAAGCAATGATATTGAAAAATCTCCATTCTTCCCTTAAAAAACCTGGTATTAGACATGGTCATATTGTTCAGTCACATGATACGGAATATAAAAACAGTTTTCAATTGACAATCGGTGGTATTGTCGCATCATTTCGAACGATTAACTATCTAGCCTCAAGCGCTCACAATGCTACAAAATGGGATGAAAATGTCAAAATACAATCTCATCTAACAATCTAAACGGTATCTTTAGATTTTCGCAAACTGACCCTTACTGCCTTGTGTTAAGGATATAATAAACTTGGTACTGTAAATTGGTTTAAACTGTTTGTGACGAGTACAATGTGCTAAGCTCAAATAACACTAGAACTTGTGCCAATATCATTTGCCACTTTTTGTCCAAAGTAAATCGCTTTCAATTGACAATGACAATGAATGCAAGAGGGTTTTGACATGAGATTAAAAAAAAGAACGGAAGACTTCTCATACTAAACTCCATGTCGGTAATGTATCGGGGGACTAAAATACTTCAAAAAACATGTAAATCTGTTTGTAACATACAAATGTTTTCAATCACACTGAAGTAGTGTGATCACGTTGTTGTCGCCTCTATGGTTGGTATTGATTTATTTTATACTATGAACACATTTAGATTCTCATATCTATATCCACAGGATAGATATGAGATCAATCAATCCAAAATTAGTTTGTTCTTGCTTTTTCTTAGCTTTACTTTTAAGAGATTATCATTATTATTTACTAGTTGGTGCTCGCGACTCCGTCTGCGCAGGATTTGATTTAATTTTATATTTTTGACAATTCACACATCTTTTTAAGTGTGTTAGCCTATCATCATCTCCCTGGCCTTATCCCATACATTGTTGGGTCGGCACTTGATTCAACCCGATGTGGCTGAGCACCTGATTTTGTGTTAACCATATATGTTTTTTTATGTGTATTTATAATTGTAAAATTTCATAAACATTCATTCATTAGTTTTTTCGTGAAAGAGCAACAAAAATACATCCATACATACATTTGTACAAACTTTCGCGTTTATAATATTAGTAGGAAAGGAAAGGACTATTAGAATGTTTTTTTTATCAATCCTCTCTTCATTAATTTGTCTTATAACGAAACCATGAACTCTATTTAGAGTTTCCTAATTGATTTTTATAAAAATATAAATGTAGCGGCTCTGAAGTTTTCAAAGACATGTCATTTCAAAGAAGCGTCCCTGCCCGCAAATAATTGGCCTACAACCTCTTGCCTGAGGGGATTTACGGATTTAACTTTATTACAACCGAAAAAAGCCATTCGAATGCCTTTTGTAGCAGTGTGGACGCATTGTGAGCGCGACAATCCACTATTTGTGCAGGAAATTGCGATATCCTATGATGTGAGGATTTATTTACAATCCTTCTATGAATCGAGAGCTTACAATTGCAACTGATCCCTTTGATTGACACTATTTTATTAATATTTTAACATCAATCTATGAAGCCCGTAAACATGCCAGCTAAAATATTATTACTTCTCATAAATGAATGAATGACAATGAACTATTGTCGCCTTTTTTGCAAAAAAATTACTAAGATAGTTCTTGGTTATAAAGTAGTTCCGTCTCTTTTTGTGATACGGATTTCAAAAGGGATGGAAATAAGAAGTTGTAGTCTGGGTTACTCCAGTCTTGATTTAAACCATGTTTTATAGTAATGGTCAATATGCTCACGCTATCCCACAAGAGCACCCGAAGAAGTGAGGTCAACATGACAGATGGTGAGTCAATCACCGTCACAGGCACTATACATACATCTTCTTATTTCGTCTCTCACATATGCTGTTTTCCGTTACCGTAGAGTGCTTGGTACGAAATCATAGAACTTCAAGTTTTTAGAAAAACTCATCGGTAAAGACCGCTAGGAAATGAACTTACGTTGCTCGCATAGCAGGCGACAACTCAAATCACTCTCCAAACAGATCAGAACAGAAGATTTAAACTGATCCCTTAAATGTTACTAACGACAATCTTCACAAGCTCTATACTATAAACCCCAAAGTTGTAAGTATGAATATATGTATAATGTTTGTTACTCATTCACGCTAAAACTTCTGAATGGATACTGAAACTTTACAATAATATAGCTTATATACCGGAATAACACATAGGCTAATGTTTATAAAGATGTTGTGTGAGTTGATAAGTCAAATCCTACGCAGACTAAGATGCGGGCACCAGCACTAGCTGGTACATGATGAATATATGAAAATCACAATGATTTATTCAATTTAGACCCTGGTAAGGCACTTGTGAACTTCTAAGAACTAACCATAGCACACACTCAATAATATTGTGAACAAAGTACATATTGACAATAATACTGTGTGTGCGGGTAGCCATACACATACTAACATATACACTAGTAATAAACCTACACCTTGTTAGGTAGCACACACAAGCCATAAATAATGTGAACATAACGTAGGAGACGACAAGCAATGGGTACATAGTACTGTCGTAGAGGAAATTGATCCGCTTGTCAGCCTCCTCTCCACGTCAGTCACACTCGAAAAGGCCCAGGGGACTTGGGATAAGTGCTGAGACGAATAGGGGCTTGTTATGTACCTACTGATATGAGTGTTCGTGTGCCGCATGTTTGTAACGTAGTTGAGATTCTATAGGCATCGGATCTGTAATTTGAATTTAGATTTGGTCACGTTTTTTTTATTGAGGAGGGATAATCTTCAAAAGGTCTCCGACCGCCCTGGGAGAGGCAGATCGGGGTATGTGGGATTTTGACCGCACTAAACCCCCCGGTACTGTGATAGATCGCACCAGTGTCTCCCCACACTTTGCCGGGGTTGCCGGGGTGCATCCCCGGAGCAGTAGATTTGGCCTCTATATTAACTCGGTTCTGGCGACCAAAACAGGATAAGGAAAAAATCGACGCATGAGGTGTGATCACGAGAAGCTCAGTTGGAAGAACAACTACATGGTATGCAAAGGTCGTGGGTCCGGAATCCCGCCTTGTGTTTGTATTTATACCATTTTTAAGAATTTGTTTAATGTATCTAGGAATTTCAAGTACCTATGTTTTCATATCTACACACTCGCTCTTCGTTAAAATTATACAACGGGAAAAGTGTCCACTCAGTAATTTGAGATTGCCTCGTTGGACTAAGAGTCGAATACGCTACTGCAGAATACGAGGTCCTGTGTTCAAACTCGGCTTGAGCGGCCCGTTATTTAAATTGTATTATGTGTATTTATTTCCTCAGAGCTTATGAGAGTATAATCCCATTCAAAGAAATTCCAATAAGTCGCGGACCAAAAACAAATGAATAGCCTTTTATACAAAGGAGAATATCTACTCGAGCACCTTAGCTTAGTGACAGTTATTAAAGCTTAACAGAACGCTCCTTTATAATACGTTGGAATTAAACAGACCTTTTCCACGACAAAGGCTTATTTATACAATCACAAGCTCTCTATGTCATTGTAAAGTGACGTGTACCAGGCAACAACGCCCCTGCAGTTTGCTCTCCTAAATAAATAGCCTGTTCTCTATTTTACATACAACTTCAAAGCCATATGATGTTGACACTAAGCGCTTTTCGTGTCACATTCCCCTCTTTTGTGACCCTTTTAAAATATCTTAATTCACACCCCTAAACTTTACTACAGCAACCGAAAATGTGCGCTAATGCATACCAATTAAAGATCACATTTGTGCGGGTCTATCTTCAAGCGTGGCTGCTTTCATATGCTAATTTGTTGATACGTTTATTATAATTTCGACTCAAATGTGTAGAGATTAAAGCTGAATACGATTCAAAGTTTTGTCGTCTTGTTAGGGGTGTGTGATGTTAGGAGCGGTTATACACGCGGGCTTGTCGGCTCACTTTGTAATTAATACATAGGATAGCGTCATTAGTACGACAAATTGCCAATTGTGGCCGTAACAAAGAGTTTTTATTTGGAAGGGTGCTTTATTTTTGGAACTTATATTTTCACCATCGAGTTTTGATTGTAAGTCCGTGTTCGTATATTTTATATTGATTCCACTGAATTCTTACAGCAAATCAATTTAGCGATAAATTATTATATTATAACTGTCTGTGATAGAAAAAAGTAAGTATACTGAGAAAAAGTTTAGTATAGGTATGTTTCGAAGTACTCAGTTCTAATTATAAAAGGCCTTTCTTTGAGCTGGGCCTGCAAATAAAACGTAGTCACAATAGGTACGAGTTATAAGATACATGGAATTAAAAGAAAACTGTCAGTAGATATCATAACTAAGCATTTGAATTAATAAAATTATGATGGTGGCCGTGGGGTTTGATCAGTCTCGGCTACGCAAGCGACGCAAGTTCGAATCCCAGCGGCCTGTACAGTGTTCTAAAACTTAAGTGCAGTAATTTCACATGTGCTTTTTGTCATAAAAGTAAGTTTAAAAACTAAACCACGACGAAATAGGCATATGACCATGACTATCTGGTGATCAAACATCACTTGCATTGTTTCATACTTTCGAGAGTGCAATTATTCAGTCGATGTTTTTTTTAGTAAACTAATTAGTAATTACAATATTTTTGAAAATGTTTGATTTTAAATTTATCCCAATTATCGGGGGGTAGCAAACAAAGCCGCGTGCAATAGCTTACAATATATGTTCTTTTGGAATGTGCTCATTAAGCCATATTATTTGATACCAAACAAGGCACTATTAGAATTTTTTTTTATAAATTTTTCTCCCTTGAAGGACGATTTTATGTTGTCTTTTATAGCCTTATTTGTTAAATTATGAAAAGCACTATTGAAGTTATAAACATACATACCGGTGAGAATCACAACCCTCCTATTCAATTCGCCGTAGTCGGGTAAAAAAAATACTTACTGTTCATAACACGCAGGTTATCAAAGTACGAGTATCTATTCGGTTGGCTGGTTGAAGACTTAGTGCTTGTACCCTCCAACAGATGGCGTGTTTGTGGTTACGCTTCGAAGACTACGGAGCATTCACGATTTCATTTTAGTTCTCGAGCATCGACATAGATGGCGTTCGTTAATAATTTATTTGACTTTCTATTAAAAACCTCTTTCTCAGTCGTTGTTGCGATTGTACTAAGGACCTTTACCCGAAAGCAGTAATGCCTCTAACCAATGCATGGTGAAGTATTTATGTAATCAACATATAAAAGGAAGTTCTTCCAGCGTCCACTACTTATTATGCAAACGGATAATATGAAGTTGAATGACTTTTGACATTGTATGCTCACGAGTAATTATATTTATGTAACGTCTTGATTTTCCCTCTTCACAATTTACTTTGTAGTACAAGCATTTTGCCATAGTGTCCTAATGCTTCTATCATTAATCATCAGCAATTAGTAGCAGCACGAAACCGAATCGGAAATCTATACACAAATATGTATACAGATAAATAGAAATGTTTGTTTGTTATTCCAAAATGTCAACAGCTTTTCACTAAATGCATACCTATGAAAGTATACAGTACATACATAAATAAATCAGTTTAAATTTCTTTCTCTGTCTATTTGTTTCGACGTCGGGCTAATCTTTGAAACGCCTGGACCGATTTTAACGGGACCTTAACTGGCCGATAGCTGATATTACAAGGAGTAACTCAGGCTACTTTTTTAGCTAGTTTAATAAAGCCATACATGAAATTAATTCTACGCGGATGAAACCGGGGGGGCAGAGCTAGTCGATGAAAAAACAAGTGAAGTCGAACATAAAATACCCAATTCGTTTGCATTTAATATCATAAGCACTGTTCATAGGATAATAAGTCCTTGCAGTAGAACATTCTATGATCAATTAATTCAATCAACACGAGGTCGACAACACAAGGAATCTCTTTTTTGTTTACGTTAGGTACCGTTCATAGACTATTTGACGTGGTCATAGATTTTCATTGAGAGGAGCTCGTGGCACAGTTGCTATTGCGCATATCATTCGATCAGCGAAGTTAAGCAACCCTAGCCCTAGCCAGTAACTGGATGGGTGACCGCCCGAGTTTCCTCCGTGCCTCGGAGAGCACGTTAAGCCGCCGGTCCCGGTTGCCAATTTATCATCTTTGGCAATCGTTACTGGTCGGTCGGAGGCCTAAAATAGTCAGACAACTGGTTTAACTCAGATCACAGATTTTCCTTGTAAAAGGGGTTGCGAAGGTCAGATGGCAGTCGCTTCGTATAAAAATCAGGTGATCAGCTACATCGGGTTGAATCAAGTGCCGACCCCAACAATGTATGGGATAAGGCCAGGCAGTTCATTGTTTTCATATTCAAACAAACAAGAATAAAAGTTTTAAATTTGACACTGAGTTTTATCTAACAAATGAAGGTCGCAAATTTGACACAGAAATCTGTATACTATGCGTTAGACTCTGACGGTCAGTGTCAGCGGTTTGGCTTATGTTTTACACATACGGTGGTCGAAGATTCTTACAAATTTGGAGAGTGTATGGGTATGTTGTCAAGGATAAAGGTGTAATATTAAAGGATATATTTATCTATAACACGTAAAATGAGACAATATGGGAATGGGTTGAAATTTTAAATCGGCTGTGTTTCTGAATTAGCTGCAAGATTTACCTGAATATGATGTCCAATTAAATACAATTTATTAAAAAATAATCTATACTAACATTATAAAACTGCAGTGTTTGTGTGCAAATTTAATCTTAGTCAAACCTCACGGACAGACTCACGAAAAACTTATAACATATGGCAGAAACACTATTAGTTTAAATACACAAGGAATAATGTGGATTATAACGAGTCCGCATAACCATATAAATAATTCCGCTACTTGTCGACAGATGGCAATAGCTTACACGTTTATATTGTTACTAAGGCTAGTCCCACACACACACACACACAGTAAAATTGTCAATTTAGCGCTTATTGCCAATAATATTGTGTGCGTACACGTAAATATTGCGTCATAATTCTATAATAATTGTGAAAAATTACAGTAATATTGTGTGTGTGCGGCTAGCTTACACTTTTAGCAATAATGCTATGTACAGTAGTATGAATATTAACATATGACCATTAGGTACATACATTAAGTCAATATCAACAAAATTATTTTAATATATTGGAATGTGTACAAAATCGAAGGAGGTATTAATTTTTCCGTCTGTCCCTAACGATATCCAAACTCACAACTAATTTCGTAGCTATAAGTCTACTAGCTTGTGCCCGCAGTAGCGCCCGCGTGACATTACGTAAACTTAGTGTATACAATTAAATTAACCTTAATAAGCACCTAAAAGAATTAACCTCAACAAGAATATACTCTCAAAATTTCATATTTGTAGGAACAGGGGTTTAGGCGGTGCGTTGATTATTTATGTCAGTCAGGACTGTGAATTTTGATGTTTATTAAATACTTGCTTACGTTTTGATAGGCGACATGTAAAAGGTATACTTCCACCACTCATAAAATATATCAACCGCGAGTGCTTACACAATACCGCCATCGCGTATTTACATTAACGACCAATCCGAGGACAATTTAAAGAAAAAATATCGCCGGCTATACTAATTCGTAAACAAAACCGTCCCGAAACGAGTCACGAAACAAGCAATGCCGAACGCCCATCATATTAATAGATTGACGTGCTCAAAACTGTAAAATTACCATTCCGAATATGATTCGAGAAAAGAGCTTTAAAAAAAAAGACAAATAGCTTCGTTGCAGCGAACGATTAGGGTCGTAAGCGTCGTCGCGCACGAAACAAGCGGTTATAAACATAATTTTAATGACTTGTAAATGTAAAAAATATATTTAGAACAGCTTTCCGAAGGGGAGTAGCACCTTTTTGAATTAAACATGTGCTACATACAATTGCTTGGCACACAGACAATGAATTTAATCGACAAGGTAAAGAAATGTAGTAGCAGTCCAAGGAATCAACATATTTCCTTTTCTGGAACATAATTTTTTTATTTGCCATTCATAAAGTAAGCGGGTGGCCTAAGTTTGCTTCTGGTAGACCATCTGAGATTCTTACGTTATATTACGGACTGTTAAGAGTATTAAGGGTAAAAAGCAAATCATCATGCGAAATCGAGGAACAGTCTCTCAAGGAATATGCTTGCGGCAACTCATAACCTAATTTTGACGAAAGTGGTAAACAATGGTCATAAGACAACGCGCGAATGACAGCAAAGCATTCGTCATAGGCTATGGGAACTGATTACCTTATATGTTTGACAACCATGTAGGTATGTAAGTATGTGCCTGATAATAAACGGGAATGTTAATTAGTTTAGTGTCAGATATTCGCAGATTCCCAAGATGTCTTGATGGCAACCAGAGAGCAACTTTTAGAAATACGGTTAGTATTTTACTACAAAATATTAGTTTTACAGAACTAACAAAACTCGCTAATATATTAAAGTGAACATTAGAAAAGCTCACACTAAATACAATAAACAAACAAGAGCAAGGATCCAAGACAGGTGAATTTAAACCAAGTTAGCGATCACGCGACAGCTCGGTATATTTATGACGAAGCATCGGAGCTTTTAAACGGATTCAACTGTTCAATATTACTTTAACGAGTCTCCTATTTATTTGCATAAAACATGCGATTACCTAGATGTGTCAAGTAAGTACCTATTGAATGAAATACAAGTTTTTCAAGAAAACACGGTTTTAACCAGATCTAGACCAAACTCGGGCGAAAACTATGTCCATCCCTTTTGGAATCCGCATCACAAAAAGAGATGGAACTTAAGCGATATTTTCTAATGTTTGAAGATTCTTCATAACCGCCAGGTAATATTCAACATTGTCAATGATACAGAAGCTAGGAAGCAAATGATTTCTGTATTACTATTCTGTAAGCTATTATGCGCTGCAGGTTACTGGTTTAACTCCGAATCATACTTGTTTAAATTGTTGTATAAATTATGTTGGTTTGCTACATGTACCTTAAAAACTCTAATGGGTTCTAAATAATCCAATAAGATATACTCAACACGAATTACATTAATTTTATATCTTTCTTATCATTTTACACGCCAGAAACTGATTTCATCCCAGAGTTTTATCTCTGTCGTTTTAAATACAGTTTTAGAGGATCTTCAAAAGTAAACGGTTGAGTTATAAATACATTTTTAAACAAATATAGTTTAAGATAACAATCAAATTACAAAGATAACGTTTTTATGTCTATCGATAAATTGTGTATCTAGATATCGGGACGCCACGCGGCTACGTAACAATATTTATAACAGGAATCAGGTAAATGACTATCGAATGATCGCATTGGATTGTAATCGGACGATTTTTATGTTTATTTGTTCGGTTCACAGAGTGAATGTTTGTTTAAATATTCAAAATTTGGCTACCCCTTTTATTGTCACGGCACGACGGCGTACCGCCACTTCCGCGTCCGACATTCAACCCTACTGTAAAAGTCACAACTCACAACGAACACAATCGTGCGATTTCTACAACGAAATTCTCAATAACTGTTAGATTTACAACTCAACAACATATAAGCTATTCATAAGCAACGACGAGAAAACAGAAAATAATTCCGTTTTAACGAACTAATGCCACAAACAACACAGAGTTGCAGAGACATTTAAAATAGTCAAAGACGGCCGTCAACTCAGTTACGATTTCGATCAAAATTCCTAATCACGTTAGGTAAAACTACATAAGTACGTTAGCCAATATTCATACGTATTTCAAGTTGAATAACTCCTATTTGTCGAACATGATGGTACAAGTACTGTAGAAACTGAAATTGCACTAAAATTGAAATGAGACTTCACATCCATCATTCGCATACAGCGGGGAACTATCGAGTTGGGACATATCGTTCGACATGGTTCGGAAAAACGGCTCGCGAGGTCCATTAGCATATGTGGTCCACGTAATGGGATGTTTTACCATGCCGCTCGGCGTCTGTTTAACATACTACATATAAGTGAGGAAAGTGGAGGATTTCGTCGTTGCACGACCCAGAGAGGCCTCGCTTGTAGAATTTAATGATTTTTATTCTGTTATACAATTCTTTGGCGATTTCAGGTCGAAAATTATAAGGTGAGTACAAATTATAAAAAAAACAAGTCACCATGTTTTTAAAGAGAAACCACGATTATTTATTTCTGTCACTAATCTACTAATCATAAATACGTATGTGTCCCTCCCTATGTACAATTGACAAAGAGTAGAGTTTCAGCATTAACCTATTGATTATGATTAATATCTCCTCCGGTTGAGTAAGCTTCAAACCGTTTTCCTCTCCCCAACCAGAGGCGAACACCCGGAAGTGAACGGCGAAGGGTATGATCACCGGCGCTACCGCCGGGTATAAATTTCTATGCAAATGAACCGGTGAAGAGCGACGTCGTGGCAATAATCGCCGGCGGCGTCGTAAATAACGTTTACGAGGCTACGACATCGGCGGCAACCCTTGCCGGGCGAATTAACGCGACGCGGGAGGCACCGATGCCACAGTGATAAACTCGCCTCGAACCTGCCAACAGTGCTCGGCGCACAAACAACACTCGTTAAATTAGTGCTGCATTCAGCTTTTCGTACAGCACCGGCCTAGGTTTCAATACATCTGGCTACAATATATTACCACCAATACAGCATTGAACTATGTGCAATTCAAATTTGTCTAATTGTCATTAACCCTTATTACAAAACATATACTAATGTATGACTTGGTTTAACAGTAGATCCATCTCTTCCTGAGACACGGATTAAAAAAGGGATGGACATAGTTTTAGTCCGAGTTTAGTCTAGTCTTCGTTTAAACAATATATTATGGTTAATATCAAGTGGGCATGGCAGTTCCCTAGTAGAACAAATTAAAAATTCATAAGATCCATTTAAAAGGTGATTTAGTAAAAATGCACTTGCAGCGCTAACATTCATTGGGTACACTTGCTTATGGTCGCGATGGAAATGATTAGGGCGAAGCCGGTGGCCCTTGCTACTTCGTTTCATTATTGCAGCCACCCATAGAGGACGCATTAATGGACTCCATTTGCTTAATTGCAAAATCGATGTAACTTACACGGCTATGGTGCGTGTAATTGAACATGCGGTATTTGCAATCTATAGAAATTGAATACGATGTTGGAAAATGCAAGTACAAGCATTAGAAGACATCGTATTGAAATGATAAGCGTCACGCACACACCAGCACGAGGACGTTCATTCACCGCATTCACGTGACAACAACACGGACGGAGCGAACGCGTCGCAGAATCTGAATCCTAATTCAATTTGGCAAAGGGTTGTCAGCTACGCGGAACGAAAAACGGGAAAACAGCAAAGGGAGAGAAAGGAAATTCAAAGACATGTCTAGGGGCGGTGACGTCACGTCGCGGTTTAGGAAGCTCGGTAATTGATGCGTTTTGGATTAATACAGCTTTTTAGGTGTCGTGAGGAGAATAAGGGTCGAGTGTTTTATCAACTTTATTTAAACCTATCTGACTAACTGAAAGTTGCAATTGAATTGATAGAACGATACAATAAACAACATACTTATTTGAAATGTATGTTGTGTTTGTAATGGCAGCATTATATTTTAGGTTAGATTGAACAAGTTTTGTCAGAATTAAAATTAAGTAGGTATGTGATTATTATAATATACTAAAACATTTGAACACAGAAACAATAGCTTTTTTTCTGTACGGTTTCACAGATCTACAATAGTAGACAATAAATATTCCAGGTTTATTTACAGAAAGACGAAGTTAAATTTGAACCGTTAAGGGTAAGTAAATCAATAGCGAAAAGGCTAAAAAGACAAGTTTGCATTTGATTAAACTTTACTCGGGTGACTTTTTAGAATAGCACGATGTTTAGTGAGAATTCCCGACCGCAAGCCGTATGGTTTTGGCGGGTGACAGCACTGACAGCTATTGCTTGAAGCATTTTTGGTCACGAAAATTTCGCGCCCAATTTTCTTCGTGTCATGGAATTTGACGGCTCAATCGTGAGCGGTTACTTCCGAATCAGAGACACGGAACTTTGCAGAAAACTTTTTCTAGGCAGAGCCATTAAACGGCATTTCGTTCGGAAACTTTTTTTATTTGTTGCATTTGGAAGCATTGCATTATTGTGACATTTCAACGTCAGCATTCAAGAAAGAACAAAGAGCAGCGTTTTATTATGGGGATCATTAATAAATGATCAACGAAAGTGGGTATGGCTTTCATTAATAGTATGGTAGGTAAGTAATATGTAGAATAGTTTAGGAGACATTTCGATCATTATGATGTTGTAGGGAGAGTGCTGGGCGTCTTGTAAACTAAAATGTTTCATAACTGTAATTCTACGCTAAGATCGAATACTGTATTTACAGACAAATTATATTTACTTACTTATTTAATCCCGATTTTCCGACGAACATTATTCTTTCTTTCATGTTCCAGGCTAAATAATATCCTACAAATTTTATCATATTTCAATGTTGATAAATGGCCTTTAGTTCCATCCTTGGTTCATAATTACTTTGAAATTACATATAATTATGTTTTTGCGAGGTGTGAACAAGTGTTAACACGGCTTGTCGAACTCGTTGAACGTACATAATGGGTGTCCGTCAGACGATAGATACCAGCGTTAACGGTACAAAAAGTGGGCACACAAGACGGGTGCGAAATAATTAAAACCACTTAATAAGCAATAACATTGTACAACATTAATATTGCATTTTCACTTGAACATGATGTATAATGGATGCATTAACACGTTTAAAAAACCACACTTCATATTTTTTACACGTTCTGCGTTTTAATAGAAATCATATACGGTTGAATCACTCTTGACAGCTTTTTTTTATTTCAATACTTAAGTACTTACTTCTTTCACCATCGAGTCTAATATCAACGGACTTCCTAGATGCCTCTTTTTGCAATTTAACAAAGTGTAGGTACGTATCTATCTAGAGTATTTTTCCTGTACACCTTAGAAAGCAACTTAGTTTACGGCACGGAGTAAACAATTTTCAATTCTTTTTAATTTCAAATCTGATGGTGAAAAAATTTATGGGGTTTTTCAAGAAGGGTGTGAAGAGGTTTTTACTTATCTCTGCTATTGCAAGTGACTATAGCCAGTGGCGACCACTTCAGTACCATCAGGTGGACCGTATGCTTGTTTCACAGTCCAAATAAATAGCTTATTGCTAAATATGAAAAAATCAAAGTCTTGCCTGATTTACTGACTTATATATCACAGCCTTAACAGCTGGTCCTAGAGACATGATATTGGAAGACTGTATTCTTGGTTAGGTTAGGTTTGAAAGGTAACAATATTAATAATAATTAGTAATATGTAGGCGAAATTGCGGATGCAAGTATGTATTTAGCCTTTTCCGAACTTCTTCCACATCGGATTTTTGTCAAGAGTCGCGATTTCCTAAATTTACTACTGTGCTCCATGGTCGTAGCAAAATTTAGCAGTTCATGTTTCCACCTAATTTAAAATTTACTTATAGAGTTGAACTCACTACCAATGCCATGCCGTGACGCAATAGTACATTGTAAACGAGGACCACCGATGACTCTCAAGTGCGCACAACTTTCGGTGTAAAAGTGTATTACGCTAACAGCTTGTCGATATTAGCAAGGATGTACGTGAAAATTATATATTTTATGTTGGGCACTATTAAACGTAGCCATATGTGTCCCGAGTTTTGACCAGTCCGAAAGTCGTCGCTGGACCTTGCATTTTTTGCTTTTTTTGTATGGAGACGTAAAACTTCCTACTCTCACCGCTAGGGGCGCTTTTTAACGTTAACAATATGAGGAAAATACGCAATCGATGTAGTCAATGTTAAAACAAATTAAAACGGGTACTAAATAAGAAGACGAGCGAACCAAAATATCTAGGACTCCATATCGGAGGATTTGCCTACTTGTTGCGACTTGAATTTATAGACTACGGTAGCCATTATGAGGTGGGCAGTATGCAAATGCTACCACACTGATACAAGAAAATAAAGTTACGTAAATGCAATGGGACGCGGGGTCGGTCAAATATCCAGCTTAGCCGGCGCCAGTAGGCCAACAAATAAAAAGTCAGCTACGTCCTTATCCAAATCAAATAGGGTTGCATGCAATAAATGCATTCAGTATCGGTGAAGCGCAATTTTCGTGTTAGGCTGTTGGCGATAGTCGTGCGACAGTGTTGTATGATTTATGTGCACCTTGCGGGACCCACACGCGAACACTTGTCATACATTGACACGTTTACCAAAAATGGCTAAGTCCTACCGCACGAACATTAAAGTTATCCAATGCACACGAATAATTTATACGATGTTATATCATTCAATACTCTTGCACAGAGCTCCTATCAAATGTTATTAATTATTAATCATTATTAATCACAAAAATTATGATATTTTCAGAGGAGTTGATTTACTGGGACAATTATTTTATTCGTATTATCAGTAGATACTAATCATCAAATAATGTTTCTGTGATTATATTATTTAGATTGGATAGAAGCTCTACTGTCACCTTATATTGTCAGCACCTTATATAGTCAACCACAAATAAGCTACATGTATTTTTTTTCGCGACATTTTCAAACAGCAATTGCTGCATTGTTCTTGTCAGTAACCCGCTAAATCCAGTTGTAACATTTATAATACTGTATAATGTAATTTTTACTCTCTTGCCTACTGATTTGAAAGTTCCCTGTAAGAATTCTAAATAATGGTGAGGAAATATAGGAACATGAGGTGGGGCTTCGTATTTTTCCTGACCATTTTTAAGAATATAGAATGTAAACATGTGTGTCATGCATAAAAATCTAATATTCCTTGAAAGAAGTCTAATCAAATAAAGTTACTTTTCATTTTGTAACACCAAATTATCGTTCTGTCCCTTTGCATATGAGTGTAGAAAGTTATTATAACATACTACAGTAATATTGGTTCTAAGCTGCTAAAATAAGCTGTTGGCATTATTATGTGCATGAGGTGAAATTGCATTATTAAAATAACTGTGCCCTCCGGTGTCACCCGCATAGACTTCATTTCAAGAGTTACTTTTATTTCATGGATTCAATGTTTTTATTTTATTAAAGTAGCCTAAGTTACTCATCATAACATCAGTCATCTGCCAGCGAAAATCATGTTAAACTCAGTCTAAGCAAAGCTGTTTTTGGAACTCAGACACTTCAATTGTATTTATTTGTGTAATATTAATCTTATATATCAGACTTTTATTTATCTTAATCTATAGCAAAATATATTAAAGGCACATACTGTATTCATGTTGCTGCCATGCAAGAGCTCCACACAGTAGTGCTAAAGTCTTGCCTGACCCAGTTGGACTCTCCAGCAAGCAATTTTTCCCTTGTTTGATGGCTGTTATCACCTAAAATATTTGAACATAAGTGAAATACACAAACACATTCATACATATATGGTTATACATGTATCGCACATGCTACGAACCATGTTAGGTTCATACTTCTTTCATTTTGTCAACAATAACAATTGTTATTAACATGAACTAGCTATTACAGTATTTACACAATCATGTTCAATTCAAAATATCATTATTTGATTAGACTTTTGATTATACATGCTACCACCAGGTTCGGAATTTGAGGTTGAAGTTTGGAGTTCGGAATTGGAGGTTGCTCTTACTGAGAAGAACATGGCAAGAAACTCAGTAATTACTCTTTTCAAAAATATTAAGATAAATTGAAGAGTGACTCCATGACTCTTGTCTGTATGACCGATACAATTTCTTCAATTAATGCATCCCAGGCAATGTAGTGCTTGTGATTTTGACGGAAATTGTGACGGAAAATTGCTTTAAGCTGTCACGAGGAAACCTGCATATGTCTGACAAGTTATTCAAAGATGTAATATGTATTGTGCCTAAGAGAGTGATGGACTCACCTTCTGTTGCGTTGCGACTTAATAATTTTTAGGGAAATGCAGGGTCTTCTGGGATGGCATGAGTATATTGATTTTTATTTTAAGTTGTTGCTTTACTGATTTAACTACTAACCTTGGACATTAAGGCAATCTGGCTCCCATAGGGCTCCACAGGCAGCTGGACTTTGACACCTCCAATCATTTTCTCAAACACAGGTTCCTTCGGCGGTTGTTCTTTGAAAGTTTCTTCACATTTCACTGCTTTTGGAAACAAACTTCTCACAGCAGCACTCTTTAAGCCACTCAAAACTACTTTTGGTAGTGGATTTTCATCTTCGGAGTCGTCATCGCTTATAAGAATCGCTGCTGCTTTTTCTTGGACATCATTCAACATTAATGATTGGTCACTACTATCATCATCATCAGAAATAAGGGCTGACGACATCGTTTTAGATTTTATCCAATCTTTTATTTATCAGATGTTTCCCGCGGAATGGCTTATAATATTTTTAGCTCGATTAGGTTATTAAGTTTCTAACGACTAATAACAAGATGCATTTTATCACTCATCTTACTTATGTTAATATGAAATTATTTCAATTAGTAAAAGTTACGTGTTGGAAAAGAAACTGTTAATAAATTTTCGCTTTGTATCTCACTGCTTTGTTGTGTTTTGACATTTTTTAGATAAGCCGGCGCCCGGCCGGCTGTCAGAGCTGTCATTTTGACATTGTGTTACAGGTTGAACATGCAGATTATCGTATTTTTTTAGTTTAGAAACGTAAATTGATGTATAAAAAAAGGGCTAAGGGTGAAATAGCGGCTATAATTTTTGCATCATTCCGCTTAAATCCCAAAAAGTTTGAAAAGTAATTAGTTCGATTTTCGAATTTTTATCCATCGACCAATCAGAGGTTGTATGGAACAACGCCTCAACCTAAATGGAACCTTATATGGAAGTGCTATTTTGTCAAAAGTGTTAAGTAAGTACAAATGCCATCACGAGCTATGAGCGCTCAGCATAATAATCGCTAATAGTGGGGTCAATGAGTACTGTATTACATTGGCATTCAAGGTCAGCGCTCATAACTCGTGACGACACCTGTAGGTAGGTAGGTACTATCTACTACCATGGTACTAAATAAATATAGGTAGAATATACTGATAATGATAACATTTTTATTAAACATTTTACATTTTTTACTTATCAGGTTACACTAGAAAGTTACAATTTCATTTCTTTTGGTCATTCACATCAATCACATCCATTTGACAGTATAATCAATTATTTTGATGGCCATGATAAGCGGCCCTCTCCTGAAAACAATTGAAATTCGGATTAAAAATTAGAGAAGAGCTGCCCGCCTCAGTCCGGTAATACATACCCCTACATCTAGAATACTATCTACAGCCAAATGATACCTGAAGTCAATGTCGTGTAAGTCTTCATTAGTATATTATAATACACCGTCCATCTTAACCTAACTTACGAACTGCTCGAATTGGATAGCCTTGGTGTTACTTTACCGGCCTTTAAAGGGAAGTTAAACAACCTTTGACTGATATGATGATGCAAATTTTGGACAAGTTCATTGATAGGATCCGTGATATAAATCTTATTGGAACATCCCATCTACATGGAACCAACAACAAAGTTGGAGCGGCATGTGAAGCGGCTGAAAAAGCCAAAACCTGGAAATACAGGGGTCTGGGCTCTGAATATGATTCGAAGTCGAGACCCTTGGTCCGTGGGGTCCTAGCGCCATTAGGCTTATTATAGAAATAACTAAAAGGTTAGTCGACATCACAGGAGACCGAAGAGATGGCAGCTACCTCGGTCAAAGAATTAGTCTTGCCATCCAAAGGGCGAATGCTGCCAGTATCTTCGGAACCTTGCCTACAGGGACTCCTTTTAATAATATATTTTAGTAATAAGATTATATTTTTTTAGGTTTTTAGTTATGTTGGTTCTCTATCTCTATCAATGAAGTACATTTGTAATTATTATTTTTTTATGTCGTGGTTACTTACTCACCCCATATTTCAATGCTATTTGTGATGAGGACGTGGAGTCATGAACATGTAGGAGAGTAATGAAAGTGCAACTGCCCAGCCTACCCAACACATTTTATTAGTTTTGTATATTTTTTTAATATTTTGCAAGTAATTTACTAAAAATTGCACATAACTCTATAATGTTATGTCAGTTTGACAGGTAACAAATAAGTGGATAGGAGAAAATTACAGTGACTTTTACTTTTATGAATGCCAGTGGTTTTAGCATATAAAAACTATTTCAAAAGCATTGGGTACCGCAACATGTTCAGATAATCTTTGAGTTCCCTTCCATGGTTATAATTTAGTTTAATTTCTATTTGCTGAATTCTGTTGCATGAGTTAACTGATAAATACTGGAAATTAATAATTTAGCCTGTATCTGAGTCACAATAATCCTCAAAGTAAATTAAGATATTCGAAAAAACTCGTTAAAGGTAAATATGTCTTTACTATTAACCGACAAAAAAAATATGGGGGTTCTTCTAAAATAACCCGACCGAAGTAGGTTTTTTTATTTGTCTACACAACTAAATTTTAATAACCAAGCAAACTGATCAATCAAGCAATATGGATAAATCGAAGCAAACTTATTGTGATAAGTAATAAAATTACAAAAATGCATAAAGGTATTTTATCATTCATCGGCCATTAACGCCTTGCGCATTAGTCAACTACAAATGTTTGGCAGTATGTAGTGTTGCTCTAGCCATCTTCTCTCCCGAGCACGGACTCCCGCCAAAATGCGACGCCATTTACACGAATGAGTTGTCAACGGACGTTATGGCGCGATATAATTTGGTTTATAACCCGACACCAAGCTGTTTATATGATACAATTAACGACAATATCGGAGTGGGTAAATATTTTTCCCTTTTAGGGTTCCGCATCTCAATAGTATCTAGGTACCTCTAAAGCATACTAGGACCACTATTTAAATTGTTGTTGTTGGTACAAATATAGAACTAAAATTATCTGAGTGTTTTTTTGTCTATGACTACAAATTGTTGTACATCAATGTTTTTGGTGGTCATGGCATTGAAGGGTACCTAACTACCTACTGGGTATGGCATATACTACTACATACATAAATTAAAGTTCTGTCGATTAATGAAGAGTTGAAGCTAATGCTGATTCCACAACTGAGTTGGAAAAAGTTACTCATACTATGTTTCTTCAGGCCAAGGTATAAGATGAGTTGTAACAAACGAATGGAATATAAAACATCGTGGATAAATTAAATTACGTTGTTGTAAGTCTATTAATTTATTTGGCAACATGTCTAATTGCAAATAAAATGAAGTCTTCGTAGTACCTACTCATCACTTCACTGAAATATCAGAATGGCTGCATTCTGTGAAAGATGTGTAATAATGACTCGCGTAGATACAGTGGCAACACGCGCTGCCATAGTGATATAGTCAGATATAGATAAGCGACCGGTAGTGTAGGTAAGCAAAGATTCATTTTACAAGATTCTAAAACACCCATAAACACTACAGAAGTGTGCGTGAATATTTAATTTAAATGTTAAGTAACAAAACGTGAACAAAACATAAATAATAAATGCACAAACAGTGTTTAGCTAAACAGCATGCGTCGAGGGCACCCCATTTTTCGGGCCATTCAACAGTTTACGTCCGCCTTTTAATACGATTCCAACAAATTGGTATATGTCATAAATTACAGTGTGAAGACGGAGGTTCTCGCTCCCCTTGTCTCGGTGACTATTATTCCCACTGCAGCGCTGTTACATGAAGCATGATATTCCTAGAAGTTTGAAGATATGAAAAAAATTACATATTCATAACTTGCTCTGTCATTAATCCACAAAATGAGTAGTTATATATGTGTATCTTTTAGACGGATGCAGATTTCACCTCGATCTCTTTTATCGTATCTTCGTATTTACTTCAATAATTCAACGCGTCACTACAATTTCAACTTCTACAGCCTTAGAATAGCCACCAGGGAACTTTTCTGTAATCTACTCGGTTTTAGACCCAGCGGTTTGGCCTTGCCGGACTTGTAAAGATACAATTTAAATTGTGATCGATTTTCTTGGATGATGCAATTTGTCACTTCAATTATTTTTTTTGGACTCCCTAATTCTTCGAGGCAAATGAGTCGAACACAGCCGTATCTCTAGTCCCTACCAATTATTAGCATGCATTATTGCGTAAAGGCGCGCTTTATCAACGTATGTGGCACTAACAACTAATTTGAACTTTACCGCAACGACATAAGACTCCCCGCGTATTTTGTTACACACATATTGTGTTACTTAATTTGATGACAAAACTTTTGGTATCGAACTCATTTATACATTTGACATTATCAGTTGGGGTTCGCGAATTCCAAGCGCCGCTGCGCGCTCTTCTCGATTGATAAGTATCTAAGGAACAAACACGAAGAATGGAAGAAACTATTTATAGTTTAATATGACTTTCGATGCAGTGGACTCTTGATAATCCCCCGGGAAAATGTTAACTCCGCAATTAATCTACTGCAACGAGGGAGTTGCGACCAAATGTACCAAAACAAAGACGATAAGACGGCAATTAAAAGTAAAACTTAACTGGATGCTGATAAGCAATAATGTGTCAACCCACAAAAAGTCAAATTCAAAGGTTTTGATATATTTTGATAATGCATCACGTATTTAACATTCTAAAAAAGTGTTTCAAGTCATCTGAAACATAAAAGTACGTAAAAAATGGATTTATGTCATAAAACAAATCTTAAATCACGTATACAATCATCTTAAGACGCCATTTTCTCAAAACCAAGTTTATGCGGGTTGACACATTATTGCTTATCTGCATCCAACTAGTGTTGGTAATAAAACTGTTCAGGGCAAGTGTCCTTATTTGAGACAAGGAATTGCAATGACAATAATTCACTACGAGATAAAAACGTAAAGAAAACTTACTAATTGTGTGTAGATATATGAGTCTTAGCACAATTTACTCAGGATAAGTACCTACTTACTTACTTATATGCAATTGTATGGCACAATGGCCACTGAGTATGTAGCTTTCTCTTAGAGCTTGTTTCAACTGAGGGCCCACCATCATCGGTTTTAGCAGCGCGTATTTAGAACTTCTTAGCTCTGACGTTTCATTTTGATACCGCAATTAAACGTTACTGAGAAGTTCTGAATACGCGCTGCTTAAGCGTTCATAGTCCCCCCTGTTTGGAGTTCATTTTAGACCCAAGTATATAACAGAGGTTTTGAAGATCTTTATAAATGAAGCTGTATAAATATGCGTTAAATTTAAACACAAATTGTGTGACCGCAACACCCGACCGCAAAATCCAACAATCACTTGATTCAGTTTGGGCGGCCGTGCGTTATAACTCCAGCTGACTCCCCACTGGCCAGCCCTAGTCCTGACGACTCTGGCGTGAAATAATCACATTGTTGTCAATTACACATTATGCCTTCGGACTTTTTATAGATACGTCGTACGTGACGTCATTAGTTTTACAAAAATTACAACGGCTATTATTGGAGACAGATTTTTGATCGGAAAAATCCTAAGTGATTTAATAAATGATTAATTACAAATTTTATATAATAAAGGATTTTTCCTTTCAAAACTTTACTTGAGTAAAGTCACATACAATTTTTTGTTGCAATAACCCACTCGCATGTTAGTCAAACGATTATTGTTAAGAGACGCATATCGGATACAGTCGGCATGCGGTACTTAACGCAGGAAGTAAAGAATGTGTTGACTTTATTACCATTAATTTTTCTCTTCAAGAAGGATTTCTTTCTTCTTAATATTGGAAATGCTAACTAAAAAAATATATTTAAATGAGGAATGAAAAACTTTCAGTAAGTTTGACACATAGTAGCCTCGTTGATATAACGGTCGCAAGCGTTATTTCCGAACACGAGGCCCTGGGTTCGCTCCCCGTCAAAGTGTGATTAGGTTTTCCATCAGATTCTTTTCAGTAGCAGGTCGGAGTCTGGGTGAGTGCCCAGTTAATGGAAGAAGGCGTCCAAGGAAGAACTACTATGACCAAATAAATAGTATTTTTCAGAAAGGTCAAATTCGGAGCACTCGTAACCGAAGAAAGTGTATGAAGAGATGCATGAATGTGGATGAAGCGAAATAAGTATGTAAGGATCGTAGTATGCGGCAAACGGTGGTCTCTGCCCACCCCCATGGGATACAGGCGTGAGCATAATATGTTTAAAAGTTGTACTTAATGGTACACAATCAATTATTTATCATCCACGATTTAACCATGAATAATGTATGCTTACATTAACGGCAATTGATTTGGTGTTAAACATGGTAATTGATTAAATTTAATGTGGTTGTTACCATTTAATTTGTGCGTACTTAGAGGTCATTATGTCTGCATGTGTTACACACTAGACTAAGAATGCAGATACGAATACTTACAGACGCTTGTGTTTTTAATGCTTTCTTGAACACCACTGAGAATTGCGGGCGTATTATAAACGGCTCAGTATTTTACTAGGCAATAATGTTGTGTGATAATAAACACGAGTCTCTGCTTGAGAAACTGATGACGCTGCAAGAATGGTAAGGGCCGTACTTATGCGATTACATTAACGATTATTTAGCAGACAAAAAAATCTAAGTCCTGATTTATTTGTGCCTTGATGTAAAGCAAAGCTTAAACCGCTGGTCCTGGAGACACTAAATTTAGATGGTATGTTCCTTGTACCGTGTGAGTATGTATGTATTCACTAATAAAAGGTTTTCCGAAACTTCTCCCTTAAAGAGTTCAAATAATTTGGTAGTTTGTTTGTGAAATATACTGGTATAGGCTTCCTGGGTAAAGACGCAACGTTGGGACACAACATGCTCATGATAATAATAATGATAACATTCGCTGCAATTTGCAACTAACGTGATAGAGCTCGCAGGACAACACTAGTGCTATGATAAAAAGTCGTCTTTCTCGCAGAATGTCGTAATGACAGTTCCCAGTAGTGCTAATGTAATGGAGATATGCTAGTCGGGGCTCGAAATATGCTGTACGGCATGTTTATGGCAACAACGAGCATGCTACACCTGTCAGCGGCCCTGTAGGTCGGCCCAATGCTCGGTGTCGATCGGGAATGATATTACGAGATATAATTATCCCTATTTGGTCACCCCTGCACTGCTCATAGACCGTATCTAGTTCAATGGATTCCAATTTTGAATAAATATGATGGGGTTTAACAAACAGTTTCTGGATCACTCTACTTTTTGCTCATTATAACATTATACTTTTATTTTCTATGAAAATGAAAAAATATTTTTTTCAGTTTGGGCTCCCTGTTAAGAATATATATAAGGAATATCGAAAATTTACCACCGGTTCAAGTTTATCAATACTTTATTGTATACCTTTTTTTTCCATTATGGATTCACCGCCGCGGGGGCAGCGGAAGGGTTATGTCGGACTCACACCGACTAAATTCCACGGTGTTCCTCCAAGTCGCTAAGTGGGGGGGTGCACGTGATACGTCTTCACATGCTTCGCCGTGACCCCCCCATACTTTATTGTATACCTTAACATTTATTTTGTTACATATATATTATAATAAATTATAGGTACAAAAGTGGTTTTATCGCACTGTCTATATAATATATGTTTATTAATATTATAAGCAGAAGAGTTTGTTTGTTTGGTTGAACGCGCTAATAACGGTTTCAATTGTGTACTGCATGCATAATATACCTAGTAGAGAAACACTGATTAAGCTTACACTGCAAATAAAATGACGTACTTACTACAGTATTGTACACCTTAAAAAGGTCTACACAAACTACTATTCTCTTAGCGATAACCCAAAATAACCCCATACGCAGCCGAAGCGGTCGCTAGTTTTTTTATCTAAATATATATAACTTAAAGGTGAATTACTGACTGACTGATATAGTGATCTGACGTACAGCCCAAACCAATGGACGGATTTAGCATGCAAGAAATGTTATGACTTAGGCATCCGCTAAGGATTTTGATTAATTCTACCCCCGAGGGGATAAAATAGGCGATGATGTGTGTATGAAACATTGTCAATTTTAAACGGATATCTAATATATAAACTTCTCGTGTCACAGTTTTCGTTGCCATACTCCTCCGAAACGGCTTGACCGATTTTGATGAAATTTTTTGTGCTTATCCGGTATCTATGAGAATCGGCCAACATCTATTTTTCGTCCCCCTAAATGTTAGGGGTAGTCCACCCCAAAAAAAAAATGGCAATACAACGTTTGCCGGGCACAGCTAGTATTATATAAAACTAAATCTACACGGCAGGGCACAACCAGTACATTTATAAAAATCTATTTACTGAATGCCTGTAAATTGTTACTAGTAATATTATAGTTCAAAGGCATCAACATAATATTAAGATATTCATAAATTATTGATTCATAGTTACCAATGAAAAGTAAATTACGTGATAGCATCTTTATCGATATACAACATTTAAATTAAAGTGTAGTTTCGTGCGTGATGGCTCCACGCGGCACGCATTAGCCTTAATAGTCGATGGGTTTTCGCCTCATTTAAAAGTAAAAAAAAAAACAAAACTTGGCGACACTGACAGACAAGGCTCGTTAACCACTGACACGAATTTTTCAGCCACGCTACCATTTTTCACCAAGTTTCCCCCGTTTGAATGATCGTCGTAATTTTTTAGGCAAATATCTTGAATTAACCGCCGTGGTACGCGTGGGAATAGGAAAAACAATCACAATCTCATTATACTAAACGTGTCATCACACGCAACTATTTTGTGCTTTTTCCACCGTGCCAGGCTTGTCAGGCCATTTTTAAGGGACCAAGTTTTATTACGTGTTTTTTATTGTTCGCTATTAGTTATATCTGTAACAAATTGCGGGACTCAGTTAGCATTCGGTTATTTATAAAATGTTCTGTTAGGTAGCTAAATGTCTGAACAAAATTCCTAACCCTTATACTACTATAGATTATAATTCATAAATGACATAAGTAGTTACAAGCGGTACTGAATCAAAATCAGAGAAGTAATAATAATGATCTCCTACCGAATTTCGGTTACGGCGGCTAATCTCAACGAGGACTAGCCATGTGCGCCGGAGATATTATAGTGGACAAGTGTGTGCGCAAACACAGGTGCACTCTTTATTCCCTCACTCTCATAGTCCGATGGGAGGCAATCCGACACGACCGGAGAGAGATCAGGCGTAGTGTAAACACCGCCAACTTCCAAACTCAGGGCATTTTATTTTGAATTTCTTGACAGAAAAACCCAATAATCATTTTTGACCCGACCTGGGAAATGAACCCGGGACCTCGTGATCGGCAGGCAAACGTACTAATTACTACACCAACGAGGCAGTTATAATCAGAGAAGTATAGAGTTGTTGTAATGTACCATTTATTATTGATAAGTAATTGTCGAATAGAGAATTTATTATAGTTTTTAGGTGAATGAGGAGTCTTAGTTAGATTAAAAACATCGTTTGATATAACAATAGGCGAAATTAAGTGCCAGGGATTTTTAACAATCATGGGAAAGGATACCAGCGGTTAGGCGACGCAGGTTCAATTCCCAGCGGGGCCGGGAGCAATGATTTATTCTAAAAACTTATGTGCAATGAAGGAAAACATAGCGAGGAAAACTGCATATGTCCGAACAGTAATTCAAAAACGTATGTATAGTGCCTGAACCGGCGATATATTCACCATCTGTAACGTTGGCACTTAATCAACTTCGGTGAAAAGTGTTACAAAAAAAAAGTGGTGAAAAGTATTACACCTCTGCCTACCTGAATACTGGCGTGAGAATGTGTATGTTTGTAACTTTTACTTAAATCAAACTCGCATCTCTTATTTTTAAAATATTACTTACTTAAATAAAGTGCATACTATGTAGAAGCTATAAATCTGACCAGGTTTCAATATTTATATGAAACACGTAGCCCAAAGTCCTAAGTACCGAAACTTAATTGTATCGTCATTAGTTCTATTATGTTGGCAACAAAGAGAGTTGGACTCCAGACGTCTATTTACAAACAACGGGCTCTGTAGGACTGCGACGGACATAAATTATTCGTTAATCGCCCCGGGTCGGACACATAATCGAACATATCGAATCGTTTCCATTATTGCGCCCACCGACTCATTATTGCGGACAATCGTTAGCCTAACAATACGGACGTTAGTATGGAACACTTTAATTTAATTTAATTTCAAAAGTTGAAAGGCAAAAAATACTAAAGTCGTACACCCCCGTAAAGCGTGGATGCTGGGGACTCTCTTTCACAAAATCTAAAACGACCACATAAAGTCACTGATAGAATATTGTTTCGTTACCTATTGTTCAGACTGGTTAATTAATATTGAGATGTGATGTGAGCTGCTTTTTCTCGAGCCGAAAATTCGAAAATACTATACTTACTAATAATTATGAAACTGAAAAGTTTGTTTATTTGTTGGACTGTAGACAAAGTAGCATTATCTGTACACTAAGCTAATGTCATTTCCAAACATGCTGTATCGTATGCATTCCATGTATGTCTATGGAAATGGTTTGAATTGAAAAACTGTTTATGTTGAATAGTTCATTCATCTACGAATGCTTCAGGCTCGATTCAGGAAAATGTTACACCAACGGGATTGTTTTTATTGTTTATCCTACGGTTATTGTATGTAAAAATAAAATCCACAATGTCCAAGTCCTGCAAAGCAAAAATATGACCACTAAGTGACACACCTCTGATTACCGAATCCTGACCATAAAATGTGTCTGTCAATCAGTAAATATATGGCTGAAGTGGTACATGTCACCCCTCAGATGAGGTCACAAAGGGCCCACAATCGGAAACCCATTACCGAGACGGGTGACGCCCGGGAATGGCACCCAGACACGGAAGGCTCACGCGTCTTGCATCGCATGTCCTACACACTTACGATAACCATGTTGGTGTGTTTATACTTAGATCAGTGGCAGAAAGTGATAGGGCCATTGTATATAAGCAAGAGAATGGATTAGGCTTGATAAGCCACACTATATACTACAGTATTGTTATTGAACTGATTTCCGAATGCTTGCCGAAACTTTCATCAAAAATTCCCAGCGGTCCTTACCAATGAGTTTTCCTAAAAACAGGTCCAGGTGCAGGTCCGATTTGATAAATTGTTCCAGTATTAGATAGCCCATTTATCGAGAAAGGCATATCAATAATTGCGTTAAAGTTAGCGTTAGTGTCATGAAGTTATGAAAGCACGTGCGTACTTAAGAGCAATGCTATTGACAGTAAAACCTATTTTATCGATAAAAAATGGCCAGACAGCTAGTTACTAGTATCAGGTGCCGATGGAGATGTTAACACACAGTTACTGCCGCCAGAGTTACAGTAATCACTATGTAGCACCTTTTTAGGTTGGTATTACATGACACTCGCAAAAAGTTTGACCTATATATTTAATAGTATTAGTTTTTTCAATTAAGTCTGACTTCTGAGATCGTTTTTGTCCTAAGTATGATTTTTGGTGAACTTTTAAATTCCAAATTTGATACATTGAATTGGGAATAAGAATAATTGTGACTTACTGATATATTTTATTGACCTTAGGAAACTATATATAGACCTTTGTGACCTTTCACCCCATAAGTGTAGTAGATTAAATGCAGATACAGCTCTTTTGTAGTGCTTTTTTTCTGCGACGAATTCCTGCAAGCTAATTCAAACTTAAGTTGTTATTCTGCTCATTCAAGACTCACATTTGTTTGTCAATTAAACCAATATTTTTGAGTACACCAAATGATGTCCATGTAAACCATGCAGAGACCCGCGTTAGCTACCAGGTGTCGTAATGCCATTAATATCAATTGTACAGTGACCGTCTGCTATACGCGAGACCATTGTAACGCGAGCCCCTTCCCAGTTATACTTTTAATGGACACACAGAGGGGTCATTTATCGGGTTGGGTTCAAGATAATATGGCGAAGTAACATTTTATGAGCCGGCTTCTGTCACACGAAGAGTAATGCGATTTGGAGACTAATGCCCTGCCGTTTCGGGCCTGTCAATATTGTCGTATTAAATTGTAAGGTGTAAGTTTAAGCTGATAAGTTACTCGTAAGTTCGTGTCGGAAATCGTTATTTACAATGTAAACTCCGTTTCAAGAAGCTTCTTTTATGAATGACATCCGTTTTGTGAAATGGAATAAAACTGTTGAGCAGGACAAAGAGCGTGGTGGTTTGGAGTTTGAGCAGTCGCCTACTATGCATGCGATGGAGACCTGTACCATTGAGTTTCTAAGTAAAAACTTAAGTGCAGTACTTACATTCACTCCGCGTGCTTTACGGTGAAGGAAAACATCGTGTGGAAATCTGCATATGTCTGAGAAGTAATTCAAAGAAATAATGTATGTGCCTGAGACGGCGATGGACATACTCTCTGTCACGTTGGTATTTTATTAATGATCGGTGAAAAGTGGGTGTTGTTGTCACAACACTTCTGCCCACCCATTCGTTGACCCTTTGGGGATGACGTGAGCATACACATCGCACCCTTAGAACGATTAAGGTTGAACTCAAAAATTTGCGAAATAATTATGTTAACGTAATGAGACAGACCTCAAAATGTAGTACTGCACGTAGTTTAATATATATATATATATATATATATATATATAATATTAATAATGTTTTTTTAACACTTATCGACAATGCACTTCCTAAACTAAACTGCCTAAGTTATAAATCCAAACGATGATTGATTACAATTTCCGAAAAAAAAATTTTTTTTACTTGATCTACTATAGTTCTGAGTGTGCGAGTATATTTTTTTTACTTGATCTACTATAGTTCTGAGTGTGCGAGTATATTTTTTTTACTTGATCTACTATAGTTCTGAGTGTGCGAGTATATTTTTTTTACTTGATCTACTATAGTTCTGAGTGTGCGAGTATATTTTTTTTACTTGATCTACTATAGTTCTGAGTGTGCGAGTATATTTTTTTTACTTGATCTACTATAGTTCTGAGTGTGCGAGTATATTTTTTTTACTTGATCTACTATAGTTCTGAGTGTGCGAGTATATTTTTTTTACTTGATCTACTATAGTTCTGAGTGTGCGAGTATATTTTTTTTACTTGATCTACTATAGTTCTGAGTGTGCGAGTATATTTTTTTTACTTGATCTACTATAGTTCTGAGTGTGCGAGTATATTTTTTTTACTTGATCTACTATAGTTCTGAGTGTGCGAGTATATTTTTTTTACTTGATCTACTATAGTTCTGAGTGTGCGAGTATATTTTTTTTACTTGATCTACTATAGTTCTGAGTGTGCGAGTATATTTTTTTTACTTGATCTACTATAGTTCTGAGTGTGCGAGTATATTTTTTTTACTTGATCTACTATAGTTCTGAGTGTGCGAGTATATTTTTTTTACTTGATCTACTATAGTTCTGAGTGTGCGAGTATATTTTTTTTGCTTGATCTACTATAGTTCTGAGTGTGCGAGTATATTTTTTTTGCTTGATCTACTATAGTTCTGAGTGTGCGAGTATATTTTTTTTGCTTGATCTACTATAGTTCTGAGTGTGCGAGTATATTTTTTTTTAAATGCTTTGTTTAATTTTCGTCATTACATTCTGAAGTCCAATGTTGTTGCCTGATTTAAGATTTAATGAAACAAATACCTTTATGCTTTAAATCTTGGGGGATACAGTCAATGATCATTCAAATTCGTTGAAACTGACATATTCTGAACAATTATCCTTACACTCTCTTCTTAAAATGAGATAATTGTTTTGTCAGCAAAAACATCAGCAACACAGCATCAGTGTACAAACAAACACCCCACAGGCAATTAGGAAGGCCACATCCGCATCGCCAGTTCCATTCGTTCGTTCTATCATTCGGTCTCGGTCACATGCGGCCACCCGAGCACAGTCAATAAGGGCTGGGAATGAACGAGTGTTTGTGGAGGCCGGTCTGTTTGCCCAGACGCAATTATATTAAGATTACATATTTATCTCCCGAGACGGACCGATTTCTTATAGGGGCTGTTTTCGATCTGTATCTTTGTAGAGTTGATGAAACCACATATTGCCACATTTTACAGTGCTTTTACAGGGCAACATTTTTGGATACGCAGCCCCTAGCTAGGATTTCAAGTCTAAATCAGCTGATTAATCTGTGTGTTTGAAGAGAAGAAAGTCTTGAAGTTAGTTAGTATTTCTAAGAGTGGACCATTATATACTTGCTAGATTTGCAACTTTGCACTGATAAATAAAATTTAAGATATTTGTAATACATATGAAGGATTATAAGTACTTAAGTACGGTAGTCTTAAATATAAAAAATCATTTTTTAAAAACATTCTCTGTCTTCTGTTAGACAGATTCACTGAAAATAGCTAGGGGTTACAAGGATACATCAAGTACAAAAATAAGTTACACTTTATTTGATGAATGTCGTCTTTTTAAAAAGTCGAGTTCGGTATAATCATCTCTATAGAGGGCACCGTTGCTCCCCTGGCCAACCATTTGATCCCCAATATTGATTCCCCGACTCAGTGGCTGTCCGGCGTCTAGATCTTATCATTGTTTTAAATGTACCGGCCTTTCGATACGGATACAAACGAGATTTGTATAGCTGACAATTTGATTTAGTGGTTTATGTTGGATTTCGCGGGTATTTGTGTCCGTGGGGAGACACATGAACAACACTGCAATTGCTGTAACAATGTTACATGGACTTCCTTATGAGATGGGAAAATTATGTTGGTTGCTATCATTTACGTAAAATATGATGGTGAAAAAATATATGTAATATAAGTAAGCCCTTAATAAAAGAGGTCGTTACATACATACTTATGTACCTACGTACATATATTTGGACAAAACCTTCTTGCTTGAGCTTTCATGATCTCAGATTCGTAATCAACACAATATCATAGAAGTAAGTACCTATCTATTATTTCTATGCATAATATCAAAGACTGCCGTTTGGGGTTCGTGGCACAGTTGCTATTGTGCATTATGATCATTCGATCAGCGTTAAGCATCTCCAACCCATGCCAGTAGTTGAATGGGTGAACACCCAAATTTACTCCGTGCCTCGGAGGGCACGTTAAGCCGTCGGTCCCGGTTGCCAGTTGAACATCTTTGGCAATCTTTACAGGTCAGGTGGAAGCCTGAGAAAGTCTGACAGCTTGTTAAACTCAGATCACCAATTTTCCCCGAAATAGGGGTTGCGAAGGTTAGATGGCACTCGCTTACTGTAAAAAGGTGATCAGTCACATCGGGTTGAATCAATTGAGTGCCAACCCTAGCAATGTATGTGATAGAGATGATGATGATGATTAAAGACTGCCTCGTAGGTTTTAGGTTTAGGTCTAGGGTCCTATCTCCGGATCGGGCAAAGTGTTATCGGCTTCTATCCGTTATTTCCCATGAGCCCGGAGCCTGGTATCTAGATGTGTGTCCGGTTAAAAGCATAGGCACTACAGGTGTGAGTGTATTTATGTACATATAGGTACAACATTTGTAACGTATGACATTAAGCTGTAAATTTAAATAACGAGATGCTAATGGCGACACAGACAAATTGCAAAACGAAGCATTTCCTTTGAAACTCTTTCAAAAAAGGCATTAAATTCTAAACCGTTGATACATGAGGCGTCACAGCTGATCGCACTTTACAGTCACAAAATAAATAAATACAGAAGAACAGACCCTAAAATAGCGGAAACATACACTCGCAGTCGCTTACTCACTACATACACTATTTAATTTAAAATTCATGTACTTTAAAAAATCTCTATAAAAAGTTTGATGTATATTCAACAATTAATCTTTAGACTGAGTATTTCTATACTAGAGAACCTCTAGTAGTCAAACAGTTTAAAAAATTGTCAGACAAATATTCTTCGCTAACGCATAAAGAATCTATAGATTCCGAGACTGGTGTAAAACTCGTACAGATAAGCTCAAACTGATTAGATCAATATTAACTGGAGTACATTGCTTAGAGCAGCATAATCTGTTCTATGAGTCGTTATACCATTATTTGTGTACTCAACATTTAAGTAATTCTGTCAAAAATATTTTTTTTATCTTTATCTCATACATCTCTGTAACATAGCAAAATTCTCGTCCGTACGCGTCAATTGTAGAGTCCGCTCTTATGGGACCTTTTTATATAGAATGCTATAAATATGCCACCCCACGCTGCTTGTCATGGGAATCGATTGCACCGCTCGATCGATACCTAAACGCTATATGAATCTACTAATGATTATTGATTGTATTTTTTTAAAGCTACGCATTTAGTTATAAGTAGATGTACTAGATTCTTAGTTATGTTATTTTTTATCGACATTTGTGAATTTGAACTTTGTCCATGAGCTTACGTTTCTTAAATTATTTATTTTGTGTTCTTTAAATTGTATAATATTTTTGAAAAGAGTAATTACTGAGTTTCTTGCCAGGTTCTTCTCAGTAAAAGTAACCTTCCGAACCTGGCGGTAGCATGTATAATCCTGTATAATTATGTCATTCTGACGTTTGTAAAACTTTGTAAATTCTAATCGAATAAAGATATTTTTGACTTTGACTTAAAGGTCTCATTAATAAGTATCAAATTTCCCCCTTATTGCAAAACGTGACATGGTTTAAGCGAAGATTAGACTGAAGTAAAACTAAAACTATATCCATCCCTTTTTAATTCCGCATTACAGAAAGAGATGGAGCTAATTTAAACCAAGGACTAATAGGAAGGAGGAATATACTACTAGATCATAAATGTTCCCGTTCCCGTGGGAGTACGAGAATAAAATTTAGTGTTTATTTCTTGCTGATAATGTAGCTATCTTATGCTGAAATAATTTTTCAAATCGGCTCAATAATTTTTGAGCCAATTCATTACAAACATACTTACATACTTATCTTACCATTTTATAATATTAGTATAAAAAATCATCAAAATAAGGTACAGATGCCGTCATGAGTTATGAGTGCTAAGCGAAAATAGCGGGGGTGAATTTTATTCGCATCGCGCCAGGCAAACCAGAAGCGACAGATCCATAAAATTATATTGCTAGTCAAGGTCAGCGCTCATAACTCGATAACTACTCAAAGATCTAAATGACACCGGCTTCATTAACCGACGAAGACAAAGGAGGATGTTCCCTAGATTTAATAAAACTACCTCATAGTTAAATCACTATGAATAAGACCCTGTTAAGGCTTTTGTAAATATCGAAAATAAAGGAATATTTCATCCAAATCTTTTTATAGAATTTGTAATTACTTAGGATGGCTTGGATGTTCCATTCCGATGGCACTGGCATCAATCCCATCAATCCGACCTTATTTATTACTGCAATCAATGCCACAGGCACAGTATAAATACAAAATTACTACAAACAGTATGGGATCTAGGAACAAATCATTCGGAATGACACACTCACACAAGCGCACGCTCTACGAGATTAAAAGCGACGTCATTGTAATGTCAGACAGGAGTGTCACGTCGAGGCCGATCGACTGTACGTCATTTACGTAGTAAACAGTAATTTTTCTAAACTTCAAATCGAGAAAACATTACTTTTACAGTATATAACTGGAAAGAGACTACGATAGTCCTTGGGTTAAAAGTATCTCCATCTCTTTCTGTGATACGGTTTTAAAAGGGATGGACATAGTTTTAGTCTGAGTTTAGTTGGAGTTACCCTTACGCTTCGTTGAGCAAACGTTCTTATTTCAAAAAATTCGTCTCGATTCCATACTGATTCCTAAACTTATATTTATACTGTGCCACAGGCCCGTGACACTGCTTAGTTTTATTGCCTGGGAAAGGCAGCACTTGTTAGGTAACTAAAAATGTATTCAGTTTGCGCGCTCCGCCGTCAGCCACTCTGTCAATAGCATCGGATGTCACAAGTTAGACATTTATGAAGAAATAGCAGCAAATTGTCACTCGTTTGAGTAAATTATAAGTTTATTAGCCACACTGTGTGACCAAGGCGCGAGGTGTTGTTATAATGAAGCTGTATTACGTAGCATTGTTACAATATGTTGCGATCAAAATAACTTCTGTTTTGTGGTCATGCTTAGTTATTTTTATTAATAACTAGATTACTATAAAGTAATAAATATTAATAGAAAAACTAATTTTTTTGTCTTACCAGCCTGTTTACTGAAAATCGATTGAAACTTCATTGAATACATTAACCATGTAGATTTAAATCTATATATTATTATTATGTATTATATAGAGACTATTATTATTATGTAACATCACGCTAAGACTAATCGCGTGTAAAAATTGTGCTAGTCTTAAGTAACTATTCCATGCGAAGACATGGGCTGTGAGAAGCTGTAGTGGATAAGTAATTAATATTGAAATTACTTAATGTTTTTTTTGAAGCAATCAACTTTATTTTCGTTTAATTTATTATTTATAACACACCGTATCTGAGCAGTTTTGCCGCGTTATTCATTAAGGTTTCTTAGCGTCGAACTCGACGACGTGCGTTAGTTTCAATCATAGGAAATTGATACATAGTACATATAGGATATGGTTCATTTTCGTTTCTTTAAAACTGAATGCGGCGTTCAGAAATCTCAGTGAATAACGCGGCTGGTATTTGTTAGATCGACAACTCTTGGTATTGACAACCCTGATATTTAATTGACAACTAATATTTACGTAAACAAAGGATAACCTTAACTCCGAGATTAAGAAGACAACGCCATCTTGTGAGAAGATAGCTAACCACTTAATATATACTACGTTAAATATACATACGTCTGTCTCGTAATCATTGCCAATCTATGATGGCAATAAGAGGTCATGTTAGGATCTCTGATGCATCTACGTAATAGGGGCACTGGTCATGGTAGATAATTTCAGCGTAATGATTTGGTATAATTATGTTCGTATGTGGGAGGTGTTCCTCTTTGTGTTGTGTCAGGAAATGTCAATGTAAAACTTCTGTGTGGATCACTGAATGGCTGCTTTGTCGTGTATTAGTAGAAGAGCTGTAAAATGCTAATGAAAGCGTTCTTTATAAAAACATTGAAGAATATCTTGATGCAAACATTTCGTAGTTCTTCGTTTGAATCTTAGCATCTTACGTTTGAACGAAGGAGATACGGAGGTTTTCCTCATTTTGCATGAGAACGTTAAAGCGTCTCTAGCGGCGTGTTTAGGCAGTCTATTTAGAATTAGAGACATATCTCCCTTTATTAATCCTCGGAGAGCCGTGGTGGCCTTGAGGTTTGAGCAGTCGCCTGCAACGCAAGTGACGCAAGTTCGAATCCCAGCGGGCCTGTACCAATGAGTTTTTCTAAAAAAACTTATGCACAGTGATTTCACACCACGTACTTTACGGTGAAGGAAAACATCGTGAGGAAGCCTGCATATTTCTAAGAAGTAATTCAATGACGTATGTAAAGTTTCTGAGACGGCGATGTACTCACAATCTGTCACGTTGGCACTTAATCATCTTTGGTGAAAAGTGGGTGTTGTGATTACAACATCTCTGCCAACCCCTTTGGGGAATACAGGCGTGAGTATTAATCCTCAGATTTTTAGCTCACGGGCATTTTAAAGATCATGTCGGTCGATGGTTTTCCAGTTGAACATAATCATCTATCAGTCCATCTTTATTTTAAGAGAAGGAGGGCATAACAGGGATTCTCGTTCGATATACGAAGGTGCCCGGCTGAGGATTGTTACTACAACTCAAATAAGATCGCGGCCAAATAATGCTACCTTAGAGTGGTATTGTTTCTGCGATGTGTAAGGTCTCCAGTGGTCCATGCGGGAGGAGAGGAGAAGAGGCGTCGTGGGACTATTTTATTTTGTATATTGGCACAGCGATTCCATTCTTTATTTATAAAGTTGGCGGTGACTAACACTCTGGTCGGTCGGAACACGTGCATATGCTCAAACCTGTATTCCCCGAAGGGGTAGGCAGAGGTGTTGTAATCACAACACCCACTTTTCACCGAAGATGATTAAGTGCCAACGTGACAGATGGTGAGTCCATCGCCGTCTCGAACACTTTACATACGTCATTGAATTACATCTCAGACATATGCAGGTTTCCTCACGATGTTTTCCTTCACCGTAAAGCACGTGGTGTGAAATCACTGTACATAAGACTTACCTACCATTTGTTATATAAAAAATGACTTCATGCCTGTATTCTCATATTAATCCATTTAATTATTGTAATTAATTTGGCGTACATATAATAGGCAAGTGATGTTGAAGTCACAGCTAACGGATATTAAATCCAAGTTTAATTCCGCTAAGAAATAATCTAAGAACCTAACTTCCCATGTTACCCCATGATTGATGTCGGAGCTCGTCAAACGTCGCGTGCATGCTGGTTGTTTGGTTTCTTCTGGAAGAAATTACTTAAAACGCAACTCTTAATTAAATGGCAGTAATGTTCAATATTCAGTGAGGGATCTAGACACGTTTTTGTATGTACTATTGACGTGTTAAACAACTACAGTTTACATTCAATGCTGATTGCGCTAACGTGGCAAATTGGTACTCAATTGATTCCTTGATCCGTTCTTTTCACATGGTTTTGCGCAAATAATCTAGATTCTGATTGTGTTTTACGTATTGGAGCAAAAAAACTATAGAGTGTTATTAATACTCCTATGCTTTAAGTTTTTGGGAACTATGTATTTTTTATGCCTGGGTAGTAGGATGTGTCAATACATTTTGAAAAGTCCGTTATATAATTGCCGTTGGAAATAAAAAAAATATACAAGATCAAGTTTGATTACTGAGTCACAACTACGATGATGATAGATCATTATACGAATTTACATGTAAGTATAAAAATCACGTTTGAATATATCATAATTGTTAAAAAAAAATAGTTTGAAACAAACAAGGAGATACAAATTAAACTTTTCCCGCTCAGAGAATCAGCATTGCTATTCAACGTGGCAATGGTGCCAGCCTTCTTGGCACGATCCCGAGAGACACCGATTTGGGACAAGTTTTCTACTTGTAATTAGTTTTAAGTACTGTTCCTTGTATATATTATATAATTGAGTCTTTATTCAATAATTGTTATACCAACTTGTACCTGCCTACCTATCTGCCTACTTATATGGTATTAACTAAAATATAATTAAACCTCATAATCATTTGTACGGATAGTGTAAGAACTTACTACAACATAATTATAATGTTTTAAAAACTAATTTATGAGCACATTTAATACAGTGAGCAACTTAATATCTTCAATGCACTTTGCTGTAAAAGTTACCTTAAAAGGTATTGAAATTAAATGGTAATGACGACTCCACGGAGTCCATGCCAGCGCGAGGTAGCTTTAGCAATAAATACAGTACAATTAGAGGTTATAAAACGATCTCTTTTGTCGGTTAGCGTTAAATGGGGATGAACAAAAACTTATGCGCTACCATTGTACAACCGATTCGAACTTTGACTCATGTTTTATTTGATTCAATATGTCGTATTAATTGAATAGAGACCCAAGAAATACAAAATTCTAAGTCTTGGTGGATATTTGTATAAACGCACAGCTTTACCGACATGAAATTTTGGGTACACTAAACTTAGGGTTCTTAGATTTAGTTTTTGAAATGTACTTAATAAAGAAGATGAAGAAAGGTACTTATGAAAATTTTACAGACAAGCTGCGGGTGGATTTATTACAAGAAACAGAAGATTATTAGCACCGACTATACGGTTGCTAGTAATAACGGTTCTTACTTATTTATGACACACTAGCGGATGTCACGCAATTTTACCCGCGTAGTTCCTGTTCCCGTGGGATTACCGGGATAAAAATAGCCTATATTAATCAGTGATAATGTAGCAATCAAATGGTGAAAGAATTTTTGAAATTGGTCCAGTCCTTTTTAGCCAATTCGTTACAAACATAGATACAAATCTTTCCTCCTTATAATATTAGTATAGACTAGCGGACCTCTCGCGGTTTTACCCGCGTAGTTCCCGTTCCCGTGAGAGTACGGGGATAAAATATAAATAAGTCTATGTTACTCGCTGATGATGTAGCTATCCAATGGTGAAAGAATTTTTGAAATCGGTCCTGTAGTTTTTGAGCCAATTCGATACAAACATAGACACAGATTTTTTTTTGCTCCTTATTATATTTGTATAGATGACAACAGTTTACATTCGACAACAACACGTCGACATTTACTACTAAGAGAATAATATCCCTAAAGTGAATGGAATAAATTTCAGAATCATTATTCAATAAAATAATAACTGAGATAAAAGACACAATAAAATAGTAAATTAAAGTATTTTCCACACTGTGACCACCGTGTTCCGCTGGATAAATATAATGGCTCGTCCACACTTGGCCGCGAAGCGGACAGATCGCACCAATTTGAATATTAATAGCTGCAGCGGCGCGTGAAAACTGACGCTCTCAGTCACACGTGTCTATTAAATACTGGATGTGACATCTTTAAACCACTAGTATAGTATTGTGCAGGTGCTCCCGTGACGAGCTCTCTGCGTGAATAGTGTGTAGTAAAAGCATTATATTCGCGTTCTGACGTATAGAAAGATACTACTACACTCTAAGGTAAATACGCGTGCGATATCGCCAACGTAAAAATATTTTAAAACCTATACTTGGCAACGTCTTCTCCTGACAAACTCGCTCGCAACATTAATTTGCCACTTCCAGTGATGGAAATGACATGTGCGTCTATCGAAGCGCAACGCGACAGTGGGACCGCGCCCTTAGACCATTGACAGCCGATGCATAAATCAAACGCCAATAAATAAATATCATTGTAACGCGCTTCCTGTCCTCGCCAACCTATTATGTGGCTATTATGATTACGTCATAGATATACATGAAAATATTAATAGCGATGTCCTCAGGGACCAGTGGGTTATAAGGCGTGGGCATGTGTTAAGTTTGGGCTCCAAGAGTGGACAAATGGACAGGAATAAAAGCGACGCTTAATTAGTTGGTACTATTCTTTAGAAGCCGTGGTATTACTTTACTATGTTATACGAGACGTGTGTTGCAAAGGCTCATGATCTAGAGCCCTTTATAATGGGTGAGGGAACTAAAGGGAGAGATTCAACCCTAGCATCTTGACCAGATGGCGTGGTGTACTCGGCGTAGTGGCGCCGCGCCGGCAGCATAAGAATAGGCATACATACATCATACATATGCTCACACCTTTATTCTCAAGAGGTAAGCAGAGGTGCTGTAATAACAACACCCACTTTTCACCGAAGATGATAAGATGATTAAGTACCAACGAGACAGATAGTGAGCCTATCGCCGTATCAGGCACTATCTTTGAATTACTTCTCACAATATGCAGGTTTCCTTCACCGTAACGTGCTTTACGGTGAAGGACTTCACTTCACTTAATCATCTTCGGTGAAAAGTACCATTTCTGCACTTAAGTTTTTAGCAAAACGCATTGGTACAGGCCCCGTTGGGATTTGAATAAGCGTCTCTTGCGTGGCAGTCGTCTGCTCAAACCCCAAGACCGTCTAATTCATAGCCTTCATGGTAAAAAATGCTTAATTGCCCATAGGCTTATGCTATACGTATGAAGTGAATGTATTGGTTGTATAATGTCACTGGGAGCATAATAAGCGAAGTTTTCAGTTCGCCGCGTTCGGCATCATTACCGACCGCCGACGAAACCAGGGCTGGCAAATTGGCATTCTATTTAGGAATATGTGTTGCCTAAGTTGTATTGGCAAATTATGGAAAAATTCTAATATCGGTTTTGGCCTGTTTAGCTTCCTACCTGTGTTTTAAAACTGATCTGAAATTTTAATAAAATAGTATTTAGATAATGAAAATACGTCGAATAATGAGGTGTGCAACTGCCCAATGTGTAATTGTGTAATAGAACTTCAATGAATCCATCTAATAATGTACATTAAATAAGTCTATTCTGCGTGACATCAAGTTTGATAATTTTAACGAAAAATATTCCTAGCATCATCCTGCAATTTCAGAGATTTGTAAATGTTTTCGTTTTAAAATCTATGACCCTCGTTTATGTTTTTTATCAGGGTTGGAGCTGTCTTAATTTCCTCGGTAGTTACGTTTCGATAAGAAGACAGACATTAATTACGAGTTATATTATTGAATAGTAAAGTCGTCAGCCCTGGGTTAAAAAGCATCACGGCGCGTCGCTGGGTGTCGCCGGTGGCGCGTGAAAATCGCCGTATTGTCGCGCGGCGCCCGGCGTGACGGCGTGGTGTGGCCGCGCCTTGCGGGCCATCAGCGGCGCCCCACTACGCTACTATCTCACTAAGCTGCTCTTCCATACTCGATCCAACATTAAAACATGTTTTTAAAGTCATACTTGACGTTTGTAGAGCGGATGTGAGCGGGAGTGTCGGCAGAGGGAGCTCGAGGAGCAAACTTGACCAGATAGATAATGCTTATTAGATTTGTATGCATTTGTTAGATTTATAAACGAAATTTAATATGTCAAAGCAATGTGTCAGTCGTTGACGTATCGGTCAGCATGTGTTGCTGTCTCTCTCTTGTTCTCTCTCCGTTGTTATAAAACTATGTCTCCGTGTTCTCTATAATAAACTCTTAAACATCTACACCATCTTTAAGTTTCTCGCCCAATTTCCAACAGGATTTGCGAAAATATTTTCAGAAAGTTCAAATTCGGAGTTCTTCGAACCGTATGAAGAGATCTATGAATGTGGATCTTCGGAGGTGGCAAACTTTGGTCGTTGTTGATTCTCATGGGATACAGGTATCAGCATAATATGTCTGGTATTTGTTGTATGTATGGTTCACGTTGTCAGTCTGTAACTTCTGAATAATGCGAACAGAAACCTCTCCAAGGTGTGTCACATTACGGGCTTTGCGAGGAAAAATGCATAGCATACTTACATTTCAGAAGGAAATCAAAGGCGATTAAATCGTGCATGAGAGACGACGATAGGCTTAAACGATAGGCACATAATACTTTTCCCCAAATTCTTGGTGTAAAGTGAATGCTGATATTTAATGTATTTTGTGGCAAGTATGATCATGACAAAGAACGTTCGTTTATATTGTTGTTTGCTCCAAAACAGCCAAACTATAAAAATCATAACCCACCATAACTAAGCGCATACTTACTTGAATGTGTCTCCCCTCCGCAGATATTTAATTTTGATACAAAACCACCGTGACATCAAGGCCCGTATAAATTTTATCCACCATCTATCTACTCAAAAATATTACCCAAAAATATTAGCCGTTACGAATCCTAAATCTTGAGGACTTGTCCACTTTTACTATCAGAAGCAGAAGCAATCCATTTTAAGCTCTGTTTAGTAACGCGTAGGTTGATTTTCGAAAATTAGGCAATTTTATTTCTATGAAAGTGATAGCAATGCAAACTGTGGCTTTGGATTACTTCAGTTAAGTTCCAAATTGGAATATCCAGGCCGGAATAGTAACCAGCAAGGTATTTGATCAGATGCTAAAGGAAAATGCATTCATAGGCTATGGTGTTAAGGTGCATGCGGCAAGGAAGGTGCCGAGCTTGACCAATCTCTAGGGATTTCAGTAGGGCATTTAGTCACGGTTTTATTTGAATTCGCCAAATACGTTGTGACAAATATTTGGACATTTATTGTTGTTGGGCTTGGTGTCGAATATTAAGCGGTGCTTTCATTTGATATATCTTGTGGTGGATTGGCCACGGTCGCTTGTTGGATTTGTGGTAAACTGCTTGGGACGAGATGGCAAGGGGATGGGATAATATTTTTATTATTTATTTGCACAAAAACAATCAACTATAATAACTTCACGATGTTTAGGAAAAGACTAATAAATAGATTATCAATTAGACTTCGGGCTGCAACTTTAAAAGTACGTAGTCAAATACTCACCCTATTCCATAAGGGTCCCCGAAGCGGTAGCAGCGGTGTTGTAATTTCCACCGAAGATGATTAAGCGCCAATGTGACAGATGGTGAGTCTATCGCCGTCTCAGGCAAAATAAATCTTTTATTAGATTCTTTTTTAAGAGAGCCGTGGTGGTCTTGAGGTTTCAGCAGTCGCCTGCTACGCAAGCGACGCAAGTTCGAATCCCAGCGGGGCCTGTACCAATGAGTTTTTCTAAAAAACGTATGTACAGTGATTTCACACCACGTGCTTTACGGTGAAGGAAAACATCATGAAGAAACCTGCATATTACTGAGAAGTAATTCAATGACGTATGTAAAGTGTCTGAGGCAGCGATGGACTCACCATCTGTCACGTTGGCACTTAATCATCTTAGGTGAAAAGTGGGTGTTGTGATTGCAACACCTCTGCCTACCCCTTCGGGGAATACAGGCGTGAACATATGTATCTATGTATTTAAGTTTTCAGAGAAACTCATTGGTATAGGCAGCGAGAATTCGAACTGTGTCGCATGGGTTGCAGGATTGCTCGGACCCCACCGCCACCACACGTCAAATATTATAGAAATTTTGTTTAAAGGATGCTTGAAATAAAATAGATGAAGCCAGTCATTAATTTATAACAAGTAAGTGCGGAGCTGCCGCCCCCTTATAAAGGGTTATCATTGAGGTGTAATGGGCCTGGCGGTGTGGTGTGACAATTTGATCACAATAGCGGCGACCGACGCCTTCCCAGGACCTGTCACAGACGCCGCAAAAGGACCAAAACAGTGACAATTGGTGCATATCCCCGACGAATTATCCCCCTTCGGCGCCTTTGTCCAATTGAAGCTTCCTTTATTTTACCATTTTTGCCGTTTTTCCATTCTCATTTGGTTATTTATCTCGTCTTTTTTGGTTCGGACAATGAGCGCCGGTGCTCATTATATCGTCCAGGAGTAGCACGCGACCCGCCACTAAATCTCCGTTGGAATTCTAGCGAATTATCCGAACAAGCCCAGTTTTTTCTGGTGATTGATTGAAGTAAAGATTATTTTCTGTTTTTTTTAGAGGACACCGCGGTTGCACTGACAGACCGCCTTACTTTATATTGTCGTGATGCGACCGATAAATTGAGTCTTTAAACAACACTAACCCTTCTTAGCTGCTGTTTGAATTTTGGTGCTAATATTCAGTGAATTTATAAAAGTTATTCCTCTAAACCCTAAAGTCAGGGGCGTGCATTGGATTTTCAAAGGGGTAAGCATTAATAATCAGTAAGGTATGTACATATGTTTTAGTATAGACACACAAACAAACACTACACGAGTGTATTCAGTCATCACAAATGGTAAGCACTGCTTATCTGCTTATATGGAATGCACGCCATTGCCTAAAGTACATATATATTTATATATAATTGATTTCTAAAAAAGAAAGATTGTAACTTTATAATTGCGTCGGGAGGCAATATTTGAAAAACCTACAGCTGAAATATCTGCCAAAAGATCTGAATCAATTCGGAACATTCTTCAGGAAATGATTAAGTTGATAAGACGTTAAGATCATGTGTTGAGAGTCATTAATTAGCTAATCGTGACAGCCGATCTTGTTTCTGAGAGGTGTTGGAAATAGACGGGCCACCGCAGTTGCTACTGCCCTTGTGCATGGGAAATGGGTGCCAAATCCTCTGTTATATTTCTAAAGATGGTTAGGCTCTCGTTGATTATACTTCTTATCATTTGTGATGACTGCATACACTCGTTTGTGTGAGTGTGTCTATGTTTGTGTGTCTATTCCTATACGTTACTTACGCCACATTGGAATGTTCTTAGCCTACATACTTACTGTTTATGCAGATTGTTTAAGCAGAGCGTATTATCAAGATAGAAAATAGCTTTGACGTTTCATTTTGGTACGGTAAAATTAAACGTCAAAGCTATGAAGTTCTTTATACGCGCTGCTTAAACGATCATAGTTGGCCCCCTGTATTTTGTCTTCAGATTAAAAAATTGGCTAACAAAAATCTTGTAGCTCTGATTTGTTCGTTCTCCATGTACCCCTTAAAGTATTTCTACATCCAAGTCCACTTTGGGACATCATGATATCATTTCATGGAGAGCATAAGAGCACTCATCTCATCTGTTCCTCAACAGAATTGCTTAAGTCCTCACTCCATCTAGCTAAAACGCAACTTATGTGTGTGTATATCTACTAAGTACGACATACAAACAGTGTAATCCCTATTTAACCTTATAAAGTAAGCAGACAAATTAAGAAGCCTAATACGGCTTAGCAAAAACGTTAACATCCGATTACTGGAATCGTCAACTGGCATTAAATTAACAGCAGTAATGGACGTCTTAGAATTGACAAATTAACACGGACTTGTTTACGACGAAGCCACGCTCTTCGTTGAGAATAGTTTTTTGCGCAAAAATGAGGTGTATTCTCAAAATTGGCATCCATTATGTATGTGCCATGGTAACTATTGTCTCCCCGACCGGACGGGATGTCTATCTAAATTGCCCGACGATTAGTTTCCAAGTAAAACGGATTCGTATTCAGATGCTGTATTCAAATCTTTGAAACGTTTGATAGTGTGATACCTACCTGTGTTCCAGAAAAAGGGTTATTGTATCCGTTCCAAACATCCGAGGTATTTATTAAGTTTACCGAACTAAGGTAAACTTAATAAACTTTATTATCAATATTGTGCCTAGACAGTACCCGTATTGTTATATTTAATGTAAATAAAATAATCTTACAATACATTGAACCCGATAGGTAATTTTCGAAAGAAATATTCTTATGCTTCCACGATGCGTATGTACTTGGAACAAAATTATCTCATAGTGCTCAAATCGTTAGGTTATTTTATTTTACGTTTGTGCGAGAGATATACTATTTGGAATGTAGTTACAGGTTGGTTTACGTGCGCGGCGGTACAGCCAGCAGCCGATAGGCCGTCGCTGGCACCGTCACGCCCGCATCTGTCGTGTCGTGATGCTTCACTACATCACGATCCCTTGCGACACGAACGTGAGCTGTGTAAACGCCACCCATTTACCATATCCGCCGCGCCACCACATCTCCCATTTCACGACTCATTACATCTGCCCACCGACGCACGACTTTCCCAAATAAACCCTAATATGTTAAAAAATCCGACAATGAAAGCTGCCCTCAATGAACATTCGTTAAAATTCTGCGGCGCCCCGCTCGCACCACCGGCGGCGAAAACGTCGAAAAATTCATAAGTTTTTGCGAAAACGCAATTCGTCGCGGCGAAAACGGACGAATAACTGTCATTTTTTGTCGACGAACAATTGGACCGGGCGGGACCGGCCGGAAAAAATTGTAACATACGAGAGGCCCTCTGATATATTTGATGAGGAACTTTTGTTACAGAGAGTAACATTGCCATTTTTTTTGTATCACTTCAATTTGGCAATTTGGACTCTGAATGACGCTTCGTTAGCAACGGATCGTGTTGGCTTAATAGTTGTTTATTTTACTTTAAAATTGTACGTCGGTATATTTTTTATAACTCCATATGTAGCACTGTCACGGCAGTAGTGGGGTTTGTAATTCACAATTTCTTGTCTTCTGTCAGGTGTAATGGCGTGCATTGGTCGATTCTCATAATCAATTATGAATAGTCCAGTCGTCCGTAATTACCTCGCCTATAGATAAATGCCGATAATTGGATTTCTCCTCATTGAACAATTAACCTCGTAATTTGACCTAAGTACAATGTAGTCGAGATAATGAAGTGGACTATACATCAATGACTTCAAACTGTTTTTATTATTGCAATCAAATAAGGATTTCAAAAGGTTTAAACGTTTATTCAAAATATCGAAACACAGATATACGTTACGATAATATAACGATACAAAAACATCTACAACGAAGCAAGGCAATTAACCTACCTATTAATGCACTGACTTAATTCCTTCTTCTAGGCAGTGAGCCTATTAGGGAATGTGGTTGCAATACTAACGACGAAAGAGAAAATTATTTAGTGTAAGTGGGTACTAACCATACATTATCAGTAGGTAGGTACCCGGTAGATGATGACCCTTATTCCCGTTTTGTGGTCTTGCACACCAATTTGCGGTATATCCAAAGGCTTTCCTTTCCAAAGCTCTCAGTCGCTGTCCCCACATTGTCTCCCGTGATTTGTAGCGGCAATCCAATCTCAAATACGAAAGGGACACAAATATATCAGTTCTTACTCTAAGACAGGGACAGGGAACTAAAGCATCAACAATTAATTATAATGGTCCCATCTAGCTCGTTATCCGATTCTTTTTCGATTTATTTCGTCGTGCGAACTTTGGATTCCGAAAATTTCACTTCACGCCGAATTTAAAGTTGACAACTTAAGTTTTGGTAACTATCCTCGCTGTTGCACGATAAATCAGTCAGACACTTCCAGTCCGTTTGAGAACGGACACCGTGGGCACATTTAAAGATGCTTTTTGTTTATTTTCCGGAGCCGTGGCCGTGTAGTTTCAGTTGTCGCCTTCTACGCCAGCGACCCTAGTTCAAATTCTAGCAACATCAGCTAAAAACTTCTTTTGAAAACTTATGTGATTTCACATCACGAATTATGGTCAAGGATACCATCATGATAAATAGATAATAATTATGATTTAAGAAAAATCGAAAGACGTGTGTATAGTGCTAAAGACGGCGATGGACTGTGGTGATCCTTCTGTGAAGGCTATTAAGGTATTGTTTTTGTAGGTTTATTGGGGCTAAAAATGTGCTCTAGAAATAATACATTGTTTGGTGATTATTCCTTACATCTTCTATTTTCTATCTCTATTGGGAATTCGGTACGTTACAGTTTTTGATAGCCATTACTTACTTGTATTTCACAGTAATATTTCCTATGATATTTACAATACAATAATCCTAGTTTTGCTTATCGCGTAGTGACCACACGGAGTGCAAGTTAACCTTAGCGCACACTAAACCGCGCGCGACTCGCGAGTCACGCCTCGTGCGAGCGATAAGTAACGCGTTATCTTCACGATCATCACGCTCGTTGGACGCTAGAAACACAGCCTCTACTAGGAACCCATTCGTGTATGATGTAAATAAAATAACGTGATTCGCGAGCAAATTGAGAGCAATTACTTTGTGCCTCTAGGCAGTTATACGACAACTTTTGGTACAACGTCAAGTAGGTACCCTAATTTTGTGACCCAAATGTTATCCGAAATCACATATATGTTCTTATATCTCGTATCTTTACAAATTTTTCTTGAAGTCTAATGGTAGAAGAATAAATAAATAAGTAGGCAAGTTCAAGGAATTCCATAGGATTTTTTATGTAACACATAGATAAAGGTCATACTTAAAATAGTTAAGTATGAATGGACATCAAGTAAACAAGCTTGCTATCGCACTCGTTAATCAATCTAACACTACGACACGTTTGTGACACTGGTCCTTACTTTCCGCTTATCATAAGTACATCTGGAGAGCGTTTTCGCGCTGCACCTCATTCAGCCAACTTATCGCTCGACCAGTCATCACAAAAACTAGTTTGGCATATAAATTCACTAAGTGGGCGAATAACGCTGCGACGCGATCTGATAGCGGAGGCAGCAATTACGTACGTGACACCTCGCGAGGCGCGCTGATCGCATCAGTGTGCGCCCGGCTTTAGTGTTGGGAGCGTCTCCAATTATTGTCGAGTTAGATTATGATGCTTGTTAAGATGTGATTGCGGAAAAATCCTTTATGACAGCCTCTATGCCTTAGATGTAAGATTATTTTGTTTTTGTCGCGTAGTGGGGTGTAGGGTACCTAGTATTAAGTACATTCCCTTCCCGAGAAGGAATGCCGCAGATGTTCAGCTGCACAATTTGTCCACGTGTATTATGGATAAGCTTATGATTTTTCTCTCAGTAGAAGCAGAGTTTCCTGGTGGGACTGTTGAGCCTATCACGCTTCTGTGGGCGTCCATCGCACCGTGTTATTATTCGGATGCGGGTAGCTCTCGCTTAGGTTCAATTTGGATCAAATAAAATAAAATAGTATTATTATTATTTTGTAATCCCGTCTCATAGTATTTATATTGTGTATAAATGTGTTGACGTTAGCTGTAAGTTTATATGTTGTCTAAATAAATATATATTTAAGTTTCGTATTTCGAATGAAAATATATAAAGATCGATTACGATGATATTTACAATTCACACGAATAATCCCATACGACATAAATAATGTATATCAACTATACCTACTCGATATATTTTAAGGATCTAGTTAAATATTTTATTAGAAAAAGGGTCAAATACAGCCATTGTGGATTGTCGTAGAGATATGTCGACGTCATCATAATAGGCGATACACGAATGGAAACAATTATATTTTGTCAATAGATTTATCTATATATTTTAATGAATAATTTTCAATTACAGCTGTTGCAAAATTACAGTTTCTCTCGCTTAATTTCACGAGGCTATTTATGTGTGTTTGTAGAAAAATGGCAAATTAACAAGTCTTATTGCAATTCAAATCACTGGTTATATCAACATGTTTTGCGTAGGTTTGTTTATATAAAAAAACTTACACAAGTAACACACAGGTGTTCACGTATAATATATGTCCACATTAGTATTTTATGCGCTTATGTTTAATGAATTCCATGGAAAATTATATTCATTTATAATTAATATATTTTGTATTTTTAACTACAATATTTATCAACTATATATTACAAACTTTTAACTTACAGTTAGATTTTTATCAATCGTTTATATTGGCGCGCAATTAACTGTTGGTTTCATTTGAAAGTGACGTTTTCATAAATTTTTTCATAAAAGACGTTTTCATAAAAGACTTTATAACAATTTCATTTACAAAATATCAAACAATTATAATTTATTTTATCCTTACAAAAGTCATTAGCAAATCAAACTCGTTACTGACTAACTTCAGCATGGTAAGTTTTATTTGACAGCAGCTGTCAAGAGACAGAACGGTGACATGCGAAAACAACAGTCAATAACGCGCTTTACCTCACAGCACAATTGACAAAACATATTTTCAAAATATGTCTATTAGTAAACACGTAAATATACCTTACAAATTGTATTTACAAAATAATGCGATATCAATTTTAATTAATTTATATTGATATAGAAACGGAATCGAAATTACATTTATTTGTTTCGATCGAGAACTTTTGTAGCTCTTTCACTATTAAATAAAGTTATATAATTTGGACAACGAATTATATTTGCGATACACATAAAAAAAATATTATATATATTTTCTGGTGATCCTGAAGATTTGAATTTCACATAATTAGTGCCAAAATATTCCTAGTCGGAATTTTACAAATTTCCTTTAAAACAGACCAGCTGCCAAATATTTCTCGATCATTATAAAAATAAATAAAATGCAACCCTATTGCTATAGCAGAATCTATGTGATACGAGTGTCGAGCTCGACGACGCCGTTACAGATCTATATAGCTGTCATTTTTGACAGCTACCAGTGAGTTGTGAACGTAGTTACTATTGTTTGTTGCAATCAGTTCTTGTTAGAAACTATTTGAAACAATCATGAAGTTGGTTAATAGTGGCTTATTTTTTTTCTATCGATAAATTAAAGTGTTGTTGTATCCGATTGCAGCAAAAATAGCAATACGGGTTCATAGACTCTGTAACTATCAACTGCAACTCTCTTAGGGCCGTATTACATATTTAGATATTTTGTGGGTGCCACAGGAACGGAGCTTCACGTAAATATTAGCACACCACATTATACTTAAAATTTAACATCTTAAGAACCACATACTTTTCAATTACTGTTTATGTATGTAATGAATTTCAACTTTTAAATAGGCACGTACTTGAATTCGGTAATGCTATATTTATCGTGAACTGCACCGCCAGTGGTCACTGGACATACTAGAGTACATTGCACACGTCACCGCACATCGAACCGGCATACTGTGAACCCTAATTGTAAGCTTAACTATTTACAATCAGTATACGAAAATCGACCCGAATAGAACTCGAAAGAAAAACAAAATAGGAACGATACAAAACGATGCCCCATCGCCGACTCCTTGATGACTCGTGAGAGCGGCGTGGGCGTCCTCGATATAAATACACGCTATGTACAGGGCGGGGATCGCGGGAGTCAGTCCTGCGGCTCCACGTCGAGGCCGTTCACCATGCGCTCGATGCTCTTGAGGTCGGAGGCGGGCGGCGTGGCGGCGGGCGGCGCGTCGGGCGGCGGGTCGGCCGAGGCTGCCCGCGTTGGCGGCGAGCCTCCGCGGCCTCGCGCCGGGGACGAACTCAGACTGCGAGCACGCGGGGCCACCTGCTCGAACGCTGACCCTAGTCCCGGCAGCGCGTACGGCGCAAACCGATGCCCCTTACCGAGTGACGGCGAGGGTGCGGGCAAAGACGGCGGCGGTGGCAGAGAGTACTGCTGGAGGAGCGGGTGCAGGTTAAACAGTAGTCCCGGAGGCATCTGGTGTGGGGGGAAGAAGTGCGGCGGGTAGAGCGAGGGCGGGTAGAGGTAGGGCAGCAGCGGCGGCTGCACGGGTGGGCCGAGGGACACGTCGGGCGCGGGCGATGGTCGCGAGGGGCCGGCAGGCGGGGAGGGGGCGCGGGCGCCGCCCGAGCACGATGAGTCTGAGCCCGCTTCGTTGCCCTCCTCAGCGCCCGAGTCGCCTCCACCACCGCCACTCGAGCTGAACCACGCTGTAACAAATTATACCATGGTCAAAACATGAAGATGGTCTGATGCGAGTCGGTGCAGCTCGCGTTCGTATGGTGACGTTAATACGAGCAGTACGTTAACAGATATAGATAGGGCAGAAAGTAGCACAACGGGTTCTCCCATGCAAAATTTTAATTGCCTATCTCAGGTCACTTTTTCTTTATGGAAGTCCACAGGTGACCTCTTCCGTGGGTTTATGTTCCTGCGGTAGGATTAGTAGTGCTGCGTGAAATATACTCACAAGTGGTGGTATGCTGTGAGGCGGGTGGTGGAGGGCTGGAAGGGCCCCCCACGTCCAGCGGTCGCTCGTCGTCGTCGTCTCGCGCGTCGGGCCGCGCCGTCAGCAGCGCCTGCCTGCGGTACACGGACAGACTGCTCGTGTTATCATCATGCTTTACACCTTATACTTAACACGGTAAGGACTGTTTTAGCAGTCCCATAGTTACTTTACTATACCATAGAACCATAGAGAAACATAGGGCTATGTAAGTATGATTATGCACAAGTGATAAAATAATCGTGAATAAATAAGCGTGAAAATATAACACTTACATTGCGAACAATGTTTGTATTCTAAACTAAGTTTGCATTGGGACGCTCAATATAATATTCTAGCGTGGGGTGTCAAACGGTTGACATTTAGGTAATGGGTCGCCGCGACCCCCGACCGCCGTGAAAGGTTAATCATCCTCTAATGATAGTGGCGAAATTTGAACCTGCCACCGCTAACACGCCCGGATGCGTGCCAGGCGCCCTTTAACATTTCAAGCTTTCGAAAAGTTTTAAAATTATTCGGAAAAATAATTTGAAAATCTTTTTCTTTTTTGCGGAATAAATACCTAATTGTTTAAACATAGATTTAGACATTTGATTTAAGTATTATTTAAAAATAGAGCAACCTGTGTACTAATATTCCTTCCTGGGGCCATGACCTCTTAGTGCCATGATAGTTTAAGCTTATTATGAGACAGATGTATATGACGTGTCTGTCACTGTCACACAGTGGAACTATGATAATAATAAGAGCTTTTGGTAAGAGCCTCTGAATTTTTGGGGTCTTGTAAATGAGTAAGCTGGAACAAATACTCTTCGCTGAACGCTCAAAACTAGTGAAGGCGTCACTACCTCATTGTAACTAACTTTTTGGTCAGTATCGCAACCAACCCTTTAATTGCCCTACCATCTGCAATTTAAGACGATAATCCGATTTTTGTATCGAATTTCGAAACTGATTTTTACGTGGGCTGGTTCTTATTTGCATAACTACGTCCATATACTTATATGGACGACGGTATATTACTGACAGCTTTATGAGAAAATCTCTATGCAAGACTTATTAAAAACAAAACATGCTCGTGGAAATAAATCAGGCCACAAAAGTCACATTAGCAGGTATAAAACAAAGCCTTTAATGTATCCGCTGTGAGAAAAAACATTTACACGAGAACGTTTTATCTGTCGCCCCAAAAAAAGAAAAAAGCGGCCAATTATTTGCCTTCTGTCGCCGAAGGACAAACAACTCTTTAACATCGCATTGTTTTACGGAACCCTAAATGCGGTGGCATCATCTACATTGGGGTCCCTGATTACGGGGTTCCGTACTAAATTCATTTTATTAACTCGTCTCATCGCCGGCTGATAGAATTTAATTTGTGGCACCCTTTAAAATGTAGGGTTGTCACAGTTTACATTCTAGTTGTATTTTACTGTCGGCATCGTCGGTCTTAGCTTCGATTCCCGTGACATCAGAGTAAACATTTTAGGTGATGAATATTTGAGTTTGCCTTGAGTCTGAGTGTTTGGTATGCATTGGCGCTGTGTAACCGAACATTAATTATATTTTTTTTAGTTCAACTGACTCTTAATCTAAATGGCGCAAAAGATTTCAAAAGTGATCGTGTTTCAGACACACTTAAAAATACAGTGTGTGACAAATTAGGCCTCAGAGCCAGGATCAGTCGGAGCAGACCTTGGGTGGTTGGTATGAAACACCGTAACTTGGGCAATGCAGTTCAACCACTTGTATTGATTTGAGCTCACTGAAATATATACGTACATAAAGGAGAATCTTAACATCGAGATGTAAAACAATATAACGCCATCTTGTGAGAAGATGGCTAACTACTTGCAAATAGACATATATTGTTATTTTTACCGTTGATTCAACTCATTTTGTACCGAGTGTCAATAAATGTTACGGCAGCTATGTCTTACATATGTATGTGTTGGTATGTCTCTTGAAGTAGTAAAGCCAGTTAAGTAACGACAATATGCTTACCTTGATGTGTACAATATGCGACGACTAGGTAAGTACCTTTCTATAAGTCTTATTACTGTCTTTGAATAAATAAAGAGATGGATAATAGAAGTTTAAATAATTATATAATTACAACCAAGTTTAGTGGCTAGGCAAGACGATTGGGTATAACCAAAGCTTAGCAACTTTCATTGAAAATAAAAAATATTAAGAAAGATACCAAAATGCAAAATTCTAAATATCTTTATCTGATTTCATTTCTTACAAAGTACTTTTAAATCGTCAGATGAACATAAAAAAATACATTAAACAGGATTATAAATACTACCACCGGGTTCGGAAGCTTGCATCCCAGAAATAAACCTAACAAATACTCTTTCAAAAAAATATACCAAATGTAACCAATTTCAAATTTTATGATTCGCTACAACCCTAGGATAAACTGTAGCGTTAGGGTGTTCACGTTACAATGTAAACTGTACGCAGGGGTGGCATTCCTTGTAATTTTGCCAAATTTTTATCCCAAACGGTTAGTTGTCCGTGGTCCCCTCCGGGCGCCCTTTTATCGTCTCTATTCTACCGAAAATAAGGGAAATAAATGTATTAAGTAAGTGTAGTAATAGGTGTTATGATTCTTGTATTTTACGATTGCCTTTTCCTGGAACGTCACGAACGTAGTTCATTTCAATACAATGTATTTATATTTAAATCAATAAAATTATTACAGTTTAGTAGTTAATAATATTTTTGAGAAAGGTCAAATTCGGAGCACTCGTAACCGAAGAAAGTGTACATACATACATACATATGCTCACGCCTGTATTCCTCGAAGGGGTAGGCAGAGGTGTTGTTGTAACAACACCCACTTTTCACCGAAAATGATAAAGTGCCAACGTGACAGATGGTTAGTCCATCGCCGTCTCAGACACTTACCATACGTCATTGAATTACTTCTCAGAAATATGCAGGTTTCCTCACGATGTTTTCCTTCACCGTAAAGCACGTGGTGTGAAATCACTGTACATAAGTTTTTAGATAAACTCATTGGTACAGGGCCCCGCTGGGATTCAAACTTGCGTCGCTTGCGTAGCAGGCGACTGCTCAAACCTCAAGGCCACCACGGCTCTGCACTCTGCTGCTGCTCTTACGAAGAAAGTATATGAAGAGATATCGCTAGAGAAAGAAGTATCTAAGGATCGTAGCATGTGGCAAACGGTGGTCTCTGCCTACCCCCATGGGATACACGCGTGAGCATATGTATGTATTTACAGATGTCCGGGATTTATTTAGTTCAGGCTCACGTAGGTAACTAAAGGCAGAAGTAATGCCATTCAGAGGCTAGGTCTAGCAGTAAGTTCGACCATAAAAACCTACAACCCTACTATCCGATGCGAGTGAAGATTTGTAAGAATGTATGTATAGATGTACGAAAATAGCCTTTATTTAACAATCGTTCATACATACAGTTACAATAAATATGTTGATAATAACAAACAAAATTAAAAAAGTTAAGCGATATTTATGCAGACGTGAGCATATGTATGTAACATATGCTCATGCCTATATTCCCCGAAGAGGTAGATCGATGTATTCTAATAACAACACCCACTTTTCACCGAAGATGATTAAGTGCTAACGTGACAGATAGCCAGTCTATCGCCGTCTCAGGCACTATAGAAAAGCCTTTGAACTAATTCTCATTTGCAGGTTTCCTCACGATCAGAAAAACTCATTGTTGCAGATTCCACTGGGATTGAACTTGCGTAGCTGGCATAGCAGGCGACTGCTCAAACCCCATGGCCACCACGCATCAAAAGGATTTTTATTCTCTATCTGTGACAAAAATGTGTACCTAAAAAGTCTAGACCCTATATATTAACGCAACTAGCAAAAGCACATGAAGTCGACAAAAGCGTATTCCCATCGCGTGAGACAGATAGCGGTGCTCCGGTAGTACTACTATGAAGAATGCATGAGACTCGGATTGCAGGGCTGCTAGTTGATGTAAGTTACATTAGAACTAGCATGTACCGTCCGTCTGTATCGCAGTAACGTTTCAGAAACGTCAACCCCAAATTCGCCCTTGTGGGTGAAATTTTTGAAACTTAGTGTTGCCAAGAACACTCTCCGAATTGCAAGCCTATAGCTAAGACCGGCGAGTTAGGTTGTGCGTTGATTTGAATCAGTCAGTCAGTCAAGACTTTGAATTTCACATATTACTAGCTGCGCCCGGCAAACGTTCTATTGCCATATATTTCACCCTTATCATCATAAAAATACCAATGCAATTCAAACCCCAAAAAATGTTTGTGCATTTTTCTAAAAAACATTACTTTCTCAGTTTGAACTTTTCCCGGCAACCCTGGTCTGTGAGTTATGCGCGGCATGTGTCCAACTTGCCGCGTCGCACCGAGCGTGGCGTTTGTCAAAACACTCACGTTTCCCGCGCTTCCGGCCGCCATTTTGTGAAGATGAGCCAGCGTCCGGCCGCGCCATTTTGTAATGACCCGTCCGCTCTAATTCGGACACAACCGCTTCCGGAGTAAAATGTTGTTTAAGCGAATTAAAGATTCCTCTTACCGGCCCGTACGGGAGCATGGGTCAGTTCCGGCTATGTTATGATACGATACAACAGATTATACCTACAATACGATTTATTTTGCTTGTTTAACAAGTTTTAGAGTGGTTTTGTTTTCTAAATAACGCTGTTCGCTAACACATTAATAAATATAAGAAGGTGTGTTCCATTAAAGTTTTTAATGTATAGTAATTTATTTACAAATAATTTATTGTCAAAGTAATGTCGATTGGTTGCAGTTTAGAAAAAGTCTGTAAAATACGTAAACTACGCGTCCGGTCATGACGTGACACCCATACTGCCATTACGACTGGGCTGCTTATTATCTCGTAGACATGCGCCACTGTGCGTTATTTCGATTTGTTCCTAGATTCCGTACTGCGGGCCAACTATGATCATTTAAGCAGTGAAAGTTAAAATGAAAAGCTCACATGATCTTAATACGCTCTGCTTCAACCGGTGATGGTAGGGCCCCTGCTTGTAGTAAGCTTATATTTATTCTGTGGTATGAACATACTGGGGTCAACTCATGGAGGTATATCGGGGTCTTGTTGACGTCTTAGGTGCATCTATGCAGCTCCATTACTATGCTGAAGGATACACGAAGGATTCTGATGTCATTACTGCTTTTGACTTCGAATAGCCATGTACTTACTTTCTTCAAAGTATTATTAGATCAAACTTTAGAGCCAGTGTTTTAGTGTAATAAGCTTAGAGGAGTTTTTAGACTAATGGCAGTATGAGCGTGTAGTGAATAATTGACCAGATATCATTACCTCGATTCTCTAACGGTGTACGATCCATTGCGGTGGGTATCGCCCACGACGCCCACTAATTGAGTTCTCGTTCGAATTTCAAATAAGCTCGCGGAACCGAACGCAACCTAGCCCCACAACGAGCGGGCGCTAGCAAATTATGCGGCGAAAAAATAAACTAAAGCTGATTTTATCGCGGAAATCCAATTTTCTCCCTCGCACGCTAAAGACGCTGGAAAAAGCGCCAAGTCGAATGACTCCACCATTTTGAGCCGTTACCCGCCATGTTTAAACTAGGAACACGAATAAGGAGGCGCCGGATTGGTTTAATTTGAATTTCGAACGGCGCCGAGCGTGTCGAGCGCGCGGTGCGCTCTGAACGACGTCCGTGTTCTAATTAATTTGGTAGAGATTCACAGATACGACGCTAATTCGGTTAGCTTTTAACTTTACTTAAATAGTCGACAGTTTTCCCGTCATTAATCTTTCACTCGCCTCTTAGTTATAAATGCCACCTTGTAAAGGGTTGGTTGGTATTGAATGGGACAAATTTATACCTACGCGGAAAACTTTAATGATCTAATGCGGAAAACTCATAGTTAGCCACCACACCGTGAAGCACCAAAAGTTAACTTACTGAATAGAGTTAGAGATAAAGATATATCTAGACGATGTTATAATTTTTGTTAAATTGCGTAGGAAATTGATCAAGTTTTTGTCATAATCAAACAAATCAATAGTAGTCCATAATCCTATTTAAATCTCCCATTCCTTAATTTCAGATTTTTTTTATTTTCATAAATTAAAAAAGTATCTCATCCAACTACGAAAGGCAGAAGAAAAACTTTTAAACGAATAAGCACGTTCCAAAGAGGTCACAAACATTTTCCTTTTCACGGAAATTATTCAGTTAAAACCGGTAATAATGGGTCTTATGAAGTTTCGAGGGCTAGATACTTACTTCTTTTCCCGTTTCCCGGCGCCGGTATCCCGGAAACCTTTCGCAAAGGGGTTGTTGTCGATCTTCAGTTGGGTGATCTGAAAGGAATATCTCACTTACTAACTTCAACTGAAAGTTTAAAATACGAATATGACATAAATAGTTTTTTATAATTTATAAACATCTATACAGATACATTGATGTGTCTGTTTGTAATTCAAAATCCAACAGCTTTTTACTCAATGCGAAAGTATTTAGGGAATTAAAAAAAAACAATTTAAAAAATCTGAATCTGTCTGAACGTTCCAGAAAATCTCAGAAATGGCTACTTTTATTTGAGAAAAACTATTTGGTTCCGCGAGATAAAACATAAAACCAAGTACGCGTGTCAAACCGCGTAGCACAACTAGTACCTAATAATAAAAGACGAAATAATCTACGACTGTAAAACTGATTTGCAATCATTATCAAGGATTAGAAATACGGCGACCAAAGTACCAGGCTCACAGTTTCCAAAGGAGACTCACCTTCTCATTTTGGTACGCAGTGACTGCGATGAACTCCGTCTCCTTGAAGACGTACGTCCTGAACGTCGAATATGGCAGCTTCAAGATGTCGTTGGCCCGCACCAGGTGGAACCTCGGCTGGTACTTATGCATTGAGTTCAGGATCGTCTGCGTAACACACTTTAGACAGCTTAGGATTTTGATCAAAAGGCTTAAGAATAAAAGGAGGTTGTAGTTAAGGAAAATGACGAGAGATGGCGCTAGTAGTACCGAATTTTCCTTATTTTAATGTATTATGATAATTATTACAAAAACATTCACTAACTAATAGTAGTTCCAAAATAGATTGGAGATATTTTATCATTTAAATTAAGTTAGTATTTTCTTCTGCGGTAAAACGGTTGTCTCTGCCTACCCCCACGGGAAACATAGGTGTACTAATGGTACAAATTCGCCAGTTATGTTTATCACCCATATAGGGACGAGGCTAACCGGGTACTACTCCAGACTCCGAGCTAGTACTGAGAAATATATTTATGGAAGAAACCAATACGAGATTGGATAATGATGAAAGAATTTCTAATTTTAATGAATACTAGCGGACCTCACGTGGTTTAACCCGCGTAGTTCCCGTTCCCGTGGGAGTAAGGGGATAAAATAAAGCCTATGTTATTTGCTGATGATGTAGCTATCCAATGGTGAAAGAATTTTTGAAATCGGTCGAGTAGTTTTTAAGCCTATTCATTACAACCAAACAAACAAAGTTTTCCTCTTTATAGTATTAGTGTAGATCAACTTATTAGTAACTTACTAACTTAAATTCTTACTAACGCAAGACTGTTAAGTACTTGATACAAGTGTCCATGTATAATATATATATATATATATATATAGCTCAAAGGTGACTGATTAACTGACATAGTGATCTATCAACGCACAGCCCAAACCACTGGGCGGATCGGGCTGAAATTTGGCATGCAGGTAGATGTTATGACGTAGGCATCTGTTATGAAAGGACTTAAGAAAGTTTGTATGATGCTTTGTCAATTTAAACCGATATATTATATAAAACTAAATCTACGCGGGTGAAACCGCGGGGCACAGCTAGTGAATATAATAAGACTAGCATTACAGTAGGAATAAAAATGTTACGTAAAAAACTATCGAGGGCGACCATCGTTCGATAAATCACCCCACATGTCATTAAGTTCATTATTGCGTGCTTCTTCTGAATGATACATGAGCTGATCGCGATCTTACATCAAGGTAGCTGTTAAAGGAAATCAAGACTAAATTGCAACTATAATTGCGCATAATGAGAGGCCTAATGTCCTTTCCAAGTACTTAGTAGTGGTAACTAAGTTTACTTCGTAATATAGGAATTTTCGAGAAAATTAGCCCATTGCATTTTCTCAATACTTTTTGGGTCAATCCATCAGATCATGTTATACAAAGCGACTGCCATCTGACCTTCGCAACCCCTTTAACGAGGAAAATCTGTTAAACCAGTTGTCAGACTATTTTAGGCCTCCGACTGATCTGTAACGATTGCCAAAGATGATAATTTGGCAACCGGCACCGACGGCTTAACGTGCTCTCCAAGGCACGGAGGGAACTCGGGCGGTTACCCATCCAATTACTGGCTAGGCTTAGGGTTGTTTAACTTCGCTGATCGAATGATATGCGCAATAGCAACTATGCCACGAGCTCCTCTTATTATTTGAGCGAGTATAGGTGAACTACATAAGTATCAATCCGTTGAAATTTCTCCTTCTTTTTCATTATTTTCAGGACAAGTAAACTAGTTAGGATACGGGTATGTATCAGAGGTTCAAATCGGTATAAATTTTAGAAGAGTTCACTTTACTAAGTTCGTATTTAACTAGGCGTTACTTTAATTGTAATAAATCATTGGTATCACGGATCACGGAGTTATTTTTACCATAGCTTAATAACATTTTTATAATTATTATTAATAATAATAAAGCTTATTTTAATATTCTTCAAAAAGGTCAAATGCGGATCACTCCTAACCGAAGGAAGTGTATGAAGATATGCATGGATGTGGACGAAGGGAAAGAAGTATGTATGTATCATGTACATACATACATATGCTCACGCCTGTATCCCATGGGGGTAGGCAGAGACCACCGTTTGCCACATACTACGATCCTTACATACTTCTTTCGCTTCATCCACATTCATGCATCTCTTCATACACTTTCTTCGATATGTATTATATAATCTTATTTATTGAGTGATGCTATGATAAACTTTCATATACCAGAATTTCGATCTTAAATTCTGTAATAATTCCGTGTAAAGATGGCAAGTTAAGTAAATGACAGATACGTATTTAATATTTATACAAACCTGTCATATAAACAACGTAACATCTGGCGGTATTCCAAGTGGACATTGTATTTTTGAAGCGAACTGAACCCGAAGCTGACCACACCCTCGCATTACGCGTTAAAATATTCTCCATGAGTTTTTAACGTAATGATAAGGTGGTGTGACCCTTGGTTACCAAATTACCGTGCATTACACTTAATTCGATGTCTCCCCTACCACTGTCATTGTGTGACACGTAAAGCATCGGTTATTGTATAACTTTTTACCACAATTCATTGTCTTTTTCTCGGTAGTGTTGTAATTTTTCCGGTTTTATTTTGTTTATTTGACACACCAACAGTTAATAGGCTGAAATGGTCATATAACAATTTTGTAATACGTGGTCTAGCGTTCACAAATAACAATATTGTAAATATAATAAGGTTAGAGTTAGATGTGCTCACGCTATCCCAGAAGGGTCCCCGATGGGTTAAGCAGAGGTGTTGACGTGACAGAGGATGAGTCCATCGCCGTCTCAGGCACTATACATACGTCATTGAATTACTTCTCAGACATATGCAGGTTTCCTCACGATGTTTTCCTTCACCATAAAGCACATGGTGTGAAATAACTGCACATAAGTTTTTAAGAAAAACTCATTGGTACAGTCCCCGCTGGGATTCGAACTTGCGTAGCAGGCGAATGCTCAAACCTCAAGGCCCCCACGACTGTTTGCACATGAATTGCTTTTGTGACAAATAGCATCACAAAATGTTAGTTAGGGACTAAGACTAACTACAATTATTGTAGTATCATTAGAATACATTATGATTCTCCCAAAGTGACCTTTTTAGACCTACTGCTGTCTGGAAGTCCTGTTAAAGTCGATCTAGCCGGAACAAACAGACAGACAGACGAGTAGACAGACTGAGAGAAAAGTAACGTTTTATTCTAACCGTATATACTTTCATATGCATTTACTGAAAAACTTCATTATAATATCAAACTCGATAATTTTATGTAAGTAGGTACCGTATTTATTTTCCATTTTGTGAAAAGCTGTTAACTTGGAATTACAAACAGACTACAATTTTAATTTATCCGCATAAATGTATAGTTATATTATACCTTCCATTAAAAAACAAGCATATTTGTATATAGTAGCAGGTACATGCAGTCACAACAAGATGTTTCGCATTACGATCGCATACAATCGTCATCTGATAATATGAGTCCATTGTTGCGGCTGGGGTGGTTTGCAAAAATATGTGTCTGTATGCAAAACCGTGTTTAATATTCCTCGGTGGCTCCTGTATGCTTGATAAATCAATATTCATGACATTGTACCTATGTTGTTTTGTGCTCGTATGTACTAGTTCTAGCCCGCCGGGCATTCTGTTCGCGTATTTGCGCTCATGTATTAAAGATTAAATTGTTGGTTTTTTGTTTTGTTTGTTGTATATTCTGGAATGCAGTTCTATTGGGGGTTGCGTTTGACCTTTGTTTTTATTAAGACTCCAAGCATTCCTGGAGTTAAGTCAGTGTATTGTTAATTCATTTATACCCAAGCATTGATTCCTTTCCTATCCTTTATTTATTTAATGGCGATGAGCTTGAGTAAAACTATTCCACCAATGTCAAGTGATTGTTGAGAAAAATATCTTGTAAATTATTAAAAATATGTGGAGGAACCCATTGGATTCCTCGCTCCACCCACTTGGGTATTCAGCATTGATTTCTCTCATTAATATATTTACAATTCCTCTTCCAATCAATGTCAAATTGTCAAAAGTGTCTTCAAAGTCAATCGACAATAATCTCGTAGAAGATTGACAGTTCGCATTTGTTTAAAATGGTACAAAATAAACGGAAGCTACCTAATAATAATGAAGTACTAATAATAATTGTTTAAAGCACTAAGAATTCTTAATAAATAAAAGTACTGAAGTATTTGTTTGAACGCCCTAATCTCAGGAACTACTGGTCCGATTTGAGAAATATTTAAGTGTTATTTAACCCATTTATCGAGGAAGACATCATCATCGTCACGCTAACATTAATCATGGGATAAAGTTAGCCCAATGTAACTCATCCACGCCGAATTTTTATTTTGCGCATTGTTCAATTATACCTGTCGATATCGACGTAGATACATAATCTATTTATGTAATCTATCAAATACTTACAACCTTTAAACGAGCAATTCTTGTAGGTGTATTATATCTATACATCTATTCAGATAAATACAATTGAAGTGACTGTTAGTAATTCCAAAACAGCTTATCACAAAATGCATATGAAAATATACCTATACCTACGGTACAGATATAAAAAACCTCTTCTTATTTTTTTCTGTCGGTTTGTTTGTTCCGGCTTATCTCCGAAAGTTGTCTGAGAAGTATTTTCATGTCCCAGTGTCTAAAGCCACTAAGTAAACTTTTCAACTCTTAATCGTTTCTTTGCAGTCATGTTGTGATTGGTCTGTTAATGAGTGAAAATAAAGCACAGTAGTTACAGACAGATGGACGGACCGCTTTATTTATTAGTTTAGATTGGCGGCGCCCCTCACTCACTGATTACTTCAAATTGGTTGTAATTTGATTAAATCAATTGATTATGACAGCTTCCGTTGGAGGTAAACATTGATTTCTCTTAAATAAAAGTTGCCAGATAGAATTTTATTTCGGAGATATTTACAAACTTTTTTATTACTACCTAAGTGTTTTATCATGCTTTTAAAGTTTTGGGTAGATAGGAATGTAAACTACCTTAACAACCTATTAATTTTATAGTACCTACTTAAGTGCAGTATATTTAGGCCAGCTACCTTTCTATACCTCTAATATGAATGTGGTAGAAGGTACCTAGTGTTAAATCATTCATGGAGGCATTTAATATATTCTCACTTATTTAGAATTAGCTGTGTCCTGCGGTTACACCCGCGTGGACTTAATTGTATAGGCCCGCAGAACCCAAATTTTTTTTAGGGCACAGCTAGTCCTCAATAAATTAATGCCTACGTAAGGTTTCCGAACCGGTGGTCAATTCCACGACATTCAAAAGTGTCTTACCAGGGCCTAAACTGAATAAATCATTTTCATTTTTCAAATGTATGTAGGGAGGTAACGGAACCTATGTTGGACGCGGACCAGTGATGGACATTTTTAGTTTTTTTCTACCAAAATAAAGCAAACGCGCAGTATTTTTTTTCAAATCTCAATACCGATCAGTTGTGCCAGTATTTTAGCTGTCATAACAACTGTTTTTGACTACTGACACCCATTTTGATTGCGGCCGTGATGGTTGTAAGTTTCGCGGTGTCATTTGGTGTCGGAAATTGTAGTTTCTTACCAGAATCGCGATGTAGGTACACTTATCATCTTATTTTGTGTCTGATATATCGTTGTTGTTGAAATTATTATTATTTAATGATTTATCAATGGAAATGCATCAATTTTATACTATATATTACTATAAATTATCATTTTAGCCCTTAAAACACAACACTGGATTTTTACTATCCATTACTGGTGTCTAAGTAGGAGTGTTGTTTATTTATATTATTTTATTGTACTAAGTACTAAACTGAAATTAAACATTAATTACTGATTGAGAAAGGAGCTTTTAATTTACCTCCAAATCCAAATGTATGTCAAAAAATAAAGAAATTACAGAGCAAATATGAAAAAAATTCGCTTATACTGTCCATGACTGGTGACTTTACCTTACCTACTAACTTAGCTAACGAAGCGAAGGACATAATCCAACATTGAGCTCGATTATCGACATTTATATCTCTGTCCAATTTCTTTATTTTACGATGGGACAACAAATTTGTATGTAAATTGAGTGGCCGGTGGTCCCTGGCGCCGCCGGAGCTTCCCAACGCGATTAAAATATAATTGACTCCAGCTTAGAGCTGGAGATAATGTATCTATCCCGGTAACTTGCGTCGAGGTAGGGATTTTAGGAGTTTATTTTTTTGGTTGAGATCTTCAAGTCGTGTAGAATTTTATTCAATTGAGGCCATTGAATTAAGTGGAATAAAAAAATACTACTAATATTAATGATAAGTGCGAATTTTGAACCGATTGGCAGAAATCTCAAATTAAGTAATTTCAAATTAACAGCTTTCCAGCAACTAAATGAATATAAAAGTAAGTATATATTATGATCAAATAAAAAAAGTAATTTATAAAATATGTTTTTCTCTGTCTTTCTGCCCATCTGTCTGTCTGTTTATTCCGGTTAATCCCCGAAACGGCAATATTAACTGGACATACACTGACTGATAGCTAAGGTTACAACTTGGTTACTTGAATATGAAAATGACATAAGGGGCTTAAATTAAGTCTATGCGGATGAAACTGCGGCGCAAAGCTAGTTTTGTCTCAGGTATTTAGAACATCACTACGCAGACAAAGTGATATGAATATGTTAACTACGACATAAATGTATCTAATTTTTTGTCAATTTTAAATGACTCTTAAATTTTTCGGCGTTAAAAACGAACGAATTCCATAATTAAAAACCGAAGTAAATTTTACGGCATTTTTAACGATACGACTCCTTGATTGAACATTAATCGATCAAAACCATCTACCGGCAATCCTTAATCAATCGTCTTGTTATTAATAATTAACCAGAGATGGCGCCACGGGTCTGCGTGCCTCCGATCGCTTCGACACGGACACAGATCGTAAAGCAATTTTATTATAATTTTACACCGATTAAAGATTTATAAGCAAGGTATGCGTAAGAATACACCTTTTCAAAGTATCATTATTGTAGGGAATACTCTTATACCACATCATATTCAATTAAGATCTATACTTAAATACAAAATCGTGTGCTATTCGACAATAGATGGCGCTGCAAAACTTTTTTTTCCATTCAAGTCGTGCTAGTAATAATTATTACCTTGATAAAGCATGTCTATTGTAATGTAAATTTTAAATTGTTATTAGGTAGTAAGGTAGGTATATCAGTCATTATTCAATTGCACTTACACTGTGAATTTGTAAGGTAATTGACTTGTTTATATGGAAATGTTTTGCAGGCGATGGTGAAGTATTTTTATCGAACACGTCGAGGGTTGTAAGTCGTGACGCGGAGGTAACTCGATGTTCATTACGCATACATGACCTATCTCAATAAACTGGAATTTAATTGTCGACGCGGGCGAGCGCCGTTTTCGTCCTCACGGGCGTCGCCCCACACATTGAGTTTCGCGCCAAATGGCAAATGGCTAATTCGCGCCGCAAACATACGCGCCATAACTCATATCAACTAACCAATAAGGCCGGTGCCAACTGCAGTATAGCGGTCTCGCTCTAACAAACTAGAGAAACCCAACCGACTGTTTGTTTTTCCTTTTACTTCCTTTGAAATCTTATTTTGAATTTTATTCCTACGGGGCGTGGATGCGGTGATGTTGCATATTCTTCAGCTCGCTCACACGTATGCGGTTTAACCGCCGTCTCTGTTTAACTTTTTGTAATTTTTATTCGCAGAACGGCATCGAAACGTGATTCGAGTCCATAGAACTTTTTTATTGCAAATGTTTGGTATTCGACAGGGCAAGACGAGATTTTGGAAAAGCTATGGGTGCTTACTAAATCAGCTTCGATTGAATTTGACCACGTCTCCTGTCAGTTACTTTAAAGTCGTATTAGGTAAGATTTTTTTGTTTTTACATGGGATATACATTTTGGAAACCTCACCCGCTGCGGAGGCAGCGAATGGATTATATCAACACTCATCGGTTAAGCCCCATGACGTTTCCTTAGCTTGCTTTTTGGGGGAGACATGTGCTATGAATCCCCTCTGCGACTAGCCTCGGGAGTCCCTCCTAATGGGAGAGATTATCTCTCCCTTGGCCTCAAGACCATCTCCGTGCAAGGCTAAGGCTTGAAACATGACCTCCATGAGTGCAATGGAAGTCAACCCCTTGCATCCATCTGCGTAAGTTTATTGCTATGAGATTAAATCTTTATTTTTAGTATCAAGACTATGTTCTCAGCTCCAAATCAATACTATACACGTACCTACCTGATTACGTACATACCTACATAAAATAATTTCTGGTATCTGTCTGTATGCTTACATAAATAGGTACTAGAAATTCTTAGTAATAGATTTTATACATCATAATTTTTTACTTGATAAAAAAATTACATAATTTTCTCTAGAGCCGTGGTGGCCTTGAGCAGGTTTGAGCAGTCGCCTGCTACGCAAGGGACGCAAGTTCGCATCCCAACGGGGCCTGTACCAATGAGTTTTTCTAAAAAACTTATGCACAGTGATTACACACCACCTGCTCTACGGTGAAGGAAACATCGTGAGGAAACCTGCATATTTCTGAGAAGTAATTCAAACACTTATGTATAGTGATATTTAGTTATGTATCTGAGACGGCGATGGACTCACCATCTGTCACGTTGGCACTTAATCATCTTCGGTGAAAAGTGGGTGTTGCGATTATAACACCTCTGCCTACCCCTTTGTGGAACGTATTTACGACTATGATCTCAATGATTAAAAAATTTAAGAAAAATCACTTTTTATTGGTAAGAAGATACCTACTTATTTGAGTATAAATGATGATATTTGAAACCACCAACCAGCTCGAGTTCCATTTATAATTCGGCTAATTAAACATGGAAGAATATCCGTTAGCCTACTTCAGTAGTGTAAAGGAACAAAACAGTCCCGCGGCAGATTATGTTAGTCAGACGAGCCGCCGATGCACCAATATTTGCCTCCAATGTTGACACGCAAACCGTCTTAACGCTGAGCAAACAAAAGGGTTCACTAATGCCCTTTTTACCACAAAAAGCTTGGACAAATATTGGGGCAAACACCGCACAGATGCGTGGCACTATCTCACTTCGTCTTAAATTACGAGGTGTTTGCAACATTACTACAAGCGGCCCGTGACTTTGACTGCGGAAGGATACAGCAAGGTCATTTATTTCAATTTCATCGCCCTGGCCTTATCCCATACATTGTTCGGGTCGGTACTTGATTCAACCCGATGTGGCTGATCACCTGATTTTTATACGAAGCGACTGCCATCTGACCTTCGCAACCCCTTTAACGAGGAAAATCTGTGATCTGGGTTAAACCAGTTGCCAGACTATTTTAGGCCTCCGACTGACCTGTAATGATTGCCGAAGATGATAAATTGGCAACCGGGACCGACGGCTTAACGTGCTCTCCGAGGCACGGAGGGAACTCGGGCGGTCACACATCCAATTACTGGCTAGGCTTAGGGTTGCTTAACTTCGCTGATCGAATGATATGCGCAATAGCAACTGTGCCACGAGCTCATTTATTTCAATTTCAATTCAAATATTACAAAATACTTATTTTCATTTATGCTTCAAGTTGTTTCTGGAATTGGTTAGATACTGGCAAGTCAGACGACAAGGCCTCAGACCTCATCGAATGAGCGAAAATGTTTCTTTATCTATGGTCGAATGTTTTTCAAAAACCACAGAATATAAATTGTATGTGTGGTAGATTTTATTATAAAATATATCAGTGGTCCAAGCAATCTACTTAGTGAGCAGGTGAAATTAAATGAGACCTCGCCACATAAGTTAGATACATATTATTGTAATAGCAGATGTTCCCTAGTGACCAATATGATATCATTCACAAACCAGTTAAAACTCAATAATGTATATCAAAAATATATTGTTACTCAATAAAAGTTATAAAGATCTTAATTTTAAATTTCATTCATATTTCCATCGTTAATAGCTACGCGTCTCTAATTCGTTACGTCTCGGCGCCAGCGATTAACAAAACAAGAATTCAGAACTGGTTATGTCATTGAAATGTATTTACAATCAACAATTGATTAGTATGAATCGTAAAAAATATGCAATCGGAAATATTATTTTACAGCAATCGTTTCGCGAGGCTGTGCGCGTCGCGGGAGCAAATCCATTAGCGATTAACGAGCGATCGGCGGGCGGGCACTAAATTAAAATAAATATTTGCCGGCAGCGCCTGCGCACAAAGCGAGCCCGCTTTCAAGTACGCCGACACAGGTGCCGCCTGGTTCGGAGTACAGTCGCGCGCGTACGTGTCACTAGCCACAATGTTAGCAGAATAATAGATTACGGGTAACTTGGATACCTTACCTACCTGTCCGAACGTGGAACTCATCTGATTATAGATTTCCAAAGACTATAATTCCTAGTAAATTTGTAGATAAATTATGTTAGTGTATGTCCACAAGTGTACTTAGCTACTACTGTCAAAAGTAATTCCTAAGTAGGTACTTTACCTAATATTGTATTGCACCATATTTAATTTTGCACGCCATTTAAGGATAAAGTCGGCCAGAAAAGCCCTTTGCTTTATAATTATGCTATTTCTTAAGCAGTAAGGTAAGTTAAAACTTATTCGAAACTTGAGCCGTAGAGGAATTTTCGTTCTTTCTTCGTATCGTTAGTACTCGTAGTTAACAAAACTGCTAAAGCACTTTTACGCACAAATCTGTTTGCTCATGTGTAAACCCAAATTATTGTTCCGAAAAGTACTTTATTATATAACTTTAATATTGTAACGCAGTCATCGATGAATGTACCAAAAGCAATATCAATAAGTATTGGAGAAACATAGCTGATACTGTTTTTAGTTTGATTGGAGACTTAGTCAATGCGCTTGCGCGAAGTATAACGAATATTTCTACCGTACATATACTTACTAGTAATTAATATGGAATGTAATATCGTCTTTTTTCTTAAATGGTTAGTAATCATGCATTAAAGCATGTAGTACATGCATAAGAATCATAAAATGATTAATATTTCACTATCTGTGATTCAATAACGAGTTCTTCATTTAGTAGGGTGATCTTGTGTTCTCTCTCTGTAGGAATAACTCGAAGCCAGGACAAATTAGCACCTTCGACCCCATTGTAAACTATAGAAAGCCTCGCCAATTAAGCCACGTTCCCGTAACTAGTGTGAAGAGTTCCCCTTTTTCACTTATTTATTTTTCATACAGATAAATAAAATTGAAATGTCGGTTTGTAATTCCAAATAACAGTTTTTTACTAAACGTATATGAAAGTACTAACACATATTACTTATATGAAATACATTACTAAAATATAAGAAACTATTATAAAAAAGAAAGATCCGTCTGTCTGTATTTTATATTTCAACGGAACTTTCACTGGCAGTTAGCTGGTGCTATAAAGTAGAACATAGACTAGGTGGTGTAGCAACAACACCCACATTTCACTGAATTTGATTAAGTGCCAACGTGTCAGATGGTGAGTCCATCACCGTCTCAGGCACAGCATACGTCTTTAAATTACTTTTCAGACAGGCAGGTTTCATTACGATGTTTTCCTTCACCGAAAAGCACGTGGTATGAAATCACTTCATGACATCATAAGTTTTTAGGTAAATTTATTTGTACTGGGATGCGAACTTGCGTCGCTTGTGTAGCCAGCGACTGCTCAAGCCCCACGGCTACCACGGTTCACACTATTGATTTTATTCATAGAAAAGCCTTTATTAATGTAGTAGGTATAATAATTATGCTATCGTTTTAAATTAAAAGCTTTAAGAGTGCCGACTGAGGGTACGCCATCGAGTTCATTAATGGAACCTATGCCTTACACTTTATACGATGAAGGTATAAAACTATAAAAACCTTTCATGTGAGCCGCAAGCACCGTGCTTTAAGCATCATAGCTTAAGTATTAAATCGCCGGGGCCCTATTTCTGTACCATTTTCATAGACCTCTGTGTACGTTACTTTTAAAAGTACCTCAGGGGTCTGTAAAGCTGGTTGTGTGGTTTGATCGTAATTGCAGATGGTGGCGCCAATGTCGTTTACCTCGCATGTTCCACATTTAAATGTGCACTAATGTTTTATAGAGAACTGTCAGCGCAAATGGAAAGTTGTTATGTAAATCAAGACGCATTTTTATCCCTTTGACGACACTGTTCCGATAATACTTGACTGGTGTTCATGTATCTTCTTCTGTACTTACATTGCTGGGTTTTTATCCGGTGAATTAAAAAGGAGGGTTATGATTTTTCAGGTCTGTATGACTTGAGGATGTCCGTGACTGAACAGTAGCAAGCGATTGTAAGCTTTAAGTCAAAGTGACCGCGCCTAATAATTACTATGATGAGCGTAATTTTTCATTAGTACCTACTTAGTAGTTACTATTTTTTTATTACCATCAGACATGTTGAATTATGTTAGTCTGAAAAGAATTAGTTATATCTTGATAATTATCTTTTATCAGTTATTAAAATCAATACGCGGTATAATATGACAGATGTCAAATAGGTGCTATACGACGTCAAAATTCGCCGATTGTCTTATTCCTAAGGTTGCTGTGCAATATTTATCGCCGGGAATATATAGCACTGACATCATTCCCAGTCTCTGAGTTTACTATTTGTCACTTGAACTCTTGTCTATTAATTATATAATTAATTAATTCACATGTAATAAAACACTGTGGTCTTACTAATTCAATTGTATAAGTCACAATATGCCGTTTATGCATAGGTAAGTAGGTAGGTATCTGTGTTTATAAATTACAGAAATCAGAAGGTGGTTAGTAAGGTCTAAAGTCTCGTAAACAAGGGCACGTCTTCACAAAATAAACACAATTTATGCTCGTTATAAATAGTCTGGTCCATATAATTATATGACCAATGTTTCAACGCCACCTGCCGGTGTGAACGCGCAACTACGTTCCGGCGCGAGCGCACGCCGTTATACATACCACCCAAATTTTACTAAGTACCAATATAAACTCTAATACAATGAAAATAGACGTTACATTTGTTTGATAGATCGGCGTGTCTTTTGCCATAAGTAAGGTCATAATGAAAATTACGAGGTATCTAAACAATTATCAGACTCCAGATCTATCTTTTGTGTCCATCATTTAATTAAAGCAAATAAATCAATTAAATCGTATAATTATTCTGTCGCAAAGGTGATGGCGTCTGAATATAATAATTTAAAAACATAATTATTCCCATATTATGTGTTGAAGTTAACCTGGGACTAATTAGAATTCCGTTTGTTGTTCGCTTTTTATGTTATTCACGTATTGTAATTCGAATTATTTTATTTTATGAGTTTAACTATTTTTCAACAGAATTTTGTTCTGGCAGTTTTATGACGTGTAAGGAATGGACCCTAACTGAGGACAACGAAACAGAAACATACATTTTGGATTAGATTTTTGTTTAGATGCCTTAGGCTCATCTTATATTGTTGCCACTGCTAAGTTAGGATCTTTTCTGACTTATAATACACCCAATTCGCCAGTTATGAAGTCCCATGGCGCTGCGTCTATTATTATTAACTAGACACTAGTCCAGACTCTGGGTTCACCACCATCATCATCATCAACACATCTACCCACGCTGCGTCTTCCCGTTGTGGTGGCTACCCAAGAACCTTTCTTCTCCATGCGTTGTTTTCAGTTACTCGAGCGGTATGACCTTCTCATTGCCACTTCAGAGTGCCTAGTTTTCTTAAAAAAGCGTCACAAGTCATCGTGTTGACGTAAACGCATGTATGGGCTCACAATAGTGTAGTCTTTAGGCCGACAGATCTGCGTTGTGACTTGTGACGACGTTAGTGAAAATCTCGCACTAGGCTCTCAGTTTAAAAATCCTCTGAGCCATGTGACTTCTTTGTTGGGTCTTTGGCGAATATCTACACTGCGGATTGATATTGAGAAATAACAGATGAAAAATCCAATAACACTTTTCCGGACTCATTGATCAAACTTAGGATCACGTGTTCAGCAGTAGCGTTTGGGCTAAGCCGGTCTTTTGAATTTCTCTTAAATAGTTATGTACATAATAGAAGGAAAAGTAGAAGGGAAGACAGGAAGAGGAAGACCAAGGCTAACATACATGAGATAAGTTAATGAAAAGGTGTCTGTCATGACGTATAAGGAGGTCAAAGAGATGGCACTGGACAGAGACAAATGGAAAGAAGTGCATTGGTTACACCGACGAGAGTTATGTATAAATTCATGATGATGAGTTATGTACCTAAATACTTGGAGTCAGAGACGTATAGTCCTCAGACGAGCAGCTGCGAATGAGTCCGTTATGGCCTTCTTCTAAATTTTCAATTGTCTATCACTGTTAAGCATAATTGTAAATCTTATCTTTGCTACCCCTGTTACCTGTAATATGCAAATTAGTTTCAGATGTCGCGAGCCATGAGCATCATCTCCCTGGCCTTATCCCATGCATTGTTGAGGTCAGTACTTGCTTTAACCCCATGCGGCAGATCACCTGATTTTTATACAAAGCGACTGCCATCTGACCTTCGCAACCCCTTTTACGAGGAAAATCTGTGATCTGGATTAAATAAGGGTCAGACTATTTTAGGCCTCCGACTGACCTGTAACGATTGCCGAAGATGATAAATTAGGAACCGGGATCGACGGCTTAATGTGCTCTCCGAGGCACGGAGGGAACTCGGGCGGTCACCCATTCAATTACTGGCTAGGGTCAGGGTTGCTTAACTTCGCTGATCGAATGATAAGCGCAATAGCAACTGTGCCACGAGCTCCTTCGCGTCGCGAGCTCAGCGAAAATAGTGGGGGTAAATGTAGTTTATTCGCGTCGTGCCATACAGACGGGCAGAGACAGATAAAATGATAAAATGACTACAGGGGGCCTACCATCATCGGTTCAAACAGAGCGTATTAAGAACTTCTGAGCTATGACGTTCCATTTTTGTACCGTAAATTCAAATTTCGAAATTGAGAAGTTAGATTTCGTACGTGCTGCTTAAACGATGCTAGTTGGCCCTGTTTATTCGTTTTTAAAGGCCAGCGCTTATAGCTTGTGACGGGACCTATAGCACTAAAAAGCTTGTAGGTGTCTAAATACCTCAAACTGGGTTGAATTGATATACCAAGAGCAGCATAGTTTCAGAGTCTAGTTGTAGGTACATACTAACCGCAGGCTTGAGTTTCAGGGCAAGCCATACAAGTCCCAAGGGGTTACTATGAGGGGGAGGGGGAAGAGTGAGTGGAGGGGGGGTCAGGGGTAATTGATTACTCCTGTGATTGATGGATCTTCCAACCACAAGTACGGGGTTTTGTTTTGTGGAAAATTGGACGAATATTTTATAGTTGCTTTTCACAATGTTTTTGCTAGAGTGTTAGTTCTACTTAGTAAAAACAACCTTCCGAACCCGGCGGTAGATTAGAAAGTACTTTGATAAAAGTCTAATCAAATAAAGATATTTTTGAACTGAATTGAGGTTCTCCATTAACCTAAGATTTGACTGCAAGCTTTTACCCGCTTTTGTCTGCTTGGAAATTTTTAGGTATCTTATGTCCGTGTTTGGACTAAAGCTATTTCTGTTCCAAATTTCAGCAAAATCAGGTCAATTGTTTAGTCGTGGATAGGTAAGACAGAAGGGATATTTCCCCATTTATAATATTAACACGTATTTAGAAAGGGTAACTTATTCATTTTCCATGACCACCGAAACAAGTATAGTAGTGATGACCGTGGTAATTCATCACTTTACTGCTTTTTCCATTACAAATCATTTCTAATAAAATTAATGTTTTATCCGTTGATTCTTAAATCATTCCTAACTGCCTGTAATATAGCCATGACTTCCAACGAAAGGAACAGACGATAATTATATCAACAGCATATGTCGAAATTATATAAAACAAACAGTCGGAGGTAAATCTATTAACTACTCGCCATCTGTCTGATGCATTATACTATTTTATTACCTCGATTCTCCGCTTGTTAGCTTTGTCAATACCTAACCCCTAATCATATTGTAATTAAGCCTCTTTTTACGCCAATTCTCTACCTTCACAACCTTTTTTTCTAATACATCATCTCTTTAACGAGCTATAGTTTCCTCAAGTTAATTCCCACCTTAAAACTATTATAATTGAGTGTTAAATTGTATGACAGGTGTGGTTTACAAATATTTGAGTTTGTGAGGTGTTTTTCATACATATAATTAGGCAGCAGACACCTTGGTGTGCTGACCGCTGGCGCCTCCGGCCGCATTGCTTTAGGGTGGCCTACGTCGATACGTTGGAATTGGGACAATTCTTAGAACAGAATTTTCACATTAGTATACTTCCTCAATTAAAATATAAAATATACTTTTTATTAAAATTCTTTAATTCTCACAACCCCGAGTTTTTCTGAATCCCTTATTTTTAAGTTTCATTTGTACAAACTAGCATTTGTCTGTGGCTTTATTCATCCTCGAGGTATACCAAATTACAGACACGGCGTTTCAGACGAAACAGTCAGAGACACTTTCCTTATTATAACAGGCGTTAGATGAGTTTTTAATGCACAAACATTACATAAAAGAAATATAAAATTCCATTAACAAACATTAGTATTATCTTGAACTGTTAATGTTACATGTAGAGAAAAACTTAACAACCTCGTATTAAGCAAATAAGGAAACACGTCCACTGCAATGATTTGTTGCAGTTTAATTAATGAAGTCCTCGCAGTGACATGTGTCATGAGAAACCACCTTTTATAGTTCCATTATAAAGTATTATTAGAGCTAATGTTTCATGTCCAATGGTTATTGAACTCATTGTGCAAAGAAATATGATATACCATCTGCGAATGAAGTGGAGTCCCTCACGGTCTTTTTATTTATTTATTAATCACCATATAACATCCTCACAGTATTCATAACTAACGCGACGTTAAATTTAAAACTATGGACTGCTTTGAATAATACCGAAACATCTTAAAAGTAAGTCCATTTCAATCTGTCTCATGTTATAGAATGAATTATAGTTGAAGCATTGACTTCCACTTCAATGCTAGTAGTTATAGCCTTTGACTTGCGTCATTTTAGCACTGTCGTCTATAGCAAGCATGTACGCTACATGCTGGAGGGGGACTAATGATAGAGAGAGATACAAAACAAAAAAAATCTTAATAAACGTCAAAATTTGTTCCGATTCCGATACGTGTGTAAATGTGTTTTAGTTACAGTGGAGGGCAGTGTTGGCATTTATGAACCGATTATATGCGAATGACACCCCTGGCGGTTGATGGACTTCTTTAACCTATGACGTATGACGCGCAAGCGGCGTCACGAAATATTTGTTCCCCGCCATTGACATAATTTGTCAAAAAAGGGCACCGCAACGAATCGGTTAACATTTGAGTGACGTACCTATCAATATGAGCCTATTTCAATCAAGGTAACGCAACTTGAATCTATGTTCATCAGCGAAACCAACCAATCGCGTGTGCACATAGATACATTTCAATAGTGGGAAGCACACGCAATTTATTGAAACTAGTTTGAAATTGCGCCGTTTGCACGACTTTATTTGCAACGCCTCTCGTAACAAAAAACGTGTAAAGGAATATTTTACTGAACAACCTTGCCCATAGTTGAATTAGTTTCCTTTATGTATTCACGAAAATGAAGTTTCTTGACACAGCGTTAGACTCACAGTTTCTCAAATTGGCTGGCAGTTAATTTTCTTTTGTGGATGCTACAACTATATCTGACTATTCCATAGGGAGCACTTCGGCGTTCTAAAACATTCTACAGATTCAACTTCAAGTACAATTACTGTCATTGCAATACATTTTTGGGGTTGGCACTCTCCTAATGGCTCTGACCTTCGAGTAAAGATTGGGTAATCTTAACACCTGCTTGCAAGGACAATCTATATTATGAGGCTCTGGGATTATTGAAATAAAGTGCTCCCAGAAAATCCGTTCAATTTGAAGTTATATTGGTGCCCCTACTTCCAAAGCACGGGTGTATCATCTTAAGGAACATCAAGACAATTTACAACAACGAAAATTACACATAATATTAGCCGAGAGCTATAAGGTGTTATAAGGTACAAATAAACATTCCGATAGAGTCACCGTATCATTATTTACGACGTGTCAGTTACATGTGTTACAAAGTCTTAGATTGTAACTGATTCATCGACATATTATGCGTACACTATATTAGTACTTAATAGGCAATTAGGTTTAAGTCTTTTCTGCAATGAAATATGCCACGAGTGTGAGTAATGACGCGATTTCCTCAGTAGATGTTTTTGTTGTTAAAACAAGTTACAAAATCTTTTGTAATATATGTATAATCTAGATTATGCTCATGTTGTCTTATTCCTATATGATCACGGGGGCCTCTGGGAGCGGAGAACTCAGGCAGTAGTTCTGTAGGTAACGTAACAAGTATACTTATTTTTGTAAGTCGGACTACATTCTGCATATTTGTTAAAACTATAATGTCGTACTAATTTACGTTTACGCTCTGTTATTTATTATCTAATAAGTACGTGATACCTTAATATTCTTGAAATCGATATAAATAATTAATTATCTTAAAGAATACTTAAGGAAAAGATATGTATTCCACTAATTATCTAAAAACTAGTAATAAATACGCTACAGGCGTATTCATACGAACAAATGTAACAATCTAAAATATAAGCTAATTAAAACAATACACAGAAAATTACACAGCCGAATAACCATTCGTTTAGAAACGCATTCAGTAGGTAAGCAGTAAAATGAAATAAAAAACAACTAGAGGTATAATAGAGCAGGCTCGGCCATAAATAATAGAATCATTAACATCTGCCGCTATGATTTGGACCATCATTTTTTTTCACCTCCAAAAAAATTGTACAAACGATATTAAGTTCCAGCAAAGGGCGGCTACGGAACAACGTATTTTGACGGTTATATCATGTTTAATGGTCCCTCTTTACTTTTTGGTAATCTAATCAAAATACTATGATTGAAGTCAAAATACATTTGCTGTAAAAAATAATAAATTTTAAATAAATCAAAATGTCTACTAACCAAATGATCAGAGTGGGGGTCTCGGGGAGCACTAGGTGCCGGGTTGGGCCACAGCAACTTTGACAACATCCGTTGACTTTGGCTATAGATGAGCTCCTACGAAGGAGAAAAACGAACTTTAGTACGATAAGAACCAGCCAATACGCCAGTGTAGGAAGAGCAATGTAATACAATTTTGTAAAACATAATTGATCAATGCTACTTCAGTTTAGGTTCTCATTTTTCCTACGGCCCATAGCAAAATAAGCGGTACGGAATATCGAATGTTGAATGAGTGAGATTATTAATAATAATAACACGTTTTTTACGTGCTCTGCGCTCGCGCCTCCGGCGTGAATCGGGTTTGTGTTGCTAACATTGGGGATAAACTTTTGGCTACGTTTCATACGTGTCAATATCATAAAGAAAAAAAAAACATAAGATAGATAGATTTTTTCAAAGGGTTTCATCAAATAGAAATAATTAAAATAAATTTATTTACAACACTCCAATAGCATAGCAAGAACACACACATATAATATACTAATATTTATTATTTTAGAAAAATAATTAAAGCAAAAACGCAACACATTTTATTAGATAAATTACTGAATTTTGTATTTTAATGATAAATATTTGTATACTTGGACGACATTGTGCATAAACTAAAAGCTTAACATCTTCATTCTCTGAACTGGAGCCAAAGTGTTGGCCACTCCTGGTTCGTAAAAAGTATAACGAGAGCGTAATAATAGGTTGGGCAAAGTTCTCGCCTGCAAAACAAACATAGTCGACAGAGCAGCCAAACTCAGAGAGTGCTAAATTACTTTAATAACGTTGGCGTCGACGGTCCCAACTCATTTTCTTACAGACCCTTGATTTATTGTTTTTGGATACTTTAAACGTTTCGCTTGAATGATTTTATTAAGTTGCAGGAATTTTGGACTTGAGCAGGTTTTTAACGTGTGCCATACAGTGTAGTGCTCGTATGCATAACATTATTGATTGATACGGCCAATAATGTTTGACTAAACCTTTAACAGTGCTTATTTTACTGTCTTTACTAATCAATAAAATAAGCAATAATTGTATCACTTCGAAAGAGTTCGATGTAATACAGAAAGATCAAAATATTTATACCTTCAGTTTTGCTAACGCTACAAAAATAAGTGTATAAATTGATTTATCTACGGTGTGAATGGGAGGAGAAGAATGCCATTATACGAGCACGCATAAAATTACATCTATACAAGATGTTTATCGCTTAACAACAGGTGTGCCAAGTAGTTATTTTGGATTATATTTGTTATCAATAATTGGTAATACTCTACTTTTTAATACTTACTAGGCCATAGTATGTAGCTAAGAGTTGTTTGGAATTCAATTGTTAAAGTTAGTTGATGATAATAGGAAGGGTTGACAGAAGGAGGATAATTATGATGACGTTATACACAACGGTTTCACATTTACAAAAGGAATTAAAATGGTGAAACAATGTCCAAAATTTATGTAGATGTATGAAAATATAAATAACACTAAATTATAACAAGGTAGACCGAACAGGTTTCCCAGCATGATATAATTGACGTCACTCTCATTCAAAACTTTATTGTTGTAGCCAAACTTGTTGGAGATGTGAATTTTAATCTAACTGTTGAAAAATATATTTTTTTTCCAGTTTATCATTCATGGAGACATTATAGGAGAATCGAAAAAATATTCGTAGGTATATTCCATACTTGTTTGTTATAATAATCTATTTCTATAATTGGTGTTCATGCCTTGTTTGTTTTTCAGGTCATTAAACTGTAATATCATCATTGCTCAGTGTTTAATAATGGAAAATTCAGTATTATTAGGCTTCATTAAAATTCACTTAAAAGTTCATGATTAGACCATAAGAAATAACTGGAAACCACAACCAGCTATCCTCTGTTTCTAGCAGAGAGACTTTACAATTTAATAATACAACATCAGAATTTAATTTACAACCCGACGAGCGGTGTTTATGGAAAATTGCCGACTGTACTTTCAGACGTAATGCTCACTTGCTGTAAATTTACACAATGCTTCGACCCATCATGTTTACATTACATCATTATTTGTTTTTACAACCTCAGTTGGTTAACAACGGTGTCAACTTTGTTAAGCAAAAATTTCAATGACAAATCGCTACATGAATTCGAGAAGAGCCTATAATTATTGAAGACAAAATAATACAATGTCAAGAACTTAATCAACTGAGGATCGCTGAGGGGTCCGTGTCTGTCCATAAGCTGTAATTAGCGCCAGTTGTGGAAATATGAATGGAGCCTGGCACGGCGCCTGCGCAGCCGCCACGCCTCGGAGACGCCGCAGGGTGGACTGGACGACTCCCATAAAACAACTACAAAATATGAGTACCTACCTACTACATAATATATTCACTAAACCCAAGCAAATTATTCGTGACTCGTTACCAGCACGAGTTACGTCTGTCTTTTGTAGTGATAAAGCTTTTTTATAGACATGCTTGTTTCAAGAGTCCCAGCATGACATCTAGTTGAAGTATCTACGATCCGGGACGGAGATATTGGCCAATAAAGGCGAACCGAAGACTTATATGGGTAGGCCTCCGCGGCGACGAGACGCCGACAGAGCGAAAGATCAACGCTAATTAAGCGCCATAAAACCGAATATCGTTCTCATACCATCGTTACCTCTCACCGTGCCGGCCGACAACAAATTCTATCCGAGACGACGGTGAAATAAAAAACAAAAATTACCTCACATACACGAGCCCACCATACGATGCTCGTAATAGATTAATGATATAGCCTGCGAGGTCTGTGTTTAACGAAGAGGCTGGCGCGGCTGTGTGGTGCGCGCGCGGTGCCACCCGCGCCGCTCCGTGGCGGACGCCCGCGCCGCGGCAGAGGGCGCGTATAATCGATAGAGGCGCCACTGAACCGCGCGGGGCGGCGCCCGCGTCTGCCCCACGCGCACAACACGTCTTATTGAGAAATTCTCGAGATGATGCATAATTCTCCTTTTCGTTTCCTGTCTTGTTTCACTAACAATATTACCAATTCGGTGACTGGGCTTGCAGACGCATATTTTATCGGACCCATCGTCCCGCTTATACTTAGTGGGCTTTGTTTGCGCTTGCTTGAATATTCCCTGATTTATAGCGTCGAGTCGTCGAGAGGTTTGAGATTGGCAGTTACAAGTTGTAAGTTACATCTTTCTGAATTCAGTTTCTGTCGGTTTTAATAAGATTTCACATGTTTTTGTTCATTGCAATTTTGTCGTTCTTACTTTGAACACCTAAATATTTTCAATGTGTAAAGGTGTAACTAGCATCCAATTCAATGAGATTTTAATAAATTAAACTCTGAATATTCTGCTGCTGAACCCACACCACCCATTGGAGCTGTTAAAACAGCAATCACGTCTTATCAGATAGGTATGCTAATAAGACATGCTAATTCCCAAAACCAACAAGGGAGCAAAAAGTCGCAGGACGATCGTCCGTGGCCAAAAAAGGAACAAAGTGGAATGAGACGGGCGCCAGAGACCAATTACGCGGGCACAGTGGCTAAACCTTAACTCGTGGGTCCAAAGATGCGCGGAATGCATGCATCGCTCTCTAGCCAAGCCCTTTTTGTCATCTACATTGTTGGAACGCGTCTGTTACTTGGACTTCTGCGAATGATATGTCTGTGCCAAAAGTAGATTGAAAAACTGTATTTTAATCAGCTGTAACCCGATTTGTATTTGTGTTTGCGGCATGTTTTAGGGTCGCCGCAATTCTGGATTTTTGATGGAATGAAAATGACTTGAATGAGAATTGATGTAAAGTTCTTGTCATATATTATTTTGGTGTTTTGCCGAAATTAATTATATTCGGTTTTATGCCGACTAAACAGAAGAAATATAAAATGTACTGACATGATTTCGGAGACCTTGCCTTGGCTTGCTTTTGTAGATTTAAATGAATTTGTGAGTGATAATTGCTGAACTTATGCTAAGAGATGTCAAGTGGCTTTAAAATTTACTTTAATATTTGTGCAAGGATTCTATATCAACGACGTATTTTTATATCAGCCCCATTGCTTAAGTTTAGTATTAGGAAAGATCAAGGTAGCTGCCCTTGTTCATTAATAAATTTGTCAAAGAAATGTCGTGTAGTGTGTAAATTGTTGAATTTACATTCTGTCCTTATTTTAAGGCCGAGAAACATTATAGAAGTTCTTTTCATTCCTTTATCCTAAACATCCACTGGCCTACACCACCGGACATTCTAATCCGGTAATACGAGCAGGGCGTGACTTGATCGTGACGTCACGGGTTCCAACCAATCACAGGCGCGCTCTAGGCTCATTGTCACCCTCAGTCGATACCATGTTATACCTTCCAAAGGATACCGACGGTACGTGTGCATATTCATTGGGTGAAGAATAATAAGTAGTCGAAGAGCTGTTGGATTGCTTAACAAGTATTATCAACAGCTATTGAATATGGATAGTCATGTCGGTTCGATTTTAAAGTATTGCTAACTTCTTCAATACTTTGAATCATGACAAGGACCATACTAAATTCTGGTCTATATGTGTAACTAAGTGCGAGGCATCTCGCTACTAAATCAAATCTTGTATTCTGTCACTTTGGGAGGGCGCTAGTTACATAATGTGAGTCTCAAACTGGAGTCTGAACCATTTTTTTAAACAAGAATATGTCAGAGACACGTAAAAGTTTTCACAGACAATTCATTAGCATTAATTAATTAATTATACACGAATTAACTTGTTTACAGATTAAATTAAGTATTGTTAATTTATGAACACTAGGTTCTGAAGTAGAACCCTCAAATTCTAGCTGTTATTTAAAGAAAAGTATTCTCTATCCAATCAGTATGATATACGTTCTCTGAAAGTTATTATTATTAATAACAATCTGTGACCCTAACTATGTCTATGACTCTTTTTGCAGTTTCCAAACTAAAATCCAGTTTATTTTGAATTCTACCGGTTTGATGTTAAGGTATATTTAGATGATATGACGATAGCTCGTGTTGTGGTAAAAAACTAGGGTGACATTGGTAGGGTGATCACAAAAGACCGGATTAGTTGCAATGCCGCAGCGGCGGTGTGCAAGCAGCTTAAGTTATTACGTCACGCCTTTTAATGGCTGATGTAATTATTATTAATATTATTAATAGTTGCATCGATTATATTGTTGTTGTATCAAATCAGTAAATAATAGAAAAGAGGGAAATATTAATGCGGATATTTTCGATTTAAACATAAATAGTAGTCTGGTCAGAAAGAGGACCGTCGGGGAAGGGCAGGGCACCTACTTCTGGGCTTAATTACTTTTTGTACGTACACAATAGCTCTTCTTTCTTCTCTTCTTCTTCTTTCATTCAACGTGAGGAGCTCGTGGCACAGTTTCTATTGCGCATGTCATTCGATCAGCGAAGTTAAGCAACCCTAAGCCTAGCCAGTAATTGGATGGGTGACCGCCCGAGTTCCCTCCGTGCCTCGGAGAGCACGTTAAGCTGTCGGTCCCGGTTGCCAATTTATCATCTTTGGCAGTCGTTACCGGTCAGTCGGAGGCCTAAAATAGTCTGACAACTAGTTTAACCCAGATCACAGATTTTCCTCGTTAAAGGGGTTGCGTAGGTCAGATGGTAGTCGCTTCGTATAAAAATCAGGTGATCATCTACATCGGGTTGAATCAAGTGCCGACCCCAACAATATATGGGATAAGGCCAGGGCGATGATCATTCAACAAGTCTCTATGAAAATATTATACAAACCCAGATGGTGGGGATTGGAGGTCCTAATGTTAGTTCCCTTTAAGGCCACTACGGTTATCTTCCTGAACAGACTCTTGAGTATTCTAACATATAGATAAGACACTTTCAAATGCGCCAAAGGCAACTAATAATGCGAACAATCTGTACCTAGTAGAATTAACAACTTTATACAAACGAACCAGAAATTAGCAACAGTAGTAATAATTACGATTAAATGAGTCGATCGAAGCGTTTCCGAATGAGGAAGAAATTACACAGCAATATTTGAAGATGATAACCCCTTAGTCATGTCATAAATATATATTCCGAATTCCCCGAAGGGGTAGGCAGAGGTGTTGTAATAACACCCGCTTTTCACCGAAGATGATTGTGATGAGCGTGATAGATGGTGAGTCCATCGCCGTCTCGGACACTATACATAGGTACGTCTTTGAATTACTTCTTAGAAATATGCAGGTTTCCTCACGATGTTTTCCTTCACCGTAAAACACGTGGTGTGAAATCACTATAGGTACATACATTTTTTAGAAAATCTCATTTGCCCCGCTGGAATTCGAACTTGCGTCGCTTGCGTAGCAGGCAACTGCTCAAACCTCAATGCCACCACGGCTTTGTAATGTATAAATATATATGAGCAGTAAAACAAACAGCGTGTCTATGTGGCAGTCGTAAATCGTATATCGTATCCACTAATCTTAGCAGAAGCCACAATTAACCTGAGACTTGTTCACAGTGCGGCAATTAAATAGATAACACGCGCTTCTGGTGGTCCGACACAAGAGGCAATGACTTGCCGACGTTTCGTTGATATATATGATATATATGTATATATATTAGAGAGGGTTTCAATCCACCCATGAGTAGGTAAAGCTCTGGAATAGAAGGGATTGGCATTGAAACGTGAAAGACGAAAGTAGAATATTTGGGGTAGATCTATATGAATAAATAAAATTCAAGTGCCTATTTGTAATCCCAAAATAAGTTTTTCACTAAATTCATATGAAAGTACTGATATAGTACTGATTAAAAAAAACTAATTTCAATTTTTTTTCCCTGTTTGTTTGTCAGGCTAATCTCCGGTTTAATGGGACTTTCGCTGGCGGATAACTAATGTTACAAGGAGTACTTTTAATTAAAAAGAATAAGTCGGGCCACCCAGGATATTAAGTCGACGCGGGTGAAACCGGCGAGCATAGCTAGTAAATGAATAAATACTTTCGTATAAATTTTATGAGAAGATATGAACTACAAACAGACACTTAAATTGTATTTATCTCTATTTATATCTATTGGCCCCGCTGGAATTCGAACTTGCGTCGCTTGCTCTACCACCACGGCTCTTTATTTAAAAGATTAAAGATGTAAACATTAAAAAAAATATACATAAAATTTCTTCTGACTGATGGTTATTTCGAACGAAGGACTCCTTACGCAAGAATAATATTCTCACATCCCAAATGCTGTACACCTTTTGATACGTGTCCATTGATTCTTTGTACATTCAATATGAAAGAAAATCCTCGATATCATGCGGGTGAGACTTTGAACTACAGATTATGCGGGTTCTGTCAAGTATTTTAGCCGAATAGCTTTTGCAATTTTATTAGAAATTAATACTAATTAATAATTTATATTGTTGAACTACGACGCCTTGTAGTTTAGTTTTTTTTATAATAGTAGCTTAAGTTACTCCTTGTAACATTAGCTATCTGCCAGTGTAAGTTCCGTTAAAATCGGTCAAACCGTTTCGGAGATTAGTCGGAACAAACAAACAGATAGACAGGGAATTTTTTTCAAAATTGGTTTTTTAAATCAGTGCCGTAGGTATATGGTAGTACAGTACAGTAGTAGTACAGACACTTCAATTTTATATATTTGTATAGATAGGAGCCCGATGTGTCCCACTGTCCCACTGTTTGACGGAGGTTATAAGTAATATCAAAGAAACAAAATATATATTTTAACAACTTGACAAATTAAAAAAAATGTTTGACTGGTATTTTGAATCGACTGTCATAGTGAACATAACATAGACTGTATTATAGGCACGGGCGAAGCCGCGGGTGGAAGCTAGTTCGTAATAAAAGTGATACAATGATTATTATTTCCATTTGACCATGATTTTATTAACAGTAGTTAAACATGAAATGGATTTCACAACAGAGTTATATATCGCAATCTCAGAACGATAGGGGCTCGACTCCAAATTCTGCGAAAACGAATTAAGATCATAGACATACACATGGAACATTTATGTTCCACCCGAAGTTTTTAAAACAAATCCGTAATATACATTATTATCTTAATATATATAAATCTCGTGTCACAATGTTTGTCCTCAATGGACTCCTAAACCACTTAACAAAAAAAAATAATTACTGTCAATATGAATTCAAACTTAATAAATAACTGATACTGTTAATAAATAAGTATTTTTGTACATTTATCTAATGAAAGTGTTAAAATCAGTGAGATTGTATGATCTATAAACAATGATATTAAATGCAGCCTTTCGCCAGATCCGCGACAACTTTTCACTCATTTTATAGGTCTGGTGTTCAAAGAGTAAACACACGGAGTAGAAAGTGATCTCGCCTAATCATTGTTGTCTATTCAGGAGAATCGTCACAGAAGCAAACTCTTGGCCAACGGCTTAAATTTGTTTAAATTTGGTTTTAATCCCTATTATTGTATTTCTTATATTGTTTCATTGGACATAGTGTAACGAATAATAAGATAAGCTAATTGTTATAATTAATACGGTGTTAAGATAGATAATGGTCATAACCACATAAATGAATATTAAATTTGCACAAAATACACATAAATATATCTAACTAATTAAGTTTAGATAAATCCCACACTCAAAATTGATTAAGCGTCAACAAAGTATTTACAGACATAACCCTCTACGGATATATACTCTCTGCAATAAACAAAATAACGACAAATAAAATAAGTGCGATTCGAGAGCGGCCCGTTTGTAGCTCTCAAAGAAGGCCGATTTGTTTAGTATAAAGAGCTCTTTACAGACCCTGTATATCGGTCTCATACGAATTTATTCTCCGCGTGATTATTGCAATTCAATTAATCGCGAACAATGTTCGCTCAGGTTTCGCCTTTTATCATGCCGATTGCCGAGGAAACGTTCAGTATGATGATTATAAACGTTGCGTTTTGAGGGCAGTCTGCCGGTACTTGCGGACGATTTTAATTACATACTGACTAGTATCTCTATAATACTAGTATACTCTTGTTTCTTAAGAGCATAATAACCTATCTAATTTTTGGTGACACATTTACATGAAACCGAATTCATGTAAATCATCCAACAAAAGTACGAATGTAGAAAGCAAGAAAAATATGCCAAATAATTACTAATAAATAAGTATTGCAATAAACAATTTAGTTTTTTAAATGACAACTGGTTAAAAGTTATAGGTATATATAAAAAACCTATGATTTACTTCTGACAAGTGTGTGAAGGTATTCAACATAAATAACCTATAAGGTTCCCAGACATAACACATAAGCCACATAGTTATTGTAATGAAAAACGTATATTAATTTGCAATTATTATTGATAAATTTCTGGTGGTGCTTAATTAAAATTATTAAAAATAAACGATACTTAATAAAAGAACTGGCTGCGAATAATGCTGGTGGATATAAACCTCATATTAAACCTTAAATTTGGATTTTTTAATCGTTCTTTAGTTCCATCAAGCTACCGGTATTCCGACGCAGACCCTTTAAACCGTTACAATCTGTCCTTTTACATATAAAAACACTTTGGTCTTTATCTCTCTATCATATAGAAGCTGAAAGTCGAATTGACGTAGTTTCAATTTGTAATTTGTGTTTGGAAATGTTGATAGCGTTAATATATTTATTGTTTGGTATTTTGGGTTTAAATGGGTTGTAAAGTGTTGATATTTACTATCATTCGAGTCACATATGGATTTAGTTACCGTGTGCAAGTAATAGTACCTGGATGACGTTTTCTAAAAATGATACCTAGAAGATCGATTTGTAGCGGAACCTCTTTTACTATAATGTTTTTTATTTATAAATATTTTTAAAGGGGGTTTTGACACGAGATGTCAGAACGACTTGGGAAATGGATTTTTATGTTTATTTGGCTGTAAATAAAAAAGGATTTAACAACTACATTGTATTTAATTACTACAGATTTATCGTTCCCAAAATCCCTTGCATACAAATAAATGAAAATAATTTGAATCGTTTCCGGAATACAGATTCTATATATATTGCTCCTTTAAAGATATTGGATATACGAGTATTTATTTATGTTTCAGCGTACATTTTGGCATTTGCAAATAATAAAACCCTATTATCATACTTAAAGTATCATTATTATTGTGACAAACTTTAGAGTATCATTGAAAATAATATTCGATTTGAAAACTAATACACCAAGACCAAAAATGCATTTCAGATTTTAAATCAGAACTTGGAGTTACGAATGGCTGGACAGGACATTATTTTAATTTCTTCCACTCACAAACATTCATAGGCAAAATTGGCACAATATTTTAAGACACGATATTATTATACTTAAAAATAAATATTATCATTTTTAGTCTTAACCGACGATCTACTCATTGATGATCATGACGTTATGCAAACGGAAACAATAGAATTATATTTTCTTTTGCATCGCAACGGTATCTTTTATACAATGCGTCCCTAATACACATTACAAATCAAAAGGTTAAACTAAAATTGCCATATCCGATAGTGACCGGCGCGTACGCACCTCGCGAGACACATTAGCCGGTGGTCGGATGACAAAACAAATGAGTGTTTTAGCGCTATCTCCAGCCGCCTTCATCTCGCCGCCCGGTAGCGGCTATTACCCATTATTGTTGCTACTTAAGTGGATATGATAGCTTCGGATACAATATTGTGGAGAGATGTTAAGCTCTTGTTAGTTTTTTTGAGTTAAGTGGACTTATCAAAGGTGATTGGGGCTTAGTCTCTGACTTCACTGCGTGTTTGTGAAGTACTGTGTCGTCTACTTAGACGATCATTTGATTTGGTTTAAGATACTACAGTTTGGTCCTGGTATATAGTCAATATTGGTTAGCTTGCCTAATGATACAGTGATACAATAATGATAGCTTGTTTATTCAAGATCTGTCAAGTCTGTCACTGTGTGATCTGTCATGCGTCACTATCTGTCAAATTTCTATTGAGTGATAATAATTATTTTAAGGGCACAAATATCTAAGCGAAATAAAAAGATGATAAACTAAATATAGGCCAACTTTTGTTCCAGGGATTCATTGAAATGTAAAAAAAAAATATGTTAACATCGTCTCCATAGGTTTCACTATTCTGCGCTCTAACGCTGACCACCAATAGTCATAAGGATGATAAGGTGTTTAAATCCAACTTTTTATTGAACCTTATCAGTAAGAAGCTCATTCACCCACACACTGCCATTCGCTTTTATTTTAACCATTTGTATGCTACACACCTACACAAATGTACTCTAACTACCAATTCTCTTTTGCTGTTCGTCAAACGTTTTGTTTGAGAAGTTTGAACTTTAATACGTCGAGATAAAAGCGGAGTCTTCAATTGCGAGTTTTTGGGTAATAAGGACATTTTTGAGATGTTTCTTAAAAGTGAACTTGAATGTTCCCAGATGTGTTATCATTATAATGTGGGTGGAGGAATTATGAGTTTTAATAGAACGATTTAGCGGCGAATTTCCTTTAACTTTAGCATGCAAATTGCGAATGTTCAAAATCAGGTTCATAAAGTTTGTTACTTTTATAGACCTTAAATTTTAGATTTTATCTTTGATCGCTGATGATAAATTATTGGGGTCTCCTTACATTACATTATGCATAATTCTCGCTCCTCGCAATTAAAGACACCAGAATTATAAAAAAGATCTTATAGGTAGGTAAGTACCTCATGCAATCACCAAATATTCCCAAGCCTGCGTCACTGATTAGATTTTTACGGGGCAATAAAATACTCTTTGGCGCTAAAATTCCTCAACTTTTTTTATAGATTACTAGGACCACCGGCGCAGTGGCCGGTCGATATTCAGCCCCAATATTTTCAATCAGTTTACAGTATGTGTCGAAACACGGAATGTCACTCGGCTTAATACGCTTTTTATAAGCGCGTTAAATATCCCGCATCAAGTTTTATCTTAACGGGATTAAAGAGCTACCGGTCTTTGAGGGTTCTGCCGCATTTACTAATCTATGCTGTACGGGATTTATATGTAATGGACCCACAGATTATATAGCAGTTAACTACCACGTTATAGTCACAGTATACGATATATGCTTACTAAGAGGTATGGAATCTAGAGCATTTTTTTATATAAGGACATTTGCTTCATTGAGCGAGAGGGTCAATCTTACGGATTTATAAATTTATTCCTTTATTTTGAAGGTTTCAAAAATGTCAGTACAACACGTGAATGATGTAAACGCGATGGGCCACGACGTGACACCTCTGAACTGTCATTGCGTCAATTACCTACGCTTATTTTCTCGTAATGCGCGCGTCTGTGTGAGTGTGTAATTTCGCACGGTTTATTAATAGATTCCTAACTGCATGTAAAGCTTATATTTAACCTGTGATACCTACTGGCGATGATAGAAATAAATATATATGATAGATATAATATTATGAGATCATTCATATTCCTATCCGTTAAAAAAATACATATGCTCACGCCTGTATTCCCCGAGAGGGTAAGCAGAGGTGTTGTAATAACAACACCCACTTTTCACCGAAGATTTAGTGCCAAAGTGACAGATAGATAGTGAGAACGGCGATACCGTTTCAGGCACTATACATAGGTCTTAAAATTACTTCTCAGATGTATGCAGGCTACCTCACAATGTTTTCCTTCACCGTAAAGCACGTGGTGTGAAATCACTGTACATAAGTTTAATTCATTGTTACAGGCTCCGCTGGGATCGGAACTTGCGTCGCTTGCGTAGCAGGCGACTGCTCAAACCACAAGGCCACCACGGCTCTCAATCAAGGCCTTCGGCCGTTTATACCCAACCTCTGATAATGAGTAAACAAACTAATACCCTAAACGCATTTTCAGATAGTTTCATTACCCTTCAGTGATACCCAACACAAATCTTATTGAATGGGATCGCATTCTGCCCAACATTATCGTTAGGCGGCGGTTGGGGCGGCGCCCAAAGTGACAAATGGTGTCACCGCCCGTGGGCGGGCGGGTAAGATGAATGTTGGATTTACAGATTGAATTGTGTTGTGGCCTATTGTCTTCGTAAAGGGGTTCGAATTTATCTCACTTATATCTGAAGTAGGTAGGCTAACAATTTTACAGAAGGTGCTTATATCTTGTGTGAACAAGTGCCTAAATATAAAGATATTCAATTAATAAATCCGTTTTAGCCACTGAAAAAATGTTGTGTTTTATCGATAAATAATTCTTGTGGAAAAAAAAATTCTAAGCTGAAAATGTTGAGCCCTTATCTTTCTGAGGGTGCGATATGTTAATTTAAAGAATATACAAGATATACTTAGCATAGAAAAGTCAATCACTTCTTTTGAAATTGTTTGATGCCTTTGTGTTTAGTTCAAGACGCGAATATACGAATACGTACATTTTGGGGAAACGTGGAAAAAATAGAAGCAAGTATTTGTGCGACGCCACTTTATGACACGTGGATAGTTGGCTCTCACACGTCAAAATATTTCCTTTGAAACACACAAGTCGGTAGGGTTGGCACTTACTGAGATACGCATATTTTTCTAACTTTTATAGGATAGAAATTTTACAAAGCAATTTTCCAATTGTTTTGTCCTTCAGAATAATACTTATGTGTGTCACAAATAACTTTACAAGACTCAATAGTACAGTATATTGGGCCAACTATGATCGCTTAAGTAGCGCGTGTTAAGAACTTCTTAGCTTTGACATTTAATTCTACGGTACCAAAATAAAACTTAAAAGCTCAGAAGTTCTTAATACGCTCTGCTTAAGCCGATGACGGTAGGCTCCCAGGGCACCAACTGCTTTTATACGGCCAACTTCTTTCTTGTTGAAATTCTAAGCTTTTACGATATTAGGTTATAAAGTGAGTTGAGGACAACATCTACAATCATTGTAATAATTCGTGAATATGAATTTCAATATATTCAATCAATCATCAGAATCATATTCGGATCACATTATGATACTCCAAAATGGTCTTTTTAGACCTATTGTACCCCGGGCTTGCCTCAGTTTTGGTAATCTATACTCGCTAGCGTCACTCGCAACATTTGTATGAGATATTTTAGTTCTAACTGCCCTAACCGCTGGACGCTGTACAATTTCTCATACTTATGTTCCAAGGAGACGCTAGTGAGTATAGATTACGAAGACGGTGGCAAAGTCATGATCCTGTAAAATGAAACATCAAAGCTTTAGAAGTTATTTATACACGCTGATTATTGCGTATACGTATTAGAGGAGCTCTAGATGGCCTGTAGACCGATAGGAGATTACACCGATAGGAATCTTCAAAGCGTATATAAGAAAAGTATTTGTTCAGCCCTAAGGAAGAACGACTGAGAATATCAAATACATTCGGGTTCCCAGTAAGTATGCGGAAAATGTAAAATTGTCGTTTTCACGAGTGACGGGGCAGGTGTGAGGGCGCGAGCTGATACAATAATATATATATTGAAGGAACAAGGGATGCCGCGCGAACCTCAGTTCACGAGAAGACTAAATAATAGGGTCTAGACTTATTAGGTGAGCATTTAAAATATGTAAAGGGTCCTAAAATTTTTACCATCGGTGCAACGTGCGCCCCGAGGCACGAGGGTGTGGTGAACTTCCAAACTTCGGGCATTTATTGTGAATTTCTTGACAGAAAAACACAATACATATTTTTGACCCGACCTCGGAATCGTACCCGGGACCTCGTGATCGGCAGGTAAACTTGCCAACCACTAGACTAAATAGGCAGTTCCAAGAATTATAAGACTAACGAATAATAAAATCGTCACGAAAAGTCACAATAATTTTTCAAACAAATAAAAGTGTAAAATTATGGACGCTTACCAACAATGCAATGCGACGAGGTATGTCGTAAATATTTCATTATTGACGTCAAGAAATCATAAATTCATATGATTTCTCAAGTGTTGACGTTCAAATTGAAATTCTTTGCAATGTTCGGTGGGGTGTTAAGTTAGCATCAAAGTACCGATAGTCAGGGAACCCTATCAACTTTATACTTTACTGTTATTAAGTTAAAGTAAGTAAACTTTGTGGATTTTAATACATAATAAATTCGCTTTTAAACAAACTTCCGAAAGAAGAAAGCTTAGCGCCCGATTTTCATGATATACATTCATTATTATACATACTTTGATATATTTGTTTTTATTTCTGTTCACACATAATTTCCTGGTGAACCTTTGTATTATACAGAGATACACATGGAAACTATACTATATATACGAATCAGTACAGCGATTTCGCACCACGTGCTTTACGGTGAAGGAAAACATCGTATATGTCTGAGAAGCAATTCAAAGACGTATGTATAGTTCTTGAGATCGATGGTCTCACCCTCTGTCATGTTGGCACTCAATCATAGTCGGTGAAATGTGGATGTTGTTGTCATAACACCTTCGGGGACCCTTCTGGGATGGCGTGAGATTTTTTTTGTAACTCAGGATCAACTGGTCTGATTTGAGTTCTTTCAGTAATAGACAGTCCATTTATATAAAGCTATAAGGCTATATATTATATTGGAGGAGCTCGTGGCATAGTTGCTATTGCGCATATCATTCGATCGGCGAATTTAAGCAACCCTAAGTCTAGCTAGTAATTGGATGGGTGACCGCCCGAGTTCCCTCCGTGCCTCTTAAAGAGCACGTTAATCCGTCGGTCTCGGTTGCCAATAAATTATCTTTGGCAGTCGTTACAGGTCGGTCGGAGGCTGAAAATAGTCTGACAACTGGTTTAACCCAGATCACAGATTTTCCGTTAAAGAGGTTGCGAAGGTCAGATGGCAGTCGCTTCGTATAAAAATCAGGTGATTAGCCGCATCGGTTTGAATCAAATGCCGACCCCAACAATGTATGGGATAAGGCCAGGGAGATGATAGGCTATATATATCATCACGCTAAGAACAAGCGCGTTTAAGTTAGCTCAAAGTAACTATTCCACGTAGACAAGTCGAGGGCATGAGCCAGTAGAGTTATAAGAGAGTAAGAAGTGAACATTGTGTAATATATATTTTTTAAAAGAGTAAATGTTGAGTTTCTTGCCGGGTTCTTCTCAACAAAAGCTACCTTCTGAACCCGGTGGTAACATGTATAATGTATTTTGTGTCCTTCTGACGATTTGAAAGTACTTTGTAAGAAGTCTAATCAAATAAAGATATTTTGAATTTTGAATTTTGATATTTTTGCTTCAGATACGTTGAAATGGACAACGAATACACGATCCAAAGTTAGAAAGTCAATCGTTTGTCATCATAATTAATAATCACAACAGAAAACTACCCACATTTTTTAATTATATCTGTAGATTATGCTAGGACACGACTAACAAGTTCTAAACAAAATTCAAATGCGCTTACCCTAGGTAGGTTAGCTACGCAGTTACCCTAATTGAATGAATAAATTACCTTATTACCAACCCACATAAACCTCTTTCACTTAATTACTATTAAAATAAAAGGGTGTAAGTGTGCGTACACACCTTTATTTCCACATTTTTCACTAACAAGAGCTGTGTCATGACATTGTCATATCGATGTGTGTCACCCTTGACGGTTTTACTGCTTTTCTATGCAAATAGCGACCAAAATGGATGGTCTGACGCCTCTTGTCATATTTCTTCCAACGAGTGACGTAAGGGCATATTTCGGGTCGCCAATTTGAGGCCGAGATGATATGTAGACGATATTAAACCGATATGAAGAAGGTCATTTGTCACTTTTATACAAACTGTAAAATTCGGAAGAGAATGTCAATGACGTATATGAAATTGTGCTTGAGATGAATGATCAATATATTGTTGCCCAGCCTATTGCGGCAACGCCCAATTATGGTCAGTGAAAAACGGCGTTTTGAAATAATTATAAGCGTGAATTATATATAATGGAACTACAAGTAGGAATGTAAGTGAAATTGATTTTTTTTCCTTTGTTTTCTATTATAATCTGTATTTATTATCTACATAATACTTTATTTATTTGTAAATTACTATTTCAAAAAAAACTTAAGAATTTAGTCAACCAAATTTAGTACTAATATTAAGAGCGAAATCGTATCTCCACTAAAAAAAAAATTGCAAGTAAAAGAAAAAAATATTTTTAATTTTCATATCGTTGTCATAACAGTTCTGTGTCGTTGTTCGGAATATGGCCACGAAGAAGTGGTGGCGTGAGTGCCGCAATCGGAGCAGTAACAACCCAGTTTTGACACACAAATATATCTTGTATGTACATTTATGAACATTTCTATCTGTGTTGCCATCTCGGGGAATAAATATTGCACCTTTTTCAGTTATTTTTGTACTAGCGACTGTATTATTTCGCGATGGTTTTCAGGTGCCCTATGTCTGTCCTTGAGATCAAAGCCATCTTCATACACATGTATCTTATGTTCATCTATCTGTTCAGCGGTTCAGCCGTGAAAGTCAGACGTATTTACCCACAAAATTGCGTCATACGTCAATTAAATCGTACAAAGATAATGTTTACTTAAATAGTTAAAATGGTATATTTAACAAAAAGGAATTGCTGTGTTTCTTTCTTTCCCTCTTCTTATCGGCAAAAGCAACCTTCAACACCAACATTAATAATGCTGTATAATGTATTTTATTCTGTGTCCTAAAATTACTTTGTAAGAGTTTCAGCAAATAAAGATATTTTGATATTTTAATAAAAAAGTTCACTTTACAACTGAAGATGTTTCTCATTCATAACATGAATATGGTTTCAGGATCAACTCTCAAAACATCGGTACAAGAGAAAATTTCTAGGTAGCCTTATATTCGCAGCACACAATCATTTCGTTCTTACAAAGAATTTGTTCAGCATTTTACTGCCTAATATACTGGCAGAGCCGACATAGTTTCTTACACCTAAATTACACCATCGGGCGTTTATTCAAAGGGAACATATAAAAAGAACAAATCGTGAGACCGTTAGTTTGGCACCCCCCTTAATAATAGGTGATTTCCCCCTCCCGCCCGCATATAGACACAATAGCGGGTGATCACGACCAATTTACATAGAGCTACAAGCAAGTTTGGACGCCTCAGTGTTTGTATTGAACGTGGAGTGGTGTCACAGTATAAATATGAAATTACTAAACAGTATAGAATTTATACCATTTTTTTTAAATAAAAACCGTTTGCTCCATCTAGCGTAAGGGTTCTCGCACTTAGTAATGTCGATTTGAAGATTAGGAAAATGTCTGCGAAATATGTAAATCTAAACTTAAAATATACTACTAACTGAACTACTGGTTCGATTTGAAAAATTCTTGCCCTGTTCAGTTGTGTGACAGTGACAGACTTATACACGTCATATACATCTGTCTCATAATAAGAGTAAAACTATCATGGCAATAAGAGGTCATGGTAAGGTCCCAGATCTCTGACTGTCATTACGCCTATTCCGTTTATTTTCTCGCATGCGCGCCTGTCAGCGTGCCTTTTCGAACGTTTTATTCCTGCATTAGCAGTAAGGATACTGCTTGTAAGTTTTTATTCTGTGGTGTAAGGTGACGGGGGGTCTTGTAATTCTGGCTGTTCCGATAGATGCGTGCCTTTCGCCCATCCTAGATGTTTCAGCCTAACGCCACTTGTATTGGACATTTTACTGTCACGCCCGTAGTTTTCCGTGAGTTGTGAACCTCGAATTTTAGGAAGTATGTTCTCAATGACGTTTTTATTGGCACTAAAGGTAAAATAAAAGTGAACTTGGAGTGTTTCTAAGTTTTGCGGTTCCATTTTATAGTTACCTATTCGGCGGTGTTGGGGAATTTATTTTTATAGAGATATTTATTCCTTCGAAATTTTGTGTCATAGGTGAAGTTTGTTGATGAATGACAACTTTAAATTATTCGAGTTTTTGACATTATATATTTTCTATAATCATATATAAAGCTGAGGTATTTGTTTTTTTGCGTTAATCACAGGAACTATTGGTCCGATTTGTTTTTTTTGTGTGTTAAATAGCTCATTTATATATAGCATCAGTCTAAGACTAATCGCGGGTTAAAGTAAGCTTTAGCCCAAAGTAATTCCACACGGACGAACTGGCGGGCCGAAGCAAGTTAAAAATAGTTTTGCGATGTTTGACAGCTTGTAGATAATAGAAATAAGTTTCCAGCCTTTGATTTCATTGCAGCGTGTTCTAATACGCAGACCTACGCGTGCTTATAGATTAGCAAATAATTTGTTACTAATTTAAAAGTAAGAATTGGACACGTTGGGGTTATTATTGATCCTCTTTTAGCTTGATTCGGCTAATTTCTAGGCATCTATACTGAAATTTAAATAGGGCTGATGCTATTGTGTTTGTTTGTTTAAATGTCCTTATATCTAGAACTGAAAAGAGATACCATTAGCACACCTTGAATATTGATTTTGGTAAGTTATTCAACGCCGAAGAATCAGTGAGAAGCTTTTAGATTTGCTAGAGTAAAATAATTAACATTCAAAACTTTGAATATAATATTGTATTATTTATTAATAACAATAGTCCTTTTGTTATTTAACTGAAATAATATCCAAATTTTTGGCAACTATTTGGAAAATTGGGTATTATTTTCTAAAAATAAAAACGTGGTTATTTTTCCTTAAGTTAATTCTTCAGTTATTAAAATTGTTTTTTTTTTCCGTTAACTCACTTAAACATACATACACACATATGCTCATTGCTGTGTTTCCCTTCGGGGAATTGTGTAATGTTTATACACCCACATTTCGCCAGGTATGTTTAAGTCTCATGTAAGGTTGCAAACCTATTGACATTAACGGATTTCTAATCCAGACTCAGGGCTGTTACTGGGAAATTACAGATGGAAAAACAAAATTACGCTTTGCCCCACCCGGGGATCGTATACCACTAGACCATCGAGGCATAAACAGTAGAGTTAAAAGTGTATCGTGAAGTTTGAGACCAGGCAGAAAAGTGTTGTTTTCTCAATTTCCCTGTCATTGTGGGCCCAAAATGGCGTCGTGGGGCACGCACGCTTCACACGCAATGTTGCCAGTGCCCCGATTCAGGGAAAATAAACAATCGAAATATCGATAAGAAAAATTCGATAGAAATCCTCTCCCAACGGTATTCACGTGATCTGAAAGTGTATGAAGATGCAAGAATGTGGATGTAGCGAAAGAAGTATGTGAGGATCGTAGACTCTGCCTACTCCCATGGAATACAGGCGTGTATGAAATCGTTGTTCTCAACAGGGCGTTCTCCGTTTTTTAACGGAATTAACGGACTTCAAAAAAGAAAGAGCTGTTGGTGTTTGATACCGAGTTTGACGCTACATGTGGCACAAACTTCAAATGTAAGTAAGTAAGTGATTTATTGCACATATTTTATTGGAGTCGGTGTCCTTTTTTAAAAAAAATGTTTATCATCTCCCTGGCCTTATCCCATACATTGTTGGGGTCAGTTGACACAACTCGATACAGCTGATCCCCTGATCTTCTCAATCCCTTTTACGAGGAAAATCTGTGATCTGGGTTAAACCAGTTGTCAGACAATTTTAGGCCTCCGACTGACCTGTAACGATTGCCAAAGCTGATAAATTGGCGGCTTAACGTGCTCTCCGAGGCACGGAGGGAACTCAGGCGGTCACCCATCTAATTACTGGCTAGGGTTAGGGTTGCTTAACTTCGCTGATCGAATGATATGGGCAATAGCAACTGTGCCACGAGCTCTTCAATTTTTTTTTATTTAGATTAGAAATAACGAATATGAAAACAATGTCAAGGAGTAAGTCGCTACGACATCGTTACAGTTTTCATTGCGTGAATCGGGCTACAGATCGTCCCCTGTATTTTCTTCAAATATTTATATCTTTTCAATAACGGTGAACGTAGCAATAAAAATTGTTAGCAACTTTGTCTTATCAAATTGCATGTCGGTAACGTGTCGTTTCGTTCATGTGTGAAACGATATTAGATCCACCTTTAATGTTTATTGCAACATGTTCCAAGGTGAAAGTAGATTTTGTATGACTTGTTACTTCAATAAATTTAAAGAGACCATCAAAGCAGTTTTGCTCAAAAAAGGATATTATACTGTCAGTGATTATATTTGTGATAAGGAACCCTGGGATGTATCTTTGTCGAAAAATTATTGTAAATAATCCCATTGGCACTGTACTTTTGCTACAATTAATTAATCTTAGTTTGATTTTTGCTTTGACTGGCTGGAATTTGCCATGCTCACAAATATTTGTAATATTTTAGTTATTATATTTGACAATTGAGCATTTGTGCTGTGTCCCATGGGCTTATATTCATGAGATATAAATACTGTAACCAAAAACATTGTATAATATATATTTTTTTTAAAAGAGTAATTGTTGAGTTTCTTGCCGGGTTCTTCTCAACAAAAGCTACCTTCCGAACCCGGTGGTAACATTTATAATCATGTATAATGTATTTTGTGTCCTTCTGACGATTTGAAAGTACTTTGTAAGAAGTCTAATCAAATAAAGATATTTTGAGTTTGAGTTTGAGTTTGAGAGGTTGGTCAAAATGTTATGATTCTCGCGACAGGCGTTGTATTAAGTTAATAAATGAATTAAGGTTAGTACATACAATATAAAGAAATGCGTGATCTGGTGGTTACATTCATAAGCTACACCAGCCGCTTACCATCAGGTTGATATACACTTGTTTGCCACCAGAAAAAATAACCAATTTGAAAAATTCTCTCAGCAATGGAAAGCTACATTATCAGCGAGTAACATAGGCTATACTTTACCCCCATACACCTCATCTTCTGGATTATAAGCGGAATAGGCCTAATTACTGTAAGAGGTGTCATGTCATGTCCGATCGCGTATCCGTCATTCACGTGTATTACCGATATCTTTCAAAACTTTAAAACGAAGTCCACATTATTTTGAAAGTAATTGTAAATCATACAATATTTAAGCGTTCTTCCTCACTGCTTGTATAGTTTATATTTTATACTATGGTATAAATCAGTGCTGGAAAAAGGCGTTGTTCAATGATATTTTATCAATTGCAAAGCACTCCATTGTCGGCGGATCAAACATACATATCGTCAAGTGTGAATGGCAAATATTGACTATGTAAGTTTGGTCAAAACAGCACTCGGCTCGTATCAATTGACACTTTTTGAGTAACAAGACGGGGGACCGGGGCAAATAGTGCCCGGCAAATAGATTAAAGAGCAATTACTAACGGTTTACTATTACGGTGTAACGTGATGTGAGAACAAAGTGAGTTGGGAGTTTGGTAATATCTCGCACTCTAGTGAAAGTTCTACCATTAATTTGACAGAAAATTGGGGCGAGTTCATAAGGTTTATTTAAGGTTCTAGAACCAAAACACAACTAAAATATCAAATGTATTGAAAGTGAAAATGATTTATTCAGTTTAGGCCATGATAAAGCACTTATGAACGTCGAAGAATTGACTACTGATTCGGAAACTAGACTTCTAAGAAGAACCGACAAGAAACTCAGGTGGCATCGTGTACTTCATTACACAGCTAATAATAATTAATTACAATAAAATTCATATAAAATTATTAATATTCCCCAAAATAAGCACGAACCGTTTGGATTTGTATGGCCGCGATGTCATTTAACTTCTTATAAGTTTGATACATTCGTATGTAGTACTAGTAATCATTTCCCTCATCGGCCACACCAATCTTAATCTTAAATTAAGACGATAATCAAAGTTCGAACCAAGTCATACATAATTAAGTCACCTTCAACTCGAATGTAATGCAATCGAGTTCAGTAAGTAGCAGCGAAGTGCCCCGGCAGCGCATTTGATCTTGCCTGATCCGTTGCAAATATTTGTCCTCCGCCTCCCGTGGGAACTGCGTGCATCGCTGGAGCATGAATATCTCATTTTAACATATTTCCCAGCCAGAAATGTACCATTTCGTACACACGAAGATTTGCCACGGATTTTAAATAAATATATGCGTTACTTTTGGATAATATTTCGTTACGGTTTGTTATGAATTGAATCAAATTTTATTTGAAACTTGCAGTCCTATAGTTCAATCCCATTACCGGAAACTACGTAAGATTTTAAAGCAAGGGAAAAATAGAACAAGATGATTGGATGCAATCATGGTCTAAACATGATTGCTTACACTACTCACAATAAGTTATCCCTTGCTATCTGAAGCATCTATGACAATTTCAAAAAGCGTTCTAATTTGCAATGCAATGGTAGAAGGTTTTATCAAACTTAAAAGCCTTCCGTAACAAATCAAGCTTCGGCCTTACAAGTCTAGGATTTTTTGGAATTGAAAAGAGGAATTCTTCCTCAGAGGCCGTGGTGGCCTTGGGGCTTGAGTAGTCACCTGCTACGCAAGCGATGCAAGTTCGAATCCCAGCGCGGCCTGTACCAATGATTTTTTCTAAAAACTTATGTAAAGTGAGTTCACACCACGTGCTTTTCTGCACTTAATCATCTTCGGTGAAAAGTGGGTGTTGTTATCACGAAACCTCTCCCAACCCCCTCGGGGAATACAGGCGTGAGCATATATATGTATGTATAGATATTGTTTAATTCACTGACGTCATTATAACACCTCTCTGGTAGTAACGTTGGTCGATGAAAAGAGGTAAAATACGGGCGATAAACGTATTTACTGTTAAGATCTCGGGTAATGTAAGGCCTTATATTAAGTGTAATAAAGATACCAATTAAGTACATGTTCATATCAATCTAATGAATCAATCATTCAGTCCACAAGACGACCGAATATCTAAAGACGGAGACTTATGTAAAGTACGGCGCCAGGGCGCAATTACTTTTGCGAAGGCAATTTGCAAAAAAACTTTGCAGACTGCAAAAAGGATTAAATGTTTACACCTCAAGTGGTTTGTATAAACCCTTTTTGGTCAAAAAAAAACCCTTTGTAGGCCCAGCTCAGTCGGTGTCTAATAGCGAATTAGTTTTTGTGTAACGTGTAAGAAAGACTTGATATATTGGAAGATAGTCTGGGGGCTACCATATTGAAATTTGAGCGTATTAAGAACTTCTGAGCTTTGACGTTTCATTTTGGTGCCGTAAAATCAAACGTCAAAAGTAAGAAGTTCTTAATACGCGCTGCTTAAACGATCATAGTTGGTCCCCTGCTCGTTTTGAACAGGGAATTTCGGGAAGTACACGCGGTTAGACTTGATATTATCTAAGAGTATCATGATTTCTCAAATGCCGTGGTTTTTGATCAAATCTCACCCTGATAATCGGAGCAGCGTGACATCTCTGCTATTATTTTTGGCATTCTGCCGCAGCCAGATTTAGGTCATTGCTTAACGTGTAAATAATTTGGTTGCCTTCAGAAGAAATAATAACCTGAATACTTACATCTACATCTCAACGCCGAAATTCAACGAAATTCATATCGCCTAAGGAACGTATTCTGCAAACCGCACGCACCGCAACAATCGGCAACGCTCAACTCAACCCTTCGACAATCGGTCCAAGACAGGCCTCACTTATCGGCAAGATTTTATCACCCCTACTTAATAGAGAACAATTTGAAGGGCTCACCGATCGGCAGGACGCCTCGATGCATCCCAAAGGACATCACCTTTTGATCAATAACTGTATATAAATTACGGAGCATATGCCCTTTCCTGCTCAAGCAAGCGCACCGGTTCGCCGGCCTTTGTATCCCTACCTATTTGTATTTATTTATCAAGGATCCCGTGCGAATGTTCGTCGACAGAGGCGTAAGGAAGTTGTAGAAATTAAAAAAAGGTTGATGCCTGATGTTTGGAACCTCGTTTCATTGTACCTAATGTTTCGCAAATCCGCTTACCGATCAAGTTGGACGAGTTGAAATTATTGAAAATATTTCTTAAGATGTAAAGGTACAATGTCGTCATGATACAATTAAATAAAGATTAATCAGCTATCATCCAGCTGATTATAAAAACAAGGCTTAAAAATGACGTGACTAATACAATCCACAAAAAGTTGGCATTTTTTCGACTGCGCAGCTGTATTCACGTTTGGTAAGACACGACTCCCGTGGCCCACAATACGCTACTTGAAGTGAATTTGACGCTCGAAGGAATCCGGCTGCGGATTAGCCCTCCACAATTAAAACGGGTAGACGCCGCTTTTCGCCATGTTTGGCGTTAATAGCCTCAGAATATACCCCCGGCGGTAGTCGGACGCATTGTGATCTCAAGATGTTTTGATTCATAAAAGCGGCTGTAGAATAGCCCCCGATTAGCGTGTAGCGAGCATATCAAGGGGATTTCATGGTTGTCTATTTTGTAATTGGACATGTTTATGCTATCGATATGATGTTTTGAAGTTTATAACGAAACGTAACTGACAAGACGATAAAATACAATGTTCGCTTTCGTAATATCGAAAGCTAGACAGACGAATGTGTGAGCTGATCGAATTTAAGTACTTATTGATTAGTCAGAAAAATCAACATAAGGCTTATATGAAAGGCATTTTATTACATAATCTTGTTTGCAATTCAATACAATCAATCACTATATTTTATCGATGTTAGAAAACATGGCATTATATCTGCCCAGTTAGTGTATTCATTGGATACTGATTTTGAACACATGAAGGTTAACTAGTACCTACAGATCAAAAAGCAGTGACGTAATGGAAAATCTGCATACCTATATCTGGGAAGACATTCAGAGATGTATGTATAGTAACTGAGAAGGCGATGGAATCCATCTGTCACATTGCCATGTAAGTAATCATCTTTTAGCAATATGATTGCCTTAGCGCCTTGTTGACTAGAGATACAAATATCTCAAGAGATGTAGGGCAATTACGTTCAGTATTTGGAGCTCGACTGGGACCTGTACTTCGACCTTACGGAGGATCGCAGTCAAATAATGCTAACTTTGAGTAGTGATGTGTTCGATTAGTAAGGTCACCTGTGCTCCACGGAGCACGAAGAGAGATAACGAAAGATTGAAAAAATAAAATACGTGTAGTGATTTCGCATCACGTGCTTTAACGGTCAAGGAAAAGATCGTGAGGAAACCTGCATGTATAGTGCCTGAGACCAAATGCCCCAACTGTTCTTCGTTAAAAAGTGGACTATCTGCATACCCCTTCCGGAAATCAAGGCGTGTATGGTTGTAAAAAAAAATATTTTTTCCCAAAATCTCGTATTTACCAAAAATCTCTCGCCATCATCTTGTTCCAAAGAAGGGCAATAAGGTCTAACGCCTACGCGTGTTAAAGTATTTACCAATTCTCTTCGGATAACCTTAACTAAAGATAAAGAGATATCGTCAGTTTTGTATAGACCCTATTTAACGCACAGGATTCGTCACACATTTAATTAAAAGTCAGTTTATACTGTACCGTGATTCCTACGTGATGCTGTATTCGTATTTTAAATTTGAAGGTTAATCATGAGCCGACATTGTTAAAATCTATAAATATATAGGTCTGAAGGATTGAAATAGGGAATTAAAAACAATCCCTTTCACGAAGAGAAAGAAATCGCGAGTAAAACTTACTAGGTACCCATAATATAAGTAAGTTACATGTACTTATTTATATTATCGTATCGTTTAAAAATAATTATATTTGTTGGAAGTAATTGTATAGATGAGTTTACCCTTATAACAAAACATATGGATCACATACGACATACGTCATTGGTTTGAACGTAATTCCATCTCTTTTTATCATATGGATTTCCAATGCGATGGGCATAGATTTAGTCCGGATTTGATGGGGTATTTCTTTACGCCTTCTTCACTAACGTAAGGGGTAAGCAATACCCACTGCATAAGATTGTTTAGATATTCTAGTCTCTTAGTTAGTCAGACCATAGTGATAGCCTTTTTTTATACAGGAAATATCGGTGGGTACTGAGGTGTAAACAGACCTTAATGTAATTTGAGAAAATAACTAGTTTATAAACCGCCGTGGTCGCGCTGGCGCCGTCCAATATAAACATTCCTGAAGAGATCATGATTTAACAATCTCTAATTGCTACCTTCTAGGAAAACTTTCTCAAAATGTATGGTGAGTCTCTCGATGTAAGGATTTATAAAAAAATCCTGTGTTAGAATGTTTTTTTTTCTATGTGATTATAGACTACTAGCTGTGCTTTGCATACCTTAAGATTTTTATTAAAAGTAGCCTAAACTTTCATCCCCTATTTTATCCCCTTGGGGGTAGAATTGAACAAAATCCTTTCTTAGCGGATGCCTACGTCATAACATCTACCTGCATGCCTAATTTCAGCCCGATCCGTCCAGTGGTTTGGGCTGTGCGTTGATAGATCACTATGTCAGTCCTAAGTTTGAGTTGTATATATTTTTTTTTTCCCAGATTTTATTAATATATTATTATTTTATATGGTTGGTTTTCATGTTCTTTTTGTGATAATTGAAATGGAATCATCATAGATGACAATGAGCTGATGACCTGAATTTAATATGGCGGGGGCCATGACAGATGACTAGGTGCGGTGGGACCGCGGAAGAGGTCTTTGGCCAGCAGTAGACTTTGTTTCAGGCTGATCGATTGATTGGTAATGATAAAGATTTTTCAAATAATTATCCATAATGATAGACATCCCAGAAAAAGATTACTATTCTAATTCCCAAACTAAACAGCAGAACAAATCATCACCATCATAACAGAGTCTGACTCTTGTCGGTGTAACCGATGCAATTTCTTCCACTTGTCTCTGTCCAGTGCCATCTCCTTGACCTCCTTATACGTCATGACAGACACCTTTTCCTTAACTTGTCTCATGTATGTTATCCTGGGTCTTCCTCTTCCTCTCTTCCCTTCTACTTTTCTTTCTAATATGTTTTTAAAGAACACGTCATGTCGTACAAGGTGGCCAGTCATATTTCCTCTTCGATTCTGGACAGTACTCTTTTTTCGTTGACTTTTTGAGTACAGATCAAATAGGAAATATTTTTTGAAATAAGGTATGTTTGGTTGAATACCTCCAATAATTAAATATATTTACTGCTTCCAAAATACACATTACGTTCAACTACATCAGTTGAGTTCTTAGGGAGATTTTGAGCGATAATTTAAGGTTGTTTAGCTACAAAAATTATCTTCGAATCACTCAATACAATCTAAAACAAGCACTTTTTGAAATAAAAGCTTTGTTTGCACATATTCTTATTTATAACTAGCTGTGCATCCCGGTCTCACCCGCGTAGACTTTTCTCACAAAATTCTATTTTTTTAAAACGAAAAGTAGTAAGCCTATGTTACTCCTTGTAACATCAGCTATATGAGGGTCAAAGTCCCGTAAAAAACAAACAAACAGACAGATTTTATTTAACAGTACCGTACATACTTTCATATGCATTTAATACAAAGCTGTTAATTTGTAATTGCAAACAGACACTGAAATTTTATTTATCTATATAGATGTATAATTTATATCTCTGACAGCGCCTAGGATGTTAAATTAAAAGCTGATTAAATGAATAAAATAACCGCCTTTGTTTTACTAGTGTCGACAATAATAAAATTCAACATTAGCCCGCGTCGTCAATCAAACGGAGACCCTATATATATTGGCCTTATAATTTACAACAACGGACTTTATGATACTTTTTATATATCTGTTAGCCTTTAATACTGTTAACGGCGCCTCAAATTAGTGTCGTGAATTATAATGAAGTATCAAAACTCTTTACAGCTGTCGGACGGCGTTTTTGCTTTTATAGACCTCTTTGATTTTAAGTGTATGATTTGATTTGAATGTATTTATTTTTTTAAGCATTTTTGCAATTAAATGCCTCTTTTGTATCATCCTTACCTACTTTTAAGTGAGTGTAAAAAAAATATAGAGTCTAGAGATCATTCGTAACCGAAGAAAGTGTATGAAGCATGAATATGGATTAAGCGAAAGAAGTATGCAAAGATCGTAGCACGTGGAAAGCGGTGGTTTCTGCCTACCCCCATGGGATACAGGCGTGAGCATATGTATAGACTTTTTAGACGCACATTTTTGGTATTGAACATTGTATTTATTAATTTTGCCATCAATACTTAATTACTATTTTTTTAATGAGTTACAGCTATGTGAACTTAGCAGGCGGCATAAAATTACAAAATTTTTTTTGCCATCTGAACGGCTTTCGTATGTAGTTGTTTGTACTGAAAATTATATCGTTTGGAATTGAAAAAAAAAGTTATGCCTCACGAAAAAATGTTAAGTACCTACCCGCCAGTTCGAGAATCCAACAATCTAGATACTGACCAACTGATACAAAAGTATGATAACCATTTTAATTGACATTTTGAAACATGTCATACAAATAATCAATAAATTGTTTACATGAATACAAACAACCCCTTCAAAAGTAGTAAAAAATTTAATAAAAAATATTTTTTTGACAAAAATCGATAACATCGTTATGAAAAATCGACACGTGTCTAAAAATCGGCATCTCTGACAGAATGTTCGGTGGACAAAAAATATGACAAAACGCACCATCTTTTACCGTCTGCCTACCTGTTACTGTTAAATACATGCTGATTCTTGATATTATAACTAAAAAAAATTCTACGTTTTATCCTGTCTTTGGCAAACATTTTTCTTTTAAATTGTTGTGGCTCAGAACTTGCCCACTGTTACTACAATTAGTTAACGACTAATTACGGTACGTATGGTACTATAGTATTTTTTTGTAACACAACTTTCATCTAACATTTTTTTTTACAAATAGTAAAGTGAAGATTTGTGTTTCATCAATACAAAAAAGAAAATTTCTATCATAGATGGATTTTCAATAAGATTTTCCATAAGCGTATTTCTATTACGAATATTTTTGCAAAAGGTGCGGTTTGGTGTTTAATGAAGTTCACTCATATATTAGATAGATAACTTCTGCATTACCTGTGCATAGTAAAAAACTGTTCATTTTACACACCTATGCTCACGCCTCATTCCCCGAAGGGGTAGGTAGAGGTGTTGTGACAACATCACCCACATTTCACCTAATATGATTAAGTGCTAACGTGAGTCCATCGCCGTCTCAGGTACTATACATACGTCTTTGAAGATATACGCAGGTTTCCTCACGATGTTTTCCTTCACCGTAAAGCACGTGGGGTGAAATCACTGTACATACCTAAGTTTTTAGAAAAACTCAGTTGCAAGCCCCGCTAGGATTCGAACTTGCGGGTGCAAGCCCCGCCAGTATTCGAACTTGCGTCGCTTGCGTAGCAGGCGACTGCTTAAATCGCACGGCCACCGTGGTGTTATTAATTTTGTCTAGATATCTTCTTATTAAATACCTGCACGTAGTAAGGACTTAAAAGTTTTTTCCATAGGAAGAATCATATGTTGTAAACGGAACCGGAATAAGAACATTTCAAATTCCGGATACATACGATTAAATACAGCCAACTGAATATTCAAACAAAAACCTCTTGAGCTCAGACACAAAAAGATATCACGCTGTATCACAAGTCAGCTGTTGTTCAAATTCTACACATACCGACTCGGGGCTACAAAAACGGAGGTAACAGAAGGACAGCTTACTAAACTGATTAAGCCTCACACTTTTTATATTTATTACACCTGGGTGCCAACTATATTCAATAAGCGCGTATTAGGAACTTTTTAGCTTTGACGTTTAATTTTACGATACAAAAATGAAACGTCAAAGCTCAGAAGTTCTTGAACCGATGATGGTAGGGCCCCTGTTATCCGATTGACTTAATGAAGATCGAAACGATGTCATAGCGACTTGATCTTTGACACTGTTTCAATATATTAAAGAAAAAACGGAATAGCTCAGTTGTCTCGAAAACGTCTTATTGAGTTGAAGTTCTATTGAATTACGATTTCAGATCACGTGAATACCACATGAGGAGAGGATTTTGATCATATGACTTTAATCGATATTTCGGGGCACTATTATGGTGGCGGTATGTGTAGGCAGTTACTGTGTTTAAGTTAAAATGTTGGGTGTCGGTAAGTATAAACACAATACGTTGATGATAAAGTTATATTTCGTATCTTTGAAACCGACACTCAACGTCGAGTGCGACGCTGAGAAACCTTAGAGAATAACGTCGCTGATCACTCGATTGCATTCATTAGGTGTAAGTAAACCGTAGTTCGCGCATTCAAATATCTTGGATTCTATTTGAAATAATTCCGGTGCCTGTTATCGCCAATCTGCCAATATATGAGATCCGACCATCTCAGTAAGTTTTTATTCTGAGACCGTCGTTATTTCAATTACCGAACTCCCTCGTCAAAGACAAAAGAGCTGACACAGAAAAAAATACCAACGCTCATCGACCGAATTAAAAAAACAATCGCCTTATCTAAGAAAATACAATGCGTTATCTATGATTGGATCTCGGTCGTGTAAACTGTCCGTTTCTTCTAGGGCGGCTAGTTTCGGTAGCTTTTTGAAAAAGATACCTTTTTTGTTTTTTTTTCATTATAAAATTCAAATTGATTCATGGGTGGCGTTTGACGTAAGCTTCGCTAGACGTATAATTAAAATTTTCAATGAAGAAAAGATTTTTATTTAGGAAGAGCGAGGAATCCAATGGGTTCCTCCACATATTTTTAACAATTTACAAGATATTTTTCTCAACAATCACTTGACATTGGCGGAATAGTTTTACTTAAGCTCATCGCCATTAAATAAATAAAGGAAAGGAAAGGAAAAATTTCAAAAATCTGGCTATTAATTCTAGTTGTACTTATTGATTGGTTGGCTATGGTATATTTCAAACCGAGAATTCAGGTTATATTTTTAAATAAGTCTCCATACTTACTTAAATTGTTTAAGAAACCTTTTAATTGTATGATATCAGTAGAAGTCAAATATATTTGATACCGAGTTGACGATTCAAAGAAAATTGACCTTACAGTAGCTGAATATTGAATAAAGTTTTTCAAAAAGTTACAGCTCACCGAAACGTTTGAATATGTATGATACATTTCAAAGCTTCCGAAAATCATACATTACAATAAACACAGCATAAAACTGCATTTGAATTTCTGTTCCTTATTTAAAAACATTAAAAAAAACTCAAAGCTTCTACCGGTGTTGCCTTAATCAAAATGTAGGACGCTACGATAAATCTATTGTGGAACTACTAAACGGCATAAGATGATGGGTGCCCAATGTAAATAGCTTTAATAATCGTAACGGGTACAAAGGGCCCCCGCCGGCCGTCGACAGGGGTCCTAACCCACGATCCGCTTGTTAATTATAATATCATACATTTCCAACCTTTTTGTCGTCAACAAAAAAGTTATAAAGAAAACGATGGATCGATGCTAACTTTTTTCGATAAACATATGGCAAATTCTAGTTGTTGAAAAGGATGTCCTTAAACAATAAAATAGTGGGGTAATTGGAATTGGTGAAGGTAATGTTGACTAGACCGAGATCGGAAGTAAGATTAGAATACACACTTCTAAAATCGGAAGGAAGTTTGAACATTAAAACGAAGCTTACGACATTTTGGTACTTAACTTGTCAGAATTATTCAAGAGAAAGTAATTTGTTGAAATCAAAAAAATAACACAAATTTAGTAGTAATCATTTATGGAACAGGCAACTGTGATTAAAAAAAAATTATGTATTAAAAATTTTGAAATCCAACCTCCACCAATTCCAAGTGATAAAAAAGTCGGTACTCACGAAACCGTGTTTGTCACTGATGTTGTTGGTCAACTTGAGTTTGTGGAAGGAAACCACCTTCTGCATCCACTGCTCGCCCGTCGAGGGGGAGTCGGGGTGGATGTACATCCTCTTCGGCATCTCAGGGTCCGCTTTACCAGCAACCATCCATCGGCTCCGGGAAATAACGCACAGATGTAGTTTTACGATACAACTAATATAATACAATACACACACTAGCTTTGCCTCGATTCACCCGCGTAGACTTCATTGGTTGGCTTCCTGGTATCATAATCTATCTGCCAGTAAAAGCTTCTTTAAAATCGGTCCTGCAGTTTCAAACATTAGTCAGAACGAAATGACAAGGAAAAAATTCTATTATTTAATTCCCGTACGGAATTACAAACAGACACTTCTTTTTTATTTATCTGTTTAGATATAAATTATACCTGCTCCAACGAATAAGATGTCCTGGTTCTGTTTTTTAAGACTGTTTAGTTTAAAGTGAAAAAGTAATGACATTTAAAGTACAATAGGAAACGAAATCGAATACCAATTTGTACAAGATTTGAATCGATGCTCACAGTATAATCGAATTGTTACGGCATCACCTTTTTGATTTGTCAGGGCAACTTATTCGATGTAAACGGAGGTATGAGTATAAAGTAATAGTTACGTTTCTTAAACGAGACTAAAGGGTACTCGATTTTGGAGTTGCAATAAATACAATACAATTCTCAAAACTACAACGTAACGTACGACGAAAATAGAACATTTCCCAAATTAATATTTGATTTATTTGGGAAATCTTTTATTTCTCAGTAATAATCTCAGTAAATCAGCATTGCTATTCGACGTGGCAATGCTGCCAGCCTTCTCGGCACGATCCCGAGAGTTCAATAAATGTGAATACAGTAATATTTTGTAAACATAATTATTTGTTTTAATATTTTATTAAATTTCCCAGTGAATATATTATTTACGAAAAACCTACAACGATTACTGAAGAACATAAAGATATTACTGAAACCCATGCAATATTAGATGGTCATGCTTGTTAACATAATGAAAACGTGCAGTCAATGAAACAACACTAGTAATTGTGCAAAGAGCGATGTGAATGAGAAGAAATCTGCGTGCAGTCCGAGATTCATAAAATATTGTTAAAAAGGTACCCTAACAATGACTACGAAAAGGTATATTTCGCGGCTCGAGTAATTTTGTTTATGATAAGGTGATTGTAATTCTCTGTCGCCTTTACCATCAATGCCTCAGTTTTGGGACACCCCACGCAGATAGCCAAACAGTCACATCGGAACAATACGCATGCTTCTTGCCTCACTTGTATTAAAATATCTCGAATTACATTAAAATAAGATCAACTAATACGGCCGTAAGGTATCGATAATTCATTTCTACAAGGATCTTCTTATTTTAATTTAATTCCATCATCTTTTCTTTTATTTATACCTGTTGTGGAATTTGTATCTGCAATCGTCGGCAGCTACGATGTCCATTAGCAAAATGTACTTTGCTTTTTTATCAAGACCAGAAACGCGAACTTTGTAGGCAGGAAACATACGTCTGCAAGCAATACGAGAGAAAAACATGGGTTGGGACTCGTTCTTTGCGACAACGATTTGACATAACGTCGATTGTGAGACATGTTGCTGGACTAGTTTCACTTTTTACGTCCATTTAGTACCGAGAAACGACTGTTTTAGCTTGTGATCTTGCAACGCGCTAATTAGATTTTGTTATATGTGGTCGATTAAACCATTGACCAGGAAACTGAAGGTGAATCGCGAGCAACGTGAACTAACTCTGGCTGTATTAGGTGCTCGCGGCACAGCGTGGTATCAATCCGTTCATCTAATGAGTGGCGGCGTGGCGACTGACGAGGTGTCAAGGTATTTGCGACAAGTAAAAAGTCTGTGTTTCCGCCACCGACGTCCAAAAATGGCGAAGTACGATCCCATTGTGCGGTTTTGCAATGTTGCGAGACATCGTGACTGACGCACGTGATCAAATGCAATGTTACATGAGAACACGAATACACTTCCAAACAACATCCCGATGATGCTCCAAGGACTAAAAGACGTGCCTCCTGACCGGATCCAGTTTAGAAAACAACCGAACAGCAATTGGTAAGTAATTTATGTATGAAAGATTTGTAATAATTAATTACCATATTAACGGCGCTAGGCGGCCAGAGCCTTTGTCGGCGTCTGTATCGGTGTACAGTTGAGTCACAGTCGCATTTTCGACCGGAATGCTTGGGTCGTATTAATTAACAGATATTAAATCGAAGTTTATCGGACGCATCTTGATGTTGCCAAACCTGAGCGTCGGCGGTTTTGATATTTCATGTCGAGAGACGGGCGGACATAAAGCGAACGAATGAATCTTATCTGAGGTTGTCATCGGGAATCAAACAATGTACACGATCAAATATGATGATTATCGATTTGAGATGAGCCCCCGACGAACTGATCCGCGGCGACACCAACACCCGGAAGGGTCGCCGTTTGCTTTTTGTATACTGCTCGCCGAGAGCAGAGATCTCCCGATTAGATTGCCGCGAGTTTAGTCCCAATTTAGGTTAATATGGGATAGCAGTACGAGTCGCGGTATTTCTCACCTCTGGTGTCGGCCCGGCTTTTTACATTACAGCTGCGGCGTTTGAGACAAAGATATTTTAATGATATTACCCATTGGAAGCGAGTTGAATCCTTAATCGGCGGCGATTCCAGGCGGTGCTCGTTCAATTGTCGTGCGATGTCGTTGCCCCTAAATTAAGCGTGTTTCGTACAAATTGTTTAGACGCAATTAAAGAACGCATCGATATTGTATTGTATGGGAACTAGTGCATTGCGTGGGGAGAATCACAAGCTAAATGAAAACAAGCGTGTAACGGAACGCAGTTAAAATGGAATGAGCATCTCCAATCAACGGTGATATCTATTAACGATGGACCGACAATCTGGCGCCTTGTGCGACGCCAAATTCTCGGTTGAGGTACACTGACAGTCCAAAATGTGTGAGGCATGAACGGTCTCAGTTCCCAGCAGGCAATGAATGCAGTCTACCTGTTGTGGAACTTATATCTGTAGTCGTCTGCGGCGACGATGTCCAGTAGAAGGATGTATTTGGCCTTGGCGTCCAAGCCCGAAACTCGGAACTTCATTTGTGGGAACATTTGTCTGCAAATGGGAATATTCCTTTGTATTTCTTTATTTGGTAATGCAGTTCGATGGATAGAGGAGTTCCCAGTTATGAAAAAAAGCATACACGTAATACATTCAAAGCTTAGTTTATATCTACGAGTAAATGAAATTGATCGTTGCTCGTTACATTTTTTTGTGATCTGTAAAGATACATCAGGGTATATAAATTAGGTAAACCTCTTAGTTTCCTGGTTGTCATTGTAACTGGGGCATCACAGAAAGAATATACAAAAAAGTAATCGTACATACAATTAAGATAGAATCGTCCCAACTATAGTGTTGATGTAGTGTAGTGCAACATAATTTATGTTCGATAAAATAGCAAGCATTACTGAAAAATGTAAGTCCTATATTTGCAGATAACGTCGAGCCTATTTAGGTACTATTCATATTTATATGCACTGGAATTAAAACTCTCATTAGTTATTCATAACGTTCAAATTGCATGCATGCCTAAGGCAAACAATCAGTTTGGTTTCTATATGAAATTGTGTCAAATTCTAATTATATGAGAATTCAATTCTCAAGACGCACCCATCATTATCATCTGTCAAAAACAAAACTAGGAATTCTGTTTTGAAAGTTAATTGCTTACTGGCTAAGCATGTGTCAAGGAACTTAAACACTAACGCCCCCTTATTACAAAAGCATCACATAAAATAATCTATGGTTTAAAAGTAGTTCCAACTCTTTTTGTGATACGGATTTCAGAAGACATAGTTTTGTAATAAGGGATATATAGTAATTACTTCAATATTAACAAAATCACTTTGCTGCCTCAGCCTGAAATTTGCATCCAAGATCTTCTTTGTATCAATAGTTTAATTTTTATCGACATTTGACCAACACTAGCTGTACACTCATTAGGCTAGTAATGTACGACTTCTACGTGATACCTACACGGAGTGATCTCCCGACAAGCTGATGGATGTCGTGCCGTGTCATGACATCTCTCGAATACCAAATCAAGCTTTTGTGCAAATACCTGAGATCTCAACATAGATTGTTTCCTTGTCTGACTCCTATCACGATGCATTTGCAACTCTTGCAAGTACTCGTGCACTTAAGTAACGTTTTCATTTAGTCGGTTAATGTGGGTAAGTGAATATGGTCCTTCGAGCTTCACTAATAGAGTTGAAAATATGTTTCTGATTATAATGTTTCACGCTAAGCAAATAAAATTGTATATTTACGCAATACGTTTTTGTCTCCGTGTTTATATTTAAATAATGTTACTTTTGCTAATATGCGGTATTTAAACTATAGGTATGCTTAATAAAGTGATTAATTATTCCTTAAGTTGTCTGTCACGATAAAAAAGTACACTAAACATAATGATAGATAAAATTATAATAATATTCACAAATAAGCAATATTCACAAATGTTCACTCTGATTGAAAATTCTTTGCGAATTTCTGTTTAATTACAGTAATAAATCCCAAATTGGCCGTAAATAATTAATAGTTAAGTGTCTATAAGTATCAAAATTTATGGTCATCCTCGAAAAGACAACCATTCTGACCGAATTCCTAATTAAGTTGATTCAATCTGCTTACACGGGGTAAAAAAATAAGGGAGATTAAGCTCTAAAATTACTGCATTAAGTTGATAATTGATTGGTAAACGAAAACTTCACTGATGACTGCCGTTCAAGGTGGTATCGTGCAATTTCAGGTGAGTAATGCAATTTCGACGTAGATGCTATTTAAGAAGGTTTATTATTGCTTGTTTTGGATTGAACGTGACGGTGACTGCAAATCTATGGGCATCTTATTCCAACGTGCGAATAAGCAAACACTATAATTGTTATTACTAGCTGTGACCCGCTGTTTCACTCGCTGAGACCATTCATGGGTGTCTTCCATCTCACAATTTTAGTAATTATAATTTTTCTAATATATTTCTCTTTTAAAAACATTGTCATGGTTTTTTATGAACACACTATATGAACAACTCTCCTTCTTAAAGTACTAAAGCTAATATGTGTTCAAATTACAATCAAAAATATGAATTAATCACATTAAACATTATATTTTCCTTTTTTGGATCATTTACTAATTCTTCTCTTTGCCTTCTGGGATCTCTTACTGGAATCATTGATTGACAATGTCTATGAGACAGATGTATATGACATGTATAAGTATGTCACTGTCACACGGTGAAATAACCATGTCAATAAGATTTTATTAAGGCCCCTATTCTCCCGTTACCACCCAAGCCTAAATATTTTCCCTGCCATATTTCATTCAATCCCGTATCAAGGCATAGCCTTCCACAGCGGTTTCTATTACAGATAATTAATCTTTTTTGCAACAATTCTGTCACAAATGTTTATTCAAACACGTCGTGCAAGATATAAGCCAGCTATGTTGTAAAGTATGTCTTGTGAACGTGATTTTCATTCGCACTCGCCTAATAAGGGGTCGCATTGCAGTTTGAGGACTTTGTAAAATTCTCAATTAATATTGACAGCGCATATCACCGCCCCAATAAGGTGCATCAGGATCATGTTTATGTGCTAAGGCTTTTTTCTTTGGAACCCAGTGACGAGCTTGTTCATAGTATTTGCATTGAAATATAGGTAACCTTGGGTTTTGATGATTTGTTTTAAATTATCTAGTCTCTTGAGCTTACTAATGTATTGTGTGGGCTTAAGTACCTGGATTCATGAGATATATTGTAACCTTCACAAATAATTAAAACTTTTTTGAAAAGAGTTATTGCTGAGTTTCTTGCCTGGTTCTCCTCAGCAAAAGCAACCTTCCGAACCCGAAAGTAACATTTATAATCCTGTGAATCTTCTGCCGATTTGAAAGTTCTTTGTAAGAAGTCTATTAAAATAAAGATATGTATTAGTTTGAATTTAGTCTAGTAATTTCGAATTACTTTGAAAGTTCTCGACTTGGGACTGTACCACCATACAGAAGGTATTGTGTTCCTGTGATTCAGGGGCCCAACCATGAGCTCTTATTGCAATGTTAGTTCCACTGTGTGACAGTGACAGACTTATGCACGTGATATACATCTGTCTCATAATAAGAGTAAAACTATCATGCCAATAAGAGATTATGGTAAGGCCCCAGGTCGCCAGAACTTCATGGAAAGGAGTAGGAGTGGAGTCGCTGTGCTAGTAGTAGTTGTCATTATCTTATCTCAGGGATTCCATTCCTTAATATTGGTGCCACAAGCATTCATAGGTTGCAGTAGCCGATTATTATTAGGCAGAATGCACGTTTATTTGTCGCCTTAGAAGTGTGAATAAATTCTAACAAAATTGATTTTTGTTAATACAAAGGGAGATTGTCTGCTCAATATACAAAGATCACAGATCACAGATAATTCTAGATTGTCAATCACATGCCAACAACGCTAACTCTGTTCACACTCCAAGGAGTTCTGTTTGCCTTATCTGGAAATTATACTTATGGACTCACTGACAGTCGAGGTATTTTACTGTATTTGTAATTAATTAAATTACTCAATCATTTGTAGGATATTATAAGACAGGATGGTTTGGGATCCTTATTAAATAATTTAGTTTGCGTTGCACGATAATAGCTGTTAAAGCTAATTGCATTATCATCGTTAATTTTGCCTTTAGCTTGAGACTGACAATAGTTTTGACTTTAACGTTGACGGCAAACGCCTTACATACTTTTTTTTGCTTCATCCACATACAATTCCTTCGGTTACAAGTGCTCCGAATTTGACCTTTCTGAAAAATATTGTCAACTTGGTCATAGTAGTTCTTCCTTGGAGGCCCTCTACCAACACTTTCGCTTACATTCACAAAATTTTTTTTTCGTTAACCGCATAAATCTTAAGCAATCTTTAAGAGGATCATCAGGATTCTGAACAAATACTTGTCAGAACCTTAATTATTAAACTAACATTCACTTGGAATTAGTAAACATTCTCTGTAATTGGGGATTCATTGCGGGAACTCGCGTTAAAACTGTCGCTAGAGGGGGAGGAAGGGGGCGCATCTGCTCACACATTCGCGCATTCTTGTGGCTTCCCGGTACTGGCGGGCGCCACCAAGGTACACTTAGATACTGCCGTTAAAGTCAGACAACCGTAACGATGTCGTAGTGACTTTGTCGTTTCGTATTTTATATATTTAAAAAAAATTAATAGCTCAGTCCTCGTCGATACGATTGAGATAAAGTCCTATCGAATTAAGATGTCGGATCGTTTATAATATAATACCATATAGGGAGAGAATTACTGTATTCCTTCAACAATATTTCCAGCGTTTGTTTTCCATGAAATGGGGCACAGATTGAGTTTTAAGATATACGTTTTCTTGCATTCTTAGAATAAATTAGTTGCAATTTATAAAAGGATCATTATTATGACTTCTTATATATTAATATAAATTATAATTTCATAGAATGCTGCATGTAGCGTGCAATTATTCACGTGATGAGTTCTGTCTATTTCTACAAATTTTAACATGGTTTTATTATATACTAAAACAGTATATTTAAAACGCAGCTTTAAGTGAAGAAATTGATGTTTCATTGATTTTAGAATTTAAAGGCATGCCTCTCAGCAGCAGTAACCTTAGTTATAGTAGATTAGTTTAATAGGTGTGACTGGGCTCAACGTACGTCACCTTTGCTTTCCTTTCACGAATCAACCGACACTGCTCGACTGATCTGCGTTGGAAGACAGGTTTATACGCACTGAACAAGCAACAGGAATGTATACTAAGGACTGAAAATGTGTGTTTTCAAAACATCAGCTTTTCATCATTTTGTTAGAGTACTTAGTGTTTTTTATAACATAGTTGTCTGACCTTGTGGCTTAAGAAGGATAAGTGTAAAGTTAACAGACAGACAGAGACTTTCCTATTTAGAATATTAGTACATAAGTATATATCTATAGATAAATTATACGTCTAATTGCAGATTGAAAATCCATCAATCGAAACAATAATTTCTTTAAAGTGTAGGTATTTTAGATAAGAAATGTAATGTTAAATATTCTATACAAAGAAACCGTCGTAATAAGTGTCTGATTTCTTACAACATACATTGCTAGCTTTTCACTAACAGATAAGTATTTTTTTGTCTGTCACGAGTAATGACGACTGGACTAATCTAGTTTTCAATAAAAATACCAGTTAATATAGCCGTGGTGGCCGTGCAGTCGCCCGCTACGCAAGAGACGCAAGTTCGAATCCCATCGGGGCCTGTACCAATGAGTTTTTAGCAATTCATAGATGTATGTATAATGCCTGAGACGGCGATAGTCTCACCATCTGTCGCGTTGGCATTTACTCATGTTCGGTGAAAAGTGGGTGTTGTTATATCCACACCTCTGTCTACGCCTTCGGGGAATACAGGCATGAGTATATGTATTATGGTTTTACATTTTATATAAATTAATTTGAAATTGACAACTCTTCTCACACAATTTTATAATTTGAATCCGTGTCTAAGTAAAACCTTTTGTAGAGGCGTGAAAAATTCCCATAATTAACTATGGTTTTATATAACACGTTAAACTAGAGTTATAGCTGGTTGGTGCCATAGTACCGTCACGCCCGGATTTGGACAGATGTTTTAATGATTAAAAACGTTAAAGTCCGGTGAACCAGGCATATTAAAATTCCTGAACAAATATATATAGCTGTAATGCGTGTTCCGTTACACAGTACTTTATGTCACTTTAATGTATGGAAGTGGCAAGATTCCTTTTAAAAATGGGGAAGTGTACCCTAAGTATAGGCCTAGATTCCTTTAAAAATGGGGAAGTTTTCAATACCCTAAGTGTAGGTCTTAGCGTTTTTTAACGTTGAAGTTACATTTAAGCGATATCGCGCTTGAGTTTTCTCCTCATTTTATGTGGGAATGTAAAACTTCCTACTAGATGCCTTTTTCGTTCCCATACAAAATGCTTATAATTCAACGTTAAAAATGTTAAAACTTATGCTAAACCTATGGGTACAGAAAAGGAGAACTTTCATCCCCTATTTTATCCCCTTGGGGGTAGAATTAATCAAAATCCTTTCTTAGCGGATGCCTACGTTATAACATCTACCTGCATGAGAATTTCAGCACGATCCGTCCAGTGGTTTGGGCTGTGCGTTGATAGATCACTAAGTATGGGTTAGTCAGAAAATGTAATTATTATGAGACCTTGTCTGATTGCGGAATAATCTTTTCCTCTAAAATTTGTTATTTTTTATAGCGGACGAAGTCGCGGGTAACAATAAAGTCTGAAGAAGATACAAATAATAAATCATGCAATAAAATAAGTTACAGTGAATACTAACTATGAAAATAAATCATTTTGGTATTTATAAGTTGAGAATACAAAATGCAATGTATTTTTCACACATTTTTTTAGTAACTGGCATTCCCAGCGTTTTCTGTATTGATGTATCATCTTTCTACGTTTATATTTAGTTAAGTAAAAGTAAAAAATGTCTCTAACGTGGCAATCAAATGGCAATACACAGTGTGGAAATGTTGCCAGTTTTTGGGCACGCTCCCACGAGACATAGATCTTAGTAATTTTATTTGTTTTATCTTGGAAATATTTATTACTATGCATCAAAAATAAGTGATGTAATGTTCGCGAAGATAGTCTTATAGCCTTCAAAATAATTTGTTAATTAGAACATAATTTTCTGTATTACGTTTAGGTGCATGATCGATGTTGTAAAGAAAAATATCTAGGGGCCTACTCTTTCAATGTGAATAAACCTTAAGTTTATTCAAGAATATTTTCTTCGGTAGTTGTAACCAATTCCAATAAAATAATTATAACTTTCAATAACTATATTATATTTACATAAAAAACAATAGCTACAACAAGATTTACAACACCAATATATGAATTCAATAGCAAAATGCAGAAAAAACAAATGACAATCAATAATTGTTCAATATTTGAATTAATTCTTTTTCATTATTTACATGGCCAGCAATGAGTACATCTGAACCTTCTTGTCTCTCATAATAAAATGAACACAATGAAATACGAAGTTTCGGTCAATAGTTCGCAAAGTTCCTGCCACGGTCCTTATTCGTTCTATCACGTCCATACATGCAATACCTACATATTCCGCAAACTAATTCATTGATGTTTCTTCAATCCACACATTCTAAGTCTACTTTACTTAAATTATTTAATGGTCCAAAATTTTAATTTGATTATAGAAAACCGATACTGAAACTCCATTAAATTTTCGTTCTCAGTTTTGTTTTCGGAGAATGATAGTAGACCCCCTGAGCACCGTTTTTTCTTGACTCAGATTTTTTCCATTACCTAACGGCCTACCACCATACCTACCACAGTAAATTCAAATTTTGAAGGTGAGAAGTTCTTAATACGTGCTGCTTAAACGATGATAGGTCCTGCTGATAGACCCCTGTACTTGTACACATTGCGTAAAATCAAATTTCATGATCATAATCAACCTGGTTTTGATGTCCTTTGAGAGTTAAGTTGATGGTAAGAGACAAATTTGAGATATTCGCTACAAATTTGTACTGAACCCTCAGCGTGTGAGACTTTTTTAAAGTATGTGACTTATACAAATGTCTCTTCCAATTTCTTTAGAGCTACGTAGCGTCATGTGGGGCACATCCTACGCCCGGTAATATAGAGCCGCGATCGACTATAAAGATAAGAAAATTCCGCTACCGAACACCATCTAGCTAATTAATAAAAAATAATTAGAAGAATTTCCAAAATGGTAACAGTCGCGTGCTTACCTAATGTGTATTGGAACACCTTGCCAGTTTTGAACAACCATGCCCATTTTTAAAGCAAAAATGCTGGTAATGTTACTTCCAGACTGTAAATATGTATATGCAGGACTTTTACAAAGTTAACGTATTTCATGATATTAGTGCCTTTCCTATCTATTTTTTATGTAATTAGTAATCCAAATGAAGGACAAAAAAAATATCTTAGAAATATGTTAAACCTTTGGCAAAAAATCTGCCAGGACTACCACAATTTGATAGCATATTCATAATAATTTATTATTAATCTATAACAATATTATAGAGAAGAAGATGCGTTCGTTTGTTTGTTTGTTTGCATTGAATAATAGGCTCCGAAACTACCAGTCTTAACTTAAAAATTCATTATTTATAAAATTATCCCGGTACTCCAACGAGAACGGGAACTACGCGAGTAAAACCGTGTGACGTCCGCTAGTTTAATTTAATATTTAAAGTTCTAAAATACCAGACCGACTGACCTAAATATCCACGCACAACCTTAAAATTTTAAATTTGTAGGGTGTGTATGTGTGTTTAGATAAAGTTGTAGATATTCTAAGGATTTACAGGGACTGAATTTGAATTGTAAATTTGTATGTGAAATCTTACCGCAGGCAAAGCTGTGGGCAGAAAGCAGTGTAATTATAATAATTTACCGGACCACAATCCATGTGTGATAACCGTTTACCATCAGCTGAGTACCCTGACTGATGACCACCTAAGTAAAATTATACGAAAGAAACTAGTTCTTACGGATATTACAAAATTAATGTTAATAAAGTAATCGTAAAAGTTTACGACGTTTCGGAGCCAACCCTTTAAACGCCTCTACTTAAACTATCCATTATTATAAAACAACAAAAAATAGAAGTTATTGAACTAAAAGATGATGACCTTTTAACAGAAGAAAACAATAATATCCTTTGGAGTAACACCGCCCGTTATGGAGCCAGTGATTTAGGTTTTAAGACAAAAGTCGGTACGGTCCCGTGCCTTTGTAAAAACGTTATAAATAACGATTAACAAAAAGCGATGTCATCTCGTTTCTCTTATCTGAGGGCCTGGCGGTAGCCGGGTTAGGACGCGAGAGGCGTGGAGTCGAACATTATGTTTGAATTCTAATTTTGAATGTTTAAATTAAAATTTCTATAAGGCTGCTTTGCTTAAAAGTTACAGGTAATTCTTATAATAGCTTCTGTTATAAGTCTTTTACCAATGTTTTGTCCTTCCAATAATTATTTTCCCAAGCCTTAGTACACTCATATCTCTCACGTCACGAGTTAAGAAGCACCTTTGAATACACAGTAGTCATTATATGAGTATATCTATATGTATGGCGGGAGAAGAATAAAAACATGTGCCGTATCCGCACAATTTTTCGCTACGCGTTCTATACTCGTTACGGGGCCTGTTAAATATTTTCAAAACACCTTTAACTCTATCCCTTTTGTTTATTATTTTCAGCATCCTTAATAATAAGTTTATCAGGATACATATTTGTTGTTTGTTTGTAAGTTCGTCTCTGCATCTCTCCTGTTGAGATGTAGATAGCAGTGACGTGATGTAACCGCTCTTAACTCGGCGCCACATCGAGCGGGTGGCCACTATCTACCGATTACCGCCTATACATCATACACTTTCAACGTGTGAGCGATGGTTCCTACTGCAGTTTAGACTTAAGTATGTATTGTTACTGAAATTGGCTTTGATGGGACATCATATTTTATGTAAGTATGATTCTTTAGATCATCATCGTTTGTTGCAGTTCTTGATATCACTGCTAGACGTAGGTAATTTCCTATAGCATCTTTTACATCTGTCTTTGAGGTTAAGGTTCTGGGTAACGTTAAATTTTGTACTAAAATCAGATTAAAAAGTATGAATAAGACTGATTTAAGAATATGGATAGATGTTGATTCTACTGCTATAATCTTGATTGGTTATCCTACTACCCCTGACTTAAAGGGGTTCAATAACCGGTATTTCATAGTATCTAAATCTCGTGAGAAATAAACCAAATTTTTTTTCATCTGTCTTGTGATATTATCTATGGGTAATTTAATGTGTTTCCTCAAAAGTATCATAGGTTCCTACGATAGATGGTGAGTTAAATAATTCCTTAAAAAATTCAAATATTTTTATTTTAGGTCCTTAATTTAACATGTTGATATCCAAACGAATCTTTGCCAAACGTATCGCTATTACCGTATTCCCTGAACCAGTGACAACAAATTAAGTACAACGAGTTAAGAAAAAGCGGATTCCTTAAACGGCGTCAGCGATAGCCGCTGTTTTAATTACAACTGGTAATTAATTTCTTCGGCAACAAGTTCCACCAGCTCTTTCAAGTTTAGTGCTTTACAAAAAACACCATGTTCCGTTCGCCCCACCTGCCGATTGTGGGTTTTTGTAACACGTGAAATTGACCTTGGTTTAATGTTCGACCAACTTATAACGTACATTGTTGTTTAGTCAATATGAAGGACTAGCGAACGTCACGCGGTTTCACCCGCGTATTTCCCGTTCTCGTGGGAGTACGGGGATAAAATATAGTCTGTTACTCGCTGATTATGAAGCTATCAATTGCTGAAATAATTTTTCAAGTCGGTCACGTAATTTCGGAGTCTATTCATCAATACAAATATTTCCTCTTTATAATAGTAGTGCAGATGATCAAATAACTCGCTGTTGTAGTGGTCGCAAACGCTACTGCGGAGCATAAGGTCCTGGGTTCGATCCCCGGGTCGGGTAAATTATTGGGGATTTTTTCTGTAATTTACCAAGTGCCCGGACTTTGTAATTTGGAAATACAAACAGACACTACAATTTAATTTATCTGGCTGTATACATTTAATCCCTATATTTGTCGTGGTTAGTAATGATTGAAGAAGGATTAAAGGTGATGGTTGTAACGAAGAGCCCATAAAATATGGTAACAATAAACTAAAAAGCAAATTTAACTGACGATATATATCAGCCAATAACGAGTTTACGAGACCTATTAATATATATGTGTGTAGAAGTAATCAAATATGTAATTCATTGCAAATTTACGTGTCCTTTAAAGGTGTCTAGTGAACGTGTGTATCATAGAACTAGTGTCAGGCAGGTGGAATTTAAAACGAAAGATTTGAATCTACACCTTATTGATTGCATCAACAGATAAGCATTCAATTAATTGTTCGAGCAATTTCCACTATCCAATGATAATGCGAATAATTTAAGGTTCCGTGATGATAATCGGAACCTTTGAAGGACCATCAATAACGAATATTGTCATCCGTCATTGGAGTTTTTCTCAGTACAAAAAAATAAATCCGTTAAAGTTACGCGGGACTTTTGATCGAGCGGTGGCGGAGCCTCGACAAGTGTCGATTAGCGCGACCGTGACAAAAAGTCAACATCTTGTTGCTGTCATGTTGCCCGTCGCCTCGAAGCCCGAGCGGAGGCGTTTTCAGAACTAGATCGTACGATAACAGATGAATAATTATTCCAATGTCTCTAACTCGTTACAGTAATCGACATTTTTAATCGAATCGTTTTGTTTCCAAATAATTCCGTACGGGTTTTACCAAATTCGATCGAACTCTATTCCGAATGCAAGACGTGGTGCGGTGTAAAACAGAAATGAACGGTTTCTAAGAGTTGTTGATCGAAGGGGGCAATTACAGTAACAACGATTAATTACAAGTGGAAAGCAAACAATTAGCCAAAATACGACGATACACATTCAACTTTGGAACGCTCTATATACGTGACGTGGGTGGTTATTTGGGACGTATGGCGGCTGGTGAGAATACAACTAGTACGTGACGGAGATAGAAAACGATCTATCGTCTTGATGGACAGATGTCAGGGCACCACGTGAATCACGCAATCCTGTACAGACATGTAGGTAAGACTAGAAATTGTATAATATATAATAGATTCCTTGAAACACATTACTCTGATAATATATAAAATGTAATTCATAACAACTTACATAGTAAACTAATTCTTAAACTACAGCAAAAAAAAAATACTTAGCCTAGTTTCCCAGAATTAAAAATGAAGGTACAATTTCTGAAGTCGCGAGCCAAAAATAAGAAAAAACAAAATGGCCGCTGTTTGTTGCGACACGCAGAGAATGTAGCCACGTGGAGTCAGGGCCATGCAAAGGGTCTTGTGCTTTATTTTGGATGTCTCCCATTTGTTATACATAATACATGTAGGGACGGTATCGCGGCATCGCGACCGACAGAATTTCGGGACGGCGCCACCGAAGCCTGCCATATACAGGTCGATGCCGCGATACATCTTGTAGGGGATTTTATTTGCCCCCAACTTTTATAGAATTGGTCAAAAAAGAAACACTTTAAATCGATTTAAGTATTAACAACAAATTATAGAAACAAACCAGTTGTGCCCCACGGTTTCTCCCGCGTAGATTTTATTTTATGGGTGGCCCTAGAGTGTCGATAGGTATATATGAAGTAAAACGACCGTCTTGCTCGTCAGCTGGTTTATTAGTGTCGAACATCTACATACATGATACATACCCAATATTTAATGAATAGTAGCCTTAGTTACTCTTTGTATTAATAATTAGCTATTAGTAAACTTTTTGTACCGAGCTATGAGCGCTGACCTTGAATGACCTTCATTTTACCAGCCTGACTCTGTCTGTCTGTATTTCGCGACACGAATAAACTACCTGCGTAGTTACCCCCACTAGTTTCGCTGAGCGCTCGTAACTCGTGACGGCTGTCCGATATGATACCTTCTACGCCTCCGTCTCACTTAGCAATTAACATATGAGCAAACGCTGATGTCAAAACGACTAACCTCCATATTGCGAAATCCTCTATCACAATCACCCCTATAGTCAAGCATCAAACAGGCTTGGACGGAATTCGTCGCGACATCAACTTATGAGGTACAGTCGCAGACTTTTTTCTCTCAACGCTGGAGCAACCGACTTTGGAAATTAGTCTTAATGTTATCTGACCAGAGGCATGGAAATCATATTCCTGACATGTTTATTTGTTTATGAGAATCGTGTTGAAAGACAATATATCTTCTTAAATACCTTCTCCGCTAAGTTCCCACTGCTCAACTCCAGCAAGTTGAACAGTGGTTAAACCTTCTGATGTACCCACGGCTTAACCAGTTGAGCAATAAGATATTCGTTAATGACGAAAAATTTTTACCATATTTACTGTCTGTCTAAATAGTTGAGCATTAAATGTTCAGTAATACAAACAATGCTCAACTGTTCAACTAGATGAGCTCAATACAGTTGAGCAGTGGTGCAGAAGCGACTTTCTCAGCTACATTGGGGAGACTACCTCATGATGATTATACGAATTTGAGGGAATGTTAAAGGAATGCAGATCGTTGTAGACTCATCCCTATAAAACAAACATGTATTAGGATTATGCAATGAATGTACCTAATAAACGAGAAACATGTTCAAAATATGCTTCCGTTATAGCATTGTCAACAGGTGCATTCAAAGTTACATTTATTCCTAACCATATAAATATTTATAATGTTTGATAATGCCTTTTATGTCTGACGTTATGTTCGGGGAAGACTTAAACGGGCTATACAATAAATATGTCTAGCAAAAACAATTAAATCAATCTATTTACAAGAAGTCCTTGAGATTTTCGTCTAATTTGGTCAAAAACCCAGGTTCCGCTTCTCGAAATTATGTAGCAATCATTCCACGTATTGCGTCGAGATGTGGAACTGACCGGTGGCGAGGTGCATACTAAGTGACCAGCTAGTGTGAGAAAAACACAAAAAAAGCTAATTCATGTTGCTGATCACGAACCCTGTAGAGCCCGGATAAAGGGAAAATTAGCGGCAGATTATTGCACCTATGCTTACATACGAGGTTCCAACAAGAGGTCATCCAAAATTTTTAAAGAAATTAATATATAAAGTATTATTAATGGCTATACAGGACTGGATAGAATTAAAGCTAATAATGTTTTAAAAGAGAAAACCAAAGACGAAGATAGTGCTTGAAAAGACAACGGATACATAATTGATCACGTTGACATTGGCATCGATTATGATCTGCCGGGAAAAGTGTCCTAACTTTTCGAGAACCGTTCTGGGAAGGTGACCTTGTCTAAGTACGATCAAGAACTTGAGAGAGAAACATGAAATTAAATAAGTTAATTTAACCAAGTACCTATCACAAAAACTTTGTATGTTAAAATTTCCTGATAAACTATAACCATTTAGGGACAAAAGCATTGAATAATTCTTGTCAGCAATATTAGTATTCAAAGAGATATAAAAATTCATTGCACATATAAATGCAAAGATAAATAAATAAAGACTTCATCGCGTAAAGTGATATGGGACTGAGTATTGGCACTTGCAATTGGCGTGTTGATTACATTTATTGGTGGCACCGTTTAAGTGCACGCGATTCGTAATGATTTGTTTGAATGCCAGCACCAAGTGATGACTGGGAACCTACGATTGCGGATTTTAATGAAGCCAGTTGAATTATAGCTGTATCTTGGTGGTTTTGTAATGGTAAAGACAAAAGTGATAGACCGAACGAATGCGTAGCTAGTAGTAATGTAGTTAGAGCCTTTGAATTTCAATTTAGAATGCGCGGATCATTAGACAATGAATTATGTTAAGCTGTGATATTAAAATTCAATGTTATATAATTATGCTGTTTGCATTAAATCATTGTGTATTGACGTACCTACCTCAACGCTATCAGATTTGCATCTTATAATAATTATTTCATTTCACGAAATTATGCGATAAAAATGAAAATTATATTTTTTTTAGATTTGCATTGATTGTAAGAAAAATAACATTGTAAGCATATAAGTAACTGTACATAGCGGACCAAAATATACCCAAATTTCATTGCTCTGGTGTTGATAAAAGAAATTATATTTGATATGAAGGTATCATCTCGTGTGATATGATTGAAAGCTATGGTGCTTGTCCTGGGTTTGGCTGCGTCCGGGTGTCGGCTCTTTGTAGTCAATAATATTCCCATCACGATTGTCTAATGTTTCTCAATCGACGCCTCATACATCTTACACGACTATTTTGAACAGTCTAATCGGTAACGAACACTTAATACGCAAACTGAATATATAATTTGGTTGTATTACAATATTAGGCTTCCTTGTGGTAGATTTGCAATTGTTATTAGTTCTCGGAGACTGAGCGTCTACCGGCGTTTTGGTGATGGATGCAAGGTCAGCTTTTGGTTACTTAATGCGGATACGACTATAAGTACTTTTGTAACTGTCTAGGTACTTATTTTTTAATAGAATGTTAGTGAGAGCATAGAGTACATACAGTAAGTAACGTCTGAAATTATGATGATGTTAATCATAAAATCAAGCCCAGGCACGGAACCGCAAAAGCATAAGTATGCATGTTCGTACAAAAGAAAGTCTTATGTTTGAAAAAATTTCATAACTCTTGGACTACTTAATCGTTTTCAAGACCGACTTGGTAACGGTCAGCAAGTAACTAATTCCTTAAAAGAGCTGACAATCTAAATTCATTGACATATCCAGGTTAATCGTAGTATATGCCAAATTAATAGACAGGTACAATAATAATGAACCAAGTTTGGCAAATGGGAGCAGGTAATGTAATTTAAATTGGTACAAAATTTTGATCATTTGCTACGAAGATAACCAGTTATACCAAATTTCAGTAAAAAAATGTTCAGACGCTTGCCCGTGAAAAAGTATCAAACATACAGACAAACACAGAGAGATACTTGTAGTATAGGCGGATTGTCCTTATCAATACAATACAAATGAAGTTGCTAGCAGACTGGTGAGTAAATATTTACAAAGCCTGACACTACTACCATTTGGTGTCACAAGCCCGTGTTTGTTCCAATCGTTATTCTAGACACGCTCAGTCACACTTCAATGCACTACATAGACCTAGGTAGACTACGTTGACGAATAAGGAGTTATGTGCAATGAATATGGTAAGCACTATGGATATGAGCCCCAAGCTGAACATAATATCAGTCACACTGAATTTGCAAACTATTTATTGGGTTTTAATTTTTACATTCTCAATGTTCGACCAAAACTCTAGGAACCGATTCTTTTAAATTTTCTAAAAAAAAAATACGTTGAGACTTACACGAGTGATGCCGTAAAGGATTCGTTATATCATTTAGTATCATGGAACCCTTAAATGGATCTCAAGTGTGATGTGTGCAGAGCAAGAGAGATCACTTATGTTGGCATAGTAATGGTGCCAAGCGTAATGGTAGTGTCTCTTCTGTCACAAGACGGTTAAGTTTCGCGACAGCTAACTCCTTATTAAACGGAGCACAAGATATGATACTACTCGATATCTCTTTTTGTAATAAAGGATTCGGAAAAGATGGGCACTGTCTAATTCTTAATTTTATATCTATAAATTACGTAACTACCAGTAAAAAAACTACGCGATCAAATACTCAGACAAAAGCAAACACCTGCAAAAAAATCCAAAAAAGTAATGTCATCAAAATGTATTCATCAAATAAGATAAAAAAAAATCACGGAAAATCTGATTCCAAATCCAATACCAATAAGTCACAAATTAAAAGCAAATGTTCTCGCTTTGTTTTTACCGAAAACCGACATAAAGGGACCGAAGTGCCGATGGTTCGTTCTCAAGTCAATAACGCTAAAATTATGAGTGAGTAATTCAAAGTTATCTTACGTATAAATCATGAAAGTTTATGGGATTTTAAATTATCTTAAGTGATTATGATAGGATGACAATGATTCTCTTAGCGGGGTTTGTGAGTGAGGATTCTTCTATTCTGACCCTGGGGTTACCTATATGATAAGGGAGACAGAGACACTCTTGATAATTTAATGTGGTTTGGAATCTTAGACACACAATGATTGGTACACATTTTGAGTATGTAGAAGCTCATTGTTGGAATGATATCAGCGTCAAGTGACGTCATTGCACAGATAATAAATATTTTAATGACGAGAAACAAGGTGAAGACCGAAATGAATCAACTTTTTACACCAAGTCGTTGTCCTTTTGCTAAAACTAGCACTTGAGGTGAATTTCAAAGTATGGATTTCTGAACATCAGAGCCTTCAAAACCAACCATTGATTAATTCCAGGATTTTAAAATCCAACTATACTCAAAACGCATGAAAATCGAATCTTCGGACCGTTTAAGGTCGATTGAATTCTTTTACTGTCATTTGTTAAGGAAATTTGCTCTTGATTAAAAAAAAACCTACTTAGAAACTAACTGTACTTTTTCGTGTTATAAATCTGTTTACGAGTGCTCGTGAAGTCAACCGTTTGAAGTGCACTTCAAAAGTTTTGGGCACTCCAAATTTAGGCGCCGAAAAATACAATGTTCACATTGACACGCTTTTGTATCGGAGTCCTATCGACTTGGACATAATGTTGTAGGTTCCCATTTGGGGTTCCATACATCAAGTACAATCAATGTATAAGACTACACCGTATGACTGTTTGTTTGTCTGTCACAGCCTGTTATTTAATCTTCTTCTTATTATAATAATATCAACAAGTTCGGAAATCTTAGAGAAATAAAAATATGCACTAAGTGTTGAGCCCCATGTGTTTCTGGATCGATTCAATCAGTCACTTCGATCTGATCATTAGTTTTCCAGAGTTTATAAAAATTCAACACAAAAAAAATTTACTTCAATTTTTCATTACTTCGTAGAATTCGCGAACACAAGTAAATAAAAGTTCCCTAAGTTTTATTTGGTACTATTTTCTCTAGTCGACTCTAGTTTAAAAGAGATTTACCTTTGTAAGTAATTCGTCTTTATATTGCAATTCCGAGTGAACCTATATTTACTTAGCTTTAAAATATCTATTTGTTTTATAAAAAACTAAAGTTTTACGGCAGGGTCTTGTCACTAATTAAGGCCCTCGTAAAATGGTGAGTCGTCAATCAGTGGACGAGTTATTGCGACGACTGCGTCCCGACCGATTTCAACGCGGGCGCAACTCTTTGTTCTAAGTATTTATTCGAAAAGATGTGAGCAGTGAGGGAGATGTGAGGGACCTTCTACGAGTTTAATACTGAATCGACAGTAATAAGAAGAATAGCAAGACTGAACTCTTAGGTAAGCAAGTTGTGCTTTAAAACGTCACAGAGAATTATCTCAAACATTCCATAAGCCGAGCAAATAATGTATTAAAAGTTAAGGGAGATATGACAGATACGTTGACACTTAAAACTGACAATCACCATAAAAATAAATATTGTGATAATAGTGACATAATAAAGAAAGATTAAGTTAAGAATGACAACATAGAACTTAAGAGTTAAACTAACGAAGACTCCATTGAATAGAATTGGCTTGTTAATTTCCAGTTAGCCCATTCTTAAATTCGTTTAGTAGGTACCGAGTCCAGACATAGACAAACAATCGAAACCGTCTCAATTTTTATATTCATACTAAGTTCATTGAATAGCGACGAAGGTTAAATGAATTGTCATGCACCGAGGACAGTTTGACGAACAACAAAGGTTAATAGTGACGAATTTATTTGTACCGATGATTGAATGCATTTTGTATAGGTATACAGCATCGACGAACAAGAGATGTAACATGGTAAGGTTTGGTTGGCCCTGCAGTGTAGTAAGTACTGGACTAACTACTTAATGTTAAATTACACCTATACTTGGCGTCAATTTGAAGCCCCTTAGCAAGGAGGTTAAGAACTAAATTTGACGTTTATCAGGTAATGACTGTGGTGAGATAGACCACTCTTTATCAATAGTTCTGAGAACTTCCTCTACACTCACATCTATATGCAACAGCGCCAAAATGGCGTGAAGCAAACAGGCATATTAAGTTTAGATATTTCTGTAGAGACGAGCGATGGTAGGTTATTTGTATGGACTATAGTGTCTACTGCAGCTTCGGATAATATTTCAGATTCGCCAGGATCAACATTTTAAATAAACTGGAATAATACAAAAACCCTGGATTTTCATAAAAAAATTAATTTGGGTATTTACACTCTGCTCAGAACTCGAATGCAGTCTTAGGGACAAGAGTCATCTCTCTTACGGTTTCGGAATAGATTTCGAAAAATGATTGAACAATTTTACTTGTAAATAGTAAAATATATGACTATTCTAGAGGAGTACTAATTATCCAATTATCACAAATGAAGCGTAATATGTCGTTTTTGTAAACCGATTCCATCTATCGATTAAAACTAAAATTACTAGCACAAAAACTAGCTGCCTCTGAAGTTAATTATGAAAGTCTAGTCATTTAAAATTGAGACCTGGGTCTTGGGGCTTGGGTTGAAAGTTGCAAAGAGACTTTTATGGTGAATGAGGGGGTTCCAATCAATATTAGACCGACCGACCGACGTCGCGACGTGGTTGGGATACCGATACATTTTGAAGGGATCTGGAAGGTTAGGTTGTTGGATGATAATGGATTTACTGAAGCTTTGATGGAACTAGGAAAGAGGATACCTGCACTAGTTCTGTTCAATCTAGAAACTCATTCGATAGGAAAGTTTGGTAATGGAATTTGGCATGTACGTGGCCGGACAAGAAGTACCAACTTTGTAGTTATTTGTGTATTTTATCTTCTCTCTGTATTAAAGGAGTAATTTATTTTATATTAAAAATATTATTCTGGTATCATTTATCACATTATCGTTATTATAATATATATTATAATAGAAAGGACTTATACGCGTTAGATATTTTTATGAATTAAGTAGATAAGATAGAGTTTTAGTAAACACAGAATTTTGCACAATATTATTTTATATATTTATTTATAAAATAAATCAACAAAATTATACTTCAGGAAAAGAAACGGCATAGCAAACTTTGCGTTTTTTCATATCCTCGACGTCTAGCGCCATCTAGTATGTTTTGTGGTGCTTGTAAACGGAGCCAAGCTCGGCCGCTCATTACTTCAATAGCGCTAAGACTAGCTAAGGCATTGCAGCTGCATTCAACTATTTCTAAAGCTAGCAGGTGAATTTCTTGCATCGGAATATTGAAATCTAAAAATAATGCTGATTATATATCTCCTACAATCCTCAGGTGTATTGATCAATGACAATTTGTCACGATCGCTTAGTGCGGAGACATCGAGTCCGTAATTAATGAAAGAGATTCGATGGATTTCGCGTCCCCTAAATTTTGCGGTAGCCTATCCCTGTGGAGCTCTGAAGCACAAAATAAATACTAACAGATGGTCAGCTTATATATATTGACAGAGACAGGCACACGCACTCCGTTTGAAGTTAAACTCGCTCTTATAATTATAGCTCTTAGGCATATGTATGAATAGTTCTGTCCAATCGTAGTTTTTCGAATATTTTTAACTATATACCACAAAATAAAATTATCAAAATAAAAAATCGACTGTTAAATTTCCACCTGCATTGTGTTTTAAATGTGAATTAGAACTTTTCCTTTACAATTCAAACTACACAAAGTTTATGTGTTATATGGATTGGAGTCCGACTTTCTGTATCTTTTTTGTTTAGTGTCTGAGGGTTGGTGAAGATTGAGCGTTACACTTATCTCTGCTTATTGGGGAATGTTAATTCGGATCAAGTTATTAAAAGTAATTGATACAGAGGAGTAAGTGGGGATGGAACTTATAAGGGCAAATGACAAACATCTATTGGAGAAGAATATAGGTATTATTCGAATAAAATTGGGAACTATTTTATATATCATAGAATATTGGAGTTTCTTCATCGGTAAGTGTTCCCAACCTCAAAGAAATCGCAGCCAAAACATTCTACTAGTGTAATTTGGAGGCCCTCCTCTCTCTTCTCTTGGACAATTTAAATCCATAAACATTGTCTGAATATTACAATTTCATATTGAATCAAAACTTCAATTTATCATTGGCTAAGACCTTGCAAACGTTTGGTCCAATATTTCAATGTCTGACATCTAAAACCAGGAAAACAAAGCTGAAACCGCAACATTGCGTGTTGCGCGTTACAGACAGTGCATAATATTCATTTGCTAACTGCAACTAGACAAGCAATGTCATCTTTGATTTGTCAGTATTCGGATTAGTAGAAATACATGAACATTTTCGTAAAATAAATTTGAATAGTATAAAAATATGATATAAAATATTCTCACGCCATCCCAGAAGGGGTAAGCACTTAATCAATTTCGCTGAAAAGTGGGTGTTGTGATAACAACACCTCTGCCTACCCCTTTGGGGAATACAGGCGTGAGCATATGTAATGTATGAAAGCATTAAAATTCCAATACGAGAAAAATATTGAGTGTGATAAATCGAATAAAAAATTTCAAAATGACTCCTATGATTGGAAAAGAATCTGAACTGAAGAAAATTCGAAATCCATTCTAAGCACACACACACTTAATGATAAATTATAATGTAACAATAAAAACGCTAGCATAGAAGTAATAAGTGAGGCGTGTTAAATAACAACAACATTTAGCATATTCGCACTATATAAAACATATTGTTAGGTATCCGTAATTATAATTGACGTAATTGTTTCAACCGTTGAACTCTGTTGAACAGCTACGGTAAAACTGAAGCTAAACTTGCAATACATTATATATTTCAAAATTTTCGTTGCCAAATTTAAACATTTAGTGAACTTGAACCGTAATACAGGAAGGTAGATATCACAAAAAAATGTATATTCCTGCCGTTTGGGGTGAAGATTTTTGGACCATATGAGACGACGATTGTAAAACGCTTTCGAATTTTTAAGCTTAAATCAGTTTATGCATTTCATATTGCAATTTGGAATTTCCTTTTATAACTCGTACTTTCTCTGTACAAAACTTGTACCAGTATAGTACCTAGCGACAAGATATTCCTATCCCAACAAGAAGTTACGTTATGCCATAACAAGCGGAGTAAAACAATTAAATATTTATGCATTCTAAGAAGTATGTTTCCATTTGTACGTTGCATATTTTCCATGCTATGTCGATGGCGTGCAATTTATCACGTACTCTAGCAACAAGAAGTAATTGAATTAGACTTTGTTTTATATTATTGCTATTATTTGCAGCGTAGTCTCTCGTGAAATTAAGTTGTATGTTGGTAAATACACCTAGTATGTGTGTATCTATTTCCTTTTCTATCACAAATGCGTCGCTTTGGGTCAAGGTTAATTTAGGCTGAATTGAACCCTCGTTTTCCCACAATTCGTACCATTTTGTATTCGTATGCCTCAAAATATATTTCTGATATAATTCCTTGTGAAAACATTATACTTATTTTTTGTTTGTTGACTGTACTGTTTGAGAATAGTTAGGAATTCGGTGTACCAACATATCACGACTATGCCACGTTAAATCGAGATCTTTTATGTATCGGAAGGCTTAATACAGTTAGAAATTTAACAGCTTCATTGGAACATAAGTGTTTAGTTTTAAACTTTGCCTTACGCCTCGAGGCGCTACTATCTCCGCCAACGCGTCGCGGTTGCTTACCTATTCCCCTTGACTTGGCCACAGGGATCGCGTTCACGAAGCGAAATATAATTCACGTTCACTATTTTTTGCGACCACTTTGCTTCACTTTAATGGACCCATGAGGATTGTTGCAAAACATATATAATCCTAGCAACTTAAACCGCGTTGATTTCATTTTATAGAAAGTATCTATGTCCAAATATGTTTAGTCCTTCATCATGTTCCAAGGGCATTACCATAATGCTTTTGTTCCCATGATAGTTTGGCCGTGTGACATGGACAGTATTTCATCAGTCATATTGTCTCATAATCAATGGCAAAATGGATAGAGCCCGGTATCTTTTACATCTAAAACCAGTTCTGCGGCGCGGCTGTCATGGTTTAGATAATAAGGTTACATAAGTAAATGTTATTTAAGTTGATCTTTTATAAATACCTATATCAATACTATGGGAAGGGATAAAACTTTAAATAAAGATATAAAATTCCCTTTGCGCGATCTTAAAGACACATACAAAAGTCGTCAAAATACACCGACAATATCTGGTGTAACTCATTCGCTGCATTGATGTTACTATTTATCCGCGATATTAGCAATTACATCAGAGTCTAGGTAATTGATTAATATTGTATTCGCGTGCACAAACTGCATATTATGTGCTGGCATATGGACTTGCACTCGAAAGTGAGGTATCGTAAAAAATAACGATGCTGGAGTATTTAGTTCGTACTAATGATACAAGTGATTTTATGGCTCACCGCCGTTTATCGAGAAATAACAGAAGATGCATCATTAGTTACAAGAATCGGTTAGACAACTAGGAAGTTTATTCCAAGTGTTTTTATAATTGTTACCAATGAATGTTCGCTAGGATTATTTTTGTTCCTGTCATTACTTATAGAGCAGGGACTGATAGGAGATGTTGTTTTAAATCGAATGGATTAAGGTTGAAAAAATTATATTAAGAGATTAAGTAAAGTAATTTCACTTAACGCAAATCCATTTAATGATTTTGTTCGTCATGTTTTTTTTTTTAAGTTTTATATTAATATACTACTATTGATAATTAAAGTTAAATAAATATTCGTTTAGTTATTACGTTTTCAAATCCATAGTACTTTAATCAGTTTAAAGCCCTGGATAATATCGATATCGGTAGCCGACAACAGTGTTAAATGTGGTTAAATGGTAGGCACTGGAAAGCCACCAGAATCGAATAGCATTATCGAGAGTCAATTAATTATCCATAATATATTATCTTGTATGCCGACATATGTACATTTCACGCACGAACACGCGTTTCGCGTTCCACTCCTACCATTAACACTGCTATTTACTCCGCTAGATCACGTCTAGTTATTTAGGTCAAGGTTCTTAAATGTTATATTGAAAAATTTAAAGATACGGTTAAGATGTTCTTCATCAGTGACCGCTGTAAAGTTCTTTAAAAACTCATCTAGGTCTAGGTCTAGTGGATGCAAGCTCTACTGAGATACACGCGGTCCGGAATTTGATCCCCGGGTCAGGCAATGTGTTATTAGGTATTGCATCTGTCATTTCCCAGTAGCGGTCCGGATTAGTCCGGAGTCTGGATTAGTGCCCAGTTACTGACAAACATAACTGGGAAAATTAAGGTTACTATAAGTATACCTCTATTCCCTCGCAGTTTACATGTGTGAGAATATATATGTGTATAAGTGCAGTTTTGAGCGCTGACCTTGAATTTGCTGTAGTCATTTTATGAGTTTACTCCACAATTTTCACTGAGCGCTTATAACTCGTATCGTCACCTAGATTTTGTCGTTAGTAAGCAACATCTTCACCGAAAAGCTCATGGTGTTGGACCGTAGGTAATGGTGTTTTTTTTAAAATTCCATAGCATTGGAATTGGTATTGCTCGCGTTTCGGCTACTCAAAATAGAAGTTTGTTGAAACATATAATTATTGAATATCTAAATTATTAATCTTTTTTGATTCATGTAAAGTTTGACCGTCGTGTGTTTGGAAATGGGAATTCGTTATCCGTTTAAAAATGTAAACCTATGTGTTTCTCATTATTTTAGTTGTTTCTGCATGACGCAACAGCTATTGTTTTCCAATTGAGTGCGTAATTCTTTTAAACACTTTAGTTACAAATGACCCCGATTGATTAAAAACATAGAATTCATTAAAAAACGTACAGGTTAAGTGGAAGTCACTGATTCTAACAATGAATCGAAAGGTTAAAGGTACTTTATCTTTCGTTCATGTAAAATGTGTTTAAATACACCTTATAACGTGACCAAATGAATACAGTAATTTATTAACTTATGCTTTTATTGTTCTGCATTATAATTTTATTTCATTGAGCTTGATATTTTCGCTCCGCTGCGTTTCAAAATGGCATAAAACGATTATCGCTGCAATATATGGACATTATTCTTAAAGACCTTTTTTACTTCATTAATATCTAGCTCATAGTATTAATCTAGCATTAAAGGCATGGAAGTCTGTAATAAAAATTTGTAGACAATTATCGACTCCTTCGTTATTATACACATTTGCAATAGCTATAAGAACATTTCTAAATTATTCTAACAATTGTATGAATGAAGTATGAAAGTTCATCCGGCTTTTATCAATTCTTAATTTTTTAATGCCTTATGATCAAGATGTCTTTTTGTAGCATTGAAGGTTAATTTTAGGATAAGGTCAGTAATTTTTAACTCAAAACATGAGAAATGAGCCCCCGATAATGTTTAACAACCCTAAAAACTGCCATAACATAAATTAGTTCATTAAATAATGAAACTATTTCCAAGTACGTGATAAGTAGACGACATTATCGTATGTTTACATATCGAGTTACAGGAGTACAAGCCGCGCCTACAAAATGGCCGAATGCATGCATGGTCACTTGGTACGATATAGTGAGTTTAACATTATTAACAGCTGTTGCTAGTTCATCAGCGTCGTTCGTTTTATCAGTTTCACTTTCAACCTTTGTTTTAATCAAATTTGAAACAGTTTAGTATTATTTTTCACACCAAGGAGAAGGAGAAGGAGGAGCTCGTGGCACAGTTGCTATTGCGCATATCATTCGATCAGCGAAGTTAAGCAACCCTAAGCTTAGCCAGTAATTGGATGGGTGACCGCCCGAGTTCCCTCCGTGCCTCGGAGAGCACGTTAAGCCGTCGGTCCCGGTTGCCACTTTATCATCTTTGGCAATCGTTACAGGTCAGTCGGAGGCCTAAAAAAGTCTGACAACTGGTTTAACCCAGATCACAGATTTTCCTCGTTAAACGGGTTGCAAAGGTCAGATGGCAGTCACTTCGTATAAAAATCAGGTGATCAGCCACATCGGGTTAAAACAAGTGCCGACCCCAACAATGTATGGGATAAGGCCAGGGAGATGATGATTTCACACCAAATGTGTGAAGTAATATATTCATCAACTTACTTTGTATTAGCGTCCATCTCATGAGCTATCATGATGATCACACATGATCAGTAATGTTCGTACGTGGAACAAGAAGTTTCGTTTCACACTTGACACTTGGTACGAATTGGCAGAGCTCAAAATAAGCATCAATAAATTTAAATCGACACATAACGAAACGATAACAATCATTATAACTGAAGACAACAAATAACAAACTGCCGAAATACTGCGATAAAAGTTAGTATAAAAAGTAAGTGATCGTTACACACTTGCGTGACAGAGTGCTCGTGATAAAAGAGCATAATTAACAGCTGATAACGACAGAACAAGTGTTACTAGGACACACCCTTCATGCTATTAATTGTTGGACGTAAAATTGCATGAAAATCAATAAGTGTGTTTGTAGATCTAACGATTATGGAGACATGTGTGGGTAAGTGATAAAGTGTGTTCATTGAAGTAAAGCAAGTAATGAAAGGAAATACATGATCATGCTTAAGTTTAAAAGTGATTTGAAATTGTTATTCAGGCCTACTTAAATATATTTAAGGTCCTAGGAATAATAATACTGATGTTAAATAATTTCGACGCTGGTATAAGATCGTAGGCCATATTAATGTTGTATGTATGTCAATATTCTCTTAGTATCCTACCCTTGCGGGGTAGGTAGTCTGAGACAAAATAAAGCTAATTTCACTCTATTATCATCATCCTGGAGTGGAATGAGTACTTCTCCAGACTTGGTGGGTTCAAGTCTAGAAAGTATCCTCTTCTTGTACACACACTAGGTCCAAACACGTTTGCTTTATACGTATCTGCCACATAAATATTCTATCTTTTAATATTGAATTTATATTTATTTTAATGGCGTGCGAAATAATTGCATCAATCCCACGTTGCAACAAATTTAAATATAACAATTCTACAGGTAAAATATTGCAGTATTATTTTTATTCCGACATACACCAGCTACGTGAGTCACTGCAAAGACTGGTTGGTATAAGTAATACGTTATAAAACTGCATTCATATATTTATTTATATATATACATATATGTATGTATATATATAAATAAATGCGTCCATTCTCAAGAACTTTTGCAAATCTTGTTCCATTCAAGCCATGTTAGACTAACAGGCGGTCTTCCTATATTTATTACTACTGGTTCTAGATCATGCCTTATTCAGATGTAATTAGCATGAAGCTTCGTGAGACTTTTGCCGTCTTGTCCAATTCAAGCCCTGATATTTGCAAAGAAATGGTAAGGATAGATAATCATTTTTAAAACTCAACCTTCAAAGTAGAGGTGACAGACAGCAAAAGCTGCATAATTAGGAAGGTAATAAACATAAACTACTTAGGTTAAACATGTTTTAATTCTGTCATGTTTTTTTTATTACTGACATAAGCTGCATACAATGTCTATTCATTTAATGACAATGCACAGTTATAGATTATATTAGCTTTTTAAAGTAACCAATTATTCCAAAATAATGTAATCATTAATTTGTGAAAAAAAATACCAGCAAAGTTTGAATTCATAGTCTAAGTTGTTTTACACATATACAGGTCCCGTCACGAGTTTTGAGCGCACAGCTAAAATAGTGGGGATAACTGCGCAGGCATTTGTTGGAGTCACGCCATACAAGACCTAAAAATGATAACAGCACATTCTAGGCTCTATATCACTATAATTATCTTTTATCTATTAGAAAGAGTTCTAGAAGGAGAAGAGGCAATCTTTTTTTTAGATATCCATCTCTTAAAACTAATAAAATAGCACCAGTCTACCCACAAAAGGTTGTATCCTAACAAATCTTTAAAAGAAACACTCCGTTTTTTATCCATAAATAATAAACATTGATTTTCAATTAATCTAATAGTATCGTGTATACGGAGTTAAGGGCACGCAGTAAAATGGAACAATTTCATACTAGCCCATAATTTCCTCCCACTATTACGAGGCGTACATATTTACTTCAATGTCGCCTTTTAATTTAAACCCTACCTTAGTAAAGTTCTAATATGTCTACATACACCCTATAATAATAAAATGATGCAAACGTAAACCTGTCGCCATTTTCTCAATATTTGTGCGTAATAACAGCCGAGGTGGTTGGTAAATGATAGCCTGAGGTTCGACGTCTATTTCCAACACGATTAAGTCATTATTCAAGTAAGGAATTATCAAGTAAGGCTTAGGTAAAATTATGATCTGTGACTTAATATTTTTCGTTATTGATAATAGAGCTAAGAAAATTAAGCGGTTCCCTAAAATATTAAAAAGACATTTCAGGAATAAATGTTTTTTTTTTCGCAGACTTAGTAAAAGTATTCCTCTCATCCCTGTTTCCCGTAATTTTAGGTCTAACACTTCTGTGGCTTATGTCACACAATTAATCTATTTTTGAGTAGAGTCGCTTTTCATTATTCTTCCTATTACACCTAGAACAGTACTTGTTCATTTATTTATTTATTTTATATACCAATTATAGTTGACATAAGGTTTAATATCTCCAACTGACTTTTAAGTGATGATAATTCTGGTATAAATAACCCTACTGTTAAGAACAACAATACTATAGACACAACTGATAGTGCTATAAACACTGTCAATCAGTTAATTATACGCTGACTGACACAATTGTGCATAGTCATAAGAGCTTGACAAATAGCAAATAAGAATGGTCATATAAATGACATTCGTTGATTTAATAATACATAAGACATTGTATTTATCTCTATAATGTTTAAGACAGCTGACGCAATGACTTTATCAAATTAATTTGTGTTCTAATGATTTATTTGACGCCACGGCTGGAGCAACAATGTTTAAAATTGAAGACGATATATTTGAACATTTAATAAACTCCAATATTAGTGACCTGTTGCTCAGTTTGTTTGGTGCGTACGAATTAAAGAATACAGCAAATAAATGGCTGGAGTTTGAAGTGTGTACCATACATACATACATATGCTCACGCCTGTATTCCCCGAAGGGGTAGGCAGAGGTGTTGTTATCACAACCGCTTTTCACTGAATTTAATTAAGTGCCAACGTGACAGATGGTGAGTCTATCGCCGTCTCAGGCACTATACAATACGTCTTTGAAATACTTCTCAGGAATATGCAGGTTTTCTCACGATGTTTTCCTTCATCGTAAAGCACGGGGTGTGAAATCACTGTACATAAGTTTTTTAGAAAAACTCTTTGGTACGGGCCCCGCTGGGATTCGAACTTGCGTCGCTTGCGTAGCAGGCGACAGCTCAAACCCCGAGGCCACCACGGCTCCTTAGTGTGTACCATAGTAGTAAAGTACTTCCAGCGTCACAATTTGCGGTACTAACATAGACAAGAATATTGCACACATACAACCACTTATTATATAGTCGTTGCCCACAGATGAGAGTAAGGGTTTGATTTCAACATGTTCTCGAAAATATGACGCTAAAAATCAAAATGGGTTTTAATGGATATGACTTGAGTATGCTTATAACTATAGTAAAAAAAAGCTGAAGGTAGAGAGGATATAATGGTGACAATCTCAACTAATATAGAACGGAGGTAAATGCAAACGTGTGAATATATGTGTTAATGTTTAATCAATGAGGCTTAGTTCAATCAATTGTTTTTTTAGGAAATTAATTGTCTCACTATTTTTGGTAATAGTGTTCTATATCTAGCTATCAATATATTTTAATATTTTCAATAATGTATAGGTGCACATACAATTGAATTCACTTTTAAGCTTGAACAGTTCGTTAAATTCCAGCTTTATGCGTTTGCGTGACCTTTGCTTCAATTTAACGAACAATTAATGAAATATTTTCCCAAATGAACTTGATTAATGTGACACAACACTAATGAAACCACAGCCGTTTATTTCGAAACATGTCTCCGGCAAAGAAAAAATAACTCACTCAGGGAGAAAACTTTCTGCGGATTTTTTATTTCTTTCAAAGGTTTTCGAAACCCGACGCCTCGCACAAAACGTCGTCCGTCACTTTGCTCCGTACTTTTTAGAGTTTTCTTTTTTGGCTAAATTCGGAGTTACAGCTTTGATGTCATCGAGGTAACCCTCCCGAATACAGGTGTTCGCTACCCCTGAAGAGTTTTATGGATTTCAAGTGCCGGTAAAATTAGATTACCGCGGCTTATCATTCGTTCTTTCAATTTTGTACCGTTATAGTGATTATGTTATTATTGCTATATTTTGGTAGGTAATTTTTATTGAGAAACGTTGCAAAAGTTGTATGGAATTAATTCCCAGATGTTGTACTTATGGTATTGGTAATAACAGACATAACATTTAACGTAATTTCAATAATATATATGTTTTTACTCTTGTGTGTGTGGAGTGGAAATCTATCTTATAAGAATTCAAACTTTGTGGGTTCCAAAAAATATATTTTATAACTATTTGTTTCAATAATAGCAACTGACTAAGTTTAATGAATATGTTGTGTAGTTAAATTAATTCAACATGCATCTATATTATATGCTAATACAGTAAAAGAGATGTCAATAAGATTCAACCTGACTTTCGATCAGATTTTGTCCAATTTTGCTCAAGCTCAGTACCTACCTACGGGACTAATGAACTTATAATCTTTGTTGAGACCTAAGTTCAATTTAATAAACAAAAGTCAAACGTTACGGAAACAAGTCATTAGTTGGCTAATGCCGATGATGAAATGAATGCTATAAATCAGTTCGTTTGCAAGGCCCAAGTAATAAATTATAAATGAAATGTTTCCCTGTTTAATATTTTACAGGCAATAAAGGAAATATTTTGCGTGTTTTATTTACACGTCTAATAAATTTGTCAGCGGGCGTGCGTGGGTACAGTTTTATTACATGTTGGGTAAAATGGAGAGGTACCCGCACCATAAAAGTTTCACATAATATCACCATACTCGTAAATAGGTAAGCAATAATTGAAATAAAATCGAAACATTGTTTTAAAGTTCACAGTTTTCGTGTCTCGATTAGTGGAAGGGTTTCCATCAAACGCGGATACACTGATTTTCAGTCTTTATTTTGTAGAGTTGTTAATCATGTCTTTTTTTATTCTTCATATTGTATAGCCTATGATTTGTAGTGAACATGATATTTTCCACGGAATAGTTATTTGGAAGACAAAATGCCTAACATTGAGTAGGCATATTTAGATGATATTTTCATAGATCTTTTCTTTTAGTCGAATCGGAAGCATGAATTGAATTAATATTTGTCAAAATATAACTAACTATCCTAAATAAATAACACTGCCCACGAGCATTTATTATTTGACGTATTTCGGTTTCCCTATGTGGAATATTAACCATAGGACAAGCAAGGAACAGTTTGTTAAAAATCTTTATATTTTCATTATGATTCAAAACTTCACCACACATATAATATATGCCATTTATTTTAGTGTTATTTTAGGTCGTCTTTAAAATTTTGCTATCAAATCATCACATCATTCAAATCAAGCGAATTTTTAAGCAAACACTTCTAATAAGCCCTGTGTCTTTTTGCCGACGGAAGCGAAAGATTGTGGAAAAAATGAGCCTATACTAGCTCTCACACACGTTGCGAAAACACATATAGGATTTCCTTGTTAATTATCTGTTTTTTCCTACCCTATGAGTGTTCTAATATATAGGTTCTCTGGATCGGGAATTAAATACCTTAAAATTTGGACAGTTTTGCGTGCAAGTTTGTTTCGCTAACGGACAGAGATTGTTACTGTGATGTCGAGAATATATTTTAAGAGTTTGAAACATTTACAAAGTTTAAAACTTTTCGAACATAATAGGTAGGTGTTACGTATTATGTACTGATCGTTATGAGTGTGTGCATATAAATATGGCAATTTACGTTATTTGCAATTTTCGACAAAATTTTCTCGGTAATGCATGCTCCTACTATTAGGCCTAATGTTGTATTCCAAATATGCCAAAAAAGGTTCTGCCTTGTCTTGTTTATAACATGTAAGCATGTGTAACAGCAGTTGTTATGGTAAACAGCTCCATGTGGTGGGTGTTTGCCAGTTGGAGCCGGTTGCCAGACTCTCCTAATAATGCCTAAGCTGCTATGCTACTCACCCCTGGTACACTAGAAACATTGGTGACTCACACACAACACTTGGCATCACGTCCGCAAGGTTCTGAACACGATCACAAAGGGTTGTAACGAGCAACGATGGTGCGCCAGGGCCGTACTGACCTGCCACTCTTGGTGATCACCATCTCGGTGCCCAGCTTGTGGAACTTCTCCCACAGGTCCTTGCCTTCAAGGGTGACCTTAGGGTCGTCGACGACGCCGTCGTCGTCGGGAGGTAGGTGCGCGTACGGTGGCGGCGGCGGCTTGAGCAGCGGACAGGGCGCAGATAGCGCAGCAGCAGCGGCTAGAGCAGCCGGAAGGTACGGCGGCGGCGGCAGCGCACCCGCTGTCAGCAGCGCTGACACGGAGAAATCACTTGGTCGCGGCGCCAGCAGCGGGTGGAACGCGACGGCGTCGCGCCGCTCCGCGCCCTCGAAGCGCATGCCCGCGCCGCCCGGGACCCACGGTGCGCGCTCCACGACCGGCGTGCCCGTCGGCTCCAGCGGTCGCGCTCGCGCCCGCTCATGCAACGTCCATAACGCGCCGGCCGGCGGCTCTCTCACGACACTCGTTCGTCCCGTGACGACACCCGCTCGCGCGGCAGGCGTCAAACGACTGGCCGCCGGCGGCGCCGCGTCCGACACCCCTCCCGCGCGCGCCGCCCAATGGCGCGTCGAGCGGCGCCCCGCGCGCGCGCCTCCCGCGCGGCAGGCGGGGCCGGCGCCGCAGCGCGTTGTTTTTTCGTCGCGGGCGAGGTGTCCGCCGCCGCCACACCTCGCGGGGCGCTCCGCTAATCTGGTTAATGCGGCGCGCGGCGCGGGGGCCACACTCGCGCCCGCTCCCGCGCCCGCCGCCTCCTTCTAATTGGACACGTTTCCGTTCGTTCATCAATTGAGCTCGTTACGTTCTCGCTATATCTTTTGTGCGGCTCCGCTAGAGCTGGCCCTCTCGAGCGCCTCATCAGGGCATCCGTTGTCTCGACTCTCGACTCGCAGACCCACCTCGACCTCGCCACTCTCGCTGCGATGCCAAACTTTTTGTTATCTCTGTGAGAAAAGTTCTTTACCTAGTTACGTGGGTCGAGTAAAGTTATTGTAAGTTTGTTGAGACTTGGTCAATTAAAAGTCAATCAAAGGAGAGTCAAGTTCCGCGGTTTCCATGGAGTTCGGCAGTAACATTTTATTTGTTCTGTTTTATGGTTTCCAATGCTTTGACATAGTCTTATCATGCAGACTTTCTACATGATAGATATTTTAAGCTTCATAATTTCGTTTCTTAACTTTTTATGTGTGAGCTTGGTGTAGTCGGCACCCATAGCCGCCTGCCTAGTCTCTCCTGCCCCTTGTAAATAATTTTCCAATAATTTTATCTTGTAGAAAGCTTGTAGTTTTACCCAATTCTGTGCACATAATTTTACTAGGTAAAATTATGTATATTAGTAGCGCAGCAATACTAGTAACGAATTGGCTGATAAACAAATCTTATGTTTTTTAATTATTCATAAAATAGATGAACTACCAGAAACCTTTAAATTTCCGAATATATTCCACAGGAAAAGCGGCGTAGACAGGATTTTCAAAGTTCATCTAAGTGGTACTTACAAGTTCGCCTAGGACTTAAACAAATTAGTTTGATAGAGCACGGGCCTTTACCATCGAGAGCTAGGTAGATAGAGAAATAGGAGAGGTAAACCTACGAAACCTTAAAAACCTAGATAAACCTAATTATATTAGGAGAATTTCCTAGTATTCAAATAAAAAAGAAAGATTTTAGTGGATTATGTTTTTGGAATTTTTAGGCACAATATCAGTATGAATAAAGGAATAGTACAACGTACCTTAATCAGTATAAGTACCTACAGGTACTAAATGCCTGGCTTAGGTAGTAGGTAGGTAAGTACATAGATTAATTTTGTACCATAACTATTTATATTAAATACGTTTTATCTATCTATATATCTCGAGGAGCTCGTGGCATAGATGTTATTGCGCATATCATTCGATCAGCGAAGTTAAGCAACCCTAACCGAAGCCAGTAGTAGGATGGGTGACCGCCCGAGTTCCCTCCGTGCCTCGGATAGCACGTTAAGCCGTCGGTCCCGGTTGCCAATTTATCATCTTTGGCAATCGTTACAGGTCAGTCGAAGGCCTAAAATAGTCTGACGACTTGTTTAACGCAGATCACAGATTTTCCTCGTAAAAATGTTGCGAAGGTCAGATGGCAGTCTCTTCGTATAAAAATGAGGTGATCAGCCACATCGGGTTGAATCAAGTGCCGACCCCAACAATGTATGGGATAAGGCCAGGGAGATGATGATATATAGATAGATATATCTATATATCTAAATTCTATGTTCTATTTATAATTTTTTATTTATTTTTCTTTTTCTCGTAGTTTATTGTACTAGACATAAGTAAGAGTAATAGATATCATTTCCACATTGATGTTATTGAATAAATATACAGAAGCATAAAAAAAAACCCAAATATTACTCCTTCTAACATCAACTACCAATCTATCAGTGAAAGCCAAGTTAAAATCGGTCCAGTCGTTTCATAGATAAGCTGGATCAAACAGACAGGCCGACGGACGAACATAATATTTTAGAAATTGTTTACTTTCATATGAATTTTGTGACACGCTGTTAATTTAGAACTACAAACAGACACTTAAGTTTTATTTATATGTATAGATGTAGAAGAGAGCTGTAGATACTCATCTAGATTGCTGATTGCTTATATTCACAGGTTTCAAGCAACGTTCAACAATGTTCCCCAATCCATTGGTTTGGACATTTTTAGAGATAGTTTTCCACAATGGAAACATAAGCTGCTGCAGCCGGGTCTGTCATTGTCACCTCGTTACAACAAATCTCACTAACTGAGTATTTATAAGTTACTTTCCATTATTAGGTATAAGATACAACTACAGCACATCTTAACTCTAACCTTAATATATTTAGAACAATGTTATTTGTGAATGCTGTCTCACACCTGTTATTAGTGACTAGGCTAGACCATATACTACATAATTGTTAAATTAGTTTTTCAGCCTATTAACTGTTGGTGTGTCAATAAAATAAATAAAAATAAAAAATAAATAAAAATATTTCCAAAACCACGTAATCACAATAAGTATGGTACCTACAATTAAATCTCATTAATAATTCTTTCAAGTTCGTAATAGGCTTTTATTCCGAAACTTACTAGATTACCAACTTATTACGAAGGCTTACGTTACGCACTACTTTTACTGTACCAAGTCCTTCAAATACTTTTTAGAAAAGTAATTAGGTACATATTTACCTAAAGCAGACGTCGCCGCGAGCTATGAGCGCTCAACGAAAATTATGGAGGTAGCTGCGCATGTATTTCGTTCGCGTCTCGCCTTACAGACAGATAGTAAAATTACTAGGTTAGCTCATTTAGGATCAGCGCTCAGGCACTTGGATTTATGTCGAGAACTAGACATAGATAAGATAAGGAATTTACCAGGTTTTTTTAAATCTTTTGCCCTAGTAACTGTATCAGTGGGGGTAATCATTGCTATCTTATATCCTTAACACATTCACTGCTAACATTTCAACTTCTTCGTAAATTCTCGAACAGTTGGACGCACATACGCGTCGTTAGCAGTGAACGCGTTAAACGGCACCAACGATTTTCATGAAATTTAGCAAGTACACACATATGCACATTCACACTCGCATTCACTCTCTTCACACACTCACACTATGAAACTAGAGGATTTATTTATGTCATTGTCACAAAATGACTCCGTTATTTTGCTGTTAGTATTTTTATTACCTATTTGTGTTAGTTCTTAAGTTACAAAGCATGTAATTATACTTGTCTAGCATATCTTAACTCGGTATGAATCAATTACCTATTGGCCTTGAGGTTTGAGCAGTCGCCTGCTACGCAAGCGACGCAAGTTCGAATCCCAGCGGGGCCTGTACCAATGAATTATTCTAAAAAACTTATGTAGGTACAGTGATTTCACACCACGTGCTTTACGCTGAAGGAAAACATCGTGAGGAAACCTGCATATTTCTGAGAAGTAATTCAATGACGTATGTAAAGTGTCTGAGACGGCGATGGACTCACCATCTGTCACGTTGGCATTTAATTATCTTCGGTGAAAAGTGGGTGTTGTGAATACAAGACTTCTCTGCCTACCCCTTTGGGGAATACAGACGTGAGCATATGTATGTATGTTATTAAGTGTTAGCCATTTTCATGGGTATTTCACAATTTATTTACATACTTAAATTATTCACAATATCATGTTCATAAGTCCCGATTAACTCCTTCCGAGGCATAGGCACGTCCAAAGTGTGCATGGGATTATTATCATGAATGTCTGGACGTCTATTAGTTTTTAGTTTTAATAATTATAGTCTTATATTCATCCATTATTGTCACTATAATAAATATTGTTTAAAGGAATATGTCGATTTCAAGATTGCTTATAGCGTTACAGCGCCATCTCTTGGCGAATAGCTTCCAAGTTTACCAAAGCAAGAGTAACATTTGTAGATAAAATATTATCAAGCGGTTTTTATTTTAGGTATATTCCACATAATTTAGGTATTAGTAACTTACGATTAATATCTAATCTAAATATATATAACTCTAAGGTGACTGACTGACATAGTGATCTATCAACGCACAGCCCAAACCACTGGACGGATCGTGCTGAAATTTGGCATGCAGGTAGATGTTATGACGTAGGCATCTGCTAAGAAAGGATTTTGATTAATTCTACCCCCAAGGGGATAAAATAGGCTACTTTTAATAAAAATCTTAGGGTATGCTAACGCGGGTGAAACCGCGGGACACAGCTAGTTTGTTTATAAATATTTACATTTTCAAGGAACGCTGACACAATTTTTACCCTATTTGGATCAGGCAGTAGTGTGGATATTTGCCACCGTATTCAATATTCACCTATCTTTTAGGTTACTTAAGATAAACATATCTATCTTTCTGTCCATACTTCCATTCTAATAACTTATTGATAGTTAACATTATTATGAAATCGAATTTATGGATAGATTAAATCTGACAGAAAACTGGGGATAGCTATATATATGTAATCTTTTACAGTTTATTGAAAACCTTCGTTAATAAACGAGTTATCTGTAATGTTTAATATTTTTTACAAGACTTATTAAAGCAACAAGATCGATTAATTGTAGAGCTATTAGTAAAATATTACTTATGAACCTAGGTGCCTTCACGAGTCCTGAGCGCTCAATGACAATAGTGGGGGTAACGTTTATTTTATTTATCATCCTCCAAGGTTTCGGACGAAGGTTAAAATCCGAAGAAACCTACATCCTACCTATGTGTGAGGGGCATTCAATGACGAATATTGCCTTGAACGGCGATGGACTCACCATCTGTCACGTTGACATATAAATATATATTTAAAGAAATGTACCCACATTTCTGGATGTTCTTTATTCACGAAAACCAGTAATTTTGTTTAATTAAGATTCATAAAAGTCGTTTACTCTTGATATTATGCGAGGTCTGTGACCGTACAATAATGGTCAAACAGCTGTGTTTAGATATCAATGTTTAAAATTAAGACATAAGATTGACGTGTTTTCCACTTCAATCTTTTCAAAGCCATTAATGTCAGAGAATCAGCGAAAAACTAACTGAGCCCGCGGTTTCACCCGCGTAAATTTTAATTTACGGGTCCTTAACTTAAATGATAGCAGCCTTATTTACGCCTTTTAACATTATTTTTTTATTTACTTACTTTTAATATTATGCTCACACCATCCCAGAAGGGTCTCCGAAGGGGTAAGCAGAGGTGTTGTAACATCAACCGACATTTCACCGAATATGATTAAGTGCCAACGTGACAGAGGGTGAGTCTATCGCCGTCTCAGGCACTATACATACGCCTTTGAATTACTTCTCAGACATATGCAGGTTTCCTCACGAGGTTTTCCCTCACCATAAAGCACATGGTGTTAAAATCACTGTACATAAGTTTTTAGAAAAACTCGTTGATACAGGCCCGCTGGAATTCGAGCTTGCGTCGCTTGCGTAGCAGGCGACTGCTCTAATCCCGAGGCCACCACGGCTCTTTAACATTAGCTGTCTGTCAATTAAAGTCCCGTTGGAATTTGTTCAGCCGTTTCAAAGATTAGCCGGAATAAACAGGCAGTCGGACAGACAGAAAAATTTAGTTTTTTTCCTACTGTATAGGTAATACTTTAAAAAACTTCAATTTTATTTACTTACCGTCTACCAGTCCTCACTTCACTTCAAGTTATAATCCTTAAGACTATTAGAAAACTAGACTGTTCCTACTATCATTGAATCTATACAGATAAATAAATAAAAGGGTCTGTTTGTAATTCCAAAATGACAGCTTTTCACTAATTGCATATGAAAGTAAAGTGTCTGTCTGTTTGTTCCGGCTAATCTCCGAAACGGCTGGACCGATTTTGACGGGACTTTCACTGGCATATATCTAATGTTACAAAGAGTAACTTCGGTTACTTTTTACGGGTGAAGCGTGGCCCAGCTATTAAATAAATAAATATATAACAATATTTAACTTCAAAACCTTAGCAAGTGTTGTAGTCAATAGCTTATGAAACCAACGAATTTGAATGTACCTTCCCCTTGAAAATTCGCTCGATCTCATCATAAAATCTTTCCATAATCCACTCTTTGATACCCACTTAATATCCTACCCTCATCCCTTGTGATACAACCGTGTCACAGTAAATAATTTGTAAATTCGCTGCTATAATACCTTGAAAATCTTTCGTCATTATTCCGACAGGGTATTTGACGGTTGTAAAATATATCTTATTTTTGTATCATTGTATTTCGAGATGGTGATTATTGAACGGTTTTCCTGCTTGTTAAGTGGTTTCGTCTTAATGTTCTGTGGGATATTGCGCCGTTTTGTTTGTTTCATAATTAATTTTGATTTAATGTCTTGTGTCAAGATGTTTTAATCGTTTATGAACGGACAGATTATATTCCTGTTAACGTAGTTAAAAAATGCAACAATTAATTTTAATAAATAAAAATCTATACGTATGTTAGACTTCACGGAAAAAAAATAATTCGTTAATTTATATTTTATTTTAGTAAAATGAAAAGTCGTAGGTAGAATCTAGGCAAAGTTTTTTAAAAGAAATTTGTACTTCACCCCTCGTGCTATACGGTGAAGGAAAACATCGTGAAGAAGCGTGAGAAATATTTCAAAGATTGTTTACTTACATGGTGCCTGAGACAGCGATAGACTCACCATCTGTCACGTTGGCACATAATAATATTCGGTGAAATGTGGGAGTAGTTGTTACAAAACCTCTGCTTACCCCTTCGGGGACCCCCTGGGATGGCGTGAGAATATATTTTCTGTTTAATATTACTTGATATTTTTGTGGACATTAAGTGGGTATAACTTAAAGGTGACCGACTGACTGGCATAGTGATCTATCAACGCACAGCCGTAACCACTGGACGGATCAGGCTGAAATTTGGCATGCAGGTAGATGTTATGACATCTGCTAAGAAAGGATTTTGATTAATTCTACCCCCAAGGGGATAAAATAGGCAGCTATGCTAACGCAGGTGAAACCGCGGGGCACAGCTAGTTAAACATTTATTTATTTATTTTATTTATTTATTTACTTATTTATTTATTTACTTATTTATTTATTTTACATACATACACTATCATTACAGGTTAACCTAAGGTGATAGTGTAGCTCCACCCAATAGCCAGGGTCTAAGAATATGGCTATGGTATCCCCTGCCTGTCGTAAGAGGCGACTAAAAGGGGGCCGGAGGGCCTGCTGGCGGTGGTCGGGGTGGGAGCTTTGACCACCGGCGCGGGCCCGGGAAGGTGGCAGCGCGATGTGGCTCGCGCTGCCTTGCACAGCGAGGTCTCCAGGGGCGGCGTCACAGGTGCCCCGGGGATGTGCCCCGGCAAAGTGTGGGGGGACACCGGTACGTTCTATAAGAGTACCCGGAGTCCCCCCTGAGCACTGAGGATGGCCACCGGGGGGGTTTTAGTGCGGTAAAAATCCCACATACCCCGATCTGCCTCTCCCAGGGCGGTCGGGGACCTTTTGAAGGTTTCCCCCTCGTCAACAAAAAAAAAAAAGAAAAAAAAAAGGTGATAGTGTAGCTACTATATTACAGTTACATGATATCGAAATACATACTATACACTAAACACTAAACCACATAAGTCTATTTATTCACTCACTGAGTTATATGTAGCCTTCATAAAGTCGTTCAGAGAGCAAGAAAATATGTTTTTTTTTCGCTATAATGAACTCACGTCCAAAAAAATCCATATCCTGCCTATTATCAATTAATTTAAAGGTCTCCAAACACCATAAATTAAATGTGTATTAGTCGGACGCTGTAGAAGCTCACTTGCGTAAAGGTAAAGTTTCTCAACATTCGAACGAAGAAAAAGGATATTTTATCATACCAATAAAACGCTAACAATTCCAAACGAGCATACACTCAAATCTTTACAATCCTACAACTTTATAGCTTCATACATATCAGGCTATTTTAAGTTCTATTTCAATACAAATATGAGTCATATTGGATATCCGATAAGTTTGTTGTCTATATGCCACCCAGGCGGTCTTCTTCGAACGTGTACTATAAAAATTACTTGCTCTTTGAAAAGTGACCGCGAGCCGCAATGCACTAACTCAATTACTGATAAATTGTGATTATCATTCATGATGACGCGACTAAGTCAAAGTCAAAGTCAAAAGTATCTTTATTCGATTAGACTTTTTACAAAGTACTTTCAAATCGTCAGAATGACATAATTATACAGGATTATACATGCTACCGCCAGGTTCGGAAGGTTGCTTTTACTGAGAAGAACCTGGCAAGAAACTCAGTAATTACTATTTTCAAAAATATTATACAATTTAAAGAATACAAAATAAATCATTTAAGAATCGTAAGCTCATGGACAATGTTCCAATGCACAAATGTCGATAAAAATTAACATAACTAAAAATCTAGTACATCTACTTATAACTAAATGCGTAGCTTGAGATGACCAGCCCCCACAAATTTGGGATTGACGAGTTTTACAGAATTGTAGGTAGGTATTTGCTGTGGATTAATATTTTTTTCTGACATTTAAATTTCGTAAGGTGCAATTTTTGGCGGTCATGTATTGGCCTCATCCAAGATGGGTAAGCAGAGGTGTTGTAACAACACCCACATTTCACCGAATATGATTAAGTGCCAACGTGACAGAGGGTGAGTCTATCGCCGTCTCAGGCACTATACAAACGTTTTTGAATTACTTCTCAGACATATGCAGGTTTCCTCAAGATGTTTTCCTTCACCGAAAAGCACATGGTGTGAAATAACTGCACATAAGTTTTTTTTTTTAGATAAACTCACTGTTTAAGGCCCCGCTGGGATTCGAACTGCGTCGCTTGCGTAGCAGGCAGCTGCTCTAACCCCAAAGCCACCACGGCTATATTGTTGTAAGTATAAAAAACTCAAATTTTCTCCTTAAGCCACCTTTTTTCACGTTTGTAATATGTGAATTACAACACAACCATCGTAAGTCTACGTAGGTAGAGTTTTCATTGAAATATGCGCTCGTCACGCATCGGTACACCACTGTAGGCCCCTCGAGACTTGGGGAGGCCTAACTTGTAGCGGAGCCTACAATATCTAGGTAGGTAAGGTACCTACACTTTGGAGTAGCCTCTAAGGAGATTGTCTATGTAAGAAGGTAGGTCTCTGCGGCAAATATATATTATTTAATCTATGCTAGGGAATATTATGTATTTTTTTAGCAGTCACTTCGTATAATAATCAGGTGATCAGCCACATCGGTTTCAATCACTAGATTGAAACAATCGGCACTAGCCGACCCCAAATATACATGGGATATAGTTAGGGGATGTTGATTTTAAAACAGTGTTAAACAGAGTACTTAATACTATTGAACTACTCTAAGCTCTGATACAAGGATTAAGATACATGTAGAATATTAAGGTATAAAATATTTTGACGAAGAGTTTTAGACAGGTAACGCCATCTGTTGACGAGTGGAGGTAAACAAACACGCGAAATTTAAAATGACTGGATAATTTTAGCGACGTATAAATAGTTATTAGGAAAAATAATAGTATGTAGATGTTTTTTGGTAAGTAAGTATTTCTTTTAACTTTCGTACCTACTACCTACTTGGGTATTTACTTAACCGAGAAGATTGAAAAAAGGGTATTTGGTTATAGTTTTTAGTCTGTCAATGTGAAAGAAATATAAAATCAAGCAGGTCGTTACAATCAGTTGATAATATCAAAAGTTATAGATAGATAGCACTTAAATATTTATTTATAATTTCAATAATCGACCCCAAGAAAACCAGTCATTTAAGAAATGTATTTCAAAATCCTCGAAATACCTCCGCTTTTAAGTCGCCGATGCTAACTCACTTTCAAATTAGACATCTAAAACGCAAGCAAAAAACTATCTATCCGATACAAATATTGCACAGTCTGTCTGTCTCAAATAAAACGACCTCTTTTCTTTGGAGCGAGTTGAGCGGCGCGCGCGCAAAACGAAGACCGCTCACACTTGACGACTTTGAAACGAGACGGATACATCATTAAGCATACATTAAAAGGAGAAAGATATATCTTGGGCGGCGTTCTCGCATCCAATTAAAGCTCAGTGGGCTTCCAAGTAGGCGGGGCTTTTTCGGCCCAAGCTAATAGCGGGCGAGCTAAAATGATCTATAGATCTGCGCCGGCGCAGCGCACGCTGTATTGTTATCGACAATATCGTGGATTTATTTTATATCTACATTTGATGGCTGAATACATTCAAACTTTTTTAAATTTTAAATCGATTTTTATATTAGGGAGGTCTTCAGGGAGTTTTGCTTCATTTTCATTTACGTACACTTTTAGGTCTTTAACGTTGTCGTTTTTAATTTGTTCAACTTTTAATATTGTTTAAGCATTTTTAGTATATACTAGCTATGCCTCTGAAACATGGACGCTGAAAGCTAGGCTAAGGGACAGGATTGATGCGTTCAAGATGTGGTGCTGGCGTAAAATGCTGGGAGTGTCGTGGACTGAACGCCGCACCAATGCGTCAATCCGAAGCCAATTAAAAGTCCTCACTCCTCTCTCTGTAGTCTGCTTGCGGAGGGCACTTTCCTTCTTTGGACACGTGACGAGAAGAGAATCACACAGCCTAAAGAAAAGCATAATGGTTGGCCGTGTCGAGGGAATGAGAAGTAGAGGCAGAGCTCCAACTCGCTGGACGGATCCTCTCCTAGAGGCAATTAATACTAGCACGCAGTCCGCCCTTCATCAGGCTCAGAACAGAGCAGCCTGGAGAGGTCCTACAGATAGAGCTACTTATGGTGGTCACGACCCTCAGCTGTGAGGAAAACGATGAGGAAGAAGAAGCTATGCCTCGTGGTTTCGTCCGCATACGTAATTTCATGGTATTTTTTAAAGAAAAGTGGCCTAAATTATTTACTTCTTCGAGTGAAAGTCAGAGAAAAAATTGCGTGTATGTGTATCATATGCATTTAGTAAAAAGCTGTTATTTTGGAATTACAAACAGACACTTCAATTATATTTATCTGTATAGATAACGAGGTATTAGTGAGATACATATCTGCCTGGTTAAATAGCAAATATTATATTAGTATAATAATAATAAATAGCCACATAAGTAGGTACTAGGGAATTAATTACCATGAGCTCTGATTGGGATTTGACCAGTAATTACTGGGGTAAATATGGTATACCAAAATTCAAGGATAGTTTGGAACAAAGGTGTAGAAAACACCAATATAACTTAAGAAAAAAAACCGTAACTTAAGAAAATGTTCGCCAATTATTTGATTTAGAGACAGCCTGTAGATATTTGAACAGGTGTAGCTACCTACCTATACGACGTGAATGAAACTTAGGTAATTCATACATATGCTCACGCCTGTATTCCCCGAAGGGGTAGGCAGAGGTGTTGTAATCACAACACACACTTTTCACCGAAGATGATTAAGTGCCAACGTGGCAGATGGTCAGTCCATCGCCGTCTCAGACACTTTAAATACGTCATTGAATTACTTCTCAGAAATATGCAGGTTTCCTCACGATGTTTTCCTTCACCGTAAAGCGCGTGGTGTGAAATCACTGTACATACAATTTTTAGAAAATCTCATTAGTACAGGCACCGCTGGAATTCGAACTTGCGTCGCTTGCGTAGGAGGCGACTGCTCAAACCTCAAGGCCACCACGGCTCTTCTTCTTTTTACAAAATCCTGAATAAAACAAGTATTTTTTCAAATGATTACTTTTCAATTACCATCATCATATTCTTCAATTTAATAACGACCTTAAATATCATATCGAATAACTTTATTTAAATACACGTAAAGTACATTAATGCTTACCTAACTATTAATACGAAATTACGAATAGGGTAGCTGAGGGTCTCAAAATTTGATACCTAAAGACTGCTCTTTAGATTTTTAATTGTGACTCTACCAATGTACCACAATAAGTAGCATACAGACAAACATAAAGACTTTCCTTTTATAATTTAATAGCTATGGTACCTGGGTATGAGATATCTGAAAGGTTTAGGTAATTTTAAACAGAATGCCAAAAATTTTTTTTAAATGCATAGAGGTTTATTCACCTTTTATCGTTATGAATAGTTAGTTCCATTCCATAATCGAAATTCATAATTCTTATATTCTTTTCCTAAGGCCAATTTACATTTCCGCCGTGTAGCACACACAATAGTCTGTGAAGTGTCGAATTACCCTAATTATCCGGCAGCCAGGGACCGGAACGGTCGCCGGCTGTGCCATAGACAATTGAAATTGGAATACCGCCTCTATGGAAATAGAATCTTCGTTGCAACGTCTTTGTGTAATCGGGGCTGTGGTTGGTCGAACATTTTGTTAGTTGACTACATAATATACTCTGGAGAGCTCGTGGCACAGTTGCTCCCCTATCCAGTAATTGGATGGGTGACCGCCCGAGTTCCCTCCGTGCCTCGGAGAGCACGTTAAGCCAACGGTCCCAGTTGCTAATTTATCATCTTTGGTAATCGTTACAGGTCAGTCGGAGGCCTAAAATAGTCCGACAACTGGTTTAACCCAGATCACAGATTTTCCTCGTTAAAGGGGTTGCGAAGGTCAGATGGCAGTCGCTTCGTAAAAACATCAAGTGATCAGCCGCATCGGGTTGAATCAAGTGCTGACCCCAACAGTGTATGGGATAAGGCCAGGGAGATGATGATTACATAATATTCTCTATATACCCACTTACTAAGGTGAAAACATGATAGTAAGTGTCTGCGAAATGAAATGAACGCGTAAAATGTTTCTTCTGGAATGGGTTAGGCAGAGGTGTTGTAATCACAACACCCGCTGGTCACCGAAGATGATTAAGTGCCAACGAGACATGGTGAGTCTATCGCCGTCTCAGGCACTATAAATAAGTCTTTGAATTACTTCTCAGACATATGCATGTTTCCTCACGAAGTTTTCCTTCACCGTAAAGCATGGTGTGAAAATCACTGTACATAAGTTTTTAGAAAAACTCATTGGTACAGGCCCCGATCGACAATGCACAACCTAAGCTATCCTTTAAAATAGTTACAGTCTAAGTTATAAATTTAAACTAGCCAATTGATAATTCCAAAAACAAAATTTTTTTAATTGATTCCCTATCGTTCCCAGGGTGCGACATATAGGTTACCCTTTCAATATTTTCCTTCACTCTAAAGCTCGTGGTGTGAAATCACTGCACTTACACATATGCTCACGCCTGTATTCCCCGAAGGGGTAGGCAGAGGTGTTGTAATCACATCACCCACTTTTCACCGAAGATGATAAAGTGCCAACGTGACAGATTGTGAGTATATCGCCGTCTCAGACACTGTACATACGTCTTTGAATTACTTCTCTGAAATATGCAGGTTTCCTCACGATATTTTCCTTCACCGTAAAGCACGTGGTGTGAAATCATTGAACATAAGGTTTTTAGAAAAACTCATTGGTACAGGCCCCGCTGGGATTCGAACTTGCGTCGCTTGCGTAGCAGGCGACTGCACTTAAGTTTTCAGAAAAACTTATTCCACAGTCCGCTACATACTTACATTTAATTTTGTCGCTTGAAATATATTTTTTATCTACCATGCCTCAAAATGCGGTTTGTCACATCAACAATACACGTGGGATAAGATTAAATAACTGACATTAAGTACATAGGCAGGCCTGCTATTACGTAAAGTTTTTTACGTCGCCAACACAGATTTCGAAAATCGAATTTAAACATCTGTCGCTGTCACTCAATAGCCATGCATTGTCACCGTTCCGTTTTCAAAATTTCAAGTTGTTTACAATAGCGTTCAGAAACGTGCTGTCTACTTTTCTACGAGAATGAATATGCTTCTACAGTTTGAGTCTTATTACTTGGAAATAAAGAATTTTAATATGTAATAGTATGTTGGTAAGTGTAGTTGGATTATTCATATTTACGGCTTCTATGGGTGTGGGGCGGCATTTCTAATCCAGTGTTGGATTTCGGAGGTTAGATCGGGCGGTATAAGCGAACGGTTTTCGAACGTATCGAATAACCGATTTGAACATCGTGTCATAGTATAAATGTAAGCTTAGGTACTAAGCAGTATGGAATCTAGACACGTCTATACATACATATAAATAAAATGGAAATGACTGTTTGTAATTCCAAAATAACAGCTTTTCACTCCATGCATATGAAAGTAGTTATATAGGGTACTGACATTGCAACACCAATTTAAAAAAAAATCAGTCTGTCTGTCCGTCTATTTGTTCCGGGTAATCTCTGTAACATCTTTCAACGAGTAAATTAGGATGCTTATAGAAAAACATATTAGGGTTCCACGAACATTAAATTAAAACTATGCGGGTGAAACCGCAGGGCACAGCTAGTTTTTGAAATAAGAACGTTGGCTCCATCGAGAGGGTTGTAATAACAACACTCACTGTTCACCGAAGATGATGAAGTGCCAACGTGACAGATGGTGTGTCTATCGCCATCTCAAAAACTATACATACGTCTTACTTCTCAGACATATGCAGGTTTCTTCACGATGTTTTCCTTCACCGTAAAGCACGTGGTGAAATCACTGCACATAAGTTTTTAGAAAATCTCATTGGTACAGGCCCAGTTGAAATTCAAACTTGCGTCGCTTGCGTAGCAGGCGGCTCAAACCCCAAGGCCATCACACCCCTTACCTTCTCATAATACGCCGATGCCGGTTAAATATAATTACTTAGATCCGCATGTGTGAGTGTGTCATTTCGAACGATTTCTTCCTAGATTCTAAACTGTAGTAGAGTTATACCTACGTATACTGTGACCGTTTTATCTTTACAAAAGTACTTGTTACGATATTGAATCTTCAAGCTGGACTTGACTTGACACAGAGATGTAATAATGATAAACAACTGTGGCTTCTGTCGTTCAAACGTGGTTTTTGTTCCTACACTAATTAATAACGATTAAATGTTCTGATAATATGTAATTGAAGCTAATTACGATCTATAAGGCAAGTCCAGCTGCTTAGACAAGGTAAATGTGAGTATTATCGTGTAGTTGGACTATGAATTAATAATAAAAACAGATAAATACAATTGAAGTGTGTGTTTCTAATTCCAAATAACACCTTTTCACTAAATTCATGTAGTAAGTAAGAAAATTACGATCAATGAGAGTTCCAAGTGTGTTATAATTATTGTATTCTTGGCACTTAATTTTCGGTGAAAAGTGAAGAGGTTTTTTTTATATATTGTGTTCCTTTCTTCGGCCTAATCCTTCATTATTATTTTCTTCTTAGTAATATCGAGTTAAGTCTGATATGTTAAGGTGCTAAATCAAATCGGATTGAACTCAAACAAATAAACTATCAAAATAAGTTACCTAAATGTATATCTTCATTTCTTTGAGTATTTACAAAATACTAAAAACGCTATCGCTTCCAAGGTGTTTAGGCTTGAACTTTCAGAGTAGATGGTATCTGATTAAAGTATTAATTGTGTTAATAATTATCACACACACACACACACACACGCTCATACATACACACACGCACACACACTCATACAAACTTTACCGACGGCGAACTATTTTCACTTAATTATTATCTTTCTTTATCAATAGCATAGATACTTTATTTTGCTTTAAATACTTTTGCTTACTGCAATCTCACTTTCTAATTTTATGTAGATACTAGCGGACGTCACGCGGTTTCACCCGCAAAGTTTCCTTTCCCGTGGGAGTACGGGGATAAAATAAAGCCTATGTTACTCTCTGATGATGTAGCTTACCAATGGTGAAAGAATTTTTGAAATCGGCACAGTAGTTTTTGAGTTTTTTCATTACAAACATACATACAAAAATACAAATATTTCCTCTTTATGATAGTAGTGTAGATGTAGATAGAAGAGCAGGGCATCCTGGTCATGGCTCCATGTTCTTCAAGAAGCCCACATGGTAATCAGTGTTCATCCACTCACGGGAACACATTAAAAAACTGTTGTGGTGTGAGTATACCCAAAAAACCATCAGAAATCGCGCACCAACCGCAACTGTCAAAACATATTCAAATCGATTAATAGGCAGAATTGTTCGTTTCTTATGCCATCCTTTTTACAAGCTTTTTAAAAAGTTTTTTATTTAAAAATCGAACAATGGGAAGGAAGTGGTGACCGCAAGGAACAGAAATTACCCGGCACATCCCTAATTATACGATTTTACTAGTAATTTGTGGCGACCGTCGCCTCTTTAGGGCCCAGTGGAATCACCACCTCCATTGTAACGGCCCGGGAACTACAAATCAAACAATATTAGCATCCTACTTATGCCTTTTGTGAGAAAACGGACGTTTTCAACTGTAATTGGAAGAAATTAAAAGTAATTCGTGGTTTTGTAACCCTTTGTGGTTGACTGAGAAGAGAAGCAGAGGTAGAATTTGGTGAAAAATCATTAAAGTTACCAACCGGTTGAAGACTTGAGCCTATAATTAATTGGAAGTTAAACGGCCCAGCTTCATTCTTTAATATAAATACAGTCATGTAAATACACGCTGTTCATGTTTGGATGTCGAACTTTAAACGTTGCATAAATAAGATAGCTACGTTTTTTATTCGTTGTCCGACAACCCTGAATTTACAAATAGGGTAATGGTACCTATTCTCGGCGCGTTCAGTTGATAGTTGATTCATCTACAGATTAATAAAAATGAGAAAATATGTAATTCCAGCTTTTCAATAAATATATGTTAAATTTTTCTCTGTCTGTCGGTCTGTCTGTATATCGGTCTTCTCTTTCATAGTCATCGATAGATACAACACTAGTTCAAATTAATTGATATTCGATTTTGTTTCGTATGTTACTTATTCGCAGGACAAGGTAATTGTTACATCTATATCTACCTATACTACTACTACTAAAATTGCAGTGTCTGTAATTACAAAATGTTCACTAAATGCATAAAAAAGTTTACACGGTACTGATATTGTAAAACCAATTTACTAAAATTTTCAAAATTTTCTCTGTCTGTCTGTCTGTTTGCTCCGGCTAATCTCCAAAACGGCTGGACCGATTTTAACGGGACTTTAATTGGTAGACAGCTTATTTTGCAAGGAGTAACATAAGCTACTTGTATTTAAAAGAAAACATTAGAGATCCGCAGAAATTAACTCTACGTGAGTAAAACCGCGGGGCATAGCTAAGGCGAAATATAAAATGTAGGTATTATAGGATGGTTAATCTATTCCATGTTTAGAATAGACGTGTCGTTTCAATAAAACTATTCTACTCACTCAAAACGTCAAACAAAGTAAATCACTAAATAGAGATGCGTATCTTGTTCATAACGCGGACGTTAAGTATCATTTGAATTTGTTAACGGAATATTTCCCATGTCCAGTGTGTGGGCGAGAGGAGGGTTGAGGGGAGATGGTCGATCGACAATTAATATTAAGTTGGAATCTGTGGGATTCCGCGCCGCTGTCCGAATTTTATAGCGGCGGGCGCCACCCAAGCCGAGGACTTGGAGAGCCAATGGAGTCGACATTTTACCAACAAACATACGCTCAGTTTTATGTGAAGGTAAATATAGAATATAATAGAATATTTGTTTATTTGCGATTTAAGGCGTACTGCTGCATAATGCTGGCTACAAGCCAGCGTTGGTCTTCCCTTGAATATTAAATAAAATAATATTCAAAATAATAAATTATTATTTGAAAATATGATTAAAAAAGACACTATTATTTAAACCCTTTTAATAACAGTGTGTTATTTTTATTAAAATGTAATCTCCTCCCAAACATTTACAGAGCCTGAACAGTGTTTGTGCCTTCACAATGAAATGACGTAATAGTTTCTGTGGTCCTACTGGCAAAGGTTACAAATTCAATGTGTAAATTCTATAGTTAACAATGTTTTTGTGTTTAATGCTTAAGGTTACTTATTTACCTACTGTGTTCATAAAAAAATCTGAGTTTCTTACCGGTTCTTCTCAGAAGGCTAGTTTCCGAACCGGTGGTAAATTCTTCGACGTTCATAAGTACCTTACCAGGGCCTAAACTGAGTAAATCAGTTTGATTTTCAATTCTTATTCTTATATGCTAGCGGTGATTGCCTATAATTAAGTGTTCACATCACATATCATGTTTAATTTGTAGGTTGTGAGCTGAATGAATTGTGGCTATCCTATTATAAATTATATATAAATAACAATCTATGAATGCAATATGGATTTTATAATTGATTAACCCAACAGAGTTTAACTCCTACATATGACTAAAAACTATATCAAGATCCTTCAGTGCCTGAAACAAGCCATAAAAGTACGTCACAAGAATTTATAAAATAGCATGAAATTCAACTCCATGGGTGTCGGGTCGCGTCCGCGGCGCCTAGGCCGCAGCGAGCGGCGCGTTATTCCGACCAACCTTCATTATTTATACGCGACTTGTGCAACACAATATAACAACAGCCTTACTTATAACTGCCATAACCAGCTTACAACTACCTATAATTTGTACATAGGTATTGGTTCTAGACTCGGACAGGTAACCATTGAAATTTAGTCATTCCTCTGTGCCATCAACTTGATATATTTAAGCCCACACTGTCAAATGCTAGTTTCTATTAGAAATATTAATTGCATATTTGAAAATGAAAATGCAAATGATTTATTCAATTTAGGTCCTGATAAGGCACTGATTAATGTCGAAGAATCACCACAAAAGAGGAGAAGAAGAGATGGTGGGATGAGTTCGACGCTTTCAAGCTATTGGCAACAGAAATACACATGACAGGAACAGGTGGAGAAGTGGAAGGTAGAGCTTTGCCCAACACTGGGACACGAGAGCTTCATAATGACCTGGGAAAGGCCACGCCTGTATCTTTTTGTAAATTCTTCTTTGAAGTTTTTGACCAGCAATAATTTAAGTATATTTATTATAGTAAGTTTATAAATCAACTATAATATTTGTAAGCAAAATTTTATCAAATTATTAAACCTTGCTAGTATTGATAACTATGGGAACCATTATTGAAAAGGAGGTATCACCATTGTAGATCGTATGAAAAATAGTGTGATAAGAGACAGTTGCAAGTTGAAGAATGATGTGGTGACCAGAATTGAAAAAAGTATGTTGTGATGGTTTGGACATATCGAAAGGATGAGTGAAAGGCGATTAACGAAATAAATTTATAGAGCGAATGTGACCGGAAGTGTCGGAGGAGGGCGTCCAAAGAAGAACTACTATGACCAAATTAACAGTATTTTTCAAAAAGGTCAAATTCGGAGCACTCGTAACCTAAGAAAGTGTATGAAGAGTGGATGTGGATGAAGCGAAAGAAGTATGTAAGGATCGTAGCATGTGGCAAACAGTGGTCTCTGCCTACCCCAATGGGATACAGGCGTGAGCATATGTATGTATGTAGGTATCATCTAGGTAGGTACTTATAATTTCAAATGAGTCTCTTAAGGCTAAGTTTCAGCTCTCCGTTAGAAATTGCCTTGTTTTCCATCGTTTTACAATGGAACATGTTTGCACTGTACTTGTTGACGCTCACATGCGTAACCAAGGTAAATACGCTAATAGCTTACACATGCACTTGCCTTTATACGACAATACCTACGACGTTAGGTAACGGTTGGTGATTGTTCAAGATTCACCTTTAGGTACCGACTTATCGTATTTCTGCGAAACTTAGCTGTATTCCAATTCAAAGACAGTCCTAGAAGTTATTACTTTTGCGGTTCTTATAACTGCATAGTGTAGGCGAAGTTTGAATCCCAGAGGGCTGTAGCAATGAGATTTTCTAAAAATCTATGTGCAGTTATTTAACACGTGCTTTACGGTATAGTGCCTTAATCATATTCGGTGAAATGTGGGTGTTGCATACCCCTTCCATTTTTTTAATAATAATGGAGGTAGATATGAGAGACTTTAAAAAGTTATGTGCTTGATAAAAAAAAACAGAACATGCCAGATACGAACTGCTGCAACTTATTATGATGGGCAAACTGGCTGGGAAAAGACCAAGTAGGTCGTGTCTTCCCAATATTCCCGAGTAGGCTGGCATCAACAGTGCTGCTGATATCTTCGGCCTCGCGAAGGATAGACAGAAGTATACCGAACTGACGGTCAACCTTCAATAGTTGGAGAGGAACTTCGAGAAGAAGATAAAAAAAAAGTTCAGCTACGTTTAGTCGCAAAGCAACGAATATGGTCGCATCTGAGAAATAAAGGAATATTACCAAATAGGGTAAATGAGGCAAAATCGCTGTTCTTAATTAAGAACAAATAATAAGTACCTAGTAATCCACGTCCATAGACTCACAATTTTGTGTATAGATATATAAACTGTGGATTTGAATTAGTATTAAGATTTTCGTTTATTTTTTACTTAGGTATCCATTTTATTATTCCATACGAGTCTGTATGGAAAATAAAAAATGTATTTAAACACTTTTTGCAATAAATCCAGGATTTTATTTTAGTTTGAATGCACCTTTTTTAATGTATGTAAAAAAAATGTGGTTGTATGAGAATTTTCATCTGCTTATGGTAGATGCTGTTACGAAAATGTTCAATAATAAAAAAATACAGCACAGTTCGCCCAAACAATCGTTAAGACAATGTAGCCAATGTCAAAACCAACAGAAAAAAATAAAGAAGGTTAAGTTTTTTCCACGGCAACATGGGTTTATCATGTAGATAGGCCAATGATATGGCCACGTAACTTTTAACCACAAACAAAATGTAACGTGAGAACTGGCTGGAAATAGATATTAGACACCGAGCGCGGGATGGGAAAAATTAAAAACAAATTGACCGATGGCGCGTGAATTTGACAGACTCTTCTGGCGGCAAAAACAAAGGAGGTTGGAAATTAGAATTATCTGATCGAACTGGCTATGTGAATACCCCTTTAAACATAGATAAATAATTTACCGAATTCTTCTAGATGATGGACTTCCGAAAAGTGTAAGTAGGTACCTCGTGTTAATTTGCAACGAATTTTGCTAACGTCACACCTTTGCCCATATGAGACTTCTTGCTATTTGGTATACCATTTGCTAAAATATATGCGTATAATCTGGTGTTTGAGCATTTGTAATAATTAATGTACATATGTATTTAAGCTGCATTTACAAAATATTATGCGAATAAATATTTTTCATTGCCTGACAGACAACTTTTTCAATATTCCAAAATCAAACCAATGCACCTACGAGGAGGAGGTCCGAACTTATAATCCATCAAAATTAATATAATCTGACTCAACCAATAGCAAAGCTATACTGAATCCAACTAGCACGGCTAGGTGTTAAATTTAACACCTCAAACAGTCAACCTATTTTCGACCTTGCTGAGAAGAATTAAGTACCAAAGTTGAAGATTCAAGCATAATTTTATATCTCAATCAATAACCAACCTTAGGCCTAAAGCATACAGTCCACGCAGACGCTATTGTACGCATGGGATATAGGCGTGAATTTTCACACCTCGCTCCGCAATCCATTTTGGATCTTAAAAGGTTACGTTTAGAATGCACTTTCATATGACTGAAATGGTATTGATATGTCATTTTTGATCTGTAGTTGGTAGAGGTGTCGGGTTTCTCGCCTTGTGGTGTGAAGGGTCGCAATGCAGTCCTCTGATTGGTGGACAAGCCCTCCGTTCCAGTCGCTAGGTGTTGATTACTGCAGATAATACTTCCAATGACAACATAGGTAGATATAGAGGAATAATTTTAATCCAGCTTCCTCGACTGGACTTAAAAACTACATAGTAATTTTTTTGAGATTTTTTTGTTTCTTTTCATACATACATACATATGCTCACGCCTGTATTCCCCGAAGGGGCAGGCAGAGGTGTTGTAATCACAACACCCACTTTTCACCGAAGATGATTAAGTGCCAACGTGACAGATGGTGAGTCCATCGCCGTCTCAGACACTTTACATACGTCATTGAATTACTTCTCAGAAATATGCAGGTTTCCTCTCGATGTTTTCCTTCACCGTAAAGCACGTGATGTGAAATCACTGTACATAAGTTTTTTAGAAAAACTCATTGGTACAGGCCACGCTGGGATTCGAACTTGCGTCGCTTGCGTAGCAGGCGACTGCTCAAACCTTAAGGCCACCACGGCTCTTTTTCTTTCTTTGTTTCTTTTCATAATTTCAAATTAAATTTTTTCAATATAAGTAAGTAAATAACTAGAACTCATTTTTCCCAGTTTCCCTGACTATACCCCATTATTACTTTCACATAACCTAAGATAATCCTTGGTTTTTAAAGCAGTTTTATTTCTTTCCCAGTTTTGGTCCGAGTTGGGTCGAGTTTTTGTTTAAACTATTCAAATCATATTTTGTAATAACGGGTCTTAAGAAACACTCCACAGAAAAATTACTTGACCAGTCGCATTTATCCCAAAATAATGAAAGGTATAGAAAATCGCATCGTTTACCTCATTCCAATACAGTCAGTGCATTCGTTTTTAAGAACGACATAAATACTTTTTTATAGTAAAACTACTTACTAAAGTACTACTTAGAGAACATCCCGTTAAAATTGGTCCAGCCTTTTCGAAATTGCCAAACAGACAGGCAGACAGAGATTTTTTTTATAGTTAGTTTTTTCATTGTGTCAGTCTGCTCGAAATGCTTGAATGCTCCTTCATATGCGTTTGGTGTAAAGCTATTTTGGAATTGCAAATAGACAATTCAATTTTTATTCATCAGTGTAATAATATAGTATTAGTATTAGTATTCTAAGAATAAATAAAACAGAACTTATATAATTAAATATATAAAAATATAGGTACCTATAAGAAGTAGCCATATAATATAATAATATAAAATGTAAATATAATATACCTTATTTTTTTTTTTTTTTGTTGTCGAGGGGGAAACCTTCAAAAGGTCCCCGACCGCCCTGGGAGAGGCAGATCGGGGTATGTGGGATTCTTACCGCACTAAAACCCCCCCGGTGGCCATCCTCAGTGCTCAGGGGGGACTCCGGGTACTCTGATAGAACGCACCGGTGTCCCTAATTTAAGCCCTCTCTCAAAAAATTGCTGTGCCCAACATGGTACATATTGTTAATTTATAGTGTTACCGCTCACTACCTGTAAGTGCTAAATTAAGAATATGTTTTAAAGCAATAAATTGAAATTGAAATTGAAATAAACATAGATGTATATATATAGATTGGTACGTAAACATAGATCAATGATAGATGAAGATCTCAAAGTGTAGCGGAGCGTTCTGAGAAGTGCAAATCTGTCTCACACTGCACCGTACGCAGAACACCTGAAATAACCCAGACGTTAGTATTTTAGGACATTGCCTTCCTACCAACATTATACTTAGGTATTCATCCACCAGCAATCTTAGTACCTACCTATATTAGGTTTTTACTAAACTAACTCAGCGTCTTCTCCCGCGTAGACTAAATATTTTTTATTTATTTAAATATACGTAGTCCGAGTTATTCTTTGTAACATAAGCTATCGTTTCGGCCTAAAATAGTCTGACAACTGGTTTAACCCAGATCACAGATTTTCCTCGTTAAAGGGGTTGCGAAGGTCAGATGGCAGTCGCTTCGTATAAAAATCAAGTGATCAGCCACATCGGGTTGAATCATGTGCCGACCCCAACAATGTATGGGATAAGGCCAGGGAGATGTTGATAAGCTATCATTTCGGAGATATTTTCTTTTTAATATTGTTTTTTCTATGTGAGTGTAGATATACTTTCATATGCATTTATTGTAAAGCTGAAATTTTCGAATTACAAACAGACACTATTTTATGTATCTGTATAGGTATAGCCTAGCTGTGCTGTGTATCTGCGTAGACTTAATTTCAAGAGTGGCCCGCGGAATCATAATATTATTACATCGTACCAAACATTATCATAAAAGACTACTGCGCATTCAAAGTCAGCGCTCATAGCTCGTGATGAGACCTGGGGCCCTACCATCATCAGTATACGCAGAGCGTATTAAGAACTTCTGAACTTTGACGTTTCTTTTGGCCATCGTGACAGATGGTGACTCCATCGCCATCTCTTGCACTATACCTACATACGTCTTTAAATTACTTCTTAGATATATGCATTTTTTCTCACGATGTTTTCCTTCGCCGTAAAGCTACAGCTAAAGTTACAGGCCCAGCTGGGATTCGAACTTGCGTCGCTTGTATAGCAGGCGACTGATCAAACCCCGAGGCCACCACGTCTCTTTTCACTCGCTTAATACGCGCTGCTCATAGCTGGCTCCCTGGTTGCTAAACTTAGCAGTAGCTTAGATTTATTTATTTATTTATAATTTGAATATATAAACTTACAGCTATTGCCAAAGCGCTTATATATAAAAACAAAAGAAAATTATAATAGACACTATTTACAAATATATATTCTCAAACTCTGTATGAGTGATGGCAGCGAATCTGCGAATACGTCAGCATCTTGGATCATGGCGACAAAGTCGTTGAGAAAACTAAGCGCCCGAGCAGTGGGACTGTCTTTGGCGTGACAAGAACGTAACGCGGGAATGGCAAACAGTGGATGATAAAGCGTTACTTCCAAAATAAGACACGTGTTTCGTATTTCCCTACCGACACCAAACGTGATCATCTATACAAATACTTCTGACAATCGCGACTACACACACATTCAGCCTTTTGTATTGAAATCTAATTTACAAAGTGCACAATAAACCTTATATACTCCAGCTTAAGGTTAGAATTGGAACGATCCAGGAAAACCTTTCAATGCGGAGGTTTATTCTAAGTACGTCGTTTACTTCGCCTATTTTCTTTGTCGTGCTAATATTGACAGTAGCGCCTGTCGTTTTCAGATTATACAAATACACTCAACGATTACTGTGAGCTTTATTTTTAAGGTGTTAAAGTTCATTTTCAAGTAGATAGGGTGCATGAGAATAGTTGTAGAAAATTATTTCTTGGTTTTGTGTGCAGATAACAGATAAAACTGTTTATATAGATTTCGGGGAAGTGTCAACTGAAGGGAATTAATATGCTGCGTTCTTGTCTTGTTGCAGCAATGTAAAAGGATATCTAGCACAGAATATTTAAGACTGAATATGTATGTAACTAATTACTTACCTTAAGAACAACAAATTTACTTATTACCAATAGGAACATTTCATACAATTATTAAATATTTTTATAATGAAAAATATTTTTTTTTTTAAATTTCACCAGTTTCCGAAATGAGAATTTTAATTTTGAGTAATTGAAATCAATCCTTAAAATTAATGATTGATCAAGTACGGTTGTTTAGAAAAGTGTTTATTTTAATTGTTAAAACCTAGTAACAATGTTATTGTTATGATCACATTATTTAAAAGCGTTTTTGAAAACCGCCTACCTAGCTTTCAAATTTCCTCGATCAATATTCCTAAGCCCAAAAATATCACTTAAGCATAAAGCTTTCTAAATTCCACTGTTGGCGTAAGTCACTGGTCCCCAGATAAAGGGCAACAAAGGAAGGAGCCCTCCCCCGACTGGGAGAGTGGGGAGGGAGTCCCCTAGGGATCAATTTCAGCGGGTGCCTTCTCAGCTCGCGTGTAGTAATCGCCTTACCGGACCTTGGCCCGTGGTGTCGTTATGTGGCTAGTTTCGTAGGCTTAACGTACCCTCCATACTATCTATATGTTCTATAGCTGTGGTCACTGCTACTGTTCTTTGTTGAGTATAGTTTGTCTACGATGGTTGTATGTAATAATGCTTTGGTATTTCATCTATGGGTGAAATCAGTATTTTGCGTCACGTATTTGTATTTCAACTATGTCTCTACTCAGTACCCCTTCTTTGTGCGTTTGTTTGCTAATTTTGGTATATTATCGAGATTCAGAAGTGCCTTACGAGAGCCCAAACTAAATAAATATTTTTCATTTTCAAACACTGTAATTCTTCCTTGTAAATGTATTTCTACAACTGTTCATCACCGATTTAAAGTGTCACTACTGGTGCAGACTATACTAAAGATAGTTAAATTTGAAATGCCTTTTGTAAGTCAACTTTTAGAATTATAGTTTAAGCCAGTGTCATAAGAATTAATAGGCGAATAATCTAAAGTCATTTTGGTTTTCAGGGACTGACAGGTTTTGGCCATTATGTATCAACGTATTATGTTGGCAAGTTGATATAATATCAACTCCCGGAATGATGTCATTTATTCTTGGGAATTCATAGACCTAAATGTAATGATGATTTTGTGCAAAAAAATACTATGTATGTGAAAAAATTCCAATGTTGCCAAAAATGCAAATTCATATTAGTATTTGAAATTTGTTTGATTATCTTTTCTGTGAATAATATAATATTATGTTCAAAACAAAAACTAAAGCCGTTTGAAGTATGAATGTACTATACAGTAAGCACCTAAAACTTCGCCTTTAAATCTAGTATTTCTGTAGTCTCCAAGAAAAGGCCATTTATAATAGGCAAGTGTAATTTAAGAGCGCGTCCACACGAGTACAGTCGCATGCACAAGCCGCAGTGGCGGAATGGGGGAGGGTGCGGGCGCCCCCTACACGACGTCCTGTCACTGACAAATGGCCCGGAGGAGAGCTCGACCCCGACACCCTCTGGCTCGCGGTGTGGTTCAGAAGCATCTTCATTTGTTTTATTATTCATATATGAGACAATTATACTGAGTGTTGAGAGGTTTTTATACGCATATGAATTTATGTTCTTATGGTGACAGCAAACTCTTCAAGGTATCTTATAATTTTCAGACAAAAGTGCCTCGTGGAGTAACATGATAATTAAGAAACTTTTTAGGAAGAAAAATATACACTTGAAATGTAAAAGTCATAGTAATTATAAGTCAGGTTAGTATAAAAGGTCAAATAAGTCTTAAATTACCTTAGCAAACTGTTTGAGTTAAAGACATGATTGTTTAAATAATTTGCGAAATATATCCTGAAGCTCCCATACCTCACCACGAGCCGCATCCAGGGGCGCTATAATTTCATAGGACGGGCGTCGGGCGTCGCTTATCTCGGGCGCTGGCTGCAGGCGCCGCGAGTAGCGCCTCTCCCCGAGCCACTTGTGTGCGCGACTGTACAACACACCAAATTCTCGATAAACTAAGCTCTTTTTCTTCGCAATATTTTATCATATTCTTCGGACTTTATGTGAATTGCATTAAATTTTTTGAGAGAAAATATAAAGCGAGACACATTTTTGATATACAATACCACTAACTGTGACTGACAACCTCATTTTTACGCAAAGCAATCGTCTTTTAGTTTCAAGCAAAATAGAAACTCATCAAATTTTGAAAAATTTGTCGTGTCTGACAGGTTTGTAATGAATTCAATTTAATAAGTAATTCTAGGTAATCCTTCAAATTAAGTACTTACATTAATTCAAGATAATAAGGTTTCTTTAAATCATTAGAGATTTAAATATAATATAAAGTCTATTGAAATTTCTGCCATGGATAGCCTTTGAAAAAGCGTAATAGATAAATATAAATCATTACATTATTGAGATAATTAAAGTACTTGAATGAAAACCTCACGGGATCAAAAGACTCAAGCTTATAAAGAGGTTCATGTCGTCAGTTACATGAATCAATTATCTTTCTCTGATAGCGTTAGTAATTTTGTTAGCGTCTGTACTTTCTTACACGCTGCGAGAGACATTGAGTAATGCGTTGTACATTACACGTCTGAAACACGTGGGGACAGTCTTCACTTTTGTATACATATATATATTTGCCCATAGATTTTGAAAAATAAACTTTTATACATTAATTCCCGCGACCTCCACGTCAATTCAATATCTTGGATGGCCTGAGAATGCCGTGGTGGTAATAAAATCATGGATGTCTGGGAATAAGCCAAGTGATCAGCGCATTTTCCTTCAAACCAATGAGGAATCATTGCAAATGTGTCTCAAAGAAATGATGAAAGAGCTCCTCGTAACTAATACTATCAAATCGAGCTATCAAGGATGGTAAAGTGACAAATGCTCAGCATGTATTTTCATAACATTTTGAACTAAGTGATAGCTGGCTACTTTTTTACACGCACATTGATAGTCCAGGGGCCGACTATGATCGTTTAAACAGCGCGTATTAAGAACTTCTTAGTTTTGACGTTTAATTTTACTGTAGTAGCCCAAACATTAAGAGTAATACATGGATTAATAATGAAATGCTTACTACACCGTTAATCGAATACATTTTTATATCTTCTTCTTGCGGTGCCTCTCCACTAATGGAGGTTGGCCGTCAGTTCCGCAAATTTGTCCTTATTTTTTGCAAGCTTAAACAAATCTTCGACGCAGTTCATCTCAGTCTATTGCCTTAGGTTTCGGAGCCATGATAACTTCCTCCTTCCGACTCGCCTCTTCCCCTCAATTTTTCCCATCATTATATTCCGGAGAAGGTTGTAGCGCTCATGTCGTAGCACATGTCCGAGATATGCTACTTTCCTTCTCTTAATGACTGTCATGAGTTCTCTGGATTTTTTGACGCGTCGGAGAACGTTCTCATTAGTTACCCTCTGGGTCCAACTAATCCGAAGCATACGGCGGTAGAACCACATTTCAAGAGCTTCTAGTTTTTGGCGTATGTTCTCTTTGATAGTCCAAGTTTCACAGGCATGAAGGACTACTGGCCATATGTAGCACTGAAGCATTCTAGTTCGAAGCTCAATATTCTTATTTCAATAGCTGCTTATTACAAAGCACTTTTTTCATTTTGTTGAACGACGCACGAGCTACTTCTCTGTCTTAATTTCCCTGTCTCGTTCCCATGCTTCGTTGACCCATTTTATTGACACATTTTTATATATCTAATCAATATAGCGTTAAAACTACAAGTAGACAACTTGGCCCAAATCGGTGTCTCTCGGGATCGTCCCAAGAAGACTGGCAGCATTGCCACGTTGAATAGCAATGCTGATTCTCTGAGCGGGAGAGCTGATTCCACAGGTTCATTCGATTGCTGTCTTCCCGAATCACTTATGCGTCTATATAATACTTATTACTTATTTACGTACTATATATATATATTTTATCCGATATAATTTACAAAACAAAATATAGGTAGGTAGATCACTGGTGTGGGTTTCATTCGCTTAGAAAATATTATTAAATCATTGTTTCTGTAACCAATTCGACAGAAAAGTATTATCCTTTTGCCCGGGGCAAGATCTGTTATAATATCAATCATTCCTTAGTCCAAATATTATTTATTGAGATTCTTGCGTGATATCACTGATTCCGACAGTCTTAATAATAATAAAATGAATTTCATTGTAATTAACCATTATTTTCTATGTAATGAAATGATGGTCAGCTATAAACTCTCCTTGCAGATTCTTCTCAGAAGGCTAGTTTAAGGCCTTACCAGGGCCTAAACTGAAGAAATCATTTTCATTTTTATTTAAATTTTCAATATTATTAAGTTCTTCAATCCGTGTGTATTTCTGAAATATGGAAAGGTACTAAGCTAAAATCTATAATTGAATTAGTACTCAAAACTCAACGCATGAAACGTCAAGCTAAGTAGAAGAATAGTCAAGGAATACATCGTGAGAATATCTTCAAATTATTGTTTGAGACGAAATTCTTAGAAATATGTTAGGTACTACTATTCATAGTATAATAGCAGCGTGGAACGTTAATGGAGCTTTGGCGAAAAGTGCCTTGGGATTGATGTGAGTTTAACTAAGCCGGGCAAAAATTTGCGTATATATTTTTTACTATGAAAAGTTTAATTCGAAATTACAACATACACTTCAATATTATTTTATGTGTATTGATTAAACTGACATTGATATAAGTAAGATTAGTAACTCGAAATGTAAATGATTTAAAATTCGATTTCGAATCGATTATTTGCATAATCGATCACGATTGTTGTAATTATCGATTTGGGAATTTTTTATTACGAAAACTGTATTGAAGGCCATACCTATCGTTAAGTTTTCAAGGTATGATGATAAAATGCTTTTAAGTTTCAGCGGTTGAGCTGTGAAAAGGTAAGACTGACGGCCGTGAAAATGAAAAATATTTAAACATTTTGGCCCTTGGCAATGCACTTATGTATGTCGAAAATTTACGTACTGAAAATCCATCGCGCGTGTCAAAATTGGAAGGGCAGTGTATGGAACTGTCAACCTCGAGAGTCGGGGCCCAGTTAGGTACCTACACTGTAAAATTATTACCTACATACATACATACATGCTCACGCCTATATTCAGATCGTGCGGCACTATACATACGTCTTTGAATTACTTCTCAGACATATGCAGGTTTCCTCACGATGATTTCCTTCACCGTAAAACACGTGCTGTGAAATCACTGCACATAATTTTTTGGAAAATCTAATTGGAACGGGCCCCGTTGGGATGCGAACTTGCGTCGCATGCGTAGCAGCCGACTACTCAAACCTCAAGGCCACCACGGCTTACCAACTTTTTTTATGATAAGTCTAAAATTATATCTAAAATTAAACCATCTGATGAAAGGACCCTTCTCATTTACAATATTGATATGGAATAGGTATAGATTATTTTAGTTACAACAAGAAATAGGCAGAAAAATCTCGTCCTAAGGTCATATAATTTGGAAATCACGAACGAATATAAAAAGCGGGCGAGTCTAGCTGAGACCCTGTAAAAATATAACATTGGATAAATAAAAATATAAAATAAAATATGAAATGAAAGTGGCGCAGAACGCAAGAAGCTCACGATCCTTTTGAATGTGTTCTTTGAGGAACAGAGGAGATGTAGATCGGTCTACATACTTTCAGCTCTACCAAAAATCGATGATTACTGAGGCTTTCAAACGTTAGTATTATTTTGTTGGTGCTCATTTCCATGAACGTAGCAGTAGCAACAACTACTTAACTGAGGTGGAACACTTGAGTAAAAAATCCGGCTGTTGAAATGAAATCGATTTTTGTGAATAGAATCCTTGTTGATTTAACTGTTTCACAGTCAGCTGAAATTAATTAGATGCAAAAGATATCTATGAGGGAAATAAATATGGTCAGCTCCACATATTTCTCAGTCCACAAGGAGTGTTTCTTTGGCCGTAACAATCTGAAGGCGGCGCGACGGGTCAGCGGAGAACCCCCTCCCACGACACGAGTGTGTGTACGTGTGTGTGTGTTGAATATGAAAGCGAAGGATGCGTGTGAGGTAGAAAATTCATTGGCGTGGAAACACTATAGTTGGAGTTACGTAAGGCAGGTTGATAAAGGAATTTCCAGTACAACTAGCGTGGAAGCAACTGTGCCTTATTTGAGTATTGGAAACTATTTGAGTCGAGTCATTTGTCCAAGTATAGCCAAATTGTAGACAGTTGTTTATGCGTCTATTACCACAGTTTAAATATAAGCTTTTCCCGTGGCTGATGGTCAGTCCATCACCTTAGAAGCTGAATACACGACGTATTTGAATTGCTATGCAGTTACTGTTCACAATTTTTAGAAATACTCTTTGGTACAGGCAGTATAAATATGACACGTTCTGACGTCGCTTCACCTTATCTTTTAGGAGGGTGTCGTGACTCAGTTGCATGGCGCATATCATTCGACCAGTAAAGTTAAGCAACCCCAACCCGTGCTAGTAGTTTAATGGGTGACCGCTCAAACTCCCTATGTGCAAATTTAACATCTTTGGAAATCGTTACAGGTCAGCAATAGCGATTTCGAAGGTCAGGTGGCAGTAGCCGTGTGCCCATCCGAACTATGTATGGGATAAGGCCAGGGAGATGGACTTTTTCGGGTTACGGTTGAATACCAAAGATGGCGGATCATCCCATTGCTAAAAGGCAAGGTCAAGCTACGATGTTTGACCATGTACGCACCTATTGAATTATGCGATGACGAATACCACCTACATCTGCGTGAGTATTAATTAGCAAGCTTCACAGAAATACAAACTAACCGTAGGTACCTATCAATGGACACAAACAGAATAGACACATCAAAACCAACGACTGTCTCTCGGCTCAACGCTATTAAAGCCGACCCTAAACTTTTGTTCCCCCAGCTAGGGTTGCCAGGCGCCTAGATAAAGCTGGACATAGTAAGGTTTTTTCTTTGCGTGTCCGGCCAATATAAAGGGTGTCCGGCTCCTTCGGTTTTTGACATTTAGAAAATGAGCGTAACCGAGCTGATCGCTAAAGACTTTCGACAGATTAGTAATAAAGTACTTGAACTGATTGACTGAGGTTCATGCTAATATTACATTTTGGGTACGTTCCACTTAACGCCCGCAACGATTGTAACACCCTCTGTATCGTTCCACCTAAGGTCTACGCTCGACGTCATAGCTGACGTTACTGTTCACGACCACATCGCGAAATATTAACTCACAAACCCGACAGCTGTACGTTTTCACCATGCCGCCATATTGCGAGAACACAGCCCTCAAGTTGTGCGTTCCACCTATAACATTCGCCTACAACGCCCGCGGCGTTTTTACGTTAGTGGAACGGCAACTTCAGCGGTCGTGGTCGATGGCCTTGCGGCCGTTAAGTGGAACGTACCCTTTATGTCGTACCTATTAATACAGAGACAAAATCTTCAAAATTTTGCCTAGATTCCGGTCTGGCTTAACTGGTTGGTCTGTCCGACTATTTGGTTTGGCAGCCCTACCCCCAGCTATATTTCAATAGCTATAGCGGCTTTGCCATTATGAGATCCAGTATGGACAGTAGATACTTCTGAAATAGATAGATATCTTACGGGACTTATTGATTTTGTGGTTAACGAATTTGAAAAGACTTTTGTGAACAAGAATTATTTTTTCTTTTTTGAAGATTAATTTTCACGCTGCGAAAATATTGGGGATACTGTGAATGTATAATGACAGATAGAATCATATATATACATATAGTTATGACTACTCGTCATAACTCATGACGGGACCTGTACTATATGATGAGCGGTTACTGCAGCCTAAGAAAAGTGCAACACATTTTTTTACACTGGCAATCGATTTCAACATATATGCAAAGATAATTATTAATCACTATGAAAATGATTTATTCAATTTAGGCTCTGGTAAGACATATGAATGTCGAAAAATTTACCACTAGGATAACATACATATGCTCACGCCTGTAGTCCCTGAAGGGGTAGGCAGAGGTGTTGTAATCACAACACCCACTTTTCACCGAAGATTAAGTACCAACGTGACAGATGGTGAGTCCCTCGCCGTCTATGAATTACTTTTTAGAAATATGCAGGTTTCCTCACGATGTTTTCCTTCACCGTAAAGCACGTGGTGTGACATCACTGTACATAAGTTTTTTAGAAAAACTCATTGGTACAGGCCCTGCTGGGATTCGAACTTGCGTCGCTTGCATAGCAGGCGACTGCTCAAACCTCAAGAGTGGTGGTCTTGAGGTTTGAGCAGTCGCTTGGCTTAGGATAGCACCTCCACGCATTACTCACTGGAATCACAATTTGACTGCGAATGCGATTTAAACTTTGTATAGAAATGTTTGGGTAAGATTTCTGCACAAACGCGAAAATTTTGCCACACCTCCAATTATTAGTGAAGAGAAGAAGGTCTCAAAATTATGCTTATTGTAAACGAACATCATCGACACTGTACAAATCCCGTCACAGGATATGAGCGCAGACCTGAATGCTCAGTACTCATTTTATGCTTGTCATCTGTAGCTGTCAATATATTTTATACCGTCATTGTACTGAATAGAGAATAGAGCTGGTGGCCCTGGGGTTTGAGCCACTTCGAATACCAAGAAGTTTTTCAAAAAATTTATGTACAGTGATTTCGCACCACGTGCCTAACGGTGAAGGAAAACATCGGGAGGAAACCTGCATATGTCTGGGAAGTAATTTATCTAGGTAGGTATGTATAGTGCCTGAGACGGCGATAGACTCACCTTCTGTCATTTTGGCATTTAATACATATTCGGTGAAATGAGGGTGTTGTTTGGTACAACACCTCCACTTACCCCTTCGGGGACCCTTCTGGGATGGCGTGATCGTATTCATTTATTTGTACTGAATATACATAAATTCCTTTAATATAATCAAAGATGTTAAAATATTTACCAGAGTATAATTTTAAACTGCAACTTATTAAGCCCCGGAGATCCGGTCAAAATGTCCGAAATCCGGATAACACTGTAGGGGAAGTTAGCAACCCCGGGTTAAGTTAACTGAACAGTTAAAGCTGTTATCCGGGAGCTCGCCCTCTTAATTACCCTTCGTTGGGTTGCCTCTGCATCTTGGGAAGTTTTTCCTTATATGCTACTTTTTGAAAAGATTTGAGGGACATTTCGTAATATAAAACGAATTTTTTTTTGTGTTAATGCTGAGTCTAGTGCATTAGAAAGTAGTTATAGTTATGGGTATCTATAATCATCTACCTATACTACTTATGCAGAAGCATATATACAGATATCAATAAAATTTCGTAAATAAAGTGTCTGTATGTTATTCTAAAATAACAGCTTTTCACTACATACATATGCAAAGTATATACACGGTATAGGAATAGAACAACTAATTTAAAAAAAAACTCTGTCTGTCTGTTTGTTGCGGCTAATCTCCAAAACGGTTGAGCCGATTCCAACGGGACTTTCACTGTTAGATAGCTAATGTTACAAGGAGTATCTTAAGCTACTTTTAATAAAAAATAATAATTAGGGTTCCGTGGATCACTTAAATTAAGTCCATGCGGGTGAAACCGCGGGGAACAGCTAGTATTTATATAGAGAAGTATATCTCGGCGCGCCGCGAATAAAACACATGCTCAGTCACATACACTATTTTCGATGAGCGCTCATAACTCGTGACACCATGATGGCTTTTGTACTCAAAATAGCAGAGCCTAACTACAAAATATAATATTCACCACACCTTATATTCCCAACGTGCTGAGTAGCAAGCGGGCGAGGGGGGCATTATTACACCTACCGGGTGTGCGTACAGGCTATTTTCCGGATAATTGCCCACAGACTCGGCCGGGTCAAGAGAGCGTGGTAAAGACCGGGTTTATACCCGGCTCCGTGACGTCACCGGATCATGCAAAACGTTCCGAGTTAGTTGTTAGTTTCGAAGTTACAGGGAATTTAAATACAGCGTTATGTTTTCATGTTTGCTTGCAACTCAATTACATTGAAAACAGAGGGCCTAGTATCATTGGTATAGCAGTGACGTCTTACGAACTTCTAAACTTTTGTATTACAAAATTAATAGTTAAAACTCGTCAAAGCTCTGAAGTTCTCAACACGCACTGCTTAAACCCATGATGGATGATGAAGACCGACAATCACTGACAATAAAAATATATATATGCTCAGGCCATCCCAGAAGGGTTAAGCAGAAGTGACTGGCAATAGAGAATTTATTCAATACCTATGGGGCCTGTACCAATGAGTTTTCCTAAAAAACTTATGTACAGTGATTTCACACCACGTGTTTTACGGTGAAGGAAAACATCGTGAGGAAACCTGCATATTTCTGAGAAGTAATTCAATGACGTATGTAAAGTGTCTGAGACGGGGATGGACTCACCATCTGTCACGTTGGCACTTAATCATCTTAGGTGAAAAGTGGGTGTTGTGATTACAACACCTCTGCCTACCCCTCCGGGGAATACAGGCGTGAGCATATGTATGTATGTCTAGTATATTTAACATAAAAAATGAACGAAAAATTTACCCAACCGTACAGACCGTTACGTCAAACTATTAACTAGCAATTTTTTTCAAAACTCCGAATTCTATTTACAAAACTAGTTACCTTCCAAATGACAAATTAATCTCTTGAAAGTTGTGGCCCTTTTTTTGGTACTGCTTCAGATGCAACGAGCCGAGTCGAATTGAAGTGACATTTCGGTAGTTCATAAAGGTGTGTTCATACACTAAATTGTTTGTATTTAACTTACTATGACACCGGACAAGGTGGGTTGCCATGATTTTACTTGACAGACTAAACTCAATGAAGAGTCCTTTTAAATATTATTATGTGGACATATTGTTATGGCCCGGACATATAATAGAAATTTTAATTTTATGATACATTACATACATATTCTCACGCCTGTCCCCTGATGGGGTAAGTAGAGGCGTTGTAATGCCAACACCCAATTTTCACCGAAGATGATTAAGTGCCAACATGACAGATGGTGAGTCTATCGCCGTCTCAGGCATATGCAGGTTTCCTCACGATGTTTACCTTCACCGTAAAGCACGTGGTGTGAAATTACTGCACATAAGTTTTTAGAATAACTCATTGGTATTTACAATTTAGATTAGATTCGAACTTGCGTCTCTTGCGTAGTAGGCGACTGCTAAAATCTCACGGCCACAAAGGCTTGAAATTTCACGATAATTAGGAAAACTGGGGCTCTGTGTGTGACTTTTTGTAAACTAATAAAATCTCAGGCGATAAATATTTCTTTCGAGACTATTTATTACAAGACAAGAATATATGTAGAGTACGAGGTTTATATGGATAAATGCCATTGTATTATTGAATACTTACAAATTCACTGTTTTTAGAAGGTCACGTTTGAATTCTACGAACACTGCAGTTCCGACACTTAATGCTTTTGTTCAAATAATTGTATCGCTCGCACGCATTTTAATTATAACAAGAAAATCCAATTAATATTCATTAAATGCAATTAATTACGGTGGATCTTTTAGAACTAATAATTTGCATTTAAATGATGGTATGAATGCAGCTTTAGTAATTAAAGATACAGTTTTCGGGCAATTATGTTCAATTTGCACCGAATTTGGTGGCGTTCAGAGTCCTTCGAAGGAAAACTTTTTACACTACGTAGCTCTGTTTAAAAAATAACTAAAACGACTAAATCAAGAGCTATAATATTTAGAGTAGTCTGCCTCAGTGGTGGCCTCGGGGTTTGAGCAGTCGCCTGCTAAGCAAGCGACGCAAGATCGAATCCCAGCGGCTCCTGTACCAATGAGATTTTCTTAAAACTGCAGTGATTTCACACCACGTGCTTTACGGTGAAGGAAAACATCGTGAGGAAACCTGCATATGTCTGAGAAGTAATTCAAATACGTATGTATGTGCCTGAGGCGGCGATGGACTCACCATTTGTTATGTTGGCACTTAATCATATTCGGTGAAATGTGGGTGTGGTTGTTGCAATAACTCTGAGTACCCATTCGGGGATGGCATGAGAATATTTTTTTTTCAAATCTATTTTACTCTGGCAGTAACTTAAGGAGTAAATACTCCTTACATGTATTTGAAAAAAATATTGTGCATTTCCCGTGTCATTGTGTCCCTTTTCAAATTGTATTACTTTACACTAAATTAGACCTAGTATTCGCTCTCCGTGCGGACCCTTACCTGCCTTAAATCTCTTTAAATCTCTGCCATCCTTGCACCCAACTAAACGGCATGTTAAGTCCATTTAACATTAATCGCAGTCTAACCAAATGTCGTTGTATTTTTTGTCAAGATAATCCAATCCTTGCAGAAAAGCCGGCGACATCCAAAGGACATTTTTGCACATAGTTAAACTTCGCCTAATTCAATCGTGCAGCGAACTTATTGCGTTTTGTACGTAACTATTTGATTGTTCAGTTGCAAGCCCGGAGGATTAAAATTAAACGAGATTAAGTAGTTGTTCATTTCTGTTATTGTGCGCAAAAAATATGAACATGTCTAGTCTACTAAAGGTGGTATCTATATCATTTTTATTTCTATGTTTCCATGTAATTTTCGTTCTCTTTGACTGACCAAATTGGGGCAGCATTTGTTCTACACTTAAATTATGTTAAATCCTCAATTCCACTTTCAAATGTTTCAATAAAAAAAATCATTAAACATTCAATTGGTATTTAGGTAACTGACGCGGTCGTGTCCATTTACGTCTACTAGAAAATTATTTATTTACATTTTGTTTGTTCCCAGGCAATCGATGCAATTGATTCGATTCTATGTAATCGATTAAAACACTTTAATTCATACAAAACTCGTATTGTATTAATTCATTAGCAAAGGATGAGGTGCCTATTTCAAACGTGACCTCCGTCAACGCCGATCCACAGCAAATTGAATCGTGGTCCGTTTTGAAAAAAGAAACTTGGAACGTTGGCGCCAACGCGCCCGCGATGTTCTTTATTTGAATGTCTGCTGGCGTTCCTTAAACTTTTTTTATTATATTTTTTAATGTTCTCGCGTGGATACCGAATGTTTTGGTCCCGTTTCCTCTTTCGTCCTATTTTTTCGCTTTCATCTTGATACTTAAACAAGTCGGATCGATGACAGGATATAGGCAAGTATTATGAGATATTTTATCGTATTGAGACAGGTCGGTATGTGGCGGTCGCAGCGGGGCGCGCCGCGGCATGTCAGAGCCAGACCACCCGCCCTCTATCACTAGGTATTCTGAATTCAAATATTTAAATTATATTATTTTTCTGGAGATGAATAGATTAAATAATAATTAAAAAGTTTTTAGAGTCAATAAATGTTATTAGTGGAAAATTAAATTAAGCACATCACGGGTTCTCAGAATCGTGACATCGAACGGTAGACTCATAAGAAACATTCGGGGATAATTTTATGTGTGGGATGAGACTTCTGAAGAAACTTTATTTGCAGACTAAATCTAAAAATAATAATTTTAGGAAGTGGAGGAGGTAAATGATTTGAGTCGATGTGTGCTAGAAATGTTTATTGTCATTATATAGTTGTTCTTTATAAGGTAAGCAATACGTATGTCACTAATCCTGGAGACTTGAAATTTATAGGATCTTTGCAGGGTTCCAAAATTCCTGCCCTAAATAATTTTAAAAGGTCATCGAAAGATTGTATGTAAAATGTTACAGCCACTCAGGCGCATGCTAAGCAAATTTTAGTACCTACCTGAAAACCGATCTGATAATCGTTGTACACAGCAACGATATGAGTTTGCAATGATTAAAGGTTTACAATGGCTAGTTTCTGAACGGGTGGTAAATTTTCGACATTCGTAAGATCAAACTGAATAAATATTCAAGTATTCAAGTCTACACGTCAAGAAATGCTTTAATAGACACCGTATATAACCGAACAGTCACCGGGATGTTGAGGGGCACTGAAGTGATACGCGATAGCTAGTGCGGACTTCTCTTGGACAACGATTATGAATGTAAAACGATTGTCAGTGCACAACGATTATATTATCTGTGCACAACGATTATATTATCTGTGCACAACGATTGATAGTACTAAGAAGATAGCAAATAGGGGGTGGGGGCAGGTGATTTTACCTTTTGTTACCTAAAAAATATTTGTTACAAGTGACACATGTTTAATAGACAGACATAAAGATATACAGGATAGACAGAAAACCTGGAATCCAAGTAGCATGCTTTACTTAGCTATGCCTTTCTATGCTACGAATAGACACCAGTAAAGAGAATTAGTAAGTGTAGGAGTTAGTTAATTATTGATCAAATTACCTCGTCCGCAGTGATATCGTGGACTTGTTATTACTCGGATCCAATTAAATAGCTTATCAACAGTTTTATGTTCGAGAAGCCTATTATAACTACGATATTACTAGTTAGCTTGATTAAGATGAAATACTTAATGTAATAGATTAAAACGAGGCGGCAGATTGGAAGTATTTAATTGAATTTTGTTGGATTGAGCCACTTCTTTGAAATGTAAGATTCTATATTCTCGTCATCGTCAGCTTTCTATCAATTCACTGCAGGATCTCTTCTGTCTTATCATCTCGTACTTACTTAAACTTATTGCCTGGAAACATGGTCAAAGGATGTTTTCTGAAAATTAAACCTAGCTAGATCATTTTATCGCCCCCCCAAAACCATTATAAATTTCATGAAAATCATTGGAGTCGTGAACGGTATATATACAAGGAGGAGCTCGTGGCCCAGTTACTATTAAGCCTAACCTTAACCTTAAGCCTAGCCAGTAATTGGATGGGTGACCGCCCGAGTTCCCTCCGTGCCTCGGAGAGCACGTTAAGCCGTCGGTCCCGGTGGCCAATTTATCATCTTTGGCAATCGTTACAGGTCAGTCGGAAGCCTAAAATAGTCTGACAACTGGTTTAACCCAGATCACAGATTTTCCTCGTAAAAGGGGTTGCGAAGGTCAGATGGCAGTCGCTTCGTATAAAAATCAGATGATCATCCGCGTCGGGTTGAATCAAGTGCTGACCCCAACAATGTATGGGATAAGGCCAGGGCGATGATATATATACAAGAATTAATCGTTTAAAGGTATAAGAATATAAAGGTAGGAGAAATAAGAAATTTGGGTGAAAAGTGTTGCCTGAAAGACAGCATTAAATGAAAATGAAAATGATTTATTGAGTTTAGGCCCCCGGTAAGGCACTTATGAATGACGAAGAATTAACCACCGTTTCGGAAACTAGCCTTCTGAGACCGTTTAATTATCTTAGTTAAAAGTGTTCGAGCACAGATGCGAGGAACACCTTCGTATACCTTTTCGTAAATCCGTAGGATTAAAACATTATACAATAACATACGTCCTAAAGTTTTATACTGCAAAGATGACAAAGGAGGGTAAAATCCGCCTGATGGTAAGCGGCTACTGCAGCCTGAAACTAGAATCACGCAGTGTCTCATTCTTTGTCAACCTTATAAATAGTGAAATTGCTAATGACAAATACTGTGAACAGAAAATCAAAACCAAAAATTTCTTTCAAATCGTCAGAATGACACATAACTTTAACTATTCGGGATTATAAAAGCTACCACCGGGTTCGGAAGGTTGCTTTTGCTGAGAACCCCGTAAGAAACTCCAGTCTCATTATTTATACACCATTTATCCATGGAAGTCTGAGGAGCATGATCATCATCATGAATTTAAGTAACTCTTGTCGGTGTAACCGATGCAACTCTTTCCATTTCTCTGAGGAGCATGCAGGACTCACAATGATGCGTCATGTAAGTAATTTTATAGGGGTTCAAACCTCCTTCAAACAATCTAATTACTCTACTGATTGAACTACTCGTGTCCACCATTTTGTATACTCTTTTCGTCACATCCTCTGCAAAGTGGTTGAATCTAACTGCTCGCACCGATCGATACAGTTAGGTTCAAGAAACGTTAGGGTTTATTAAGCCGCGCTCACCCACGCGTTATGGCATTGCATTCTGATTCTACGAATGAAGAGAAACAGCTTTGGTGCAAAATGGAGCGGGGAGCGATATAGCTGAATTTCGTTCTTAAATAATTGAGCATTTGCTATGGAGAACACACTACACACACACGCCCGTGGTGTAAAAACCTGACAAAGTACAATTTTGACTATTTAAGTCTGAACTCCCAAGGGGGTAAACAAGTTCGAAGCCCATCAATTTTTTTGCAATACCTTGGATGGAACTTGTGCTGCACAAGTATGAAGAATGGAATCACTGTGCCAGGGAAAATTCCCAATACAAATAAACACCGATTCATCCACTTACACTATATACTATAAGGTCTATCTTGACTGTGACCTTTCGTAAAAAGTATGTGCCTGGATCTCTGTCTACCCTCATCGAACACAGGCATGTGTGCATGTATGTTTTTATTTATCTTCAATCTACAGAAAGATTGAAGTACAATTCCCAGTCGGGCATTTCTGATATCCACAACAAAGAATACCATGGCTCTTCATAGTACTTATTACCTTTTAACCCAAGATCATAGTAAAAGCAAAAGTTTGTAACTCGGCGGCGGCGCGGGCGCAGGTCGGACGTCGAGCGACGAGAGCGGCGACGCGTGTCGTTTGATACGCCGACAAAGATGCCGCCGTGAGACCACGTGGCCGGTGTACTGGAGATGAAGACTTAGCTAATGCACCGAGAATTTCTGTGTTTGCTTGTATTTAAGATATTTGCAACAATAACATGCGTAGAGTTCGAGAGCCTCGAGATGGGACTCGAACCTTGCCTTACGTAGTTGCTGGTGTGCGATATCCTGGGAGCTGGACTTGTCTGGTTTTGACACTCATGGTACTGCAAGCGTTCGAGCAGAGGAGCTCGTAGCACAGTTGTTTTTGTGCAAGTATCATATTTTGTGCCACGTTAAGCCTTCGTTCCTGGTTCCCAATTTATCACCTTTGGCAATCGTTACAGGTCAGTCGGAAGTCTAAGTGAGTCTGACAACTGGTTTAATCCAGATTACCGATTTTCCGCCGAGGTTTCGATGGTCAGATGGCAGTCGCCTCGTATAAATTCAGGTGGTCAACCACATCGGGTTGAATCAAGTGCTGATGTAGATGGTTAAGCCTCGTAGATATTAGCGGCCGCGATCAAAATTCGGTATTTAAAAAAAGGTAAAAATTTATCATCATTATGTAAGATGTAAGGAGATCCAATAATTATAATCGAAAAAAATCTAGTAGCATGGCTTCCCTCAGAATAGATCGGTACGGTCAATTAGCGAGGATCTACAGATGCATATCGCAACGCCATCAGCTGCGCATGCGGCATGCCGCTCGAGCTTTTTATGGGGATTTGCAGAAAGGATATTCAAAGATACTAGTTGGCCATATTATAACAGTTAATAGCGTGTATCTGTGGACAAAATACACTTTTACAAGGCCGTAAACGCGTTACATTATAGCCCTGATGAAACAGCGTAAAGGTATAGTAAGTACGCTGTTGGTTATCGTTTTCCGTAAATTGAATTCTGACTATTGTTTGTCGCAATAACAACATAAAGAGAAAAAAATCTAAATTGCATTATTGATTAATGTAGGGAACGAGTAAACGTTGAATATTTAAATTAAGTGTTAAGATTGTAACACAGAGGACCCTCGACGCATAACGTCTTCAGCGCAAAACGCCTAGGTTGTACTAACTCTATCCCTAATAAAAACCTAATAATTATTGTTTTACTCTCAGTAAAAGTAGCCTTCCGAACTCAGCGGTAGCATTGATTATGTATCCTTCATAGTAAGTTATCGATCTCTACCCATACATCGCCTAAAAACGCCGAACAAGCTTTCGATCCCAAGAAATGCTTAGTAACAAAGCAAGCCAGCTCATCGATACTTAGCGTCGGTCGGTGTAATACAGATGGGCATTACAAAAATGAATAAATACATAAATAAGGGCAGACAAGGTATAAATAAATAAATACAAATGGAAGCTACTGGCGCCACGGACGCCGCCGCGCGCGCTCCTCTTATTGCCCAATATGTGGACAACTGTGGGGGTGGAGATGACTTTACAACTAAAAAAATCTATGCGTGAAACACATAGGGTGTTGGTGTCGTCACGTGGTAAGTCAAACATTGCACCGCAGATATTTCAGAATTGCACCAAATATTATATCAGACACAGCTATCTTCACAAACTCTATTAAGCAAGTTAAGGTAAGGTAGAGTCTCCAGTTTGATAGTACACTTAAGAAGACTATGGAGTTTGTTCTTGGCATTTTAGAGCAATAAGCAATACAACGCCGTCTTTTATCCATTTAAAAAACTGACATGACAGCTGAGATTTTCTATAGGTTTTTAGCGAGATACTCAGTTATATCTGAATCTGAACATAATGACGACAGATTTTATGTAGACTATGGTGATTCACATTGAAAAGGCGGTATGTGGTGTCAAATTAGTAGGTAAACAATTATAGTTATTCCGAATAAAAATCCCATGAACATGTACAAATAAAAATATAACAACAAATATTTGAAACGAACTCCACTCCACACCACTCGCCGTTGCTTATAGGCTTATCCGATTTATAAACGTAATATTGTATTTGTATAAAAACAATGGGCTTATTATAGGTGGTTCCGAGTCGTGTATACTCTCTTTATTTTATTTTGTTGGCAACACTCGCCAAAAAGTCAATTTCGCCCTACAGTGTCTTTCATTTGTAATATTTAATACTTAACGTTAGCCATCGCATACAAATTTAGCGTTGTGTTGCAATCTCTAAATTCGTACATGATCAAAAATCTCATGCCTCATTACGAAGACTAGATCAAACTGGGACTAAAACTATATCCATCCCTTTTTAAATCCACATCACAGAATGAGATGGAGCTACTTTTAAACCATGTCTATATTTTGTAATAAGAGGTTTAATTTACATTTGTACATGAAAGAGCAAACTAATTAATTTAAAAAAGTGAATATTAAGTAAGACTTCAAATTAAATTTCAATCAACTTGCTGGACCAAGTGAAACAAGTTAAGGATATCGATTAATCGGGAAATCGATTTTGAAATCAATATTTTGCACTGATTCGATTGAATCGATATTACCTTAGAAAATCGACATCCGATAGTTTTGGCTGGTTTGGAATTAAATGTCTTGTTTATACCTAATACTATGGAATAGTTGTAAAAACAATTGTAATTATTGAAATCCCTGGGGCCTTACTATAATCTCTTATTGCCATAACCATCATAGTTCCTCTGTGTGACAGTGACAGATGTATAAACGTCATATACACCTGTCTCATAATAAGCGTTAAACTATCATGGCAGTAAGAGCTCATAGTAGGGCCACAATATAAAATCACTTAAATGAATCATTTTTGGTCATCATGATGCCTTTCGTATCCTCATTGAAATACATTTATTTAACGTTGTAAATGCAAATTCGAAACGAGAATCGATGGGAGTTCGATCTTTTAAAACTCGATTTTTTTAATAGATCAATCGGGTCACGATTCGAATCGATTTAAAAATCGATCTTTCTAGAATAAATCTTACTTAGTTAAGGCTAGAATAATGTATTATAAAGTCGGTTAAAAGTTCTCTATCTCTCTCTGTGCGTGTCGGATTGTAAATTAAGCGGCAACTGCGTGGACGCACAAGCCAATAACTTACTTACGCCACCCGTAAAACACTAGTCGCCGAGGAGTTATAATACGACTCCCCTTTATTATTACAATAAATATGAGTAGAACAACATCGTTTTGATCTCTGTGTATTGCAAGTGATAGAGCTTCCATCGCTTAAAGAATACTAGCGTCGACCCTATATCGTTTTAAGCCAGATAGTAAGTATTAAGTGGGTACTTTTACATCGCACGATAAGGGTTCAATAATTTTTTTTTTTTATTCATACATATACATATATGCTCACGCCTGTATTCCCCGAAGGGGTAGGCAGAGGTGTTGTAATCACAACACCCACTTTTCACCGAAGATGATTAAGTGCCAACGTGACAGATGGTGAGTCCATCGCCGTCTCAGACACTTTACATACGTCATTGAATTACTTCTCAAAAATATGCAGGTTTCCTCACGATGTTTTCCTTCACCGTAAAGCACGTGGTGTGAAATCACTGTACGTAAGTTTTTTAGAAAAACTCATTGGTACAGGCCCCGCTGGGATTCGAACTTGCGTCGCTTGCGTAGCAGGCGACTGCTCAAACCTCAAGGCCACCACGGCTCATTTTTTAAATAATGATCTAGAATTAATAACTTATGTAGTAATTATCTTACCAGTTCTGAATACTGTGTATTATGTATTTTAAAGTGTATTAGGTTTCGCATTGTCAATAAGCGTCTTTAAAACTACGTATAGAAATACATTTTCACAAAGTTGAGCCTATCATTCTGAGGGTACGACATCATCACAACACTCCTTGGTTTTTTATAGGAGTTCCATTTATTTTTGTGATACATACTTTTAGTCCGAGTTTGGTCGAGGTGATATATCTGCTTTAAACCACGTTTTGTAAAAAGGGAGCTAAAATTGAAAATGACACGTTATGAATGAACTAAGCAGATTTTTTCGGAATAAGTATCGGTATTAGCACGCTGCGGTGACATACTATTTGTTTCAGGAGGAATAACATTAAGATGCAACTTGATGGCAAGTGGTCACCCTCGAAAAGAAGGAACGAACGATGAGGTTCAACTGTTGATAACATTTTTAATTCTGTACTTATAGTGGATTTTTTATTAGTCCTGACATTTGAAAGTACTTTTTAAGAAGTCTTATCAAATAACGATATTTTTGATATATATTTCAATTTAATTATTTTCAATACCACGTTACGTCGAGAAGCTTATTCCACAGCCGCTCCTCTTTTGCTAATCTGAATTAGAATTAAACCTATCATTACTCATAGCTAAACCAAGTTGAAGGCTTATTTTCGTAAGCTTGAATGTCGACTCTTACCAATAATAAGTCTATAGAAGATGCGCACGCGTCAATAAGAATTCGTTTGGCTCGCCGCAACGCCTGATTGGTCGGCTTTAACTCGTTACAAACGGCATTGGACGTTTCAAATATCGAATGATCATTGTAACAAATTAAAGATTTCTTTTTATTACTGATCGACGTCATCGACCGCAATTGTAGCTTGATTTTCCATGATTTAAAGTGACTTTATTGAATCGATTTCCTACTTGTGGCCTTACTCTTAGCATTGAATATATAATACTATGACGCGAATGCCAGTTCTGTAGCGTTACCTACTGTTTGGCTTCAGATAATGTACAACAAGCTTGGACACTAGTTTTTTCTCGCGAATTGGCCTGCGTTGAGAGTTTTTACAACCCTTTGTCCGCCCTTGGGGGTGCTAAGCTATCTATTCCAAATTTCAGCCAAATCGTTTCAGCAAACCCGTGAAATGCCAATAGACACTCATATATGCTCTCCCTGAAATGATGAAATTCATTCGAATCATCAATCCTCTTCCAGTCTGGTATTCATGTGCTCCAAAATCGTAAAACTCTACAGTCTTCAACTCAACAGAACATTTCACGAGGAGCTATTACTATTTTAATATTATATAATTAATACGAAAGTCGCTACAACATCCTTACGGTTTTCATTACATGAATCAAATTACCGTAATGTTAAAACCTTACGTTCAATATAGTATTTTGCATACCATGCAACGCTTATAAGGTGATTGTATATGTAAGAGGCAAGCTTATTCCAACCAGCCATTTTTCCATTAATAATACAACACCCTAGTTCTTAAAAATACACCATTTAACCTGCCGCGACAACCCTTCATCTATAATCCACAAACCCTGCGGGCGTTAATGTCACGCCTCCACTACTTAGAACAACAAAACTAACAATCCACAAACCACTACACAAAATATCAACCTTACACAACACTTGATAAGGATCAAATTCCCCTACCGCCAAACCAGAGTAGAACGGGGTAATATCGCACACGCAGTTTAAGAATAAGTCTTCAGGTGCCCATGCAAACATCCTAAGGCTCTTCGTATACGCTTTTATTTGTATTGTTATAAGGTTCAATTTCAATTGATATGCTGAAATGTGAAGTGGTAATAACATAGGTGACAATCGTGACGCCATGTTGGTTTAGAAGGAAAGTGGGGGGAACTATATGGGGTGACTAATAAGAGCTTTATGGCAGTTTAATTGGCTCGCTACGATGGAAATTGATAGGACAAACGCAATGGGATCGATATTGAGTGTTTTATTCAAGGAAACATACTTGGAGACGGCTAGTTTGGAAAATTGTAAGGTGGAAAGTTGTAGTGTGTAATTATGGGCAAGCGAGTGACTTACAAGTCTGATATGAATTATTTACACTCAAATTGTAGTCTACAACGCCTGTAACTACAATTTTTTTATATACATATATCTGTTTTGCCCGAAGGTGTAGGCAGAGGAGAACTAATAGTATAGTCCCATGTAATAGGCGAACCTATTGCCATTAAATGGGCACTATTCTAGACTCAGGGCTACTTCTGGAAAAATACCTATGGAAAAACCCAATAGCACCTTGGTTCTAAACCAGGTACCTAGTATTCCTCAGTGGCGTTTGCAACCACTAGACCAACGAGGCAGAGCCTATTTTCAAATTGGAATAAACTTTTCCAAATACCTGTTACCTTTTTGATCACAATGACTTCGAAGATATTTTTCTTTCATTAAAAAAAAGAAATGTATTTTAAGACATAACAAAGTCCCGAACCCCAAATTCTCATTTCATGACTGAAGGGTCAAACTAGAGAAAAATATGAAGAACTGGAAACAAAGAAAAGGTACGAGCACGTAAAATACCTTTATATTGACTTAGAGCTTCAACTGGAGTGCTAATTCGGAGCACTCAACCTCGAGGCTCTTGCAAGGAGGCTGTATGGGGCTATATTAGCCTCGAGTCCACCTCCAGCCGCTTGAGTGAGCCGTCTCCATGACACCTTACCAAGTCCGGCTCGAGATACTACGTGTTCTCGAACGTTCACACCACTTCGATATTTGCACTAGGTCTAACTTATAATGTGCGCGAGCCACATTATTTTTATTATTTTTTTTTGTCTTTGAGTTCTTCGTGTGTTTTGATTGACGTTAAAGAACTGTTTAGTGAACTGACATGTACGTTGTAGGAAACATTTAAATTATCTTGAACAGTCGTACAAACTGGACGCAACGTTCTTCTGGAGTTTGGATATTTATTTATTCACAATTTAACTTCATTAGCCGTGGTGGCCTTGGGGTTAGAGTAGTCGCCTGCTACGCAAGCGACGCAAGTTTGAATCCCAGCGGAGCTTGTACCAACGAGTTCTTCTAAAACTTATGTGCAGTTATTTCACATCACGTGCTTTACGGTGAACGAAAACATTGTAAGGAAACCTGCATATGTCTGAAAAGTAATTCAGAGACGTAATTACGCTAATTAGACAAAGCAATGGTTATAAACATAGGACAAATATACACATAACAGAATAAAAAAAGCTTTGAGTTCTGATCGAACAAGGTCATTGGTGGAGTGACTGGTGTTCTACAAGATACTGAATACTCTCAACTCTCTACTATTGAATAGTAGAGAGTTGAGAGTATTTGGTATCAGTGAATGTGTCTAATAAACATTGAAGATGAAAATGTTATATTCAGTATAGGCCCTGGTAAGGCACTTATGAATGTCGAGGAATTTACCACCGGTTCGGAAACTAGCCTTCTGAGAAGAACCGGCAAGAAACCCCGCATTGCACGAAGTAAATTGTGGTTCACAAAAGTGTAATTAATTGAGTACAGTACTACACGTCAGACTATTAGATCGAATTAATTAAGGATGTTAGGGTCCGATATCTGTTTAAGTACATAAATAGAGAACTCTGATTAACAGAGTTTAAAGGCAATTTTATCACCTTAAACAGCTGACTTTTCAATGTCAGCCAAATGCATGTTCCGTAAAAAGCTGACATGAAGATATATTTTTTTTTGAAATCCGGATTTATTTTTTGAAATCGAATAGTTAATGAGAAACTCGCTGTCGATGACCAATAGTAGGAAGCTAAAAGGTCATCGGGGGAGGTGGGGTGTGGGTCGTCGAGGGGTCGAGTGGATCGGACACTTGAGGGGTGAACCCTAGCTTCACATTGGCTTTTGACAGTCCGCATTGCTAGCCGCGGCATCGGTATGTCGGTATTACATTGCTCGGATTGTAAGTTTGACTCGGAGATTTGGAATAGTGCTGATGTTAAACTAGTGAGCTGATTCAATTGGTCAATATTCGATATTGGAATCGACTTAGATTTTGTTTTTGAACTTTTTATTAACAGATATTTTGATCTAATGGAACCGTCAGATATCGATGGGTATAAAATTACTTGCCTCGTTATTTCATATGATAGATGGATAACTACAAGAAAAATAATCACGAAAAACAAACAGACGGACGAAAGAGCATGTGCGAGATGAACTACAAACTAAGTGTCTACAATGATAGATTACAGAGTATCTTAAAGTAACTTCAAGCTTTTAACCATCTACATCCTTAAGAAATAACCTAAATACTTGATGCTTAACCACAAATCGTTTCAGAGTGTATTGTTAGACGTGTGTTTGTGAGACAGACTTAAAGAGCGAGATAATTATCGATTTTTCAATATTCTAATCAAAATGTATACGATTTGATATTTCAATACGTTCTTCGTCCAGTGTATGTATCAAAGTCAAAAATATCTTTATTCGATTAGACTTTTTACAAAGCACTTTTGTCAAATTATGTCAGAATGACAAAAATTAACATAGTTAAAAATCTAGTAATTCTACTTATAACTAAATGCGTAGCTTCCCTGTTTAAGTAAGTTTTATAGCACTTTTACCACATACAATAGCAGTATCTCACATCTATTTCCAGTAGCCAATAAGTATTTCTAATACATCATATACATCTCTAGTTAGACCGCACTACTGAATATTCAGATCAATTGTGAATGCACCATGCACTACGCAATTCACACAGCACATATCTTAGTGGCCGCTAATTGGTCCAGTCAACTAGTAATTGACCCCATCGCTTCCTATTTAGCGAGACCACCCAAGTACTTAACTCCTTAATATATGCATCCTCCAAAAGCAATTCCACTTGGAACTGCAAATTTTAATATAAGGATGTCATTACCGTAATTTCAATTACTGGGGTTCGATGTGGTTCGAAATGGGAATAATACATCAGCGTATAAATACATTAATGAATTTGGATGTAGCAATAGTGATTGAAAATAGCTTGCTGTAGAATAGCAATGCTTTTACCGAAGATGATGAAAGAGATCGCCGTCTCAGGCATTTTACGTCTTTGAATAGTGTCTAAGACATATACAACTGCATTATTGGTCACGAGGTCCCGGGCTCGATACCCGGGTCAGGTCAAACATTTATACTGGGTTTTTGTATCAAGAAATTCACAAAGAAATGCCCGGAGTTTGGAAGTTGTTCACACCCTCGTGCCTCGGAAAGTTGCACCGTTGGTCCTACGCCTGATCTCTCTCCGGTCGTGTCGGATTATGAGAGTGAGGGAATAAAGAGTGCACCTGTGTTTGCGCACACACGCGTGCAGTATAATATCTCCGGCGCACATGGCTAATCCTCGTTGAGAATAGCCGCCGGAACCGAAATTCGGTAGGAAATCATTATTATTAAGACATATTATACTGTTTCTTTACGATTTAATCCTCGTGGTTATCTACCGCTGCACTTGGAACAACCCATTGATAAACTGGTGTCACTACCATTCCACCATCATGACCTAAAACCTCAAAGATAACTTCCAATGGTCACATTACTCGCAGATAATGGCAATTCGGACCAGTAATTTCCTAATAATATAGAAAAAACATGGCTATTAAACAAAAATAGAAAAAAACAAACGTCAATCAATCTATGGACAGCAGCATCAATTTTGTTTGTTTTCAAGCGGAATCAAAACAGTTGCCGTATCTATTACAAAACCGTTCGCTTGTTCCACTTTACCAAGTGACGTCGTATCATGATACCCAGGTACGCTAGAAAAAAAATTGTTAATCGTATTCGTAAAAAAAACTATCCGTAACTTTATATTTAATCCTAACATGAACAGAATCCCAAAATACAAGCTTCTTGCGGGTTGAACCGTTGTCCAAACCAATTTATGGTGCAGTGTCGATCGTTTTTCTCCCCATGTCTTGTCCAAAAGTCAACGAGCGTGAATGTAATGGTAGCAGGAGATCTGTTCGTTAACAGTTGACTAGCTAATCAAATAATCTACAAGATGGCGGCCCGTGATTTATACATGAAGCGCAGGCGCCGCCGATTCCTGGCAAGCCGGTCTCTGAAGATGGTGCTCAAAGTTTTGGTTTTAACTTTCTTTCCACAATTATTTTTAAATAAATAGTGATTTAGGAAACGGTTTTGTCGATGACTTTAAAACAGAACAATTTCAAACGTGCTTAATTTTTGGATTATAATGTAAATTACTGATTTTCCAAGTAAAGGGGTTACTAAGGTCAGATGGCACGTAATGATGATTCTTTTTAGTGATCCAGGGAAGAATTAAGTTCAATAGAATATATTTCCCATTGTAGAATTAATATAACATAGAGAAAATCGGACAACTACACGAATTCGGTATTCTTATTGCATATCCATAACAGAACACATATTGAAGTCAGTTAAAAAGATTCCCTATCTTAGTAAACACACAAAAAATTTCAATAGATCTCAAACTTGTCACTAAACTTTCAGCACCACAGTTGAATTAAACAAGATCAAAGCGGCGGGATGGTCGCGACATCAATTCGAGCGAGCGATTTAAGGTTCAAACAAAACTAAAACAACATACCATACGACCACCAGAAATTCCTACAAAAATAAGAATCAATGTTGAACAAATTCATTAGACAACATTCAGTATTCGAATGCCGTATTTGTCACCGATGGTCTACTGCATTCCTGTTCAAAGCCTTTTCTTGCAGTTTTGAATAGCTTAAGTGGCTAGTTTGGTTGGTTCGCAGATGACTAGAGTATTTAAACATTTAAAAGAACTTTATCATTGTACTATCTAATTAACAGCCGTGAAACAGGACGTTTGAATAGTCGCCTGCTATGACTTTTTCTTAAAACTTAAGTGCAGTAATTCATGGTGAAGGAAAACATCGTGAGGGAACCATCATATGTCTGGTGTGCCAAATATGTATAGTGCCTAAAAAGGCAATAGACTCACACCCTCTGTCACGTTGGCATTTAATCATCTTCAGTGAAAAGTGGGTGTTCGTTTTACCCCTTCAAAGATCCTTCTGTGATAGCGTGAGCATATTTATTAATATTTTATTTATCTCATTAACACGTGGCACCGTCTTGTAAGCAAATAAATTGTATGTCCGAATTTTTTCATGGCAGACATTCAGAACCATTTTGTTAAAATCCGGAAAAGAACATGGGACAAACGAACATAGGTATGAAAGTAGATTTTAGAAAATTTTACCTACAAATATAACAACTATACCAACTGCCATGTTCGTCTGATGGTAGCAAGAGCAACTGCGGAATATGAGGTCCTAGGTTCGATCCCCGGGTCGGGAAAATTCTCATTGGGGTTTCCCATCTATAATTTCCCTGTAACTGGCCACTAAGCCAGGATTAGTGGCATTATGATCGCCCCCATTACATGCAATTTTAATATTATAACTAGCGAAATTATCTGCCTACCCCAATGGGAAGTACATTCTTGAGCGTATGTGTGTATGTAAATATGACTATACCATCAGCATTGCTATTCAACGTGGCAATGCTGCCAGCCTTCTTGGCACGATCCCGAGAGACACCGATTTGGCCCAAATTTTCTACTTGTAAATAGTTTTAAGTATCATAATAATTATATTATAGTTGCAATAAAAAAATATTTGTATAATAAATAATAAGGCAATGACACTATACCATTTGAAAATAGGTTGTCAAAACAAGTGTAAAATTATATAAGACAGGTGGATTTTACAGTAGATGTAAAATCTATATTTTTTATTGAACCATACCAATCATGCCTTTTGCGGTGGCTCATAATTACATTTTACAAATAAGGAAATAAAAAATCCTGATATCTCAACATCTGTCAACACGAATTCCATCGACCACCTTGAGAGTGCTTTCGGTACAAAACGGTTCTTACGTATTGCAGAGTTACTTTCTTCACCGATAATCAGCTACTCCATGAGACAGAAGATACAGTAATAATAACATGATGGAAAAGGATGGAAGTACAATGTCTGTTCAAGTAAAAGTAGACGAAGAGAGTGCTATGCCAGATTGTACTAGAGAGAAAGGAAGACAAGACAGTACGGGTGGGCACCCCCCACGGTTGGTCGATGACCATAAAAATGAGTATAAAATTGAAACATCAATATAATAAGCAATCAACGTGGCTCAGACCAGACCTAATTATACAGGGCGAGCTACGTTATAAATTACTTCATGACCGAAGATACAGATTGTTCCAAAATCGAATCGAATCATTACAGTATTTCGCATCGATCATGTTCAATATTATTTCGATTTCCTTAATTTGGACCGTTTCTAATTATTACCTTCATGGAACAGCTTTAATAAGACATATCATTTATCAAATACATTCGTATTTTTTATTTTTAAACTTAGAAAGTAGCTTTTTGTGTAGAAATAGAAAATGAAGAACATCAATGAGCTCGTCCATTTCAAACAAATCAATAATTTAATTGCCACCTAAATACCAAATTTCGTTTCTATTAACAGTCCTAAGTACTTCAACCAAACTGCTGTTCAGCTCCAAATCGAATGTAATTTCCTCCTCATTAATCATAGCCTCCTAATTTCGAGCCAAATCGATTTTTTTCGTCTGTATTTTTGAACACACTATAGGTGCCTGCGACGCCGGCTGTCATAACTGGATAATATGTATGATTAAATTTCGACTCCCTCAGGCAGAGGTGCCGTGATATTCAGTTTGTTGGTTTTTCGACCTTTGTTTTTTACTCTCAAGCCAATTTCGAACGAGGTACGCGTTGGCTTAAAGTGGATGCTCATGAATATTGTAAGACATGCTTTTGAAACAGGCAAAGACATGACAAAATACAATATCAACACTAATTTGGTAATTACTTCTTGTTTCATGTTACTCTTCTTGTACTTAGTATTAATAAATTTCATCTATACGAGGTCGTGTACTTATTTTTTTTAAAGGTAATGAAAAAGGGATGATATAAATACTGAAAATCTATTATATTTCATTTCTTAATTTTTGTTCTCTCGGCCCCCGTCTGAAGAAACTTGTGGTGTTTTGGTCCCCGCAATCATACCCCAATCTCACGCAAAAATCTAACTACATCCAAGCGAAGTCGATATACATGAATGATTGTAAATAAATGAAAATGTTGTCTGTCAGTGATGTAAGAAAACATTTTGTAATAAATAAAACTCCTTTCTAGTCTTATGAGTTTAACAATTTATTCATAGCTCAGTTAGTATAATCGAAACGAAAAGTTAAAAAAAAAATTACTATAAAAAAAAAGGTAAAACAAAACATTGTCTAATTGCATTTAAAATCGTATTAAAGACTTGCAAAGAACTAAACACTACCTAATTAAATCAGCACCGGCGATGTGTAGCTGTAGGAACTAAATTTTTTTTCTATTCAAAAACCGTGTAATACTAATATAGTTTTTCCTGTTACATTCATCATCCTAATTTCAAGATTTATTGACATGCAAGAGCAAGAAATCAGCAGAGAATTATTTATACTTTTCTATATTCATATTTGCCCCAGCTAGTCACAAGAGGCCTCTAAAATAAGAGTCGATCCATCATAATCTTTCTCAATATTAGACCCACAAATTTAGCAGTCGCCACGACTTGTCCAATTCCCATAATTTAGGGGCACATGGGTGATAATTACGTGCTTAGACCTCCACCTATCTGGGCCCAGTGGACCGTGGGTGGCGTGATCAGTCTCTATCGAAGCTATGTATTGATTGCCGTCAAATTGCCGACTCGTGACTAACTTTCGAATGGATAATGTCTTTCTTTACGTAACCCATAGAGATTTTAGTGTCGTTTGTAAATATGGACGGCCGTTATTGTAATTACACCTAGTTTGTTTTCGGGTGATTTGTGTTTAATTAGTTCTGGTTGTTATAACATCCAGAGAAGCCGGTCCAATGTAGGTGGGGTCTGAAATCATGATTAATTCCGAAGACCAGTGTTGGTTCTGATCATTTTTTGTACGGTTGGGATCGTGTACTGATACCAAACATTAGATAAGTATACACGGCATCCCAATATTCAGGACTAGAAGCATTTTTAGATGATGAATCAACTTATGAGATACTCTTTTCCCTAGTCTGTATACTTAATAGCAATATCTATTACATATGCTCTATGAAACCCAGAATTAAGAACTGTGTCTGCGAATGATGATCCGTTAGCCTAGAAATCTGGTTGTTTTACTTAGCTGGATTGCAAAACTAATCCTCTCAAGATAAGAACATGCTCGATGGTCACCAAGGACGTCAACCTCTTCACCTAGACTAGATGACCTCATACCAAGCACATAATAAGTGGTGCAGACTTTCGCAGCAAATAATTGAGCTTCCCTTATAAGGTGGTTGAAAAATAACCAATCATCGATGTGTAACTTGTCAGTAATTTGACATAGTCATTACGTAGCGTTGCTCAAGCCGGTGTCACAAGAGGCCTATATTATAACACATAAATCATGGATAATCGGATGTGCGCCGGCGCAGTGAGGCCGCCGGCGGTGGCTGGCTCCTCGATCAGCATATTATCACCTGTACCTGGAATACAGAAAACTGAGGAATCAATTTCATAAACAAAATACTTGGAATTAAAATGAGGAATTGAATAATACCAGTGACATGCCATCAATATTATTATTGACGACTCTGGGCATTAAGTTGATAATCAGTCGTAGCTGTCTATGCTGACAATCGAAGATCAATCGTTATTATATTTTTGTGATTAACATGATCATCATACATGCAACCAAAAGGTATGTTGGATTTGCACTGAGCCACATAATTTATAATAGAATTAATGATAAGATTATCAGCAACTATCCCATTCAAACTATTGATATAGCTATTGTTATTGATATCTTCACCTCGTATTATAGTATTTTCACGGCATGGAAGAAGTTCAGGCAGTCACCCATCCAATTACTGGCTTGGGTTAGGGTTACTTAGCTGATCGAATGATATGTGCAATTGCAACTGTGTCTCGACATTGTCGATAAAAGGATGGATATTAATGTTCGACTCTTCGCCATCTGTAACGTCTAAAACAAACCTCTCGTTCGTGACTCCAATCCCATCTCATTATCGAGTTTGGTGCGCGTTTAAAAATATAAATAATATGAGAGACGCGGCAAATTGACGTATAATCACAGCGCTACGGTGATTTGTTGTAAATATAGATATTACCTGGACGCCATGGGTGGCTGGATTAACTTGATGACACACTCGTTAGAGGCTCTCGGTTGAAGGTAGCATATACGGCCAGTGGGGGAAAAGGGGTCTATAAAATAAATGTTGTGTCGAAATAATTGTTCATCTATTGGATCCAGATTTTAATAAAACAGATAGTCAACCATGATGTCTTAAGCAGTACATGTTTATAACTTCTTAGCTTTGACTTTTTAGCTTAGCTTTTCATTTCGTAGATACCATTATTACCCCCGGGACTGTTCAAATAAGCAAACAGCCGCTAACGGTAAGCAGTGCTAATGCCAGTAGCTTTAGAAATTTGGTGTCTCACACGAATTATTGCTGGAAATATTCGATTAGCCACATAAGAACCGCCTTATTACGAAACATGGGCTAAAAAATACTAGACTAAACTCGGACTAAAACTATATGTATCCCTTTTTAAATTCATATCACAGAAAGAGATGCAAGTACCATGTTCAAATATACCGACCCCAACACTCACTAGATAAGGGACGATAATGATATCTTCGCAGTAATCTGGAAACTTAACCGTTTTATCGTCTACTTTCCCATCACGGTTCCTTACCTTGATTTGTGCGCATCAAGCGAATTATACAAACCAAGTCTTGTCAGGACCACCCACCAGTTTCAGATTACATTTCCTAACCTGTACCTACTATGATTGGGGGTTTCAGGTAACTGTTTTTCTAAATTGTTAATAATTCTAGAAGTTTAGGCGTGCTTGGTGCGCCAACCTCTGTTGTAGCTGGTAGGTTTTTCCGATTAATGTTTGGATTGTTTGATGATTGCTGAATTGGGATGTGCGAGCTCAATGGAGCTGACTTTGTCTATGTTAAAAAAAATACTAGAATCTTGACTGTAATAGTGAGGGGTAGTGAGATCTATTAAGTAGGTAAATGATGTTCTTACCTACTTCATATGATTACATGTTCTGGGGGTGTACCTACTATCAGTCTCCGAAAACGAAACTGCGCAAACGAACAAATTAAATCGCAGTTCCAGTATCACTTTGTTTTTATCATACCCAAGATTTCTTTTTGTGAATAATTGACTAAAATAAACTTAGAACATAGAAACGTCAAAGAGGTTTCTAGCGGACCACGCTTGGACGAAATACGAGTACCTATTAGAACGGAAAAAGCTGTGGTATCAATTTTTTTCCTTTTTTGTATTATTTTCCGTTGATATTTCGCTACTATTGGTCGCAGCGTGATGTTATTAAGCCTTTTTCGATAATCAAACACAATACAACACAAAAAAAAAACAATTCAAGCAAACAACCTGTTCAGCTTTATACTATAAGTATTCATATTTTGCGATTATTCGGATAGCATAGTTTCTCTCTCCAAACATCGATTGAAATCAGTGACAAAAAATGGCATTTTTTGCGAACTTTCGGCCGAAGTATCGTTTTTCGGGCTTGATAAGGTTGAAGTCTTGTTTCATGAAATTTTATAGCATGAAATAACGAATGCCATTCAAGATTCAGTACCCCTATCACGAGTTTGCCACCGTTTTCGTAATCTATACTCGCTAGTGTTACTCGCAATATTTGTACGAGACATTTAAGTTCTTCACGTCACCGCTCGGAGCCGCTTTACAAATCTCTTACAAATATTCAGCGGAGACGCTAGCGAGTATAGATTACAAAAACGGTGGCAAACCCGTGATAGGGGTACTGATAACTAGGTATATGCCAAAACACGAGTATATTTTTAGTATGTAAGTGAGTTTCTTTACTACAGAATTACTTTCAAATGTCTGGTTTTTACGTAAGTTTTCACAGATTTTATGTATGGAGGTACCTATCGTTAAAATCTGTTCATCGTCACCAGTGACATTGGGAAAAAGTATAAATAGTTTAGATAATATTAAAGTTCAACTACCCAATAGTAAAAATAGGTAGTTGACATCGTCCTTAGATTAAAAAGTGTTTCACAGAACGATGTCCTGCGAGCAAAAAATATAATTCTCAGAATTGAAATCAATTTGCGATGCAAGAATGTGGTATCCACAAATATATACCAGCAGTAACCTCGTGGTTTTACCTGCGATATTAACTTAGAGATTTATATTTCTAAAATTAAAGCCTAAATCTGTCTAGCTGTTTCGGAGATTATCCGGAACAAATAGATAGATTTTTTTTCTGTATATTACTATGCTTTGGCATTTAGAGAACAGCTGTCAATTTGGAAATACTAACAGACTATTTACTTATGTGTATAGATTTAGTCTTGTATGCTGGGTGGTATTGGCTAGAGTTAGATGGAGATGTGGTCAATATATCGTGGAGATGGTGGTGTCGTGGCTCGCGCCGGCAGGGGCCGCGTGCATTGTTTGACGGCCACGCGCCGTGACCAAACCATTACGATACCGTCTGCAAAAGTAATCTTCTTCCCTTTCAAATATAAAATATACACTAGACAAAAGCTCCTTTATAAGAAAATATGCTCACACCACCCCAGGAGAGTATGGGGTAAGTAGAGGTATGGTCAAATGCCAACGTGACAGAGGGTGAGTCCATCCCCGTCTCAGGCACAATACATACGTCTTTGAATTTCTTCTCAGACATACGCAGGTTTCCTCACGATGTTTTCCTTCCTTGTAAAGCCTTTTTAGAAAAACTTATAAGTGAAGGCCGCTCTCAAAGGCACCTTTTTTCATTCTGTTTAATCATTAACCAACATTCCACGTATTTGAACTTATCAGACACTAGGGGATGTCACGCGGTTTCACCCGCGTAGTACCCGTTTCCGTGGGATTATGGTTATAAAATATAGCCTATATTAATCAGTGATAATGTAGCATTCCAATGGTGAAAGAATTTTTGAAATCACCACAATAGTTTTTGCTGACAAATCTAGTGTAGATGTAGACTAACTATGCCTCGTGTAAGATTAACATAAAAACGATGTTCCTTATTTTTCCCGTTTTTGTATAATTTTCCGTTGATATTTCGCTTCTATTGGTCGCAGCGTGATGTTATTAAGCCTTCTTCGATAAATCGACTATACAACACAAAAAAAAATCTATTCTAGCAAACATACTGTTCAGCTTTATAGTACAAGTATTCAAATTTTGCGATTATTCGGATAGTTTCTCTCTCCAAACATCGATTGAAATCATTGACAAAAAAACGGAATCTTAAGAAAAAAATGGTATAGTAAAAAAATAACTTCGCTGCAGACAGTACAACAATCACCGGTTATTTTCACTTACATTAGTTTAGTGAAGGATGGTATCAATGAAATATGTGCACATATCGCGTGACGCATCCTCCCTCGGAAACCACCCCCTACTTTATGTGATTGGATTTTTTTATAAAAATACTCCTTGCATGCTTCTTTGATGTCGAATATAGTGTTTAGAGTCTCGTAGCTACATGCTAGTGTAACTTACAAGAAAATTTTAATGTAGCAATGAAAGTGCGTTTGTAGTAAACTTCTAAAGCTTTGTGTTTTTTTTTTAGTCTACTACTTAGCTAATGGTAAAGTGCAAAATATTTTTTTCTTGCAAATTAAAAAATAAATCGTAAATTTTTTTAAAAAAGAATATGTTATGTTCTTAAAATGAGAACGTATTCAACCTTGTCCATTTGATTAAGTAGACATGAGATAGAGCAAAAAAGTGATGTTCTATACTGTACCGATTCGGTTTCTCAGTGAGGATCGATCAATTCAACACTAGTACAAATTCCTTGATTTTCGATTTTGTTTCGTATGTTACTTATTCGTAGGACAAGGTAATTGTTTCCTATATTAAATAGAACGAATAGTTGCGTTTGTGTTTATCTGTGGCTATGGTATTGGAACTCTGTGGATCAATGTCAATTTATCAATGTAGAGTAGTAGTGTCTGTGGAAACACTCTAAATTTTAAGAAATAATCATTTTGTTCTACAATAAACGTTCTATAGGTTGACACCAGTCTCTTCATTTCACGTCATAATGAAATGATCAAGGGCCTTACCATGACCTCTTATTGCCATGATAGTTTTACTCTTATTATGAGACAGATGTAGATGACATGTATACATCTGTCACTGTCACACAGCTGAACTAGCATTGCACAGTTAAACGATAACATTCATAGAAACCAAAATCTAAAATGTAGTTTTAATATTCATAACAATGAACATGTTATTAAATGAAAATCTCTCCAATATTGCAAAACATTGTATCAATTTGTCATAAATCTTGCAAACATTTATCGTGCTCCGAGTTACCTACTTATCCAGAAGGGTGGCTTAGACACGTGTCCCCACATCTAGGGGTTGAAAACGACCAAATTAAAATGACCTCCAATACCCTTTGAACGCTAAAACAATTCGGAATACATACAAAAGCACAAGGGTCCATTTAAAGCGGTCGTATAATGAGATAGGGACTATATTTAATACATTTAAAATTTATCGCTTTGCCTGTTTGTCGAATTTTGACTGTAATTATGAAGTGGTTTTTTATTATCCCCTGGTTTCTATAAAGTTTATGATGTTGTTCGGTTATTAGATTATCTTTGGGACAAAGGCTTACAGGGAATATAATTATGTGTGGGAATAAACTTGACCGATAAAGAGGTATAAACCGAATTATACGTGTTAATTGATGGTTTTAAAATTAAAAGCTTTGGAAGGATGTCCGTCAATATAAAGGTTGTTATGGCTCGTTGTAATTAATTGCATTTAAATAAAATTATGACCAACCTCTTGACTTGGGATTATAATGTCAACAAAAACCATAACAATGTGATGGTGAAATGGCATATGGAAAATAATGTTCTTACAATGTTTATTTTAGAAAAAATATTTCTTTCACACTGATACAATTGATACAATTTTATATGAAATTTTTGTAATAATTTTTTTACTATGTAATTAAATGTACATGATGCCTGCTGCGTTTCTTGCTTCTTCTCAGAAGGCTAGTTTCCGAACCTGTGATCAATCTCCGACATTTATAAGTGCATTATCAGAGACCAAACTGAATAAATAATTATAATTTTAAATTTAATTATAAGAGCCGTGGTGGCCTTGGGGTTTGAGCAGTCGCCTGCTACGCAAGCGACGCAAGTTCGAATCCCAGTGGGGCCTGTACCAATGAGTTTTTCTAAAAAACTTATGTATAGTGATTTCACACCACGTGCTTTAAGGTGAAGGAAAACATCGTGAGGAATCCTGCATATTTCTGAGAAGTAATTCAAAGATGTATGTATAGTGCCTGAGACGGCGATAGACTCACCATCTGTCACGTTGGCACTTAATCAAATTCGGTGAAAAGTGGGTGTTGTGATAACAACACCTCTGCCTACCCCTTCGGGGAATACAGGCGTGAGCATATGTATGTAATTTTAATTCTCCATATAACTCAAAAAAACTAATATAACAATTCTCACGCAAAACCAAACACAAGACTATTAATGTTTACCCCACGCTACAACGGGGGGAGGTCGAGACAAATTATTATTTTCCATAATATCATAGCGACATTACGCGACGCAACGCATGCGTAACCAAAGCCGAATCCTAGAGGAGATTTTTTGCACCCCATTGTGAATTACGCACTAGCAGGAAGTTGTAAAAGTAGTGATTTGTAACGCACGCGCCGCGACGCCGACGTCACTTCCGAGACGCCGTAATGATGCGCCAGGCGCGTGATGCTATGAATGTCTTTTTTATGACAATACAGATAGACCATAGAATTTTTACTTTTTTTTATACGAAGCGACTGCCATCTGACCTTCGCAACCCCTTCGACGAGGAAAATCTATGATCTGGGTTAAACCAGTTGTCAGACTATTTTATGGCCTCTAACTGACCTGTAACGATTGCCAAAGATGATAAATTGGCAACCGGGACCGACGGCTTAGCGTGCTCTCGGAGGCACGGAGGGAACTCGGGCGGTCACCCATCCAATTACTGGCTAAGGTTAGGGTTGCTAACTTCGCTGATCGAATGATGAATACACTAAATGTGTTTGATGTCATAAAAGGCTATCATAGGATGGTTTAACAGCTTTTCCTCGTTAAAGGCAGGTCAGATGGCAGTCGCTTCGTAATCAGGTGATCAGCCACATCGAGTTCAATCAAGTGCCGACCACAACAATGTATAGGATAAGGCCAGAGACTATGATGATGATAACTAGAACTAAGTACCTTTCTGAATGGCTGGCATTCACGTCATACTTGTGAACAGGTGCTGCTTGTGGGGGCTGGTCATCTCAAGCTACGCGTTAAGTTATAAGTAGAACTACTAGATTTTTAATTATGTTAATTTTATCTAAATTTGTGCATTGGAATTGTGTCCATGAGCTTATGTTTCTTAAGCGATTTTTTTTGTACTCTTAAAATTTTATAATTTTTTTAAAAAGTAATTACTGAGTTTCTTGCCAGGTTCTTCTCAGTAAAAGCAGCCTTCCGAACCTGGCGGTAGCATGTATAATCCTGTAAATTATGTCATTCTGACGATTTGAAAGTGCTTTGTGAAAAATCTAATCGAATAAAGATATTTTTGACTTTGACTTTGAATATCATATTCAAAGTGAATATAAATGAGATTTTAAATTCTTTAAACGGTAGCTTAGGATTCCTTAGAAACTTATTCCTTACGTACAGCCTATCTCCGTGTAACTCCGTATCTTCACATCGCACCCTCGGTTTTATGTCGGAATGGCTTTTACTTTTATGCTCTGTTTATTTTTCTCTCTCCATTTAATTACGACTGTAATGCGTTTGGCAGATGACGGTGGGCTAAATGGCGCGCGTAAACTGCGTCGATTCCAAATATTGTATGGTGTTAATGGTGATTGGGCCTTACTGATCAATAGTTTGAATATCTACTATCTTATCCGTTTCCTAATAAAAAGAGCCGTGGTGGCCTTGAGGTTTGAGCAGTCGCCTGCTACGCAAGCGACGCAAGTTCGAATCCCAGCGGGGCCTGTACCAATGAGTTTTTCTAAAAAACTTATGTACAGTGATTTCACACCACGTGCTTTACGGTGAAGGAAAACATCGTTAGGAAACCTGCATATTTCTGAGAAGTAATTCAATGACGTATGTAAAGTGTCTGAGACGACGATGGACTCACCATCTGTCACGTTAGCACTTAATCATCTTCGGTGAAAAGTGGGTGTTGTGATTACAACACCTCTGCCTACTCCTTCAGGGAATACAGGCGTGAGCATATGTACTATCTAATCCAGTGGTCGTCACACTTATCTGGTCCAGGGTCACTTAGGACAATGTGAGGTATCACTGCGGGTTGCACATTGGATCATGTAGTTGATTCATCAGTTAATTGACATAATAATTACCGATTACTTTCTATGCTTTTTGTTGGGAGTTGAGGCAATTATCTTCTAAAATTGTTTATTATGTCGCGAGCCGCAGATATATCATCCGCAGGTCGCAAGTGGCCTGCGAGCCGTAGTTTGACGACCACTGATCTAATCTATACAAATTAACAGCTTTTTACTCCATGTATATGGAAGTATATAGGGTACTGAAATGAACCAATTTAAAAAAAAAATTGTCTTCCGGCTAATCTCTAAAACGGCTGGACCGAATTCAACGGGACGTTCACTGGCAGGTAGCTGATGTTTCAAGGAGTTACTTAGGGTACTACTACTAACTAATATGCGCGTGAAATCGCGGGGCACAGCTAGTCCAATATAGAAGAGTGAATAGGTTAAAGGCTTAAAAAGATCTTAGAAGATCACTCAGGTACTGGCAGGTGACAAAAAAATAAATTAGTTTACATGAAAAGGAATCGAATAAAAAATTTGAATTTGAATTGTTATTTCTTATTTTTCTGATTTTAGATCACCCCAAGCTATAAAAATCTGTATTATTAAATGACAGTTAGTTTATATCCATTACATACGTAGACTACGTTAGCTTAAAGAGAATAAGGATTACTAATCGATAACATTCCTAAATACTGCACATATTTACCAATACGATTGCAAAATAAACACACAAATAACTTACAAGTGTGCGTACTAGGGTTGCCCCGCGGTTGTTTACCAACGAAATAGATCTGTTGGCTCAGTTGATTGCAGATCGAAACTTTAGAACTGACCACTCGGAATCGGATTACCGGTTCGTTACTCGTCGACCATTTTTGCTGTTTGCCTGACCGCTAACAAATCAAACAAATACTGTGTCAGTTTGCGAGGGGTACCGTTTTGTTATCCTTTGTTTGTCAACCCTGGATAACTTCAACGACTACTTGAACGACATGTAACTTCAAATAATCATTACACAAGTGATTATAGTGTAACTGAGTAAAATGAAAGAGCCATGGTGGCCTCGGGGTTTGAGCAGTTCGAATCGCAGCGGGGCCTGTACTAATGAGTTTTTCTAAAAACGTATGTGCAGTAATTTCACACCACGTGCTTTACGGTGAAGGAGAACATCGTGAGTAAACCTGCATATGTCTGAGAAGTAATTCAAAAACGTATGTATAGTGCCTGAGACGGCGATGGACTCACCCTCTGTCACGTTGGTGAAATGTGGGTGTTGTTGTTACAACACCACTGTTTACCTCTTCGTCCCCCTTCCCCCCCCTTCTGAGATGGCGTGAGCATATTAATTATATTGATCCCATATATTGTTGGGGTTGGCACTTGATTCAACCCGATGCGGCTGATCACCTGTTTTTCATACGAATCGACTGCCACCTGTCCCTCGCAACCCCTTTGACGAGGCAAATCTGTGATCTGGGCTAAACCAGTTGTCAGACTATTTTATGCCTCTGAATGACTCTTTTGCTCACTCTTCTATTAATTTGTACTAAAACAAACCTATGTTAAAAAAACCGAGGAATTTGTTTCGCCGATTCTTCTCCTGACAACTTCTTCTTCACTTCTTTGACACTTCGGCTTTTGGAAACGGTAGTAAATTAACCTAAGTTAGGGTAAGAGGAATGACGTTCAATGAGTGTTCCAAGTGTCCCCTTATTTTAAATATTTTTGATGACGTCACCAACATCAGATGGTAGAACCTTATCTATTAGAATGACAATTCTTAAAGTTAAACATTTCTCATATTTAAAGTTACTCGAGACTTAAAACTATAATATTTTACATCAATAATGGTTGCGAGCAGATTGGTCTCGACCACGATTGGTGTAATCGTAACGCCAATGTTACGTTAAGCATAGTCAAAATATTATCGTAATAATAACTTTAAATTGGATGCAGATAAGCAATAATGTGTCAACCCGCATAAACTTGGTTTTGAGAAAATGGCGTCTTAAGATGATTGTATACGTGATTTAAGATTTGTTTTATGACATAAATCCATTTTTTACGTACTTTTATGTTTCAGATGACTTGAAACACTTTTTTAGAATGTTAAATCCGTGATGCATTATCAAAATATATCAAAACCTTTGAATTTGACTTTTTGTGGGTTGACACATTATTGCTTATCAGCATCCAATTATGAATTTGAATCGCGAAAGGTTAAGAACTAAGAATTTCTGTATTCGAATATACATATATTGTCTTTACGCAACCTGGCGTCTACGTCCTCTACACTTTTTATACCAGTCGATGGGAATATTCACACAAATCAATCGTTTTATTGCTTCTTAACGTAGTAATTACTTAGACCAGTTAAGCCCAGGCTTGACTCTAGAGAATGGACAAAAAATGGGTCATTGAACCGACTTCGTTTAAAGTCAAGCCTTTAATCAGTTTCATTACCACTCGATTCAGAGATTCCTGCGTTTGCGCACACATCAATCCAGTCCAATTACGGAGAACAGAGAGCTGGGGAAACGTCATCAATTATGCAGACCACTATTAAAGTAAGGCTATGCATACTTTACTATAGCACAGGAATTTTGAGATCACTTAATTAATTCTAAATATGATATCTAATAAAACTAGTACCAGCTTTAAGAAAACAGGACTGACATATAAACGCCCAGCCTAAATCCGCTGTTCCTAGAGAGATGCAAATCGCAGGGAATATTCTTTATACATAAACTGCAAATGGGTTTTCTAAAATCTCACCCCTCAGGCAGCTAAATGGGGCATTGAATTTACACCAGTATCGCCGTAGTTGGCTAAAAATTCGTTAATAGCATTATTATTATCATTTTGAAGAACAACTTTCTTGAAATCAAATTCTAGACAATACAATAGATACGTAGAAATATAATACATACAATTAAGTACCTAAACAGTGCAAGCGCACATTTCACCTCGCTAAACCAGCTCCACAGTAGCAGTCATAAATACGCACTGCCTGGCGGATAAATTCGAACACGAGTAACATATCGATTTTGCATTCGAATTGCGCTCTTTAATTCAAGTACTTTACATTAAGTTGATTGTAAGCAATGTGTGGCAGCATTGGCCAATCTGGATCGAAGATTGAGAATGCCGTGCAGTTTGGACACTGAATTACTATTTGTAGTGTCCAGTTACTTACGATGAGAAATAGGCACTGGGCTGCGGAGGTATGGAGCTGCAGCTATGGAGATCAACATTACTAGATAATGTTCTGAATTACTCTATGACAATGCTTTGACTCCGGTATGTAGAGCGTCACGGTTTAAGGCAAAATACATTTGTATTTCCACCCAAGACGACCACCGTGAGCCTTACAAAAAAAATATGCTGATGCCATCCTAGAAGAGTCCTTGAAGGGGTAAGCAGAGTAGTTGTAACAACAACACCCACATTTCACCAAATATGATTAAGTGTCAACGTGACAGAGGGTGAGTCCATCGCCGTCTCAGGCACTATACATACGTCTTTAAATTACTTGTCAGACATGAGCAGGTTTCCTCACGATGTTTTCCTTCACCGTAAAGCACGTGGTGTGTAATCACTGCCCATAAGTTTTTTTAGAAAAACTCATTGGTACAGGCCCCGCTGGGATACGAACTTGCGTCGCTTGCGTAGCAGGCACCTGCTCAAACCGAGACCACGGCTCTTAACAATAAAAAAAATAAGAAAATTGCTCTACATAGTCACCCCCATGATCACTACCCTCTGTCCTATCTATAACTAAGCAGAAGACCTACATAAGCCAAGATAAAGAAAATGTATATCATGATGGATAGGAAGGTCAAACTAGAACTGGACTGAAAAAAATGCATCAGGATACACCGAAAGGGGATAACTTTGAAATATCTTATAAGTGTCTTTGCTCTTAGTTCTTCACGAAATATACCTGTGATGCTGTGATCCACAATTTAATAAAGATTAATTCTAACGTCAAAATGCAAACACAACGGCACTGCAGAATCGTTTACTTTTACGACAAGCATCAGACTGAACGGGTGTTTTTGCTCGATATATTTATGGGATGTTGTTTCTTCCAATACAGATACCTACACCACGTAAAAACTGACACACACATCCTATCGCAATTCGTAATTATATGCAAAAACAATGACAGACACACAATCCTTAATATATTAGTATTCATTGGAGCGGCGTAACCAAAGGGAGTAGGACAAAAACGGCACAGAACGAGATTGATATATCCTGCTAATTTGCCTATACAGTTCTCGAGGGCAATAAAATATGTCATATCATATACCCTATTTAAATGCAAACGAGCCTAAAAACAACCTTTTGAGCCAACGATGTATTTCCTGCCGGGATTCATTGACGGACAAAGGGAGGGAAATTCAAGTTTTAAGATCCTACCAATTAAAGTGAAAGGCTTGGCTTGAGTGATGTGGGCTTCGAGTGGTCGTAACTCAATTTGGTAGATTTTAATTATTTTAATCAGGATGTCCTTTTCAATTTGCTGGTTAATAGTTCCTTTGTGATATTAAGATTTAATAGATATTCATACTGAGCGTTGTTTGTTATTTTGATATGCAGATCTTAAATGCATTAGATGAAGCTGAATGCACGGTTTTTTTTTAATATTCACAACGTTGGGTTTTTGGGATATTATAAAGGTTTGTATTCATGTTGTTAATGATTTTATTTGTGGAACCAACTTCTGTGCTTTGACGTTTCACTTTGGCGAGGTAAAATCTTATAACTTTAAACAAGAAAGTCTTGTATATATATGTTGTCTTGTATATATATAGAAATTGATTTTCGGAAATAGCTCCAACGGTTTTCATGAAATTCAGTGTATAGGGGGTTTCAAGGGCAAAAAAATAGATCTAGCTAAGTTTCATTTTTGGAAAACATCATTTTGACCATGTTTTCAGGCAATGAAAAACTCATACAATATCATTACAATACGAGAGCAAATTTCGCCGACATCTATCAAGATACAATAGTTCAGAGTGAGTTTGCCAGCTTACGGGGCGATATCGAATTTAGAGTACCCCGGTTCGAGTTTGACGTTGACCGGTTCAATATTAATTTTTTTTTCCTTAAAGGTCCGTCAACCAAGTCCTTAAACTTTATAGCTAAGTTCTTAATATGCGCTGCTTATGATGGGCCCTCATTTCCTTAAATAATAATATAAATTGGATCAACATAGTTTTGTTTCCAAAAAGGTAAGTAGTGTCTTGAAATAGAAAAAAAAACGTTTGCATTTTGAAACACATTTTTTTTAAATATGATTGGTTTTTCTGAAACGAAATCTGCAGAAGCCATAAATAAGAATTGAAGTGAAGTAAATTCTTCAATAAACCCATGGTAATAACGGCGTGAGCTGCAATTTCACGGAGTTACCCCCATTTCATATGAAATATGTAAAACATTAAGCAAACCGTGACAATAATTACCGCTATTATTACCCAGAGTTCCAATTAACAGTGAATTTGTGCTAACATAATCTATTAAAGTCATATTATAACACAATTATGTATAATTTGTTGAATATTTTCAACTTGTTTCGAATTATTTGCCTCCCGGCTATGCGCAATTGCGCATCGTTCGGAACTAATATTGACTAAGTGATAGTCAAGTTACTTCCAAGTTACCTCGACATAATGAGGGGGTTGACTCAATTACTTACTGCTATTAAGTGATGCTTAAAACACTCTTTTGGTGATTTGACTTAAGATTTGATAAATATTTATTGAGAGCCTTACCTTTATGGTGTGTCTTATTGTAAAATGCAAGAAGAGTTCGGAAATACTTTCTGCTGGCCTTCTAAGTACAGTTGAAAATAAGAAATTGTTTTGAAATTTCCTTTTGTTGCTATCGTCTTCCTGATTTCTTCGTCACTTCTAATTATTGTCACAGTATATATTTAATCTTACATCTTCTCCCTGGCCTTATCCCATAGGTACATTGTTGGGGTCGGCACTTGATTCAACCCGATGTGACTGATCACTTGATTTTTATAAGAAGCGACTGCCATCTGACCTTCTCAACCCTTTTAACGAGGAAAATCTGTGATCTGGGTTAAGCCAGTTGTCAGACTGTAACGACTGCAAAAGATGATAAATTGGCAACCGGGACCGACGGCTTAACGTACTCTCCAATTACTGGCTAGAGGTAAGGTTGCTTAACTTCACTGATCGAATGATATGCGCAATAACAACTGTACCACGAGCTCCTCAATATTTAATCTTACCATGCAGAATGAAATCCAAGCTCATAATCTATATCCATTCAGATAAATAATATTGAAGTGTCTGTTTGTAATTTCAAATTAACAGCTTTTCACTAAATATGAAAGTATACAAGGTACTCACATTAAAAAAACATTTTTTTTCTTCTGTTTGATCCCTGAAACATTTTAGCGAGACTTCCAGTGGCGTATAGCTGATAATACAAGGCACAAATAAAAAAAAATGGACTGTGAAATTAAGTCACATGGAATAAAAATAAATTCTAGGCGGGTGAAACCGCGGGGCAGAGTCAGATATATAAATAATTTGCAATCCAATGATAGCGCAAACTGAACAATAAGATTCGCAGCATCCCTAATCATAATTTATTCCGCGGCACCCTCTAGCGTCAACTTCCTGCCCTAGCCGGAAGCAGGCAGCCGCCATTTTGGCTGCACGCGGCCGGAAGTGCGACGCACGCGCATCTCAGTCGTCACTTCCGCATTTAATACCCATGACTTTGGTGATTTTGTGAAAATATTTTGTTGAATTTGTGAAATTTCACTTCCCATTGCGCTTAAGTGTTTAAGGCAATGAATGGGCTTAAGGGATTATTTCGTGACATAAAATTTGTTACAATATATGACTGTCTCCGTGGGGGGCGAGTTTAATACCTTACTGGGAAATTACAGATGGAAAAGCCCAATAACATTTGGCCCAAATCGGAAATCGAATCTAGGACCTCATATTCCGCAAACGTTAGCGTTAGTGACTACTAGAGCAGCAAGGCAGTTTTTATTATAGTCCCTGTGATTTGATTTTTGAGTATTTCATTAAAACTGCCTGCAATAAGTACTTCATATTACGGACATATAAAATTATTTCCACATAACGACGTACGTATGTATGTATTAGTGATGTAACGAATATTCAGATATTCGCATATTTTTGGATATTCGTATTTGCATTCGCATCCGCAAAATTTCTGCGAATGTTTGGCGAATATGAATATCAGAAAAAAAACAATTTGAAGAAAGAGTTACTTAACCACATAAGCACATTGACAGTCTTCACCTTATCATTTGGTATTATTTATTCATTATTAAAGAACCGTGGTGGCCTCGAGGGTTGAGCAGTCGCCTGCTACGCAAGCGACGCAAGTTCGAATCCCGGCGAGGCCCTGTAACACTAAGTTTTTCTAAAAAACTTATGTACAGAGATTTAACACCGCGTGCTTTACGGTGATGGAAAACATCGTGAGGAAACCTTCATATTTCTGAGAACTAATTCAAGAACGTGTGTATAGTGCCTGAGACGGCGATAGACTCACCATCTGTCACGTTGGCACTGAATCAAATTCGGAGAAAAGTGGGTGTTGTGATTACAACACCTCTGCCTACCCCTTCGGGGAATACAGGCGTGAGCATATGTTATTCATTTTACTGTGGGCAATGGATGTTAATAATTAAATTTTCATTAAAACTTATAGCAGTAAAAGTATATAATAATCTAATGTAATCAAAAAAAAACAAATTCTTCTATGAATTTTTATCACTTTTTATTTAAGTTTTAATGTTTTATACTGATGTAACAAATATTCGCATGTCAGCAGCAGACATTTGCATTCGCATTTGCGAGTGTTTAAAAAATGACATTCGTTACATCACTAGTATGTATTAATCGATAAATCAACATTATGAGCACGTAATAAAAATAATAACCAGTCATCTTCAGATACAAGATATTACATCTATTGTACATTTTCATGCTATCCCCATGACCCTAATTGCGGTACCAATCACTCATTCATTCATTCAGTAGTATCCTAATAAAATAAAACTCTATTCATAGACAACATTTCTATATCATTATGAAGATTGACGTCGGATCAGATGATGGCACTTCATCAATTCAGGCCGCTAATATCGAATCATTCGAGATAACAGAGACGAATATCCAACTCGAGATTAATATATTAATTCGACATTGGGTTGGTATTTTTGCAATAAAGTAAAGTAGTAACTACGCATGTTTTTATTCGGGTCACGCTATACGTCAGCGCTCATTACTCGTGACCAAAGTATCCAACCTAATCTAGAATGATTCTGTTTATTTGTTTAAATACATAGGAAGGGCAAACAAGCTACAGACCTGATGGTAAGCGGCTAGTTATAACAGCCTATACCTACGCGCAAGTTGCCTACTAGATACAATTAATAAAAAGGCTAATCATTGCTATCGACTCCATGCTGTTATTAGCGACCTTACTCCCCGCAGGAACATAGCAGTACGTTACGTAGAATTCGTGCCTCATTTTTTTTCAAACTAGTGACTGTTAGATTAATATTTTAACGTGCTAATTTAATTTAGGCTACTCTTTTCTACATTCATCAAAGTTTGAACAAGTCGAGTGACGTTGCAGACATATTTCGAATGCTTTGAGCATCCAGTACCTTGTCCACTATAAGAGATAATTCATATACACTGGTGTATCCGATTACGGAACAAATTGAATTTTTATGCTTAATGTGGCTTAGGCGGGTGCTTTAAGGAACATCAGGTGCGTTATTCTGTAAAGTTTCTTAGCGTCGTACTCGACGTCGAGCGTCGGTTTCAAAGACACGGAATTGAACTACTATATGTGCATCGGTGGCGCGCGGAACCCTACATATTTTATTTTAATTAATAGTAGCCTTATTTATTCCTTGTAACATTCGCTATCCGCCGGTGAAAGTCCCGTTAAAATCGGTCCAGCCGTTTACATCAGTGCAGGCAGACAAACAGATAGACAGACCTACCTATAATTTATACATATAGGTATTTTACATATACTTTCATATGCATTTAGTGGAAAGCGGTTATTTTGGAATAGAAAATAGACATTTCAATTTTATTTATCTGTATGTATAGATGTATTATGTATCAATTCCGTATGATAGAAAAACGCTCGACGTCGAGTTCGACGCTGAGAAAAATTACAGAATAACGCTGCAGCACTCGACCAACATGGAGGAGGTTCGCCGAGCACGATCATAACTTTTTACTATTTCTTCGTAGTGAGTACATTAAAGTCTTATTCAATGGTTGAATGTCATTCATTATAAGTTGATTTATTTGTTTCAAGTTGGCGGTTGAAGATTATCTGGAAGATAATAGACCTTTTTTTAGGTATCATAATATTACATATTATTAATAATATGCGCGCGAATGTTTGTTCTTTGTTAAGTGTGCGTGTAAGTTTGGACTTTAGATAATGTATACATCTATGTCTAGTAAATAAAATTAAAGTAATTGGAAATTAATAGCTTTTTACTAAATGCTTATGAAAGTATATACGGTACTCATGTATATAAGTCTGTCTGTAAGTTTGTTCCAGGTAAACTCTAAAACGCCTGGACCGATTGAACAGGACTTTCACAGGCAAATAGCTGATGGCAGGAGTAACTTAGGATAAAAAAAGAAATTTCGAGAAGCCGTGGTGACCACGGGGATAGAACAGTCGGCTGCTACACAAGCGACGCAAGTTCGAATCCCAGCCGGGCCTGTACCAATGAGTTTTTATAAAAAACTTGTGTACAGTGATTTCACACCACGTGCTTTACGGTGAAGAAAAATATCGTGAGGAAACCTGCATTTTTCTGAAAAGTAATTCAATGGCGTATGTAAAGTGTCTGAGACGGCGATGGACTCACCATCTGTCACGTTGGCACTTAATCATCTTCGGAGAAAAGTGGGTGTTGTGATTACAATGCCTCTGCCTGCCCCTTCGGGGAATACAGGTGTGAGCATATGTACGTATGTATGAAAATAAATCTACGCCTGTGAAACTGTGGTGCACTGCTAATTAGTGTCAATATTATATTCAAATTCAAATTCAAAATATCTTCTTTCGATTAGACTTTACAAAGTACTTTCAAATCGTCAGAAAGACACGATTTCATAAGATTATACATGCTACCGCCAGGTTCGGAAGGTTGCTTTTACTGAGAAGAACCTGACAAGATACTCAGTAATTACTCTTTTAAAAAAATTATATTTACAGCTTTAAGTAATACAATATGAATCATAAAAATATATATAATCCCATGGACACAGTTCCAGTGTACAAAAGTCGATATAAAAAAAATTAAAAATTAAAAATAAGTACTACGAGTAATTGTGTAGCTTGAGATGACCATGACATTGTGTAGGTATGTGAGGATAGTCTTAGATACATACATAGAAGTGTTGTAATCACAACACCCACTTTTCACCGAATTTGATTAAGTGCCAACGTGACAGAAGGTGAGTCTATCGCCGTCTCAGGCACTATACATACGTCTATGAATTACTTCTCAGAAATATGCAGGTTTCCTCACGATGTTTTCCTTCACCGTACAGCACGTGGTGTGAAATCACTGTACATAAGTTTTTTAGAAAAACTCATTGGTACAGCCCCCGCTGGGGTTCGAACTTGCGTCACTTGCGTAGCAGGCGACTGCTCGAACCCCGAGGCCACCACGTTTCTTTTTTCTCAGATAGTCTTAGATAGATCATAGATAAAGTTATTTTCGTAATGCATGTATTTAAAGTAAAAACAAACACTTTAATCATAACTATGATGCCTTTGGGTGTCGTAAATATAAAGTTCAATCTATAATGCTGCCATAAAATGAACAAAATGGGTCTCGTAGATTGCATGTTATAATAAAATTCTCTATTGTTTTATAAGCTAAGAAAATTCTTAGAAATCGGCTCTGATTAAAAGCTCTAAGTAGACGGTTTTGTATGTGGTAACATAGCAATTAAATGTTTTTGATTTCTATTATGAGATGATTTCATTAATTACTTGAATTACATAAATGAACCAAAAATTGCAACGGTTTTAAGAGCCATGGTTGCTCATTGGATTGTTTTGAGAATTAATTTAAATAATGTTGGTCATTTTTTTTTTCATTTCCTCCTTAATTTTGTGTCAAAGTAAAGTCGATTTGAAGTTCACAAAAATGTCGGTAAAACATAGACATAACGCCTGGGTCGCTTATAATCATTTCGAACGATCTGTTCCTAGATTCCCCACTGCTTGTAGCAAGTTCATATGTATACTTTACCTGTAGTTTTAGAAAATGTCTCGCAACCACCCCCCATTACCAAACCGTATTCAGCCACACGCCATTTTATCGTTCTATCTACGATCCACAAATTGCCACGCTATAGTCGAGAACGTACTGCACCGATATAAATCTCCTATTGAAAGAGTCGCCATCCTTCGCCTTTCACGGGGATCCTTTCAAATGTTGGAGGACAAACAGACAGACGGAGCTTCGCAAACACTCCTACGGGTACGAGATCAAAGCACGATATGATACAGTGCCAGTTTAATTTGGCGCCAACTGACAGGACGCCATTTTGTAAATTCGCGTGGTGCGTTTACTTTACCTATCTCGTTTTTTTTAATTATCGTGACAGGTACACATTTTTGTCACGTGTTTACATTGAATAATTAATTAAAAAAAAATTATTCCTAAAATTTTATAAAAAAAAATGTTTTTGATTTAATATTTATTTTATTAATGTGGTATTAAGCAATGTGTGAACGGTTAAGAATAAAACAGGAAAAATAATATTGACAGACTAAGGAATATGATGGACGACGTGAACGACGGATGACGGAAGAAGGGTTTTATTAGTATTTTCTTGTGCAATTAAGAAGCCGAAGTAAAGAATTTGAATTATATGAAGTTATTTTGTTCTACTCCAAACACAACAAACCACACTAATTTATAGGAATGTTTGGATAATCTTCAAAAATGCTCTACTCGTAAATCATTTGTGTACGAATCGTACTGTGCGTTTTAATTTCATTCTTTGTAAGTAGATGGCGTGAGTAGCAAAAAATAGATCGCGCTATTGAAGTTTGTATCGCGTTGCATAAATACGTCTACCATTTTTTACTTACTTCTCTCGGCTGGAGGCCCTTGGGTCTCGCCCTTTAGTCCGGTTTAGCAGTGGAGGTAGCTCCCCCCTACCAACTGAAGGAGACCGTATCGTAAAAAAAAATTACTTTCTTCTACTTTGATATAACATTATAACAAACCTTTGGATGTGAACCCTAGTTTTATTTAGTTCCTGAAATTACATTAAAAATTACTTTCCCCAAAATGTTGCCAAATGGACGGAGTGGTTATACTTAGGATCTTAGCTTACTATCTATACACATATATAACATTTAATTGTTGGTTTGCTTAAACGCTCTTATCTCAGGAACTACATGTCCGATTTGAATAAATATTTCAGTATTTGTATCACCAGCTAAGACCAATAGCGTTAGCCCAATGTATCTATACCACGCAAACGAAACAGAACCTGGTTTGTATATAATAAGCAGAAATAAAAAGTCTTCAGTATTTTCCATTACTGGCAAATACCAGCGACTGTTGTGTCTGGTATTCGCAAGTGAAGTGTTGATGAGTTTTGTTTATTCATAGGCGAGGGTTGTACGGAGGTGGCTGCCTTGGTGCAGAGAAAACAATCTAATTGTATGCATAGCCATGAAAGTCATTTACCACCAGATCGAATATCATTTATACCTAGCATACATGACAACTAGGTCTATTTTCAATTGCACAGATTTATCGCATCATAAAGAAGATAGGGGCTCAACTAAAAAATTCGCAAAAATATTAAGACCATACGACAGACCTCAAAATGTATTTCAACACATAATTTATAAAAAAAAATTTTTTTGGAGAAACTTTAAATATAGAGCGGGGCCCGTACCAATAAGTTTTTCTAAAAAAACTTATGTACAGTGATTTCACACCACGAGCTTTACGGTGAAGGAAAAAATCGTGAGGAAAGCTGCATATTTCTGAGAAGTAATTCAAAGACGTATGTAAAGTGTCTGAAACGGAGATGGACTCACCATCTGTCCCGTTGGCACTTAATCATCTTCGGTGAAAAGTGGGTGTTGTGATTACAACACCTCTGCCTACCCGTGCGGGGAATACAGGCGTGAGCATATGTATGTTTAAATATAGAAAAAAAAATGTTTTCAAAACTGGTAAAATAATTACTACCTAAAGTATAAATTCAAACTTGCTGATCATAGATTGCGATTTAAAATAAATATATGAGACCTTATCATTCTGCGGGTCCAATATTGTCGCTTTAACGTCTAACGAGAAAATCAAGCTCAATCGTGTTCTACAAAACTAGTTTAGCACTTCACCAAGATCATATTTCACACCAATGATTCTATGGTCTCAGGACTAACTGAAAATGTTGAGGGTCTAAGTTTGTCACACCAGGAACAATCGAGTATCAAGCATAGAACTATAGGTGTTGATCATTTTGGTGTTGATCGCGGAATTTCTAGATCAATGTACCGATTTGAAGACACTTACTTGTATAGGAATGCTTGGATAATCTTCAAAAATGCTCTACTCATAAATCATTTGTGTACGAATTGTACTGTATGTTTTAGTTTCATTCTTTGTAAGTAGATGGCGTGAGTAGCAAAAAAAAAGATCGCGCTATTGAAGTTTGTATCGCGTTGCATAAATACGTCTACCATTGTTTACTTTCTTCTAATTTGATATAACATTATAACAAACTTTTGGAAGTGAACTCTCTTTTGGTGTTTATCGCGGAATTTCTAGATCAATGTACCGATTTGAAGACACTTCTATCTAAGAATCTCTGCAAAAACCCCTATTAAAAAAATCGAATTAAAACTATGTCCATCCCTTTTGAAATTCGTGTCACAAAAAGAGACAGAGCGACTTCTAAGCCAAGAATTTTCTGACGTCACGTTTTTTAATAAACTCGCAGTAAACACCACAATATACGGAATTTTAAAAAAAAATTGGATTCTAAAAATCCAACTGCAAGCAATGCATCTGATCTGAGGTTTAAATAAAACAAGCGGATCTAGTTGTTGAATAATGCATAGAGTTGGGGTGACGGGCGGGGTGTCTAGACCTGGCTCGCTGCACCTAATAATGTTGTCAACCTATGTTGATATTTGCTCAGGGATCTCACAATAACCCTTAGTTGCCATCATCGTTGCACTGTGTGACAGTGACAGACTTATACACGACGTATTCACCTGTCTCATTATAAGATTTGGTTAGTTTTGGTTTACCATGTATTGTGATAAGATAGTTAACGTTCAATTTTGAAACACTTATCAGCAAAAAAACTTCTTCAAAGGCAAGGGGTAGATGTATCTGTTCGGGAGCTGCTTGCTTTAGGAATGTGCCTGCAGAAGATTTATCCCTTTTACTACTAGTAATCTAGCCACTATGTTTGAACAGCGATTTCATTCACCGAATTTGATTAAGTGCCAACGTGGCAGATGGTGAGTCTATCGCCGTCACGGGCACTATACATACGTCTTTGAATTACTTCTCAGAAATATGCAGGTTTCCTCACGATGTTTTCCTTCACCGTAAAGCACGCGGTGTGAAATCACTGTACATAAGTTTTTTTAGTAAAACTCATTGGTACAGGCCCCGCTGGGATTCGAACTTGCGTCGTTTGCGTAGCAGGCGACTGCTCAAACCCCGAGGCCACCACGGCTCTTCTATTGTTATCTTGTGCTCCGCTATCTAGTGATACAAACATTCAAAGTGTGCTTACAACGAGGCGCAATGCATTGTTAATCGACACCTTTGCCCTGGAGCCTACCATCATCGGTTTAAGCAGAGCGTATAAAGAGCTTTGTCGTTCTATTTTTGTACCGTAAATTCAAACTTCTAAGCTGAGGAGTTTTTAATACGTGCTGCTTAAACGATCATAGTTGGCCCCCGGTAAAAATAGACTCTGCAAATACTTAAACTTTGAGAGCATTCGCTGCAAATACTTGCTATTTATTATTATACCAAATGGAAAAATAATTACCCTTCATATTCGGCCTTAAAAGTCATGTAAATAAAGTTGAATTTTCAATGGGTTTAACAGTGCGTTTTTTACGAGCCAAGTCCCGCCTATAGCCCGTCTTGGTGTTCCGGGAAGCATAGTTTTTGCATCGTATTTGTAAGCTGCTATGTATTCTGCGATCGTACGTGACATTGTGAGTGTTTCAATGGAAGAAAATTTACACTACAATGTTGTTGGGACATGTGTGGTTTCGTACTTTGAGAATTTATTTAATACTACTCCACGTCATAACTGGCATTGCCCCGCAGCTTCACCCTCTTAGATTTATGACTAAATCTATCGCACCCTCAGAATTCACTCCCGCGGGGCTCTAAATTTGTTTTTGTAACATTAGCTATCCGCCAGTGAAGTCCCGTTAAAATCGGTCCAGCCGTTTCGGAGATTAGTAGATTAGGAACCAACAGACAAAAAGAGATTTTTTCTTGTATCAGAACCATACTTATATACACGCATATTATATACGCATTTAGTGAAAAGCTGTTATTTTAGAATAACAAACATGCACTTCACTTGTTTATCTGTATATAGATGTACTTATAGATAAAGCCGAAGTGTTTGTTGGTTGCCTTGAACGGGCTAATATCAGGAACTACCGGTCCGATTTAAAAAAATATACTTCAGTGTCAGATAGCCTCATGTCAAATATCATCATGACGCAAAGATCAATTGCGGGTTATGTTAGCGTTAGCCCAAACTATTCCACGCAGACGATTCCGCGGGCACCAGCTATTTATTCATATTCATCGATAATTCGATAACATAATCAGACACAACGATTCTCGAATCACGTACCGATATGTAATACACACAGGGGCTGATTGCAATCAAGCGAATCAACCCTTATTGGGTTTGTGAGCGAATACGTACCGTTTGTTTGTCTGCTAACCGAACTGTTTGCGCCGGCTATTATCTTTTCGACGAAGATGTATGGCACTTGGATTTATCTAGAAACGACAGAATTTTAGCTTAACTAATAATTTATCTTAGTCTTTAATTTCTCTTGGGCTAGTCGCACATAATAATATTGTCAATAAAGTGCATATTGGCAATGATATTGTGTGTCGGACTGCGGTACTTTTGCAATAATATTATGTATATTGACAGTATTATTTTGTGTGCGGCTAGCCTTATGTTTCATATTGATCCGTTACTTAGTATTTAGTTATTGCAAAGTGTACTTAATTTAATTAAAATTATGCAATAAATATATGAATATGAATATGAAAAGACTTTTCATTTATATAAGTTTCTTAGTTTCTATAAAATTGTTATACTTACTGAAATACCACATCTAGCTTACGACTTATATCGTTGTTGCGGCAAAGTATTTTATCTTTATCAAGCGATTTATCAACTTTTATTCGGTCTGCGGAGCTGTTAGCCAGTGTAACATTTCTATGATTTGCAGTTTGATACTTAGTGACGAGTGACAGACGCAATCACATGGCATGCCTCTTTATTGCGGACTCATTTGTAACAAATATAATGTCGTTGATATTTGTTGAAGCAGGTTCATACAAATTATTTTGATCTCATGAAGTTCACTCGTTCCCAACGTCACCGTACCCTCAGCGATAACAGCAATGTTTAAACCTATGCTTGGGGTACTGAAGACCAACTATTTGAATGCCAACATAACGGATGGTGAGTCCATCATCGTCCTAGGCTTTAATACATTCGTCTTTGAATTTATTGTAAGAATATTAACATTACGAAAACGATGTTAACTGTAAGTTACCTGCAATTTAAAACATATTTAGTGCAAATCTAGTTAATAATTAAGGTCACATTTAAACTATATCTCTCAAAATTAATTATTATTTCAATGAAAGCAATTAATATTTCCCATTTCAATTTTCATGTTGCGAACTACTCCAACATCGTCGTATTCGGCATAAAACCGAATAAATCCAAATAACCGAAAGATTTTTCTGGACACGTTCGGCTCAAATCGAGTTACCCCTGTAACGAGCGTATCGGTTACCGCGGTAATTCGGTTTGTACAAATCAGCGCCTATTTAATAAAAACCGGCAAATCCTCTACATACCAAATTCATACAATCCCTTCAAATGTCAACCTTATTTCTCATGCAATAGAGACTAGTAGCTCTGCAATACACGTATCAGTTGGTAGTCATTCCTTACCGCTATCGGATTGAGTCGTCTTCATTACTGGAAAAACATGACTGGAACGATATTTATAATGCCCAAGGAGTTAATCAGAATGGTTCTCTCTTTACGTGTTATCCAACCGAATATCTACATTTGCAAATTGAACATAATACGTACCTACTTACTTACCTTTAGTAGATTACCTAATATGCTTAATTATGTAGTTGGAATTATGTAGTGAGCCGTGGTGGCATTGAGCTGGCCGTGACCCCTTCGGGGAATACAGGCGTGAACATATGTATGTATGCTTTATTCGATTAGACTTTGCACAAAGTACCTACTTTCAAATCGTCAGAATGACATAATTATACAGGCTTATACATGCTACCGCCAGGTTTGGAAGGTTGCTTTTACCGAGTAGAACCTGGCAAGAAACTCAGTAATTACTATTTTTTTCAATTTTTAACAATTTGAAAAACACGAAATAAATGTCTTAAGAAATGTAAATCCATAGACACAGTTCCAATGCATAAAATGTCGATAAAAATTATCATACATAAAAGTCTAGTAGTTCTACTATTCTCATTGTATTAATATCATCTTCAGTATGTACCATGCACATTATATTCACTAACCATATTATCATCTTATTATTTGATTACTTACTTATTAGGCACTAATGATAATGTAGTTGGAGTACATAATAATTTCTAACATCCACTGTATTAATATAATCTTATATAGCATTAACCTGATCTTCACTAAATATGTCATCATCCTTTTCTTTGATTACTTTATTATACTTTATCATATTCTCTAACATCCGATGTATTATCACCTTCTGTAGCATTATCATCATCGTTATTACTTTTAAAATGTAAACTTAATTCAGGTTATAATAGTACTTATATAACTTTTCGCCGTATTTGTTCTATTCAGATGTATGCAATATCTCTGAACTACTAGATATTCTTTAACCGCTGAGTTTGGTAATCCAAATCACTGCGAATATGAAACTTAAGATAAACTTGTCATTGCAGCGGTGTCTATACTTTACGGGAAGCACACATGTTCCCATTATCTTTGAAATTATTAACAAAATAATCAACATAATAACGAGGAACTCGTGGCACAGTATTGCGCATATCATTCGATCAGCGAAGTTAAGCCACCCTTACACAAGCCAGTAGTTGGATGGGTGACCGCCCGAGTTCCGTGCCTCGGAGAGCACGATAGGCTATCGTCAATTTAAAATCTTTGGCAGACAAGAAAGTCTGACAACTGTTTTAACCCAGACTACCGATTTTACTCATAGAAGAGGTTACGAAGGTCAGATGGCAGACGCTTCGTGTACAAAACAGGAGATCAGCCACATCGGGTTGAATCAAGTGCCGATCCCAACAATGTATGGGATAAGACCAGAGAGATGATGAACGTAGTGTCAACAGCATACTGATCATGAAAATTAAACATTTATCATCGAAAAGCCACAACCACGAGCCATTTATATTGCAAATAATAAAACGACATATTGCAAACGGAGACTCATGTGATTAATTTTCTTTGACATTACCAACTATACTTAGCACATTTCAAATTATCATTACGCTTTTATTTCACATAGCTATAAGACTTAAAATCGCACCTCTTAATACACCAAAATTGAGGTACCCAAGATGCGGTTTCAAACCAGAGCAACAAAGTTTTCACGTAGCGTTTAAGGAATCAACTTTTTGGTCGGTACATTATTAGGAAGCAATTTGTAGGAAGTGGTCGGATCTCGTGATCATTGTACAGTCATATGCAGAAGTATCTACTAAGGTCTTCGCACGCGATACTCAGAGCAGCTGGTTAAAATCGGAATATTCCGGTTCAGTCCAGAAACATAGGATGAATTTTTTGAAAGATGGAAGTCTTCACGTGGACTGAGAGAGCGAAATTTAGAAGACTATTTATCAGTATATGGGTATAACCCACACACACATCTCACCAAGTACACACTCTTAAATTTACTGTCTTTAGGCTGTGCGTTGATTTAGGATATGCATATAAGTATAATAAAAGTGTAATTACTGAGTTTCTTGTCAGGCTCTTTAGAGAAAAAGCATCTTTACGAACCCAGCGGTTGCATGTATGATCCTGTATAATCATGATATTGTAACGATTCAAAGGAACTTTGTTAATAAATTCGAATCCCTGCGGGACCAGTACCACGACTTTTTCTAAAAAACTTATGCGCAGTAATTTCACCCCACGTGCTTTACGGTGAAGGAAAACATCGTGAGCCTGCATATGTCTGAGAAGTAATTCAAAGACGTATATATGCAGGTATAGTGCCTGAGACGCTCACCATCTCTCACGTTGGCAATTAAGCTGAGTTCCTTTTAAAAAAAAAAATTTTTTCAGGTTTGAGTAATACAATATAAATCATACATATGAGCCCATGGACACAGTCCCAGTGCACAAAACTCGATATAAAAAAAAATTTAAACTAAAAAAAAGTACTACGAATAATTGTGTAGCTTGAGATATATTGGTCCATCATCGGTATCATTATAATGGTAAGTCAGCTGTTCAAACCGGCTAATTCTCATCGCCAGTTGCGTTAGCCACCATTATTATATACTGATTCCACAAATATCAATTACCAACGACAATTCTTCCTTATAAAGTGACATTTGCGTCGTGTCGTCCCGGCAATTTGACCTATTATTTGCTGTTTTTATTAGCTCCTACAAATGAGGGATCTTTTTCTATAAGACAATGATAATTGTTTTCGCAACTGTCTTTATATTATGACAGTCAATATGTCGAGCATTCCTATTGTAAAATTATACAGAGTTGTAATTTTCTGGATGACAAAACATGGTAGGTAATTATGTAAGGCTGAGGTGAAAACAATGGTTTTTTTTAATAATTAGTATGTTTAGGATAATTAAACGACTTTTTTATTCTTGCTTCCTTGACACCAAGACTGTTTGATGGTAGACCTTTTATTTAAGTGAAGACTTAATACATGAAGTAATTAAGTCTAGCCTTGTGGCACTGTCTCGTTGGACTAGTGGTCGCTAGGTTCTAAGTTCGATCCACATCTGAAATTTACCAGCAGCAGCTCGGATTATCATTATATTTATTGGCAATAAATGGTAGCCGTGGTGGCCTTGAGGTTTGAGCAGTCGCCTGCTACGCAAGCGACGCAAGTTCGAATCCAAGCGGGGCCTGTACCAATGTTGTTCTAAAAAACTTATGTACAGCGATTTCACACCACGTGCTTTACGGTGAAGGAAAACATCGCTATTACTTACATGGGACTTGTACATGGCGAAATGTGGAAGTACTATATAATAAGTAGACCTCTGCCTACCCCTTCAGTTAAACAGGCGTGAGCATATGTAAATATGTATCACCTTACTATAGCTAAATGTTTGAACTGACATACATACATACATATGCTCACGCCTGTATTCCCCGAAGGGGTAGGCAGAGGTGTTGTTATCACAACACCCACTTTACACCGAATTTGATTAAGTGCCAACGTGATTGATGGTGAGTCTATCGCCGTCTCAGGCAATATACGTACGTCTTTGAATTACTTCTCAGGTTTCCTCACGATGTTTTCCTTCACAGCACGTGGTGTAAAATCACTGTATATAAGTTTTTTTAGAAAAACTCATTGGTACAGGCCCCGCTGGGATTCGAACTTGCATCGCTTGCGTAGCAGGCGACTGCTCAAACCCCGAGGCCACCAGGGCTCTCTGTTTGAACTGACATACTCTGAAATTTATGAATACGGAAGGCCATTGGATATATAGCTTCTTGTTAACCGTCGTCGATACAAAACTTGTTAACATAATAAACAATAATCATCAACAATGTAACTAACTAACGTATAATTTCCAGTAATATTTGGAACACAGAACTATCAATCAATTCGTTGTTTACCGTCAAAAAACCGTACAAAAAGCGCGTCTACAGTCCGCACGCGATCTTATCATACAAAAAAACAACGCATTCGTGGGGTGAATTGTTTTTTTTTACACAAAAGAAGAAATAATTATTAATTGGCGCACATTTGCGGCGAACGATGCGCACGCGGCTCGCACAGCTCACAAATTGCGGTTTCCAAAACCATTTGTGGTGTAGGAAGTAGGTATGCCATATGCCGTCTAACGGAACTCACTTCCCATGCATTGTCCTCATTCATCAAAAAAATACTTAGGGGTACAATACAATCTGTCTTACGATACTTGAGTATGAAATATATACTATTATGGAAAGAAGTGTATGTAAGTATGTTCGTAACAAATTGGCTCAAAATGTAGTTGACCGATTTTAAAAATTCTTTCACCATTTGAATGATACTTTATCACTGATTAATAAAAGCTATATTTTATCTATGTACTCCCGCGGGAACGGGAACTACGAGTTGTTATGCTCACCAAAATGCCTTGTTTGCGGCGGCGACAGGATGTCTCACTTCCCTCTATAATGTTGAGGTGCTGCTAGTGGGGGCTGGTCATCTCAAGCTACACAATTATTCGTAGTACTTATATTTAGTTTTTAATTTTTTTTATATCGACTTTTGTGCACTGGAACTGTGTCCATGGGCTTATATATATTTTTTATGATTTATATTGTATTACTCAAAGCTGTAATTTTTTTTTTAAAAGAGTAATTACTGAGTTTCTTGCCAGGTTCTTCTCAGTAAAAGCAACCTTCCGAACCTGGCGGTAGCATGTATAATCCAATGTAATCATGCCTTTCTGACGATTTGAAAGTCTTTGTAAGAAGTCTAATCAAATAAATATATATTTGAATTTTGAATTTTACGAGTGTGAACCATGTGACGTTCGCTGGAAAATGATACAGTATAAGGTTTTTCAAGAGAGAGACTTAAAAAATGACTACTACGAATTCAAGGTACATGGTGGTTAAGTACATGATGCCAGTGCCCTGCAACTGCTCAAACCTCACAGTCACCTCTTCCATCTCTTTGCCTGCCCTGGGGATCGAACCCACCTTATGTTCTGAAGTAGACCAACGCGGCAGGTATTCTAAAACGACGAGAAACAAAACTAAAATCACCACAAATTGGAACCCTTTTAGTTCTATTTACCCTTTTAGTATGCAAATATTGACAGGTGGGGGTAAGACACGCGGGAGGGGACAAAGGAAGCCGCCGGCTTTGATCTCGCCGTGACATCGGCACCTGTGAGCTACTGGCGGCATCGATGTATGGTACAAACAAGATACCTACTTAATTTTGAAAAATTAAGGCATATATCGTACCCTAATTTTCCATTACCTTTAGCAAAAGGGTAGAAAATAAATAGGTTTATATTATTTTTCAAAATTTTTATTTTACTTCTAAATCTCTCTACCTTTTTATTATAAAGAGGAATCATTTGTATTTCTGTGTTAATGAATTAACTCAATAACTACAGTGCCGATTTCAAAAATTATTTTACCATTGGAAAGCTACATCATCAGCGAGTAACATATTTTATTTTATCCCCATACTCCCACGGGAACGGGAACTACGCGGATGAAACCGCGTGACGCAATAAATAAATGCATTTTATATTCGTGTTGGTATATTAATATCTTCTTAAAAATAATATAAAATGGATTTTTATTAATAGCCATTTTTCTTTTTCAATAATTACTAAAAAAATTTTAACCTACGTTTATGAGCTCAGGTTTCAAAGATGCCTGATCCTCCTGAGAGGTCCCGCCGTATCCTCCGATCAAGAACGAGTTAAGTATCAATGTTTTTGAGACTGTATCTTGTTCTGATAGTTGATCAATGCCAATGGATATATTTATTAGTGCATCTCCATCTTCATGTATTGTCTTATTGAGATAAGGGTCTGTCCTTAATAAGGGCAAAAACAATTGATGAATGTAGGTACTTAAAGACATCCGCTTTTCATGTTTTTCGGTTTCATGTTACTTAAGTACTTGCTTAGCGACATCTGTCGGCTGCTGAATGAAATATTTCAGTTCAAATTGACTACATTGATGATTCATTTTTCTTCTGTATGTTTTACAAAATATAATTTCAGCCAAGAATAGACTAAACTGGGACTAAAACTATATTAATCCCTTTTGAAATCCGTATCACAAAAAGAGATGGAACTAACGGCTCCAACAATTTTAATTAAATTTAGTGTGTAGGGGGTTTCAGGGATAAAAAAATGATGTAGCTAGGTTACATCTTCAAAGAATGTCGTTTTGACCATGTTTTCAGGCACCAAAAAAAGTCATAAAATATCCTTTCCTTTCCTTTATTTATTTAATGGCGCTAAGCTTAAGTAAAACTATTCCGCCAATGTCAAGTGATTGTTGAGAAAAATATCTTGTAAATTGTTAAAAATATTTGGAAGAACCCATTGGATTCCTCCCTATCAAATTTTCTCGGTGAAAATCTTATACGTAAGCCGATATAAAATATCAATACTACAGTAAATTTCGCCAACATCTGTCACGTAATGGTAGCTGAGACGTGAGGCTTCCAGCCTATGGGGCGATATCGACTCTGGAGTACCCCGGTTTGGGACTGACGTGTACCGTTAATTTTTTTTCTTTTTTTGTTTCAGTATAAATATATGAGAAAACGTCATTGAAAAGAAACCGGTCAACCAGGTTCAAAAGAGGTAAGCAGATGTATTTTCACCGAATGATCAAACGTCTCAAGCACTATAATATGAACACATATAATATGAACTTTTACACAGGCATACAACCTGCGCATGACTTTACAAAGTGGTAGGTATAGGGGCTTGACCGTCACTCTTATAAAAATGAAAATGATTTATTCAGTATGGGCCCTGGTAAGGCACTAATGAAGGTCGAAGATTTGACAACAGTTCGGAAACTAGCTTTCTAAGAAGAACCATCAAAAAACAGCTTGCATCATGTAAATTTCATCAAACAGTATAAAAAATATTCAGTATTGGTTCAAAATAGGTACACCGAATTGTTTTTTTTTCATTAATTTATTTGTAATTTTTGTCTAACATAGACAATGTCAGCTCCATTGAGCTCGCACATCCCAACTCAGCAATCATTAAACAATCCAAACATTAATCGGAAAAACTTACCAGCTACAACAGAGGTTGGCGTACGAAGCACGCCTAAGAACCAGGCCATATAGTATGGACTGACCTTTAAAATATCGAACATTTGTTTCCTTACGGACACACTCCGAACACATGCCACCAAAAGATGGTGAACATCCTCTTTAACGTTGCATATGTTACAAATAGGACTATCAACCAACTTCATTACGTATTTGAAAGCATTAAGGGTTGCAAGTAGGTACATCGTATTGTGCGACAGAGATAGACGTCATGTAAGTACATCTGTTTTTTTTTTTACGATATGGTCTCTCGCAGTTGGTAGGGGGGAGTTACCTCCACTGCTTAACCTGACTAAAGGGCGAGACCCAAGGGCCTCCAGCCGAGCTTAAACTTAAAAACTAAGCAACACAGCTAAGGGCACCCCGGTGCGGGGCTCGGATCTCGGCTTAGGGCGTTGCTGGGGGATGAGCTAGGGAGCTGGATCTGAGTGGTATTATTTAGGGACATGTTTAAGGCTAGTGGCTCGGCGCGCGCCGGCCCTAGCAGTCGACGGGGGGGACGATGACGTAGAGTTCGCGACGAGCCTCGCCGGCGAGGACGGAACAATGGTCGGTTTGGTGTGTGCTTTTGAGACATTGCTTGCTGAAGCAATGTGATATCGTCGTCAGGGTCAATAAGGACGTGCCTCGGACGGCGTCGGGTGGAGATTTGGGAGGGGGTATATCGGGCGGCCGATAATACGAAAACACGCTTAGAGGCGCTTTTCATAAACTGTTTGATGGTGGGAATTTTGAAGTCTACATGGAGTTGACTATTGCGAACGTACCACGGGAACTAGTCTGAGCGTAATTTTGTCGGGCGGGAGCTCGAACAAATACTCACATGCCCAGTTATCCCACTATTTTAGCTGAGCGATCAATCCTCGTGACGGTACATCGCAGTCTTTGGAACTTTCCCATCGCACTAATGTACATGTTCTATTCATTGGTCCCCCCGCGATCATTTGGTCAATTTGACAATGGCCGTGTCCCCTTGTTTTGAAAATATTTGCCGGTCGACCCAAACAATTCCATAAGTGGACCCGAAATAATGACAATTGGATAATAGATCCTGTTTTGGGTGCCATTATTGACGATATTCAATTTTATTGTAGCATTACCGGTGACATTGAATGGAGATATTACCTACTTAAGCCCGTAGAGCCCGTGGCTTTACCTAGGTACCAGTAGAATTTCATAAACAGGCTTTCAATCTCCTCCAAAATCCTTCAGAAAAATATTACCTACAGAAATTAAAAAAATCTTATTCAAAAATATCCTTACCTATTTGATTAGACTTTTAACAAAGTACTTTCAAATCGTCAGAATGGCATGATTATAGAGGATTATACATTCTACCGCCAGGTTCGGAAGGTTGCTTTACTTAGAAGAACAGAAATCAGAGATTGCTAATAGTGGTAGCAAAGAGTGCCATAGTCACTAAGTATTATATTGTAGAATTTGTGTGATTTTATATTGTATGTGTGTGTGTGATTTGATGTAAGTACTTACTTAAATAAACGTTAATCTAGCTATTTTATACTGTGGAGTGTCGGCTATGGCTAAATTGTACTTCGAAAAAAATTATGACCCAATGAAAATATACCTAGGGACGCACATTTTTTACCGATCAGTCTGTTGTCTACGTAAGAATCTATACATCTGTAGTAATTAAATGCGGCGTTGTAATTTAATTCTACTTTAATTAAAAAACTATATATATAAAACGTAAAAATCTATTTTTTCTTAAGTCGTTCTGACAGCTAGTCAAAACTCCTTTTTCTACAATATTTATGAAATAAGAAACACTTCTGTAAAAGAGGTGCGTTACCGCTACACCACCCCCCTCCAGAGGAGAGCATAGGGGAAACTTCCTGTGGTTCGGCTGGGACCTGGTGGAACGAGATGTCGATCTGCTGCGGTTGCATGGGAACTGCCGTGACCGGCCCATACGGTCGATTCGAGAGGAAAGCATCCTCATCTGCCTGGTGAGTTCTGGTATTGTGGAATTCGTACCGTCCTCAGCCATCTTGTGCGTTTATAACGGGGTCAGTGTAGTAATCAAATGCGGCGTGGTAATTTAATTCTACTTTAATTAAAAAACTATATATATAAAACGTAAAAATCTATTTTTTCTTAAGTCGTTCTGACAGCTAGTCAAAACTCCTTTTTCTACAATATTTATGAAATAAGAAACAATTCTGTAATAGAGGTGCGTTACCGCTACACATCTATACAGATAAATAAAATTGATGTGTCAGTTTGTAATTCCAAAATAACAGCTTTTCACTAAATGCATATGAAAGTAAGTACATAATAAAAGAAATTTTCTAAGTTTTTCTCTGTCTGTCTGTCTGTTTGTTCCGAGTAATCTCTGAAACGGCTGGACTGATTTTAACGGGACTTTCACTGGCAGATAGCTAATGCTACTAGAAGGAACTTAGGCTTACCTTTATTTTAAACATTAAGGTTCCGCGGGCCACCCATGAAATAAGTTTACACGGGTAAAACCGCGGGGCAGTCATCTATAAAATACACCTTTTCTACTCAAGAAGATACCTAACTTTCTACGTGACTGTACTTTAAGGGTGATGAGGTGTAGTTATGAATACAGTTTTTGGTGATCTACAACGTAGATCTCACCATCTCTGGTCATGTCGTGCGTAATGGTATCACCGTAACGGCTCGCCCCATCTCTCTCACGATAGTCTAATTATACCATCTACAAATACACTCAACAAACACTTTAACTGTTGAGAAATAAAGTCTATAATTGCTTGGCCAAACTCCTAAGTGTTTGCCAAATGTGACGCACTTCGCCGTATCATCATCACGATTTTGCCCCGAGGTTAATGTGAAACGAGATATGATCCTTATTTTAATGGAATAAATGTAAAATTTGAATGTTTTTTTATTGTCAGCGTCGTGAGAGACCGTTGGGTGAAAGGGCATTGACTTCACCAATTCCCGTCATACTTAAAAGGTTAAAAGGTCTAGGATTTTTTCGGCTATAAAAGTGTTCATTTCTTAAATGCCATTGAGTGCGAATTTGCATTGTTTGTAATTAAAGGATGTATCGTCTACATCTCTCCCCGTCACTTATAAGGGATAATGTCCCTTAAAAGGTAGACGAGGCTTGAAAGTAACATACATGCCATAAAATATGTGATTCCTATGACTTAAAAAGACTTGAGAAAATATATGTGTACCATATTTCATGTGAATACATTTCTATTTCGAATAAAAAGCAGAAGCTCATATAAATAGTACAATTATTCGATAGTAGATGGCGCTTGCTAACATTTAACATTTTGCTTTGCATAAAACTTATAGCGCCATCTATCGTCAGATAGTCGTATTAATTAATGTTGTAAATGATTCGAATATTGTTTTATAATTTCGTGCTGACTGTGGCGTTGGAATTGTTGTAAGTTACTTAACTAAGTGATTGTTTTTCGTTAAGCCATTCTCAGTGGCAATATTATTGGTAATTAAAATGAATATAAGTGCATTAAAAGTAATTTTTTTCATCAAGATTATTGTTGTACTGTACCGATCTAGTTTTGTTATTATTATGATTTATTTATTGACGTTGTGAAGTAAATATTATGTATATATCGTTACGCAAGTAGATCAAAACAATTCAAAGAACCCAGTAGTTCCGAGGAAATAGTTATTTGTTTAATCTCTTGACTTCAATGACGTATTAAATTGATGACGTAAACACAAACAAAGCTAAGAACAGACGGAGATCGAAAACAAGCTTGATTGAAAATATTTTTTGTATAAAACTTAACCGGCAATAATGTTTAAGTAGTAATTATAATAATATTGTTGTATTTGGGTAGCTTAGACTAAGGATTTTCCATAGTTTGAAATGTAACAGAATATACAAGTGCTTATGGTAAAAAAGAGCCGTGGTGGCCTTGAGGTTTGAGCAGTCGCCTGCTACGCAAGCGACGCAAGTTCGAATCCCAGCGGGGCCTGTACCAATGAGTTTTTCTAAAAAACTTATGTACAGTGATTTCACACCACGTGCTTTACGGTGAAGGAAAACATCGTGAGGAAACCTGCATATTACTGAGAAGTAATTCAATGACGTATGTAAAGTGTCTGAGACGGCGATGCACTCACCATCTGTCACGTTGGCACTTAATCATCTTCGGTGAAAAGTGGGTGTTGTGATTACAACAATTCTGCCTACCCCTTCGGGGAATACAGGCGTGAGCATATGTATGTATGTATTATAATAAAATATCTTGGGTCATCCCAAGATGACTGTCATGACAACATAAAAATGACAATTCAATTTTTTTTTTATGTTAATAAATAGAAGGAAGTAAGTAAGTACCTACTTAAGTATATTTTTTGGTACCGTGTGAAGTGAATAGTAGAATAATTGATTAAGTAAGTACTTAAATGCTAATTACAGGTGCCATCAAAAGATATGAGCGTTCAGAGAAAATAATCTTATTCGCGTCGCGCCATACTTACAGATAGACAGGGACAGACTCATAAAATGACTAAAGCTCATAACTCATGACGGCACCTGTGCCCACCCTTCTTCTTGCGGTGCCTCTCCACTAATGGAGGTTGGCCGTCAGCTCCGCAAATTTGTCCTTATTTTTTGCAAGCTTAAACAAATCTTCGACGCTGTTCATCCCAGTCCATTGCCTTAGGTTTCGGAGCCATGATAACTTCCTCCTTCCGACTCGCCTCTTCCCCTCAATTTTTCCCATCATTATATTCTCGAGAAGGTTGTAGCGCTCATGTCGTAGCACATGTCCGTGATATGCTACTTTCCTTCTCTTAATGACTGTCATGAGTTCTCTGGACGCGTCGGAGAACTTCCTCATTAATTACCCTCTGGGTCCAACTAATCCGAAGCATACGGCGGTAGAACCACACCCTACCATGGACTTATAATTAAGTAGGTAACCTCTTCGGTGAATAGTGGGTATATACCTACCGCTTCTTTAGTACCTTTGAGGAAACGTGAATAACGTTACTGTAAGGAGGCACAATCCTCCATAATTTATGGTTTAATTAAAAAGTAACAATGTAGAAAAGGAATTCAGAGACATCATGATTATCATTCAAAAAAATCTACGCCGCCACACAATACGCCATACAAGAGGTCGAGTACAAAATATTTTTAGAACCCAAGGACAAGCATCGCAGGGTCTATAGACAAAGTAACATTATCCTCACGCTTTTCTAGTAGAAACAGTACAAAATATACGGGAATTACATATGTCACGTGACTGATTTATGTCATTTCCATACATTTGTATAGGGTTACAGACTAGACTATCACAACGTGAGAGTACTGCAGCGTAAGGGTGAACGGTCACCGCAAGATACTTAGTATTGTAGCTGACCAACGGACCACAAGTGATAGCAGTACCTTTAAATACCGATAGATGGCGCTACATGCGAGTCTTATGTGCCCTAAACGATGGTTGGGCATTGTCCACTAATCTATACATCTAAACAGGTAAAAATATAATTGAAGCGTTTGTAATTGTAAAATATGCTCACGCCATCCCAGAAGGGTCCCCGTAGGGGTAAGCAGAGGTTGTATCAACAACGCCCACATTTCACGGAATATGATCAAGTGCCAACGTGACAGAGGGTGAGTCCATCGTCGTCTCAGGCACCATACTTACATAGGAGCACATCAAAGTGGACGAAGACGAGGCAAGGTGTGTATAAAATCGGCCTTCCCTTTCCTTGGAACGGCTGTGGTAGTTATAAGTGTCGTCATGAGTTTTGAGCGCTCAGTGAAAAAGCGGGGAGAACTGCGCATGTTTTTATTCACCACACAAAGCCAAACTGAAAACTGCGCATTCAAGGCCAGCGCTCAAAAGTCGCGATGGCACCTCTAGGTATCTACGAGCCGTGGTGGCCTTGAGATTTGAGCAGTCGACTGCTACGCAAGCGACGCCAGTTCGAATCCCAGCGGGACCTGTATCAATGAGTTTTTCTAAAAAACTTATGTACAGTGGTTTCACACCATATGCTTTACGGTGAAGGAAAATATAGTGAGGAAACCTGCATATTTCTGAGAAGTAATTCAATGACGTATGTAAAGTGTCTGAGACGGCGATGGACTCACCATCTGTCACGTTGGCACTTAATCATCTTCGGTGAAAAGTAGGTGTTGTGATTACAACACCTCTGCCTACCCCTTCGGGGAATACAGTCGTGAGCATATGTATGTATCTATGAACAGGTTATCCTTAATTTGTTTATTCGATATAAGAAGCTGAAACGTGAAAGTTGGAACTCAATGTTCCTATAATGGAGATAAATCTATTTTGTTAATGTTTCGTCATGACAGATTGTAGTTACAACATTTTATTGTTAAACGGCTTAGGTTCCAGAATGTACTATCTTATTACGAACCGCAGAAAATATCGGTCGCTATTTCACTCTGTCAATGAATAATAGTGCGAGTGAAAACGCTTTTTGTACTTGTCTACCTAATTTCATGATAAAAACTTACGCAGTTTTACTAACGGTAAAATATTGGTCAAGGGTACTGTAATTCCCAACTTAATCTGAACATTATCGCCACTAATAGATATCTATACAGAGGAGCTCGTGGCACAGTTGCTATTGCGCTTATCGTTCGATCAGCGAAGTTAAGCAACCCTAAGCCTAGCCAGTAATTGGATGGGTGACCGCCCGAGTTCACTCCGTGCTTCGGAGAGCACGTTAAACCGTCGGTCCCAGTTGCCAATTTATCATCTTTGGCAAACGTTACAGGTCAGTCGGAGGCCTAAAATAGTCTGACAACTGGTTTAACCCAGATCACAGATTTTCCTCGTTGACCCACGATTTCTGCACACCGTGCAGTCGGCAAGCTTGTCTGTCATGCATAAAAATAGTGAGAAAAGATTTTACGAAAATTTATAAATGTTTAGAATGGCGCTCTCTCTCTCTCTCACTCTGTCTACCAGAGGTGTACCAATAGTAGGCACTTACTAGTAAGTACAAGTACACCTACAGATTACAGATAACAGCCAATTAGGTGTAAGTCCAATGCCATTAACCGGCTACTAATCCAGATTCCAGGCTGCTAATAGAAAGTTACAGCTGTAAAAACGTAATAACACTTTGCCCGACCCAGAGAGGCAAGGACCTCGTGGTCCGATATATCACTTGTGATCATTAGACCAACGAGGCATGATCTTTCACCTGTGAAATTTCGGTGATGTTACACCTTCTCCATCAGGATCTTCTTGGGATAGTGTGGATATACGTTGGTCATAGGTGAAATCTACCCATGAGAGGAGTTGATATTGCGCATATCATTCGATCAGCGAAGTTAAGCAACCCTAGCATAAGCCAGTTGGATGGGTGACTTCCCGAGTTCCCCCCGTGCCTCGAAGATGGTTACCAATTTAACATCTTTGGCAACCGTTACATGTTAGTCGTAGGCTTAAGAAAGTCTGACGACTGGTTTCATATCAGTCGGTTCCTTCAAGAATCAGGTGATCAGCTACATCGGGTTGAATCAAGTTCCGACCCCAACCATGTACTGAGGCCAGGGAGATGATGATGATCCAATGGTACTCATAGTAGGTATACAAGTTCAAGTAAGTCAGGGTATGGCATGATAAGGACACAATAATCTGAGTAAATATAGTATTACTGCATATAAGTATTTATCTGTTCCTATAGGATAATACTGACTATTGTTAAATAGCAGACAGAATTAAGGACAGATAGCGAATTCAAAAAAAAAATCAGCAATGAATTAAAAGGGTTATATATCCATCTCCTAACCGCATTTCGTCTGCGTGGACTTCGAAAATGGTAAATATTTTGTGGATTTTAATTTTGAAAGGGGAGCTCAAATATCAACGAATTTCCAGTGTTCCAGAATAAGTCAAGTAAGTAAATACATACGTTTCAATTGTAGCTGTCCAAGATTGTTATTCAATTCCTCTCTGCTCATACCAAAAGATTAATCATAACAATTGGTAGGTAGTGTTCGCGTGATGCATGCACAGACGGACAAAAATCAAAACATGAAATGTGATTTGATATTATCGATAACTTTACTGATAACAATTCTGTTTTTCCAAACTAGTGTTCCAAACTCCATAGAGTTTAGATATGGTCTTGCAGTTTACAGTTATGAGTTAAGATAGGAGTAGTTGACGTTCACGTACTTAAAGGCAATTTCAAATTGAAGGTCATAAAAACACCCATAACTCCGTTATAAAACGCGTAATCATTCCCCTTATCAATTGACAAAAGCTTATTTATACCCGCGGCCCGTCTCGGCTCACGGAGTGTTTGTCGCGACGGCTTCGGTGTCAGGCAGACTGACCCAACGGCATAATATCCGTCTGAGTGTTCAAACAAACATGCATGCAATCTTTACGTACAGTGTAGTGTTCGCAGTACTTACTAATACTAACGCTAGAAACCTTTTGCAAGATCATAATGAAATCAAAAGAAATCTACTGCAAACAGAAATGGAATCATCCCTAGGAGGTAACTTGGTGCTGAATGAAGAAGAAATAATTGCCAATAATATCCTGATGCAATGGAAACATGAAGAGACGAACGAGTTCTTTCAAAACCCACATTATTACAACTTATCAAAACATTTCTTCACGTACAAGAATTACATTCAGAAGTCTAAAGTGTATGAGATAATTAGGAAAATGCCTAAAGGTGGAGCACTCCATGTTCACAGTACATTCATGCTAGACGTGGACTCTATATTAAAATTGACGTATGAAGGTCACTTGTACGCATGCATTGCAAACGGTGATTTAAAATTTAAATTCTCAACCAGTGTGCCCGTATTACCGTGTCACAGTAATTGGACTCTTCTGAGTGATCTGAGAGCGACTTCCCGTGACGTAAGAGCATTCGACGCAGAGATAAAGAATAACTTCACGCTATACACAACAGATACGAGCATTGTAGACGACAACATTAATCTCTTTTGGAAGCGTTTTGAAAAACTTAACAAAGTGGTTAAGCCTTTAATATCCTACAGACCTGCCAGAGAAAAGTTCTTCTACGACTGCCTGAGAACATTTTATGACGACAACATAATGTATGTTGAAATACGTAGCGGATTGCAGAATTTATACGAATTAAATGGGACCGTTCATGACGATATTTACCTAGCAACTGTCTTTCGAGAAGTGACAGAGAAATTTAAAGAAACTCATCCTGGATTTGTTGGTGCTAAGCTTATACTTACAAGTAGACGGTTAGCTAACATAAGTGAAATTGAGAACAGTTTAAACACGGCTCGTATTTTAAAGAAGATAATGCCAGATTTCTTCGCTGGCTTTGATTTGGTGGGTCAGGAAGACTTAGGGAAACCTCTCTCAGAATTCGTGCCTGCATTTCTGGAAGCTAAGAATGAAATAGACTATTATTTCCATGCTGGTGAAACGAATTGGTATGGAAAAACAACTGACGAGAATTTATTCGATGCAATACTTCTCGGTACGAAGAGGATAGGTCATGGATATGCCCTTTCAAAGCATCCAAGCCTTCTTTCTATCGTTAAAGAGAAGGACATTGCGGTGGAAGTAAATGTTATTTCGAACGCAGTGTTGGCTCTAGTGCGTGATGTTAGGAATCATCCTCTAGCTACATACCTCGCTCAAAACGTACCTATAGTGTTATCCAGTGACGATCCAGGGGCTTGGAATTCTGATCCCTTATCAGAAGACTTCTACGTAGCATTCGTTATAGTAGCCAGTGATCACGCTGATTTGAGAATGCTCAAACAATTAGCTTTAAACTCTATTAAGTACAGTGCCCTAGATGATAAGGGCAAGGATTACTTGTACGCAGTATTTAATGAGAAATGGGAACTTTTTATAAGAGATTTGATAGCATTAGATAAAGATATTGTAGATTATTAAGACTGTTTATTTATAGATGTTTATAAATTTACTATTAAATAGCGAGTTTGTATTTTGTCTGGCTTTGTAAAAGTCATATTGATTTAAGCGTTAAACTTAAGTATTGGTTTATGTATGAATAAGTGCATGCATCGTGTGGTAAAACTTGACAATCGTGTTCTTTGGTTTAAAAGTCATCCAGTATAATGTGTGCAATGAAATTGTAGATGTTTTTTTAGATTATAATATCATGGCCACGCTTTTACATTCCGTCCAATTGCAAGTGGCATAACTAAATACCACCTACCTTTTTGTTTTGTAAATATATATAGTGGTACTAAGTAAACCTTAAAAGAATAAATATATGAATATTAATTTAGTGTGGAATTTTATTCATGTAATCATTATCTAAGTCACAAATTACTTCCCTATTATTAAACAATTTATCTATACAAGAAAAAGTACTTAAAACAAATTAGAAATAGTAAGTTTCGCCAAATCGTTGTCTCACAGAACATTCCTTATTTTTTAATTTGGTCATGATAGTTGTTCCCTAGAAGCCTTCTATCAAAGCCTCTCTCTATTCTCCTCACATTCACTAGATATATTTTTCGTTATTCATCTTTCATTCGATGCTGATGTACAAATCATCTAAACAAACCTATAAATGATAATCCTAATCACGCGTGTCGTAGTCAAAATAACATAATTATGTCGTCAAGTATTTGACCAGTTCACGCTGAATTTTTATTATATGTAAGTAAGTAAGTAGTCGCTTATAGTGACCTCATTCACGCTACTAAGATTAAATAAATAACAAAACTAATTCGTCATGTCAACGACATTCGTGCCATTTATGTGCGATTATAAAATCAATAAATATGCTCACGCCACCCCAGAAGGGTCCCCGAAGGGGTAAGCCGTGGTGTTAGAATAACAACACCCATATTTCACCGAATATGAATAAGTACCAACATGACAAAGGGTAAGTCTCTTGCCGTAGGCACTATACTTACATAGGAGCACTTCAAAGTGGACGAAGACGAGGCAAGGTGTGTATAAAATCGGCCTTCCCTTTCCTTGGAACGGCTGTGGTAGTGCAAGTTCGAATCCTAGCGGGGCCTGTACCAAAGAGTTTTTCTAAAAAACTTATGTTCAGTGATTTCTCACCACGTGCTTTACGGTGAAGGAAAACATCATGAGGAAACCTGCATATTTCTGAGAAGTAATTTAATGACGTAGTTAAAGTGTCTGGCGATAGATTCACCATCTGTCACGTTTGCACTTAATCATCTTCGGTAAAAAGTGTGTGTTGTGATTACAACACCTCTGCCTACCCCTTCGGGAAATACAAGCGTGAGCATATGTATGTATGTATGTGTACTAACGCAGGTTTCCTCGCGATGTTTTCCTTCACCGTAAAGCACGTTGTGTGAAACCTCTGCACGTACGTTTTTAGAAAAATCTCATAGATAGGCCCCGCTGAGATTCGAACTTGAGTCTACCTATAAGCAAGCTAAGGCCGGTTCCGTTTAATTAACACTAATTTAGAACAGTTACGGGTGAAGATACAAATTGTCACTTAGTCCTTCGCACGTCGCAGCTGAGACGTGTTGCTAGCGTGAATGTTCACAGTTATGCACCATTTACCACATCTGCATTCAAAGATGTCGCTGTCAGAAACTGCACAAGTCAAATTTTAATAAATACCTTATTGTATGTAGGTACCTTTTTTTTAACGTGGAGAATCCGTTATGGATACACAAACCGCCGCGGGCGCAGCGGAAGGGTTATGTCGGACTCACACCGACTAAACTCCACGGTGTTCCTCCTAGTCGCTAAGTGGGGGGGTGCACGTGATACGTCTTCACATGCTTCGCGGTGACCCCCCCAGTTGTATGTAGGTACCTAGTGTTTTGTTTTCCAATGCGTATGATTTCCATGCTTTATACTAGTAGGCCTTAGCTCGTGTTAAATGGTGCCCTTAAAATTATTACAAAAACTTTTTTTAAGATTTTCAGGTAATTTGTTTCTTCAAAATGTATTTCCGATTTTATTTCCACTATGACCATAAATAGGTGCCTGCAAATTGTTTACGAGCAAAATGGCTTGTTTGACAGATGTCGGTGAAATTTACTTTTCTATTGTAATGATATATTTGTAGGAGTTGTTCACTGCCTGATAACATGCTCTAAACGATGTTTTCTGGATCAATTTATTGCCCCCGAAATCTCCTACATATAAATTTCTTGATAGTCACTGTATCCGCTTCCGAGATTCATAGTTACTCGTAGCGTATGATTTTTGTCAGCTTGTAAGGTACAGACGGGTAAAGAACAGAAATTTTAAATTTTGAGTTGTGACATTCTGTCACTTGAGGAGTGTCGGCAACTAATTAAGCCGCGTCCATACATTACTCAGATGTGCACTGTTTGTTGCCTATACATTCATTACGCGCCTTCACTAATTACTGTCAAATGGATAATCAACAAAATATATTACTTACCGAAGAGCCGTGGCGTCTGATTGGTTTGACTAGTTGCTTGATACACGAGCGACGCAAGTTCATGTCCCACTAATATGTTTCATTAGTTTCTATCTTGCACCACGAGTTTTACGGTGAAGGTACACATGGTGAGGTAATCTGCATACTTATGTATATATTAGCTTTGCCCTTTGTTTTGTACCCGCGTTACATGCTGATAGTTTTTTCTAAATAAAAGTAGCCTAAGTTACTCCTTGAATTACAGCTATCTGCCAGTGAAAGTTCCGTTGAGATCGGTACAGCCGTTTCAGATATTGAATGAAACAAATAGCCCAAACAGACGCATAGGAAAAACATTAAGGAAATTGGTGTTTTTATGTCAGTACCTTTATACTTTCATTTGGTCAAAAGCTATTAATTTTTAATTACAGACAATAAATTTTATTTATTGTATAGATATAGATGTACTGAGAAGAAATCCGGACTGCTTCTAAGGTAGCAAACATTGCACTGCAGAAAACGAGATCCAGCCGCGTAATTCAAGGTTTCTCAGCGTCGCACGTTCGTCGAATGTCGGTTTTAAAGAACCGAAATTTAACCTTATCTTCTGTGTCTTATGTATCAATTTCCTAAGATTGAAACCTGCTCGTCGCCGACATCGACGCTGAGAAACCTTAGTGAATTACGTTCGATCACCGGTTGGGAAAGCTGTGTGGCTGACGGCTATCTATATAGCAACAGCCTCATAACCGTTTTGAGAACTCCAATCAACTGGTAAAGAACATTATCATATTAATTTACAATATATGCCGATAAGGCAACGTAGTAACGTAAATATGCAGTATCTATGATCCACTGTTATCACTAAGAATAAATTAATATCACGGACAATGCTAAGAACTATTCGAGTAAGTACTGATTAGTAAATCCGTATCGGCAATTATTTTCATATTCAATATCCTACATTAATAATGCGCGGTACATATGCTCACGCCTGTATTCCCCGAAGGGGTAGGCAGAGGAGTTGTAATCACAACACCCACTTTTCACCGAAGATGATTAAGTGCCAACGTGAAAGATGGTGGGTCCATCGCCGTCTCAGACACTTTACATATGTCATTGAATTACTTCTCAGAAATATGCAGGTTTCCTCACGATGTATAAGATAAGATAGATAGATAGACACAGCGACAGTAATACACGTAAAATACATCTTTTTTTTTTTTTTTGGCGAGGGGGAGACCTTCAAAAGGTCGCCCTGGGAGACGCAGATCGGGGTATGTGGGATTTTTACCTCACTAAAACCTCCCCGGTGGCCGTCCTCAGTGCTCAGGGGGGACTCCGGGTACTCTGATAGAACGCACCGGTGTCCCCCCACACTTTGCCGGGGCACATCCCCGGGGCAGCTGTTGCGCCGCCCCTGGAGACCTCGCTGTGCAAGGCAGCGCGAGCCACATCGCGCTGCCACCTTCCCGGGCCCGCGCCGGTGGTCAAAGCTCCCACCCCGACCACCGCCAGCAGGCCCTACGGCCCCCTTTTAGTCGCCTCTTACGACAGGCAGGGGATACCATAGCCATATTCTTAGACCCTGGCTATTGGGTGACGTAATATATACCTGTCTCAAGCAACAGTCTAACAGCTATCATGGCAACATGAGCTCTATCTTGAAGAAATAAGGTATCCTATCGTCAGTTATCTACTACGAGTCTGGGGGCATTTGGAACCGCAACGCCACCGTGGATTTAATCATTATTTTTTAGACGGAAAATGGGACTCACTCGTCTATCGTCATATAAATCGTCTTTAGTGAAAAGTTGTAGCGACAACACCTCTGCCTATACCTTCGGGGACTGCAGACGTGAGCGAGCATATGCCGCCAAACGCCCGCAGACTCGTAGTAGATAACTCTCGCCCTCCCGACTCCCTCCGCACTCCTGGAGGTGTACGGACATATCGCAAGTTTAGGTTTAAAAGCGCCCCTAGCGGCAAGTGTAGGAAGTTTTAAGTTCCCATACAAAATGAAGACAATACGATATCGACATACTGAACGTTAAAGCATGTGAAAACCTATTCTTGGGATAATAATTTCGCACAATGCTACCTCATCAGGTACACACGCTGTTGCTGCCTACCTGTCTAGGTAGGCAGCGAAAGAGTACCCATCTAAGTACTAGATGGGGACTGTTTAATACCGTTTTACATATTATCGCGATCAATAATGTCGGTTGATTTACTGTAAAACACCTTTGTAGTTTATGCCTACACAAACAAAATCCATAAACTTGGGTCGTTGCATAATACGTAATATTTATGCTGACGTCAACTTTCAAAATAGATTTCTAACAGATTTAATTTACTACGTGATCTCAACTCTTATTCAATAGCATATGAATAGCCTTCACCTGTAAAATATCTAATAAGCACATGCCTAATTAGTCATTGTGTGTGTGTGTGTGTGAAGGCAGTTTATTTAAATAAAAATGCCTAAGCAAGTGTGCTCACGTAGCAAGGCTTCATGCAATGAACTAAATAAATAGCATACTTACCTATACACCTTATGTATATTTTCCTATTCAATAACTAGCTGTGCCCCGCGGTTTCACCCGTGTAAATTTAGTTGTATATAATTATATTGGTTTAAAATTGACAAAGTCTCGTACAAATGTTCATCACCTATTTTATCCCCTTGGGGGTAGAATTGATCAAAATCCTTTCTTATCGGATGCCTACGTCATAACATCTCCCTGCATGCCAAATGTCAGCCCGATCCGTCCAGTGGTTTGGGCTGTGCGTTGATAGATCACTATGTCAGTCAGTCAGTCACATCATATTTCCCACTGTTTAAACCTTCCCTGAACTTCAACAAATTTATCAATACCAAAATCACCCGAATCGGTCCAGCCATTCTCAAGTTTTAGCGAGACTAACAATTCATTTTTATATATATAGATAGATTGCTCCTATCACAAACTATATACATCATCATCGCCCTGGCCTTATCCCATACATTGTTGGGGTCGGCACTTGATTCAATCCGATGTGGCTGATCACCTGATTTTTATACTAAGCGGCTGCCATCTGAACTTCGCAACCCCTTTAACGAGGAAAATCTGTGATCTGGGTTAAATCAGTTGTCAGACTATTTTAGGCCTCCGACTGACCTGTAACGATTGCCAAAGATGATAAATTGGCAACCGGGACCGACGGCTTCACGTGCTCTCCGAGGCACGGAGGGAACTCGGGCGGTCACCCATCCAATTACTGGCTAGGCTTAGGGTTGCTTAACTTCGCTGATCGAATGATATGCGCAATAGCAACTGTGCCACGAGCTCCTCGAGCTATCAGAAAATATATACATACCTACATTATGCTCACGCCTGTATTGCCCTATAATATACTAATGTTAGGGGTAAGTCTATTGGCATTAACTGGGCACTAATCCAGACTCCGGACTGCTGGTGGGTAATTACAGATGCGAATACGAGCTGTAATTTTCCAGGGATATAACCCATCATGTTCCTCAGCAACGGTTACAGCCACTAGACCAAAGGCAGTCATATATTATTAGTCATTCAATATTATTGTAATAATTACCCATTGTAATATTTACTTATATATGACTATGTGTGTTGACTGTACTTACGTTCTGTGGCAAAATAAATATTATTATTATTATATATATTCTTATCAAAATATGATCTCCCATTTTAGAGGGGTATAATTGCTGGCACACGGGCCTTAGCCAAGTGTGACAGATTTATATTATAATATATATACTTATATAGTTGAAGTTAGTTTGATGAGGATGAGGATGAAAGGAATTTCCGGGTGAGACGGCATGTGTTGAGTATAGCAGCCTTTTGTAGGAGAGAGAGAGTGTACTTGGGCATTTGGAGGGTGTTGAGGTGAGTCTGGAGGGTGCTGGGAATGACGCCAGTTGTGGAAATTACTATCGGTATTATTTTAGCCGAATCTACTTGCCACTGTCTTTTAATTTCTGTGGCCAAATCTATGTACTTTGTCATTTTCTCTGTTTGTGTCGTAGGAATATTGTGTGTGTTACACACTGCTATATCAATTATGTATGCTGCTTTATTTCTTTTGTCTAATATTGTGATGTCCGGTCTATTGAAATGTATTGTTCGATCTGTGATTATAGTTCTGTCCCAATAAATTTTATATAAATTATTTTCTAAAACTGGATTCGGTTTGTATTTATAATAAGGATCTTTTTTGTGAATAAATCCATATTTGTGGGCTATATTTTGGTGTACTATTCCTGCAACTTGATCATGCCTGTGTTTGTAGTCCGTTTGGACTATAGCTTTGCAGGCGCCAGTGATGTGCTGTATTGTTTCTGAACTACTATGACATCTCCTACATAAATCAGTTGGTAAGTTTGGAATACGTATAATGTGCTTTTGGTAATTGCGAGTATCTATGACTTGGTCTTGTATGGCGATCATAAATGCCTCCGTCTCTGGGAAGAGCTCCCCTCGCCGTAGCCATTCGTTCGACGCTTTCTTGTCGACATGTGCTTGGCTAAGATCGGCCAGGTGCCTCCCGTGTAGTGACTTCTGTGACCACATATCCAGTTTATGTTGCCTGTTAGATACTTGCAGGTTGGGCTGGGTGCTTCTGTCGTGTAAGTTAAGTGGAGTTAATTTGTTGTCTATATTAGTTATGTATTTGTGGAGCGGTGTCTGATCAGCTTTTAAATGGAAATAACTTCGGAGTTTATTAATAAGTGTGTTATGTAGGTTTCGTACATCTATCAAGCCTCGACCACCATCTCGTCGGGGTAAAGTGAGTCGTTGTATGCATGATTTAGGATGGTGTTTTCTATGGGAGGTCATGTGTGTGTTGATAATCCGCTGCAGCTTTATCAAATCAGTTTGAGACCATCTTATTATTCCAAAGGAATAAGTTAGCACTGGTATTGCATAGGTGTTGATTGCTTTTATACTATTACGAGCGTTTAGTGAACTTCTTAAAATTTGATTTAATCGGATCTTAAATTTGTGGGTAAGTTCTGATTTAGTCTGTTTTTGATGGATTTGTTTAGATTGGTGGAACCCTAAATATTTATATGTGCTATTTGCGTCCATAGGGTCTATTTCTTCACCGCTATCAAGAGTGTAACTATTACAAACTGTCTTCCCTCGATTTATTGAGTGTGTTTTGCATTTATCGACTCCAAATTGCATGTGTATGTCTGTAGAGAATGCCTGTGTGATGTCTGCTAGTTTAGTTAGGTCAGTGTTATTGGTTGCGTAGATTTTAATATCGTCCATGTACATCAGGTGTGAAAGTGTGTGGTGTGTAGTGTTGTGTTTTAACTTAAATCCTTCGTTAGTGCTGTTTAATAATTCGGATAATGGGTTTAGGGCTAAGCAGAACCATAATGGACTCAATGCATCGCCTTGGAAGATGCCCCTTTGTATTTTAATCGGTTCAGTAGTTAATGATGTTTCATTATGCACTAATTTAAGCTTGGTCTCCCACTGACCCATAGCTGATTTTATAAATGAGACAAGATTTGGATGTATTTTGTAATGCTCTAGCACGAACAGTAACCAACTGTGTGGTACTGAATCGTAAGCTTTCTTGTAGTCAATATACATGGTGTGGATGTTCCTGCTTCTAGTCTGTGCTTGTCTCATCACTACTGCATCGATTGTAAGCTGTTCCTTACAGCCTTGGCTATTTTTTCTGCACCCTTTCTGTTGTTCTGCTAGTATAGTATATTGTTCAAGATTTATTATTATTATTATTATATATAGATTCTAGCTGCGTCTTTGTCCGTGTGAAATTCTTGGGCTAAGTAATGTTTATGAGAATACTACTCTTAATCAGTTCTGCTTGCTGGACGTGATGAGGTAGCAGGCAAACAGAGAGAAATACATTCCCATGTATAATATTATATTTTTAACATTATTTGAGTTCCTCGTCCAAAAATTCTGAACTTATTTACTCTTTAAGGCAAAGAAAAAGTACAAATTAAAAAACATAAGCAATAATTGTTTAATCCAAATTTTTCTTTTATTTACGGAGTATTTATTTATTAATACAGTTACACCATCAGTATTAACATAAGTACGTGTTTCCTTCCTAAGTAATATTTTTACATAGGTATGAGATTCTTTCTTATTATTCACCACTTATCCTTAACCACGTGGTCTATGAATTTAGTCCAACGAATTTCAAATTCATGAACAATTTTATCCTTATTCGCCGCCGTACTAAAATACAAGGAATTTAATGCCAACTTTTTCAACAGTCTCAAATCTGCGTGACGACTGGCAACTCCAACGAACGTAACGTAAAAATCATGAGTCATGGGGTCTGCTTCCCAGACGCCTGGATCATCGCTCGACAGCACCACTGGTAGATCTTGCGCTAGAAATGCTGCTAAAGGATGGTTCCTCAAGTCTTCAACCAACTTCAAAACTGAATTCGATATAACATTTACTTCCAAAGCTATTCCCCTTTTCTTGGTTTCTTCCATCAATAATGGGTGTTTGATCAAAGCGAACGCATGACCTATACGTTTACTGCCCAATACAATTGCATCAACTAAATTCTCGTCTGAAGTCGTCCCATACCAGTTAGTTTCGCCTGCGTGGAAGAAGTAGTCCAGATCTTCACTTGCCTCTACCAATTCAGGCAGAAATTCCTTTGTCGGAGCCCCCATATCTTCTTGTCCGACCAAGTCGAAACCAGCCAGAAATGTGGGCATTCTTCTCTTTATTTCTCTAGCTATATTGATGTAAGCTTTAACAGTACTTCTGCCTGTCATTCTTAGGGGAGCATAGATAAGTTTCGCTCCGAAAAAATCTGGATATTCCTCTACAAATTGGTCTACGATTTTTTTATAAGATTCTGCTGTAGTTACTGAGTCATATGTGTTACCTTCTAAATCATATAGAGCTGGTAAAACACTTCTTATTTCTAGATACATTATGTTATCATCCCTTAGTGTCTTTAATGTATCATAAAAATATTTTTCCCAAACCGGTTTATAGGACATTATCGGTGACGCAGTTATAAAATATTGTTGGAACTTACTCCAAACAGCGTTGACGTCAGTATAAACATCCTTAGGGTTGTCGATAACTATTGTAAAATGTTTCCTTAAATTGGCATCGAATCTTTCAATGTTATTTGATGAACCTCTTACATCTTTTAAAAGTTCCCATTTTGTTTCACACGGCGTTTTAGGTAACTCTTTTGAGAAAATGAAATTTACCCCATTGTCATCAAAGCACACATACAAGTCGTCCCAATAAGTCAATTGCAGGACGTAATCAGGAGACAGAATCCCCGTATCATGTGCATGAAGAACAGCTCCTTTTGGCATTTGCTGAATGAGTTTGAACAATTCAGTGTCTTTAATTTCATCTTTATACTCGAAGAAATGTTTGGAAAGATTAAATGACTGTGGATTTTGGAAGCCAACATCGAGTTCTTTCCATTTAAGATTCATTATAATTTCATTCGCTTTGATTTCACTGTCACTGAGCACTATATCACTGCCTAGCATCACGTCTATTTCTCTTTGTAGAAGCTCATTTCTCTCATCTTTTACTGATTCTAAGGTAGAACTCGACACGGCAGAAAGAACGGTTAATAAAAAACAAAATAATAAAATCCACATTGTATCCGATTGAAAGTCGGGCGTATACTAATAAAAACTGCTATTTGGTGCAAGGTTGCTTTGTCAAGACTTGATACATGACAAAAACTGACCGATAGAGGCGATAGATACAGCTATCCGTGGGCACGTATCGTAGATAATGATAATGTATACAAACTTTCTACTGCTACTTTTCTTGGCAGTAAAAAACACTCAGAAACAGTTTTTCAATAGCCGTGTGCACGGGCGGTGTGTTTATAAATTCTAATGCGCGAACGTTATCATCAGTATTTATACATATTTTATTGGTCACGAAGTTGAGGAATTTTGAATTGAGATGATTGAAGTTCTTAATATAAGCAAAACGGTACCTGAATGAATCTAGACAATCTAGTAGGTTTAAAATCATTCAACTTTTTATGAACGACCACAAATTTCGAATCATCATCAAAATTATCTTGTATGATATAGTTCATCTAATGCTAATATAATATAATTAAGTATCTAAATATACTAATATTAAAAAGAGGAAAGATTTGTATGTAAGTACTCGACTTATTACAAAAATTGTTTCAGCAATGGATAGCTGCATTATCAGTGAGTAACAAGGGCTATATTTTATCCTCGTATTCCCACGTGAACAAGAACTACGCGGGTGAAACCGCGTGACTTCCGCTAGTTTGTTATAAAGAAATTAATTTAGGTAACGATTTCGACGGGTTCTCAATTCGTCTCAAATTATTTCTGATACTTTGGGGGATAGAATAGTTATGTAAAGGTATATGGAAGGTTACCTACTCTGAAAGTAACTTAGACCACAGGCACCGTTTATTTTTCTGGGATGAAAGTAAGTCTTAGGAACTTTTTGACACTTAATAATTACATGTCTGAATCGAACAGACACAAAAAGACAAACATTCCATAAATTAGCACTTGATTATCATGATTCATGCTTATATACTTACTATAAGTGCTTAGCAAGATATTTTTCATGATAAGTTTACATACGTAATAGACGCCTACAAAGATACAGAGGTAGATTCCAAAATCTTATCTTTGTACGAGAATTTTATCGAATCCATATTTTTTGATACCAAAACTTAGGCCTTAGGAAGAGCCGTGGTGGCCGAGAGGTTTAAGTAGGCGCCTGCTACGCAAGAGACGCAAGATCGAATACCAGCGGCCTGTACCAATTAGTTTTTCTAAAAACGTATACGAGCCTGAGACGGCGATAGACTCACTATCTATCGTGTTGGCACTTAATCATCTTCGGTGAAAAGGGGGCGTTATTTCAACACCTCTGCCTACCCCTCTGGGGAATACAGGCGTGAGCATATGTATGTATATTAAACCTACATAGCAATCAAGTACAGGCCGAAATACACATCGGTTCTTGTCGCAAACCCTCAAGTAGTTAAGCAAAGTACTGCAGGGAGTGGTAATTAGAAGATTAAAGGAATAGGTGACAACACTCGTGCATCACAATCTCGGGTTTTTATCATCCCTATACGTGATGCTGTGTCGCGGCCATATTATTCCCTTTTTTAACGAATGCATGCGGGGCGGTACTTTAAAGTGGTACTCAATCCTTCCCCCAACCCTCTCGGTGCATAAAAATCAGCATGGCGGATGACGTGTTCTTTGTAATTCCTTTGCATTTTTTTTAGTTTCTCCGGCTTTGAAAGCGAAACCCCTTTTGATAGACGCCGTTTGGCTGTAATGTACACCGGTACCGCAGAATTTTTAACGCTTTAGTTAGACTTTTTGTTGAAAACATTAAAAGTATTAAGTTTTGTGGAAGGACCGCGAATGTAGAAATGTTTTAAATATACGTTCCACGAAATTCTGGTGATTTTGCATGCTGTATTAATAAGACAGTCTAAAATTGTTCTACGCACAGATACTTACATTAGGCAGGCAGGTAGGTAGGTAGATACTAGGTATTTATCTACTTTACTTGTATTTAGTGAGCTAACTTAAGAAAAAAATTTAAAAAATAACCTTCGCCTGGGTTACTTAAATTTATCCTACGAAAGTAAAATAGAAAAATTTAAGAGTGATACAAACTTCTTTCTATAAAAACAACTGCATAACATCTAACATTTAAATAGAATTAAGTTCTAGATGCTCTGAGTTTCGTAAAAAACTTACCTACAACAGTACCTATCCACACAATCAAAACAGCATTATAAAAATATAATGAAATATCATATATCACACTCTAATAAATAATACTATCATAACTACATCATAATAAACAAGTGGGTAAATCAGTTATTAAATTATTAAATGAATTACGTTCATTGTTTCATTATCGTCGTAGGGTCAAGGCGAGGCAGAGCAAATGATCGCAGTGTATTGCAGGCGGCAAGTCGCGTACGTCGCGAGACCGGAGTCATGCGTTCAATCCTCTTATTTATCAGTGTCCTCGCGTTTGCACTCTGTGACATAACGAATTACAACGAACAACGATCCAGAATACTCAAGTACGAAGCTCGAGAAGCACTTGGCGGCAACGTCACACTCACCGATAAGGAAAGCGTCGTAAACAACTGCTTGATGCAACACAAGTTCAACGAAATCGATTATGGATTCGATAATCCCCAGTACTTCAATTTCTCCCACCACTATTTCACTTACAAAGACAAAATGAGGGACTCGAAAGTGTACAAGATTATCAAAGCAATGCCGAAAGGAGCGGTGCTGCATATTCATGATATGGCTCTATTGGATGCTGATTATCATATGAATTTGACTTATATGGATAATTTGCACGTGTGCTTCGAATCGCAAAAGGTTCATTTAAAATTTGCAAGTTCCACTCCTAGTGATGATTGCAAAACCAAATGGCAATTAATGAGTGCAGCCCGGAACTCGTCTGCAAACGTTACAAAATTTGACGAGGATTTAAGACAACATTTTACCATGGTTGTTGATAACCCAGACGTCGTGTATCCTACCATAGAGGAGACGTGGTCGAAATTCATGAATTACTTTAATATGGTGTCCCAGATGCTGAAATACAGACCTTTATGGGAGCAGTACTTCTACGATGCCTTAACTAAATTCAAGGAAGATAACATAATGTACCTGGAAGTGAGGAGTATATTGCCACAGCTTTACGACTTAGACGGCACCGTTTATGACCAACTTATAACAGCTCTAGCTTACAAGAAAGTCATCAAAAGATTTCTGAAAGGTAATCCCGATTTCATTGGAGTCAAATTGATATTTGCTCCTTCCAGAAAAGTAAACAGGGAGGAACTTGCAGAATACTTACTATTCGCTAAGAAAATAAAGCAGAATATTTCTGATATCTTTGCTGGGTTTGATCTTGTAGGCCAAGAGGATATGGGCAATCCACTAATTGAGTTCGTACCACAATTGCTTGCTGCCAGTGGAGAGTTTAACTACTTCTTCCACGCGGGTGAAACTGATTGGTATGGTACACAAACCGATGAGAATATGGTCGATGCAATTTTACTTGGAGCCAAACGACTAGGACACGCGTACGCCTTACCTAAACATCCCTTACTCATGAAGGAAGTAGTTGAAAGGGACATTGGTATAGAAGTGAATGTTGTATCTAATGCAGTTTTATCTTTAGTTCGAGATATGAGGAATCATCCTTTGAGTACTTTCTTAGCTAACGGATTACCAGTTATTTTATCCAGTGACGATCCAGGAGCATGGGAATCGGATCCGTTATCAGATGATTTCTATGTTGCATTTGTTGGAGCGGCCAGTAAACTAGCAGACTTGAGAATGCTGAAGACTTTAGCTCTAAATTCATTGAAGTACAGTGCTCTCGATCCCTTGAACAAGACTCAAGCTATTAATAAATTTAATATCAAATGGGATGAGTTTATAAACAATTTTGATTGTTCTTCATTTTAATAAACATGTTTCAATATTCCTTGCATTTATTGTTACAGTATTCATATCTAAATACTCAATGAAAAAGATTTACTCTGTTGGTCTTTTTGAACGTCGGCGTCGTGAAAGATTCCACTGATTCGCAAAACAGCATTCTGAGAAGAACTGGCAAGCAATAGTTACAAATTGTAGTCAAAATGTATCCTTTCCTTTATTTATTTAATGGCGATGAGCTTAAGTAAAACTATTCCGCCAATGTCAAGTGATTGTTGAGAAAAACTACTTGTAAATTGTTAAAAATATGTGGAGGAACCCATTGGATTCCTCGCTGTCTTATTTAATATTCCTAGTCAAAATTTATTATATATTATTTTTAACATAGAAATTTGTACTAAGTATGTCAAGTTGCATTTTTTTTTTATTTATTTAATAGCTAGGTAAGTACTTTCTCAGATAATTATGTCAAAATATAGGTTATACATCTAAAAGCCGTGGTGGCCGAATCTCAGCGGACATGTCACAAGACCAATGAGGTTTTCTAAAAAAAAATATATGTGCAGTGAATCTGTCATGTTGGCACTTAATAATCTTCAATGAAAAGTCTCTACGGGGGAATCAAGCGTGAGTATGATGTACCTATGTATAAGATTAATTTATATCGTGTGTTGGCAAAGTGGTAGGCAGAAAATGTTATCCGTAAGCATGACGGATTTAAGATATACTGCCGATTAAGAAAATAAAGAATTTGTCTTAGTCTAGAAATAGTCTATATGTCTTCGTGAAATAGGGATGGGAAGAAGTCTCCGTTACCCTTCGATGGAATATGTTTAATATTAGGTATATTCATTTTCATTAGCTGCCAGCCTGCGACTTGGCTGCAAAACGAATGAGCCCCATCGCTGTGTCTGCGGGGAAGACGTCGACCAATTTGGTCACCATGGCCTCTCTTGTCGCCGCAGTGCGGGTCGCCTATCCCGACATTCCACTTTGAATGACGTCATTCGTAGGGCTTTTGTCACCGTCAACGTGCCAGCAACTCTAGAACCGATTGGTATTGCACGAGACGATGGCAAAAGACCTGACGGGATGACGTTAATTCCCTGGAGTGTCGGGAAGCCCCTTGTGTGGGACGCGACCTGCGTGGACACACTTGCTCGCTGCCACTTAAACTCGACATCGAAGCAAGCAGGGGCGGCGGCAGTGTTTGCAGAAAACCTCAAGCGGCGGAAATATGCAGATATCAGTCATAATTGTATATTTCTGCCGTTTGGGGTTGAGACTTTGGGGCCATGGGGGCCAAATGCGAAGGTCCTTTTTAAGGATCTTTCAAAACGCCTGGTTGACGTCTCTGGTGACCGTCGAGCTGGTTCTTACCTCGGTCAGAGGATTAGCTTAGCGATCCAGCGAGGTAACGCAGCCAGCTTACTGGGCACCATTCCCGCAGACACTAATTTAAATTCCGTGTTTTATTTATAATTTTTATTTTTATTATATTTTTCCTTTTTCATTGTTAGCAATAAGTTACTCAAATGTTATATTTCATGTAAATAAAAATTAAATGGAATATATTAGGTAGTAGGTATGATAATTTTTAATTTACAAAGCTGGTTTTTTATCATCACAATATGGCGGTTACCGCCGGAAGCTTGGTACGATAAAGTTTCTTTATCTGGTGCGTATGTTACCTACCTATTTAGCTATTTAGGCAATGATGAATGCTTAGATCAATCGAAAAATGTCAAAGTTACGACTCTCAGCCTAAATTAGGCTACGCTACAATAATTAAAAAGACTTTTTTTTTATAGTTATCATTCTGTCCGACATTTTGTTTCGGATAATCTCTGTAACGGCTGGATGGATTTGAACGGGACTTTACAGACAAATATTTGATGTTACAAGGAGTAACTTAGGGTCATTTTGTTTTTTAAAAACGATTGGATTCTGCGATATAAACCAACGTGGGTGAAACCGCGGCGCACAGCTAATACCTATGTAATATTACGTGCATACATCCATCACAGTCGAACTATCATTGCAACAACAGCTCATGGTTGAGCCCCAGTAGACACCTGTATTGTAGGTACTTATCCTTCGTAGCCACACAAGCTCAAAGAACATTAATGCCATCCACAAACCAGTATACACTGCATTCAACGTCTTAATGCGTTGTAATACGAGTCATGTTCATCAGTAACATTCGTACATAGACTGGTAATGTCTCCAGCCGCAAACTTGTGAAGTGACACTCTTGACAGGAGTGCTCTCTTCACTAACGAACTCATTGTCTGCTCCATTCCATCAGTGCTTTGAACTACTCATGAGCTCTGTTACCCTGGTACCTATGTACCTATGTGTCTGATATGTAGATAGTACCTAGCTATCTTAGTAGATAAAAAGTTGAAAAAGGTCGAAAGTTGAGTTTTCTTACCTACTATTAAAAGTAAACTAAACTTTTTTATATTGTTGGTAATTACGTGCCCCGCGCAGACTTAATTTCATGGGTGGTGAAAAAAGGCTATGTTACTCCTTGTAACATCAGCTATCTGCCATTGAAAGTCCGTTAAAATCGAAAAACAGACCGACAGAGAAAATTATGTACTACTAGCGGACGTCACGCGGTTTCACTCGCGTAGTTCCCGTTCCCGTGGGAGTACGGGGATAAAATAAAGCCTATGTTACTCGCTGATGATGTAGCTATCCTATGGTGAAAGATTTTTTGAAATCTGTCCAGTAGTTTTAGAGCCTATTCATTACAACCGAACAAACAAACTCTTCCTCTTTATAACATTAGTATAGATTTCCTGCTCCTGTATGTAGGTGTCTTATTATAGGTACTTTGATATTAAAATAGTGAGCTTTTAAGCTGTTAATTTGGAATTACAAACAGACAATTTTATTTATCTGTATAGATATAAACTAGCGACGCCCTCACTGCGCTTCGGAATACAATTTTAGTACCCCTATCAAGGGTTTACCACCGTACCATACAAATATGGCGAGTGAAGCTAGCGATTATAGTTTACAAAAACGGTGGCAAACTCGTAATAGCGGTACTGAAGGCTGAAAACGTTGACTTTTCTACACTATCTCTAGATATACTTATGATTTTTGAGCTACCTATATAATAATCGGGATTCATCTCCCACTACAAGTTAGTAATCCGTATCAAGATTAGACAGTGGTCGTCAAACTGCGGCCCGCGGACGATATATCTGCGGCCCGCGACATAGTCAACAATTTTAGTAGATAATGGCCTCAACTCCCAACAAATACACGCTAAAGCTAAGTTAAAGTCGTCACTTTCATTCATACCACCAATAAGAATCATAGAAAGTAATCAGTAATCAATTATTATGTCAATTAACTGATAAATCAACTAAATGATCCAAGAATATGATGTGACCCTGGACCAGAAAAGTGTGACGACCCCTGATTTAGAAGAACGAACATATCATATATATATACATTAAATGCTCTCGCCTGTATCCCATAACTATACAAACTATTTAAAGAAGCGATAAGATTGCTACTAGTCTATGCACAGGCGCTGTGTATGTGGAAGTTTATTGCTGATCTTATGGTGCCTTACATTCACAAATTAGTAATTTCAAATAATAGTTTATGAACCTTAATAATTAAAATGTTAGAAAATTTCAATTTATTATTTGAGAATATTTTCTAACAGCAGTGTCCGTGCACCTTTATGGAATGAATGAATATGCTCACGCCATCTCAGGTTTCCCCGAAGGGGTAAGCACAGGTGTTGTCAGAACCCACCAACATTTTACCGAATAAGATTAAGTGCAAAGGTGACAGAGGGTGAATTCAGCAGTCTCAGGCACTATACATTCGACTTTGAAATACTTCTCAGACGTATGCATGTTTCCAAACAATGTTTTCTTCACTGTAAAGTGGGTTAAAATTACTGCACTTAATTTTTAGACAAACTCATTGGTACAGGCCGCTGGGATTCGAACTTGCGTATCAGGCGACTGCTTAAACTCCACGTGTTACCTGTATATTTATGGAGATCAAGAACTACGTTCAATATTTTCTTTGATCCTTCACGACTTTATGTAATTCTAAATTAGGGTATTCTGAAGTAGAAAAAGTAAAAAAAGTTAATATTTAAAACTTTTCCAATAACTTTATAGAACTTATATACAATACATTACAATACAAAGTCTTTCGACAGGATAATAATTATTAACTTAAAAATAGAACAGGTGAACAGTATGATAATAATAACTAATCTTCGCCAGCTGGTACTGCATCTTCTAATCTCTTTATGTACTTCACTCTCAATTCAGTCACAGAATCACCTTTAAGTTGATCCTGAAGAGGAAAAATAATTATTTTAATAAAAGTAGAAACATTTGCTATCTGCCAGTGAAAGTCCCGTATAAATCGGTCAAGTCTTTTCGGATATTAGCTGGAACTAAAAGCCAGACCGAGAGTCTCAGGAAAAGTTTTTTTTTTTTAATGTGAGTACCGTATATGCTTTCTTATGAATTTAGCTGATATATTGGAGTTACAAACAGACAGCACAATTTTATTTATCTACATACATACATATGCTCACGCCTGTATTCCCCGAAGGGGTAGGCAGAGGTGTTGTTATCACAACACTCACTTTTCACTGAATTTGATTAAGTGCCAACGTGACAGATGGTGAGTCCATCGCCGTCTCAGGCACTATACGTACGTCTTTGAATTACTTCTCAGAAATATGCAGGTTTCCTCACGATGTTTTCCTTCACCGTAAAGCACGTGGTGTGAAATCACTGTACATAAGTTTTTTAGAAAATCTCATTGGCACAGGCCCCGCTGGGATTCGAACTTGCGTCGTTTGCGTAGCAGGCGACTGCTCTAACCCCGAGGCCACCATGGCTCTTTTTTTTATCTATATATGTTTATAGGTGGAAAATTATATTGGGGACACTGCGCATGATTCTATTCACCTGACGACATAGATATAGACAGAGACAAACTCATAAAATTACTTTGGTGCATTCAACCGTACATGATTTTAGTCTGTGAACATGCTTAAATGATTAGAATTTACATAAATATAGGAAATCTTAGATTTTTATGCATGACAGACAAGTTTATGATAGGCGAGATGGACAGTTTTGAAAATATAGCAATTTTTTGTTACCTGTACAAACCAACATTGGACTTCAAGCTGCACCATCTGCAAGGCACCTCTGATAGCACCCGGTATCAGTGCACAGTACTTCAGTCCATTGTTGGGCATCTCCACCCACTCGCTGAGTGCACACTGGTCCCACACGAGGGAAAACTCATCCCCGGCACTGCTCCAGCTTGTTACTGTGGGCTGCATGTTCAGATATAATCTGTGGAGTAATATAAACAAACTTAATGTGGGTAAAACTTAAGTGCAGTGATTTCACACCACATGCTTTACAGTGAAGGAAAACATTGTGAGGAAACCTGCATATGTCTGTGAAGAAAATCAAAGCCATATGTATAGTGCCTGAGACAGTGATGGACTCACCCTCTGTCACATTGGCACTTAATCATATTCAGTGAAATGTGGGTGTTGTTGTTACAACTCCTCTGCTTACCCCTTTGAATACCCTTCTGGGATGGCGTGAGCATATTTTTAAAGTGGGTGGAACATTTAATTTATTTTACAACTAGGAAAGCACCATGGTTGCACTGGCTTTAATTTGTGATACAAATTTATTTTTCTGAAATTAAAGAAGCTTTACACAGGATGTCTGGGAAAATAGGACAGCTGATAAAATATATGATGGGGTATAATTATATGAAGAAAATAAAATTATTATGACAAAAATATCTTCTTACAATTTCAAGTAATTATCATTTAAAAGTTGACCATATCAAGACCTTATTTACGTCCGCAGGCTGGTGGACCCCAGCACATACTGGACTGCACTTCACTAGGATAACTATGTCATTTGTTAACAAATCATTTACACTTTTATAACCATAAACATGGACTTCAGCAATGTAACACCTGATTCTGATCAATATAATAAACATACCATTGGGGTAAAAATCTCTCAATGAAAACATCATAACTATGTTAACTCTGGCTCTAGTACTATAAAATGTTATTGCGTCCCAGTGCCGTCACAAGCTATGAGCGCTCAAGGAAAATAGTGCCAGTAACCACGCATGTTTCTTATTCGTGTCGCGCCATACAGACTGACAGAGACAAACTCACAAAATGACTTGTCGATGCAGCGCTTATGAGTGGTGACGGCATTATGGCCACGTTTCCTAAGACAAACAGTTACCTAAAGGCTTGTTGTATCTTATCAGCCGTTTCCCTCATCTCCAAACACCGTGTAGAAGTAGTTCTGGCCAAAAAGTCTTCAATAAGCCGCACGCCCATGTTGTAGCCAATTCGTTCCAACTGCTTGTTCACATCGTCAGTGTTCTCAATCTCTTTTAGCATTTGCGATACCAGAGCACCATAGGTAAGCGTCAAGAGCTCCGAATTCTGAAAATTGAGAATTTATAATACAATAAGGGGGCCGCAATGTTTATCAATACTTTTTTGGTATGATGTTACAACTTACAACTTTCTTCGCGTCTAATCTTGATGTCTGTCTGGACATTTTGTGAGTCTGTCGAGTTTAATTTGTTGTCTGATTAAATAACATACAATTATTGTATTTCTTTAAAAGCCTACGTAATTTTTTTCTGAAATCTGACTGAATCATTAAAACTATGATTGCCCATCTACGTCAAACAAAACGTCTGTCAGTCAAGTCAATGAAACAAAATTCAAGTTAAAAGTCAAGTCCAAGCTTGTCAAGGCATAGACACTATAATAGAGCCAGTAAAATTATTAAAACGATTTTTCTATATAATTTTGCTTATGTTAATAAGCAGAATTATAAACATCTGCCGTGGTGGCCTTGAGGTTTGAGCAGTCACCTGCTACGCAAGTGACGCAAGTTCGAATCCCAACGGGGACTGTACCAATGAGTTTTTCTAAAAAAACTTATGTATAGTGATTTCACACCACGTGCTTTACGGTGAAGGAAAACATCGTGAGGAAACCTGCATATTTCTGAGAAGTAATTCAATGACGTATGTAAAGTGTCTGAGACGGCGATGGACTCACCATCTGTCATGTGGGCACTTAATCATCTTCGGTGAAAAGTGGGTGTTGTGATGCGGGGAACACAGGCGTGAGCATAAGTACGTATGTATGTCAATAAGCTAAACCCGTACGTATTTGATGTACAAGTATGTACACTCAGTCGCTGGTTGACTGGTTGGTTAAGCAAAAAAAGCCTTTTTATATACTTTTATTAAGAAGTCCAACATTGAAAATAACAATAGATAAATAAAGCGAATCCTCTCGTCTAAAATGCATGTTACCACGCCAAACTAGAATAAACAATTTACGCGCAACACGTAGCTTTGATTTTTTGACAGTTAAATGACATTCATGACATAACTGAATTGAAAGTTGAAAATAAACGAACGTCAACTATTTCAAAAAATTGTTTATTTACAGCCGTTTTCAAACAAAAATTGTTTTGTCTTTGTAATCAAGTGAATTATTAGTGTAAAGTTATTCTCAATGTGAATTATGAATTGTGATGAAGCGGAGAAATCAGAAACTGTGCACATTGTGGACGACGAAATTGAATCGCGTAGTCTTCCTCGCAGTAGTGCTGTGAACTCGTTGATTTTGGATTACTATAAAAAGTTTGGTAGGAAGAGAGATTTGGAGCAATATTTCTCGTTGTCTACTGCCCAGAGTGAAATCAAAGATACATCTGGCATATTTTGGAGAAGAATGAAGTGTCAGACTGATTCCTCTGACTCTGCAGAGGCCAAGAGTGAATCATCTCAGGAAGTGTGTCGAATATCTATCCACTGCTCGGTGCCACAGCCATCTAGTTCGCAGGTAATCAATGGCCACTCTAGGCCATGCTTGTCTAGTATAATAAAATTGAAACGTCTGTTTGTAGTTCCAAATGAACAGCTTTTTACTAAATGCATATGAATGTATGTTCTGTACGGTTATGACATAAAACTATATAAAAAAAAAAGTCTGTCTATCTGTTTGTTCCGGCTAAACTCCATAATGGCTGAACTGATTTTGACAAGACTCATTGGCCGACAGCTAATGTTACAAGGAGTAACTTAGGTTATTTTAATTTAGCCTTCTAACCTAAGCTCTCTGTGCTGGATCTATCCTTGGACACTTTCATACATACTTAGATGAATAACTTGGTTTGTCTAGTAGTTCGAGAGAAATATTCTTGCTATGAATTATTATGGCTTTGGGTTGATAATTATTGTTTTCGTCAACTCCAATTTCATAAGGCATGTTGCCTTAAGAAATAGAATGTTGCCAAAAAATAATTAAATCATGAATTCAGCTGTTTTATCATCTAAATATGTTGTAACGGGGATGTGTAAGTATAGTTCTTTACTTACTCATCCTTCCAGACATAACATCCTTGTTATCACCTCTTTGAAATATAAGAAGGCTTATTCCGAGACATCCATGATTTTATTACCACCACCTCCACGGCTTATCCAAGAAAATGTAAAGTTTATTAAAAAAAAAATGTATGGGCTGTGGATGTCTGGCAGTAAGCCTATAAGAACTGCCCGCCAGTTGACTTACTTAAAAAAAATTAATATATAAAGTAACATAATGAAATGAAATTTATACAGGGCGTCAGTCACTAGTGCTCTTTTTACTGTAGAATGAAATGCCTATAATAATGATGTTTTATCCTTTACAGGAAGATGAGCCCAAATCAAAAACTGAATCAGAATCCCCACCTATCATTAATGAGGATTCAAATCCTGAAACAAGGCACAGTGATAATGAATCTGTCAAATCGGATGACAATCACTCTCAAAGATGTAAGTAAATTGTAGTGCTCATACATATTATGCTCACACCTGTATTCCCTGAAGTAGGCAGATAACAACTAATCACTTTATACCGAAGTTTAAGTACCAATGTGACAGATGGTGAGTCTATTGCTGTGTCAGACACTATATATATGACTTTAATATAGGCTAAAACCGCAGGACACAGCTAGTGTTATTCATAAAATTCTTCAAGTCCATTTCTTTGTCCAGTTTGTTTAGGTCATTTCATGAATATATTTCTGTTTGATTTCAGCTCTTGATGTTTTATTTGAAACATCACTCAATAAAATTCACTCACCATCAAGCAGTATTACTTCTCAACGAAAACTAGAGTGGGATTCCCTAGCAGATGTAGGCTATGGTAACGAAAGTGATAGGAAAACATCTGCTTCTAGTCTCAGTACCTTAGAGCGCCTAGCATTAAAACAACAATATTCAAACAATGACACCAACCAAAATATAGGACCACCTACAGCTCATTCCACTCCTTTAGAGGAAAATGACAATAAACCTAAAGGAAAAAAGTGCTTAAAGAAAACTACAAAGATCTTCCAGAAAGATGTTGATGTAGTTGAAGTCAATGTTCCACACAATTCAGAACTAAAGCCATCTCAATCCATTAATGTCAACCTTACTAAACATATTTCATTTAATGTCGAAAAAGATGGTGGAATTTCTGTAGAGAATATCAAACGGGATCTTAGTGTGTCACCTGAAAAATCGTCTGTTGAAGTCACGCCACAAGTGTGTTTCGACAAAGAAATACAAACAACACTAACTAAATCCACAGAAAAACCCAGTACATCTGCTGAGGTGCCTAACTCAGCACAAGTTCATATCCAAAGAGTACCAATACTTATTAATGTTAATACTTTGAAGAAGAGAAATAGGCGACGAAAATTGAGGGCTGCCAAAAGAGCACTTAGAAATAAAAAGAAGATAGTTGTACAGGAAGAAAGTAAGGCCCCTGAAAAACATGTTGAACAATTATCTGAAGCTGAGAGTTTTGAATACATGCCTGGACATATCTACAACCAAAAACAGTTGAAGGCTAATCAGTCCAGATCTAGCAACACTGCAGGGAATAAATCTAGCTTAGAGTCTAGTGGTGGATTAACTACTGAATCTAGTAAAGATTCCAAACACTCGTTCACCAGAGACTTGGAGAAAGGAATAGAAGCCCTGAGTGAAAGTCTGCAAAAACGGGCTGATAATTCTAATTTACGAAAACAGCTTGTCAAAGAATTGGTACAAAAATTGCTTCAGTCAAAGTACAGAGATGATGATAGCACTACAGAGTTTTTGTCCAATTTGAGTTTTAGTAGCAAGAAATTGGGATTAATGGAAGGACACCACACAACAAGCAGTAATTCTGATGGCAATAATACTGACAAACCAAAACCAAAACTGAATAAACCAAAGAAATCAATACTCAGAGGAGATAAGTTCAATTCAGGGGAAATAGCCTCTAGCTCACAGAGTGCACCAAATTTGCCATCCGCCTCTCATAGTGAGAAGCCAGTATCCTCTCATCTAACCCAAACTCTTTCATCCAATGCTGAATCAGATACCAGTAGGGAGAGGACTTCTTCAGATAATGCACCAAATAAAGTTACCTCTGAGGAATTGTATAAGAAATATTTGGAGGCACTTAAAAGAGAAGATGCATACAAAAGGCACTTGAGAGACAAAGAAATGTTTCTCAAACAGAAATTAGTGAGTTCTGATTCAATGATTGTGGTACCACCTAGGCCTCTCAATAAAAACAATAGCAGATTAAAAGATTTAATGAAGGACTTGACTAGAAATAACTATGATGATGGGTCAGGTGATGCTAGCAAACTAGAGGGTTGTTCAAGTTCAAATTTAAATATTGGACCTAACAGCGCTCTGCGAAACCAGAGGAGTCATTCTGTGTTTACTCTGTCTTCCGGACAATCTGACTGCCAACAAAAGAAGCCGAATTTGAAGAAGAGACTCCAAACAGATATCAAACACATGGCTGGTCCCAGTAAAGATGGGGCCTATCATTATTGCTGCTGCCCACATCATTCAAATGCAAAAGTTGGTGTGTCTGACAGTTCAGTGCAAGTCAACATTCAAAATGAGCCACAAAAGAAACAAAACATAGATATTATCAAAGCCTGTCATTATCAGTCAAGCAATGAAGGAACTGGAAAGTCTTTCCCTCATGTTATAGCGGATAACATGACAGGAGATTTAAAGTATGTATGCTTATGTAACAACAAATCAACACTCTCACAAAAGGAGCAAGAGAGTTTCTTGATTTACAAATGCTCACGTCTTACTAACAGAGGCGTTCAACTAGACTATGCAGATGTTGAGGAAGGCAAATTGCGTCCTCAGATTAATAATAATGATCCATCGACCTCTAAAGAACAGTGCAACCAAGCTTTGCGAAAGGATTTAATCAAAAGAGATAGCAGCAGCTCCATCAATACACATGAGTTAAGAAGATCGTCAAAGTCTTCACAAACTAACTTGGATATAAAAATGCTTTGCCAAAAGTCAAGCAACAAGAGTATAACGACATCTTCATCGTCAGAAATGAAAAAACATATCAATGTCGGCATACGTCGAAATGACGTGTCTGACGTAAATCGCGATTCCCAAAATATTATCCGTGAAGGGACAAGATGTGTGCAAACAGAAATAAGCATCAATCCTAGAATATCTGATCCATGTTTGTCGGATATAACCATTATTAGCGATGTAGACTGTGTGCAGCTAATCTGTGAACAATATCGTCAGATTTCCAAGCCTGCCCCAGAGGCTGCTGATGCGCGCAGTTGTCACACGCAAAGTGATGATGAAGTAGCCGGTGCGAGTTTCGATGCTATTGTGAATGAACCAACAGACAAAAATTTACGCTATACTGAGCCAACTGAAAAATACATAGGTAATGTTAAAGAAACTGATAGACATTTACGTAATCCTAAAGTTACGGACATACAAAATGCTGAACCAGCCGATAGATATATGAAACTAACAGTCAATAAACAAATCCAATCGGATATTGGTGAAATTGATGTAGGCGAAAATATTCTAGAAAATGTTCCTTTTAATGATAATGACAATTATAAAATTCCTATCCAAGGTACGAATATGACACTTCTAGTCAGCCTAGGCTCGCAGGAAGGTAAACCAATAGAATATAAAAACGATCGAGTTGTGTCACAAAATGTCGTGACTGATAAGCCACAATGTGCCGATCAAGGAACTTCTCTAACGGAAGAATGTTCCAAAGGAGTACAATCTCAAAGTACTGATATATTTCCAGTTATTGACAAAATGTCTGATTCTAAAAACAAATTTGGTAGAAGTTGTAATAGTTCATACGGAGATACCTCTGAGTCTGATAAAAAGAATAAAGGGACTTCTGAGTTTGAAAAAAAGAATAGAGGTACTTTAGAGTCTGATAAAAAGAAAAGAGAAAGTTATGATTATACATTAAGGGCATCACCCCCTTCCAAAAGCCCTCGAAGGGTCAGTACAGACGTCATTGACGATGACCCTAATTTTGGGCCTGAAAGTAAGTCTGTAGCACCTTTTAAAAGACCTCGAGGAGTTAGCACCGATTCTAAGCATAGTGACTCTAATTCGATGCCTGAGAAAAGGACTACAGAATCTTTTAAAAGTTCTCAAGTGATAAGTACAGATTTTATGCCAAACGACACTAATTTAATAAATGAGGAAAAGACTGCAACATTCAAAAATTCTAGAGAGATTGGTACAGAATGTATGCCAGATAACCCTAGTTCAATGTATCAGAAAAAGTCTGCACCATTCAAAAATTCTCGATTAGTTAGTACATGCATTATGCACGATAATCCTAAATACAAAACATACCCAAAGGTTGATGAAAAGAAACTAATACACACACATACAGATCCAGGCCGATACACAGAAAATAGTTGCTTTGTTCAAACTGATAGTGTCACTAAGAAGGAAACAGAAACGCAGTTGAACGACCTCATGCAACCACATTCATCTAACACTCATTCGTCTTCTATCGTTAGTAATCAATCGAAATGTGACTGTGAAAAGAACGCAGCGTGTAATAATATTTGTCAACACACGTGTTCAAAAAGGACTATCAAAAATGAAGGCTCAGTTATTGAATCTACTGAAAATGATTTAGTGAGCAAGAGAGATTACGGAGTCCAGAAAGATTTAGATCAAGACGCACAAAAATCGTCACGCATTGCTGAAGCTGGTGTAGGACCTTTCATCAAAGACGATGCTGGTCAAGGGTTTGAACGTCTAAAAATGAAAAGACTACAAAGACAGAGTGCTGTCGAACGAGATACAATATCAGATAAAAATAGTTCTGGGAATGTTAGTAATAAAAATACTTTAGTTGAACATTTTCAGGCTAAAGGCGTTATAAAGTCAAGTAGTGATAGCATTAAAGAGAACTTATCTGGCAACGATCCCATTCTGAACATGATACGTGATATAACTAAGAGATATTCAAAGAATGACGTCGAAAAGAATAAGAAGAAGAAGTGCTTCAAAGAAATCATGACAGTTTTGAATTATCTACTAGACACAGATGATTCTACAGATTTAGAAGAGAAAGCAAAGAGATCTGATAGTGGCGAAACACTTACCGGTAGTTGTGCTAAGAAAAAAACAGGGAACAAAGAGTCTGAAACACCTCAATCAAAGAAGCTCGTCGATAAAGGAGTTCAATTGTCGTCTAAGAAATATAAAGTTGACTCTAAGACCTCTACAGATATTCAATTTTCAACGGATATACCGAGTACTTCGTCCGACTCAGCAACTTGTAAGGTGTTGAATAAAATTAAGAAGGAATGTGAAAAATACCATCAAAGACGTTGTAAGTCCAAAAACTACGATAATTCAAGCAGCACCTCGGTGCATTGCGAGAAGTGTAAGCGCGCTCACACTTGTCCCTGCAAGAGCCACAAATGCAAGAGGCACAAGTCGAGATCTGCGGAGAAGGTGCAGAAGAAATGTGTAGCATATAATTTAATCATCCAGACGTCTGAAAGCATGGTGAGTGAAGAAAAGTTTTCGGAAAAAAACAATCGCCCTTTGCAGAATATTATTGTAAAAGTTCCATCTAAGCGTAAACCGGAAAATGTACCATTCAAAGAGATGTCGGCGACAATCGAGAAGAATCAAGTTAACTCCAGTCCGCGCTCCAATCCAAAGATGCAGAGATCGAAGAGTTGTCCCAATGAGAGTGAACTGTCGAGCACAGAGGACTTAGCTAAAAAGACTGAAGTTTACACTGTTCAAGATTATTTGGAGAGAAACCGTCCTGATTTTGTGGAGAGGTGTTCCAATCGCCAAAACTGTTTGAAGTTCATCAGTGAAGTAAGGTAAGGAGCTATTTGTATAATCAGTAGTTAGAATATTTATAACATTCACATAAAATATAATTCTAAAATAAGGCAGATCCCAATAGAGCTTAGACCAATATTTTAATAGTTTTGGCTTAGATATTTTTGCTAAGTCAGGTATTTGTGACTTACAGTCACATATATCGCACCCTTAGAAAGATAGGGGCTCAACTCAAAAAATTGTGATATTAATAATAATGACAGACTTGAAGAATAAGATAGACAGACCTCAAAGTGTATTTCTACTCGTAGTTTTTGAAAAAATATAATGTAAATGTTATTCAAAACTGGAAAATAATTACTGCCCAAGTTATAAATTTGCTTGCGGTTTCCAAATAAAAATATTTTTGAATTTAGCCTCTATCGTTCTGAGGGTGCGATATTTTTGATGATCCTGCGGTTGCCACTAAATGGTCACTCTATCGAGGCAATGGTGATAACATTAATTTTGCTACATTAACTAATGCTTTAGGTGGCGTAATTTGAAATCATGTAGATAGCTCACCAATTTTTCTTACTTCAGAAATCAAGACCTTAGTGCGTCACCCCGTTTGAAAATGGTTGTCGTTCATAGCCCAACTTGTATGGGAAATATGGGCGCTTGCAATATGTACTGCCGAGGTACTCTTTATTAGTAAAATAATCTAATTTATATCTACACTTCCTTAGAATAGAGTTTAAAATTGTTGGAGTTTTTGTAGGTGTACCAATGTGTTACAACTGTAACCCTTACATGCAAAATGAGGTAACAAGGCTTGGTGAGTTTGCTCTATATTTTACTGTAGGAAATTCTTTACCCTTGGCTGTACGCATTAAGCACTTGTTTTTAGATTAGGCATTGTCTCAAAAGCATACTTATATATCATTACATTACATTACATAAATCTAGTGGTAATTTTGTGCATTTATATTTTAGTTTTTCATATATTTTTAATTATATTTTAGCCGAACATATCCGATGTATAACGAACAATCGATATATCGTTGATCAATTACGGGCATTCGATCGCAAGTCTCACCCAATGTGGTATTAAATTCACGTGATCGTGCGATAGGACATCAATTCAATAGGATGTTTTCGCAATATCTCAGTCGGAGTTATTGCGTTTTGTCTTTGATATATCCATATATGTAATGTATATAACGAATACGAAAACACTGTGAAGCACTAAATCGATCTGGTTGACGCGTAAATACAAAGTATACTTACTGTTACTGAGAGCCATAGTGGCCTTGAGGTTTGAGCAGTTGCCTGCTACACAAGCGACGTAAGTCGAATCCCTATGGGGACTGTACCAATGAGTTTTTCTAAAAACTTATGTGCAATGATTTCACACCACGTGCGTTTACTGTGAAGGAAAATATCGTGCGGAAACCTGCATATGTTGCCTCTGTCATGTTGACAACTTCATCATATTCGGTGAAGTGTGGGAGTTGTTGTTAAACCTGCTTAACCCTGCAGAGACTCTTCTAGGATGGGGTGAGCATATTTCTTTATTTTACTTACTGTTTAAAATGAGGTATGCTAATGTTACTGGCATGGTGTTCTCAGGGCAAATGAACGGGCTGCACAACGCGACCTGCTGTCGTTACACGTGGACCGGGCACAACTCAGGGAACCCACATCAGATGAACTGCGACAACTCGCCCAGGAGATAGGATGTCAGTTGCGACGTAGAAAAGGTACTATCCGAATCGAATATCTATTCGTACTAGAGTTGAATCGATACTTTTTGTGTTTAATCTTTCGGTTCGGAATAAGGCATCATTTGCTGGATCAATCATAAGGCAAGTACGAACATTATTTGGGAAAGATATATTAAGAAAAGAATTAGTTGTTAATTTTAGTCAAAAAGAAATAAATTTCCTCTTATTATAAAACATCGCCGAAGATAATTCTTGGTTGAATAGTAGTTCCAAAGATATGGACGTATTAGTATTAGGAAGAGTTAAGTTTCGTCTTGGTTTAATACATGTTTTGTAAAAAGAGGGTATATGTTTAGAGGTTCGTTCCTCACACGCAAAATCTATCAAGAGCCGAGGTGGCCTTGGGGTTTGCGCAGTTTCCTTCTACGCAAGCTCGAATCCCAGCGGGGCCTGTACCAACGAGTTTTTCTATAAACTTATGTGACACTTACAGGACGTGGTGTGATCACTGGATCACACCACGTCCTTTACGGTGAAGGAAAACATCGTGGGGAAATCTGCATGTATTTGAGAAGTAATTCAAAGATGCATGTTGTGCCTGAGACGACGATGGACTCACCGTCTGTCACATTGGCACTTAATCTTAAGTGGGTGTTGTTGTTACAACACCTCTACTTACCCCTTCGGGGACCCTTCTGGGATGGCGTGAGCATCCCGCATAAATGTGAGATTTTTGTGAGATTATGATAAACAAATTTATAATTACTTACTTAGATCATCATTATTTTTAGTGGCACCAAAATTCATTAGTGAACGTGAAATGAAGAAGCATTCGGAAAAAATATACAAATCCCTACCAGAAGTTGTTCAGAAGAAAGAGGATATAAGAAAAGAGAATATTAAAAAAACTAATTTATTGATGGCCAGTATCTTTAAAAAGGTAATATATGACGTCTTAGCAACAAATTTAACCGACAAACGAAAATGATCCTTGTTAGCCTTTCACGTGCAAATAATATTCGACCTTATGTTGATATCTGTAGAGTATAAGGATATATAAAGAGAGTGTAAGGATCCAAATACATGGATTGCGATTGCATAGCAAACTACTCTACTATTACATTAACATCGCTCGAGCAGTCGTATCGTAACTGCTTCGGGCAATCGTCAGCACTTTATCTCTGGCATTTTTTTTTTCTGGAATTTGACTGCTCGAACAGTATATGTTGCTCACTGGATAAAATTAATCTGTCCTTGTAAAGGCTACCTAATACATATGTTCTTTTCCAGAATCTCCAAAAGAAGACTCTGCGAGGGGCGGTGAATCTGTCTAACTATAGCACTATAATTAAAATTTGACACGCGTACACGACACGTACTGTTGTTATTGTGAAATGAATTGTTGTGGAAATTGTTGACTGTGGATTGTTGTTGAATCCCCACTATTTTTGTAACAGGGGTCTTTGAACTCATGATTTTATTGTTTGAAATTACATTTTATATTTGTATATTGGAGTTTTTTTCCATTAACATGTTCATTATTGTTTTCTTTGAAGCTGTTAACTATTACAATTACATGCACACACAAACAGAATATTGAAACAATTGTGTTGTGTTGGCCCTCACCGGCGTAACGCTCGGCTTAAAGTTGTGACACAGTATAAGATAAGAAAGCAGTATGCAAATGGACAAATTTATAATTGAGTACGCTTGCTACATTTGAGCATGCGGGTTGTCTTAACATATAATTTATATTTGTCGATTTGAAGTTTTGAAGACATACACACATATGCTCACGCTTGTATCCCATGGGCGTAGGCAGAGACCACCGTTTGCCACATGCTTTTGAAGAATTTTGGAGAAACTCGTAAATGAATAATCAAATTTATTTACTTAAATACACAAACTTACAGTCTAATCCCAAACTAAGCAAAGCTTGTGCTATGGTGCCAGGCCAGTTGGTGTATCCATAATGGATTCTCCACGTTAAAAAAAAAAAAGGCCGCGGATATAATTAAAATACAACAAATTTCTTAAAGACTAACTTAATAGAGTCTAAAATACAAAATAATATTTTCAAATTACAATATTCTTACTACTGATATTCGCGATTGACCACGTCGTGACAACCCTTAATAACAGCTCTGCCAGGTATGCTTAGAATCTCCTTGATGCGCGCGTCTGTGTGAGTGTGTCAATTCGAACGATGGTTCCATGCTGCTTGTATCATATATATGTGTACTGTGGCACAGTTCCAAGCAGACGATACGCCAGCGCGGCTTTATTCACACCGTGCGTGACTCGCCTAAACCAATGTTCCGCCGCAGTCAATGTGAGTAAACATATCGGAAATTTATAGTAACAATGACGTATTACGTATGGTAATTAAAACAACTGCTATTTTCTTATCACTCTTATTTAATTAAGTTTCCAGTGTATAAGCTGAATGAGCAGAACGATATGTACTCAAGAGCAATGGAAGAAATAGGTGCGTTTGACTCGGTGCATTGGCACATGGAGGAGTTGTCATCGAGGGTAGTCGCCAAGACCGGGATCCCGTCAGATAGACATCACCTCGGCAAGTTGATTATACAAAGCTTTAGAGACGCTCCGGATTTTATTTTGCAGGTTCGTGATAATTACATCAGACATTTTTTTTACCATTGACGATGTTTTGTATAAAGCATACTTTTATTTAAAGGTACTCTGGACTTATCACGATAATATTTTGAAAATAATTTACCTCGACGTTTCGATTGGGTTACACCAATCGTGGTCGCGAGCAGACGCTGCATCGTGATAAGTACCGAGAACCTTTACATATGAATTTAATTCGCGAAAGTTTAAGAAATTGTATCTTCTTATAAAATAATCAGTAAATTTGAAAGGCTTTTCGCTAATACTTTATTATATACTTTGTTATACAATGAATGTATATAATATATAGTAAGCGTACTGAGGAAAAAAATATAGCCACTATGATTGTTTTGAATTTGTATATATACCGTACAATATTGTATTGCTATGATATCCGCGAGCCAGCTGTAACAACATACGTTAACTAATGTACATATTTTCTTACGTTGGTTAATGTTAGCCCCCGCATATTAATGTTTTAGTACACTGCTTGCCTAGTTACTTTAAATGCAATAAACTTGCAATCCAATGCGCCAAGCTATAAAACCAGTTAAAAAGTTCCAAGTAGTTCCAAGATTTAAATGAAGAAACTCGTACTCGCCCTTCAGATAGACGGCGCGATAGACCAATCAGAAACATTTGGAGAGGTATTAAAAAGAACAATACAATGTGCCATTGGTCTCAAAAAGATGGGAGTACAACGAGGAGATGTCATTGTACTGATAGCGCCGAACCATCTTCATCTAACAATACCTTATTACGCTGCCTTATATATAGGAGCTGCGATATCTCCTGTCGCTTCTAATTTGACTGTTTGTAAGTATATACTATTTATAGTTTCACCCTGCAGTAATTATTATTTCAATATTGATTTGATCGGGTTGTATTCTCACAACTTATTTAAAGTGGAGAGATCTGCAACGTATAATGTTTACAGTGAGGGGCACAGGTTAGATCCCAGTGGTATTGCAGCATCTACATCATTTTATAGGACGATTCAGACATACGCCAGTTTTAAAGTATTTTATTCGACTCTCCAAATAAGATATCAGGAATGTGGTGTTCAGAGCGTAGATTTGTTTAAGTACTTATCTATAGATATTTAGTACACTACTTGGTCGAACGCTAGCTAAGAACCTACTTGCTTAAGGTAGGCAACATTTTGTATGATTGATTAAGTTTTTCAAGTATATGATGGATTGGATCATCGATTTATCGGCGCCATCGCTGAAACAAACATTTATGATTCGGTATTATTATAGACTCCGGTAAGTAGTATTAACGCGTTCACTGCTAACGACGCGCCTCGTTTATCCGAACTTTCCTATATGCTAATGACGCTTATGTGAGTCCATACAAATTTCTGTGCCTTCACTGTGTGCTAAAGCCGACTCTGCGCGTCAATTGTTTAAATAAGACCAAGTTGTAAGGGCCTTTGCCCACCTTGCTATATAGAACAGATACGGAATTTGCCTACATGAAATTATACCGGATATGTACCGACCCTTTTCCTTTTCGCATGTATTTATTGGCTGTCGTAAACAAGCGAGTGTTTTATGACCTGCCATAACAATACTCAAACGCGCAGAAGCGCCGAATAGCACTGGGGAATATGTTACGTGGACGCTATGTTGAGGTTTTAGCACAGAGCGAAAGCGTATTTGTACAACGATATGCGTTTGACGCACTGGTGTAAGGTCCGATTGTGTAGCACACGGTAATAACTTTTTATTTAGCTCTAGCAGTGAATGTGTTAATAAATATAGAATTTATTGTGACCTTTGAAGAGAAGTTATCGTACCATATATAATAATTGTTTCAGGGGAGATGGTAGGAATGCTTCTCGTAACCAAACCAAAGGTTATATTCTGCGAAAACGAGAAAATAAAGGCGAACATTCAGAAAGCTCTAAAACAGGCAAATTTGGAGACGAGAATTGTGACTTTCGACGACACAAGCGATGATTGTTTTGCAAACTTTATGAACGGGAGTTATGACGAAGGAGATATTAATAACTTCAAGTGTGTATCATTCCATATTAATATTACAAACTAGCTATGCCTCGCGATTTCACCCGCGTAGACTTCATTTGGGTGATTACTTTCCTCCGAATCCTAATTTAAAAAATAGTAGCCTACGTTACTCCTCGGGACAGCTACCTGTTCCAGACGTCCGTTTCAGACCTTTGAGAATAATGAAATAAATAGTTTTTTTTAATGTGTACCTTAGCACTTTCATATGGATTTAGTGAAAAGCTGTTAATTAAGAATTACAAACAAGCACTTCAATTTTATTTATCTCTCTGTAATCACTGCTCATTAGTTTTTAGAAAACCTCATTGGTTCAGGCCCTGCTAGGATTCGAACTTGCGTCGCTTGCGTAGCAGGCGATTGGTCAAACCCCAAGGCCACCACGGACCTATTTATATCACAATAATGTTAAAGTATACAATATATACCAACATATTAGCTAATGAAGATTTTTAATTCAAGGCCTGAAGAGTTTGATCCTGAGGACACCCTTGCCCTAATAACGTTCACTAGCGGCACCACTGGATTACCGAAGGCTGCAGCGCTCTCACACAAGAACATTGCTTATTCAGTTCGTTCGGTGTGGTGCGTTTTATAACCGTATTGTTTACTATCAATATTCTCACGTCACCCAAGTAGGGTCCCTGAAGAGGTAACGGAGGTGTTGTTATAACAATGCCCACATTTCACTGAAGATGATTAAGTGCCAACGTGACAGATAGTGAGTCGATATATAAAGGTTTCTGAATGTGTGAAATCACTTAATTCTTTAGAAAAGCTTATTGGTACTGATCGCTGGGCTTAAACGAATTGCGTAGCAGGTGAATGCGTAAACCCCACAGCCACCACGGCTTCTATGAGTAGGTAATAAAATTAGGCAAACAATTGTGCAGTCTGATGATTGGCGGATACTTCAGTCTATGAATTTGACCAGCAGGAGTGTTACACAAGAGCCGTGATGGCCTCGGGGTTAGAGCAGTCGCCTGCTACGCAAGCGACGCAAGTTCGAATCCCAGCGGGGCCTGTACCAATGAGATTTTCTAAAAAAAAACTTATGTACAGTGATTTCACACCACGTGCTTTACGGTGATGGAAAACATCGTGAGGAAACCAGCATATTTCTGAGAAGTAATTCAAAGACGTGTGTATAGTGCTTGAGACAGCGATAGACTCACCATCTGTCACGTTGGCACTTAATCAAATTCGGTGAAAAATGGGTGTTGTGATAACAACACCTCTGCCTACCCCTTCGGGGAATACAGGCGTGAGCATATGTATGTATGTATGTATGAGTGTTACACACATTGCCACTACAAACATTACAAACACACCTATACAAACATTATAAGGAACATAGGGTATATCAAGTACAGTATGGGTATACCATGTCATTTTTGGTGTTTGACGACTTGAAAGTACTTTGTTAGAAGTCTAATTAAATAAGGATATTTATGAGTTTGAATTTCAGTATATACCCTCTAGTCTCTATAGTCTCTAGTCGCTAGTCTCTAGTCAAGCAGCTATTATTAATTTCGAACAAGAAATCTCGTCATATTCCTACCTTCGCTTAAAAATATGAAACTTAGTTGCTTACTTTAATTTTGTTTAGGTTATCATTCCAGAAGTTTCCAACGCCCACCAAACTTGTTATAGTACCCTACCCGCTACAATGGATCACAGCGAACTTCCATTTCATGTACTCCCCCATACTGCGGTTCACGCGGCTGCAATCCTCCGCAGATATAACGACACAGAGTTTATGGATTTTAATTGAGAAATACAAGGTGAGTGCCATTAAGAATGAGTGCTCCACGGTTTTACCTGCTAAGGGTGACTTCACACGTGCTTATATTGTAGACGGATATATCGAACGCATTATGGAAACTATTGGTAATAGGTATTCAAGCGGTGAGTGATATTAGGATGGCCGCTAACACAATATTATTGACAATATGCACTTTATTGTCAATAGTGTTGTGTGTATGCGGCTAGCTATAGCGTATCGTCACAGTATACATATTATGAGCTTACTGCAATCAATACGGAATCTAGGAACCATTCGTTACGAAATGACACACATAGGTGTCATGTCGTGAGCGATCGCGTACATATACCTCATTTACGTATTTTACAGTCATTTTTATAAGCATCAAATTAACATTACTTTGAAAGTATATAAAATAGTCACTTGAGTGATATAGAGCACACGTTCCTATTTAAAAAAATTGGTCTAGCTAGATTCCATACTGCTTTGTACCTTATATTTTATACTGTGTCAACGGGACGGAATTTATGTGGTTCCTCGACTACGTTATTCCCTTACTTTAAGAAAACGCTGTTTTGTGAATCGGGCTTCTAAATATATAGTTATCTATTTTTATAGACACACTAATCACTCTGATTTATATGCCTGTTTTGTTTTTAGCCGACATTCTCAGTTATAAGTCCAACATTGATGACCAGCATGTTGAAGAGTCGTGGAGATTATGACTTATCCTGTTTTGAAACTATCTTCCTTGGAGGAAGCTTTGTATCCCAAGATCTTATAAATGACGTCAAGGTACGTTTACCTTTACAATGAACTAGCTTCCGTCCGCAGCTTAACCCTATCTTTTTTTTAATTTTGAAACTTGGATTGCTATATAACATAGGTTATTTAGTACTCGCAAAAAATTTAGCTTCCAAAAATTTAAATATTTTTTAAAATATAGACTCTAGGCATCTACTGTAAAATGATAGATAGAAAAAAACCCAATATAATTTTGCTCGAACCGGAGACCGAAGCTCCGTAGTAATTTTTTGGGAACACCTTTTTTTACCGACAAGGGGGAAACGTTTAATAGGTTTCACATACCTCGGCCGCCCTGTGTGGGGCAGGTATCCATCGTTCTTGGGACTCCGGGTACTCTGATACATTACGCCGGTGTCCCTCCGGACTTTGCTACCGGGGCAGCTATGTCGCCGCCCTGGAGACCTCGCTGTGCAAGGCACACCACGCGCGCTGCCACCTTCCCGGGCCAAGGCTCGGTGGTCAAGGCTCCCACCCCGACCACCGCTAGCAGACCCTCCGGCCCCCTTTAAACCGCCTCTTACGACAGGCAGGGGATACGTTAGTCAATTCTTAGACCTTGAAAATTAGGCTATTGGGTGGAGCTAGACCAACAAGGCAGTTAATATGTAATCAAATACGTAAAAAACTTTCTAAACATGACTTTTCAAGCGTCTAATTTCTAAAATTCTAAAACAATCTAAAATTTATATTTAGCGAGCGGCCAAGCGTTGTTACTGTAGTTTTATGATAGACTAGCCCTGACCCGCGGTGTCACCCGCGTAAACTTAATTTCGCGGAGTCCTATATTTTGTTTATTAAATTAAAAAGTTGCCTAGTTGCCCAAATTAAAAAGTAATCAGCTACCTACCAGCGAATGTCCCATTCAAATTGGTCCAGTCGTTTCAGAGATTACCCGGAACAAACAGACGGATTTATTTTTAATATATTAATACCGTTCATACTTTCATATGCATTTAATCAGAAGCTTTTGAGTTTGAATTACAAACAGACACTTAAATTTACTTTATCTGTATAGATTTCTAAACTCAGTAAATAAAATGACGTCACACAATTGCTTTTTTAACAATAAAATATATTTTTCCAATTTCAGCGAATAGCTCCAAACACATCAGTGCGTTGCATCTACGGAATGACCGAGATTGGTGGATTGGCTTTTAATATTATAGCTCCTGTGGCTGGGACAGTGGGCTATCCTATTGGCAACCTTCAGTATAAGGTATGTTCCTTCTCTTTACTACATCGAAACTACTTTTCAACCAACGCCATCAAAGTTAAATATATTCTATATTCTTTCTCATCATCTCCCTGGCCTTACATTTTTGGGGTCGGCACTTGATTCAATTTTTATACGAAGCGATTGCCATCTGATTTTCGCAACCCCTTTATCGAGGAAAATCTGTGATCCGCGTTTAACCAGTCAGACCATTTTAGGCCTCCGACTGACCTGTAACGATTGCCAAAGATGATAAATTGGCAACCGGGGCCGACGGCTTAACGTGCTCTCCGCACTGAGAGGACTCGGGTGGTCACCCATCCAATTGCTGGCTAGGGTTAGGGTTGCTTAACTTCGCTGATCGAATGATATGCGCAATAGCAACTGTTATACGTGCTCCTCCTGTATTCTTTCTATACAGATAAATCAAATTGAAGTGTCTATTTGTAATTCGAAAATAACAGCTTTTCACTAAATGCATATGAAAGTATATACGGTACTGACATAAGAAAAAAAATTTCTCTGTCTGTCAGGCAGAAAGCAATCATCATTTATTTAAGAACTAGGCTCTTGTCGGTGAAGCAATCGCCAACCCTCTCTATTGTCCACCAACACTTTAACTTCCTTATACGACATGACGCTGACTTTTTCCTTCAGCTGTTGTATATAACTAATCCTTGATCTCCCTCTTCTACGCTTTCCTTCTATCTTCCCATCTATGATGTTTTTGATGAAAGCGTCATGTCGTAATAGGTGTCCAATCATCTTGCCCCTCCTGTTTTCTAATGTCCGGATTATCATTCTATCTTCTTCTACTCTTTCTAATACATCGTCGTTTGTGACCATCTCTGTCCAACATATACCCTCCCTTCTCCAGCAACACATTTCAAATGCCTGCAGCCTTTCCCTATCTCTTTGCGTGAGTGTCCACGTCTCACATCCATATAGTGCGATGCTCCATAAATATGTTTTTATGAATCTTTTTCTCACCTTCTTTGCTATCTTGGATTTAAATATGTGTTTCTTATTATCAAAACGAGCTAATAATAAAGCAGCTACTACGATACCAAAAAGATAGACAGACATACAGAATGAAGAAAATTTAATGTTTCATAATTGTTTGTAGCTGATGAACTTGGTGACAAATGAAGTGGTAGTCGAGCCCTATGCCTCGGGAGAACTATGGCTGAAAGGACCTGGAGTTATAAAGGTAAGTACGAACTTTAACAAGAGTCGAAGAGTAACTAGTCTGTGACGAAATTCAAATCAAGTGAACTGTCAATCTAGAAAGCTGCTTACCAACAAAAAAATAATAATCACATTAATTTATATTTATAACATGCATGAAATAAAGGCAAGTTTATAGAATTATAGAAAAATAAGTAAAAGGCGATAGAAATATGATATGGCGATAGGCTATTGAGCGAATGTAAGCGGAAGGGTTGGTAGAGGGCGCCCAAGGAAGAACTACTATGACTAAATTAATAGTAATTTCAGACAGGTCAAATTCGGAATGTCAAAACTGCCGTGGTGGCCTCGGGGTTAGAGCAGTCGCCTGCTGCGCAAGCTACGCAAGTTCGAATCCCAGCGGGGCCTGTGCCAATGAGTTTTTCTAAAAAAACAGTGTTGTGATAACAACACCTCTGCCTACCCCTTCGGGGAATACAGGCGTGAGCATATGTATGTATGTAAGTAAAAGGCGATAGAAATCTATTGAGCGAATGTGAGCGGAAGGGTCGGTAGAGTACTATGACCAAATTAAAAGTATTTTCAGAAAGGTCAAATTCGGAGCATTCGTAGCCGAAGGAAGTGTAAGAAAGACGTAACATAGCAAATGGTGGTCTCTGCCTACCCCCATGGGATACAAGGGTGGGTACGAGTATGTACGTAAGTCAAAGTCATGACTGACTGAAATGTGTGAGCAGTGTGACAGTGTAAGCCGCTAGTCCTAGAGTAATGAAATTTGGAGGGTGTGTTCATGGTGATGACTACTTGGTGACGCATAACGTGATACACTATTAAAGGATTTCCAGCAATTCCACCTCTAAGGGGATTTTGAAGTTTGAATGGAGTTTGAAGGATTGTATGTGAAAATAGCTGTGCCCTGCGGTTTCACCTGCGAAGATTTAATTTCATTCCCGCGAAGCCCTAAATGTTTTAAATAAAAGTAGCCTAAGTTACTCCTTGTAAAATTTGCTACCTGCCATTGAAAGTCCCGTTAAAATTGGTCCAGCCAGATATTTTTTTATGCATTTAGTGAATAGCTGTTATTTTGGAATTACAAACAGACACTTCGAATTTATTAATATAGATTTTACTGTAACCCAAGTGAAGCTGCGGGCAAAAGCTAAGTAGTATGAATATAACATTCAAAGACTTGACTGATTGACTGACTTATATATAATTTCAACGTATAGCCTAAATCGCTGGTCTGGAGACATGATTCTGGAGAGTATGTTATTGGTGCGGTATTCCACTAAGAATAGGTTTCTTTCTGAAATTTCATCCCTATGGGGGTTGTTCAATATATATTTTACATCTGTGCATTGTTTGCCTCACTAGAATGTAATTGCCTCACTGTTTCTTGTTTTGTCTATGTACATATTTTACTACTTCCTGTTGTCTATAAGCACGCTCTCTCTCTTCTCTTCTTGCCGCCATTTCACGTACAACATAATTTTCTGTATTAATTTTATTTGGTGTCTTTTTTAATATAAATTGCTATAACAGAGTTGCATTTCAATTATATATCGCCCAGGGTTAAATAGGCGATGAGAGATAATTTGCTTTCTTTTCGCAGGAATATTACAATAATCCCGAAGCCACAGCTGAATCTTTCTCAGAAGATGGATGGCTTAAAACCGGTGACATTTTCTACAGGGACGAAACTGGACACTTCTTTTTCATTGAGCGTCTTAAATTGATGCTCAAATATAGAAATAATCAGGTAAGAATAATCAAATCAAAAAGGGTTTATTCAACACTCTCTGTGCCCCTTTTAACCGCGTAGATTTAGTTTCATGCTTTATTTCGTGGAAACCTATGTTTTCTAAATACCCCATGTTACTCCTTGAAACATCAGCTATCTACCAGTGAAAGTTTTGTTAAAATTGGTCGAGCTGTCTCTAAGATAAAAACGAAAAAACAGACAGAGAAAAATTATCGTACGGATTTCTAAAATTATTTCACCATTGGAAAGGTACATTCACCATGAGTAACACAGGCTATATTTTATCCCCGTACTCCCACGGGAGCGCAAACTACGAAATTAAAATGGTTTTTATACGTACTGAGTACCGTATACACATGCATCTAGTGAAAGAGAGTTATTTGGAATTGCAAACAGGCACATCAACCATATTCGTCTGTATATAGATATATCATTGAAAAATATACTCGAAAGTCATTGAGAAAATAAATCTAAATCGTTGGTCTAGTGGTCGCAAGGGCTGCTGCAGAACACTTGGTCCTGGGTCCGATCCCGGATCGGGTAAATTGTAATAGGTTTTAACATTTTTAATATCCCAGTCTGGAGTAGTGCCTGGTTAATGACAATGAGCTCGCCTCTATTACATGGGACTTAAACATAACTGGCGAAATGTGGGGGTTATAAGAACACCTCTGCATACCCCTTGGGCGGATACAGGCGTAAGCATATTATGTGTTTTTCTAACCTAATTACTTATATATTGTCTACATAGAATAAATTATATATGACAGACATAAATAGTCGGATAAATAAATACCTAATACTATATATAACTATAACATATACAATACATCCTTGATGTCATACAGATGATTCTGTTAATAATTTAAGAAAATGCTTTTGCTTTGAAATTGTTAATTGTTTTATAATCAGGTATCACCGCTAGAGCTTGAATCACTTATCCGCCGCCACCCGGGTGTGTGTGACGTGGCGGTGACGGGGATACCGGACCCCGAATGTGGGGACATACCAGTCGCGTGCGTCGTACGCCGACCAGGGACCACGGTCACTGCACAAGACATTAAAGACATTGTCAAAGGTATCAAAATTATTTTTTGTTTTTAAAAGGTACACATATGCTCACGCCTGTCTTCCCCGAAGGGGTAGGTAGAGGTGCTGTAATCACAACACCCACTTTTCACCGAAGATGATTAAGAGCCAACGGGACAGATGGTGAGTCCATCGCCATCTTTCACTTCTCAGAAATATGCAGGTTTCCTCATGATGTTTTCCTTCACCGTAAAGCACGTGGTGTGAAATCACTGTACATAAGTATTTTTTTTTAGAAAAATTTATTGGCACAGGCCCCGCTGGGATTCGAACTTGCATCGCTTGCGTAGCAGGCGATGCTCAAACCTCAAAGTACGATAATTGTAGAAAAAAAAATACTGTCTATTTGCTGGATTTTGTGTCATTGAAAAGCACTTCTTGGTTAAAGGAATACACTGAAGATTATACAAATAACAAAGTTTTTGAATTATCAAACGTAAACTCAAAATGTAATTATTTATTTGACATTAGATAGACCAAACACTTTACAACTATCAGAATGGCATGATTATAAATGCTACCACCAATTGCGCAAGGTCGCTTTTACTGACATGAACCCGGCAAGAAACCTTGTACCTACTTATCGACTCTATTTCAAATTACAATTTTGATGAATACAAAATAATTAAAAAGGAAAATAAGGCCATTAGATAAAAAAGGGTCGATAAAATATCTCGAGTTTTACAACGTTTTCGTAATCTATACTCGCTACCGTCACTTGCAATATTTATATGAGATATTTTACGTTCTTCACGTCACCGCTGGGAGTCGCTGCACAATTTCTCATACAAATATTCGTCGGAGACGCTAGCGAGTATGTGTTCGTATTTTCAACAACATCCCATCTTATTTGGGGTTGGCGCAATGTGTTTTTTGTTTGTCGTATTCTTCGTAACCATTTCAAGGATAATAACTTAATTTACAGAGAAGCTGTCGGATGCGAAGCAGCTGCGAGGCGGTGTGGTGTTCATGGAGGAGCTGCCTACCACGATCAGCACCAAGGTGCATCGGAGGAAGCTGCACGATATGGTGTTGACGATGGAGACAGAATAACAGACAATATGCAACTGATTGCAACTCTATTGGATTATATCACAATATTGAAGTACCTGTTTTGTTTTATTACAACTAGGCTAGTTCTAGAAATGCAGTTGAACAAGCATGTGTTTTTTGACCGACTTCAAAGAAAGGAGGAGGTTTCTCTATTAGACGGCAGGTATTTTTTTTTCTTAGTTTGAATTTTAGTATACTTTGAAACGGTTTGAATTTAAAGAAATATAGTGCTTTGTCATGTAGATAGGTACTATCATAAATCAATTGACAATTTTTTTCTCGTTATTAATCTACCATTCGCCTGGACTTTTAGCTAAAGGCGTAGCAAAGTCAACGTCAGAAATATCTTTATTCGATTAGACCTTTTACAAAGCACTTTCAAATCGTCTAAATTACATAATTATACAGGATTATACATGCTACCGCCAGGTCCGCAAGGTCAAACAAATACTTATGATACAATTTTTGAAACTACGAAATAAGTCACAAGAAATGTAAGCATGGGCACAGTTCCAATGCACAAATGTCGATAAAAGATAAAATAAAGTAAAAGTCTAGTATTTCTCCTTATATCTAAATCTGAAGCTTGCGAAGACTAAACCCCACGGTCTGGATTCAAAGGGTTTGAGCAGTCGCCTGCTACGCAAGCGACGCAAGTTCAAACCCCAGCGGGGCTTGTACCAATGAGTTTTTAAAAAAAACTTATGTACAGTGATTTCACACTACGTGCTTTGCGGTGAAGGAAAACGTGAGGAAACCTGCATATTTCTGAGAAGTAATTCAAAGATGTATGTAAATTGTCTGAGATGGCGATAGACTCACCATCTGTCACGTTGGCACTTAATCATCTTCGGTGAACAGTGGGTGTTGTTATTAAAACATCTCTGCCTACCCCTAAGGGGAATACGTGAGTATATCTATGTATGTACCTTAGCTATCTACCAGTGAAAGTCCCGTTAGAATCGGTCCAGCCGTTTCGGAGATAAGCCGGAACAAACAGACAGACAGACATAGAATTTTTTTAAATTAGTTTTTTTTATATCAGTACTGTATTTACTTTCATATGCATTTAGTCAAAAGGTGTAATGTTGAATTTACAGACACTTTTTTTATTTATCTGTAGTAGTGGGATAGATAGAATTTTCCGTTTCGTTTTATGGTTTGTATTTAATATTAACTATTTTGTGTAAATAATTACTTACATACGTTTTTATTTCTTAATAAAATAAAATGGATAAGCCAAATGAATAGTGATGAGGTGGATCGTGACGTCAGTCTGGCTGATTGATGCATTTTTAAAAATAATCCCGCGGTTCAACCGCCGTTATTTATATACGAGTCATTTTTTTTTTATTTAACCTCATAGAACGGCTTGAAGCCACATAAACTAAAGGGAAAAAAAGAGCACTTTCAGGCAGTCTTCTCACAAAACTCCAAACATACAGACAAAATATTCTTCTATTAATCCGCGAATAAATCACATTCAGGGTGATTATCCAGGAAAGCGTTGAATACGGATACTTATACGGATACGGATTCGGATCACGATACTTATAAAAAAATATGTTTATACCTATCTACATATATCTTATTATATCATACGAGCTGTGCCCTGCGGTTTCACCCGCGTAGATTTAATTTAATTCCCGCGTACCCAAATTTTTTTTTTTAAATATAATCAGCCTAAGTTACTCCTTGTAATATTAGCTATCTAACAAAATCGCAATTTACTTACGGATCTCAATTGTTTTTGTAGTAAAATATAGCCTGTAACCTTCCTCGATAAATGAACTATCCAATACTGAAAGATTTTTTGGAATTTTCCAGTAGTTGCTGAGATTAGCGCGTTTATACAAAAAAACAAACTCTGCAGCTTTATAATATTAGTATCTATAGATAACATAATTACATACAGATAAATAGTTAAAGATAAGGCAATATAACTAGTATACAGTTAAGTAATTATCAAAAAAGTTTTTATCGCTATGGTGGTTAAGACGCACGACAAATTGGTTATTATAAACTGCATTTTTCACGCGGATAAGAATTTTTCGTGGTAGGTACTTAAATTATACTAGGAATTTAATACCTGGTAGGAAGATAAACGTTTATATTTATATTTTTAGCGCCAGTTTATATAGTAATTCTTGTGAAAACTGACATAATATTGGTTTGAATCTAGGTGGGCCTATTTGTGTATTGTAATCTCGGATAATGGAAGAAATAGGTGCGTTTGACTCGGTGCATTGGCACATGGAGGAGCTGGCATCGAGGGTAGTCGCCAAGACCAGGATCCCGTCAGATAGACATCACCTCGGCAAGTTGATTATACAAAGCTTTAGAGACGCTCCGGATTTTATTTTGCAGGTAAGGACTTTAACAGGCTTGTCCTAAAGGTTTTCTGTAAAAAAAATCACAAAGGTTCCGCGGGAAAGTAATTAAATCATGGTAATCATAGGCACAGATAGTACATACATATGCTCACGCCTATATCCCATGGGGGTAGGCAGAGACCACTGTTTGCCACATGCTACGATCCTTACATACTTCTTTCGCTTCATCCACATTCATGCATCTCTTCATACACTTTCTTCGGTTACGAGTGCTCCGAATTTGACCTTTCTGAAAAATACTATTATATATTATTCATAGTCCGTTTTGTAATAATGAGGATAAGTAGGTAATTAATATTTTTTTTTATTCGCGGCCCTTAACTTTTGTGTTAAAACAATTCCATGTTTATTGCCAGATGTTTTATTAAAAAAAAAATCCGTATTATACATTATATTTATTATTATTTATTTAGTAACTTAATTATTACTATGTGAATTAGGTTACTAATATTTATAGATAGAGGGTAAAGTAATTTTTTTGTAAGTAATTGTTTTAAAAAGCGTAACCCGAGGTGAAGCGAGTATCTATAAAGGACGATCTTGTTCACCCTTCAGATAGACGGTGCGGTAGACCAATCAGAAACATTTGGAGAGGCATTAAAAAGAACAACACAATGCGCAATTGGTCTCAAAAAGATGGGAGTACAACGAGGAGATGTCATTGTACTGATAGCGCCGAACCATCTTCATCTAACGATACCTTATTACGCTGCCTTGTATATTGGAGCTGCTATATCTCCTGTCGATCCCAGTTTAGCTGTTCGTAAGTTCTTGTTATTGAACATTCATACTCGTGCTCTCGATTGTACCTATGTCACACCCACATTTGGTTATGTTTGAGTCCCATGTAGTAAAGGGCGAGCCCAGGCCCGGGTTAAGGGGGCAACCGGGGTTAAAGTCCTTTTTCTTAGGAAAATAATTTGAAAAAATAAAGGAAACAATTATTTTGCCCAAAGACCTTCAGACCTCTAAATCCGGCACTGGGCGAGCCTTGCCGTTAACCGCGCAATAAACCACTCCGGCCGGGCTGCTACTGGAAATTACAGGAAGAACCCAAAAGTCTTTCTTTCTTTCTTTCTTTCACTTCCCTACCCGGGGATTTGACTTAGTATCTCGTGTTCCTCAGTAGCGTTTGCGACTACTAGATCAACGAGACAGTAAATTTCAGGCAACTTATTGAATTTGTAACATTAGATATTAGTGAAGTTTTGCTAGTCATAAAAAAATACTTTCAAATTAATGTTGACCTTTTATTAAAAAAACAAATTTATTTTGAATCACACCTGCACCTGTATATTTGCCTTTTAACTTTATTCCATCATAACTCTGCTGCGGGTTTAGCATAGTGATTTAGAATTAGTCATCATCGCCCTGGTCTTATTGGTGGTTGAATCAAGTGCCAACCCCAACAATGTATGGGACATTGTTGGGGTTGGCACTTGATTCAACCCGATGCGGCTGACCACCTGATTTTTATACGAAGCGACTGCCAACTGACTTTCGCAACCCCTTTGACGAGGAAAATCCGTGATCTGGGTTAAACCAGTTGTCAGACTATTTAGCCCTCCGACTGACCTGTAACGATTGCCAAAGATAAATTAGCAACTGGGACCGACGGCTTAACGTGCTCTCCGAGGCACGGTCCATCCAACTACTGGCTAGGGTTACGGTTGCTTAACTTTGCTGATCGAATGATATGCGCAATAGCAACTGTGCCACGAGCTCCTGATTTAGCATAAGTACTTACAATTAGGGAAATATTTGTAAATCGGTCCAGAAGTTTCGAAGCCTGTTTGTTACAAACAAATATTCATATTATTATTATTGGTAGGTTATGTGTAAATATGTATAAATGATAGCGGTTGTCATGAACAAATCCTATGATATAACGCGTGATTACCAACCAACCTTGAATATTTTAGACTGTTAATTGCTGCGTCATCATGCGTCGCACAAAATGTTGGCGATCTTTATTGTACCAGGGCCTGTAGTCAATGTAACATTATCATCACGCTTCGCCAGTAGAAACGATGCAAATGTGGAATGACATATGTCACGTGACTGATCTATGTCATTTCTATACATTGTTTATCGCTTCCATTAGCGCAATCGCGAGAGAATATTACTTTGTCTAGATCTACTGATACCTCTAGCATATAAGCTGTAACAACTAAATATATATAACTCAAAGGTGACTGACTGACTGACATAGTGATCTATCAACGCACAGCTAAAACCGCTGGACGGATCGGGCTGAAATTTGACATGCTGGCAGATGTTATGACGTATCCGCTAAGAATTTTGATTAATTCTAACCCCAAGGAGATAAAATAGGGGATGAAAGTTTGTATGCAACTTTGTCAATTTTAAACCGATATATTATATAAAACTAAATATACGCGAGTGAAACAGCGGGGCACAGCTAGTGTAGCATATTTTCTAAAACAAAGCTAGACGTAAATGAGTGGTCCGAAATGCTTTTCATGGAAAGCCTCTAAGTTAAGTACCTAGAAGGTTGTTGAAAGCAGCTTTTTTGCTCATAATTAATTCATAATATAGTAAGATCGGTAAGTAGGTACTTATATTATCATATGTCCCATAAAACATACAAACAATTTTGCTTTGTAGAGTAGAGTAGATAAAGATTGTTTAGTAATTAGCATAGTAAAAAGATTTTCTTCTTCTACCGCAATTGATAACGAAACAACGCAGCACCGGTTCCGTACGCGGCCAAAAGGGCCAGATGAGAATGAAAATGATTTATTCAGTTAAGGCCCTTGGAAGGCACTTATGAACGTCGAAGGATTGACCACAGGTTCAGAAACTAGCCTACTGAGAAGAGCTGATAATTAACTCAGCTGGCATCATGTACATTTCATTACATAGTAAATGATTATTAATTACATCAAAATTCTACATCTAATAGCTACAGGATGTGTATTTCAATTTACAATAAAATACCAGAAAAATGGAAAACTTTAACCCCAAATACATTTAAAAGTACATTGTTTAAATAGCTAGTTAAAAAATGTTTTTACACAATACATTATTTTATGGACGATCTCATGCAGATATAACGTGTGTATATATGTATGTAATGAAAAAATAAATGCTGGTATGTTTAATATGTAAAATGTAACTTAAGTAGGTAATTAAGTTAATATTTACATGCCCTAAAATTGGGTGAAATATGTGATTCTTGTGACCTTAATAACACCTACTATTTGTATCACATTTCATGTGAGTAAATATTATTTCTAATTCATATAAAATTATTAAAATTAGATGTGTAAGACCCTGTACCGTGGCATATTAGGAAAGGAAAGATATATATATATATACATATAAATTACTTAACTTTTTAAAATTTCTCTTAATTACGTTAACCTCTGCCTATTTCAGTTGAGCTGGAAGGAATGTTCCTCGTAACAAAACCCAAGGTTATATTTTGTCAGAACGAGAAACTAAAGACCATTCAACAGGCCCTGAAACAGGCCAATTTGGAAACAAACATTGTGACTTTCGATGAAGGAGGTGATGTCACTAACTTTTCAGAACTCATTAACAGGAATTATGATCAGGAAGCTATGGATAATTTTGAGTAAGTAACATTGACTCTGGTCAGTACCGGAAATAGGGCGGGGCCCATGCTGAATTGAATAAGGACCTTATAATAAGCTATTATTGACTGTGTGACAGTGACAGATTTATACACGACACTAACATTTGTCTCATATTAATTGTCAATCAATGATGGCAGAGGTCATGACCTACCATGTCCCCGATCAATTTGGCCTGGAGAACTAGTCGGATAATGTTTTTTTTTTAATTCCAGGCCTGAAGAGTTTGATCCTGAGGACACCCTTGCCCTAATAACGTTCACTAGCGGCACTACTGGATTACCGAAGGCTGCAGCGCTCTCACACAAGAACATTGCTTATTCAATTCGCTCGTTGTGGTATGTGTCATCGCCTGTTCTTTATCCCATTCAATCCGATTTGGCAGGTTTCATATGCTCAAGCCTGTAATCCCGAAGGGGTAGGCAGAGGTGTAATAACAAAACCCACTTTTCACCGAAGATGATTAAGTGCCAGATGGTGAGTCCATCGCCGGCTCAGGCACAATACATGCGTCTTTGAAATACTTCTCAGAAGTATGCAGGTTTCCACACGATGTTTTCCTTCACCGTAAAGCACGTGGAGTGAAATCACTGCACATAAGTTTTTCAGCTGGAATTCGAACATGCGTCACATGCGTAGCCGGCGGCTGCTAAAACCCTATGGCTACGGCTCTTTCTGACTTTCGTTACCCCATTAGGGAGCGCTAATGGGGCTCAAAAGTTGTCAGATTTGCTATAAGGCTTCTGACTGATCTAATGATAGCTTGATTTATCTTCATTTCGCTACCGTGACAGAAGGCTTAACGAGCTTAACGATGTGTAGAGAGTACTCGAGTCTGTCGAACTGCTGACCTTATGTATTGGGTTTTCTTAAGTTCCCTGATTAAGACAGTCTGTCTATTAACTTCATCCCAACTCGGTACTATGATATATATAATATATTATAGTTTATAATATACAGGGTGTCGAGGAAAATAGGACAGCTGTTAAAACATGTGATAGGATATATTTTTAGGAAGCAAATAAAATTATTATGAAAAAATATCTTCTTCCATTTTCAAGTAATTGAAATTCAAAGTTGACCATATCAAGACCTTATTTTCACATAAAAGTCAGCTGTAAGTTAGAGTTATTCACGTGAAATCTAAATACGGTTTTTTCTCCCGTGAATAGTTCCTGAAATAATTCCATAAACCATTTTTCAAAACCATTAACCTTCCCCTTAAGTTAAAAAGTAAAATTACCGCGTACGTAATGTTGCCAAAGACGGCCGCGCTTTCATTCAATCGCTTAAGCTCTTCGGCCCTTAGCAACCATAGCCTATAAGTACGTTATCGTTGGAGCTAGATATTTATCGACTTCAACATAGTGATATATTCATAAAACGCTACAACTTCTAGAAGACAACTGTTCCTTTTTCTCCGACAACCTGTATATAGTATATTACTATAAACTAGCTGTGGTTTCACCAATTGTAATTCAAAGACGTATGTTTAATAGACTTAGTTAAATGGGTGACCCACGGAACCAATTTTTTTTAATTTTCAAAAAAAAAATTGCAAATTTTACCAGGAGTAATTTAGGCTATAAGTTACTCCTTGTAAAAAATATCTACCAGTCCCATTAAAATCGGTCTAGCCGTTTCGGAGATTAGCTGGAACAAACAGACATACAGACAGACAGAGGTTTTTTTAACACTTAAATTTTATTTACCGGTGTAGAGTATGTACAAGATATAGAAATAGATGTTGCTATGCCCTGTCAAAGGGTGCGTAATATTACCAAAATATTGTTACCCATTTACCATATAATAATACCACTTGCAATAAATCATTGTAATTGATATATTTATTCTTGATCTGTTTTGTCCAGGTTATTATTCGAGAAGTATCCAACTCCTACAGAACTGTTGATAGTGACATCACCGCTTCAATGGTTGACGGCGAGCACTCATTTCCTTTTCTCCCCCATACTGCGGTACACACGTTTACAATCATCCGCAGCAATAACCATAGAGAACTTATGGACTTTGATTGAGAAATACAGAGTAAGTGCCTACCATCACCGCCCATTACAAAAGAGTTAGAGCTTAAAGGAATCTCTCATTCGAAGATCGCAGCTATCCTCTCCGCTATCCTTATCTTATCCTAGCGCTAGCATCTCCACCGAATATTAGCATGAAAAATTGTGCAACGACTGTCAACGGTGACGTGAAGAACTAAAGTATCTCATACAAATATTGCGAGTGACGCTAGGGAGTGTAGATTACGAAATCTGTGGCAAACTCGTGATAGGGGTACTGATGTCAATAGCATTACCACCGATGATTTCAACGCGCATAACCAACACAGGCGTCTTGACTGTGATCCTCTGTAAGCTGGGGGTGTCGTCCCCCATCAGACAGAATTAGGTAAGCCTTATAGCTTCCGAGATTGTTCTTTTACAACATTTTAAAATATTTTTAGCACGTTTCAATATTAAATTCAAATTAGGATATACTGATTATTAAAATGTATTTTCATACGTATTACATATTCATATATTTATTGCATGTTGGTTACATGAAAACCACACAAAATAAACTTAATCATAATGGTATACTAAGTACTTTTAAAATATATTTTTATTATCTTTAATTTATTCCTATCGTCTATCTGTATAATTATTTATAACAATAGTTATATTAATAAAAGTATTTTCTTATTTATTAAACATAATGTAATTATTTACATTATGCATATATTTTTATATTAAATCACAGCACAAAAATTTTATAAAAAAAACAGCACTAAATTACATAATACCTGAGTTTCTTGCCGGTTCTTCTCAGAAAGCTAGTTTCCGAACCGGTGATCAATTCTTCGACGTTCATAAGTGCCTTACCAGGGCTTAAGCCAAATAAATATTTTTTATTTTCACATTACCTACCTGCACTGCTGAAATGTGATGATTTTTCATAGCCAACCCACTCAACACTGAGCCCTACATTGATGACCAGCCTTCTGAAGTGTCGTGGTGATCGTGACATTAGCTGCTTCAAAAACATCTTTCTGGGAGGAAGTGCGGTACCCGAAGAGCTTATAAACAAACTCAAGGTGAGATTGAACATAAATACTGGGGGCCTACCATCATCAGTTTAAGCAGAGCGTATAAAGATCCCTTGAGCGTTGACGTTTCATTTACTACCGTAAAACTACCGTCAAAGCTAAGAAGTTCTTAATACGCATTGATTAAACGATCGCGTTGGCACTTAAACATCTTCGGTGAAAAGTGGGTGTTGTGATTACAACACCTCTGCCTACCCCTTCGGGGAATACAGGCGTGAGCATATATATGTATGTATGTAAATACGTTTATACGAAAGTTTATATAACAGTCAAGGTGAATTTTTCTTTTTCAGCAATTATCACCAGCAACAAGAGTCCGTGGCTTATATGGAATGAGTGAAGCTGGTGGATTGGCGTTCAACACTATTCCTCCTCTATCGGGAACTGTAGGCTTTCCTATAGGAAGCCTTCATTATAAGGTACGACATATCTATACAACTATAAAATTTAAGTATCTGTTTGTTCTGGCCTTGAGTCCCAGCGGGGCCTGTAAATACCAAAGAGTTTATCTAAAAACGTATGTGCAGTGATTTCACACCACGTGCTTTACGGTGAAGGAAAACATCGTGAGGAAACCTGCATATGTTTGTGAAGTCATTCAAAGACAGAATATGTATAGTGGCCGAAACGGCGATGGACTATGTCACGTTGGCACATTTTATCTTCGGTGGAATGTGTGCTACCCCTTCTATATGTAAATATCTAAGTTAGTTTCCGAACTGGTAAATTCCTCGACATTCATAAGTGTCTTACCAGGGCCTAAACTGAATAAATCATTTTCATTTTCAAAGTATATATGTAGTTAAGATATTTTTTATTTTATTTTTAAACTGATATATATATATATATAAATATATATATATATTTATATATATACAATCAGCTTTGTGATAAAAATGTGAGCATTAAAAGTATTGACTCCGTATATATGCTTTCCCAGAATCGTCCCTGAAGTACCTTCCTCTATGTCTGTGCTTTCCACCGACAAGGGTTAAGTGATAAATGCAGCGTACCTACATGTAGGTTTATCACCGCCTCAGACTCTATACATTATTTTTGTCAGACACATGCAGGTTCCCTCACGATGTTTTCCTTCACCGTTAAGATCGTGACGTGTGACATCGCAGCACTTATTTTTTTAATCCCATCGGTGTATATCAATTGAATTGATACCACCATTAAACATTCGGTTTAATACCAGGAAGGGCGCTAATAAAAATGTTGTAAAATAGACACCTACAATGTTTTATTAGGACCCATATATTGATATCTAACTAAGCTGATTAAAATGTTGTAGTTGGTGAACACGGTGACCAATGAAGCGATAAGCGAGCCCAATGTTTCAGGCGAGTTGTGGCTGAAAGGACCAAGTGTTATTAAGGTATGATAATCAGGGGCGTGCGTTGGATTTTCAGAGGGGTGACCATGAACAATAAGTAGGGTAGGCAGGCAGGTTAATGTTACGAACCTTTATTTTTGCGAGCTGAATACTCTAGTAGGAACCTAGTATTATTTTATCCAACGTATTATCTAAGGTATTGGATACTCATACAATAACAAAAAATGTAATCTTATACCTAAGAACCATAAAAAATATAATCTTATAACTAAAATATATTAGGTAGGTTCATTACATACCAAAGTGTAGGTACATACGTTGGTAGGTACAGTTGGTAAGTACAGGTAGGTGGTAAGCACTGCTTATCTGCTTATATGGAATGCACGCCCCTGATGACAATGATATATTGACAATTTGAAGAGGACATATAACGGCGGGGCAATTATGTTCGTGATTCAATGAAGTTTCCAGAGGAGAAGCATGGAAGAAAGTGGGGTTTTTTTTTATTTATAGCTTTATTTACCGTAAGTCAAAGTCAAAGTCAAAAGTATCTTTATTCGATTAGACTTTTTACAAAGTACTTTCAGATCGTCAGAATGACATAATTATACAGGATTATACATGCTACCGCCAGGTTCGGAAGGTTGCTTTTACTGAGAAGAACCTGGCAAGAAATTCAGTAATTACTCTTTTCAAAAATATTATACAATTTAAAGAATACAAATAATAAATAATTTAAGAAACGTAAGCATTTTGTAATTCTATAGGTCCACCTTTTATCTTATATAGTCTCGAATAGTTTTTTATTACCACTTAATAGCTTCTGCCCCATTGTTCATTTTAATGCTCTCATCATCATCTCCCTGGCCTTATCCCGTACGTTGTTAGGGTCAGCACTTGATTCAATACGATTCGGCTGATCACCTGTTTTTTTATCTGAAGCGACTGCCTTCTGACCTTTGTAACCCCTTTTAAGAGGAAAATTGGTAAAGATTAAAGCAGTTGTCAGACTCTCTTAGGTCTCCGACTGCTGTGACCATGGCCAAAGATGTTAAATTGGCAACCGGGACCCACGGCTTAACGTGCTATCTGAGGCGCAATGGAAACTCGGGCGGTCACGCATCCAACTACTGCAGGATTGGGTCAATCATGCCTGTCATTGGGTCAAGTATGCACATATTCCAGGGTCTGATATGTTAATAATGTTATACTGCGAGGCATAAGTCATCATGCTTGTGAATTGAATGGGGTATTAATAAATTTAATGAATATTTTAATTTAAAGGTTGCTCGTTGTTTTTATAGGCCTCGTTGCCTGAATAAATAATTTATGTAAAAAAAAAATGTTTTATCCGCAGGAATATTACAACAACCCCGAGGCTACAGCAGAGGCCTTTTCCGAAGACGGTTGGTTCAAATCCGGTGATATTATGTACCGGGATGTATATGGGTACTTCTATTACGTGGAACGTCTCAAACTACTTCTCAAATATAGAAATTATCAGGTGAGCGATGCTCAATTAATATATTAAAATTCTGACATTGTCATGTATCATCTAGATGACAATCTAGACTCAAAATCAAATTCAACATATCTTTATTTGATTAGACTTCTTACAAAGTACTTTCAAATCGTCAGAAGGACACAAAATACATTATACATGATTATAAATGCTACCACCGGGTTCGGAAGTTAGCTTTTGTTGAGAAGAACCCGGCAAGAAACTGAACAATTACTCTTTTAAAAAAATATATTATACAATGTTTTTGGTTACAGTATTTATATCTCATGAATATAAGCCCATGGACACAGTTCAAATGCTCAATTGTCAAATATAATAACTGAAATATTACAAATATTTGTGAGCACTCAAACTAAGCACAGCTTGTAAGGACTATGAATACCAGATAAGCGATATAATTATAATATGCTTATAATTTTTCCCTTAATACACACCAAACACCGAATCTTAAGGCTAGTCATATTATATGTTTTTCCTGAAGCGTGAATCTACACTATTTCTTTCATTGATCAGGATATATTTTGAATATTAGGTTTCACCGTTAGAACTAGAAGCAGTTATCCGGAAAAATCCGGCTATAGTCGATGTTGCCGTGACCAGTATACCGGACCCGGAGTGCGGGGAACTACCGGTCGCCTGCGTCGTGCGCCGACCAGGCAGCAATGTCACTGCTCAAGACATCAAGCAGTTGGTCAAAGGTAAAGGCTATAAAAAGCAAAAGGCTTCTGTCGACAGCTTCACAAAAGAATACCAATAGTAGGTTTACACCGGCACCAGTGTTCACCCACACTCATCATCTCCCTGGCCTTATCCCATACATTGTTGGGGTCGGCACTTGATTCAACCCGATGTGGCTGATCACTTGATTTTTATTCGAAGCGACTGCCATCTGAACTTCGCAACCCCTTTAACGAGGAAAATCTGTGATCTAGGTTAAACCAGTTGTTAGACTATTTTAGGCCTCCGACTGACCTATAACGATTGCCAAAGATGATAAATTGGAAACCGGAACCGACGGCTTAACGTGCTCTCCGAGGCACGGAAGGAACTCGGGCGGTCACCCATCCAATTACTGGCTAGAGGTAAGGTTGCTTAACTTCGCTAATCGAACGATATGCGCAATAGCAACTGTGCCACGAGCTCCTCATTTTTCACCTCAAGTTTCACCCACACTCGTCGCTCGTATAACACAACTTATACACAACTCCAAGCTAACAACACCGTCCGCGTTCTTAGCTGAGGCTAGGGCTGGCATATAATGTTTACGGACAAATAAAAAACTATGGATAATTACGATCCAATTGATCACATATTTGATCCATTGCGCAATGCCCATGATTGCGTATTGAATCAAACATTTCATCGAGATTTAAATTTATAGAGACGCTGTCAGACGCGAAGCAGCTGCGAGGTGGTGTGGTGTTCATGGAGGAATTGCCTACCACGATCAGCACCAAGGTGCACCGGAGGAAACTTGCAGATATGGTGTTGACGATGGAGAGAGAATAACATAAAACCTCTATACTATAAGAACATAGTACTTTCGCTTCGAATATATTCATGCATATCTTTAAACACTTAATACGGCCTTTATACAGAAGATAAATAAATTATTATTTTATTACGATTGTTCAAAAGTAACGAAATAAAACTAAGTATACATTGTCCAACAAATACCTATCCCTGAGATACATCCAGATAGCCTCTGCCGCTTCGATTACATAGAATAGTGGGTAACGATTTAACTCTAACACTAGTTGATATTTGATTTAGTTCGTATTTCGTAAATTGTTTAGATTTTTATATGCCCCACTGTATTTCATTCTTAAAATCACATAATCTCAGGGGCACTACATTTGTTGGACAAATTATAAATACAAGTATACAGGCCTATAGTTCCAGAATACTGCATGTAAATAAGATTGTATTATAAATAAATATACCTACTTATACTGCAATGTTTTATTCCGCTGCTACAAACATAAAAACAAAACATCATTGACTTTATAATAATTTATAAAAATTTGAATTTTTTTTTTAGGTAAACCTACAGGTGCAACCACGTGCAGCCGCCCGACGCTCGTTTCCAGCGACAAATGTGGTCACGTGACCCTATTTTAAATTCCCGCGACTCAATAAGGAACTACGTCATGTAGCCGCTCTAGTCACGTATCGCTACATATCACGTGACCATATTTGTCGCTGGAAACGAGCATCGAGCGGCTTACATCAGGTTGCACCTTACCAGCTTCGGTTTAAGCAGAGCGTATTATGAACTTCTGAGCTTTGACGTTTACTTTCTTTACTGTAAGGCAACCATAAAACAGAAGGTTTGTGAAAGAGAATATTATAGTGCAACTGAGTATATTGATGATAGCTAAGCATGGCAATGAGTTGCTCACTCTTTGTTGTGGAGAAGGCGGGCAGCCGTGGTGGCCTTGAGGTTTGAGAAGTCGCCTGCAACGCAAGTTCGAATCCCAGCGGGGCCTGTACCAATGAGTTTTTCTAAAAAAATTATGTACAGTGATTTCGCACCACGTGCTTTACGGTGATGGAAATCATCGTGAGGAAACCTGCATATTTCTGAGAAGTAGTTCAATGACGTATGTAAAGTATCATCTTCGGTGAAAAGTGGGGGTTGTGATTACAACACCTCTGCCTACCCCTTCGGGGAATACAGGCGTGAGCATATGTATGTATGTAAGGCAGGCAGCTCAGGGTGTTGAAATGGCAGCTTTATTTAATCTCTTGTATCGTTTATTTTCTTGTTTTACAATAGGCACATATTAATTTCGATGTTACGTAGTCGGTCGCAGCGAGAGGATATAGTGGGGGGAGGCGAAGTTAGCTGCAAGCGGCTAGGGACGTTTCGATTGCAGTGAAGTTGGCTTGCGCGTTAACACTCTTCCATTAAATTGTACTAAAACAACCCTATGTATAAAGAAGGGGCACATGTAAAAAAAAAAGCCGGGGAGTTTGTTTCGCCGTTTCTTCTCCAGTTCTTCTCACATTTGTAAACGGTGGTGAATTAACCTAAGTTAGCGTAAGAGACATGACGTTCAATAAGTGTTCCAAGTGTCCCTTATGTAGAATAAAACGTTTTGATTTATTAAATAAAATGTCAAAGCTAATACAATCCTAATACGCACTGCTTAAATGATCATAGTTGGCCCCCGTTGACACTCATTTAACTATACAGCGTTTTAAAGGGAAGTATAAAGTGCATTTTTTTAAAGACAAAATACTTAATGTAAATATCACTTTGGCTTTAATATATAGTTTTTTTGGGATAAAATACATAATTAAAGTGAGCATTTACTTATTTAACCAAGGTTTCAACTAGCCTATTCTTTCTTTTTCTCAATATTATAATTTCCTAAAACCAATATGTAATAACATTCATCGTATTCATGTTCATTGACTAAAATATAAATATCAACTAGCTGTGCCCGGCAAACGTTGTATTGCCATATATTTTTTTGGGGTGGACTACCCCTTACATTTAGGGGGATGAAAAATAGATGTTGGCCGATTCTCATAGATACCGGATAAGCGCAAAAAATTTCATCAAAATCGGTCAAGCCGTTTCGGAGGAGTATGGCAACGAAAACTGTGATACGAGAATTTTATATATTAGATAAACCGCCTTCAAGAAGAGAAAATAAAATTATTTGAAACAAAAGTTCAAAAAAAAAAAGTTCAAAGTTTATTTATTGTTCATTGAAATTACTTAAGTACTTACTTAATTACTTTTGATGTTGGTGTTAAATGTAACATCAAACACGGTATACGGTACGGAGAGCTCTGCTGTCCCTTGACTCCATGAACAGATCGACTTCATTAAATAGTAGTGCTTCAAAAGTCTTTATTAAACTTTAGAAACGCACTAATCTCCACTACGATTATCGTTTAATCAAATATCCACTATACCTACGCCTCAAATATTTATTTCCCCATTATCCATTTGATTTTGTTAGGCCTATATCTATTATCGTAGTCAATTATGGATAAATAGTTATAGATAAGAACGTACATCATTCTGATACAAGGTCTTTACAACATATTTATATACACCTACCTCAATTTTATTAATTAAATCTAATCTATCTAAATCCATACATCTATAAACAAAGTAAACAAATTAAATTTAAGTGTCTGTTTGTAATTGAAATTAAACAGCTTTTCACTAAATACATAAATGAATTAAGTTAGTATATACATAGGTACTTTACTAAATGTTACAGAAGGCCGAGGATTTCTATTTAAATACACGGTGAAAAATCACAAACTCTTTATTACTTAAAACAGAACACACTTCTAAGACGTTTTTAAATCTGATCTCTTCAAAATCAACCGTTCAAGCTCTCAACTGATCTGCCCTCTCCACAACGCGCCTCTCCACATCACTCCCGCCTCGCCTCCGTGTCAAGTCAATACACCTCCTCTTCCGTTACATAAACTAAAAAAAACCTTAAAAATACCTTTCAAAAATTTCTCAGTCTGTGTCTGTCTGTAAGTCTGTCTACCTATCGGTCTGTTTGTTCCAACTAATCTCCGAAACGGTTGGATCGATTTTAACGGAACCTTCACTGGCGGATAGCTATTGTTACAAGGAGTGACAAAGGTGACCTTTATTTAAAGGTCACCCATGAAATTAAGTCTACACGGGGGAAACAGCGGAGCACACCTAATATTATTATAAAGAGGAAAGATTTTATGTTCGTTTGTTATGATTGAACTGAAAAACTAATAGGCAGATTTCGAAAATTCTTTCACTTTTAGAAAGCTACGCCTTCAGTGAGTATATATGTATACAAACGAGTTTTGAATGAACAGATGAACAAACATACATACATAAATCCATACAGGTTGTCGTATATCATATATATCATCAATCTCGATAACAACGCCGTTAATCTTAGTAAGTAATAATATTACAAAAATTTTTTTATTAAACTAAAAAAACAAAAACACTTCTATTTAATAGGTTAAGTTGTCAATTTGTCCACTTGCGTACAGCTAATGGAGTTTAAATTATAAGTTATATTATTATGTTTGTTCATAAACATTGTTTTTCTAATAACAACACTACTCATTTCGATGAGTTAATTTTATTTGAAAGAAGATGCATTTTTATTTGGTTCAGTTCTTTTCAAAAAAATCAAAATACCTTCATTTGATTAGACTTTTAACAAAGTACTTTCAAATCGTCATAACTTCAAGAGTACACAGGATTATACATACTACCGGCAGGTTCGGAAGGTTGCTTTTACTGAGAAGAACCGGGCAAGAAACTCAGTAATTACTCTTTTTTTAAAATAGTAATTTTACAATTTTGATTAATACAATATAAATCATAATAAATATATAAGCCCATGGACACAGTTCCAGTGCAGAAAAGTCAATAAAAAAATATAATAACTAAAATAATAAACTACGTATAATTGTGTATCTTGAGATGACCAGCCCCCACTAGCAGCACCTGTTCACAAGTATGACGAGAATGCCATCGCCCTCTTCAACCATTATAGAGGGAAGTAAGTTCCGATATCGGCACCCATGAGATATCGAAGGGAACATTCGAAAATCTTACTGGTGTTAGCGTGTTCGTTCATTATTATTTAGTATTTGAAGCACTATATCTTAATAAAGCTGTCGATCTGATGATGGAGCCGAAAGACAGTCGAAAGAACTCCTCAACGATTTACAGCAAGATGAGAACTTTACCCCTAGATGGGTTGGAACTGCTTTAGGTGCACTTTGCAAAAAATCACCGAAAAGAACGAATTTTTTTTACAAAATAATTAATCGCTTTGCTTTCTTTTGAAGCCAAATGTAGCATCACACTCGGTAGGTATCAAACACCAACATCAAAAGCAAGTTCATTTCCTATTATTTGTATTAAATCTCGTAGTAATATGTAGCCTATGTACTTTCTCAGGCTCTAGACTATCGGTGTACCGAGTTTCATTTAAATCGGCTCAGTATTTTTGGCGTGAAAGTGCGACAGACGACGGACAGAGTTACCCCGGTGGTAACATTCATAATCATGTACCTATAATGTATTTTTTGTGTCCTTCTGACGATTTGATAGTACTTTGTTACAAGTCTAATCAAATAAAGACATTTTGAACTTTACTTTCGAATTTATAATATTAGGTACATTAAAATTGGTAAGAATTATAATCCTTACCAATTTTAATTTATTAACGCGCTAATCTCAAGAATTACTGGTTTGAATTGAAGAAATATTTTAGTGTTGGATAGTTTTGACATCACGCACCAATAGGAGTGAAGCATGACAAGCATCAATGGAAAATGTTACAAAAACGGGAAGAAATATTTTTCGTGGCAGGTACTTAAATTATACGCGAGTCAAACCGCGGGTGTTATCTAGTATGAGTGTAATATTATCATAGCTAGCGGGAAGATAAAAGTATGTATAGCCCGTATATATAATAACTCTTATTAGTTAAACAACACAATGTTGGTTTGAATCTAGGTGGGCCTATTTGTGTATTGTAATCTCGGATAATGGAGGAAATAGGTGCGTTTGACTCGGTGCATTGGCACATGGAGGAGCTGGCATCGAGGGTAGTCGCCAAGACCGGGATCCCGTCAGATAGACATCACCTCGGCAAGTTGATTATACAAAGCTTAAAAGACGCTCCAGATTTTATTTTGCAGGTAAGGACTTGAATAGTTTTGTTCTAATTGTCATTGAGCGGTCTCTCTACTCACTTTCTCCGAAAAACTAAGTTTTAGTCAAAGTAAAGTTCCTACCACCCTCAGTAATTCTCATTCGTTCTAACATCACTTTCGAACGTGGTCTAGAAAATTCTTTACATATCGTAGATCTTCTTTAGTTAAATTATTTAACGAACGAAAATTTGAGTTTTATAAACACAAAGCGATACTGAAACTGCGTTATATTTTCGTTCGTTTGCAAAGTTTCGAGAAAGAGAGAAGAGCCCCTGATGTTAGGAACTGTTGTTTATTTTATCCCCAAAAGGTTACAGGGACGTATAAAATAAAGTAGGCAGCGGTTTGCGACTGGATATTCAAAATCCAGGAGCCATTGGCCACGTGCATCTTTTCTGACATACCAATGTGAGTACCTATGTATCGTTTTGTTTGCAAGGCGTACGAACATTGTGATCATTGCGTAAAGAAGCCGATTAATAGTCAGTTATAAAGTGTAGTTATCTGGTAACTTAGTTATGAGTTTAGATTACATGAATAATACGACGAATAACTCAAATTAATAGAATAAAATAGCTAATGCACAAAATTGTTTTGATATATTCCAATCACCCCTGGTTTCCACAGTAGGTAATACCAAGTTATGAGCGTTGACCTTGAATGCACAGTACATATATACATACATAATATATATGCTCACGTCTGTATTCCCCGAAAGAGTAGGCAGAGGTGTTGTAATAACAACACCGATCATTAAGTGCCAACGTGACAGATGGTGAGTCTATCGCCGTCTCAGGCACTATAGATAGATACGTGTTTGAATTACTTCCCACACATATTCAGGTTTCTTCACGATGTTTTCCTTCACTGTAATGCACGCATTGTGAAATTACTGCACATTGCCTTTTTAGAAAACTTTTTACAGGCCCCGCTGGGATTCGAACTTGCGTCGCTTGCGTAGCAGGTTCAAACCCCAAGGTCACCACGGCTATCACATATGCACAGTGGTCATTTTATCTATCTGTCTACGTCGGTCTAGATGGCGAGACACGAACAATATCGTTGAGCGCTTTTAACTCGTGACGGCACCTGTACCACCGTACTGTAATATTTATTCGCAAAATATGTTTCTCTTTGTACCATCGTAAATAAGGGTGTTTCGAAAGTGGCAGTGGTTTCGTTAAGATCTGTTGAATAGGATGAAGCGAGGGCGATGATGACGATCTTATTATAATAAAGTACTTAAATAGTATCTTTAATATCTTTCAGATAGATGGAGCGACAGACCAGTCAGAAACATTTGGAAAAGCATTAAAAAGGTCAACACAATGTGCCATTGGTCTCAAAAAGATGGGAGTACAGCGAGGAGATGTTATTGTACTGATAGCGCCGAACCATCTTCATCTAACGATACCTTATTACGCTGCCTTGTATTTGGGAGTTGCGATATCTCCTATCGTTTCCAGCTTGACTGTCCGTAAGTTGATACCTACTTGTTGAATTAGACTCTCAAAAAATTACGCCATTTATACAGAAACATCGCGGCAAACAAGTGAGCTAACGTTACCTATTCCACATTACATGCAAATAAGTAATCCACTTCTTAACACTTATTGACTAATCTCATCATAATCTCCCTCGCCTTATCCCATACATTGTTGGGGTCGGCACTTGATTCAACCCGATGAGGCAGATCACCTGATTTTTATACAAAGCGACTGCCAGCTGTTCTTCGCAATCTCTTGACCAAGGAAAATCTGTGATCTAGGTTAAACCAGTTGTCAGACTATTTTAGGCCTCCGACCGACCTGTAACGATTGCCAAAGATGATAAATTAGCAATCGAGACCGACGGCTTAACGTGCTCTCCGAGGCACGGAGAGCACTCGGGTGGTCCATCCAATTACTGGATAGGGTTAGGGTTGCTTAACTTCGCTGATAGAATGATATGCGCAATAGCAATTGCGCCACGAGCTCCTCATTGAGTAATCTATACAGATAAATAACATTGAAGTGTCTGTTTTCAATTCCAAATTAATGACTTTTCACTAAATACATATTGTCTATTTGTTCTGGCTTATCTCCAAAATTGCCCGACTCATTTTAACGGGACTTTCACTGGCAGTTAGGTAATGTTACAAGGAGTAACTTAACTACTTTTTTTTATTAGGGCGGGTGAAACTGCAGGGCACGACTAGTAAACAAACAAGGTCAAACAGATCAAAATGACACAGACGAACTATAGTGTTCCAATTACTTACCCCAGCACCGCCACCATTCCATTTTTTGATTCGACCGATTTCCACATGCATGGCTACGGACATTGAACCACGCGCTTATCTCTTCGAAATGTGCCTACGGTGATCATAAATATGTTAGCTACATGATTTATAATATCTGATAGCAGTCTAAATAAATCCTCTAATATAACGCCGCTTACAAAAAAATATAATGATATGATATGTGATATATTTTATATAGCATATAAATGCATGTTTTCTAAATAAAGATCTGTCGCGTTATACACTAAGGTTTCTCAGCGTCGCACCCGTCGTCCAGTGTCGGGCTTAAAGAAACGTCCTATGTATCAATCTCCTATGATTCAAACCAACGCACGTCGTCAAGTTCCACGCTGAGAAACTTTACAAGGTAACGCGGCTGAGATGAGCTACTCTATTCTAGCATGTTGGTAGGTATATCAACTTTTATAATAAAATATTTAATTTGCAAACTCCTGCGAAACGCCTGGATCGATTAGTATGAAATTGTGTGTGCATAACGGGTATCGGGCCATCATCTATTTTCCATACCCCTAAATGATAATTCTGATCCATTCCAAAAAATATATGGCAATTACCACGATGGTGACTGAGAAAGTCACTGCTAAAAACTTTCTTTATCAGTGATACAGGCTGTATCGAATTAGCGAACTCTAATAATACTTGGGTGGACATGTGTACTAAAGCTAGTGTCTCTCTCTAAATTGGGGGTTTAATTGCCACCTATTTCAGTTGAGCTGGAAGGAATGTTCCTCGTAACCAAACCCAAGGTTATATTTTGTCAGAATGAGATACTAAAGACCATTCAACAGGCCTTGAAACAGGCCAATTTGGAAGCAAACATTGTGACTTTCGATGCAAACATTGTGACTTTCGATGAAGGAGGTGAGGTCACAACTTTCTCCGAATTATTTAACACGAGTGATGATCAAGACGATGTGACTAATTTTATGTAAGTAATATTGACTTCTGAGGGTCCCACTGAATACCTATAACAAGAATTTGTTAATATATCATAATCGTTGTCATTGAGAGTGGCGACTTATACATGACGTATACATGAGTTCATATTCAAAAATGCTTTTATTTTATGAGACTATAAACACAGTACTTACTTTCAAATATTTTGAAAGATATGATTATAGAGTATTATACTATGCTATCTCCATGTTCGGAAGGTTGCTTTTACAGAGAAGAAACATGCTTTAAAATTTTTGAATACCTAATACATAAAAATTACAAAAAAACCCATTGACTCAGTTCCAATGCACAAAAGTCGATCGATTTTTTTTAACTAATAGTATGTAAGTATTATACTATGCAAAATTGTGTGGCTTGAGATGACCAGCCCCCACAAGCAGCACCTGTTCACAAGGCTAACGCGAATGATATGAAAATGAAAAATATTTATTCAGTTTAGGCCCTGGTAAGGCACTTATGAATGGTGAGAATTTACCACATAGGCACTGACCTCCTCAACCATTTACAGAGGGAAGTGAGCGAGAATTCATCCAAATGACGCCAGTCTCATAATGATCATATCACTCTATGATAGCAGTAAGAGGTCATCGTGGGTAATTTATCTACTGCCTAGAATAGGTCAGAAGATGTATTCTTATTTTTATTCCAGGCCAAATGAGTTTGATCCTGAGGACACCCTTGCCCTAATAACGTTCACTAGCGGCACCACTGGATTACCGAAGGCTGCAGCGCTCTCACACAAGAACATAGCTTATTCAGTCCGTTCATTCTGGTGTGAGATTGTTTACTTAATTCCGCATATTATTGAGCTCATCAACCGATCTTAGCCGATATGGCTGGTGGTTCTTTAAGGGACTGTCGTCTAACATTGGAACCAACCTCATTATATTGCTTACCTGAGCTGGGACCCAGTTATGAGCTCTTATTGCAATGATAACTCAGCTGTGTGACAATGATAGATATATACATGTGATTAACATCCGTTTCTTGATATGAGTCAAACTATCATGGCAATGAAGGCCCTTGAAATGTTTTTGTTTTTAGGCTTGTTATTAGGTTACTGACGGACGAAATGTTTGCTTAATTAATGTTCAATTGGCAACAGTGCCTTACGGCATTATATTATGTTCTGTAAGCATGTTAGAAATTCGAGGCAATCCACCTACTGATTGATAAAAAAGCCGGTTTTTAATCAACTTCATCCTAACTTCCACAATTTCATAGCCCGTTTCATAACCCTATCACAGATGTGTAATATCCAGAAAGTTGATTCTTGTTCTTGGTATGAATTCTTCAGGTTATTATTCCAAAAGTATCCAACTCCTACACAACTGACAATAGTGACATCGCCACTACAATGGATAACAGCGAGCACACATTTCATTTTTTCCCCCATACTGCGGTATACACGTTTACAATCATCGGCAACAATAACTACGGAGAACATATGGAATTTGATTGAGAAATACAAAGTAAGTACCTCTCATTTAAATATTGAAACTGCTCTACTTAGTCAGACACTCCGAAAGCTTAGTTCATGAACTATTAAGGCATCTGCCAATTAAATGGTTTACAATGTTTTATATAATATTCAACTAAAGTAGCAAACAAGCAGTCCGCCTGCAAAATATGAACTTTATGAAGAATGAAATCGTGTCAAGGTTCAGGACAAAAGAGGACGCAAGAGTGCTACTAGCACAATAGCTACATCCATCAGTCTTACTAACCGCGTGACACTATCATGTAGCGAGCTGCGATCTACGGTAAGGTGGAGGTACCATGATTGGGATAAGGAACACAATTTTTTCCTTATTCAACAGAAATTGACAATATGCTCTCTCGGTTAATAGTTACACTCTTATTGGAGCTGCTGATGAAGCTCGCTCCTTTTGTCTCTGTCCAGTGATTCTTATTTGACGACATGTCGGCTATTTTATCCATAGTTCGTTTTACCATTATTAGTTTGTAAGTTTGGCGTGTTTGAGTAACTTATCCTTGTTCGTCCCATGCGTTAATTCTACCTTACCTTCCAGAATAGTATTTATAAATCGTCGTGTCACATATAAAGTGACCAATATGCTGTTTTATCGAGTATTTTTACTTGAATATATAATGATTAGAATTAATATTCTTTTAGCCGACTCACACAACAATAAGCCCTACATTCATGTCAAACCTTCTGAAATGTCGCGGAGATCGTGACATAAGCTGCTTTAATACTATCATCCTGGGAGGAAGCGTCGTACCCCAAGAGCTTATATATAAACTCAAGGTGACATATAACATACTTACATAATCCCAGCGGGGCCTGTACCAATGTGTTTTTGACACCACGTGCTTTACGGTGAAGGAAAACATCGTGAGGCAACCTGCATATGTCTGAGAAGTAATTCAAAGACGTATGTATAGTGCTTGACACGGCGATGGATGCTCACCCTATGTCACGTTGGCACTTAATCATCTTTCTGAAAAATATTCTTTCCGTATTCGGACACGATCTACCGACTTTTATTATTATTTCGTGAAATTAGAACGATTCATTATATTATAATCACTGCAAAATAAACGTTTCGACTAATTTCTATGTAATTACTAAGTTGAATTTTCCTTTGTAGCAAATTTCACCAACAATAAGAGTTCGTGGCTCATATGGAATGAGTGAAGCTGGTGGATTGACGTTCAATATTATTCCTCCTCTAACGGGAACTGTAGGCTTTCCTATAGGGAGCCTTCAGTATAAGGTACGAGATTTAATCTGTATATCATGCTCACCCAGGCATCCAGGGGTCAGGTAGTCACTTTTCACCGGAAAGGATTAGTTGCAAGCGTTTCATTTCTGGCAGCAAGTCCATAAGTTTTGATAAAAACTCATTAGTAGATTTAAATTAAATGGATACATTAAGCATACGAAGTAATTATAGGGAACCTTTTAATGACGAAGCTGATTAAAATGTTGTAGTTGGTGAACACGGTGACCAATGAAGCGATAAGCGAGCCCAATGTCTCCGGCGAGTTGTGGCTCAAAGGACCTAGTGTTATCAAGGTATGATAATGACATATCGATAATTTGAATCGTACATCTCGGGTTACGGCTGTTCAGGGGCCGGCGGGGTTATTATGTTTTTGCTCTTATATATTATTCCAGGGACTGATACGCATTTCTGCAAATCACATACCTGCGAACTGAGTTGAGTATTCATTATTGTTATGTAACTTAATATATACGGGTGTCGGGAAAATATATAGGTATAATTTTAGGAAGCAAATAAAATTATTTTGAATAAAATATCTTCTTCCACTTTCGAATAATTGACGTTTAAATTTGACCATATCAAGACCTTATTTTCACATAAAAGTCAGCTGTAACGTAGAGTTATTCACGTGAAATCTAAATACGTTTTTAGTTTTTTTCCCACTATAGTTCCTGAAATATTGGTTTTATGGGAAACCATTAACCTTCCCCTTAAGTTAAAAAGTTCGTAATGTATGTACGTAATGTAGGTAAACGCGGCCGCGCGTTCACTCAATCGCTTAAGGCCGCGAGATCTTCGGCCCTTATCATCCATAGCCTATAACTACGTTATCGTTGGAGCTAGATATTTTACGATTTCAACAAAGTGATATATTCTCCGAAACCTGCATATATGAACATTTATAGGTTGTTCATTCATATTATAAAAATTGTCTGAAATAAATAAATAATTTTATAAAATAAATGGTCATTCTCCACAGGAATATTACAACAACCCCGACGCTACAGCACAGGCCTTTACCGAAGATGGTTGGTTCAAATCCGGTGACATTTTGTACCGGGACGTATATGGGTACTTCTATTACGTGGAACGTCTCAAACTATTTTTTAGATGTCAAGATTATCCGGTAAGTGACGGTTGATAAATAAATAAATAATTCATCCAGTCATCTAGAAATACACTATGAGGAGCTTATACTATGAATACCCGACAACTGATGCAATATTATATGCTTACTTATATTTTTTGTCAATACTAGTAAATACTCAGAGAAGGCAGGCATAATGTTCGCCTTTAGATATACCAGCCACAAGACCAACGATGCGTTGAATAACGTTTAAGAAATCTGTTAACACTATTGCTTTTACTGACACTGGGATATGTTTGGAATAATAGATTTCGCCGTTAGAAATAGAAACAGTTATCCGGCAAAATCCGGCAGTGGTCGACGTTGCGGTGACCAGTATAACGGACCCGGAGAGCGGGGATCTGCCGGTTGCTTGCGTCGTGCGCCGACCTGGCAGTAATGTCACTGCTCAAGACATCAAGCAGTTGGTTAAAGGTAACTGGCTTCGGGCTCTCAATCTAAAGGCCCTTAGATATTTCTAGACTGCACCTCATAATCATCATGTTCGTGTGTTAAATTAAGCTGCGATTGGTTCAGTCATTATTCAGAGAAGCTGTCAATGTCTGGTTTTAATGATAAATGGCTTGAGTAATAATCAGATAATTATGGTATTTTTATTAGTGTTTTACCTCTTTGATTCCTGAGTTTCATCCTTATCCCATTTTATGTAGGATCGCATAATGTTCTATCATTTTATAATTAAAAGCCGTGGTGGTCTTGGGGTTTGAGCAGTCGCCTGCTGAGCAAACGATGCCAGTTCGAATCCCAGCGGGGCCTGGACCAATGAGGTTTTCTAAAAACTTATGTACAGTGATTTCACACCACGTGATTTACGGTGAATGAAAACATCATGAGGAAACCTGCATAAGTATGTCTGAGATGTAATTCAAAGACGTATATATAGTCCCTGAGACGGCGATGGACGTCTGTCACGTTGGCCTGACAATCATATTCGCTGGAATGAGCGTGTTTTTACAACACCTCTGCTTACCCCTTCGGGGACCCTTCTGGGATGGCGTGAGCATATTTCAAATTTCAACCCAGTACCAACAAGTCGGCACGATTTCTGCGCGCCCGCCGGATCCCCATGCACTACCAATTCAGAATTTATTCCTGTCGCGTTATTCCGTAAATTCTCAACATCGAACTCGACGTCAAGCAATTAATATATAATATATAGACCACCAATTTGCGTAATAGGTAGATAATATCACGACCCTTTCATAGACCTTTGAAAACATATTTTTTAAGCAAACATCCAATCCATTAAATGAAGTAAAGCAAACGTCATAAGTATCTATATTCACTCCTTAGCTGAAGTGCAATATATAGAGTCAAATACCATCAAATTCGTTTCAGCGGTGTTGCCATAAAATGCTTTCCGACTATCAAAAACTTAAATTTACAGAGACGCTGTCAGACGCGAAGCAGCTGCGAGGCGGTGTGGTGTTCATGGAGGAACTGCCAACCACGATCAGCACCAAGGTACACCGGAGGAAACTGCACGATATGGTGTTGACGATGGAGAGAGAATAATATAAAACCTTCTCGTTACTACGTATCGTTAAGATTAAAGCAAATTAAATAAGATGTTTTTACGGCTTATGTAATTTTACGAAATAAATAAAACTAAATCTCAAACAAGTATAATAAGAATATCTAATAAGTAACCCTGAGATAGAGCCAAGAAGCCGCAGCTATGATTATATTATGCAACCAGTTGTTATTTTAGAATTACAAACTATAAAAAAATATAAATAAAGTGTCTTATTTATATGTATAGAAGAGTATCGATTGAACTCTTACACAAGTTTGATATTCGATTTCGTTTCGTATATTGTTTAGATTCTTAAGTGCTTCACTGTATTGCCAAAAGTAACGAACAACGTAGTTTGTTCAAACTTATTCGGAACGCGCTGGAATTGAATTTGAAAGATTTTTTTACGCAATGATATTCGTACAGTTGTCACATGTCAATACCTAAATTTGGGGCACTGATGATCTGTTTTGCATGTACCTATTCTTGCTATTGCTAGGTTTTGCAGCACGCCATCGCGGTCTTCAGGAATGGTATGTATTATAGGTAGGTATGTAGTACACAGTGTCCATAATGTACTTATTACCAGAAAAAAAGGCGAAAAAAGGGATAAAATCGAACCAGTAACTTTAGGACTCGAACGGGGGTGTTCTAGTTTTGTTATCGACCCATAGACTTAAAAGTTTCACATATGAACTTGCTTTCGTATTGTAAAGATATTGTAGGAATTATCCATTGCCTGAAAATAACACCTAGCCAAGTTGTTGTCTCCGACACCCCCTAAAACGAAATTTCTTGAAAATCATTGGCACCTCATTTGATGAGTCTGACTCTGTCTTAATGTGGTTATAGAACTTTATTTCTCTTAAGAATTTACAATTCACTTACAGAGAAATATAAGTTTAGTATGCATTTGCCGTTCCGTTAGGCGTAGTGATTTAAACATTTCAATGGTATTAAGTAAGTACATGATTTCTTAACGTTCATTAATATTTAAACATTACAGTTATTTTACTGGCTACCTATAACTGACTGATGTATGACGCGAGGCATATAAAAATATGGAGGGGTCACGGCGAAACATATCACGTGCACCCCTCCACTTAGCGACTTGGAGGAACACCGTGGAGTTTAGTCGGTGTGAGTCCGACATAACCCTTCCGTTGCCCCCGCGGCGGTTGGTGTATCCATAACGGATTCTACCCGAAAAAATTACATATAAAAACATGCGCAGTATCTCCCATATTTCGTAGTGCGGGGATCTAGAGGGGATAATCGGATCGCGAGCGTAGTTAAATGGCATAATGGGACACTCGTTATCCCTTTTCCCCCCTCAAAAGTTGTTATTAAATCCATGTTGGCGTTGGGGACCAGACGCAGACGAGCTATTCTAGTAGGCAGATAATATGGACTTCCTTAAAGTAACACCTGATTTTATTCAATCTAAAAAATATATAAGACAGTTCCTTGTTAAAGGTTACGAGGCGAAAAGGTTAAGGCCATACAGTAACCCACAAAAAAATAGCAACAAACGCAGCTATACACACTTAATCGATATTTAATTAGATAATTTGGCAAAACACTTATTGATGTAACTAATTTTGTAAATTACCCGCAATTTGGCGTTCTTTTTTCATTCATGTAGGTAAGTAGTAACAGTAGTAATATCGCAGTTAAAAAAAAACCGGTACCTATGTGGGAAGCGTGTACATCATATAAAGGAGTATATTCACAGGAGGAATCGTTGTATGTGCCTATTATATTTTAAATTTGCAACGGAATTTTACAAGGGTGGCAACAAACTTACTGTCCGCCATATAAATATTTTTTTATTGTTACGGGAAAAGCGAGAAACAACCAATCTTACCATAAATAAATACCAAAATATCTTACCATAAAGGCTAGCGTCCATAAACTTTGGGACCATTAATCCGACGAAATGGATATCAAAACGACGCACCTCTCAATATAGGCGCATACAGGGTAACCATAATATATATACATTTATGATCTAAAAATTTATGTTCTAAACAAACAAATTCGATCTCTGAGTCGTGAATTAGAGCATCCATCCCGTCTATCGTATCATCAATCATCATGATAACATGATAGCTTGCATTGCTGAGCAATTCATTGAAGGCTGCAGTAGAGATCAAGTTTCCGTCTGTCAACTAACCGACCAGAGAAGAGTGTACACATGAGACTGTACAATTCCAGTATAAACGACGGCCCCCCACCATTCTGAAAGCTTCAGATCCCCCATCTGACTAGTTTCAGTGACTGCATATGAACGAATCCGAACGCAATTAGATTAAATTCAAATCGAGTAATTTAGGCACCCAGAAAAGTTCAAGTGCGTAACCAGGACCTTTTAACTTCAATATAAGTTCAACATCTTTTCGTCTCCAAACCACAATATGAATACCTGTGATGACATAAATATTGCAGTAACGTGGACATTAGACTTTAAATGAGAATGATCAGTCTCTCAACGAGATATGGCAATGCTTACGCTGGGTGTATCTTTGCGAAATCAAATCAATAAGGTATTAGATCCGCAAAAAAGAACTGAAGTTAAGAGAAAGTCAGTTGAAGTGGAAGAAGATGGGTTTGATAAAAAGCAGAGAAAGTGACTGATGGGAGAGAATAGTTCTGGAGTGGAGACCACGCACGAAACAGAGTAGGACGGTCTTCAACTGGATGGGCAACTAGACGACGGTGGCTGGCAAGCGTTGAACGCAGACAGTATTTGCTCGCTCGTTGTGGAAATCGATTAGGAAAGCTATGTTCAGTTGTGGATATTGTGGACTTTCAGCTACAATAATGATGATGATTTAAATGTAAGCTTTAGCACCTTTGAGCAAGATCTTAACCTTAATGATCTTGATCTTAAACTCAAAAATGTATGACCTAACGATCACATTTCTATGTATCTCTTTATGGTCTATATGCTGCCACTATCAAACTCTTTCGTAATAACACAACACTCATCAATAATACTTAAGTACTTAATGTGATCGGTATTAGAAAAGAAATGCTCCATATTAAAGTTAACAAGCAAACAGACCTTGTAACGAAATTGTTACCCTGTAATTTCACCTGCGACCACGCTATTATCCTCTATTACCCTGTGAATAATAGACACATACCTACTTTATATTGCCATGAGCTGTTTGTAAAGGTAATATCATACAGTTCTTGTAAAACAACGTTGATTTTATTCCAGACTCCTCGGGTCTTATCATAAGCTCATCATAGTTCCACTGTGTGACAGTGACAGACTTATACTCGTCATACAGATCTGTCTCATAATAATAGTTAAACTATCATGGCAATAACATGTCATGGTAAGACCCATAGTTTGTACACTTTGCTGTTGAAATATACTATAACATTTAGTGAAACTATTTAAATTAATATCCCCCAAATATCTCTGTGGGGATATTTATTTGCTATGAAGAACCTTTCAATCAATATCACAAACGGCAGTCTATACTACAAACTCATAAAGCATCATTATTGTAATCACTTCACTAACAACATCTAGTGTACTCGTATCTTAACCATAATAGCTCGCACAGAGCTCAGCTTACATAAGTAGATAGAACTCATTGTGTCTCTGCAGAACTACATAGACCTTTATAAATAGCAAGGCAATATCAGCATTTGATGTGCATAACAATACGAGTGATTAGTAATACAGGAGCCCTTCCAAGAACAAAAAATCAGATTTTTTATGTGAATAAATTTAAGGGAACAAAATATATTTGTGATATAATTTGTAATAACTGACTCGACGAGAAATTAAGAGTGAATACGAAATAAAACACTGTGAGTAGAAAGTGATTCATAATATTATTAATTTAATCGAAAAAACGTTTGGTAATTTGTTGATTATGCACTACAGCACGGTTTAATAAATTTGTTTTTAAATTAAATCTGATACATTTTAAAGTATTATAAACTATTTCGAAAGCAGTAAGTAATCAATTTCATCTCCTAGGAACAATTATTTAGATTTGAAAAAACACAGTGCGTTAGAAGTAATTAATTAAATGTGCCTTATTTATTGATAAAAGCAATAGCAATGTAATTAGTCCGAATTGACTGCAGATGTAACTTCAGGACTCATTTCAGAAACATGGCTCAGAGAAAGCGTGGCAATGATTCCGTGCATTGGTATATGAATGAACTGACATCGAAGATCGTCGCCGAGTCCGGGATACCCACGGACCGGTTCCATCTTGGCAAAATTATTCTTCAAAGTCTCAGAGATGAACCGGAGTTTGTGGTGCAGGTAATTCGCAAAATTCGAGACAGGCTTGGTGTTGTCCATAGAACTTTATGGAGTGCTCATCCTGGCCTTCGTAACTGGCAGGCTTTGGAGAAATATCGATTTGGGTCAAGTTTGAAATATGTTCATTACAGTATCAAAGTGAATATCCTTATACCGAATATTTCTGGTTTGGTGCATGTGTGCGAGGCAACGTTTATTGTATAGTATAATATTTTTAGGAGTAGATAATGATCCTGAACAGAAACTTATAACAATCTCACGGGGACTGTTTTGATTTTAATAGATAAGTTACATTCAAGTTTCATCCAAAACCATCTAAATAGTTATTTACAGCGTAATTACGCGGTTTCGATACAGGCACACTAGACATTCTACTTAATCGGTTTCTTTTGGAATAATATAGTAATTTCACAACATAGAATTTTAAATATGTACGTAAAAAAAAATTTTAGTTTAATAGTCTAATCATCATAAAATCTAGTGCGACATTTCTCTCCGTGGAGGAATTTTATTTGGAAACCAAACTAGTTTGAACACATTTTTGTATGTAAAAACTTCATAAATTAATTAATTGAATTGAGTGATTATTTATCGAAATTTCGATTTAACAGATTGATGGAGCCACAGGCGAATCAGAAACTAGTAAATCAGTGTTGAAAAGAACAGTCCAATGCGCAAATTGTTTTAAGAACTTAGGCTTGAAAACTGGAGATGTGATGGTGCTGATGGCACCAAATCATTTGGATTTAGAAATACCATTCTACGCTGCACTGTGCCTTGGAATAATTATAGCTGCTGTAGACAGGTCGCTTAGCGTATGTAAGTAACACCACAAAAATCCTTGTAGACAGAACCTTATTGATTTAAATTGATCCCCCGCTGGATCATAAATGGGGATCAGAACGGCATATCTCGTAGGGTTAATACTTTATTAAAACAATTGAAGCTTAAATCCAGAATAATCTAGAACAAGTAATAATTAGGTTGATACAAAAACAAAAAAGTGGTAATACTTTCTCGTATATTTCAAAATGAACAATCAAAGACAATTAAAGAGCCGTGGAGGCCTTGAGGTTTAAGCAGTCGCCTGCTACGCAAGCGACGCAAGTTCGAATCCCAGCGGGGCCTGTACCAATGAGTTTCTCAAAAAAACTTGTACATTGATTTCACACCACGTGCTTTACGGTGAAGGAAAACATCGTGAGGAAACCTGCATATTTCTGAGAAGTAATTCAATGAAGTATGCAAAGTGTCTGAGACGGCGATGGACTCACCATCTGTCACGTTGGCACTTAATCATCTTCGGTGAAAAGTGGGTGTTGTGATTACAACACCTCTGCCTACCCCTTCGGGGAATACAGGCGTGAGCATATGAATGTATGTAACAATTAAAATAATGTCTTTCCAGATGAACTACAAGGAACATTCAGCGTTATTAAACCTAAAATAGTATTTTGTCAAAGTCAGAAAGCACCAGACGCACAAGTTGCATTAAACGAGTTGGACTTTGATGCACACATTGTGACGTTTGATAAGGGAGACTACCTCTGCGATTTCAATGATTTTCTGCAGAAAAATGGAGACTCATCCGTAGATGACTTCAAGTAACATTTTTTTTGAGAAATCAAGAGCAATATTTTATTTGGAAACTTACATAACATAAATTTACTTCCTTTGTCTGATTTAAGGGCGTCAGATTTCAACTCCGAAGATACCATAGCATTTCTAATTGCTACAAGTGGAACAACAGGCCTTCCGAAATCGGCTGCTGTTTCTCATAAGAACTTAGCTGTAACCACCCCTTATCTATGGTAATTTCTTAATTAGTTCTGATGAATTTTTTTATTAATGACACGTATATTTTAAGTCCAAACTCCGTTACCAGGTCGAGGTTTTTCAAGTTTCCTACACCCACGGAGATGGCTTTGATTGGTTCACCCTTACAATGGCTTACTGCCATTATAAATTACGTAATCTCCCCTGTGTTGAGGTACACAAGGTTGACAACATCTGAAGTAATGACCGTGGAACATGCCTACAATTTGATTAATAAGTACAAAGTGAGTATATTACCAATGTTATGAGCTTAATAAGAAACTGAGCAGCACTTGTTGCTATATCTTATGCAAATTATGTATCGGTCCCCGCAGAACATATCAACGCGTGTGAAGAAATTTCATGAAGAAGAAAATACATTTTCCGTAGTCAGTATTCTGTGTACAGTATCAACAGTTAAATTTCAAATACAGAAACATATACATACAAAGTTTGATCTAATATTGGTGTTTCTTCTACTAGCCAACGTTCACCCTCTTCAGTCCAACAATGATGACCACGATGATGAAGCCTGGAGTCTCGGATCAATGTGACTTCACCTGTTTTGATTTGATCATGCTGGGAGGTAGCGCTGTTCATCCTGACCTCCTTGCTGACATAAAGGTAAAATTTTTGTATATCATTAGGTACCAGACCAGATAGATGTCTGAAGGGGATGCAGAGATGTCGTAATTCCCACTTTTCATACAAGAAGAATAAATTAAAAAAATAATGAAATTTGCGTTGCAGGCGACTACTTAAACCCCAGGGCCACCAAGGATCTATGAATATTTATTACATTTGCAAAAAGGTCTGTTAGTTAGTTAGACCCACCGGCCTAATCTATACTTCATAATAATTATATTTCTTATTAAAATGGTATATCCTTAAACTGAATCTCCAAAAAAGTGGCGATTAATTAAACCGCTTGCTTTTTATTAGATAGCCCGGAGGTTTTGCTTTATTTAAAACCAGCCTTGTATTTTTTTAGCTACACCATGAATTCTGCGTGATGATAATGTTTCTATGTTTTTTTTGTCAATTATTTCTTGTCTGATTCACTTCTTGTCTTTACGTATTGATTAATGTTTCTTATCTCGCCTTAATTATCTTTTGAAATAAATGTTTTCCGTGTAAAAACATATATTGCAATAAAAAAATATTACTTACTGCGTATGTAATTGAGTGATAAATAAATAAATGATGTCGCATTTAATTGTTTATAGTAAAGGAGAGCTAAAAGATAAAGAAAGTCGATAAAGCATTTTTATTGTATTTTACTGTCACAAATATATGTTAATGACCAGTCTAAGTAGGTACGAATGATAAGACCGACAGACCTCTGAATATTATTTCAAAGAGTTAAGCAAAGGATACATTACTACATTATGATTACATTAGATACATTACGTAACACTAATCATGGAATTAATATTTTGTATTATATCTCAGTCGAACAGAAAGGAGAAAGATATTCAAAAAATCTGTGAATTGAGATTACGTTACACAAAAACACAATAGGTGCTCTAAAATTATCCTCGTCTTTCTATTACTGTTTCACAATCTATCCTTATCTATACTAATATTATAAAATGGAAATATTTGTATGTAAGTATGTTTGTATTGAATAGGCTCCGAAACTACTGGACCGATTAGAAAAAATATTTCAGCAATGGATAGCTACATTATCAGCGATTAACATAGGCTATTTTATCCCCGTACTCCCACGGGAACGAGAACTACGCGGATGAAACCACGTGACGTCCGCTTGTATTGTATATTATATAGTATTTAATATTACAGAATGTAGCACCCTACACAGATATCGTCAACGTGTATGGGATGAGTGAGCTGACTGGAATCGGCTTCCAAGCTGATGATCCACCTCCAGGATCTTGCGGAAAACCTCTTGGATGCTTCCAGTATCGAGTTAGTATCTTATGTGGTTACAAAGAGCTTAATTTAGCAGTATAATCTGTCTTCCTACCGTTAAGGGTCAGATTTCAAATATTCCAATCCTTTATCCGTTGGCACTCGGTCCAAAAATATTTCAAACTACATATTAAACAGGCAACGAGCCTTCACCTGATGGTAAGCGGCTTAAGAAAGTACTAATGGACTCACTGAGCATAGTTAAGACCAGCGTCTCCACTACTATATGTAATATTGGTCGAATAACTTCTATAAAAATGTAGGCTCCTGATACAACACGGTACATTTTGAAATGGCGTATTTTCATATTCAAATAACAATAACGAAAATGTGATTCATACACTTTCTGTTTTAGTTGATTGATGCGGAAACAGCTGAAGATATTAATGAGCCCAACGTACCAGGAGAACTGTGGATGAAAGGCCCTGGAATTTTCATGGTAGGATTTATATATACAAACATTGCAAGTTTTGAGTGGTCAGAGAATATTGCTCTACAAATCTAAAAAATAACTACTGTGCATTCAAGCCAGCGCTCAAAACGCGTGACTTGACTTACACCTAACTATAAAGAAGACCATGATTGTCCCACCTTCGTAGAATAGATAGATAGATAGATAGATAAACGTTTATTTACCACACACTAATAAGTTAAACAAAACTACAGAATATTAAAATTATTCGTTAAATCAATGCGCGTCGGTAGCAGATATGAACATTATCCATTAATTTATTTTGTAAATAGCAGGTAGAAAGATAGCTTACTTCAACCTTTGTGGGATATAATCATATGCGTTTGACCTTATAGTTTGATTACTGCATGTCATATAACAATGAATAGTATCTGCTTAAATAGATTCTTCAATGTATTACGTCTTATTTGCTTCCAGGGTTACTACAACAATCAAGAGGCGACTGAAGACGTCTTCGCCGAAGATGACTGGTTTAAGACTGGTGACATGTTCTACAGAGATGAGAATTGGAACTTCTTCTTTGTAGATCGCATTAAACTCCTGCTCAAATATAAGAGCAATCATGTAAGAGTATCTACGTATGTTCAATATTCCTAGATTTATTAAATTGGCTTTGTCCACGAGTTGCGTATTCGGTATCGTTTCTCTTATTTTCAATACAATCTTTACTGTTTCTGATTCAAATATAAATCTGACAAGCACTCCGAAAAAAAATCTAATTCAGGCTGGTGATTTATCAAATTTGATTTGTTTGACGCACTTCACAAGACAAGTAACAAAGTCTAATCTCTTGACGCAGGTGTCTCCGGTTGAAGTGGAAGCTGTTATTCGACAACACCCCGGTGTACTGGACGTAGCAGTGACAAGTGTTCCGGATCCAGAATGCGGTGACTTGCCGGTCGCGTGCGTTGTGCGGCAGGCAGGGAGCGCGGTCACTGCGCAGGAAATCAAACTCTTGGTCAAAGGTAACTTGTGATGTCTTCCTTGTACATAAACCGACCATTGACCATTTTGTCCAATGAATAATCGTCGCTCAAAATGCTAGGCTTAACTAAGATGTCGTCAAAGTAAATTTAGCATATTTAGGTGCTCGATATTTTTCGTGGTAAGAGCGTTTGTTTTAAGCAACGTAATATTATCTATGATATAAGAATACCGAGCTATTATATATTATGAATTAGTCAGTAATTATGTCAATCCCGGTTAATAGCAACAGTTATACAGTTACAATACCTACTAAATTATATTATTGAGGACATAACAACAGTTTAGCATTGGACAGATTTGTGTGTGGGTGACATTGAGAATATTTAAACGAAATTTTGTAATATAGGTCTTTATTTATCGATTTTATGTATCTTTGGGCTTTATTGCAAATTAATAGGATATTATAAATTGTGTTTGGTAGTCTTTCTAATATTTAAGCAAGTTGTAAACATGTGTAGGATGCATCTGATCCGCATGTACTTAATGCATCTGTTCAAATCCATACTAATGGATTCTTATATATATTTAGGAAAAAATCGAAAACAACTCGAGCCTACGACTTCTGCCAATCGTGTATTTGTTCTGCCAACTGTTTTTTTTTTGCTAATACTAAAATGCAAAAACAATATTAGGAAAATTCACTGCATGAGGTGTGATCGCGAGTAGCTCTGGAGCCTTACCATAACCTCTTATTGCCATGATAGTTTTACTCTTATTATAAGACAGATGTATTTGACGTGTATACATCTGTCACTGTCACACAACTGTAATAACATTGCAATAAGAGCTCATGGTTGGGCCCCAGTTGGAAGAGCAACTGCGCGGTTTGTAGAGGTCGTGGCTTCGAGTCTCGCATCGTGTTCGTATTCTTCGTATGGATTTAGAATATAAACATGTGTGCGTATAAAAATTCCATCCTTATCCATGTAAAATATATCATTTTCCGTTCTAGAATCTCTGTCGGACGCAAAGCAGCTGAGAGGTGGGGTCATCTTTATAGACGCACTACCAATCATGGCATCCACAAAAGTCCATAGAAGAAAACTTAAGGATCTTGCCATGTCTATGACCAGGGAAGAATAACACGAACACATTAGAATTTAAACGAGATTCACCATTATTTGAATAGACAGCAGTATATACTTTAGAACTTTAGGACAACGCCTTCATTTGAATATTAAGTATTATAATTATCATGAGTATTATATATACCTAGTATGTAAATGAAATTTAAACATCTTTGCTTGTTATGTTCTGTTCCATTATATTTATAACTAACTGTGCCCTGCGGTTTCACCCGCGTAGTTTTAATGTAATTCCCACGGAAACTTAAATGTAGTTTTTAAATAAAAGTAGCCTTAGTTAGTCCTTGTAACTTTAGCTATCTGTCAGTTAAACTCTCGTTAAAATAGCTTCAGCCGTTTTGGAGATTAGCCGGAACAAACAGACAAACATAAAGACAGATTTTTTTAAATAGATTTTTCATTATCAGTATCGTATATACTTTCATAATATGCATTCAGTGATAAGCTGTTATTTTGGAAATGCAAACACTTCAATTATATTTATCTGTATAGATGTATAGATAGATGGCATGCGCACAATAAAATAATAATATTATTAGTTACGATGCATTTCATATTTTTTTATACCTTATACTATGTTAGTATAATAACTTATACGTACATAAATAACTAGCCAAAACGACTTTATTATATCACAAAGGTTGTAAATGAGTGTGCAACACAGGTATGCAGTCCGCCTGAATGTAAGCAGCTACTGCAGCCATTGAACGTGACCAACATCAGAGTGTTATCACGCATTGCATATCTTCTGAATAACTAGCGGATGCCCGCAACTTCAGCCGCATGGTTCCTTCGGGAAATCGTCACATTTATTTTATTAAACAAAAATTTTTTTTTAAATATTTTAATAATATATACATTGCTTAACCGGCAACATCATGGATCAGCGTACCAAATATTACTAACTTAAGTTCATAAGTTGTTGTATACGTAGCTGTTTAATTATTTATTGTTTTCGTACTATCCCACGGGACCGAACCGCTTAATTTACCGGGATCAAAATTTTAAATATCCACTAAGTAAAAACTTAAAATATACTATAATGTACGACTGGCTTTTTAGGTTATAACTTGACTACTAGACTATAACTAGAGTTGTTTGAAGTATCTACAAATTACAGGACAGAAAAATACACCATACGATTATAAATGTTACCACCGGTTTAAGAGGTTGTTTTTCTTGAGAAGAACCCGGCAAGAAATTCAATAATTACTCTTTTAAATAACATTGTACAATGTTAATGGTTACAGTATTTATATCTCATGAATATAATCCCATGGACACCGTTCCAATGCTCAATTGTCAAAAATAATAACTAAAATATTACAAATATTTGTGAGCATGGCAAAGTCCAGCTAGTCTAAATAAATGTTTCTGCAACAGACCCAACGTCCACGTCAAGAGATTTTTTTATAAATCCGTTTATATCATAAAAGCTACGCGCGAAACAAATCGTAAATTTTTCGCTATATATATAGTATAAACCAGTGACCTTTATAAATATCATGTTACATATCGGTTTAGCAAAGAACAAAGTTATATCATGATCAGATTTCGCTTAAAGCGTATATAAGTTTGGGTGGAAACTAATTGCAACATTTGTGAATTATCAAAAGCAAAACGTGCAATATATTATCGCCGATATTTGGTGAATGAGGCAACGATATATATATCTTTGATATTCACGCCTGTATTTCCAGAAGAGGTAAGCAAAGGTTAATTTATAGTACCTACAGCCACATTTCGCCACTTATATTTTTGTCTCATGTATAAAGGGCAAGATTATTATCATTATTATCATCTTCTTGGCCTTGTCCCATACATTATTGGGGTCGGCACTTGATTCAACCCGATGTGACTAATCACCTGATTTTATACGAAGCAACTGCCATCTGACCTTTGTAACCTCTTCTACGATGAAAATTGGTAATCTGGGTTAAGCCAGTTATCAGACTTTCCTGATCGAATGATATGCGCAATAGCAACAGTGCCACGAGCTCCTCCATACTATTGCCACTAACCAGGCACAAATCCAGACTCCAGACTGCTACTGTAAAATTCCAGAATTAAATTTTTTATTTAAAAACTTTTTTTCCCGACCCGGCGAACAGTAGCTCTTGCAACCAGTAGGGTTATTCAATCTGTTCTTAATTATTCTCAATCTAATTAGTATATTCTTAATCTTATTAGAACCTGGATGACTTAACTGAAACCCTCTACACACAAAATTTCATGAAAATAGTTGGAGCCTAGTTTAGCCTAAAGTTTAAATGTTCACACCGCAACAAACTAGTTGAGCCTAGGCAAGTCTAGTTTGGCCTAGGCCATATTGGATTTTCCTACGACACTAAGGTACAGTTCGGTCTAGGCCATATTAAAGAACGTCATAAAATTAGCCTAACTATAAATTGATGTAGGTCCTAATCAATGATATCAATCAAGGGTTTTAGCCATTTTTCAGAAACATGGCTCAAAGAAAGCGTGGCAATGATTCTGTGCATTGGTATATGAATGAACTGACATCGAGGATCGTCGCCGAGTCCGGGATACCCACGGACCGGTTCCACCTTGGCAAAATGATTCTGCAAAGTCTGAAGGATGAGCCGGAATTCGTGGTGCAGGTACATTATCAAAATGTATGGGAACGTTTAACTTAATTGTCCTAGAGATTACAGCCGACAGCATTCATTGCGGTTCCCGATAGATGTATCAGTTTAGCTGTAGTCTTAAAAAAAATCTTTGCTAATGTAACTGTCAATCACGTCTTAATACGGTAACTCAGAAATTCATTCGCAAAATATCCAGGCATAAATGCGAGTCTGTTTATAATTAAACCATTACCGTATTTGTATATTAAGCTTTGCACTTATTCATCCACATAGTGTTCTCTATCCTGTATTGTATGGGTATTGACTGTTCGTTGAGTATTTTAATTACTCAAAAGTTGTCCAAATTGATAAGATTGTGTTCACAGATCGATGGAGCCACTGGGGAATCAGAAAGTAGCAAATCAGTATTGAAAAGAACAGTCCAATGTGCAAATAGTTTTAAAAAGTTAGGCTTGAAAACTGGAGATGTGATGGTGCTAATGGCACCAAATCACTTGGACTTGGAAATACCATTCTACGCTTCACTGTATCTTGGAATAATTATAGCTACTGTAGACGAAACACTCCGGTTATGTAAGTAAAATGTTTTATAGTTCATAATATACGTCTTTATATAAACACACTATGTACGAAGTGATGTTTAAGTCCAAAATATGCTAGAGCAGGGCATAGGTATGAGGATACAGGCAATTGGAACCACTCAGAACTGGAAGCGCGGTTCAAGTCGCCTGATAGCATTTTTGAATCGGTCGACTATGGCATGCAAAGAGATGCAAATGTAACATAGTTCCTCACATGTTTTAAACTTTACCGTTATACGAAGATGTATGCTTTTCAGATGAGCTACAAGGAGCATTCGGTGTTATAAAACCTAAAATAGTATTTTGCCAAAGCCAAAAAGCCCCAGACGCAAAAGTAGCTCTCAACGAGCTGAACTTTGACGCACACATTGTGACGTTTGATAAGGGAGACTTCCTTTGCGACTTCAATGATTTTCTGCAGAAATATGGAGACGTATCCGTAGCTGACTTCAAGTAATTTTCTAAGCAATCAAGAGCATTATTTTAAACTACAAACTTATATAAGCAATATTGAGATCTGGAAATTAAATTTATTACTTTCTTTCTCTGTTTAAAGGGCAGCAGACTTCAACCCTGAAGATACAACAGCATTTCTAATTGCTTCAAGTGGAACAACAGGCTTTCCAAAACAAGCTGCTATTTCTCATATGAATTTTGCTATTACCACCCCTTATCTATGGTAATTTCTTAATAAGTTCCTAAGAAATTGTTGTATTAATGACACGTATATTTTAAGTCCATATTCCGTTACCAGGTCGAGGTTTTTCAAGTTTCCTACACCCACGGAGAGGGCTATGATTGGTTCGCCCTTACAATGGCTTACTGCTATTATGAATTACGTCATCTCCCCTGTTCTGAGGTTTACAAGGTTGACAACATCTGAAATAATGACCGAAGAACATGTCTATCACTTGATTAATACGTATAAAGTGAGTATGTACTACAATTTCGATAAGTTAGGACAACACTCAGCGACTAAGCTAAGTATTTAGGAAAAAGTCAGCATCTAAGTATATAATTAGTATTAGAAAATTATCTTATCTAGAAATCTGCTGCGTTATTCTGTAAGGTCGAACTCGACGTTGAGCGTCGGTTTCAATAGGAAACTGATGTACCTATAATACATAGACGATAAAGCTCAGTTTTATATCTTTGAAACCGACACTCGACGTCGAGTGCGACGCTGAGAAACTTGAGAGAATAACGCCTCAAGGCTTGACAAAAGTTCGTGAAATACTTTATGGAAGAATGGTAATTCGCAGATGCAACTATTTCACTTTGAAGAAGACATACCTGAACTTGAAGCAACAGGGGGCCAACTATGATCGTTTAAGCAACGCGTATTAAAAACTTCTTAGCTTTGAAGCTCAGAAGTGTTTAAACTGATGATGGAAGGCCCTCAGAAGCACTCTCAGAATATTTGGCATACAAAGTTTGATCCGTCAATTATAATATTTGTTCTATTAGCCAACGTTCACACTCATCACCCCAACACTGATGGCCTTATTAATGAAGCCAGGAGTCTCAGAACAATGTGACTTCACTTGCTTTGATATGATCATGCTGGGAGGAAGCCCTATTTCTCCTGAGCTCCTTGATGATATTAAGGTACATTTTTTATTTATACATACATACATATGCTCACGCCTGTATTCCCCGAAGGGGTAGGCAGAGGTGTTGTTATCACAACACCCACTTTTCACCGAATTTGATTAAGTGCCAACGTGACAGATGGTGAGTCTATCGCCGTCTCAGGCACTATACATACGTCTTTGAATTACTTCTCAGAAATATGCAGGTTTCCTCACGATGTTTTCCTTCACCGTAAAGCACGTGGTGTGAAGTAACTATGTTACTCGGTGAAGAAGAAAAACTCTCTTTATAATATCATCTAGATCAAGAGGTGTAGAAATGCTTATATAAGATGTAGGAAAAATTTCCTTTGGCCTTGTACTGTTTATAGTTTTCGTGTAGACACACAGTTCCAATTTCGTGCAAACGTTTAAGAAACGTTTACTCACCGCTTACTGCTTAATTTTTCACTGCTATTCATATGACGTGCTCAAAAATAAAGTATAAAACAAAGGTGGGCGGCCTCTTTGGTAGGCCACTACATACATCACACTACATGCGCACTAGAGTGGTCGCTAGCGCTACAGTGGAACACTAGGTTCTAGGCTCGATCCCCGGGTGGGGCAAAGTAATATTCTTCCATGTAATTTTCATGTAGTAGCCCGGAGTTTGAATTGGTGCCTGGTTAATGTCAATAGGATCGCCCCCTATTATCTGGGTTTTCAACATAACTGGCGGAATGCTTTTGTATTGTACAGATGTTCACTGCGTATCATTTCGGGGAATACAGGCGTGTGCATTCACTATGTGTTATATTATAAAATTATGTTTTATAGAGGGTTACACCAAACACAGAGATCGTAAACGGGTATGGGATGACAGAACTGTCTGGACTCGGCTTCCAGGCAGATGATCCAGCTCCGGGATCTTGCGGGAAACCCTTGGGATGCTTCCAGTATCGAGTTAGTATCTAATATCAATTTTGTTTATGAAAAAATAGGACAATATTGCAAAAATGTAGAGTTTTCACTCTTCGTTGTGAGAGCCAAATGTAATAAAAAAATTGGGAATGATCATGATTTGATTACAATCTATTAACAATTCTATATATCCCATTCCATGTTAAAGCCGGAATAGGACACCGCTTTAACATTATATAAGATGGCAAACCTAACATTTCCGAAGTGGTCTAAGATCCCTTCTACAAGATTCAAAAATAAAAGCTTGGTATTACGAGCTTAAGATTCGCAATGTAATCTTATCTGAATCTAATTTGAATGTCTGAACTGAAAACAAAAGCCGATTCAAACGTGGAATAAATCAATGCTATAAAATTTTCGAAGGCTCATGAGGCCTGTACCTCAAGTAAAGGTTTCCCAATATATATTGATCTGCCAGCTTTGAAATTCAACCACAACCCGCCTCCAATAATGTACCCATCGACACATATCGAGCTACACCAATAAGCAAACGAAATGGTCACGTTAAAACATCTTGATCTATGCTTAAATAACTTGGGGTACTTGGAGCCAACCATCATCGTTTAAGCAGCACGTATTAAGAACTTCTCAGAAAGAAAACTAAGAAGTTCTAAACCGACGATGGTAGGACCCCTGATAAGACTAATATTGATAGAGATTGCACACCAGATATACATTATATGATTGGTAGAAATTCTATGGTAAAATGTGACAAATACGATCATATGCCATTTTGACCTGTTATTAATTTACATTTTGTATTCTGTTTTAGCTTATCGATATGCAAACAGCTAAAGATATCACCGAGCCCAATGTACGAGGAGAGCTATGGATGAAGGGCCCTGGAATTATCAAAGTACGTCATAGTCACTTAGATAGAACTCTGAACAATTCTCAAGACAAACTCACCTCAATATTTGTACCTAGTCTGGTCTAGTCTAGGCTAGAGAGTCCCATTTCTACTCCTACCACTTGTTTGCGAAGGGTGTTGAGAAAGTAACTTGTCCTGGAAAAAGTCTCTTTAGAAATTCCTATAGGTAACATACATTGTAAGACTTCTTTAAATCTGTCTCGTAAATTATAACTACTCGCCCTAATCTTTAAAAAATAATATGATCGAGCCTTCCCAAAACCGAAGTCAAAAGGGTAAGCAGTTTTGTAATATCTACACCCGTTGTTCACCAAAGATGATTAAGTACTTCTTTGAATTACTAAGATATATTATGCAGTTTTCCTCACGAAGTCTTCCTTCACCGTAAAACTCGTGGTGTTAAATCACTGCAGTAACCTAAGCTTCTAGAAAAACTCATTGATACAGGCTGCTGGGATTCGAACTTTTGTCGCTTGTGTAGTCTGCAGCTAGACTACTCAAACCCCACGGTCCTAAAGCTTAATATATATTTTAATTGGTACTGTAAATAGTTTCTCTACTTTTAGGAATACTACCAGAACCAAGAAGAGACAAAGAACGCCTTCGCCGACGGTGGCTGGTTCAAGACTGGTGACATGTTCTACAGAGATGAGAATTGGAACTTCTTCTTTATCGATCGCATTAAATTCCTCTTTGAATATAACGATAATCATGTACGGCTGCCCACGTTCAACATTTCTCGATTTATTTGCTCTTTGCCACCGAGTATTTCAGCGCATTGTGCCATTTGTGCATGAATTACAAAATTTGTCACATAAATACCCCTAAAGAAAACTCGTACGATCTATATCCATCCATCCCATTCAAAATCCGTATCCGTAAGTATTAATTTTAAACCAAGGATTATCTTAAGTGATGTTACGATATGCAATGAGAAATTGCAGTTGGAAAAAACCAATAATACTTGACTCGACCCGGTGATCGAACCTAAGACCTCGTGTACAGAGTAGCGTAGCGTTTGCGACCACTAGATCAACTAGTCAGTCAGTATCGTTGGTGTAATTAAATCTCATTTCACTGATCTAGGTGTCACCGTTTGAAGTGGAAGGCGTTATCCGGAAACATCCGGGTGTATTGGACGTAGCAGTGACAAGTGTTCCGGATTCTCAGTGCGGTGACTTGCCGGTCGCGTGCGTTGTGCGGCGACCAGGGAGCGCGGTCACTGCGCAGGAGATCAAAAACTTGGTCAAAGGTAACAGGGGGTCAACTATGATCGTTTAAGCAGCGCGTATTAAGAAACTCTTAGCTTTGACATTTAATTTTACTGTACCAAAATGAAACGTCAAAGCTCAGAAGCTGCTTAAACTGATGATGGTAGGCCTTCAGAACTACAGAGTGAATATAGGTATTAAATAACGATTGAAGAGGTTTTTTTATAACTAATTGCTAGGGCCAGGTTGGGTAGAAGAGAGACTCTCTAACAATCTAATAACAGGATTACTGCTTTAGGCACAAATTATTTGCAGTGGGTATAAGACTGGCGCGCTCGTGCTCTTTGAAGTGCAGTCCTGATTGTGATTTTGCAGCCCTGTTGTGATAGCCTCATAATGCTAGAAGTATTGTGAGGGGAGCAGTTGAATGTGTTTTGTTATTTCTCTTGATTGATGTCTAACTGCGGAAAAAAATATTTAATTGAATATTTTCTGTTTTAGAATTTCTGTCAGACCCAAAGCAGCTGAGAGGTGGGGTCATCTTTATGGACGCCCTGCCACTGTTGCCATCCACAAAAATCCATAGACGAAAACTGAAGGATCTCGCCATGGCTATGATTAGGGAATAATAAAATACGTTACTCACTTTATTAGCGAAATCGCGTGTCATAGTTAGTTCCATAAACCTGAACCACCACTTGAATAATGCAAAATTATGACTTTGTATGCAGTAAGTGGAGCGGAAAATCATGGACTCATTCGCTCTTACTTACATACTTACTTGAATTGATGTTTTGCAACATTTCCGTCCAATAACCAGGTGAACAATATTAGCAAAATTCCTGTTTAAGAAACAGGTTGTTAAAATTTATTTTAAGAAACACAAAAATAGACACATTAGTACTTAAATTTACAAATAGAAAACATGGCCTAAATTGGTGTCTCTCTGGATTGTGCCAAGACAGCAAAGCTGAGTATCTGAGTAAATCCCAGCTCTCTTGTTACAAGAGCCTTCTAGGAAACAACGTGTAACCTCTTTGAAAAATTCATAATTATCAGGACCCCCCAGTGTCTCAACGGCAAACGCAGCAAATATGTACCTAGTTTATGTAGTTTTGTAATATTATGGTGATATAAAATAAATGGGGTTCGAATGCATCATTAACTTTGTTTTATTTGCATCGTCGTTTCTGTCTCGTTCTCAACTTTCTCGTTTATAATTTTAAGTTTCACAACGAACTCAGCTATGATAGTTCAACTGAATGACAGCGACAGTTTTATACACGTCATATACATCTGTCCCTTACGCTGAGTCACGTAGCAATTAGATTGAAGCTCATAGTTCGACTCCGAGTGTTCATCAATGAACTAAAGGTCAACATTTACTTACGTAGGCATGCTAGTTAATTTATTAACAGCGGAACAACGTGGTATCTCATTAATTTAAACATCCAACCAAAGTCCACTAAATATATTACAAACTGTAATGTAAGTATATGGGTGAGTATTGATATATTTTACATCTATACAGAGCTCAGATTGAGGTGTCTGTTTGTGATGCCATATTAACAGCTTTTCACAAAATGAATACGAAAGCAAACAAATATAAAAATATTTTTCTCTGTTAGTCTGTCTGTTTGTTCCGGCAAATTTGGGTAGATATTGGACTGATTTAACGGGACTCATATACCTAGCTGATCTTACAAAATGTTGCTTTTATTAAAAAAAATACTTGTGAACCGTGAAATAAGCCGACCTATGCTAAATCTTCGGGTGTAACCACCGGGCACAGCTAGTCTTTGGTATAAAGCTGATATTTTGTTGACAAAAACTTAACATTTTGCACTTCATATAAATACAAACAAAATACATATTCGGTTTGAGAAAAACAAAGTTGTTTTTTTATTAACATGAACTTTATTTCTTAGCAGTTAAGGACGGTAGGGCGATTTCGACCGACGTGCCTCTACTGTTTATAGCAACTAGTCTGTATAATATTATTGCAGTATAGCTGTTACTTTGCTAGACTGCCTTGAAGTACCGACAGAGAGGCGCGTTAATTGTGTTGTGTTTGGAAACATGGAACAATTCCTAGGGATCAAATACAAGTTGAAATCTTCGGAGAATTTCGAAGATTATTTGAAATTTATTGGTAAGTACCCACCATTTTTTTCAAATCCAATTAGTCTGTATAAACTTTTTTTTATTATATAAATGTTTATATTTATGAATAAGTCGTTAAGTCATCATCATACATTTAATAGTAATTACTCTTGTCGGTGTAATCGATGCAATTCTTTCCATTTGTCTCTGTCCAGTGCCATCTCTTTCACCTATTTATACGTCATGACAGACACCTTTTCGTTGAGTAGTTATCACAGACAACATCTATATCTATACTAATATTATAAAGAGGAAAGATTTGTATGTATGTATGTATGTTTGTAACGAATTGACTCAAAAAGTACGGGACCAATTTGAAAAATTCTTTCAGAAATGGATAGCTACATTATCAGCGAGAAATATAGACTATGGTTTATTCTCGTATTCCCACGGGAACGGGAACTACGCGGGTAAAACCGCGTGACGTCCATTAGGAGCTCATAAATTATTCCATAATATTCAGAAAAATAATACCTGCATGGACTATTTTTACGATAGGTCAATAATAGTGGGGATATTGCGCATGTTTTTATTCGCCTCCCGCCATACATATAGACAGAGACAAACTCATAAAATGACTAAGAACTGTGCCTCCAAAGGTACTCGATCTTAACTCCTGACGGCACCGATAAGGATGTGTAGGTATTTGGATAAAAAAGGTCGAAACGCAGAAATAATTAATTTATTCATGGTCACCGCATAATTGGTAGCACTTACTCACAACGTACCTACTACATAATTATTGTATGACTGGAGTAATGTTTATTTTCCACTCCTGCATTCTTAGGTGTATTAAATAGGTGCATTATTGCAATATTATCATGTATCACTAGCTGTGTCTTGTGGTTTCACTCGCGTAGACGTTATTTTTCCGAACCCTGATTAAGAATAAAATGTACCTTTAGTTATTCCTTGTAACATCAGCTATCAGCCAGTGAATTGCCCATTAAAATGGGTCCAGACTTTTCAGAGATTAGCGAGAAAACAGACAGAGGTTTATTTTTGTGTAAATATCGTATATACTTTCATATGCATTTAGTTTGGAATTACAAACATACTTAAATTTATTTATATGTGTAGATTGGAGTAGATAATCCTTATTTTCTAACCCTACATACTCATGTGCTTTATATAGGTGAATTCTTTAAGTATTACGTATCATATGCCACAGGTATTTCAAGAATTATTATCTGTCCATTCAAATCCTGTTCAGTCATTCAGATATTTAATTTTCGAACTTTTTGGCTTTCAGACATCGGCCTGATCTCGCGAAAGACTGCTATCTCTATCAGTCCTGTATGCATTCTTACTAAGAATGAAGATGACAGCTATACTTACACAATGAGTACCACATTTAGAAGTGTCAAATTCACCTTCAAATTGGGAGAGGAGTTCGTTGAGGAGAGGGCTGATGGAGTGAAGGTAAGTTACGGCATATTGCTTTAGACCAAGCAATGGGGCAAAGAACAGAGTTGTTGATATTTCATTTTGGTACTGAAAACTTAAACGTCAAAGAAGTATTTAATACGCGCTGCTTAAAAGATCATAGTTGGCCTCCAGAGTTCTTACTGGTGATGCTGTCACAAATTATGAGCTCACAACGAAAATTGTGGGGTAACTGTGCATGTTTATATTATTCACCTCACACCATACATAGATACATAAAGAGCCGTGGTGGCCTCGGGGTTTGAGCAGTCGCCTGCTACGCAAGCGACGCAAGTTCGGATCCCAGCGGGGCCTGTACCAATGAGTTTTTAAAAAAAACTTATGTACAGTGATTTCACACCACGTACTTTATAGTGAAGGAAAACATCGTGAGAGAACCTGCATATTTCTGAGAAGTAATTCAAAGTATGTATAGTGCCTAAGACGACGTTAGACTCACCATCTGTCACGTTGGCACTTAATCAAATTCGGTGAAAAGTGCTGCATACCCCTTCGGGGAATACAGGCGTGAGCATGTATGGACCATATATAGAACCTGGTTGATCGAGCTGTACTCGGTTTCTTTATCGCACAAAAATCTAAACTTAATCCACAAAGAAAAAATCTTGTCGTTTACTCATTAAAAGGAAAGTTGAAAAAAAAAAAAAACCGGTGTCAGTCGAAGGAAGTCGCGGGTAGAAGCTAGTTGTTTATAATGATCAAAACCAGCATGTCGAAATCAATGTCATAATATATTATATGTTTATCACGGCTTCATTAATTTTCTGTTATATTAAATCAAGAAATCGAAGCCCACAGGCCTTCGAGGGAGACCTTGGTATTAGACCTTATTATAACTGGGAAATATAAAGAAACCTTCAATTGTACTTACAACAAGAAGTTTAGTAATATTTATCTGCTAGCAGTGCCCCGCGGTTTCACCCGCCTAGGCTTAATTTAATGCTTTTACTTGCGAACTTCATTGTTTTTTAAATACCCTAAGTTACTCTTGGTAATATTAGATATCCGCCAGTGAAAGTGTTAACAGACAGACAACCAGTGAAAATTAAAAAAAAATTCTGTGTCCGTACTGTGTATACTTTTATAAACATTTAGTCAAAAGGTGAGGTCAATTTTATTTATCTGTATATCTATACAGATAAATAAAATTGTATCTATACATCTGTATATATACAGATAAATATTTGTAATTCTAAATTAACATCTTTTCGGTATTCCACATACATCAGCTTTCTGCCAGTAGTAGACCATTTAAAACGGTCCAGCAGTTTCAGAGATAAGCTCGAAGACGTAGGCATACAGACAAACAATTAAAATTTTTGATTATGTAGGAAGTAAGTACATACCATATAATTATATACTTTCATAAACAGTTAAAAGCTGTTAAGTAATTTTGATTTACAAACAAAAACGTCAACTGTATTTATCTATATAGACAAATATGAACAAATGAATAGATGTAACAATGTTTTCCTTTATTTTATCAATGTTATTTTGATACTAGCTTGTGCCCTGCGGTTTCACTCGCGAAGATTTAATTTAATTCCTGCGGTACCTTAAATGTTTTACAAACAAACAGACAGAGAAAAAATTGGTTTTTCTATGTCAGTACTTTGTATACCTTTATTTGCACTTAGCAAATAACTCACTATTAGGTAACAATTCTTAGCGTTTTTATACTCGTGATAATTTCTCAACAAAATGTCCGATCGGAATAAAGGAAAAAGTATTTTATTTCAACGTAAATGCCCTTGATAACATAATGCTTAATTTGGATAAGGATTAATATTACGATACACATTTAACGTAGTTTCTTTATTCAGACGATTTAATATTTTTTAAGAACATTATAGTCGTTATTGTGACCAAACTATGATAGTTAGATATGTGCTCTCACGGCCTTTTTTATAGATCTTAATAAGACCTATAAATCCGTAATAAATAATTTTGTTCTATTGTCAATAGTTTTTGCAGCGCACGCATAAATAGGTTTTCGATTTTACACCTTGGGTTAGAAAATTGCTATTTTCTTACGGATCCCAATTTTTTTGAAAATAAAATGTAGCTCGATAAATGGGCTATCCAATTCAGAATGTTTTTTTGAAATCGGACCAGTAGTTCCTGAGATTAGTGCGTTCAAACAAACAAACTCTTCAGCTTTATAATATTGTTATAGATTAACATAAATTATTTGTTGTGACACACCCATGCAGGTAGAAAATTTGATTCTCTTGAGTATTTTAAAATATCTATAATTTTTTTCTTAATAGGTACCTATGCAAATATAATTCTTTTATGTTAATTAACTATTTATAAGTCGAATAAACCTTGTCTAGTATGTTAGTAGCAGAAAGCCATCGACCGCCCTTGAAAAATGATCATCAATGCCTTAAATATAGATTTTGACCACAGACATATTATTACGTCTGGGGTTTTGACACGTTCAAACATCTACGACCTCGCGTTACTGTATTAAAATGTTTTGATATATATTATGTGCAGTAGTAATTTTATTAGCCTGTTTGTATGGGAGCCAGTTTGTATGGGATGACGCGAATAAAATAGTGTAGCATTTCCCACAATTTTTGCTGAGCGTTCATAACTAGTGATGGCACTCAACCACACCCATTTCTCCAAATAGTTACGCAATTGGCTGTCGATAACGATTAAACAGTACAGGCCTATACTTACTGGGGTACTGTACCTAATGAATAATTTTATATGCATTTTATTAATCGTTATATTTTACTATGAAATGAAATGTACACAGTACCAACTGAGTTTCTTGCGGTTCTTTTCACAAGAGACATATCGAAAACGTCAATTCTTCGACATTCATAAGTGCCGTGGCCTAAAATGAATAAATCAATTTCATTTTAACTGTAGGCCTTGAAAAATTAACATTCACTCGTGCGTGCGTTACTAAAAGGGATACACATGTATCGTTCCATTAAATTATATGTCTCTGTAAGCGAGAGGATAATATAACTTTGTTTTCTACTCTTACGGCATTGGCGTAATGTCAGTAAAAGGTGCCAAGTACTTTGACAGTAAATAAAGGAACTTTAAAAACTTCAAGAGTAACAACCCATACGCTCGATGGGGCAAACGCTCTTATTTCTAGATTCCATATTACTTACTAAGCTCATATGCATACTGTGCGTACTGTTATAGAATAATATTGTATGGTATGCAGCATTCCCTCAAACATTCAAGCTCCGATCATTCCATCCAACCCTCAGTCCGATTCCAACCTTCTCGCCGTACACACGTGCCTTTGCATTTAAGAATTATTATATTATCTTCAAATTATATTAGTCTTTTTTAAAAACCCTTCGATGGCTTCCCATATAATACCTACGCGCTAAGTACGCGAACATCATAACTTTTGAAAATGAATCAAACCTACAACTTTCTTATTTTCAGGTGAAATCATTGATGTTCGTGGATGGCAACAAACTTATACAGACCCAGAAAGAGGACAGCGGAAGAACGTCAACACATGTGCGAGAATTTACACCTGAGCGCATAACAGTGGTGAGTTTTACAGGCGACTTCGTTTGTGTGTCCCTCTATTTTTAAAATAAACAATAATAGTTAATAAATATCCTCTCACCATCCCTAAAGAATCTTAATAGGGGTTATCAGAGAGAGTGAGTTGTAATAACAGAAGATTAAATACCAACGTGACAGATGGTGAGTCCAACGTCTACTCAGTCACTATACATACGTTTTTGAATTACTTCTCAGATGTATGCAGGTTTCATCACGATGAATTCTTTCACCGTAAAGCTCGTGGTATGATCACTGCTGAAGTTTTTGGAAAAACGGAAAAAATAATGTTTGAAGCTGCTGGGATTCAAACTTGCGTCATTTGCGTAGCAGGCTACTACTCAAACACCACGGCCGCTACGGTTCTTTATCCTCAACATTTGAATTTTTAGATTTGGCTAATTATTTCCGGATATCTTCTTTCATCTACCTGCCGTGTATTTATATATTCGCTAGGTTTTCTCAGCATCGCACTCGTCGTCGAGTGTCTGTTTTAAAGAAATGAAATTGAACTTTATCCTCTATGTTCTATGTATCCTTTTCCTATGAGTGAAACTAACGCTCTTCGTCGAGTTCGAAGCTAAGAAACACTACAGAATAACGCACCAGTACCCCTACCACGGGTTTGCCACCGTTTTCGAATTCTATTCTCGCTAGCGTCTCCGCCGAATTTTAGTATGAGAAATTGTGCAGCGACTCCCAGCGGTGACGTGAAGAACTAAAATATCTCATACAAATATTGCGAATGACGTTAGCGAGTATAGATTACGAAAGCGGTGGCAACCCCGGAATAGGGGTACAGGTGACAGTATTCATTAATTACTATTTATTTTAACTTTACAGACGACAACTGCTGATGGTTGGAATGGAAAATGCATCCGAATATACGAAGCTGTTTGAATTAATTTACTCTATTGCTTATTTAAAAAAAAAGCACATTATGCAGTTAGTAATAACTTATTAGTACCTACTCATTTTAGAATATAAGCTAGAATAATTTGTATTTAACATAAAATGGGAATAAAAATGCGGGATACGCTATTTCTGTTTTCTTCATTCCACTTCTTCATGTGTTCACCGCAGTCAAACTTCTAATTTATCACTAAACTATCGTAACATCTTTTTAAGTCAGGGGCACGACCACGAGCTTTTATTGCAATGTTAGTTCAGCTGTGCGACAGTGACAGACATATACACGTCATATACTGTCTCATAATACGAGTAAAACTTGGCAATAGGAAAGTAGAAGGTGTGGTAGCGCCCCTGTTCAGAGCCTGCAGACAAAATAACATTATCATCACGCTTCACTAATGGAAACGACACACAATGTACGGGAATGTTTCTATTAGCGCAAGCGCGAGAGGCTGTTACTTCGGCCTACAGTAGCCCTAGACAACGTAACATTATCTGTTCTCTTCTCATTTGTCATTGCACTAATAGAGCGATACAAAATTACATAAATCAGTCACGTGACATATGCTATTCCCATTCATTTTGTATCGTTTCCAGTAGCGAAGTGTGAGGATACTGCTACTTTGTCTACATGCCCAGTATCGATGCTGTCTATATATACATACAGTAGAGTCCGTTTATAATGACATCGAAAGGCGACATACAAAGCGTTTTGTGAAATGAAAAACCATTATGTACCTATGTATACATACATATTAAATCAAAATCAAAATTGCACGTGTATTTTTTGCTGTAATTAATCTATAATTTTTGTTTATCTTGTTATCATTTTCAATATTGCTGTGAACAAAATCGAATGGGTAAAAATGGGTCATAATAAGCTAAATGTCACTGTAAGGGAAGTCATTATATCCGACTTTTTTATAAAGAATTTTATATGAAAACCAAACTTCGTAGCGTCATAATAACCGGTTGGTCAATAGTGAATATGGAGTCATAATAAACGGATTCTACTGTATATGTATAATTTATCATTATATATCTAAGACAGAAGATAAAAATAAATGTTCTTAGGTGCCTCAGGGGGCAAACACCAATCAACCTATTAATAAAAATAAAAAACTGTAATAATATGATCAGAACACGGTACTTATTTAAATCTATACATCTAGACAGATAAGTTAAATTGAAGTGTCTGTTTTTAATTCCAAATTAACACCTTTTCTTAAAATTAAATGCACATGAAAGTATATTATAAAAAAAACAGTTTGATATTTTTTGTCTTTGTCTGTCTGTTTTTCCGGTTAATCTCCGAAACGGTTGGACCGATTTTAACGGGACTTTCAATGCTAGATAGCTGATGTTACAAGGAGTAAATGAGCTACTTTGAGTGGGTATTTGATAATTAAAAAAAAAATAGGAGCTTAAAAAACTATTAAATTACAAACTATTACTGAAATTAAGTCTATGGGTGAAGCCGTGGGATTCGGCTAGTTTGCAATAAATTGTTATGTTACCGTATCTGCAAACAGACTTTTATTTATTTGGATTATTTATTCCGTAAATGACTATGACTAGTAATCCATCATGAATCATACTGATAATCGTGTACTTGGACAGCTTGCTCATGCATTTCACTTAATTGATACGCTATCTATACCTATATATAAAGCTGAAGATATTTGTTTGTTTGTTTGCTTGAACCCTTTTTTGAGGTAGGCTATAAGACTTATAGCATCATGTTAAGAACAATTGCGGTTTAAGTTAACGTTCATACATACATCTATACATATGATCATGCCTGTATTCCCCGAAGGTAGGCAGAGATGTTGTAATAATAAAACCCACTTTTCACCGAAGATGATTCAGTGCCAACGTGACAGTAGACTTTGAATTACTTCTCAGACATATGCAGGTTTCCTTACATTTTTTTCTTTCACCGTAAAACACGTGGTAAGAAATCATTGCGCATAAGTTTTTAGTCATCATTTGGGTAGCACTGAAATTCGAACAAGATACCTCTCTTGGTAAAATTGTAAGCATTCAGATAAGACCAACCTCTGTGATATAACACAACGAAGAGTAAAAACTGGTAAAACCCCGTTATCAGCAGGATCAAGTAGGATCAGCTAAGGATGATAATACTTGCAACTTTAATTAAGTGCAATTAACCATGCACCAGATAAGCCATGAACCGATTGTGACATGGCTATCATTGTGGGCTGTAAGTTTGTTTGCCACTTTTGAATTGCAATTCAAATAGCAAAGTTTTGGTGACAGTGAAGTCCGATTTAAAAAAGAAACTATTACAGCACTTCTGACTTTTCCAGACTTCAAGTCGTGAAGCCAAAGTGCGAGGTCGTGGGCGGTTCACGTCTCAGACGGTGTGAACACAGTGTGAACGGAATAAGTAGTACATCTGAGGTCTAGTAGCATCTAGACTAGATTCTAGTAAAAGGTGGCACGCATCTGAAAGAATAAAAGATAGAGAAGAATTAACAAAATATCATATCCCAATTCCTCCTGGACTCGAACGCCCAATCCGGTAGTAAAATAATTCTCCTAGAAGACCAGGCAGCGCCCGAGTTTTGGTGATACAAGCGTTGAAAAATCTGTAATACCAGCAGGAGTATTTTTATGCAAAAACCGGTGTAATCCTTAGTAGGTAAAGGCTCTCTTGACGATGTCCTGAGCTAGATCAATGAGTCACCATAACATGATGAGTTAATCAGTCTTTATCAGCATGCAGGCCAAAGTAAACACGTCACCTTTATCAACCAATTCGCTAAAATCTTATCATATTTGAATACTATAGATTATTTAAAAACGATAAAAACTCAAATGATGCGCCGTTTATGAATACTCGCGCATTAACTATTTTGAAAGCAGGTTCTTAACAAATTAACTATTCAAAAATGGAAGCTTGTTTGGGAAAGGAATACGTATATGAGAATCAAGAAAATTTCGAGGAGTATGTCGAGGCTATTGGTAAGTATTTTCTTTACTACAAAAGTACTTAAAGTCATGGGGGCTAACTATCATCATTTAGCAGTGACGTCTTACTAACTTCTGAGCTATGCCATTTGAAAGGTAAGCAGTTCTTAATACGCTCTGATTGAACCAATGATGGTAGACCTGGTTTGGGTTCCATACCAAGAACAATATTAAATGATTTCAACCGGAACGCTGCTGTCTATGTAACGCTGTCTGTGGCAGCACCCACAGAACATAGAAGGCGTTGCATACTACCAGATTTATGCACAGTATAACACCAATCAGAACGTACTTGCTGTGAAAACAGCAATGGTGCCTTTGGTGACCTATCACAACAGTTGAATGCTGGAATGTTTGTAAAAAATAATGTTCTCTAATCCATATTTCAGGAATGCCCGAGCCCGGAGCCAGTCAGTACGTGAGCTACACACCTAGCATCAAGCTAGAGCAGGACGGTGATAGCTACACGCTCTCAACCATCTGGCCTGATTTCAACACAGATGTCACCTTCACTAGCGGAGAGGAGATTGAGAGTGATTCTGAGGATGTTAAGGTTAGTCTCATCGTTACTCGGAACATTCACAGTTGTTATACAATAGTAAGTAGGAATTTGCTACCTTATTCTTAGCATCCGCTAGTGGAGACAAGAAAGGCGTTAGTCGTCGCTTACAGCATTCAATGGGACCGTTCCAAGCCACATAATTGACTCACCATTTTCTTTCTTTGATATGGAAAGCCCTCGTGTTTAAATACAACGCTAAGTGAGCCTTGGAAGGGTTGAAAGCACCGGACAGCTAAATTCTATTTGTCTTCCGCCTTGTTGCCATTACGGGTGGAGAAGTTCAGCCACTGGTTTTTGGGGACGAGACCGCGGCTCTCAATCTCATATTGCCCCTTAACGCGCTCACTGCTTACGACGCGTCTGTGCGTCCAACTGTTAGAGAATTGACGAAGAGATTCACTTACACACATTCGCTAACACTTCAAGAAGATGAAATGTTAGCGAATGTATGTAAGTAAATGTGTTAAAAGTAATTATAAAATCCAAGGTGTCGTTGGGGACTGCGGTCCGGGTCTCAAAGGTTTCCGACTTCTTTGCGCTAGCGCCAAGACCCTTGTCCCTACGCCTGCGGCCCTCAATTACTACTTGGCAGATGCCAGACTACACTCCTGCTCCAAATCTACAAACATCTTAATTGAAGAGTTTTGACATCTTTAACATAACCTCAGGTATACTACGTGCGTAAGCCAGAGGTGGACCTGGGCAGAGAGCTTTGAACACAAGATTCTGCCGCTCTTGTTTTTATCTTCTGATCTTCTTCTATCTGATTTTATTATCTTTCAGTACTCTACCACTTACACAGTCGAAGACAACATCCTCACGACGGTTCAAACGTTTGAAAGCGGTGCTGTGCTGACCACCGTCATGGAATTCTCCGAGGATAGCATGGTCGAGGTAATTAAAAAGACACTTGGTATTTAACATATATATATGCTCACGCCATCCCCGAAGGGGTACGCAGAGGTGTTGTAACATCAACACCCACATTTCACCCAACCCAATTTAACACATATTTTTACTAAAGAATCTAGGTTAAGGCTATCAACTATTTTTGGTACTCTAGAGTCTTAGCGGGCTTCACCATAAGCTTTCTATATTAACATGAAAGTTTAGCTAAGTAACAGTGACAGATATATTATACAAATATTAGTTTTTATTCATGACATACATGTTTAAATTCTAAATTCTTAAAATGGGTAAAGAAAAATACGAACACGAGGTGCGATTCGAACCCACGACCTTTGCAAACCGTGGAATTGCTCTTCCAACAGAGCTACTCGTGATCCTAACTCATGCGTCGAATTTTTTCTTCCCTTGTCTTTGCGGTATATCAAGTCATATACATCATGGTCATGGTAGAACTCCAGACCTTCTGAAGCAGCTAGCTTTTGATAATTTTCCTAGTGACAAGGCATAACGAAGAGCTGTTAGTTAATACTTGTTATTCATGCCAGTTGGACTCGAAACGGGATTGAAACCAGCTGCGTTATTCTGATAAGTATCTAAGCGACGAAATCGACTTCGAGTGCCGGATAAATATAAACGAAATTGAACTCTATCGTGCATGTATTAAGTATCAATTTTCTTTGAATGAAACCGAAACATGACGTCGAGTTCGTCGTTGAGATAGGATAAAGAATTACGCAGCTGAGCGAAACACACACAATTCCGAGGCAAATAAATCCATTCTGAATGATTCAAGAATTCACAATATTATCTTTATTCGATTAGACTTTTTACAAAGTACTTTCAAATCGTCAGAAAGACACGATTACATAGGATTATACATGCTACCGCCAGGTTCGGAAGGTTGCTTTTACTGAGAAGAACCTAGCAAGAAACTCAGTAATTACTCTTTAAAAAAAAAATTATAGCTTTGATTAATACAATATAAATCATAAAAATAAATGTAAGCCCATGGACACAGTTCCAGTGCACAAAAGTCGATATAAAAAATATTAAAAACTAAAAATAAGTACCTACTACTAATAATTGTGTCGCTTGAGATAACCAGCCCCACTAGCAGCACCTGTTCACAAGTAGAAGAGAATGCCAGCCATCTTTCAATAGATTATTTTCAATAGAACTCTTATTATCAATGAGATGAATATTGTCTTTAATAAATAAGTAGTAGGAGTTGGCCACTGTGTTAAACTCCCTTATTTCGTATATTTGCAACGTCAAGTTTAAATTTTAGTCGCTATTTAGTGAATCTTGTCATTTTGTTCCAGACTTACACAACAAACAGTTGGGACGGCTCTGCCAGCAGGCATTACACTGCAGCCTAGATTTAAGTTAATAGTTAATTAAGTTATTTATTTATTAGTATATTTTGTATTAAAATGCATGTACTTAGGTACCTACCTAACCTACCAGTAAATTGTGAGAACGAAGTATAACTTTTCTTAAATTTTTCTAAAAAAATCTTTCTTTCTTCCCCTCGGTTGTTAATCGAACATCTTGGCAAGAAACGAGTCAGTAAGTCACTAAATCGTTAAAAAGGATAAGTATAAGTATGGGTCAAATGTCTAAAGGGCAAAATCAAGTGATCACACCGACACCATTGAATCAAGTGCGGTCTCCTACAATACAACACTTCTTACTGGAAGTAAGTAAATTGTAACTTTTTGCTACAATACTTCTGACAAATTTTGAAAGAAATTTTATAGTAAAGATTATTTATTATTTCAGCTAATACAGTAACGACGGCGTCTATAATTTTCTTATTTCTTCATGTTGTTGAAAGGGTTTAATTTAAAGTACTTAAAAGAATAATTACTTAAATCAAGTACAATAAACAGAACTTTTTTTTAATTTAAAACACAGATTTCAAATTTGTTTCTGCGGGAATGGTGTCCTGCAAGTTGGCTATTGCAAATTGCTAAACTGATCCTCTGACCGAGGTAAGAACCAGTACATCGGTCACCAGAGACGTCAAACCAGGCGTTTTGAGAGCTCCTTAAAAAAACTAAACGATAATAATTGCGAGCAAGACTGGTATCAGAATCATTGCTATTTATAATATTTATATGTTGTAGCTGCCTCGTTGGTTTAGTGGCTAGTATGTTCGCCTGCCGATCACGAGGTCCCGGGTTCGAATCCCGGGTAGGGTCAAAAAATTATATTGGGTTTTTCTGTCAATAAATTCACAATAAAATGCCTGGAGTTTGGAAGTTGGCGGTGTTTCGGAAAGCACGTTAAGCCGTTGGTCCTACGCCTGATCTCTCTCCGGTCGTGTCGGATTGCCGTCCCATCGGACTATAAGAGTGAGGGAATAAAGAGTGCACCTGTGTTGGCGCACACACTTGTGCACTATAATATCTCCTGCGCACATGGCTGATCCTCGTTGAGCTTAGCCGCCGGAACCGAAATTCGGCAGGAGATCATTATTATAATGTTGTTAATATAATAATACTTATCTCTTTCAGAGAATCAGCATTGCTATTCAACGTGGCAATGCTGCCAGCCTTCTTGGCACGATCCCGAGAGACACCGATTTGGGCCAAGTTTTGTACTTGTAATTAGTTTTTAGTTACTTATTAGTTACATAATAAAATAAATTAGTTATCAAAAAAATAATACGCCTAGGCGACTATTATGAGCAACTAGTTTTACCATTACGAAAATCGAATAGGTTATAGAGAAATCTTGTGGTAACTAACTACCAGAATCCTAAATACTATAGGTAAGACCTAAATTTGCCGCCCACAAAACCTGCCGCCGGTGGCTTCAGTCTACTAGCCTATAGTCGTTGTGAAGGTCAAATGGCAATCGCTGGTCAGTTCCGGAGGAGTACATATATATATAAGGTATATAAGGAATACATATATTAGATTATTTTAATTAACTACAGTCAGGTAGGTAGGTAACCTAGAGTTGTCACGTCATATACTTACAGGCGTGGTCCACCACAAGATACGTGATGATAAGACTTATACTGATAACCACTATCAAATTGGACTTTGACTTTGATAGGTACCTATTAAATAAGTATTTTTTCCACGACTTATTGCAATGAGTAATACATATTATAGATATATAGGTATTCACAGATTATTCCCTATTTAAAGCTTCTTTTGAGTTTAAGATCCTTCTGTCGTTAAAAAAAATTGCAATATATCATAAGTTAGTTCGATGAAAAATTTTCAGCAAAACTTTGATCGTCTTCAGGAGAATGAAAATTAATAGGCCTAAATTATTATTTTATTTTAGCTGGCGTTCGAATCTGGATGGCTTAGCATAGTTTTCTCATTGACTTATCTTAAACAAAAATTGCTTTTGATCATGGATAAAATACCATACGTGTTGTAGCATCAGGTAACCCACTTAAATAACCTTATCGCAGAGAAGGTAACCTAAATAATATTTTAGGACAATTGATATCACTAAGTACTGTGTAAGTACCACACCCTATTTTACTGCTGTGTATATCTCTGGAAATTGACAACGGATTCGGTTTACCTGATTACAGTTAAAAAAAATTAGAGAAATCATAGACAACAGAACAAATACGTAGGACAAAGTCACCCTACGTACTATATACTCTATTAAAGGATTATATTCTAGTTTATGCATTTAAAGAGAATAATACATTTCCGTTGTTACCTAGTTATCTAGGTACATGTCGCCATAGTTATGTTTTCCCTATTTTCTTTTCTGTATATTTATTCCTCCAGGGAATGAAGTAATCATTCTCCGAGATTTCTGAAAGACCGTACCGGTGTCCACTTTCCCTGTTCATATTCTAAGGTTCAAATCACGTTGATCTGGGATTTCAGCATCCTCACTTAATCGTCTATTTAGGTAGCATGTTAGCACCTAATCGTCGTCTACGAAAGTCCATTTCAATCTGCTAAAGTTCATAATTGACACACTAAGGTAAAAAAACTGCAAAATTTTGCAGTTTAAAGATTTAAGACACGATGGATAGAATACATGAACGATGATATGGTTAGAAACAGAGTGAATACAGGTATGACGATAAGGACAGAAGGATGTTTAATGGAATAAGTTTCCACAGATGACCCTGACGCTTGCTAAGCTCTTGCTGACTCACACCCACGTAATCAACCATAAATTGCATAGGAAATTATGTCATGACTATTATAAAATCATTAATCCATACAAATATAATTTACGATAGCGGTAGCTCTATGCCGGTGACCGGTGATGATCAACAACTTCTTTGTTGATTTTGTGTGGCTTTAATAATGACACAGTAAATTGTATTAGGCTGCGTTACAATATAATTATATCATATTCAAATTCAAAAATATCTTTATTTGATTAGACTGTTAACAAAGTACTTTCAAGTCGTCATGATTATACAGGACTATACATGCTACCACCGGGTTCGGAAGGTTGTTTTTGCTGAGAAGAACCCGGCAAGAAACTCAGTAATTACTATTTCCAAAATATCTTTACAATTTCGGAGCGTTAGTACAAAAAAAATCACAAAAATATACAAGCCCATGGACACAGTTCCAATGCACTAAAGTCGATACAAAAAACTGAAAGTAGGTACTACGTATATTTGTGTAACTTGAGAAACTAGCACCCACAAGCAGCACCTGTTCACAAGTATGACGAGAACGTCAGCCATCGCCCTCCGCAAACATAGAGCGAAGTAAGCAACCCGTCATCCATACAAACTCTTAAAACCCTCTGAGCGTTTTTGAGTAGGTACTATTCTACTATTTATTTTCCATGGTGAACATTGATTCCTTGAAGTAAGATATTTTCCCACAAATCCTAGACTGCAGATGAAAGAGTTGACATATTAGCAGTTGATTTTAGACTTATAATATGCCAAATTCCTTTACGAAATAGAACCGGCACCAAACAAGTTCATAAAACAAGATTAGCCGCTGCGGTGTATGACATTGAGAGTCCGTTGCGGTTTTTAAATATTAAGGGATTATAATGTACTATCCTATGGATTAGTTTAGATTGTCAACAATGTAAGAGATGATCAAACAGATTCTAACACTGTTTGAACAGAAGGAGCTATAAAATCAGTTCTGGCATTAATAATCACCAGTCTTAGAGCAACCAGTGAAGTCAAAATGACATACTTTGGTAAAGATTACAAGTTTGAGAGAGAAGAAAAGTACAAGGAATTTGTGAAATCTTTGGGTAAGTAATTTGAAGATCTCTCAACAACTAAAGTGACACACAGTGAACAAGCGTAGTTGACCTGATGGAGCACTGGCGACGCAAAGGTAGCATTATTTGGCTGCCATCTTCTCCAAGGTGGAGGTCCTTCGTATTTCGAACGGGAACGAAGTATTTCAATACTAAACGTTTTCATATTCATTTAAATAACATGAATGCCACTGCAACACTTATTTTTAGCCTATCAATCCGATAAATTAAAGATAGTTAAAATAATCATATTCGATTCGATGATAGGTATCGATTAAGTTTTGTTGTACGCCGCGGCACCAGAAATATTACAATAACGATGACAATACAATTTTCCTGAAGAAGCCGTGGTGGCCTTGGGGTTAGAGCAGTCGCCTGCTACGCAAGCGACGTTCGAATCCCAGCGGGGTCTGTACCAATGAGTTATACAAAAAAACTTATATACAGTGATTTCACACCACGTGCTTTACGGTGAAGGAAAACATCGTGAGGAAACCTGCATATGTCTGAGAAGTAATTCAAAGACGTATGTATAGTGCCTGAGACGGCGATGGACTCACCCTCTGTCACGTTGGCACTTGATCATATTCGGTGTAATGTGGGTGTTGTTACAAAACCTCTGCTTACCCCTTCGGGGACCCTTCTGGGATGGCGTGAGCATATATACAATTTTCTCTATAGGATTGCCCGAATCTGAGTCGAATGATTACCTGAACTACAAGCCTACATTGAAATTGGTGAAGACTGGCGATTCTTACACATTGTTCTCAATCACTGACGACCCGAATACTAGCAAGGAAATCACTTTTAAGTCGGGGGTGGAGTTTGATGAAAATGTAAACAATTCGAACGTGAGTAAATCCCAGTATAAGTTTGGACGTTGACGAGTTCGTTTGCGAATAGGTTGTGGCTAGAAATATGTTAGGTAGGTACGTTGTTCTTGGAAGGTGGTTCGTGGTTAAATTCCATAGATGGCAGATCATTTTCAGCATGCAACGTTAAAGCATGTCCAAATCTATACGAATGAATATATTTTTTTTTAAGACCAAATCTGGATAGCTCGGTGAAAGAATCACGAAGACTTTTTTCATCTTGAAAGGTTGATAGTTAATCCCCAACGCTTGTGAAGTTCACCAATAGGTATTATTAGAGAATTAGTAGTAGGTATTACTAAATAAGCTCAGTCTCACAATTCAGAGGAATAATTATACAGTTTTCTTGACTATCGAACATCAGATAGGCATCGTTGAAATAAACGATTTGAACGCGAATCAAGTAAGCTATCATAACCAATGCTTTTAGCTCGTATTGAAAATGCTATTTTTCCCATTTTGTTTTTTTTTTCAGGCGAGATGAACTTACACCATTGTAGACAACATTGTATCGCAAATTAAGAAGCTTAACAACGGCACTGTGTTTACATACAAATGGGAGTTTTGTGGCGATACCCTAGTAGAGGTGAGATTTGTCTAATATTCATCTTATATGAAAGTCTTCTCGATAATCTCCAGAGCCATTGCCACCTCAGATCATTGACCTTCGCAACCTCTATTATGAGGTTAGTCTGTGATCAGGGTTAATCGTCTTAAAAATAATGACGTTACTAATTTCTTTGTACTTTTTTCAGTCCATCACCAACAATACATGGAACGGCACAGCTCGCAGATACTACAAGACAAAAAACTAAATTCAAAGTTATACAATAATATTTACATGTTAGAAGGATTGTATTAATAAGTAATGTAATTAAAACTACTAATCACGAATAAAATATTAATTTTCTTTTGAAACCACCTAATTGGAGGTACATATTTGATATACCTAAGGTATAAATTCAAAATAGTGACAGATTCAGAACATACCCTCCAAGTTTCATGTCTTTAGGACCATGTTTAGGGTATGCGTTGATTTCACCCAGTGTGTGCAGGAATTTTAGAGATGTGTGATTAATAATACAGGATTTTTTTTGCGTTAATAACATATTTATGGAGGTAAATACATTGAATAGAACTTAAGTCAAGCATTAATTGATAGGTGTAATTTTTTTGTAAGGATAAGAGGATGCAGAGAAATATAGGTTGTCACGCTGGATGGGTTATGTATATTATCTAATCTTAGCTGTGGCAATATTGGGTCCGGTTGCCCAGAAGCACGTCGACCCTTGTGATCTTTTGTGCCACGCTTGCCCTTGCTCTACGTACCTGACTCGTCAAATACTCTCTGAACAAGCCGGCAAATCTTGCCCATGGGGAAGTGCTTGTAGTCCTCTGGTTTCAGATACGCCTTACCCAGTAGGTCCATTTGCCATCTGGCCAGTGCATATTAGGTATACTTACTAAACTCTACAAACTGATAACTGCAGTCACATTTATGGCTTTCAATAAAACTGAGTTGAGTACCGACGCGTGAGGTGACCGATTTGATAAGTTATCGAGTTAAGACTTAAGGGATCATGTTATTTAGGGTACCGTGATGCTCCTGTATCTATGTGAAAACCAAAAGCGTCGTGGAAAAATATGATTAAAATTAGCCTAAATATCCGTAGGTGTGTGTAGTTAGTCAAGTCAAAGATTAATCCCATTCTCTGATAAATAAAATGGTGGAGTAGAAACAATTTTTAAAGCATATTCAATTACTTAGATCTTCCTTCAGATTTTTCAATGGTTTCTCTCACAGAGTAATTTAAGTACCCAAGTAATAGTCAAAGAAAATAAGACTTTAAGATTTTGTTATGCATACGGAACATTACAATTTTATACTATTCTCATGTTTACAAACCAAACAGATAGGAGAGCAATAAACTGAATACCTAACCCTTTCGATGATTTTATCATAATCTAAAGATTATGCAGTAAATATAAAAGCACCCACGGGGCGAGAGCAGAATTTTTATTTGTGATCAGAGCTACTGAAACTGCGCAAAATGGCTTTCCTCGGCAAACTCTACACCCAGTACAAGGAGGAGAACTTTAGTACCTTCCTGAAGTCTGTAGGTATGTTGACACTGATTCGATCGGCTTTGGATGTGACCCCAAGTATTGGTTTTGACACGAATGTGTTTAAGCGTAGCTCAAAATGTGTTGATACTTTTTCGGATGTGGGTTGTGATTGAATGTCAAAGATGGCGGATCAAAACATATTGAGCCACGCTAAAACGTAAGGTCAAGTGACGACGATTGAACATAATTATTAACCTATACTTGGAGGAGCACCTGCCTAAAAGAGTCGCTAAAGACGTAAGCATATCTAATTATATTATATTCTGTAAGATTATCTGTCTGTATGTCTTGTTTATCTGTGGTTATTTTATGAATATTGGTTTACCTGTATAATGGTGTAACCTACATGCATATTGGTGTAGTTCTCTGTCCCGCACAATCTCAAATCATATTCTGATGCCGGTTGCGTCAATATCAAAGTTCAATGACATTCTCAGGCTTAGATTAGGATTCGATTCTCGAAGATCTGAATGAGTTGTCAATTTTAAGCCTAAAATTGTCGTGTTGCATTTTGGAACTAGTATCTACTTAGATAGGTACCTTTCTTTCTCTCTTTGTATAGATAACGTATATTGTTTCAAAAACCGCTTACGCTCGATGCAATACTTTGGACTTTTATTTAATCTGAAAGATTTATTACCACATATAGATTAGAATATTCAAGTTTTTGCACAGGTATACATAATGACATATTTATCTGTATGTAGATTATTTGGAAAATTATGTTGGTTACCTGATATCGTAAATGATACTTAAAATACAGATATTTAAAATAGGAAAAGCAATACTTTTTGAAATTAAATTCAATGTTCAGTACCTAAACTTTAACTATTTATTAAATATTGTCGCCCATTGTATGGGTCAGGCGTGTATTTCAATCCTGCAATAAAGTATTTGACACTGACCCTAGACATAAACTAGGTACTGTATTATATGCTATCATCATATTTTAACAATGTACCAATCTATTTAATTTGCATACAAGTTCATATTATGGAGTTTGTGCCTTGCCCTAGATAAGTACCAGAAGGACCTTATCAATTGCCATCTATATGGAAAAACCATGACACGTTTCACGTGAATTATGAGAGAAATATATATATTTGAGGCGTGTCATCTAATACTATGGTACGATAGTCAGTTCGCTAAAAAATCCTGAACTACTGACAACTCTTCACTGAAACACATTACTAATGGTAGTGTGTACTTTCCAGGTATGCCTGAAGACAAAGTACAGGCGTACCTCACCGCCCCGGCTTCAACCAAGATCACACAGAACGGAGACACCTACACCATCAGTCAGACTGGTCCCGATGGCCCTAGAGAGGTCTCCTTCAAGTCTGGTGTTCCATTCAAGGACACTATTGGTGGACGTGAAAACGTAAGATACCTTTGAATGTTCTTTTAAAGCTTATGTCCAGGATACGATAAGCCGTTGATTATTGCATGCAGTTTTTCTGCAATTCATTTATTGAATTAGTGAAAATAACTTCTCCTCATGTAGATAAACACAAGAAACGATGATTACCAAATACTTGACCCTAGTGATCGTTTTTGAGTATTTTGCCCTCATCTTATTTAATTTTTGCTCATGCGATTTTATTTTCCATTTTTGCTTTATTAAGCTCAGAGGATTTCGGGTTTATTTACTACGCCTACGCTACTTAGCAAGTAAAGCTGAAATGCTAATAAATTTGATCAGCCAACCTATAGTTGGTTAAGTGACCGTTCTCTTAGTGCCTTGCAGAGCACCTTGAGCCATTGGTTCTGGTTAATAGTTTAATATTCTGGCAATCATTACAGATCAGTTGGAAGCCTAAAAATTTCTAAAAGCTCACCCAAGATTATCGAGTTTCCTCGTAAAAGGGGTCAGATGTTTGCTTTGTGTAAATTAGATCTTTAACATCGGTTTGAATCAAGTGGCAACCTTTGAATAAGATTTTTAACTTGCATTTATTTGTTTAGACCAGCACATACACCGTAGAGGGAAACACAGTCACCCAGTTGCTCAAGACTGACATTGGTAATGCCACCTTCAAGAGGGAGTTCAACGGTGATGAACTTGTTGTGGTAAGAATCCTTAACTCCTGAAGTTAGTTTGAAGATTAGTTCTTGGATTAATTGAAGAGATGGCAGAAATATTCAGATATTATGATTATAAAATCTCAAAATTAGTAATTAAGTAGGTACTATTTCATCTCTTCAGTATTGGAGACGCAAAAGAACAGGGGCCCAACCATGAGGTTTTATTGCAATGATAATTCAGCTGTGTGACAGTGACATATGTATACACGTCTGTCTCATAATAAGAGTAAAACTATCTTGGCAATAAGAGGTCATGGTAAGGCCCTGTGCTTCAAATAGGTTTTGACACGTTCAAATGTCGACGAATGGCTCAAAATGTGTTCATCAAAAGTTTTGGATCAAACCATTTCGAGACACGAAAACGTTTTGATATACTGTAGATACAAAACTATAGTTCCGGTACGGTTAATGTTTTACAAAATAATGTCCGTCTCCATGGCCTTATCCCATTTATTTGGGGTCGGCACTTGATTTAACTTTTTTGATTATTAACTTTATTACCTTGATTTAAAGTTATAGGAAATATGTCCGATGGAAAATAATCGATGAAGCTATAACACTTAAATATGTATAGTGAACATAAAGTAGGTACTTTCGTGTGCTCTTGGTTCAAATATTTTTTTTAATTTCCAGACCATAACCGGCGACAGCTTCGAAGGAGCCGCCCGCAGATACTACAAAGCTTAAACACCAGCTAAGATAGAATGAGTTAAGATCCTTTTGTATTATATTTATTTAAATTAACTGTTGATACAACTTTTCTAAGAAATATGTTTTATTTTATCACCCTGTTAGGTACTTACTACCAAGTACCAACCTACCTATCTAATAGTTAGCGTCGCTCTAGGATGTACGATCATGGATGTAAGATGCAAGGACCCCCGTGACTATTACCACAGTCAGTAACCTATATCCCTACCACACGCTAAGTACCACTAATTAGTGCTATCCACTACCCCGGTGGCACAGTACAAATATAATCCTGTTTTGTGAAATATTAACGTTTGCTCCATTGAGCATCAGGGACGTCATTCTTAAAGATAAAAAACTTACTCACTTATTTACGGTCAAAATAATGTGGATTTATCGTTTTGAAAACAGTTGGTAAAACACGTAAATGACGTACCTATATACGCGATCGGACACGAAACGTGACACCCCTTATTGACGTCAATGCTATTATTCGTAGATGTGCGCCTCTGTGTGAGTGTGTAATTTTAAACTATTTGTTCCACACTGCTACTGTAAAGATTAGGTATATTTATACTATGTTGGTGAGATGTTCAAAGAAGGTAGATGGGAACAAATGGCTTATTTAAATAACGTCTGCCATTTCTAACGACTTCAAGACTATAAAGAAGGAAGATCCTTTAAGATCGCCCCTAACTTTAAACGTGGATAAACCATGGACCATCCCAGGCATCAACGTAAATAGTGCCGCCTCATATTGTACTATGGAATTGAAAAAAGATGGTAATGGATAGTACGATATTAGCATTCCTTAGTCTGAGGTGCTTATATAGCACACTCTTTCATATTTTTCAGTGTAAACTTGAAGTCGTGACTTGCGATATCAGCTTATCCAAGGGTAGATTCTTAAAATCTCGCAATTTTAAACAGTAGGTACCAGGCAGATACCTAGATACCTAGTCATCCTTCTGGAAAGGAAATACAACAATATATCATGGTAAGCAATTAGGCCAATAATTCTGGAAATGAGCAACGAGTTTATCGAAATCATGCTGACATTAAAAAAATTAAATGACTCTCGCTTTCTTATTTTGAACTATGTAGCCCTAACCTTAGAACGCTAAATGGTATAAAAATATTGGTATCGCTCCCAACAAGATATTTAATCATATCAGTATAGATTACAAGTTAAATAAAATGTGCGATGTCTTGGGCCGCGTAGTGATTCGACCTCTTTCGTACCAATTCAACAACCACACGAAATCCCAACATGTCTTACATTGGAAAGGAATACAAATTCGTTAAGCAGGAGAACTTCGATGGATTCCTCAGGTCCGTGGGTAAGTAGGTATAAAGTACCACCTAATTGAAAAATTGCAAGTGACAGCCTTCTTGGTCTAGTGATCGCAAACACTTCCGCAGAACACGAGGGCATGGGTTCGATTGTCAAATGATCTCGTCTGGATTATCAAATGTGTGTTAATAGCAATTGGCTTGCCCTATTACTTGTGACTAAAACATAACTGGCGAAAAGTGGGTGTAGTAATGAGGACCTACCAAATGTTCTGGATGCCTATACTTACTTTTAAACCGAGTGACGTATGAAATCAATATCACAAATCTAGCCTTGAAAAAATGGGTGATGTAACACCTTATCATTAACGAACCGCGTGATTAAAAATGTTTGCACTACCTACTTACCAAACGCAAAATATTCATCACAAAAAAGCCCTAATATGAATGTACCCTGCAACCAGCGACATAGGTATTAAAGTGTCTAGAAAATGTACATATATCTAATCATCGAAAGCATGGCCTGGAAGTGAAGGCATTCGTTAATAAAATGAGGCATCGTGTCGATCGTGTTATCAATGAAAAAAAATATAAATTATTATAATTTTCATTGAAAAACGTAGCTACATGTTTTCAATATTCTTGTACTTAGGTAGGTACGAACCCAAATATTATGAACCCTGGGATCCAAAAACCCAGATCTGACATCTGGGAATGGGTTGCAATGTAGAAATCGTATCTTTGGAAGGTACTGTTTCTTTACCCCAATTACTTGAATGTTTTAACATGTTTGAACGTTGCCTATGTCGATTTATTTACTTAATTACATAAACAACTTAATAACATAAGTAAATTACTAATAATTTTTCATTATGTATGAGAACGTTAAACTTCCTAAAATTCGCCGGTAAGGGCGCTTTGGCCGACATTTACTTAATCATTTTCTATTATTTTCCAGGCCTTCCCGAGGAAGGTGTCCAGAAGTTTATGAAGTTCAACCCATCTTCAAAGCTAGTGCAGAACGGTGATTCATACACTTACATCACCAGCACTCCTGAAGGCACGAAGGAGGTCACATTCAAATCTGGCGTGCAGTTCGATGACGTCGTTGGGGACAACATTCCCGTAAGCTCCTTGAAGTGACCGTCAGATAGGAATATCTGCTCTTATCTATACACATATCATGCTAATAAAAATAAATGAAAATTGTCCAGGGGTGTAGTAGTCCAGCGTAGTGTCTATTCTCTTTCTCCGAAAACGGAATTTTACAATCAAACGAAAATTTAACTTAGTTTTAGTATTGCTTTATTTTCATCAAACTCAAGTTTTCGTTCATTTGATAAATAAATAAAATAAATAAATAAATAATCTAATTAGAGAAGGTCATTTTTGGGCGAGAGCGAGTTAGTAGGCCCCCAGAGATATGTTGCACTTATGACATATTCAAAAAATGATGCCCTATGTCGTAGATATATGTACCTACGATTCGATCCAAACTGATATTCGATTTCGATTTGTACATTACGCGGCTTATTTTGAACAAGACAGGTAGCTCACTCTACGATTTTATATTTCGTTTATCACGGAACACATCTCTGCAGGGCCAACAATTTTTTGTTTTATGATAATTATTTTTATCCATCCTGGGGCTAAAGTTATCCCTATAACCAGTTAAGATAATTGGTTTAGCAGTAACCTATGCTGTGAAAAGGTAACAGTCGGATAGAAAGAGAGACACTCCAATTTATAATATTAAGTAGGTACTGTAAGGCCTCAGCCTTACAAGCTGGTTAAAACCTTTTTCGTTATAGCTTAGCCTTTATGAAATATATTTAAATTATCCAAAAAAGAATACGAAAAAAGAAAAATAGTAGAAGTTGTCAGAGGGATAGAACGAGGATAAAAAGATAAGGAATAAAAAGGAAAAACAATATATCAATTTTATTTTATAGCAAATAGTTAGTGATCCCGGAGAGAGAGGAGCCCGAGTCGGGGGTCGTTCGCCATAGTACCTAGGTAGATACTTAATGATGCCCTGGATGCATGCGGCGTCTGGTCAGTCGTTTTGTATAACTATGAGGGAAGTTATCCCCTACCATAGTTATGTATATAGGCAAGTTCAGTGGATAACCATCGGCAGTAGGTACTGATGATGACTGCTAGTATATAAGTAGGTATACATAGTAGGTAATGTGTTTCAGATCAAGAGCACGTACACGGTATCCGGCAACACAGTCACCCAGGTGGTGACGCAGCGTGACAATGCTGGCAAGAGTGTCACCTTCAAGAGGGAATACACTGACGATGAGCTCGTTGTGGTAAGAAACGATCACCTTTATTAGATACTAGCTGTGCCCCTAAATTTTTTTTTATTAAAAGTAGCTTAAAGTTTCATCCCCAATTTTATCCCCTTGGGGGTAGAATTAATCAAAATCCTTTCTTAGCGGATGCCTACGTCATAACATCTATCTGCATGCCAAATTTCAGCCCGATCCGTCTAGGTAGTGGCTTGGGCTGTGCAGTCAGACAACTTTGATTTATATATATTTAGATATGTCCTAGTGACGGAGCAGAACTCATTTAGGAGTTCTTTTGATTTACCTAGGGAAGACGTCTGGTTCCGTCACGAGTTATGAGCGCTGACCTTGAATGCGCGGTAGTAATTTTATGAGTCTGTCTCTGTCTATATGTATGGCGCGAGGTGAATAAAAACATGCGCAGTATCCCCACTCTCTACCCTTAAAATAATTACGTAAAGGTAATTATTTTAATACTATGCATAATAATTTATAATTAGTATCTAGAAGTAGGTAGTCTAGATACTATCCATCATAATTTTTCGGGATTTGAAAGATATTTTACAATAACGAAGATATAAGAATATTTCATATGACTTATTTATTGGTAGGGGTTTGAGCAGTCGCCTGCTACGCAAGCGACGCAATTTGGAATCCCAGCGGCCTCCACCAATTAGTTTAGTTTTAATTAGAGTTTTTCTTAGAACTTGAGTAATTTCACACCACGTGCTTTTCGGTGAAGGAAAACATCGTGAGGAAACCTGCATATTTCCGAAAAGTAATTCAAAGTATGTATAATGCCTGAGACGGCGATGAATCCGCCATCTATCACGTTCGTTGAAATGTGGGTGTTGAACTTCAACATGTATGTTTCAGGTCATCACCGCCTCCGACTGGGACGGCACTGCGCGCAGATACTACAAAGCATAGAATTAGAACATAGATATCGTTTAATTTAATGTAAAATAAATATTTTTATATATTTCGTGGGTTACTTTTATTTATTTACCTATTTATAGGTATACATAAGACCATATATTACAAACTCTAGCGCCATTATGTGACCGATGAAATCTTTACCCCTAAACCGTTTTCGTAAACTATACTCGCTAGCGTCACTCGCAATATTTGTACGAGTTATTTTAGTTCTTCACGTCACCGCTAGGTGCCGCTCCGCAATTTCTCATACTAATGTGCGGCGGAGATGCTAGCGAGTATAGATAACGAAAACTGTGGCAAACCCGTGATGGGGGTAGAGAAGGGCCATCCGCTAGATCGTAGGTACCTAGACTTGCTTATGCGCGCAATTTCGTCTGTGAAAGTCTTCGAAATCAGAACCTGAAATATCTCTACTGAAGAACAAAGATGTTTTTATTTTAGTTATACAGGGCTCCGCGGTTTCACCCACGTAGTCTCTATTTCGCGGAACCATAATTAAAATAAAAGTAGGTTTAATAAGTTATTCTTTGCAACATCAGCTATCTATCAGTGAAAGTCGTGTTTTAATCGGTCCAGTCGTTTCTGAGAGTCACCAGCCGGAACAAACAGATTGGTTTTTTCATGTAACTGCATGTAGTGAAAAACTACAACATTTTGAATTACAAACAGACACTTCCAATTTTATATATCTGTATGTAAAGATGTGTGCGACCTGTGATGTGTATGTACAGATGTGTATAGGCCCATAATATAATATAACCAAGGTTTTATATGAATTTCAAACAAGTGGGTAGTTTCATAATTTTATTTACTTAAATAGTAATCATATTCAAGTACAAATCACAGTATACACACATTGGTTTCTCATCATACAGTTCAACCTGTGCTGTTGAGTTGCAACCTCTACATGCCAAGTAATCAAAATCTTTTATAAGAGTAAATGTTAGGGAACAGAACATATTCACATGGTTATACTTGCATGTAAATCCTGAAAGGATTTCATCGCAGCATTGACATACATAATCACACTGAAATGAAGGATCTAACGGGTCATTTGATATAGGTATTGTGACTGGATAACTGTTGGTTGGTAACTTGTTTTTTGTATTGACATATGCTAAGAACATTCGAGCTCCAAACAGGGATTCCTTTTCAAATTTACTTAGCATACCATTATTATGATAGTTGTCAGTCAAGTTTCTTACAACTTCACCAGCCCTTTGAGCAAGAATTTTCTCTCTGATAGTCTCTTCTGATAACTCTGCAGGCTCTTGGTCTACAAGTTTGAATTGTTTTCTTAAATTGTTAAATAAAATTACAAATATCAAGTACACTTTTAATTTGTACACATTTGTGTCTGCTTCTAAATAAAATTTGTTATAATCTAATTTGGGCATTTGACACAACTTCATAGTCCTACATCTTAGTACTTCTATACAATCCCACATATATGTCAATTTCTGTGATGGATTATTTACTAGAGTGGTTACTATTGAATCTATTTTCTTGTCTGAGATCAGAAATGCAACATCTATATTAGCAGCCTTCTTTTTATTATTTGTTTTTGTATCAATAAGGCCTAAGACACATATCATGTTGTTTGTTGAGAAAGACATACCAAACAGTTCATGTGTTGGAAACATATCTTTTGTGTCAATCTTATCAAGATTAACAATGATTTTGTCGCCTTCCACTTTCATATTTACTTTAAATAACCTCGTATTAATTGTACATAAATAAATTTCATCCATTGTTTTACAAATATCAGTGATTCTATAATCATTTACATTGTTTAAATATTCTGAAAGTTTCCTCATGTCCTTGTCAAACATTTGGACTAAGACATGTCTATATTTGTTGCAAACTAAAACAATATTATCATTGAGGATTGTATACTGTAAATGTTTGGCAATCATTCTGTCTTTGTGTGGCCATAATGTGTGGGACTGTAGATATGTGATCTGACAATTTTCCTTTTTGCATTCCAGTGCGACTATTCGTCCCAGTATATCCGAGCAGATAAGTAAAAATTGCTCAGTTGTTTTAGGAATCCAAATCATTGAGACAATTTCTGCAATATCACACTGTACGGAACCCACTACTTGAGCTTGTATGTTTGTTTCTCTACATTTTAAGTGCCAAAACAATATTTTGCCATTCTTTTGAGCTGTAACAAAATAGCTATTACCGTCTTCTATAAATGGTGTCCAGAAAATTGCGCTTGGTTCCACTGTATAAGCAGCATCCTTTAACATTTCAAAGCTGTTTGGTGGTTTCATGTGCTCTGCAAAATATCGCTGTAAGACCGGTGAAAAATCGAATATACTGATCCATACACTTCTACGTAAAACAAAGAATTCTATACCACCTACATCATTTAAAATTGCTAAGGCAGTATCATAGTTGCCAATAAAACCTTTCGGCGACCATTTCATGGAGCGAACATTCGACATTTCTTCAATCAATTGTTCATTGTGAGGCCACAACGCCGGATCTAGAATCATCTCGGTGGTCTCAATATTTCGCCTTTCCGTTTTCAAATAAGCACTATTGAACAAACTTTTAGCAGGAGTAGACTTTGGGCTCGGTACAGAACGCTCTAAAAAGTCCATAGCCTTTTCTGTGCAATGTATATTATATGAAAACTCATATAGGTAAACACCTCTGTCGCTGCGTACTGCAAGAGGAGAATTATCTTCCCATAATAAAGTGGTCTCCTCGTGTTTATTTATGGCGATTGAACGCCTTGCTATCTCATAATAAGTGTCTACTCCCATTGCTTCCCAGTTTCTACTACAAATGCTTTGTATTTAATAAAATTGTGTATTTGTTTTACACAGTTTATAGGTTATTTTATTATAAAAGTATTTAATTTACAATGATTGACAATTTTGACTTTGACAGATTTTGTGTTAGATAACAGATAAGAAACGATGAGGTACATCTTTTATGCTCTGTCAATACCATTTTTTAAAATGTGGGAAAATGCAGAAGGAAAAGGGTTCGCGAGTGGAAACCAACCAACTAACAATTTACAAGATTTTTTTTTAACAGTCACTTGACAATGGCGGAATAGATAGAATAGAGAATACTCATGCTCGCCGACATTAAATAAATAAAAGAAAGAACATGTCCTGCATTGGCGGAATATTTAGCTGTATTCAAGCTCCAGCGCCATAAAATAAATAAAAGACATGTCCTGTCACTTAGCTGTCAAACTGTGGTCAGTAAGTCAAATAATAAACGTCAAAAGTCAAAACAAAAGCACGTTTCTTACGATACGTGCTTACGATGTGTTTATTTTAACTGATTTACTATATAATATTAAATTTATTTCCAACTCCGTGTTTAATAACGCTGATCTAGAGAAAAAGAAACGCGATGGGCAAAAATCGGTACAATGCCAAAGCTCGACAAGTAGTAAAAACTAATATTGATGATTCGCAAACGAACGAGGTAAGAATAATAAAACAGTAATTCCTTAATTTCATCTGTGAGTATAGTACTATGAATATCGGGCATTTTATCATATCTCTCCATTCTGTCTCTCTCCTTTCCCCTCTAGGACCTTCACTTGATATTATATCCACATTCACAATGATCAAAATATATATTTTTTGTTTTTCTAACCTGTCCATTTCAAGTATGAACTTACACCTGTAGGTGCTGTCACAAGTTACGAGCGCTGACCATGAATGCAAACGAATTTTTTGAGTTTTACTATCTATAATCTCAAAACATGCATATTTTTCAACACTGTTTTTGCTGAGTGAAAATCGCAATTGCACTGTTCTGATATCATTTAAAAATTTTGGTTTTTTGATTACTAAACATATAGAATCATTAATAAATGCCTGCTTTACAAGTAACCCACCTAAGTTCAAATCCCATTCTGTGACCAATGCGATTTTCTAAAACTTAAATGTAGTGATGGTGTCCAAGCTTTATGGTGATGGAGGAGATCATGAGCAAAACCTGCATATGTTTGAGAAGAAATTGTAAGACATACTATACAAATGCCAGAGCTTTAGACCATTTTTTTATGAGAATTTGTACAAAAACTCCAAGTGGCATGAAGAACTAAAATATATCATACAAATAATGTTGGTGAAGCTATCAAGTAGGAATATGAAATTGGTGCAAAACTCGTGATATAGGTGAAAAGTGGGTGTGACACATCTGCCCATCACTTTTCCTTTCAGAAACCTTTCTGGGAAATCATGAACACAAATTTAAATAATTTTTTTTTTTTTATTGAGTACCTATCTCATTTCTGCACCCTAATTGGGTTTATACTAGTTATCCATACGTAACAATTATAATTAAGTTTATTGTATCATGCAACTGACTTAATGCAATAAATATATGAATCATCCTCTCCTTGGCCCAATCCCATACATTGTTGGGGTCGGCACTTTGTTCAACCAGATGCCGAAGATCACCTGATTTTTATAAGAAGCGACTGCCATATCCCATCCAATTACTGGCTAGAGTTAGGGTTGCTTAACTTAGCTGATTGAATCATATGCACAATAGCAACTGTGTATATATGTATAATACTTGCAAAATTTCAGATCAAGTTAGAGTTTACCAAGAATGAATATGGAACCTCAGACACCAGTAACCTATTGGCGTTGCCATCAAAGAAGAGGAAAACCAAGGTTCTCAGTGAAAAGAAGGAGAAAACAAGGTTCCTCTCGAAAGCCCAGAGGAAAAAGTTGGAGAAGATTGTAGACAAGAAAAAAAAGAAAGAAAATGTGAGTAAAACAGCTGAATTGAATAGTCTATATCAGTATGTTCTAAATATAAGCTAATATTGCTAGTTGTGCCCCGTTGTTTGACCCATGTACACTTGATTTCATTGGTGGCTTTATTCCACAGAACCCTAATTAAAAAAGAAGTAACCTAACTTGCTCTTTGTAACATCAGCTATTTTCCAGTGAAAGTCCCCTTAAAATTGGTCCATTTGTTTCAGAAATTAGGTGGCACAGACACAGAAAAGTCATATTTTTTTTTTACATAATTACCCTATATACTTTTATGTGCATTTTGTGAATCACTGCTAATTTGGAACTACAAACAGACATTCCAATTTTATTTATGTGATATATAAACACTTACATATTCTGATTATAGAGAGCAGCCCTACTAGAGTCCCTTGCCCAAGTGCAAGCAATGCCTGATGAAGTGAGGCAGATGACTACCATATCAGCAATGCAGACAATAGGTCTGAGGAAGCTTAATGACTTCAATTATGAAGCTCCAACTCTTGAAGCTGCACAGAACACTGAGAATAAGAAGTTTAGTAGTATTGCAGGTAAAAAAAACAATACCCTTTTTTTCTATTCAAATAGTCAACATGACTGACACTAAACTTGTTAGGATAGGTTCCGTTAGAGCCTTATATTTGGCAATTGCTTACTGTTAATCTGTCTCACAAAGACAGGTTGGCCTTTATTGAGTGTGTAGATTACATGCATATTGCTCTGTATGCATAGAGCGGATACTGAGGGTGTAGTGCGAGTTTTTCACTGCTGCAGTCGCAATTCATTGCATTGACGTAAATGAAAATTTATATGAGATCATGATGTGCCATCTGTGGGCCGACAGATGGCGCTTTTTCGATGTCATACGGCGATTTTAAGAAAACTCGCATCAGGCACTCTAAGCACTGCCGAATTTACCCACATAGAATAGAGTTCAACAACTGTTCTGCAGTTTATGGATACTCATTAGTAGGAATTTCTATCAACAAATTATTTTACTAATGAACACTACATTTTCATTAACTAACATATTTGTAATGTTATTACATTTAATTAATCAAGTTAAAACAGAAACCTTTACTCGATAACCCTAGATAGACATTTTAAGAGTAAACTCAATTTTTCAGGAGCCAAAAAGCGTTTAAGACTTCTGAAGCTAGATAGTGCTGAAAAGAATAAAAAAGCTAGGTATGATCCTAATGTAGTAGGTTTTGATGATTCATCCAATGATGAATCTGAATCAGATGACGATGATGATGATGAACCAGAAATAATAGAGAAGGAAGAATTCAATGAAGCCACAGAAATAACAACTCTAGTAAAAGATAATAGAACTGAAAGTCCAGTAAAGATAATTGATGTAGAAGATAAAGACAAAGCAAACAAAACAAATGAAAAGCAAGCAGAATCAAATAAAGAAACTGCAAAGGTTAAAATGGAAGTTAGTAAACCATTGTTGGAACATCCAACAATGCATATAGATGTGAAAAGGGACCCTAAAGTACAAGTAGCAAGGTTGAAACTACCAATTCTTGGAGAAGAACAGAGGATCATGGAGTTGGTAAATGAAAATGAATTCCTTATTGTGGCTGGTGAAACTGGTGAGAATGATGTATTTGTATCTATAATTTCATTAATAAAAGAGTTTAACTATGTTTAATGATGTTGATGAACAAAGTAAAGATGATTGTAGACAATAGCTTTAAATGAGCTTTGAATATCGAGAAAAAGGGGAAAAGCAGCTGATATCTATACAGAGAAATTAAAATTGAAATGTTGGGTTGTAATTCCAAAATGAACAGTTTTCCACTAAATGAATATAAGAGTATACAATGTCACTCGCAAAATAAACATATCAAGAAATACTGTATTCCTCTCTTTCTGTCTGTCTGTTTGTTCCGACTAATCTCCAAAACGGCAAGGCCGATTTTAATGGGACTCACTGGCAGATAGCTAATGTTACAAGGAGTAGCTTACTTAAGGGGGTAGGCAGAGGTGTTGCAATAACAACACCCATTTCTCACCGAAGACAATTTAGTGACAACTGGAAAATCTGTCGCCGTCTCGGGCACTATAAGTATGTCTTTGAATTACTTCTCAGATATATGCAGGTTTCCTCACACTGTTTTCCTTCACCATGGTGTGAAATCACTGCACATAAATTTCAAAAAGTCATAGGTGCAGGCCCCGCTGGGATTCGAATGTGTATGACATGCGTAGCAGGCTCAGCTCAAACCCTACGGCCACCATGACTCTTGGTAGGAATACAACTACCCATTTGTTTTCAGGTAGTGGTAAAACTACACAGCTACCCCAGTTTCTGTATGAAGCTGGTTACGCAGAGAAGAGTATGATAGCGGTGACCGAGCCACGTCGCGTTGCCACTGTCGCTATGTCCGTCAGGGTTGGACATGAACTGGGGTTGACTAGCAAGGAGGTATCCTACCTGATGAGGTTCGAAGGAAATGTCACTAAGGATACTAAAATCAAGTTTATGACTGATGGTATGTTTGTTTGTGTCTATATAGATATATAAAATTGGAGTGTCTGTTTGCAATTCCGAAATAATAGCTTTTCACTAAATTTATTATTTATATATTTACTTATTTAAATAAAAATCTGTCTGTCGTCAGTCTGCTTGTTGGCCAATACGGCTAGACTGCATTAGCAATCCGGCGTTAACATGTATAATCCTGTACATTAATGTCGTTCTGACGATTTTAAAGTACGTACATACATACATATGCTCACGCCTGTATTCCCCGAAGGGGTTGGCAGAACAACACCCACTTTTTTTCACATCCACATCGAAGATTACTATGATAGTGAGTCGATTATACATCTTTGAATTCAAAGTAATTACTTGTCTGACATTTGCAGGCATAGAGCCGTGGTGGCCTCGGGGTTTCATCAGTCGTCTGTTACGCAAGCGACGCAAGTTCGAATCCCAGCTGGCCTTGTACCAATGAGATTTTCGAAAAACTTATGTACAGTGATTTCACACCACGTGCTTTACGGTGAAGGAAAACATCGTGAGGAAACCCGTATATTTCTGAGAAGTAATTCAAAGACGTATGTATAGTGCCTGAGATGCGTTAGACTCACCATCTTATCACTTTGGCACTTAATCAAATTCGGTGAAAACTTTTCACCGAATTTGTTGTGATGATAACACCTCTGCCTACCCCTTCGGAGAATACACGCGTGATCATATGTATGTACATTTGCAGGTTTCCTCACGATGTTTTCCTTCACCGTTAAGCACGTGGAAATCACTGCACATAAGTTTTTAGAAAAGCTCATTGGTACAGGCCCCGTAGGGGATTCGAACTTGCGTTGCATGCTTAGCAGTCGACTGCTCAAACCTCAAGGCCACCATGGGTCGTCCCTGCTCTTAACCTGGCCAGTTTTTATTGTTACATCTAGTAGAAAACATTTTACAACTGCCTCCATCTTACAGGTGTACTGCTAAAAGAGATCCAATCAGACTTCTTGCTAAGTAAATACTCAGTAGTGATAATAGACGAAGCCCACGAGAGGAGTGTATACACAGATATACTGCTTGGTCTGTTGTCTAGAATAGTACCGTTGAGAAGGAAGCGGGGCAGGCCGTTGAGGCTAATCATTATGTCTGCTACATTGAGAGTAGAGGACTTTACAGAGAATACAAGGTTGTTTAAGGAGCCTCCGCCTGTGATTAAGGTATAATTTTTTTTCTTATATATACTGTTGGTCTAAAAAGGCCACTATGGGAGAATCATAATGTGATCCGATTATGATTACAATAATTGTTGATGTTAGTCCCGAACTATCTTTTTATGATGCTATTTGTCACAAAAGCAGTTCATATTTTGTGGACTATTTTAGAAATCTTCATAGTAAAGTGTGAAACAGGTGAATTGCGAAATACTAATCATTCGTGCATCATAATATGAATTGCACCTAAGTGACCATTTTGACATTTCGATGATGAATTTGATGAAGACGAGTTATATGGGATCAAAGGAGCGCCATCTGCTGGTCCACAGATGGCACTATTTTGATCCCATCGGTAGTGAAAAATTCGCACTAAGCACTCTCATCCCAACAATGTAAGGGATAAGGGATAAACAACATCTTACAAAAAAAGCTTAGGGTATGAACTTCAGGAAAATTGCAGATAGAATCCAGACAGTTTCCAGTGACAGTACATTTCAACAAAAATACATACAGCGATTATCTTAAAGAGGCTTACAAGAAAACTGTGAAGATACACACGAGGCTGGCTGAAGGAGGCATTCTCATCTTTGTTACCGGACAACAAGAGGTAATTATTAAATTGTAACTGTGTCCATGGGCTTATATTCATGAGATATAAATACTGTAACCAAAAACATTGTATAATATATATATTTTTTTAAAAGAGTAATTGTTGAGTTTCTTGCCGGGTTCTTCTCAACAAAAGCTACCTTCCGAACCCGGTGGTAACATTTATAATCATGTATAATGTATTTTGTGTCCTTCTGACGATTTGAAAGTACTTTGTAAGAAGTCTAATCAAATAAAGATATTTTGATTTGATTTGATTTGATTTGTATTTATTGAAGATTACAATATGGATCTAGGTATGATCCTTTAGACGATTATTTCCGGCAATTTCAATATTATAATCTTCGGTGAAATCTCCGTGTCGTCCTGATTTTGGTAGTTTAACGAGCAATTCTTGTATATAAAATCTGAATCTCGGAAACGGCTCCAATGATTTTCATTAAATTTTGTATGCAGCGGCTTCGACGGCGATAAATCGACCTAGTTAGGTGTCGTATTAAGAAAACGTCGAAAAATAAAAAGAGCAAAGTCAAACTTTCAAATCGTAAGAATTACATAATTATACAGGATTATACATGCTACCGCCAGGTTCGGAAGGCTGCTTTTACTGAGAAGAACCTGGCAAGAAACTCAGTAATTATGCTTTTCAAAAATATTATACAATTTAAAGAATACAAAATAAATAATTTAAGAAACGTAAGCGCATGGTCAATGTTCCAATGCAGAAATGTCGATAAAAATTAACATAGCTAAAAATCTAGGACATCTACTTATAACTAAATGCGTAGCTTGAGATGACCAGCCCCCACAAGGAGCACAAGTATGACGTGAATGCCAGCCATTGACCTCCTCAACCATCATAGAGGGAAGTGGACAACCCGTCATCTAGACGCCGCCGCAAGCAAAGGCATTTTTGTGAGCAAGACAACTCAAGCCAGTCAAACAAAGATCAAAACTAATAAATATTAAGAATTGTAACATAAGTACAGTGTCCATGAGACTACTTACAATATTTATCTGGTCGATCGATAAAGTTCGTAAAGGTAAGATCGTAAAGGTCGAACATCCAGGTGTATAGTCTCTCTAACTTCTGTAAGTATGGTTCAAACTTTGCCTTACAACTTATATTCTTCTATGATCAGGTAAATTACCTCGTCCGCAAATTGAGGGCATCATTCCCTTACCGCAAAGATGTGGACTACTCTAAGATTATCAGCAAGAAGAGGACCGTTAATGACGCTGACGCCGCGCTAGACTCTGAACCTGATGATATCGAATCTGATGATGATGAGGTAATCTTTTAATCTATTTAGATAAGTAAAGTCTGTTTTTAATTCCAAATAAGTAGCTTTTCACTAACGGAATATAAAAGTATACTTATATAAAACTTTTCTCTGTTGATCTGTCTGTCAGTTTGTTTGTCCGGCTAATCTCTGAAACGGCTGGCTTGATTTTAATTTTCACTAGCAAATAGCTGACGTCACAAGGAGTAAAGGCACCGTTAAAGACAAAATATATTTCTAAAAAAATTAGGTTTCGCGAAATAAGGTCACCTATGAATTTCAAGTCTACGCGAGTGAAACCGCGGGGCAAATTTTATAAAGAGGGAATATTTGTTTGTAATATATTGTCTTCAAAAGGGAGAAGCTCGTGCACAGTTACTATTGCGCATATCATTCGATCAGCGAAGTTAAGCAACCCTAACCCTAGCCAGTAATTGGATGGGTGACCGCCCGAGTTCCCTCCGTGCCTCGGAGAGCACGTTAAGCCGTCGGTCCCGGTTGCCTATTTATCATCTTTGGCAATCGTTACAGGTCAGTCGGAGGCCTTAAATAGTCTGACAACTGGTTTAACCCAGATCACAGATTTTCCTCGTAAAAGGGGTTGCGAAGGTCAGGTGGCAGTCGCTTCGTATAAAAATCAAGTGTTCAGCTACATCGGGTTGAATCAAGTGCTGACAATGTATGGGATAAGGCCAGGGAGATAATATAATATTGGCTTCAAATCAACTGGATTTTAATAATTATTTACGTAAATTCTTTATTAGGTGGAGAAAGAGATGAAGCGCGCTCGTAAAGCGAGACGAAAAGCTAGAATGAAATCAAAAACTTTGCCTAAAATCAATCTGGATGATTACGACATGCCCGAGGATGACGGACAGGCGGATCTGGTCGGGAATGACGATGAAAGTGACGGTCATCTCAGCGATTCAGGTATGACGGCATGACTGGAATGGAATAGAAATACTTGCGACCCCCAAATATCACGGGAGAGTGATGATTGTTTTATAAATATTATAGTATTTTAGTTAGTACTTATTCCACGCACTAGTTATTATCAGTTTCCTTTTCAAAAAAAAACACATACATAAACATTTTATCTAATATATCCAATTTCCATGTCACAGTGTTTGTTACCATGCTCCTCCGAAACAGCTGGACCGATTTGTATGAAATGTTGTCTGCAGATCGGGTAGGTCTGAGAATCGGCTATCATATATTTTACATACCCCTAAATGATAAGGGTGACTACCCCAAAAAAATATATGGCAATACAACGTTTGCCGGGCACAGCTAGTATACAGATAAATAAATTTGAAGTGTCTGTTTGTAATTCTTTTTTTTTTTGTAATTATAGCTTTTCACTAAATGCATATGAAAGTATATAGGGTACTGACATAGAATAACCAAATTAAAAAAAAAAACTCCGTCAGTCTTGTCTGTCTGATCCTGAAACGGCTGAACCGATTTTTACGGGCATTTTACTGGCAAATATCTGATGTTTCAAGGAATAACTTTTAAAATTATATTGTTTGTCTTTCGAAAAAAAAATACGGAATAATTATAGGGTTCTTTATAAAATATTCTGTCTAGATATGGAAGACGCAACCCTAGCCCTAGCAATAAAGTCGTGCCGCCAGCCTCTTTGGGTGCTGCCTCTATACTCTATGCTAAGTTCGGCGAAGCAAGCTAAAGTGTTCCAACCGCCGCCGGTAGGGGCTCGACTATGTGTAGTGAGCACGGACGTCGCGGAGACATCGCTTACTATACCGGCTATCAAGTATATTGTCGATACTGGCAAGAAGAAAATGAAGTGAGTTTTGACTTTGTTTGCTTGCAATGCGAATATTTTTTTAACTATGGTAACTGTGGGTAGTTGTGAACGAGATTGAAATTGAATACAACTCATCATCTCCCTGGCCTTATCCCATACATTGTTGGGGTCGGCACTTGATTCAACCCGATGTGGCTGATCACCTGATTTTTATACGAAGCGACTGCCATCTGACCTACGCAACCCCTTTAACGAAGAAAATCTGTGATCTGGGTTAAACTAGCTGTCAGACTATTTTAGGCCTCCGACTGACCTGTAACGATTGCCAAAGATGATAAATAGGCAACCGGGACCGACGGCTTAACGTGCTCTCCGTGGCACGGAGGAAACTCGGGCGGTCACCCATCCAATTACTGACTAGGGCTAGGGTTGCTTAACGCGTTCACTGCTAACGACGTGTACATACACGTCATACAGGACGTAAATTCTCTAACGCATGTGCGTTACGAAGAAGTTGAAATGTTAGCAGTGAATGTGTTAACTTCACTGATCGAATGATATGCGCAATAGCAACTGTGCCATGAGCTCCTCCTGAAATTGAATATCAGCCATAATAAAGGGGGCATGATATGTTTTATGAAATGCTCTACTGCATATTCAGCAGTTGTGAGGCACCTGTATCTCAACGTTATTTTTGACTGTAGGTGATTCATCATCATCGTCCCTGGCCTTATCCCATACATTGTTGGGGTCGGCACTTGATTCAACCCGATGCGGCTGATCACCTCATTTTTATACGAAGCGACTGCCATCTGAACTTCGCAACCCTTTTTTACTGTAGGTGTAGGTGATTGATTTTAGAAATGAGTACTACTTAAGTAGGTAAGGAGAGACGTGTGAGAAGAAATTTTCCTTTGGCAATGTAGAAGTTACCACCTAATAGAAGATATTTCTCCGAAAACTTACGTTTCTTGTGAATACTCGGCTTAAAGACATCTAAACATCTCGACCATTTTTTTAAGTGGGAATACTCGTAATGTATCTGCTTGCCACGGGTGAGGCAAGCAAATTAACTCAGAATTCAACTGACTAAAATCCTGTGCGTCGATGATCGACGTCGTTGAACTAATTCAAAAATATTCAATTTCTAACAAGAATTTCATATTTCAGAGTATACGACCATTTAACAGGCGCCAGCGCATGGAGGGTAGTGTGGACGTCGCAGGCCAGTGCAGAGCAGAGGTCGGGCCGCGCCGGTCGAGTGGGCGCCGGGCATGCCTATCGACTGTACAGTAGTGCAGTCTTCCAACATGACTGCCCTTCACATCACCCGCCTGATCTATGCCGACGACCGGTCGATGACCTTCTACTTATGATGAAGTGTATGGCTATCGATAAGGTTATTAAGGTGTTACGTAATTTGGATGGATACAATTTTTCATACTTACTTTGTATTTAATACATACATACATGTGCTCACACCTGTATTCCCCGAAGGGGTAGCAGAGGTGTTGTAATCACAACACCCACTTTTCACCGAAGATCATTAAGTGCCAACGTGACAGATGGTGAGTCCATCGCCGTCTCAGACACTTTACATACGTCATTGAATTACTTCTCAGAAATATGCAGGTTTCCTCACGATGTTTTCCTTCACCGTAAAGCACGTGGTGTGAGATCACTGTACATAAGTATTTTTAGAAAAACTCATTGGTACAGGCCCCGCTGGGATCGAACTTGCGGCGCTTGCGTAGCAGGGGACTGCTCAAACCTCAAGGCCACCACGGCTCTTTGTATTTAATGTAAATATGTATTATTTGGAAATGTATAAAGTATACACATAATGATTTAACTTTGGTTGCGGTTGGAACGGATATTTTTGCGCCTACCGTTTTTTTAGGGTTCTGTACCCAAAGGGTAAAGAAACGAGGTCATATTATTAAGACTTGGCTGTCTATCTGTTTGTCTGTCTGTATTTTTCTTTGAAATTATTAATTTCTTAGCCGATGGAATTATATGAAGAGATGCATGAAAATGGATGAAGCGAAAGCAGTATGTAAGGACCGTAGCTTGTAGCAGACAGTAGAATCTGCCTAGCCGAATCGCATTGATAATTATATATGTGTGTGTATATCTTCTCAGGTGGTAAATTTCCCCTTCCCCACTGCCCCGGATAGAATGCAGTTGCGCTTGGCTGAGAAGCGGCTTGAAGTTCTCGGCATATTGGAGAAACACGAAGGCAGGCATAACAAGAAAGATGAGGAAGATGTAAGTATTAGGTGTATATTGCATATCTCCCTTCACTCTTTCCACCTCTTATGAAATAGAGAATGCCTTCCATATTATAAGATCAAAATCAAAAATATCTTTATTCGATTAGACATTTAACAAATTACTTACAAGTCGTCAGAATGACATAATTATACAGGATTATACATGCTACCACCAGGTTCGGAAGGTTGCTTTTACTGAGAAGTAATGTAATTTGGAAAAATTTTTTTTATAAATACAATATAAATCACATTTGACATATAAGCTCCAATTCCAATGCAAAAGTGTCGTTAAGAGCTAAAATAAAAGAAATTCTAATAAATCTACTGAGACATAAATGTGTAGTTTGAGATGACCAGCCCCCACAAGCAGCACCTGTTCACAAGTATGACGCGTATAATTAAAACAAATAAAATTTCCAGGTATTGAAAGTAACAGCGTTAGGTAAAGCAGTGTCGGCATTCCCTCTGCTGCCGCGTTACGGCAAAATGTTGGCGCTCAGTCATCAGCAGAATTTACTGCCGTATACCATCGCGTTGGTGTCAGCACTCACTGTGCCAGAGGTAGGTTTAATATATGTTTTTTATTTACATACATACATACATATGATCATCATGTATAGTGTCTGAGACGGCGATGGACTCACCATCACGTTGGCCACCAATCATATTCGGTGAAAAGTGGGTGTTGTTATTACAACACCTCTGCCTACCCCTTCGGGGATTACAGGCGTGAGCATAAGCGTATGTATGTATAAACTATTGTTAATAAAAAAATATGTTCGGTTGCCTTTTGAAAAGCCGTGGAGTCATTGCTCTATGTTTTGTTGCCAGGTAATGTCAGGCAAGCCTGATAGCTGGCCGGCAACTGGCAACACTCTATTACTGGGCGACCCGGGAGTGTTGCTGCGTGCCGTCGGAGCGGCGGAGTACGCGCACGTTAAGGGCGAGGAACAGTTGTTCTGCGCTAAATACGGACTTAGAGAAAAGGTACTACCTGTTATGATAGTATTATTTTTGTATGGGACTAATTTCAAACTCAAACCCTAACTCAAAAATATCTTTGTTCGATTAGATTTTTAATAAAGTACATAGTCATGTATGTTATTCTGATAATTTGTGAAAATCATCAGAATAACATACATGACTATACATGCTAACGCCAGGTTCAGAAGGTTGCTTTTACTGAGAAGAACCTGGCAAGAGAGTCAGTAATAACTTTTTACAAAAATATATTATATTATACAATTTTAAAATTTATACATCTATTACATACATACATATACATACTACATATATATACTGTCTGTTTGTTCCGGCAAATCTTCGAAATGGCTGGGCAGTATTTAACGGAACTTTCACTGACAGATAGTTAATGTTACAAGGAGTAAACTTACGCTACTATTAATTAAAAAAAAAATATTAGAATTCCGCGGGCACCTCACCTATGAAAAATAAATCACTTGAGGAATGTAAGCCCATGGACACAGTTCCAATGCACAGTAAGTTCCTAAATCGAATAACTAGTGTTACGGTAATGTTTAAAACCAGGCAGTAAAAGAAATCCGCAAACTCCGCAAACAACTGACATCGGAGATCAATCTAAGCGTCGCGGGAGTAGACGTCAATATAGATCCAGAGATGAAACCTCCGGATGACAACCAGGCTAGGTTGCTTAGACAGCTGGTGCTGAGCGGCTTGGGGGATCAGGTCGGCAGGAAAATTGGCCTGGATGAGGTGAAACAAGGTATATATGTTTACTTTTATTCTAAAAAGAGCCGAACTTTCAGCGAATTTTGTACCAATGAGTTTTTCTAAAAACTTATGTACAGTAATTTCACACCACGTGCTTTACGGTAAAAGAAAACATCGTGAGGAAACCTGCATATGTCTGAGAAGTTATTCAAAGACATGTACAGTGCTTGAGACGGCGATGGACTCACGATCTGTCAAGTTGACACTTCATTATATTCGGTGAAAAGTAGGTGTTGTTATTACGACACCCGCACCCTTTTGGGGAATTCAGGCGTGAGCATATATATTATGTAAAGGTGGTACTATAATAAAACATGATGATAAATTTACTCAGTAAAAGGGTCCTAATTCTAGTTAAAACTTGTACCTACTGTAATGCGATCGAAAACTTACTACGCAATTTAGGTACTCGTGTATTTGTACTCAAACTTTGTAATTCTTAGCGTGTAGCGCCATCTATGTAGCGAGTGGAGAAACGCTGCCACAACCTCATAAAGGGTGGAATTCATAGTTATCTACCAAACAACATCTTGAAATCTTTCGTAGGAGAAGACAAGAGAAAATTCAAGTACGCATACCACTGCGGCGACCTAGAAGAGCCGGTACATTTACACTCCGAGTCGATATTACGCAAGTCGATACCGGAGTGGGTGGTCTACCAAGAGTTGTATGAGACGGGAGGAGAGGAGAGACGGAAGATGGTCATGAGGAATGTCACCGCTATAGAACCTGAATGGTTGCCGGTTTATGTACCACAGATGTGCAATTTGGGTGAGTTGTTGTGTTGTAACGTAGTTGCAACCATAGCCTATGGTTGCTAAATCCAGAAGAGCTCGCGACCTTAAGCGGTTGAATGAACGCGCGGCCGCGTTTACCTACATTATGTATTAATTAAACTTGTTAAATTAAAAAGAAGTTAAATGGTTTCGAAAAATGGTTTTATGGTATTATTTCAGGATTTATTAGTGCGAGAAAAAAAAATTTAAACGTCTTGATATGTTCAACTTTGAACGTCAAACGGAAGAAGATATTTTTGTCCAAATAATTTTATTTGTTTCCTAAAATATACCTTAAATTTTTAAATTTAAATAATAATCTTCTTCATAGGAGATCCATTGACTGACCCAGAACCAAGATACGATGACAAGTCGGGCAGAGTGAAGTGTCATTACAAAGGCACCTTCGGTAAGGCTAACTGGGAACTGCCCACCGTGGAAATAGACTTTCCGGACAAAATTGAAAGATACAGGTGAGTGATGCCAAAAACAGCTTTAGGTATATTGAGCGTAGAGTATATATTTGATTGACCAACAGTTTGTGCTATGTTGGATAGGCGGTATACATACATTTACCGCCTTACTGCATCAGAATATCCTTCGCCTCTTCACTCATTAATAGCCGTATTCAATATTCTATCCCTTTGTCATTCAGGTTACTAAAGTTGAACAAATCTATAGTTTTGTCGTTACTTTCATTCCTATAAATTATTGCTACTTATCAGTATTATGGAATTTAATTATGTCTGCCTCGTTGGTCTAATGGTTAGTACGTTCGCCTGCCGATCACGAGGTCCCGGGTTCGATTCCCGGGTCGGGTCAAAAATGTATATTGGGTTTTTCTGTCAAGAAATTCACAATAAAAATACCCGGAGTTTGGAAGTTGGCGGTGTTTCCACCCCCGTGCCTCGGAAAGCACGTTAAGCCGTTGGTCCTACGCCTGATCTCTCTCCGGTCGTGTCGGATTGCCTCCCATCGGACTTTGAGAGTGAGGGAATAAAGAGTGCATCTGTGTTTGCACATGGCTGATCCTCGTTGAGATTAGCCGCCGTAGCCGAAATTCGGTAGGAGATCATCATGGAATTTAATACATATATGGATAGATCTCACAGATAATAGACTGTATGTAAACAGACAGAGAAGAAGTTAAATTGCTTCAACTTGGTCTTTTACGTATATTCTTTAAAAAATCTAGTATTCATTCAGAATATTCATATTGTTACAATTGATGAGTTACACTCGATGTCTTGTGAAAGATTAGTAAAGACAATTTTTATCTCTAACGCGATTTATCTATAATCATAGATATCACCACACATTTCTAACGTTTAAATATGTCAGTCAGTTTAAAGAAGAAAAATATTAACTTAAATCCTATGACATGTGTCAAGATGATTATGATATAGTAGTCTGAAGCTTCGGCGCTGCGCAGGCGACGGATTTTATTGGTACAGGCCTAGGGTAAGCATTTAGCTGCTTGCGGCTGTTTGAGATAGCATTGTTGTTTTTAACACGCATATATTAGCTTAGCAATACCTACATTTCACTGAATATGACAATGCCAACGTGACAGAGGGTGAGTCCATCGCCGTTCTAAGACATATGCAGGTTTTCTTCACCGTAAATCACGTGGGGTGAAATTCCCGTACATAAGTGTTTAGAAAAACTCATTTGTGCAGGCTGGGATTTGAACTTGCGTCCCTTACATTGGAGGCGACTGCTCAAACCCTTTTCTTTGTGCGTTGCCTACGGCATTATAAATGATGAAATCCCGGGGCCAACATAAGTTAGCGCATAAAACTATTGAGAACCAAATACAACTGCAGTAGCGTTATATGGCTCCCTCTGGCTGCCTCGTTGGTCTAGTGGTTAGTACGTTCGCCTGCCGATCACGAGGTCCCGGGTTCGATTCCCGGGTCGGGTCAAAAATGTATATTGGGTTTTTCTGTCAAGAAATTCACAATATAATGCCCGGAGTTTGGAAGTTGGCGGTGTTTCCACCCCCGTGCCTCGGAAAGCACGTTAAGCCGTTGGTCCTACGCCTGATGTCTCTCCGGTCGTGTCGGATTGCCGTCCCATTGGACTATGAGAGTGAGGTAATAAAGAGTGCACCTGTGTTTGCGCACACATTTGTGCACTATAACATCTCCTGCGCACATGGCTAATCCTCGGTAGGAGATCATTAGTTAGTTTTATATGGCTGCGATTTTTAGTATGGCATAGACAGAGTACAGTCGGGCAACTTCGGATTTTGAACAAGACGAATACCGTGTATCATTTTACTATTTCCTAGATGGTTCGGTCGCTTTTTGCTCGAAGGCGCAGTGTGTCCGAAATTGAAGAAATATACTGCCTCATTACTATCACCTCCATCGACCATGGTGAAGAGCTGGGCCAAACTCCAGCCTAGAACAGACGTGCTACTGAAGGCTCTCATAGCTAAACGTATTGGCCATAGAGATGCATTGACTGCTATTTGGCAGGAGAAGAAAGATTGTAAGTTTTTCTTATTAATAACAACTTTTAATTTTAGTTGAAAATATCCGCATTTGGTAAATAAATTGCAATTCCTTAAAAACGATGACGTTTTTTTTACTAACGTAGCTCACGGCTATCAAAATCACTTTTTAACCGACTTTAAGAAAAGGAGAAGGTTCTCAATTCAACCGTATATTTTTTTATGGTTTGAAATTTAGATTATGATAAGTTTAAAATTTGTTTCAGATTTACTGGATGAATATCTCAAATGGCTCCCAGAGTCAGCTCACAATGAAGTCACACTGTATTGGCCTCCTTTATAAAATTGAGCTTTAAAACAATACACATTGAGCTGATTATCGCTAAAATTGCTTCTTGAACTTTTCGCCTTGTATTTGACAGGTTCTAAAATGGCGTCCTTTAAGCTTCTACGCCAACATTGTAGTGCTAATCTTGTACATAATGTAAATAAAATCCTGTATTCATGATGAGTTTCTTATTGAATCCTAAATATTAATTTATAAAAGACCTAAATTCCAAAAAGGTTATTTAAAATATCTACATATTGGACTATTTTATCAAATTAATGTTCGAATTTTTAAGGAATGAAAGCCTACATGGCAAGTATTTTCTTAACGATTTTGTCACTACGATCCAAAATGCTGTGTTAGCAGATTCGCTACTTCGTCTCTTATCCATATATCGCACCCTCAGAACGATAGAGGCACAAACCAAAAACATTTTTTTTGGATATCGCAATCAACAAGTTGTGTGACAGTTTTGAATACAATGTATTTTATATTAAAATATGTATAAATATACACTTTTTGAGGTCTGTCTATCTTAACATAATTATTTTCGCAAATATTTGAGTTGAGTCCCTATTATGTGATAATGTGATATGAGACTGTATTTTTGTAAATTGACATAGGAAAACAAATTGTAATTTTTTTTCTCAGTCTGTTCAGCCAATCTCCGAAACAGCTAGACCGATTTTAACCGCGGGGCGCAGCTAATTTAGAATAGAATAATAAAATAGGTACTTTTTAAATAAGTACTTAGAAAAAATATCTGTTCTAGTTGGTGCCATATCTTATCTGTGAAGTGCTCAAAATGTAACCTTGTTCATCTTACAATGTACCTACATAAGTACCTACTTATAGATTACTTTAAGTGCTTCATGCATTTAAATAGTGATCAAAATTCACGGGCAAATGTTTGTACAATTGGCCAAATATTTTAGTAAAAAATTTGGTACGTAGATATCGTAGATGTTTTTCAAATACCTAATATAAGTTATTATAAATAACTACAAAGGTACTAAATAAAAATTCCATTGGTTTATATTTAAATAACTTTGAAATATTTGGTCTGATGTTGGAAAATATCTTCTTGTTCGTTACACTTCTGACAGAGCGGTCGTGGTCACCACCGTGGTCATCATGTGGTCATCATAGTGGTCATCGTGTGGTCATCATTGTGGTCATCACTATTCGGCGCAGGTGTCAATCGCCTCACAATGTCTTGCCGTCGATCTCTATTTGATGTCAGTATAATAATAATAATTTTGACATATATGCCGTCACAAGTTCGGAGAAGCTCAGAGAAAGAAGAGAACGCTCAGAGAAATTTGTGGGGACAAATGCGCATTACTCGCTCTAGCGTATATGTGTAACGATATGGTCTCTCGCAGTTGGTAGTGGGGAGTTACCTCCACTGCTTAACCGGACTAAAGGGCGAGACCCAAGGGCCTCCAGCCGAGCTTAAACTTAAAACTAAGCAACACAGCTAAGGGCACCCCGGTGCGGAGCTCGGACCTCGGCATAGGGCGTTGCTGGGGGATCAGCTAGGGAGCTGGATCTGAGTGGTATACTCGGTCTAGCGCACAAACCCAAAATAATACTACCTGCGTATTCAAGGGCAGTGGTCAAAATGTGCGACTATACTTGTACAATTTAACCTTATCATACATATTGTATACTATAGGACATCTTTAAAAGTAAATTTTGTATATAATCGTGTTGGTCTTGCGCATATCATTCGATCAGAGAAGTCTAGCAACCTCAACCCAAGCCAGATAGTAAGTGCGTTATGCCATCGGTCCCGGTTGACAATTTAACATCTTTGGCAATTGTGTACGTCAAAATTACTGTCTCTGCCTACCCCCATGGGAAACAACGTAAGCATATGTGTGTTTCTTGAGTACGTGTTACTATTTACTGATTTTGTTTTAGTGGTTTAAGTCATATCATAAGTAGATATAATTACTTTGATACTAGGTAGATACGTACGTTTACATAATGCTTATGTACCTATCTACAAAGAGTCATCAAGTTCTTCGGGCACACAGCACGACGCGATCCAGACAGCCTAGAAAGGCTGATGATTACGGGACGGGTCGAGGGCAAAAGAAGCAGGGGTCGTTCGCCTACACGATGGACGGATGCGACCCAGGCTGCAACGAGGACTACTCTTCAGGCTACCATCCAGATGGCGCAAAATAGAGAGGCTTGGAAAGCAATGTTGGTGCAGACGTCATGATCAGGTCCCTCAGTCATGAGGTTACGACTAAGAAGAAGTATGTTCTAAATATCTAGCAGTACATCGCAAAATCTTAGTAGGTAGGTATATGTTTTATACTTTGTTATACATAAAACTAGTGTAGAAATGGTTGAGTAGTTAAATAGTTTATAGATCGCTCTTATCACGCAATGTTAACAACCTTAAACATTTTGTTAAAATAATTGAAATTAGGCTGTGGTCATGTAGCTTGAAAGTGGCGTTCAAAAAGTTCATATTTATATGTATTTTAGTATTTGATATTTAAGGACAAATTCTTAATTGCATACATAGGAAATCATCTACAACCAAATTTTTTGGTGGCAACTCTTCTATTTGGCGCCTAAATTTATCCGAAGGTTGATGGATTAAACAAAAAATATGAACCTATAAGTAGGTGTGCCTTTTCTTTTACCCGACTGCGTAACAGAGAAGTTGTGTTTATCAGTCTTATTGTATACTAGCTGGGCACTGAGCCCCTGCGGCTTCAACCACGTAGAGTTAATTACGTGGGGGGCCCGCGGAACCATAATAAAAGTTACTTTAGTTACTTCTATGTTACATAGCCCATGTTGACATCTGACAGTGAAAGGTCCGTTAACGCGTTCACTGCTAACGACGCGTATGTGCGTCCAACTGTTCGAGAATTTACGAAGAAGTTGAAATGTTAGCAGTGAATGTGTTAAATTATCTTTGAACAGACAGACGAGAACACATTTTAAAAATTGGTTATTTTATGTAAGAACCGAATATACTTTCATATACATTTAGTGAAAACTCGTTATTTTGGAATTACAAACAGGCACTTAATTTTTATATCTATATAAATTTGCTCCTTTGTGGAGCTTCATACTAAAGATCTAAAGCATGGGGCGATTTATGTATTTGTGTCTATACAGCAAAATACTATAAAAAAGGGTGATAAGATTTTATAGTCAAAACGTAGGTAGGTAGTTCGAAATAATCTGATACCTACATAGTACGTGACCATTCATTGGTTTTTCGCTCTAGAATAATGTATTACCTAACTTGTTACTCGTCATTCTCACAATTCCACGTACAAAATTATTCCATTTAACGCAACACAATTACGTTGCCAACTGTACGCTCGTTCACGACGCTATCACAGGTCCCAGTAAAGAGGTTTCCTTCGAGCCGTATAGATCTGTCAGAATGTCACACATCGCGTAAACAAGTGACTTATTTGGGTTTAACTTTGTTTTTAGATTGTTATTTGATATTTAAAAATGATAACACAAATAGTGGTGCTATTATTCACTTTCACTTGTGTGCGCGGTTTCGCGTTGCCTTTTGAAGGATTGTATAGGTTGGATATTGTGCACTATAATGATTTTCATGCGAGGTAAGTGTGCAGTGTTATTGCTTGTATCTGTATTGTTTACCGTTATATGTATCCCAGTCTCGATATAGCTAGCTTAATCAGTTTCCTTTCGATGTTTGCCTTCCTTATAATATAATGTACGTTAAGGTAAGCTTAAGGTAGCCATGTATTATATAGTCTGCCTGACAGTAAGGAAACTGTAACCGCAGGGGGATACCCTTTTTTTTAAGATAACGGGTTCTCGTTATGGATACACCAACCGCGGGGGCAGCGGGACGGTTATGTCGGACTCGCACCGACTAAACTCCACGGTATTCCTTCTGGTTGCTAAATGGGGGGATCACGTGTTATGTCTTCACATGCTTCACTATAACCCTCCCCAGTAGAGGGATACCCTAGGGATGGTATATCATATGGTTCTTCAAGAAGAGTAATACTACTAGGGTAATGCTGCGGTAACCACTTACCATCAGGTGGCCTGTTTGCTACAAATAAAAAGGGATGATCGTAACAGTTTGATGGTAATCGGAGAAAGCCTCTACCCACGGCATAGTCGCCTTTCCAGTTTGAAATACACGATTGGGGCTGTACCTCCACCTTACAGAAGATTGCATTGAGTTCCTGCAGTTGGTAAGGTTGTGGTTGTAAAGTTGAATAGAGTCCGGGAACCGGCTGACAAACGCCCCCTCGTGTATGCCCCCGTTAGTCGCTGTGCCTACCGGTATGCAGTCCCTGAGATGCCGCTCCATTAACATACAACATATATAGATATAAGGTGCTCTACTAATACAAGTTCACTGAACTGGTAATTTTAAAATTAGCATCTTCAGAACTGAATTGAATATTGCAAATATTTTCGTAATGATATCCTGACAGCGGGTAATTCCAGATAAATATGACCTCGAATGAAATGGGATAAGGTCAGATGGCAATGAGTTTCTAAAACGCTTAACGTGGTCTTCCGTCTCTGGCTCTCGTGGACACTTACTTCATCGTGGAAACAAAATCGATGTACCTACCTACGTAGATAGGCGTAGGGCACTATACTGGTCTCCTTCCAGTAAAGTATATCTTATTAAATAGAGAAGATTGCTATTATCAAAGGTAATATCAATGAATGAACTAAAACTTGGATATGTACTGTAAACAATCATTGCGTTCAACCTTGGTACAGTTATAACCAATGTCTTGGCCAACGTGGACAAATGTTGGCTGATGTAAGACTGCAGTGTCAAGAACATTGATAAAACTACAAAGCACGCTATTTATACTTTGATAGTAACTGGATATTGGTATTGTGCCGTGCAAAGGTCACTGACGTTTAGAGAAACTAGCTGTAACCTATGGTTTCATCAACGTTACCGTCCCGAAATAATTGAAATTAAAATACGTGAGTTCCGCGCCGTCTCAGGCACTAAATATAATTATGTATTTTGCCAGGGCTTGGCTTCACTATTATTCATTTTATTTAAAAAAGGCAGACATACTTAAATAAATATTGGCTCCCCAAATACTTTATTAACTTCGGCGGAAAATAACTTTTTCAAAAGTGACCATCTCAGTTTTCAACAGGCCAACCGTACCTATCACGAGTTTCAGTTTTGTTTCTGATCTCAAATTCAGGATTGGGCGTCCTGCGTTGAGCAATGGCGGATCCAAGATTTTTTTCTGGGAGGACACAATGGGTAGACGAGCAAAAAGTTCTCAGGATTTTTTCCGAAAAGGGGGATTTTGTACGTCTGCTAAAAAGATCAACAACGAACTGTTAGACTAATTTAATAACTCTCTTAATGACGCTCTGTGATGATATCTCTACAGTAATCAAAAATGTAATCCCTCCCCTCCTAAGTCCCCCCTTACTTCAGAGAGCCATACATCGCTTAATATTGGTTTCCTACCTTATAGATTCGAAGAAACATCATTGGAGACTCCTACATGTAGATATAACAACAACTCGTGTTTAGGCGGGTTTCCTCGGCTGTATTGGGAGATAACAAGCTTGCTAGAGGAGAAGCCTGATGCAATTCTCCTGAACGCTGGTGACAGTTTCCAAGGCACCTATTGGTACACGCTACTAAAGTGGAACATTACTCAGCAATTCATGAATTTGTTGCCGCATGACGCTCATGTAAGTATTTAAAGAATGTGATAATCGAGCCGTTTGAGTCAAAAATACGTATAAAAGATATTAACCTCAAATCGTTAACATTCTCTTTACCTCCTTTGTTAAAAATAACTTCCCAAGGCCTTTGAAAGCGATAGCTTATAGTTTTTGAGACATGTAAGGACGTATAGATAGCAAGTTACAAGCGAGGTAGAGTCTGCTCCTCTGAAGTGAAGATTGTGTACTTATGATGTAATGTTCTCGCACATGAAGATACTTATCACAGAGGCATAAAAAGCAAGAAGAATGTCAGCTCCCATATAATATAATAGTATAATAATTATCACGTAACAAGTGCACGCACATATTTACGAACGTTATCAGAGGAATTACTCAAAAGATCTCACACTGCTGTTTAAAAAGTAACGTAGGTATTTCAATCTTTATTTTCAAGGCAATAGGAAACCATGAATTCGACGATGGTCCGGAAGGTCTGGCGCCATACCTTTCTGCCCTCAACGCGCCAGTGCTCGCCGCAAACATGGACACGTCCAACGAGACAAGCCTTGAAGGCTTATACAAGCCGCACATTGTAATAAAGAGGAAAGGACGGAAGATTGGAATTATTGGACTCATTACTCAGGATACTAAGGTGAGGCAAACACGTACAGGTATAGAAAATCTTCTTTCGATATTTGGAATACTACGAAAGGCGTAAGGGAGGTAGAGAAAATTTATCCAGTTCGATATTCGGAAGCTGCCTGATTGGGGTCTGTACTTCTAACTTACTGAATATCGCAGCCAAATACCTTTGAGTGGTGTTGTGTTCCTGCGGGAGTAAGGGGAGGAGCGGGAGTGGAGTCGCTGTATGTATCAATACGAGACACATGGATTTCATCTACACTATTATAAAGAGGAAAACTTTGTTTGTTCGGTTGTAATGAATAGGCTCCAAAACTACTGGAACGATTTCAAAAATTCTTTCACCATTGGATAGCTACATCATCAGCGAGTAATACAGACTTTATTTTATACCCGTACTCCCACGGGAACGGGAACTACGCGGTTCCTTATAAGGTAGACAGCACGCATTTTAGAGTTGGTGTTACAAGTATTCATAGACTACAGTAGCCATTACAAAATAACATGGCGTAGAAATTGCTGCACAAAAGAGTGGAAATGCTGGCACGCCTTTTCACTGGATCACAAACCTACTTCCAGTAGGTAATCAGTGCTACCGGTATAGTTTTTGATACCTCGTTGCCTATTAAAGGCTTGAAGTATGTTGATTTAACATCTTGGGAATTCAACCACACTTCGCCTTTGAAAATGTCATATTTTTTTTTACTAGAAGTAATATTAACAAGTAAATAATTTTAACATTTTAACACAAAATAAAGTTAGCCATTAGTATTTTGTATATTTGAATGTAGTATTTGGAGCTAATGTCTTTGTACCTTACTATGGATAAGAACTTATCGTAAGGCTGGTTTTTGAACACTTTAAATATTTTTTGTCAGACACTATCATCTGCCGGTAACGTAGTATTTACTGATCCTGGCGAAGCAACCAAGAGAGAAGCCGAGGCTCTCATAAAAAAAGGGGTGGACATCATCATTCTGCTTTCACACTGCGGTCTCGACGTCGACAAGTACGTATCGCCACTTAAATTAAAATGATCTAATAAAATTAAGTACTTATTTATAAACAGCAAATAATGTAATATATCTAGGCAATGTTGGGTACACTATTAAGTTACGCGCGAATAAATCTAATCTAAACAGATAAATAAAATGTAAGTGTATGTTAGTAATTCCAAAATAACAGCTTTACATTAAATGCATATGAAAATAAGTATATACGGTGCTGTATTAAAAAAAAAACAATTTCTTTTCTCTGTCCGTCTGTCTGTCTGTTTGTTTGTTTGTTCCGGGTAATCTCTAAAACGGCTGGACGAATTTTCACGCGACTTTCACTGGCAGATAGCTAACGTTACAAGGAGTAACTTAGGCTACTTTTATTGCCATAAAAAAAAACATTTAGATAATGAAATTAAATCTACGCTGGCGAAATCGGAGGGGACAGCTAGCATTAGAAAAGATCACAGAAATAGTATCTTATTTATATATTGATTTACCTTTAACCTCTTTACAGTATTTTGTTCTACCAATGCGATGTTACAGGCCTTCATGTTAAAATTATAATTAAAATTAATACTAAATATAATTAAAACAAACTAACTGAATTATAACTAAACTATGATACTTAAATATCTATCTAACTTAATACATATTTATATGGATAAATCTAAATATCTGAAATGTCTGAAGACATACTTAACAAAAGGCTATGATATAATTATCTGCCTGTATAATTGTATGAATAAGAAAGTACATACATACATACATATGCTCACGCCTGTATTCCCCGAAGGGGTAGGCAGAGGTGTTGTTATCACAACACCCACATTTCACCGAATTTTATTAAGTGCCAACGTGACAGATGGTGAGTCTATCGCCGTCTCAGGCACTATACATACGTCTTTGAATTACTTTTCAGAAATATGCAGGTTTCCTCACGATGTTTTCTTTCACCGTAAAGCACGTGGTGTGAAATCACTGTACATAAGTTTTTTAGAAAAACTCATTGGTACAGGCCCCGCTAGGATTCGAACTTGCGTCGCTTGCGTAGCAGGTGACTGCTCAAGCCCCGAGGCCACCTTTTAACGTGAAAAGGAAAGTTTAAGAAATAAAACAAGTATTGTTCCCAAAACATCACTTATATGACTTTTGAGAGCGTGATTTTTCAGTAGTAAGGGTCGGGCCCTTTTAATACACTGGTTTGGTATGTTTACACCTTTCCAGTACGGTAACAAAACCGACACCTAATGAAACGTAATACAACATACAGTGTAAATATGGACTTAAATAGTCGTATACTTGTAGTTTAAATAATATTTCAGGTGAAACGAATCAGGATGCCATTTGCGTTTATTTAATCAAGTGTTGCTACTTATTAAAAAGGTGATGATATCATTTAACAATTCATATACTTAATAAATATTATTTATCAACGGTGTACCGACGATCTACGAAAGTTTTTTTATGAATGTGGATGGTTACAAGAGGAAAGGAAGACCTAAGAAACGATGGATGGATTGTGTGAAAGATGATATGGCTAAAATAGGAGTGAATACAGGCGGCTGATAGAGAGAAAGGGAAGAGAAGAACACATTGCGCTGACCACAAATAACATGGGATAACGGAGGAGGATGATGATGGTGTAACAACGATCTTTGAATATATGTACCACTAGGAATATATGTCTATTCAGGTGACTGGGACCGTTAGCTAACTGAAACCGCGTTCCCAGATGTCTGGTTTATTTTTATTTTATATTTTTATCAGGCCTAAGTGGTACCACTCATAATTTTAGCCAAAAATCCATCGTCTAAACCGGATTTTAGTAACGATAGCAGAAAAAGTGTCACAAATAAAATCCTATTCTACCAATCAGTCTAGTAAGTCTAGCTGTGGTACCTACTACTAACATTGTCATACATATTTTTAAGCTATTCTTAGCTTGACTTTACTCATAGTCCCCCTCATCGTCCCTACAACACATTACTATCTGGCAGTGAAAGTCCCGTTAGAAAGGGTCCAGCCGTTTCATAGATTACCCGGAACAAACAGACAGACAGAGAAAAAAAACATGTTTTTTAATGTTAGTATCGTATATACTTCATCTCATATGCAATCGGTGAAAAGCTGTTATTTTGGAATTACAAACAGACACTTCAATTTTATGTATCTGTATATATTATGTATATGTAACTAACTATACGATATAACGATAACATCGTCGTGTGAGTAGGCAAGTGCAATATCATGAACGGGATGTCAATGTTAACATTATCCAATTTATAGCGCATCAAGCAATTGCTAAAGCTGGTAGGGAGAGTAGATAACCTATTATATCTACGTACGGTTTAAGACGTCATGGTCTTAGATTTGAATCACTTGCAATATGCATATCACGTTAGTCCTTAATAATGTTATACTTTCATGAGTTACGAGAGCTCAGTGAAAATAATGGGGGGGGGGGGGGGGGGGGGATCGTAATTTATGCAGTAATCTGTCAAAAATGGTTACGGTGGCCATCGATCTCGTGACGTCATTTTAGCTGGACGTTCTGGAATACCAAAACGGCTGTTTGACAGTTGATCACTGTACATTGTTATCAACGCTCTGGAGTTACAGAATAGCATCACTGTACATTTTTTTCCTGGAGAATCCGTTATTGATACACCAACCGCCGCGGGGGCAGCGGAAGGGTTATGTCGGGCTCACACCGACTAAACTCCACGGTGTTCCTCCAAGTCGCTAAGTGGGGGGTGCACGTGATATGTCTTCATATACTTCGCCGTGACCTCCACAGAGCATCGCTGTATTTTATTTTTTATTGTTATTTTTCACAGAGAACTAGCTCGTAACTACGGCGAGTACATAGACATCATAGTGGGTGGTCACAGCCACTCGTTGCTGTGGGACGGTCCCGCTCCGAGCGGGGAGGCCGTTGCTGGTCCCTACCCTGTCTTCATTGAGCCTTCTGCTGATGATAAACACAAGGTAAGGTAAAGTCACCAGTCATGGACAGTAAAAAGGTTTTTTTTCATATTTGCTCTGTAATTTCTTTATTTTTTGACATACATTCTTAGGGATTTGGAGGTAAATTAAAAGCTCTTTTCTCAATCAGTATTGAATGTTTAATTTCAGTTTAGTACTTAGAACAACAAAATAATATAAATAAACAACACTCCCACACCAGTAATGGACAGTAAAAATCCAGTGTTGTGTTTTAGGACTAAAATGATAATTTATAGTATGGGTTATATTATAAAATTGATGCATTTCTATTGTAAATCATTAAATAATAATAATTTCAACAACGACGATTCACCAGACACAAAATAAGATGATAAGTATACCTACATTGCGATTCTAGTAAGAAATTACGCTTCCCGACACCAAATGACACCGCGAAACTTACAACCGTTATAACCGCAATCAAAATTGGTGTCAGCAGTCAAAAACATTTGTTATGACAGCTAAAATACTGACACAACTGATCGGTATTGACATTTGAAAAAAAAAAACTGCGCGTGTGCTTAATTTTGATAGAAAAACCAAAAAATTTCCATTACTGGTCCGCGTCCAACATAGGTGCCGTTACCTTATTTAGATATTGTTCTAGTTCTGTAAACATTTAATACATAGTTTGGTAGAAAAATAGGTTCTAACACATGACTCCCTGCAATATTTGCAGTTGCCCTATTTGCTGAACTACTGTTATTAAGAGACATCTATGTAGGTTTATGAGTTGAAAAGTATCGAGGGCGTGACTTTGAATGCATATTCGCGTTTTTTCATACATAAACTCACGCCTGTGTTCCCCGAAAGAGTGGCCAGAGGTGTTGTAATAACAACACCCACTTTTCATACAAGATGTTTAAGTGCCAACGTGATAGATGGTGAGTCTATCGCCTTCTCACTCACACTGTACATACGTGTTTGAATTACTTCTCAAACATATTCAGGTTTCCTCGTTATGTTTTCCTTCACCGTAAAACATGTGGTGAAATCATTGCACATAAGTTTTAAAAACTCATTGGTACAGACTCCGCTGGGATGCGAACTTGCGTTGCTTGCGTAGCAAGCGACTGCTCAAACCCAACGGCCACCAAGGCTCTAGTAAATATATGCTAGTGGTAAGTTTAGAAGCGCTTGAAAGATAAAAATAGGTACTTAAGTTTTTGGAAAATACTCATTGTTACGGTCACCACGACTATATTAAGCTTGATAACATTTTTTAGCTTATGTGTTCTCTCTTTTCCAGGTGTTGATAGTGCAAGCATCTGCATTCACTAAGTACATGGGCAATCTTTCTGTATACTTCGATTTTCGAGGAGATTTCGTTAAATGGGATGGGGGCCCAATATTCCTAAATAGATCACTGCCTGAAGGTAAGATGTAGTTGTATTAACATATTTGGGGGCCAACTACGATAGCTTAAGCAGCAGATTGAGGACGTCTTAGCATTGACATTAGTTTTACGGTACAGAAATGGAACGTCAAAGCTCAGAAGTTCTTAATACCCTCTGCTTAAGCCGGTGATGGTAGGCACCCTTCTCACAACATATCAAATCAGGTAGTAAGTTCTTGGTTTAAAAAAAGTATTTTTTCTCATTAGCTATCTGCCAGTGAAAGTCCCGTTAAAATCGGTCCAGCCGTATATATTTTCATATGCATTTAGTGAAAAGATTTTATTTTGGAATAACAAACAGACGCTTCAATTGTATATATCTGTATAGCACTGAATCATCTTCGGTGAAAAGTGGGTGTTGTTATTACAGCACCACTGCCTACCCCTTCGGGGAATACAGGCGTGAGCATATGTATGATATCTGTATAGATGTATAGATTCAGGACTTTGCGATGGAATGAAATGTAATAATACATATCAGTCCCATCGTACTCTTACTTTGTACTAATTAAAATCGAATCATTCGTCAAATCCTGATTGACATCAAGTAATGAAACTTGACTGCCTCTGTTGAAGGCGATGACAACACTGCATGGAGTTCAGCAATGTTCTTATAATCACTTTATCTACTCACTAATGGGGTCATACTATAAATAGGGAGCTTGTTTTGAATTCCTTCCTATCACTGTAGTGATAACGATATATTATGCCTAATGTAAATCAATCCATATTATAAACTGCATGAATCAAACAAGAGAACCATGACCAATTAGCTTATGTAGTTGCCAGCCAAGCAAGCGACGCAAGTTCAAAACCAGGGTCTGTAATAAACAGGTTCGAGAGACCTAAGCTTTACGGTGAAGGCAAACATGGTGAGGAAACCTGCAACTGTCTAGGAAGAAATTCAAAAACTAAGGTGTAAATGTATAGTGCCTGAAGCGGCAATAAACTTACCCTCTGTCACGTTGGCGACACTCGATTAGAAAAATAAAAAAAAGCACTTTTTTTCTTCCTTGGGGACCCTTCTGGGATGGCTTGAGTATTTTTTAATAAATATATCTTCTCTCTCTATATATAAATTAATTTGCTGTTCGGTAGTCTCGCTAAAACTTAAAAAAATGGCTGGACCGATTTGGGTAATTTTGATATTGATATATTTGTTGAAATATGTAAAAACCTACATCTAATCTAATTTTGTAATTCGAAATTAACAGCTTTTCACAAAATTTTGTAAAATGTTCGGTTCCGAGGGCCCCCCATGAAATTAAGTACGCGGGCGAAACCGTGGGGCACAGCTTGTTAGTGGTATAATTCAAGTTATCAATGGCCTAACCAATTTTCAGATGAAGAAATAAAGTCGAAGCTGGCACCGTATGCCAAGCTGGTTCACGAAGCGGAGAACGTATCGGTCGGCGAGAATAACAAGACGCTGCGTTTTGAAGACTGTGTGTTTGGCGAGTGTGCCCTCGGCGACTTACTCACTGATGCTCTATTGGAATATGTAAGTATGATACAGAGGGCCTAGTGCGAATTTTTCACTGCCGCCGTCACAAGTCATCGCGTCGACGTAAACGCAGATTTGTATAGATGACACTATTGTGAGCCCATACAAATTTTCGTTCACGCCGACGCGATGATTAGTGACGGCGATTTTAAGAAAACTCGCACAAGGCACTCTGACCTCGACTCTGCTCCATTGCCATCTGGCTTTCGTGACCCATTTTACGAGGAAAATCTGTAATGTGGTTTAAACCAGTTGTCACACTCTCTTAGGCCTCCGACTAACCTGTAACGATTTCCAAAGATGTTATACCGGCAACCAGGACCAATGGTTAAACGTACTCTCCGAGGCACGGAGTGAACTCTGGTGGTCACCCATCCAACTACTGGGTGGGTTAGGGCCCGGGAAGGTGGCAGCGAGATGTGGCTCGTGCTGCCTTGGACAGCGAGGTCTCCAGGGGCGGCAATACAGCTGCCCCGGGGATTTGCCCCGGCAAAGTGTGGGGGGTCACCGGTGCGATCTATCAGAGTACCCGGAGTCCCCCCTGAGCACTTAGGATGGCTACCCCGGGTTTTAGTGCGGTAAAAATCTCGCATACCCCACCTGCCTCTCCCAGGGCGGTCGGGGACCTTTTGAAAGATTCCCCCACGTCAATAAAAAAGAAGGGTTGCAACTGTGCCACGGGCTCCTCTACCTAAATCAATACAGTGCAATTTTTTGAATAAGTAGTTTTGATTCATTGGAGCCTCAGCGTTGTCACCCTTTGTTGTTTTTATGTAAGTTTTTAGTGAGCTACGTATACGGTGGTTCAGATGCCATGGTTGTCAGAAAAAAATATATCAAATAATGTAAAAATTTATGTTTGTATGTATGCTAGTTAGCCTACCTTATTATTTGATTGTGTAGATACTATTGTTTCTTCCTCCAGGCCAAAGAAAATGTGAAATCGGATTATGACTACCTCTCCTTTATACAACGTGGGAATATAAAGTCGAGCATACTTCAGGGACGTGAGTATCAACATTGGTCATTGTCATCTATACATATATAATAACGTCTTTACTGTCGTCGGTGTGACAATCAAATAAATACTTAATTGCTTTTTTCCTGAAATGACAAAAAAAACATAAAATTTAAAGTCCTTAATTTCTATTAATTATAAACAATAAATAAATATTAAAATTAAAATGATTTGTTCAGTTTAGGACCTGGTAAGGCACTTTGTCGAAAAATTTACCACCGGTTCGGAAACTAGCCTTCTGAAAAGAACCGACAAGAAACTCAGTTATCATATACAGGCATCATATACATTACATAGTAAATGATTATTAATTACATTAAAATTCATATAGAATTATTCACAATAAAAGTGAAAATTGTATCAGCATGTGTAAAAAATAATACTTGTTTAATAAAGTAAAACTAAATGATTTACATACTTAGTTATGTTTGTATACAATGTCATTGTCAGGAGCTACTTGTGCAGAATTTCAACTCCGAATTACGGATTAATCATTAAGACATATTCTTTATCATTAATCCGTAATCCGGAATTTGAAAAACTACATAGGGGAACGAATTAAAGAAATCATGGTTGGGCCCCTGATGTGTTGTAACAAAAACATCCTCATTTCACCGAATTTGATTATGTGCCAACGTGACAGAGGGTGAGTCCATCGCCGTATCAGGTACTATACATACGTCTTTGAATTACTTCTCAGACATGCTGGTTTCCTCACGATGATTTCCTTCACCGTAAAGCACGTGGTGTGAAACCACTGCACACAAGTTTTTAGAAAAACTCATTGGTACAGGTCCCGCTAGGATTCGAACTGCTCAAACGCCGAGGCCACCACGACTCTTTATTAAAATTTCATTACAGAGGTAACGCAAGGATCAATCTTCGAACTTCTTCCCTTTAATGATCGCATTAACACGTTCGAGCTGGAAGGGAAATATGTATTGGAGGCTTTGGAGAGAAGCGTAGTGGATGCCTGGGCGTATGACCCTTTCAAAGGACCTTGGGTTCTTCAAGTGGCTGGTAAGATACAGTAAAGCGACGGCTTGTGTTACGGTTCACCTAATACAATTGAAATAGCGTCGAATTATTAAAATCACTCTTTCAAAAGCATGAAACAAGTAATGTTCAGAGGATAGCTGTCATATACGGCCACTTGTATCTGTATATGTCATCTTTTATTTATTTAACCTTCAAAATTACCCGAACGCACTGGAAGACGCAGTTCGGGGTATGAGGGATACTTGCAGCACAGTTAATAACTCATGAGATATTAAGCGGCATCGGCGTAAGGTTTCTCGTCGTGGCCTGTCGGTTATCCTGCTTCTCATTTGCGTATTTAAGAAATGTTTATTTCCTAACTTCAAATTTTCAAAACAACAAATTGGACGGTAAATAAATAGGTATAAGAATAATGCTATTACCTTTGTGAGTGACAACGCTCGCGCTCGATGGAGCAAACGTTCTTACTGATATATAACACTGAACGAATAATCGTGTTTGTATCTGTAGATATGCTATTGGAACTCTGTGTGTCAATGTCAATTTATCTATATAGAGTAGTAGTGTCTGTGGAAACACTCTACATTTTATGAAATATTGTCTACCTTTAGATATTAATTACTAGGGTTTTGCGAACGTCTCAAGGGCCGTGACCGTTAAGACTGTGCGTGCAATACCTTTCTGCACTTGTATACTAGTATTATAGTTATAACTAGCTGTGCCCGGCAAACGTTGCATTGCCATATATTTTTTTGGGGTGGACTACCCCTAACATTTAGGGGGATGAAAAATAGATGTTGGCCGATTCTCATAGATAGCGGATAAGCACAAAAAATTTCATAAAAATCGGTCAAGCCGTTTCGGAGGAGTATGGCAACGAAAACTGTGACTCGAGAATTGTATATATTAGATAAACGTTCTGCAAGTTCTCTTCATTTCATACTTATTTCGAAAATTCGGTCTAGATTCCACACTGCTCACTGTAAGTAGAGAGGCATATGACCACGACTATCCTCCTAACATTACTTATATAAATATGGAGCCGTGATTTTTCAGTAGTCGGTTTTATATAAGTGTACATTTTATTTTACAATAACCTTTTCCATAGGTCTTCGTGTAACATACAACGTGTCACAGCCAGAAGGGCAGCGTGTGACGTCAGCGTTAGTAGGAGAGAATGACGCCCAGAAACCTCTGGATGCCAACAGTACTTACCAAGTCACTATGCCTTCGTATTTGGCTGATGGAGGCGACGGGTTCAGTGTAAGTTGAATCATGAACTTTATTTTATTGTAAGTTAGTCTGATACCTATTCTATATATTATATACAGATAAAAATTGAAGTGTATGTTTGTAATTCCAAAATATTAGCTTTTCACTAAATGCATATGAAAATATATACGGTACTAAACTAAAAAAAAACAATTTTTAAATTGAACCCACGACTTCTGCAAACTGTGCAGTTGCTCTGCCAACTTAACTACTAGTGATCCTACCTCATGAGTCGAATTTTTCTTTCCCATGTTTTACGGTTTAGGGGCCGCCTCGTAGGTTTTCTTGGCCATTTTTAAGTATGAAGGAAAACATTCGTGAGGAAACCTGCATACGTCTGAGAAGTAATTCAAACACGTATGTATAGTGCCTGAGACGGTGATGGACTAACCCTCTGTCACGTTGATAGTTAATCATATTCGGTGAAATGTGCTTACCCCTTCGGGGACCCTTCTGGGATGGCGTGAGCATAATATATATTTTTAAGTATTTAGAATGTAAACATGTGAGTCATGCAAAACAATATAATATTTCGATACACAGTCATCAATTTTATTACAATCACATGACATTGAACTTTAAACTGTATTTATTATTATATTACGTATCAAATTCGTATAACAGATTTCCTCTTGTTTCAGATGTTCAAAGCTGGTAAAACAAACGTGCAAGAGATTGGCAGAGATGAAAAAGTGTTAGAAGATTTCATAAGGGAAAAGTCACCGTTAGATATCGACGTGGACGGAAGAATTGTCATACAAAGTTAACACATGAGATGTACTATAATTTATTTTATTTGTAATCTAGCTGTTTTACCCGCGTAGACTTAATTCCATGGGCGTCCCGAGGAACCCTAATCTTTTTTTTTTTATAAAAGTTTTTTAAGTAACTCCTTGTAACATTAGATACCTGATAGTGAAAGTCCCGTTAAAATCGGTCAACCGAACAAACAGACATACAGACAGACAGAAAGAAAAATAAAAATAAAATATGGTTTTTATATCTTTACCGTATCATCATCATCATCCTCCTGCCCTTATCCCATGTTATTGGAGTCGGCGCAATGTGTTCTTCTCTTCCATTTCTCCCTATCAGCCGTCATATCTGTCTTCACTCCTATTTTAACCATGTCATCTTTCACACAATCCATCCATCGTTTCTTAGGTCTTCCTTTCCCCTTGTAACCATCCACATGCATAAACAAAACGTTTTTTGGCAACATTATCCTCATCCCTCCGCATAACATGTCCATACCACGACAAATGTTTATTCTTGAACTTGTCAGTCAGTGGTGCTACTTTCAGACTTCCCATTATATACTCATTCCTTACCTTGTCCAATCTCGTTACGTCACACATCCATCTCAACATCCGCATCTCAGTTGCATGCAGCTTTCTTTTATCGTCATGTACCGTATATACTTTAAGATGTATTTAGTAAAATCTGTTAGTTTGAAATAACAATCAGACACTTGAATTTTATTTATCTGTATATACACTGTTTAGATGTATAGGTTGATAAGTACATTGTATTTGTTTAATATTGTATTTGATAAATTTACTACCAAAGGAATGAAATTTAGAAGAAAGTTACTAGTTTTATTCTTCCGAAAGTAAAAATATATTTGCGATGATAAAGTCAAAGTCAAAAGTATCTTTATTCGATTAGACTTTTTACAAAGTACTTTCAAATCGTCAGAATGACATAATTATACAGGATTATACATGCTATCGCCAGGTTTGGAAGGTTGCTTTTACTGAGAAGAACCTGGCAAGAAGCTCAGTAATTACTCTTTTCAAAAATATTATACAATTTAAAGAATACAAAATAAATAATTTAAGAATCGTAAGCTAAAAATGTCGATAAAAATTAACATAACTAAAAATCTAGTATATCTACGTATAACTAAATGCGTAGCTTGAGATGACCAGCCCCCACAAGCAGCACCTGTTCACAAGTATGACGAGAATGCCAGCCTTCAGATACGTTCATTGCATTTTCGAATTTAATATTTTGAGTAAGTATACGTACACAGGGCATTGGTAGGTACTTATGTGCTAATAACAATATAAAAAAAAACCCTTAAAAATTGTATGAAATTCTAATAACTACGTAGTGTGGCAAAAATGATGGCACCGACCCTTTTGTTTGCCTATTTCTTCTAATGTACCAAGTACATTCAAAAAGAGGCGGTACATATTCTCCTAGAGTGGAGTACATTTCTTTGGTGCACACCAAAAATGCAAATTCAGGGGGGACTGTAGAACTTATAACAAATTAGACTATAGAACACTATAAATAAAATATAATAATATTTTTAAATATAATACTGTAATTCGCACATTAGAATGACGACGAGAGGCTCGCAGTGTTGTTGTATCCAGCCTCCGAACCGTGCGGACACTACTCCTTATGACCAAAATTCGTCCTGTGAACGTTGACAGGAGTTGGCCGTCTCACTATAAAAGAATTAAAATCCACATTGTGGCGGGAGTAGCCATCCTTCAGAATGAATTTGATCTCAAAGCCGACATATTCCACGACTTTCTGACTCTTCGTGAAGTAGTACAGGAGCATGAAGTTCTGTCCTGTCGCGTCCTTACCGCACTGATTCCAAAAAGTGAGCAAATGGCCTCCTTATCACACTGACCCTGTGGCAAAGTCATGTGAATGGCATCGCAACGACTCTGCGTGTTCCCCTTAGGGCACTTACGTTGTTGAGCGACATGTAGGCTGGCGGCGGCAGCTACATGGTTACTTTAAGGGGTCAAAGTGCATACGCAAGACGTCACCTCTATCGGGGCAGAGGGAAGGGCAGCGGGACGGTCGTGTGCGGTGACGCATCTAACTTTGCCGACTCTAAACTGCTGACGGATACATTCTGCGACCCGCGATGAATTTTGGTGTTATTGACCTCGGGTGACCTACTTACCGACTGTGTTTTGCAATTTCACCTCGACACGAAGTTCATTGATGGTGGTTTCGGATGCTTTTAACTTTAACATCACCTCGGTCAGGCTGGTTAAAGTTTACATCCTTCTGGATCTTACTTATCTTATCTGGGGGCTTACCATCATCGGTTTAAGCAGAGCGTATTAAGAACTTCTGAGCTTTGTCGTTGCATTTTTGTACACTAAACTTAAACATCAAAGCTAAGAAGTTCTTAATACGCACTGCCCAAATGAACACAGTGGCCCGCCTGGTGACATCGACGTTATCGGTAGCGGAGTGCAGCATGTGTAGCTACTCAGCCACAAACATTGGCACGTTGACAGGGTCGGTCTCTTTTAACAAGTTGATGATGTCTTAGAGACTTAGCTTGCCTATGGGGTCCACCATTTTATGGGTTTTTTTCGGACCGAGTGCGAGATATGCGGAGTTCTTCCTACTATTTTCATCATCTCACTTCTTTATTTTCCAAATGGCTAGACAGAGTTGTCAAACTTGAGCATATTTGGGTCTACGGTTCCACCGTAAACTTTTGTTGATTTATTTAATGTTGAGGGATACAAGGGTGGAATACCTAAGAAACGATAGAAGGTTTGTGCGATAGATTATTATGACTAGAAAGAGAGTGAATACAGATATGACGGATTATAAAAAGATGTGGAAAAGAAAATTAAATTACGCCGACCTCAAATAACAGGGGATTTAAGGGCAGGCCTACCTTCTTCGTGCTCACAGCTCTGTCTGACTGTCTCGTTAGTTAAGTGGTCGTAAGAGCTACTGCACATCAAGAAGCCATGGGTTCGATCCTTCCTTATCCGACGAAATGTTATTGGGCTTTATCATCTGTGATTTCCCAGTAACAGAGTCGGGATTGCGGCTGATTTAAGGCAGTAGGCTCGCCCCCTATTTCATGAGGCGTCAACATAACTGGCGATAATAGGTTAACATGGTTTCTGTTTCGCAGTATTCCAATTTGTGAACTATACCAATTTTTTTTCCGTGTGTAATTTTTCATGTTCCATGTTGGAATTTAATAAACATTTTATTTTATTAATATCCCTTCGGGAATAGGTACAGGTGTGACCATATATATATATACATATATTATAGCCTTTTTAATGTGACACTCGATTGTGCAAATACTTAACGCTTGTACATTACTTTTCAGTTCTTATAAATACTCAGCATCGTTCATTGTTTCACGAACCATTTCGCCACTCACGCGCGTTTTCAGTTCGATATGAAATCCAGTATATTATTAATAGTTGTGGTAATAATTTTACGAGCTGATCATATTTTAAGTTGTGCTTTATCTGGAGATGATTCCGATGATTATTACCAGTTGGACATTATACACTATAATGATTTCCACGCAAGGTTGGTAAACTTATTTATCTGGACTTTACCGTAAGCTCTTATAGCCAACATAGTTCCACTATAGGTATGACAGTGACAGACTTATACACTTACTAACATCTGTCTCATAATAAGATTTAAACTATCATGGCACTAAGAGATCATGGTCCCTACCTTTGGTGCCGAACTGCCGACATGAGTTTTGAGCGCTCAACGAAAAAGGTAAGGATTACTGCGCATGTATTTACGCGACCGTGCCATCACGGCTTAACAAATAAAAACGACCTTAAAACTGACGGATCTGTGTTATGTGAGTTACTTGGCTTAATCATGTTGAGCTATTTGTTTGATAGAGTTGCTACGCTATGGCCGTGGGGTTTGAGTAATTGCCTATTGCACAAGCTAGGCAAGTTCGAATCACAGCGACTTATACGTGCTAATGAATTTTTCAATAAAACTTGTGTCATTGATTTCACACCACGAGCTTTACGATGAAGGAAACCGGCATATATCTGAGACGAAATTCGAAAGACCTATGCATAGTGCCTGAGACGGCGATGGACTCGCCATCTGTCACGTTATCACTTAGTTTTTATTACAAGACCTCTGCTTACCCTTTCGGACAACCTTGTGGTATGGCGTGAGCATTATTTACCATGCCTTTCCCTATTATTACTATTTCCTTGAAAACGACGAGAAACCTATCTTAATATATACATATTCAATTATTCAATTAACCTAATAATTTAAGATACTACACTTGTCATGAATAATGTTAAGTGAGTTACCTATCGGCTCTTCACAAACAGAGCGTGAAGGAAATTACTGACAATACAAAAGTCAAGCATCTTCGTGAATAGGTAGGTACGTGAGTATACAATCTTACATTCGATAGACAAAAAATATTTTGTTGCAAATCTACATCTATACAGATAATCATTATTGAAATGTCTATTTGTAATTCTAAATTAATAGTTTTTCATTAAATGCATGCGAAAATACATAGGCAACTGACATAAAAAAAAAAGCTTTTTTTTAATTCTTCCTTCCTTTCCTTCCTTTAGTTATTTAATGGCGATGAGCTTGAGTAAAACTATTCCGCCAATGTCAAGTGATTGTTGAGAAAAATATCTTGTAAATTGTTAAAAATATGTGGAGTAATCCATTGGATTCCTCGCTGTCTTATTGATTCTTTTTAATTCTTTCTGTCTGTCGGTTTGTTCCGATTAATTTCTGACGTGACTGATTTTAACGGAACTTTCATTGGCAGCTAGCTGATGTTCCAAGGAGTACTTGGGTTCCTTGATGTGGAAACATATGAAGGTTCCACGAAATATGGTTCCATGAAACTAAATCTACGCGGATGAAACCGCGGGGCACATCTAGTTATTAAGTATAAACACACCTTACAAAGATCATACTCCCCAAATTTCATCTCTCTAAGACCAAAGGCTTCACAGTCAGTGACTAGGTCAGACTGTTCTGCCTTCTGAGGTCATGTGACGAACGGACTGACTACCTTACATAGATGTTTAAATTAGTTATAGGTGTTGATGATGGTGATGTAGGTTCTTTATCGCATATATTTTAAAATTATCAGGAATTCAGGATACGCCAGATGTGGCGTGACGTGACGGGAACAATGCCTTCTTCACATTCGTCGTGATTAATAAAGGTGTTCTCAATATTTGTGATCACAATTTATTGAAGCGGTTTAAAATAACAAAACCAGGCTCTGACTTACCACTGGCCTTTAAGGTTTTACTATATTGCATTGGTTGAATTTAATTTAATTGTGTTGAATTGCATCGTATTCAATTGCATTTTATTGAATTCGATTGAATTGCATTGTACTGCTTTGAATTGAATTGAGTTGAATTTTATTTTTAAATCAGGTTTGAAGAAACATCAGAACATTCTGCCGTGTGCCGATTTGACAACGCATCTTGCGTGGGTGGTTTTGCTAGGATGTACCATGCAATAACTAGTCTTATGGAAGAAAAACCTAATGCATTACTTCTGAATGCTGGAGACAGTTTCCAAGGGACCTACTGGTATACGCTGTTCAAGGGAGAAGTTATCCAGCACTTTCTCAATTTGTTACCTAATGATGCTCATGTAAGTTCAATTTTAATTATCCGTTTATTAGAGTTCAATATGTTTTATCTTGAGACAAATATGTGTTCAATCACGCAAGTAAAAAGCCAACTAGAATGTTTGTAGCATTAAAAAAGCCCGTTAACTTCTAATCCATATATATAAATAAAATTGTCTGTTTGTAATTCCAAAATAACAGCTTTTCACTAATTGCATATGAAAGTATATACGGTACTGATTTAGAAAAAAATATTTTCAAAAATTTTATCTCTCTGTCTGCCTGTCTGTGTGTTCGGGGTAATCTCTAAAACGGCTGGACCGATTTTAACGGGACTTTCATTGGCAGATAAAAAAAACATTTAGGGTTCCGAGGGAATGAAATTAAGTCTACGCGGGTGAAACTGTAGGGCAATAAAATGAATCACAATAAATAAATATACATTTGTAAGAGAGTGTTTCTGTTATTTATGGTGCTCGGCATCAGAATATTAACCTCCAAATAAATATATCACTGGATTGTTGACTAAAACGAATTACATTCTAGATTTTGAACTTTATGTACGACGACTTACGATCAAAGACGGATGGACGAATTTTTTATTCTTGTTGAAAAAAAAAAATTATATTCTTGCCGAAATTATCTTGTTCTTAACCTTGCTAAGACACAAAGAAAAACTTCCCATACCATATTCGGAGTAGCGGAACGTCTAGTCAAATATTTATTGTGATTATGCGTCATCAAGTTATCGTTAAAACATACATGCTTCTTGAAATGAATAAATTACCTACGTTTGTTAACAATTTCAGACGATTAAAAAGTAAACATCATGTTAATGGCGAACCATATTATATTTATTGAACTATATGTGCTACCAAGCGCAATTATTTAAAAACGTATAATTTATCTTTCTGACATATTATATAACAATAGTTAAAGCTGTGTAAATAAATATGAGTTAAGGCATTCGTTGCTACGTCACAAAGACAATGAACGAATTGAATGGAATCAAGCCACTCCTAATATTATTCCATAAAAACAATACTATTAGTTTTTGCGAAACTACGTGAATCAAGTTTAGGAAGAATAGCCTAGGATTACAGAATTTGAAAACTATTTTCTTAGTGTTTTACGTACCTCTTCTGAAGTCTATAGGTAATTCCACACTGGTTATTGTGTTTCATTTGAACAAAAACAGTACCAAGATGATCGGACTATGCTCGTTCTTTTTTACTAAAATTGAAACTGAAATCCCCTGCATACAAAATTTCATGAGTTTCGTGGGTTTCGAGATTCAGATTATATCATACAAATATATATACACGAATTTCTCGTATAAGGGTTTTTGATACATACATATAAACGTTTTTTAACACCCAAAATGTATGTTGGATTGTAGCAACTAGTTTTACCTAACAAAACGGTTAACGTATCGGATAGGAAAAAAATGTTTATTAATCTATTCTACCAGTTAGCATAACTGTCCTTGCTTCCCCGCTTATAGCTACCTATAGCTAATATCACACCATTTCACGTATTGAAAATGACACAGACCGAAAAAAAATTCAATTGATGAAATGTATTGAAGAATAATTTGGTGCAATACATCAAAACTTTTTTGTCGCTTAAGCCTCTACTACTGTTTTTGTGTAACCAAGCTTTAAAGGCACGCAAGGCTGTTTATAAAGCTATTCTCTTTGCAGAATTATTTGGTAGATATCTATGGGGCTTAAATTCTGGATTACGTATTTCAGGCTGAACAAACCAGTGCTCTGACCTAGGATGTAAGTACTTAGGATCCAATAAAATTGGTGAATACCTAACACCTAAGTTAAATAGTTTTTATTAAGAAGCGACTCCTATTACTAGTATATTCCGCAGAAAATCTCTACAGCGCGATCCACAGTATAACTAACTCCATCTATCGGTGAAATTATGACGAATCTAACGTGCTTGTACACAGGCAATTGGTAACCACGACTTTGATGACGGTCCCGAAGCATTGGCTGCTTACCTTGCTTCACTCAAAGCGCCTTCACTGGCCGCCAACATGAATGCCGATGACGAAACAATTCTGCAAGGCCTCTACAAATCACACGAAGTGTTTCAGAAGAATGGAAAATTAATTGGTGTTATTGGGCTAAGTGCACCCGAAACTGGTGTAAGTTTGCTTAAAAGGCTAAGCTTTGGGATGAATTAGCGATAGGTGAAAATGGTGTAAAGCAGTCAAGGTTGCTTCGAAAATATATTAGACTAGCTGTAATCATGATTGCTACAGTAAAATTTATTTCGAGAGGAATATATATTCGAGCAGTTAACAGATGGATTGCTATCTCCACGTGTCTGTTGGATTTCATCTTCAATTTAATAATACTGTTAACTAGCCGTGGTGGCCTTGAGGTTTGAGCAGTCGCCTGCTACGCGAGCGACGCAAGTTTGAATCCCGGCGGGGCCTGTACGAATGAGTTTTTCTAAAAAAAATCTTATGTAGAGTGATTTTACACCACATGCTTTACGGTGAAGGAAAACATCGTGAAGAAACCTGCATATTTCTGAGAAGTAATTCAATGCCGTATGTAAAGTGTCTGAGACGGCGATGGACTCACCATCTGTCACGTTGACTCTTAATCATCTTCGGTGAGAAGTGGGTGTTGTGATTACAGCACCTCTGCCTACCCCTTCGGGAAATATAGGCGTGAGCATATGTATGTATGTATATTAACTAGCGAAGCTATTACAATGAGAGTAAAGACAATGCGATTGCTGGTTTGATCGTATTTAGTAACGTTACTGACAGATGTATAAAATATTGAAAATGGCCGTTAGTTAACTTAATAAAACTACGATTGTTTAAGCAGTGCGTATCAAGAACTTCTTAGCTTTGATGTTTAATTTTACGGTACCAAAACGAAACGTCAAAGTTCAGAAGTTATTAATATGCACTGCTTAAACCGATGATGGTAAGTCCCCAGTTCCGTAAAATTTGTACCTGTTGAGCAACATGCGACGAATTTGAGACAGGTCTCTGACCTCTGAATGAAGGATTTAAATCGAGCATTTAACCCCCTTAGAGGTCAATTGTAATTTGTGATTGCAGATACTATCACTTGTTGGTAGAGTGAAGTTCACGGACATCAAAGAGACGATGAGAAGAGAAATTGAGATATTGAACAAGAAAGGAGTTGATATTATTATTGTGTTGTCCCATTGTGGACGACCGCTTGACATGTAAGTACCTACCTCTGTCGTAAACTCTTTTCTGCGTTTTTTTTTTTCACGTCTGCTGTATTATCCCAACTGTGGTGAGACCTGGTGACCTTAGGATTTGCACAGTTCTGCTACGCAAGTCCCAGCTGGGCCTGTACCAATAAGTTTTTCTAAAAAACTTATATTTCACACCACGTTCTTTACGGGGAAGAAAAACATCACGAGGAAACTTGTGCATGTCTGAGAAATCATTCATAGACGAACATATAGTGCCTGAGACGGCGATAGACTCTGTCAAGTTGGCGAAGTGCCAATTCATCCGCCAAATCTTCTTCGTTGAAATGTGACCCTCTGCCTACCCCTTTGGGGAATACAGGCGTGAGCATAATATATATGTACCTAATTTTTGTATTTTAAAGAGAAATAGCCCAAGAGTTTGGCGAACACGTGGACGTTATTGTCGGGGGGCACACGCACCGAGAGGAGAATACTGAACCCAATCTGGGACCATACCCTGTCATTGAACACACTACTGACGATGATTCCAAGGTAAGTAATCCATACTAATATTATTTGTATGTTTGTAACCAATTAACTCAAAAAGATCTGGTTCGATTTTAAAAATTCTTTCAGCAATGAATAGCTAAATTATAAGCGAGTCACAGGCTATATTTTAACCCCACGGAAACAACTCAGGTGATTAATAAAAGTGTGATAGTAAGTAATAAAACCTTCAATAAGTATTTATAAATCAACAAAGTAGAGGGTGTGATTCGTGTCATATTTGTATGTATGTTTATATATAACAGTAAACCAAAACAATAACAATAGTAACAATAGGATATGAATATGATACAAAATAAACTTAATTTTACTTTATGTTATATCATATTCCTATACTTAATGCAAAAAATATATGAATACGGACATTAGCCATGTCCTGTTATAACTTTTACCCAAAAAATATGCCTTAATCATTCTATGAGAGACGTGGTGGCCTCGGAGATTGAGCAGTCGCCTGCTACGCAAGCGACGCAAGTTCGAATCCCAGCGGGGCCCGTACCAATGAGCTTTTCTAATAAACTTATGTACAGTGATTTCACACTACGTACTTTTCGGTGAAGGAAAACATCGTGAGGAAACCTGCATATTTCTGAGAAGTAATTCAAAGACGTATGTATAGTGCCTAAGGCGGCGATAGACTGACTGTCACATTGGCACTTAATCAAATTCGGTGAAAAGTGGGTGTTGTGATAACAACACTTCTGCCTACCCCTTCGGGAAATATAGGCGTGAGCTTCTGTAATCATTATATAACGCTTTTGAACCATTTTAACCTTCCAGGTGCTAATCATTCAGGCATCAGCATTCAGTAAGCACGTGGGCAATATATCTATATTCTTCGACTCATGTGGTGATTACGTCAAATGGGAAGGCAATGTTGTTTACCTGAATCGATCTATTCCAGAAGGTGAGCTGTTTTTTACTAATCCGAATATCCGAACCGGTGAATTCTTCGACGTTAATAAGTGCCTTACCATCCGCATCATTCTGTAAACTTTTTCAACGTCGAGCCACGACTTCAATCATAGGAAATTTATACACAACACATAGATAATAAAGTACAATTTCGTATCTTTGGATGACTCGACGTCGAGTAGGATGCTGAGAAACCTTACAGTTCGTTTTCATTGCCATCTTTGAATAGTATTTTATACAAATAACTTTAAATTTAAGTCACCATTCCTAAATCATTTTGTAAATTAGAACGCGTCATTCTTCTAAACTCAATCAACATTTGTAAATAAAAACATAATAATGGCTTAACTTTTCATGCCTCGGGTAGTATGAGAAGTTCGCCTTAATGTTGACATGCAATCATGAAATTATGACTTGTCGTGACTCACAGACATGCTATAATTACAGGAATGTTTACATATAGCTATCGTTATAAATGATATCATTCAGAACCCCCAGTTAAATTAACAGTTGAGCTTTTGACAGATCAGGAGATAAAAAAAGAATTAGCACCATACGCAAAATTTGTTCACGAAGCGGAGAAACTAGAGATCGGTGAAACTGAGGTGGCGATGGACTTTGAGGAATGCGCAGGAGCCGAGTGCTCCCTTGGTGACCTAGTGACCGAGGCTTTGAATGACCACGTACGTTCGATATTTTTTTATGAATTTTAATCTTTATTATAAACACACACCTTTCATTATACACGTGGTGGCCGTGGGCCTGTACCTACCAATGAGTTTTTCTAAAAACTTATACGCAGACGTATAGTGCCTGAGACGGCGATAGACTCACTATCTATCACGTTGGCACTTAATCATCTTCGGTGAAAAGTTGTTGTTATTTTTACAACACCGCCTACCGTTTCGGGGAGTACATGCGTGAGCATTTCTATGCAAAATAAAGAAAAGTATATAATTGAAATGTGAGAATGCAAGAGCAGGTCTAAAAACTTTGGGAGAATCATAATATGATTCATCATCGAAATGACAAATGATGACGAATGATTACAATAATTGTAGACATTATGTGACAAATAGCATCAGAAAAAGCTATTCATATTGTGTGGACCATTTTAGGAATCTTCATAGTGAATCATAATATGAATTGCACCTAAGTAACCATTTTGTCATTTTGATGATGAGTCATATTCGGATCATATTATGATTCTCCAAAAGTGGCCTTTTTAGACCTACTGGCCTTATCGCACTGGGCGAATTCTTCCAGGCTATTATGAGATATATATATTAATAAAACGTAGGACACTCCTTGGTAAGTTAGAGGTGCACATACCTGCGTTAAAAAGCCTGCGCATGTACAGTCTGGCGGTTGTCAAGTCTCATCTTTCATGGCGCGTATTGTACCTATTCATACAACTTCATAGTAAGTACATTTGTTTCAGGCTAGACGCTTGGTGGACACACCTTATGATAACGTTGCGTTTGCTCAACGCAGCTACTTAAAAACGTCTTTCCCTAAAGGAAGTGAGTATTATAAAGTACACTGAATCTTACTTATTATCTATGATTTTTTTTTGCATAGTTTGCACCTACATTAATTCTGAGTAAAGCGATAAATTCGTCTTTTTATCATCTGCGTCCATGACGTCCACCATATTTTGTCCATGTCCATCATACAACCCAGCAATTCCACATTTTGAATTCGAATTTGAGCGGTTCAAAAGGATAAACAGGGGTTAATGTAATCTTAGATTTATCATTTCGAAAATATCATCTGTGATAGCTGAAAGTTTTGTATGTAAATAAATATAACAAAAGTATATAAAATGCAATACTTTTAAATTGATTTGATATATTCCTTAAGAATACTTAAATAATTATGTAAATAAATCATAATAGTTTTACAACATAGATATAACCTACTTTGGCTGAACCAACCACGAGTTGGAATCCTATTTAAATTGCATTTTCTTTCAAGAAATAAGAATGGGTACGTTAGTGGAACTGATGTCATATTACGACCAAGTGGAGACCTTTGAGCTGCAAGGAAAATATTTACTTCAAGCCTTGGAAACGGGAGTCAGCGAGGCTTGGGAGACCGATCCCTTCAGCACTCCTTGGATGCTGCAGGTGGCTGGTAAGTGGCAGGGATGGAAGATTTCGATGTAAGCGTGGCTAGAAATATATTTATCTGTCACTTTTGGAATATAACCACAACCCTCCTCCGTACAAAGTATCAACACACATAGTCATGTTAGCTAGCATGTCATCTATTAATATTTCGATTTGTCTTAAACCGTGTTGTATAGTAATTATAATCATCAGAGCAGTATATTGCTGGTTCATAAAAAACTAATTTCGAACAACGCTTAACGAGATCACACTTTAACAAAATTAACAAAAACCAATTGACTTTACTAAAAAACCCTTAAGTTAAAAATAGGAGTTTCGGGTTAAGTGTTTTTTAATTAACGTAGACGACACGTCAGTGTCGGTATATTATTAACTCCTCATAATTAAATGAGGCAATTCGGTTACTTCTATATATCAATTACAAGAGCCGTGGTGGCCTCGGGGTTTGAGCAGTCGCCTGCTACGCAAGCGACGCAAGTTCGAATCCCAGCGGGGTCTGTAGTTTTTCTAAGAAGAACTTATGTACAGTGATTTCACACCACGTGCTTTACGGTGAAGGAAAACATCGTGAGGAAACCTTCATATTTCTGAGAAGTAATTCAAAGACGTATGTATAGTGCCTGAGACGGCGATAGACTCACCATCTGTCACGTTGGCACTTAATCAAATTCGGTGAAAAGTGGGTGTTGTGATAACAACACCTCTGCCTACCCCTTCGGGGAATACAGGCGTGAGCATACGTATCAATTACAATATATATTTTTTACAGGTCTCCGAGTAAAATACAACATCTCGATGCCTGAGGGACATAGAGTGATTTCTGTAAGAGTAGGGGAGAGTTTGAAACCATTGTGTAAAAACAAGTACTATCAGGTGACTTGTCCGGGGTACTTGGGGGAGGGAGGAGAGCGATTTGAGGTTAGTAAACACTACCTAGGGGTAGGTTTTACAAAACATGGATTAAACTAAATCTAGAATAAACTCGGACTAAAAGATCTCGGTGCAATATCGAGTTTGAGTTAATACCAACGTTTTTAACCGACTTCAGGAAAAGGAGAAGGTTCTCAGTTCAACTGTATGTCTTTTATCTTCTTATGTATTTATTTGTTGGCAAGGCAAAGTATTTTATATTATGTGAGTATGTTTTGTCTGTCTGTCTGTTAAAAATTCCCTAAAACTAAGATTTTCTAGTTTATGAAGTCGACATAATATTTTTTTTTTCATTTCTGATGAATTAACGGGACTTAACCAAAATAAACCTACTGTAACTTTTTATTTATAGATGTTTCCACAACACAGAAGAAACATGAAGGTCATCGGACGAGATCAGAAGGTAATGGAATCTTATATCAGAAGAAATACTCCATTGAAGATGGTCATTGATGGCAGAATAAAAATTATTGAATAAAATTTGTTTTTTCTTTAAGTTTTGATCACCAGTCCGATGGAAGTGTATGAAGAGATACATGAATGTGGATGAAGCGAAAGATCGTAAGGATCGTAGTATGTGGCGAACGGTGGTCTCTGCCTACCCCCATGGGATACAGGCGTGAGCATGTGTATGTATTTCCAAAAAATATCAAATCGTACATAGCAGTGAGTTATTCGCGGGATTTCACACGTTTCGAAGATATGAATGTGAATAAACAAAAAAAAATAATTAAGTAAGTTTAAATAATTAATCTTGCCTACTGAAAAATCACGTACGTGGTATCGCTTCTTTCATACTTTTGAGAGCATGGCGTCAATAGTCGGGTATTCGTTTTTAAACTAACTTTTTTATTAATATTACTTTCCATTTATATCTGTTATTATCCGACTACGGCGAAGCGACAAGCAGTGCATATATTTAAGGTATTGTATGTATGTCAGGGAATTAGTAAGTATTAGTTGTATATAGTACTTAGCTATTAATACCGTCTTATCTTCTTAAGATATCAGATATTAATACCATGGTGTATATATTCCCTCAGAACTTCAGAACTAAGTACTTATCATAATAGGGAAATATAATTGGATGTGGCGCCCTCAAGAGGGAAAAAAGTGGTGTAAGTAAGTAATATTTAACTACAAACAGTCCCCAGTCGGGCAGTTGGGAGATCTATACGACTCTAATATATAAGAATATTGGATTAAATTGGGAGATATCCAATAACATTACAGCGAGACGATCGTAAGTGCACCAGTCTCATCCAATGTATAAAATATATCTTCTGCTTTTGATGGAGATTTCAAGAGAGAGGTAAGTAAAAACATTATATGCAGTGCATCATTAATAGAGAGAAATGTTATCTTCAGATATTCACTGACCAAACAAGGAAAATGCAACGAATATAATAGATTATCTTAAGGATGTTACTCGAAAGTAAATGACGGGATATAAAGTCTACCATATAAGTTAAAGTATTCGCGTTCACAAGACGCCATAAATCTGAGTTTTTGCCAAAATATTAGCAATAAACCAGTATAATTAGGAGTGAAGTTTGTTAATGAAATACGAGTAGATACTGTTCGAACAATATTTAAAATACATACATTTTTCACCACAGCAGCTTACACCCCACGTAAATAACTGAAATAATTACCGAAAAAAAAAATCTGAGCCCCTACAACCGGTTTGCAACCGATTTCGTAATCTACACTCGCTAGCGTTTCCGCCGAATATTTGTATGAAAAATTGTACAACGCCTCCTAGCGGTGACGTGAAGAACTAAAATATGTCATACAAATATTGTGGTTGACGCAAGCGAGCATAGATTACTAAAACGTTGTAAAACTCGTAATAAGGGTGCTCGTACCGGCGCGTGACGTCAAAAATTGCGAAACTTGCCTTCAAAAATCTTGGTGTATTATCAAAGGTAGCCTTTGTGTACGTGAAACAAAACACCATAAGGTAAATGGAGCATCGTGGCTCCTCTAATGAGAGTGAAAATGAAAGTGGCTACCGTGAGGTGATGAAACGACGGCGGATTTTTTCCTTTGAACCGGGTTTTTAAGCGAAAAAGAAATGATTGGAATTCTAAAACTTGGTCAGTGCGATATGGGTCGGTTTCAGGGCATATTAGCTCCATACTCCTCTGATATGGCTGGTGATCTTTTCTGGGTAATGTTCGGATAGGAAGTCTACCATTAATGCTTTAAGCGAGCGTATTAAGAACTTCTTAGCTTTGACGTTTCATTTTGTGAAACCTATCAACCGTCAAAGGAAGAAGCAACCAAGACGTCACTGCTATGCTAACAATCGAAACCTCTCGATTTTAAAACGTCCCTTCTGTTGTTTCATTACTAGAAGCTAGATGGTTAAATTTACCAACTAAGATTGTTTGACGCATCGCTAATGGTAAGTGCTGAATGCAGCCTATTGAGACTTGCAGTGCCAGCCAGTGTTACATTTATTGAGTGATTTATTTTTTATTTTTTAAATTGTATAACATGTTTGGAAAGAGAAGATTTTAATTACTGAGTTTCTTTCCAGGTTGTTCTCAGTAAGAGCAACCTTCCGAACCTGGCGGTAGCAGATAACATACACTATAATTATGTCATTCTGACGATTTGAAAGCACCTTGTAAAAGTCTCATCGAATCAGGATATTTTTAAGTTTGAGTTTGACTCTATTCACAGCCTACATCTGATTCTAGGTAGATAGAGCGAGTGATCATGGTCTGCCCCAGCAAAGGAGAAGCTGTAAGAAGCAGGCCGGTGCCATGCTCCAGTTTAGTTGGAAACTTGTATGTTATTTTGCGCGATTTAGGTTGTCGGCAAATGTCAACAATTGTTAGCAAGTATCGCCATCTATGGAGTGAGTAGAGAAGCGTTTTTATAGCAGGGCTTGTAGACAAATTTTGTATCGAAGCGAAGCGTGAGGACAATGTTACTTTGTCTACAGACTCTGGGGCCCGACCATGAGCTCTTATTGCAATGTTAGTTCAGTTAGACAGTGACAGATGTCAAATACATCTATATCATAATAAGAGTAAAACTATCATGGCAATAAGAGGTTATAGTAAGGCCTCTGGGCTTCTAGACATCGTAAAATTATCCTCGCGCTTCGCTTATATATATATATATATATTTGCAGTGGGTACAAGTCGCAGAGTGGCGCGCGCTCACTCCCCAGTCCCCCGCACTCTCTCCGCTCTCAACGCTCTCTTGGTCGCCAACCCTGATTGTGATATGTTCGCGGACGAATGGCAGACGATAATGTCAGTATGCCTGGAGTATTGTGAGGGGAACGAATGAATGCTTATTGTATATATTACTCTTAATTAGTGTAATTGGCTTTTAGCCGTTCTAATTAATACATGTATAAATAAATAAATAAGAACGATACACAATGTTTTTGAATAGGAGATAAACCAAGAGCCTGATTTAGGTAATATCCATAGATTTTGTATCCATTCTATTAACACAAGCGCAAGTGATTGATACATTGTCCAGGCCTACAAGTATGCCCGATCTTCTGCCAACTTTCCGGTGAATGGAATTAGCACCAGTTTGATGAAAAACTCTGGAATCTTTCTCATTTATCAAATAGAAATCGATAAAAATAAATCTGTATTCGTGGAAGTCATAAGATTTTTTCATTCTACGATACATGGGATTCCCAGTTTGGAACATGTTCAAAGTCCAAAGTAAAATTTAAGCGATAACGACGCATTTTTTTGTCAAAATCTTAGCAGTTTTAGGAGGAAAGGTTAACTAGGTTATCTGATATAACAAACTAAAACAATATTCAGATTACGTTGTAGTTGTATCTCGCAGTTCGCCGCAGACAACCTAAATATTTGGGAAAAAACATTTTAGAATTCCACTAAGTATTCTAAAATGTCTTGTTTCCACATATTGTTTACTACTTATCTTATAGTCGTCGAAGAAGTCGTGGTGGCCTGGAGGTTTAAGCCGCCTGCTACGCAAACGGCGCAAGTTCCAATCCCAGCGGGGCCTGTACCAATGAGTTTTTCTAAAAAACTTGTGTACAGTGGTTTCACACCACGTGCTTTACGGTGAAGGAAAAAATGGTGAGGAAACCTGCATATTTCTGAGAAGTAATTCAAAGACGTATGTAAAGTGTCTGAGACGGCGATGGATTCACCATCTTTCACGTTGGCACTTAATCATCTTCGGTGAAAAGTGGGTGTTGTGATTACAAAACCTCTGCCTACCTCTTCGGGGAATACAGGCGTGAGCATATGTACTTATCTTATACTTACTTCGTCGTCAAGTGTGTAGCAAGGGATTACCTGGAGGCCAACTATGATCGTTTAAGCAGCGCGTATTAAGAACTTCTTAGCTTTGACGTTTCTTTATGGTACCATAAAATTAAACGTCAAAGCTAAAACGGATGATGGTAGGCCCCCTGTACATAAGTATCTAGTTGAGTTTAAATAACAGTTCACCCAGTTGAAAGTTCTGAGGTAACAAAAACACTTATTTACATTTATAACTTGAGAACCGCCTCCTTTTTTGAAGTAGGTTAAAGAAGGCTTTTTCCTCCTCATTCTAAAGACTTGGCCTCTAGTTTGAAATATAAATAAATAGTCGAAAATCCCAAACACCCCGAAACCCGAAAAATCTCTACTTTGCTTGCACTTCCCCCGAATTATGATAACTATGACAGTTATAGTTATGATAAGACTGTATCGAAGTTGTGTCTGTACATTTGATATTATTTAATTTTAACAAAACGTGTAGCTATCTGATATACCAAATACCAAAAATCGACTATTCATTTTGGGGACATTTTTTTGATGTCACTTTTACGTAATATTTTTGGGACAACCTGTATAATTTAAACTAAACAAAAAGAAGACTTGATTTTATATACAAGGCACAGTACTTAAAACTAATTACAAGTTGAAAACTTGTCCCAAATCATCATCTTAGGATCGTGCCAAGGAGGCTGGCAGCATTGCCACGTTGAATAGCAATGTTGATTCTCTGAGCGAGAAATGCCCCAGCCCGCTTGTCACGAGAAGTAAACAAATGTGTTTAATATTTTTCCCGACAATCCCGAAAAATGGTTCCCGCGGAATATTTTTCCTTGCGGGAACGGTACCATTGTCACAAATTACAACTATTTACTTACTCATTACGAAGTAGATAAGTTATAAAATACTTATTAGAATCTGGAATACTTTTGACTGAGGTCGCATTATCTTGATAAACCTTTGTATGACGAAATCGCGAATGAAGTCACTGGCAAAAATAAGTATATCCCTATATCTATATCAATACAGATAAATACAATTAAAGTATCTCTTACAAATTAATAGCTTTTCACTAAATGCATATGGTACCTCCATGTACCTCCTTCCTAATGTAACCAACGGTACTTACATAAAGACAAATAGTTTTTATTTCTCTGTCTGTAATCCGACTAATCTCTGAAACGACTGGAATTATTTTAACCAGAGTTTCTCTGGCAGATAGCTGATGTTATAAGGCGTCTTCTTTCACTTAGAAAAATCATATATTTGAGTTAAATAGTTATATTGACGGGTAATAATACGCGGGTAAATCCCGCGTGCTCATAGTTTTGGTATAAATATACCGCGTGTGCGAAGTTACGATTTATTTGTGTTTGTCGTCGGAATCATAACGTACTTACTCATTGTTCGTGTATCATTTTTACTAGAAAAAATGGTACCTTTTAGTTATATTATTGTGTTCCTCTACGGGTCAATAGGTCTAATCAGTGGTTCTGTGTTGCGTACTGACGATTTGTACCGGTTAGATATTGTACATTATAACGATTTCCATGACAGGTAATAAGTTTTGTTTGTTCGCGTCACTATAGCATACTAATTAATACTATAAGTAATTATGCTACCTATTGTTACCGAGTGTAAGACTCGTTTCTCGATCTCTTTTTACCCTTGACTTAACAAAAAGTAAGTAAAAATGCGGTATTAAGGACCGGATTTAAAATAAATAAAACCCCATCATTTAATTTTTCTCTTCTTTAAAGTTTACTTTTTTTTTATTAAATACAATTTACTTAAAACAATACAAGATCTAGGAGACATAAGTATTAACAGTCATTGCAATACTTCTTTGGATCGTATAAAATATATAGCTTTGAATTTGATACTTACTAGAGCTCGTGGTGGCCTTGAGGTTTGAGCAGTCGCCTGCTACGTAAGCGACTCAAGTGACGCAAGTTCGAATCCCAGCGGGGCCTATACCAATGAGTTTTTCTAAAAAACTTATGTACAGTGATTACACACCACGTGCTTTACGGTGAAGGAAAACATCGTGAGGAAACCTACATATTTCTGACAAGTAATTTAATGACGTATGTAAAGTGCCTGAGACGACGATGGACTCACCATCTGTCACGTTGGCACTTAATCATCTTCGGTGCAAAGTGGGTGTTGTGATTACAACACCTCTGCCTACCCCTTCGGGGAATACAGGCGTAAGCATATGTATGTATGTATGTCGAAGAACCGACCATGACTCCGTTGGTGCAATAATTGTAAACCAAGTAGATGGTTGAAATTAAGTTTAATTTTTTCTCATTCTTCCGTATAACATTATATGTTAATAGGTAATAGGAAACGTAGTTATGTATACAGGGAACAAGTAACTAATACTAATTACAAGTAGAAAATGTTAACCAAATTGCCTCCCGGGTTCGTGCCAAGAAGACTGGAAGTATTGCCACGTTGAATAGCAATGCTGATTCTGTATACTGTTTCTAAGTTGAATATAAAATATACAAACACGAGGCGGGACAGGAACCCACGATCTTTGCGAACCATGCAGTTGCTCTGCCAACTGAGCTATTCATGCGTCGAATTTATTCCTCCCTTGTTTTTGCGATTTAGGACCAGCCTTGTGCGATCTGTTGGTAGGAATACCCGTATTTTCATAATCTTCCTAACCATTTTGAGAATTTTCAAAGTAAACATGTGTGACATGCATGAAAATCTATCCTTTCTTTCCAGATTTGAAGAAACCTCAGTGAAATTCCCAATCTGTCAGACCAATGATACAAGATGTCTCGGAGGTTTCGCTCGCCTCTACCAAGAGATCAAAACATTACTCAACGAGAAGCCTGATGCTCTATTGTTGAATGCTGGCGATGTTTTTCAAGGAACATATTGGTACAACCTTCTGAAATGGAATGTAACACAACACTTCATTAATATGCTGCCCAATGATGCTCATGTAAGTTAGGCTGTTATAATAATGTCAGTAGAAATGAGTTCTTTTTGGTAGAAGCAGTTGGTTGGTTCGATGTATAGTCATGTATAATCATGACACCGACGATTTGTTATTAAGTGACTTAATTGGAATCAAATAAATCTGTTTAGAATTTGAGTTATTACTGATATAATTTTTCACACTTTCATCTATATTTTGCCAGTAGGCTCGCCCCCAATTACATGGGAATGAATTCGTAACTGGCTAAATGTGGCTGTGTTCATATGAAATTGGTATAGACTACAATTAGTATATAAATGAAAGCTACACTCGTGCTAGTAAATGTAAATGTAATAATGTTGTTATCCAAATAATAACTATAGCAAATCCAAAATGTATTTTACAGGCTTTAGGTAACCACGAATTTGATGATGGAGTAGCGGACCTAGGACCGTACCTTGCGGGACTCCGCGCTCCGGTTCTAGCAGCTAATATGGAAGTTGGTGATGATTCACCCCTGAAAGGCTTATTCAAGCCGCATGTCGTAATTAAAAAGCGCGGAAGGAAAATTGGAATTATTGGTTTGATTACTACGGATACAGCAGTAAGCTTAAATTTTATTAAATTGAAATCTATAGATATGCATTTAAAGTTCAAAGACGTGACTGACTAGAGTCGCCAAAAGCCTTGGGCAGTCCCATCCAACTACTGGCTTGGGTTAGGGTTGCTTAAATTCGCTGATCGCATGAATAGCAACTGTACCACGAGCTCCTGTATTATTATCTATATGAATGATCGTCACTCGTTACGTGCACTGTGCCGTGGAGTATCTATATATAAATCTTGGTCACATAAAAACTAAATATGAGACATACCGTTGCTTCATTATTTGTATTTATGATAATAGTACCTACAATTCTTAATTTAGTTTATACAGCATTGTTTTGATTACCTATGTCACCACCATAATAGCTATATTTTGTTTATTGATTTAGTAAATACAATTAATTTCCTTATCCATTGTGTTTACGTAATAAGAATTTATCATAACTTATTTCAATCAAAGCATTATTTTATTCTTGAAAGAATCATCTGTTGTATTTATGTTTATGTCATTAAATATTTTTAAGACGACTTCAAGATCAAACGGAGTTAGTTTCCTGGATCCTTTACCAATAGTACAGAGGGAGGCTCAGCTGCTTACTGATCAAGGAGTGGACATTATCATCGTGCTGTCCCATTGTGGACTAGAAGTTGACAAGTATGTCCTTTCTTTAATTTGGAAAAGTCGAAAGAAAACCTAATCTATGCCCAAAAGTGGCTACCGAATTTTGGCTATCGAGGCCAATCTCAGCGGGGATTAGCCATCTGCACAGAGGATATTAAAGTGTACAAATTTGTGCACGAGTGTACTCTTCATTCCCCCATGTATTTAGGCACCTACTGACGATTTTGTATTGATAGAGCATTTGCCCTTATATGAAGCACTGCTTTGTCCTATTAAGCAGTTTTCGGAAAAGTACAACCTTATCAACTTCATGGTAAATAGTAGTAACTGTAACAAATGTTGACGCTGCAGACCCTCTGCTCGCAATTTTAAAGGCAATATTTTGTGAGTTGAAGCCTAATCGCGAAGCTTCGATTTTAAATTACCAAACAGTCAAAAGCCATGTTTACATTCGATGAGGCATTTAGGAATCGGTTCTATCATGTACCACATTTTATACGGTGCTTATTTCCAGAACTGTTTCAGGCAAATCGCTAAAACCGTAGGAGAGAACATAGATATCATAGTGGGTGGCCATACGCATAGCTTACTATGGAACGGGAATCCTCCGAGCCAAGAGTCAAAATCCGGCAATTATCCGATTATCGAAGAATCGCACGAGACAGGTCACAAGGTTAGCTCGGCTTATAAAAAATAGCAGCATTGCAGTAATAGCAAGATCTTATGAAAAGTCAAGTTTGCATTATCTCAGAGCTGAATTGCACTTACGAGTGATTTATTGCTAATAAAATGCAAGTAAATTCGTGGCAGGCGCTAAGAAATCTCTAGCACCTATCCTCTTTTACTTGTAATTTCAATTATTTCAGTTGAATACTTTCGTATGTTTCTATAAACAAACATACACATGATTACGCATTTATTCCCCGAAGGGGCAGGCAGAGATGTTTTAATAATAGCACCCCCTTTTCACCTATTATAATTAAGTGCCGACGTGACAGATGGTGAGTCCATCACCGTCTCAGCCACTATAGACATGTCTTTGCATTACTTCGCAGACATATGCAGGTATCCTCACGATGTTTTCCTTCACCGTAAAGCACGTGGTGTGAAATCAGTTCACGTACGTTTTTGTTTGTAAACATGAGAAAAAAATATGGTGTTAGATGCCAAACGTCAGTGTCCAGAGATAAGCGAGGATGCGACATAACGCTTAGAATGGCAGCATTTTATTTGCAGGTTCTGATAGTAACAGCATCATCGTATACCAAATACTTAGGTAACCTAACGACCTATTTTGACCTAAGTGGTGAGCTACAATCGTATGCTGGAGAACCTGTATTCCTGAACCGATCAATTCCTGAAGGTATTTTTTTTAATACCTTTCAGATAAGTCTTACTTAAAATTACGGATGTAAGAATTTAAGTATTGACCTACTAATCTATTATTTGCCTGTATAATGATGTATTGAATGCTGAGGTAAACGTAGTGTAGGACGATATACGATGGACTGTAGCTGGTGAAGAGAGCTGAAAACCGGGCTCAGTGGCACGTCATGAGAGAGATCTAAGTCCATCAGTATTGCTATGATAGGTTGATAATGAATAAAGGTTTTCAGTTACATCTTTTTTTTACTAAGCGAGCGATGTTAGTAATTTAAAATTTCCATCAGATCCAGAAATAAAACGCCTGTTAGAACCTTATATTGAAAGACTGCATGAACTAGTACATGAAGTAGTAGGGCATACCAACAAGAGCATGCCAGATGGACCATGTAGCTCTCAAGAGTGTGAGATTGGAGACTTGCTGGCAGATGCCTATCTTAATGCTGTAAGTATACATTTTAAGACAATTTGTTTCAGGTAATTTTCATCGTAATAGATTTATGGTAGACGCCTGTAATGAATTCTTAAATATTAAGTATAGTGCTTGTTACACCACGAGGGTAATGAATTGTTAGAAAGCCATAGCATTCATTTGAAAATAAATTCAACGACATGATTCTGGCTGTGCCTATGTTGATGACAGACATCATCCTTTGTTGACTTTGTGAAAGTGATTTTTAAAGCTTTGGTCAAGATTTACTTAAATATTTTTTTTATCTAAAATAAGAAATTATCTCATGATCTCTTGATGGTTAGGAAACGCACTGATGTTAAGTTTAGTAAGCGCACGCTCTTCAGTAGCCAAAAGTAAGAGAAGGAAAAATTTGACATACGAGAAGTTCAATTGGTAGAGCATGGTTTGCAAAAAGTTCGAATCCCTTATTTTTCGTTGCCATTGTAAGGATCTATAAAGGCATGGCATTCGTGCAGACAAATTATATATCAAATATTTGGATCTAGTAGGTATCTACTTTATTATCTCAAGATATTCATGTGTATTTAATATTCTATTTACAGACTAAAGAGGCTATAAGCTCCAATTACACACACGTAGGCTTTTTCATAAGAAATATGATTCGAGGAGCAATCCCCAAAGGAGGTAATATTTTACTTATGTAAAGGAAGTAATATTATACGTATTGTGTTCAAAGTTTAAAGCATTCATGCGTTAAGGGTAGGTAAGATTACGGGTTAACCCAGTAATGCCCAAATTATTATTTTTTCTGCATTAGCATGTTTCTTCGACATATTTACTTGAAATGGGGTTCATTAATGACAGAAATGCAAAGTACTTTTTGAACAGTCTAACTATAATAAAACGAAATTTCTGAATCATTGGCAATAAAAAGATAAGTGATATATTTTTATTGCATCATATTAGAAGTAAATTTCTAATACTAGAGACTGGTGGGACTAACTGTTAATTTTTAGGTTGCATACGAATCTAGTTGTAGTTATTATGAGTATTAAACTAAACTGTACGAGGTGTGGCGCAGAAACAGAGACTTCGATAAATTATATTCACGGTACCTGTTAACATATTAAAAAAAATTAACGCTACCCCAGAAGGGTTATGCAGAGCTGTTGTAACAAATCCCCCTTCTCAGCAAGGATGATTAAGGGGTTATCTTGACAGATGGTGATGGTGATGGTGAGTCTATCGCCATCTTAGGCACTATACATATGTCCTTGAACTACCTCGTTGACGACAGATCGCTGGGATTTGAACATGGGTCCTTGCAGTCAACTACTCAAACCCCACCACTTTTTATTAATTTTTGTTAAAATTCTTACAGATATAACTCGTGGGTATATTTTAGCTGTATCGCCTTTTTCGAACATCGTTACGACATTTGTTCTTCCTGGAAGATATTTACTTCAAGCTTTGGATCATTGTATGACAACACATTACACCGAGCATCCTTTCACAGGGGCGTGGATTCCACAAATTGCTGGTAAGTTCGATTGTAATGGCAATTAAGCCCTTTTTTTGTCTTCTAGAATTGAGGGCCCGAACCGTTTAGGCCTTAGAAAAATTTGTTCTTGTTTGTATAAAACATTTCCATAGTCTGATGTCCATAGTACAAGATAAGCTTAGTTTCTGACTAGATGGCGCTGTGTGACCATGTCCAAACATCATTTATTTATTATTATATTTAACACTAGAATAATCTAGCCAAACATTTAAGACTTTAAGTAGATCCACCAGTGGATCAAAAATGTGGATCCAATCGGCATAACTCATAATTATATATTTACAAAAATTTATAAATTTATAGTTTATACCATGATGTATACCAAACACCCAGACAAGGCAAGCACATTAAATGTTAGCTTTAAAGCGGGAATTGAACTCGTTACTCCTCCGAGACTTATGTCATCTAATACACAAATAGTGTTTGTCAATGAATGTGTAACGATGTACTCACTTGATTATTTAACAAGTAAAGCAAGTATAGTATTTCCTCTAGACTCTGATAGGAACGCTGTATCAGAAGACAATTCTTATTCCATTCACTGTCTACCAGGTCTTCGAGTAACCTTTGATGGTAATCTTCAAAGAGCCGTTTCTGTAATGGTGAAGGAGGGAGAAGAATTTGTGCCTTTGAGACTAAACAAGAACTATCAAGTTACCACCGTCGATTTCTTGAGCTCCGGCAAGAATGGATTTACGGTAAGGAGGTTTTGTTTCAGAAATTATCATAGCTTGATGAAGAATGATTTTTAGATTTAGAGATTTTTAGGGATTAGAAGTTTTCAGCAAACACACCATAATACTTTTGTGAAGAGAGATTTTAAGGCGTACTTACAAAAATTCACGCTCTTCTAGAAGGGCCCCCGAAAGGATAATATGCAGAGAATTTACAATACAACACTTAAATTTCACTAATGATGATTACGTGGCAATGTGATAGATGGTAATTATGTAAGGCCATCGCCGTCGCAGACTATGAATTTCTTCTCAGACTATGCAAGTTAACTCACGTTATCCAGCAGCGTAGAGTTAGTGGTGTAATATCACTGCACGTAAGTCTTAAAAAAACTCATTGATACTGAAATTTGTGATATCGTCTCTAATCAAATCACGCAGCCATTACAATTCATATAGGCGTACTAGAAGGTGTAGACTTTGTAAGAAAATATACATTTTCCCCTAAATAATACTATGGATAAATGTATTCTTTCAGATGCTAAGCAAATACGGCCGAGACTTCAAGACAATCGTTGTAGATGTAGAAGCACAAGTTAATTACTTTAAGAAGATATCCCCTTTCACACCAACCATAGACGGAAGATTGACAATTGCTAATTATTAATTCACTTTAGTCACGTTAGTTAATTTTACTTTTATTAATTTCGTTTAGTTTCGTAAGAGTTATTTTCTGTAGCAAATAAATAATGTGTCTTATCTCAACTTCTTTTGCAAGACCTCTCTTCCTTAACCTCCCATAATCGCCTTGACTTTTGCCTTCTGACCTTGGCAACCCCTTTCACGAGGAACGTAGAGTCAGGCATTCTAAGGATTCTGATTAACCAGTAAATATTTCCAAAAATGCGTCAGGGTTACTCAAGTCACCCATCACTGGCTAGGAATGGGATTGTTGGACTTCGAATCGTCCCTCGTGGTATTCGAATGATGTGAGCAATTGGAAACTGTGCCACGAGCCCTCATCACCTTCCCCTCAATTAACTGTGGTAATAATATTTAAAAAGCCAATCGCGTTTGATAGGCATCATTTGCACGAACATTGATTAACAACTTTTTGTTTATTGGCAAATTATTTTCGATATTTGTATAGTGTTGATTGTGACATGTGACGTTTTCGATGATTAGTTTATAATTGAATTATAGGTATACTGACGCATTACTTAATCAAGGGATCATAAAGTAACTATTGAAAACTAAATAGCAATAAAATTCAATCAAGCAACTTGAAGAATATCACGTCTTTCCAAAAGAGAATCAAATCAAATCAAATCAAAAAGTTTTATTCAATATAAGGGACACTTGGAACACTTATTGAACGTCATTTTTCTTACGTTAACTTAAGTAAATTTACTACCGTTTCCAAAAGTAAGCCTGTCAGGAGAAGAAACGGCGAAACAAACTCCCCGGTTTTTTTTTTTTTTTTTACATGTGTCCCTTCTATATACATAGGGTTGCTTAAGTACATTTCAATGGAAGAGTGAGCAACTCATTGCCCTGTTTGGCTATCATCAATATACTCAGTTACACTATAATATGCTTTTTCACAAAGTTTCTGTTTGATGCTTGCCTTAAAACTTAAAAATGGTAGTTCACACATTTTTAATGGTAGTTTATTGAAAAGGCGTATACTTTGCCCCACAAAAGAGTTACTAGTTTTGTGCAGTCTAGTCACAGGGACACGGAGTTTATCCCTCTTGCGTGTATTTATATTGTGCATATCACTATTTTTCTTAAAACTGTCTATATTCTTTCTTACATATATCAAATTTTCAAATATGTATTGACATGCCACAGTCATTATCCCTATTTCTTTAAACTTCTCTCTGAGAGAATCTCTAGATTTGAGTTTATAGATTGCACGAACAGCCCGTTTCTGCAGCACAAAGATAGAACTGATGTCTGTAGCATTTCCCCATAAAAGGATGCCATAAGACATAACACTATGGAAATAACTAAAATAGACCAACCGAGCTGTGTTTATATCAGTTAGGTGTCTAATTTTCCTTACTGCGAATGCTGCAGAACTGAGTCTTTTCGACAATCCAGCTATATGGGGCCCCCATTGCAATTTATGATCCAATGTAACTCCAAGGAAAACTGTTGTTTCAACAAGGTCCAACACTTCGTCGTTGATAAGTACATTGGTTTGCACTTGTTTCACATTTGGCATAGTGAACTTGACACATTTAGTTTTTTTACTATTGAGTACTAAGTTATTAGCGCTGAACCAATGTACTACGTCAGAGAGAGCATTATTCACATCGTCAAGGTTAGCTTTTTGCCGGTCTATCTTAAAAATCAGAGAAGTATCATCAGCAAATAATACAATATCGTGTTTATTGCTTACCATGTAAGGTAAATCATTAATATAAGTTAAAAAGAGAAACGGACCAAGAATTGAACCCTGTGGAACACCCATCTCTATTGGACACCCCGGAGATGTTACGCCAATCGAATCTTAGAGCTGTCCAGCCGTTCACTGAGACCTTACAGAAAATCGCAGCCTAATTAATATCTCTGTCTTTGAGAAGTATTTGTGTTCTGCGATGAGTAAGGTTAAAGAAATGGGTATGAGGAGTTTTGTCCTTTCTGTATACTAATAATTATAAAGGGGTGTCGTATCTGCCGCGTTGATATAGTGGTTTCAAAAGTTCTGTGAAAGACTGGGTCCGGGATCAATCCCGGCGCCGGTAAAATGTTATTGTGGTATTCCATCTGTAATTTTCCAGTAGCAGCCCGGAGTCAGAATTTGTACCTGGATAATGGCAATAGGTTCGACCCCTGCTACATGAGACTTAAACATACCTGGCAAAACATGGGTGTGCTATAAGTACATATTTGCCTAACGCTTCGGGAATACAAACATGAGCATACGTATGTATCATATTCAGAATGCATTTTCAGGATGGACATAACCTATTTAGTAACACCGTCGAAGCTGCTCGAAACCACTTCTTTATAAGCGATGATAAACTCAATACCCGGTAATCATCAGGTACGATATATGCTTCTGTGCAACCTTAGTGGAACTTTCTCTTACCCAAGGATAATTTTTATTTAAAACAACAAAGGCGGCAAGCAAATCAAGTAGTTATATTCATTAACTTTCAGCAAACAGGCACGTTACGCTTGCCACGTTATAAATTAATTTGTTTCTTTGATAAGTTTCGCAACTGGACATGTTATCATAATGTTCGTTTTTCAGGTCATTCTCATTGCCTAATTTAGATTCGAGCCTTTCTACCATCAAGGTTGTTTAACAATAGAACAGGTGAAAAACCATTTATTGTTATTCTAAATTTAATTCTTGAGATTTTTTGGACTCCGAGGTCTTGAAGCCTAAGCGTGCAGATCTGATGGTAAGCAGGTAGATCAGTAATAGGGTGCCAATACTTATGATGGCTGGAATAATTACTACCATCAATCTATTGCTATCATATCTCCCTGACCTTAGCCCATGTTTCTTTTTTTTATATTACCAAGATGTCAAAAAGTGTGGAGTCTGCATGATGGTAAGTGGTTAGCCTTTGAACTTGACTGACTCCAGGGTGTCACTTGAATACAAGATAAGACATGAAAGAGTCCCACTTTAGCTAGCACTATGCCTCTACTCCTCCGCCTCCCGCCAATAGAGCACTGGCGACCTTACTCACCGCAGAAACACTTAAAGGTAGCATTATTTGGTTGCGATCTTCTGTAAGGAGGCATCTTCCTCAGTCGGGTAGGTCCATAATTTGAACTGAAAATTCCGTTATGTACCTCTATTATACTGTCAGGCTCCACACTTGGAATAGCCCGTTGTGGCTGATCACCAGATTTTTATGGAAAGCGACCGCCTTATGACCTTCAATAGCCCTTTTAACTACTGGCTTGAGTTGGAGCCTTTTTATCTACTACACAACGCGTCATCATGCCTCAATAAGCCTGTATGAGACCAGGAGAAAGTGTGCGCTATGCTAACTACAGTTCCCAGGTATCCGGTCGACTTTCATAATGTTGTCAGAGCAATTCCATTCTTCATTAGACAGGTAACGCGTGAGTGGCTTCTTGGTGACCTAGCGTGATGATGATTATGTATCTAGGGCAGTCATTGTTCACACTATTTAAAGGAAACGAAAACAAAAATAAAACTAAACTATTAACCAAAATAAAACACAGGGTTAATGTCTGCGTCTGATCAGCCTTCGCACCATGATACATACCATTTAAGCATCCACCGATTTGGGGCTTGCTAACACTATATTACAAGTACCTGTTTGGAGAGCTGACCTGTCTCATCGTGAATTGGAACTTATAAAGCGCAATATGTGCACGTTCTTAATGCAGAAACATTTTTTACAGCTATGCATACAGCAGCAGCAGTTGTTTGTTGTGTTGTATCTATATCTACAAAACATCGCTCGTCAGTCGTTGCGCCGATCCTATGCTGTGTGAAACACAAAATCTGTCATTGGATGACAGATTTTGAGTTTCACCAACCAGTAAGGCGTAGTGGTTTACTCTCCGTGGTAAACTCAAAAATACACAATCTACATCTTACACCGATAACATAGAGTTGATTTTAGTAGTTAATTGAGAATTATGCCCGTGAACTTACTTCCAACAATTATATTCAATGTAATTCCATTTTAGTCTCACTCCAACTTCGAAATGGAGTTGACCTATGTTTGATTTATTATATTTTTGTACAATTACGTGAATACATAGTACAAACAATTACATAGTAATTAATAAGTTGTTTTTAGAAGTGGTAAAAATGTTATATTCAATCAATTTTTTTTGGTTTATGTGCAGTTTTTTGTTAACCAGTGGTTTAGTGTTACCGACAGATGATTTGTACAGATTGGATATTATACATTACAATGATTTTCATGACAGGTAACCACTATTTTTATAATGATTTAAAGCAAGCACGTCTTATGTCTAGCACTAATTGACTCTTACTCGGGTAGTGATTGAAAGATCGATAACTATTTCTTGAAATATTGTTTGTTAGTAACAAAAAATCTCATTCTAATTAAAGAATAATTTAAAAAGAACTCCAAATTAGTGCTGCGGTACCACGGCTGCCTCGATCAGCGGATTATTTTACGAAGTAGAGCAACCTGCTCGTATCTTACCGGCATACAGTTATACATTTCGTATGGTATTTGGAATTTAATTATTTCCCCTTAACTACAGATATTCATTTAGTTTAATATTTTCCTGTAAACTAGTTTTAAATAAACTTCATGATGATGCCAACCACGACTTATATGGTGAAGGAAAACATTATGAAGAAATTAGTGCCTGAAACGGCAATTGACTCACCAGATCACACGTTCGTGTCCACCTAATTTAAAAGAGGGTTTTGTAAAAAATCATGCTACACGTAGGTCTACGTCGAGTGGCTCTGCGTCGAGTGGCTCTGCGTCGAGTGGATCTGCGTCGAGTGACTCTCTATCGACCATTCGATACGACTCTACCTCAAGCCGTTTAACGCCAATCCGCGGCATGCTAGGACAATACACTTGGCTTCTACTACAATTCCTTAGAGGTGAAGTGAAATTAGGGTTTGCCAAGATAGGGCAAAAGTTCATGCAGGTATAATGGCTTAATACTCTGCATTTTTGTTTTTATTTTTCTATGAAATGCGTTATTAAATTAATCTACGTAAGATTCATGATTGAATAACGCCTATAAATAAGCTGAAGAAATATAAAAAATAATAATGTAGTTAGGACCATGTGTCTTTGCGACATAAATATTGTCAATAATAAGTTCTTTAAACTTTTTGATTTAGTAAATTTAAGGTTTTTAAGTTTTTATTTCAACAACAGTAGCGATCCTGATACTGTATGCATTGTTTATTTTAATAAGTTGAGCGCTGAATAGAGGAAAACACAGAAGGTATTGAATACGAAGGATTGTATTCAATAAAATACCATGACGTTGTATGTTGTTATTATTTTAATATAACTTAGTAAACACGTCCATACATCAATGTACTTTACCAGAATATTTTGACCTGTTATTGTATGGATTAATTATGGCGATGTCAGTTTATGTTAGCTTAATATTCACCTCAATTTCATGAGGCTTAAGTTTTTTTCGCGGATTATATTCATGTTTCTTAAATCAAGGAAGTGTACGTTATGTCACTTGGCATCAGTTATATGTCAGTGAAAATCGGTTTAGCCGTATCGGAGAAGTGCCGTGGCGGAACAAACATTCAATCAAATTGTACTTAGTAAGTAAGTACTTAGGATTACAGTAGGCTTATCATGTCACCTTTTTAAGATCGCCATTGCCCTTTTGTTTCGTCCTCGGACATATATCTTATACATAACGTTATTCACAATTCAGTGTTTTATCTTCTATGTCTGAAACACTCTGAAACTATGTCTAAACAAGACTGTATCACTTCAGACAGGTGTCATACTCGATATGGTTTAAAAATATTTGTTAATAAAATACTTTGTAACGAAATCTTCAAATACTTGTTGGTTTCAAATGGGTCTACTCTTCAAACGTTTGTAAGTTATAATATAGATTAGTAGTTACATGTTTACTAGAACTACACTACTAACTACACTAGAAATGTTGACTAACATACGTAACTTCGTTAGTAATTGCATGACCTATTTGCATGAATTATAGTCATCCTACTGCCCTTATTCCATAATATCGTGGTCGGCGCAATGTGTTCTACTCCTCCATTTTATCTTTATCAGCCGTCATATATGTATTCTCTGCTATGCTGGCAATATCATCTTTCACTCAATCTATGCATCGTTTCTTCGATCTTCATCTCCCCTTGTATCCACATTCATAAATAACACCATGTCCATTATAAAAAATCCGCTTTTGAACTATCCTTGACTTTGATATCTACACTTTAACTCAAGGCTTAAGGAGACTTCATCTATACTATTATCAATAAATTGACCGTATCTCTACAACACTTTGAACTCGTATTAAGATAAGATTACCATGCCTTAGATAACAGTATTTGCATCAGTTAATAAATATTTATAGTCTTGTCTGTATTACTCACATTATCATTACGCTGTTATTATTAGATGTGAATATGAACATATTTAGGTCAGAAATTGTTATCACTAAATGTATTAATAAATCTAGCGGCAGATAAATTGTGCAAGATTTTCGACAGCGTCCACTAGCAAACAATAATAATTAGTTTTTTATTCACTTTAGATTTGAAGAAACTTCTGTCAAGTTCCCAGTCTGTCAGACGAATGACACAAGATGTCTCGGAGGTTTCGCTCGCCTCTACCAAGAGATCAAAACATTACTCAACGAGAAGCCTGATGCTCTATTGTTGAATGCTGGCGATGTTTTCCAAGGAACCTATTGGTACAGCATTCTCAAATGGAATGTAACACAATACTTCATTAATATGCTTCCCAATGATGCTCATGTAAGTTACAAGACCCGATGCATATTTATTATGTCTGCTTTGATTCACAATTGAAATGAAAGTGCTGTTAATGATAATGCTTAGGTACCAAGTAACAATATCAAAATATGCTTCTTAAAAGTATACCTATTGTAACAATTTTTGTAACGCGGATTTGAGTAATAAGAGTTTAACTTAATGACGACTAATAAATTTACCTTTATTAGTCAAATTGTTGCAATTAGATTTGCTGAATTTACACCGGGGAAATAATGAAGATATCAATTGTTAGATATATTGTTATTCTTGAAATTAATGATTTTTCAAACATTGTTTCGGTCACTGAAGTGAAGTTTATGATAAGGTCAAACAGAATAATGTTTTTGTAGTGTTGATTTAACTCCACCATTTATTGCTTAGTTTAATTTTGTACCTGGGAGAGGCCTTGACACAGAGTTATTCTCTACCACATGGAAACTCATAATTTTAGGACGATTGAATATTGACATATATTTTCCCTCGTAGGGTGTCATTACTTTAAACTGTTATTCCAAGTATTCCCATTGCTGACAAGATTGTCATACAGTAAATTGCAATAGATATGAAGAACACATAACTTCAAAAATTTTTGGTGGCATAGGTTTTTATACCATCATCGTAGATTTCCAACGTTTCTATACTTGGTTCCTTTGCAGATCTCATATTATTTTTGATCGAAACAATATAGCAAAATTCAGCAAAACTCCTTACTTTTTTATACATAGGCAATAGGTAACCACGAATTTGACGATGATGTAGAGGGCCTAGCACCGTACCTTGCGGGACTCCGCGCTCCGGTCCTAGCAGCTAATATGGTAGTTGGCGATGATTCACCACTGAAGGGCTTATTTAAGTCACACGTCATACTTGAAAGGCGCCAGAGGAAAATAGGAATTATTGGTTTAATAACCACTGACACAGGGGTAAGTATATTTTTCTCAAAAGCATTATCAGATCAAAAAGTATCGTGTTAAATATTTAAAATACATTTTGTTGCACACAAAAGTATAATAATATATTTCTAGGTTTTGAAAAGGAAAGTTAAGTTGTGGTATCGATGATATTCTTAATGACACATGATTTTCTTAACCAGTATTACTGGATTAAAATCCTACTATGTCATTAATAAAAAGTATAAGTAATTCAAATTTGCGACTTCGAGAACAAACCAAGAAATCCAAATTCTATATAATGATCGCTAGGAGTTCTCTTATACAAATATTGTGCCGGTGTGGATAACAGTAAAAATATAACAGCAAATTCTTTGTAGTGGTATCCTGCCCGAGATTTAAGTATATACACTCATATGCTCACGCCTTTATCCCATGGAGGTAGACGGAGTACCGTTCTCCACATGCTTACTTCCATACTTCTTAAATCTAATCTCAAGAAGTATGTCTGCATGAATATCGACCAACGTAACCTTCAGCCTTTTGCAACCCTTCTGTTTTGTGCTTCACATAGCATATTATTGTTATGAATGGTACAGCAACTGACAGGTCAATAATGATACTTCATCTTGTAAACGGACCGAGGCTTCGCCCTTATCCCAGTTGCTCGGGGGGTGTGTGGGAGACGAGAAGAAACTCACATAGTGTTGGAGGTCTTTATAGTAGTCCTAGTGGTAGCCAAAAGTGGAAGAGACCTTTTAGCAAATTTTACGCTAATTTATAGACTAATTGAGCTTGAAGGTGCTCTGTGGACGCTGTAGGGGCTATTAATGTTTACATTCGTAGCACGCAGGTGGACACAGTTCATTCCAATCCCGAGTCACAACTTCAAGCGGTCCCTCCCGGTAACTGACGTGCAGCAAGAGATAGATAAGTCTGTCTCATGCTGCACGTCAGGCCAACGTGGCAGGAAGACTCACCAAAGCGCCTGGCCAGCGTGGTGTTTTATGGTTAAAAAACCCTCCGAATAGTTGTGGTAGTAATATTTAAAACACGGAAATCTGTAGTGGGCTACACTACAATCAACACAAGGTGAATTTGTTCCTTGTCTCTGGTATGTCTTGCCTTATCGTGGCTTATTATCTCGAATATCACAACGCTTGTTTCCAGGTGTCCTCTAAAGCAACCGATGTCAAGTTCCTGGACCCTCTCCCAATAGTGCAGAAAGAAGCTCAGTTGCTTACTGATCAAGGGGTTGACATCATCATCGTGTTGTCTCATTGTGGACTAGATGTTGACAAGTAAGTTCATGCTTATATTAGTAACTAGGACCCGTGGCGGTGGTTTTATTAAAAGGAACTCCAATTTATTTTTAAATGAAAGTAAGCCTTAGTTGAAAACGTAGTTTTGAAAGCCATGCGTGGTGGTCATGACCCTCCGACATGAGGAATCGACGGAGAAGAAGTTGTCATAATTTAATAATAATAATAAGCCCATTACTACTTACTACCGTCCTTGAAACATCAGCTATAGGTCAGTGAAAGTCCTGTTAAAATATATCCAGCCGCGTCAGAGAATAGCCGGAACAAACAGACAGACGATGAAGAGAGATTTTCTTGAAATTAGTTCTGTTATTTAAATATCGGATATATATATAGTTTCATTATGCCTTTACCGAATAGCTTTTGATTTAGAATTACAAACAGACACTTTATTACTCGTTTATTTGTAAATATATCTTAAAGAATTTATAATCCAGTAGAATGTAATAAGTTGTCGTGACCTGTTGTTGACCTGTTGACCTGACAATTTGAAAGTAATTTTCGAAATTCTAATCAATTGAAGATATTCTGCGCATCCCCTTTTGGTCGAAGTATGTAATTCTTTACATAAACTTTTCACATCATCTTTATGGATACACTGTATTTGATATGCATGAAATACTTTGTTAACACTAGATAACTATGCTATTTTTAAAGATTCTCACTGTGTTATCGCTAAAAACTACTCGTTAAACGGTACAAAAACACGACAGTACTTGTTTTGAAGCCAGTTTCTTATCAATCTTAAATTAATCGCAGGCAACAATGTAAACATTCAAGAACATATAGTAAAACCGAAGATGTTTATATATCGTGGTTTCACCCGCGTATTTTTAAAGAAATTTCATGGATGCCTTTCGTTCAAGTATACTGAGAAAAAATCATCTTTAGTATATCTTATGATTTTTCAAGCAGCTCTTTCCAATAATTAACGATTTACATACAAACTTTTACACCCTATGTAACTCTCTTAGACTTACCTTATTTTAACACCGAAATACAAATGTATCCATTTATATCTAAATATGCATCAACATCCTGTTTAAAATCAAGGTTTTGCATACAGATCTTCACCCAAAGCACTAAAGCTGTTATAACTAAAAAAATCCTTTCTTAGATCACTTGTAAATGAGAAATGCATCCTCCAAATGTCGAGCCTCTAGGACGAGTGGTTTTGGCTCTGCGTTGATGAATCAGTTAGTCAGTCACGACAATAAATTACTTATACGAAACTGATCTGCCTGTCTGGCGAGTTTACAGCCAGATTGAGGCTCCACATGACATAAAAACTTACGTATTCAATAGGAGGATAATTACAACTAGTTTTCCTTACGCTAAAAATCGTAGAATTATTTCAACAACAAAATATTTATACGCATCCCATTGGCACTGTACTGTTTTGCTACAATTAATTAATCTTAATTTGATCTTTGCTTTGACTGGCTGGAATTTGCCATGCTTACAAATATTTGCAATATTTTAGTTATTATTTTTGACAATTGAGCATAGGAACTGTAACCAATAACATTGTATAATTTTTTTTTTAAAGAGTAATTGTTGAGTTTCCTGCCGGATTCTTCTTGTTATGTATATAGTTAGCTATACATATATCGTAGTGGCTGCGTCCACTACGCCCTTATAACATTGTGTTCGACTCAATAAACGCCAGTGCGAATCCCAGCTACAATCGTTTCACTTGTCTCACATACATAACACTTCTCAACAAAAGCAACCTTACGAACCCGGTGGTAACATTTATAATCCTGTATAATGTATTTTTGTGTCCTTCTGACGATTTGAAAGTACTTTGTAAGAAGTCTGATCAAATAAAGATAATTTGGATTTTGAATTTTATATTATATACATTATGCTTGTATTCCCTGAACAGAGGCGAAAATATAGTACACACTCATTCGCTACTTATGTTTAAATTCCCATGTCATAGGGGGCGAGCTACTTGCTACTAATCAGGCACTAACGTTCACACTCACTTTGATTCAAAGTGACACCTCATTGACCACACTATACATCTGTACCAATAACTAAATCAGATGTGGTATCTGATTAGGTTTTATGCGAACGATAAAATAGAAGCAATATTTTAAAAGGGTCGTAATATATCAATATTATTTTTACATCAAACGATATTACTGCAAGCCGATCGACTTATCGCAGATTTAAATGCAAAGATAGTAGCGAGTTCCAATATTTTCCAATAAACTTGTCAAGCTATAAACCATAGTGCATAAGAGGACGGTGCAATAAACTGATAAACTGTTTCAGGATAGAGTAAAGTTCTTATTGTGATACAAATTTCAAAAAGGATGGGAATAGTTTTAGATTTTGTTACTGTCTATATTTAAATAAGAGGTTGCTTACATTCTGTCTACTGTTTTATTTATTAAGAAAAAATTATATGTGTGTGTGGGGTAAGCGAGTGATATGCTCATCCCCAGTAAAGAGAAGATCTTCCAGTCAGGCAGGTGTCATGCCTAGGGAACCGCGGCTCCAACTGTTCTAATTAGAAACTTGTTTGTAAACTGCAATGCGCTCGAAAACTCTTACTGCGAGATTTACGTTCTCGTGCATTTGTTCTCAAATTTTGCAATTGTTAGCGAGTAGCATCATCTATGTAGCGAGCGAAGAAACGCATCTCGCGAAACCGAATATTGAAATCGATACCTGTAAACGAATACATTTTTCTTTCAGGGATATTGCAAAAACCGTCGGTGAAAATGTGGATATCATTGTGGGTGGTCATTCGCATAGTTTACTGTGGAACGGGGATTCTCCGAGTCAGGAGCCGATATCAGGAGGCTACCCGGTAATCATCGAGTCATCTCCGAAGACTGGACATAAGGTATGTTCAAGTAATTTGTACGTGCAAACTATCAAAAGTTACTTTCTAAATAAGTGGTAGAGAGTATAGAATATGAGAGTGACATGTCACTTATGTCATCACCGTAGCCTTCTTCCTCAGTTACTTTCAAGTTTTAATGCTACTGATTTAAAGTGCCAAATAACGTAGGGAATATTTTTTCAACCTAAGCGGCTAATCCTGGATGAAATTGGGAACGGGTGTTGCTGGTGACGTTTTGGTATATTTATTAAGGGTTTTCCGAAATTGTCACCTCTAAGGGAGTCAAATATTATAATGTAGACTTTATCCGAAAATGTTTAATACAAAGGCAAGAAAATTCTTTTCCAGAGAGACAAAAAACATCCACTCTAAAATTCACAGAATTATTAAATTTGATAAAAAATGTAACATTCAAATTTACAATCCCTCCCTGTTTTAAAATCTCTATCTATACTAATATTATAAAGAGGAAAGATTTGTATGTAAGTACGTTTGTAACGAATTGGCTCAAAAAGTACTGGACTGATCTAGAAAGCTATTTTAACAATGGATAGTTACATCATCAGCGAGTAACAAAGGCTATTTTATCCCCGTACTCCCACGGGAACGAGAACTACTCGGGTGAAACCACGTGACGTCCGCTAGCATAAGATATAAGTATAGTCAGCAAAATAAGATTGAGTTTATTCTGCAATAAGTAATTTGTAAACCACTAAGAAAGAAATAAAAGCACTCGACTTATATTTAAAATTGTATACTTATGATAAGCTTTATTATTCAAAGTTTGTAGACGCCGGTATGAAATATTCATAAGTATCATCTTCTGTTAAAACATTGACTGTCTAGAAAAATAATCTCATTTCGATATCATAAAGGTAATTATCTGACAGTGTAAGGCCCGCTAAAATCGGTCCAGCCGCTTCGGAGATTACCCGGAACAAACAGACAGACGGAAGATAGACAGTCAAACAGAGAAAAAATTTAACACTTGGTTTTTCAATGTCAGTATCGTGTATACTTTCATATGCACTTAGTGAAAGCTGTTATTTGGGAATTACAAAAAGACACTTACATTTACTTTACACAGATGTAGACAAGTCTGTATAGATGTAGATGTAAATTCATAATCATGCAGTTGATTACCTATTAGAGTATTATTTATGTTTCACTCAGATTTATTTACTAAATAAAACTTTAACAATAAGATTTTATGCTAGCTTTTTCTCGCATTGTGTTTTTTTTTGTCTATCTCTTTTAAATCCGAATCTCAAAAAGAGATACTCGTAAACCAATGAATCTTTTGCATCATTCAGGATTTCAATTTTTTTGATGATGTGTGATAAAATGGTACTTAACCCTCTTCTTTCAAAACATGGCTTAAGCCAAGACTAAACCGAACTCGGACTAAGTATGTTCATCCCTTTTGAAATCCATATGAAAAAAGAGATGGAACAACTTTCAATCCCAGATTATGTTTTGTATTAAGGGGTTAGTTTGGCAGACTTCCTTTGCTTTAAAGTCTGATAATATTCTTATGCATCGCTTGGTGTTTCATCATAACTTAGGTCTCCTCTTAATGATTCTACTTGCCATGTCTGAAGAGCCGTGGTGGCCTTGGGGTTTGAGCTCATGTGCAAGGCACACCACGTGCTTAACGGTGAAGGAAAACATCGTGAGGAAACCTGCATATTTCTGAGAAGTAATTCAATGACGTATGTAAAGTGTCTGAGACGGCGATGGATTTACCATCTGATACGTTGGCACTTAATCATCTTCAGTGAAAGGTGGGTGTTGTGGTTACAACATCTCTGCCTACCCCTTCGGGAAATACAGTCGTGAGCATATGCTCTGTCTATTATTGGTAAACAGGCGTGAGTATTTGTATGTACCCTGTCTATGTTAACTCTTCCACTTAGATCTTCCAATGACTTGTGACAGGTGCTAACTTAAGTAACATCTCCTTTATCGTTTTTATTACAGACATTAGTAGTAACAGCATCAGCATTCACCAAATACCTGGGTAATCTAACGACGTATTTCGACAAAAATGGTGAGCTGCAGTCGTATGTAGGAGAACCAGTTTTCCTGGACCGATCCATTCCCGAAGGTACATGGGTTGTTTAATTCCTTAAGTTATAAGAAATCTTTTTTAACTGACCCAATTCTCTTTATATATTTTGAAATATTTCGCCTTTGCCGCTAACTTTAGCATATAAATTTGCTCAAAATGGAATAATATATCAATAAATATTTGTATTACGTAATAAGGTGTCTAGACAAATATTTATTCAAACCCGTCTGTTTTGTATGCAATGCAAAACCTGATGTAAACTAACTTAAAACTAGAAAAATAGAACATTAGGTTTTTTTCAAGAGAGACGTGGTTTGAGCTGTCGCAAGTTCAAGTCCCAGATATCTGTACCACCGAGTTTTTCTATTAAATTATGTGATTTTCACAACATATGTACAGCATTAAACTGCTTCACATGGAGCACGGTACTGAAATAAAACCACCATGACGCAATAAAATATTCTTTATTCTTTAACAAGTCTTACAAAAGGTAATAAGCGAGTTATAATTTTGATCAGCGCCATCTAGTGAAGTAAAATTAACAAATATTTGTGTATTATTTGGCCTTGTAGATCCAGAAATAAAACGTCTCATGATGCCTTACAATGAAAAGCTGCATGCAATAGTCAATGAAGTACTGGGTTATACAAATAAGACTATGTTTGGATCCCCTTGCGGATCTCAAGAGTGTGAAATTGGAAACTTGATTGCGGATTCTTACCTCAATGCCGTAAGTAGATTTAAAACAATTTCATCGGAAGTTTACTTCATACTTTCACTACCGACGCTTATTACGTTATGAGCTAACAGCCCGTTCACCACACGTCTTATGTAAGAACAAGGCAATAAGTGATATGCATTTGATTTGACAAATGAACTGGGGCCCAACTATGAGCTCTTATCGCAATGTTTCTTCAGTGACAGATGTATACACGTCAAATACACCTGTCTCATAATAAGAGTAAAAACCATCATGACAATACGAGGTCATGGTAAGGCCCAAGTTCTTAATGAACGTGTTAAACTAGTTTTGAGTTGAGCCCCGATTATCAATCAATCATATATGTATGTTATAATCAAAATAACAGGATTTTTCAGAGACCGCGTTACGAATAACAAAACAATCTTATTTCAGACCATGGAGGCTATAACTTCAAACTATACGAATGTCGCATTTCATTTGAGAAATATGATACGAGGATCATTGCCCAAAGGAGGTAAGATTATAATTTCTGTTTTAATCAATCTTTTTGTTTTTAAACTAATGTCTAAAGAACAGCTAGAAACTTAGAGCATCATCACAATCTAAGGCGTTTGAAAATCTGACGCCTCAACGACACCGAATGTGGAAATATTATGGCAAATTGCCAAGATTGCCTATCAGACTGTTTTGTACTACTTTGATTGCTTGCTTTATTGAGACAAAAGTCTTAAGTCAGGCCTACCCAGCTAGTATCAGAGGATTTGAAGACAAGTACAAAAAAGTATCTGAGATATCACTACAAATAAAGTCACTTCACACTGTCTATCTGTCCCTATGTATGCTTAGATTTTTAAAACTATGCAAGGGATATTGATGTGGTTTTTTTAGTAGATAGAGTGATTCAAGAGGAAGGTTTATAAAGTATAATAAATGCATAATATAGTATAGAAACATTGATAATGTTAGAAGTTTCTAATGTGATGTCGTAAATAAACACATTTTTTGCGCTTACATTGCAAACGCTGGCTGAACCCTAAGAGATAGATGAGCTGCACCCGTGCGAAGCCAGGGCGGGTCGCTAGTGCTTTATATAATAAATAGGGGATCCTCGATTTTTGCGTATCAAAGTAAGTACGCTGAAGCTAGAGGTACGCTCTTAATGGCACATTGACTTGAGTGAAACCCATTATATTCTTATAAGCAAAAAATCAGGACTGAATTTCTAACCAGATTCACACAGAAGGTTAGTTTCCGAGCCGGTGGTAATTTTTTCGATATTAAAAAGCCCCATAAATGCAAACGCTGAATTAATGATCTTCATTTCAATACTCTTTCAGTTATAACTCGTGGCTCTATAATCAACGTATCGCCCTTTTCAAATATGGTGACGACATTCATCCTACCTGGAAGATATTTACTAGAAGCTTTGGACAATTGTATGACGAAATATTGGTCTGAACATCCTTTCTCAGGGCCGTGGATTGCACATGTTGCAGGTAAGTTGGTGACTGATTGGTGAAAAAGAAAGCCTACTCTTATTTAACGAACTACGAAGTTTCGGCCGAAATTTCCCAATGTTTCCCAATGTTCCTTATTCATAATTTCTTTGACCTTGGGCCCAACTATTGTCGTTTAAGCAGCGCGTACTAAAACTTGGCTCTTACGTTTAATTTTACGGTACCCTAATGAAACGACGAAGCTAGAAATTCTGAATACAGAGCGTAAATTGATGATGTATTGAAAAGTTGTACTGGTTACTGATTTTCTATTATATTTCAGGTATTAGAGTGAAATTTGATGGTAATCTTCAAAGAGCTGTAGCTGTAATGGTGAAGGAGGGAGAAGAATTTGTTCCTTTGAGGCTGAACCAAGAGTATCAGGTGACCACTGTCGATTTCCTGAGCACCGGCAGGAATGGATTTACGGTACTTAGCGAGATTTTTTTTCAGTTTCTTTAAATCATCACAGATGCAAATAAATTATCTCGCTGAAACATTCGCTATCTGTGAATATTAACAGATTTAAGTACTGTTAAATAAACAAATAAATAGTCTGTCTTTTGGCCAAGTATTTTTTATAAGCAGAACGGGTCTCACAACCGCACCAATTGCCGTATGCATTGATTGGAAAATGTCAAATACTTAAGGCGCAACCTGATGTAAGCCGCTCGACGCTCGTTTCCAGCGATAAATGTGGTCACGTAATAGGAGCGGCTGCATGACGCAGTTCCTTTTTGAGTCGCGGGAAATTTAAAATGTGGTCACGTGACCACATTTGTCGCTGGAAACAAAGCGTTGAGCGGCTGCTTGAGGCCGCACCTTATAAGTAAAATAACGACTAAATAATCAGAAGACTTGAATTATGACAACTGGAACGCATCAGTTTTTACTTTTTACATCAGTTGTTGATTTACACATAATGCTTTTTAAAGTCTGGATCTTGGGGTCCAGATGCTCATCAACTTTTCAAAGAGGTTGCACGTCGTCTGGTAGAAGCTTCTCGTGACAAGCGGGCTGGGGCTTTTCTCGCTCAGAGAATCAGCATTGCTATTCAACGTGGCAATGCAGCCAGCCTTCTTGGCACGATCCCGAGAGACACCGATTTGGGCCAAGTTTTGTACTTGTAATTAGTTTTTAGTTACTTATTTATTATTTGTTTAAATGATAAAAAGATTTGATTAAGTCTAAAACAATTTTTTATCACTTCTAGATGCTAAAACAATTCGGGAGGAACTTCCAGACGATTGGCGTGGACTCTCAAGTTCTGGGAGACTATGTAAAGAAGATATCCCCTTTCACACCCTACTTAGACGGCAGATTGACAATTATAAATTGAAAATAAGTACTCAAATTACAACCCTTGTGATAATAATAGTACATGTGATAATAATATATTGAGTTGGAATAGTTTTATAAGTAGACAAATGTGTAGTGATATCGTTGACCTGACGTACTTAATTTTGTAGTATAATATTATGTCAGAAAATGCGAACGACCGAACGACGGTTGCAAATAACTGCACCGAGAATCGTAAAGTGATTGAAGCCGTACAAAATTACATATTTCTTGTACAAAAACGATTCAGTGGTATTTAAAAAAAAAAAATTAATATTATTTTTTGACCAACAAAATTTTTGTTTCTCTATCTTGCACACGTAAAGGATGGAGCTTTCTAAGCGAGCTTCCTATGAAAATAATCCTTAAATTCTAAGGTACTATCAAGCATATACATACATAAATATGCTCACGCCTGTATTCCCCGAAGGAGTAGGCAGAGGTGTTGTAATAACAACACCCACTTTTCACCGAAGATGATTAAGTGCCAACGTGACAGATGGTGGGTCTATCGCCGCGGCGAGGTCGTCTCAGGCACTATACATACCATAGCAATACATTTTCTAGATGTATGCAGGTTTCCTCACAATGTTTTCCTTCACTGCAAAGCACGTGGTGTGAAATCACTGCACACAAGTTTTTAGAAGAACACATTGGTACAGGCCCCGCTCGGATTCGAGCTTGTGTCGCTTGCGTAGCAGGTGCAGTGCTCAAACCCCAAGGTCACCACAGCTCTAGCATATAAAAATACCACAAAATTATTCGGAATAACCCACCGAGGTTGGTAAGAGGTTGCGGCTGAGTTTAATTGAATACTAGAAACTCTAGAAATATGTTTAATTTGCCATTCAAGTAAAGCAAAGTATTTAAAAATATTTACTTCCACTACTACTTATCTACATATACATACTGATAAATGAAATTGAGGTATCTGTTTGCAATTCCAAAATAACAGCTTTTCACTAAATGTATATGAAAGTATATACAGTAATAATAAAAACAAGCAATTTTCAAAAAAATTCTCAGTTTGTTTGTTCCGAGTAAACTTTGAAACGGCTGGAGCGATTTCAACAGGACTTTCACTGGCAGATAGCTAATGTTTTTATATAAAAAAAGACTATTAGGGTTCCGCAGGGCACAGCGGGCAAATAAAACCAGTAATTTTTTTGCGTCTGTCACAAAATTTGCGAATACGATCTACATAAATACTTTGTTATGAAAGTGAATTCACGTTTGCTGCACGTTTTAAAAACACATGACATTTAGAGGAAAAATCGTGTGTCACAGAAAATAACGGACCTTCGTTGACCAATTCTATTGTTGTGCGCAAAAGCAAGTTTGCTAATGAACATCAAAGTAAAATGTCAACTTCAGTGTTAAGAAATGTTCATAAATATTTAAAGAAAAGTACTTTCTTGATCGCTCTTGACAGATGGTGAGCGGAGTGCCCGCTTCACCGTTACCTACCATTAAATTAATTTCAAATTCTGTCGCAAAACTTCTATAATAAAATTCCGTTTTAGTTAAATAATTAATTTTAATATTATGTTAATGAGTTTGTGATATTTTTGGTAGGTATAAGAAGTGCCACCTGTCAAATATTGTTTGGTCCGTCTGGACTAATTTTCGATTGAAACGGTAAATTACTATTTTAAATTTAATTAGGGATAGGTAATGGTAGAGTCTTAAGGAGTTTATTTCTAGCATTTGTGACCAGTTTTAAAGCAAGAAATAGTCTTGCAGGTAAGCAGAACAAAGACACAATGTTGTAACACTGAAATACAACTCGTATTTCAGTGAAATTATCCGGTAAAAAATTATTTTTTTATATGTGCAAATGAATATTTTCAATGTGCAAATGGCCTTTTTTTAATTTTCCCTCATTCTGTCTATCTGTCTGTTCCGGCTAATCCCTGAAACGGCTGGGCCGCTTTTAACGGGACTTTCTGGAAGCTGATGGTACAAGGAGAACGATAAGTTACTTACTTTTTAAAAAAATACTGGCACAGTTCGTTTGAAATATTGGTAGATAACAACTCCGTGGCGGTATTAACGTATTCTATACTATATCCTACCAATGCAGTGAACAAGTTCTCTAAAGGCAAACAAGAAAGTAAACGTCTATATGGAGGAACTCGCTCTGTGGTCCCCTATGTTGAATTTACTTCACTATCTAATTCACTAGCAGCGTTTCAAAGCCGAGGTAACTAAGTAGATTGCTAAATAATTTTGACCTATGCGTTTAAATTTGATAGAAGCTGGTTGACCGAGCTGTGCTCGGTTTCTTTTCAATGACCTTTTTTCATATATTTATGCTGGAAAAAAAGGACAAAAAAAGAAAATATTGAACCGACAAAACGTCATTCTCGAACCAGGGTAGTTACTCTATTTTCCTTATAGCCCCGTAGGTTGGAAGCCTCACGTCTGAGCTATCATAACTTGATGTCGGCGAAATTTAATGTCGTATTGTAATGATATTGTATGAGTTTTTCAGTGCCAGAAACCATTGTCAAAATTGTTTTCAAAATAATTTATCTTGCTAGATCAATTTTTTGCCCCTAAAACTCCCTACATGCAAAATTTCATGAAAATCGCAAGAAATTTAAAACAAGGCCACTAAATAATAAGTGTAAAGATAAATCCATGTCGTCTTATTTTTCTTTTTGAAAATTGAAACGACCGCTGTCAACATTCCTCAAATATGGAATACATTAATATCTTGAGTCACCTTGTTCTACCCACATTAGCCCTTCTCTGACCTTTACCTCTTCAGAGTGACAGTTTAATCCACCTTTACGTTGCTCCCACATTTATGAGGCTTTTGTTGGACGTTAAAATAAACAATACTAGTGAGTTATTTCTAAAGTTTTGCAAGCCTTACTCGTCTTTTAGAGATAGCTTTGACCAAAGAATTCCGCGTAATATTTTTTTATTGTTATTTATTTCCGTGCTTAAAGTAGGTATCTTAAGCACGGAAATAAATGAAAATTCAACTTTTGCTAAAAAAAATAAAAGTTTAATTTTCATCATAAGAAGAAATTGAATAAAGATGTGTATATTAAAAATATTCACTTATACCTTGTTAATTGTTAATTGACTTAAATAAAATACCTACCTAATAAAAAAAAATTATGTCTGGTTTTTACCTGGATTCGATCCCGGATCGGCAAAGTGTAATTCGGGTATGCAATTCCCCAGTAGAAGCCCATAATCTGGATGCCCGGTTAATGGTAATAGGCTCGCTCTATTACATAGGACTTAAAAACATAAGGCAGAGAAACAAGAAGGCAGGCATAAGGTACTAATAAAAATATAAAATTCGTTATGAGAGATACGAGCTGCTCCAACTCAACATAATAGGCAATATAGCTGGCAGACGAGGAGTTGGCCACAGAAAGAAGTCCTGGCTGAGGAGCATTCGCGAATGGACCAGCATCAAGAGTTGTTCTTCCTCGCAAGGGATGGCAGAAAATATTCAGACCTTCATTAATTAAGAATAAAAAAATAATTTTGAAGTCATCTAGAAAAAAGATGTGGCTTTTATACCACGAAATATAAATAGGTTTCCTATAAAAATGTGCCCATTTCTTCCTGCGCATCGGCATCCTGTCAAAGATAGGAACACCTCTTCCGTTCCCTGATTTATGAACTGAATGCTAGGGGTCACAATATTTTCCGAGAAAACGTGATTCAACGCTCTGTGTTATGTGTTAGTTCTTAATGTTCTTTTGTGACACATTTTTAGGTGAAAAAGGTTTCCTGCATTGTGACTATCAAAATACAGAAAGCTTCCGTTCACCACTTGAAAATGATAGTGATTTATGATCATCATAACCACTTGGTCGGAAAATAGAATAATCAACTGTATTTTTTACCAACAATGTGTATATTTAAAAAAAGTCGTGTTAATTACACTATTTATAACTCAGGAACGGGTGAACCGATTTGTCTGATAATTGCTGGGGAGGTTAGAACCAAGAGAAGGACATATGATACTTTATCCCGTGATCTACGCGAGTAAAACTGCGAGGCACAGATAGTATATTATAAAAAATAAAATAAATAAATATGCTCATTCCATGCCAGAACGGTTCCCAAAGGGGTAAGCACAAAAGTTGTAACAACAATTACACCCACATTTCACCGAATAGGTATGATTAAGTGCTAACGTGAGTGCAGATGATGAGGCACTAGACACACGTCTTTGAATTACTTTTCAGACCTAAGCAGGTTGCGTCACGATGTTATCACAATTTTATTATAGGACTGAAAAAAAGAGAATTTATTAATAACTCTTAATCCATACTCTTAAAGATCATAATTGACTGATGCTCATTTAACCACCAAAGTGTGCAGACAAGTTGCAATTATCCCCACTTCAGGGCTGTTGACCCACCCTTTCAAAATGAGCAAAATGGCCGAAGTCCAACACAAAGGCTTTGGGGTCGGATAGCTTGACCAAATTCTCTGTGTATTTAGTCATAAACCAATATGCTAGTACACAATGGGCTACGTGCTTTCTGCCTCTGATTTTATCCTTAACTAGCTGTGTCTCACGGTTTCACCCAAGTAGATTTAGTTTTATATAATATTCATATTACGATACACATTTAACGTAGTTTTTTACCTCAGACGATTTAATATTTTTTATGAACATATAAGCGGTTATTGCGACTAAACTATGATAGTTAGATATGTGCTCTTGCGGACTTTTATGTAGATCTTAATAAGACCTACAAACCTGTTGTACATCATTTTGTTCTATTGTCAATATTTTTTGCAGCGCACGCATAAATAGGTTTTCGATTTTATACCTTGGGTTACAAAAACGCAATTTTCTTACGAATCCCTAATTTTTTTGGAAATAAAATATGGACATAACCTTTCTCGACAAATGAACTATCCTACTCTGAAAGATTTTTTGAAATCGTACCAGTTCCTGAGATTAGCGCGTTCAACAAACTCTGCAGCTTTATATTAGTATAGATTTACTTGGAGCAAATTACCCTGAGTGATCCCTTGTCACGTTTTTCTGATATTTTAACGTCCAGAATAGTATTTATAAAATAGTCTTGTTGTATACGGTGATCAATATTTTTTATTTTTATTTACGAATAAATTTTTATCTTTTCATTAACTGTTGTAATGTAACTGGCATTTTATTCGCATAAAATGAAAAAGGATAGAAGGAAATGAGAAGCAGTCTTGTGATAGCTAATAGTGGCATCCTTTAGTTTTTACTACACTTTCAATTCCTTATAAAATAGGTCAGTGTGAGATATATCATGATGTTGATAGGCTGTAGTAGCCGTGGAATGGTCGCTTCTTTGGGTTCATACAAACAAAATAAAACACGACAGGATCTTACAGCTGATTACTTTCAAGACGCCTCCCCTCTTTGAGCCCTGGCAACCTTACTCACTGCAAGAACTATTATTAAATAACTTTTGAGATTTTATCCGCTATAAGGTGGCAGAATAGTCCCAAGTTCCCGAGCAGAGTATTTCATTATGCCCTACCTCTCATAGAACATTAACCAAATACAGCCACACCAAAAGGTAATTAAAATAAGTGCTCCCCAATGAAGCTCTTCGCGCAAATATTTTATCACGCTGAAGTACCTTTAACACAAGCCATTTTTGCCAGTAATTATTCATGCAGTCCGTTTCGTTTGTCGGTCGGCCCTTGTCGCAGTTCTCAAAGGGTTGAGACAGGTGCGGTTTTCGCATCGCTGTGACGGCTTTCGCGGTTCATTCGGACCGGAATAAGAAACTAGCAATTTCGGACGGATAGTGTAAATGCTTGCTTATTAATGTTATATACACTGAATTAATACATGTACAAGTAAATACAAAAACAAATTTTGCAGAAAAATATGCATTCGTTTCGATATTCCACGCTGAAATGTGATTTCTTATATGCCAACTTGGTGGGTTCATCGCTGTCTCAGGAACTTTACATACTAACGTCTTTTGAATTTAATCTGATTTATGCAGGTTTCCCCTCAACGTTTTCCTTCACCGTACATCTCGAGGCGTCATCCCAGATAGGTCCCCGAATGAGTGAAGCAGAGGCGTTGTAACATCAACGCCACTTTTCACCGAAGATGATTAAGTGCCACCGTGACAGATGATGAGTCTGTCACAGTCTTAGGTATTTATTATACAAAATGTCTTTGAATTATTTCTCAGACATAATTGCAGGTTTCCTTACGATGTGTTCCTTTACTATAAAGCACATGGATTGTATTTACAGTACTGAAGTATTTTAGACAAACTCAATGCTACAGATCGATTTCGAGAAGAGCGATTTCGGTTCGAACTTGCGTCGCTAGCGCAGCAGATGGCTGCTCGAACCCCATGGCCACCTAAACTCTTCACAGTTCCCTAATATGGAACATTTTTCCTCGTCATAAGTCATAAAAAAATTATTATATCTAGTCTATGAAATACGAAGTACGTCTTGTAAAACGTACAATCATCAAAATATAACCTTTACTTTTCCTCAAAGGCCCAAATGTTATCCACCCTGAATATTATTACGACAACCTACCTACCTAATTACAAATTCAACCATAAAAATACAGAAAGATGAAAATCTTAATTTTTGATTAGGACACCCGAGGCGCATGTGCAAATTTTGTGTAAGTAGTGCGCATGCGTCCTGTGGGAACAAAAATGGCGGAGCAGATTGCCTCAAGAACTATTGTAGTCATAAATTTACTCTAAAAATAAAAATAAACACAAATGAACGGTATATAAAGCAATAATATTGGTAGTTTTGTGAATAGAACATTGAGTTTGGACAAACTATACCCCATGTTGGTTTTTGGATCGAATCCAATTTTGAATGTGGATATTTAGTACCTAGTGTTGACAGATCGGTGGTTATCAGTGGGGATGAGTGACTATGATTGCGTTTTGTATGGATTTTCTACTACGTTACATTGCTAAATAATAGCTAACTTCATTACAACAACAAATAATCGAATCAAGTTTGAAGAAACCGCAGCATTTTGAAAGCGGAATGCTATGATGTTAATTTGAAATGAATTTCGGCAACAAAAGGTACGTATGACAAATTTGTATATGGATCTTGTATATATCTCAGTGCAATACATTTAATTGTTATCTGTTTCCTTAGCTTATTCCTTTCTGTTACCTTTTTTCTTTTATTTTGTACACTTTAGATAATTTTCTTACACTATATAATTTTCTTGTTATTTATCACGCATTTATTTTTCTACGTTTTTTTATTTATTGGTACGTTCATACACAATCTTAATAAGATGAACCTCATAAACATTTTTATTCCTTTATTTCATATTCTTATTGTACGTTTATTTATGTATGTGTCAATGTGTATGATGCTTGTTAAAAAATAAGTGTCCTGCTTTTATTGTGATTTATGTGTATTTATCGCGATCTTTAATCAGTCGAAAAAAGAGAAAAAGCACGATTATAATCATTCGTCTCACTATTCCGTCCTACATTCCAAAAAGTTCTTGTTTTGCATTCAACCATTTAATTTTCTATAATTTTTCCCCACATTACGAAAGATGAATATAGTACAATTCGCAAAATAAGATATACTTAAATTATTAAAAGCAGAACAAGATTTAAATAAACCTTGCGTGGCGAATGCGGAATGTATGGAAAGCGATTGATCGCTATTGGATTTACATTTTTACAAAAATACGACGAACGAACAGAAAATAAAAATAAAAAAGTCGCTTGCATACTTTTGTTTCTAATGCACGACTGTAATCATCATTAGGTAATTATATATCATAATATCATTACAATTTTCCATTGCAATATTCGTACCCCATACATTTACATTATTCTCTTGGTTTATCCTACTTCTTATTGTATTTTTTCTGTACTTGATGTATGATTGTATATCCCCTCGGGTTTACTATAAGATGCTTTATCGCAACTGATCGTGTGCCTACTTAGAACATTACGGCTTTTGTGTTTCTACTCTTTGACGTAAACAAGTCTTGCTAAATAATATAAATTTTATTACTTTTTATTCAAAATATATAGATATTCGATTTTAACATGGTAGATGGTGATTTTATTTTCGATTCTCATACATTTTTGAATTCACGATGTTTTAGATTGTTGATTATGGTGGCATTGTCATATAAAATATTTTATCAGCCCTCTTTGAAAAGGGTGGATTTTAATATTTTTCCGTGGTAACTAATAAGTCTATGTAATTTTTTGGGGATAACGAAGTGTGAAATGTAAATACTGAACCTCTACAATCCTGAGACGTTATGCATTCTTGGTGAATTCTCGACATTCATAAGTGCTTTACCAGGGCCTAAACTGAATAAATATTTTTCATTTTCATTTTCATTTCATTCAACTCCTGTAGAAACATATGTTTTATTATCGTATACAATATTTAGCTTTGGAATCATATTATTATACATTTTAGATAGCCATATAAGAATATGGGCGAAAAATCAATATAATACAATTTGAACTTACAACAAAAACATCATCTAAATAGACACAATTTAAAAAATACTATACTATACACAAATATGGTCATATATGAAGTAGATACCTTTATATCCTGAGTATATAAGTAACTCTTTGATGTAAAAGTAATGAAATCAGCTTCATGTTTTTCCCAAATACACTCGGTTCTTTGAGAGATTGTCAATTTAACTTTGATAACAGGCTGAGTAATATGCTTTAGCGGAGTAAATGGACCAAATTTATAATAAAATTAATTTACTTGCCTTCAAGAGTTTGTCGGGCTGTCTTATGTATTTTCATCTTTATTCTACATTCGTGATGTGTGCAATTTTTCAAGAAAAATTTTAAAATCTTTTATTTTAGTTAATTCCGTTCATTTTGTAGCAGAAATAGTGCCTGCGGTGTATAATAAATACTCCGAATCGTTTTGTTAGTGTATAGCCAACATGAGTGCAAAGGACGACCCCCTGAAGATATTGTCTGCCTTCAGCATTTCTAGCTGTAGTGGATCAATTAATGAAGCTGACCTAGATAACAGGTTTGAGGATGCTATTCAATCTGAAGAATTTAGAATGGAAAATTCAAAATCTGAGAGACCAATAAAAAGAATAAGACAAGAGGAGGAGGGGGAGGAGGATAATGATAGCGATTGGATTATTAACAGGAAGCAAAAGAAGGTGAAAGGCGAAGAAAAACTTGAGTTATACATATCTTGTAAGGAGCTTTTGCCAAAGCAATTTGCTTTGGCCAAATTATTTAAAGAACAGGGCATATCTGACATTCTCCGAGTGAAGTATATTAATCAGTATAGAGTGCGTATTGAGACTTCTAAGGTTGAGACTATTAGAAAGATAGAAACAAATAAATGTTTTATTGAGAAGGCATGGCGTTTCCACCGGGGTATGGAGAAAAGTTACTCTTATGGTCTTATAAGGTATGTTGATTTAGAATTATCAGAGGAAGACATTCTCAAGAACATTTCATGTCCAAGCCCTTTTACGTTGATTTCGGTCCATCGCTTAAATCGTCGTGTCAAATCTGAAATTGGTTGGGCACCTAGTGAATCTGTCAGATTATGCTTCCAAAGTTCTTCAATACCAGAATACGTTTATATTGACGGGCTTTCTATTAATGTTGAGAAATTTATATTTCCTGTAACTCAGTGTTCCCGATGCTGGAAACTTGGCCATGCGGCCAAACGATGTGGATCTAATAAAATTATTTGCCCAAAATGTGGCCAAAATCATTCTAATTGTGAAACAGAAATATATAAATGCGTGAACTGCTCAGGAAATCATATGGCTTTATCTAGAAGTTGTCCCATGTTCAAGAAGGAAAAAAAGATTAGAGAAATAATGGCGGAATTCAATTGTACGTACAGAAAAGCCCTTACTAAGCTCGTTGGACCTGTCCCATGCCCGGTCATTGCCCCCAACGAAAGATTACTATCTGCAAGTACTCCTATGCCTGTTATTGACCCAGATGTTAGCTGTACTTCTACTATAATCCAACCAGGTCAGAATACAATAACATTTGCCGATGTCGTTAGAAGACCAAGCAAATTAAGCGAGACACCCATCACGCCCAACCAAGTGAGGAAGTCCAAAAAGAAAAGATTTAGATCAGCAGATTTACCGACAGGGCGTCCTCTTCTTTCTGATGCAGAAACAAGTGTTTCGGAAAATGAACAATGTCATCCTTCAGATCCAAAAAGGGAGGTACATTTTACCGAACTATTGATAAGACTTAAAGAAATAATTTTTTTAGAAGGTTTATCGATTAAGTCTAAAGTTCATAAAATTTTGAAATGTTCGTTAGAATGGTTAATCTTAGTAATTGTCGAAAATGTTTCTGATTGGCCAATGTTGAAAATTATAGTAGACTATTTCAATGGCTAGTGTTAACAATAACAATAACAATATAAGACTTAATATCGTGCAGTGGAATGCGCAGAGTATTAGGCCCAAGCAAGTTGCTTTTGATCACCTTTTGCTCCAGGATAGAGTCCACATAGCTGCGGTTTGTGAGACTTGGCTAGATCCGAACAGTATTTTTAAAATTAGTAGTTATAACGTATACCGGTCGGACAGACATGATTCCTACGGGGGAGTTGCTTTATTTGTACATCGTTCAGTCAAATGTCATGAGTATAAAGTGAGGGTCAACAACCCTGCTCTAGAAGTTGTTTGTGTGAAATTATATAATTGCCAAGACGTAGAATATATACTGTCTATATACTGCCCGCCGTCTTCCCACACTCAGCAAAGAGATTGGGATGATTTATTCTCTTTTTTTAAAAAGAAAACTTTAATATTAGGTGATTTCAATGCGCATCACCCAAACTGGTCGCTCAAAACAAATTTAAGAGGTAATCAACTATTTGATGCTCTAGTTGATAGTTGCTTTGTAACTTTGAATGATAAAAAACCTTCCCGCGTCAAATTATGCAACGGTGTTCTACAGGAATCCACCCCTGATTTATCTCTAGTATCTTCTGATATAGCTCTTAATTTTACCTGGCTAGTAACCAATGAGACTTTAGGAAGTGACCATAGATTCATTAAAATGTTTAGTAGCTTCAGATCTCCTTCTAGTGTTATTTATAGACGCAATTATAAAAAAGCAGATTGGGAGTCTTACAAAAATTGTTTACAAAAACTTTATGATAATAGGATTGTATTAGATAATCTACAAAATAGTTATGATACTTTTGTGGATTATATGAATATTGCGGCTGAGCTTCACATACCTTACTCCAAGATTAACCAAGACCCTGAGAATAAATTTATTCCTAAGTCTTATTGGAATTCAAATCTATCAAAATTAGTTGCAGAGAGAAGACTTGCTCTATCAAAATTTCGCCGTAATCCTACACCTGCTAACTTAGACCTCCTCAACTTAAAGGTGAAGGTGGCACAAACAGCTATTCGTACCGCTAAAGGAAAATCTTGGCAGGAGTTTTGTACATCGTTAAGTGAAACTGTTAATCAAAAAGATTTATGGCAGAAAATGAGGTGGTTCAAAGGTAATTATAAGAATAGAGAATATGTAGAGGAAGACCGAGCTCTTCGTTTGCTCCAAGCTTTAGCACCTCCATTCGTTAGCCCTGAACACCCACAGTTCTCTCCTAATAGTACTAATCTGGACATTGATATAACTCTCCATGAATTAGAAGTAGCCATAAAACTTAAGGATACATGTCCTGGCTGTGACAATATTTCATATTCCATGATTAAAAACCTCCCTGAGAATGGTAAGCGTATATTAGTTAATTTATACAACTTGTTCTTGTCAGCAGGTTTTGTGCCAAATCAGTGGCGCGATATACTTGTTATGCCAATCCCCAAGCCCGGACGTGATCCACGATCAGAGTCTTCCTTGAGGCCCATATCTATGATGTCATGTTTATGTAAAGTATTTCACGTTATTCTAGCTAATAGATTGGAGTGGTACATTGAGAAAAATAATTTTATGTCCTGTAAGACTACGGGTTTCAGAAAATGCAGGTCCACTATGGATAATCTGACAGCGCTTGTATGCAAAATACAATCAGGCTTTGCTAATAACCAAGCTACGGTTGCTTGCTTCCTTGATATTGATAATGCGTACAATAATGTAGATCCACTTTGCCTCCTTAAAATTATGAACGGACTTGGAGTAGGCTCTAGTATATGCTCTTATCTTTGGAACTTTCTCAGTCTAAGAAATCTAAAGGCTTACGGGAAAAATTCAGCTCTAAGCAGAAGTACTGGACGTGGCCTTGCTCAAGGTGACCCGTTGTCGCCTTTGTTGTTCAATATAGCCACAATGCAGATTTGCCTGAGTATACAAAATGTAGACATTTCACAATATGCTGATGATTTTGTTGTTTATTTGACTTGTAACAGTCTTTTGGAAGCTGCTCGTAGGCTCCAACTTGCATTGGATAATATTGTCTTGATTTTATCAAGTGTTGGTTTGAGTATTTCTGAAAATAAGAGTAATATTTGTGTTTTTAAAAAGGGATTTGCACGTCAACCAATCAATATTAATATAAACGGAACTAATTTACAAGTAGTTGACTCTGTTAAATATTTGGGCTTGTGGCTAGATAGGTCCCTTAGGTGGGGCAAACATATAAATGAATTGTTGGAGAAGTCTTCGAGGCGGTTGAACAGTTTCAAAGTATTAGCAGGCTCCGGCTGGGGTGTACACCCAAAGCATCTAAGACGTTTATATATTTCTATGATAAGGAGTAGATTGGATTATGCTAGTTTTCTGTATGCTAACAGTTGCAAATCACAGCTGAGCAAGTTAGATACGTTTCAAAACAAATGTTTGCGTGTAATAGGTGGTTTTATCAAAAGCACTGCTATTCATGTGATGGAGTGCGAACTCAAGTTACCGCCCTTGTTTATTCGCAGGGAATATTTGGCAGCAAAGTACTGGTTTAGAAGTAATTCTTTTACTGACAATGAAACTATCCCATCTCTGAATTCTCTTGCATGTAGTATGGAACGTTCATATTGGAGAAGAAAGAACAAACCCCTTCTTATAAAAATGAGCGAAACGTTTGACGTCAATGATTCTTTTTACTCATGCATTACGCCTGAAGCCTTCTCCATGGATGTGTGGATAACTTATATAGATCTTCCAAATATAATAGTTAATTTTGATGGAATTGATAAAGCAAAGAGGTCTTATAACATCTATTCTTTAAAGAAATCATGTTCTAAGCATATCTCATCCCACTTTTCAAATCACTACAAAATATTCAGTGATGCTTCTATAGATGAGAGCGGTACTGGAGCTGCTTTCGTCGACCCTCAGTCAGATGTATCCTTAAAGCTGAGCATACAGGCGACTATTTCCATAATGCATGCGGAGTTAATAGCTATTTCGGAAGCTTTATCTTACATAGATACGATTGATCGCAGTCACTTTGTTATTTTCACAGATTCGAAAAGTTCGCTTCAGCACATTTTGCGCTGCACTTCCGGTGTGCGTGGTTTGCCTGTTGCTTACTGTATAATAAAGTCGATTCTATTATTAAGGAAGAAAAACAAATATGTTTATTTGCAGTGGATTCCTGCTCATATTGGACTGGTAGGAAACGACCGTGCTGATTGTTTGGCTAGGGAAGCAGTGGCGGATGGTGTACCACACACATGTTCACCGTATTTTACAGAATATTATGGTCTTATTAAGAAACATTGCTTAAATATGTGGAATAGCATTTTCAATACACAATCCACAACCAAAAGTGTGTGGTACAAAACAATCCAGCCGTGTGTTCCTGGATCATCATGGATCGATACAGTTGATATGGGTAGAAGTGAAATTGTAACTGCATTAAGGCTTCGCTCCGGACATATTCCGCTTAATAAATTCCGATACATGATGGGACAGATCAGCTCTCCAAACTGTGCTGAATGCAACATGGTGGAGGATGTGTACCATGTGCTAGTGGAGTGTGTCCGGGGCGAAGCTGACAGGAGCAAACTTGCCCTGAGAGGGCTAGTTTTGTCTGATACTGGTACGTGCAATTTAGTCTTAGCAAGCCCCAGCTCGTTGGAGGCCAGAATGTTGTATGCTATGGTGCAAAGGGTGATCAAACGTAGACTTTGACCATGTTTACTAGAATAGAGTTATGTTTATTTTTGTTAAGAGTTACGAAGATAGTTGTTATTTTTTTGTGTTACCAATAAGAGTGGCGTGCACTCTGTGCAAAAACTCTTTTTTATAATACTGAATAAAAAAAAAAAAAAAAAAAAAAAAATCTTTATTCTATCGTCGATACAATAGCTTTTGTTGTACACGATCCATTGTTTTTCCCGGGTATTTTGTCCTGGTTTAATAGATTGTTCCCTGCTTTTGTGTCGAATATTCTGGGAAAATAATGATCTAGTAATTTATTTTGTTGAATAGTGTCAATTTCAAAATACATTTTGATAAATAAGTTGGATTAAGTGCAACTTATACATACGTTATCTAAGATCGTGTTGAAATTATTTCAATAAGGCACTGAGATTGCTCTAAATACATACTTAGATGTATGGAAGTATGTGGAGTAATACGTAAAATATTTGTGAATCATGTTTGAGAATTATCTTATTCCTTGCATCGGGTTCAATCGAAAAACTTTTATTTTTTATATGGTCCGGTAATAAAAAGTACCAGTTATGGGCCCTGTTTATTTTCGGGACTTGTTTCCGGGGTTTGTCCGGATAACGTATAATCAGAGGGCAGGATAGGAGCTAAACTTGACGTGATTATTCCTTGTTTGTTCATATACTTAGGTTTCCATCGGTTTTAATAATCCCGTTGATTTTAGAAGATTAATATATTAGTCGGAAGTTTGCTTTTTATGGTAGATAATTGTTAACTGGGTTAATGGTAAAAAATGTGTAGTCTACCTCAATGTTTTCAACTCCCTCGCCTTTTAGCTTTACCAGTTTTACTTAGTACGACAAGTCTTTCTTTTAATCATAGAGCTCTACTCTATTAATTCTCACTGGATCTCTTCTCGTGTGTACTGTGATGACAGCTATTATGGTAATCCCGAATAAACTTCCTTCAAAGATCTTTAAAACGATGTCAGACTACCGAAATAAAGTCTGAATTATTACAAAGACTACACAAAAAATCATTGTTTAAACATGCAAAGGTGGTGAGAAATTTTTTTTCGCTAAGCAGGTATAAACAAAATGTTACATATTTCACATGTGACGTCACCCATGAAACATCTATTCCATTACATTCACGTAGTTTCATGTGAAAAAGTGTGTGGTGCTATATCAAGTCGGTTTGTTTTTTTCAACGTGCGGCCATTGCTACCTTGTAGATGTATGTTTTTGTGACAAAGGGTCGTACAGCTGCGTGTTTTTCTACTATTCGGGCACTGTATGACAGTTTTTGATGATTTGTGAATTCTGCAATGGGTTTACGACTTATACATTTGGATTTGATTGTTTTTTAGGCTGTGGATGCTACGCTTTATTTTCTATGTTGATGTATTTAATGTGCTCACGCCATCTCAGAAGGATCCTCAAAGGGGTAAGCAGAGGTGTAGTCATAACCAGGCCTATTTTTCACTGTCGATTATTAAGTGTCAACTAGACAGATGTTGAGTTCATAGCCGTCTCAGACACAATACATAATGTCTTTGAATTACAGGTTTCCTATATATATATTTATATATATATATATATAGGTATTTGCAGGTTTTCCTTCTCCATAAAGCTCGAGGTGTGTAAAATCACTGCACTTAAGTTTATTTGGCAAACATTGTTCTAACAAGAAACAAGATTCGAACTTGCGTCACTTGCGTAGTAGGTGACCACTCAAACCCCACGATTTTACCTATTTTACTTATACGGCTCTATGTTGATATTCTTCCTTGCCAAATGTTATTGTCGTTATTTAAAACATTATGGTCCAGAATGAACTTGAAACTACTAGATAAAATGGTTATCAAATGTCTGATACAGTGGCCAATATCCGGAATACTATATCTCGGTTTACAGGCAATTCAGTTCCCAGATTAACCAATATCGCTTCATTATACCCATAAACTGGACCCTGATAATAGCTTTAGTTGCCTCTATAATTTAAGGAATAGTTTACAGTAGTCTATGGAAATAAAATAGGACCAGTTAAGTCTCAACGATTGAATCGTAAAAGTGGACATTCAAATTTGTGTGGGTTGCCGGCAACAATTTGAGTGCTCGTAAATTTTGTCCAACGTAAATCGCAGTCATTGGTTATTTGTGTCGATATTGTGATAATGCTTGCTCGTGTGTCATGGGAATTGATAATGAGCTGGAATAGTAGGTTTACCGTTTGTTTCAAAACATGAAACTGGAAAATACGGTTGGATACGGAACGTTGTGATAGAAGGTTGTTGAGATGATAGTGCGAGAACTAGCCCTAGTGATGTAAGATATCATATTGGTTACAGAGTAGTTTCAGCAGACCACCACGATGGTTACAAATGCTAATGCGGGACACGACACCCTGGGTCCGATCCTCGAGTCGATTAAAGTGTTATTGAGTTTTCTATTTTACTGGGAAATTCAGGGCAGCTCGGAGTCTGAATTGTAGACCTGTATGAGTGGACTCAATTTCAAACAATAATGACGTTTTTTTAGAACTGATTGTGATTTCAATTCTTCGAGGTAACAAATTTATTACTTTGAAGAGAACGCAAAATATTTTTTATTGACTGGATTTTAGAAAAATATTTTACAGAAAATGTTGCCAACTGTCAAAATATGCACATTCAGATAGGGAATTCATCACTATTCCATTTATCAAAAGGTCTATCAATACATCACACAGGCATCCCTGTTTGCAATTTGGGAGGCAAAGCTCAAGGGATTAGCCCGCTAAATAACAGTGGAATGGTGAAACCGAATCGTAGGTTTTGGGTACACAAAGCATGCAAGCACAACAACACAACCCACTGAGTGGAGAGTCGTGACTGAAACGAAACAGCAGGTAAAATCAAAATTCATCATGGTTATAATACATGCGACTGGACGGTTCTAATAAATTGTTTCCAGAAATGATTAATGAGAGATTAAAGTGTAATCATCTTTTTAAAAATTATGCCCGAAAAGAAAACCTAAGATCACAATGTTTTTCGTACGGATTTAAGATACAAATATTACTTAGATTCCAATTGATATTATGACAATTTTTTCATAGGTTCATAAAAAATAAATATATAAATATACGAACGCAAGAAAAAAAAAAAATACTCACGCCATGCACGCTGCTTCACGTGATAAGCAACAATAACATTTCGATCAAGTTTAATTTCTACCAACAGCAGAACTAAATACTAGAAGCGAATCGATGTGTAGTTTAATCATACGCATGCCACTTCCCCAGCTCTATCCAATTTCGCAGTACTCGACTATTTCAAGTGCTGGACGGTTTCTGTTCAATTAAATTGGACCCTGTACTGTCGTGCGTTCCAACATTTGCTTGTCAGAGTTGCTATACGTGCATCGCTCCCTGAAATATTTGAGACAGGAATTTCTGCACCAACCCTGTATTTTGGTCTTCTGTTTGGTCTTTAGTCTTTAAGATTTATTTATGCATAGCTGAGTTAAATTTAAGGTCTTGACCGACATCTTAATTGATTTAATTGTATATCGAAATTAGTTTGCTTACAATGGTTTCAACCTTTTTTATATCTTCATGTCTTTCCGCAAGTCCTCGTAGGGTAGGCATAATACCCACTTTGCACCGAATACATTAACCTACGGCAGAATATGTAACTATCTCCAATCTTATTGTTTTTAGATACGTGACATCTATTCATAGTATAAATTGGACGTTAAATAAGATGTCGGAACAGACCATGTTTGGTCGGAATCAAACACTGGAATTGACCAGTCCCGGTATTTAATAATTTGACTCAGTTATAGATGCTCTTCCAACAATCACTTTTATAATATGAAAGTATTTCCCAAAAACTTTTGAATAAAACCCCTTTCAAATTTATAGGAACTGGGCTAAATGCAATTCACCTGTGATATGGAGGAACGTGACTCGGGTTCCTTATTTCAACTAAGCCTTATATTGTCTTTCAAACGCGATGTAACCTAAATTTTAAAGCGTAATCTCCACATTACAGACGCTGGGCACGTCTAACATAACTCATCATCATTTTCTCGTTGAGATGCGAAACGTTAAAGGCATTATTTTCCCAAAATAGTTGAAAGTTGAATTTAATAAAAATCAAAAAGTTCTAAGTAGCATTATAGGAAATACACTTATTACCTTTGTAGCTACGGCTTTTAAGATACAGCTTTAAACGGCAACGCTGTTACTAATCCTCTTACTACAGAAGAAAAATCGGAGAGGAAATAAAATTCAATATACTAACGTTTCCTGCCGGGAGGAACGTTGCAAGTAGAACTCACATTATGCATTCAAGGGACAAAACCCATTGTGCCTTATGTACGACGAGCCACTTTCCTGCGTAAAGACTCGTGTACATTATAAAATACTTACCTACCGTACTATTATAAGCTAATGTGGAGTGGCATTTTAGTACTAGTCGTTAGATAGTTAATAAATAAAAAAATCGTGAACATGGGGTCTGGGTTCGATCCCCGGGTCGAGCAAAGCAGTGGTAAGTTTTTCTCAGTTCATCTGTAATTTTCCAGTAGTAGCCTGGAGTCTGGATTAGTGGTCGGTTAATAGCAATAGGTTGGCTCCCCATTACAAGAGACTTAAAAACTAGCGATATGTGGGTGTACTATAAGTACACCGCTGGCAGCGGGGCTTAATAATTATAAACAGTCTAGCTCACTTGATATGCCGAACATCATAATCCTCCAAAATTTTGTTAGTTTATTTATGCATGTAATGTATACATACCTACAATGTCAGTAGGTGTAGGTACGCCTTGCTTAGTAAACAGAGACCAAACAGTGACACTCCATTCTAGACTGTAATGCTACTAACATACAGATTACTGAGTAATAAATAACACGAGAAGTATATTCAACACATGATAGCCGCGTCGATATCGTGGCATAATCTCCCAGTATGAAAGGATCCTTATGAAAGTTCTCCCGTTTAGAAGTTGCTCGTACGCGGTGTGCCTAAACAACATTAGTTTGTTCAGCGCTATGAAAACTAATATTGTACGGTGTGCGGATGGTCTGACGGAATGATATATTGCACTGTGATTAAATTATAAGCTTGCAGCTTACAAAGCGTTGATACCATCGTGATTGTAAAACTCAATGCATTTGATAAAGTAATTATAATTACGGAAAACTTTCCAATTGTCTATTTAGTGGTCGGATTAATCTATACGGATAAATAAATTTCAAGTGTCTGATTGTAGGTACATAAATTAAAAAAACTATGTCTTAATCCTTCTCTGTTCATTATGTCTGTCTGTTTGTTACGGATACTTGTGAAACGGTTGCATTTTAACTGGACTTTCATTGGCAGATAGCTGATGTTATAAGCAGTAACTAAGGCTACTTATATCTAGCTACTTTGGGTTCTGAAAAAGACAGTGTCTCTTCCCCAAGATTCAAAGGCTAGGCCATCTTGTTCATCATGAAGCCATAACAAATGTGGAGAATACTGAATTATCAATTCAATTCAATTCACAATACCATTTTGATCCTACTATACTAGCTACTTTGGGTTCCAAAGAACATTCAATTGTCTTTTCCCCAAGATTCAAAGACCATTAATAGCGGCTAAAAATCTATTATAAAGATGTGAATTCATTTACTTGTCGGAGATTTATCGATATAACATTTTAATACCCCGAATGCTTTATGCAAACTGAAATAAAGAAAAGGAAACCTGCGAAAAATTTATCCGTGCACCTTCCACTTTGGGGAAAGTAATGTGACGATACCAAAATCCAATTTCGGGTGTCGCCACCGATAAAGATTTTGCATAAATCAGAGGTATAATCCAATATTACCGCGATTTAGCCCCCGCCGCCGCCTAATGTTCCACCATCGGAATCTCTATTACAATTTAAATCTCTATTCCAATTTAAATGACTTATGTCATTACCCTGCGTACGCTCGAACGGATTCCAAGCGGGATCCGTGGGCATAAATTTAGATATTGATAATAAAATTTTAGTACATTGGTATTACGTGGATTGTTATATTCTATCAACTCTGTTATCGAGTGTTTGTTCCGGCGAGCAAGGGAAGGATGAAATATGTACACTGATAACATCTTTCAAGAGCCCAAGATGAGACGATAGCGTCGGGAGCTTTATAGACATTTAAAAGCAAATGGGCCATTTTTTTTTATCATATAGCTTGATTTTCGAATATGATTCTTCTCCTGATTCAAACCTCTTTTTTAGTTCTCTTCTCTAGGTCTTTTCAACACAGCAATGACTTCTCGTAAAATAAGCTCATCCAAAATATTTATTTCATAGTTTCCTGAATCAAGACTTCTCTTTTCTCGTCTTACGCTTTCCATATGTCACAAGATAAGTTACAGCATAAGTACAATGCAGACAATGCAGTTTAATTGAAACATAATGTTACAAACTGTTCTCCACACGTGTTAAGTTCAGAGTCTGTACTGAACTTGCGATTAGTACCAAGTTTAATACCGACTCGAGCAAAAACACGCGGACAAGTGGTTCTAACTTGTAGTTGTGAACTTCGTCAGAGCGTAACGAGTTTTATATGGCTTCGGAGCATTTCTTTTAGCTCCGTGATTGTGTTCAGTAAGAACTTTATTTTCTACTGGACCCAGGTTTTATTAATACAGACGTCGGTCTAGATTTTTTAAATCTACGGAACGATTTACTCAAGAGTAAATTAGGAGCGATTAAGCTCCAAGTTGTAAATGTCACATTGATTTTTCTAAGAATAGATAAGTTGGACGAATTTTCTAAAAATAGATAAGTTGGACGAATCTTCTAATAATATATAAGTTGGACCAATTTTCTAAGAATAGGTAAGTTGGAACTGAATGCTTTACGTGAAATTATTATTATTTATGATTAATGAAATTCTTATTATTAAGATAAAAACGTCTTATGAAAAGCGAACACGTAAAGGATTCGTACTGTTTACTGAAATTTTAGGACTACATACATACATATAAGCTCACGTCTGTATTCCCAGAAGGGTAACAACACCCACTTTCACCGAATATGATTAAGTACCAACGTGACAGATAGTGAGTCTATCGCCGTCTCAGGCACTGCATAAGTTTTTAGAAAAACTCATTGGTAAAGGCCCCGCGTCGCTTGCGAAGCAGGCGACTGTTCAAACCCCAAGGCCACCACGGCTCATTTAGGACTATGTAAGAAGATATTTTCGTTGTGTGAATGGTAATTAAATTTCGTAATATATTGTTAAAAAAGAGAAGTACTTGCTGCCCAGTTGCTAATACATTACATTGCACAAATGCGCATATCATTCGAGCGTGGAAATTTAACAATCCCCATTCAAGCCCGTAGTTGGATGGCTGTCGGTACCAATTCGTAATTAAATATCTTTGGCAAAATGGTTGAATGAGAGGCCGATCCCACCAATGTATAAGCCTAGGGCGATGATGATGATCAATATTTGGTTTGATCGTTTATGAAGTCTAATTTCCATCGATTACTTTTCCAGAGAAGAAAAAGCAACAAAGAACTTTAAAGATACATAATTAAGGTTTACATCTCAAGCTAATGTAGTGGAACCAATAAGACATCTCCATTTAGTACCTTGTCGAGATAATGGCTTAGTAATGGGTAAAGTTTTCCAATAATTTATATAGTTATCGTCCTATTAATAAATAAGTGGAATAAATGAACAACTTCCAACGACAGTGATTAAAGAAGTTGCTGAATTTAGAATTTTTCCGTGTATTCTGGTGAAGTATTATTTTATTTATAGAAAAAGTAGTTTGATGGATGATTAATGATTTCGTCTTCAATAATATTCCGTGACAAGTATTTTTCTCGTATATTTAAGTGTCCTTAAACTCCATGCTATTTTTATACTAGACTAGCTGCGCTTCACTAAGTGAAATTTTTTCCCGTTTTTTACCGACTTCAAAGAAAGGAGAATTTTTAAATTTTTTCGCGTTTATTTTATGAAGTTCCTTGATGAATGAACTATTCAACACAAAAATATTTTTTCAATTCGAAAAAGCAGTTCCGACATTAGCGCGCTCAACCAAACAAACAAACTCTTCAGCTTTATTATTAGTAAAGATTCCACCAAAAAAGAGCCGTGGTGGCCTCGGGGTTTGAGCAGCCGCCTGCTACGCAAGCGACGCTAGTTACTTATGTACAGTGATTTCACACCACGTGCTTTACGGTGAAGGAAAACATCGTAAGGAAACCTGCATATTTCTGAGAAGTAATTCAAATACGTATGTATAGTGCCTGAGACGGCGATAGACTCACCATCTGTCACGTTGGCACTTAATCAAATTCGGTGAAAAGTGGGTGTTGTGATAACAACACCTCTGCCTACCCCTTCGGGGAATACAGGCGTCAGCATATGTATCCACCAAAATTGCTTTCGCGGTATAGCCGTGAAAAATATTATCACACTGACGGACAAACTTTTACATTCGTAATATTGAACTGAGATTCAATATTAAGGACACTACGATAATATTTATTTTTTATAGTATAGGCTGTTCATAATTAACCGCGTGCCCACATTGCTTAGATTTTACCCCGTCCCAATGATGTCAAATATCTACCTATTTGAAATTCTGTTGAGAGCTCACTCCTAAAGTGAAATTGTTTCTCATCGATGGGGTTTTGTCAAACTGCTATGCTAATAATGTATTCCCTCGTTCTTTCTTTCCCCCATTTTATTGGCACGCCTTTTGCTGGTAAAGCCTCTTTATTTCAGCTGAGTTTGGGATAATATTGACTTTTCAAATATATGCGATTTATGTTTTATTTGAATGTAATAAAACTGTAAGTAAATAAAATGAAATTCCCTTTTGTTTCAGATGGAACTCCATTACAGTAAACGTAGGAAGTATTTCGTTTGAAAATATGGGATTGAAGTATACGTGAGCAGGTTTCTTCTTGAAATCTAATATGGACAAAAATAATAAGAAAAAGAACCATGCGAATGGGAAATATAAGAAAAATGGCAAAACCGATAGCTATAGGGTTGACGATGACGTCATCACGACATGCTGCATTTGTATCAAGACCAAGAAGAGCACAAAGAAAAGTTTCGTCGCTGGCTGCGTCACCAACTTTGGAATCTTTGCACTACTTCTTATTTATACCTTACTGGGTGCTTTCATATTTCTCGCTATTGAAGGCAGTGCTGCCAAAATTCACCAGAAGACCCTTGCAACCACATCGTACCAGGCGAACGAAATTCAGAAATCTATCCCTTTGACTAAAGTCAACGGCAGCATAACTCAAGCAAGTGCTGAATTGCGATCACAGACGGTTGAAAGTATTTGGGAAATAACGGTTTCACTGAATATTCTTTATAAAGAGAATTGGACTAGGCTAGCCGCTCAGGAAATAGCAAGGTTCCAGGAGAAGTTGGTGGCAAGAGTTGCTGCTGATGTATCTGCGCAGTATGGAGGAGCGAGGGCGCTGGAGTCAGCTCCCGCGTTGGTAACTGACGACTACGAGTGGAATTTCGCTAAAGCATTTCTATACTCATTGACTGTTCTTACAACTATTGGTAAGTTTTCCACAAAATTAATATTACATATCATCATGCAATTTCAAAATCTGTAGATTAGATTATGCATACAAACTATAACAAACACAATTACACGAATAGTCAACATATCCAAATAATTAAATTCAATATTGGAGCGTGCCAATTAGCTCTAATTATAAACCTTCCAAAATTGAGGCTCAGTGATTTACCATTCACCATACATATACAATATACAAATGCTCACGCCTGTATTCCCCGAAGAAAGTAGACAGATTTATACTTAGGATAGAGAGTATAATAATCGTCAATTACGTTTATATATAATTTGATAGGTAGTGAGCCTACTCCCATTAACCGATCAATTTCAATCTCCGGACTAGACTGGTTAGTTACAGATGGAAAAAAACTCGATAGCATCATGCCCGACTCGGGTATGGAACTCAAAACCTCGTGTTCCACAGTAGTACTTGTTTTAAACATTCAGTGATACTCCCCACTTTTAGAAATATTAATTGCAATGGATGAATTAATATCACAATGCATATTTTGTTTCAGGTTATGGCAGTGTTGCACCTAAAACAGCTATAGGTAAGGCAGTTACTATAGGTTATGCTGTAATAGGCATCCCTTTAACCCTACTTTACCTATCTGTAGTCGGGGCATTATTATCAAGGTTAGCACGAAGCGTTTTCAGCAGAGCATTATGTTGCTGCTTATGCACTAAGTGTGGATATTGCTGTCTCGATGAAAGAACAATGCACAGCAAAGAAAGGAAGGAAAAAGTAAGAAGACAAGAAGATTATAGGACTCAGACTTTACATTTGCAAGAACCTTACTATGTAAGATCTCCGTCTGGTACAATCATATCTGCATCTCAAGCGCATAGTATCAGCACAAATTCAATCAAGGATAAGTCTCAAGGCTTAAGCTTTCTAAGAGATTGCGACTCAATGAGCTGCACCGATACAGATTCCAAACTGTCTTTGCGTGGCTTTTCTATCTTGGCTCCTGTATCTTTATGTCTTGCAGCAATTTTCACTTACATCTTTTTTGGTGCACTCGTTTTGTATCAATTGGAAGGTTGGAGTCCTATTGACGGCGTCTATTTCTGCTTTATGAGCCTCAGCACTATTGGATTTGGCCATCTAGCACCGGGTGCCACTCAAAAGAATGGTGCTTCCACTGGAACTGTTTGGTTTTGCTCGATATACATCATGACTGGTCTTGCTCTAACGGCTATGTGCTTCAACGTTTTGCACGATGAAATCGTTCATCGTTTGAGGCACCATGAGAAAATTGTAAAAGCGAATGCTCAGAAGGTGTTGACGTCTGAATTTCTGCATCGATCTTGACGAGACGAAAGCGGAAATTTGACGGACGACACAATGATTAATTCCGAAGGCGAATCATTACCGGAGGTACTTCATCACGTTTCCGGACCAAGGTGCGAGGGAGGAGCAGTACGTCGAGCTGTATATACATTGCGAGAGGAGAAGGAACCGGAACGTACGACGTCTATGTAAGTAATGAGCATTCGTCATTAGAACTTAAGGTATCAACTATTTAAACTAAAAATAATGTTGATCAAAATTTAAAATTACTCGTGTGCCAAATGTGTTTACTCTGTCTTTTTGGGCTAGTTTATGTTACCGAGTGATTTCGTCAAAATGAAATAAAGAGTGTTGAGGTAGATTATATTATTTTAGGAATAAACTACCTACTGTGTGAAAATAGTCAGCCATAAAGTAAATTCAGCGAATAAGTTTATATTACCCGTATGCTTTTTAATTCCATTTTGATACTTGGATTTTTTTCTGGCTCGTCTCCAATTCTTTTTTTCACCTACTGATAATTAAAACATATGAGACTATTTTTTGCTTACACAAAAGACCCATTATGCTTATAGATCCAAATCTAATGAATGTGTCAATATTGAATCTAAAATCATAGAATATTTTTTCGTATTTTCCATGCGGTTTTATTAGCGTAGACCTCATTGAAATTTAAAGTAACTTATATTATTTTAACATCCACCGGCCGTTATCTTTATGTTGTAGAAACCAATATTTTAAACATAGTTCGAGTATTTGATTAAACACAAGTATTAAACCTATATTTAAGTAACGAAATGACTGACCGTATAAGTTAATTATTTTACATAGATGATTGTATAATAGATTAGCAATTACATTCAAATATAATGTTTTGATGGAGAATCGGCGTAGCGGGTAAGTACTTGATTTAGTTTTGTCGAGATAATTATTAGTCTTGAAATAACAAAATGTTCATTCACAGTGCCAAATAGTTTTATTAACCTTTAACACGCGCACTCACTCGTGTTTTCCCTCACCATTCCTCAGTCTAAACGGCTTCTTTGACCGACTGTACCTTACTTTCTTCTCCGAATACCGCCAAAAGCCGATTCTGTCTCAATACAGATGTTAAAACACCCAAAGTCCCTTAAGAACCTATACAAGCAGTGCTGTCTTTTTTCAGTCCCAAAGACAGATTCAAAAATATATTTGGAAATTTGGCAACCTCGTTTTCTTGAAGTAAAAACAAACGTACAGGAGCCCAGCCCACATACAGGCGCGTACACTGACCCATACTTACGTACAGTACAGACTTCAACTAAGAAAATTTATTAATCAACAAGACAGCTCATGTGTTCCACGTGAGTATTTCATGATTGGCATGATATGAGACACGAGATTTCCTAGTCAGATGTCATTGCGTTGCTTTTTCTTTTTTCCATTACAAAGAGTATTCAAGAGAAAATTTATAGCAACAATTTTTTCCAAAATAAAACTATCATATCGTGTATAATATCCGAAAGCTGTACGTGTCTGAGCTTGAGAAGACTGTACCTTTTGGGTAGTAGTGTACTGGCGTGGCGTCTCGCGCCTGTTCTAATATTTGGGTCTTGGTGGGAGCCGCGCTTCTGTGTGTTTTTGTTTCGTGATCAAACAAAACGTGTAATTTTTGAATTATTAAAATTAATTGAGGCTCATCTAATTAGCTATGTAAGATAAATGAATACATTTTGTACGTAGTTATTATACTTTATAGATTGTTTGAATGGTATTAACTGTTGTATTGGGACTAGATTTTAACCTAAATTAAAATGTCACACTTATATTGTATACAATATAAAGTATTAAATATATATTATTATGTATAACGTTTTACTAGATATTAAATAATAATATGGTTGTTTGACGACTGTCTGGGATATTAACTGTGTTGGTTTGAATTCACAGTCAGTACAATATTATTAAACACAACATTCATTTACATTTTTTATTTTCAGTAAACAGTTTTGTATTTATCATTTTGTAGATTTTTGAGCGATTGTATGAAATGTAAAAAATAACATCTTAGCAAAATAAACATTAAAATTTAACAAATGTTTTTCTTTATTGTTTAACTATATTCAGTCAAACAAATTTGTCCCAACATAAAGAGAGAGTGTCATATAGTATTTGTGATTCGTTTTTATCCTAAATTTTGAATAATCGACATCAAAGAGCCGTGGTGGCCTTGAGGTTTGAGCAGTCGCCTGCTACGATTAAGTGCCAACGTGACAGATGGTGAGTCTATCGCCGTCTCAGCCACTATACATACGTCTTTGAGTTACTTCACAGACATATGCAGGTTTCCTCGCGATGTTTTCCTTTACCGTAAAGCACGTGGTGTAAAATCACTGTACACAAGTTTTTTAGAAAAACTCATTGGTAAAGGCCCCGCTGGGATTCGAACTTGCGTCGCTTGCGTAGCAGGCGACTGCTCAAGACTCAAGGCCACCATGGCTCTTTTATATACGTAACATAGAGACGATAAAGATCAGCACCGTATACTTGAGGCTGAGAGGCACAGCTGGCCTCTAAACTTCAGTATTATTAGTTACTAGCAGACTTCACGCGGTTTCAACTGCGTAGTTCTAATGATGTGACTATCTATTGCTAAAAATAATTTCTAGATTTCCTTTTTATAATATTCGCATATATGTATAGCACTGGTCATGGAAAGCAGAAGGATACATAATGGAAGTTATAATATTAGTAGACATATCAGTTTGAGTATAAATTGAAATTATTATAATGAATGGAATGATGATACTTACTATCCATTAGTGTTTGCCCGCATCGATGGCTATTAAATATGTCTACATTATGCTTTTATCAACATTAAAATTAATTAAAGAGTTGGCAAATATTGTGAAAATAAACAGTTTGAATTACTCATTCATTTTAAATCTTACGCTCTCTCAGAAGGGTCCACTAATCGATAGAGGTGTAACAACACCCACTTTTCAAGTGCCAACTTTTCATTATTCATCAGAATAAAAACAGGCATTTATATACTCAGTACTACAAAATGCCTATTATCCTCAACGAAATGTAGGTGTTCACTGTATTGAACGGGTGTGAGTAGAAATTCACTGCAGATATGCATTTTCTTACTTACCTTACTTGCATTGGAACTGTGTATGAGCTTATGATTCTTAAGTGATTTTTTTGTATTCTTAAAACTCTGTGAGTACAGATGAGATTCGAGCTTCATTATGCTTGCAAAAAATAAATAAAAATGTTACATGTGAAATCTTTAAAGGGCCTCTGAAAGTATTGCCATGACTTCTGGACGCCTTGACCGAACGGAATATTTTTATTTTTTAAATGAATCATAAATAATACATAATTGGTAATTTTGAATGAGAATTACTGATCTACCAGCGAGGCTAAAAAAGCATTGCTTTTAGCTGCAATTAAATATTATACTTCGGTATTTTTTTCAAAAAAATACTCCACAATGACGTAACTAGTAACACCTTTTGAACAAAGAGAATACATTATGAGCAGAGAATACAACTGGCAGGTAACATAATTCCACATTTTCCTAATTGCATAAAGCCACGTTCACACCAAATAAGTTTTGACAAAGACCAGATGTACTAAAGCCATATTTTTGTACACAAACCAGATATGTCCCGTGCAATCAACATTTCTGGGGAAATTTTTGACTTCTTTCAGCTAGGAGTTACACACTTGCCATCCCGCGGGGAGAGAAGGGTCTTGGGACCCTTCGGGTTAAGCAGAGTTGGCGTAACAACGACAACTTTTCATCGAAGATGTTTCAGTGCCAACGTGACAGATGCTGAGTGCACCGTCGTCTCAGGCACTATACGTGTTTTCTTACGATGGGGGGCTGGTCTTCTAAAGCATAGCATAAGTAGAACGCATTTAGTTATAAGTAGAACTACTAGATTTTTAATTTTGTTAATATTATCGACATTTGTGCATTGGAACTGTGTCCATGAGTTTATTTTGTTTTCTTAAAATTTTATAATATTTTTGAAAAGAGTAATTACTGAGTTTCTTACCAGGTTTTTCTCAGTAAAAGCAACCTTCCTAACCCATGTACAGTCCTGTATAATTATGTCATTCTGACGATTCGAAAGTACTTTGTAAAAAGTCTCATCGAATAATAATAAAAGATATAAGAATGATAATAAAAGATATAATAATTAAAGATATTTTTGACTTTGACTTTAATGCTCTCTGCCAAAGCACATGGGGTGAAATTATCACACTTAAGTTTTTAGTAAAGCTCTTTAATATCGGCCGCTGTTATCTTAGGTTTAAGCAAAGCGTATTAAGAACTTCTCAGCTTTGATTTTTCATTTTGGTACCTTAAACTTAAACGTCAAAGTAAAGAAGTTCTTAATACGCGCTGCTTAAACGATCATAGTTCGCCCCCAGGTAGGTTTTCGACGCAATAAATGCACCTATCGGCGCTGCACTCTACAAAGCGGCAGATCGTCGAAGATGGGGACAAATCGTGAAAAAATAAAAAGGAGTCACGATCCTTAGCAGTGAGGTAACGATTACGTAGAGGGAGATCGTGTTAGTAAGTGTAACACAAATATTTACTGTGAGGTACTGGAAGTAGGCAATTAAAAACTGTCAAAAGCAACACAAACCAATTTTTCATTTAAAAATGAGAATTTCATAAAGGGTATTCAGCGGATGACTGATGCATTGGGAGTCATTAATAGCGGACCGGACGTCGATCATTAAGGCACTGCACAATCCATTGAAAATTTACGGAAAAAATATTGGAGAGGTACTCGTAATAAATTGAAAATACAAAGCCGGTTATTGTAGTTGCCGTCACGTTGCAATTTTGAAAATCAGCCGCGGTGAGGCTCAGCCATAGGTGCTAACAGGGAGCCACTACCATTGGACACAGTCGGAAAAGGTAACGTGAGATGTACGTAATGAAGCATTTTGGTTTGACTTCAGATTAATTAGTGGAAGCTTACAAAGGCTGAGATTACTTTTGTTGTTTGAAAATATTGTGGCTAGTGTTATGGTTTTTTTTGGGAATATTTATTAACAATGAATAGAGGACCTATCATAATCGATTTAAGCGGAGCGTATTAAGAACTTCTGAGCTTTTACGTTTAATTTTTGTGCCGTAAAATTAAACGTCAAAACTAAGAAGTTCCTAATACGCGCTACTTAAACGACATAATTGGTCCCTTAAGCCTCATTACTTAAAACTCATTACAAGTAGAAAATTTGGTCCATATCAGTGTCTCTATCTTTGCAATAAGTGAAAAAAAAATTTCTTAAAATAAAGAGTTTGTTAAAACCTTGACGTTTAAAGAAATGTGAACGTCTTTATTATGATACAAGCATGATTAATTTATCGTGAACTTATTTCAAATGGCATTGCGTTACTGTGGAAACTATCGGAATCAAAATGTATTGACTGTAACTTATTTGTATATAAAATTAAATAGTTAACAAATAAGTAATTTGTCAAATGGGATCTATATTCCAAAGTAGGTAACTAGAATTTTTGCATCACTTCCTATAAACATTTCATGCTATAACTCACTGGTTATTCACGTTAAGCTTTTCGAGTACAAGTAGTGCGGCCTAGTAGTAGGATTTATTGTAAACTCGCGAGCGATTTTCATGGCGGAATAGCCGCGAATTACGCCCGCCGTCCATGTAATAGCTTTTTGAGCTCTTGTTATTGCCAGTTTTGGATATTGTACTTGTTTTGTTATCAACCATTATTTCGTATTTCCGTTATTGAATCCGAAAGAATTTATTCGGCACGATAAATTGAAATTATTAAAAAAATATGTGAAAACTTTTTCTTTTGCGGCTCGCCAAATTGATGATAGTAACGCTAAAGTGTTCAGTGGGTGTGTGTCAGGAAACATGATGTATAAAATATATTAACCATTTAGGTGCTGTCACGAGTCCTGAGCGCTGGTCTTGAATACGTAATCGTATTTTTATCTACAGGTGTCTTCACGCGATAAAAGCGGTGACCTTGAATGCGCGCATAAGTCATTTTATGAATCTGTCTCTGTCCGTCGCGAACCCACACTATTTTTGCCCAGCGCTCATAACCTGATGGCGCCTGTGTGGCCTCTATTTTTACTGAGCACTTAAAACTTGAGGCGGCATCTTTAACCACTGTACTATGCAGAATTTGCACATCTTGGGTGCCAGTTTCAGGCGACTGGGACCGTTGCTTATAAATTTACAGCTGCATTTCAACATTGGTTCTTTACATAAAAATATTCAAATATAAAACAACACACGACATTAAGCTCCAGAATAATGTTGAAAAAAAAAAGTTGCTAAGCAATAAACTGGGAGTTGCATCACATCTTTTGTTTTGCAAAACTACAGCACATCCGTCCCGGAACAAAATGTGATACAGACTGCATGGAACAACGTGCTATTGTTCCTTAGTTAGGCACAACCGCGCAACTATAACATCTTTGTAATTCAGTGGGTAAGTTTAATCGTATAAGCAAACAAAATCGTGAATTTTGAAGTCCATCGGCGGTCCAAGCCAAATGCGACGACTCGAAACCCCGACCACCTACGGCTATCAATTATAATTTTATGTACGACTAACTGTGCCTCGCGGTTTTACCCGCGTAGTGTTAATTTCACGTGTGACCCGTGGAACCCAATTTTTTTAATAAAAGTTACTATTTGTAAAATTAACTATCTGTCAGTGAAAGTCCCGTTGAAATCGGTCTAGCCGTTTCAGAGATTAGCCGGAACAAAGCGACAGATATTTTTTTTTAAATTGTTTTTTTATGTCTGTTCCTAATATACTTTCCCATTCATTTAGTGACGCTTCAATTTTGTTAGATAGAAGATGTATAGATGTAAGTATGCAGATTTCCTCCGACGTTTTCCTTCACCATAAAGTTTTAAGGTGTGGTGCTACATTTTGTGCTGAGTAACATAAGCACGCGGGCAAAGCCACTGACAGAAGCTGGTTTAATACAATGTTGATGAAAAATCTTCTACAAATTCATGTCTATAGGATGGCGTATTCGAAAGAGTCTGAAACTATTCAACTGCAAGAGGAGTTACTAGAATCTCAAAAAAAAACTTCATAGAAAGCCAGCTTCGATAGATGCGATTCACACCTCACATAGCTGATGATGATTTGCTGTTTTCATTGCTGTCAATTGGGAATGTGACTCAAAATTAGCTAGCCCTTTTACTTTAGGTTATAATTGAGTTTGGCGGTGACTTGTACAACACAAGGCTTCCAGTAGGTAACTCTATCACGGGTTTGCCACCGTTTTCGTTATCTATACTCGCTAGCGTCTCCGTCGTATCTTTGTATGAGAAATTGTGCAGCGACACCTGCCATACAAATATTGCAAGTGACGCTAGCGAGTATAGTTTACAAAAACGGTGGCAAACTCGTGATAGGAGTACTGAAGTCATTAGACGAGTCTAACGCGCGATGATTTTAGTTTGATGTATATTATGATTATATTATAGGAAATGTACCATTTTTTTTAATATAATCAGCTTTAAATCAAGGACATACCTTGAGGTTAATGTTGTTCCCCACAAGTTGAAAACATATGTTAGTTGGATCGTAAAAATAAATATTTTTGTTAAAGTGTAACACTCTTCCATCTTCTTAAAACCAGAGAAGAAGAAAAAGAGCGTGTATCTGTGAGGATTCTCGGACAAAGTACGAAGCCGTCGCTCTGTTATCTTTTTTGGGCTAGAGTTTGCTGAAAGCCGAACTTCCTGGGGCATTCCAAAAGAATACTTGAAACCAACTTTTACCCTCCAATGCGCCGTCTGCGGCAATATCTATTTCTGATTTTGAATTGCTTGGGAAGTTCTAAAGTATTGGAAAAAAGCTGTTTTCTAGGTGTTTGCAGCTAAAGATCCAAAAACATAATTAATTAATTCAAAGAAAACTGTATCAAAGTACTTTTGCGGTAATCAAACCTCTAAAATGACGCTCGATCCATCGAATCCTTATATAAAATGATTATATAGGATTAAAATTAATCTCGGAAACAGCTTCAACGACTTTCATTAAAATTTAGTATGCAGGTTTCGGGTGCGATAAATCGTAGGTTTCGTTTTTAGGAAACTTAAAAAAATAAACGAGCAAAGCTCTAGGTACTGCAAATCGAATGAGAGTCAAATTATAACGTCGTTCTACGATAGAGAGAGAATCAACCACATTTTTGTAAGTAAGCAACACGTAAACTTTAAACCTTTAAGTCTATGCATTATGAAGAACTCGCGTGGAATTTAAATCGGGATACTCCTTTAGCTTGTATCTGAGATCAGTTCACACAACCATCTCATTATGTAAAGCTCTCAACAAACCAGGATTGTCGGCGTCTAGAAACAAAAGCGCATTCTTTTCTTACCCATTTTATGACCCCCACCCTACAAAGAGGGTGTATCTTTACCGATAAATATCTCTTTAGACATTTCCCTTCTGTTTATCTTAAGAATTCCGCTGATTCCTTTAACAGTTCTTTTTTTCTTTTAAACCTCTTTATCTTAGGAATATTGTCTACTGATTTCGAGATTGGCCCCTTTCTCCCTTGTTTTATTTCTTTGCTTTTAGAATGAAAGTATTAATGGCGCATTTTGGTAAATTGGAAGGTTTTAAAACGTTTTATCTGATGTGTTGTTAAGGTTTAAATTTGCTTGTTTCAAGGTTTTGGATGAAACTAAATTACAGAATAATGTTCTGATATTTAGCCAATGCTGTGTTAATTGAATAGAATCTTTATTACTTGCTGTATTTAAAATAGATACTGACTCGTTACTCCAGTGGTCGCACATCACGTCCTGGGTACGAACTCCGGGTTAATCGATTTTATGTTGGGTTTTTCAGTTTGTAATTACCCAGTACTCCGAAGTCAGGATTAATCCCTGGTTAATGGCAATCGGCTTGCCCATATGGGGATACAGGTGTGAGTATATGTCTGTCTGTCTCTATTACTTCGATGAAAACATGGAATAACAAGGTAGGTATGTAATTACAGACTGAGAGAGAAGTTTTTTCAAGGGTTAAGCGGAAGTGTTGTAACAACAACACCCATTTCTTACCGAAAATGATTAGATACCAACGTAACGTGTTAGACCTAATTCTTTCGTTAATTTGAATTACTTCTCATACATATGCAGGCTTCCACACGTTGATTTCATTAATTAAGTTTTTAGAAAAACTCATTTGTACCCGACTGTTCAACTAATCAGTCAATTTACTTAAATTAATAGATTTATACAACTGTCCTCAGCGTAGTCCCGCAGATTAAGTGGCGCCCAAGGGCCAGTAATTACCTAGACTTTGACGAAGTACATTCCCCTGACGTAGTCACAACAATTATTGCGTACTCAAACGCTAACCTATTAAGCCATCTAAATACATTAATAGTTTTGGGATCTCTGTTTTATTGCAAAATAAAAAGTATCAGTAAACCAGCCCCTACAAATTGCTGGAATCAAACGCATATTTTTTTTAACATCGTAGTTGGCAAATGTTACATAGCTATACGGGCTATGAACGTGACCTACACCAGAGTAATTGCGCTTCTTCTCCATAGTGCACTAGCGACTTTCTCACTGCAGAAATCTAACACTAAAACCATGTGCAAGGTTCTACATGGAAAATCAGATGCTCCGGAGCTGCATGAAGAGTTGTCTAGGATATTTATTCCTAACAACTACATACCCGGCCGGAGACACAGTTTATTTGCAGTGGGTACAAGTCGCACAGTGGCGCGCGCTCACTCTCCAGTCCCTCGCACTCTCTCCGGTTTCAACGCTCTCTTGGTCTCCAACCCTGATTGTGATGTGTTCGCGGATGAATGGCAGAAGATAATGTCAGTATGTCTGGTGTATTGTGAGGGGAACGAATGAATGAATATTGTATATTCTTAATTAGTGTAACTGGCTTTTAGCCGTTCTAATTAATACATGTATAAATATAAAAAAATACTAATCAAAAATAGCAATTTCTGCGGTCTTCTATATAGTGGAGGTGCGAAATCCCTTCCCGGAGATCCCGTTATGCCATACCGCTCTTCTTACACGCGTCTAACTCTAAAGTGATTGATCCAAGATCGCCGTTCGCGAGCGTCTCTGTGTTTTACGACCAATTGGGGAGCCGTCCTTATGAGACTTAGTTTAGTGAACTGAAGACGGTGTAATATGAAACCCATTAACCAAACGATCGATTAGCCGTAGGTCTGCAATGAATATTCTATAAGTAATTCGTCAGTACTTTAGACTATTAAATACCTTGTCTAGTAATAGGGTCTGTAATAGGTACTAATAAAACAATTTCAATGGTGTCCAAGCGACTACTGCCTATGAATGTTAAAAGAAGATAAGAATATTAAAAGGTCCTGATAATATCTTGCACAACAACAGAACTCTAGTTCTTCTCCCGCTTCATCCCCCTCCTATGGCGACCCTGGCGACCTGCCTACCGCAGGGATATAACACTATTGTAAGGTAGCATTATCTGACAGTATTTCTTCTTAAGTGCCTTTCCTAAGCCTAAGCTTATTAAAATAAGATAGTAGCACATTCCCCTGTAGGGAAGTTATTAATTTGGGCCTCACTTATTTTACAAGCATGTTCATAATAATTTCCTTTTCATACTGTCATGTATAAAAGGTGGTATTCCCACCAGCTTGTATGTATACATTATGTGAAAATGTAAGTGATTTATTCTTTATTGTAAACTTATTTATTATTTATAACAAACCTAAAAAAATATAATCTAATAACTAAAATATGTTAAAAGGACTCCCTGTAGTCTTGTGAACGTTGAAAAATTACCAGCCAGAACCGGCGGGAAACTCAGCCAAGCCTTACATATTTGATAAATACAATAAACATATTAAATGTAAGTAGGTATTGATACTAATAGGTAAATACACTAAATTGGATGCCTACGTAATCCAAAAAATCTATCAATTGTATTATAATTAATTTATGCATAATTAATCGAAGATACCGCGAGACTTATCACTTGAACGCCCGAACAAAGGTTGGGATTAACACCAATCTATCAACTGTTAATCAATTTTAGACGAGGCAATTTCAATCATCTCCCCACTACCTAAGGTTGAATGTCAAGCATTAAGTAAGTGATAGTTAATGGAGTTGTATTTATAATAATCCGTTTTGTAATTAACAAGCCGTTCGATCCTTGTGTAATAAACTTCATTCATGCACTCGCACTTAGTTTGCGAATTTGGCCGAGTGAAACAGTTAATGTTAAAATATTACCTATGTTTAAACCTTATAAAAATTGAAGATACTTAGCCAGCAACTAGTTCCTTCCAGTTAATTGTAGTACTCTTGATACACTTTTATCACGGCATAGTACGCTTAACTACACAAAACTTTAAACGACTTTTGCCTTTATTGTTATAATTAATGGCTTTGTATATGTTGTTAATAGCAGTGTTATTTTTAATCATCTACCACTGCTACAGGTGCCGTCACCAGCTGAACTTGACTGCACTGTATTTATGAGTCTGTCTGGTAAATACATCCCTACTATTTTACACGTAACTCGTCAATAGAATTTTCATATAAATGTTACGAACTGTCCGAATGGGTGTTACTACACCTCTGCCTACCTTTTCGGGAACCCCTCTGGAGAGCTGCGAGCATACTCATTGCATGAATAATTGTGCAATAGATCACATAATACTACATAGTATGTTGAACTTGATTTTGTACCCTATGAAAGCAAACGAGTTTTTATTTTATAAGAAGTTTTGATGAACGGCCCCAACAGAAGGAAGATTCGATCTTCCAAACAGACGAGTGTCATGCCTAAGAACCGCTGCTCCAGCTTTTCTTAAATATTTTTTATGTTGGTACTCAAATCCGCTAAAACACTCATACCGCGATTTAGGTTGTCGCATAGTAGTGCCATCTATGTATCGAGCGGAGAATCGCACACAAATAAACATGCATAACCCAAATAAACACAGTGTAAATTGAATTGTTAAAGTGTTAAAATTGTCCAAAAATAGCAAGTACAAAGCAATAAGTGAGCCTGGGGCACGGAAGCAAGGGGCACATCCGAGCCACCTCCAATTACAGCGATTTACGACCTTAGCGAAGCGTTTACCGGTAAAATACACGGATATGTATTAGTACCATGTCTAGATAAGCCTCTATTATAAGTAGACTAGCATAGACTTGTAGGTTCTTTTACATAGCAAAATTTCACGTACAATATTCTTCTGATTTATTTTGAAGTGCTCAATATTGTATATTTTTTTAAAATATTTAATACTTAGTTTCTTGTCAATTTCTTCTCAATACAAGCAAACTTCTGAACCCGGCGTTAGCATGTATATTCCTGTATAATCATGTCGCTCTGACGATATCAAAGTACTTTGTTAAAAGTCTAATCAAATATAGATATATATATAGATATATTTGAATTGAATTAAACCGGGGTTGATTATGTACCTATATGTACCTATATGTGTGGAAATTCAGAACTCTGACCAAGAACACATCCAAATGTTATTTTTTTTAATCATTAACAGCTTAAACTGTGTAGATATATATATACAGTTTTAAGGTGTTTTATTCATGAAACTGATGAAAAAAAAATCAAATCGTTTTTGTTTGTGTGAGTATCGTATATAGTTTAATTTAGTGAAAAGCTGACAATTTGTAATTATAAACAAACACTTCAATCTCATTTATAGTTCAATCTGTATAGATGGCGACGAATAAATGGAATATCTATCTGTCTATCTAACAATATATGAAAAGGTCGGTGAACGCACCTCTAGTATCAGCGTTATCCTTGTCCAATGCCGTCGGTAGGTACAAATTAAGGGCAACGCATTATACCTCTTTATTTATTTACCTTAATTTAGCGTTAGGATACCATAATGACCCACTTGAATTTTAAGTCTTGACCGTTTAATGATGACCCGAACGATTGCCAAGAGTTATCGGTCAATTTGTATGTATTTCTTACAGTTCTGAACTGCATTATATATCTAACTGTGCCCCTCGGTTTTACCCGCGTAGAGCTAATTTCATGGACCTGTGGAACCCTATTGTTTTTTAAAATTTTTATTAGCCTAATTTACTCCTTGTAACTAAACGTAGTTAGCTATCTGCCAGTGAAAGTCCCGTTAAAATCGGTCAAGCCGTTTCGGAGATCAGTCGGGACAAACAGACAGACAAATATTTTTTTTACAATTTTTTTTTATTATGGTGCCGTATGCCGTAAAGGGGTTGCGAAGGTCAGATGGCAGTCGCTTCGTATAAAAATCAGGTGATCAGCCACATTGGGTTGAATCAAGTGCCGACCCCAACAATGTATGGGATAAGGTAAGGGACGATGATGTACGTACATAAAGTACGTACGGCACCATACCGTACGTACTTTATGTAACGCTCGTCGTCGAGTTCGACGATGAGAAACTTTGAAAATAACGCACCAATTTGTTTTATCGACTGATGGCATGATATTTCTGAATTTGAATTTGAATTGATAAATAATGAAATCAATAGTAAAACAAAAAACAGTAAAATAATTAATAATTAAATGCTTGATTTCATGGGTATAACTTTAGATGTATTGACCCTTAAAATAAGGCACTGAACCAACAGTATCGGTATCAAGGATCACTGAGCCGTTTAATTATCACCTCGTTCGCTTCGTAAATAGCTATGTTTGTGTTTACATAAATTAATACAGTATCATACATGTTCATGTATTTGTAATTGCTGCTCCGTTATAATGATTGTAATGTATAACTAGCTGTGCTCCATGGATGGCTCTCGGAATTTTAATGTTATAAAAGCAGCCTAAGTTACTCTTTGTAAAATCAGTTATCGGCCAGCGAAAGATCCGTTAAAAACCATCCAGCCGTTTTAGAGATTAGCCGGATCTTCGGGTATACAGGCGTGAACATATTGTATGCATGTGTTAGAGAAATAATGGATAATTTTTATCTAATTATTTATGAATACCTAATATTACTTTGCAGAAATTTTTTTTTGTTTTTGTGATGCGATTTACGAATTTTTTTTAAATAATTTTTTTTTACCAAAATGAGAAAAGTTACGTACTTGTAACTTTAATTAAGGAGTCGGCTTAAGGAATGTAGCTTAAATTATTTAAACAAAAACTTGAGAATTCAGTAAGAAACGTAAATGCATAAACTTTTAAAAACTATTTAAATACTATTTATATCCTTGCAGATATAAAACTCGGCATGAAAGAAGGAAAGAATTTATATTGCAAATGGAATTTTTAACGGTAGGATACCTATGTGAAAGTGGATTACTATGAAATAGTTGTAAGGTTGGCAGATTTAATATTATACTTATTTGATTTAAGATTGACCGAGTTGGTTCAGTGACTCCATCTATACAAATATATAACGTTCAAGAGTTTGTTTGCTTGAACGCGCTAATCTGACAATAAAAAGTAAGAGATCTTATTGAAAGACATATAATTATGATATAGATAGACGATAGGAATAAATTATGTATATATGCACACAATAAACCTTTAAAAAATAAAATATAATAACTTAAATATAATATTAAAAAAAAGTCTCTACAGGCAAGGTTCCAATGATACTGCCAGCATTCCCCCTTTGAATGGCAAGACTAATTCTTTATCCGTTTAGGATTGATGATAGTTATACATATGTAACAATCATAATTAAATGTATATTGTATCATTTAAATGACTTAATGCAATAAATATATGAATATAGATAACTACAGGTCCAATTTGAAAATGATTTATAATACATTTAACTTTATTTAAGACTATACATATAATCAGCCATAGACTAATCGCGGGTTAAAGTTAGCTTTAGCCCAAAGTAACTATTCCACGCAGATGAAGTCGCGAAGCAAGTTCTGTATAAGAGACTAGCGGACGTCATGCGATTTCACCCGTGTAGTTCCCGTTCTCGGGAATAATATATAGCCTATATTTTTCGCTGATAATGTAGGTTTCATTGCTGAAAGTATTTCTCAAATCGGTCCAGTACTTATTGAGCAAATTCGTTACATACATACATACATACAAATCTTTCCTCTACATAATATTAGTACTAGTATAGATGATCAAGGATTTAGATCAATTAGATCAGAAGGTCTACTACCATCACCGGTTATAGCAGAGCGACTTAACTTCCGAAATTTGACGTTTCATTTTTTGTACCGTAAACTGAAACGTCAAAGCCCAGAAGTTCTTAAGACGCGCTGCATAAATGATAATTGTTGGCCCCCATAAATAACATCGATATTTTGATACCAGCCCTAGGAACCGTTTCCATATTCCAAACATTATTAAAATGAAATGCAGCAACTTGACGTAGCAAGGACTGTATCATAGACATCCTAGTATTGTTTGCTTTCATATTCTCAAAAACCAGACAATATTTGAACGATTTGCTCGCATATACCGAGTGGGTTCTTTACGAGATTGCATGAATGTAAATATATAAGGTACGACAAATGCTGTCTTGAATCTATATATATACTAATATATAAAAGTGAAGAGTTTGTTTGTTTGCTTGCGCTCAAGAACTACCGGTCCGATTTGATTAAATATTGCCGTGGTGGCCTCGGGGATTGAACAGTCGCCTGCTACGCAAGCGACGCTAGTTTGAATCCCAGCGGGGCCTGTACCAATGAGTTTTTCTAAAAAACTTATGTACAGTGATTTCACACCACGTGCTTTACGGTGAATGAAAACATCGTGAGGAAACCTGCATATTTCTGAGAAGTGAATGTGGATGAAGCGAAAGAAGTATGTAAGGGTCGTAGCATGTGGCAAACGGTGGTCTCTGCCTACCCTCATGGGATACAGGCGTGAGCATATGTATATACAGAATTATAATTTTTTTAATTTATTAACCTGCTTGTTTACACTACCTTTAAAGTGGATGGGGATTACCTTTTAAGTATAAAAATACCTGTGACAGGGAAAACTTATAAAGTACATAAATGTATGTATGTATAATATGTAAGAAAACACGTTGGCACTTAATCATCTTCGGTGAAAAATAGATGTTGTTATTACTATACCTCTGCCTACCCTTTTAGGGAATACAGGCGTGAGCATATGTATGTATGTGTGAAAACAAATCGTTCAGAGCATTATCTGCAAACGATTTCCACAACAGCGACTGACAAAGTTGGTCGCGTTTCTGAGTTATGGTTTGGGCAAGATTAAACGAATGCAGATGAGATCATCTTTCAGTAGTCAGGTACCTAATTTGCCTAGTTAGTCTTTCATGCATTATTCAAAAGAATTCCTAAAAAGTTCGGATATTTATTCATTTCATAGATACAAAGATAATTATCAATTTATCTTAAAATGGTGTTTTTATTTTACTTTGGAGATTTAAGTTCACAACCAATGATTGACAACTGAATTACTAATATAAAAATAATTACATTAACGATGTTACATAATTGAAAGGAAAATGTAATATTTACAAGACATTTTACATCAATTTATTTTATTATCAGCTTCTGCCCGCTTTGTCCGCGTGGAATAGTTACTTTGGACTAAAGTTTACTTTAACCCGCAACTTGGTTTATGTAGCGTGATGTTATTATTATGTGTCAGTAAAAAATATATATACTAAATAAAATTAAATCCATGGTTGGAAGCAACAGCTTCATTTAAGTGTCTCTCCGGAGACAACGCTTTATAGGCAATCAAAAAAAAAACATTTTATTGAATAATCTTTGACTCTCACAGTTCATTGGTGTTGTTGCATATAAATCAAATTTAGCTAAACTGTCGACTCCGTGGTTTGACAAACTATAATGCAGTACAGACGATAAACTTATCTATTAAATTATATCTAACGTGCACAGTTGTCATTGATTTAGGTCATCTATATAGATAAATAAAATTGAAGTGTCTGTTTGTAATTCCAAAATAACAACACTCAATGCATATGAAAGAAGATACGGTACTAAACTAAAAAAACTGTTTTAAAATTTTTATTCTGTCTGTATATTCCGGCTAATCACCGAATCAGCTGAACCGATTTTCACGAGATGTTTTTTTTATAATAGTAGTCTACTAAAATTAGCTATCCGCCAGTGAAAGTCTCATTAAAATCGGTCCAGCCGTTTCAGAGATTACCCGGAGCAAACCGACAGACAAACAGAAAAAAATTTGTTTTTTTTGTCCGTACCGTAGATACTTTAATAATCGTTTAGTGAAGAGCTAAATTAAAATACAAACAGACACTTTTCAGTATAGATATGCAGTAATACTAACTCAGTTCAAAACAAAGTCACACACCAAATGTTGAAAATAAAATGCCAGTAAATTATTAGAACTTTTTCAATACTGCATTCAACTCGTAATAACAATTACGAGTTGAATGCAGTATTGAAAAAGTTCCATTATTTATTTAAACAAATGCATCCCGCTTCGGGGTTTGATTTATTTAAGCTTATGTATTGTTTTAATTCTCTTATTCCACGTTACGGAATGAAACAGTTGGAATGTAATATTAATAAAGCGACGCCAATGGATTCGTATACATGTAAACTGATGTTTACGACCGCTGTCAATTGTGTAAATTACTTTTTAATTAAAATTCCTCGTAGTTTCATCCGCGAACACTTAATGTTATGGGTGGCCCGCAGAACCCTAATATAGGTTTTTAATGAATAATAGTCCCGTAAAATCGGTCCAGCCGTATCGGAGATTAGCCGAAACAAACAAACAGACAGATAGAGAGAAAGTGAAAAACATACCTACATACATATGCTCACGCCTGTATTCCCCGAAGGGGTAGGCAGAGGTGTTGTAATCACAACACCCACTTTTCACCGAAGATGATTTAGTGCCAACGTGACAGATGGTGAGTCCATCGCCGTCTCAGACACTTTACATACGTCATTGAATTACTTCTTAGAAATATGCAGGTTTCCTCACGATGTTTTCCTTCACCATAAAGCACGTGGTGTGAAATCATTGTACATAAGTTTTTTAGTTAAGAAAGTGAAAAATGAAAAAAAAAAGGCTTTTTCTATGTCAGTTCCATGTATACTTTCTACGTGCATCTTTCTATATGTATTTAGTCAAAAGGCGTAATTTTGGAATTACAAACAGCACTTTAATTTTATGTATCTGTATATACTATTCATCCTGGATTTCTCACAGTTCAAATAAATTATAGGTGTTATTATTACCCTTAATTGTTTTGACCAGCGGTGGCCTCGGGGTTTGAACAGTAGCTTGCTACGCAAGTTCGAATCCCAGCGGGGCCGGTACCAATGAGTTTTTCTAGAAAACTTATATTCACACCACGTGTTTTACGGTGAAGGAAACATCGTGAGGAAGCCTGCATATGTCTAAGAAGAAATTCAAAAGCTTATGTATATATAGTGCCTGAGACGGCGATGGACTCGACCTCTGTCACGTTGGCACTTAACCATATTCGGTGAAATTTGGGTTTGTTGTTACAACACCGTTTCTGGGATTGCGTGAGTATATTTTTTTTAACCAAGCAATATGTTAAATTTAAACTTACTAATAATAATAATATTCTTAGAACTATAAATTACTTCCAATCGCACTAAATCTTCGCTTTGTCGATACTTTACATCTCTATCTTTGATCAAGTGAAGCCCATCCGACTGGCAGTAGGTATACAGGACAGGGTTCGGCAATTGATTTATACCTGACAGCCCTGACAAGGTAGAAAGGGCCGTGATCTTCGCTAACCAGCCCCGTGATTTTATATATTACTGCCCTGAAGAATAGGGTTGACAGGAACTTTTTATCAAACACGGCGATGCGGAATATGTATGTCTTTTAAACCTATGCAAAAAAGAGTAAGCGACAATTAGCTTTGAGGCATTGTGGAATATTAACATGATTTTCCCTTAAACATTACAATGAATGCATATTTCAACAGAGAATATTGTATCATTTAATAGTTTCAGTTTAGGGCCTTTTTTTTTTCTAAAAAGTATGAAACAAGAAACTTATATTTTGTAGTAGATCATGGAAATCTCTTATATTTTGCAAATTGAACAAAAATGTTCATAATTATTATGTACAAACCGGTACCTGCCTCTCCGTCTGAGCAGGATTTCGATTATTATCTTTATAAATGTATGTGTGTGTGTTGTTCTGATATGTAAGCTATATTATTGTAAAGTTTCATCAAAATAAGGTTGATATTATACATTAATTTAAAGGCAGCACTCCCTCAAAGCTTCCTGCGAGACAGGCTTAGCCTAGTGTAGGAAGTTTTAGTAATCAACTAGCTGTATTTCGTTAATTAAGTACTATAAGGCAACCTTTGTAATTATTTCAGTAATAAATATATTATTATTATTATGTAAAAAAAAACTATCCAGTAGTTTTTGCTATAACACTTGATCTAAATCGATGTCTCACGGGATTGTGCCAAGAGGGCTGGCTACATTGGCACTATAAATAGAATTGAGGCCCAGTGCGCATTTAATATGAAACAATAATTCTCTACATATCGCATTGCTTTTAAAAAAAGGCCCACTTATTTGTAAGCAATTTGTTTTCAACAAAACGCTTTTTCCTCTTTGTTACGAAGCTTTTTTTATTCCGTTTTGTTACCAACCCTGTAGCTAGTGAAGCGTACGGTGGCACGCAGTTGGCCGTCGCTTATCGCACTGGCGCCAACTTCATGTTTTATGGAGGGCCGCTATTGGCCCTCTGTTGTTACGTACTTCATTTTGTTGTATGTTATTTTAAAGTTTGCACTCGTGTGAAAGTTATTCTTTGGGTATTCTGATCTTTGAAATTTCGCATTCTGAGACTTAAGGCCCCCGGAACCCTATTTATTTTTTTAAATTAAAAGTAACCTAAGTTACTCCTTGTAACATAACCTATCCCGCGATCTAGTGAAAATCCCGCTAAAATCCGTGCAGCAGTTTTGGATATTAGCTGGAACAAACAGACCAACTTGGAAAAAAAATTATTGGTTTTTTTATATCTGTACCTACCGTGTATACTTTCATTTGCATTTAGTGAAAAGCTGTTATTTTGGAATTACAAACAGAAACTACAAATTTATTTATCTTTATATAGATAAGGAGTTTTCTAGTAACTGCCCGGTTATTGGCAATAGGGCCGCCCCCTATTTAATTGTCTTTGTATCAGTAGGAGTAATTAGTAGGACTTGATCACAACTGGTGAACCACAAGTGGGTGTATCACAAGTACACGTCTGCCAAACCCGAGGAATACATTAGTTCTGAAATACATTATATTAATTCAACAAAACGTAATAATAAACTTATCTACCCTCCTCCTGTTTATGAAGTCGATTAACAAACGTTAGTTTTTATAATTAACACTAACCGCACATACGATGCATATATAGTAGGTATATAATATACTAAAATTTTTATATATTATATAGGTATTGGAAACTCAAACACATACTCAAAAATATCTTTATTCGATTAGACTTTTACCAAACTTCAAATCTTGATTCAAGATTATACATGCTACCGCCAGGTTCGGTAGGTTGCTTTTACTGAGAAGAAACTGGCGAGAAACTCAGTAATTACTCTTTTCAAGAATATTATAAAATATCATCTCCCTGGCCTTATCCTATACATTGTTGGGATCGGCACTTGATTCAACCCGATGTGGCTGATCACCTGATTTTTATACGAAGCGACTGCCATCTGACCTTCGCAACCCCTTTAACGAGGAAAATCTGTGATCTGGGTTAAACCAGTTGTCAGACTATTTTAGGCCTCCGACTGACCTGTAACGATTGCCAAAGATGAGAAATTGGCAACCGGGACCGACGGCTTAACGTGCTCTCCGAGGCACGGGGGTTACTAGAGCGGTCACCCATCCAATTACTGGCTAGGGTTAGGGTTGCTTAATCGCTGATCGAATGATATGCGCAATAGAAACTGTGCCACGAGCTCCTCTATAATATTATAAAATATCAAAATCAAAATAATCCACATAAGAAATGTTTGCCCATTGGACACAGTTCCAATGCACAAATGAGTCGAGATAAATTTACATAAAGTAAAGTCTAGTAGTTCTATTTATATCGAAATGTGTATCTTGAGATGCAATACATGTTGGTTTATTTGTAAAGCACAGACTAAATTTAATGTTGCTGTATTAAATTAAGAATGCAACACATTATGTCAACTGTCAATGTGACTGAAGACTGTCAGGCTCTGACGTTTGTAATGTAAAATTTTAATCGATCTCTTCATTTTCCTCACCCTATGCAACACCTTAATCTTGAATTATTACCATCGAACTTTTATTTCTCATTACCAATCGATACATTATATACTGCAGATGTCCTATTATATTGCTAGGTGAGCGTTATGTGTCCAGAATTTCGTTCAATAAACGCCGGCGCCATAGAAACACAATCGTAACTCGCTCGCTGAGGCTTTCGGCCAATAAATATTTATCGATGTTACCAACTCATATCGACATTGTTTATTGGCTACGTGTAACTAGCCTTGAGTTATAGCTTGCAATTTGTTACACACGATTTCCTCGCACTTTTTCCTAGGAATTTCTAGAACTTTTAAATTTTCATATTGTAAATTGTGCCCCAATTCCATGCCAGTCGTATACATATGCATTTTTATTCTGCATACCTAATTCTTGTTACATTAACTCCGTGAGACAATATGTTCCTAGATTATACAAAAACCTTGTTAATTCTTCCCATTCTCTCGCTAAATTACCCAAGGCTTTCATATTAATATGAAAGGTTTCCAGGACACAGGAATGTTCTGTGAAATATAAATGAACGTCAGCGGCCTGCACCAATGAGTTCCAAAAACTTAAGTACAGTAGTAATTTCACCCCACGTGCACGAAAATATCTTGAGGAAACTTGCACTCCTCTGAGTGGTAATTAAAAACGTGCCTGAGACGGCGATGGACTCACCGTTTGTCACGTTGGTACTTAATCATATTCAGTGAAATGTGGGTGTTGTTATTGCAACTACTCTGCTTACCCCTCCGGGAACCCTTGTGGGATAGCCGGTGACCATTTATTTTATTATATTTTTTTTTTCTTTAAAATACTACACCAAATTTCAAAACCATATAATAATTTCAACCTTTCTAAGCGCCCGCACATATTATTCCAAGTTATTGCACCAACCTGGAGGTATAGCCGCGGAAAGGTTCAATTATAAGAATTTACAGCGCCCTAGGGGACGGGCCGAGTCCCGACACTCTATGTCAGGGAGTGCCGTAAATTATGCATTTACCTGCTTTTTGCCGAGGAGCCTTCGCCGTGATACCCAAGCTTATGACAGATAATCACTGTTTTCAACAAATATTAACTCAAATTTTGGTTAGTGTCCTGTTGGAATTGGCTGGGATTTAAACGGGAGAGTTTATGGAAATTAAATAGTGACATATTATGAATATATTTAGAAACGATTCGTCTCATAAATGTATATAGATACATACCTACATATGCTCACGCCTCTATTCCCCGAAGGGGTAGGCAGAGGTGTTGTACCTAATACCAACACTTTCGCCGAAGATGAAAAAGTGCCAAAGTGATAGATTGTGTATCGCCGTCTCAGGCACTATACATACGTCTTTGAAGAACTTCTCAGACATTATACACGTATGTTGCCATTAATAAAATGCTGCTGCTAATTAGGAATCAAAAGAATTAGGAAGAATTTTAACAAGAGTAGTTCATAGTATTAATTCTATCATCACCATGACGAATCTATATAGGTAAATAATTTTAAAATATCTGTTTGTTATTCCAAATTAACAGCTTTTCGCTAAGTGCATATAAAGGTATATTATTTAGGCCAGTTGTGGTTGAATGCCAAAGATGGCGGGTCAACACGTTTTGGACCACGCCAAAATGCAAAGTCTGATCATTTACAAACCTGTACTAGGGGCACAGATACAACAGGTTCTTATCAGCACCCCTATCACGAGTTTGCCACCGTTTTCGTAATATATAACGCTAGCGTCACTTGCACTTGTTAGTTCTCCACGTCACCGCTGGGAGTCGCTGCACAATTTCTCATACTAATATTCGGCGGAGACGCTAGCGAGTATAGATTACGAAAACGGGGGCAAACCCGTGATAGGGGTACAGATCGAAAGCGACCTCAACATTGTATAGAAAACCATATAACTAGTAAAAAGCTTGGAAAAATATCGGCCACCAGCACTTGGATCATCAATTGGAAACTTTGGAAACTCCCATTGGATGTAAGTCGAATAACTCATTTATATCGCGAGTTGCAGCAGTTTGGGTCGAAATGGCCGAATATTTGGTGTAATGTGAGAAAAAAGTAAGTTGCTCGCTAGCACTGGCCGGACTTTGAGTAATGACGGCACATTCGTGAGGTCCGACGCATATTGCGCCGATGGAACATGGAATCTGTGGAGAAGAAAACCAGTCAACAATAAATATTTTCATTCAATAAAATATTACAAATTTTTGTACTTACACCATGTGTTTAAGTTCGGTTTTAGTTTGTGTTTCCGTCACTAGATGGAGTTGTACTCTTTTCCTACTAGGTATCATTGTGCTCTTTTCGTTGTATATATAGTTTAAGTTAGTATCAATAAATACTCTCTATGCTTTCCGGATTTTGAAGTGTATCCTCATTTCCACGGCCCTCCCGACCATGAATACCATGAACTTAACGAATTCGTTTATTTTGGGGATACATCTATTAATTACCTCTTGTATTTAATAATAATTATTTATGGAAGATATATTCGGATGTTATTGTGCCGATGAAGCTTAGAATAATATCTGTGAGGCATTTTGCGAGATCAATAATAGCTAAACATACTAAGCACATTTTAAGGAATATACTATTTAGTAGAATATACACAACTTATTGGTAGCATGAAACGCCTTTCAATAGTTAAAAATCATAAAATATCTTTAAAAAACCATTAGTACTCACAGATATATAATTTTTTATGGATTTGGTACTACATTTAACATATTTTTCATGTTTTCTCACAAGGTTTCAAGGTTGGAGAGGTATGCAGAAAAACCAAAATAAAATTGTCGTAATAAGAAGTTTTACTCACGTAGACTTATTTCGTTATACCCATTTTTTAAATAAAAGTAGTCTAGTCTATGTTATTCCTTGTAACATCAGCTATCTTCCAGTAAAAGTCCCCTTAAAATGGGAGCAGATTTCTGAGATTAGCTGGAACAAACAATCAGATAGACAGACAAAGAATAAATTCAAATGATTTTACAAACATACACTTAATGTTATTGATGTTTATATAAACAATTTCACGAAGGCGTGAGATGAATCTTTCGTTAGTTTTAATCCCTCATTTTATGCCTCCACGCATTCCATGTTCTATTGGAACATGTCTAAGCAGAATTTCTCAACGACGCGAGCTATTTTCATTTTGATCAGTCATTCCATTTATCAATCTCATGTTTTACTGTCTTATACATTTTCTTTTCACGTCCCGTGATGAGTTAATCGCTGTAAATCAATATTCATTTATAACAATCTACTTTTTTTCAGTGGCGTTCGATTCATTTTACTAAAGTTTTTGAATAGATGAAAGGTGAGGGCACTCATATCGCAATATAATGACACATCTGCAGTGTAAGATGCACTACAAATGACTACCACTATGGTATATGAAATGGTATACTATCATCCCCAGAAATATAGACTCTAGATATTTACATCTAGGCGCATATTTTTGACACATTGCGTCTGTCGGTGATTCATATCAATTTGAATATATACAAAATGTTTCCCTTACATATTTTTTTTACCTTTTTTGTGGTTTTTTATGAGTTTTGGGCATTTTCTTTTAATAATCATTTCTCCAAATAAATAATCACGTCTCAAGGTCAAGCGGTCTTATGTTCCATATTCCATCCAATAAGCATCGACCCTTTAGTAACCCTTAACAACTACACTTTGCCAGAAAAACAAATATTCAAAATATTTGATACATAGAAAATTAAGAAATTTAAAAATGTTACCAGTTTATAAATGTTCTGTGACAGATATACGCATAAAAAGTTTCGACCCTGTTTTATGACAGATTTCTAGTACGGTGATACACTTCAAATGTCTGGGTGGGTGGTGACAAGTATTTCAGTTGGTTTTCAACACCTTTATCATCTTCTTGAAGCTGCCGTCAATGTCGAGAAGTCTGTGGAAGGGACCAATTGGCCTCATGATAATTCACAGGTCTAATCATACGGACATGTATATGATCACGCCTGTATTCCCTGAAGGAGTAGGCAGAGATGTTGAAATAACAACATCTCAGGCATCATACCTACGTTTTCGAATAAATTTTCAAACACATGCAGGTTTCCTCACGATTTTTTCCTTCACTGTAAAGCACGTGATGTCACGTGAAATCACGGCACATAAGTTTTTAGAAAAACTCACTAGTACGGGCCCCGCCGACAACTGTAAAAACCTCACGGCTGCCACTCTTTCTTTCTGCTTTCAGATCTAACCACATGCGCCATATGTGTCACAGTGATTTCACACCACGTGCTTTACGGTGAAGGAAAACATCGTGAGGAAACCTGCATATTTCTAAGAAGTAATTCAATAACGTATGTATCTGGCACGTTGGCACTTAATCATCTTCGGTGAAAAGTGGGTGTTCTGATTACAACACCTCTGCCTACCCCTTCGGGGAATACAGGCGTGACCGTATGTATGTTATCCATATTTATGCATGTATTACCTACAGCACGCGCTACATTTCACGGCTGTTAAGCCACGCGTGCATTCTCCCCATTTGTCTTGCAGTGAGCCAGCAATGGACCCTGACGAAAGGCAATGTATCACTACATCGCTAATGGATAGTTTTATACTAGTACTTACACTGTAGGGGTGTGCGCTATCGATGAAATTACCTTTAGGAATGAGAAATAAACGTACGAGATTAAAGTTCTTAATTTTTTGATTTTATTTGAAAAGCATACTTATATAAAAAGAAATATATGTAATATAATTTCAACCCTTTATTTAAATTTCTGAACATTCCTATTGAAATTAGTAGGTTGTATTTTTTTATGATGGTAGGAAGGCACGAGATGGATATATTTCCATAACATGCACAAGTGGTGGGATTGAATTCCATGAAGGTCAGAACTAGTTTATTATTATTTATTTTATAAATATTAGAACGGTTCTAAATTTACCTTAGAAAATCATCGATACCTACGAGTAACGTCACTAAAGCTAACATCATGCTCCATCGGAGTCAAAGGATATCCTATCCTGCGGAAAATTTATGAAATGGAAGTAATATTCCTGATGAAACGGGTTGCCGGAAAATCTTTTAATTTACAAAGTTCAGTTCTCTACAAAATCATCCTTCATAATTACTTACTTGTTACGCTTCAAGAAAGTCCTCGAATGGTTAAAAGGTCACGTGACTACCACTTTCCATTGGCAATAAGTAATTAGATGCCAGCGTTATGATGAGTGTGAGTGTCAACACGCCTGGCGAGTCGATCGGCGTGATCTCATGCCTAGGGACACGTAAGGACCGGTGAGCATCTGTGCGATGACGTAATCCAGCTCTATCCACCCCACCACATTTAAATTTCACAGTGACCACGGGAAGAATTGATATAATTCTTTTTCATCGGCACTGCAGTTCCATTGCTTTGAACAGCGTCAAAGATGGTCGTTGAGAGCGTCGGTACGCTGGCGACCCGTACCATCCAGCCGCTGTTACTGAGATGCTGTTTTGCTAACAAACTAAAGCCCCATTTCGACCCCAACATTTCTTAGCTTTGACGTTTCATTTAACGGTACAAAAATGAATCGTCGTTCTCAGAAGTTCTTAATACGCTCTGCTTAAACCGATAATGTAGGTGTGTATAATATATATATATATATATATATATTTAAATTAATATACTTTGTAATATAACTGTGATATAACAAGATAACGAACAAATTACAACATCAAAACCTTAACAAGTCAGACGAAACAAAAAGCTATAACAACTCCAACGGAAAATACAAAACGGAATCACCTCTAAGAAAATGAACTGGTAACTTTCTGCCCAATTTATTTGATCAGTTACAGGCTTCATGGCAACGTCAAAGGACACCCTTAAAAATTTCCTTCGCCAATTTAGAGTAATAGGCTTGTGAACAATGAACATTTCGAAGCAGCAAAAGAATAAAATTATCAGGGTATCTACTACTAATCACTGTAAATTCATTCCAATTGGATATCGTAACCTTTTCCTAGCGTGGAGAATCCGTTATGGGTGCACCAACCTACGTGAGGGCAGCGGAAGGGTTTTGTCGTACTCGCACTAAACTCCACGGTGTTCCTCTTGGTACACGTGTTATGTCTTCACATACTTCAGCGTGATTCCCCAAGTGAGTGGCCTGTCACCCTTCTTATGATACCAGACTGTACTCTGCTTTTACACTATAGGACAATTATTATATGTACAGGATATTCAACCACGTGGGACATGCGTAAAACCATGTTTGAAACAAAACTGCGTCACATTGCGTCGAATTTTTCCTTCCCGTATTTTGCGGTTTAAAGGGCCGCCTTGCGCTATGTATTGGCTGGTAATTTCAAACTCCACTGATATTTTTAATGTTGCAATTAGCTTCAAATCAAATCGACGACGCAACACCGATCAAAACAAAATTAAACATGTGTCTCGTGCATAAAAATCTAATATCATATAGAAAAATCAAATTATTAAGTTCAATTCGGTGAGCCGCGGTGGTATTGAGCAGTCGCGTGCTACGCAAGCGACGCAAGTTCAAATCCCCGCGGGGCCTGTACTAATGAGTTTTTCTAAAAAACTTATGTACAGTTATTTCACACCATGTGCTTTACGGTGAAGGAAAACATCGTGAAGAAACCTGCATATGTCTGAGAAGTAATTCAAAGACGTATGTATAGTGCCTGAGACGGCGATGGACTCACCCTCTGTCACGTTGGCACTTGATAATATTCGGTGAAATGTGGGTGTTGTTATTACAACACCTCTGCCTACCCCTTCGGGGAATACTGGCGTGAGCATATGTATGTAAGTTCAATTTATAATTCCAAATTTACATCTCTTCACCAAATGCATAATATGAAAGTATAAATTGAACCTACGTAAAAAACTATTTTTATTTTTTCTCTCTGTCTGTTTGTTCCAGCTCTGAAACGGTGGAACCGATTTTAACGGGATTCCACTAGGAGATAGCTGAATTATTCAGGGCACTTATTTAAAAAAAAGTGGCTCATCAAATTAAGTCAATGCGGGTAAACCCGCAGGGTAACTACAGCTAGTAAATAAAAATATATTGAGATATTATACATGGTTGCTTTCCATTCTGAGGAAAGATAAGGATAAAAAAGAAGTATGTAAGCTTACCATTTTAATAAAGTCACTAACATTATTCTGCTAGAAGAATTAAGGAACATCATTTTTGTAGAGTTGATTTAAATAAATGTATGTAATCCAAGCTTACCTGGTGTCCTTGCTACATTAAAATCCAGGAAATGCATCCTAACTGAGGAACATAAATGTACATAAATTAGTGCAAACTTTAATTAAAAACCTCTGTTATGTTAATAGTACACCTGGGGGTTTTAACAAAGATGATTCAGCCTCGGAACTCTCATTGCAATTGTAATGCAAATAATGAAAGCTATTTCATAGTAGGAGATAGGTGCAGTAGATATATTTTCTTAATTATTATTATATTATATGACCTCTTATTGCCATGATAGTTTTACCCTTATTATGAGACAGATGTATATGACGTGTATAAGTCTGTCACTGTCGCACAGCTGAACTAACATGCAATAAGAGCTCATGGTTGTGCCTCTGATTACTGTTCTAACACCAAAAGGGGTAAGATACTTGTAGTCAAAGTTTTTTTTTATGCTTCTATAGTTACCGGTACGTGTAATATAGTCTTAGCAAGCCCCAGTTTGGTGGATGCCAGAATGAAGTTGCCAGAAGGAAAAAATATCTAAAAAAGCTTACAGTCCGCCTGATGGTAAGTAGCTACTGCAGCTTATGGATACTTGTAATATCTATACCATAATGACAACTAACGCTTGTACAGTGACTCCACTGCTACTCTTACCCTCCATGGAGAACTGGCGACCTTACTCACCGCAATTCAAATTCAATAAAAAAATATCTTTATTTGATTAGACTTTAACAAAGTTCTTTCAAATCGTCAGAACGACATGATTATACAGGGTAGTTATACATGCATCCCCTTTTCGCAGCATACATTTTTTGGAAAAGTTACTTATACCGGGACGAACCCCCCCCCCCCTCCTCAAGAAGCTCAGTAATTACTCTTTTCAAAAATATTTTACACTTTTCAGTAATACCTACAACATACGTCACAATAAAATATAATTATGTAAGCCCATGCACACAGTTACAATGTATTCAGATACACAACACGATTCAAAGGTAACATTATTTAGCTCCGATCTTCTGTAATGTGGAGGTACAGTCCCCAATAGAGCAGCTCCCGAATATCGAACAGGTGATCACATTATGCCCTAACTCTTAAAATAGAGGCCTTTTAGTTAGAGTCCATTAAAATATGCATAAATGAAGGATGCTGTATTCATTACCAAGGATGGAATACAACCAATCTGAACAGTTTCTTCAATAGCTTGTGCTTATTCTTAAAATCGTCTGAAAATAAATATGCAAGGCTTGTTGTAATAGATCTTTCGACCCGTGCAAATTTAATAAGGTAAGACCCGACCTCAAAATGGGTTGCGGCCTCAAAGCCAAGTGCATTAACACATGCATTACTGATGTGGCTTTGTGCAGTGACTTTTTGTATTAGGTCTAATGTCGTGAGGGTTAGGAGTATGTAGGTATTGTAAAGCAGTTTTAAGTAAAATTTTGACAATAAAACAAGAAAGAAAACTAACTATGCCTCGCGGTTTTACTATTCATGGGTGCCTCGAGGAACGTTAATGTTAACCTCAAATAGGTACAGCCTAAGTTACTTCTTGTAACATTAGCTAACTGCCAGAGAAAGTGCTGTTAAAATCGGTCCAGTCATTATGAAGATTAGCTGGAACACAATAGATAGGCAGACAAACAGATAGACAGCGGACAAAGTAAAATTTGTAAAATTGATTTTTTTTTATGTAAGTACCATAATAATAATAATATACTTTCATATGCTTTTAGGAAATTGCTATTAATTTGAAATTACAAACGGACACTTAAATTTTATTCATATGTATACAAAGATAGGTACTATGTCCGAAATTTTAAGCGCTTTCTGACTAAAAGCGTAAGCCTTGGGGCTTGCGACATGAAATGTAAAGTGCGATTTTTTGATAATGGGTAGGATTTTTTTGTAATTACATTTCTAAGGTGTTAATTGGGAGTTGAAATATTGTTTGTCTTAATCATCATCATCATCGCCATGGCCTTATCCCATATTTTGTTGGGGTCGGCACTTGATTCAATCCGATGTGGCTGATCACCTGATTTTTATAGGAAGCGACTGCCTTCTGACTTTCGCAAGCCCTTTAACGAGGAAAATCTGTGATCTGGGTTAAACCAGTTGTCAGACTATTTTAGTCCTCCGACTGACCTGTAACGATTGCCAAAGATGATAAATTGGCAACTGGGACCGACGGCGTAACGTGCTCTCCGAGGTCTGGAGGGAACTCGGGCGGTCACCCATCCAATTACTGGCTAGGCTTAGGGTTGCTTAACTTCGCTAATTGAATGATATGCACAATAGCAACTGTGCCACGAGCTCCTCTTACTACTACTATTGTTTGTCTTAATATCAGTCTAAATCTAAATCATACTGCCATTCAGGCAAAGCTGCAGGCATAAGCTTGCAATAAATACGGAACAGATGACCCTATAAAACAAATACTAAAACGATACACACACGCCGCGACGATTACAAAATGAAACTCAAATAAACTTACCCTCATTTGCACTCAGTACACACAGCTCCTAAGGATATGCTAAAATTAAAATGAGAATGTTTAAAACGGTCATTGATGAAGGTGGATGACCTCTTCATCTGCATTCATGAACGCGAAGCGTTTGCGAATTGATTTTTCAAATACCAAATCGCTCAGCAAGTTGGATCCGTAGTATAACCGAGTTATTCTGTTCTGATCTTCTCATCTGATTCACTCCTGGTTATTATTATTTTTACTACCGATATGATCTACCTTATATTGTGTCATTTAGGTCTGTGGTCCTACCATCATCGTTTTAAGCAGAGCGTATTAAAAACTTCAGGGCTTTGACGTTCCATTTTTATACCGTAAATTCAAATTTCGAAGCTCAGAAGTTCTTAATACGTGCTGCTTAATGATAGTTGGTCTCCTGGTCCATCTACTCCTTTTGAAAAGTATGTACAGTCAAGAGAAAAACATTTGTATTTAAAAAAATATACGAAGAGATTTGCTCGCAAGATCAATCATTTACCTGCATAGCACATTGATTTCGTTTTCTTACAGCCTTAAATGCTTTTCTCATCTATCAAAGCAACATTTTCCCCGTTTGTATAATCTTAATAATGGATAAAATCGCTTTGAAATTACCATTAGTAGGTACTGTAAGGAGTTACAATCCACTCTCCATAATTTATGATTAAAATGTAAAAAAGCAATATTCAGAAAAGGAATTAAAGGATATCATGATTGTCATTCAGTGATCAAAATAAATAAATTAAATTAAATCGAATATTATTGAAATAATCTCAAATAAATAGTTAATTCAAAAAAAAACAGTATCCGCCTAGATCTACGCCGCCACAGTACCTACGGAATAAAAAAATATTAACGATTTTTAGGATCGGGGATATTCGCAACCTCATATCCATTTTAAGCAGCAGTGTGTTCGAATATGAACTCCATAGCTATTTTCCGCTGTTATCCCTATAGAGCAAATTAACAATTGAAACTAGGAATTAATTACAACAAGTGAGCTTATAACTGACTGACCCTTTACGAGGGTCCCTTCAACTTGTTTGTTAATCCTTTTCTCTTGCAAAGTATTTATGTAGTGTAATTAAATTGTTCAAATTGATGGCGGTTTGGTTTCCTTCAATTTGGAACTAGGAAAGTTTTATTTGGGCTCTATGCGGTACCTACCTAGAGACTTTGGTAGACAAACGAGCGATAATATGCAAAGAAAAATAATATTTTCTGCACATTTTTTGGATAAATTTACTTATTTTTCATAGTGTTTGAGGCGGCGAAGGACTCACTTTGGCGCCTATTCGTGTTTGGTGAAATTTGATGTTACAACACCTCTGCTTACCCCTGACCTACTGCATCTGGGGTCTACCATCATCTAGTTAAGCAGAGCGTAATTCTTAGCTTTCACATTTCATTTTGTGATACACTTTAACGTCAAAGCTTAGAAGTTAGGTAGACATAATTCAACCCGATGTGGCTGATCACCTGATTTTTATACGAAGCGACGGCCATCTGACCTTTGCAACCCCTTTACCAAGGAAAATCTGTGATCTGAGTTAAACCAGCTGTCAGACTATTTTAGGCCTCCGACTGACCTGTAACGATTGCCAAAGATGATATATTGACAACCGAGACCGACGGCCTAACGTGCTCGGAGGCACGGAGGGAGATTACTGGCTAGGGTTAGGGTTGTTTAACTTCGCTAATCGAATGATATGCGCAATAGCAACTGTGCCACGAGCTCCTTAGAAGTTAGGTAGACGTCACTGCTATAACGATGATAGTCGATCCCCTGTTGGTGCTACATCAAGAGTGTCACGCACGCGTTTTTAATGGTTTTTATCTTTCTCTTCTCCTTATATAATTGGCGGCAATCCTCTTTACTTGAGCAGCTCCTAAGTTGAAATATCCTTGTATGAAATGGTTTTTCTTTTAAAATGTATCAATTCATAAAATATTTGTTCACAAATTACCTTCAAACAGATGGTCTACTGTACAATAGTGCTCGGTAAAATTTAAGTTGGATTTTCAAGGGATAATTTTGCTCTGGTTTTCCACAAAGTTGCTAGACTAATGTGCGAAGCGAGGAATTCAAATGTAAAGTAACAAGTTTTCTATTGTGTGACGCTGGAATGAGTTTTATTCGCCTTCAGGCGCTGCCATTTATTCCCTTTATTGATTCTGTGAGGGAGTTGGTCTTTTTATTTTCCATTGGCTTACGATAAAAATGCAATAATAAAAAAAAAATTTTGATCCTTCGAGCCTTGACACGTACCAGAGAAAATGCGTAAGAAGTATAAAAATGCATAAGTGTGGAACATAGAACTTAATTCGAAATAATTTAATAGATTTAATATATTGATGATTCAATTCATATGTGTATCCGTATCTATACTAATATTGTAAAGAGGAAATATTTGTATGTAAGTTTGCTTGTAACATGGCTCAGAAAGTACTGGATCCATTTGGAAAAGTATTTTAGTAATGGATAGCTACATTATCAGCGAGTAAAATAGGCTATATTTTATCCTTGTACTCTCACGGGAACGGGAACTACACGGGAGAAACCGCGTGACGTGCGTTAGTAATAGGATATAAATAGACAAACAAAGCGATGCTTATGTCAAAAGTGGATCATTCTTTAGGTTTAAAATATTTAGTTTAGTAACCACCAGAGTACGGTTAAATGCAGTAAAACAATAGGCTATTCAAGCTTCTGAAACTTCTCGATAAAAGCGATTTCCAAGGCTGGAAACTTAAAAGTATGAAAGGGGTCGATTAATAATCTGTCTGTTTTAAAGCAGCTCCATGAAAAAGCGAAACCAGTCGCACCGAATCTGAATTGAATATTTTTTGTAGTTAATTTCCGTCGGGAAATTTGCACACGTGTTTAAGGAATGAAAGCGAGGAAAATTGGAATAAATGGAGTTCGTGATATTATTATGTTAGTATATTCTGACAATACGTTAATAATACCTTTCTAGTTCTTCTAAACACATTTTTTTTATTCCTTATCAACATTTTGGCAGAACTAACAGCATTACGCAGCATTACATATGAGCGTCTGCTACCTATACATTAATTATATACCTCTATGAGTTACCTACCTTTCGGGGGAATTTCAGGTGATTCATATAGAATAAGCCAAAGGTTCAGGACCTCAGGACCCACTCATCTCCTTAGATTTTTTATGTTTTCTGATCCATATATTAATTTTCCCATCGACTCTAATCATTTAGTTATTTCATTTCAAATCCTGCGGCTGTGGTACAGTCGCGTATAAAAATTATAAATTGTTTTAAAAAATCAATACATTATTTTCTTCTAATATCATTACAGTGACGAATACAATTGGTTTTTACGAGATTTGTATACCCAGTGTTTACGTTTATTAAAATAATAACAGAGCGTAACAACAACACCTAGTAAAATAAACAGATAATCTATACTAATATTAATAAAGAGAAAAGATTTGTATTTAAGTAAGTTTGTAGCGAATTTGGTTCAAAAAGTCCTGGACCAATCTTGAAAATTCTTTCAGCAATGGATAGCTAGATCATCAGTAAGTAACACAAGCTATCCCCTGTACTCCCACGGGAACGGGAGCTACGCGGATGATAGATACCGCGTGACGTCCGCTATTTATAAATAAAACTAATAATTTAAATTATAGTATTTTATACCAAACCACAGTTATTTGTTCGAGAAAATAAGCAATCAGTCTTCTAGAAAATGATGACCTAAAGAGCATCAGAAGTTCAAAAGGTAGTTTTCAATGTCTAGATGTCTGTATCTTAACGTATCTTTTATACAAGGCGAGTGGATACCTACAAATTAATTAATAATTTCTTATTATATAGCGGGCCAAATCAACAGCTTTTATTCTAGGGATCGAATAGTAGGTCCTGACCCGTGGAAACACCAGAGATCGTTTCACCTAAATTAAACCTTAATATTTTCCACAAACACTTTACATGTATCGTCAATTCAGCGTTTGAGTCAATGTTAAGCCATTTTAGTAAAATAAATTCAATTTTATCCAGTCTCATTGCTTTTCAAACTTGTATGGCCACTGTTAAAATATGTATTGGAAAATAAAGGTCATAGAATTAGTTCTCGTGAAAACGCTGACTGTATCAATACAAACTCGTACTGCAAGAGGTATTTTAAATTGTATCGGGTAACCATCGGGTTTGTTGGATATTTCACCAACCTTTGTATGCATTCTAAGTTTTTAATACATTTATATTTGCACGGGTACTGTATTCAGCAGTTGTATTGCTATTTGGATAAAAACTTTTCAAATGAATACAATAAAACGTATCTTGAATTTTATGAAACCTTATTTTTTGATTCAGCGGAGTAATAGAGACTGTTGACAATGAAATAAAAAACTATTTAAATGTATGGAAAGACTACGGACTATTTGATAAAAATTTGGCGTGATAATATATATAACAACAATACACGGATTGAATAGAAAACCTCTTTGCGTTGGTTAAAAAGGGTAAGTAGGGATTTACTTCATTAATTCATCGTTCATCTACCTCAGCAGGTCTAAAAAGGTCGCTTTGGGAGAATCATAATGTGATCCGAATATGATTCATTATCAGAATGACAAAATGGTCACTTAGGTGAAATTCATATTATGATTCACGAATGTATGTACTAGTGCTATGAAACGTATGTATTAGTTGCATAATAAAACAACCCTAATTTATATCCCTCAGGATCTAATCGGGTCTAGGAACCTAGTAGTTATTGCTCAATAACAGGTCTGATTCTCTGAGCTCCAGCCTGGTCATAAGTTAATGTAACTTATACGTTACATTGTAGATGAATATCATCATAAACAAAACACTTATCAACTTGTTCAGAAGCAGTATTAAATAATTGCCATATATTGTCATCAGGCGCTTCTAAATTAGTTCGCATACTAATAAGTAATGTTCAATTTTCTCGACTAATAGAGTTAATAATTTTGCTTCTGCGCCCGGGCATCGTGACTCGGGCAAAAATGAGATTTATAGCAACGACGTGAATGTGTATTCTTCCCAGGTTCACGAGACACCATCAATCTTCTCTTAGCAAAAGGGCTTTAATTAAATTTGCCACCGAGTCAGTTACTTTGGACAAGGATGTTTGAATGCTAGATGTGGCAATGATTTTTTTTATTTTACAAGTTATCACGTTTCAATAATTAAAAAAATAATATTTCAGTATAAATCACTGAGCTTTAGCAGTGAACTACTGGATTGGATCAGGACATAGTGATCTTTCAACGCACAGCCCAAACCACTCGATGAATCGGGCTGAAATTTGGCATGCAGGTAGATGTTATACGTAGGCATCCGCTAAGAAATAATTTTGATTAATTCTACCCCTAAGGGGTTAAAATGGGGGATGAAGTTTTGTATGAAACTTTGTCAATTTTAAACCGATATATTATATAAAACTAAATCTACGCATGTGAAACCTCGGGGCACAGCTAGTTACTACTATAATTAAAAATAACTCTTTTAATAACTCGTCTACTGATTGCCCTGAAAATAAAACAAAGGATGTTATTATTGACACATCTAGGTTACCATATCTATGGGCATCTGGAAGAGGCACGTAAAGAAAGTACGCTTATTATAATATACAATGTATTTTACTCGTAATTTCGTCGACGTGATATAAAGATACAAGTAATGTCAATACTGGGTATTGGATACAATAATGTGTTTATCAAATTAAAAAAAAATGTTATCTGCATAAACATTAAGTATTTCGATGGTATTTAAACACATAATGGGGTTATTACGAAACATGGACTTAGATGGATTGAAAGTGATACCATCTCTTTTGTCCAACCCTGTTTTATTATTATAATAATGATTGTTCATATAATCATACGTTTAAAAGATGCTTCCTCTTTCCAGAGTGTGCGAAGCAGCCGCGACAGCATGCTGCATATGATTGCTTCCCGCATTGACTTCCTATCCAAAACAAATGTATGCTGGTGACATACCAATAAATAAATGTAACCAAATTAATATTTTACAGTATTCTTTTTTGAAAAGTGGCACAGTTGCTATTGCGCATATCATTCGATCAGCGAAGTTAAGCAACCCTAAGCCTAGCCAGTAGTTGGATGGGCCCCAGTTCCCTCCGTGCCTCGGAGAGCACGTTAAGCCGTCCCGACGTATAAAATCAGGTGATCAGCCGCATCGGGTTGAATCAAGTGCCGACCCCAACAAGGCATGGGATAAGGCCAGGGAAATGAGTATTTTTAAGAAAATGTGTTCTGTTATCGTATGTGTATTTACGCGCAATGAATTTAATGTAATTATGGAGTGAATTACTAGTGTGACTGGAATAAAATTATTATTATTATTTATTATTTATAATTTGAATCAAAAATTATATAAACACTATATAATTTTTGATTCAAATATTTCTCACTGAACTACAAAAAGTCTGTAACAGAAATAAAAATTAGGTATTAATTTAGTTTAGACCTTGGTATGGCACGTATGTACGTCGAGAAATTTACCATCTGTAATTAAACCAGTATGAAATGGTATTCTCGGTAATGTATTAAGACTCTAATTTCATTCCTTTTCTCTTTAAAATAATAATTATGGTTTCTATGAATGGATACAGATGCTTCCACGAGCTACGAGCGCTCTTGCACAGTAGTCATTTAAAATGAAAATCAAGCTAAAGTTAAATGACAAATTTTATGAATGTATCTCTGTCTGTCTGTATAGCACGATGCGATTAAAATACCTACACGTGCAGTTACCCCAACTACTTTTGCTGAGCGCTCAAAACTCTTGACAGCATATGTAGTAAACAGAAACACCTACAAGCCGCCTGATAATCGTTTACTTACTGCCTTCAAGTAATTAGTCCCTGTCTCTTCGGGGATCCCTTTTGGGAAGAATATTTAGTTACCTCCATTTAGTTACCTCTTTCTCATCATCATCTCTCTAGCCTTATCACATCCCGAGGAAAATCGGTAATCTGGGTTAAACCAGCTGTCCGACTATTTTAGGCCTACAACTGACCTGTAACGATTGCCACAGAATTTAAATTGACAACCAGGCCCGACGGCATAACGTGTTCTCCGAGGCACGGAGGGACCTCAGGCGGTCACTCATCCAACTACTAGCTTAGGTTAGTGTTGTCTTTTTTTTTTTTTTTTTGTTGACGAGGTGGAAACCTTCAAAAGGTCCCCACACTTTGCCGGGGCACATCCCCGGGGCAGCTGTGACGCCGCCCCTGGAGACCTCGCTGTGCAAGGCAGCGCGAGCCACATCGCGCTGCCACCTTCCCGGGCCGCGCCGGTGGTCAAAGCTCCCACCCCGACCACCGCCAGCAGGCCCTCCGGCCCCATTTTAGTCGCCTCTTACGACAGGCAGGGGATACCATAGCCATATTCTTAGACCCTGGCTATTGGGTGAGTGTTGTCTAACTTAACTGATCAAATAATATGCGCAATAGCAACTGTGCCTCGAGCTACCTAACTACCTTCTTCTATTACATAGAAACCTGACGATGTAACCGTACCTACGAGCATTCTAACAATTTCGTGTGCAAACAAAACATTTATCAAGCGTTTCATTAATTCGCTCATTAGTCACAAAATGTAATGTACTTAAGGCAGCTATATATCTCCGAGTATTAATTAAGTGGGACCTCCCTCGTATTTCAGACATGCGGTGTTCTTATTAATCCTCTGTTAGCCGTTGTGTGAGAGCCGAGAGCACCTATTTTGCTTGTGTGGCGCCCTTAATGCATTATGTTCAGGGTATTTTGTTCTGAATATATTATGATTGTAAGCTTAGGTCGTTGCCTGTGCTTGGTGTAAACTTAAACCGATTATTAGGGCTGTGACATTGGTTAGGTTATGTAATTATTAGAGGACTTTTCATGGTGAAAAATGGTCATCAACATTGTAGCTAAGTAGGTGGGCAAAAATCCTTGTAACCTTGCAACAGGGGTACTATTATTTAATACCACTGGTCTGAATAATACCCCCTTATTAAAAAGCAAACATTAAGATATTCCATGGTTTAAAAGGTGTTCCATCTCTTTCTGTGATACGCATTTAAAAAGGGATGGACATAGTTTTTGTCAAAGTTATGACTAGTCTTTGTATAAACTATGTTTCATAAAATAGGGGATAGAGTCCAATTGTGATAGAAAATAAGTACTTAAGTTCCAAATAATTGTGTCAGGGCTTTTTTATTTTTCATAGATCGAGATTATTTCTTCACGATCTTGTAATCTGCAGCTGTAGGTTTCTGCAGGGTTTGTCAGCGTCGAACTCGACGACAAGCGTCGATTTTAATGATAGGAAATTGATTAATAATACATAGACGATAAAGTTCAATTTCCTTACGACAACGCGGCAGGTAAAAACATGTTCTTAATTAAATATCTAAAACCCTTGTCTCACTAACCAGCTGTTATAACTAGAGCTGCTGATTATTGATGCTACTGAACTAATTTCCAAACAAAATACCGACACAATGAAATTAATTAGGATACTAGGTTAGCAATGACCAAGCGAAACGTAGTGTTGACTTCAAAACCGCTGAACCGTGAAATTGTGACCCAACAAGTGAAGATTTGCATATTGTAATGTATGATTATAATTGTAGAATCGAATCGGTATTGGAAGGCGGATCACTGCGACAATGTAGCTCAATTAGAATCAACTCCTATTGTAACTGCAGGCGACATCACTAACAATGCATCGATTTATCACAGACTTTTGTAGAGAATAAATATATCTGTCTATTTTGTGAAAATTCATATATTCTTGTGAACAATTTAGTGGAATGCGGGCACGTGGCGATTTCAAAAATGTATCGTTTTGGTGAAAATAGCTGATTAACTAATGTAGCGAATTCGGAAAAGTGTCCATTCATTACTGGCCTTGTGCAGTCTGCTTCATCACGTTGCGACTCGAGTTCAAACATAATAAATACAACGAAGAAAATCTAACCTATACATCTATACATACATACATACACACATGTAACACAGATAAATAACATTGAAGATTCTCTAAATGCATATGAAAGTATACACGGTACCGACTCGGAAAAACCAATTTTTATTTTCACCCAAGTCTACCTGTCAGTCGGCCTGTCTGTCTGTTCGTTCCGTTAATCTCTGAAACGGCTGGACCAATTTTAACGGGAGTTTCACTGGCATATAGCTAATGTTACAAGGAGTAAGTAACTAAGTCTACTTTTATTAACGCGTTCACTGCTAACGACGCGTATGTGCGTCCAACTGTTCAAGAATTTACGAAGATGTTGAAATGTTAGCAGTACATACATACATATGCTCACGCCTGTATTCCCCGAAGGGGTAGGCAGAGGTGTTATAAACACAACACCCACTTTTCACCGAATTTGATTAAGTGCCAACGTGACAGATGGTGAGTCTATCGCCGTCTCAAGCACTATACATACGTCTTTGAATTACTTCTCAGACATATGCAGGTTTCCTCACGATGTTTTCCTTCACCGTAAAGCACGTGGTGTGAAATCACTGTACGTAAGTTTTTTAGAAAAACTCATTGGTACAGGCCCCGCTGGGATTCGAACTTGCGTCGCTTGCGTAGCAGGCGACTGCTCTAACCCCGAGGCCACCACGGCTCTTGTTAGCAGTGCATGTGTTAAAAGACATTTAGGGTTGCGCGGGAATGAAATTAAATCTACGTCAGCTAAACCGCAGGGCCCAGTTAGTCTATAGTAAATATATAGATCAAATAAATTTCTACATCTGAGTCCGTTGGAAAATCCAGCTAATATTTAGAGTTCTGTCTGACATCAGAGAGAATCGCCCTTTTAGTTGTATTGTTTTAAAGGTGCTACCTTGAAAAGACAAATACGACTGCCACCTTTAAAAATAGCCCCTATTAGTTCGTTTCACAGCACATAGTTCTAAACACCACTGTACCTAGTTGCAAACAGCACTCATTAATTACAGCCAGGTATTCGGGGGGGAGAGCCACAGATGTACCGCAAATTCGACGAACGTACAGTTAAGGATCGACTTCCCAAATTGCCCTAACTATATCCAATTGACTCGCAATTTTCGTGTTTGCCAATAGTTTCTTATTAAATATACCTACAGCAGTCTGAGTAACTTTGTTATACAATGTTTGAGTATATAATAAATTGCAATACAGTTTGGGATATATGGCTGTGTAGATTTAGTTTTATATAATACTTTTTTTCGCAATAAAAGATAGCCTATGTCCTTTCTCAGGGTCTAAAGATTGTCTGTGCCAAATTTAATCAAAATCAGTTGAGAGGTTTAATACAGACAGATAGAGTTTCTTTCGTATACAAACATATGCTCACGCCTGTTTGCCATGGGGGTAGGCAGATACCACCGTTTGCCACATAGTACGATCCTTACATACTTCTTTCGCTTCAACCACATTCATGCATCTCTTCATACACTTTCTTTGGTTACGAGTGCTCCCAATTTGACCATTCTGAAAAAGTTACTTTCGCATTTATAATATTAGTATGGATTATTGGTCTTTACTTAATCATCTCTCGAAAAGTTGGATCAGTCATCGAGTGTGTGTGTGAGTGCACTATGAATGTGTGAATTTGGTAATAAGCCTAAAATCGGCTTATTCCCAGACATTAATACAATTTTATAAATACAGAAATAAATTACTTGCGAAATGGACACAACTTCAATGCAAAAATGTCTAATTGTGCTATTTTATATACAAACTAGCTGCGCCCGGCAAACGTTGTATTGCCATATATTTTTTTGAGGTGGTCACCCTTATCATTTAGGGGTATGAAAAATAGATGTTAGCCGATTCTCAGACCTACCCGATCTGCACACAAAATTTCATACAAATCGTTTCGGAGGAGTATGGTAACTAACATTGTGACATGGAAATTTTATATATTAGATGACCAACCGCCACAAGCAGCACCTGGGGCTTACCATCATCGATTTAAGCTGAACGTATTAAGAACTTGTGAGCTTTGACGTTCCATTTTTGTACCGTAAATTCAAACTTCGGAGCTGAGAAGTTCTTAATAGGTGCTGCTTAAACGACGATGGTTGGTTCCTGTACACAAAACTACGACATGTTTACAGTTTTCATCAGGTGAATGGGGCAGTTAGTAACAAATATAATACCCGTTGTTAAGCACAGTCTATGCTTTCATTGGCGCGAGCAAGTAATCACGATAATGCAAATGTAAGTACCTTGATTACCTTCGCACAATAAAACAGGGAAGAATGGGAAAAAGTGGACGATTCGAGACAGGACATTATGTATGGAAACAATGAACTCACTCGTAGTTGGTTAATTGATTGCTCTTGTTAATGTTTTTCATATGATATCTTCTGACCGGTTTCTTATAAGTAGATTTACGAAAAAATGCTTTAATTTGCTATATTTTCTATATATTCACATAATTTATAATGATATTACGAAACACTTCCCGCAATTAAGGAAATGTAAATTCACTTCTTTAATGTATCAGGAAGTTACTCGGCGTTATATCTACACTAACTATAAAGAGGAAAACTTTGTTTGTTTGGTTGTAATGAATAGGCTCAAAACTACTGGACCGATTTCAAAAATTCTTTCACCATTGGATAGCTACATCATCAGCGAGTAACATAGGCTTTATTTTATCCCCATACTCTTACGGGAACGGGAACTACGCGGGGGAAACCGCGTGAGGACCGCTAGTTATAAATATTCAAAAAGAACAAGCCCTTTTTTAGTTTTAACGAAACACACTTGTACCAATTTATTTAATGATGTTTGCTTTTTACTGCTTACTAGCTAAACCCCGCGGTTACACCCACTAATAATCACAAACCTCTGCCTACCCCTTTGGGGAATACAGGCCTGAGAATATGTATCATGAGGTCCTGGCCGGGTGGTCTGTACAGTTCCCGTTAATACCAGAAGAATAAAGATCAATAAAATATTTGTGCCTAAAGGTTGTCCATTTCAACAAGCCCCGAGTTAGGGAAGCTGAGATACGATCATTAAAACGTTCCTAAATCCTTACAAAAGGCGTTAGGTCTAATTTGTAGCGTCCCTTGTTACATAAGTGTCGTTCGATATCCGACTGTCAAGGCGAATTGTCCGCCCAGTAGGGCTCTTCCGGGTTCTAACGTGAGGGATTAGGAAACTTTAAATATTGGTTTTCAAATGTTATAATATATTATTTTTACATGTGATGCATTTAATGCTCACGCCATCCCAGAAGGGGACCCCTTCGGGAACGAAGGGGTATGCAGAGGTGTTGTAATAACAACACCCGCATTTCACCGAAAATGGTTAAGAGCCAAGAGTGAGCCAAGTGAGAGATGGTGAGTCCATCGCCCTATATATAAGTCTTTGAATTACGTCTCAGATATATGCAGATTTCCTCACGATGTTTTCCTTCACCATTAAAGCGTGGTGTGAAATATACTGCACTTTAAGTTTTTAGAAAAACTCATTGGTTCAGGTCATTGGTATTAAAACTTGCGTCGCTCGCATAGAAGGTGACTGCTCAAACGCCACTGCCACCTCAGTTCCTACTTTCATCGTAGAAATGTTGAATACGTCAATAATAAGGAATTCTTGCTAATAAAAATAAAAGAAAAATATCGCACCCTCAAAATAATAGGGGCCTCATACAAAAAAATTGTAGAACAGTTTAAGATCTCGTCATACGTCTAACATTATTATTTCCAATTTTTTTTTAACTGAGCCCTATTGTTCTGAGGGTGCGATATATTGATTTACTTTATAATCCCTTCGAAGTCCACGAAAATGGTCGAAGCTAAACTAACAAAGATGATTTAAAGTGAGCTATTACACATTCGGGTGACGATTTGTCAGTACTGCCTTTGATCTTGGCTTTTGATCACAGAACTAGGGGTTTTGTCGTTGCCACTGACAATGCCAGGTCAACACTGTGTCAGTGTTGATACCAATTATCTATACATACATACATATATATAAATAAAATTAAAGTGTGTGTTTGTAATTCTAACTTAACAGCTTTTCACTAAATGCATGTGAAATTTGCAGTCATGACCCACTGTGCTAGTGAGTACCAAAACCGGTATAGTAATCGACATATCAAAAAAATATATGCAGTACCTCTGCCTACCTCTTCGGGGAATACAGGCGTAAGCATATGAATGTTTGCATGCTTGATACATTCAGTAATCTATGGTAAAGTGAACATCCTGTAAACAATCGGTCCAGTCATTTCAGAGACAGACAAGAGCAATGGACAGACATTTTTTAATTAATACCGTACATAATTTCTAATACATGTAGCAAAAGGCTGTTCATTTAGAGTTATCACTTTCGCATTTATACTGTTAAACATGAATTTTAATGGAAAAGAAATAGCTTTCTTCTTGTCCTGTCCCTTTATATTGTAGCTTAGGATCTATTCAGTCATTCCCTCTAAATTCTGATCAATACATATGCGAGCTGTGAACTTCTGATTCTGTCGACCCATATATGAAACTGTTATAGTTGCTGTCATGAGATATGAGCGCTGACCAGACGAGTCCATCTCTGCCTGTTTTTATGGCGTGATGCGAATAAAACACATGCGCAGGTACCCCTTTCGCTAAGCGCTCATATCTCGTGACTGCAACTGTAACATTAAAAGATTATGTAAACAAAACAAATAATGAATCAATTTAATTATTATTACATAACAAATGTAAATAAATTAAGTATAAACAAAGAATATTATTGCGTGTATATAAAATATTGACTGGAATTGATGTCATGGTGGTATTGTCATAATAACCACCCTAAAGTTACCGTAATTGTTGTACGTAGTTACACATCCATCGCATTACAATAAGCCATATTGTGAACGAGAATCCGAGTACGATGAGAGCGAATACATCTATGGAATAGTCCTTCGAACATGAAGGCATTCTAAGAAGAGCAAGTACCACACGATCTTCTACCGCTGATAATGTTACATACTACTAAAAATAGTAGCAACAAAACCACTAGAGAACCGACGACTGTTAGCATCTGATTCAAATTAAACGTTAAGCCGCATCCCGCCATTCTCGGTCTTATTCCTTAGGAGTTAAGGCCGTCTTGCTCAGCATCCTTGGAAGTACTTACACATCCAGCTCATGACGATCAGTAGGGTGACGAAGGCGAATGCTATCAGTAAGATTTGGAGAACGTCAACCTCATAGCAAGTTCCGGATTTCTTCCCCATAATATCATTTAGCGCCCGCTGACTATGTGACAGACGACCAGAAACAGCAGGACTAGTATTACTATTGATCCAATTATCATCAACAGCTGATTTAGATTAAAACTAAGCCCACAGCCTTTCCCAGGATTCTTTGCCATAGTTATTCAGCCTCGGGAATCAAACATCGTACCGGAGTACATGTTCTGTTACTCTTACATTGGCACTTGTTAAAAAATTCTTGAAATTTGTGAAAACACTACCTTTATTTGGTTTTTTTTTTGTATTTTTTAGTTTGGAATATTATTTTTTCACGTGTAGTCCTTGTTACGGTGACATCATGTTGATGTTTGCCTAGAGAAAAAGGTGATTGACAATGGTTTGACATCCTCATTTATACTCTTTGGTATTTAATTTCCAAAACAATAGTTTCGTTGATTTATTTCGGTAGGAAATGAATTTGTCTTTGATTAAAAATAAATTACCTAAGTCTTGATACTCAGATAGTCTGGGAGATGACAACGCTGTCAGCCCTCAAATTTATGATTTCCGAATTAAAGTCAATCGCACTTCATTTAAATATAAAGAAATGTAATTTTCTTATCTACGACCGCACGTTCCAGAATCTCGAATTTTAATGAATTCGCCCCAAAAATTATGTATCAAGGAAAACAGTTCACTTTGCTTCTACTGTAGGTACCTATTTTAAAGAGGCATTACGGCTTTTACCAATTAAACCAGATAGAAAAAGAGTATTTAGAAAATTTCATAAATTCCTCAGATCATCAACTCTTTCAAAATTAAATTATGATTTTATTCAAAAAGACTTAATATACAACATTATGTATTGTAAGTCGTTTTGAATAAAATAAACATTTATTCAATAATTTCGTATAATAATATTCGTCTGCGATATTTTGTAAGGACACTTTAACGTACTTAGCATTAAGTTATCTTGTAAATATAATAAATTAATTTATACATATAGCAGTACCGATAGCCAGTCTTAAGCTTCAAGCTTCTAGTTTTCCTTTCCTGAAAAAAAAAACAAACTTCATTATGATGAAAGTAATTTATAATGTATTTTTTTTTACCTTCACCGTATTATTGAGAGATAACCTATATATATATTTATACAATGATACAGGTAGCTTGTAATTTACGTAATTAACATGTTAATGTCAATGTAAAAAAAGGCTACTAAAAAGAAACTTTCGATTTTTTTCGTGTAATCAGATACAGGTGCCGTAACGAATTAAAAGCGCGAAAATAGTGGGGATACTGAACATGCTTTATTTGCCTCGCACCATACAATAAAGACAGACACGCGCTTATAATTCGTGACGGGAACTCTTCACCAACCCATCACCGGAGTGCATTGATATTTCCTAATTTACATTTATTTACCTACGTACATCTAAAAATATTAATCAAATTCTATCAATGTTATGGCTATCAAATAGATCTTAGCGAGAGAATGTTACTTATCGCGCTTGCGCTAATAGAAACAATAAAAAATGTATGGGAATTACATAAATCTGGTACGTGACATTATGTTGTTCCCGTATATTTAGTATAGAAGCGAAGCGCGAGGATACTTTTTTTTCTTTGGCTAGGCCTACAGTAAGCCTAGAGTATCTACTGCCTACATTAGTAGACTCTAGTAACATTCTACATACATATGCTCACGCCTGTATTCCCCGAAGGGGTAGGCAGAGGTGTTGTTATCACAACACCCACTTTTCACCGAATTTGATTAAGTGCCAACGTGACAGATGGTGAGTCTATCGCCGTCTCAGGCACTATACATACGTCTTTGAATTACTTCTCAGAAATATGCAGGTTTCTTCACGATGTTTTCCTTCACCGTAAAGCACGTGGTGTGAAATCACTGCACATAATTTTTCAGAAAAACTCATTGGTACAGGGCCCACTAACTAGTAACATTCTATCGCCAAGATTTATCTGATCTAGCCGTCTTTTGATAGTTTCATCTAGTCGCTCCAAATGGGCCACAGGCCTATAGCGTAACTAATAACTCGTCATACACGTATGGAACAAAGAGCTTTCCGGTGTAGCTTACCAGTAGACCCGTCTTCCAGCTGAACTGTAAAGAAGGTTAACAAAAAAGAAAAGAATGAAGAAATTATACCTAATAATTATGTACAACCCACACCCAGGTTAATTAAACTCAATTTATATTTTATGCCATTTATTTGAGAATCAAACTTACATTCTAATACATTCCCATTGAATACGAGTATGACTATTACACTACGAGTAAGATTATATTAGAATAAACACAGTCGTTTTGATAATTGCACCACAACTAAATGTAAATTGTACACAGCCTTTATAATTATGTGGTTAGGGTTAAGTAATTAATTTAATTGGTAACTTTGAAATTGTAGATTCATGGCATAAATGCTAAAACGTAAAACAACTATTTATTAAAATACGTACTATTTTATAGCAAACTAAAACAAACTTTAAGGAACCCATTATGAACTATAACATGTCTTTGAAACCAAATATTATCATTTTCATAGCATCTATATCATGAATTACATGGTGCTACTATATCAGTTGTAAATCTTTCGTACATTTGATCTGAAAATCTCAGAACCAACCAGACCTTTGAATATTGCCCCTTATTCCAACTTCACCCACAAACTAACTCGTACCATAAGCGAGTGATTTAGATATTAATATTTCATTAAATGCGTAAACCCCACACTCACACCATTCGAAGATTGAATAGAACCTTTATTACGAACCAATTGGGGTTTTGAAGGTGTGTTATATTTTGGAAAACAATATGGCTTCAAGAGATGTTCATATCACAACTAATGTAGTAGCCTATATATTCACAGAGTAGCTTTGTACACTTGCAACTAAAACTAAGTAATCTAACGGCATTCATCTTTGGTGTTAATAATAATTGGATGCGAAGAGAAGACAGGTATAGTGACTTGTGCACCAAAAGAATTGAGCGACAGGATAAAGGGGGAAGGAGGTTTAGCATTGTTTGAAGATACTGACGAAGAACTTACTAATATAGATCCAGCTATCTTGAATGAAGTCCCACGACCAAGTATTATAAGTAGGTCAGGAATTATCAATTAGAATTTAGTTTGAAACTACTGAAAGTCGGACAATAATACACCTGTCTCCCTTTCATTTACTAAGTGAAATGTTATTATTGAGTTAATGTGCAAACGCCTCCACTAGGTATATTCGGGAGCGTCTACATTAAGAGTGATAGAAAATTTATTTGCTTTTGTACTTTTTGAGCGCCTTCCTGCGGCTGTTCTCCATAGACCTGGTCACAAGCCAGACACCAAAAGTATTGCAGGACTCGTAGACGTCTTTGACAACCGAGGTAAACAGAGCGTGGGGGAGATATCCAGTGGTCTTCGAGACGGTACCAACCAAGCCGATGGCTGATTTGACAAAGTCCTTGGCAGAGGGAGCAAAGAATGAGCTTCGTCGAATGCCAGACATATTGGAGCAAACAAATCCGGGTAAGACGCACTGAACAATGATACCCTTTTTGGTGTATTCCATCTCAAGCCCTTCGGAGAATTTTTCGACGTATGCCTGTGGACAAATTTTGTTAATACATTTTCTATTCATACATTTTTGCTGTAGCTCAAACTACAGGTTTAATTAAGTAATTTAGAGAGGGTCGCAATTGAAAATACTTGCAATTACCACCAAATATAATTAATGTAGTTTACGAGTACAAAAAGTCTAACTCTCAGAAGATTGTGTCGTTCTGATAAAAGGAAGTTTTGCTATTAGATCATTTAGATCTTGTGTCATTTTTAGACGTAGGACATTTGGCTTCTAGATCCTTCTGATAAGTAAGAAATATTTACTCCTCAAGTACAACCGTTTGATGTACTTATTACTACTACAGTTATACTCAAACTCAAAACTCTTGTTATTGAGGCTGGAGAAAATACATCAGAGTGCCAGTACATCAGAATTCGAAAATCCGTCAAGAGTGTCGACGTTGCGTTGACGTAACCGCGGGATCAAATGAAGGCTGACGGATAGTAGTGTTTTCATCTCATACAAGCGTTTACGTCAACGTGACGAGAACGGCGGCAGACAACTCGCACTTAGTTCCTTGATATTAATTCGTGAAATTTTGAACTACAATAATAGCTTGTTATCCTAAATACAACAAGGATCGGTAAAAAATATCTTCGGTTTTATATTTTAAGATTAAGCAATTAAAAATGTAATGATTTTGTATCATGTCACTAACCTTAGATGCAGCGTATACGGTAAGCAGTGGGCTTGGTATCATCGATGAAGCAGATCCAATATTAATCACCACTCCTTTCTCTCTCTTCACCATGCCTGGCATCACCAGGGCCGTCATGCGGGTCAACGACACGATGTTTGCCTTGATGATTTGGTCCACCAGCTTGTCCCTGGTTAAAATGAAATAATTGCTGCCATTACTGTCTAATTAATGTATTCAATGTGTCCAACGATTGAATACGTATTTGACGAATATAGAAGATATTCTATCGAAGAGTTTAAAGAATTAACTTGTAAATATAAACTCATTACAATAATGAATGGTGAACTTTAAAGAATTTAGACAAATATGTAAAAGTGTAGCTTAAAAATTAAACAGAATGAAGAATTTGCTTTGAATTTAATTGTTGCCTTCATTTCCAATTAGCCGAAATTGTTTCATCGTGTTATATTTTTGTTGTTGTTTATTTACACTGGCAACCCCTCAGGGAATACAGGCTTAAGGATATGTACGAGATAATAAGAGTTTCAGTTCTTGTCAAATCTTTACAAATAAATATATAATAAGTTAGGAAACCACTCAAAACAAGCTGTGGCACCAATAAACGTGAGCTAGAACCGGATGCCCTGGAAATAATCCTTGGCGTTCGAGATAAACCGTCGGTAGTTGGAATAATACATATTTCAATTCGGCACTTATTTCACTTGGCGGCAATAGCGGAACACCTGGTTCTATTGAAAATGGCTCACAGGGAGCTGCGGTTACCGCGTTCAATTTCTTGAAGACTCCTAGGATATTGGGCGAGGCAACAGCTATTGAAACGCTCCAAGAAAACTTTTGAAGGCATTGCTCGATACCCGTTTTGAAATGTTATGCTTTGTGGCCAAAACTGAATATCATAACATTCAGTTTGGATTTCAAACAGAATCATACAATTGAATAGATTTATGGAGTAGCTGAAGCAACTAGACAATAATAAGATAGTTTCAATAATATGTTAAAGTAAAAATATATTACTTAATTAATAATTGAAAGTAAATTATAATCAATGTCGCAAAGAATAATTACATAATTATACTTATCATTTAAAAATATATTTGGATCTAGTTTTAATATAATAGGTATATTGTAATAAAAGGTGACAAAAGCGAACAGTCCTTATGGTAAGCAGTTACATATAAAATACTTAGGCAGTCTGTACGTAAATAATTAATCAAAACTACTCCTGGAACTTTATGAAGCATGGCTAAATTAATATTACCTTTCGGAACATACTTTATCCACCTACCTACTGAAAATATCTAGCTCTAACATACGTTACATACATTCACAATTAGCTTAAACTAATTATGAGAGATAGTATATTCAAACAGATACGCCACTAGAATATCAAATAACTATGTAAGATACCTTGTAATTGCTGAAATTATATATTCAGTTCTTTGGATATTAGAATTGCTCTAATTTAGTTGACGCAAATTTATGAAATTTATTCTAACCCAGGATTCTAGATATTGGATTTAGAAATTTCATACAATTTAATTTTGGTCAAGAAAAAGAAAATTATAAAACTTACTTGAAATTATTTTATACAAAGTTACACATCTCTCGCGAAATCAACATAGAAATGCAGATAAGTGCGATCACACATGAAATCATAATTATCGTCATTGTTTGCCCCTATTTTACGTTAGTTCTGTAAAACTCGGTTCGATCTCTGAGTATTTTATACGAAATTCATTCACTAAAATAAATGCGAAAATTATTTACGAGTAAACGGCTACGGTACATCTTCGTTCATCTAAAAGTGAAGTAAATACTTTAATAAAAATAAATACTTTAATATACATACATATGCTCACGCCTGTATTCCCCGAAGGGGTAGGCAGAGGTGTTGTTATCACAACACCCACTTTTTACCGAATTTGATTAAGTGCCAACGTGACAGATGGTGAGTCTATCGCTGTCTCAGGCACTATACAGACGTCTTTGAATTACTTCTCAGAAATATGCAGGTTTCCTCACGATGTTTCCTTCACCGTCAAGCACGTGGTGTGAAATCACTGTACATAAGTTTTTTTAGAAAAACTTATTGGTACAGGCCCCGCTGGGACTCGAACCTGCGTCGCTTGCGTAGCAGGCGACTGCTCTAACCCCGAGGCCACCACGGCTCTTTAATATACCATAATATGAAAAAAATATTTAACTACCAAATATGAGTTATAGCAATCTTACAGAAAGGCCCGCAAAATATAACGGATCCTGGATCTGCGTCATGAAAGTCATTAATGACAAATTTAAAAGTAAAATGAATTTTTAATTTCAAAATTTTTTTTAAACCGGTTTAAATTGAAGGTTATTTAAGTGTAACTTACCGATCAGGCACATCGAGGAAGTATTCCGGGTACGCATACGATATGCCTACGTTGTTGACCAAAGTGCCGATTTCGAGGTCAGCGATTTCCTTGGCGATGTTTTCGTATATGGCATCACTTTCACTGAAGTCAGCTTGCACGATTTTCGTTGCCACCTTGTATTCTTTTTCTGCGTCAAAAAAAATCTAGTATAACATTACGCCTAAGACAATCCTTGGTATAGGAGTTGTTCTATTTTTTTTCTCTCTCTCTTCGCGGAATTCAAAAGAGATGGATATAGTTTTAGTCCTAGTATCATCTATCCGAGATCAGGTTTCAAGAAAAGAGTATTTTTGGTCTCATTGAATTGATGGTATGCAAACTAATAACGGAACCTTTATCTTCTTTAACACTTTTCACGTCTCTATTATAGCCATTGGGGTTAAATCTATGTGTATTTCAAGTCAGTAAAATCGGATTGAATGAAGAAAGTATAGATAGACGACATCATCATCACCCTGGCCTTATCCCATACATTGTTGGGGTCGGCACTTGATTAAACCCGATGTGGCTGATCACCTGATTTTTTATACGAAGCGACTGCCATCTGACCTTCGCAACCCCTTTAACGAGGAAAATATGTGACCTGGGTTAAACCAGTTGTCGGATTATTTTAGGCCTCCGACTGACCTGTAACGATTGCCAAAGTTGATAAATTGGCAACCGGGACCGACGGCTTAACGTGCTCTCCGAGGCACGGAGGGAACTCGGGCGGTCACCCATTAGGGTTGCTTAACTTCGCTGTACGAATGATATGCGCAATAGCAACTGTACCACGAGCTCCTCTATAGATAGACGACATCTACCTCTGAAAATATTTATGTATTACCAATTTCTTCAGCAGTAGTTTTCAGTTTATCCAATGATCGACTGACTAGAACGATGTCGCAGCCACGTGCTGCCAACTGTAACAAACCAATACGATTATCTATGGAAATAAATAAAATTTAATTTATTATACATACAAATAAATAAAATCAAAGTGTCTGTTTGTATTGCCAAACTGAAAGTAGCATAAGTTACTCCTTGTGAAATCAGCTATCTGCCAATGAAAGTCCCGTTAAAATCGGTCCTGCCGTATTGGAGATTAGCCGGAACAAACAGACAGAAAGATAAAAAAATGGTTTTCAATGTCAGTATTGTGTATACTTTATATGCATTTAGTGAAAAGCTGTTGGATTTTGGAATTACAAACAGACACTTCAATTTATTTATCTGTATATATATATGTATGTATGGAGAATATAGAGAACCTACAGATTTTTAAAATACATAATACCCTCTATTCGCAAACACTATGGGGCATTGAGCTAGTTCTTGAAATGTATTTGGCATTGCTGAAATTGTATTACTCTTATAATTTCAGTTGAAATTATATGGGTTGGATACTTATTTCGGTAACATTTATTATAAAATACCAGACTTGAAGGTGATAGCTGTAACCTAGAAGAAATTACGCAGGTCAAATAAAAAAAAATGCTTTGCATTTTACAGGCTTCAAAATAACGTCAATGTTAATTGTGTCATAGCTGACGCTTCAATGTGCGACAAGAAAAATACAATTTTATAAAACAGTTTAAAAATCGGTCATCAAAAGCGACACAATGTCAGGGTCCTTACCGTTATTGCCACGATAGTCTAACTCTAATTATGAGACAGATGCATATGTCGTGTATAAGTCTGTCACTGTCACACAGTGGAATTGTGATGGCAATAAGAGCTTATGGCACGATCCCAGGGCTTGTAAAATTAACCTTACACATCGCTAGTAGGAACGATACAAAATTTACGGTAATGACATTATGTCACGTGACTGATTTACGTCATTTATACATATATTTTTTATCGTTTTGTGTTAGCGGAAGAGAATGTTACATTGTCTAGGCCTAATCGGTTAAGTCTTAAAGATATATTACTATGAATTGAACCTAGCGTTGAACACCCGTGAGCAAACATCAAACATTTGCTTTCACGCTTGAGATATATTGTTATATCGTATTTTATGATACAGCCGGAGGGATGTGGTATTAATAATGTAATGGATTGGGCTGTTTGCTTTGCGTCTATGAAAATTAATGACACAAGCCGTTAGTTCTCGGTTAATTCTAGATACGTATGGAGAATTGTCGTCTGCTTACATTTTAGCTGAACTTTGGACTAAGTAGGGCTAGGTGTGACTTGCAACGCTCGGCTCAGACCCGGCCCTAATACTTGAGGAACTGGAACCATGGTCCCAGTCGCCTGATAGCATTTTTGAATCGGTCGACTGGGACCACTTACCTTGTGCATGTTTCTAATAAAGTTCTATTCCAAACTAGCTCTGCCCCGCGGGTTCACCCGCATAGACTTTATTGTGTTTCACCAAGCTTTAAGTCACGCTTCACGGGAACGATTAAAAAGTATACTACGTCCTTCTCCTGGTTCTATGCTACCTCCCCACCGATTTTCAACAAAATAGGTTCACCGTTCTTTAGTTATTAATAGTGTGACTAACACGACTTTCTTTTATATATATATATATATATATATATATATATATAAGATATTGGAAATGGTTATAAATTAATAGTATTTTTCAGAAATATCAAATTCGGAGCACTCGTAACCGAAGAAAGTGTATGAAGAGATGCATGAAATGTGGATGAAGCGAAAGAAGTATGTAAAGATCGTAGCATGTACCAATCGGTGGTCTCTGCCTATCCCCATGGGATACAGGCGTGAGCATCTGTATGTATGGAAATGGTCATCTCAAGCTACAGAAAATTTATTTATTGACATTTGTGCATTGAATCTGTGTATTATTACAATATTGGTCCCGTACTGTTTGAGTTAATTCGTTACAAACATACAAATATTTCCTCTTTATGATATTAGTAAATTAATAGTAGTGTAAGTGTTACTCCTTGTAACATTAGCTATCAGCCAGTGAAAGTCCCGTTCATCGGTCCAGCCGTTCCGGAGATTAGCCGGAACAAAAAGACAGACAGGCAAGTTTTTCTATGTCAGGACTGTGTATACTTTCATATATATTTAGTCAGAAGGTGTAATTTTATAATTACAAATAAACACTTAAATGTTATTTGTCTGTATAGATATAGATTAATCGTAAATAGTGTCTGCATCAAGTTTGGTTTAAAACCGGAACAGCTGTGAGTATAAATTTATCCAAACTCCTTTCCATATACACAATCCAATCATCGTATTCGAAATATTACAACAAGCACTGTTATTTTCCTACCATAATTCCAAGACCATATTCCAAAGTGCACACTTCATGCAACTGAATCACGTAGATCCACCCGATATAAACGTCTCTACTGAATATTTTTACATAAAATGCTAATAAATGGACTCTTCGAACTACGTCTGACTTTACTGGAGAGATAGTATTTATATTTTAAAGCGGGATCATTCTGGGGATTCCGCGTTCGAGAATTTATATTGGTAGATAATTTTGCAGCACAAGGATCGCACGTTGTACTTAATCATATGTATGTACATATAAAAGTTTTTGTCTTCTTGTTTGTTCTGACTAATCTCTGAAACAAATAGCCTGTTTCTGAAGGGACTTTCATTACAAGGTAGCTGAAGTACGAAATAAAACATAGTAAATATTTTTTTAGAAAAGCAATAGGGGCTCCGCACTTAAAAGTAAAACGCAATCCCAACTGAAAATGTTTATCTACACATCCAGCAGATATGTAATAAAAATGTAATTGCTTATTATTAGACGACTGAAAAATTTTATATTTTTTTATTTGGCAAAAGAAAAAATTATCAAATTAACCAATAAAGAAACTTATTATCCAATTAGATAAGTTGTAAATTTCCGTAGAACCCTAAAGGGCAACCATCCGTTTACTTAAACGTTTGATAATAAAATGATCGAATGAATTTGTAGGTATCGTAAATTTAGTACTTACTTAACTGTTTTAAATGTTTCTGTTGGTTTTAATAGAATTTTAGTGACGCAAAGACTTCCTATTTTACTATAAGCTACCCGCCGTCGGTTTTCTCCGGGCTACGATTTTTCAAGAGAATTACTTAACTTAAATATTGTAAAATAACTTTAAAACATACAAGTCTGCTCCAGTCCAACTAATATGCAAATAAAATCATTAGTACCCATTACTGGTCGTCATGTTGACGTCATTGGTGAACAAATCGTAAAACATGACATGTGTGCATTTACTCGTCCAAGTAAAGTAGGTGTAAAGCACCACATAATAAATAAAAGTAGTATTGTAACTCCAATAAGTAGGTACCTAATTAGAATTGTAAATGTTACGTTTCTACTAGTTAATATTGCGTAGGTCACCTTTATTTATTTAGCTGGATTTAGTTCGATCCCGGGTCGGGTCAAAAAAAAATATATAGGGCTTTTCTGGCAAGAAATTCACATTAAAATGCCCGGAGTTTGGAAGTTGGCGGTGTTTACACCCCCGTGCCTCGGAAAGCACGTTAAGCCGTTGGTCCTACGCCTGATCTCTCCGGTCGTGTCGGATTGCCGCCCCATCGGACTATAAGAGTGAGGGAATAAAGAGTGCACCTGTGTTTGCGCACACACTTGTGCACTATAATATCTCCTGCGCACATGGCTGATCCTCGTTGAGATTAGCCGCCGTAATCGAAATTCGGTAGGAGATCATTATTATTATTCGTACGATTAGAATGTCAATATTATACTTTACTACTACTGCGGTTTCGCTCGCATAGACTTAATTTCATGGAGACCTGCGGAACCCTTATGTTTTAATTTTTTTATAAAAGTAGCCATGTTACACTTGTAACATTAGCTATCCACCAGTGAAAGTCCCGTTCAAATTGGTCGTCAGCCGTTTCGGAGATAAGCCGGAACAAACAGACAGACGGACAGACATAAAGAGAAAAATTTGTTTTTCTATGTCAGTACCGTGTATACTTTCATACCTATTTAGTCAAAAGGTGTAATTTTGGATTTACAAACAGACACTTCAATTTTATTTATCTTTAAAGATGTATTGATAATACTAACGACCCGACCTCGAGTAACTTCTGGTTACTATTTTTTTTAAGACTAGGTACTACAAAATTTTGACTATTCTCTACCATCCTTAAATATAATATACTAGCGGACGTCACGCGGTTTCACCCGCGTAGTTCCCGTTCCCGTGGGAGTATGGGGATAAAATAAAGGTTATATTAATCAATGATGATGTAGAATTTTAAATGGTGAAAGAAGTTTCAAAATCGGTCTGGTACCTGGGACAATTCGTTACAAACAAATCATTCCTGTTTATAATATTAGTATAGATAATTTAGCTATTAACCCGGATTTCAACATTTAATTGTATGCAAAAACCGTATCAAGAACGTTGTAATGTAATTTAGGCAAAATAAATAAGGCATGGTATCAACGTGGCAGATGGTGAGTCTAATGCCGTCTCAGGCACTATACGTCAAAGCCTTCATCCACTACATAGAACAGATCATCAGCACTCTCAAACGATTCAACAACATCTAATGATAATGTAATTATACCATTCTTACTAATATAAATACTCATTAATTTTACTTACTTCATAAAATTCTGTATCAAACCGCAGAAATAAATTCCCCCAGAGGGCGGGTAATCTTTTGGGGATAAATTAAACGTCACACATTCTATATACATCATAGAATTACATCTCAGACATAAAATATAAAGTATTAAGGTTTCCTCGATAAATAAACTATCCGACACAAAAATAGTAGTCAGTTCTTGATAATAGCGCGTGAAACCAAAAAACATCTTCAGCTTTATATATATATATAATACAGATTGTAAAAACCCTTTGGGAAGGCGTGAGTTGACAGTACAAAAGACGAGACAAATAGTTCGAAGTAAACAGCATGCAACATAGGTTCTATCTAGTGGATACAAGATTATAGTGCATACCTCTCTCGCGTATTGCTTCCCGATCCCATCTGTGCATCCAGTTATCACTGAAACAAAGAGAAATTATACTGTAGTGAAGTCTAGGCGATCTTTGTCTGTTTATTTTATGCTTTGAGTCTGGTTTAATAATTGGCTCGCACCCTGTCCAACTTCATGGGACGTAACTGGCGAAATGTCAAAAGTTGTAGGTACTATAAGTATATCTCTGCCTACTCTTTCGGGGAATAGAGTCATATGCTCAAATATGTATGTATATATTTTCCCTTAAGAGTAGAGGGAGTGCGCACATTTTTGTCACAAAACATCGACTGATGATGAACATCAATTTTTTTTCGTACTTAGGAACAATGTATTTTTCTGGTATTTAAAGTGCGTGTTGTAAGAGAGACAATTATGCGTCAAAGAAAAGAAATACAAACGAAAAAAAAAAAAAAATTCTGTGGATACGATGGACTGCGACGCAATTATTGTCATCTATAAAGTCTAGCCCCTATAATATACCAAAGTAACATATAATCAAAGGTGCTAATTTCAAACCATGGAGGCTATCCATGACAATGCCGTACGTCTTTAGTATATTAGAACCTGGTTGACCGAAGTTTCTTTTCAATGACGTTTTCTCACATATGTATGCTGAAAAAAAAAGGAAAAAAGAAAAAAAAAATACCGGTAAAGGTAAGTCTCGAACTGGGGTACTCTAGTTTCGTTATCGAACCGTAGGCTAGAAGCCTCACGTTTGAGCTAACAAAACTTGACAGATATCGGCGAAATTTACTGTCGTATCGAAATTATATTCCAAGATTCAGTTTAAAGGTATTAGATAGTGAAGCAATATAATTATCTCATACTAATAAACGCGCTGCACAGGTAGTTAATATAGACAGAGTTAAATCAACAAACGTTTGAAACGGGCACCAACATACATAATTTGCTATGGATACATTTCTCTACCATACGAAGCTTTGAAGATCTCTTGCTGATGTTTGTTAATATAATGCATATATCGCTACGACTTTGAAAACTAGAACTACTCAATTGAACGGAAGTTTACATGCAACGTTCAATATATATATTTATACAGATCCAATACATATACAATAAAATTAAAGTGTATGTTTGTAATTCCAAATTAACAGCTTTTCACCAAATGTTAAGAACATATATAATTGTATACGGAACTAACATTGTCTGTTCGTTCCGCGAAATAATGCCACGTGGGTGAAACCGCGAGACCACTAAAAAATCTTTCATCCAGGCCTCATCCAATGTATTGGATGAGGCCAGGGAGATGATGATGATCGAAGAAGGCTATGTATTATCATCTCGCTAAGACCAATCGCGGGTTAAAGTTAGCGTTAGTCCAAAGTAACTATTCCATGCGGGAGCAGTCGCGAGCAGAAACTAGTAGATTATACCTACGATGTAAATTATACTTTTGAAATATATTCAATCTAAATAAGTACACAGAGGAATGTCCACTGATTCGCAATTAACTGGACATCTCGTAAAGCCCAATTAATGTCCAAGCCGGAATGTTCCGGTTTATTGCGCTTTCTGTCCCTATCAGGCTTTGTTCCGGAGTTCCGGAAAATCTAGACAACCACTATTAATCTTTTGCTGTTTGGTTTTAAAATGCGATCTAGATGGTCGTGAAGTCGCAAATGAACTCTTAATGCAAATTAAAAGCCATTTATTTCTCGAACTTTACTTATTTATATTCCACCACGAATCTGTGGGAAGATGCAATATTATGTTTTTAAACTAGCGTACAACCCGTCTGGTGGTAAGCGACTACAAAAGCAGCGTACGAACGTGAATAATACTTATCCCATAATTGTTGGGGTCGGCACTTGATTCAACCCGATGTGGTTGAATAAATCACCAGATTTTTGTACGAAGCGACTGCTATCTGACGTTCGTAACCCCTTTAACGAGGAAAATCTGTGTTCTGGGTTAAACTAGTAGTCAGACAATTTTAGGCCTCCGACTAACCTGTAAAGATAGCCAAAGATGATAAATTGGCATCCGGGACCGACGGCTTAACGTACTCTTCGAGGCACGGAGCGAGCTCGAGCGGTCACCCATCCAACTACTTCGCTGATCGAATGATAAGCGCAATAGCAACTCACAAGCTGCTCACCATAGACTTAAACATCGAAATGTGAAGTTTCATGTAATAATAATATGTGTAATACCTGAAATCTATGGAGAACCCCCAAGGTTCGTCTCTAAAGATACTCGTTGATACTTTTCTTGCCGACAGATAGTATATTTTAATTATGTAAATCACAACGTACAAACGCGACGTTTTAATTAAAATTTGAAACTTAGTTTTAAGTAATTTCTGTTCTTAGCACTTCATATTCGAATGCTTAGTCTCGACAGTTTTGAAGAGCAAAACTTTCACACTTGCAAAACCAGTATTGATTAAGCAAACGGCTGCAAGCTCAAAGCGACCTTGTTGTCGGTCCCCCACGTGCCAGTTTTACTTGAACTTGCCCTTACCGAGGAGAAAGCAAACGGCGTCGACGTTCACGAGTTACTTCGGTATGTTTAGTTACTGCATTAGAGACTGCAATGTGAATTCTTGCAACTATTCTTAAGCTTAATTGCATCGTTTAAAGTGGTATTTCGGCTAATTGTATAATCATTAAAATTTTATGATAATTACTGTTTTCATTATGTAATTGAATCGGCTCATCATTTAGTAACATTGCGTTAGAATTTTCCTTATGGTTAACTTCGCTTTTGTATTGTTTATTACCCTAAAAACTTTTATAATATTCCGTAATCTAACCACACATAATGCATCTATATCAATAAATAAAATGTAAGTGTCTGTTCGTAATTTCAAAATAACCGTTTTTCACTGGATGCATATGAAAGAATATATGGAAATAATATATGGAACCATTTAAGGTTCCGCGGTAATGACATTAAATCTACGCGGGTGAAACCGCAGGGCATAGGTAGTACATAATACAAGTTTAATTTTAGTAAGCAAGGAACAAATCGTTCAAAATGACACACTCACACAGACGCGCGTATTAACTATATTCTAAGCAATGCAATAATTAAGGGAGTTGTAGCCGATGGCATGTACGTCATTTACGTGTTTTACCAACATTATAGAAAACCTCCACACTAAAAAACAACATAAGGCACTTATTTATTTACACATTAAATTAAAATGATATGACAATTAGTAATTACATCTTATAACAACCAATTTCGATTTAAAACATGATTTTAATCTAATTAAAATAAACCCATCTCTGCCATTGTAGTAAGACAAAGCCCTTTGAATAGGGACTACAATAGGTAACAGATCTTTTCAGAGGCTATTGTGTTAAATTAATTAGCTTATAAATACTTACTGATCAGCTGGTAAAGACTAAGAATATGTACTTTAGGAGACTCAAGTGTATCATACATACATATGCTCACGCCTGTATTCCCCGAAGGGGTAGGCAGAGGTGTTGCAATCACAACACCCACTTTTCACCGAAGATGATTAAGTGCCAACGTGACAGATGGTGAGTCCATCGCCATCTCAAACACTTTACATACGTCATTGAATTACTTCTCAGAAATATGCAGGTTTCCTCACGATGTTTTCCTTCACCGTAAAGCACGTGGTGTGAAATCACTGTACATAAGTTTTTTAGAAAAACTCATTGGTACAGGCCCTGCTGGGATTCGAACTTGCGTCGCTTGCGTATCAGGCGACTACTCAAACCTCAAGGCCACCACGGCTCAAGTGTATCACTTGCCTCTATAATGGGTGAGCATTCTGGTCATACTTGTGAACAGGTGCTGCTTGCAGGGGCCGGTCCTATCAAGCTACACAATTATATGTAGTACCTACTTTTAGTAGTTTTTATATATTTTTAGACTTTTGTGCATTGGAACTGTCCATGGGCTTATCTATTTTCGTGATTTGTTGTACTACTCAAAATTGTAAAAAAAACCTTTTTTTAAACTTTTCTATTACTGTGTTTCTTGCCGGGTTCTTCTCAGTAAAAGCAACCAAACCTGGCGGTAGCATGTATAGTCCTGTTTAATCATTTCGTTCTGACGATTAAAGTATTTCCTAAAAAGTCTGATCAAATAAAGATATTTAGAATTTATTTACTTTTGTATTTTGGCTGTCGAAACATTCCCACTATTTTTTACATAAAAATAGAAAACATAATTTATGCTCACGCCATCCCCGAAGGAGTCCCGAAAGGGTAAGCAGAGGTGATGTAACAACAACACCCACATTTCACCGAATATGATTAATTGCAAACGTGACAGAGTCCATCGCCGCCTCAGGCACTATATATACGTCTATGAAAAAATCATTTAAATCGGTCCAGCCGTTAAGTTAAGGAGTTCGGTGACATACATACGTTAAGGAGAATTTATACATATGAAGCCAGCAAATGACACTCTTTGCCAATAGTAATAAAACACAGTTTCACAGCACGCAACTAATCTTTTAGAGCTAAGTTCTAGAATTGAGTTCTATTGCATGAATACACTGGAGGGACTTGGATCAGCTTCTATTTGCCGGTCCTTCACGGGGCTATAGACAGTCTCAAACTTCACGACCTGTTCTGTCAGTTAAATGTCCCCAATAGTCACACTGCACATAGAACCATCGTGTCGGACAGTCGCCAGAGCGCAGTCCCCGATATGGCACATAGTGAGCGCGCTCAATGCCTTCCTCGTTGCCAACCCTGAACGCGATCTGTTTGCTGATCAATGGAACAAAATTGTATCAGTGTCTGGAGTTCTGTGAGGATCAGTTTGCGAGGGTGTCCTCTATTTCATAATGTTTTTAAGTCCGCATTTTATAATATTGTACAGTATTTCTAGTTGTTTTGTATATCATGTTAATTATTTTAATTGGTATAACCGTTATAGTTAACAATAAATAAAAAATAAATAAAGAAATAAATAAATTGCTGCAAGAGGAATAAACTTCTGAAATAAAAATAACGGTACAGCGGGAACGTATCTTGTTACCCAACATGTGATAAAATTGCGAGTAACAACCATTGTTGTCCAACCAGCAGCGAGCAGGAAATCCGCGTTATTATAAAATAGTTCCTGAATAACTGGAAGAAATAAATATAGCCGGTTTCGTTCACCGTTTCTGGTGACAAAACATCGATTAAATTAATTATGTAAAGTTCTCAAAGTAAAGGTTTCACGTTTTTTAAATGTTGCGGAAACCTTAACAGTCTCAGAATTCGGAGCTGATAGCCGACCTTCAATGATTGGAGAGGCACTTTAAGAAGAAGTCTCAGAATAAGTTTCACCACATATTCAGTCACATGATCGTCAAGCTGCAGAGGTCATGTCTTGGATTTCAAACCAAACCTATGACCATAATCATTAAGGACAGGGGGTCTAGGTACTCGCTTTCTACAAACGTGGTCTACTAGAAAATTCTTTGACGTTTATATTATTTTAACCGTACTTTAATTCAATTATTAAACGAGCGAAAACTTGAGTTTGATATTCGAAAATAAGAGTTGACCCCCCAGTTTCTATACTATTGAAGTACCCTTCAACTGTCGTGAAGCCTTTTAGAGGAAGATGTCAAAATAGGCGCATATGTCACGCAGCCTTCTCAAGATTGATATTGTTCGGTAATTCCGACTCCCGACAGACCCGCAACATTAAATCTAGTATGTAATATGAAATAGATAGTAAATACATACTATGCTTACGTCGGTATTACTATTGCAGAGGTGTGCTAATAGGAAGCGAGCCTATTGCCTGTAGCCGGGCACAAATTCAGACTCTGGGCTTCTACTGGGAAATTACATATTGACAAACCATGGGGATCAAACCATCTTGAGGATCACCCAACGCTATTACGCAATGACATTCGTCAACGTTGAAACATGTCAAGACTTTGAAGAATTTGGGGTACAGAATGATAGTGAAATATGGATAAGATAATATTTTATGTTCTCTTTGATAATGTGGATGATTAGCTAACTAACGAAAAATTGTGTATTATATTTTATACCTCATACTCTTCGTCTTACACGCCTGCCTATAACTATGTTTCGTCGCTGTACCCGTACCCTAAGGTTGTCTGGAGAGATCCTCCTTTTATAATCGTTGTTCTTAAATTAATGTCTTAAAAGAATATTGTATTGTATCGTAGCTAATCAACATTTTATAAGTCCTTACCATGGGCTCCTATACCACGACTTATTAAATATAGTGAGACTGTATACGACGTAGAGGAGCTCGTTGCACAGTTGCTATTGCGCATATCATTTTTCAGCGAAGTTAAGCAACCCTAAGCCTAGCCAGTAATTGGATGGGTGACCGTCCGAGTCCCCTCCGTACCTCGGAGAGCACGTTAAGCCGTCGATCCCGGTTGCCAATTTATCATCTTTGGCAATCGTTGAAGGTCAGTCGGAGGCCTAAAATAGTCTGACAACTGGTTTAACCCAGATCACAGATTTTCGCAGTCGCTTCGTATAAAAATGAGGTGATCAGCCGCATCGGGTTGAATCAAGTGTCGACCCCAACAATGTATGGGATACGGCCACGGCGATGATGACTGTATATGACGTGTTTAAATATATCAATGGCAATGAGAACGAAAAGTTCCAAGTATATTTAGGTTTTGTACACGTTCGAACATCGTCGCTTGACCTTGCGTTTTGCGCTTTTTTTGAATACAGACTTAAAACTTCCTAAACTCGCCGCTTGGGGCGCTTTTTAACATTCCCATACATAATTATCAAATTCCACATGCGATATCGACACCGCACATATAAACCAAGCAAATAACTCACCTATGAAAGTAAGTGGGCAGTACTTTGATGAACGAACTATTTAGAGCATACTTAATCTATTGCTTAGGATGTTAGCAAAAAGTCCAAAATTACTTGAAAGGATAAATTTACTAAGAAGAATGAAGTGTTGATATGAGCAAAATGTTTTTTTTGGGTGTATGTTAGTATTGAATCTATTACTGTGCCGATTTCAAAAATTCTTTCACCATTGGATAGCTACATCATCAGCGAGTAACATAGGCTTTATTTATCCTTGTACTCTCACGGGAACGGGAACGCCGGTGTAACCACGTGACGTCAGCTGGTTGTAGATAAATCGAACATTTACATAATTCTTAGTCTCCAACAATTCTAGATAGCGAGATCTGACTCTAGCTTAAACTAAATAATGAAGGAATGTAGAAAACGGTGAAAGCGATAGATGGAGTCAATGTGGTATGCAAATCAAGATGGCGTTTTATTTTCTCTGACAGTTTAATGACAATGTAGGTTAGTAAGTAGGTAGCTAATTAATTGCTAGCTTGTCTATTAATCTATATCTATACAGATAAATAAAATTGAATGAATTCCAAAATAACAACTTTTCTCAAAATGTATATGAAAGTATATAAGGTAGGTACGGACTTAAAAAAACTAATTTTCATAAGTTTTCTCTGTTTCTGTCGGTCTGTTTGTTCCGGGTAATCTCTGAAACGGCTGAACCAATTTAAACGGAACTGTCATTGGCAGATAGCAAATGTTATAAGGAGTTACATAGGCATTCGGCATTGTTTTCCTATAAGAACAATTTTTTTGGGGTATATCTGTATATGCATATATATGTATGTATGTATGTATGTATAGATAACAAATACAGGTCAAAAATTGTTTGCCCTGACGAGGGAATCAAACCCGTTTCACCTTGAATAGTAGTCAGATATACTAGCCACTAGAACAACGGTGACGTCAAATTGGTACCTATATAATTGTGCGTGGCAAGTAATTGTGGAAGCAAGCAATAGGAAGACCTGAGCATCTTATGAACATGCAACCAAACGCAATAGGTCAACGTACGCGCTTGTTGCGTCATTGACCTCGATTAGAATAATATTTATAATCTTTGAAAGGGTAAACGTAATCTACGTTAGATTAGAGGCATGTCTGTCCATTCATGCTTTTGAGTGGATTGGCTGGAGAAATTTTAAACATTTTTTAAGCAAACGTCGGCGTTGACCTGGGTATACCCTACCTTTTAGAAAGAGGTAATAACGTTGTAGATGTAGAGACCATCGCTATCTCAGGCATTTAATTTCTTCTTAGAAATTATTCAGATTTACTCAAGATGCTTTCCCGTTCCTGATGAGGCATCACTGCATATATTATTAAGGAATACTCAATGGTATATAATATAGGCTGTGGATTTGAATTTGCGACGCTTGCGCAGCAGGCAAATCGACCGCAGATGCCTCGCAACAAAAAAAAAATACTTATAAATTTACAACACTTGCAATAATTTTGAACAATGTTAATAATAAAATACATATAATCGCTAATAATATTTACATGTAAGTACTTGAATTTCGCAATAATTAAAAAATCACAGATTGTCCTGTCAATTTTGTTTTTACACGTATAATGAAAAAAAAACAATACAATGACTGAATATTTAACAAGCATCAAAATACAGGTAGTATTTTGATTTCAAAAGGACAAGAGTTAAAATACTGGTTAAGTGGACATTATTTTGTCCATAAAAACCCCTGCCGGTTCTCCTCTGCAAGTTCTGCTTGGGGTATTTGTGGACAAAATATCCCCAGACCAAGGAATCATGTTGAGGGGATTTGTGGAATTTGCCCTTAGAATAGCTTCTCAGACGGATTTATTTTATTCGTTTAAAACAAGATGCATTTTACGAGTTCTGAGCGCTCAGCAGAAATTGGGTGGTTAACTGCGCATGTTAGTATATAGTTAGTTTGTGATCGCATTAGAAAAGACCCAAAAATAATCTTCAAGGTCAGCGCTCAATAATTCGTGACGACTCCTATTAAATAAGACTATGAGTCGCTGTGTGGACGCATGCATAACATAACACACGCATAACAAACCACCTGTGGATCGAGGCCTAAGCTTACACTCCCATGCATTGAAGGTTCCCACTACGACATCATAAGATATCTCACTTGAAGATGCGGGCCAGCGAAAGTTAAAACTATTTCGTTATTAACTAATCCGTATCCATAGAAATTAATCTCTATCTATATAGATAAATTAAATTGAAGTGTCGGTTTGTAATTCCAAAATAACAGCTTTTCACAAAATGCATATGAAAACAAATACGGTACCGACATAAAAAAAAATCTCTGTCTGTCTGTGTGTTTGCTCCGGCTAATCTCCGAAACGCCTGGATCGATTTTAACGGGACTTTCACTGGCAAATAGCTAATGTTACAAGGAGTAACTGAGGCTACTCTTAAGTTAAGTAAAAAATTGGGATCCGCGGGCCACCCATGAAATTAAGTTTACGCAGGTGAAACCGCAGGGCACGGCTAGTTCTTAATAAAAGAGAACAATCAACGCGTATTTTTTCCTGAAAATAATAAATATACGGCAGCAACAGCAGTGTTAAGAAAAATAATAAAACTAGTGATGTATTCACTAGTTCACATGCTATATTTATGAACTTTAGGTTCTCTCCCCGGCCTTATAACGGCCCATACATTGTTGGGGTCGGCTTTTCATTCAACCCGATGCGGCTGATCACCTGATTTTTATACGAAGCGACTGCCATCTGACCTTCGCAACCCCTTTGGTGAGGAAAATCTGTGATCTGGGCTAAACCAGATGTCAGACTATTTTTTGGCCTCCGACTGACCTGTAACGATTGCCAAGTATGATAAATTAGCAACTGGGACGGATGGCTTAACGTGCTCTCCGAGGCACGAAGGGAGCTCGGGGTGACCAATCCTTTACTGGCTAGGTTTAGGGTTGCTTAACTTCGCTGATCGAATGATATGCGCAATAGCATCTCTATGAAGAGCTCCTCTATATTTCCACAATTTTTAATTAAGTACCTATATATTTCCTAATTTCTTTATTAAAGTAAAATGAAATAATTAATTTCTAAATAAAGTAAATTTAAACTAAATAGCAGACACAAGTCAAGTGCGACGAATAAATTTGAATAGAGAAACCTTAGACTTCCTGTTAGGTTCACGGGAATCAAAGGTCATTAACCTGGGTGCGGCCGGGTTAGTTAATCGTTCAACTTCATGTCGAACCAATGCAATCAATAACCGTTTTATGACACTTACCTAGGGGCTACAAAAGGGGAGAATTATTGAAAAACCGGGTGGGATTTTCAATAATGTTTAATGTAGCTCATAGTTGATATAGAAATTCAATACTTACAAGCCCATTTTCCCTTGGATTTGAAATTCACTTTGTTCACTGCAGGTCCAACTGCATAGGTGTAAATCACATACGTCAAGTTTTTCACGATATACAACAATACGAAGCCAAGTGACACAACGGCCACTTTTTCCAAAGGTAACAAATAACCCATTTTGCACAATAACTAGGTATTTATTTATTTTAAAATTAAATGCAATGAAAAGTGAGAGGTTACGTCTCGGAGAGAGTGCGAGCGAAACGTCGATTGACACAAATCGCGCATGCGTACTAGTGTCCGAAGAAAGTTGCCATGCGCAGCGAGTAAGATATTTGACCGACTGAAGTGTACGATAACTCCAGCCGAATCGCGGACGAATTTTGTTCAACGCGACGTAAGAGAGGGATATAAAATATAGCGACGTTTCACTCTAGCACTGATAAGAATTTATAAATAGACACTAGGTAAGTAGTTGGTGAACTTGATCGATACTATCAATCAAGCGGGACAATATGGCTTCTTTGAATACAATAATAAGGTGAAAATAGTGAGGTTAACTGCGCATTCAAGGACAGCGCTCATATTTCGTGAAGGCATCTGTAAGGAATTTTATAAGGGAAAGATTGTAAATAGCTCCAATTTTCAAGACACGGATTTTATTATGTAGTGGAATTAATATGATGTCGCTAAAAGAGTACATTATATGAATGTAAATTAGGTACTTCAAAGCAAGACCTAAGAAATTATGGATGGAATGTGTGAAAGATGGCATGGGGCATAAGGGGCTCACATAGGCTAGAAAGGGAGTGAATACAGAAATGACGGCTGATATAGATAAATAGAAAAGCAGATCGTACTGCGCCTACCCAAATGACATAACATAAATACGTGGGGTATGGACAAGAGAATTATAATAAAATATTTTTTTTATTACCAGTGAACAGTAATATCACTTTACATATTCAGTACTAGCTGTGCCTCGTGGCTTCACCCGTGTAGACTTAATTTAACATGTGGATTTATTTATCGCAATACCCTAATTATGTACCTATACCCGAAAAATAGTATGTACATCAAAATCAGTCGAAATAAAAATATATTTTGTTTTTATCAAATATTTTCTTATTTTAGTTTTCATCACACAAAAATAACTATAATGAACCTAAGATGACAAAGTTACAATCATTTACCATGTAGATAAAATATGATTAAATAAGTAAAATAATAAAATTTGGCAGTCCCCACATGAGTAGTGACTCATTAATTTAATGTCTTACGACGAATTGCTATTCTCAACTAATCATCTAATTAGTAAATGTAGCAATCTGTAGAAAGTGACTTCAACTCTGAAACAGGTTTGATTAATGTGTCATTGATCACCTCATTATCTAAAACATTATTTTCTAAGAATCTAAAATATTATAGTTTGTTATTATTAATATTATAGATTGTTTGTCCACGCTTAGACTACACAATGTAATACTGTACTGGGGGCCTACTATCATCGTTTAAGCAGCACGTATTAACAACTTCTCAGCTTGGAAATTTGAATTTACGATACAAAAATGGAACGTCAAAGCTCTGAATGCTATGCTCTGATTAAGCCGATGATGGTAGGCCCCCAGGTATTTTTTGCGACAGTCGACAATCAAAAGATACACGAGTGCAAGTTGCATGAAAGTAGCTGACTTCGAGGTTTGCAGACAGAATTAGTACCTTAAAAAACTCCAGCTCTGCTGTACCTACAGTATTTTTATCACGATAGTGCCTCGTTGGTCTAGTGGTTAGTACGTTCGCCTGCCGATCACGAGGTTTCGGGTTCGTTTCCCGGGTCGGGTCAAAAATGTATATTAGGTTTTTCTGTCAAGAAATTCACAATAAAAATACCCGGAGTTTGGAAGTTGGCGGTGTGTGCACCTCCGTGCCTCGGAAAGCACGTTGCACCGTTGGTCCTACGCCTGATCTCTCTCCGGTCGTGTCGGATTGCCGTCCCATCGGACTATGAGAGTGAGGGAATAAAGAGTGCACCTGTGTTGGCGCACACATTTGTGCACTATACTATCTCCTGCGCACATGGCTAATCCTCGTTGAGATTAGCCGCCGTAATCGAAATTCGGTAGGAGATCATTATTATTATTATTATTTTTATCACGTTTCTTCAATCTATACTCGCTAACATCTCCGCCGAATATTTGTATGACAAATTGACCAGCACCTACTAGCGAAGACGTGAGAAAAAATAAATATCTCACACAAATATTGTCGATGACGCTGGCAAGAACGAAAACGCGAAAACTGGCGATAAAGAGAGTGTTCATGTTCTTTGAGGAGACATTGCGAGAAGACCAGCCTCATACACTATGGTTTCTCAGTGTCGAACTCGATGACGAGCGTTGGATTCGCTCATAGGATCTCAATTGATGCATAACACATAGTGGATAACGTTCCATTTCGTTTCTTTAAAACCGACTGAACCTTAGTGAATAACGCGGCTGTTTCCTATGCGTCTATTAGTATTCCTCTCAACCCATGCTTGGCAAGTGAAAACACTTACTGGTGCTTTATGAGCTCGCAGATACTACCTTCCGAACTTGGCGGGACCATGTATCGTGTGTAATCGTGTCGTTCTGACGATTTGAATGTATTTTGTTAAAAGTACAAATTAAGAGCCGTGGTGGCCTTGGGGTTTGAGCAGTTGCCTGCTACGCAAGCAACGCAAGTTCGAATCCCAGCGGGGCCTGTACAAATGAGTTTTTCTAAAAAACTTATCTACAGTGATTTCACACCACGTGCTTTACGGTGAAGGAAAACATCGTGAGGAAAACTGCATATTTCTGAGAAGTAATTCAAAGACGTATGTATAGTGCCTGAGACGGCGATAGACTCACCATCTGTCACGTTAGCACTTAATCAAATTCTGTGAAAAGTGGGTGTTGTGATAACAACACCTCTGCCTACCCCTTCGGAGAATACAGGCGTGAGTATATGTATGTATGTACAAATGAAGATTTTTGGATGGTATGGAAAACAGGCGTTAGCATGTATGTTTTACTTGAGCTGTAATAGTTTACGGGACAGTAACTTTTTTTCTATTGGGATTGTTTGCCAGTATTGTAGTATTTATTTCAGCCACATAATACTACCACAAACTATATCGCTCGGATTAATCCAATTGTTTAGTTAAAACCACATTTATGCGAGTATGTGGGCTTCTTGTTTTCGGTCAACGAATTCTAACTAAGTTGGTGTGGATTTAGAGAAATGTTTGAGTCAACTTTACCACTCATCCGGGCTCATTTGGGAAATGCTTAACACGACACGTTTTAATTAGTATGTCCAAAGAGATAAGTTTGGGTCATAAAAATATTTTGTTCTTATTTTGGAGTTGACAGGGTTCTAGATAAATATCCCTGTTAGGAAAGTTATGATCTTACATTTTTCGAAAGTTTACAGTTACCTTATAATATATTTATTATACTTATTAATATTTAATATACTTATTTTCTTTTGTTTGAACCAAACAATCCTATTTTTTAGCAAAAATAACAGCTTTTCACTAATTGCATATGAAAGTATATACGGTACTGACTTATAAAAATCAAGTTTTTTTTTTAAATTGTCCGTCTGTTTGTTCCGGATAATCTCTGAAACGGCTGGACGGAGTGTTCTGCGGGAATTAAATAAAATATCATCATCGCTCCGGCCTTATCCTATACATTGTTGGGGTCAGCACTTGATTCAACCCGATGTGGCTGATCAACTGATTGTTTTATTCGAAGCGACTGCCATCTGACCTTCGCAACCCCTTTAACGAGGAAAATACTGTGATCTGAGTTAAACCAGTTGTCAGACTATTTTCGGCCTCCAACTGACCTGTAACGATTGCCAAAGATGATAAATTGGCAATTAAATAAAATATACGTCGGTGAAATCGCAAGGCGCAGCTATTACATGAATATGGTTCTAGTACATAAATATCGCACTTGCTTATTAATTAAGTAAGTAAATATATTACTCTGACTCGATTAGGATCGTTCTTGAACCCGCTGAGTCAAGTAAACACAATTCAAGTGAAAGACTCTTAACATTCCTATAACAACACAATCCTTATCAAGGTCACCAGAGTACATAAGGGGTGTCTCAACGGCCAGCTTCACAAGATAAAGGTTGGCGACATTGTTCTTTGTAAAGTTGGAGTTACTTTGAAAGCGGAGATGGTTGAATTCTTGACCTGAACTTTGATGTTAGTCAGGTACCCTTTTATAGCAAAGAGCTCCTTTAGAAAGAGTACCAGGGAATTATGCTCCTACAATCAAAGAGTTTTGGTCTAAAAAGTTGGCCGTACTTACTTTGTTGTTAGCTTTTGTCTGTGACTTCGTCCACGTCATAATTATTAAGGTACCATATGTCCTGTCATTAGAGTTAAAAGCTATCGATAAATAAAATTGAAGTGTCTGTTTCTAATTCCAAAATAACAGCTTTTCACTTAATGCATATGTCCGGGTTATATGGCACTGACATAAAAACAATTTGTTTTGTTTGGTTGTTTGACCCGGGTAATCTCTGAAACGGCTGGGCCGATTTTACCGGGACTTTCACTGGCAGATAGCGTCAATGTTACAAGGAGTAAGTTAGGCTATATTAATCAAAAAAAGCATTAAATGTTTCGCGGGAATCAAATTAAAGGCACAGCTAATATATTAATAAGGAAGAACAATTAACTTTCATGCTATTGTTACACTTGATAAAACAAAAAAAATTACAATGTCAAAATTAATCCAGAATCGAACGGATACTGATGCGAGAAGGACATTAAATCGACACGCTGCCATTGTGAGAAAACTTAGTCGAAGTCCAATTTAATTCCGACTGGGTTGTTTGAAATTGTCTTCCATCGATATTAATATGGGTTGCATGTGTGAGAAAGTTTTTAGCGTAATGTGCAAACTTGGAGGTCCGTTCGCTTAAATTAAACAGAATAACGGAAAACTCGAAAGAGTTTATTCTCAGACATCCATGGCCCATATATTTTGAAAATTAAACTTTCATACATTAATTAACCGGAACCTCCAATTCAATTTCTTGAGCAGTTGCCTGCTACGAAAGCGACGCAAGTTCGAATCCCAGCGGGGCCTATACCAATGAGTTTTTCTAAAAAAACTTATGTACAGTGATTTCACACCACGTGCTTTACGGTGAAGGAAAACATCGTGAGGAAACCTGCATATTTCTGAGAAGTAATTCAATGACGTATGTAAAGTGTCTGAGTCACGTTGGCACTTAATCATCTTCGGTGAAAAATAGGTGCTGTGATTACAACACCTCTGCCTACCCCTTCGGGGAATACGGGCGTGAGCATATGTATGTATGTATGTACTTTACGTTTAATAAAACTCTGTATGGTGCTTGATTTGATGCATTCATGATATAGAGTTCAGAAGCACATAAATATACAAGTTAACTGAAAACTTACCTGTTAACCGAGATAAAAAATGCTGGGGTCCTACCATGACCTCTTATCACCATGATAGTTTAACTCTTATTAACAGAAGATGCATATGTCGTGCATAAGTCTGTCACTATCACATAGTGGAACTATGACGCGGTAAGACCTTATGACGCGGTAAGACCTTACCTTTGGCCCAATCTAAAAAAGATGGTTCATTACTTTCATAAGAGCTTTGCCAGGGCCTTAACAGCATTCCTTTAACAACATTTCCATAAAAGTATACAAAAGAAACGTATAATCGAATTTCCATCTGCACTACAAAGGGTGAAATATAAATGCCCACAGCACTGTACATTTGAACCCAGTGCACTTTGCACTATGCTTACTTTAATCTAGTTCCTAGTAAATTTCCAGCGCTACTGGCGTTTTTATTGGAGCTCTACTCTGGTACTCGGATTCTTATCTTTAGATAAATTTATAAAGAAACGGTGTAATTGAAAGGGGCTCTTAAAAGCTGTCTTGTGAGACATTAATAAAAAAAATAGGTATACTTAGAAACGGTGAGTTTCTCTTTTTCATGTCTAAAGGCTATTTTTAATATTTAATCCATAATTAATTTAGGTTACTAGAGATAATTTTTTTTATTTTTTTTTATCCTTAATTTCATAAATAAACAATAAAAATGCGCTCGCCATCACATAAGGGTCCGGAGAGCAACAGCGTCCACATTTCACCGAAGATAATTTACTGCAAAAGTTGAGTCTTCTCTCAGTACTTCTCAGACATAATATGCAGGTAAAGGACATGAGGTGAAATTACTGCACTAAAGTTTTCAGAAAAAGTCATTGGTTGATTGATTGAGCAAATTAAGCAAGTTCAAATTATTAAATTGATTTGAACTTGCTTAATTTTCTTCCACGACTCTTTACTTAATTCCAACTACTTATCCACTAGTGAACATTGTTGTGAAATTGAAGGTATGGATAAATCTGACAGATAACTGGGGATAGCAATCTATCTGTAAGCTTTGATAGGTTATCGAAAATCGCTATGATTTGGTAAAAAAATGGGGTAGGCACAGGTGTTGTCTCTCTCAACACTCACTTTACACCGAAGATAATTAAGTTTCAACGTGACCAATGGTGAGTCTATCGCCGTATCATGAACTTTGCATACGTCTTAGACTTACTTAGGTTATGCAGAGTTCTTCACGATGTATACTTTCACCGTAAAGCTCGTGGTGTGAAATTTTGTCCCTCAATTCATTAAAAATATGTATTCCAGAATTCAAAGATTTTAAACAATTTGAAGATCACATTTTTACTATCAATTATTGTAATAGGCCACAGAAGTACTGGGTCAGCATTTTACTCGCTCTCTCGGGACCAACAATTTCATCTCATGAATTTCAATGACGCTCCAGCAAAAAGAGCTTGTGAAAACGAGTATGAATTTCTTAGTATATTTTCAGGGCTTGAAAAAATGCCATAATATTTTGTACCTAAAGTGTAAGAGAGTTGTGGAGTTGAAAACACTGTTTTTATAGCGATCAGCAAAATGTTAGCTCTGAAATTTTTTTTTTAATTTTTTATATCGAACTAGCTACAACTTACAAGTTGTAAGAAACCAATTTGGCAGTAAAAACAATGTCTATTTCAAATTTCAGCAGTCAGTTCAGCTTCAGGCTTGACAAGATTGCTGATAGACTATTAATTCACAAGATGGAGCTAAACGGTAATAATTATAATAATTTATTTGGATAAAATCTGATCATTAATTTAAAATGTGTTACTATTATTTTAGCACCGCAATATTATTAAGTGATTTAATTTTGCGTTACAATTCACATCTATAAGATAATGTGAGTAACGCCTTACGCAAAAGGCAATTAACCAAAACCTGGAGCATACTCAAACAACTTTAACAATCTTAAGGGGTAGTTCAAAATTCCATCTTAGGCATAATGAAGTGAACATAGCCCTTAGTAAATTAATTTCCTATAAGCTTAGTGCGGCTTCGTCAAAATAAGGCTAGTTACACATCTCGCAACTTTTGAGAAACTAAAGAAAGTTGGGCAACAAATGTTGCTATCTAGCTAAACTTGTTTTGTGATTATTTGCATTTTTTACTTCTTCTCAAGTCGTTGTATCAGCGTCTTTGAAATATAATTATAATAAACGTACGTACATTATTGTGATCTTAAGTTCAGAATATACGTGCATATTGTTGGAGAATCTGGCATTGTTGCACAGTTTGAGAGAGTTTATTATTGAGATTATATTTCGTACACAAATAAAACAAAAGTGTTTTTATGAAAAATATTGTTGTCATAAATTATTTAATTCCTTAGTATTTTCGACTAAAGGTTAAAAACTCCTCTCTTTGTTAAAACAACAAGCTATGATTGCTTGTCATTTGGAAAAATACTCGATATATTCTCACAGAACAAGAAACGAATATTTCGTAGTCGAATAGTTCGTTCAAAGAACTTTAATTTCAACGATGTACCAGAGGATCTCGTGGATATGTTGTTAAATTGCGTATACTCGTATCATTCATTCAATTCAGCAACCCTAACCGAGACCAGTAGTTGGATGGGTGACTAACAATTTAAAACCTTTGGCAATCGTTACAAATCAGTCGCAGGTCTAAGAATGACTGATCTGAACCTAAATTACAGATTTTTCTTGGTAAGGGTTACAAAGGTCAGATGGCAGCTATTCTATTAAAAAGCTACTGTCAAGAAAAACGACGTTTATTTTCCTATCGCCTCATTTGTTAACAGCCTTATTCGACAACTTTCTGCTGAGTTTAATTAAAATGAGCGACGACAGTTTTCACGAAGTTTGAATACGCGAGAATCCTTTGCTAAATTAATGAGATATGATTCTAACTTGACACATTGTTAGTTTATGTTAAAACAGATCAAGTTCGCATGAAACTCGTGTAAATTGGTATTTTGTTTTTTTATCCATACAATCTGGGTCTCATACAATTATTACAGTTTTGACTTCCCCAATAAAACACACAATTCACAGTTTATACAGCTTGGGCCCTACCATGAGCTCTTACTGTCATGATAATTTGACTGATGACTGAGACAGATATATATGACGTGTATACATCTGTCACTGTCACATACCTGAACTATTATTGCAATAAGAGCCCATAGTTTGGTCTTAGGTCGAATTTACTTGACTTTTGGGGATATTGTCGTCAAAGTAATGGTTAGTAATTTATTTAACATAATTTTATTTTTCCTCTTTTCGAAGGCGCATTTACTTTTTTGTAAAAAAAAATTAATGTTTTTGAACTACTTCTCAGACATATGCAGGCTTCCTCACGATGTTTTTCTTCACCGTGAAGCATGTGGTGTGAAATATCTACTCTTACATTTTAGAAAAATTCATTGGTACAAGCCCCGCTGGGATTCGAACCTGTGTCGCTTGCGTAGCAGGCGACTGCTCAAACCCCGAGGCCACCACAGGTCCATTACCTATTTATTTTGTTTCACTCTATCAGTTTATCATTTTTGTAGTATAGTGTATATTTAATTAAAAAAGTGCGTCTTTCAAATAGCATTAAACTATAGAGGAGAACACCAAAACTATCTCTGAAAAATCTACATACATACATATGCTCACGCCTGTATCCCATGAGGGTAGACAGAAACCACCGTTTGCCACATGCTACGATCCTTACATGCATCTCTTCATACACTTTACGAGTGCTCCGATTTTAACCTTTCTGAAAAATACTATTAATTTGGTAATAGTAGTTCTTCCTCGGACGCCCTCTACCAACATTTCCGGTCACATTGTGGTTATAGAACTTTATTTCTCTTATGAATTTACAATTCACTTACAGAGAAAGATAAGTTTAGTATGCATTTGCCGTTCCGTTAGGCTTAGTGATTTAAACATTTCAATGGTATTAAGTAAGTACATGATTTCTTAACGTTCATTAATATTTAAACATTACAGTTATTTTACTGGCTACCTATAACTGACTGACAATATTAGAAATATTAACTAATGTCATGTTACGTTCGCTCTATAAATTTGTTTCGTTAATCGCCTTTCACTCATCCTTTCGATATATCCTAAGCATCTCAACATACTTTTTTCAATTCTGGTCACCACATCATTCTTCAACTTGCAACTGTCTGAAAAATCTCTCTGAGGATTTGAAAAATATTTCATCTCCACAAGACGTTGCACTAAGATTGTTGAAGATGTTCATTGAATAGTTAGAACTAAAACATAAGTGCACTTAACTTGCAGTAAAACACAAACTGAACTTAAATAAAGTACGTCATTGTTACGGCAAAAGTTAAAACTTCTAAATGCTTTAAACCTATTAAGCAAGAACGAACAGATGGCTTGTTAGAACTGCTTCTTATGTTAGTACTAGCTTTGCCCCGCGGTACGTGTAGAGTTCATTTCATAGGTAAACCCTAACTTTTTTTTTAAATAAAAGTAATCTAAGTTTCTCCTTGTAACATAATGTATCCGCCGGTGGAAGTCCCGTTAAAATAGGTTCAACCGTTTTGAAGATTAGCCGCAACAAACAGACAGACATACAGAGAAATAAATTGAAAGTTGATTAACATTTATAAAATCTTTTGTCAATTTTTTTCTATATATATAAATTTTTTTAAATGTTTAATGAGATGATAAGTACATTTTATTTCATTTAAATAACATTCTTATATTCCAAAAATATGCTCACGCTATCCCAGAAGGGTCCCCGAAGGGGCTATCAGAGTTCACCAAGTTGAAAAGTGTTTCACCGACGATGCAGTTACAGAGGGTGAGTTCATTGCCATCTCAGACACTGTACCATTATTTCCCTCCACCGTAAAGGACGTGGTGTGAAATTCCTGTATTTATTGTAAAAAAAGCGTTCACAAAATGTAATTCCAATTTAATCCTCACATATACATTTCAGCGATCCAATCCTATCTGAGTGAGTGCTATTAAAATCGACAGGAGATCCAAGTCACGTACGTAGGTAGGTACTGAATGTTCCTTCAAATTCACTGAGATCTTCAAAGGCGAAATATCGCGGTGTGAAAGCAATGTCCCAAAATAGAAAGGTTCATGAAGGTCGGCTACCAACATTTGTCAAAAATTTACACACACGCACAAATTCAGTCTGAAATAAAAACAATCCATACGTAAATACATATGCTCACGCCTGTATCCCATGGGGGTAGGCAGAGACCACCGTTTTCCATATGCTACGATCCTTACATACTTCTTTCGCTTCATCCACATTCATGCATCTCTTCATACACTTTATTCGGTTACGAGTGCTCCGAATTTGACCTTTGTGAAAATTACTATTAATTTGGTCATAGTAATTCTTCCTTGGACGCCCTCTACCGACACTACCGGTCCTATCCTTTCGATATGTCCAAACCATCTCAACATAATTTTTCAATCCTGGTCACCAGATCATTCTTCAACTTACAACTTAAAAAAATAAACAATCCATACCAACTTATTCCAGTAGACTTGGTATAAAAACAACTACTTAATTATCTGACTGCAGGGTTGCATCGGTGGGTCTATTGGTGGTAAGCTACTGCGGAACTGAAGATCCTGGGTTCGTCGAATGTGTTATTGGGCCATCTATGATTTCCCAGTAGCATTCCGTAGTCTGGATAAGTCCAGAGGATCGCCCCTGTTATACGGGACTTCAAACATAGCTGACGAAGTGTGGGTGTACTATAGCGAGATGCTTAGATGGGACTGTTTCCATGATAGAGCTGACCTGCTGTTAACATATTTTTTGTGATGTGAGGGTAATATTCAGTGTGTGGTGCCTGGAGGAAATCCGTAAGGCGTTCGACTGATTTGTCAAAGAACATCAAAGTACGTGATACAAGTGAGACAGTGCATTGATGCCAAGTAAGATATTTCCAGTTCCAGCTCTTTGTCCGATTTATATTGTATTTTGTTGCTTAATGTTTTTCAAAGCTTACTTTGTGAAATTACATTTTGAAAGCTGTGAGGAAAATATCGTGTATTTTCCTCCTTATTTAATGTATTTTGCTGTAACTAAAACTATTATTTTATTACAAGACTAGCTGTGTCACGCGATTTCACTCGCATGGACTTAATTGTTATATTGTGGGTAGCTTTATTTCGTGATGCCTCTTTTTCGAAAAAGTAAGTAGTAAGTTACTCCTTGTTATATCAGCTATCTGCCAGTGAGAATTGGTCCATCCGTGCCAGCCTTATTTATATATATTATATTAGCCGGATCAAAGAGACAGAAAAAATATTTATTTAATTTATGTACCGTATAGTTTATTTTATTCACTGTATTCGTATCACCTGATATAATTCTTCCCGCAAATATGTATGTGTCAAATCTAAATTTACCGGGCCTTGTAATTATACAAGTTTTAAAGTGGGTTGAACATTATTTGCATAAACATTGTTTTTTTATTGTTGTTTAAAATTCGCTTTTTGTTGGTACCTACATTGTTAGTGATTACCATATGTTCCATTCAACCCTCCCATAACAACAATTATGATCACAAAATCATGTTACGTCGGTTATGCTGCCTACAATGTATTCATAACAATTTATAATAATACGTGGATAGAATTTCAGTTGGAAAGAATAATACGTTATAATTTATTAATTAAGTAGCTGTGTCCCACATTGGAGCCGTGGTGGCGTCGGGGTTAAAGCAGTCGCCTGCTACGCAAGCGATGCAAGTTCGAATCCCAGCGGGGCCTGTATCAATAAGTTTTTCTAAAAAACTCAAGTGTTTGTTTGTTTTCCTTCACCGAAAAGCACGTGGTGTGAAATCATTGTACATACAATCCTGCGAATGACGCCATTCAAAGTGTAATTTCGGGATGAGCAACTTTACGTATAACTTTACCTTTTAAAAATATTAGTGTAGGCGTAGTCAAAGAGTTCATGCACCTTTATGGTACAAGAGGTAACTAAAGTACGTACACCACTTTGCACTGTCCTCATTCTTTTCAGTGTCGACTCCTGCCAGCATTGTAGGGCACTACACGCCGAGACGTTTTGCTCGAGATCTGTGTTTTGCGAGCTTTATGATCTACATGTTTTAGGATTTAGCAAAAATATGAAAGGAAAGAGAATATGTATATCTACGTATATTTTCACCAGTAACCCACTGACGACATGAATGTTTTGTTAGTAAAACTATTCCTGTTGAAATAATTATTTCTATATTTATCTTCCCTTATATATACATATGCTCACGCCTGTATTCCCCGAAGGGGTAGGCAGAGGTGTAGTAATCACAACGCCCACTTTTCACCGAAGATGATTAAGTGCCAACGTGACAGGTGGTGAGTCCATCGCCGTCTCATACACTTTACATACGTCTTTGAATGACTTCTCAGAAATATGCAGGTTTCCTCACTATGTTCACCGTAAAGCACGTGGTGTGAAATCACTGTACAAACGTTTTTTAGAAAAACTCATTAGTTCGAATCCCAGCGGGGCCTGTCCGCTGGGATTCGAACTTGCGTCGCTTGCGTAGCAGGCGACTGCTACGCTACGGCTCTATATATATAAAACATTCAAGTAACTAGTTCAAGTTTCCATAAGTACCTGGTTAATTTCTAGTAGCAAAACTTAATTATAACAACATCTAAGTATCAGACTAAAGTACATAAAGTTCAAAATTCTAAACAAAACGGTTCTTGAAACTAAATATGACTTTAAATGGCACAAAGTTGAATGCAAAAAGTTGTCCTTATTATTCTTATGTATTATGCAAAATATTTTTTAACGATGGCAAACTCTACAACTTTTTCTTGTATGGTAGTCTCTAGAGGAATGTGTTTTAGAACTCTACAAACAATTTACATAACTTTGGGGCCTTGGGGTCCAGATGCTCGTCAACTTTTCAGAGGTTGCACGTCATCTGGTGGAAGCTTCTCGCGACAAGCGGGCTGGGGCTTTTCTCACTCAGAGAATCAGCATTGCTATTCAACGTGGCAATGCTGCCAGCCTTCTTGGCACGATTCCGAAAGACACCGATTTGGGCCAAGTTTATATTTGTAAATAGTTTTAAGTCATCATCAAAACCATCATCACATCAGCCATAGGACGTCCACTGCTGAACATAGGCCTCTCCCAATGATTTCCACCTCACCCGGTTGGAAGCGGCCTGCATCCAGCGGGTCCCCGCGGACTTGACCAAATCGTCCGTCCATCTCGCGGGGGGGCGCCCTACGCTGCGCTTGCCGGTACGTGGTCTCCACTCGAGAACTCTACTCTGCCCATTGCCACTTAAGCCTGCTAACCCGATTGGCTATGTCGGTTACCTTAGTATTAAGTACCTACTGTTAAATAAATAATAAATAAAAAAAGGAAAAAAAATTACAAGGTACTAGTTAAATATAAATTTAGTTTTAAAAATATTTCTATTAGAATGCATTATATTTTAAACTAGCTGTGCTCTGCGGTTTCACTCGCTCAGACTTAATCTTATGGGTGGATGTTTTCACGGAACCCTAATATAAATAAGCACCCTCAATCAACTACCTGCCAGTGATAGTCCCGTAGAAATCGGTTCTGAGTTTACCCGGAACAAACAGAGAGACAGAGAAATATTAAAAAAAAAATTTTGTACATTATACTTTCGTATGCATTATGAGAAAAACAGTTAATTTAAAGTAAACACGGTACTGAAATACAAAAACCAATTTATTCTCAGTTTGTTGGTCTGTCTGTCTATTAGTTCCGGCTAATCTCCGAATCGGCTGGAACGATTTTAACGAGACTTTCACTGGTACATAGCTAAAGTTATAAGGACTACAACTAAGTTAGGCTACATTTATTTAAAAATAATCACAAGGGTTGAAATATAACATTCTACCCAAAATTTTCTTACAATGACGTGAATTTCGTATTGTCATTTCAAAGTACAGACAAGAACACGAATGAAAAAAAATATCGCTACACTTGACCTACCAACAGTACAACAGGTGAGCGCAAGAAAATAACGTATTTTAAAATTCATGAGGGAATTGTCGATGGCTCCCAGCTCGCATCCACGCCAATGAGCCTCGAGTTGATCATTGAAGCAGCGATTTATTTGCAATCCAATTTTGTATGTATTTTTAAATCATTTTGCTTCTATTTTGTTACGTAAAAGATGGAAATAGGAAAGGATGGGATAGCTTGTCGTTCTAGACACATCGAGTGCATTTTTATAACCCTATATTTACCATTTTTATATGAGATACTAGCTATACCCCGCGGTTTTACCTGCGTGATGTTAATTTCATGACTGACCCGCGGAACCCTTGTGATTTTTCTAAATCACAACTTTAGCTATATATCAGTGAAAGTCTCGTTAAAATCGGTCCAGCCGTTGCGGATATAAGCCGAAACAAACAGACAGACACACAGAGAAAATTTTAAATTGATTTTTCTATGTCAGTATCGTGTATACTTTCATACCTATTTAGTGAAAAACTGTTAATTTGTAATTATAAACAGACACTTCAATTTTATTTATCTGTATAGATAACAGAACATACATTTTGGATGCTTGGGGAGGATTTGTCCGGGGCTGCGGGGCACTTAAAAAAAAATATGGTTAGTGGAGGACACTTTTGGACTATGGTTAGACTGTGATTTCGTAGTAATCCACTATAATAGCTTTGATTATATGTTTTTTTTTTAACTAACATATTTTTTTTATTCGGCAGGTGGGTGTAAGGATTGTAGCATGTGGTAAAGGGTGGTCTCTACCACCATGAGATAAAAGTATGTATCTACGGTGTAAAAAAATAAAACAAATACGTACAAAGTCAAAGTCAAAATCAAAAGTATCTTTATTCGATTAGACTATTTACAAAGCACTTGCAAAACGTCAGAATGACATAATTATACAGGATTATACATGGTCACTAGGATACTCAAGTTTCTCGCGGACAAACTTATTATCATCCAAAGCCGTATTGATAAAAATATCTGAAGGGCGAACAAGAATAATAGCATCTAAGAGAATAAAAAAAACACTAAAGTCATTGTAAAGAAGGTTGGAACTTAAATTTGAAATAGTGTCTGCAGTCAAGAGAAATACGTGTATATTAAAGCTTTTTCATAGTTTACATAATTCTGAGAACAGACGTAGCGTGACTGTTAACTAGAGGATTTTGGCAACGAGCCTTCATCGTGGCGGCATTTACAAGAATTTGCGATGCAAAATAGCACTGCACAGAAAAGATGGGAATAATTTCTGTGAGGGTTTTGTTTCTTTAAGGCCTGAGTACGTTACTCCGCGCGCTGGAGCTGAATAAGGTTGATGATTATTTTAAATCACGTATGATAAGTTCCCACACAAAATACGTTTGAGGTTATCTATATCTGCTTTTTTTGGGTGTGTTGAATAAATAAATTGTAGAACTACGAGAAGTTTCTCTGAATTCCATCTACGGCCATGAAGGTTTATGACATGCAGGCGGAGCTTCAAGTGGAATGTAGCCTGTCTGTCAATCTGTCTATCTGCTGGTTCTACTCTCTAAAACATATAGACCGATTTTTACTGGCCGATGGTATAAGAAATTTAGACGGGAAATCATCTCCCTGACCTTATCCCATACGTTGTTGGGGTCGGGAATTGATTCAACCTGATGTGGCTGATTACCTAATATTTATACGAAACGAATTATACGATGCCATCTGACATTCGTAAGCCTTTTTACGCGAAAGATTGGTAATCTAGGTTAAACCAGTTGTCAGGCTTTCTTAGGCCTCCAACTGAGTTTCAACGGTTGCCAAAGATGTTATATTGGCCACCGGGATCGATAAATTAACGTGCTCCTCGAGGCGCGGAGGTAACTCGAGCGGTCACCCATCCTACTACTGACTTGGGCTAATGACGCTGATCGAATGATTTGCGCAACTGCGCCACGAGCTCCATGATGTCATAAGAAATAACGTTCTACTTTTACTACAGAATAAAAATATCAGTATGTTTTACCGCGGGTCACAGCTAATCTTTTATATCGATAAATAAAATTAAAGTATCTGTTTGTAATTCAAAAATAACAGCTTTAAACTAAATGCTTATAAAAGTGTACACGTTTCGGATATTTAAAATATTTTTTTCTTTATCGCTCTGTTTGTTCCCCCTAATCTCTAAACGTAACGGAACTCACTGGCGTATAGCTAATGATAGGCAATTAAAAAAAATAGGGTTCCGTGAGTCACCCATGATATTAAGTCTCCAGTCAGGCCACAGCTAGTTTATAATATACATAGTGTATACATCTAGCCCAACTTCGTTTTGTTTATTTAAATAGCCGTTTTACAGAGAGTGTTATATTTTCATTGTTCGTAGGAACTGAGGTTCCTTTGCACACGGTAGGAGCAATATAAAATCCAATCCGTAATCTCGTTTCTTAGCCCAAGCATAAGAACATTTTGCACTCACCTTCCACCTTCCAGCATGTGATCTGAGGAAACTTGTTTAACTTTAGACCATCCTTTGATAATGCGGGATACCTGAATGTAGCTTCAGATGTAAAGTTGCATAGTTCTAAGATATCTAATACGGAATCCAGAAACTCAATTACGGAATAGGTTTCCGTCTGTATCCCAGAAGAGTACAGAGTTGAAATATTCTGTGCTATCTCGTAACAGAGTCGGGAGGCACAGATATTATCTAGAGTCTCGGGAACTGTGGAGGCCGAAGGGTTTGCGCAGTCACCTGCTACGCAAGTGAGGCAAGTTCGAATTGCAGCGGAGCAATAACCAATTCGTTTTTCCAAAAAAAAATATGTGCAGTGATTTCACACTACGTGCTTCACGATGAAGGAAAACGATGAAAAAAATGTCTGAGAAGTAATTCAAAGACGTACGTATAGTGACTGAGCCTCTATCTGTCACGTTGGCACTTAATCATCTTCGTTAGAAAGTGGGTGTCGATATTATGCCGCCTCTGCCTACCCCTTCGGGGAATACAGGCGTAAGTATAATATGTAGATATGTAAGAATCTCAGACGTTTACAGGTCTTCAAATTATTCACTATGTATAATTCTCAATATAAATTCAATTATCTAATCAATCAAGCTGTAAAAGTAATGCAAGGGGTGTAACTGCGTTTGATAGTCCAATATGTTTGGGCAGCACTCCTCTGACGAGTTGACATGGGCCAAATTGAATATTATGCGCAAATTGAATCTGCCTCGACACGGGCACCTGTCAACGGATTTCATATTTAGTTGGGGTTTACTTAGGATACTCAGCGTTTATTCGCCTTTAGTAAGATAAAATGAATCATTTTCAAGTTCAACATATTCAACACATCGTATCCAACTAGGGAAAAAATAATTATAATTTTTTTATGGTTCAAACAATATTTTTAAGCATGCTTACTTTTGCGTGATTAAATAATAAATAAAAGAAAAAATATTTTATATTCAGACACCAATGGCCGATTGCTTGTTAGCATTATATTTTATTACTATGTAACAATTACAATTTGCAATTAAAATTAATTACATGAGCTTGGCGAGACAAATCATGCGATATCGTTTTCCCTATATAGCACCGCAAGTCAGATAGAGAGCAGAATTATAAGCTACACTTACTCAAATCTGTAAGTGCTCTCTTCATCTGAAAATAGGACACACTTCCCATCTATATTCTGTTTTTTCAAGGTGTACAAGTAACGACGGCTTTTACATGCAAAACGAGTCAATTGTAAGTCACCCATAAAATTATGTCTAAGCGGTGAAATTGCAAGGTAAAGCCAGTATATAAAAAAAATGGAAGATAAATAATGGTGGAATTATCTTCTAGCTGGTGCCTGCGGAGGATTTCTATACTATCTATATACATACATACATATGCTCACGCCTGCATTCCCCGAAGGGGTAGGCAGAGGTGTTGTTATCACAACACCCACTTTTCACCGAATTTGATTAAGTGCCAACGTGACAGATGGTGAGTCTATATCATGCTTTATTCTGATGTGTACACTGTGTGTTTAGTTCAATCGAAATCCTTTCAGTATTTTTTACGTGAAAGAGCAACAGATATTCATCCATACATACATTCTTGCAAACATTCGATTTTACTATATTAGTAGGAAATAGGATAACAAACGTATCGGTATTCAAAATGCAAAATGTCTATGTTAAATAAGACTTCTTACAAATAACTTTCAAACTATCAGAAGGAAACAAGAAATACAGTATTACGGGATTACGGTTGCTTTCGTTGAGAAGAACCTGCAAAACTCTCAACATATACTCTTTTAAAACAAATATTTTACAATGATTAATATTTTATTAGCAAGCGAGTCTCCCAGCCTCTTACGACAAGCTTCTGTTTAAGACCCAGATTATTGATTGCGTATGAGATGTCATCAGGACAGGCGTTCCAGTGATGTAATCTCCTTCAACGTTAATGGTACCTAATGCAATTGCAAGCGCTCGAGCCGTCAAGCATATAAGTACGCCTATAAGGATCCATATAAGCTGTATAAGTTGTCCCATATTGCCACTACAAGCTTTACGGTAGAGGAAAACATAGTTATGAAACTTGTACGCGTGTAAAAATTATTAATTTACGTATTACGTAGCCTTAAAGATAGCAATAGACTCACCAAGCTGTCAGCAGTGCCATAAACAAAGTTTTTGTCAAAGTCAAAGTCAAAATTATCTTTATTCGATTAGACTTTTTACAAAGTACTTTCAAATCGTCAGAATGACATAATTATACAGGATTATACATGCTACCGCCAGGTTCGGAAGGTTGCTTTTACTGAGAAGAACCTGGCAAGAAACTCAGTAATTACTCTTTTCAAAAATATTATACAAATTCAAGAATACAAAATAAACAATTTAAGGAACGTAAGCTCATGGACAATGTTCCAATGCACAAATGTCGATAAAAATTAACATAACTAAAAATCGAGTACATCTACTTATAACTAAATGCGTAGCTTGAGATGACCAGCCCTCACAAGCAGCACCTGTTCACAAGTATGACGTGAATGCCAGCCATTGACCTCCTCAACCATCATATAGGGAAGCGGACAACCCTTCATCTTGTCTTGTCGTCAACATGTCTTGTACAACTTTGTCGAATAACGTTGCGTTTAAGAGTGACAAACACAATCCGCTTGCGAAAAAGTAAGTGCCACACTTACGTAATAAAACGGACGATGGTGGAATATGGTTGAACCTATCTTATCGCCATAACACGTATCATCTTGAGAAATAGACCTTAATGGCTGAAAAAAAATTGTAAGCACAATAAGTGCTCAATATTATGTATACGTCTATATCTATACTCTATACAGATAAATAAAAGTACAGAATTTTTTTTTTTATTCTGTCTGTTCGTTCCGGCTAATCTCCGAAACGACTATCAATGGCAGATGTCTGATGTTACAAGAATTAAATGAGGCTACTTTAAAGCTAATCATGAAATTAAGTCTACGCGGGTGAGACCGCGGTGCAAAGCTAGTATCATATATATATACGTATACGTCATTGAGATATATGCGTCCAAAAGTTCACATAATCATCATGGTGAGATTGACTATCATAATATTATTATATTACAATATTTTGTACGTGGAATGTTATACGGTTATTATTTTAATTAATTAGTGGTATTATTATTATTTTTAATTGTTGTAATTAGAAATAATTATGTTCTTTCATGAGAAACAATGGATGAATTATGTGTAGCTACATGAATAGCGAGTGATTAACTCGCACAACATCTTGTGGTAAATTTCCCAAAGGCCGATTTTGTTTAGACAGTGTTACTCTCTAAGTAAATTGCCGGGCTACAACTTTGGTATCAATCTTATAGATGTCTTGATGTATTTCATTATGATATACCGATTATACTTACTGTGAGATTTATAAGTAGGTAAATTATAATTAATTAGTGACGAGTTTCTGAGCGTGCCAGTGGAAAGAGTTCCGGTTCGTCTCCCATGATAAAGTATCTTAAAGTTCCGTTGGTTTCCAAGCTCTTGAATAATAAATCTTCTTAAATGGATAGCTATTTAACAAAATGCTTCGATTTGGTTCATTGAAAACTACTTAGTTTATTGGAGTACTTAAGTAGAAGTAGAATATTTAGGTAGTTGTGAGTTGGTGAGCCGTGGTGGCCTCAGGGTTTGAGCAGTCGCCTGCTACGAAAGCGACGCAAGTTCGTATCACAGCGGGGCCTGTAAAAATTAGTTTTTCTAGAAAAACTTATGTGCAGTGATTTCACACCATGTGCTTTACGGTGAAGGAAAACATCGTGAGAAAACCTGTATATGTCTGAAAAGTAATTCAAAGACGTATGTATAGTGTCTGAGACGGCGTTGGACTCACCCTCTGCCACGTTGGCACGGTAAAATATAGGTCTTGTTGTTACAACATTTCTGCTTATCCTTTCCAGAAACCTTTCCGGGATGGCGTGAGCATAATATATACTTTTTAGTGAGTTGGTATATTAATACGTGCGAGCAAGAAAGTACTCAACAGAATACTTGCATTCGTACGCGTTTGGAAGCATTTATCACTTCTGCCATGCTTTTCTCAGCATGAAAACAGGCTCTTTAAGGAGATTCTTACAGGGTTGGCGTCGTGCATGTAATATCCCTCGCATTGAAGGCGTCCATAGGCTGTGGTATACACTAAGCATCATATAAGAATGCTTGTTTGCAACCCTGCTGATAACAATTGCGTATTTGACTAAAATTCTTTCCTCTGTGACCGTGACGAGAAGATAGAGGACTTTATCATTACCGTAAAATTAAATGTCAAGTCTACGAAGTTCTTAATACGCGCTGCTTAAACGATCATAGTTGGCCCAGTGTTCTTTAAGAAGCGTGTAAGACGTATTTTTTCATTTAGCACCAAATTTGGGAACTTTATAAATAATAAAACAGAACCCTTATTGAACTGTTGAAGGTGATTATTAAATCAACTTTGCCGCTTCGGATGCATTTCAGAGAACGTGCATACTAGCGTCATTTCATTCTTCCGCACTATATTTTGCTCTCATCAAACAATATGAATAAAAAAATCACCTTTGACGGCCTTTGGGTCGAACTACGCCATTAAAAATTCTGAAAATAGTGAACGGTTATGTAATTAAGGATAGGTATATAAAACCCTTATCTATAGTCGGAATAACAGGAGAGTCAAGTGACTTTTACCCAAGTATAAGTTTGTAAACGTACAGACGTCGCTGCTTGACCTTGCGTTTAAGTGTGGTGCAAATTGTGTTGATCCGCCATCGTTATCATTCAACCACAAACTCCTAAATATATATATATATATATATATATATATATAACGCCCACATATATAAACATATATATATATATATATATATATATATATGTTTATATATGTGGGCGTTATATAAATGATATGCAGCTCTGTTATAACGTTGTATATTAAAAAAGACACCAAATAAAATTAATACGTAAAATTGTGTTGTACGTGTAATGGCGGCAAGAAGAGAAGAGAGAGAACGTGCTCATAGACAACAGGAAGTAGTAAAAATGTACATAGACAAAACAAGGAAACAGTAAGGCGATTACATTCTAGTGAGCCAAACAATGCACAGATGTTAAATACATTGAACAATATATATATACTAATTCTAAATATAGATTACGAAAACGGTGGCAAACCCGTGATAGAGGTATATGTGTTACTGTTTCAAACCTGCGCTTTAGTATTGTCTCAATGTTTGTCGTAGAATAATAGATGCAAGGTTGATTGTTGTTTGCTATGTCGAATCATGCTTATTTTATGTGCAGACAGATATCTCAGAATGGAGACCAATTTCAATGAGTAGATTTTATCCATAGATAAAGAAAAATTCGCTTAATTATTATTCATCATTGATTTTGTAAATGAAATGGATTCATAAGGAATCATATTTTTTTAAAAGAATAACGAATGGAAAAATTAAATGGTGTGCAATTACTTACTGTTTACGTTCTAGCTTATGTGAGAACTTGGAATTTTATAGGTTATATTTTATAGGGATAAAAATGCAAATACATTTAAAAAAAAATAACAATATTTCACAATATTTTCTTCGTCAAATTAGTGAATATCACTCCACTGTGATATAAATTTGACTTTCCATGATGTAAGAAACATTTGCGACATAGAAAAAATAAAAATAGCTGCGGTGGTCGTGGGGTTTGAGCAGTCGCCTGCTACTGCAAGCAATGCGTTCGAATTCTATGGTGATAATGAGTTTTTCGTAAACCTAAATAATTTCACGCCACGTGCTTTCTAGCGAAGGAAAAAATCGAGAGGGAACCTGCATATGTCTGAGAAGTAGTTCAAAGACGTATGTATGGACCTGAGATGATAGACTTACCCTCTTTCACTCACTTTTGAAAACCTCACAAGAACTAGAATTACCCATATGGGCAGCAATCCAATTGTATATAAAATTATTCCTTCCCAGCACCACCGAACATTTGTTACCAAACTAGTTACTAAACTTGCTTATAATTCAATCTCGGGAAGGCCTCTTGTTTTTATATTCATACGCTGGGCCGCTAGAGACCGTCTCTGTAGTTGAATAAATTCCTCCAGGAACCGCAAACAATGTAAGTTACTCGCTACAGTTGCTTGGGAAATAGGAAATATACAGTTTTTATTAACAATTTTCTATTGTGTAATAACTTTTTGGTTTCTTTTAACGCGTTCACTGCTAACGACGCGTATGTGCGTCCAACTGTTCGAGAATTTACGAAGAATTTGAAATGTTAGCAGTGAATGCGTTAATACGTTGCCGTGTTCTATATATAAAAGGCATCTTCGAATTAAATGCTTTTCTGGAAATATATTGATTCCTATGTTTTTTTTTTATATACATACAAGCATGATTAATTTGCAACGTGACAGATCGTGAGTCTATCGCCGTCTCAGGCACTATACACACGTCGTTGAATTACTTCCCAGACATGTGCACGTGGTGTGAAATCACTGCACATAAGTTTTAAAAAATCTCGTTGGTACCGGCCCCGCTGTTATTCGAACTTGCGTCGCTTGCGTAGCAGGCGACTGCTCAAACCTCGAGTCCACCACGACTTACGGTAAGAAATTTATGATTCCACTTTAGGAAAGCTATACTAACGATACAACATTCTGTCTGCAAATGTTTTATGCATCTACGGTCACTTTACTTAAATAAAAGAACATTTTCCTCCGTGTTAACTTCCAAACAACCCCATTACAAGGAATTATAATACAAAAATGACAACATAAAAGTGACACAAACAGACATCACAAAACATAAAACTTCATCAAGAGAAGAAAATCCCGCCAAGTTTTTTAAAGTTATATTTATTCCGCTGACATTGCAAATGAGTTAGTCTTGTTTAAAACTCGGGCATTCTTACAGAACCTTCAAGATTCTGTCGGAGACCTAAACGAAATTGACTCTGTCTTAAAGTAATTTCTCAAGTCATTAAAAAAATTCAGAATGACTTTAAAAATGAACTGTGGTTGTTACATGTTTTTACGTTGACCTTATCGCCTGCGAATTTTCCTTAAGTCTAAGACAACGCTGCCTCGTTGACCTAGTGGTTGCAAGCGCTGCGGTGCAAGAGTTCCTAGATTCGATCCCCGAGTCGAACATAGTGTTGGAAGTGTGCCCATTAATGGCAATAGACTTGCCCATGATTACATGGAACCTAATCATAACTGAGAGTGTACTCTTGCCTATCTCTTTGGGGAATACGAGTGTGAGCATAAAATATGTATGTTTGTACATACATATGCTCACGCCTGTATTCCCCGAAGGGGTAGGCAGAGGGGTTGTAATAACAACACCTACTTTTCACGGAAGATGATTAAGTGCCGACGTGACAGATGGTGGGTCCATCGACGTCTCAGACACTTTATATACGTCATTCAGTTACTTCTCAGAAATATGCATGTTTCCTCACGATGTTTTCCTTCACCGTAAAGCACGTGGTGTGAAATCACTGTACATAAGTTTTATAGAAAAACTCATTGTTACAGGCCCCGCTGGGATTCGAGCTTGTAGCAGGCGACTGCTCAAACCTCAAGGCCACCACAGCTATGTTTGTATGACACGTGAAATATCGTGACAATATAATAAAAACACTTATTCGCTGCATGCATATTCATTGTCAGCTTTAAGACAATCTTGCTGGCCTTCACTCTTAGGAAAGCATATAATATCAAACAACATGTTATTCCATCGTTATATGTTTGTAGCAAGCTAATATTTAAGAAGCATATTGTTATGTAGTCATTGTGTTTGAAACTAGGAACTATTAGGTACTTAATCTTACTAATTTGTTATAGATATAGATGGATAGAATATTGAAAACGGCCGTAAGTCAGTCAATTAATTAGTCAGGACCATGAATGCGATGAATGGCCATCTTGTGCGTCATGACAGCTTCTTTAAAAACAATAGAAGGAAAGGTAGGAGGAAAGAGAGGAAGACCAAGGCAGTATCCAGATACATAAGACAAGTTGTGTCTGTCATGATGCACTCCTTATTGTGACCTCCTTATACGAAGGAGGTCACAATAAGGAGTGCATCGGTTACACTGACAAGAGTACTACTCTGATATTCATGATGATGATGTATTTTATGTGTATGAATTGATTTTTCTGAAGGAGAACATACAAGCTGATTTTATCTTACAACTTTAAACGAGCAATTCAAATTATCTAATATATAAAATTCTCGTGTCACAGTTTTCGTTGCCATACTCCTCCGAAACGGCTTGACAGATTTTGATGAAATTTTTTGTGCTTATCCGGTATCTATGAGAATTGGCCAACATCTATTTTTCATGCCCCTAAATGTTAGGGGTAGTCCACCCCAAAAAAAAAAGATGGCAATACAACGTTTGCCTAGCACAGCTAGTATTATATACATATATGAGAAAACGTCATTGAAAAGAAACCGAACATCAGGTTCTTGATATTATTTTCCATGTTACAAATTACGTAGCGTACACAAAGAAGTTAGAGTTATAATTATGTATGTATTATTACGTCTTTCAGTGACTTTAAACACTCTAGCGGACGTCACTCGGTTTCAACCGCATAGTTCCCATTCCTGTGGAAGTAAGGGTATTAAATATAGCCTATTTTAATGAGTGATAACTTAACATTCAAATGCCGAACAGACAGACTGAAAAACAGAGAAAAATTAAAAAATATTTTTTTTATGTTACTGCTTAGTAAAAAGCTGATAATTTGGAATTACAAACAGATACTTAAATTTTATTTATCTGTATAGATGTTGCAGGAAGTATTCATAAATAAATGCCTGTATAGTGCCTGAGATGACGATGGTCGCATTTCTACCTACCTTTATGGAAGGCGTGAGTTACAAGGTCAAAAGAGACTGTGTCTATCTACCTAACCCTTCAGATACCCTTGCGGATGCATAAATTTACTCCAATTTGAGAAACGTGCACTTCACGCTTTGAGTAAAAAATCCTAAAAACTAAGTGAAATGTATAACTACGATACATAGCATTTTAGTGCTGTATTAATAACTTATCGATATCCAATTTAATTTACTTCTCACAATACATTATAAATCATACAAAAATGTCTAATTGTATATGTTCAATACCTACAACTCTAAGTTCGATCACAAAGAGAGCAGTAGGTCTAGTATCATTTCTATTAGTGCGGATAATGTTACTTTGTCTACAGGTCCAGTTAAACCAGAAACGGCGTCATTCGTTGGGTTTGACTCAAGTCGTTATCTAAATGCCCACTAGACTCCTGAACTCTTCACAAACCATTGACAGTTGCATAATCTGCATCTTCATATCAAGAATATTTCTCACATTTCAGGACTTCAATCACTGAGATAATTTTTCCTAAGCATGCGATTAATTTAATGTAGGTCTTAATTTTACTAAACCTTATCGATATTAATTAACGTGACTTCAAACATATATGTGTATTAGTAGTGTTCAACTTATCGATACTGATGTATCGACAGCTCAACATCACTATGCCCCTCCCGGGCAATGAAAAATCTAATATCACTCAGCCTGGGACGCCCAACAATTGCCTCTCATGAATTTTAACAAGACATTTTCTTTGCGACGCCTAAACTGATCTCGCTACTTAATCTCGCCGAGGAAGGTGAACAGTGAGTGAATTATGTGTCCATTTTTCAATGTGCACTCTGATGTAGATTAATGTTACCAGCTTATATGTAAATGTTTTATTGAATGCATTCTTTTTTTTCGATTCGTTGTGGATGACGCCCGTCGCGCGTCTTGGACGTCTTCGTATGGCGTGTGACGCGCGAATTGCGTCACGATATATTTGTTCTCTGCCATGGAACGACGTAAAAAGAAAGTTTTTAGTTGAGCATGCGGAGTTAGAGAGCCTGCTTTTTGTACTTGTAGGGGATGTGGGAAGTGGTTATTGTTTTTTTACAAACATACAAAAGAGCTGTGGTGGCCTTGAGGTTTTTGCAGTAGCCTGCTACGCAAGCGACGCAAGTTCGAATCCCAGCGGGGCCTGTACCAATGAGTTTTTCTAAAAAAAATATGTACAGTAATTTCACACCGGTGAAGGATAACATCGTGAGGAAACCTGCATATTTCTGAGAAGTAATTCAATGACGTATGTAAAGTTTCTGAGACGGCGATGGACTCACCATCTGTCACGTTGGCACTTAATCATCTACGTTGCCTCGCCTACCCCTTCGGGGAATACAGGCGTGAGCATATGTATATATGTTTGTATCTTTTATTTGTAAAAAGTCAAACTCGCGCCTCTAACATTCACCACAGACATAAAAATAGTCAACAAATGTACTCTACACTGGTAACAAGCACATACTTTTCTACCTCGTTTACACTATCTCTTAATGTTACTACGTTGAAGTTCCTAAAATTTCAACCTAATGGACGTATACAGTAGTCTTTCCTAAAGGCAACGACATAAGTGAACTCACTAATCCTATATCCTCGGTCTTGAGCACGAAGTTCCAGAGGTAATGTTAAGAAGATTAGATGAAGTAGGTGTGTTAGTTACTTCAAATTCATAGGCAATATGAGTCTCTATTCCAAGCATTTGAACCGGTGGGTGCTGAGTAGAGTAGAAGTCAGCTATTAAAACTGTTAACGGGTTCACAGCCCATTAATGGACTGGAGGGTGACAGTGTTACAAGATCACAGTCTGTGTATGAGCTGGTGGCCTACCATCATCAGTTTAAGCAGTATTACGAACTTCTGAGCTTTAACGTTCCATTTTTGTACCGTTAATTCAAACTTCGAAGTTGAAACGATCATAGTTGGCCCCCTGTCTGCTTATATGATTTCTAAGAGGTGTATTAAAATGGACTTGTTTTAAACCAGAAGCGTTATTCACTAAGGTTTCTCAGCGTCGCACTAGTCTTCGAGTGTCGATTTTAAAGAAATGAAATTGAACTTTATCCTCTATGTATTATGTATCAATTTCATATATTGAAACCAATGCTAGTCATCGGGTTTGACGCTGAAAAACCTTACAGAATAACGTACCTAGATTTGGCAGGATAGTTCCTAAGCTACAACGAAGGTAACAAGACTTAGAGAAATATGTTTATATTTTTCTTAGAAAATTTATCAAAACCTCTACTCGACTTAAGGGGTACTTATACACTAATCTGAACTGTAAGCCGGACTCTGTAAACCTGTTAAATATATAGAGTGCCCTAACATCGGTGTCAGAGCTTTAAAAAGGTGTGCAACGCGAACAATTCGGCGAAATATTAATATTTATTTTCCAACTATAATAAAAGGCAGTAATTAAAATGTTGTGTAACTGTTATATAACGACATGTAAATTTGAAAAAATTAAGAAATAGGTTTAATTCAATAAATATAGTATAAGCAGTATCACAACCAAATGGTTTTTAATAGTAGCTATTAGGGTATAAAATAAAGTTTAGTAAAGGGCTCTACTAAATACACGGCCTGGTATAAAAATTTTTTGGATCCAGATCTCAAAACAAAGGTTTTTTTGCAAATGTTTACTGCCATTCCTAATGGTAAAAATGTTGATTCATTCACTTTTGAATCCATAAAAGTGCTGTAAACATTATTAAAGTACATCAAAAGTAAGAAATTACCAAATAATGTTAGCCTATAAACAACGCAGGCGAAGTAATAAACTTTAATAATACTGCCCTGTAATTTAACTTGGTAATATACTTTTCGTGTTCTCAGGAAACATTTTATTGCTCTCCAAAAGTGAGATTTGACAATACGAGTCTGTGAGAGGTGTTGAAAAATTCCAAGTGGAAGCTTTCTTGTGTAACCTTCTTGAGAGGCTTTTTAATATTGTTCCCTCGTTCATTGTTAGCGGAATAGAAACTTTGAAATTTAAATCAAGTACTTTAAAGTTGGTAATTCGTTAACGAATGTGAACTTATTTGGCACTAGTAAAGTTTCCCTGTCGTGAAGAAGTGAGTTTTGTGCGAATTGTGACATACGAGTGTCAAAAGTATAGATTTTGGCACGTTCGAACGTGGTTTGACCTTTGCAAACATCTTCATATTTCAACTTTTTCAAACCTATAGTTTGTAAGAGTCCACAGGTGATGGGCGGCTTGAGAAGCCTACAAAAACTTTCTTTATTTAAAGTTTTAATGATAACGGAAAATAATCATTTTAACACTTGAATCATTCAGACAAAAAATATCTCTTAATAGAACAGATTTAGTTAGACACTCTTGATTAAGTCTAAAATGTAACATAACTAATAAACTCATCAAAATCAACAAAATCTCAGCACCCCAATGTACTCACCCCAAACATTAATTAGCTTCTTAAAAACGCAATCTTACTTTACACATAAATTGTCATTAGAATTCGTATGCTGAGTTATAAAAAGCCTTTTGCAGACAGGCAAATTTTTGACAGAGTCCAATGAATGCCGACTTTGTAATTTAACTTTGAAATAAAAGCGTTTTGCGTCAATAAAGTTTTTGATGCAAATTGGGAATGGAGTCTGTGGCACAGTATAAATGTCCTTATAGGTTTTACAAGGATTAAGGAATATAAGCCTATTTTTGTAATTATTATGAATGATGTATTAGCGATCGGTAACGACCTGACAACTTTTACCGTCATTACGCCTATTATGCTTATTTTCTCGTAGATGCGTGCATCTGTACCCCTATCACGGGTTTGGCACCGTTTTCGTGATCTATACTCGCTAACGGCACTCGCAATATTTGTACGAGATATTTTAGTTCTTCACGTCACCGCTGGGAGTCGCTGCACAATTTCTCATACAAATATTCGGCGGAGACGCTAGCGAGTATAGATTACAGAAACGGTGGCGAACTCGTGATAGGGGTTCTATATAAGCGTGTCATTTCGAACGATTTGCTCCTGTAGTAGTGTGGTATACCGGTTCTATCATATTTCTATTATAGTTTCTATTATTAGCATATCTTTAATATCAACGATGCTTTCCACAGCTCAAATACCTGTAGTATATCGAATTGACCAAAAGCCGACAAGAGTTCAATAAAACGAGGTAAACCAAAATTATTTCCCATAATGTTTGCTCTTTGTTTCGATAATTGAGTGACCCGAATGGCTGAGGTTGAAATGCATTAAATAATTATATTCTCAGTACTATTCAATTTGATGGGAGTGATGTTGTGTGTATTCTGTATGTATGTAGGTGGTTAGTGGTTACAAAGGAAGGGGAAGACCCAAACGATGGATTGGGTGAATGATGTCATGTCTAGAAAGACAATGAGTACAGAGATGATGGTATATAGAGAAATGAAATCAGAAAAATAATGTATATTTGCCTACCCCAATATATTTGCTTTGAAGACAAAATTATTATTTTATTTATTAAAACTTTATTGTACACCTTAGAAATTATTTAGTTACATCTAGATTATATCATATTATAGGTACAGCTGGCGGTCTTATCGCACTAGGCAATATCTTACAGACAACCATGGGATGGATTTGCATGAGGAAATTGGCAGCTATGTAGTGTACGGCATAAATAGTTCATAATAAACTTACATAATTTATACAATATATATTGTTACATAGCATATACATTCAATAAGTACAATACAAATCAAAATATATAGATACTATTAAATATATTAATAATATACATATATTATATACACATTTTATACAAGCAGATAGATAATTCGATCCTCTTGAAGGTATTCAGAGTTTGCCGGATGGTCAAGGTATTATATTTATAATCATTATTACGGGGTTAAAGTTAGCCATAAAATTAGGGAAAATGAAGGCATTTAGCACCTAATAATTTTCAACACGTGTTTCACACCTGTGATTTTTTTTTCATGAAGAAATTGACTCTTTGGTATAGTCCCCAGGTCGAGCATTGTTATTATGTTTTCCCATCTAAAATACCCCAGTAGCAGCTCATGCAACATGGGACTTAAAGTCAAAGTCAAAAGTATCTTTATTCGATTAGACTTTTTACAAAGTACTTTCAAATCGTCAGAATGACATAATTATACAGGATTATACATGCTACCGCCAGGTTCGGAAGGTTGCTTTTACTGAGAAGAACCTGTCAAGAAACTCAATAATTACTCTTTTCAAAAATATTATATATTTTATAGAATACAAAATAAATAATTTAATAAACGTAAGCTCATGGACAATGTTCCAATGCACAAATGTCGATAAGAATTAACATAACTAAAAATCTAGTACATCTACTTATAACTAAATGCGTAGCTTGAGATGACCAGCCCCCACATGCAGCACCTGTTCACAAGTATGACGTGAATGCCAGCCATTGACCTCCTCAACCATCTTAGAGGGAAGTGGACAACCCGTCATCCAGACGCCGCCGCAAGCAACATACTCTACTTATACATACTCTACTTTGTGCACCCACATTTCGCCAGTTACTTATTCCTTCGTAGAAGTGTATATAGTTATTTTGATCCATTGTACCTCAAAGATGCTGGCTGAGTTTCTAACTTGTTGTTCTTAAAATGATAGATTCCGAACCATACCTTTTTAATTTCTACACCAAATTCATGCAACATTTAAACTCGCCTGGGGAAACCTAAGTGGAGCATATAAATATCGCGTTTAATATATAATAAAGGTTTTAACCTTTGGAAAACAACGTATAATACATCTGCAAATACTGCGTGTCATAAGCTCTTTGCGTTCCAATATATACGAGCATTTAAATATTTTTTTACACAAACAATTTTCAGCGAACGGGCTATGAATATGTTATTTGGAGAGAAAGGGCAAAGACATGTAAATATTTTACAAGCTCGGCTTTCACGTTTGCGTTACTTTTCTGACGGCAGTATGTTACAGATGGCAGAACATAAAAATATTTTTCGTACTTACATCTAATTTTTGTGTACAGACTCTGAGGCTCAGGGTAGGTACCGTTATTTATTCAAATATAGGTGTGATAGTTAAATAAATACGACGTTTGGAAGCGTTTACGTTTATCATAAGTGACACAGAAAGAAATCTGGATATATTTACCGAGAAATTTCTACTGGGAAAATAAGTTTTATTCACAAATTGTTTACTGAACGAAAACTTAATCTATACTACTATTAAAAAGCTGTAGAATTTATTTGTTTGTTTGAACGCGCTTATCTTAGGAACAACTGTTTTGAATAGAAAAAAAAATTGTGTTGGATAAATTATGGTGGAAGACTGCAGGCTTTATAACATCACGCTGCGACCACTAGGAGCGAAGATCTATTAGCAAAAGTGACGTTAAGTTTTTATAGTTAATCATACGTCAGTAAAACCACGAGGGCTCAGCTAGAAAGGTGCATACAATAAGAACTGTAAACTTAAACATTTATTAAGCTAGCTATTTATTAGACGAATAAAATTGCATTGTCTGTTTATAATTCTGAATTTAACTCAATGGAACTCAATCACCTTTTTACTCAATGCAAAACATAAAAGCATATAGGTACAGTACTTATATAAATAAATCCGAACGAATGCCAAAGCCACAACGCAGCAATTATATCGTGTTCTTGACCGATGCATTTTCCTTCACTGGCTTAAACCAATTTCAAACATAAAACAGCACGTTAATCTAATATCTAAGCCAATAGCAGCACTACATCTTATTTTAATTTACAATGACACCTATTCTGAGCATCTAGGTAAAGGATCGCATTGATTAATCTTTAGCAAGTTCGTAGAACCTTGATAAAGGGTAGCTGTGATTAATCTAGCGACCGCATAGTGATTTTTATCAAATAATGTCGATATTTATAGATCTAGTTAGGATTGAAAATAAAAACGATACGTTTTTGCACTTGTACCGACCTTTTAATATAAAATATACAAAAGGATTTTTTTGTAAAAAAAATCAGATAAAAATCGTTCATTAGCTTTTTATTAGTCTCGGTGAATTTCTTGAAAATCTTTTGAATAAAACGCAATGGACTTATTTAAATAAATATTAATACTATACTTTTCATATTTTGGGATATGTCTACCTTTTATCCGACTTGTAGGGATTAAAATCTGTGATTCTCATCTGTACGAATTCTAAGCCCTCGAAAATTCTAAGCCAAATTCAAAGAAATCCCGCATTATTTCCATTTTAAATACATAATTCTCATTCAGAATATTAGTCCTCTCCAAAGTTGTGGAAAATGTCGAGTGAATATTTGTTGATAAAGGTATTTTACATGGACAAAAGGAAATTGAACATTCCAATGATAACACGGATACAAAAGACAAGATAATAAATAAAAAGATTAGTTTATGGAGCTTTAGCTTGATTGGTTCAGTCTTCTATTACATCATCCATATAGATGAATAATTGTTTATTGCTAAATAGTAGGTATCTTTCAAGCGCTCAATGGCTCCATTACAGCTAGCACAGCGCCTCCACTCTTCCCCTCCACGAAGCATTGGTGACCTTACTCACCGGAGGGATAAAATACCACCCTCTTAAGGGTGCCGTCACGAGTTATGAGCGCTGACCTTGAATTTTTACTTTTTGGGTCTTGTATGGAGATAAAACGAAAAAAATATATGCGCAGCTATCCCCATTATTTTCACTGACCATTAATTACTCGTGACGGCATCTGTAGTATTACTTAACTGTGATCTAGTGTACGTTGGTGGTATAATACCCAGTCCTTCTGCTCATAATTCAACGGGAAATCGTTATATACTCTACCTCCCTTTTTATCTGACTTTTGTTTATTCGGAATAGCTCTGTTTTACTCAAACTATACATTTTAAGAATACTAATACAGAATTTGCTTTATAAAAAGCATGCGAACAAAGAAAATTAAAACACCAACAGCAATATGAATTGCAATAAAGGGGATGTGCATTAAAAGCGTCCATCCAAATGCATATCCTAGATTACGTGGTCCGTTTCAAGTAATGCTCTGTTTTCTCTCTCAAAACAAGGCAATATGAATATATTGAAATGTACTCTCTTTGAAAACAATTTCATAGATTTGAGGAAACCAGTCATGTTTCGCTTTCTGAGTAATAAGTATCGTGTATTTTGTGTGTTAACGTAACGTTCAGAGGTAAACGGAGGATTTACTTTATTAATGTTGGTTGTTTTAATGTTCCACGAAATAGGCATAATAAGTAGGTATATTATTATACCTATAATTGGTTGACTGAGATGGATATCATGATTATTTGTGGTTGAACAAATTGAATCAGGATGAGTGTGGTTTTAAACGCGCTGTTTGTCAAAACTGTATACATAAAAATGATTTATGAAAAACGTGGATTTTTTTACATAAACAGGTTATTAATTAATTTCCATTATAGTGAGAGAGGAAGATAATGGGTTTATAAGTTAACGGCTAGAAAAATAAACAATATCAAATCAAAGTAGTCGTTCAAATGTTAGAGTTTAATTCGTTTTGATGGTCATAACAATATCTTGCAGTCTTAAACTCAGGATCAAAGTTCTGATCTATTATTTCTAAAACCAACTGCGTTTACTGTGTGGAATTAACTTTTACAATAAGCGTGCTATATTTGCTTTTAAAAATAATACACTTAAGGAAAGAATACACGACACTCATTGGAATTTCACCACCTCTATTGAGAATGATTGATTAGTCACGTCGTATAAGGTCGCATCGGATGGGGACTGAATAAACCTTTCGAGATATGTGTCGAGCTCTGAGACCTTCGGAAAATAAACGAAGGGCACGTTGATCCTGTACCTATATTTAGACGTTAAAGGACAAATTCACTTCCTTGATGCTCAATCACTTGTAAGTAATGGTATTGTGGAAAAATGTCCGTTCAATTTAACATAATACACCTATACTCCAACCGGCCGGATTGATTAATTGTTCACCTAAAATTCCTTGGAACTACTAAAAGAACTGTAATAAGTCAGGCTCTGAATTCGATTAAAAAATTTTCTTTGCTTCTACAAATTTATTGGGTGAAATCTTATTACAATATACACGAAACAGTAGTAATACCTAACTAATTACAAATATATATCTTGAGCCAAATTGGTGTCTCTTGAGATTGCACCAAGAAGGACTGGTAGCATGGCCACGCAAATATCAACGCTGATTCTCTGTCACGAACGGCAATTAATATCTTTAATATATTCGCATCAAATGCTTAATTCTAATAAAACATTCAAGATGCATAGAATAAAAAAACAGGACCCCGACTGCTCTAAAATTCGAGTATTAAACTACTAAGTTACAAATAATAGTGTAAAAATAAACATTGACGTACTTTGCCTCAACTTATTCACACAGCAAAATGTTATCACCACAGTTTTATGATGCGAAAATTACCTGAGGAGTGTAAACGTGAAAAAATTATTACGTCAAACTGAAATCGGAAGGCAAACGCAATTTGTGCGGGCGTCGAGCCGCCACCGACGAGACTGCAACAAAATAGAAACACAGAGAATCGGCTCCCGTATATGAAAGTTAACTGTCGTATAAGAATAAATATCCGATACGCATTTAAAAGTCTCAATCTAAAGTCACTACTGGAAATAGCCAATAGTGGTCCCAGATCACGCGCCGTGATCTTTAGGTTTTAAGGTGTGGTTTTTCCGACAGCATATTGAGGATAAGCTGGACTCAGAATGTGAATAATAAAAACATGTCAAGACTGATGCTGACATAAAATGGCTAATTAATCAGACATGACCAATACTCAATTCTATAAAATTTTAGTGAACGACATGAGGATATGAGATGCGCTTGCAGAACACGAGAGCAGGACACGAGAGGAGAACAAGAGAGCAAAAGGTATATTCAGTGATGAGCATATATATTCTGTCTGGCTAACATACAAAGACGAATTTGCAATACCACCATCCAACGCTAACATGCACTAGAAGAAGAAGATGGTCTATACTGGAAGCAAAGATTTTGACATGTTCAAATGACGAATGACATTGCATTTTAGCGTCGTTAAAATGTGTTAATACTTCTTCGGAGGCGAATTGTGGTGGAATTCGAAAGATGGTGAAGCAACACATTTCGAGCCATACTAATTTCACCAACCATTGAATTTCTACACCGATAAACATGAAAATCCCGATAATTTGGGGTACAGAAATCTTCATATGCACTTATATGCACTTCATCTTCATATGCACTTCATTTGCAACAACTCAACCAATTTAAGAAGTCGTCCTTCTGCTGCCTTTCTATTCAGTGTCGGTACGGACGACACTGTCGTATATTTACTCAAATAAAATATCATAAAACTCGGTTTAAACCGCAATTTGAACTTGAATGCTAGTTCCGTACCCGTTTTGCGCTAGTGCTGGCTGGTGATATCGCATTAACGGTACTAAACCAGCCGTAAATCAGTTTTATTTGAAGCTGGGTTATTGCAGTCTTTAATTCATCGATTGGGCTTGTTAGACAGACATTGGCAGGATATATTTTTTCATTTTATTGCAGGCTTACGACCGCTTGTAACAATAAGGGTAGAATATAATGATATTTCTGTGCTAATATAGATAAAGACTTAAGCACAGTATACATAGTAATATGAGCTTACTACAAGCAGAACGGAATCTAGGAAGAAATCATTCGAAATGACACACTCACACAAACGCGCGTAACAACGAGATCATGCGTAATATCAGCGCCCCAAGTACAGGTTACACGTACGGACGTCGTCGCTTGACTTTGTGTTTTGCGCTTTTTTTGTATGGAGACGTAAAACTTTCAACACTCGACGCTTGGGGGCGCTTTATAAAGTTCCCATACAAAATGAGGAAAGTACAAAGGCGACATCGTCAACGTAAACAAACACAGTAGAGGTGTCACTTTGTGGCTGATTGCAAATGCGTCATTACCGTGTTTTAAAATTTTATTTTTCAAAATTTTCCATTGTTAGGTGTAGAGTCCATACTGCGTATTAAGCTTATATAATTATAGGTACTTTAGTACGAATAATAGTAATAGTTGTAGTACAGGTGAAAAATGAGTATTGTAACGCAGACCTTGAAGGTTCTTTCAAGGATTTTTCTAGAGAGGTGTTTACTGACATTCGTTTTTAAGATAAATCAAATAAAACCAATTCTTATATAAGTCCACTTTTACACATTCCATTCAACGGCCACATAACATTAAAATTCATTAAGTAGATAATTTTATTCATTTTTTGATAATTTTTCTCAAGGTCTAACACAACTCTAATGGCTTGGATATACTTGATTATGTTCGAAGAAATTGTAATAAATAATATAAAGGTAGTCATTAGTATACATTATAATGTATTAGGTACATTACCTCGTGTATAACCGCAATTAAGTTTCAATGGCGTCAATATGTTTGACGCTTAAATACAAATTGATCGGCTGTCTTTTTCTCATTTAATAACTTAGAAATAGTTTTATTTTACAAAAAAGTTTTAGGGTCGTTTAAATCAATATCCACGAGATTTTACTGAGGCAGTTTCAAACAAGGGGCAAAGTTAGTTCTAACAATAGTATAGGTAGTATAGGTCTTCGCGTGGTAATAGACCCAGAAACTGCCAAGTTTACCTATAGCTATGACGTCGTTTAGATTTGTCAAAATATTGGCTTTTTAAAGATTTCAGTAGACAAAGTAACATTATCCTCACGCTTCGCTAGTACGATACAAATGTACGGGAATGACATATGTCACGTGACTGATTTGTCATTCCCGTACATTTTGTATCGTTTCTATTAGCCCAAGCACAAGAGAATGTTACTATGTCTAGGCCTACAGGGTTACCAGTCAAAGGTTCCTCCAAGTTAATGGCACCAAACGTATTTATGTAACGCAATACAACTTTAAACAGCACGATTTATTTCACAACTTACGCCATCTACTTACAATTAGTGAAAATAAAATATCCTTACTCATCAAAGGTACAATTATTACATACGTCATCTGACAATTTTACAACTGTCACTATAAAAAATATGCTCACGCCATACCAGATAGGTCCCCGAAGGGGTAACCTTAGGTGATTAAGTGCCAACGGGACAGATGGTGAGTCTATCATCATCTCAACAACCATCATAGTTCTTTGAATAACTTCTCAAACATATGCCGGTTTCCTCATAATGTTTTCCTCTTTAAGCTCGTGGTATGAATTCACAGCGCCTATGTTTTTGAAAAACTCATCGGTACTGGCCATAGGGCACTGCTTAAGCCCACCACGGCCTTACGTATTTTTATAGGTAAAGTTAGTTGATACAGCCAACCCTAAGCAATGTTAGTGTCGTAACAAACAGATCAATGGAAACAAGATTAGAGCGAACACGAATGTCCCCACGCAGATTAGTCTTTGGAAAACCCACTGTGGTGTGTTTAGCGAAGTCACTGTAGACCTGCACGTTTCTGCTTATTTTATTGCAAAGTGAACTTTATTGCACGCGTGATAAGACAGAATGTGACCGTATATCGATCATTGTATTTAGGTCTTGCTTTGACGTTTCAATGTGATTCAGTTTGAATGGACAGTGTCGAGCTAACCTTAAGCTGTATTACGTTGTAAGAAACACGTGATATATTTTAGATTAATCTGGTTGTATGCACCCTAATATTCGTTTAAATAACTTTTGGAGTCTATACAGATAAATAAATTTGAAGTGTCTGATTTGTTTTTCACTAAATGCAAATATATACGGTACTGACATAAAAAACAATTTAAATTATTTATTCTGCCTGTCTGTCTGTTTATTAATTCCGACTAATCTCTTTAACTTTTTTTTAACTAATTTTAACTTTCACTGACAGATAACTAATGTTATAAGGAGTATCTTATGCTACATTTTTTAAATAAAATACCCATAAAAAAAGTCTACTCAGGAAAAACCGCGGGGTATAGCTAGTAAAATCAAAATCAAAATATTATTTTCAATTAACGTTAAATTTATTCTATAGAACGTAAATAGTATTTCACAAAGGCATTTTTTTTCTCGGAGTCGAATAAAAACACCAATGTTTAGGAAAGATTTTGTTTTTCTTTGAAACTAAAGCATATATTTTTTAATGAATCAAACACATTTAAGATATTCACAGAGCAGATATATAATAATGTACTGGAAGAAACATAAATTATAATATTATATTATTAAGCGACACGAAGAGACTGGTGTCAACTTCTAGAACGTTAAGTATATACAAGTACTTTGAACACGTATGTGGGTGGGAGTTACAGAAATGTATTGTGGGTGTGGGTGTTGTTACAACATCTCCGCTTACCCCTTCGGGGACCCTTCTGGGATGGCGTGAGCATATATATATATGAAAACAAACACAACTATTCGTTCTACTATTTTATATACTCTATGTTTTAGTTTTATTCATGACATACATGTTTTTAAATTCCAAATTCTTAAAAAGGGTAAAGAAAAATACGAACACGAGGCGGGATTCGAACCCTCTGCAAACCATGCAGTTGCTCTCCCAACTGAGCTACTCGTGATCCTACCTCATGCGTCTAATCTTTCCTTCCCTTGTCTGCGGTATAGGGACCGTCTTGCGCCATCTGTTGGTCGGTGTATCCAAACTCAACCGCTACGTCTAAAGTTATATTTAGCTACATATAAAATCGATGACACAACCCCGAGCTAAATATTAGTGTAACAATAAGTATTTAGTGTGCCAAAACGTAGTCTCTGTCTACCCCCATGATCTACAAGCAGTAGCATAAAATGCAGATGTTAGAATAGAAAATATTTCTATTTGATTGTGTTTATTTGATTTATATTCTTGTATTCTTCATATAATTTGCGTACTGCCTTCACTTAGCCAATATTTTATTCTTTCAAGTAATGTTGCAGACAGGCCCCTTGTGACTAGTTGTCAGATACTAGAGCTGTGTAAGTAATTGGCTTCCATTTTTATTTCTCTTCTCTTCTCTGCATCGCATTTTATTGTAACTAAAGTACTTATATTTTACTGTGTTCATTTTGTTTTAAACGGGTTTTGGTCGGTAATGATATATAATGACTATAAATCTATACTATTAAAAGCATATACGGCAGTAACATAAAACCAATTTAATACATTTTTCGTCTGTCTGTTTCCCTGTTTGTTCCAGCTAATCTCTGAAACGGGTGGACTGTTTTTAGTGGGACATTAACCAGTAGTTAGCTAATGTAAAGAGTAACTTAGGCTACGTTAATTTAAAGAGAAACGTTAGGGTTCCGTGGGTTACCCATGAAATTAAGTGTACGCGGGAGAGTCCGCGGGGCATAGCTAGTAAAGCTAGCTCGTGTGTATATAAAAAGCCCTCATTTTCGTAAGTTCTTTGTTTTTCAACAAAATATTAATCAATGGAGGGCGTGAATGGAAATTTTTCATCGGAAATTTCACTGGCAGCTGATCAACACTACAAAGGCAGCTGGGATCAAATGCGGTGGTTCGGGGTTAATGCCGCCCATTATTACAACACAATGGTAGGCGGAACTTACCTTGAATATTTTTGAAAACTCGATACCAATTTACAAATTAGGTACTACTTTTGAAAAATTTAATAAAAATCTTTGGTGCCGATTCCGAGATTTGGATTCTGAGTATTGCTCATTTAAAGATTTAATCCAATTTAATTTCATATGCTTCAAACCGACACTCGACTTCGATTTCTCCGATGAGATACCTTCGAGATCAACGCAGCTTACGTAGCTACTTTTCTTTCGTGACTCGTTTTGCCACCATGAAAAGATGACATATCGCAACCTTAGAACGATAGGGGCTCTATTCAAAACCCAAATATTTTTGTAAATCGCAATCATAGACGTTTTAACAAGTTTGGATTAATATATTTTACTAGATTTGAGTACAATGAGACTAGAGTAGAATATAACATTTATAGGTCTGTATATGATCTTAATACGTTTTCGCAAAATTTGGAGTTGAGCCGCTATCGTTCTGAGGGTGCGATATATCAATAGGCTAAACATTAAATTACTGGGGCATTATAGCACAACAAAAGGGATGTATCTGTAATTGACATTACAGCTATTAAAATTGTTCGGTTAGTTAAATCAAAATATCATAAAAAAATTGACAGGACATCAATCATACAAAAAAATATTTTAGATAAATACTTTGTTATTGTAATTCTAGTAACATTTTGTTAAAAATTTCCAATACAAAAGACATAACATTTAAATACGCATTTGCAATTCATAGTATGTGGGTTTTTTAGATAGTTTATGTTCAAGGGAATTTTTAGATTTACAATACCGGTTTCAAATATATAAATAACTAGCTATGCCCCACGGTTTCACCCGCGCAGACTTAATTTTATGGGTCCATTTTTTCGCGGAACCCTAACCTATAAAAAACCCTAAGTTACTCCTTGTGTCCGGTGGAAATCGGTCCAGACTTTTCATCATCAGACAGACAGACAGAGAAAATGTTAAAAATTTGTTTTTGATGTATGCACCCTATATACATGAATATGCATTAAGTGAAAAGCCATTACTAATTATTAGAAATTACAAACAGACACTTAATTATTGTGTATCTGAATATATAGATTTTCAGGATATAGTATCCTATGTCCTTCTCCTGGCTCTAAGCTACCTCCCCACCAATTTTCAGCCAAATCGGTTCAGCCGTTTTTCAATTATAATTAGTGTAACTAACACAACTTTATTTTATGTATATAGATTTCTGTTGAATTTCGCGGCGACAGACTCGCCATCTGCCAAGTTGGCACTTAAACATCTTCGGTGAAAAGTGGGTGTTCTCTCTTTCTTTCAGTTGAAAGAAAATGGACAAGTTCCATAGACGCTAATGGACAAAAATAGATAGAATTTGTCCATTAGCCTTCAACGTACACTTCAAAATAATAATATACAATTATCAAATTAGAGTCAATCGTAACAATTATATTTATTTTCTGTAAAAAAATAATTCTGTTCCATTCGTTCTGACTTCGTTCAAACTATGTAATTTTCTTCATATATTAAATAGTCAGAATGTGTACTTTAAATACACCTCTGCCTGCCTCTTTGGGGAACGCATTAATTATAATGTAAGTAATTTATCCTGCCGTTTAAAAAAATATTTTGCCCTTTCGTAGAAGGAACTAATCCTGTATAAATAGAGATAGATCACATGTTTATATGGATATAAATATACACATATGCGTTCACTTCGTAATAGTGGAGGAAGTCTGGCTTGTCTGTACAATTGTTTGAACAATTTACACGTCATAAGAATTATTTTACTATTTTATTACATGGTTTGGCTTCTCGTGGTTTAGTTCACTTTTGATCCTGACGGCGAGGACATCCGCTCGCACGTATGTTCCAAGTTCAAAAGTGATTATTATTTTTCATGTTGTAACATTATAAATCATTGTTATTGAACAATTTTGCAATATATTTGCAAAATGACCGTTGGAGAAACTGAGAACGTAAGTATATGTTCCTGTTAAAAATATTTTCTAATAAAGGAATAAATATAAAATTATATTTCAAGCTACTTAAATTAAAATCAGGTTGAAGTTTTTTTTACAAAATGTACAATATTATTATATCGTTGGTGTAATTTATTTATTTAAATTTTACGCGGCTGTTGAATATATTACAAATAGATTTAATTATTGCATTCATTTTTAATTAATACCTTAATATTTACAATAAAAAAAAAATAACTACTTTTTTTGCCGTAAGAAGCATGGTTGTTGCCAGATTAGAAAATATTTTGTGTAAAACAAGGTTTCCTATTATACATCTTTTTACTCGATTTGAGATAGTAATAAAGGCATACACAACTTTTATATTATGTCCATGTATTTAAATTAATAATGGCACAAGAAGTCATCTGTGAGAAGACTGTTATGTGTTTGTTGTTCTGTGAAAGGAATTGTGAAGGTCAGCAGTCGTTTCTTGTAAAAATCTGGTGATCAGTCACATCGTGTAGAATCAAGTGCCGATCCCATCCCAGAAATGTATGGGATAAGGGCAGGGTGATGATTATCCTTCCAGACATTTTCACGACTAAAAACATACATAGGGGTGGGCAAAAATGTTTTAATAACAACACCCACCTTTCTCCGATGATTAAGTGCCAACGTGAATGGTGAGTCTATCGTCGTCTCAGGCATTATACAAAAATCTTTGATTTCTCCTCAAACATATACAGTCCTCACGATGTTTTCCTTCACCGTAAAGCACGTGGTGTGAATTCACTGCACAATTTTTTTTTAGAAAATTCATAGGTACAGGCCCCGCTGAGATTCGAACTTGCGTCACTTGCGTAGCGGGCGACTGCTCGAACCCCACGGCCACGTCTTAAGACTATAGCGAAATACTTAAAGATGTTATATTTCAATATTGTTTAGAACTAAAAATAACACGTTCATGTATTTTCTATAATAAAAAATACTGTGTTACAAACAAAAATATAATATCAATTCCAGAAGCCTTACCCCACCCTTTCAATTCATATAATGTAATGGTTATTCGACTCAGATACAGAGACAGGTTAAATAAGTCTGTCTCTTACAGTTCCTTTACTTTTATTAATACCACAATATTAGTTGATGATTCGTTTTTGATTAGATTCTAGAACTTGTAAACTGTTGAAGCTTTTACACCTATATGTGTGAAGTTTTACCTGCTTTTAAATTGAATTAAATATAATGTAAATATATTTAAAAGGTCAAAATCAGGTATGAAGTGAATATTCATGACGAACGAAATTCACTTCCTTGACGTGAAATGTGACTTCATAATGATAAAGGTAGAGATTTATTTTTATGTATGTGTCATTTTACTTCTGCCTGCCTACTCCCTAAATGTTTGGGACTAGGGTTTTTGGATAGGGAATAATAATAGATAGGACTAAAAAAGGGAATTGTGAAGGTTACGTTATAGTTCGAACGCTCTGTGAAAATATTGAGGATAATTGCGCTTGTGTGTGTGTGGCCTTGATGTTTGAGCGGTCGCCAGCTACGCAAGTTCGAATCCCAGCGAGGCCTGTACCAATGAATTTTTCTAAAAACTTATGTGCAGTGATTTCAAACCACGTGCTTTACGGTGAAGGAAAACATCAAAGGGAAACATAGATAAGTCTGAGACGTAATTCAGTATGCATAGTGCCTGAGACGGCAACAGACTCAACATTTATCTGATGAGCGTATTATGTAACAGCGCATGTGTTTTTTCGCGCTCGAGACTCCTCCCTACGAGAGTACTACGCATTGAAATTATGCGCTCATAACTCGTGACGGCATCCAGAAGTTTTAATCGCGGTCAAATTCTTGGGAATGTATTTTTTGAGGAACCGTAATTATTTTCTAAAGCTTTATATTTATAATTTTACATCAATATTTAATAAAAATTGTTGATTATATAGTAGTTCATAATAAACAACTTTTAATTTCCTATTTATGCCAGTTAATCTCAAACGGCCCATCGTATGATCAATATTGTTATATGATAAGTATTTTAATATGCATTTTTATGTATTTCTGAATTAAGTTCAATCAACCTAACCCGTATATAAGAAAAACTAACACCAGTTTAGTGAATTACGCGCGTGTTCAAAAAATCTAAGGTTTTGACCTTACGTAGCGGAGATACATTTTTTATCTTGATATGATGATATTTCTTCTTCTCAATCAGGTAGTGCGGCTATTTAACATTACGTTCTTAATGTAGGGGGACGTGGTGACTTTAGGGTTTGAGCAGTCGCCTACTGTGCAAGTGACGCAATTTCGAATCCCAGTGGGGCATGTACCGTATGAGATTTTCTAAAAACTTGAGAAAATCTGCATATATCGGAGAAGTAATTCAATGACGTATGTATAGTGCCTGAGACGACGATAGAATCACCATCTGTCTCGTTGGTACTTAATCATATTCGGTGAAGTGTGGGTATTCAAAATTCATAATATCTTTATTTGATTAGACTTCTTATAAAGTACTTTCAAATCGTCAGAAGGACACAAAATACATTGTACATGATTATAAATGTTACCACCGGGTTCGGAAGGTAGCTTTTGTTGAGAAGAAACTCAACAATTACTCTTTAAAAAAATATATATTATACAATGTTTTTGGTTACGGTATTTATATCTCCTGAACATAAGCCCATGGACATAGTTCAAATGCTCAATTGTCAAATATAATAACTAATATATTACAAATATTTGTGAGCATATTATATTGTTAAAACAACACCTTGCCTGCCCCTATATATATACAGACGTGAGTATGTTCCTTATCTAACAGAATAATACCTACCTTCTGCAAATTCTGCAGATAATCACCTATAAACAGTCACATCACATAGTCCGCTATAAGTGATATCATTATTATTCGTTTTAAATGCGCAGAATCACTATTTATTAACATAACAAACGTTTTGTTTTCTTCCGGCTATTGCAGTAATGATATGGTAAATAATTTTGGCCCTAATTTTTCCCAATACACTACCTAGTTACTCTTTATTAATAGCAAGGTGAAATTTTAGCAAATAATACTGGCCACGTGCGAGTTGAACCCTTTGTGAGTACTTAACTTCGCCGATAGAAAATGTTGTTTGATAGCGCATAATATGACATTCGCAGAGCATCTTTAGGGTACTTAATACTGACACTTAATACAGAAATAGTTTCCTTTTTTTCCCTTTTAGGTACGGAGCTCTAAAATGTATATTCTTTTGTAAACAAATGCTGTTTTTATTCGTACGTGTTCATAAAATTCTGTTACAAACAAACTTTTATTTTTTAAATGTTAAACTGGTTACAAGTAAAGTCTTCTTGATTGTGTTTTGTTTACATTTAAACAAGACTGACTATCATGACTACTGTTTAACTTTAAAATAAGGAAGCTTGCCTTCATTTTGAAAAACATATTTGTACACATACAAATATAATTAGTCACTTAGCTATCAATTTTTTTCTGCACGGTGATTACGGTGGGCCACGTCACGTTTATTTCCAATCAATTACCAATTCTTGTTTTTAAATAGCTATTTGAAACCTGATATTTATTTCTAAGACATGCTAATCAGAGCAGTTTGAATGTAGTTTGGAATAATAGCAATGTATTATCTTCGCTTAGTCTGAGATGCGTCACATGTGAAAAACCATATACAATGACAAATCAATGAGCACCTGAGAGACCTGAAAATCAATGGATGGATTATGTGAAAGATGATACATACATACATATGCTCACGCCTGTATTTCCCGAGGGGTAGGCAGAGGTGTTGTTATCACAACACCCACTTTTCACCAAATTTGATTAAGAGCCAACGTGACAGATGGTGAGTCTATCGCCGTCGCAGGCAATATACATACGTCTTTGAATTACTTCTCAGGAATATGCAGGTTTCCTCACGATGTAAAGCACGTGGTGTGAAATCACTGTACATAAGTTTTTTAGAAAAACTCATTGGTACAGGCCCCGCAGGGATTCGAACTTGCGTCGCGTGCGTAGCAGGCGACTGCTCAAACCCCGAGGCCACCACGGCATTTTATACGTATTTTGCTTCCTATGGAGTATAAAAATGCCAATACTAAAGATACATAGGGAACATATAGTTAAGGGGTAGACAGATGTTTATTTATTGACCATCCAAATTTCGCCAGCTATGTTGAAAGCTCCATGTAATAGTGGCAAGTAATCCGGTACTAATCTAGGCTCCGGGCTGTTACTGGGAATTTACAGATGGACTAACTCAATGACACTTAGACCTGGGGATCAAACCCACAACCTCGTATTCCGCAGTAGCACTTGCAGTCACTAGACTAAAGAGGCTATCAGCCAATAATACCTTTGGATAATCTTAATTGTCAGTTAAATCATTCATTGTAATGCACAACTTGTTATTTTATATTTTCATTTTTTTTATTCTGATGGCTTTAACGCTTTTTACAGATGTCATCCCCAGAACTTGCAGAAGGAGCGCATAAACTTCTGAACGTAACATCAGATGATTTGGATATTATTATGAAACACTATGAAGTGTCTAAGAGTGCTCTCGAAGAAATGATGGTCAGTCTACGAGAGTGGTTTGAGAAACAGCCTCACTTACCCCAAGGACAATTACGTAAGTTTCTTCCTCCCTCCTTCCTTGTAGATAAACTTGTGGAGGTGTAAAAGTTACGGAAATAAGCGTACCCAGCTAACTCGTCACTTTCGTATCGTTAAGTTACTTGATACTTCTAAAAAGAATGGTTTTATTATAGAATAGGTGTAGTTCTAGTTATTTTTTGTATAGCAAAATTTCCAATTTTCTTTAAGAGTCAGCAATTTTATTTTATCTTCTACTAGAGGATGTCACGTGGTTTCGCCCGCATAGATCCCGTTCCCGTAAGAGTACGGGGATAAAATATAGCCTATACTAGTCAGTGATAATTTAGCACTTGAATGGTGAAAGAATTTTTAAAATCGGTTCAGTACTTTTTGACCCAATTTGTTACAAACATACTTACATACAAATCTTTCCTCTTTATAATATTAGTATAGAGTACCTAATAGGGGAATAAAATGCAGGTTTGATTTGTGGATACACAATACGTTACAGTTAACTTTTATGTGAAAATAAATACATTTGGGGCAACTTTGAAAGTTAATTACGCGAAAAGTGATGACATTTAGCTTTTCATCCGATTGCATACTTCTCCAGCTGTTAATTTTAATCTGGTCTCCTGGTATATAAAAGAGTGTAGGCTCATCTCTACGTCTAATATTATGATACACTGTAGTAGAATTATCAAGTATGTAATAAATGTCATCATCAAAGATAATTAGTCTTCTGTACTTGTTGCAAGTATGTGTTTGTGAAATAACAACATTACACGACACAATATGAACTCAATTATTGTCATGTTTTACTAAGAATGCATCATTAACTATAGTTTAATAATTGTCATTGAACAGTGTTGTTGAGCTAAGGATTTTTTGTTATAAAATGTTTTTATTATATTATTCAATCTACTTAATGACTAAGAAACAGCTCCGCGTACCCTTTGGACATCCATCTAGTAACTGTATATATTAAGAGTTTTTTAAACGTAGTGATTTATCACACTTCCATAATTATGCTCTATTATGAATATCAAGTGATAATTAGTACCTAAGTCGTGGCGGCCTTGGGGTTTGAGTAGTCGCCTGCTATGCAAATTCAAAGCCCAGCGTTCTAAACCATTGAGGTTTTCTGCAAAAAGTAAGTGCCGTGTTTTCACACTATGAGCTGGTGGAGTAAAACATAGTGAGGCAATCTGTATATGCCTGAAAAGTTATTCATAGTCATCTTTGGTGAAAAGTGGCTGTTATTACAGGACCTCTGCTTTTCCCTTCGGGGACCCTTCTGGGATAGTGTGAGTGTGTTTATTTAAATATTTTTAATTTTGCCTAACCTGGGAATCGAAGCCTCGTGTGTCGAAATAGCGATTGCGACCACTAGACCAACGAGGCAGTCCGAATAAACTTTTTATAAATATTTATAGCTAACGAAATTATCATTCGACATCTCATCACACGTGGATTCAGCGTGGAAAGAGTGAAAGAGAAGTTAGACCATTACTTCAGCGCCAGGGGGAAAGCTCCAGAAATATTATGTAATAGAGACCCTATGGATCCGAACATTGAGAGATATTTACAGCAGGGATTCTGGACTCCTCTGCCTAAAAAGGCACCCAGTGGAAATCGGATCGTTATTTTCAGGTATTAAATATCATTTATTAATTTATCCATAAACTTAGTCACACACACACAAAGACACAACGTATTATAAAATCTCGACATTCTCAGCATGAAAATATAATCATTATAATTTGCTTACTTTGGTCAAGGCTATATATTTTTGTTCACGTCATCTAGTAGAAGCCTCTCGTGACAGGCTGGCTGGAGCAATAGTGAGCGTTGCTAATCACCGTGGCAATGATGCCAGCCTTCTTGTCATGTATTCCCCGAAGGGGTAGGCAGAGGTGTTGTAATCACAACACCCACTTTTCACCGAAGATGATTAAGTGCCAACGTGACAGATGGTGAGTCCATCGCCGTCTCAGACACTTTACATACGTCTTTGAATTACTTCTCAGAAATATGCAGGTTTCCTCACGATGTTTTCCTTCACCGTGGTGTGAAATCACTGTACATAAGTTTTTTAGAAAAACTCATTGGTGCAGGCCCCGCTGGGATTCGAACTTGCGTCGCTTGCGTAGCAGGCGACTGCTCAAACCTCAAGGTCACCACGGCTCTTTAATGATATAATGCGCCTAATCCTTATTTCAGATGCATATCTGAAGACTTCACTGTTGTAGATGCGATGAAAATAGCCTTCATAATTGGAGACTATAGACTTCAGAACGATTATGCGATAGGAGATGAGTACATTTTGGACTTGAAGAAAGCTAATCTCAATCACACCATGCAAATGACGCCGATGATGATATCGAAAATTCTTTTCTATGCCACGGTATATTTGCAACTAAATACACACAAATTCCTTTAGGACGCTAACAATACAAATACTCTATTTATGAAAGAAATAAGTAAATTTGCTGTTCCTTATTATTGCTAACTAGTGGTGCTCAGGGTTCATACGTTTTTAGTTTTTTTTACATGATTCCCTAATTTTTTTCCAGAATTAATTGGTAACTAACATTATTGTCACATGAGCCAGCTACGACTGAAAAGTTGCTTCATATTTTTAGATAACTATTTTGTTGCTGACAAGTTCAAGTTGTTCCGCAGGAATGTTTCGGTCCCAAAATCAAAGGCATACATTTGGTCAACGTGCCATCCTACGCCATTGCTATAGTTAACCTATTCAAGAAGGCCATGAAAACTAAATTAGCACAAAGGATGCATGTGTATGAGAATTTTCATGACATTCTGAAGACCTTCCCAAAAGAAATGATTCCTAAAGACCTTGGAGGCGAAGAGATCAGCTTTCAAGAAATCGCAGGTATGCCATATACATATAGGTTCAATACTAGACTACGACTTAAATTGCTTTGCAATAGTATATAATAGCTCAAAGGGGTAGGCAGAGGTATTGAAATTATACCCACTTATCACCCAAGATATTTAAGTGCCAACGTGACATATGGTCAGTTTATCGCCGTCTCAGGCACAATACATACTTATTACAATAGTCTTAGAATTACTTCCCTGACTAATGTAGCTTTCCTCACGATGTATTCCTTCACCGTAAAGCACGTAGTGTGAAATAACTGTACATAAGTTTTAAGATAAACTCATTGGTGTAGGCGCCGCTGGGATTCGAACTCTCAACCACTCAAACCGCATGGGCATCACGGCTCTCTCTTCAAAATTGTTTCGTATTTCAGATAACTGGACCAAAGTCCTTCAATCAAGTGCGTGGAGACAGCGATTCATTGATTTAGACAAAGTAGTAACAGATGAGAGTAAGAGACCAAACCGTAACGAATCAGATGACGTGTACGGAGTCAATGGGTCCTTTAGAAAGCTGGATTTGGACTGATGACATGATCTTATTAACAAGTTAGGGTTAAAAGTGTTGAGTAGCAGTAGTTGTATTATTTTTAGTCATAGAGAAGTATTTGCTTGAGCTGAGTATTTCATCTAAATAAAAAAAAGTTATCTTGCATTCGATAAACATTTGAAAGTGTATCAACTATACAGAATTTAAGAATATCCATGAAATAAGAGGGCCTAGTGCGAGTTTTCTACTGCAGCCGTTGCAAGTTATCGCGTCCACGTAAACGCAGATTTGTATAGGATCGAAACAGCGCCGTCTGTCGGCCTAAAGATGACACTATTGTGGGCCCATACAAATCTGCGTTTACGTCGATGCGATGACTTGTGACGGCGATTTTAAGAAAACTATCTTCTTTAAAAAGGCTCTCAGAGCTTTAGATTAAATTTAAGTAATAAATGTCATCGATTTTTTTTTTCAAAGTTAGTCTTTTACCGTATTGTATTATGCCATGCTCAAAGCAAGATATTACTTGCAGTTAAAGGGATTATTTATAGTAATATGTTTTTTAGTTCGTTTTATGTTCTGACGCGACTTAAAAATCGAAACTAATATACTAATGTTGTATTGAAGAGGAAATTTTATTCCCTATGTAATAAGTTGATTGAATATCGAATTTCCACAGACAGAATGAAATTGCGAGTTAACATGTAATTAAAATGTGTTTCCTAAGAATACGTGTTCGAAAATAAAATTATCTCCTTTCACCTTTCACTTATTGTATCTGACTAACCTTAGCCATTCGCTTCCTGTCTGTGTGTCTGTCACCAGGCTTATCTATGGTATCTCATAAACCATGCCAGTTAGACAGTTGTTTTTTTACAGATGATGTATTGCATATATAACAACAAAATATAAGTTTTGTTAAACTTCTAGAAAAGTCGAAGGAATCCAATGGGTTCCTCCACATAATTTTAACAATTTACAAGATTTTTTCTCAACAATCACTTGACATTGGCGGAATAGTTCTACTTAAGCTCATCGCCATTAAATAATTAAAAGAAAGAACAAAAAACAGAACGAAATAATTATTTTAGGAGGCTGCCATACAACAAACGTGACTTTCAATGGTTTTTATATGCATGGTAAGGAACTCTTCGCGCGTGATAAGCTTTTGAGCATTTGAGTGAACATTTCTAATGTCGTTAGTAAGTCGTACTCATGCTAGAATAAATGATTCACAAATGAAATGAACATGAATGCCCATTCTAAATCCTTGATCAATACACCTAAGTAGGTCCAATATGTTATGTACAAGCTAACATACGATCATAATTGCACAATTGATTGATTACCACTATTAGCCATTCAATCAGATCAGCCATGCTTCACGCACCAATTATTATGCTAGTATGTCATGTTCGTGTCTACTAGGTGTGCAAACATTTGTATTTATATGTGCATAAGTTTTGGTGTGCTTTAGGTATTACGGTGGAATACCCTAAAATTGAGAGGGGTTAATATGTATCTGTGCATTGAAATAATGGATCTAAGATTATCTTCTATGAATTGTGTGACGTAAGTAGCGCCTACTGTTTTATATTTATATGAATAATGATCTCCGTGAGTTACGGTGGCTAATCTCAACGGGGTTTACCCATCTGCGCAAGAGCTATTATAGTGCACAAGTGTGTGCGCAAACAGAGGTTCAATATAGACCGATGGGACGGCAATCCGACACGACCGGAGACAGATCAGGTGTAGGGCCAACGTCTTAACGTGCTTTCCGAAGCACGAGGGTACCGCCAACTTCCAAACTCCGGTAATTTATTGTGAGTGTCTTAACAGAAAAACCCACTATCTATTTTGAATCAACCCGGGACCTTGTGATAGGCGAACTTACTGACCAGTTTAAAACTTATTTTCTTAATTAACGAGCAATAATTATTGGAGACAAGTTTTATTGCTTTTGAATTTAGAGGACCCCACAGGTGCAAACTTGCATATTTGCTATTAATTATTTTTATTCCCTATTTTTCTCTTAAGAAAGGATGACGTATTGAAAATAGTTCTCTGCTGTGATGAGGTATGAGGAAGTTCAAATGGTTGAACTGAATGAATTTATGGATGCATGGAATTTGTGAAATCAACCCTCGAATTCATGAAGGGCAATGTTTTTGTGAAGAAGTATCCAAATTATGAGTTTAGCGTGCTTGAATGTTAACTTAGAGCTGGCACAACTCCTTAAGAAGTTTATAACTTATCATAACTTGAAGAGAAGAAATACGGACCTGATTTAAGTTGAAAAGAACTTATAATATTTAAAACACATAAAAATATTGAAGTTTTAAAGTTACTTTAAAACTTTGGCTGAGTGTAGGTTTACCGTTTTATTTCCCTTGTTTCCAAACTTCACTAACCGTAACTTACCAATATTATAATGTAATGAATAATCATTATTTTTTTCCAAATAAAATTGTTTTTTTACTTAAACCTCTCGTTGGTAATATGATGTTTCCCATATAAACCAATAAGTATTTAAAAAACCTCGAACTACACTTTACCTTCAAGAAAAAATAAAAAAATGTGAAGGAATTTTTTGATTAATATTTAAATTAAAGTTTACCATCAGCCGACGCTCTCGACACTGTATATAATCACACATTTACCGCCTCTTGAATAGGTTTCTTATTTATTTAGTGGGCCAATGAGTATGATGAAAATGCCGACGTTAGATTTCATTCGCGGGCTTAGAATAACTGTCCCGAACAACTAGACAGGTCGTGAAGACAGTTCGGGCTTACTTCTTCCCCTGAAGGATTGATTGACTGCTCGTTTGACTGCCTTTTGTTCATAGAGTTGGAGTATGCGAGTTCGTTTGCAGTTTATACATCACTTTTTAAAATTAAACATGATTAATTATTCTATTTATCTTAAAGTTATTGTTAAGAAAATTGTTCAATCAAAATCTAATTTCCTAAATGACCCAGGGAGGTAATCTTCGTTGACTTCCGTTCGCAGCCTCTTGCTTTCGTCAGACACCAATTTACACGCATCTATTACGAGCTTCCTTGTATTTGTACTGCGAAGCTCTTTTTCGTAGAATTCTGCAATAGATATACACGTATTGTTACGCGATGATAGAAAATATCAATCAGCAGATAAAAATGTATTTTTTTTCAATTAAAACTCAAAAGAAATGCAAACATTATCCATTTTATAAGGAATTTATAAAAGTCACCTAATTTTGGCCCATGGATTACCCTAGTCTATATCTATATATATAAAAGAAAGTCGTGTTAGTTACACTATTTATAGCTCAAGAACGGTTGAACCGATTTGGCTAAAAATTGGTGGGGAGGTAGCTTAGAACTAGGAAAAGGACATAGAATTCTATATCCCGGATAATGTATACAAACAGATAAATAAAAATTAAGTGTCTGTTTGTAATTTCAAATTAACAGCTTTTCATTTCACATCACATCAAAACAAATTAGTAAAATTTACTCTGTCTGTCTGTTTGTTTGCTCCAGGTTTACTCTGAAACGTCTGGACCGATTTCCACGGAACACAAGGAGTAACTTAGGGTATTTTTTTTAGGTTAGGGTTCTTTTAAAAATTCACCCATAAAATTATGTCCACGCGGGTGAAACCGCGGGGCATAGCTAGTTTGTAATAAGAGGGAATGTGTCTGGTCATCACCAGATTTTTACACGAATCATCTTTACGTGGTTGAATAAATAATCTGACATAAACCAGTTGACAGAATTTCCTGACTAAGCTTTTAGTTAGTATAATTTTAATGAAAGTTAAAATTAATTCACCTTTGAATTCCTCCATAGACCTTTCTTCGCCTCCGTAATCTTTCGGTAAATATTTCTTTGGAATAATCTTGTGGAGGTCTTCTAACGAATCGTGGATAATGATTCGATCCAGAATTTTGGGGCTGAAAAATTGCTTCATGATCACCACCAAGTGATTTAAATAGCTATTTGCATTTAAGATGTGTATGCCGAACATTCTTATGCTTAAGCCTTCCTGAAATGTACACACAAAACATTTTACAAAGATTTCCTAATATGAAGCTAAAAAAGCCTATGCTCACTCCTATATTCCCCGAAGGCTTGGGCAAAGATGTATACCTACCATCACCGATGATGCCTACTGATCATTTAAGCAGAGCGCATTAAAAACTTCTGAGCTTTGACGTTTTGTTTTGGTATGGAGTCATAAGAAGTTCTTAATACGTGCTGCATAAACGATCATAGTTGGCCCCCCAGACCAGTAGACTAGCGAGGTAGTGACTGGAACGTGGGACCAAAAGCCTTGTTGGTTTAATTAAACCCAGGTGGATCCCGGATATGGCCACACCAATTTGAGAGTCAACATTTGAACAAGTTGAAGTTTTCCCGAATAATAAAAATAAATTCATAATCGAATCATAGGGAATATTCAAACGTAACATTATAATAGGGTTTCTTTCGAAATACTCACGTGAAATATATGTGAAGCTTTCTGCAGTACCATTGGGTGCATTCTCAGCAGGTGACCTATGCCTGTCAGTTTCATGTCCAGAATCCATATGTCGCCGAGGAAATAATCGTATTTGAACCTGATATCTCCAAGCTGAAAGCAATGAACGTGCAATACAGTATTCACAATTATGTGTAACGACTTGTAGGTATGTACCATCACTTAATAGAATATGACACCCAAATAATTTTTAATGTGGTGGCTTCGGGGTTTGAGCAGTCCCCTGCTACGCAAGCGACGCAATTTCGAATCCCAGCGACGCCTGTACCAATGAGTTTTTCTAAAAAAAAACTTATGTACCATGATTTTACACCACGTGCTTTACGGTGAAAAAACAACGTGAGGAAACCTGCATATTTCTGAGAATTAATTCAATGACGTATGTAAAGTGTCTGAGACGGCGATGAACTCACCATCTATCACGTTGGCACTTAATCATCTTCGGTGAAAAGTGGGTGTTGTGATTACAGCACCTCTGCCTACCCCTTCGGGGAATACAGGCGTGAGCATATGTATGTAAAGAATGTTTTAGTAGTGTTTGCAAAAATGTAAGAGCAGCCATAGGCGTTGGCACGTAATATGTGTGTTTTACATTAAGCCAGTATTTTATAAAACGTACACTGTATCCAATGTTGAAGAACCTTGATAAATAAATAAATAAATGGGTGTTGTAATTGTTTCCCTTCTGGGAAAGTACTACATATCTGATTAGTTACCATAAAAGAGTTCCTGCATAAAGCTTCACAAGTAATTTTACTGGGATCTGGATCTACAAATTTTATTACTGTAATTCGTTTGCCCTTGTAGATTTTTGGCATTGCAATTTGATAGCTGTAACAAAATAATTATATTTGAAGCTATTTCAATACTTACTTTATACACATGAGCGCTACAACCTTCTCCAGAATATAATGATGGGAAAAATTGAGGGGAAGAGGCGAGTCGGAAGGAGGAAGTTATCATGGCTCCGAAACCTAAGGCAATGGACTGGGATAAACAGCGTCGAAGATTTGTTTAAGCTTGCAAAAAATAAGGACAAATTTGCGGAGCTGACGGCCAACCTCCATTAGTGGAGAGGCACCGCAAGAAGAACTTTATACGCATTATTATAACATGTCTCGTTTGTCCAGTGGTCGAAGCCGTGCTGGACGTGAGCTCCTGGGTCGGTCTCCAAGTGGGGCAAAGTGTTATTGTTTTTTTCCATCAGAAATTTATCAGTAGCAGCTCGTAGTCTGGATTAGTGACAATAGGTTCGCCCCTTATTACAGGGGTCTTAAAAATTACTGGTGAAATGTGGATCATCTCTGCCTACTCCTTCGGGGACTATAGGGATGAGCACATTGTATTATGTACTATATGTATGTATCTTCTATGAATTGATTTGTTTCAACGAGTCAAATTATTTATTCTATAATGCTTACTATAAATCGATGGGAATTTTTAGGTACGTACGTAATAAGTTTGGTATTAAGAGAGTTTTTAAAGATTATTCATGGGAACTACCGCTATATTATACGTCTTATTTCTTTATCTTTTATTTCTATATTTTTAGATTAATAGAATAAAGAAAATTCACACATATTTTTCAGACACACATAATATCGTGATGTAACATTTTCTATCAAAATTGTTATTGTTATGTTAATATTGCACATATTCATAAATACTTAATTTCAGTATGAAGATCTTGAATTTTGCAACATTATATAATAAATACTCAAACCTGCCGTCTTTAGCTTGAGGCTTATAGTTCCAACTTAGTGACGAAACTGTAAATTTATTTTCGTATGTCTATTATATATAACCCAGCTCGATCCGACATATTATTGATGTGATCTGAGTGAGGAAACCTGCATATTTCTGAGAAGTAATTCAATATACGTATATACAGTGTTTGAAACGAAGATAGACTCACCATCTGTCACGTTGGCACTAAATCATCTTCGGGGAAAAGTGGGTGTTGTTCTTATAACACCCCTGCCTACCCATTCGGGGAATATAGGCGTGAGTATACCTTGCCTGACCCGGGATCGGACCTTCTCACCTCATGTTCCACGGTGATTCCGACCACTAGACTAACGAGGCAGTCATTGATTCAATAGCTATTAGGGGAAAAAATACATATTGGGCTAATTAAAAAAAATTTAGAACTTAACTAAATACCGAAATATTTAAACACTATCTATGCCCCGCGGTTTCGGCCGCGTAGACGTAATTTCATGGGTGGGCCGCGGAACCCTATCTAATTTTAATAAAAGTTAACAGTTACTCTTTATGACATAAGCTATCTGCCAGTGAAAGTCCAGCCGTTCCAAAGATTAGAACAACAAACGGTCAGACAGAGAAAAATATTTAAAATTGATTTTTTTGTCTATATACTTTTATATTTATCTACTATATTCTGGAATTTAGTGAATATATGTTAATTTGATATTACAAACAGACACTTCAATTTTATTTATCCTAGTCCTATATCCTAAAAATAGAAAAAAGGTTAGTCGACATCGCAGGAGAGCTGGCAGCTACCTCGCACAAAGAATTAGTGTTGCCATCCAAAGGGGGAATGCTGCGAGTATCTTCGGAACCTTGCCTACAGGGACCGCTTTAATTAATATATTTTAGTAAATAGATTATATTTTTTAAGTTTTGTTGTTATTTATGTTATCCGAAATTTTATAATAAATTGAATTTTATTTATCTTTACTTACTAAGCACCCCATACGTCGTTTGGGCCATCCAGTTCTTTCTCCCTACCCTGTATAAGTTCTGGAGCCAACATCCTGTACTTGTACAGACTATCTATTCGTCGTTTCGTTTTCTCTATAGAGCCTTTGTTCATTATTAGCATTCTTTCAATCATCGCTGGTTCTGTAAAATACGCAAAAGAAATCATTTCTATATTATTTATAGAGGAACAATACTATATTATACAGAGGTGCCATGGTGGCCTCAGGGATTAAGCAGTCACCTGCTACGCAAGCGACGCAAGTTCAAATCCCAGCGGGGCCTGTACCAATGAGTTTGCCTAAAACTTATGTGCAGTGAACTCACACCACGTGCTTTACGGTGAAGTAAACCATGATGATGATGTAGCTATACATTGCTCAAAGAATGTTCAAGATCTGTCTAGTAGTGACGGAGCCAAATACAAACAAACAATCAAATCTTTCGTTATAGTATTAGGTTAGATTATAATATCTGGTTTCTTCTTCACACAAAAATGGAAAAAAAGAAAAAAAATCTGGTGAACGTCAGCCTCAAACCGGGGCACTCTAGTTTCGTTATCGCCCCGTAAGCTGGAAGCCTCACGTCTGAGCTACCATAACCTAACAGATCTCGGCGAAATTTACTGTCGTATTGTAATGACACTGTATGGGTTTTCAGTGCCTGAAATCATAGTCAAACCGATGTTTTCCATAAATGAAACCTAGCTAGATCTATTTTTTGCCCCTGAAACCCCGTACATGCAAAATTTCATTTAAATCGTTGGAGCCATTTCCGAGATTCCGATTATATATACAAGAATTGCTCGTTTAAAGATATAAGATCATACAGATGTGTCAGCTCGGTGATAGAAGTGGAAGAGGTAAATATGGAATAAGGACAGAAGGATGATAATGATGAAATATTTATTATGAAAGTTACCGATTCCAGCTTCGACGAGATGAGGTTGTTTTTTAAACCATTCCAATATGACGTCAATATCTTCTTGAATCGTGCTCTCTTTAAGGCCAAGTTCTCTTCTTATTTCTAACTTGTCCTCTTCTGTAAATGGGTACAAGGGGTGTTGACCCATCCACGGATCTGTCATCTGAAAGAAAATTTTTACTTAGTTCTAGATATATATATATATACATATATTTCCCCGAAGGAGTAGGCAGAGGTGTTGTAATAACACCCACTTTTTACCGAAGATGATTAAGTGGCAACGTGACAGATGGTGAGTCTATCGCCGTCTCAGACACTTTACATACGTCATTAAATTACTTCTCAGAAATATGCAGGTTTCCTCACGATGTTTTCCTTCACCGTAAAGCACGAGGTGTGAAATCTCTGTTCATAAGTTTTTTAGAAAAACTCATTGGTACAGGCCCCTCTGGGATTCGAACTTGCGTCGCTTGCGTAGTAGGCGACTGCTCAAACGTCAAGGCCACCACGGCTCTAGATAGTTCTAGATATGACCAGCTATATTGCATTGACGTAATGCATGATAGTAATCTAAACAGATATATACAATTAAATAAAATTAATAAAATATAAATGTTTCCTATTGATTAGTAATAAATATAAAAAAATTGTATATATATTAATTAAGAAGTGCCTCTCAAATTGCTGTGCCCTAACAGGGTTGTTAGATATATGTTATTACCACTATAACTATGTTAATATTGTGTGTAATATGATACTAACTGGCAATAAATATATGAATATGAATATTTAAATGTCTGTTTGTAATTTAAAATTAATAGCTTTTCACTAAATGCATATGAATTACGGTACTCAAATAAAAAAAAATATGACTGTCGGTTCGTTCCAGGTAATCTGCGAAACGTAACGAATGTTATAAGGAGTAACTTTTATTTAAAACGTAGTCTACGCGGGTGACCCCGGGGGCACAGCTAGTAGGTACTAGTCTTAAAATGCCAATGATAGTTTTTGACGTCAGTGTATTTGTGTCATTTTATAATTTTCATATATAGGATAAACGACCCATTGTTTGAACGATTAGTTTTAATTTTTATTGCTGTTATTATTAATGGTTTTTGTGAAAAATGAACACGACAAAATTTTATATGAAAGACTGGTCGACAAATTTAGTAACGGTAGACTTTTTTCTTATTTCGGTCAGAGGATAAGTTGACCGGCCATGTGAGGTTAAGCATACAGTGTACTGGGTATTCAAACTTAGTTTTAAAACACATAATACATACATACATACATATGCTCACGCCTGTATCCCCCGAAGGGGTAGGCAGAGGTGTTGTTATCACAGCACCCACTTTTCACCGAATTTTTGATTAAGTGCCAACGTGACAGATGGTGAGTCTATCGCCGTCTCAGGCAGTATACATACGTCTTTGAATTACTTCTCAGAAATATGCAGGCTTCCTCACGATGTTTTCCTTCACCGTAAAGCACGTGGTGTAAAATCACTGTACATAAGTTTTTTCAGAAAAACTCATTGGTACAGACCCGTTGGGATTCGAACTTGCATCGCTTGCGTAGCAGGCGACTGCTAAACCCCGAGGCCACCACGGCTCTCACATAATCATCACTTAAATGGACATTGATCGATCTGGCAAAGATAAGGCATTTATTTTAAGTTCCCATCGTGAACAACCAAATACTCTACTCGTATCGGAAACTCGAATGGTATCATAATATGCGATCACTAAACTGATTTTATAATATCACGAGTCTGGTATTGGGTAAGGTACCTACTTACCTAATTTTAGAAATAATTTTTTTGTTAAAACAATTGGAGAACTGCTCATTATCATAATAATCATATTATTGATGATACAAATTGATATGAGGCAACTATAGGCAACTTTATATTAAAGAATTTTACGGTCAGTAACTTCGTAGTTTCTATATTGCAATACACCGGATAGATTGGTTAGTACCTATTACTCAGGAAATATAATGTTGCTCGAAGAAAAAGTTTATATTGTGTCTTATACGTAATAATGCATTGAATTGAGAATATCAATATTGTTGTATTTATTTATCATCTTCGCTTTTTTTCGATGTGGGTGAACACCTTAACACAAATCTACTGAGTTTCGTAATGAAAGCGAGTAGTCAGATTTTTTTAGATTCTGTCGGCTCTGCATCGATTACCGAAGATGCCCAATTGGCAACCGGGACCGACAACTGCTTAACGTGTCCACCCGTGCACGGAGAAAACTCGGGCATCCCATTCTACAGATTTGTGTTGGGGCTGCTCATTAATGCTATACCAAATGTACCTTTCCTTCGGTCTACTGTTAGAAATCGTGTCACGAGCCCCTTCAATTGTAATGTAACACCTGACCTTCGCAGTGCAAATATCTTGACAAATTGTTTTTCTTTCTGATGAACATACACACACACACAAATATACACCTGTGTCCCATGGGAGTAGGTAGAGACTACTGTGCGCCACATGCTACGATCCTTGCATACTTATTTCATCAACATTCATGCATCTCTTCATACACTTCCCTCGGTTATGAGAGATCCAAATGTGACCTTAATAGAGAAGATTATTGATTTGGTCACGATAGTTCATTTGATTTACAAAAAATGTTTCTAATAATTTCGTCCCCGTTCGGTATATATCTACAGAAATAAATGTTTTTGCCTACCCCACTTTGATATTATTATGTATACAACGTGTATGATTTTATAAACAAAAGTTACCTTTCAATTTTTTTTAATTCAGTTAGGTATTCCTTCAACACGTCCACTACACGCTGTAACCACACACGTATAATACTTGAATTTAATGAGCAGATAATAAGTATGAAGCAACAAGTTCATTAATTTTCATATTTTAGGGTTCTGTTTACTGAAACACTTGTACTATGGTTACTAGTTAACGTATATGATAATTAATTCAATTCAATTCAAAAATATCTTTATTTGATTAGACTTTTAACAAAGTACTTTCAAATCGGCACGATTACACAGGATTATACATGCTACCACCAGGGTCGGAGGGTTGCTTTTACTGAGAAGAACCTGGAAAGAAATTCAGAAATTACTCTTTACAAAAAATACAATTTTGAGCAATACAATCATAAAAATATATAAGCCCATGTACACAGTCCAGTGCACAAAAGACGATTAAAAAACATACTACCTGTAATTGTGTAGCTTGAGATGACCAGCCTCCAAAAGCAGCACCAGTTCACAAGTATGACAAGAATGCTAGCCATCGCCCTCTTCAAGCATTATAGAGGGATTAGTATAGAGTATTAGTGCCTGAGTGCCATATCATAGGGCTATGATAGCGACGGAATAAAGAGTGCACCTGTGTTTACTCACTGTCATAGTTGGAAACTTATATATATACTTGCACAATGTATAAACTTATATATACAATGCACACGGAAACTCTTATTGCGTGATTTAGGTTCTCATGTATTCGTACTCAAACTTTGCATTTGTTAGCGAGTAACGACATCTATGTAGCGAGAGCCGAATCGCTGCTACAGGTGCTAGATGCGCTTACATGTTATTTCGGGAATTCATAGGGAGTAGTTACTAATATACTGTAAGGTGGAGGTACAGTCCCCAATCTGGCAGCTTTGAATTTCTAACAAGAGATCCCGTTTTGTCCTGTAGAATCTAAATATTTAAATATAAACATTATATTAGCAGGAAGTTACGGATACAGAAGGATTACACATACGCACATACAATACATACGGCGACCAATAACGTTTTCAAAACATTGATGTATTTACTGAAACGTTACATTACCGATTAAGAGCCGTGGTGGCCTTGAGGTTTGAGCAGTCGCCTGCTACGCAAGCGACGCAAGCTCGAATCCCAGCGGGGCCTGTACCAATAAGTTTTTCTAAAAAAACTTATGTACAGTGATTTCACACCACGTGCTTTACGGTGAAGGAAAACATCATGAGGAAACCTGCATATTTCTGAGAAGTAAATCAATGACGTATGTAAAGTGTTTGAGACGGCGATGGACTCACCATCTGTCACGTTGGCACTTAATCATATTCGGTGAAATGTGGGTGTTGTTATTACAACACCTCTGCCTACCCCTTCGGGGAATACAGGCATGAGCATATGTATGTATGTTACATTACGACAGTAGCCGACATTGGCAACAAATTAAAAACAAATAAAGAAACACGAGTCGAAGAGCTTTGGAACCGGGACTGCAGTCCCCGATTCCCAACGTCACCTAATTAGTAAACACTTACTATAAGTTTACCTCTGCCTACCCTTCGGAAAATTCACACGTGAACGTAAATCTAAATAACAAAACAATGCGGTGTTGTTTCATAAATTTCTCACGTTAGTTCTGATAAAATCTTAATATTTATTATAATAAATAAGATTTATACTATTTATTATTTCTGGTATTTGCCAAGTCAAAAGCACGAAGCATGTTGAAAACGAAAAAGGACACAGTAGCAGCGTTTATCCACTGGCTACATACATGGGGCTACTCGCTAACAGATAAGAAGTTTGAGTACAAATACATAATTTCAGCCAACAGACGCCCACTGCTGGGCATAAACAATAGGCATACACGAGATCCTAAGTCGCGCACAAGCATTGCAAGTTTAATTTTTATTTACTATACAGCCCCAGTTTCCCAGGCATGACACACCCGCCTGGCTGGAAGATCTTCTCTTTGCTGGCGATGAGCATGATCACTCGCTCTCCCCACATACACTATCAATTATAAGATACAGTTAAAAGCAACCTAGGCTATAAGCCTTAGCCTTGGTGCAAACGTTTCAAAACAAAATTCGTCACAGATGAGTCGCTGGTGGCAAGTATCCACACGTTAAAAAACTTGTGAATTGCATGTCCTCAGCCACTGGTGGCTGTGGTTTTTAACATGTATCCTAATTCACGTAAAGAAACCTTTGTAATTCACGTGACGAATAATGTGTAATGATATCGTAGTGACTTAAAATCGTCAAGAAATAATCAAGTTTCGATTATATTAAGTTAGAGTGTAACCTGACTTCCATTTTTGAACACGTGAATTTAGGTCGAATTTCGATCGAAAGACTTTAATTGTTCAACCATATTTCGATTGTTTAACGTAAATTCGGCAAATATTGTAGACTATAAACCCGATAGACCATCCAGTCCTGTTTGACCACGAGGAAGATCCGCACGAGCAGTCACAAGCACGTGTTAGAAGTTACATAGCCGTTCTGCTTCAAAGAACGACAACATAGCAAAAAAATGTAGCTGTATTAGTAATAAGACTATTTTTTATTTTAATGAGACCCTTGCGTTCTTAATAACCTGCTCTTGATTAAAGTTTAAATTTGGAATTCGCTAGGACACATGTTTTGCCATACAAGTAAGGAATTACAGGTGGAAAATCCCAATAACACTATCTTAACGACTTCGTGTTCCGCAGTAGTGCTTGCGACCACTAGGCCAACGAGCCAGGCATTTAATTTATTAATATTTTTTGGAATCATTGTAGGTATAATTAATTACTAATCGTTACTCAGTCCAGCTATCGTTTAAGCATTGCGTATTAAGAACTTCTGAAGTTTGACGTTTCATTTTGGTACCGTAAAATTAAACGTCAAGTTCCGATGATGGCAGGCCCCCAGTTCAATGTGTAATCAATAATACCCACAAGGTTGTAATTTTTAGGAAAATATTAAGTGCGGTAAAACTTTGTAATTATAATTAATAAATAACCAAGGGACAAAATAAAAAATATTCAAATTAAATATTTCAATATAATTATTTTCCCAAATCCACAATAATTTATATATCACATCAGTGCCTAAAAGAAATACCGAACAATGTCTTTGGTCTCTTCATCGTGCCATAATATTTTCATTGAAAATGTCTCGGATAGAGACACCTAGTCTTTATCTTATATTATTTTGTAAAAAGAAAATAATTTGCTATTTATTTTATTCTAGGCTAAAGCTTAATCGTGGTCACAAATCTGAAATGTTTTTTATTGATAAGTCCTTAACCAAAAATATATGAAACGGCCATCTATCTGACCAACCACTGTAGGTATTTTAAAGGAATAAGTGGCTACTTGCTTGCAATACAATACAACATCATCAAGATTTGATCAAGAATCATCAGGGCATGATAGAATTGAGGAGCATAGAATTACGTTTAGGAAATGCTGCCCGAATCACGTAATTAAAACTGTACCTAATGAGGTTGAAGCGACTCATTCGTTGGCAGTTTTTCGTATTTATTATACCAAAGAAAAAACGGAATAGCTTAGTTGTCGTCCCGAAGACGTTCTATTGAGTTGAAGTCTTTCGTTTTAGGTGAATCGGGACACTGGACTAGGTATTGATTTAACTCTATCTCAGTCCAGAGTTAATGTCTTGAATGAACCCGGCATTCCTGAGTATTCTTCGTTGAAATCACAAGACAGTCTCAGTTTTTCATCCGTTGCCGCCTTCTCCATGTATTTGACTCTTTTCATGTGGGCTGGTGAACTGATTGCTTTCAAATATTCATCTAGAAATAACAAAAAATAACCAATTAGTCTTATATTTTTAATCACGTAATTGAATATTATTTTTCTAATTCATTTTAACTTTCATTATTATCTAATGCTAAAGTTCGTTTCCTCTACGTGAATGAAATTGCAGGCATGCACAGTGTTCTATAATTTCCTTGATTATCTTGACATAAAATAATTTTAAAAATACATATTTTTTCTGCTTATACTATGTAGCAGCGTTTCTCCGCTCGCTACATAGATGGCGCTACTCGCTAACAATTGCAAAGTTTGAGTACGAATCGATGAAGAAAATCTGCGTTTACATCGCCGCGATGACTTATGACGGTGGCAGTGTAAAACTCCCACTAGGCCCTTTGTTTTCGCATCACCTGTTAGAACATGAACACTCTTCTCATCGCCGCCATATTCCATAGGTAGAATCTCTTTGGGTATGTAGTCGTATAAGGACTCTACTGAGCTGTGTATAATTATCCTGTTACGTAGTTTCTCCGTCAACCCTTGTTTCAACACTGTCATTACTAAATCGAAGAACTTGGAGCCACTTAAGCAGTGTATATGCCTTACTCGCATGCCCATAGCTTCCTGAAAGAAGAATGGAAAACAATCATTAACCGTCATCATAATTGATGGTTCAAAATTTCCACTAAAGCAAATCGTATTATGTATTTTAATGAGTTACATAGTTTAAATACATACATATTATATTTTTTAATGTAAAAATTTCCTCCCCTTTTTTTGCATAAGAATATTCTGCTTATGCTAGTCAAAAGAAATATTTCACATAATTATTCAAATATCTGTCTGACCGAGCTGTGCTCGGTTTCTTCATCACACAAAAAAAAGGAAAAATAAAAAGAAAAAAGTTCCGGAGAACGTCAGTCTCGAACCTTGAACCTCTCGCTCATCTTTGAGCTACCATAACTTGACAGGTGTCAGTGAAATTTGCTGTCGTATTGTAATGATATTTTATGAGTTTTTCAATGCCTGAAAACATGGTCAAAACGATGTTTTCCATAAATGAAACCTAGCTAGATCTACTTTTTATTGAAAATCGTCGGAGCCGGTTCCGAGATTCCGATTATATATATATATATGTATTGCTCGTTTAAAGATATGATTTTTTTTGTTTCTCCATTCTTACAAATGGTTGAAAAAATTGCAACTTTATGATCGAAATTTATGCTGGCAAATCTAATAATACATAGAAATGTAATGATCTTACCACAAGCAAGGTAGATCCTTTGTGGATGACAATAGGATTTAATTTTTTTGCCAAGTTCAGACTTATATTTCGTGAATCTGCGATTATTTCGTAGCCAGCGTTGTAGTCGTTACAAAGCATGTATTCAATGGACTGGAAACAGAAAAAATATATACGCATTACCAACATGTAATTTTTATCTACAGTAAAATTCAACTAGATTTGATTGAAAAATATTTTTCTTTGAACATTTTGGATGTGGCCTTAAAACTATTTACAAGTAGAAAACTTGGCCCAAATCGGTGTCTCTCGGGATCGTGCCAAGAAGGCTGGCAGCATTGCCACGTTGAATAGCAATGCTGATTCTCTGTGCGAGAAAAGCCCCAGCCCTTGGATGTGGTAAATTAAATAAGTTAATAATTTACTAGCTAAGCCTCGCGGTTTCACCCGCATAGACTTAATTTCATAGGTGGCTGTTTTTCACGAAACCCTAATTTAAAGAGTCGTCTCTGTTTTAATATTGCCGCAATGCTGTTGCAATTTGTTTTGGAGAGAACCGTTTCATTAGTCATCCGATCTTTCCAAGTAACTCTGCCAATGTAAGAACACAATGACGCCGTGCATTATCATCTGGGATATCAAAGCCTGACGAAGCCTGGCTCGACAGCATTAAGCAGAAAAGGCTTCGAATAACCGGCACTGCTTCACCCTCAGATCCACGGTTCACTTGCGACAAATGTGGCAAGAGATGCCGTGCTGCCATTGGCTTCTAAGTCACAAGAGAAGATGCAAGATATAGGACACGGCACTGCAACAATCATCTGACAAGATGAAGTGGCCTATGATGATGATGATGAATTTAAAGAAATTTAGCCTAAGTTACTCCTTGTAACATCAGCTATCTCTCATTAAGTCCCGTTAAAAATGGTCCAGCCGTTTCAGAGATTACCCGGAACAAACAGACAAACAGTCAGAGAGACGAACGGGCATATAGAGAGAGAAAAAAAATTTTTTTTCATCATATTCATATGTATTTAGTGAAGAGTTGCTTCAATTTCATTTATCTGAAAGTATGTATAGTATATGTATAGATACAGGCCAGGACTCGTGCATCGAGGATTCCGTTAAAAACTGTACAGAGGAAAAATTATACTTCGCCTTTGGGAAAACACTGTCTCTTGACAGAAAAGTCAAAAAGTTTCCTTATTTTTTTTTGAGGTGCGAACCCTACAATTAGTTTAACATACATATGCTCACGCCTGTATTCCCCGAAGGGGTAGGCAGAGGCGTTGTAATCACATCACAATCCTCTTTCTCCTGTGGTCTCGGCAAGAGCGGACGTGCCCAAGAGTCGCGTTGCAATAAGGTCAAAAATCGCCCATCAAGCGGGTCTAAGCGGCGCCCCCCTTACCAGTGTCGTCACGCTAGTCAAGGTATTTCATCTTCCCTCCTTTTCTGGCGTCGCTGCAACCGGCCGCGACCGCTAGCTGCTACGTGGAAACGAGACAACTGTCATAATTGCTATCCTGCTTCCGCACCGCTAATCGTGGTCGCGGTCTCCAACTGCTACGCGGAAGGGAGATAGCTGTCATAATTGCTCACCCACTCTAACACGGGCTACCTGCACTATTGCATGACTCATCAACGGCATCAGCTGTCGTCTTATGCCTTCGCTTGTATACCTACTAACAAGCACAAGCTCGTCAGATTATAATCGACTTCTCTTCTGTTTGCCGCTAATCTAGTGTTTACTTAATATAATAATTAGTAAGGATATTATGATGCGTACCCCAGAGAAATCGATATCAGTCCCTGACATGCAGTCATTGGATGAAACATCTCCGCCTAGCTTTATTGTAGCACGAAATAAACGTAAACGACACAATGAAGCGAATCAAACTCAGGCTGTGGACTTGACAGCAGATCTTAAAAATGAAATGAAGGAACTCTTTAAAAACTTGTCTGAGTCACAAAATGTGCAAATAAAAACCATTTTAGACGCACTAAAAGATATCCACCATACCAGCAATCTAGTGCAAGCCACAATTACGCATCTGTCCGAAGAAAACTCGGGACTAAAAGCAAAAATTGACCAGCTGGAAACACAGGCTAAAAAAGACAGAGAACAAATAATTATATTAGAAAACAAAATTGAGGATTTGCAAAGATCGGATAAAAAAACGAATATTGAAATCAGAAACGTACCTCTGAGAGGGGATGAAAACAAGCGGGATCTTCTACAACTAATAACTAATCTATGCAAAAACCTAGATGTGACTATGGAAAGAACAGATGTCAAAGATATAATAAGGACAAAGAAACCAAAAACTGAAAGAAGCACTCTTATAGTAGAATTAACAAATACATTTGTAAATACTGATCTTTTAAAAGCTGCAAAAACCTATAATTATAGAAACAAAACAGGAAAACTAAGTGCAAAAAACATGGGCTTAAAATCTCATCCAGATACTCCAATCTTCTTATCAGAAAATCTTACGCCAATGTCATCAAGATTGTTTTTCCTAGCAAGAGACTTTAAAACTACAAATAATTACAAGTACTGCTGGACCAGCTATGGCAGAGTGTACTTGCGCGAAAATGAAAATACACCAATCATTGCTGTAACTAGTGATGTCCAACTTCAACAAATTTCAAAGAAAAAATGACTTTATTATTCTATATTATTCATTGCATTAATCTGTAAGCTGTTCCAGTATCTGTATTATTATCATTGTGTTACACACTTCATATTGCGCACCTTTCTATTTCACTACAAATACATGAATATTATCTGGCATACACAGGATTCGCTCCTCAACACATTCTCTAACAAACAGCGCATCGCACCAACAACACTCAATGAACATATTTACATTTATAGTACACGCTCGCTCACATATATACTAACTGACACACATCACCCCTCAATAAATAACACAAACGCTCCTTTCATACATGATAATGGATAATACAAAATTACTAATTCAGGAGTTAGACTTCATAAGCTGCACCAACTCAGTGTCTTGCCCAATTCAAGAGCTCAAAAATCATATACCAACTGATAAGCCTAACCTCTCTATTATAATTCAAAACATAAGAAGTGTCCACAAATCCTCAAATATTGACGATCTAGAACTTAACCTCCAGATGCTTAATCAACAAATAGACATCATAATACTCACAGAATGCAGAATCAACCCAGAAAAAAGTCTTCCGCAAAAAGCCGACTACCTTACTTATAGTTCTACAAAAAAAGCGAATCAAAACGATGGCGTCGTGGTATTTATTAAAAACTCTGTAAAACACAAAGTTAAAGAAGTCACACTATTCCGCGCATCGTGCCTAGAAATAACAACACCCACTAGTACTATTGTTTGTATCTACCGCTCTCCATCCCAAAAAAACCCGGAGAAATTTATTACTTCACTTGATAACTATTTAAAATCCCCTCACTTAAGAGTTAACACCACATTAGCTGGTGACATAAATATAAACATAATAGATGGACACAGCGACAAACACACAGACCTTTACCTTGATATGCTTGCCTCCCATTCTTTACTACCTGGACATCGTCTAGACACAAGAATAAATAGCTGTCTTGACCATGTTTTTACTAACCTAGATACAAATAAAACATCCGCTACTGTTGCAGTGTTAGACACGACAGTGACTGACCATAAAATGGTCTTAATCAACTATTATTCTAAAAATAATGTACATAAAGCCGCTTCATCAAAATATGCAATATGTTATCAAGACGCACTTAAATCACTCGAAAATACAGACACTCGTGAACTGTACGATATTCAGGACGCGAACACCTTATGCACAAAACTTATTAATCTGATTTCGAAATGCTTACAAGAACATACAAAATTAATAATAATACCAAACAGCAAAAAAATTATAAAGCCATGGATCACGCCAGGTATTTTGAGATGTATTCAAAATAGAAACAAGCTTCAGAAGCAATTGCGCAGAGATGAAAGTAACGAAATACTTAAAATAACATACAGAAGATATAGAAACTACGTTAACAATCTAATTAAAAAACTCAAACACCAATATGAAAGAGATGTTCTTGATAAATCTAAATCAAATAATAAATCCCTGTGGAAATCTATTAAGAATATCATACATCTAAATAAACAAAAGACCTGCAATAATGAGCTCATCAATATAAAAAATGATCCTTCTCACTCAGCTCAGTACATCAACGAACACTTTAGTAGTATCGGGAAAGAGCTAGCTGAAAAAATCTCAACAGATGTCCGTCTGACAAACGAATATCTAAGTTCACTTACCTCTCAAATTAACTCAATCGGCGTAGTCGAGGCAGAACCGTCTGAAATAGACCTAATAATCTGTAATTTGAAAACTGACTCCGCTGCTGGCTATGACAAAATTCCTACAAAATTTCTAAAAATGGCTAGGTTGGTACTAGTTCCCCTAATTACCCGACTCTGTAACTTATGCCTTCAACAAGGTATATTTCCTAAAGATCTAAAGCGGTCGATTATACATCCTGTATATAAGAGCGGGGACAGAGGCGATATAAATAACTATAGGCCTATCTCTATTCTTCCAGTTCTATCAAAAATAATTGAAAAAACTATCAACACACGGCTTACTAGATATTTCAACAAATATAACATACTCTCTAAATCCCAATACGGTTTTCGTCAAAATATAGGCACTGAAGACGCCATCTTAGATCTCACTAAAAACATAACCCACCACCTAGACAGTAAAAACAAAACCCTGTGCGTCTTCCTGGACCTAAAAAAAGCCTTCGACACCGTTTCTGTCCCTATCCTCATTAGAAAGCTAGAAAGATTAGGTATCAGGGGCACCTTCCTCGCGTTACTTAAAAATTATCTTCAAGACCGAACGCAAAAAGTAAAACTTGATAATACTATCTCCAGCGATGACATACTAACTTCCCAGTACGGTGTACCCCAAGGAAGCGTACTTGGGCCAACGCTGTTTTTGGCCTACATAAATGATTTGACAAACATACAGCTAACAAATGGCCAAGTTTTTTCATACGCAGACGATACTGCCCTACTATTTCATGGCAAGTCCTGGCTCGAGGTGTACAACTCGGCGGAAACGGGCCTTCGAGAGGTCATAAAATGGTTAAATGTCAATTTACTTTCGCTTAATATCTCTAAAACAAATTATATCCCATTTTCGATCCGTGATAGTTCTCTTCCACCACCCGACTTAACCATTACTGCTCACTCTTGTAAAAGAAGTGATGTAACATGTGAATGTAAGACATTAGAAAAAACATACACAACTAAATATTTAGGAATAATAATAGATAAAAACCTTTCCTGGTATCCTCAATTGACACAGGTTGCCAACCGAGCTAGGAAATTGATCTGGATATTTAAATATCTCCGTGACATCTGCGACAAGAAGCTAATCACTTATATTTACAAAACGCTAGTTCAGTCGGTACTGCTATATTGCATAAGTATTTGGGGAGGGACATATAAAACTAAATTTATCAGCATTGAACGAGCGCAACGAACAATTCTAAAAATTATGTTACGTAAAGGAAGAACATTTCATACTAATTCGTTGTATAGAGAAGCGAATGTACTAAGTGTCAGAAATCTGTATATTTTACAATGCATTTTAAAACGGCATAAAACTATATCACGTGACTCAGACAAAACTCACAAACGAAAACCTCACATCGTAACCATGAAAAGAATACCAAAATCAATATTTGCATCCAAACAATTTACTTGCCAGTCGATAAAAATTTACAACAAAATTAACCGATGTTTGAATATTTATTACATGACTAACTTTAGATGCAAAAAAACGTTAACGATTTGGCTGAAATCACTTACCTATCAACAAACAGAAGATCTACTTACTACTACACGATGATACTTGAACCTCTTTAGTACTACTGTCTAAATCATCCACCCATCAACTTCATGCTTGCTCTCACAGTCTCACAAATAATACTTAGAAATACACACATTCACGCACATGGACACAATCCCACGCTCCCACACACACTCATACACACAAACACAAACACACATAAAGACACACACTCATAAAGACACACACTCATAAACATCATTATTATTATTATTATTATTTCTTACCTCTAAGTACTTCACCTGTCATTATATAATATGTAAATATTTACAAGTGTTACATAATTAAGGACCACAGAAAAGAGGGGACTCTTCTAATACAGGTTATTTGAACTTAAAAGAAGATGTCCCAACCACTGTAATTCTAAACTTGTAAGTAAATAAACGTTTATTATTTATTTATTTATTTAAAATCACAACACCCACTTTTCACCTAAGATGATTTAAGTGCCAACGTGACAGATGGTGAGTCCATCGCCGTCTCAGACACTTTACATACGTCATTGAATTACTTCTCAGAAATATGCAGGTTTCCCCACGGTGTTTTCCTTCACCGTAAAGCACGTGGTGTGAAATCACTGTACATAAGTGTTTTAGAAAAACTCATTGGTACAGGCCCCGTAGTAGTAGATTAATATTACTTAATAATCATGCTCTCTTCATGCTTTGGCTACGAATCCTGTATTAACAAGTTCAATGTACTCACCACAACCATCAAACGGTAATAATCGATAATTTCAAAAGATTGATCGAACCCAACAACACCGGCTGCTAGAACTCTATAATTGTCAGGAGTAGGCTTTGGAAGGAAGCAACTGAAACTGGAAAAAAAGACACATTATAGCGCATGCGTATTTTATGTCTGGGGATTTGAGTAGTCGCCTGATACGCAAGCGACACAAGTTCTTATCTCAGCGGGGCCGTTACCAATGATAATTAAAAAAAAAGTTTAATGATGATGATGACAGCCGTGGTGGCCTCGGGGTTAGAGCAGGCGCCTGCTACGCAAGAGACACAAGTTCGAATCCCAGTGGGGCCCGTACCAATGAGTTTTTCTAAAAAAACTTATGTACAGTGATTTTCACACCACGTGCTTTACGGTGAAGGAAAACATCGTGAGGAAACCTGCATATTTCTGAGAAGTAATTCAAAGACGTATGTATAGTGCCTGAGACGGCGATAGACTCACCATCTGTCACGTTGGCACTTAATCAAAGTCGGTGAAAAGTGGGTGTTGTGATAACAACACCTCTGCCTACCCCTTCGGGGAATACAGGCGTGAGCATATGTATGTATGTATGTATGTTTAATGATTTCACACCAGATGCTTTATGGTCAAGGAAGACATCGTGAGAAAACTTGTATAATATGTCTGACAAGTTATTCAAAGACGTATGTGTAGTACTCACCATCTGTCACGTTGGCACTTAATTATCTTCGGTGAAAAGTGGGTGTTGTTATTACAACACCTCTGCTTACCCCTTCAAGGAATACAGGCGTGAGCATATCGCACGATAGGGGCTCAACTCCAAATTTTGTGAAAACGACCTAAAAATTTATGTTCTATCCGAATTTTTTAAAGAATCAGCAAAAACATGTTTTTATGTATCGACAAAACACAGTCTAGAGTTTACTGATATGTATGAACTAGATACTTTGACAGTAAATAATGGAGTAAGTTTTTAAAACCTTATAAGTGAGAACCGTCGTTTCCATACTGGTTAGAAAAATTATAGGTATTTATATTGTGACACAGTGTAAGAATTATAATTCGACGAGTAACTTAACAGGGGGCTTAACATCATCGGTTTAACCAGAACGTATTTAAAAACTTCTGAGCTTTGACATTTCATTTTCGCACCGTAAAATTAATCGCACTGCTTAAACGATCATAGTAGGCCCCCAGTTGAGATAAAAATTATGTTGAGTGTGTAGTGGACTCATTTTGACGAAACTTTCACAAGCTCTAAATACTTATATATTAGAAAATAAGTATAACACTGGGTGAAACCACAGCAAGCTTTACACTGACACAAAGCTAGTATATAATCGTAATAAATAAAATTCTTACTTACCAACAATTAAAGAATGGTTTGAATTCGTTTTTAATATCGAAATTCGTAAGGAAGTCCGGCATTAAGTTTCTTGAAGTACATATTCGGTCCAAGCGTTTCTTCGCTCGCTCTACTGATCCCTTGTTGTAAATTAAGTATCTTTCCAAGAACTCTCGGCCTGAAAATAACAAAATTTCAAATACTATAATTTAATTTTTTTCAATTATTTTCTGACTCCTCTGAGGAAAACATGTTAGTCTGTAAGAAGGTTTTAAAATCAATAATATTATCCGATCAGCGAAGTTAAGCAACCCTAACCCAAGCCAGTAGTTGGATGGGTGGCCGCCCTAGTTCCCTCTGTGCCTCGGAGTTTATATTAAGCCGTTGGTCTCGGTTGCCAATTTGTCATCTTTGGCAATTGCTACAGGTCAGGCTGGCTTTGCAGATTCCTACAACTGATTAAATGAAAGGGCGAAGGTGAGATGGAAGTCGCTTCGTATAAACATCAGGTGATCAGCCACATCGGGTTGAATCAAGTGCCGACCCTAACAGTGTATGGGAGCTCGCGATTGCTCAAACCCAATTCAAATTTTCTCAAATTTTTTTTTTTATATATTTTCTTTTAACTTGTAGAAAATAGGGTTCCACGATATAAAGTAACAGGTGAAACCGCAGACAGTGCTAGTAATTAATATCTATTTAGTTTAATTAACTATAGACCTATTATTTATTCCTATTGATAAGGACTTGATGGTATTTTTTATTGAGTAAGTAAGGGCATTAATTTTTGAGTTATTTCGAAATCTGAAATCAATGAGTATTTACAGTCAAGGTTTTTAGTAGCTAAGTACAAAGTACACTGCGATTATCACTTAATCGATTGCTTAAGCATAATTAATTAACAGATTGTTAAGTCTCAAGAACAGTTCCATTGTCCCCATGATTTTTATCTGATCTTCACTAAGCAGCAATGTTTTTGCATTGTTAATTCATTCATTGCAATAATACATAAAAGTATTTGAAAGATTAATATTTCAATCGCTAAGTTTCAAATCTCATTATTTTTAACGCGATCTGTGGTAGTGCAAATATGTCACAATATTTATTATCCTAAGCAACATCGAAAAAACACTATAATGATTATAAATGTTATAATAGAGCCGTGGTGGCCTTGAGGTTAGAGCAGTCGCCTGCTGCGCAAGCGACGCAAGTTCGAATCCCAGCGAGGCCTGTACCAATGAGTTTTTCTAAAAAACTTATATACAGTGATTTCACACCACATGCTTTACGGTGAAGGAAAACTTCGTGAGGAAACCTGCATATTTCTGAGAAGTAATTCAAAGACAAATTCGGTGAAAAGTGTAAAATAATAACAACACCTCTGCCTACCCCTTCGGGGAATACAGGCGTGAGCATATGTATGTATGTAAATGTTATAATCGCTGTTATGCGGGATTGTAAACGGGATGATTCCTATGTCAATCCTAAGGGTAATAGCAACCTAAATCATAAATTCAGCCAAATGGATCTAATCAAGACTAGATTAACCCAGACGTCAGTCAATCAATCTTAATACGGTACTTCAATTATCTTACCAAAATCCTTGACAACAAAATGATTCTGCTTCTGTATCCAGTCTACCAATAAATCAATGTCTTGTTTAATTTTATCAACATCTTCATATCCAAATTCTTTGCGAACTTCCACTAATTGTTTATCGTTGAACTGCAATATTGGATTGGGCGGAATTATCTCCATATTTTAAAAACAAAATTTGTAGAATGATTTCAATCAACCGCGATATCGAACTGCGCTGGAACAACTGTGAATCATATCAAGTTCACTTTAAGTATATATACTCGATTTTCCTGTTAAAGAATTTTTTACATAAAAACAGTAAGTTAAAATATGCTCACGCCTGTATTCCCCGAAGGGGTAGGCAGAGGTGTTGTAATCACAACACCCACTTTTCACCGAAGATGATTAAGTGCCAACGTGACAGATGGTGAGTCCATCGCCGTCTCAGACACTATAAAGACGTCATTGAATTACTACTCAGAAATATGCAGGTTTCCTCACGATGTTTTCCCATTCCGTAAAGCACGTGGTGTAAAATCACTGTACATAAGTTTTTTAGAAAAAATCATTGGTACAGGCCCCGCTGGGATTCGAACTTTCGTCGCTTGCGTAGCAGACGACTGCTCAAACCTCGAAGCCACCACGGCTCTTCACGGCAGTTAAATCATATATATAAGATTTAGGTAAGCCGATATTACCTTGTTTGATTTTCCTTTTATGAAAAAGGTAACAAAATATTTTATAGAATTTTCGGAAAAATGCGTACTTTGTCATATTCAATTGTCTTATTATTTCGTCATGTAATACTCTTCATACCAGTTGCTCACATAACTTCATTACTAATTCCAAACCCCAAAACGTGGTCTTAGAAAATCCATTGCTTAGAAATAAATACCTCTGTTTTTGTGATACCGAGTTATAGATTTTTTTTCGATATTTGGTCTATTCTTGGTTTAAACAATATTACTGTTGCCCTCTTTATTACAATAAGGAGGGCAAAAGTTTTCATGTTTATGGTATAGGTATAGATGTCGACAATAATAATCATCAGTTTCCAGGCCGAAACTGAATACGAGAACGGGCAATATTATAATCAAGCAAGCCGCAAAGATCGAGAAATATAACATTCTAACATCCACAGACCACCTCATTGGTCTTAAGTTTGATGTCCGGCCTTCATTACATGCGACTTAAATATAACTGGAAAAATGTCGGTATACTATGGTCTACCCCTTCGAGAAATACAGGCGTTATATAGATAGCATTATGTGTGTATTCATTTGACTGTCACACAGTTGACTATTAGAGATGATAGGAAGACCCTATTCGCGTTACTTTAACTATTACTAGCTCGCCCAAGAATAATTAAAAGATTTGTACTTAGAGCCTATTTCAGAAAGGGCAAATATAATAATTTATAATCTTTGCGAAGACGATCTTGAAAACAGCCACAAACAGCGTAAAATAATGCCTCAAAATATGGTATAATGCCTATGCTGTACCTACTTTGCTTATAAGATCCCGTGGGTATCAATTAAACTCTATTGCAAATAGATATTCAATTTCGTTTCGTCACTGCTTCACTTGTATTTGATTGACAAACATTGTAAAGCCTTAGAGCAATCTTCAGTGGACAATGTATTTTCACGTAATTACAAGCAATAGCGTTGTAAGCATCTCAAAATTTGTCAAAACTTTGGATCAATAACTCCATATTTGTTGGGAGGAAAGATTGATGCCCTTGCAAATATTACAATTCATTAATTTCAACAGAACACCAAAAATAGGCAGAACGTGTGTCATAGTTATAATTAATTAATTACCTTAGTACTGCACATTTAGAGCTTAAAATTGTTTACCAAGTTCTACGCGGGGCCCGTATGTCAAATATCCCATGCAGAATAACTCACTTTTGTTTTGTTGAAACGTGATTGATCTGAACGTTTATATATAATCAATACAAACAAATGGTTATTATACCTGCTTATTTATTATAACGTCTTTGCTCGCTGTGACGTCTGGGTGATGGTAGAGGGCAATGCCTGGCATTCACGTCATACAATTGAACTGTGCCCTAAGTAAAGGCTTGTACATGTTTTAACCTTGCCGAATTTCTATCGCATATTTGATGTAATTACCGTGATTAAAATGTCTTGATCCGCCGTTCAAACACAACACGCCTCCGAAAGAGTATCAACACATATTGAGTTACGCTAAAAAACAAGGTCATACGTATGACCGACGCAAAACTTATACTCGGGTCACAGATGCTCCTTGTTACTGATAATTTAAATTGAAATGCCCCGGCAGCTTGTAGAGATTAACTAACACAAGTGAGGAATGTGACCTCGCTTGTGTTAGTAAAATCTCTACTATATAATAATTTGAGAAACGAACCAATATCAAAAATAAGATACGATTTTTTTAATATAGTAGCAAATATTTTTATATTACGGTTATAAATAAAAAAAGTATTTTTAAAAAAAGGTTTTTAAGACTTCAAAAAGAGAAATTTAAATTATATGAAATAGATTACTTACTTACTTTGAAGTTCGTGCCTAATGTGGCATCAAACTCGGTATCATTGGTACACCAACTTCAATCAAACCCAGACTCCGGGTAATTGCTGTTAATCGTTGAGGAGCTCCATCGACTTTCTTTCGGCTCTATTAGTTTTCAAGATCAGTTAGTTTAGAAACGACGGAGGTATCCACACATATATATGTATAATATCGAATTGCGTAACCTCCTTTTTTGAAGTCTCCTAAAAAGTAGGCAGTAAAGATCGCGATAGATCACACTTATATTCAATACCTTTTCTCCCATTTGTGAAAAAAAGTATAATTTGAAATTCAAATTCAAGCGATGACGAGGCTTTGAAGTTTCACCTCGATAGTGTAGTGAGCCGTGGTGGCCTTGAGGTTCTAACAGTCGCCTGCTACGCAAGCGTCGCAAGTTTTAATACCACCGGGGTCTGTACCAATGAGTTAAACTTATGTAGAGTGATTTCACACCACGTGCTTTACGATGAGGGAAAACATCGTGAGGAAACCGGCATACGTCTGAGAAGTACTTCAAATACGTATGTATAGAGCCTGTGACGGGGAGAGACTCACCATCCGTTACGTTGGCACTAAATCATGTTCGGGGAAAAGTGGGTGTTGTTGTTACAACATCTCTGCCTACCACTTCCGGGAATACAGACGTGAGCATTTGTCTGTATGTTTGTAATAATGAGGACTATGTTTTAACATGACTGAACGTCGAAGAAAAAGGTAGTGGTGAGACATTTTGTTCGATTAGAATTTGCATTACTGACATGGCCGGCCACTACTCAAGCCACTAGGTCACCTCGACATTTATAGCTTAGGACTATAATAAGTCTCCATTGCCCTTAATTCACGTGATCAACTTATACCATCAACCTGTTTATTAATTTATGAATTACACTTATCCAGAGCTACTACAAGTAGTTACCTACCGTAGTCTATACCATAGTCTATATTTATACGGATATATAAAATTGAAATGTCTGTTTGTAATTAAGTCTGTTAAGAATGTAAACCGTGTTGGCCTTCTGCGCAAGCGACGCCAGTTCGAAACCCAGCGGGGTCTGTGGCGATGAGTTTTTCTAATATCTTATGCGCAGTGCTTTACGGTAAAGGAAAACATGGTGAGCAAACCTGCATACGTCTTAGAAGTAATTCAAAGCTGTGTGTATAGTGTCTGAGACGACGATAGACTCACCATCTGTCACTTTGGCACTTAATCATCGACGGTGAAAAGTGAGTGTTGTTATTGCAACACATCTATCTACCACTTCGGGGAATACATGCGTGAGCATATGTATGTATGTAGTCATACTAAATACACAGCTTTCACTAAATGCATATGCGAGTATTATATAGTGCTTCTTAAGTGCAAAAACAGCTTTATTTTTTCACTGCCTTTTTGTCTGTTTGTTCCGGCGAATCTCAGAAACGGCTGATAAGCTGATGTTGTAAACAGTATCTGAGTTACTTTTTTTTAAATGATGCCACACATGAAATTAAATCTACGCGAGTAAACCGCGGGGCACCAACTAGAGTTTTGATTTAAGTTTCAATCCGTTCTGGGGCCTTACCATGACCTCTTATTGCCATGATAGTTTTACTCTCATTATGAAACAGATGTAGATGACATGTGTACATCTGTCACTGTCACACAACTGAACTATCATTGCAATAAGAGCTCGTGGTAGGGCCCCTGATTAGAAGGATTTTTTCTGCATAATAAGTGAGTGCCTCGTAGTTTTTTTAGGATTACTGTAATACATGATACTTAGTGATACTTAATATTATTAGTAAAATAATTTCCAAATCAGACCCGAATGGGTTTATTAATTGCAAACGAAAATAAAAATCATTTATAAAAAACCATTTTAATGAAAAAAAAACATTAAAACCTATCTTATAAAAATATCACAAGTTGTCAAAATATACCAAGTCCAAAGTCGAGCATTTTCTGTACTGTGTGATGTACCGCAAGGCTCAATTTTAGAATGTCTAATATATCACATTCTCAGAATGATAGGGGCTTAACTCCAAATATTACGAAAACTAATTAAGATCATCATAGACAGACTACATATGCTAACGCCTGTATTCCCCGAAGGGGTAGGCAGAGGTGTTGTAATAACTACACCCACTTTTCACCGAAGATGATTAAGTGCCAACGTGACGGATGGTGAGTCCATCGCCATCTCAGGTACTAAACATACGTCTTTAAATTACTTCTCATAAATATGCAGGTTTCCTCACGATGTTTTCCTTCACCGTAAAGCACGTGGTGTGAAATCACTGTATATAAGTTTTTTTAGAAAAACTCATTGGTACAGGCCCCGCTGGGATTCGAACTAGCGCCGCTTGCGTAGCAGGCGACTGCTCAAACCTCAAGGCCACCATGGCTCTCATAGACAGACTCTAAAAATATACTCGTATATTCCACCCCAAGTTTTTAACTATCAGATTTTTTATCATTAATCGTCAAATCACAACCTAGACTTCACTATAAAAATATAAAAAAGTAATTGTACTCAAAACTAGCAAAATAATTACTTGCCAACCAATCTATGACTGCGATTTCTAAAAACATTTGATTCCTGAGATTGAGCCCCTATCGTTCTGGGTGTGCGATAAATAGTCCAGGGGGCCAATTATGATCGTTTAAAGAGGGCATATATATAACTTCTAGCTTTGTCATTTAATTTTACGTCACCAAAATGAAACGTCAAAGCTCAGAAGTTCTTGATACGCTCTGCTTATACTGACGATGTTAAGCCGCCTGGATTCCATTTTGCATGTAAAGCATATATCGCACCCTCAGAACGATAGGGACTCAACTCAATTTTTTTTTAAATACTTAATTATGTTAAGATCATAACTTCTTCTTCATCGTTTTCCTCACAACTGAGGGTCGTGACCACCATAAGTAGCTCTATCTGTAAGAGCTCTCCAGGCTGCTCTGTCCTGATGAAGTGCGGACTGTGCGCTACTATTAATTGCCTCTAGGAGAGGATCCGTCCAGAGAGTTTGAGCTCTGCCTCTACTTCTCGTTCGCTCGACACGGCCAACCATTATGCTTTTCTCTAGGCTGTGTGTTTCTCTTCTCGCCACGTGTCCAAAGAAAGAAAGTGCCCTCCGCAAGCAGACTACAGAGAGAAGAGTGACGACTTGTAATTGGCTTCGGATTCACGCATTTGTCCGGTTAAAATCATAAGCCAAACCTCAAAAAGTATTTCTGATAAAAAAAATATAAAAAATATTTTTTGTTTCAGATTTATCGACAGAGCTTAACCTAATCTATAATTTAATACAAAACTGGTAAAATAATAACTGCCTTTGTTATAAATTAAAACTTGCCGATTTTTAATTCCAATTTCAAAAAAATATATGTTTTAGAATGGAGTCTCTATCGTTCTGAGGGTGCGATATGTATATAGTGGTAATCATGTATAGAGAAATAGAGGCGATCAAGAATAATTCGATATTTGAAATATCTTCTTAATTCAATGCCAGCAACAAGTAGTTCTTGTTTACTACGATAAATTATACACCATACATAATACAATAGCCCCGCCGATATGTTTAATATGAGCAAGTTAATACTAATCAACAGTGAATGTTCTAAACGTGCCAGGCATGCCCATATACTCGTCGTTAAATTTGTCATGTTGTCTGAACGACTCGTCTGTGCGAGCCTCCCTCATCTCTCTCACAAAGTTGATATGCTTTTCAGTACATAATTCATCAATCAAGCGCTCTGTAATCAGAAAATTATATTATTAATCTATACATCCATATTTGTAACACATTTACATTAAATTCATATGAAAGTATATACGAAACTGCAATCAAAAACAATTTTTGTATTGTCTGTCTGTTTGTTCCGGCTAATCTCCGAAACGGCTGGACCGATTTGAACGGGAATTTCACTGGCAGATAGCTAATGTTACAAGGAGTAACGTAGGTTACTTTTATTTTTTAAAAACATTAGTGTACCGCGGGACACCCATGAAATTAACTCTAAGTGGGTAAAACCGCGGGGCCCAGCTAGTTATATTATATTTTAAAAGGAGAGCGATGGAGTAGGTACGAGAAAAATATACAATTTATTTTTTTACCTCAAATTTGTATATTTATCGTGATCCTGGTGTGATTAGCAGTGTTATTCTGTAAGGTATTTCAGCGACCCAGTTGACGTCGAGTGTCGGTTTGAAACGTACGAAATCGAAACTTCAACGTGTTATATCTTGTTTATAATTATTTGATATGAACCTAATTATTGAAACAGAGAACAGGGGCTTTACCATAGGCTCTTATTGCCATCATAGTTCCACTGTGTGACAGTGACAGACTTATACGCGTTATATACATCTGTCTCATAATAAGAGTAAAACTATCATGGCAATAAGTCATGGTAAGACCCTAGTACTTAAAACTAATTGCAAGTAGAAAACTATATATCATATTCATTTATTTTTAAATATTATGTACCTATTTTGTTAAACCATTTACGTAAATCAAGTACAATAGAAAGAAAGAAAATATAAATAAAACACAGAATTAGTTGAAAACTTGGCCCAAATCTGTTTTTCTCGGGATCGTGCCAAGAAGGCAGGCAGCATTGCCACGTTGAATAGTAATCATGATTCTCTGAGCAGGAAAGGCTCGAGCTCGCTTGTCACGAGAGGCTTCTATCTGACGACGTGCAACCTCTTTGAAAAGTATTGTATCAATTTCCTATGATTGAGTCCGTCGAGTTATATACGTTACAGAATAACACTGTATGTACAGACACGTATCTTTTGTAATTTTGTCCCGAACAACACAGATCACCAAAGTGTTTCGCTTTGTTTTTCAATAGAAAATCTTCTCTTTGAATTACTTCTCAGTCATTTCAGTTCCCTCGCGATGTTTTCCTTCACCACAAAGCACGTGGCGTGAACGCAAGTTTTTAGAAAAACTCATTGGTATAGGCCCCGCTGGGATTCGAATTTGCGTCGTTTGCGTAGCGGGCGACTGCTCAAACCCCACGGCCGAACGGCTTTCCGCTTATCAGGTGGTCTGTTTGTTTGTAGGCATAGGAGTGTTAGGAATATTACGTACCGTACAAATCTTCAGAAGACGCTGATTTCCCTCCATACTCTATTGGCAATATCTCTGTAGGTAAAAACTCATTGAGGTCCTCCACACTCTTATAAACCTGTAGACGTTTACCTATTTTCTCTGGTACGAATTGTTTGATCAGTTTTATGAAACCATCAATCAATTTTGACGGAGTGATAAATAGTATGCCTTTTATTCGCACTCCGTAACCCTCCTGGAAGACAAACAAAATAATTTTAATTTGTCTAACTTAGCTTAAATTCTAATAACTACCGCGTTGGTCCGGTGGTAGCAAACGCTACTGCGGAACACAAGGTCCTAGGTCGGATCTCCTGGTCGGGCAAAGTGATATTTGGGGTTCCGCCTGTAATTTTCCAGTAGCAGCCTGGAGTCGGGATTAGACGGGACATGGGACATGGAACTTAAACATAACTGACAAAATGTGGAGGTTATATAAGTACACGTCTGCCTACCCTTTTGAGGAATAATATACGGATAAAAATGAAGTGTCTTTTGTAATTCCAAATTAGCAGATAGTCACTGAATGCAAGATGCTGAATTCAAACAAGTTCTCTGTCTGTCTCTTTGATCCGGTTAATCTCTGAAACGGCTATACCAGTTTTAAAGGAACTTTCTCTGGCAGATAGCTGATTTTACTAGAGGTAACTTAGACTTCTTTTACTGTGAAAAAACTAACATATAAATCGGGTTAACAAATGCCTGCCAGATTTATAACACTCAATAAATTAAGTGAAAAGAAAGATATGTTGGATATAGCGGAACTCCCGTTCGATGTTTGGAGTTGCCCGACTGGAGTTCTTCCACCTTACAGAAGATCAGACCCAAATAATGCTTACTTAGAGCAGTGTTATGTTCCGGGAGTAAGGTCACCACAGAGGAGAGGAGTATCTGTGCTGATTGTAGCTATAATAATGTTAGCACAGGAATTTCACTATTTATATGGTAGGCAACGCACGAACCACACTTTTCACAAGCATTCATAGGCTGCAGTAACCGATTACCATCATGTGGTCTGTACGCTTGTTTGTCGCCTTATTAGTAGGTATATTTTTACGGTACTTACAGAAGCTACAGTGGCCAACTGCTGTACTACTGTCATGCTTATTTTAGCCATAATATCTGTGACGCTAATATCACGATAATCAGAGATGAATATGTAGCCCAAAGCGTAGTCATTCAGCTTTTGATATTCTAGAGCCTGAAATAAAAATAAAAGTAAGGTCAGGTAGACATTCTATAGACTAACATTATACTTCATTCCTCAGACTTTAAATGTGATATTAAATAAGGTGTACATACATACATACATATGCTCACACTGTATTCCCCGAAGGGGTAGGCAGAGGTGTTGTTATCACAACACCCACTTTTCACCGAATTTGATTAAGTGCCAACGTGATAGATACGTCTCAGGTACTATACATACGTCTTTGAATTACTTCTCATAAATATGCAGGTTTCCTCACGATGTTTTCCTTCACCGTAAAGCCCGTGGTGTAAAATTACTGTACATAAGTTTTTTAAGAAAACTCATTGGTACAGGCCCCACTGGGATTCGAACTTGCGTCGCTTGCGTAGCAGGCGACTGCTCAAACCCCTACGCCACCACGACTCTTGAAATGATGAAATGGGCAGAATATTCTTTTTACTCATGGTTCAAGGCGTTAAGATTTCGAAAAGAGCCTTAGTTGTTTTCCTATACTTTGCATGTAGTGTGAACACACTGGTGTATATACTTAAGATCTATAATGTGTTTGAGCAGAGCGTATTAAGAACTTCTGAGCTTTGACGTTTATATTAAGCGTCAAAGCTCCTAAAGCACGCAAAGAGATGCTTTATCCTTTTTGATTGCAAGTCTTACAATAAAATAAATAGAATCATACTTACAATAAACAACGCGTTTATAAACATTACAAAATGTTCCGGTTGGAAATCAGTAGACTTAACCTTCACAATAATAACTCTGTAGTAATCCTTTGTCATTTTCGGCAGAATTTGAAAATTTCTGAAATATTGATAAAGAAAAAACAATTATAAGTCAAAAAAAGGACTTGGGCTCGGCTGCATTGCACTTTCACCTTACAGAAGAATAATGCTACCTTATCTTATTAATGTGCTTACCAGCAGGTGGACTGGACGCTTGTTGTCTCTCTTTGAATATGTATAAAAAATAACAAAGCCTTACTTACACCTTGTTTAATATAGAAGCCATTTCTTCTCGTATATTTGTGATTACGAAAAGATTGGGCATCAATGTTCTGAATGTGCACAATTTGTCCATGCAACTTTTCGCACGCTCCAGTGACCCTTTGCAGCCAATTATTGTGATTTCCAAATAATCCCTTGCTGTAGAAGACGGGAAGGTACGTGAAATATAACAATTTAGATGTTAAAAGCCGTGGTGTCCTTGGGACTAGAGCAGTCGCCTGCTACGCAAGCGTCGCAAGTTCGTATCCCAGCGGGGCCTGTACCAATGAGTTTTTCTAAAAAAACTTATGGACAGTGATTTCACACCACGTGCTTTACGGTGAAGGAAAACATCGTGAGGAAACCTGCATATTTCTGAAAAGTAATTCAATGACTTGTAAATAAAGTGTCTGAGACGGCGATTGACTCACCATCTGTCACGTTGGCACTTAATCATCTTCGGTGAAAAGTGGGTATTGTGATTACAACACCTCTGCTAACCCCTTCGGGGACTACAGGCGTGAGCATATGTATTTAAGACTGTAGGAAAATTGTGTATGTAAACTGTAGGTGTTATTGTATGATTCGCACGAAACGTGTCAATCGCACGAATTAAATTAGTGGCGTGCGAATCAACATTCCAGAAGTATGTAATAGGCAATTGCCACAGATTTTATTTAAGGGAACATACAAAAATTACAGTCTGTCTCACCGTCGCGTCATATGAAGATTTTATCGATCGTAGTTTAGATGAATATTTAATACGACTAATCAACATTATATTGACATTAAATAAAAGAGTAAATTTTAAAATCTTTGAGATTTTCAGTCCCCATACACATACGTTCTTATTTAAAACTAGCTGTGCCCCGTGGTTTCACCCGCATCTTAATTTGTTTTTGAAATAAAAGTAGCCTAAATTATTTCTTGCAATAGCTACCTGCCAGTGAAAGTTCAGTTCAAATCGGTCCAACCGTTTCGGAGATTAGCCGGAACAAACAAACAGACAGACAAGTAATTTTTGTTTTTTCTTTTTTTATGCAATGAAATTTAGAAAGAAGGTCTAGATTGTATACTTGTAAGGCATTTACGAGTATTTATACCGTTATGGGCTCGACATGCGGGTGTTCCATGTTTAATTAAAATCTTTGAAGTACTGCCGTAATGTTTTTCGCCATAATTAATTATACAAGTTTGTAATTGTAAGAAACATTCAAATATACGAACACTTTATTTTATTGCAAGTACCTGTTTTAAGTTCAAGTGTTAATTAACCAACTTTAAAACAAGTAGTTTTCCGTTGGCTGGCACATAATTATTTGTAGATAACACTAATAGAAACAATGGCAAAAATTTACAAGGTTTTGGTAAGCGAAGGGCAAAGATTAAATATGTTGACCTTGTACAGTAACTTATAATATCTAGACTCGTAAATATTTGAAATAATATCTCAACAAATATTTAAATTCACACAATATTATTAAATATAATATATGTTTTATATTCTTTTATACATAATTATTAACTATTTATATTGCGCGTACATCTGTGCACCTTGATAGCCGGGGTTAGAGCAGTCGCCTGCTACGCAAGCGACGGAAGTTCGAATCCCAGCGGGGCCTGAGCCACAATTTTTTTAAAAAAAATACTTACGTACAGTGATTTCACACTACGTGCTTTACCGTGAAGGAAAACATCGTGAGGAATCCTGCATATGTTTGAGAAGTAATTCAAAGACGTATGTATAGTGCCTGAGACGGCGATAGACTCACCATCTGTCACGTTGGCACTTAATCAAATTCGGTGAACAGTGGGTGTTGTGATTACAACACCTCTGCCTACCCCTTCGGGGAATACAGGAGTGAGCTTATGTATGTATGTACCTGTGCACCTTAATATATTCTATCGTAGCTGACCGATTCCGCTACCGGACTCCGAGACGACGTGAAACCTCTTTGAAAGTTGATGAGCATCCGGACCCCAAGGCCCCAGATTACAAACGGCGGATTTTTTCATCATTTTTTTTCTTAAAAAATGTCAACAATTCAAAATTAAAATATATTGTTTGTCTTTATAAGTCCAGTCTTGATTTCAAGGTTAAGCAAACAGATATGAAAAATATTGTAGATATATATATCATATTATATAATAATATTTTAAACTAGCTGTGCCTGTGGTTTTACCCGCGTAGACTCAATTTCATGGGTCACCCACGGAAAGCCAATGTTTATTTTTTCAAAATTCAATATTCATTATTTTTATGTAAGTAGCGTTTATACTTTCATATCCATTAAGTGAAAAGCTTTCAAGCTTTGGGCACTTAAATTTTATTTATATGCACTAAGATATATCTTGTCTGTCTGTTCACTGGCCCTCCTCTAGTTGACCGCTAAAATGATAATTGCAATTTAAGTGTAGGCCGTGTCAACTTTTTATATGCAATATTTAGCTACAATAAACACATAGATAAGTACGAAATAATTTCAAATAAGTGGCCAAAGCACCAATCATATTATGGTTTTTCTCTTTAGTACTTATATTACGCTGTCACACTATTAGAATGAGTAAAGTACAATAGACATTATGATTTGATTGTACCGGGGCCCTCAATGGAAGATCCTACGCATTTGGAGTTACGACAAATAATCTGATATACCTACATATTTCCCACAACTGTATTCTCCGAAGGGGTAGGCTGAAGTATTGTAATAACAACACCCACTTTTCACCGAATATGATTAAGTGCTAGTGACAAATGGTGAGAATACCGCCATCTCAGGCGCTATAACGTCTCTGGATAACTTCTCAGACATATGCAGGTTTACTTGTTGGGGCCTGCGGAAAACTTATTTGCTTTTAAATAAAACTAAATTACTCTTTGTAACATTCGCTATCTGCCAGTGTAAGACCGGTTAAAAACGGTCCAGCCGTTTCGGAGATAAGGTGGAACAAACAGAGATTTCAAAACTTCTTGAGAATCCCAGTTTCAATGTTCTAATAAATGTTTAAGATAATATATTCAAAGCCGAAACTTTTTACGTGTACTTCATTTGTTTTTCTAGATGGTAGGAATCATCATCTTCCTGCCCTTATCACATGTTATTTGAGTTCGTCGCAATGTTTTCTTCTCTTCCATTACTCTCTATCAACCGTCATATCTGTATTCACTCCTCTGCTAGGCATATCATCTTTCACAATATATCCATCGTTTCTTAGGTCTTCCTCTCCCATTATAACCATCCACATGCTTAAAGAAAACTTATGTGGCAACATTATCCTGATCCTCAGATTTTTTTTAATTCTGAGAGTTATTACTTAAGGTGTTTTTGCCAGTATAATAATGTTTACCAAAACAATACTTACGAAAATCTTTCTTCATGAAATGCGGCTGTTTCTTCACCCATTCATCCAATATATCCACAGCTTCAGCCATTCTGCCGGGCTGGTCCAAGTCGTATGTCTTCCTTATATTGTTCAAAATATTCGGTGGGAATTCTAATAGGGGACTTACTGGTACACACTCCATGGTGAGCGAAAAAAATTATTATATTAAGAGAGTACTCTCGGTGGAGTGTCGTGAATGACTGAGGCTCGTACACAGCACGTAGCAAAGAAGTAATCGCTCGGGAGGTCAACTCTATCATAGTATAAAATATATTCTCAACAACCAGTATCCTTACTCCTATCGCAACCTTATCCAGCTGCGTCAACTTAATTCAACTGAACTGATTGATGATCCGAGTTCTAATATTTAAAACTTTGGTTTTGAAGTTACTAACGTGGAGTAAATTTAAAGAAACTACATAAATATCATTACCATTCCTCTTATTACCTCAAATTACCATCCACATTTATGGAAATATTAATGATCACACTATTCTGGTAATGACTTCAATAGTACGGTAATGATCATAAATCTTTCGGTACTGAGCTAGATAAAAAAGATAAAAAATAATTATATTTTCATTACCTTTGACTTATATAATTACCAAGTACCCAACCATGAGCTCTTATTGCAATGTTATTACAGTTGTGTGACAGTGACAGATGTATACACTTCATATACATGTGGAAAGAGGTTTTATGTAAGCATGATAGGCAGCGTGTGTTTGGTATGAATAGACGAAGAAGTAAGCTGTGACAGATGACAGAACGATGGTGGACGACGTGAAAGACGGACGACGAAAGACGTATTTATTATTTTATTATTTAAGATGTTAATTTAAGTTGTTATAATTAGAAGACGAAGTAAAGTAGATTCAGTCAAACCTTTATATTTATTTCTATTTAAATCCCACATACATCTGTCTCATAATAAGAGTAAAACTATCATGGTAATAAGAGGTTCTGGTAAGGCCCTAGATTGCATTCATCATTATCATATCCAGGAAAATCTATGAGGTCCTAACTAATAGTCCTAAAAGTAATAGACTTTCGCTATAAAGCAGTATTACTGTAATCAGTAGGACTAAAAAGGCCACTTTGAGAGATTAATAATGTGATCCAAATATGATCCATCATCGAAATGACAAAATGGTCACTTAAGTGCAATTCATATTATGACTCACGAATGATTTCAATAATTGTAGATGTTAGTCCCTAACTAACTTTATATGATGCTATTTGTCACAAAAGCAATTCATATTGTGTGGAACCATTTTAAGAATCTTCATAGGAAAGTGTTAAACAGGTAAATTGCGAAATATATACATTCGTGATTCATAATATGAATTGCACTTATGTGACCATTTTGTCATTTCGATGATGAATCATATTCGGATCACATTATGATTCTACCAAAGTGGCCTTCTCAGACCTACAGTATATTGCCTAATTAGCTTTCTATAAAAAAAAAAATCTCAAATTTCGTCCGATTGCACGAACGAAACCACTGTAAAACATTGCATATTGGTGTACCGCTTTCGTCAAATGTCAAAGCACTCATTGACGGTACTGCCATTCTGCTTATAATCTCGTAAATGCGAGTGCGATTTGTTCATAGATTCCATACTGCTTACAAAACTTGTATTTACACTGTGACATTATACTTACTAAATATTTGAGCGTTTCTCTATTTATGTGCCACACTTTACAAAAGAACAAATCTTTATAGTATTCGTATAGATGCATTGACGTTGACTTAATCACGTTTCTAAGAGTAAGAAGTCATCGGTGTAACCGATGCAACTCGTTCCATTTGTCTCTGTCCAGTGCCATCTCTTTGACCACCTTATACGTCATGACAGATACCTTTTCATCAACTTATGTTATGTATGTAAGCCTTTGTCTTCCTCTCCCTCTCTTCCCTTCTACCTTTCCTTCTATTATGTTTTTAAAGAAGCTGTCATGTCGCACTAGGTGACTTATCTTAGCAGCTTCGCTTACGTAGCAGTAAATTTCACACACAAACATTTATCCCCTTTTCACCCCCTTGTGGGTAGAATAATGAAAAAAGCTTCCGTAGTGGATGATTTGGAGTACGTTTACAGAAATTATCTAACCCTGAAGGTTTTGTCTATGCAATGTTACATTTGTCAATTACTTTTGCTTTTTATATATGTATATAGACTAGCTGTGCCCCGTGGTTTCAAGCGCGTAGATTTAATTTCATGGGTTTATTTCGCTTAATCATTTTTTTTAAATAATAGTAGTACCGTCCTTGTAACAACTATCTGCCAGTCCCGTTAAAATCTATCCAGTCGTTTCAGACATTAACCGGAACAAGAAGGAAAACATATATTTTTTTTTAATATTTCTTTTTTTTTTCCTCTGTGGCAACACTAGCAATCAGCTGTGTTTAAATTAACTCCCTAAATTTGTTTAGTTTTATTTAGTAATTTTAAAGTAATACTGTTAATTTATGTTGTATTTAGCTCCGAATAATATATTACCATAGTTTAAAATAGTTTATAGTGTGAATCTTGTGCAAAAGTTATTAAATATTGTGATAACTTTTTGACAGTACGTAACCGGTACAATAGTTTTAATTCAAAGTTGTGAATCGTTGTCATCGTTTTCCAGGTGCGTTCTGCTTTATATCAGTACAGATTATCAGTTTACTCCACTTTAATATAGTCAAAAGCTTAGTACATACTTTATTTTCAATTTAAAAACTGACATAACCTCAAATAGTTGTACACAAACTTTCTTGCGTACCTATAAAATCTATAAAATGATGACTAGAAGGGCAACAGCTCGTCAGGAGGAGAACCAACTCCAGCTGACGTTGCTGGAATTAAAGAAAAGTAAAGACCTGTGTGACCAACTTCTACAGGAAAGAGATGACAATGAGAGGGAAGTACTTAATATAATAGAAACTAATAGAAAATTAAAAAGTGAATTGGCAGAGTTACATGTGCAATATATGGATGCCATTACACAAAGGGATCAGCTCCAGGGGATAGTGACTGGGTTTGACCAGTGCGGTGATGAGTTTGAGAACAATCTGAGACACATCGCTGAACTGAAACACAAACTGGCAGAAGCCAATAATACAATAGCTTCACTAGAGCAATGCAATCAGCACTTGTCAAATTGTAAGACCCAGACACTGTTCGATGAACTAATTCCAAAACAAAAAATTGTTTCTAAAAATAAATTAAAAAGATATATAAAAGTAAGTAGGTATATTCAAAAAACAAACAATCTACTCAAACAAAATAAAAAACAGTTAAAATATTGTAAAAATCATAGTACATTGCTAAATAAACTGGAAACTACAACGGTACAATTAGAAAATAGCTATTTAAAATATGAAGCTGACATTCAGCGACTGCAGGCAGAGATCTCAGTATTAACTATATCATTAGATAAAATGACTTCAAAATATGAGTGCTCACGCAAAGAAATTCAGGAGCACATTATGGCACTAACTGAGGTAGTTGATATGTCCAAATATAATTATGACCGCTTTATATCACTATCAAATAAATGTGATTGCGACTCGGATCTACAACAAGTCCAAACACCTGTTTGTCAGTCTGTACTGAATGACAGCTCCACCAAGCATTTCACAAGCAGTACTTCCCATAACTGTGTTCAACATAATAATATCTTGACATTGTATAGTGATGAATTGGGACAAAATATGGGGTTGCACTTATCGCACAGTGTTGGTCATGGTACTAACCACTGTATACCTGGTGCAGATTTTAAACATCTTGTGGCAAACATCCTGAGCGACCAATGCAGCACCAGCTCAACCTTAGCTATCTTATGTGGGAGAAGGGGAAATATGAATAAAAATGAATTAATTAAATTAATGGATTCGCTGAGTTGCCTTAGTGCGAAAAATATAATATTATTTGCATTTCCCTACAGCAGAGGATTGTCACAGAGGGAAAATAATATTAGATATAATTTGAATTGTTGCATGCAAACAATAACCAATTATAATAATTTTTTTACATTTATTGACATAAATAACAATTCAATTATTTCATATTTTAATGTGACAAGTGAAAGATTTTATCTTTCCTTTAGATATAAACGACAAGTAGCAAGCATGCTACATTATTGTATACACGTATTTAATTTGAACACAGCCAAATCATTGGCTAACAAGACTGCTTCTATTGAGCAGGCAAACAAGGACATTATATGTAATGATTCTTTGGAATATGTTCCAAATACTTTAAATTAAGTTATAAGACAACAGAGACAATCTCTGGCGATTTTATGAATAATAATGCTACTTCCTTTATTAAACTTGTTCATCAGAACATCCAAGGAATGTTAAATAAAGAATTAGAATTGGAGTTGTTCATGGACTGTAATGATATTCATGTATTATGTTTAACAGAACATTGGCTTAGGGACGAGCAGTTCATGTTCAACTTCTGTAACCATCAGGTTGCTAGTGCCTTCAGCAGGAAGGTTGCAATACGAGGAGGCTCCATGATTATTTTAGAAAAACGCATGAAATATAAAGAACGTCTGGATGTTGTGCACCTTTCTGCGGAGAGTACTATTGAGTTATCATGTATAGAGTTAGAGCAATACATTGTTGTGTGCGTATACCGACCCCCTAGTGGAGCTTTCGAGCATTTTGAACAAATCATGGATGAAGTTTTGGTAAAAGTCTGTACTTCAGGTAAAAATATAATCATATGTGGAGACTTTAATGTCAATATTTTAGAAAATTCATCCATGAGCAATCGATTAAAATGCCTTTTTAGTTCCTCTAATTTATTTTACTTATTTTCTGAGCCAACACGAATAACAAGTTCATCAGCAACTTGCATTGATAACGTGTTCACAAACTTTCGGCCCACTAGTAATGAAATCATAAGTAAATTAGACTCTGACCACTGTGGCCAATTAATAACTTTCAGTAAGAAAAATGTGAAAGCTCCCAAGAAAAGAGTTACTTATATTCCCATAAATGCAAATCGCTTGAGCCGTTTTCGAGGTAATGTCCAAAGTAAGTTTCCTTTAATAAATAACCACCTTGCGTGTAATGCAATGTACAATTCTTTTTTTCAAATTGTACACGCAGAACATAAGCGCATATTTACCCCGAAGACGGTTCTATTGGGAAAACGTTTGTCGTTTAGTGAGTGGGCTACCCCAGGCATTCACATAAGTAGACGAAGGCTGTATGAACTTTATCAAGAAAAATCTATTAATTTTAATTTGGAATTTACAAATTATGTTAAAAATTACTCAAAATTATTTAAAAAGGTTTGTTTAGACGCCAAGTCTATTGCTGTGAGAAATAAAATTTTGAAGTCCTCCAATGTAACTAAAACAACTTGGGACATTATTAATTCTGAAACTGGAAAAACTTCTCTTAAGAATGACTCAATAACTCTAAAAATTAATGATCATATAATTAAGACTGATATTGATGTGGCAACTACTTTTGAGACATTCTTTGCTGATATACCAGTTTCATTAACCAAAGTCTTAAATTCGTCTCCCGCAGCAGCAGAAGCCATTTTAAAAATGCATGTGGATAAATGTAACGTTGCATTTAAGTTTAAAACTGTTACCCCCAGAGACATTGTCAAAACTTTTGAAACGCTAGATATGAAGAATTCAGCTGATTTATGGGGACTTTCTGTTAAAGTACTCAATAGTATTATTGATATTGTTGCTACTGATCTAGCTTTATTATTTAATGTTTGTATTGAAAGTGGTGAATTTCCTGATCAAATGAAGTATAGTAAAATAATTCCTTTATTAAAAGCTGGTAGTATTAACGACCCTACGAACTTTAGACCTATATCAATACTGCCAATTTTCAGTAAAATTTTTGAAAAACTAATACTTAATCAACTTTTAGCCTTTTTTAATGAACATAATTTGATGCACACTAAGCAATACGGTTTCACAAAGGGTCGCTCGACTACCGATGCAGGTGTCGAGCTCATTAGAAAAATTCTTGAAGCTTGGGAAGCTTCACAGGATGCTCTAGGTGTATTCTGTGATCTATCTAAAGCCTTTGATTGTGTGCACCATGAAACGTTGATCAGGAAGTTAGATCACTACGGTGTAAGAGACCTGGCTCTAAAACTTATATCTTCATATCTAAGTAATAGAATACAAAAAGTCGATATACATGGCGTAACATCTCCGGGGTGTCCAATAGAGATGGGTGTTCCACAGGGTTCAATTCTTGGTCCGTTTCTCTTTTTAACTTATATTAATGATTTACCTTACATGGTAAGCAATAAACACGATATTGTATTATTTGCTGATGATACTTCTCTGATTTTTAAGATAGACCGGCAAAAAGCTAACCTTGACGATGTGAATAATGCTCTCTCTGACGTAGTACATTGGTTCAGCGCTAATAACTTAGTACTCAATAGTAAAAAAACTAAATGTGTCAAGTTCACTATGCCAAATGTGAAACAAGTGCAAACCAATGTACTTATCAACGACGAAGTGTTGGACCTTGTTGAAACAACAGTTTTCCTTGGAGTTACATTGGATCATAAATTGCAATGGGGGCCCCATATAGCTGGATTGTCGAAAAGACTCAGTTCTGCAGCATTCGCAGTAAGGAAAATTAGACACCTAACTGATATAAACACAGCTCGGTTGGTCTATTTTAGTTATTTCCATAGTGTTATGTCTTATGGCATCCTTTTATGGGGAAATGCTACAGACATCAGTTCTATCTTTGTGCTGCAGAAACGGGCTGTTCGTGCAATCTATAAACTCAAATCTAGAGATTCTCTCAAAGAGAAGTTTAAAGAAATAGGGATAATGACTGTGGCATGTCAATACATATTTGAAAATTTGATATATGTAAGAAAGAATATAGATAGTTTTAAGAAAAATAGTGATATGCACAATATAAATACACGCAAGAGGGATAAACTCCGTGTCCCTGTGACTAGACTGCACAAAACTAGTAACTCTTTTGTGGGGCAAAGTATACGCCTTTTCAATAAACTACCATTAAAAATGTGTGAACTACCATTTTTAAGTTTTAAGGCAAGCATCAAACAGAAACTTTGTGAAAAAGCATATTATAGTGTAACTGAGTATATTGATGATAGCCAAGTATGGCAATGAGTTGCTCACTCTTCCATTGAAATGTACTTAAGCAACCCTATGTATATAGAAGGGACACATGTAAAAAAAAAAAAAAAACCGGGGAGTTTGTTTCGCCGTTTCTTCTCCTGACAGGCTTACTTTTGGAAACGGTAGTAAATTTACTTAAGTTAACGTAAGAAAAATGACGTTCAATAAGTGTTCCAAGTGTCCCTTATATTGAATAAAACTTTTTGATTTGATTTGATTTGATTTGATTAAAGTAGCGTATATTCCTTCATATGCATTCAGTGAAAAGGTGTTAATTTGGAATTATAAACACTTTATGTTTTGTTTATCTGCATCTTTTCAATATCTAAATATATGTATAGATGTAGGGACATTGACTGGAACAGGAAGGGAGCTAGCTGATGTGCTGACAAGAAATTGTATAAATTTGTCGAATATCGCAGATTGTGTTAAAGATGTGGCTAGAAAGGATGTAATACGTGATATAATAAATAATATAGCAATAAAATAAGAACATATTTATTGTACACCATACCACAACAACATCCAGGCCCAAACTAAGCGAAGCTAGTGCTATGGATGTCAGACAACGGAATATAATATTAATACGATGAATACCTTACAACCCAACAAATACATATAGGGTCCAGAATTTTTAGGCACTGATTTTTTGCACAGAACATCGTAGTGGTAGATAAAAAATAAAAATATATACACTTATTATTTATTTTAGTGGTAATGTTATAGTTGAAGGTTACTAAAGGTTCGATGTTTTTAGTATGATGTGAACACAAGACAATGCTTATTTATGTTGGAAATTTAAATTATAATGGTGAAAGTGGAATGGTGATGGATTCATCTATGGCAGATTTATAAACGTCATGTTCAATGGTCTTATTATAATATAATTATAAGTCAAACTATTATGGTACTAGGGATCATGGTTAGGACCCCTGGTAGCGCTAGCGTCTATAATTGTTTTAATGATATAAGAATGATAAAATTATACTATAGCGTGCCGGGGTCAGTAGACAATGTAACAATATCCTCACGCTTTGTTAGTAGAAACGATACAAAATGTACGGGAATGACATATGTCACGTGACTGATTTATGTAATAATTTTCGCGCACTTGCGCTTTGAAATGTATTTCATTTCATTTCAAAGCGCAAGTGCGCGAAAATTATTTTGTCTAGGCCTACTGGGGCCCAACCATGGCTCCTATTGCAATGTTATTACAGTTGTGTGACAGTGACAGATGTATACACGCCAAATACTTCTGTTTCATAATAAGAGTAAAAGTATCATGGCAATAAGGGGTTATAGTAAGGCCCCTGGTATGACATTCAGACAGCCAATTGTAGCCGATGTGTAATAATGACCGAACATTACTTTTATCTTACGTATTAGGGGTATTTGAGTGCCGTAATAAAGATAATTCGACGATGAACTCGACTTCGATTTTTCGGGCTCAATATGAAATTGAACTACCGGATGTCACGCGGTTTCACCTGCGTAGTTCCCGTTTCCGTGGGATAAAATATAAACTTTATTTATGAAAAAAATATTCAAATCAATCCAGTAGTTTTTAATTATATTCTTTACATAAAAAAATATGAAAATATAAATCTTTCCACTTTATAATATGAGTATAAAAGTATAAATGTCATAAGTAAGTATCAATTTCTTATGCTTGAAATCGACAATGCGACGTCAAGTTCGTACAAATAATACAGCAGGTAACAATTCGCAAGCAAGTGGGATCGCCTTCCATTAAACTATATCATATATATAACATAACATATAACTAATCTATCACCAGGATTTTGTCAATAGGAAATCATGAATTATTGGAAATATTGAGCTTATTTTAAATGTCTGTTTATTATTAGTCAACACTTAATGTTCTGAATGTACCAGGCATGCCCAAGTACTGTTCATTCAACTTATCATTTTGTCTATAAGCTTCGTTTGTGCAAGCATGCTTTGACTCGTGGAAGAAATTTATATACTTTTCTGAACTAAGATGATCCGTCCAGTGTTCTGAAACAATCATTGTACGCATTCAATTTAAATATTATCTATATCAGCAATTTCTTTGAGTTAACTAACTCAAACTCTAAAATACCTTTATTTGACTATAAAAATAGAATTAATTATTCATCTATACAATATAGCAAGCCGTGGTGGCCTTGGGGTTAGAGCTACGCAAGCGACGCAAGTTCGAATCCCAGCGGGGCCTGTACCAATGAGTTTTTCTAAAAAAACTTATGTGCAGTTATTTCACACCACGTGCTTTACGGTGAAGGAAAACATCGTGAGGAAACCTGCATATGTCTGAGAAATAATTGTAGAAGTAATATGTAGTGGTGTTTATAAAATCGTTCCTTATTATTGGTTACGAAGGTGGCATTCAAAAATCAGGTGATCAGCCACATCGGGTTAAATTAAGTGCCGACCCCAACAATACCAGGGAGATGATGCTGATGATTATTGGATGGTGATTTCGTATGCCTTTTCTTGTTTAAATTATACTTAGACAACCGAGGTACCTGTTTTTTGTCGTTCTCTAAAAATTTTACGTTGCTATATCGATTTATCGCCTCAGAAACCAACTGCATAATACATTCCATGAAAATCGTAGGAGCCGTTTCCGAGTTTCATATGATGTATATATGTATATACAATAATTGCTCATTAGGATGTATTAGATAAATAGCTGATAGATTCGATATGTTCCAACAATACTACGAACCAGCAATTTCTTTAGTAGATCTCGCGTTGCCTCCATACTCCACTGGCAATATTTCTCTGGGCACAAATTTACATAGATCGTCAACAGTCTTGCATACTTCGAGTCTTTTGCTTATTTTCTCAGATACAAACGGCTTTATTAGTTTTACAAATCCATCAACCAACTTTGATGGAGTCAGTAAAATAACGTTTTTGATTCTTGCTCCATAGCCATCCTGAAAAATTAAATAAAATGTTTACACGTGTTCGCTTTGACTCGCGTCATCACGTCAACATACCGTGTGGCTAAGCTTTGACGTTTAATTTTACAGTTCAAAAATGAAACGTCACAGCTCAGAAGTTAGCCTAACTGTAATGAAACTGTTGCCCAGATGACTAATAAATATATCAAACCAAACTAACATATCAACTAGATGAGATACTACCTTATTATTTATAATTTTATATTCCGAAGGTATGAGCGAAAAAATAGATTTATGGGTGACTCATACTACACCGAGCCAGATCGTCTGGCCGTTGGCAGAGCAACTGCACGGTTTGCAGAGGCTGTGGGTTCGAATCCCGCCTGTTATTCGTATTTTCCTGACTTATTTTAAGAATTTATAATTCTACCTATCAGTATTAATATACTCCACAGAGCAGGGAAGAGAACTGTTGTTGTTATTATATTTTCCTTAAACGTAAACTTTCCTGAATTTCTTGCTAGGTTCTTCTCTGCAAAAACAACCTGTATAGCATGTATGTATAATCCTATATATATAATTTGTCAAAAGTCTAATCAAATAAAGATATTTATTCATAGCCTGTGTGTTCAATCAAATTGGGTACTTAGAAAAATATGTGAATACTTACAATGATCACTGTGACCATTTGCTGCAGGTCAGTCAATATGATCTTGGTTATTAAATCTGTGACATTAATGTCGGCTAGATCGAAGATAATGATGTATCCCAGAGGGTAGTCATACATACGTTCATACTCCAGTAGCTGAAATTATAATAATGATAAAAAAACCTTGACAAAAAGTTTATAAATAAATTATAAACCCGGTAGTTGGCCCCAATTTCAATATAAATTATTATTTTCATTCTTCATTTGTGGTGACTGAAATCGATACTTAATTTAGAAATTTGCTATCTTCTCTTCTTTTTGGCATATTATTAACTCATACACACAAGGTATGGAATAGACAAGAAATAGGGAAGCCTTTGCCCAGCAGTGGGACACACCGAGCTCATAATAATAATAATGATGAGTAAACGGTATTTTTTTTCAATTTATGGTGCTTCCTAGAGTTAAGCATACATGTCCCGTCGCGAGCTATGAGCGTTCAGCGAACATAGTGAGGATACTGCGCATGATTTTATTCGCCTAAGACCGAGACAGAATCATATAAGTCAAAGTTCTCGCTCATTAACAGCTGACTTAACGGTTCGAAATGTTAAGCAATCTATAATATTTATCTTCATGGTACTGTTAAATTATTATCGATTTTGTTAATTTGCAGTAATTGCAAGTACTTACAAAAAATAAAGTGTTACTGAATTTCACAAAGTCGGTCGGTTGGAAATCAGTCTTCCTAATTTTTACGAAAATCGTTCTGTAGTTATCCTTTGTTAGTTGCGGCAAAACCGAAATTGTTCTGAAAATAAATTGAGATATTATATTCACACTAATTAATCTTTACACATACAGATAAATAAAATTGTAAATGTCTGTTTGTAATTCCAAAATAACAGCTTTTCACAAAATGTTATAGAAAAGTTATATTACCTGTATGACCGACCGTGCCTCGGTATTTTATATGTATATATGCTCACGCATGTATTCCCCGAAGGGGTAGGCAGAAGATGATTAACTGCCAACGTGACAGATGGTGAGTCCATCGCCGTCTCAGACAATTTACATACGTCATTGAATTACTTCTCAGAAATATGCAGGTTTCTTCACGATGTTTTCCTTTGCCGTAAAGCACGTGGTGTGAAATCACTGTACATAAGTCTTTTAGAAAAACTCATTGGTACAGACCTCGCTGGGATTCGAACTTGCGTCGCTTGCGTAGCAGGCGACTGCTCAAACCTCAAGGCCACCATGGCTCCCGGTAATATATATGTTTTTTGGTAAATCGTGTTTTGAAAATATTTTTTAGAAACAATTTAATTTTGAGTAGCTTTGTTTTGGCTTACAAATTACTAATCCCTAATAGTTGTCTGGAAGAGTCATATTCTTATGATATTGTAGCAGTCATTGCCTGAAAACCTTGTCGTCTCCTACTACGTTGGTACTGTGATTACAATTTCAATAAGGTGGACAATGCATGAAAGTTGTGTCGGTCACGTTCACAGGCTGCAGTAGGTCTTTTACCACGAGGCCCAGTGCTTGTTTACCTATGTAGCGGCCAACAAAAAAATAATAGAAGGCCATCGAATGTTCCAAATTGTAGTTATTATCATGTTTAATGCTCACAATACAGTCATAAATGAAGCCACGTCTTGAATGTTCGTCATTTCAAAGAGCTTCGGCATCAACGTTTTAAACGTACACAATTTGTCCATGCGACTTTTCGCGCGTTCCAATGACCCTTTGCTAGCGATTATTGTGTTTTCCAAATAGAACCTTGCTGCGAAAAGAATAAAGATTATAATTAAAATAAATATAAATATGCCATCAAATGAGGGTAAGGGTTGTAACATGCAAGCGACGCAAGTTTAAATCCCAGCGAGGCCTGTACCAATGATATTTTCTAAACCTTATGTACAGTGATTTCACACCACGTGCTTTACGGTGAAGGAAAACATCGTGAGGAAACCTGTATATGTCTGAGAAGTAATTCAAAGACGTTTGTATAGTGCCTACGGCAGCAATAAACTAATCATCTGTTGGCTCTTAATCATCTTCGGTGAAAAGTCGGTGTTAGTATTATAACACCTCTGCCTTCAAATACAGGCGTGAGCATATGTATGTTTCAGTGCCAGAGAGAGATCAGTGACAGAGGTTGAGTCCATCGCCATCTCAGCCACAGTACATACGTCTTTGAATTACTTACTTCTCAGACGTTTGCAGGTTTCCTCACGATGCTTTCCTTCATCATAAAGCACGATATTGTGTTTGTAAAGCACTATTTCACACCTCGCGGTGTCTAACTGCACGAAGCTTATTGGTACAAACCGCTGGGATTCAAACTTTCGTCGCTTGCGTTGAAGGCAACTCATACTTCACGGCCACTACTCCTTTCGAGAATAAATACTACAAAGATTTATGACAGAGATTAATTTAACACTAGCATATTTAGAACTCTCAGCTACTAGCGTGTTCTTAGTTAATATAGGTTCCATTTTAGCCAATATCCAGAATCTATCTCTAAAAATTTGGCTATGGGGTCCCCTGCCTGTCGTAAGAGGCGACTAAAGGGGGCCGGAGGGCCACTGGCGGTGGTCGGTGTGGGAGCTTTGATCACCAAACCGCGGGCCCGAGAAGGTGGCACACGAGCACAGCGAGATCTCTAGGGGCAGCGATACAGGGAGGATGCACGGAGCACGGAGGATGGCCACCGGGGGGGTTTTAGTTCGGTAAAATCCCAGATACCCTGAACTGCCTCTCCCAGGGTGGTCCCTTGAAGGTTTCCACCTCGTCAATAAAAAAAAAAAAAAAAAGATTACATTATTCCTAGCATCTGGAAAATTATTCAGTTAACTCGAGAGCTGGGGCCACTCCATGATGGAACTCAAACGCATTAGATGTGAACACAATATAATAGCGAAGACAATTAATTTATGAAGTTCGATTACAATCTTTGTAATCGTGGCTTAGAATTTTTTCACTTTAAAATTTAAACTATTACGCAACATTTTTAAGACGCTTTTGACTATATAATATTAACATGAACATGAAAAATAAGGTAAATAAGTAACGTTTTTTTGGCATCATAAAATACTAATTACCATAACGTCAAAACCGGGACTTAAAATATTTACTCATATTATAATTATGTTGGTTACTTCCTTCATATTATAATATCAAGTTACACGAAATATGTAAATATGTTTTGGATAAGTTATTAAATTTTATCGGTAAAATTTGCACGTGTAATTGAAATAATTATCACTAAGTACAGGCATGCCATCACGAGCTTATAATTGTTTTTTTATGACATTAGCGTATATAAACCTGCATATGTCTGAGAAGTAATTCAAAGACGTATGTATAGTGCCTGAGACGGCGATAGACTCACCATCGGTGAAAAGTGGGTGTTGTGATATCAACACCTCTGCCTACCCCTTCGGGGAATACAGGCGTGAGCATACGTAAGGTAAGGTAATGAAAGGTCAGCATAATATACTCCAAATGTATAACCGTGCGTACATGGCAGTCCTTACGTCATACTGTTGTCAATCGAGTTTTTGCATGGTAGCAGATTTTATAACATATATTTGTATATATCAATCTCTGTGGGCTACTATTGAGTTATTACTTACTAGCTGAGCCCTGCGGTTTTACCCGCGTAGTATTAATTTCATTTGAGACCCCCGGAACACTAAGCCTAAGTCATTCTTTATAACACTAGCTATCTACTAGTGAAAGTTCGGTTTCAATTGGTCCAGAATTTTCGGAACAGACAGACAGTCTGAGAAAAACTTTAGAAATAGATTTTTCTTTTCAATACCTTATATGCTTTCATAATATGCATTTAGTGATAAGTGTTATTTTGGAATTACAAACAGACAATTTAATTTTATTTATCTGTATTGAGATAATTGATATAGATTGCTTTATATCAACCTCTGCGCCTCTACTATGGGTATTATTGCTTATTAAATTTTTTTATCAAGTTTCAATTCGTTTCTCGTGGAAAGTCTTGCTGAAAAAATACTATTTCTACGAATACTAGCTTGCTCATGCAGCTATACCAGTAAGAATTACGTTTGAAACTTGAAACTAATATTCAACCATTAACCTCTTAAGTAGAAATTCAGAAAACCGATTCATAGTGGATACCTTCACCTCATAAAGTATACACCTTTAAATTTCCTGTAACCAGGTCCAGCGTTTTAGGTTGTGAACAGCGGCAGTAAAAATTAGGAGTTGAGAAATTTATAAATTTTTGCGGAAGAAAGCATTTTATTATATTGGTGCTTTTCCTCTGTCCCGAAGTGTTTTTCCAAGCACATACAGCATCAGGCTCTTCGAAAAGGATATGAGATTCTTATATGTTCAGCAACGCGCTCATGATGTCCTTGGTTATTGCAAGCGGCCATAGGCTGCAGTAACCACTTACCACCAGGTAGGCCGTTTACTTGTTTGTATACTGATATAAGTATCATCTGATGCCTAAAAGTCTGTCTTCGTCTTAAACTTTATTTAAGCAAAGAATATTTAGGACCTCTGAGCTTTATCGTTTAATTTTAGTGACTTTGAATAAACGTCGAAGCTAAGAAGTTCTTAATATATGCTGCTTAAAGGATCATAGTTGGGCACCAGTTACTTCATTTCACACCTACCCATTGTAACCGGTATCGGAAGAAGGAGTCCTTAAGGCCAGTTTTCGGGGGACATGTGAAGACATAGCATGTATTGTGTGCACCCCCCACTCAGCCATCAGGTGGAACACATTGCAGTTTAGTCAGTACCAATACACATTAAGAAATTATTTATTATTCTCCACGTTAAGAAAAAAAGGTACCCAGCCGATTGTAAGCAGTTACAATCCACCTAAGAGGTTCACCATACATATTCAAGTATGTGTTTGTTAATAAGAAATATAAGTATCTTTGGAAATACTTACGAAAATCTTTCTTCATGAAATGCGGCTGTTTCTTCACCCATTCATCCAATATATCCACAGCTTCAGCCATTCTGCCGGGCTGGTGTAAGTTGTATACCTTCCTTACATCTGTGATCAAGTCCGGTGAAAAATCTAGTAAGGGGTTCTTGGGCGGTGACTCCATATTTGATTAATTAAAATATTTCTTAGTGCAACTCTAAGAGGTACTGTACAGCACTGACAACGTAGACGTAGAGAAAAATTATACTGAGTCAACACTCGAGGTCACAATTATATACACCATAGAATATCAAACTAGTTCTGCCCGTCATTTAATCATTCTTGTTTAAAAATGGACAAGAGTGAAGAACACGGCTATGCTGATTCTGCACAAACTTAATAATAACTTTATGAAATTAATTTCCCTCGTCGACTCAAGTCTCTGCAAGTACCTGCATCGGTGGCGGGTCGTTGTACTGAAACTTGACACATCACAAACAGAACATCAGCTGGAAGTACATATAAATTGAAAAATAAAATAAGAAAGAATCTTAAATTCTTTTGAATTTATTATTTTGCTTAGGTATTTTTGGTTTTCATAATTTCATTTCATAACAAAAATAATCATTATGTTTCCAGCTTCATTCTTAGCGATTTAGTTTTACATATTGTAGTAGCGTTCCCATGTGTCAGCCTTGCACGTATTTTTAGAGTACATTTATAAAAGAAAATTAATGAAATAAGTTGTTGTATTGATCAAATGGTATGTCTATGACCACTGAGTCCCCCACTACTGCACACTTGACGGCCGACCATTTTTGTTTCTAATTTATCATTGTGCGTTTACGTGTCGAAGCCTTCGCACGCTTCTATCCGACCACTGCACCTTAGAAGACTTTCAACATGGGGAAAAAACGGAAGAGTGAAAAAACTGAGGAGGAAATACGAAGAAAGATTAAAAAGTTAGAAGGAAAATTGCGAAGAAGATCTAACGTTATCTACTCATCAGAAGATGAAGCTGTCGGTACGTTTTTGCTATACTCAATACGGATGTGACCAATTTTACTGGATTACCTCCTTCATATAACGGTCCAAAATGCGTAACTGCCAAACTGGGCTTTTACCGTTTATATTTAAAAAAAAAATCGATGCGAGCTTACCATACTGGGTATTCTCTGTCGTAATATTTAGTAAAGGAATATTTCCTTTTCTCCAGATCCTGGAAGAGATGACAACATCGTGGACCCTCTTTATCCGCCACCTAGTGAACGGTATTATGATGAATTCGCGACTCCACCGCCCGAGGCCCTGGATGATCAAGATGTTATTCTAATGAGCCAGCCTGATGGCCCAGAAGTTCCAGCCAGCTCAATACTGCAACCAGGACCATCAGCTGAGGCATCAACCGCTACTGCGGAAGCATCGTCGCCTTCGGGGGAGATTGCTGACAAAGCTCTAGATGAGAGCTTATTGAATATTCTTGGGGATGCTCCTAAGGCCGATACAGTTCTCGGGAAAAATATTCACAAGGACATTGCCACGAGGTGGCAGGAAATCCTGAGCAAAGGCCTTTCTAAAGAGACTAAGGAAAAACTGCTAAAGGAATATTTAATTCCTGCCAACTGTGACCTGCTGGTACCTCCAATCTTAAATCCAGAGGCCAAAGCTGCGCTCCCTGATGTCCTCGTTAAGAGAGACTATTCACTTTCTGCTAAGCAGAAGCAAATCGGTGTTGCACTAGCGGCTTTGGGACAGGCCACCGATCTGATAATTTCCAATGAGATCTCAGTAGAGAAATTATTGAAACCAATAAGCGATGCATGTCGCCTGTTGTGCGATAGTCACAATATAGAAACAGTTACTAGGAGGAGCTTCGTTACAAATTCCATAAACACAACCTTAAAGGATACCCTCATTGATGCACCAAGAGACAAGTATCTCTTCGGCGAGAACATAACTGAAAAATTAAAAGCTGCCAAAACTATTCAAAGATCAGGGGATTCATTACGCAGTCAACAAAAAACACAATTTAATAAAAATAATTTTAATAACCAAAACAGGTACAAGAATACGGGAAACTTCAGAGCCCTGCATCCGAAAGCTGCCGGCAGGTACGATGTGGGGCCAGCCCGTCCAGGCATTCGATCAGCCGTGAGCCAGCCGCCAGCACGGCGCCCGCGCGCGCCGCCTCCACCACGACCACCGCCGCCACCGCCACCGCCTCGCCGCTCGTACAACAACACACACCGCTAGAAGTCATTGACCATCGAAAGGTACCATTTGCTGGTCGCTTAAAATATTTCGCATCAAAATGGCATGCTATCACCAAAGACCCTACAGTCCTGGAATGGATTAAAGGTTACACTATACATTTTAAATCAACCCCATCACAAGTAAGGAGTCCTTCTGTTTATCCCAAGTCACTTCAGGAATCGGTTGATTATGAACGAGCAATTCAAAAATTATTAGCATGTAATGCCATCTCTAAATGTGAGGAACTGCCAGATCCATTTGTTTCTAGTATATTTTTAGTACCTAAACCTAACGGGCAGAAACGTTTCATACTAAATTTAAAAAATTTAAATAAATTTATCTATACTAGTCATTTTAAAATGGAAGATTATCGCACTGCCTTAAAACTTATCACTAATAACTGTTTTATGGCTTCTATAGATATTAAAGATGCTTATTTTCTTATAAGTATTACTAAATCCCAACGGAAGTACTTAAGATTTAATTATAACGGCCAATTGTACGAATTTAATTGTTTACCGTTTGGCCTTTGTACTGCCCCATATATTTTTACTAAAACTATGAAACCAGTAATGGAATATTTAAGATCACAAAATCTATTATCTGTTATTTATTTAGATGACATACTTTGTATAGGACGTTCATACGTGGAATGCCAGAAAAACATTGAAAAAACTATTTCACTTTTAAATTCACTCGGATTTATAATCAACTATGAAAAAAGCAGCTTAGTACCACACACAAAATGCACATTTCTTGGCTTTATATTTAATTCTACAAATATGTGTTTGCAACTCCCCGCCATTAAAAGAGAAAAAATTTCCAATATGTTACACCGTTTTTTAAAACTAAGCCGTTGTCAATTGCGAGAGTTTGCACGACTGATCGGCTTGTTAATATCGGCGTGTCCAGCACTAGATTATTCTTGGATGTACACCAAAGAATTTGAACGCCACAAATACTTATATTTATTAGAGAATGACAGCTATAACCAAATAATACGAATTCCGGATTCACTTAAAAACGATTTAAAATGGTGGGTAGCTAGCATAAAATCTGACGTATCTATGTTACGTTTTAACAGGTACCAACTTAATTTTTAATTAAGTTTTGATTAATAGTAAATAGGTATAAGGACGAACAAATTAAAGTAAATTAATATATTCATTATTTTATTTTCAAATTGATATGTACCAAAAACTTATGCTCTATGCTAAAAAGTGTAGACCGGATATACGGTGATGATTGGTTCCACAGCACGCAAGGTGAACTCCAAGATTGGGGGTGGTGATAACTCGAAGACTAAGCGAAAGTTTCGGTTTGACGTTTCTCCTTCACCAGGGCAAAGCCCGCCTCGTCGACCTTTGATGGTTTTTCACCGGTGACGTGAGTTACTGACGCATAGCGTAATTAGCTTCATATTCGGATGACAAATAGGTGGAACAGGGGGAGACGTAAGTTGCAGTGACTGCGTTGTTGATACGCTGGGGGTCGAGGTCATCGGGTCCGGGCGGTCAACTACCTGCGCGTTGGTGTTGTGATTTGCCTTTCTGTCACGTCGTAAAATTTGACACCGCTTGACGCCACACTTGGCATGTATAATTTCCGCTGACTGCGACGATCATACGAGCACTTTCTTATTTTTGTATTCACGAACATTCTTCTATTCAACGACTGTTTACTCTAGTCTAAATTGTCCAGAGGTCAGTAGCATACGTCCGTGATGTCCATCAAAAGCCTGGTGACGTCGCTTTAAGTAGTTTATAAAATTTAGGTCTTCATCGACGCAACGGCTACGGAGCAACTGCTCTAGCTGACGTTATAGACACGACTCTAAAGGAATTTACGTCTACCATTTAATTTTGATGATTGATTCAATTAACATAATATGTAGTCCGTGCATATGGCACGAATGCAAACCCATATCCATGGCTCGCCGGAGGACCTAGATCCAATCCAAAACGTTTTCATTAGCTCTCAAATCCATTAACTGTCAAATTTATACGACTATCGAGCTCCTAAGTACTTTTTTTTTGAGTTGAATTGACAATTGAGAGTCTTTGACGCTTGACTTCAAATTCATTATCATTGTTGAAGTAGATAAAAGTTCTTGAGGAAATATCGACGACTACAAAATACTTAATTTGTAAAGTACTTCTTGCTATTACTGACTTCTAGACAATAGGTTTAACCTTTCTGGTTATTAGTAACATTGCTAATGACTGAGGAAGTAATTACCTGTAATTTTTATTCTATAAGCCTGAGGAATGTTCTAAGTTCAATAAAAAGCATTACTTTAATGCACGCAATTCAAGAGAACTATAGAAAAAATAACAACTTAAGCGTAAATGGTTCAGACGGTTTTAACAGGGGGCCAACTATGATCGTATAAGCAGCACGTATTACGAACTTCTCAGCTTCGAAGTTTGAATTTACGGTACAAAAATAGTACGTCAAAGCTCTTAATACACTCTGCTTAAACCGATGATGGTAGGCCCCCCGATCCTTTAGACAAATTTTATATTAGAACATACATACGTATTGTCCGAAGGGGTAGGCAAAGGTATCCTTATAGTACACCCACGTATCGCCAGTTATGTTTAACTCCCATATAATAGTGGGGTTAACTGTGTCGTTGGTCTAGGGATTACTAAGTTTGCCTCGAGATCCCGGGATCGATTGTCGAGTCTGGTCAAAATAGATATTGGGTTTTCTGTCATAAAATTCACAATAAATGCCCGGAGCTTGGAAGTTGACGGTGTTTACACCCCCGTGCCTCGGAAAGCACGTTAAACCGTTGGTCCTACGCCTGATCTCTCCGGTAGTGTCGGATTGCCGTCCCATCGGACTATGAGAGTAAGGGAATAAAGAGTGCACCTGTGTTTGCGCACACGCTAGTGCACTATATCTCCTGCGCAAATGGCTAATCCTCGTAGAGATTAGGCGACTTAGGTAACCGAAATTCGGTTAGGAGAACATCATATATAGAATATATGGTATGATATATATGAATATAATAATCTGCTATACAGATTTATTACACTAGTGATGACAGGCTTGCGCCCGCATCTACGCTGTCGTAATAAGATTTCACATGGTGACTTTTAACCCCCACTTAACCTTCATAGGGTTGGAAATTTGAAAAACACTTTCGTAGTGCTGGCTTACACCTCACCAAGAACAATTTACAAGTCTTTAAGACCATCGAATTAAGCTTTGCGTATATTTTGTGGGGAGAGCGAGTGATCATGCTCATCCTCAGCAAAGGGAATATGTTCCAGGGTGCCATGCCTGGGGAACCGCAGCTCCAACTGTTCTAGTTGGAAACATGTATATACTGCGATGCGCTTGAACTCTTATGGCGCGATTTAGGTTCTCGTGTATTTGGGGTCAAACTTCGCATTTGTTAGCGAGTAGCGCCATCTATGTAGCGAGAGGAGAAACGCTGCTAAAATATAATTATCAGTACGATGGTAATAAATCAAATTGAAATTGTAAACAATGTAATTGTCTCCATAATTATGATTATTCGTATAATATTTTATATTCTCGTGGGATGGAGTGAAACTTCATTTTATTTCAATATTATGTTTATTTATGTTTCTTGTTTGCCCCACTAAGGCGGAGAAAAGGGAGGGTTATGATTTTGTATGCACGTATGCATGTTGAACCCCAAAAATACTCATGATTGTACGTACAATTGGATACGGCGTCCTCTAAAAGAGAAAAAAGTGTTTTTTTTTCTTCTGATTGTGCTTCTAATGAAGCCATTACAAAATATATATTAAGTTGTATCACGCGCCTTTGCTTGCGATGCACCTTATGCTAGGTAAAAAAAAAAAAAAAATTCCTATCCACCCAATAGCCAGGGTCTAAGAATATGGCTATGGTATCCCCTGCCTGTCGTAAGAGGCGACTAAAAGGGGGCCGGAGGGCCTGCTGGCGGTGGTCAGGGTGGGAGCTTTGACCACCGGCGCAGGCCCGGGAAGGTGGCAGCGCGATGTGGCTCGCGCTGCCTTGCACAGCGAGGTCTCCAGGGGCGGCGTTACAGCTGCCCCGGGGATGTGCCCCGGCAAAGTGTGGGGGGACACCGGTGCGTTCTATCAGAGTACCCGGAGTCCCCCCTGAGCACTGAGGATGGCCACCGGGGGGTTTTAGTGCGGTAAAAATCCCACATACCCCGATCTGCCTCTCCCAGGGCGGTCGGGGACCTTTTGAAGGTTTCCCCCTCGTCAAAAAAAAAAAAAAAAAAGGTAAAAATTCCTATAGTCATAAATAGTATAGATAACGCAGCAGGAAACCAATCGTAGGCAAGTATGCCAAAAAATTTCATCAGGATATTTTAATAGGAAACATTTTTTTTTACTTATTACCTCACTTTAAATGCCTTAAATATTAGTCTACACTTAATGTTCTAAATGTACCAGGTATGCCCAAGTACTGTTCGTGTAGTTTGTCAATTTGTCTGTAAGCTTCGTTCGTGCGAGCATGCTTTAAGTCATCGTAAAATTTTATATATTCTTCGGTACTCAGGAAGTTCATCCAATGTTCTGAAACAAAAAAATATTTAAAATATCTTTCATTCGGATTCAAGAGACCTTCTAATCTACAAAACATCTCGTAAATGTTTATAAGTACCATACATACATAAGAAAAATAGTAGAATAATAGGAAAGTTTATCAACTCGTTCGTTATTATTCGATAAAGATGTCACTTGTCATTGCTTTTTATAATTCCGCACACAAAGGGAAAAACAGGGGCCTTACCATAACCTCTTATTGCCATGATAGTTTTACTCTTATTATGAGACATATCTATTTGACGTGTATAAGTCTGTCACTGTCGCACAGTTGCAGTAACATTGCAATAAGAGCTCATGGTTAGGCCCCAGGATCCTGTTACTAAGGCTTCTCTGTCCATCTTTCTACCAGACTGTATATGTATGATATATTTCTGTTAAAATTAATATTTAAGGGGGGCTCCGATTACAACAAACATGATTATTCGCTCGTTTAGAAACCTTTAGTGTGCGATTTTGGCTCGCACTTGGCGGGTTATCTATATAAAATTAAGAGATACAGAAGAATAAAATTGAGGTGTCTATTTGTAATTCCAAACTAATAGCTTTTCACTAAATGCATATACGGTATTGACATAAAAACTTATTTTCAAAAAAAATATCTTTCTGTCTGCTTGTTGCGGTTAATCTCCGAAGCGGCTTGACCAATTTTGACGGGACTTTCACTGGCAGATACCTAATGTTACAAGGATTAACTTAGGCTACTATTATTTAAAAAAACCTTAAGAGTTACGAATGAAATTAAATCTACGCGTGTGGAACAGCAGGGCACAGTTATTTTAAATTAAAAAAAATCCAATTATGCAACCAACCAGCAATTTCATTAGTAGATCTCGCGTTGCCTACATACTCCCGTGGTAATATTTCTCTGGGCACAAATTTACATAGATCGTCAACAGTCTTGCAAACTTCAAGTCTTTTGCTTATTTTCTCAGATACAAATGGCTTGATCACTTTTACAAATCCATCAATCAACTTCGAAGGGGTTAGGAAATAAATGTGTTTGATTCTTGCTCCATAGCCATCCTGAAATACCAATTTTTTTAAGCGGTGTATAATTAAAAAAATACATTTTAACTTTATGAAATTTTGGTGGCCGCGAATTTTATTAAGGTCTACGCGGTTCAAAACTCCAAGGCACTGGTTATTACTAAAATGGAAAACGCACGAGATATATAAGTACATAATCATACTCTTACGAAGCCGTGGTGACCTCGGGGTTTAAGCTGTTAGCTGCTACGCAAGTTCGAATCCCAGCGAGCCCTGTACCAATGACTTTTTCTAAAAACTTATGTGCAGTGATTTCACACCACGTGCTTGACGGAAAACATCGTGAGGAAACCTGCATATGCCTGAGAAGTAATTCAAAGACGTATGTATAGTGCTTGGGACGGCGATGGACTCACCCTCTGTCACCTTGGCACTTAATCATATTCGGTGAAATGTGGGTGCCGTTACTACAACCCTGCTTACCCCTTTGGGGACCCTTCTGGGATGGTGTGAGCATATTTTTTTTATATACTCTTACTTTATTGTTGTTGTGCTCAGCTTGTGCACTAAGAAAATTTTTTTTGTAGTTTTTGCATTTCTACCATATTTATACATGTTGTTACTTATAATTCTTTGAATATAATAAAGATTAGTTCTAAAATGATATACGTATTATTTTAATCATGGTACGAATAAAGTCTAATTCAATGAAACGTGAAGTAACAGTGATCTTAAATGGATGGATGGGCACACAATTTGTTGTTAAAATAATACCTATATGTCTATCATTCGATGATGTATGTTCTTTCAATATACATCTTAACCTCCGTAAATACGAAAAGATTGTAAAACCACACCCTGTTTGAATACTTACGATCATCACTGTGACCATTTGCTGCAGGTCAGTCAATATTATCTTCGTTATCAAATCTGTTACATTAATGTCTGTAAGATCGAAAATAATGATAAATCCCAGCGCATAGTCATGCATTCGTAAGTACTCCAGAATCTAAAATGACAATAATTACAAAATTAACTTGACAAACTCACCACCTACTGAATCTGTAGTAGTTTCTTCATTTGCCACATAGATGGCGCTACTCGCTAACAATTGCAAAGTTTGAGTACAAATACTCGAGAATCTAAATCGCGCAATAGGAGTTTTCGATCGCATTAAAGTATGTATAGAAGTTTCCAATTTGAACAGTTGGAGTCGGCGTTTCCCAGGCATGACACCTGGCTAGAAGAACATCCCTTTGCTGGGGATGAGCATGATCACTCGCTCTCCCCACAAATCTTATTACATTATGATGTGATAAATATGGTAGTTGGTTCAAATTGTAATATTTATAATTATTTTATTAAAATGTATTTATCCGCCATCTTTAGTATTCCATCAAAACCCGTCTCCGAAAAAGTATTAACACATTTTGAGCCACGCCAATACGCAATGTCGTTTTTTTTGTGACGACGTTTGGACGCGTCAAATCCTATACTCATTTAACTTTTATTAAGTCACAGTTACTATCACTAGTGTTCATTAAGTGTCGGTTCAATACTTACAAAAAATATACTGTTACTGAATTTCGCAAAATCGGACGGTTGGAAATCAGTACTCTTCATTTTCACGAACAGCGTCCTGTAGTTATCCTTGGTTAATTGCGGCAGAACAGAAATTGTTCTGAAAAATAATTGAAATTTTTAATGCCGAATGACTCTGCTGGATTCAAATTCACACCACAAGATGGCGGTATGCCATATCTTAAAAAAGGGTAGCATTACGCTAATTTTGTATATACTTAAGTAAGCAGATATATATTAATACAATTTAAGTTTTGCGAGAATACACAATTTCCTTCAGTTAGGCAAAAACAGAATCTAGTTTCAAATTTGAAGTATATAAATAATATTATTATTACTAGCTTCTTCATCCGCATGATATGTGCCACCTATATTACCTATGTACATATAATGTAAGCATAACGTAACATATATAACGGCATACCGTGATCTCCCACTTGAAACTCGGACCTGTCCGACTGCGACTGGATTTCCATCTTACAGAAGATCGCAGCCAAATAATGCTACCTTAAGTGTACATGTATTCCAGAGTAAAGTAAGATCGCCAGAGCTACTTGAAGGGAGGGTTATCGGGAATGAGTGGAAGCGCTGTGGTAGGCCCTATCATTTCTAAATAAGATGGGACAGTAATTCCATTATCTCTAATGTAGGCAATGCGCGAGCGAAACTTTTGTGTTGGACACGTTGATAGTTTGCAGTAGCTGCTTACCATCAGACGGTCTGCAGACTTGCTTTCCTCTTATGTAGCATACAAATAAATAATTATGCCAAATTAAGAAATATCAACATCAAAATATTCCAATCGAGCTGTGTCACGCGGTTTCACCCGTGTATACTGTATTGTGTTATACCACAATTTATGACACGCTCTCCGGGAACGGGATAAAAGTCAAATCCTATGTCCTAGAAAGTAATTACCTAGTATGTAAGTTACCTCCCCATACATTTTCAGCCAAATCGGTTCAGCCGTTCTTTAGTTACAAGTAGTGTAACTATCACGACTTTCTTTTATATATACAGACTAGCTGTGGCCTGCAGTTTCACCCGCGTAGGTTTAATTAAATTTCCACGGAAATCTAAATGGTTATTTTAAAAAAATCGCCTAAGTTACTCCTTGTTACATTAGCTATCTTGCGGTGAAAGTGCAGTTAAAATCAATGCAGCCGTTTCGGAGATTAGCCGGAACAAACAGACAGACAGAGATTTAAAAAAAAAAGTTTTTTTAATATCTGTACCATGTATACTTTCAAATGCATTTATTGAGAAGCTATTATTTTGGAATTACAAACATCATCATTTATTTAAGAGCTAGGCTCTTGTCGGTGAAGCAATCGCCAACCCTCTCTATTGTCCACCAAAACTTTAACTTCCTTGTACGACATGACGTTGACTTTCTCCTTCAGCTGTTGTATATAACTAATCCTTGGTCTCCCAGACCAGACAGACACTACAATTTTATTTATCTGTATAAATGTATAGATTATTGCAATAGCGTGTTCAATACTCACAATACAGACATAAATGATGCCACTTCTTGAATGTTCGTAATTTCAAAGAGCTTCGGCATCAACGTTTTGAACGTACACAATTTATCCATGCGACTTTTCGCGCGTTCCAATAATCCTTTGCTACTGATTATTGTGTTTTCCAAATAACACCTTGCTGGGAAAACAATAACATTGTTTTAAAATACTAGTTAGTTTCAAATACACTGCGATATTTTGAACTATAAGCATAGAGGTGGTTTACTCAAACGAGAATATTATGTGGTCTTTATGAGAGGTGAGAAGAGATTCTTATAGCATTAGATACGGGGGCGCTCTTAGCAGATAAGTTCAACTGCTTTAAGCTGCCTTTGATAAAGTGCTGCCGACCACCAGAAGCAGACGCGACTCAGAAAAGCCATCTACGTATGTGCACGTAGATGGCAGTAGTTTGTTACGCAGTTCTTAAGGCAGTCAATCTGCTTTAATGCCCTCATATTGCAAGAGTTCGCTTTCTTCACCGTCTATAAACTGTAGTATTAATACAACACGACAATCTGATACAGCTAGCACTGGAAGAGAAAATCGAAGGGAGAAGCGGACCACGGAGAAGCTACATAGACCAACTTGAGGAGAAAGTGGGTGTAGTGTCGTATCAGGAGGTCAAGGATAGTGCCCAAAAGAGGCAAGAATATTGCTCCACCGCCAAGAGCCAAAGCTCTTAATTTGAAGGCTAATAAGAGTACTGTGAGAAGACTGGATGAATGAAGAGGTTAAAATATGTTATTGGTTCTTTTCATCTCTAATTTTCCCCCCATCCCAAAGTCTGGATTAGTGCATGATTAGTGGCGTAAGGCTCGCTCCTTATATCATAGGACTTAAACTTATCTGGTGAACTGTAGGTGTACCTCTGCTTGGCCCTTCAGGGAATATGGGCGTGAGCATTATGTACGTAAATTAATAGTTTCCATTGTGCTATTCCTGGAATCTGGAAAATTCTTCACTTATCGCGACAGCTGGGGCGACCATATAAAACTAGGTAAAACTACATTGAGTATTCCAGGAATGCAACCAAATTAGAATGGGACACAAAATAGCGAAGACTACATTTTAATTAGCCCATTAAATTTTATTCTGATCTCGTCTAATTTTTTGTCCCATATAAAATATAAACTATTGCGCAACACATTAACGCTGCTTTTGAATAATTTATGAATAAATTTAAAAAAAGTAAACGGTCTTACTGGCATAATAAAATGCTAATTTCCAAAACATCAAAATCGGACCTAAAGCGTAGGTACACCTACAAAATGTAAAGTTACATAAAATATATTTTTCATTTAAAAACTTATTTTTACCTCACAAATTATTTTTGCACGTGTAATTAAACAAAATCTGAAAGTACCCGTACCTTGAAAATAATTACCATGTCCAATATAAGATGACCTCGATATGTATTGTTGATCCTTATAATTATAGGTCAGCTTATATTTATACTCGAAGTTTATAGCTTAATGCTGATGATAATTATGTGAACCTGCCAGTCCTTGCTTCATACTGTTGTCTTTCGAGTTTTTGCATCGAACTGGATTATTAAAACACATTTTGGTATACAGACACCGTCAGGAGCTATGAGCGAGCAGAGAAACTTGACTGCGCATGTTTTTATTCGCCTCGCGCTATACATATAGACTGAGACAGACTCATAAAATAACTGCAGCGTATTCCAGGTACGCGCTCAAAACTTGTGACGAGACTTCTGGTATAAGTGTCATCTGTGATCCATTTTACGATGGCCTATGCAATAGTTGAAGGATATACTTCATTAAATACTCGTTTTATATTTTAAGTCAATTGTATTGTTATAAGTATTTATGTATTTTTTTATAGAGCGGCTGTCTTTATTAAAGATAAAATAATTACATTTATTTTGCATTGTTAATAAGTTTATTGCAAACAGCCGCGAATATTGTTGTTTCTCAATTTAGGTAAGTTGACTCTTCTTTGTTATTTAAGGTATTTTAAGTTAAGTAAAAGCATTTTGATGTTATTTCATAATAAATAACAAATTTCAGAGAAACACAAATTTGTCTGTTTTCCTTAAAATATTATTATATTATGTAGGTGTAACAGACGGCGGACCGGTCAGTGGCAATAGGCTGGAGAGCGAGCCTCATCATTTCATGTTTTTATATATATATATATATATATGATCTGATGTCTCGTGGAGGAGCTCGTGGCACAGTTGCTATTGCGCTAACCTAACCGAAGCCAGTAATTGGATAGGCGACCGCCCGAGTTCCCTCCGTGCTTCAAAGAGCACGTTAAGCAGTCGGTTCCGGTTGTCGGAGGCCTAAAATTGTCTGACAACTGGTTTAATCCAGATCACAGATTTTCCTCGTTAAAAGGGTTGCGAAGGTCAGATGTACGCTTCGTATAAAAATCTGGTGATCAGCCGCATCGGGTTGAAGTGCCGACTCCAACAATGTATGAGATAAGGCCAGGGAGATGATGATTTCTATATAATCGTTCGCAGTTGGTAGGTGGCAGTCACCTCCACTCCTTAACCGGAAAAATGGGCGACACCCAAGCGCTTCGAGCCAAGCTTAATCTTAAAAGTGGTAGGCAGAGGGGTATTTATGGTAAACATACATTTTGCCAATCCCATGTTAAATCAGGCGAGCCTTTAACTGCACACTCATCCAGACTCAGGGCTGCTACTGGAAAAGTACAGATGGACCACTTTGCCAGATTTAACCAATAATTGGATGTGTGCGGTACTCTCTGGTCCCAACGTACGACAACGTGTTACCAATTACAGCATAGGTTTCTTCAAGAAAGGTGTGAAGAGATTCTTACGGGGTCTCCAACGTGCGCATGATGCTCCTAGCATTGCAAGCGACCATAGAATGTGTTAAGCACTTAGCACGATCTTTTGACAAGCAAATTGTCAAAAGATCTGGAAGTATCACCTGGGGGCCAACTATGATGGATTAAGCAGCGCATATTAAGAACTTCTTAGCTTTGACGTTTAATTGTACGGTAACAAAATGAAACGTAAAAATTCAGAAGTTCTTAATACTCTCTGATAAAACCGATGATTATAGGCCCCTTGTCTATTCTCAAAAGTATGCTACTTACCTCCCCATTGATTTGTAAGTACAGTCAACTTATGAGCCCTTATTGTCCATAACTAATTTATGAATAACGGGGTGTAGTAAAATTCTAGTCCTTAGATTCGGAGTTTTCCTTTTACGCCACTTAGTGCAAGCAAGTAGTGGGCTGTATTTTATAATAACTTCGTCATTCGCTGACATTCAAGGTTAGTATATAGTTAGCCCTTTCATCGCATTAGGAACCACTTTTACGAAGGTATAGAAATTGTCGTTCATAAATATAATTCGATTCAATCGATTGAAATATAATGTTATGTGTATGTGTGTGTAAGATGCCATGTTAGTAGACTATGTAGACGATACTATTTTTACGAAACAAGGGGTATTAGCGTCAGTAAAAAATCTTACCAAAATCTTTCTTCATGAAATGCGGCTGTTTCTTCACCCATTCGTCCAATATATCCACAGCTTCGGCCATTCTGCCGGACTGGTCCAAGTTGTACACTTTCCTTACATTTGTTATCAAGTCTGGTGGAAAATCTAGTAAGGGAGTTTCTGGTAAGGACTCCATACTTGGTTTAATGAAATATATCTTCGTGAAACCTTACTCTACGAGATATTGTAACACACTGACAACGTAGGCGTTGGTCGGCAGAGTGAAAAGTTATAATGCGTCGAGTCGAGGTCATGATTATTTACATATAAAGATATCAAACTTGTTCTGCCCGCGATTAAATTTATTCTTATCTAAAACTGGACAAGTTCAAATTCAAATTCAATAATATCTTTATTTGTTTGGACTTATTACAAAGTACTTTAAAATCGTCAGAAAGACATGATTAAACAGAATAATAAATTTTTGGGTTTGAAAGGTTGCTTTAAACTGAGTAGAATCCTTCAAAAAACTCAGTAATTAGTTTTTCAAAAAAATTTTTACAAAATAAATCACAAAAATATATAAGGCACTTAATCATATTGGGTAAAATGTCGGTGTTGTTGTTACAACACCTCTGCTTACCATTTCGAGGACCCTTCTGGGATGGCGTGAGCATTTATATAAGTCCATTGGCAAAGTACCAATGCACAAAAGTCGATATAAAAACTAAAAGTATGTACTACGTATAATTGTGTAGCTTGATATGACCAGCCCCCCAAGCAGTGCCTGTTCACAAGTATGACGAGAATGCCAGCCATCACCCTCCTCAACCATTATAGTGGGATGTGAGAAATAACAGGAAATAATGCTTTCTCTCTTTCTCTAGAAAGGAAGTTTTTCATCTGAATCATCTAAAATATATATTTTATTAAATACATAGTCACCTCTAAGATAATTAACAAAATCGTTTAAAGTAAGATCCTGTTACAAAGGTAAGCGTTAAGAGAGCTGTATTGATTATCTTAATCTGTCTTAATATCACAATATTTTCTAAACCCTATTTCCAGTTTAATTAGCATTAAATATGCATACACAAAGACTTAGAATTCAGATCAATTTATGTAAAAAATTTCACCATCAAAATTAAATTACGCATTAATACAATGCGAAATTTAATTTTGATGGTGCATATCGATATGCGTTACTAATCTATTAGAAACACTACCTGTGCTCAGCGGTTTCACTCGTGTGGACTTAATTTCATTCCCGCGGAACCCTAAGAGTTTTTTTTTAAGTAAAAAGTTACTCCTTGCAACATTCGCTATCTGCCAGTGAAAGTTCCGTTAAAATCGGTCGAACAAACAGACAGATATACGGACAGACAGACAAAGAAAAATTAGGGAAATATGTTTTTTTAAATCAGCACCGTATATTTTTTCATATACATTTAGTGTAAAGCTGTTATTTTGAAATTACAAACAGACACTTCAATTTTATTTATCTGTATATTTTTTTTTATCTGTATATATGCTGTAGTGTGTATGTAGTAAGTTTAGATGTATAGATAAGCAAATCAGACAATTGGTTTAACCCAGACTACAGAACGACCGAGGAAAGTCGGATGCTAATTGCTTCGTATAAAACACGGGGGTATGATTTGGGTCCGACCAGAATTTGGTAGAAAGAATTTCCTATTCATATTAGAGCGTACGGACTAATTTTACAATGAAAATCATTATCTAATTAATAAATATACTTACAAATTAATATCCCATATAAAACTAATTAGGTAGGTACATTTAAAAACAGTTCTTTAACAACTTTATATAAGCAACTACCTGCGTTTTATTTCAGTTATGTGTCAGTATTTTTTATTTATAATCGAAACTAAAATTCCTCGTTATAATAATTATTAAACTTATTGTATTATTATTCCAGAAATTGTATAGTTAAAATCAAATGTTACACGTCCCGTCACGATCAAAGAACGCGGAGGAAAAAATGTAGGGATGCAGACATTGATAGACTTATAAAATTAATAAATAATGATCTTGCCTTTTACGCCGTTACCGAATTTTGGTAACGGCGGCTAATCTCAATAGGGATTAGCCGTGTGCGCAGGAGATATTATAGTGCACAAGTGTGTGTGCAAACACAGATGCACTCTTTAATTTTTCACTCTCATAGTCCAATGGGACGGTAATCCGATACGACCGGAGAGAGATCAGGATTAACGTGCTTTTCGAGGCACGGGGTTGTAAACACCGCCAAGTTCTTAACTCCGGGCATTTATTGTGAATTTCTTGACAGAAAACTCAGTCTCTTTTTTACCCGACCCTTGAATCGAACACGGGACCACGTGATCCTATCGATAACTAAAGCTTAATTACTACTGTGCATTCGGAGGTACTCGTTCCTAACTCGTGACAGGATCTGTATAACAATATAAAATGTTGCCTCATTGTGTTTTTATTCCAGTAATTGTATAGCTAAATTCATAGTCTACGTTAAATAATATTCATCTTAATTTATTATTATTGCAGAAATTTTGATCTCAATCTAAAGTCATAGTTCTGAATGACCCAGGCATTCCCATTATATACTGATCATTGAAATCGTCTTTAATTCTTATAGTTTCGTCAGTGACAGCTCCATTCATAACTCTCATGTAGTCTCTGAATTGTGGTTTACTTAATTCTACAGCCCAGTCATCTGCAAAAGAAAAATTAAAAAATTTTAAAGTTGTAGCTTAGCGTACGATTCTCCACTTGCTCATTCAAACACTTCTAGCAGCGCTTCTTCACTCACCACATAGATGGAAATCCTTTCAATAGTGTTTGCGTGATGAGTAACAAACATACATACATACTCATACACTTTCGCATTTATATGAGTAAGAGGTACGATATGGTGCAAGATATAGAGGTGCTTTACGGTTAAGGAAAACATCGTGAGGAAACCTGCATATTTCTGAGAAGTAATTCAATGAATTATGTAAAGTGTCTGAGACGGCGATGGACCATCTGTCACGTTGGCACTTAATCATCTTCGGTGAAAAGTGGGTGTTGTGATTACACCACCTCTGCCTAACCCTTCGGGGAATACAAGCGTGACCAAAAAGAGCATAACATCAACGTTCTGCCCTTACCCCATGTTATTTGGGATCAGCGCAATGTGCTTTTATTTTTTCTTAGCTAATTTATATTACGTAAAGCGTTATCACTGTCGGGGCCTACTATCATAGTTATAGCAAGTCTTGCTGACTTCTAAGCTTTGACGCTTAATGTTGGTATCTTATCTTATCTTATCGTATACCCTTAAACGAGCAATATATGATTTTCATTATAGAATCTGAATCTCAGAAACGGCTCCAAAGATTCTCATAAAATTTTGTGTGTTGGGTATTTTTAGGGGCAAACAATTGATCTAGCTAGGTTTCATCTTCAGAAAACCAGATTCTCACAAACGTCAAAGCTTTAAAGTTTTTCATACGGTCTGCTTAAACATATATATAAACAGATAGTAGAACCCCCTAAACCCCAAGTATTAGGTTTGACAAGTTCGAACGTATTTGCTTGACCTTACGTTTTGCGCTTGTATTTTACTGACACGTAAAACTTAGGGACTACACTCGCCGTTTGGGGGGCTTTGACGTTTCCATACAAAATGAGAAAAATACGCATTCGATATCGTCAACGTAAAACCATGGTAAAATCTATACTTGTAGGTAACCAACAAATAAATATACTCACTCTGAATATCTAAAACAGATTTAAGTTTTCCGCCATATTCTGAGGTCAGGAGCTCCTTAGGCACAATTTTGTGTATATCTTCGTTTGAAGAATGCACAAAAATTCTGCTTGCTATTTTTGGACTTAAAAATTGTTTCAAAGTTTTCACGAATAACTCTATTCCCTTTGAATCATTCAATATATGAATCCCTTTTATTCTTGCACCATAACATTCCTGAAATAAAACATATAATATTTTTTTTTGTTGAGTAATGCAATTACCTTTTATATTTTTCTGATATACATTAATTAAATATTTCGTTATAGTTAATTAAAACAATTGCTACATATTTTTATTTCATAAATAGGTGCGCCCTTCGGCTTAACCCGCGATTAGTTAATTTTATGAGTGTTCCGTAGAACCATTATGATTTATTTTTAAATAAAAATAGATTAAGTTACTACTTATAGTCTTGTTTATCTACCAGTGAAATTCCCTTTCAAATCGGTTTAGTCGTTTCGGAGATTAGCCAGAACTAATATCATGGCAATAAGAGTTCTTGGTAGGATTCCCGTTCACAGGTATGACGTGAATCCCAGTCATGGCCCATTTTATCGTTCATGTCTATAATGTAATTAATTATAACGACACCATATCGTCTCTCTCGTGGTTAAGTAAGTGCGTATGCTAAATACTTACAATCATTATCCTCAAAAAATGCTGCAAATCAACCAAGTTCAACTTAGTTACCAGATCCATGATATTGACGTTTCTGAAGTCATTGATGACCACAAATCCGTTGGTTTGGTCATGCAATCTCACAAACTCGGAAACCTGCAATATAAAATCACTGCCTTAACAAAGGGAAGATTTTCCAGCCAGGCGTATGCTGCCTGGGGAGCCACTGCTCCAGGGGCCTACCATCACCCCTTGAGCAGAGCGTATTATGAACTTCTGAGCTTTGCCATTTGATTTTGGTATGGTAAAATGAAACGTCAAGGCTAAGAATTCTTAATACGCTCTGCTTAAACTGATGATGTTACACCACCCGTTTTAGTTGAAAATTTCAAATTCGATTCTAATGAATAGTTCATAAACTTGCTATAGTAAGGAGAAACTGCCTTTGTATCGAACGAAGAGCATTAAAGCAGCTGTCTGCTCCCTTATATACTATGACTATTTAAGAACCTAATGCAGGAGGTTTTGCCTGCCTGTCTGTTTGCTATGGCTTGTCTCTGAACCGGTTTCTTTTTGGCGAGACTTCCACTAACGGATAGCTGATATTACACAGAATAACATAAGGTGCTTTTATTTTGGAATAGTACATAACATAACAAACAATATGTATTCAGTTACTTACATATATTATATATTGGAAGTAATTTAATATGTCTGGTGCCGTAAATGGTTCACCAGTCAATCTTGCCAGTAGTATTCTATCGTATTCGTCAGTCTGCTTTGGTAGCATTACAGCGGAGCTGAAAAATATTTAAATAAACACGTAAAGTACTTACAATAAAATTCAATACTAAAAAAAAATTACCATAAAAAAACTTTTGAGATTGATCCTATAGCCTGAGCCTGAAAAGTCCGGGCCGATCACTTATCTTCTTCAAAACTTCAAATCGAAAAATATACATTACTTTGACAGCAAATTAAGGAGTAAATTTGAGCTATGTGAACTTAGAACGCGACTTGAAAAAAAACAATTTTATTTTGCCATCTGGAAGGCTTTCGTATGTAGTTGTTTGTAGCGAAAATTATTACGTTTGTAGTTGAAAAAAAAAAGTTATGCCTCATGACAAAAAATTATGAGTAACAACCCTCACGCTCGATGGAGCAAAAACTCTTATTTCAAAAACTTGCTGTGCCCCGCGGTTTCACCCGCGTAGACTTTATTTAATGGGTATTTTTTTTAAATAAATGTAGCATAAGTTATTCCATGCATCGGCAGCAATTTGTTAGTGAAAGTCCCTTGAAAATTGATCGTGCCATTTCAAATATTACCCGGAACAAACAGGCAGAAAAAAAAAAGCTTGTTTTTTTACCGTATATACTTTGTAATCCATGTAGTGAAAAGCTGGTCTTCAATTTTATGTATCTGTATATAGAATATTGAAAGTATTGAATAGATGTAAAGAAGATTTGGTTGAGATTCCATACTGGCTAGTTACCTTATATTATTATACACTGTGATACCTGATTACGACACGATTTTAATATTAGGTCTGTTGAACGATTATGACGACAACATTGTGATGGTCTGATTACTTTTTTCCCAATCAAGCTATCATTAGCTGAATAAATCATTATCTTATCAAGATACTTCTATACTACAATAAGAAACATGTATCCGTCTGTCGGTCTGTATCGGCTAGACCGTTGAATAAAAAAAATTATAAATTAATACAGCTTTAACTCTAAGAGCTGGCATAGGGTAACTTAATTACTTAACACATTCACTGCTAACATTTCAACTTCTTCGTAAATTCTCGAACAGTTGGACGCACATACGCGTCGTTAGCAGTGAATGCGTTAACGCGATCGAAGTCACGGTAAGAAGCTAGTGGAATGATTAAAAACTAACATCATGGAGAACAGTCTTTGAAATTCTTCCTTGATGTTTACGTTTACGAAGAATTTAGGTAGCAGCCCTTTCATTGTACACAGCTTATCCAATTGCATCTTGGCTTTTTCCACAGAGCCTTTATTTAGCAACAACACCGTTTCTAAGTAGGCGCGATCTGTAAATACAAAAAAAATATACATCATCGCATTGTTTAAACAGCTAAATCCCAGACATCCAAGGCCCATACATGTTGAGAAATAAACGTTTAAACCTCCACAACAATTCAATTTCTTGGATGTCGTGAGCATTCATTTCTATACCAAAACAAAAGCCGTGGAGGTAGTGGTAATAAAACCATGGATGTTTGGGAATAAGCCTTAATTGTCTATACCACAATACATAAGATACAATAGTTATGGGCGCGCAGTGAAAATATAAGGGTATCTACGCGTGTATATTGTTCGCTTCGCGCCTTACTGACAGACAGAATCAGGTCTCTAAACAACGCATTAAAGGTCAGCGCTCTTAACTCGTGTCGGCACCTGTATATCTGTATAAAATTTATTGTTATTGATTGATTTATCAACGCCGCTCGTAGATACTTGAAATATTTTGATGTACAACGGCGCACTAAGAAAGCATTCTTAAAAATTCAATGTTATTTGGATTGAATATTTGTATTCAGTACATTTATTTTTGAACAGATGTTAATGAAAATTGATATATGAGTGCATATGACGACGTCTGTATTCCCCGAGGGGGTATGAAGAGGCGTTGTAACAACATCACCCATTTCTTACCAAAGATGATTAAGTGCCAGCGTGACAGATGGTGATTCTACCGCCGTCTCGGCACTATACCTACATACGTCCTTGAATTACTTCTCAGGTGCAGGTTTCTTCACGATGTTTTCCTTCACGTAAAGCACGTGGTGTCACACTGTATAAACGTTTTTAGAATAATTCATAGGCCCCGCAGGGATTCGAACTTGCGTCGCTTGCGTGGCAGGCGACTGCTCCAATCCGAAAGCCACCACGGTTAGGTTAATATTATTTCCTGACCCTTCATGTTATCGGCTAGTTATCTAGAAAATTACAGCAAATAACCTAATTAACATTCAACAAGGCTATTATTAACTCGGGCAATTAAATATCTTCTTGACTATTACAGGAAAATATAGTCTAATTTACACAATAATAGTTTCATAAGACTGTGACGTTATCCGCCTAAAAAAAAGACTACCAGCAAACTTGATTAATTCGTCACAAAAAAGAACAGTCAAGTGTAAGTCGGATGCACAGGAGATTCTATATATATTACATTTGAAGTGTCTGTTTGTAATTCCAATTTAACAGCTTTTTCATGACATTGAAAAGTTACATAGCTTAGGCTTTTAGGCACAACGTAGGTGGTTTTTTCATTCTAGATTGTTCCTATTATTTTATTTCTACCCGTAATAAATAAAACGTGACTACATATCAATTAAAAATATTAAAAAAAAATCTTTACTTTTTTCAATTCCATTTTGTCGTTGTGCTTGCTATTTGTTTTTTGTGGTAAAATGTTCTTAAGACAATGCTTATTTGTGTTATAAAACTTGTTACATAAAATTCTACCTACTACTTATACTACTCCAAAAATAAATACTCAAAATAGAAAAAATAATAAAAAATGTTAAATAATTTTCATATATTTTGATTATCTAGCACCAACCAATGCCGTGTGCCAAAAAAGTGCGCCTAAGAAATCTAGACCGTATGTAGTATATACGGCACTAATTTGTAAAATTTTTTTTTTGCCTAGCCTATGAAACAATGAAATAAATAAATAAATTTAAGAAAATAAATATTTGTAATATTTCAGTTATTATTATATATTATATTTGACAATTGAGCATTTGAACTGTGTACATGGGCTTATATTCATGAGATATAAATACTGTAACCAAAAACATTGTATATGTATTTTTTAAAAGAGTAATTGTTGAGTTTCTTGCCGGGTTCTTCTCAACAAAAGCTACCTTCCGAACCCGGTGGTAACATTTATAATCATGTATAATGTATTTTGTGTTCTTCTGAAGATTCGAAAGTACTTTGTAAGAAGTCTTATCAAATAAAGATATTTTGAATTGAAACGGTTGAATTGATTTAAGCGACACCTTCACTGGCAGGGCAGTTAGCTGATGTTACAAGGAGTAAGCCACCTATGAAATGCGGGTGAAACCGCGGGGCACAGCTAGTTAATGATTTTCGACTTTTTGTGATATTAAACAACAAAAGCAGTAATTTTAATTCAGGTTTCATTTAAATATTCAGTTTTTATTATACCAAAAAACCTCTGCGAATAAGTATCACTATTATCTGACCCCAGATTAAATAGGCTTTCCGTACTTTCAAAGGTCAGTTTACTTTGGGTATAGCTTAATTGAGTAGTTCAACTAGTGGCAGAATTCTTCAAAATCTTTTGCGGCTAAAATTCACAAGAAATATAATCTAATTGCTCGGCTATTATGTAAATATGAGTTTTTTTTATGTTTATCGATTCTTAGTGGTGAGGCACTTATTTTTTAATGTTGATTAGAATTGAATTTTATCAAAACACATAATGCTGAATTGGAACTGGGCTGGCCACGGACGCCGCATGTCAGATTAATTACGGGCGAAAACCATTACGAAATGAACCCCAAATGGTAGGAAACGACAACGTGGCAGGCTTCGGAGGAAATGGCGAGATGAGCTTGATGCTTTCAAGAGCTGTCATCTTGAAAGCATCTTCTAAATTCTGAAGTATCTTGTGTTCTAAATGATAAAAAACTTCTAGACATTTTTGAATATACACCATTGCATACTTTGATAATACAGTCATTTCGCCAGTTATGTTTAAGTCCCTTGTCACCACATGTCATTACATGGGACTTAAACATGAGCCTTATTGATTTTACCTAAAACTACTTTTCATAATATACTTATTTCTAATTATACATTTATATGGATAACGCGAGTCAACTCGGGAACAATCACTCAATGATTGAAATCATCCTAAACATTTTCAAGAAGTTTACTTGGCTCAATAACAAGGAGTGAATTCAGTTTGAGGAAAACAAATTTGAATAATTATTATTCTAATTTAATACCAATTAAAATGCATCGCAGCATCATACTTTTTTCCTTTTGCCATTAACTTTAAGCAAATTATATAAAACTTGCTGTGCCCCGCGGTTTAACCCGCGTAGAATTAGTTTTATAGAATATATAGGTTTAAAATTGACAAAGTTTCATACAAACCTTCATCCTCTATTTTATCCTCTTGGGGGTACCGTACCTACACCGTGTCTACCTGCATACCAAATTTCAACCCGATTTTTCACCTTTGAGTTATATATATTCATATTCATATTCATATATTTATTGCATTTATGTTACTTACATGTACGATACAAAATAATCTTAATTATAATAGTATCCCAAGCAAAGCTAACACAAACCCTGTCAGGGCACAGCAACGTGAGAGGCACTACTAGAGCTATTAATATTAATATATTTATCAATAAGTACCCAATATGTATAAAATTATTTATTACTAAACAACAACGTAGATTTAAACGTAGGTTTAGATAGAAGATAGACTAGCCCGATACCAAATATTAGCAAATGAAGTTCATAAGTTGTTGTATACAAAGCTGTTTAATTATTAATATAACTATTATTATTATGAGCCCGTGTCTCATTGCTGGGTTAAGATTTTTTCCTACTTTCCATCCCTTGCGTTAATACTAATTAAGTATCCCAAGGAACTCTTTAATTTACGGGGATCAAAAGTATTCTATATGTTGACCAATGTAATAAGCTAACACCACACAAAATTTAATTTAAATCGGATTAGCCGTTTCGGAGATTAACGTACAAACAGACAGACAAACAGAAAATTCAAAAAAACGAATTGTTTTTTCTATTTCACGTCCTACATCCCACTGACACGGCGTTTGTTTTTCATTGTTTAGAAATTGGATTTCTACAGTTATATGATTGAATTATATTGATTAAGGATTTATAGCCGTATTGAAGAAAATTGCATCTTTAATGTTGTGCTTCAATGTCAAGAATTAACAATTTTTTTAAAATAAACTGTACAAATTTAGCACCACGTGCTTTACGGTGAAGGAAGACATCGTGAGGAAACCTGCATATTTCTGAGAAGTAATTCAATGACATATGTAAAGTGTCTGAGACGGCGATGGACTCACCGTCTGTCACGTTGGCACTTAATCATCTCCGGTGAAAAGTGGGTGTTGTTATTACAACACCTCTGCCTACCCCTTCGGGGAATACAGGCGTGAGCATATGTATTTACTTACTGAAATCCTTTTTCGTGAAGTGCCTCTGTTTCTTGACCCACGATGCAAATATATCAATAGCCTCGTTTAGTCTCTCTTCAGTACCCAGGTCAAACATTTTCCTTATTTCTTGACCTGCATCAGGCTTCACCAATAGAAGAGGATGACCCATTTCAATGGATGCCATTGTCAGCTAATAAAAATAAAATTCCTTGATTTCCTACCGCTCTGATTGAAACGCAAAGTTATACTGCGAAGGTGTAAGTGTGGCTTTGAGACTCATTCAGATCGCTTTGTCTCGTAGGATGAGCAAAAAAATCACGAGAAACTTAAAAAAATACATTGTTTGCAATTTTGTTATTTTGCAAAAAAAAGTTTAATAACCATTGTTCAGTTATTATCTTAATTCGATTGTTTCGCTCCAAGTATTTACAAATCAAGTTTATAAAAAAAATATATTTGTGTTTTTTTAACCGATTTTTGTTGTACAGAGATTTTTCTTTCAATAAATACATAATTATTAACTTGAATCTAGTACAATAAAACTACCGATTTCGAAGAAAGAGGAGTTTCCCAATTAGACCGTTTGTTTATTTTTGTAATGACATGTATAATTGCATATTATGCTGTTATGAAAGTGTTGATAATTGTGATGGTTGAAAGGGGTCAAAGTCTAATTAATGTCGTATAGCTATTTCTTAATGCAAACATGTTCGAAGAATTTACAATAATTCCAATCTGCAAGACCTATTATTAAATAGAAATAATAATAGGTCTTGCAGATTGGGATTATTGAAATAACTCTCAATTAAAATAAAGTCTTTATTTTGTAAATGAGTCATAATATTTTTTTTTACCAAATCTAAAATAACAAAAAAGGGACATGGTTAAAATACTTATGTATTTTATTTTCATTACCAGTAGAATATTTTGTGCAAGGGACAGTTTTTTTTAATATTTTATGTCGATCAAATATATTCTGTGACGTCCTAGAAATATATTTTAAGCACCATCAGCAACAACACGGCATATTATGATTCGCTCTTCATTTATTACCGTCAGCAAAAAAAATTAACTAAACTTAATTCAGGAGTAATTCTACAATTTGGTTTTATATAGTAACGGTTTCGTATTATACAAGAAACAAAAACTATGAAACTCGTTTTTAATTACACTATCTACTTGTTAATTACTGTCGAAATAATCAAACCATATAAAAAATGGGGTTTTCACACATTCAATGGTCTGTGGGTAATTGTAGAGCGAAAAATCCCAATAATTATTTTGGTGTTTTATTGAGACCTTCACAGAAATGTACATACATATGCTCACGCCTGTATTCCCCGAAGGGGTAGGCAGAGGTGTTGTAATCACAACACCCACTTTTCACCGAAGATGATTAAGTGCCAGCGTGACAGATGGTGAGTCCATCGCCGTCTCAGACACTTTACATACTTCATTGAATTACTTCTCAGAAATATGCAGGTTTCCTCACGATGTTTTCCTTCACCGTAAAGCACGTGGTGTGAAATCACTGTACATAAGTTTTTTAGAAAAACTCATTGGTACAGGGCCCGCTGGGATTCGAACTTGAGTCGCTCGCGTAGCAGGCAACTGCTCAAACCTCAAGGCCACCACGGCTCCACAGAAATGTACAAATTATTATAAACTATGGTATAAGCTAAGACAAGACAGAACTTGAACTAAATCTATACCCATCCTTTTTGAAATACTAGCGCAAAAATAGCCGGAAATACTTTCACAGCAATCATTATCTTAGGCGATAGTAATGTGTGGATTTCTGTTGAAACGTAATTACTTACTTTTGATGTGTAAAGTAGTATGATAACTGGTTTAACCTAGATCACAGATTTTCCTCGTTAAAGGGATTGCGAAGTTCAGATGGTGTAAAAATCAGGTGATCAGCCACATCGGGTTGAATCAAGTGCCGAACCTAACATCATCATTTAATGATGTGAATATGAGAAAATCTGTGATCTGGGTTAAACCAGTTGTCCGATTATTTTAGGCCTTCGACTGACCGTCAACGACTGCCAAAGATGATACATTGGCAACCGGGACCGACGGCTTAACGTGCTCTCCGAGGCACAGAGGAAACTCGAGCGGTCACCCATCCAATTACTGACTAGACGTAAGGTTGCTTAACTTCGCTGATCGAATGAATTGCTCCTCTAACAGTGTATGGGATAAGGCTAGGGAGATGATCATGAGAATGTTAAACCTCTTACTATGATATAGATATACATGACTTGTCTTCACTCTCATATAGTGGAACTATTATGGGAATAAGAGCTTATGGTAAACCCCCAGACTGCATGTCATGCTGACGTACAACCTCTTAAAAAGTTTAATTCATTTACATTTTTACCCACAACCAACACATACTCTAGTTTTTACTTCCCAAACTATAAAAAGTCCATGAGGTATGCGAATAACCTGTTCTATAAGTTTTATTTATGCATGAGCTGATAATTTGAAGTCGACGACTTGCAATAAATTTGTTACTTTTTTACTCTATAAAAACCTAATGACGTGTTCATAGAAATAAGTCCCGGTGGATTTTACGTAAGCGTCACAACTTACCAAGGTCTCATGACTCTGATGTTATAGTAACATCAACTTCATCAGACCCGTAGTAGTTTTTGCAGACACTGACTACATACCAATCTCCCTAGTCTGTGAGGTCACCAACGAGTGTAGTAATGTCATACAAACATAACCCTGAGCTTTATGCTATGAGAAAACTAAATATCTGATAGATTTTACTCCTTTTTTTGTCAGCGGTTGATATGTAAGTCAGTCATTTGGGATTTTGAATTTTCAATGCATACATACAAACATACGCTCACGCCTGTGCCCTCCTTGAAGCGGTAGGCAGGGGTGTTGAAATAACAACACCCACTTTTCACTGAGGTTGAAAGTGCCAGTGACAGATGATGAGCTATCGCTATCTCAGGCACTAAACATACGTCTGTGAATTACTTCTCAGACATATACAGGTTTTCTCACGATGTTTTTCTTCACCGTAAAGCACGTGGTGTCAAATCACTGTACATAAGTTTTTTAGAAAAACTCATTGGTACAAGCCCCGCTGGAATTCGAACTTGCGAGCAGGCGATTGCTCTTTTGAATTTTGTATGTATAAAATAATGTTACGTGTCTCTTATGGCCTTTACAATGATAATTATAGAATATATTATGATTTGACAACAATGTTTCTTGAAACAATCTCACCATAATTACTCACACGGAACAGGAACCGCGAGACTCGTATATATTTTAATAGAAACATAATTCCGTTAAGATAATTACGTAATTAAATTAAAAAAAACTAAAAAACCGGCCAAGTTTGTGACATGTAGTCAAGATTTCTGGGAAGCTGCAAACATACATATTATACATATAAACGAATTATGCCCACACCTGTAACCCGTAATGGTAGGCAGAAACTAATATGTGCCAAATGCCTTAACATTTCGCTTTGTACACGTAACTCACGTCGCAAAACAACATTGTATACAGTACATGGTTGACCGAGCTGTGCTCGATTTCTTTTCTCACAAAAAACTAAACTTTTTCCCACAAAAGCACTAACTTTAAGTATCTATTCTCATAAAAAAAACCGTACTGGTGTCATTTGGACTCGAACCGAGATATACCTATTCAAATTTTGTTATCACCCGATAGGCTGGAAGCCTCCTATCTGTGTTATCATAACTTGGTGTAATCGTGTTGTAAAAAACTTTTTATTGCCTGAAATCATGGTTAAAACGATGTTATACATACGTACATATGGTCATGCCTGTATTTCCCGAAGGGGTCGGCAGAGGTGTTGTAATCACAACACCCACTTTTCATCGAAGATGATTAAGTGCCAACGTGACAGATGGTGAGTCCATCGCCGTCTCAGACACTTTACATACTTCATTGAATTACTTCTCAGAAATATGCAGGTTTCCTCACGATGTTTTCCTTCACCGTAAAGCACGTGGTGTAAAATCACTGTACATAAGTTTTTTAGAAAACGATGTTATCTGAAGATCAAACTTAGCTAGATCAATTTTTTGCCATTGAAACCCCCTACATTTCACATTTCATGAAATCGTTGGAACCGCTTCCGAGATTCAGATACAGAAAAGAAAATATTCTTATATAGAATCAAAATATTTAACAGATAAACTCGCATATCTTTCATTTCACCCCTCCTATTTATGCGTACCTCCTACATTGGTTGAAAACCCTTGGTTACGAATAGCATACAGGTCACATACACCAGATTATTTCTTTATTATTGAATTATTCTGTAAATGCTTTAGCCCGTTTTAGATACAGCAACCACCGTGGGGGCAGCGGAAGTGTTAAGTCGGGCTAGCACCGATTAAACTCCACTGTGTTCTTCCTGCTCGCTGAGTGGAGGAGCACATGACGTGTTATGTCTTCACATGCTTCCCCGTGACCCTCCGGCGACTGACCTTCGGGCCCTAAAATTCTTCTTCTCCTTCTTGCCGTGTCGACATAGTTTGGTTGTCATCGTGGTGAAACGATTGGCTAATCGGTGAAGGGATCACCGGTTATTGCCCAGGGTGCGCCAGACATATGGACTGGAAATTACGTCGTTCGGAGAGGCTCCGTTCTTGCACCCCTATTATTTTACATTAAAAAAATACTATATAAAACACTAAAAGGTAATAGTTTTACATCGCGCCTCTCGCAATTGACTGGAAGTACTTCCTCACACTGGCTAAAGCTTAAAAGATGACTCACTAGACCGTGTCGAGTCCGAGTTGAGCGTCGGCCGTAGCACGGCGAATTAATATTTTTTTAGGTTAAGGCAGAATGTTAACTAAAATGTTAAAAAAATTAAATCAATAAAGAGTTTGATTTGAAGAACTATAAGCGCCTGTTCGATTTTAAGAGATGCAAAGCTCAACCGCCAGACTTGCGATTGCCGATGTGTTCTTGTTCACGTGAGAATACGGGAATTATATACAGCCTCCTTCATCCATTGCTGAAAGAATAAACATACGTGCATGCAAATCTTTACTCGGTATAATATTAGTATAGAGTACCTGGTTGACCGAGCAGTGCTCGGTTTCTTCTTCACACAAAAAAAATGGAAAAAAAATCCGGGGAACGTCAGTCTCGAACCGGGGTACTCAAGTTTCGTTATGGCCCCGTAAGCTGGAAGCCTCACCTTTGAGCTACCATAACTTGACAGATGTCGGCGAAATTTGCTGTCGTATTGTGTGTGTTTTTCAGTGCCTGAAACCTAGCTAGATCTATTTTTTGCCCCTGAAACCCCCTACATGCAAAATTTCATGAAAATCGTTGGAGCTGTTTGTTTGGAGCACGAGATTCAGATTATATATATTGCTCGTTTAAAGATATAAGATAAAACTATTTTTGATTTTCCGTATAAAATAGCTGAGAATATTTTCAGAAATACGACAATTAACTGCCATTTCTATTAATTGCATTCAAAATAAACATTGCCTCAACACTCTTTACACAAATTGGTACAAATTGACAGTCACTGGAACACTATTATGACCGTATACTATAAATAAAGCTTACGTTCTTTGTAGGGCTAAATGTATGACGGAAAATAAATATTTTTTTAAATAAAACATTACTTTGTATTATTATTATTTCTTATTTGGATAAGAAAACAAACATTATTTTCTTTTTCATATTTGCCCACTGCATTTAGGTTCTATATCAAATATTTCTTGAACTTCCTAATCTACGCTTAAACTCCTAAATGTTCCTGGTAACCCCATGATTTCTTCTTTGTATTGATGACTGTTTTTATGTGTTTCGTTTACACCAACCTTCATCATTTCCTGCAAGCATTTCGTATGTTTCTCAGTACTCAATGCTTCGATCCATGCCTCTGAAAATTATATCATAAAAGTAATCATGATCTCTCTTTTAACCAAATAATATTTGTAGTGATTGTTATCACAACAAAAGGAATTAGTTACGTAATCGTATTTGAGCCGCGTTGGTCTTGGGGTTTGAGCAATCGCCTGCGACGCGACTTCAAATCCCAGCGGGGCCAGCACCAACGAGTTTTTCTAAAAACTTATATGCTGTGATTTCACACCACGTGATTTACGGTGAAGGAAAACATAGTGAGGAAACCTGTACATACATACATAATATTATGCTCACGCCTGCATTCCCCGAACAGGTATGTAGAGGTGTACCTGCTTGGTGCATCCACATTTCACAAGTTATATTTTAGTCCCATGCAATAGAAGACAGGCTTATTGCCATTAATCGAGCACTTATCCCGACTCCGGGTTGCTACTGCGAAATTACAGAGAGAAAAACCCAGTAAACCATTACCCGAGCCGGGGATAGTACCCAGCACCTCGTATTCCGCAGTAGCGTTTACAACCCCTAGACCAGGTTATCAAATTTTTTTTCTCATTATCAGCTTTCTAAATTTTGTTGGCTATTCTTGAAAAACTTCTTCTTAAAATTAGATTAGATCTAACTATGGAAATTCAACACGCCAACGTAGACCCCCATTAGTTTTCCTTTCTGTTCCACTCTCGTCTGGACCATTTTGGAAGCCTCAGCAATAGGCCATCGAGGTATTCATCTTATCAGTATTGTTTAAGTTTCACACAAATTCCGTAAAAATGTACGTGTACCCGTATATTACCTTTAAGTTCGTCAATAGACTTCTCGTTACCGCCGTAATCCTTCGGCAATATTTCCTTGGGCACAAACTTATACATCTCCTCATAAGATTTATGTACTTGCATGCGATGTCCAATTTTCTCACTGACGGCCTGTTTCAACAATTTGATGAAAAGTTCCACGAACTTAGATGGTGTGATGATATGAAGACCTTTAAATCTCAAACCGTATCCATCCTGCAATCAAAGAAAATAATGAAACAATATTCAATGCTGCTGAAGAATATTTCTTGAGTTTTTCTGTGTGTCTGTCTGTTTGTTCCGGCGAATCTCTCAACTGGACTCTGGACTGATTTCAATAGGAATTTCATTGGCAGATAGCTGATGTTAAAAGGTGTAACTTATATTTGAAAAAAAAACATTAAGGTTCGTCACGAATGAAATGAAGTACTCACAATGTATATTTTAAATGCCATTTGAAGATCACTCGGATTTATATTAGCTATAGATTGGACTATATTGACATTTGATAGGTCTACTATAGCGATCATGCCGTTTAAGTAATCATTCCAGCGCCAATATTCGCAAAACTGCAAAAAGAAAACACAATATATATATATTTTTTTTTTTTCACTCTAATGGTTTGAGATGCATGACATTTCTTCGTAATCTCTACTGTAATCAATTTTACGCTACCCCAGATCCAAATCTCACCGGTCAACTCTCCTTTTTGCTGTGCCGTAGTCGGGTAAAAGTTGAAGTGCTCTGACGTCACTCAAAAAGAACATCGCGAGGAACATAGCATTTATCAGAGATTAAATTCAAAGACAAAATATTTTAGTGCCTGAAACAAGCTGTACCTCTTCGTGGACCCATATAAGGTAGTCGTGAGCTTTTATTTTCAGTTTTTACATAATGATATTATTAACGAAATATTTCTTTTAACATAGGGAACACTTACAATCATCCCAATCCTGAAGAACTCTCGCACCGCAACAGACGAAATAACAGAATGTTCACCCCTCATTATATAAACGCGATAGTAATTGGGTGCAAACTTCGGCAAAATTATTGTTGATCTGAAAATATTTAATCTCAGGCGCTATACCTACATACGTCTTTACATACGAATACATATGCGGGTTTTCTCTCGATGTTTTCCTTCACTGTAAAAGCACGTGGTGCAAAATCACTGTATGTACATAAGTTTTTTATAAAAACTCATTGGTTCAGGCCCTGCTGGGATTGGAACTTACGGCGCTTGCGTAGCAGACAACCGCTCAAACCCCAAGCCCACCACGGCTTCTATATAATAAATAGTTAGAATATTGATACACAGATTGAGTAGCTTATATTACGACCAGCGACCCCATAACCTGGGGGCTTCAGAGCTTTGACGTTCTATTTTTGTACCGTAAATTCAAACTTCGAAGCTGAGAAGTTCTTAATACGTGCTGCTTAAACGATGATGGTTGGCCCCCGGTTCTTAGTGATTCCAGTTGCCTGTATCTTCCGATCATTACGCTCAATGGAGCAAAGAGCGTTTTAAATTAAAAAACATAGAACTGAATTTTTCTAGTTTACTTGTAAAGATATAATACTGTATTTAGCTTATGGTAGGGATCCCAGTCCTCACAAGCACCACCTGCTTTTCATGATCAATACTTACATTTCTTGGTGATATTGCTTGAAATCCTCTCTTAAATTGAAGATCCCGTAGAAATGCGGCATCAAGGTCCTTAAAGTGGAATATTTCTCAAGCCTCGTCTTTGAGCGCTCTACGGAACCCTTTGAAGCTATTATTATTCTCTCTAACTGATCTCTACCTGCAATCATATTCCATTAAAACATAGAGAAACAAATTTAAGGGTCTGTTTGTAATTCCGGTATATACGGTATACGGTATTCACAAAAAAAAAAACAATTTTTTCTCTGTTTGTTGGCCTGTCTCTGTATTCCGGCTAATCTCCAAAACGGCTCGATTGTATTTAACGGGATTTTCACTGGCAGATAGCTAATGTTACAAAGAGTAACGGAAGCGAAATTTATTTAAAAACATATTATGTTTCCGCAGACAACCCATGAAATTAAGTCTACCCGGGTGATACCGCGGGGCACAGCTTTTGTATAATGAATATTTATTATATACACCTTGTCCTTGAGTAGCTAGTGACACAGTAGCTATTGCGCATATCATTCGATCAGCGAAGTAAAGCGACCCTAACCCAAGTCAGTAGTTGGATGGGTGCCCTCCGTGCCTCAGAGAGCACGTTAGGCCGTCGGTCCTAGTTGCCAATTCAAAATCTTTAGCAATCGTTCAAGGTCAATCGGAAGCCTAAGAGAGTCCGACAAACATTACCGAATTTCGTCGTGAAAGCGGCCACGAAGGTCAGATGGAAATCACTTCGTATAAAATTCTGGTGATCAGCCCCAACCTCAACAAGATACGGGACAAAATTCAGTTTTTTGTCATTTGGATACAAAACCCTAAAAACAGAATAAATTAAATATTCAAGGGCGCTCAAAAAAACGTAATTATTTTGCTCGTTTTTGCGCGATTCCAACTCGTACTTGGCTGGTTTTTTTTAAATGTTTGGCTCCAGTAGGAGCACGCAGTTATTTTTCTTTTTTCCACTATTTCCGTTGAGCGCTCTAAACTTGTGACGGCACCTGAGCAGTTTTGTTTCATTGCCAAAAACCGCAGTACCCCAAGTATATGTTAGTAAGTGTTCAAACGGCCACGAGGCCACGAGGCCTTGACCTTGGGTTTTAGCGTGGCTCAAAATGTGTTGCTTTTCAGCATTCAACCACATCCCATCTCCGAAAAGTGTCAAAACATTTTGAGCCACGCAAGACCACCAAATTTGATTGAACGTCCCAGAACCTACTTGAGTCTCTGAGCCACTTATTCGATGAACAAGATATTGTGAGCTCAATGTCCATGAATAATAAGTAAATACGTCAGAAAACTTTTGACGTCAACATGTGGTTTTTATTATTTTAGTCCAGACTCATTTATCCGACTTCATATATACAATTAATTATATTTATATACGGTCAATCTTTTGAAGTCGGTTAAATGAGTCACCACCAGGTAATTGCTGTAAATCGTTGCGTTCCCTCGAATTTCTTTCAGCTCCATCATCAGATCGACTCCAGACCTCCGTTTAATAGTAATGCTTTCAAAGATTTTATAAAAAGTTAACAAATACACTAGCTGTCACTAAGATTTTTGAAAGTTCCATCAGACCCTAGTTTCCTTATCATGGTACCACACTCGGAATATCTCCTTCCCAACAAAAAACAAGTTATCAAACTAGTTTTTATATCGGTACCGTATGTACCGTGTATACTTTTGAAAGTTATTATTTTGGAATTATAAACAGGCACTTAAATTGTATTTATTTGTATGTATAGATTTGAGCATTAAGCTATGTTTTTATAGGTAAATTAAACTGTAAGTACCTATTCTTATGCTCAAACAAACCATTTGACGTACTATTTGATTTAGCATCCAATCATCTGTATAATGATTCCAAAGTACCTACTCCATGCAGTTAATAATCATGATAGTTAAGCTTCCGAGGTTCAAGGTAACGAAATAAGGAAGTTCTATGTGACGAAGATCTAATTACATTATAAGAGCTATATGTTAGCTATATATCTAACATTTATAAATTCTAGTACGACACTTATCTATGCAGAAAAATTAAATGTGTCTGTTTGTAATTTGCCTCGGGGTTTGAGTAGCCTGCTACGCAAGCGACGCAAGTTCGAATCCCACCGAGACCAATGAATTTTTCTAAAAAACCTTATGTGCAGTAAGGTAAACATCGTGTGGAAACCTGCATATGTCTGAGAATTAATTCAAAGACGTATGTATAGTGCCTGAGACGGCGATGGACTCACCCTCTGTCACGTTGGCACTAAATAATATTCGGTGAAAAATGGGTGTTGTGGCGTGAAAATAATAATATATATTGTTTTGTCTGCGGAATATTATGGTATATGGCCATAAATAAAGTATTTTCTTAGCAGTCTTTATATTTGTGCCTTACTGGAGTGAGGGCCACAGATATACAACATAGCAACAGAGAAAGTAAAATTGTATGTGCTCAAGAGTTAATCCTAAGCTTATTTAAAGCTGCTTCGCATTTTGTTTGAAAATAATGCTTCTTTGTTTCTTTCTTTCTAACTGCAAACACGAGCGTGACAGATGGTTAGATCATCGCCGTGTCAGGCACTATACTTACGTCTCCGAATTTCTTCTCAGACTTATGCACGTTTCTCAGATGTACATACATATGCTCACGCCTGTATTCCCCGAAGGGGTAGGCAGAGATGTTGTTATCAAAACACCCACTTTTCCCGAATTTGATGAGGTGCCAACGTGACAGATGGTGAGTCTATCGCCGTCTCAGGCACTATACATACGTCTTTGAATTACTTCTCAGAAATATGCAGGTTTCCTCACGAAGTTTTCCTTCACCGTAAAGCACGTGGTGTGAAATCACTGTACATAAGTCTTTTAGAAAAACTTATTGGTACAGGCCCCGCTGGGATTCGAACTTGTGTGGCTTGCGTAGCAGGCGACTGCTCAAACACCGAGGCCACCACGGCTCTTTCTCAGATGTTTTCCTTCACTAAATTGGTTGTTTGAATGACACTTATTTTTAACCAAGACTAGATCTGCTAACTTAGATTAAAACTATGTCCGTACCTTTTGAAATCGTATCACAAAAATATATGTAACTACATTTAGACCAAGGATCATCTTAGGCGACGTTTTTTAATAGACTAGTGGAGAGCGAGAAGATGGTAATAAAGCTAATTAGAGTGAAACTTACTGAAATCCTTCTTCTTGAAATGCTCCTGCTTTGTGACCCAATCCACCAAAATGTCAATGGATTCATCCATTTTTCCAGGTTTCTCCAGGCCATAGTAGGAACGGACGTCATATAAAGTGGACGGTGGTATTTCTAGGATTAAATCATCTGGTAGATGTTCCATATCTGGTAGTTGGTAGAGCGTTAGAACTGGTATAAAGATGGATTAATACTAAACTAGAACTAAATGTGCTCGAGTAAAGCAGAGTTAATTAAAACAACTTCCTACGTCAATTATGCATCCATAGTAGAATAATAATTGCCCGTGTTTGAATGTTTGTGTTTCTGATCGCATGTTCTTGGCAGTAAGAGGTTAGGATGCGGAGTAGATTTTCATCATGAATAGTGATTAATAATTAAGGAAGTCAAGTCAGGGTAGGTACAGTGTTTTATTACCGACATAGGTAAAACTAAAAATCACGCTCCGTTAGGTGATTTATTTATTAAAAAGAAGGCCTATTTACCCAAAGCCTGTAATCCTTAGTAGTTGCTTTTTTTATTGTTTAATCAAAACGTGTACATTGACCATGATGAAGTCGCAGGACCAAACTATTATTTCAATATATCATTCTCACGTTTTTGCTCCAAATGCGTAGATATTCAATGATATCTCATTTATTTTTATTTACTATGCGGTGTCCAGTCATGAATCTTGGATATAAATTGTATGCAATTGTTAAATTGCTTACACCCTCTACAAGTATTGTTGTATGATTGTGGTTAATGCACTTTGTGGCAACGCTTCTCCGCTCACATAATATTTATTTATTATTAATATTTATTTATACATAATAATAATAATATATTCTTTATTTCACACCATAATATAGTACAGGTATCTAGTTATATTAATAAAGTATGGTAACAAAAGGCGGTCTTATCGCTAGAGCGATCTCTACCAGACAACCTTAGGGTACTAGGAAACAGCGAAATGAAAAATATTAATGGCAGGTGTGGGAGACAAAGAAAGGGAGACTAGGTATAAATAAATATAATACGTATTTTTTTGTAACATTATAAGGTTATATATGAACAAAAAAATACAATATCCTATTTAAATAGATACATAATAATCATACAATAGTCTTTTAAAAGAGTAAACATACTTCATATTACTGGCTTATTTTGCTTATTTTGATGCATGACAATAATTACGTTACGAACAATGCAGTTTATTATGCAAAATGGTATTTTTTACACTAAATATATATTGTATTATTTTGAAGTATCATTTTTAAATAAAAAAATATTATGCTGACTAGCTGGTGTTCGCGACTTCGTCTGCGCAGGATTCAACATATATTTATACTTTGGACAATTAACACAATATCTTTATTACACGCAGGTTATAAGCCTTTGTGTTATTTCGATTTAAAAAAAAACAATCATACAAAATGCTCACGCCTGTAATCCCCGAAGGGGTAGACACAGGTATGATTATAGTAAAATAAAAACAAATAAAAATATGCTGACTTCATCCCAGAAGGGTTCCCGAAGGGGTAAGCAGAGGTGTTGTAATGTGGGTGTTGCCACATTTCACCGAAAATGACTAAGTGCCAACTTGACAGAGGGTGAGTCCATCGCCGTCTCAGGCACTATACATACATCTTTGACTTACTTCTCACACATATGCAGCTCACGATGTTTTCCTTCAACGTAAAGCACGTAGTGTGTAATCACTGCACATAAGTTTTTAGAAAAACTAAAGAGTTTTTCTAAAAAAAGATTCGATCTTTGCATTGCTTGCGTAGCAGGGGACTGCTCAGACCCCAAGGCCACCACGGCTCCTTATATTATAGTACACTCACAATTATAGTATAGGGGACGAGTCTAGTGTCATTAACCGGGTACTAATATGTGCATATGCTCACGCCTGTATTCCCCTAAGGGGTAGGCAGAGATGTTATAATTACAACTAACTGCCTTGTTGGTCTAGTGGTTAGTATGTTCGCCTGCCGATCACGAGGTCCCGGATTCAATTCCCGGGTCGGGTCTAAAATTTATATTGGGTTTTTCTGTCAAGAAATTCACAATAAAATGCCCGGAGTTTGGAAGTTGGCGGTGTTTCCACCCCCGTGCCTCGGAAAGCACGTTAAGCCGTTGGTCCTACGCCTGATCTCTCTCCGGTCGTGTCGGATTGCCGTCCCATCGGACTATGAGAGTGAGGGAATAAAGAGTGCACCTGTGTTTGCGCACACACTTGTGCACTATAATATCTCCGGCGCACATGGCTGATCCTCGTTGAGATGAGCCGCCGTAACCGAGATCATTATTATAATTACAACACCCACTTTTCTCCGAAGATGATTAAGAAAAGATGGACAGCCTATCGCTGTCTCAGGCACTATACATACTCCTGCGACGCGACACCATGGCTGTAATGAGCAGTAACCCATATATATGTATAAAATGAATACCTATTTCCCTTGGTCACGCCACCACGCGTGACCGGATAGACCCATTCCGCTAATTCCTTTTTTGTTGTGTTTGTTATTGTCAGGAGAAAGTTCTTATTTTTTTTTTTTTTTTTTTTAAATTTATATTTTTATTTTTTTATAATTAAAGTAACTAAAAACTAATTACAAGTAGAAAACTTGGCCCAAATCGGTGTCTCTCGGGATCGTGCCAAGAAGGCTGGCAGCATTGCCACGTTGAATAGCAATGCTGATTCTCTGAGCGAGAAAAGCCCCAGCCCGCTTGTCACGAGAAGCTTCTACCAGACGACGTGCAACCTCTTTGAAAAGTTGATGAGCATCTGGACCCCAAGGTCCCAGAGTTTCAACCGCAAACGCAGAAAATATGTATCCTTGACCAATGCAAGCATATTTCCGGCGCTTGAGGCACTCCTGCTGAGCAGCAGCAGCACCGGCCGCCACAGCAGTGCCGGGGAGATGGGACGGAGCCAACGTATCGACACACGTGGCATCCCACACCAGCGGCCGACCCAATCTCCACGGCACCAGTGACATACCATCCGGCCTCCGGCCATCGCTGCCCGCCAAACCTACTGGTTCCAGTACAGCAGGCACCCCGGCGGTGACCAGAGCCCGGCGTATTAGGTCATTGATGGAAGAATGACGACATCGTCGACCGGCGCTACTGACGCATGACAGACCATGGTGTCCGAAGATGTCCACACTATCTCCACAGTGACACCGATGAGGGACAATACATTTTGCGCCTAAACGCAAGCAAGCACACAATCAGAACGTTCAAGTTCAACGTTCAACAAGTTCTTATGTATGAAAATTGGAAACCTTAAGAATTTCAAACCACCATATAAATTTATACGATATTTATTCATAATGAAGATAGGACAACGTCTGTCGGGTCTGTTAAGACATAAATAAATATTCTTTATTTGTATTTTTTTGTACATCCAAAAATATTTATTGAATATTCATGATGTACAATGACGCAAATTACAATAAGACTAGAGTCATCTGTTAGTATGTATACATACATACACATATGCTCACGCCTGTATGTAGGTAGAGGTATTGTTATCACAACACCCACTTTTCACCGAATTTGATTAAGTGCCAACGTGACAGATGGTGAGTCTATCGCCGTCTCAGGCACTATACATACGTCTTTGAATTACTTCTCAGTAATATGCAGGTTTCCTCACGATGTTTTTCTTCACCGTAAAGCACGTGGTGTGAAATCACTGTACATAAGTTTTTTTTTAGAAAAACTTTTTGGTACAGGCCCCGCTGGGATTCGAACTTGCGTCGCTTGCGTAGCAGGCGACTGCTCAAACCCCGAGGCCACCACGGCTCTTATACATTAGTATGTATACATAATGTTCTTAATGACTTGTTTGCACAATACATGTTTATACGACCACTTCCTGAGTTTTTTCTTTGTTACAATCATTAATTGTTTTAGTTGAAGGCAATCTACTTTGATTGAATACTTGGATCACTTGATCCAAGTATTATCTTTACTCATAAATAAAAATAATAAAGATATCTTCTTGTGATTGTATTTTACTAAACGCATGGAATCGCGGGCAAAAGACGTGTTGGTTGGAGGAAAAAATCTTGGTTGCGTAACATCCGGGAGTGGACGGGGATAGCGAGTGCAGCCGAACTCTTTCGTCTCGCTAGAAATAGAGAGGAATACTCCAAATTGACTACCTTTCAAATTGACTGCCTTCATTAATCGGAGAGGCACCTTAAGAAGAAGAAGAAACGCATGGAAGTATATAGTTTTTGAAATGTTACTTGGGCTTCTTTTAGAAAACTACGGATCTGCAAAATTTAGGCCGCTAGATAGCGCTGTTTCGATCCTATACAAATCTGCGTTTACGTCAACGCGATGACTTGCGACGGTGCGGCGGCGGCAGTGAAAAACTCGCACTTGGATGTCTCTTCGGTCTCCGGTCCCATCGGACAATTAGAGTGAGGGAATAGAGAGTGCATCTGTGTTTGTACACTATAATATCTCCTGCGCAGATGGCTGACCTTCGTTGAGATTAGTGGCCGTAACCGAAATTCGATAGGAGATCATTATTATGTTGTAACAACATAATAATGATTTCCTACCGTAACGTGTTAAACAAAACCGGGGAGTTTTCTTTGTAATTATAAATTAACATCTTTTCACTTTATGTACATACTTATAATTGTAAATAGAGTAATTAAAGGCACGTATATTTTTTTTTATTGTGTGTCTGTTTGTCTCTGTAATTGAATTACACGGGACTTTTAATAGCTACTACTAAGCTACTGTTAGCTATATAATAATATGTAGTTTTTATTACAAATCCTACTTCTATAATTGATTTGATTTGACTAAAATAATTTAGGCCCCTAGACACCGTCTTTATTTACAAACGAATGACATGGTTCCATTTTGTATAATAGGTAACGTTGGAGATTTAACCATGCCTGTCAAGGCAAGTCCTTAGTTAATTGGCTGAAAAAGTCATTTACCAAGGTCTAGTCTAGTCACTAATGACAGGTGTGGGTAAATTATGGGGATATACACTCACTTAAGACATCAAATAAAAAAGTGAGCACACGTGCGGCTCTCCAGTTTGTCGAAAACTGTTCTCACACGACAAACACGAGGTTTCGAAAATCTTAGAAATTCTCTGGTTCAATCTGGTAGTAACTTTTTGTCAAGAATATCGGAAGTGGTTTACTTTATTAACTGAGTCAATCAAGTGAACGGTTACTGAGTCAATGTAGTGAACAATGCATCCATTTTCAAGGTATTTTTCTCAGATTTTAGTGCAACAGAAAATGCGTTATGAATGAAAGAATTAATTGAAATTAATTCTAAGTATCCAATTATTTCAAAACCACAGTAATAATAAATGCTTTTTACTTATTACACCATAACTAAATTTAAATCATCACATCCATCACAAAATAAATTAAAAAAATATGTATTTATTTTCAAAAAACATGTAATATAACATTGAAAAGGTTTGAACGAACTCTAGAGATTAGCTATCAAAGCCACACCAACCATCTTATTGTATAATAAGTTTCAACTATTTTACTAGAGTTGTCTCAATTCAAACATTTTACCGTAGAAAAATTACTATAAGAGTCTCTTTTTAGTCCACAGTCAAGGACCTAAAGGATCCAGGCATGCCGCTGTACTGTTCGGCAAATTGATTCGATAGCCTGAGATCTTCGTTTGTGCCAGCTTTGAAGATGTTCTTCGTATACTCCACGTTTTCATCTGAACCAACAACATCAATCCATTTCCCTGAAGAAAAAAATATATTAATAAGTGATAAAGGAAAAGTTTGTTTCTTGAATCATCAGGCGTTTTGAAGGTCTTTAAATCTAAACGTGCATTTTCAAAATTATTAAGGAACGCTTGGCGTTTGCCTAAATTAGACCTGATCACTTACATTTAATTAGGTTGAAAATTGATCTTTTTCTATGCACACGTCATCTAGTGTATATTGTTAGGCTTACCCAGTTAATTAATATGTAAATTATTTGCTCACGCCCAACCAATGGGGTATTAGAGGGTGAACCTATCGCCATTTTAGGCACAGTCCTTGAACTTAATTTTCGCAATCGTTCTCGTCATATTATATATGCTCCATCCGATAAGGGTACCCAAAGGGGTAAGTAAATGTGTTGTAAAAACATGATTAAGTGCCAACGTGACATATCGTGAGACTTTCGACATCTCAGGCACTACCTGCGCTTGAAATACTTCTCAGACATATGTAGGTTTCTCCACGATCTTTTACTAAACTCGTGGTGTAAAAAGTTTTTAGAAACACTCATTGGCTTAGGCCGCTAGGATTCGAACTTGTCACAAACAAACACCACTTATCATTATAAAAATACGAACTGCAGATATCCACTAGAGGTTTTTCATCTCCACCATAGTCTCTGGGCAAAATTTTCTTTGAGACGTGCTCGTGCAAAGATTCTATCTCCTTATGTACATGTATTCGGCCAGCCACTTTAGGACTGAGTACTTGTTTCATTACACTGATTAAAGCGTCAATCATTTTGGAAGCGGATAAAATATGTAACGCCTTCAATCTCATCCCGTACCCTTCCTGAAGATAAATAAATAATAATTTAATAATTGAACAGTTATATAATAAAATATATTTTATATTATTTTATACACATAAATGTCAATATGATTGCACGAAGCAATGCACACAAATCGTGAGCTCTTAGTGCAATGATAGTTCAGCTGTGTGACTGTGACAGATGTATTAATGTCATAAACATCTGTCTCTAAGAGTAAAACTATCATGGAAATAAGAGGTCATGGTAAGGCCCCTGCTTAAAACGTAGACAATGCTTTAATATTGGTTTTTACTGTATTATTATTAAGAGGTTATTATTATTATTTTTTTTATAATACAGCAATATATAATCTGCGACTTAATAGAAAAGGAATTAAGTAAAAAGGCATTCAAGGCTTATAATTTTAAATGTAACCTTAATTACTTTAATATTACTTATTAATTAATTATTTTACTTTATTAATAACATTAAAATTTTTGTTCTTCTGCTCTTTAAATTTTTTTTAATCCTGTCATGTTGTATATCATTTTTCGAAAAAATATTCAATTCTTTTTACAAGAGATTTTTTTTAAACAATTGTGTACGGCCTATCTAAACCTCAAAAACAAGCCAATAATTATTTTTTTAAGTCTCACCATTAACAAGGTCATAATATTCTTCAAGTCGATGGGATTCAGTTTTGTGACCAAGTTCATAATGTTGACATCCCTATAATCCAGTATTATTACCATTCCATTGATATAATCCCGACTTCTTAGGTATTCACTTAGCTAGAAACAAAAATAAATTAAAAAAATATTTTTGTGTAACACTTTTAAACATGGTTTGGTATTAAAGCTTGAGCTTATTTTTGTAGCGTACTTACAATTATCGTTGATCTATAGTACTCCAATATGTGTGAATAATCCACATCTACTGTATTTATTCTGGATACAAACACTCTGTAATGGTCCTTTGTAAGATGATATAAGTATCCAAACGTTCTGAAAATAGTATACTTAGTAATTAGGCTCTACACAATAGGCTCTTTGCTATTAAAATGGTTAAGCCAAGAATATCTGAAGCCCAGTATAATGTGATGACCATCACTTTCTAATTCCATGTCATGTTAAGAGAAAATAAATTCAAACGGATGCAAATCAGAAAAAATATTTTTTTGTAAGATAATGTAATAGATAAATTTAAGGACACGACATTGGCATCAAGTGTAAGTTTTTGTGTATCTTATTATTTCTTACAAAAATATAATAACTTTTTATTTATTACAAAACCATTTGTATAAAAAATAAGGCCTAAGAGCCAGGATCAGTCGGAGCAGACCTTGGTAGTTTGGAATGAAACGCTGTAACTTGGGCAGTGCTGGTATTTATTGGGTCGACAACTTGACCACAAGATATTGATTTGACCACTATATACATAACTAAAAGAGAATCTCAATAGCGTGATTTAGAAGTTACAGCGCCATCTTGTGTACAAGAATGAATCTATTCGGGGACTTTGTTTCGCTGTTCCTTCTCCTGACAGGCTTACATTTGGAAACGGTGGTAAATTAACCTAAGTTGGCTTAAGAGAAATGACATTCAAAGAGTGTTCCAAGTGTCCCTTACGTTGAATAAACCTTACATACATACATATGCTCACGCCTGTATTCCCCGAAGGGGTAGGCAGAGGTGTTGTAATCACAACACCCACTTTTCACCGAAGATGATTAAGTGCCAACGTGATAGATGGTGAGTCCATCGCCGTCTCAGACACTTTACGTACGTCATTGAATTACTTCTCAGAAATATGTAGGTTTTCTCACGATGTTTTCCTTCACCGTAAAGCACGTGGTGTGAAATCACTGTACATACGTTTTTTAAGAAAAACTTATTGGTACAGGGCCCCGCTGGGATTGGAACTTGCGTCGCTTGCGTAGCAGTCGACTGCTCAAACCTCAAGGCCACCACGGCTCTTTTAATGAGTAAAACTTATTGAATTGAATCGAATTCTACTTATACTCAACAAACTACGTTAATGACAATTTTTAGTCTGAAAGTGTAGAGGAAACCCAGAATACTTACGTTAACTCCTGTATACATTTCAACTGTTTAATGTCGTATATAGTAAAGAAATTTGGTAATAGAGTTTTTAAGGTACAAAGCTTATCCAATCTTGACTTAGCACGTTCAATGGACCCTTTTGTTGTAACTAATGTTCTTTCTAGATAGTCTCTGGCTGTAGAAGATCGCAAAATTTGTTAATAAAGAACAGTTTTTAAATAAATTAAGACCACTTTTGGAAATAGACACTTTTGATATAATAAATACGTTTAAATTAATCGTATAAGTTGTGTGGTAATCTCAGTTTACCATTAATTAGACAAGGAAGGTTTGGTTTTCTCATGTGAATTGTCAAAGCTAATTGGATTATGAGTGAGTTTATATTGCATTGCATAATATTAAAAGATAAATAAACTTGAAGTGTCTATTTTTTATTCCAAAATAACAGCATTTCTCTGACTGCATATAGGTACGGTACATTATATAAAAAGCTAATTTATATTTTGAACGGAACGGGAAGTTTACGCGCATGAAACCGCGGGGTACAGTTAGTGACGAAATAAAAATCTTCTTCGTAACAAACGAATTTGATAAAGAAATAAATACCAATAAAGATCATCATCTCCCTGGCCTTGTCCCATACATTGTTGGGGTCGGCACTTGATTCAACCCGATGTGATTGATCACCTGATTTTTATACGAAGCGACTGCCATCTGACCTTCGCAACCCCGTTAACGAGGAAAATCTGTGATCTGGGTTAAACCAGTTGTCAGACTATTTTAGGCCTCCGACTGACCTGTAACGATTGCCAAAGATGATAAATTGGCAACCGGGACCGACGGTTTAACGTGCTCTCCGAGGCACGGAGGGAACTCGGGCGGTCACCCATCCAATTACTGGTTAGGCTTAAGGTTGCTTAACTTCACTGATCGAATGATATACGCAATAGCAACTGTGCCACGAGCTCCTCTAAATAAAGATATACAATACCAATAAAGATATCAAAATGAATACTACAGTAAAAATCTATTGAACAGACCCAGCTTCTTCTTAAAAATATCAAAATAATTGCACAAAAATGTCCAATATCATTAACATAATTTTGTATAACTTACAGAAGTCCGTTTTTAGGAAGTGCGTTTGTTTCTTAACCCAATCATCCAATAAATCGATTGCTTCATTAAGTCTCTTCTCATCATCAATATTGAACTCCTTTCGCACCGCTTGTAATGTGTCCGGGTTATAGTTCAAAATGGGATCTTCTCGTAAACACTCCATACTTGTAGATCACACAACTTACGAATCATCCAAATACAATGACTGACGCCACCAAAATGATGTGATTTAACAATTGCTCGTATTTATGAACACCTTCAAACAATTATGAACAAACAGGTTGTTCAAACATTTTTCTTATAAAGGTTACACAAATATAAATGATTTGCATATTTTTATGAGAACTAAGTAAACGTGACAGCTCTCTTGATTTGAAGACGATCTTTAAAGATCATATTTAAAGATACATCATCATGATATAGGTATGAAAATAAGGTGCACCCTGTAGTGTCTGTCTGTATATAATAAATTTTATTCAGGTACATACATTTCATGATTATGGGTACAGAGGGCCTACTATCACCGCTTTACGCAGAACGAATTAAGAACTTTTGGGCTTTGACGTTTAATTTTTGTACCGTAACATTAAACATCAAAATTCTGGAAAGTTTTTATTAAACGATTATAGTTTCTTAAAAAATATAATTTATCACCATATTGTGACCACCTCGTTCTTAATCTGAGCCCAGTACATAAAACTGTAGAGCTCTTATTACCGTACAATGAAAAACAAATGGTAAAAAACGGATGCAAAAATAGATATTTTATGAAAGATTTTGTTTCTATGTTTGTACGGACTAATCTCTAAAACCATTAGACGGATTTAAATGTAATTTTGTACGGTGGTAGTTTATATCCCTGGTAAACATATAAGAGACTTTGATCTCGGTAAATTACGGAGTTCCCGTGGGATATGTAAAAAACTGTAATTAATTAAACAGCTTGGTATTCAAAAACTTATGAAATGAATTAGTAAGTAAAATTTGGTATGCTGATACCTTATGTTGCCGCTTAAAGAATGTATATTATGATAAAATGTACTCATCCCATAAATTTGACGAATTCCCACGGGAAGCAATAACACGCGTATTAGTATTAAATGACATAAATATTGTTTTGACTTTTAATGGCGTAATATTAGTACAAGTAAATTTTCTAACCAAAGTTGCGTATTATAAAAAAATACAAGATGTCGGGGAAATTAGGACAGCTGTTAAAATATGTGATAGAGTATACTTTTAGAAAGCAAATAAATTTATTATGACAGTTATATCTTCTTCCGTTTGCGAGTAATTGACGCTCAAAGTTTACCATATCAACCCCTTATTTTCCTATAAAAATCAGCGGTAACGTAGAGTTATCCACGTGAAATCTAACTTTTACTAACTAAATCTTTTTTATTTTTTTTCTTACACTAATAGTTTCTGAAATAATTCCATAAAACAATTTTTCGAAACCCTTAACCTTCCCCATAATTTAAAAAGTTGAATTACCGCGTACGTAATATAGACAAACGCGGCCGAGCGTTCATTCAATCGGTTAAGGCCGCAGGCTCTTCGGCCCTTAGCAACCACAGCCTATAACTACGTTATCGTTGGAGATAGATATTTTACGACTTCAACATAGTGATATATTCATAAAACCCTACAAGTTCTAGAATAGAACTGTTCCATTTTCCCCAACACCCTGTATTTGAATTAAAAAAAAATATCATTTTGATTTTGAAATAAAAACAAATACAAAAGGTTTGTTTACGTTTTTATGCCGGTGATTGTTTTGTGGGAAGTAAAATATGTATTGTTGCATTGTTATTTGTATTGTAAAATATATTTAATAATTAACTTAATCAACACTTAAGTTCTTGAAGCTACCAGGCATACCCATGTAAGTTGCATTAAAATTTGCAGTAAGTCTCTTAGTCTCGATCGTAGATGTCTGTTTCATCATCATAAAGTATTCTTTATTCTTTTTGGTACTCATTACGTTGAGCCAATCATCTGAAACAACAATTAAATATTAATATTTAAGCAATTCTGGGGGCCAACTATGATCGTTTATGTAGCACGTACCTATTAAGAACTTTTTACCGTTGACGTTTGATTTTACCTTAATTGAAACGTCAAAGCTTTGAAATTCTTAAGCTTCTCGCAAGCGACGCATGTTCAATCCAAGCGGGGCCTGTGCCAATGAGTTTTTATAAAAAAATATGTGCAGTTATTTCACACCACGTGCTTTACGGTGAAGGAAAACATCGTGAGGATCGTGAGTGAATGTCTGAAACGGAATTCAAAGTCCGTGTAGTGCCTGAGACGGCGATAGACTCACCATCTGTCTCGTTGGCACTTAATCATTATCGGTGAAAAGTGGGTGTTGTCATTATAACACCTCTGCCTTTCGGAGAATACAGGCATGAGCATATGTATGTATTTAGATACAAAAGCCTTGAATAAATAAATTCGTTGCGATGTAAAAATATTTTCAACGGAAGTTAATTAAGAAACAAATACATAGCTAATTATCGTTAAGATTTTTTAAGAGGTGTTCATGTTTTCCTTGAAGTACTCTGTTTCATACAATGAACCCCTAAGTAATTATTATTAACGATTAGGTAAGAGTATAATGAAGAAGAGAAGCGCTTAGATTTTACTCAGTACACACATCTAGTGATATGCCAAGACGGCAATATTTGGTATTTACTCGAATACCAAAAATGGCCGGCTGCTGCCATTCGTCAAAAAAAATCGAGTCAGTACTCGAGACAGCGGACTCGGACAGGTACTCGAATATTTAATAGAACTCAGATCATTTTGAATGTGTAAACAATAAAATGTTTATCAAATTATTTGGTTTTTGGTCTTTTCTATATTTTCTATATTCTATATCTAAAATATTTTTTTAAAACTTTATTCGTGACTAACTGTGACCTGCTGTTTCACCCGCATAGACTTCAATTGTTTGATAAAAGTAGCTTAAAATGTTTCTTCTTGTAATATTAGCTATATACCAGTGAAAGTCCCGCTAAAATCGGTCGAGCCGTTTTGGAGATTAGGCGGAACAAACAGACAGACAGAAAAAAAAAACAAATTTAGGTTTAATTTCATATGGCTTTAGTGAAAAGCTGTTATTTTGGAATTACAAACAGACACTTCAATTTTATTTATCTGTATAGATAGATATTATTTATATTTCAAAGTCGACATTTGTGAGTCTAACTAATATCACAAAGAATATTATAATTTACTCGGAACATGTTTCGGATACCGAGTATCTGAATACCATTATCTGATTACTCGAGTATCAGAGTACTTGCAAAGTATTCGAGTCGGTACTCGAGTCAACCTGACTCGTCACATGTCGTCTACATCAGAAGTTATTGCTCTTTGCTACTCACCATACAAGTCCCCAATAGATTTCTCATCACCACCGAGATCTTTCGGCAAGAGTTCCTTAGGTACGTCCTTGTGTAAACTCTCTAAGGTTTTGTGCACACTAATTCTGTTCCCGAGTTTTTTACTCATCACTTGTTTGCTTAAACCAACCAATATGTCAATTGCACTGGATGTTGTAAGTAAGATTATCCTTTTTATTCTCATACCATAACCTTCCTGGAATAATAAAATTACTTCAGATGAGAAATTCTTCCAGCCTAATTCTTCTTCCACAAAAAAACTGAAGAAGAAAGCGTGAGTAGAATCGTCAAGGCTGGATTATGTCTATCGAGGCCTGTAGACAATGCAACTCTCTCGTCCCCTTTCCGTTCCCCATTTCTAACTTTTTAAAATATATTTTCCCCCTGGTCTGTTGCCTAATACGCTTTATGAATAACCAGGGTTAAGTGTCGTATCAGGAGGTAAGAGTGGCGAGTGCCTCACATATAAATGTAAATAAAAGAAAATGGTTTTACCATCATGATTGTCATCATTTGACGCAAGTCGACCAAGCTCAAAGCACTGGTAAAGTTCAGCAAATCAGTCTCCCTGAAGTCTACCACAGCTATGTAACCATTGCAGTAGTCGTGAGCGAGTAGGTATTCAGACAACTATAAATTAAAATAATATAAGTCATACATTTTTGATTTCATTCGTTTAGGAGGTTACCATATTTATTTACTGGAAAAAAAATATAATTTTTCCGGCGTTTCACTTAGATAGGGAAATACAGGTTAATATAATATTCATATGTTTAAAGTCACACTCACAACAGAGTATGAAGTGGAGTTTATATTAATTAGATACTAGTCAACCAAATTCAAGTAGGTACTTAGAATTCGTCAGTTATGCTTTGTTTGGAAAATTCATTAAGACAAGCGGGCCTACCATCATCGGTTTAAGCAGAACGTATTAAGAACTTCTGAGCTTTGACAGTTACATTTTTGTACCGTACCAAGTTTACAGTCAAAGCCTAGTATTTGAAACAAATAAGTAATTTTATTGCAATATAAATTTATTTACCAACACAAGGAGTCTATAGAAATCGTAGAATGCTTCGGAATTATGCCCATCCTTTTTAAACTTAGCTGCAAATATTCTGATATTTTCGTTTGTCATTCTTGGCAGTATACCGAAGGACCTAAAACATAAAACGTCTGTGCAAAACAGAAAATTCGATCAAAGTCGGTCCAACTTGCTCTGACACAGTATGAAAGAGCAAGAAAAAATAATGTGTATTGATAACAATATTACTTACATACATGCACGTCTGTAGTTAGGGGTAGGCAGAGGTGTTGTAATAACAACACCCACTTTTCATCAAAGATGATCAAGATGAAGAAGTGCCAACGTGACAGAGTCTATCACGTCTCAAGCAAGCAGGCCGTCATTGAATTACTTTTCAGACATATGCAGGTTTCTTGATGTTTTCCTTCACCGTAAAGCACGCGGTGAGAAATCACTGCTAATATTTATTTAACAGATTTTCACTTAATGTGTAATATACATCGTCAAAAATGAAAAAAAAAAAAAAAAAAAATATACATATGGTACCTACATAGAAACACCATTTTTTTACAGTCTGCCTATTTGTCGGTCTATCTGTCTGTCTGTCTATCTGTTTGTTCCGGGTAATCTCTGCAGCGCCTGGAGAAATATTAACAGGACTGGACAGGAAAGAAAATTTGGGTAGCCACCCATGAAATTAAGTCTACTCAGGTAAAGCCGCGGGGCACAGCTTGTTGTTTAATATTAACCTTCGTATCTTGTGAAGGTAAACAACCTAACGACCTTTTGGTGCGTCAAGATAAAGATGCATCGAACTGGATTATCCGTAGTAACATGCATGCCCCGTGTTTATTATTGAATATTGCTATTCAGACAGCGGGGCGTGTACCAATGTTTTTTTCTAAAATCTTATGTACAGTGATTTCACACCACGTGATTTACAAGCCAACAACAATTTAAACCAAACACTATCTTGATGAAAACTGCATATGTCTGAGAAGTAATTCAAAGACGTACGTAATGTTCATGAAACGGCGATCTTCAGTGAAGAGTGGGTGTTTTTGGGTGCACCTAAGAGAAAAAGAAGAGAGCAGTGGTGGCCTCGGGGTTAGAGCAGTCGCCTGCTACGCAAGCGACGCAAGTTCGAATCCCAACGGGGCCTGTACCTATGAGTTTTTCTAAAAAAAAAAAAACTTACACACCACGTGCTTTACGGTGAAGGAAAAGATAGTGAGGAAACCTGCATATGTCTGAGAAGTAATTCAAAGACGTATGTATAGTGCCTGAGACGGCAATAGACTCACCATCTGTCACGTTGGCACTTAATCTAATTCGGTGAAAAGTGGGTGTTGTGATTACAACACCTCTGCCTACCCCTTCGGGGAATACAGGCGTGAGCATATGTATGTACCTAAGAGAAATTGGTTTTTAAAGCAAACACAAGACACATAAAACCATTATGAGCTCAGAATGCAGGTAAAGGCTAGTAATTTTCCCCATTTATAATATTAAAATGGTAAACGATTACCTAGAAAATATGCTAATCGGATGACGTGTTTAATAAGGATCACAAAAACCTATAGAGACAATACAGCCAGGTCAATGTCAAAGGCTTGCGCGCGATAAACGACTACACGTGATATAAAGTTATGAGTCTTACTTAAATCACTCAATAAATAAAACAAACACTTCGAAATTGTTTGCTTTGTTGGAACTGGTTATAAAACTATTTACGCCGGGATCCTTAATCAAAGGGATGATTTTGTAAAGGGTTCGCATGAGAGTTTTAAGAGATGTAGGTCATAACTGGAAATTTCGTTCAAAATTCGGAATTGCGTAAGGGACTGCTACTCCACCTTAGAGAATATCACTGCAAAATAATGCTACCTTAGTATTGTGTTCCAAAACGCCTGATGGTGTTCGACCGCTTGATGATCACCGGAGAGTATTACTTACACTACTTTAAGGAGTTACGACTAGGCAACTGCTTGAGTGCGTCTGAACGCAGCACAAGGATCACGTTAGGGTCACCAATTAAGTGATCCAGAAAATATTCCCTTGAAGAATTGACTTAGTAATCGACAGTGTTTCGTATTTATTGTATCAATGAAAAAAGCAATAGCCACGAAAACATCTTATTGAGAATATACCATACTGGGAGAAGATAGATCGAATGATTGTAATCGTTCAACGACATTTCGATCGTTTGTTTTCTGTAATTCAGGGCACTGATCGCTTTGTTTTATTTAACAAGAAGGCCAAACTAACTTAATGAACAACAAAATTTCACATTGATATTTAGTACGTCTAGCTTCTACAAAAACGCTCTAATCTAAATCTTCTAAGATTAATTTACGTGGATGATGTAAGCGGAAATCTACATCTACACGACTATTATAAATAGGGAAGATTTGTATTTTTGTTTGTAATTAATAAACTCTAAAATTACTGCGCCGATTTCCAAAATGATTTCACCATTGGAAAGCTGCATCATCATCAAGTAACATAGAGTTTATGTTATTCCCGTACTCCCACGGGAACGGGCACTTCGCGGGTGAAACCGCGTGACGTCCGCTAGTATAAAATAAACTTAGTTCTGAATAGAACTGGGTTATTCTGGCCCGATCTCCCTCGCACACCCTTCATGAAGAACCCCATGCTATGCTCGCTTGGAAACAGGAGTTCAGGAGTTGATTCCTGCATGTCTAAGGAAGGAAGCTTACATTACATGAGATCCTTTTGCCTATTAGCAAAGATTGAAATAATAACGTTGTCACGTATGTACAAAACTTGATTTCATCAGATTGAAATCAGAATTTGATTGAATCAGAGTATAGAGATGCAATACTCTGTGGAGTACCGTAGGATTGTTTCGCTACTCAAATGTATATATACTTGCCTGCTGGTATCGAATCGTTCTAGTATTTTTATCCGATGCCTTGAGTAGTAGTAGACTGCCTCGTCAGTCTAATTCAATTCAATTCATTCAAAAATCTTTATTCGATTAGACTTTTCACAAAGTACTTTCAATTCGTCAGAAAGACACGACTACATAGGATTATACATGCTACCGCCAGGTTCGGAAGGTTACTTTTACTGAGAAGAACCTGGCAAGATGAAATGTTTGTAAACGTTATTGTGGAACACGAAGTTCTGAGTTAGATCCCTGGGTTGGGCAAAATATTATTTGATATTCCCATTTGTAATTTCCCAGTAGGATGAGAGCCCAGATTAGTGCCTGGTTAGTGACAATAGACTCGCGACCTATGACATGTGAGTTAAGCATGACAGGAGAATGTGGGAAACTGTAAGTACACTTCTGCCAATCCCTTCGGAGAGTACAGTCTTGAGCTTATTTATGTATGTATATAGCCTGGAGTAGTACAAAACAATTTCTTAACTTTCAAGCTACTTACAAATGTTCCTTTAAATATCCGAAGTCTTTCAGAGCGTCATATTTGGCGAAAAACTTAGGCATCAACGTCCTTAGTGTACAAATCTTGTCTAGCCTCGCTTTAGCTCGTTCAAGTGAACCTTTTGATACTATTATTGTCCGTTCTAAGTAACTTCGGCCTGTAAAAAAAAATGCTCAACTAAGATCCAACTTGATTAATAAATTAATAATAAATCATGTCATTCTTTGTAGTCGAATCAGTTTGGCAAAATAGTTCGGCCACGTGGAAACACCCTGATTTTTTTTATATATTCACAACTAAGCGAGGAAACTCAAAAAGTCAAATTACCAATTGAGTAAAGTAGGAATATTAAACGTCAAACAATATTCTTGCGGATCATGTTGGGACATAGTTTTAAGACCAAAAAGAAACGAGGTAGGCAATTTGCTTAATTTCGACCATAGCTTCGTATTTCGTTGAATAGGATTAGGGCCCTTATAATTCAGTCAGAATCCTAAGCAAGTCTGACAACTGGTTCAGACAAGATTACGCTTTGTAAAAAATCACATATCGGGCCAAATCAAATGCTGACTTAAAGTACAAGAATTGGGAGCTGATAAATATGCAGTAATTTTGTAGTAATAGAATGGCACTCACGGAACTCTTTCTTGACGAAATGACTCTGTTTCTTGACCCAAGCGTCCAAAATATTGATAGCGTCCTCCATTCTTGAAGGTTTATGAAGATCAACATTTTTACGAACAGCTGTTAGCGTGTCACGATTATAAATTAATATATCATCTACTTCAAGCGATTCCATGATCAAATAAACTACTGCGCAGAAAGCCAAAGTGTTACTGCCCACAGATTTGAGAAATCATTCGTAAAAACGAGTAACGCAACTTAACTAACGTGTTTGTTTGGAGATAAACATTGGAATGAGTCAAGCCTATAAATATTGTAATTTTGTATAATTCTGCGTGATACGATCCAATAACTTTATCTCATGCTCGAGGTCAATGGCCAGAGCAGGCAATTAATGTTGATAAAAAATCAAATGAACAGTATCTAAATTAATTTTAAATCAGGTTTTATTGTTACATTTTCGGCCTAGCTTTTAACATTTCACGTTGACGATATCGATTGTGTATTTTCCTAATTTTGTATGGGAACGTAAGACTTCCTACACTTGCCGCTAGAGCTCCCATACAATGAGGAACATGTACAATGTATATCGTCAACGTTAAAACATGTGAAGATACATTAGACATTTCTTATAATTTGTTGACTAGAAGGCGACATACTATCAACTATTTCTCTCTCAAGAAACTTTAGTATGTCATGTGGAACCTGTGTGAATAAGAGAGATATATAATACGTATTGCAAGTCTGCGGTGGTTGATCTAGCACCCTACTTCCGGCCAAGGCAGATGGGTTTCGGTTCAAAGGGGGGTTGTGAGGCGGCGGTTCATTCCCTAAGGACTCTCCTTTACCACCAAGGAGCAGAGGTGGTGTTGAAGGTGGATGTTAAGAACGCTTTCAACAGTGTTGACAGGGGCACTCTGTTGACGCAGGTAAAGGAAAAGATCCCTTCCGCTTTTAATTTCTTGTGGCAGTGCTATAGTTCACCAACCAAATTGTTATACCAAAATAACCTCATCAGTTCTGCCGAGGGCTGTCAACAGGGTGACCCTCTTGGGCCAGCCATATTTAGCCTAGCAATACACCCTCTAATTTCTAAGCTTAATTCTAAATTCAATGTTTGGTATTTAGATGATGGCACCCTTGGAGGTGACGTGAACACAGTCCTTTCAGACCTTAAATTAATGATTTCCGAATTCAAGTCCATCGGACTTGATTTAAATTTTACTAAATGCGAACTTTTTATCTCCGACCACACGCTGGAGAGTAAACGTTCCATAATCTCGAAATTCAATTCATTGGCCCCAAATATTTGTATCAAAGAAAAGAGTTCACTTCGCCTCTTGGGATCTCCCATATTTGAAGAGGCTTTCCCGGCTTTTGCGGAAGACCATTTAGAAAAATTTAGAGGTTCTTCAGAACATCTATCCAAAATTAAAACACATATGGCTTATTTTATAATAAGGCATTGTCTTTTCGTACCTAAATTTACCTACGTCTTGCGCAGCAGCCCTTTGTGGAAAGACCCCCGAATTTTAAAGAGTTTAGATAATCAAGTTCGATCAACTTTATCCACAATTTGCAATATTGATTTGGACGACCGATCGTGGTCCCAGGCTACCCTGCCTATTAGGTTTGGTGGGCTGGGAATACGCAAAATTTCGGATGTGGCCCTGCCGGCTTTTCTGGCTTCAGTTCACAGTGTGCGCGACCTCGCTGGCAATATTCTGTTTCCGTCACTCAGTGACTGTGAGGTTTCGTTCCTAACTGAGGCCAGAAATACTTGGCTTATGGCTTGCCCTAACACTGACTTGCCGCCAAGACCGCAATCTCAAAGGCAATGGGACGAGCCTATCAGCAGGCTGAATTATAATACACTTCTTGAAAGTAGTTTAATCTCTGCTGATCGTGCCCGCCTCTTGGCAGTAGCTAAATGGGAGTCTGGTCTTTGGCTTCAGGCCTTACCATCTTTTAACATCGGTACGCTTCTGGACACAACATTCAGATTGTGTGCTTGCTTGCGTTTAGGCGCAAAATGTATTGTCCCTCATCGGTGTCACTGTGGAGATAGTGTGGACATCTTCGGACACCATGGTCTGTCATGCGTCAGTAGCGCCGGTCGACGATGTCGTCATTCTTCCATCAATGACCTAATACGCCGGGCTCTGGTCACCGCCGGGGTGCCTGCTGTACTGGAACCAGTAGGTTTGGCGCGCAGCGATGGCCGGAGGCCGGATGGTATGTCGCTGGTGCCGTGGAGATTGGGTCGGCCGCTGGTGTGGGATGCCACGTGTGTCGATACGTTGGCTCCGTCCCATCTCCCCGGCACTGCTGTGGCGGCCGGTGCTGCTGCTGCTCAGCAGGAGTGCCTCAAGCGCCGGAAATATGCTTGCATTGGTCAAGGATACATATTTTCTGCGTTTGCGGTTGAAACTCTGGGACCTTGGGGTCCAGATGCTCATCAACTTTTCAAAGAGGTTGCACGTCGTCTGGTAGAAGCTTCTCGTGACAAGCGGGCTGGGGCTTTTCTCGCTCAGAGAATCAGCATTGCTATTCAACGTGGCAATGCTGCCAGCCTTCTTGGCACGATCCCGAGAGACACCGATTTGGGCCAAGTTTTCTACTTGTAATTAGTTTTTAGTTACCTATTTATTATAAAAAATATAATACGTATTTATTGTTTCTACACATATTACTATAGCAAAAACTCTTTCCACTAGTTTGTCGAGAGACTGACGGAGAATAATAGGTACAGATGTATTGCATTTGTGTCAGGCCATAGAGATAGACTCATATAATTGATACTTCAAGATTAGCGTTTATAACTCGAGACGGGGCATGTACCCATCGTTTTTGTATCATAATAATTTAGCTTTTAAATTTTATTTCAATTGATAATAATGTATCAACTGCTATAGCCAAAAGCCACGTCGAATAATAGGGTGTATGTAATACACCCTATTATTCGGTACTTATTTTAGGGGACCATAGTACACTATGGCCCCCTAAAATAAGTACCGAATTCTTTGTGTTACGTTTTTTCCCTAATTACAGGTTTAGACATGTTTCAACTTTGATGAATTTCGTTACATATTAGCGTGGCTATAGTTTATAGCGTGGGCAAACGTGGACCACCTAACTTCGCAGTTGATTCTCGCTAACTCGTTTCTAGTTTCTGGCTTAACTCGCTTCTCGTTTAATGTCAATGGTGGGACAAACGCCTTTGGCAGACATTGACATTAATCGATATATCTGGGCATAACAAGTTATGTGGAGATTTGGTCATAGTTGGAAACATTTGCAGTAAAACGGTGACTGGACATTCGTCCATTGGTTACTGGCTTTCAGACTCACGCTAGAAAATGAGGAATAGAGGACTTATAGGTATGGTCTGGTGTCACTATAACCTTATCAGCAATGTCAGGTCAGTACCCGTTTTAACGTTGACCATATCGATTGATTATTTTCCTCATTATTATGTAATAGAACGTCAAAACTCCCCTAGCGGCGAGTGTAAGAATTTTTAAGTTCCCATACAAAATAAGGAATATATGCAATCTAAAACCTTTGTGGTACCGACCAAAATGCAAACTCTCCCAAAGTGACACCAGTAATAGTACTACATATTGCAGCGTTGAAAGAGACGTCGCCGATTGACACCGTGGTACCAATTCCTCTTGGTGTAATTGACGAAGTTCCTTTTCGAATAGGCCGATTCTAACCATGTTTCGAAACAGCCCCTTAAAAAAGACTTCGTCTCTTCTTATGTCGTCGATTCACACTATGGTTCGAATTCTTTGTGGTTGGAATCGACGAACGCTCCTACATTTTGCGCCTAATTGCAAGCATGCAATACAAAAGCGTACAGCGTAAGCGTATTACTATTTATGTCGACATTCACGTTTTTGTTGACTGCATACTCAGTCGTTAACATGATACAATTGAGATTCCGACTAAGCAATTATTTGGTATCTTATAAATAGCGCATAATTTGCAGTTAATTACACTACTTGCATAGATCCAGGTATTAATTCAGGCCGCGAAATTATTAATCATTTAACAATTGCCTAAGAATTTGTAATTTGATAATGATTTCTTTTAAAATAAATTTGTTAATTATATATTTCTCAAAAATATAGATAGATATTTTACACCAAATTATTAGATTCCTTGGCCTGAATGATGCCTATTAGCTTTTGTTTGCAATATACTCTTCCGTTTTTCATTCACAAAATAATAAAATTTATTTGATATTATTCATTCGCAACATAATTATTTAACATTGAATAAAGAAATTAAAAACATCACTTCAAAACGATTAAATAATTCAGATTTTATTTAATCCTGCTCTTGGTGGTATATTCCACAGAGAGCCGTGGTGGCTGTGGGGCTTGCAGGCGTGAGCATAATGTATTATACATTCATATGTTCACGCATATTATATTCAATAAAGAAAAAAAAATAAACGACAACCACTAGTTTCCAATTATGAGGTTATCGAACGTAAGGCTATAAAAGTTCCTAACGGGTTGAACAACTGTGCCTAAATAAAAAAAATACTTTGGTTCAATGGAATGTTGTTTTTATATGTATGTTGATTCTAATTTTAAATATTTAGATCAATATAGATATGATTTTGCGAGGTGTATAATAATGATCTTAAGGTAGAAAAAGTACTTTCACGACCGATTTTTTGCATTGGTAATTTATTTTCTTCTTTGTATTTTATATTCCACAAAGTCAAGGAAAGGAATGAAAAATAAAAATAAATTAAAGTAATTGATAACAAAGTCATATTTAATTTTAATCAACAGTCAAATTCCGGAAGCTACCTGGCGTTCCCATGTATTCTTCATTAAATGTAGCAGCCTGTCTACACTTTTCATCCGTGGACGCTTCTTGTAGCATCTTAAAATACTGCACATTTTTATCCGTACTAAAAACTTCATATATTTCATCTGAAAAAGGAAGAATAATAATACAGATGAATAAAATTTAAGTGTTTGTTTGTAATACCACAGTAACAGCATTTCACTAAAAGCGTATAAAAAAATATTTATAAGAAAAAAAAATTCTGTCTATGTATCTGTCCGCCTGCCCGTCTGTCTGGTTGTTCCGTGTAATGTGAAGCAGCTCGACCGATTTTAGCGGAGCAATAACTAGCAGCTAGCTGATGCTACTAGGAGTGATTTCGGCTACATTTCCTTTTATAAAAATAGGGTACACTGATATAATACCATCAATGGAATTAAATCTACACGGGTGAAACCGCGGAGCACAGCTAGTAGTATAACAATAATGCTTCCTAGTTCCATATGATAATTGGGAGTGTTCACACTCTGGCCTGGTATCGAATTCTCGGTGTCCCGAAGTACTATGCATATAAGTAATAAGGAATAGTCGGTAAAAAAATGTAAAAAATTCATGATTTAAAAAAAAAATTTAAATAAAAATTGCAATAAATTTAAAACAAATCATAGATTTTTTTTGTAATTTGGCATTGTTTCACATTATTGATATAATAATATTATTAATATGTATTTTCTGCGGTTTCTTCTTCTATGATAACTGTAAGTATTTTGACAGTTAATGAAAAAAATATCTTCATAAAAACTAAAAACAATGGTATTAAGATGAGTAGGTAACTGTCAAGTTTTGACTTCTTTTTTATTTGGTCGGGTTACTTGCGTCATTCTTTTTTCGATCTTGATCATTATTAGCTTCACGATCTTAAACCTCATTTGTATAACTTTTTTATACGTCTGTGTTTTTGTTTCAACTATAAATTTGAACTTAGGTAGCACGATCATAACATTTGTTAAAACAAAAGCTATAGGCACATTGTTTATTATATTTCGAAGAGGGGCTTAAAAATGTGGTAGAAATTTCCCATGGGTACCCCAGAAGTTCATGCTGTGCCCGGTTTCTCATACCTTGTAATTCCTTTATTGATTTTTCATTTCCACCATACTCTTCAGGAAGAATCTCTTTTGGTATGACCTTGTAAACGCTCTCTATTGTTTTATGGATATTGATTCTGTCGCCAATTTTTTTACTGAACATCTGTTTTAACATCTTCACCAGAATTTCAATTGTATTTGACGAGGTCACCAAATGTATCCCCTTAATTCTCAGCCCATAACCATCCTGGAATAAAAGCTTTATTAAGAGGACATTGTTAAGAATCTCACCACAGCTATTTTGAGGAACCCCACGCTGACAATTTTTGCGAAAAACACATCGGTGTGTAGATGAGCTTCTCGCTGATAGCTAGAAGTATGGTGTTAGAAGGAGGCCTGGTCTTGTGTTTTGGGGAATGTGTGGAATGAGCTCCCCGACATGATTGTCCTAAAAGCAGTTATGTTAAAGCTTATCATATCTTAGTTGTCGCCAATATTCTTCCGGTAGCCCGGAAGCACATAGACCCTTGGGATCGTTTGTGCCGCCCTTGCCCTTTTGCTCTACGTATCTGATTCCTCAAATACTTAATGAACAAGCCGGCAGATCTTGCCCATGGAGAAGAGCTTGCAGTCCTCTGGTTTTGGACATTAGAATAATATATTAAACAAAGCTTACCATAAGGACTGTGATTATCTGTTGCATCTCAATAATATTTATAGCACCAACGAAATCTAATATATGTGCATCTCTGAAGTCCATTATAGCTATTACTCCATTACTGTAATCATGAGCATAGATATACTCGCAAAGCTGAAATAAATAGTATCACATTACCCTCTATCATGATATTAGGAAATAAGCTAGATTGCTGATTCCAAGATTTGTGGTGGCCGACGGTTTTGAATGCCAGCAACATGTTCAGATCCTAGCGGCGTTCCAATGAGTTTTGCAAAAATCTAAATCTCCGTAAACTCTGTCAGCCTAATCTCTGAAACGTCTGCTACATTTATTCTTAAAAATAAATTAGGGTTCCGCAAAATAAATCCGTTCATGAAATTAAAACAACGCGGATGGTACCTTAGGGCACAGCTAGTGTATTAGTAAGAAATTACTCACCATGCAGCAAATTCGATAAGAATCAAGTAATAGCTCTGGAGTGTATTTGCTGCGTCCTAGTTTAGTCGCGTAAATTCTATAATTATCTTCCGACATATTTGGAAGTAAAGCGTGAGAGCTGGAAAAAAATAATAAATATAACGATTAGTTTCCTCATAATTATTTTGTATCATTTATCTACAAGTACTTGAAGTTAAAGCTATCTCTATTCCAAATTTCAGAAAAAAAACAGTTCATCTGTTTAGTCCAGCCATCCTAATAGGGTCCCCGAAGGGGTAAGCAGAGGGGTTGTAAATACAACACCCACATTTCACACTATGTGCTGTATTACAACACTTCTGCCTACCCCTTCGGGAACCCTTCTGGGATGGCGTGAGTATTTTCATTTATTTATTTTTTACTCACAAGTGATCCTTCAAGTAGGTAAGATCTTTAACGCAACATGTATTGAAGAATTGTGGCATTAGAGTCCTGAAAGTGCAAATTTTATCAATTCTTGTTTTGGCTCGTTCCACTGACCCTTTAGCTAATACTATTGCTCTTTCTAAGTATTCTCTGCCTGAAAATAAATATCAATGAAATAATAAACTATTATTTTGAATAAATTCAATCATCGCCCTGGCCTTATCCCATACATTGTTGGGGTCGGCACTTGTTTCAACCCGATGTGGCTGATCACCTGATTTTTATACGAAGCGACTGTCATCTGACCTTCGCAACCCGTTTAACGAGGATAATCTGTGATCTGGGTTAAACCAGTTGTCAGACTATTTTAGGCCTCCGACTGACCTGTAACGATTGCATAAGATGATAAATTGGCAACCGGGACCGACGGCTTAACGTGCTCTCCGAGGCGAGGCACGGAGGGAACTCGGGCGGTCACCCATTCCATTATTGGCTAGGCTTAGGGTTGCTTAACTTCGCTGATCGAATGATATGCGCAATAGCAACTGTGCCATGAGCTCCTCTATTATTTTGAATAAATTCAATAACACTAGTATATAAATTCCGGCCAAACTCACAAACCATAATTTTTGCATTACACACGATATGTTTGTTTTTCGGGAAACAAAAAATCTAAAATTAGGGTCTGCTCTCATGTACCGGCATGACGAGTAGCTTAGTAAGCAAAGCAACTGCATGGTTTACAGAGATCGTGTATTTCTGTCCCGCCTTGTTCGTACTTAACAAACAATTTCGGAATTTAAAAAATAAACTCCTAATAGGATAGACTGCAGATAGTTGATGCTATATAAAACTAAGGTTGCTCTCATTTTGTCATTTTAAGAGTACAAAATGGAATCTACGTGGGTGAACACAGGGGGCACACTAATACTAAATAAAAAAATGATTTCTTATTTTTTTAACATTAAAGAGGGTGAAAACATGAGAAGCATGGGCTTTACCATGACCAATTATTGGCATGATAGTTTTACTCTTATTCTGAGACAGATGTATTTGACGGGTATACATCTGTCACTGTCACACAGCTGAAATATATTCAAAAGTCAAAAGTCAAAAATATCTTTATTCAATTAGACTTTTTACAAAGTAGGTACATTCAAATCGTCAGAATGGCACAATTATTGCAATAAGAGCTCATAACTGGGCCCTTGATTCTGTGCACCGCGCTTTCAATTTGTGAAATCATGGGTTATGGGTATTATAAATGGGCAAAGTTACTTCCTTGTAACATCAGCTATTTGTCAGTGAAAGTCCCGTTAACAAACCGACAGACGGACATATTTTTTTTTAAATATTTTTACGCATATATATATTATTATATGCATTTAGTGAAAATCAAACACTTTGAAATTTTATTTCTCTGTATATATATAGAAAGATAAAGATTATTTAAAATAGTACTCACTGAAGTCCTTTTTTCTAAAATGGTTCTGTTTCTGAATCCAGTCTTCAAGTAAATCGACCGCCTGCCTCATCCTTCCAGGTTTGTCGAGCTCAACATTCGCCCTGACATTTGTTAATGTATCTTTATTATACTTGAATAGCGGATCTGCTTCAAGCACCTCCATTTCGCTAGGTAGTGAATTACATAGTGAGCCGCGCCGTCCCTTGTGTCTTTCATATAACCGTTGCCCACTGAGTTACTCGATTTCGATGCGTATAGTAGACGTAAACAAGTTTAAAGAAACGAAATCGAACCTTATCACATGTGTATTATGTATCAATTTCCTATGATTGAAACCAACGCTCGTCGTCCCATCACGAGTTATGAGCGCTGACCTCGAAAGAGCAATAATAATTATATGAGTCTGACTCTGTCTGTTTAATATTAAGCACATTTTCGCTTAACATCTACAAGGAATTCACTGAACCAAATTTAACTAAGCTATTTGGGCAGAAAAATAACAGACAGCTAATTAATACAATTTATTTATATAAAATCGTACATATTTCTATTACCATTCAAAATTGAACCCTAAATTATAATATTAAATTATGTTAGCATTAAGGATAGCTTCAAGCCAACTCATAACCCTTTTAGAAGAAGATTTTACCAATACCAAATAATTTATTTAATTATATAGTACGTCACTGCATTTCCATATTATTTACTATATTTATCTTAGTACTGCCCGACAGTATTGAAATTAATCTGTATCTACTAATATTAAGGGCTGAATAAACCGTTTGTTTGGTTGAACGGCTAATCTCAGAAATTTTATCGATAAAGGCTTCATAACATCACACTGCGACCAATAGGAATCAATTGAAAATTTGTTAAAAACTGGAAAAATATTCTTAGGTGGTGTGGCCTATTTTTATAAAATATAAATGGGTAATGTTTCTGTAATAGCTGTGGCCCGCGTAGACTTAATATGATGGGTGGCTTTATATGACGGAACCGTATTAGTAAAAAATAATCATTAGTTACTTCTTGTTACAACAGCTATCTGCCAATTAAAGCCAGCCATTTCAGAGATTAGCCAGAACTAACAGATAGACATCGATATTATTTTAAATATATTTTTATGTATTAAAATGTAATATACAATACGTAGATTATGTGAATTAAATAAATTTGATTTAATTACATGAACTCACACCGTATTCAATTCGTGAAGAAACCTGAATTTATGTCTGAGCAGTAATTCAAAGACGTATATATAGTGCCTGAGACGGTGATGGACTCACCCTCTGTCACGTAGGCACTTAATAATATCTGGTGAAATGTGGAAAAACAACACCTCCGCTTACCCTTACCCCTTCTGGGATGGCAGACAAACAGATCAACTTTATTTATGTATACAGATAAATATAACTGAAAAAGGTTTATTATGTGAACGAACTCTGATAACATATTGGATAGATATTGTTGCTAATATGATTTATATTATTGCTAACTGATGATAATACTGTCAATATATGTGATATTGACCTTAACACAAAATGAGTCGATAATAGAATAAATTATCTAAATAGGATACCCTTCAAACCTGCACGCTTACATTAATTATACAGATATATTACACATGGTTTTTGCTTGTTGATGCTTCAATGTACCTTTAAAATAAAATATTAGTATTTGATTAATAGCATATGTTTTGTATACACTTTTTACCGATGTTTTTATTGTGACGTTACAGTTCTGGACATGAGCTATGAGCGCCAACCTTGAAAAAGCAGTAGTAATTTTATGAATAACAACTACAATTAAAGGAATAAAAACTAGAATCCTTGAGTTTTTCGGCCATAAAACCAGAAAGAAAGGCTCAGAAACTAATCGTCACCGGACGCTAGACAGGTCCAATCCGCACCCGCTTGGGACCACGCTACGGGACGCCATGCATGAAACCGAGGACAGACCCAGATGGCGACACATCTTAAAAGATAAAGTGATCTAGGGAGGGGGTCAAGACACCCAGCAAAGAGGAATATGACGCGAAGGAAGAATTTTATGAGTCTCTCTCAGTCAGTCTACATGGCGCAACCCGAATAAAATACATGCTCAATTTCCACCTCTATTTTCGTTGACCACTCATAACTCGTGACGTCATCTGTATTGTATTTTCATACTCAGATTGTAAGTTAGCAAACTGCACTTTGATATCCAAGGGGTCTACTACTTTCCCCGAAAACGAAACTTCGCAATCAAACGATGTTATAGTATCAACTTCTTTTTATCAAACTGAAATTTTCGATCAAAGATCAAAGAACGTTCTTTTCGACCACGCTCTCATGTGATTATGGGATGAAAGAAAACCGTGGTAGGAACTTTGTCAACTTTCGCCCGAAAATTTGTATTTCGTTGAATAAGCATAACTTACAATCGTCTCATTTTATATTTTCCTTGCTTGTATTAATAGATAGATATAGTACATAATTTGAATCTACTATTCATGGATTTTGTATTTTTTTAGCAAATGTTATAACTATCACAATTGTTTAATCTACAGTTAACCTCCGGAAAGACCCGGGCATTCCCATATATTCTTCATTAAACTTAGCGTCTGTCCTCTTGGATTCATCGCTATGTAACTCATTGGCACCAGCTATAAGTCTTCTGGCTTCGTCTTGTTTGAGGGTGTCTTTCCATTGCTCTGAAAATAAGGTTATGTATAAGAACTAGCTGCGCCCTGGGGTTTCACCCGCGTATATTTTATTGCATTCCCGCGGAATCCTAAGTGTAATTTTTTGAATAAAAAGTTGCGTAGGTTACTCCTTGTAACGTTTGTTAGTAGCTTTTTCTATTTCATTACCGTGTATACCTTCATATGTAGGTATTTCATCAAAAGGTGTGATTTTGGAATTACAAACAGACACAATTTTATTTATCTGTATAGATAAAAATCGGTTAAAGCAGGAGTTTATCATTTTCACAAGAATACACTTTATTTGCTTTGATTATAAAATTTTTTTCTTAAGAAATATAGATTGTAATCATTTTGCAAGAAAGTCGATTAAAAAAAGAATGCTAAATATTTCTGCTGAATGCTCTGGGTCATAATTTATCCATAAACAACACATTCTTTTTTAAGAAGCCTCACCGTCGATGGACCTGGTTTTCTCCAGACAAAACAACTAAAAACGAGCATGATTACTGCCTTTCTTCAGACAAACAAATAGTTAACAATGTTGAAGTCCTAAATAGCCTAAAATTCTACTCTGACCATCGGCCCCTGCGCATCATCCTAAAACTCAATTTAAAAATACATCGTATTCGCACCGTTCATAATACTTTAAAGAGAATCAATAAAGACACCCTTTCAGCAAACCAAACCAAATTCACACTGGAGCTCAAGAACAGCTTTACATTGTTAGCACAAGAATCGACAGCGAACATTCAAAGAGAATATGACATGATTAGAGACAGCATTAGAACAGCTAGCCACAAAATAAAGATAACAAAAAACAGAATGAAAAAGCTTAGCGACCACACCCGTCAACTAATAGAGGAGAGGCAGAAATTGGTTATTTATACATCAGAATTCAAGACAAAGGATAGAGAAGTAAAGAGAAGTATTCGTAAAGATATTCGCCATCATAATATGAGCATAGTTGAAGATGCAATACACAAAAACTGTTCCTTAAGAACAGCCATCAAAGGTGCCGATACAGGTAAATTCTGGATTAATAACCTAAAAGACAGCAATGGAATAAAACAGAGCGACAGAGACAAAGTACTACGAATATGCACTGAATTTTACCAAAATTTATATTCCGATGACACAGCAGACACAGACTCCCAACAGAATACCGAATCATACTCATGCCCAGAAGAAATTCCTCCAATAACAGAGTCCGAAGTGCACACAGCTCTCCAGAGCCTTAAATACGGCAAAAGTCCCGGCCACGATGGAATCACCACCGACGCCATAAAGTGCGGTGAACCGATTCTCTTACCACATATCACACATTTATTCAACAATATTATTAAAACAGGCTCATTTCCAAATAATTTTTGCCACTCCGAAATAATTCTTCTGCATAAAAAAGGTGATAAGTCCGACATCAATAATTACCGCCCCATAAGTCTCATTATACATCTCTATAAAACCTTTATAAAAGTAATTGAAAACCGTATCTCAGGACAATTAGACAAGAATCAACCCCCCGAGCAAGCTGGTTTCCGCCGTGGACTATCCACTACAGATCACCTTCATAGTCTGAACCAAATAATTAAAAAGGCTGCTGAGTTCAAGTTCCCGCTGTATCTGGCTTTTATTGATTATTCTAAGGCATTCGACAGCCTAAAACACATATCAAAATTCAAAGCACTAAAAGAACAGGGAATTGAAAATAGCTACATTCATCTACTCAAAAACATATATAATAACAGTACGGCATCAATCAAACTTCACTCTTCTGGCCCATCATTCCCAATCAGACGAGGTGTCAAACAAGGCGATCCTCTCTCCCCCAAACTGTTCACCGCCACATTGGAACAAATCTTTCGAACATTAAACGACTGCTGGAAAGAAAGAGGATTAACAGTTGGAGAAAAGAAACTTACAAATCTCCGTTTTGCTGACGACATTGTTTTATTTTCCTCCTCGGCATCCGAACTGGCCTTGATGATTCAAGAATTAAATGAGGCAAGCCTTGAAGCTGGCCTAAAGATGAATATGTCAAAGACAAAAGTCATGACAAACAGTACAAAGCACAAAATAAAGGTGGACGGTGGGGAGATCGCATATGTTCAAGATTACATCTATCTTGGTCAAATAGTCTCTTTCCAGGCAAGACAAGAAAGAGAAATCACACGTCGAACAGAAAACGCCTGGAAGAGTTATTGGGCTATGAAAGACCTCTTGAAAGGAAAACTCCCTTTAACATTAAAAAAGAGACTGATGGACATATGCATTCTCCCAATCCTCACCTACGGTGCTCAGACTTGGTCTTTGACAGACTATCAAAAATCCAGACTAGGGGTCTGCCAGCGAGCCATGGAACGTAGTATAATGGGAGTCAGATTAACAGACCGCATTCGAAATAGTACACTACGTTCCAAAACACAAATCTCCGATGTTGGTCATCAAGCTGCTAAACTAAAATGGGACTGGGCTGGGCACGTGTGTCGCATGTCAGACGAACTGTGGGCTAAACAAACCACAAGATGGACCCCTCCGAATGCGACGCGCAGACGTGGCAGGCCGAGAAAAAGATGGCAGGACGAACTCGCCGCTTACCACAAAAACCGGCCGGAGATAGCCCTGGATCGGAAGTGTTGGAAAGAGGGAAGGGAGGCCTTTGCTCAGCAGTGGGACACATCGGGCTCTAAATAAAAAAAAAATAAAAAAAAATATTTACCAGCGAGCTTAGACACCGAAGGCGCATCACCACCGTAGTCTCTGGGTAAGATTTCCTTAGGTATGTGTTTGTGTAAATCCTCGTATGTGCTATGAACATGGAGCCTGCTTGCCACCTTGTCTCTCAAAGCTTGCTTCAACAGAAACACTAGTCTGTCTACAAACGATGGTGCGTTCAATATGTGGATGCCCTTAATCTTCGTCCCTATACCTTCCTGCAAACAAAATAAAGAATAGTTTTCCGTGCCGTCGTGCATCAGGATTAGTGTCAATAGGCGCTCTCTAATACATGGATATTAGATACTAGCTCTGCCTACCCCTTCGGGAAACATTTTTTTTTGTGATATGGTCTCTCGCTCCTGGTAGTGGGGAGCTGCCTGCACTGCTCACTCGAACAAAAGAGTGAGACCCAAGGACCTCCAGCCGAGTCCGGGAAATACAAACGTGAGCATAATGTGTTTACTTCACATCAAACACAAAAAACTCTATACGTTGCCTTAAAATTTCGGGAGGAAGACGATATTTGAAGGAGCATAACTTTTTAATAAATTGCCAAAGGAAATAACTGAATGCGATAATATAAATATAACTATGTATTATTTCACAACCTTATATGTTATATTATTCTTGTACGTATGTATTTGTATTTTAATGGCTTATAAATTTATTAATGTAAACCTATGTCCTTGTCCATCTCCATGCAAACCCGCGCCTATTTTTTGTGTTCTATGATAATTGGTTGACTGGTAAAAAATGCTATAGCATTAAGTCCATCTTTGTACTTTTGTGCATAAAGTATAAATAAATAAAATACGAAAACAAACTTAAACAATATGTGGTTAAATTATTTAAAAAACTAACTAGCTTATCCAACACACTAGAGGTAAACATTTATATTATAAAATATTTTTTTTGGTGTATCTCATTTTAAGTTCTTATGAGAAATAAAATTCTTTAAACCTAAAATAAAAATAATAAAACTCACCGTGCACAACACCTCAGCTTTCTTCACGACGACTGGATTGAGTTTACTCAAAAGACCAATGTGTATGTTTGTGAGATCAATTATAAATCTCTCGGATATACTGTAGTCGTAGTTCAGCCTGTATTCACCTACCTGAAAATAAATGTGTCTGTAAGAGATTATATAAGAGTCTTAATATAACACTGACATTTTGAAGCAACTATGCTTCATTAGGTAACATACTAATGTCATGCTAAATATTACCCACACCTGAATGTAGGATGTGCAAAAAATAATTTTAAAAGGAGAGCCGTGGTGGCCTTGAGGTTTGAGCAGTCGCCTGCTACGTAAGCGACGTAAGTTCGAATCCCAGCGGGGCCTGTACCAATGAGTTTTTCTAAAAATCTTATGTATAGTGATTTCACACCACGTGCTTTACGGTGAAGGAAAACATCGTGAGGAAACCTGCATATTTCTGAGAAGTAATTCAATGACGTATGTAAAGTGTCTGAGACGGCGATGGACTCACCATCTGTCACGTTGGCACTTAATCATCTTCGGTGAAAAGTGGGTGTTGTGATAACAACACCTCTGCCTACCCCTCTCGGAATACAGGGGTGAGCATATGTATGTAAAGTCTTTTAGTATTCTGACATTTGTACAAAAGTAAAATGATTGTACTTCTGTGAAAAGAAATATTCAGAATTAGGTGTATCTTAAAATGTTCACGTGCATGGCTTTTAATCTAATCATAGCATAAAGGCGTATAGAATAATTTATTGCACATAAATTGTTTTAGTATTTATATAACATTTGCACAGAAGTAAAATGATTGTACATCTGTGAAAATAAGACTTCAAAATTAGGTGTATCTTAAATTGCGTGGCTCGTAATTTAATTATAGCATAAAAACTACGTACGTCAATGTTTTAATTTATTTAAATTTGCGTTCCAAACCATTACAAAAAAATGTTAATAGGTAGTATATTCTATGTTGATGCAAACTAACACAAAATATTCTATGTTAATTCTCGCTAGAGTAAACGTAAACATTCGATGACGTCATAAACATAATATTTGTGTTTTTAGTCTTTGGGATTTGTGGAAAAATTGATAACAACAAGATTATTTTGTGTCTGATGTATCGTCGTTGTTGAAATTATTATTATTTAATGATTTATCAATAGTAATGTATAAATTTTATAATATAGCCCATACTATAAATGATAATTTAAGCCCTAAACCACTGAATTTCTACTGTCCATTAATGGTGTCTAAGTGGGAGTGTTGTTTATTTATATTTTTTCATTGTACCCACTAAGTACTAAACTGAAATTAAACATTAAATTCTGATTAAGAAAAGAGCTTTTAATTTACATCCAAATCATTAAGAATGTATGTTGTAAAATAAAGAAATTACAGAGCAAATATAAAAAAAATCGCTTATACTGTCCATGACTGAATGAATGAAAAGTCACCTTTTACCTTACTTACATTACAAAAAATTGGATTCCGTGAAATGCCAGCCATGAAATGAAGTCTACGCGAATGCAACCACCGGGCATAGCTACTATTAGAAAATATTGTAACAGAAATTATAAACAGTATCTCCTGCTCGACGTTCTGAGCTGCCTGACTGGGAACTGTAGGAATTTCCACTTTATCGAAGCTCGCAGCCAACTACTTAGTAATGCTTCGCTACCAAACCTTAGAGGCTGTGAGGGCGAAGGAGTGGAGGCGCGGCTACCTTCGTATTTTGCTATGTTAGTAGAGCGATTCAATTATTTACGATTTACGTATGTAGCAGCGTTTCTTCACTGCTACATAGATGGCGTTACTCGCTAGCAAAGTTTGAGTACAAATACACGAGAACCTAAATCGCGCAATAAGAGTTTTCGAGTGCATTATAGTATAGCTACTAATAGTATAGTAAGTTTCCAACTAGAACAGTTTGAGCCGGGGTTCCCCAGGCATGACACCCGCTAGAAGATCTTCCCTTTACTGGGGATGAGTATGATCACTCGCATACTGGAGACACAACTATGGTGCTTCAAACGTTCATAGGCTCTAGCTCCTTGCTATCAGACGGATGTGTTGTGAGTGAGATTAGCCGTCTAGAGAGACAGCCCGCTACATCTACGAAGTTGGGGGCACAATAAGAAATCCTAATGAACCTTACCATAAAACAGTATCGCAGATAAGTCAAAATGCTGAATTGCTCCAGTTTTCCCGTGAGGAACTGAGTCACCATCACTCTCGATTGATCCACTGGACACAGCTTTGGCAAAGGAACATAATTTCTGAAAATGTTCAATGTTCGTATTAAAAATGATACAGTACTAATCTCACCAGACAACTAGGAACGCGGTTCCAGTTAGCTAGTGGTCCCAGTCACCTGTATCCTCAAAAGTGCAATGAGTTTTGTCTATTTAAATTTAAGTAAATTTCGAGTTTAGTTTAGTAATTTTTCATAGTATAAAATCATGGTTACAATCTATACATAAATAAAAAAAAATATTAATAAGTTGTGCCTGCAGTTAAAATTAGTTGGATTTCTAGACGAGACCTCCATAGAAAAACAGGGAACAGCACAAAGAATTATTATATCTTGTTCAAAATTACATTATAATTAAGGTATATAATTGGAATTATACACCTTCAACTTTAAGTAAAAATATTTAAGAATTAAAATGATATCACAGGGCGAATTATATTACAATGGCTTAAACATTGCGTATCAAGGATTTCATAGCCGTAACGTTTCATTTTGATGGTACCCTATGATGATACAAAAACGAAATATCAAATCTTAGAAGTTCCTCAAAACAACCATAGTTGATCCCTAGTTATGTGTATCTATTCTATGGTAAATCCAGACATTAAAATAGATACCAAATCACATTCAAATACGTTCAGAACACGGTTTTAACAGATAAAGTAACAACCATTCAAACTTTTACATTGAAAATATTAGTAGTATGTAAGCGTTTTCTACCACGTAGGGCGTTTTTTATTAAGATACCGATATACCTAACTGTTATTTAATATCGCATACTTACACACATTCCGAATGAGGTATGAACTCCTCAATTGTTTTGTTGCAGCACAGCTCAGGCATCATCCCTCGTGATGTGAGCAACCTGTCTAATTTAGTCTTTGTCGCCTCTACTGAGCCTTTAGCTCCAAGAAATACGCGCTCCAAAAGATTCCGGTCTGAAACCAACATATTAAAAAAATACAATCTTTGTCATAAATTGCCGTCGTACAGGTACCGTCATGTATGTTGAGCGCTGGCCTTGAATGCGCAGTGATTTTTTTCTGAGCGCCCCACAATTTTCGCTGAGCGTTCGAAACTCGCAACGAGACACTGGTCAGCTTGGATATTACCGATATCATTATATCATTCTTAGCTTATTATTTTACCCTATGTATGGGACATTAGAGAGCAATGTCCCATACGTAGGGCATATCATTTGATCTACCTAGTTAACGCGTTCACTGCTAACTACGCGTATGTGCGTCCAACTGTTCGAGAATTTACGAAGAAGTTGAAATGTTAGCAGTGAATGTGTTAAGCAACCCCAGCGCAAAGTCCGAGCTCGAGCCTCAAAATACACATCAAACCGTCGGTTCCAATAACTAATTTAAAATCTTTGACAGTCGTTACAAGTCAGAAAGCCTAAGAAAATCTGACATATGGTGTAACCCAGATTACCGACTTTCCTCTTAAAAGGGGTTGCGAAGGTCAGACGGCTGTCGCTTTGTGTAAAAATCTGGTAGTCAGTTAGTTGAATCAAGTGCCGACCCCAATAATGGATGGGTTAAGGAAGATATTGTTGTCGACAGCAAAAAATCTACTGCGATAATGCTGATCTCCTAATTATTAAATGAAGCGCCTACCATTTGACTTTCAAACTCCATTATAATGAAAAGCCTAGGTTAAACAAGTTGTTAGACGTTTTTTAGGCTTCTGACTTACCTTAAATGAATGTCAAAGTTATTCAATTAGCAATCTGAACCGACGGCTTCGACACGTGGAAGGAACCTGAACGATTACTTAGATAAACCATGATTTGTACCACGAATCCTATATTTATTTCTGACATATAACTTGAATTGCTTAATCTTTAACTTCGAAAACCCACGTGTTTGAGAGTATCAGTTTCATAAATCAAGTCTAAGTTGACATATTGTAGCGCCTGACAAACGTGAAGAGAATTATTTATGAATTATGAACATTATATTTAAGTATATTTTTTTTTATTTTTTTTTCTAATTATTTGTGCTCAAGCGAAGTAAAGTATCTTTGGGTGTTTTTCAAAATACATTACTTTCTCTAAGCGATTTGATGATTTGAAACTCTTTGTGAATATGAAACTGCTTGATCAAATCAGCGCCTTATTCATTTTTAGGCAACCTACCGGAATAATCCAGGGCTGTACACAAATTATTTACAGCAGTTTTTACGCATAAGAGCGTTCTTTTTATTATCTTAAAAATTATTAAAGAATGTTAACGTAATTATAACGTAGTTTTATACATGTTATAAGAAAAAAATACCAACCAAAAACTAAAATATGACTGTTCCCCCTATTGTGGTCAGTGCAATGTAGTTTTCCATTTAATTTCCCTACCTATTAGCCATCATATCTGTATTCTATCGACGTCTTTCAGACAATCCATCCATCATTTCATAGGGAAAGGGCAAGGCCTATCTCCATGTAAAATATAAAACTTTTCAGCTTATCATTAAACAGTCCAATCCATAATCGATTTGGATTTTTGGTTTTAAGTCAGCTCACTTTAACTAATTCAGAGATGCTCGTACGTGCACATGTGTGTGCCTGCTATAATGCATGATAAATGATGCATCAGTGTTCAAAATACGAAGTCAAAACACAGCTCTTCTTGCAATTATAGTTTGACTCATATTTACCAATCTGTCTGGAGCTGGTGCGTTATTCTGTAAGGTTTCTCAGCGTGGAACTCAACTACGAACGTCAGTTTCAGTCATAGGAAATTTATACATAATAATAATGATCTCCTACCGAATTTCGGCTACGGCGGCTAATCTCAACGAGGATCAGCCATGTGCGCAGGAGATATTATAGTGCACAAGTGTGTGCGCAAACACAGATGCACTCTTTATTCCCTCACTCTCATAGTCCGATGGGACGGCAATCCAACACGACCGGAGAGAGATCAGGCGTAGGACCAACGGCTTAACGTGCTTTCCGAGGCACGGGGTGGAAACACCGCCAACTTCCATACTCCGGGCATTTTTATTGTGAATTTCTTGACAGAAAAACCCAATATAAATTTTTGACCCGACCCGGGAATTCAACCCGGGACCTCGTGATCGGCAGGCGAACGTACTAACCATTAGACAAACGAGGCAGTTAAATTTATACATAATGCATAAAGGATAAGATTCAGTGTCGTTATTTTTTTAAATCAACACTGTACGACAAGTGGAACGCTGAGAAATCTTAGTGAATAACGCGAAGTCTATGAACGCAGCACCAGGAATGTCAATATAGTCAATTACGCATTACCTACTGCTTAAATAATACTACTTACTAAAATTCTTGCATGCTTTCAGATTCCCAGTTCTTGGCATTCCCCCTGTTCTTCTACATCACCTTTATGTTAAGTGTAAGCCTATGAAAACAGCTCCAAAGCTATCAATCACCCATTGCAGTCTTAATAATGGATTTACTTACTCAAATGTTTACAACCCTCCACAAGATGGTCCTGTTTCTTGATCCATTCTTCTAAGATATCCAGGCTTTCTTTGATGCGGTTCACGTCATCCAAGCCATAGACTGCTCTGGTCTTTTTGATATCTTCTTCTGTAACCTCTATGAGTGGATGGTATGGGATTTTCTCCATGTCTGTTACTGGAAATGAATGGTTTCATGATTATTATCGGAAAATAACGATTCTGACAACAAAACTACTACGAAACACTAAGTCTTGATCGATCCCAGTTCTGGCAAACTGCTATTGAATTTTTCCACGTGTACTTTCTCAATCGCAGTCTTGATTAGTAACTGGTTAATGCAAAGCTCGCCCCCTTTAATGGGGGACTTCACACATAACTAGCGAAACGTGGATGATATGTAGAACATCTGGTATATTATTTACTTCTTACTTCATTTAAGACTAGCTGTGGCCCGCGGCTTCACCCGCGTTACTTAATTTCATGGGTGGCCCTCGGGACCCTAACTCCTTGTAACATTAGCTATCTGTCAGTGCCCAACCGTTTCGAAGATAAGACGGAACAAACAGACAGACAGAGAAAAAAAAATGGTTTTTAATATCAATACCAATATACTTTCATATAAATTTTAGTTTGAAGCTGTTATTTTGAAATTACAAACAGACACTTCAATTTTATGTATCTGTATAGATTTTATGCTATTTATTAGGTTTACCAAAATAAACAATCGGTTATTTACGTTGAAGGTATTGGTAAACATAAAAGATAGGTACAGATAGAGACAGATAGGTAAAGTTAGGTGTGAATTTTTTTTTCATAATTCTTTGAATATTTATAAATTCTCACAGGAACCCAATTGCGAGGGTCTAAGTGGAAGGGCGTAATTACGTTAATATTCATAAGAGCCGTGGTGACCTAGGGGCTTGAGCAGTCGCCTGCTTCTGTCATCTTCGGTGAAAAGTGGGTATTGTTATTGCAACACGTTTTGCGTCACATTTGAGCGTAAAATTACATAAACAATAAAATTCAAACTTTATTTCAACTAACTTACTTAACATTTTTTAATGATTTTTCTCAAATCACAAATTGTTGAAAGCTTGGTTTCAATATCTTAACTATAGAACTCGGCTTTAAAGGTTCGTAATACATTTTGGTGAAGATCCATTTATCACTACTAAAATTAAAATTTATTAATAGAGGAGCTCGTGGCACAGTTGCTATTGCGCATTGCTATCATTCAATTAGCTAAGCAACCCTACCCCTAGCCAGTCATTGGATAAATGACCGCCCGAGTTTCCTCCGTGCCTCGGAGAGCACGTTAAGCCGTCGGTCCCAATTGCCAATTTATCATCTTTGGCAATCGTTACAGGTCAGTCGGAAGCCTAAATTAGTCTGCCAACTGGTTTAACCCAGATCACAGATTTTCCTCGTCTAAGGGGTTGCGAAGGTCAGATGGCAGGCGCTTCGTATAAAAAACAGGTGATCAGTCACATCGGGTTGCATCAAGTGCTGACCCTAACAATGTATGGGATAAGGCCAGGGAGATGATGATAAGACATTTATCACTACTATATGTTTGAAACCTTTTCATAATGACATTCGTTAAGATAAGTGATTTAATATTATACAAATAATAAAACTAAGGTAACATACAAGCCAGGTAATATAAAGACTTACCACAGTTACAAACAATTACCCATTTACCGGTTTGCAGTATAGCCTTGTTGGAGCACAAATAGTATGAATTGTCTATGTGAGTAATACGTTCATTAAGACAGCTTCGTCACAGTATAAAATATAAGTTTTACAAGCAGTAAGGAATGAAGGAACAAATCGTTCAAAACGACGAATTTTGATTGTTTGACAACCCTAAAAAAACAGGCCTAGATTCCTTTCAACCCAGAAGGGTCCCCGAAGGAGTAAGCAAAGGTGTTATAACAACAACACCCACATTTCACCGAATATGATAAAGTGCCAAAGTTACAGAGGATGAGTCCATCGTCGTCTCTTGCACTATACATGCGTCTTTGAATTACTTCTGACATTGCAGGTTTCCTCACGATGTTTTCACCATAAAGCACCTTCACCATAAAGCACGTGGTGTGAAATCACTGCACATAAGTTTTTGGAAAACCTAGGGGTACAGGCCCCGCTGGTAAACAAACCACGAGGTCACCACGGCTCTGAATAATTAGTTCATTTCTGTTAAAAATAAGCCAAATCAGTCCAAAAGTCATCATATTAACAACCATAATCAAAAATCTTTTATCAAATAACTCAGGACGAGTTCGGTCTCGTACATAAAATATGAAGAGTAAAACGTAGCCATCTTCTGGCCTTGGCACAGCTCAATTATGTTAACTAGGTTCACCATTTATGTGTAGCAGTTAAGTATTCATATCTTGAATAATGCATTTCTTAAACTGAATTGGTATCGGTCAATGGCTTTTATGCACCCGAATGTCAATTTATGAAACCTTTTTAGCGTTCTGTACCCAAAAGCTAAAACGGGATCTAATTATTAATTAGATAAAAACTAAAATAAAAAAAATATACAAACAGATAAAGAAAATTTGAGTGTATGTTTGTAATTCCTAATTAGAGTAGAAGCTTCTCGTGACAAGTGAGCTGGGGATTTTCTCACGCATAGAATCAGCATTGCTATTCAACGTGGCAATGCTGCCAGCCTTCTTGGCACGATCCCGAGAGACACCGATTTCGGCCAAGTTTCTAGTCGTAAATAGTTTTAAGGCCATGTCATAACTTAGTAGATTAATATTAAAGTATATAGGTACGGTATTCACATTGTTCCGACTAATCTCCAAAACCGGTGGACCGATTTTAACGGGACTTTCACTGGCAGATACCTAATACTACAAGGAGTAACAACTACTACATACATTATTTATTTTTTTAAACATTAATCTTCCGCGGTCTACCAATGAATTCAAGTTTACACGGATGTAACAGCGGGGCACAGCGAGTCTCAAATAAAATATTGCCCTAAATAATGATATCCGAAGTACAAAAACATGAAAGAACTTAGGTATTTGATTTTATCGAACCGACATCCAATTTTAGATGTTTGCTTAAAATTGACGTTTGTTAACATTCGTCTTTATGAACATTAGGTTAGCACCTCGCTTACGTAGTTATGTTTACTTATTCTTGACCCTGACGCTATGGATCAACTTACAAAGGTAAATATTATACCATAGCTACGTCCAGAGCCGTGGTGGCCTCGGGGTTATAGCAGTCACCTGCTACGCAAACGACACAAGTTTGACAATGAGTTTTTCTAAAAAACTTATGTACAGTGATTGCACACCACGTGCTTTACGGTGAAGGAAAACATCGTGAGGAAACCTGCATATTTCTGAGAAGTAATTCAAAGACGTATGTATAGTGGCTGAGACGGCGATAGACTCACCATCTGTCACGTTGGCACTTAATCAAATTCGGTGAAATCTGGGTGTTGTGATAACAACACCTCTGCCTACCCCTTCGGGGAACACAGGCGTGAGCATATGTAGATACGTCCACAGGTAAAGATTGCGAGGTAAACCCATTGCAATTATTATCAGAATTACCAGGTGGCCTACCATCATCGGTTTAAGCAGATCGCATTTTGTAAAATTAAACGCCATTGCAAAGAAATTGCTTAAATGATCATAGTTGCTCCCCTTAGTGTCTACTGCGAGTTATCTGCAATCGCCGTCACAAGTCTTCGCGTTGACGTAAGCGCAGGTTTGTATAGGATCAAAATAGCGCCATCTATCGGCCCACAGATGGCATTATTTTGATCCCATACAAATCTGCGCTTACGTCAACGCTATGTCTTGTGATGGCTGTAGTGCAAAATTCGCACTAGGCCTTCTGGTATCGTTCAAAGTTACGTCGTGTTAGATTAGTCTCATACGAAATGGAATCTTTGGTCACGCGATCTGTGTCTCAAATACCACAGGGTTTTTAGTATTAGATTTTTATGGATGACACCCATTTTTACATTCTAAACTCTTAAAAAACTTAGCTGTTCGCCCAGTAGCTAAGTTTGCAGAGCAACTGCACGGTTTGCAGAGGTTGTATGTTCGAGTCCCGTATCGCGCTCGTATTTTTCCTGAACATTTTAAGAATTTAGAATGTAAACATGTGTGGCCTTGGAAAACGATACAAGTTCGAATCCCAGTGGCGCTGTACCTATGAGTTTTCCTAAAAACTTATGTACAGTGATTTCAGACCACGTGCTTTACGGTGAAGGAAAACATTGTGAGGAAACCTGTCTGAGAAGTAATTAAAACGTATGCTTAGTGCCTGAGACGGCGATAGATTCACCATCTATCACGTTGGCACTTTATCATCTGCGATGAAAAGTAGGTGTTGTTATTATGATACTCTTGCTTACCCCTTCGTGGAATACAGGCGTGAGCATAATGTATGTATGTTGGTTATAGAGCTCCATAACATCCTAGTTTGCAATGTCAAGTCAAAGGTAGCACATTTACGACGTACTATATATGGCAATGTATATTTATTGAAATGTATTCGCGGTAACTACTGAATTATTGACGTTAAACGTTTCAATTAACACCGTAGTGGTGATGATCGCATATAACTTTAGTTTCTACTAACGCGTGGAGTTAGTTTGATGCTTTAACTCGCGTAACCCTAATTTGTTTTTTAAATAAAGGTAGCCTAAGTTACTCCTTAAAAGTATCTGCTAGTGAAAGTTCCTTTAAAATCGGTTCAGTCGTTTTGGAGATAAGCCGGAACAAACAGACCTAGAAAATTAAAAAAAAAATTTGCTTTTTCAATACCGTACATACTTTCAGATGCATATAGTGAAAACCTGTATTTTGGAATTATAAACAGACACTTGAATTTTATTTATCTGTATGTATGTATGTACACCTTTGTATATAATGTATATGTATGTAAATGCTGTGCCGCGCCGCGTAGACTTTATTTATTAAAAACCGACCGGAATTATACGTTGGATAAGGGCATGGAGATGATTTAAGTCGTATGTAATAGGAGACGAGCCTATCGCATTTAAGTCGCAGATAATTTCATATGCAGTCTTGATTCACTATTTGTCTCACTGCTTAGCGACACGTAGCGTCAATTAGTGAAATAATTATCCCATTTATGGTACAACAACATTAGCCGGAACTAAGTATGCATTGATCCTAAGATAACTTCCTTGAATTACGATTGAAACAAAGTTTATCTTAAAGTTCAAGAGTAATTATAGAGTTCTTAGAATAATTAAGCAAACTAGCAGAGGTTAATTACAGTAAGGTATAAGGAAAAGGTAACCGACAAGTTGTCAATGTCAATTACGACCAATTACCTACAACCTAACGCTTCTATGATCTTGCATACGTCATACTTATCATACAGTACATACTTACTCCGATCTAAATCACTACATCGCTAGTATATTTCATATTTAAACTTCAAAAGAGCCGTGGTGATCCTGGGGTTTGGGCAGTCGCCTGCTACACTAGCGACGCTAGTTGGAATCCCAGCGGTCTGCACTAATAATTTCATCCCACGTGCTTTAATGGTGAAGAAAAGCTGCATATGTATAAGACGTGTGTATAGTGCCCAAAACGGCGATGGACTTACCATCTGTCAGTTGGCACTTGATTATCTTCGGTGAAAAGCTCTACCTACCCCTTCGGGGAATACAAGCGTGAGCATATGTATGTATACGATTTAAAATTAATTTTATCGATCAAAATTACCTGAGTATGTACTTATAATAAAAGGTTATGAAATAAGCATTTGGGGTTGAGTGGAATTACACATAGAACTAATTAAAATGACAAGAAGAAAATTTTATCTTTTAACAGCATTGCTATTCAACGTGGCAATGCAGCCAGCCTTCTTGGCACGATCCCGAGAGACACCGATTTGGGCCAAGTTTTCTGCTCGTAATTAGTTTTTAGTATAATTCTAAATAAATATATCTAAGATGTATACACACTGTGCATAATAAATTAAATTACAATTACAGCAAAATTATGTTAATGACTTCTACGTTCTCAATGTTAGGAGGTCAACCCTTAATAATGGGTTGAATCTGCATTTAAGATCCAGTATGGTCATACGGTAGGTCCAGAATGGAAATACTCCTGGTCTAAAACACTTCTAGAGGTTTCGGATATGAGACACTTATACGAAGCTAAATGAATTTCAATCGAGTTTGGCAACAAATACTTATTAAAAGGTTCAAAAGAACCATGTGATTTATAAATGATATAATGAAGTTGAATACATCAGCTTTTAACCACTAGCTAGACAACTTTGTAAACTAAAACTTTAGAACATTAAACTTTGAAAGTACAGGGGGCTACCATCATTGGTTACCAGCAGAGCGTATTAACAACCCCAGAGCTTTGACGTTTCATTTTTTTAGTGTAAATTCAAATTTCGAAGTTCTTAATACGTGCTGCTTAAACCGATGATTTTAGGCCCCTTGGAGATTTTATTTTGCTAATTAAAGTTTAAATTCATGTAACCGTTTTTGAATATTAGTGAAAATATATTATAACATGGATGATGGTAATTAAAAAAATATGATAATTTTGAATACTGGTACATGTGACACAACACAAAATATCTTAATCAATTTTTTTTTATATCAGCTTAATAAAACTTTCTGGAATTGCTACAAATATATTTTTAAATAAATAATACCTTACTTAAATTATAGAAAATAATAAAATTTACCTTCAATGGTGTACTTGGGACTTCGAAGAGTTTGGGCACTCGAAGGAAAAAGTACTTATAAGTCACTTCTTAGGCGGTGGTATATCGACTGAGTAAAGGCAGCACTTGTTAAAATGTCGTGAAGTCATCAACGGCAACCTTACTGTACGTCAGAGATTAAAAAATCAGAAGTGACAAAATTATTTATGTTACGTTTTTTGCAACGACTTGATGAATAAAATGCACTAAAAAAAATTTTTGTATTTTTAATATTTAAATAAATTTGTATACATATCTTTTTAAGGTTTCTGAGTTATCACAAACAATTTTATTTTTTATTTATACGTCAAAAGATAAGGTATATGACAAAACCATTCTTTGTAAATGTAAGATATCGCCAATATGGGAATACAGACGTCATGTAGCACCAGCTGTGCCCCGCGAGTTCAGTCGCGTAGAATTAATTTCATGGCTAGCTTTATTTCGCCAATTATAAAAATGATAATTATTGTCTAAATTAAAAGTAGCTTAACTTTGTTAACGTTACTCCTTGTAGCATCAGCTAACTTCCAGTGAAAGTCTCGCTAAAATCAGTCCATAGTCCAGTCAGAGATAAGCCGGAACAAACAGAGATTTTATCCTATAAAAAAAGTTTTTTTAATGTGAATATTGAACATACTTTCATATAAATGCAATATAGTGAAAAGATGTTAATTTGGAATTGCAAAATTGAAGTGTCAATATTATTTATATATGTATAGATATGTTGTGCACTTGCGACCACTAGACCAACGACAAAGTCAAAAATATTCGATTAGACTTTATTCGATCGATTAGACTTTTTACAAAGTACTTTCAAATCGTCAGAATGACATAAACAACAAGGCAGACTTTTTAGCATGGACAGTCAACATGGCCTATCGGACAACTAGTAACTTATTTATTCTATGACACGGATTCGTGTCTCTCAATATAAATTATATAACTACAGGTAAACAAAGACGTGCTACAAATATTTGCAGTACTGGCTTCTTTTACAAAGTGTCGTTACACAAGCGAGCCTTCAAAGTGATTTTTGCGATATGTTATTTTTTTTAAACAATGCCAATGCAATTTAAGCTGGTTTAACCCAGATCACAGATTTTCCTTGTCAAAGAGGTTCGAGGTATCAAGCGAAGGTCACTTGGCAGTTGCTTCGTATAAAAATCAAGTGATCAGCCATATCGGGTTGAATCAAGTGCTGACCCCAACAATGTATGGGATAAGGCAAAGGAGATGAATGCCCTATTTAATTCAGTACCTACAATGTTTTTTCAGTGAAATAATATTATCGCAATTCAGTCGTATTCGCACCATCTGTGATTATTATTAGTTTAAGGTAATTAAAATGTCAATAAGAAACCTACATTAAATGATATGGCTAAAATAGGAGTGAATACATATATGACGGCTGATAGAGAGAAATGGAAGAGAAGAACACATTACGCCGACCACAAATAACATGGGATAAGGGCAGGAGGATGATGATGAAGAACCCTAAATTTAAATCTATACACATAAATCAAATTAATAGTTTGTGTGAAATTTTAAATTAACAGCAATTTTTTGGAAAGCTACAGCTTTTCACTAAATGCATGTGGAAGTATACATAATATAAAAAATACCAAATTCTTGTCGTTCTGTTTGTTTCGGTTGATTTCTGAAACGGCTGGACTGATTTTCACCGTGTTTTCAGGCACTGAAAAACTCATAAAATATCATTACAATACGACAGTCAATCACCGACATTTGTCATGATACGATAGCTCTGAGTGAGGCTGCCAGCTTATGGGGCGATAAAGAATTTTGAGTACCCCGGTTCGACTCTGACGTTCAACTGTTCGATTTTAAATATTTTTTTTTAAAGTTTAATTTGTTGTTAGAAACCAGGTTCTAAATATTAAAAATTATCCTTAACCAGTTTTGATTTTAAATCTCAGTCACTTAACATTTCATAAGCACTCTTATTTGGAATTCAGTAGGTAGTATAAAGTTGTCAATAAAAACAATGGATCGTTGATAACCATCGTATTAAAAGATGAAAACCCACTGATTTAATAGCTGACGTTATTTCACACACGTGCTAATTCTTCGGTTGTTCAAGCATGGGAGGGAAATATAATCGTGCCTCGATAAATATGTTGGCTAAATACTAAAGTCCAATCGAACGTTGGACAATATCGCACACTCAGAACGAAAGGGGCTCAACTCCAAATTTTGCGAAAATTTGCTAAGATCATAAACAGACCTAAAATGTAACTCTACAAAAATATTTTTTTAAAGTTATCAAAAACATTTTTTTAAATTTATTGCCAAATTTGTATTCTACTCGAAACTAGTAAAATAATTACTGTAAAAGGTACTAATACAATTTGCAAAAAAATTGCAAAAAATTCGGATTTTTGTTTTGAGCCCCTATCGTTCTGAGAGTGCGAATGTTTGAAACATAAATTAACCAACATAAGTAAGATACTTTCGAGCCTGTACTCCCCGGGTAAGCAGAGGTGTACTTATAATACACCCAGATTTCGCCAGTCATGTTTAAGTCCCGTGTCTTATAGGGCAAGCCTAATCTGGCAGTAATCCAGACATTAGGCTACTACATACATACATATGCTCACGCCTGTATTCCCCGAAGGGGTAGGCAGAGGTGTTGTACAACACCCTCTTTTCACCGAAGATGATTAAGTGCCAACGTGACAGAAGGTGAGTCCATCGCCGTCTCAAACACTTTACATACGACATTGAATTACTTCTCAGAAATATGCAGGTTTCCTCACGTTGTTTTCCTTCACCGTAATGCACGTGGGCTTATTAGGCTACTACTGGAAAATTATAGTTTTTAACAAACAATTCGTTTCTTATAAACTTCCGTCGAACGAATCCTGTCTCCACTTGATGGAGGCTTGACAGCCAACATGACCTTTTCCCAAAAATATGTACGCGATAAGAAAATTTTCAACAACTCCGCGTGAAACTTCAGCAATTCATATTTAATGTTTAATAAATACTTAATGTTAGAATATTAGTAAAAGTTTTATCGCGAAACTCAGTAACCGAAACAAAAGAAGAAGAATAATAACTTTTTTTACGTCTTTCTTTTATTTTTTGATAATAATCAGCTTTAAAACGGTTGGGTAAAGTTCACACTGAGACTTTTTATAAAAATATATTTTTTATAAGAAATGGTGGACATTAAGATTTTTTTCTGAAGCATACAAAGGGGCTATGGCTAAATTACATTATTATTAAAAGCTTAGCTCGACGAGGACGAGAAAATATTAATCGTAGGTATTTATACCGTTGAAGAACGCCATACAGGTCATACTTACCTACTTGTTATTATGCATTCATATATATGTAGCATATACGATGGCCAAATCAAGAATAAAATAGTTCGACGACAAAAGTTGAATAATGTAACATCGAGAAGAAAACTTATTACAATTTAAATAATTCTAGGAATGGAATTATTTACGGATGGAGTGAGAAAAAATCCCATAAGGTATTATAATAACCTTCTATCAACATTAATTTTGAATGTAATGATAAACATCATAGCACAGATGCAATAAAAAGGAGCAAAGGTACGATTTGCCCTTAAAATAAGTGCGTACTTAAAGCCGTTTTATTATTTTCATTAAAATTCTGTAATGCGGGATGGCTCAACTTAATCGTGTTAAGTTAAGCCGTCAGCCGAAGGATTTCAGGTGTTCCAAGGCGATTCTATAACAAAAGATATCCGTTATTATGCTAATTGCTATTCTGCAAACGTTATGAGGGGATAAAAATTAAATTTATCGTCCAACTCAAGTGTTAAATGGGCACCTAGGTAAAAAAAGTTTTATTTGTTTTTATCTTTTCTTCTGTTCGCATGAAGAGGGTTAGGTACCATTAATTATTTCGTATTTTTGTGAAGAGTTCAAGAAATGTGATGTTGGGCTGCGAAAATTTACCTCGTCGTTTGTCCGCCATTTCGCCCCTTTTTTAAAGGGGTTTGTAAAGTATTCATTTAGTTTCATTTGGAGAATTAATGATATTTTTCTTGAACTTTTTGGTTGATTGAAGAAAATGTTAACGAGTTTCAAATATATTTTTTTCCTTGATGACGTAATACTATTAAAATTTAAATTTTGTTTGGATACCCTAAATCATAAAATCATCTATTTATCTATACATACAGAAATTTAAGTGTCTGAAAATAAAACAATACCTCTGAATCCACATACATGTATTCTCAAGAATGTTTTCCCCGAAACAGTAGGCAGAGGTGTACTTATAGTATACCAACATTTTGCCAGTTATGTTCTAAGTTCATTAATTAATGCTCCTTATTCTCGCCTCCTCATCTCCCCGGCTTTATCCCATACGTTGTTGGGGTCGGCACTTAGTTCAACATGGTAGCTGATCACCTGTTTTTTTATACGAAGCGATTGCCCTCTGACCTTCGCAACCCCTTTAGCGAGAAATATCTGGGATCTGGGTTAAACCAGTTGTCCGACTGTATTTTAGGCTTCCGACTGACCTGTAAAGATTGCGAAAGATGATAAATTTTCATCCGTGATCGACAGCTTAACGTGCTTTCTGAGGCACGGAGGTAAGCTAGGGTAAGGGTTGTTAAACTTCGCTGATTAAATGATATGCGCAATAGCAACTGCGCCACGAGCTATTCTTATGCTCGCCTCCTTATTATATGTGAATAGGGGGCAATTCTTAACACCAGTAACCGGACTCGGGTTTTTCTATACATTGGCACTCCAGTATTTTTCCCCGCAGACAAATTCAGAGTAACAAGAATAACAAAGTAATGAAATTCATAACCGAAAACCGTAGCTTTAAATAGACATCGTAAATACTTGAAATTTCAAGACGAATTTTCCGTCTCGTTCCAAATTTTCTTCCAAATAGTTCCTCACATACTTCAAAATGGAATTCCAGCAATTTCCACGTAACTTTAAAACCCTTTATCATAACGAAGAGCGTCGCGATCATTTTAAAGTCTCAAATAAAGCTGAGTTTATTTTACCTACATTTTCAAGTGTGTGCCGGCAGTTATGTGAATCTGTCTTAAAATTTTCAAATTGCGTGATACAAAATTGAACTCTATATGTTTGGAGCTGAAATACAATATGGAAGGAAGGGTCACAATTTTTAATATTCACGCAACGAGACATCTTGGCGTGGCGCGAAGCTCCGGGTAATTTAAACTCCATTGTACTATAATTGTATTACGTGTCTTGAATGCTTGAGCCTTGTACCAAATTATATCTATACTAATATTATAAAGCTGACGAGTTTGTTTGTTTGGTCGAGCGCTTTTATCTCAGAAACTACTGGTTTGAATTGTAAAAATCCTTTTTTGTTGGATTGGACATTCATCGAGAAAGCCTTTAGGTTTTATAACATCACACTGTAACCAATAGGAGTAAAGTACCAATGAACAATGTTGCAAATACAGGGATAAATATTCTTGCATTGCGTGCGCTACACAAACGGTTTTAGTTACGCAAAAACCAAGTATGATAGAGTTAATCCTCTTAAAAAATCTATAAAAAAGTTCGCCACAGCATATCCTTTATGATGGACTTACTTTTTTGAGCAATCAAATTGTTCTAAAAACCCGAACAATTAAAATACTTTAATACTTCGTGGTGCTTAAATTATACTCGCGTGAAACCGCAGGCCTAGGCTAGTTGTTTAATAAACACGACCCTTAAATACAAGGATATTCTGTTGAGTGCTAAAAATATGGTAAGGACGCGAAGTTCGCTTTTTACCAAGTGATTAACGGAGTGGATAATTTGTACAAAATACGTGACTGGGAACATAAATATATGCTTCCAAACAACTTAACTGCGATTAAACTTGACATAATGTAGACCAAGGTTTTGTGTCAAGACAAGACAAGAGTTCTAAGTAATTGTGTTGATATTGTTTGCTTGTATTTTAATACGAACATACATGTTCAACGTGCCCCAGACGAGATTGGAAGAGGTTTGGCAAGCCTTTTTAGTGGAAATTTTAACGTACTTTCAACATCTCTCACAATAGTTGTCTAATCTAACAAATAATAGTCAATATTGTAGTTTTTAAAAATAAATTCATAGTATTTCTGAGCATATTTTTTTCATACAATTCGAACTACGTTCCAACAAAATTAAAAGCCTATGAGACTGCCCAGGAGAGCTATTGCAGAAAAAAAGCTTCCTACTTTGGAGACGCTCTTTGACGTTCCTCTAGACGTTTCGGGAGACCACAGAATGTCCCCAAAACTACTCCATACCCAGCGCTCTTCTGGGCAAATATCCTGAATGTTATTTGTTTGTGGATTAATGGAAGGATATATTGTCAGTGTGATTAGAGTACTGCGGGAACACAGAGTGAAAGTGTATACCTATTCGTATACGTGCATCATAATTATCGTCTTACCCTTATCCCATACATTGTTGGGGTCTGCACTTGATATGGCTGATTTTGCACAAAGCTACTGCCATCTGATCTTCGCAACTCCTTTTACGAGGAAATTCAGAAATCTGGGCTGTTCTTCTTCTTGTTCGTCTTAGCGTTTTCCCGGCACGATGCTGGGGTCCCTTTACCTACTCTTGCTGCTCCACTTTGCTCGGTCTTTGGCAAAGCGTCTGCCATCTGATCTTCGTAACTCCTTTTACGAGGAAATTCGGCAATCTTAGCCGTTATTAATAAAAAAGGTTCAGATTATATTTTATAGGGATGAAAATAAGCAACTTGCAACATGCATGAACATTTCAGCAATACGATTTGTTACATGTACGCTCAAGACGACAAACTACGAGTGCTAACACATCATCTGCATGCACCAATATCTTGCTGACAAAGTTGCTTCTAAGTTCGAGGCAGTGTTATTAATTTCACACTCGGTGGGCCGCTACCTTGTCTTCCACAGACTAGACAAGAACTTAAACGTCCCACGCTTATGATAATATTTAGCACTTTCGGCAAATTGTGTTTCGTCCACCAAAGTGTGGAATGTTGTAGCTTAGTAATAGTATCGACATATGGAAGAGGCGTGGTGGCCGTGGAGTTTATTTCGAATCCTAGCGGGGTCTGTACCAAATATTCTTTCTAAAAATAATATTCTAAAATTTCCTTTGTTTTAACACCACTTTCTATGAAGGAAAACATCGTGAGGAAACCTGCATATGCCTGAAAAGTAATTCAAAAGACGTTTGGGACGGCTTTAGACTATTAATATATAATATTATTACAATTCCACCCATTCGAGGAGTACAGGCGTGAGCAAATGTATATGATGTAAGTCCCGTATCTTTATACTTTTAAATGTATTTAGTGAAGCTGTTAATTTGAAATTACAAGCGGACACTTCTTCTGTATATACGAGTAAGACTTGATGTATCCTTAAAAAAATCTCATCGTGTTTTTCATCAAGAAGCCTAATCAGAAAAGCTTTTATCTTCTAAGAAGCATACAAGATTTGAGACATTTTAATTGTTCCGAGAGGGTAGAGTATCAAATTACAGAAGTTCTTTGGAAAGTTTGTCGACGCTTCTCTCAAAGTTGAGTGAAGAATTTTTATAATATTCAATGACAATCGAGTAACTCTTGGGCTCATACTTATATTAAATGCGAATGTGAGTTTGATTTTCGAATCATCACAAAATTATTTTCGCATATTTACAGGCATACAAATAATATATAACAGCAAATCTGCAAGCAAGAGCTTTTTAAAGTATAATTTGATGTTTTGAATTGCATAGTCGTGAGTAATAAGTATATAAAAAAATGGACCCGATTTCTGAAAAAAAGTAAGATTTTTTTTAATAATAATTAAATGACACACATTTATCACAATCGGATGAGTAGGTATAGGCAATACAGTAGAATATACGTAAAAAACAAACAACCTTTTGGCTTGATCGTAGTAGTAGATCACTTTTCTCTTTTGTTTATTCAGTTATATATTAATTATATTGTGGAGTGAAGTTTATTAGACGATCGTTATTATTGCTTATCTACCTCGATTATCCATAAAATAAATATTGTTACAATATTTAAGAAGTTGGTGAAGTTTACACGAAGGGAATCGTCGAGGAGGAAGACAACTTTGGAGAGATATATTGTAAAAAATATTTGGTATCTCGGAAATATAAATATTTTAACATTCGCACGACCCCCGTCAAACTGTCAACGAAGAAAAGGGTCGTTTTATTAAATCAAGAAGTTTTTTTAATGAAAATTGAGCACGGTTCGAGTAACAATCATATCGATGATACTTTTCATGTTAAAACTTTGTTTTATAAGTTTCAAACACATTCTCAAGAACCTTATAAGTAATGAATAAGGAAGACAGTCTTTGGGGACAAAGCGTTCAGAGTCTTTATATAGAATTTATATACCAAAATCTGTTATATACAATAGTCTTTGTCTAGCCCCATGGGATTAAAAACCAATCACCATTAGGCTTCAAATCCGTGCTATAAAGCATGCTATACTGCAGTTTATAATGGAATGCGATTATATTAATGTATATTATAGGGCCGTCTCTTGTGGGCTCAAGGATGACTCACTCTAGACCAAGCCGAGTCCGAGCCAAGAGTAGGCCTTAGCACGGTCAACAAATATTACATTACACTTTCTATGGAAACACTTATGTTATATATATCGAGCAGCAACCGAGTAATGACTAAGCTCGGCTCGGACATAGCACTAGCGTTAAATGTTTTTATTCCTGGAGGAAATAGACAGCTATGTATGAGTAAGTGTTCGGGCTTACTCTCTCTGAGATATATAAATTGTGTCTATGAATCTTTTTAAATGGTATGCACCTATTTTTGAAGGTATTAATTGCCTTGTTTATTGACAATAAGAGCAACCATGCGAGTCCGGCAGTATTTTTATTATTCCATAAGATATCATTGTTTGAATTTATGTATGGAATGGAAACCGGGTGTGATTTGACTACTGTGCGCCATGTACTACGTACGATCCTTGCATACTCTTTCGCTTTGTCTATATTTATGCATCTCTCCATACACGTCCTTCGGTTTTATACATCTGAATTACTTTAAGGATTCAACCTTCATATTCTGATGCCTTAATATCTCCATAAGAAAGCGTGATTGTAAGTTTACTTTCCAGAAAAACCTTTCAGATGCATCACAGTAGATTAAGATCTTTAACCTTTTTAAGTAAAAGCCATTTTGCCGTGACTTGATATATTTTAACATAATAAAGGTTCCCAGAAGAATGTTTTGTACCGTCATGGTGTAACAGCTGTTCCCGAACATTTATTACGCATACGATCCAAGATGGTGTGATATTAAATAAGATATAACATGAAATGGGGTAATTATAAAGTTTGCAAACAGAATAATACTTGTTAACAATGCAATTATGGTGCTGATTACTGTCAAAGGTGTTTCGAATTGCCCGTGTATTTATATTATAGTAGCTGTGCCCTACGGTTTCACCTGCGTATACTTAATTCCATGGGTGGCTTTTTTCTCGAAGCCTAATTTACTTCTTGTAACATTAGCTATCTGTAAATTGGTCCAGCCGTTTCTGAGATTAGGCGGATCAAACAGACAGATAGACAGACAGAGAGAAAAAAATTAAATCGGATTTTTATGTCAGTACCTTATATATCGAATTCCTTGTTTTTGGTAATTTGTATTTAATAAAAATATGTAATTTTGGAATTTCAAACAGACTTAAATTTTATGACATATACATTTTCTAAATCAAACATGACGAAGTATTTTTGCTTTGCGCAAAATGGACCAGCCAAGAAAGAGCTCCTAATGTCCTTTCCTTTCTACTTAGTGAGAGCTCTTAATAAATTTACTCTGTCTTAGGGATGGCGATCTGAGATCGATTAATTGCAAAATCGACTTTTGATAAAAGAGGTGAATTTTTCTTTCTTAAATAATAGCACTCAATTGATTGAGTTTTACCCTAGAAAATTTACATCTAGTCTCAATTAAAGTAGAAAATTTACTTTCGATTTTATTCTGCTGGTTTGGGAATAAATGTCTCCTTTCTAGGTAGTTTAAACTTGATATGTTGATCTGTAAAACCAATTGTTATCATTTAAATCCATGAATTACTAAAAACATGTGGTATATAATAATATAATAATATAATCAATGACGTATGTTTAGTGCCTGAGACTGCGATAGACTCACCATGTGTCACGTTGGCACTTAATCATATTCTGTGAAAAGTGGTTGTTGTTATTACAACACCTCTGCCTTGGGCCTTGGGAATACAGGCGTGAGTATTATGTATATATGATCTTATATACATAATACTTCTGACGATTTGAAAGTACTTTGTAAGAAGTCTAATCAATAAAAAATTAAAAATAATGATATTTTTAATTTTAAATTTATTATTTTAGTTTAATTTAAATTCGAAAAAAATACGATTTTGTGTAATCGATTACGATTCGAATCGATTCAAAGTCGATATTTTTCGGAAAGAATTGCCATCCCTAGTCTGTTTCTTAGAGCGTTTGGTAAATTGGTCAGCCGTTTCAAACTTAGCCTCTTGTCCCCGCAAACTCTCGGTGCATTTAACGAGATAACTTTGTCAGTAGCGGGGGACGAAGGGAAAAAGAAGAAATTTAAATAGTCTGGTATTATACGCAAACTTAATACAATGCAAGCAAAGCTGAAGTTTACTCCTTGCTACTATGCATCCAAGAATTGTGCTGCGATTTGCAAATTATGATTTCATTGCTTTAAGACATAAGGTTTAAGGCTAAAAGTAAACGTACATATGCTCACGCCTGTATTCCCCGAAGAGGTAGGCACAGGTGTTGTAATCACAACACTCACTTTTCACCGAAGATGATTAAGTGCCAACGTGACAGATGGTGAGTCCATCGCCGTCTCGGACACTTTACATACTTCATTGAATTACTTCTCAGAAATATGCAGGTTTCGTCACGATGTTTTTCTTCAAAGTAAAGCACGTGGTGTGAAATCACTGTACATAAGTTATTTAGAAATATTCATTGGTACAGCCCCGCTGGGATTCGAACTTGCGTCACTTGCGTAGCAGGCGACTGCTCAAACCTCAAGACCACCACGGCTCTCTAAAGTAAACTACTGAAAAATATCTCGGAAGTATGAAACAAATGCTGGTAAAAGATTGCCGTGGTAATAGAATGCAACTATAATTTAATGTATTGTTTGGTGGGTGTTGTTATTACAACACCTCTACACCCTTCCGGGAACACAGGCTTGAGCATACTATGTATATAGCCCATGAACCAGTATTGTTTTCTTAGAGTACTTGGCATATGACCACGGTTATTTTCTGTGTACATAGTGTGAGTTTTTCACTGCCACCGTCATAAGTCACCACGTCGACGTAAACGCAGAATTGTATGGGATCGAAACAGCGCCGTCTGTCGGTCTAAAGATGACACTATTGTGAGCAATCCGCCGACGCGATGACTTATGACGGCGATTTTAAGATAATGCATACTGAACATCACTTGTTTCATACATCTAGGAGAGTGATTTTACAGCAGTCGGGTTACATTACAGCACCACATTTTACAGCTTAATGTGCTTCAAAAGGAAATAAGTAGTACATGTTCTGTCATGGGTCATGAGCGCGTACCTTGAATGCGCAGGTCAATCGCGCCATTTTTAAGCATTATAATAAACTATTCCCGTCGAACACGGAACCTTCACCTTGATTAATTACACTTCAATTATTTCTGTGGAAAGCTTTTATCTCACACCAAGTAGTTTTCTTTCTATATCTATATTTTATCTAGATCGAACAGTCGATCGTTAAGTAAAGTAAAAGCGAAGTTAGTTAAGCGAATTTTTGTGTAATAATAACAATTGCTCGACTTAATCCTCCAGATTGAAGAAAACGGTGGAGAAAAATTAATCTTTTCTTTTAACATTTTCTCGCTTTAGGAGTTTATGTAAACGGCTGTAAGAAGGTCTGTAACGGAAAAAGTTCACCGATAACCCAGCGCAAAACATCTTGTTAATATTTTAGCCCCGTATTCCCTGTTTGGAGTTTTACCCCAATTTAATATAAAGGAAATCTGTCGGGCCTGCATCGTCTGACAGAATTTTTCATATTGTCAGTATTGTCACCGATCCCAATAAGGTCAGTGTTCATTATCATTTTTATTGATTATGTTCTCTGTTGTTTAGTGAATAGGGTTGAATTTAAGTTATTTGTTGCTTGGAGGATTTGACGCGATCTAGGCTTGTGCCGCTTGTGCTGACATTCCGTTTCGTATTATTAGATGTTGCCTCGGTATCGCGCGGGTTATCAACAATTTTACGCGTCTCAGCTTATGGGACCGGCTTGGGATGGTTATTGTTGTACTCCCAGTTGTGTTATTGAATGTTTTTTCTTATTGGTTTCAGTGATCGTCCCAAATGGACATTGGACGGATTGCGACACATACTTTTTACTGAGAAGACTATTACCATTTCTGCTTGCGTCACGTATATTGTTTTCTTTATATGACTAAGATTTTTTTTACAAAAGAAAGTATGTAGGCATGGGATTCTGATGAATAACGTGGAATTCATTTTATTATTCGAAAATAATGTATTGTAATAGGTTATGTTTTGAAATTGATGATAACTATTCCCTCATTCACATAAATCGCAATACGTGTGAGCTCAGTTGGCAGAGCAACCGCACGGTTTGCAGAGGTCGTGGATTCGAGTCCTGCATGTTTGTATCTTTCCTAACCTTTATAAAAATATTGAAAACTAGCTGTGCTCCACGGTTTTACTCGCGTTGACGTTTTTCGTGGTACCTTTTCTTAAAGAAAAGTGGCCTAAGTTACTGCTTGTAACATCAGCTATCTGCCAGTGAAAGACCCGTTAAAATTGATCTAGCCGTTTCAGAGATTTCCCGGAACAAACAGACAGACACAAAAAATACTAAAATGTTTTTTTATGTAAGCGTGTAAGTACTCTCATATGCATTAAGTAAAAAGCTATTAATTTGGAATGAAAAGCAGGTACTGCAATTTTATTTATTTGTATGGATATAGATAAACTTGTCTGCCATGCACCTTATAAATAAAACTCTAATCATCTGCCTGGCCTTATCGCACTTGATTCAACCCGATGTGGCTGATCACCTGATTTTTTATACGAAGCAACTGCCATCTGACACTCGCAACCCCTTTTACGAGGAAAATCTGTGATCTGGGTTAAATTAGTTATCAGACTTTTTTAGGCTTCCGACTGACCTGTAACGCCAAAGATGATCAATTGGCAATAAATAAAACTCTATATTTACAACACATTTTATTTTAGTATGTAAGTAGAAAAACAGGAAGAGCTAAATGGTTAAAATAATATAAAGATAATGGCAGAGAATCAGTCAAGTTTAGCTGAAATAAGGGTTGATTTAACTCTTACTTAGAATGCGGCCACAAAATGGACTGTAATTATATGAATCGCCAATTAATTGACCTTAAGGAAGCTGACTTATAATAAATCTTACCGCGAATGAATAGGTACATCAATTTCATAGCCCCTTTTTAATAAAAGCCGAATACCGGCTATTTATCATGGTGAAGCAACATTGAGGATTTTTCCTCATCCCTTATATTTCTTTTATACATAAGTATTTGCGGTTTAGTCTGTGGGCAGTTATGGTATCAGTGCGTTGTTTGGTTAAATTGGTGCGGAAACTGGATGCTCTAACTAATTGTTCATTATATTGTAGTAATTTTTATATTAAGTGCCGTGGTGGCCTCGCGGTTTGAGCAGTCGCCTGCTACTCAAGCGACGCAAGTTCGAATCCCAGCGGGGTCTGTATCAATGAGTATTTCTAAAAAACTTATGTACAGTGATTTCACACCACGTGCTTTACGGTGAAGGATAGCATCGTGAGGAAACCTGCATATGTCTGAGAAGTCATTCAAAGACGTATAGTGCCTGAGACGGCGATATACTCACCATCTGTCGCGTTGGCACTTAATCAGCTTCGATGAAAAGTGGGTGTTGTTATTCAAAATATTCAATGGTTAGTAAACAGTCAGGAAAAGGTATTTTTTTTTTATATGGATTCCGTACGTCTTCATTTTTGCATGAAACATCGTCGCCCAATCTCGGTAAGTCTTCGATTACAGACACCGGAATCTAACACGGTAGCACCGTCCTTAATTTCCCAAGGGACTCCTATAGGCAGTTCTCTTGGGCACTTTAATCAGAGCTGTGCTTATGTTATGGTTATGAGATCATAGCACACCGCATCATATCTGAAACTTACCCGGATAAGTTAAGAAACCTTCATTAAGTACGATATTTGGATACATAGTTGCCGTTGTGATTTAAGACATCAAATCCCAGAGGCCGGTACCAATGAGTTTTTCTAAAAACATATGTGCAGTGATTTCACACCACGTGCGTTACGGTGAAGGAAAACATTGTCAGGAAACCTGCCTATGTGAAGTAATTCAAGGACGTATGTGTAGTACCTGAGACAGCTAAAGTCTCACCATCTGTCAAAAAATCGTGAGGATACCTGAATATGTCTGTGAAGTAATTCAAGGACGTATATACATACGTGCCTTAAGTGCCTTAACGTTGGTACTAAATCATCTTCCGTATAACGTAGGTATTGTTTTTAAAAGACCTCTGCCTACTAACTAGGTGGGTGCGATATAGGTATCCGAGTTAGGACAAAAAAACCTGATGCTCCGCCAATGCCAAATATCTATAATTATATCTATAACAATATCCATCTAGAATTATAAAAGTCTAAGTACCTTTAAATTAATATAAATGGGGCCATAAATCATTGAACTTGATAATTTTGAACTCGCTATTAATATTGATGGCAAATAGAGAGTGAAAGAAAATTTCATCGACGTATTTTATGGTCGAACGGTTCACTGTGTAAGTATTTGTTTTCAGACAACTCAGAAAGCTTTTATAAGCTAAACAAATTATTATAAACTTAGGCATGAGAGGTAGAGAGTTTTGATCAAGATACGAACCGGTCGATGCCAATGAGTTTTTTTTAAAACAAACTGACTGAAATATGTCTAAGGAGGAATTCTAAAATTAGCATATTCACAATCCGTCGTGGTGACATCTTATCGTTGGTGAAAATTTGACGTTGACAACTTCTGCCTCAAATTAATGTATACATCTATACAGATAAATAAACCTAACCTACCTAATAAATAAAAGCATATGAAAGGTGCGGTAAACGAATACAAAATCTGTCTGTCTCTGTATTAGTGCCGGCTAATTTATGATATGGCCGGGCCGATTTACGTGAATCTTCTTCACTGGCAGATAGCTGATGAGTTAAAGAGTCACCATCTCCCTGACCTTATCCCACACATTGTTGAGGTCGGCACTTGATTCAACCCGATGCAGCTGATCACCTGACTTTTATACGAAGCGACTGCCATCTGACCTTCGCAACCCTAAAGGGGCGCAACCCGAGGAAAATCTGTGATCTGGGTTAAACAAGTTGCCAGATTATTTTAGGCCTCCGCCTGACCTGTTACGATTGCCAAAGATGATAAATTGGTAAGATTAACTATAGCAATTTTTATTAAAAAATAGGGTATATTACACAGTACCCTATTTTTTAAGCCGCCTGCGGAGCAGTCTAATAGTGTAATAAGATTATGTATATATTATGAAAGTATATGCTGCGCCATTGCGCTCTCCGAACCAAATAAATTGCGAAGAACAATAATCTCGACGAATTTCCTTCGAGGAAAGATTTCATTTGGAGTCAGTCAACCGATTACTTTTCTCAAATTCCATTCATAAAGTTGCAATCATTTTGCAAAGAAGAACTTCTGCTTACAAATTTTGGATCCTAATAAAATCTCAATATGTATACAGTCAGAAAATTACAGCAGCTTTTGTTTATTTTGACATAGATCTATGTGTACATATTAAATAATTAGCTGTGCCCTGCGCTTCACCCGCGTGAACTTAAGTTTATGGATGGCCCGCGGAACCCAAATTTTTTTTTTATTATTAGTCGCCCAAGTTACTCCTTGTTCCATTAGCTATCTGCCAATAAAAGGCCCGCTAACAAACGTGAACAAACAGGCAGGCAAATAAAAAAAATTTTTAGAAACAAAAAAGCCAGTACTGTGTATACTTTAGTGTGCTTTTTTGTGAAAAGTTGTTATTTTGGAATTGCAAACAGACACTTCACTTTTATTTATCTGTATAGATGTGTGTAGAGACAGAGGAGCACGTAAAGGGATGATGGAAGCCATCGCCCAAGGAGGGGTACTCAACTCATAAAAAACAATTAACACAACTTACTAACAATATTTTATTTGTAATCATATGGGATGTGGAAATAAAAAGGCTATATTTTTTATTAGCCTCGCTGGTCTTGCTTGCGACCTGCAAGCACTACTGCTGAACACGATGTCCTGGATTCAATCCCCGGGCAAAGTGATATTGGACTTTTCCACCTGTAATCTTCCAGTAACAGCCCGGAGTCTATATTAGTGCCCGGTTAGTAGCAATAGGCTTGCCCCCTATTTTATGAGACTTAATCTGGCGAAATGTGGGTGTATGTACTACAAGTACACCTCTGGCAAACCCTTCGAGGAATACAGGCGTGAGCGTATGTATGCGTGATTATTATTTATTACTAGCTAAATGTTTTTTAAATAAAAGAAGCCTAAGTTACGTTAGCTATCTGCCAGTGAAAGTCCCGTTAAAATCGGTCTAGCCGGTTAGGAGATTACTCGGAAGAAACAGACAGACTGAGATAAATTTGAAACTTGCTCTTTCAATTTCAGTACCGTGTATACATTTAATGAAAATCTGTTAGTTACAAATAGACATTTCAATTTTATTTATTTGTATAGATGCATAGATTGATTATTATTTTGATTATTACTGTACCCTTACAAAAGATCACAGTTGAATAATGGGAGGTTATGCTGGCTATTGTGAAACGCCTACGTCACTTTTCATCAGTATTACTGTTTGCAATTTACCAAATTAAAAGTAAATGAGATATTATGTTTATTGGCTTGGTGAATCCTTTGACACTTCGCTCCTTTTAGTCACAGCATTCATACAGCGATCACAGATATAAAGCATAAAAAAATCTTCCTCGATGTATAAAACAGCCAATACAAAAATATTGTTTTCAATTCAAACTTGTGGTTCCTGATTAGCACAACAAAACAAACAAAGAAACATCTCACCTTTTTAGTATTTATTTTGAGAACATATAAGTATTAGCTATGTATATAGAGCTAGTCTCGAACCACATTAATATTCCATGCCACTTTTCTACTCTGATGATTTGGCTATATCAAGGGTAAGCCATAATATTTGCTCCTTATTTTCCCAAAGGCAAAGTCGATAGAAGGTCAAATCACGTAGAGATGCGATGATCCCATTTTATGTTCGATCGACTGGCGATTAACTTTTCTTTCATTCGATGAACCGGTGTGAAATGTCTGTCCCTAGCTATGCGCGAAGGCGAGAGGTATTCATGGGGTATTGGACTAGTGTCATAAGTTGTGGTCCATTCATGACGGTTACATAAAGGGTTGTTATGTCAATTAACTTTATCGAGAAATTCCTTATTTAAAAATAATTTGCATTCCACGAAACAAAGCCTAAGCGAATATATTTCGAAACTAAATCGAACTTAACTAAGTTTTGATCGTATCTGTTGTCGAAATACGGAAGGTTCTTTCCTATGAATGTAAGTGGAACTGAGGATTCAGGTTTTAATTTACCTTCAAGAGACTGGAAATGGTCGTAATTATTAATTCGTCAATTTCTATAAGGGCCTTTCAATTTTGCATTTATTAGAACTGGGTCCTTAAATAGTATTTTCTTGAATTTTGATTTGAATGTATTTGCCTTAAATCCTCGGAATATTCAGCACCATGCTTTATTTTTAAACATTTTTTTTGTGGGCTTTGGAGCTGTGGCTAAGTGAATAAAATGTGGATACATTGACAATTAAACTTGGAGACGCAATCATTCCAAGTTCGAATCCCAGTGGCCAGTACCAATATGCTTTTAAAAAAAATAAAGTGCTGCGATTACACTCCACGAGCTTTACGATGAAAGAACACACGTGTCTGAGAAGTAATTTAAAGATTTATGTAAAGTGCCTGAGAAGGCGATGGACTCATCATCTGTCACGTTGGCACTTAATCATCTTGGGTGAAAAGATGGTGTTGTTATTATAACACCTTTACTTACCCCTTCGGGGAACCTTCTGGTATGGCGCATATATATTAATATATTTTTTGAAGTTGCAGTAGTTATCTTAGCTCCATCTTAATAACCTAAGATTTGAGAATATGTAATTCTTCACAATAATTACAGTACGTTTTCTTCAATTAAAATATAAAAAAAAATTGTTTTATAATTAAAATATTTATTCATTTTGGGCCTTGGTGACATTGGTAAGGCAATTATGAATGCCGAAAATTTACTAACAGTTCGGAAACTAGTCTTCTGAGAAAAATCGACAAGAAACTCAGTTTAAACATGGTTCCCGCACTAAATATAAATATATAGATAGGTATAATTAATCTTAACTTCCTCATCTTAGCGCACCGCAACGGTTTGATTAAAAGGAGATCAATCATTAGCTTTTTGATTAGTTTCCTGCAATCAGAAAACGAACTCAAAGGTACATCTTTTCTTCAAAAATAATGTTCAGTCCATTCAATTCACGTTACGAAAGCGCACATTTTTGTAAAGAAGTAAGAAAAGTACATAGGTAGGAAGTGTAAGAATGAAAATTTCGGATTATATAAATGTCAAGGATATATGGAACTAATTAACCACTTTGCACAAGTAGCTCGTGGTAAATACATGGTATGCAAACACTGTAAAGAGGTATTATTCTTTTTTTTTCTTTGATTTTGTTTTATATTACCTGCATGCTAATACAATTTGTCACTATTGTGAATTTATAACTGTTATTGAATATGATTTTTATATTATGATTTCATATGATTTATATTGTTTCGATGAAATGTACATGATTCCTGGCTGAGTTTATTGCCGGTTCATAAGTGCCTTAACAAAGCCCAAACTGAATAAATAATTTTTAATTTAATTTTAATTTATATACTTTTTTTTTTTTTTTTTTTTCAACCCCAACTATTAATCGGTATATTATTCTTAGGTGCGCACATATATGTATATGTGGGAGACGGTGAGTATAAGGAAGTCATAGACACTTGCATATCTTAGAATTGATATTCAGATATAAGAAAGTCTCCTCGAATTATATTCACCATTATAGCAACAGCTTAACGTAACAACTTAATCACCACAGCTCTTGGCTATTTTCATATCAATAAAAAAGATATTAAAATCAGTACATCCGATCGATACCTATCCGGTATCCAGTTATATGGTGATTATTATATAGCCTATAACAAGTGGACAATCAGGATGCAAAGCCTCATCAAATTACGATATTACGTAGTTTTGGAGGTCTTACAAACATACGTACTGGTCAAAATCATAACCCTTATTTTGGCTTCCGCATAGTCGGGTAATAATCGGGCCAAATCAAATGCTGACCCCAACAATGTATGGGATAAGGCAAGGGACATGATGATGATGATTGTATAAAATCGTTATTTAATCACGTGTTGATCACCTATCGTTTAAAACATAGATAGATAGCAATAACACAAATGATCTACTACTAAATCAATATTTTCCTATCAAATATGGGAACCTTTCATAATTTTATTTGAATTAACATTATTTTACTACCCCTGCATGCAATTTTAATAAAGGTTTTTATTCATACTTATCTTTTCATTATACCGCGTTTTATTTACTTTTGTATATAGCACACAAGTTTTGTATGAATACAAACAGGGCGCACAGTATAAATATACGCTTACTATACAGTATTGTTATGTATGTATACTAGCGCCACCTGTCGGCTTTTCTATGAGATACCGCTGCCTGTCTCCTGTAAAGAGTACTTAGTGTATACATGATCACGATGGTCATGACTTGACATTATAACTATGCATGTTTAATAAAATGGCGCCAGTGCGTTTACAACTACGGGTCGTTTCACTCATGTTCCCAACTTAACAGTGGCGACGAGGATGGGATGTAAAGTATGAAATCTAGAAACAAATCGTTCGATATGTGTTAGTATGTACCAACACAGACGCGCTCCTCAACGAAATAAAAAAACGTAATGACAGTAGATATTTTTCTGAATTTATTTTCTGTATTCAAAATTTAATATTATCTTTTTTTTAGTTTGGTTTTCTGTATAAAGCGCGTTTTTTTAGTTTTATTTAAAACTATTATTTACTTTCATCTTTGTAGTTAAATTGAATAATTAAATGATCTTTTCAAATTGGTGTTTTGTTATCAGTCCTCGATGACTCAATAAATTTTGAATTAAATCTAGTTGATTAAAGGAGTTGGTTGCAAACATATATACAAACATACAAGTAAAGCGTGTAAATCAACATTACTTTGACAGACATTCTATACATCTATACAGATAAATAAAATTTAAGTGTCTGCTTGCTGTTTCAAAATCCGGTTAATCTCCGAAACCGCTTGAGCTATTTTAACGGGTAGATAGCTAATATTACAAGGAGTAACTAGGCTACTTTTATTTAAAATAAGCACTTGGATTCCACGAGTCACCTATTATCTTTATGCGGATAACACCGCGGGGCACAGCTAGTACTTAATAAAAACTATAAGAGTAAACTCACGCTCGATGAAGCAAATGTTCTTATTTATAAAATGTTACTGTAGACTCCATACTACATTGTTAACTTATATTTATACTGTGTAAGGATCTTTCTGTATCAGCAAAGACCGCCATAATTTTCAATCGACACCCTAAATATGGTATATAGGTGCTCAATAGAACCTCCATGAATAAGAATCGTCTGTACTTAAAGCGTTTGTATGCCTAAAAAGGTTTTATTTCATACTCTTTTACAAAGAAAATGAGGTATTTTATTTACATCATACGTTGGTATTGTTTTGAGGCTCTCAATTTGAGTGCCTTTTACATTTTACCCTCATCCCCCATTTTCTACATTCAACGCGTTTCGTAATGGATTTTTAAGCTTCACTCTATCTTTTTAAAGCAAAGAGTGAGTTTCAAAATACAAGTTTAAAAATTATGCTGATGTATTTTTTCCTGAAAGTGTATTCGAAACTGCAGAAATAGATGTGTAATTTTCGCTAGATAGCTTTTAGCCTTGAATTTATCTGGTTATTTAATACTCTTACACAAACAAACGGTCTAGCCAAAAAAGAAACACACGCGTCGAAATTGGAACCTCCTCATTTTTCTTCAAAGTCGGTTAAAACCACTGATTTAACTAAAAATTAAGTGTCTGTTTGTAATTCTAAATTAACAGCTTCTCACTAAATGCGTATGAAAGCGAACACGGTGTTTATATAATATAAAATAATTCTCAAAATAAAATGTTCCACTATCTGTCTGTCCATACTTATTTACCGGCTAAAATCAGCTGATAGGCAGTTAAAAATAAAAAATAAATGTTTTTTTACTGTCTGTATTACATATCGTACTCTCAGAACGATAGGGGATCAATACAAAAATCCATTTTTGTTACAAATTGCATTCATAGATCTTCCAGTTTGAAATAATACCTTTTATAGTAATCATTTTACTAGTTTCGAGTACAATACAAATTTTTTTGACTAAAAAACAAATTTTTTGACTTATAAAAATAATATTGTGTTATGATCTTAACTAATTTTCGCGAAATTTGGAGTTGGGCCACTATCGTTCTGAGTGTGCGATATGCATAATATTTATGCGTTTACTAAAAAGCAGTTAATTTGGAATCACAAACAAATATTTCAATTTTATTAATCTGTGTGGATATAGATGTTAAAATATCGATACAATATAGAAAGTTATAATAGAGATATCCAAGACAATTTATATGAGAAGTTATTGTAACAATAGCCATTTGATTTTCATTATTCGCTGTCCGGTGGGTAGTTACTGTTTATTGTCTTCTGAAACAAATAGGTACATACCATTCTCTGAATTATACATAATTGTATTTGCGGAATTTGGGATGCTTTCGACCCTTCCGCATAAATTGTGGTAAAGCTTTTGATAAATATTATTATTTGTTTTGTTTATCTATAATTAAATGAAAATATGCAATTCTTTTTCACGTATAATATACATTTGAATTATTTATCCTGATAATAATTATTAATGGGTACTGCACCCTGAAAATTGTTAAAATAAAAATTTCAAATTAAAGAAATGAACTAATCGTGCGTATTATTGGCGCTATTTTGTCGGTATAATAGTAGTTTCTCCGTAATTTTTTCAATCAATTTGTTATTAACAAACTACGAGTAAATACTGATACAAATTCATATAGGTTCTCAGAAGAGAGGCATTGTAATAAGCTGCCTATTTTTTTTTATTATTGACGGGGGATTTGAGGGGGGGACGGACCTCCAAAGGGTCCCCAACCTCCTTTCTCAGGGTGGGATTTTTACCGCACTAAGGCCCCTCGGTGGCAAGGAAGGAGGACTCCGGGTATTCGGGCACCAGTGTCCCACCACACTTTTCCGGGGCACATCCCCGGGGCAGGTTATTGACAGTAAAGCCGCCTAAACACTTAGCAATTACTATACCTTCGCAACAATATACACATATCAACTTTGTAGACAGAAGCTATACTTTTCAAAGACAATACTTTCATTGCCTTCAAGTCCATACGGCAGTGAAATTTAAAGGACGGCTATGACAGCTTTTCCACTACCTCTAGCGTAATATACTGAATAAACTGACCTAGTTGGGTATTTAACAGGGGGCCTACGACATCGAATTAAGCAGGACGGACTAACAATCTCTGAGCTTCGGCGTTTCAATTTTATACCGTAAAATTAAACATCAAAGCTTAGAAGTTCTTAATAGGCACTTCTTAAACGATCATAGTTGGCCCCCAAGGTTTCAGGTTTATAGAAGATTATATCGCTCTAGACGTCTATTTCAAATGATATTAATAAGTCCGACATCTAAATATTTTTCATATTTGAAAAACATGATTTATAAGAGGTAAAATATAACTGGAGCTAGATATAATCAGATCATAGAGGTGCCTGATTAACAATAGGCACTATATAATATTTTTTCTTCGCCTTAAATATTGCAGTCAAATAATTAGAATAGCCTTAGTAAAGCGTTGTGGTGAAGCGAAAGGTAGAAGCCTCGAAGCCTCGATCATCACGAAGGGAAGGAGGTAATTAATTACATTGGAAAATCACTTTTATTGTTTAACTTTATCAAGTAAGTATCACGTGACTGACCCCATATTGGTTTTGCAAATATAAAGGCTGCAGTAGCCGTTTACTTACAAGAAAACCTGACTAGACAAAAAAAAATAAATTTTTTCTATTATTTTATTAAAAAGTAGTCGTGGCCCGCGGTTTCAGCCGCGTAGGCTTAATTTCATGAATGGCTTTATGTCGCGTTCAAATATTACAGGCCTTATTTACTCTTTGTTAGATCAGCTATCTCCTAGTAAAGGAACCGCTAATATCGTCCAGCCATTCCTCAGATTACCCAGGACAGACACAAGAGATTTTTTTTTATTTTTTTTTGTATGTACCTTATACACTTTCATGTGTATGTGTAAAAAGCTATTAATTTGGAATTATAAAGTTACACTTCAATTTTATTTACCTATATAGTTAAAATATCTTTAAACGAGCAATTGATGTATATATATAATCGGAATCTCGAAAACGGCTCCAACAATTTTCATAATATTTTGCATGGGCATTTCATGGGGGTTTCAAGGGCAAAAATAGATCTAGCTAGGTTTCATTCATGGAAAACATCGTTTTGACCATGTTTTCAAGCACTGAAAAACTCATAAAATATTACAATACGCCGACATCAAGTTTTCATCAACAGCAAATTTCGCCGACATCAAGTTATTGTAGCTAAAAAGGTGAGGCTTCCAGCTTACGGGGCGATAGCGAAACTAGAGTACATCGGTGAGAGACTGACGTTCACCGGAATTTTTTTTTCTTTACGGTGGCAAACTCGTGATAGGGGTGCTGTTCTTGAAGTGTGTATGAAGTAAGATGGCGGTTAATAATTTAATCTATCTTTAAAAAATAATGGTATCATCTACTGTATACCTGAATGTAATTCATCACCTTCCCCATCCTTTCCTTACAATTTTTCTGTCATAACTTTTTAACAATGCGTTTCTCGAATGAAGGTATAATTTATGACAAATCAATTTCTTCCCCATCGTCTTTGTGAGGCTTTGTCGAATCAATTTTCATTACGTGGACCCCAAGTGTTTTTTATGAAATAAATTATGCTGTTTAAAGATATTTTACGCTAACGGGGCTTAGAAATAGATGTTAGTTAGTTTCATCGGAATCATGCAAATAGATAAAATACGTTGTAAAGTCTAATCACATAAATATAATTTAGATTTTGTGTATTCTTTTTATTTCTTAACTAAATAACTTTTTTCATATTATTCCCCGAAGAGATAGGCAGAGGTGTTGTAAATAACAACACTCACTTTTCACTGAAGATGATTAAGTGCCGACGTGACAGATAGTGAGTCTACCGCCCTCAGGCACCATACATACCGTCTTTTAATTACTTCTCAGACATATGCAGGTTTTATTACGATGTTTTCCTTCGCTGTATAGCGCGTGGTGTGGAATCAATTGACATAAGCTTGTAGAAAAATTTATTTTTTCAGGCCCCGCTGGGATTTGAACTTACGCTACCTTGCTTACTTTGTCTAACACAAAGACACACTATCCTCGCGCTTCATGTGCGGGAATGACATATATCACGTGATTGGTTTATGACATTTCCATACGCTTTGTATCGTTTCTATTAGCGCAAGCGCGATAGAATTCTACAAAGGCTTGGTGTGTTGCAACCCTTTATATGTTGAAACCACTTACCATCAAGCAGTATGTCTGTAGGTAAATCATATCATCCTTATTATGTCGAAACATTAATTACATACAATTTGTTCGACAGTGCAAGGACTATTGCTCTCAACGTTTAGTCTCTGTTTTATTGCGAAAAAAGAGTTGTTCCAAGGTCCTAAATCTTTTATAAAGTCCTCCAAAACGTGTTCAAGATATAAAAATTATCATATGAAAGCAATGAAACGAATAAACGCTCACAAAATCAAAAAGACTTTCCATTTCAATATAAATCACTATTTGTCTTCCTCAGACATCAACCCCTTTCAGTTGGGACAAGATTACTTTCTTATATGTATGCTTTTCTTTATTTTTATTACTTTTCCTGTTTACTTACCTTACTCGAGTTCTCGTTTGGTTACCATTACCATTCAATATTGCCATTCATTTTCGAGTTTTGAATTTGATCGGATGTCGATCGGGAATGAAGACGGAGAAAATATATCGATGTATAATAGTGTTCTAGTTACAACTCCTGGATGTTTTTAAGACCCCATATAATACCATATGCCGTGGAGGCCTTGAGGCTTGAGCAGTCGCCTATTAAGCAAACGATGCAAGTTAGAATTCCAAAGTGTTTTTCTAAAAAATATGTGCAGTTCACACCACGTGCTTTACGGTCTTAGAATGAATTCAAAGATGTATTGTGACTGAGATGAGATCTTCGGTGAGTTGTGGTATGGTATATATTTTTAAATAAATTATTATTCCTTTCTTTTTTGTTAACTAGCTGTACCCCGCTTACTTATAATATTAAGTCTATGCAGGTGGATGTTTACGGAACCCTAACTTAAAGAAGTATCCTAAGCTAGTCCTTGTAACATCAACTAGCTGTCAGTGAAAGTCCCCTTAGAAATTGCACCAGACGTTTCAGAGTTTACCCGAAACAAACAGACAGACAGACCGAGAAAATGTATCTTTTTATGTATGTATCTTATATGCTTTCATGCGTATTAAGTAAAACGCTGTTAATTTGAATTTACAAACTGACACTTCATTTTTATTTATCTGTATGTATAGATTTTTCGGGATATAGTGTTCTATGTCCTTCTCCTGGTTTTAATCTACCTCCCCACCAATTTTCAGCGAAATCGGTTCAGCCGTTCTTGAGTTATAAATAGTGTAACTAACACAACTTTCTTTGATATAAATAGATTTACGCCACAACAGTTTAGCTATTCAAAACAGAGTTTAATTCTTTGACTCCTGGAAGAGGAGATCCTACCGTAGTAGAATATAATTTCGTCTTAAAAACCCGGACTTTTCTAGTCCTTGTACTTGGAAGTAAATAAAAATGGAGACTGCTCAAACTTTTTTATTAAACTGATATTTTTACAAAGAATCTATTCACATGAAAATTTTGATACAGTAATTTATTACATCTTTGATATTAACAAATTTGACAAAAAGATTTAGATAAAAGATGTCAGACATCACTCTTCTATTGCTATGTATAATTACAACATTTACATTATATACACTTTTATCTTCTAATCAAACATTTATATTCTATTGCTGTGCCCCGCGGTTTCACCCATGTAATCTTAATTCCAAGGTTGGCTTGTATATCAGCCTTTGAAAGTCCCATTAAGATTAGTCCAGTCGTTTCAGAGATTACCCGGAACAAACAGACAGATAGAGAAATATGTTAAAAATTAAATTAATGTATTCATATATACCTTTTATATTTCATATGCATTTTGTGAAAAACTGTTTAATTGGAATTACAAACAGACATTTGAATTTTATTTATCTGTATAGATTACAAGGTCTATCAAATTAACCAACTAGGTAAAATACGTTGTTTGTAGAAATCAGTGTATAAAATCATCATACAATTAATCCTATTGTTATTCACAATTTAATGACTTCCTTAAATGCGTTTACTAAATCGTGGTAGAACTTTCAGGACTTCATGTAAATTTTACAATAAGACATGAAGCCACAGAACGTAATAACGACATTATGATATATATTTATTTTACATAAAATTGTATAATATTAAAGTAAGTGTATGAAAGGAGTGATCACTGAGTTTCTTGCCGAGTTTTTCTCAATTAAAGTAACCTTCCGAACCAGGTAGCATTTATAATTCCGTATAATCATGTCATTCTGTCGATTTGATAGTACTCCGTTAAAGTCTGATCAAATAAAGATATTTTTGAATTTAATTGATATACAAACAAAACCGTTTAGTCGAAACTGCAAATACTTACAATGTCAATTTTGTAAATTAATCTAAATTAATCATACGTCATCGAAAAGTATAATTATATGCAGTTATACATTCACAAAGGTACTCAAAACATAAACCGACAGAAATTTTACTTAGGAAGTTATTGCAAAGTAATTATGTATTAACATGTTCCAGCATTTCTGGTAACGCATTATATGCAACCATATTACCAAAACCTTTAGGTTCCTTTTTAGTTACAATTGCAACGATTTCTTCCTCAGGAGGTGGAGGAGGGAATTCTGAAGTGGAGTCAATTGCTGTTGTCATATCATCTACACTAATAACTACTTCCCTATTGTCAATCTCAACCCTATTACGCTCTACTACAGAGTTATCTTCCATAATACTATACAAATTTTCAGATTTCTTATTGTACATTTGTCAGGAGTTCATATAAAATGGATCGGTCATATTGACCTCGTCATTGACTGTGTTGCCTTTCTGAGACCACTCCTTCTGCTGGTGTTTTATTCTATAAATTATCTCGTCATGTATCACACCAAAACACATGGCAGTCAAAGCTAGACCTGTCAATGTATATGCAGAACAAAACCATAGTGTTGTGGAATTAATTGTGTAATACCTTACACCGTGGATCGTGGTGTAGCTCATACCGGGAACTATGTTACCAAAACCAATAGTGCTAAGGGCCATGAAACAGAAATAAAAGCCGTCTATGATACGCAAATTGTCAATTTTAAACAATATTACTGCTCCGATGGAGATGTAAATGAATATGGCTGCAAGACAAAGTAGAACTGGGGCTAAGATACTTAATCCGTGCATAGACAGTTTTGAATCCGTATCTGGCCAGCTTATGACGTCATCTTTAGCTGTACTGGTCGTTGGTCTTTCTGATATGGAAAGGTCTTTTTGACTGTCAGGTTTGAGGACATAGCACTCTTCAGTAGGTGTTTTGCTTGTATTCTGACTGTTAAGCATTTCTTCCTGTTGTCTTTTGAGTTTCATGCGGCGTTCCTTCTCAGCCATCCTCCGTTCGTCGTAGCAACAATAGCCACAGTTGGAACACAAACAGCAGCACAGTGCTCTACTGAATACGCTTCGAGCCATCTTGGATAGAAGAGAACCGACGCTTGACAAGTAGACAAGTGTCAGTGGTATTCCAATGAGAGCGTACACGATCGTCACGCCTTTACCGAGTATAGTTCTTGGGGCAATATTACCGTAACCTGTGAAAAAAAAGTATTTACATTAGAAGTCATAGCTTTGAATTACTGCATATTAATATTAGTTCCGTTTACTTAACTAGATGGAGCTTATCAAATGCAGGTTCAAGATTCACGAAATGTAAATAGTACAAAAAGAACGGAATTCATTATACCGTATTCGTCGTGGTTTTATTTCAGCACCTACCTAGCCCTACGGGAACTAATTTCCACTTCAAACAAATTCAACTCTATACCGTATACTTTGTTTTTTATTGAGCTCATTAAAGGAAGTCTCAAACTTAGCGGTGTAAATCTGTAATCGAATTTACATTCCGATTTTTTTAATTGCCCGACTTTAACTAATTAAGCTGTTAAAATTTGATAGAGTAGCATGGTTTTGGTCAATCAAAAATTAAGTGAATAATGTTAAATAAAATAATATATTTACCTATCGTAGTTAAAACTGTAAGTGAGTAGAAAAATGCAAGTGCCAAGTTCCACTCATGCTCTTCGTAATGGTTGGTAACTTCGGTGCCCCCAAATTCCCCCAGCGCCATCTCTCTATAACTAACGCCATATTGCGAGGCCATTTCTGTCGTGACCCTCTGCACCAACTCGTTTTGAAATTTAAGTATCTCCTGTGCAGCCAACCGTGTCCAATTTTCTCTGTACAATATATTTAATGAGACGGTTATCTCCCAAATATTTTCAACAGCTTTGCTCCTTGCGTCCCAAAAGTAGTTTGCCGATAATGTTAAGTTTCCACTCTCGTATTCGTCGTCTATTACTTTTTTATTGGTATTATTCTCTCTATGTACTACCTTCTGCCTGTCTGGTAATAATCTAGGTCTCGCCGGCATTTCCACCCCGCCTTCTATAGCTAAGAATATAAATGAACCCAGTAGCGTATACGCCAACAATATAACAAAGATCATGACATTAGTAAGTGATCCAACAATAAACTGTTTTCTTCTGTACTTAGTAGTTTTAAAACAAAAGCAACAAACAACTTTTTGGCGCGATGTTTGTGCTCTCTTTCTGCTATTTGATACCATGGAGTCGGCATCTTGGCATCTGTCCAAAGGGATCCCTCCATTTAGAGAAGGCTTTGCCAACGTATACTGTTCGAAACGGTTGATTGCTTCTTTATCCAGTACAACATGATCTACATCCATTTTTGGGTGCAGTTATCTTTTACCTTCATTCATTGACGTCATTTTTCGGTGTTTTTATCTGAAACAAAAAAAAATAGGGTTGAAATTTTGAAAGGCTATTTTCCTTATAAAAATGGTAAGTCATTTCTCAAAGTCCTTTTAGAAGGAATGGAATAAATGACAAATGAAGAAGTATGATATGAGGGGAATGATTAATGTTGCTTGCAATTTTGACAAGCTAAAGGATGGATATCTTTGGAGTTGATTATAATCGATGACAAAATTACATATTTTGGATGTAGAAACATTTCGAAGATCAATAAGGAAATTGAGTGCAATATTGTAGAGCCTGCTTCTAGAGCAGTGTATTAAAGTACTAACAAATTCTGAATAAAGGTAAATCTACTTAAAAATTACATATATATGTCTCAGCCTCTGATGACAAAATGGCGAAACGTTGACAATTTGATGATAACATGTGCACATTTTATGACATTTTCGTGCATTTTATGAACTGAGCGAATCTACGTTATAATAATAAATATTATATAAAATTCAAAGGCTGACTGCAATCAACGCACAGCCCAGAACCTCTACTCCAAGAAACATTAACAGACGTGTTCTTAGTGATGTGTAGATATAAATCTTATATTTGTTCATTAAAGCTATAAATAAACTAGTTGTTAATTATCTGCTGCTTTAAGTAAATTTGGAGCTCGCGGCACAGTTGCTATTGCGAATATCATTCGATTAGCGAAGTTAAGCAACCTTAACTCTAGTCAGTTATTGGATGGGTGACCGCCCGAGTTCCCCCCGTGCCTCGGAGAGCACGTTGAGCTGTCGTTCCCGGTTGCCAATTTATCATCTTTGGCAAACACGTCAGTCGGAGGCCTAAATAGTCTGATAACTGGTTTAATCCAGATCACAGATTTTCCTGTCAAAGGGGTTACAAAGGTCAGATGGCAGTTGCTTCGTATTAACATCAGGTGATCAGCCACATCGGGTTGAATCAAACGCAGACCCCAATAATGTATGGGAAAAGGCCAGGGAGATGATGCTAAGTTAGTTCGGTCAAACTAGTATAACAATACGGTACAAATGTAAGGGTGCTAGGCTAGGCTTATCAAGCCGCGATCCATTGCTAGCTGTTGTAAAGTATATTTACTTGTGTCAAATAGTTTATTGAGTAGGTACTAATTGCTTTGTATTATTAATTGGTATTAATTACCTCAATAACTAGTTAATCAATTTAAAATAAACCTTTGCTAATACTCGACAGATTTCACACGGTGCTTAGCAATGAATGAAAACATCGTGAGTAAACTTGCATATTATGTCTGAGAAGTAATTCTAAGACGTATGTATATTTCCTGATACGGCGATAGCCTCACGTTGGAACTTAATGATATTCGGTGAAAAGTGGTGTTGTTATTACAACACCTCTGCCTACCCGTTCGTGGAATACAGGCGTGAGAATATGTATGTATATTTAACACTCGTAAATGGTTACACTATCACGTAGTTACTTATGCTATAGTGTAAACAAGTTAAAATTGATGAAAACAAGTCGGTAATAAAGCATTATACAGAGGTTTCATTCGCAAGTACGATCCCTCGACACTAGTGTGAGATATTTTATCTTTGTCAAAACATACATTAAATCCACTTTACAGTAATAAAAACGGATAATGTGTGAGTTTTGACGAAATAATAGTCCAAAGTACGGTCCCTAAGGTTTTATGCCTCATTTGGAGCAAAAAGTGTAAGCCAACATTTGACCAAATGTTCGTCAATTACTGCTTCATAGAATGCCCCGGCATATCCCTCAGCCTGTTCCAGGGATGTCATTTGAACCGTCTTTTATTTAATGAGAGACTTTATTATCATATAAAAAGATACATTTTGTCAAAGTAAAAATGTGTTTTATGTGTGTGACCCCTAAAACCCCAAATGACTCAATTTTCTCGATGCTTGAAAGAAAAAAATATAAATGAGTGCTTTTTTGTTAGATAATATGATGAATATTTTTTTTGCCTACATTCAGTATAAGTCTAGGTAAATGTATAATTGTAATTTTTTTTTAGAAGAGCCTTGGTTACCTTGGGGTTTGAGCAGTCGCCTGCTGCGCAATCGACGCAAGTTCGATTCCCAGCGGAGTCTGTACCAAGTTTTCTAAAAACTTATGAAGTGATTTCACACTACGTGCTTTAAGGTGGAGGCAAAAATCATGAAGAAACCTGTATATGTAATTCAAAGACGTATACGTTGTCACGTTGTCACATGATCTTCAGAAAAGTGGGTATTTTGGTTGCAGCATCCTCTACTTACCCCTTTAGAGGCTGGTCTCGGATGGCATGAGTATATTTATTTTATTTTTTTACTAATGTTAGTTGCAAAGGAAGACGTTTTATATTAAACGTCTAATTTTCTCCCCCTTTTTGAAGTAGGTCAAACATTAACTGAAATGCTTGAAACCGGTCTCTAACAAAAGAATTATATTCATCACCACTCAGCCGTATTACTTATATTAATTTATAAACTTTATGAAATTAAGTTTTCTCAATTTGAAAGCTCACAAAATAACAAGCATTTAAATTGACGCGGATATCCCTCGGAACCGTAACTTAATAAGCTAAGCGTTATAATAAACGCAGCTTAAAGTCAACCTGACGTTTTAATATTACTTACTGTTTTGAAATAAAGGGTGAATAATATTAAGGTGCCGGCTATTTGGGTCGACCCTCTAGAGGTGAGTGTTTTCAAGAGTTTAAAAAGTTATGCACGCTCATTTATACGACAATTTTTTGCTAAGTGAGAGCCGTCAGTGCCTGACAGGTGACGTACAGAGTATCAAAGTAAAAGTACTGTGATCACTTTATAATCAGTACCTCAAGTATAGGTTTTTGAATTTTAAAGCGTTGTAGACATTCGATCGCGTACCTATACTAAATATATTGTATCAGGGTTATTTTACTCGCTGCATAGACGGCGCTACTCGATAACAATTGCAAAATGTCGAGTACCTAAATCATTGTAGTATATTTACAAGTTTCCAACTCGACCAAATGGAGCCACAGTTTCCCAGGCACGGCACTCGCCTGGCCGGAAGATCTTTCCTTTACTGGGGATGAGCATGATCACTCGTTCTCCCCACAATATAAAGAAGAGTTATTTGTTTGTCAACAAGCCAATCTCAGGAACTACTGGTCCGATTTCAAATTCTTTCAGTGTTAGATGGCCTATTTATCGAGGAAAATATGCTATATATCACGCTAAGACCAATCGGGGGTTAAAAATTATGTAATCCCAATGTAATGTATGTTTCACGCCGACGAAGTCGTGCTAGCTTGGAATAATCAGTGTGGCTTGAAAGGTGTTGATCCTCCATCTTTAGCATTCAACCACAACTCGCCTCCAGAATAAGTATCAACACATCTACACTACTACGCAAACAAAATAAACAAAACTTATAAAATAATATTATGATTAATATGCAATATACAACACTAAAGAATTCGAAAGTGACCACGATGCGCTTTAAAGTTTTTATTAGAAAAGGGGCCATCATCAGTTTAAGCAGTACCCCTATCACGGGTTTGCCACCGTCGATATCTATACTCGCTAGCGTCTCCGCCGAATATTATTATGAGAAATTGTCCAGCGACTTCCAGCGGTGCCGTGAAAGACTAAAATATTTCAAACAAAATTGCGAGTGACGCTAGCGAGTATAGATTACGAAAACGGTGGCAAACCCGTGATAGGGGTATTAAGAACTTTTAGCTTCAACGTTTCATTTTGTGATACTAAAATTAAACGTACAAGCTAAGAAGTTAGTAAGACGTCAATGCTTTAACGATTATAGTAGGCTCAGTTTAACGTCACGTTTCATACAAATCTTTTGAAGAGTTACACTAATAATTTTATCGACATAATTGTATGACGAGTACCATTTCCTATGGTACCACCTAAGTAAACAAAAATAAAAGCATATAATTCAAATCCTCGGATACTTTTCAAATCCTCGATCAATCTTCGAGTTCGATTCAAAAAATGTTATAATAAATTTAGATTCCGAGCACGTATCACCAGTTCGATTCCGTGCAAGATGGGTAACGTCACGGATGTGTGATGAATAAAAATATAATATAATATTAGGGGTGTGAGCACATTTCCACACATCATAAACCTTGAAGGGAATATTGATATTATGGTTTTCCTTAAACAAAACGAAGATGAAAGCTCATAGCATTTTGGTAAGTCTTTATGAAAAGATGTTACTAAAAACTTATTAAGTTTATTGTGCCGTGTTTTTGAGAGTCGTATATACAGATAAATACAATTCTATTGTCTGCTTGTAATTCCAAATTGACAGTTTATCATTAAAAGTATTATTAATAAAAAGTCTGTCTGTCTGACCGTTACGGCTAATCTCCGAAACTGTTGAACCGATTTATTATAAGGAGTAAATAAGGTTACGATTATTTAAAAAAAAAACATTAGGGTCCCGCAGGCCATTGCAATTAAGTCTACGTGGGCACAGCTAGTTTACAATAAAATATGTGTGTTTGACGACCCTGTTGTTTTCAGCGTTCGTACGTAAAATATACCATCAGGTGGGTGAGGAACAAATATGATTAGATCCGCTTGAAAGCATCAAAATAATTTCCCTCTCGCGAACAACTTGTGAAACCAGTGGAAACTAGTTTTAACTGATTGGAAGCGGAATGAACTGTACCTACAAAGCCAATTGAGTTCCAAAAGCCATATGTGCGGCTCATTAGCGACCAATTGCATTGAGCGTGGCTTAACAACATTCACACTTCATCGTTTGCAACGGCTTAAAACGTACATATAGGTACCGTTTTATTGGAGATACGGTTTAATAAGATATTATATTAGAAGAATCGGCCTTGTTTTGTAAGGATAAGGGAAAATATGTGTATATAAATATATTGAATAGAATCAAGTGTTACTTTACAGAAGTCAATGATTATGGTTATAAAACTTACAATTCTACATACATATGCTCACGCCTGTATTCCCCGAATAGGTAGGCAGAGGTGTTGTAATCACAACACCCACTTTTCACCGAAGATAATTAAGCGCCAACGTGACAGATGGTCCATCGCCGTCTTAGACACTTTACATACGTCATTGAATTACTTCTCAGAAATATGCAGGTTTCCTCACGATTCACGTAATTCAATGACGAATGTAAAGTGTCTGAGACGGCGATGAACCATCAAAGAGGGTGTTGTGATTACAGCACCTCTGCCTACCCCTTCGGGGAATACAGGCGTGAGCATATGTATGTATTAAGCATAGGTATATAACACCCAATGTTCACTTGGATGATTAAGTACCAACGTTGTTTTGTCCATCGCCGTCTCAGGTACTAAGGTATCGTTTTCCTTCACCGTAAATCTGGTGGTGTAATCTCACTCCACTTATGTTTTTAGAAACCTATCTATCCTAGCGGCTATTGCACCGTTCACTACGGCTCTTTTATTTATTAACCACATAATTTTACGTCTTCAATCCAAGCGGAAGGGAACGCTGATATCAATATAGCAGGTTTATCCGTGCCTATGTCTAAACGTAATCATAAATAATAAATGGGAAACCTTATATTACTGTGATAGCGCATCAACCCGATATTGTACGGGTATGTTCATCAGGGATTATGTTGCTCCCTTGTCGAAGGTGAGTAGGGTCCTTATAACCTTCACTCAATATGCGCGTCACGTCATCTATTCTACATGGGGCATTTTATCCGTACTCTTGTAAATAAAATGTTTCATCTACGTATGTTGTTGACTAATAGTTATCTATACTTCTATGCATCTATTGAATTGAAGTGTCTGTTTGTAATTCAAAAATATTTAGAAAAAAAAAAATTAAAAAAAAAATTGTAAAAAAAAATTAAAAATTTTTTTTATTGCTGACTTTTTTTTCCACCAAAAGTCAGAAACGGCTTTACCGACCAGTCTTTTCAGACATTAGCCGGAACAAACAGACAGCGATATTTTTTTAGATAGTTTATCATTACGTAAGTACCGTATATAGGTATACACTTTCATAATATGCATTTAGTGCAAAAGCTGTTAATTTGGTATAACTTTTATTTATCTGTCTACAGTTATACCCATAGATTACCCTGGTTTGACACATCGCGGAAAGATCTTATCTTAAATCTTTAAACGAGCAATTCTTGTATATATATAATCGGAATCTCTGAAAAGGCTCAACTCGACAACAGGAAATTTTGTATGTAGTGAGTTTCAGGGGCAAAAAATATATCTAACTAGGGTTCATTTATGGGAAACATCGTTTTGACCATGTTTTCAGGCACTGAAAAACTCTAAAAATATCATTACAATACGACAGTAAATTTCGCCGACTTTTGTCAAGTTATGGTAGCTCAAAGGAAACAAGAGTACCCCGGTTCGAGACTGACGTTATCCGGAATATTTTTTTCTTTTATTCCTATTTTTTGTGTGAAGAATTATTTTTATAGTCAAACTATGTAACTACTGAATGAAAATTGCTGTTTTTAAATGGTATTAATCCTTCATCACTGAGTGCTTATGTAATGAATCTAATTACAAAACATTATTCAGTACCCACCTGCTCTACATCAGACTTGATCTTCAGTCATTTATCAAACAGCTTTGAGATTTTCCTACACTTTGTGAACCTTAAATTAAGGTGATACAGCTCAAAATATTCCAAGGAATCAGGTTCTTACCTTTCTTTGAAATCCATTTAATACTAGTGTTTTAGTAACATCTGAAACAATGAAAATTATAATTAGTCAAGTTTCATTACAGCATCAGCTAAAATGTTTAGGTAAGGTTTTTTTAACTAGCATATTTTGGAAAAACTTATCATTTGGGATAAAGGCCTACGCATAAATAACTAATAATCTATACTAATATTATAAAGAGGAACGATTTGTATGTTTGTAACGAATTGGCTGAAAAAGCATAGGACCGATTTAAAAAATGCTTTCACCATACATTACATTATCACTTTTTTATATAGGCTATATTTTATCTGCGTCCTCCCACGGGAACGGGAACTACGCGGGCGAAACCGCGTGTCGTCAGCTAGTATTTAATTCTACAATTGAACCGGACATTAAAAAAACATCTAAAATTATAATGGTGTGTTTTATTATTATTTCATAGTAAGATCATTTCGGTTACACATCAACGTATTACCGTAGATGATTAAGTGTCATCGTGACAGATGATGAGCCTATCGCCGTCTAAGTCACTATACATACGTCTTTGCATTACTTATCAGAGTTATGCAGGTTTCCTCACGATGTTTTCCTTCACCGTAAAGCACGTTGTATGAAATTACTGTACATAAGTTTTTACCAAAACTCTTTGGCAGAGCCTCCGCTGGGATTCGAGTTTGCTCCAAACCCCAAAGCCACCAAGGCTCTTGCATATTTACATGACACTCTTAAATTCGAAGCGTATTCAGTGGAATTTATGCGTCGACCTCAAATTAAAGGGCGCCTGCTAAAATGCATCATGACTTAATAAAGGACCCTCATAAACAGTACTTTAGTGTTGTAACACCATCGTAAACGTTACCAAAGTGTTGTACCCCCTTACATTGCCGCATTGTACAGACAAGACCATTTATGGCTGTTATTAATTCTGTAAATGTCCTTAGTTGATAGAGTTTAAGGTTGTAACGCAAATATTAACTCGTGTATATGTGTGTATAACTCTGTATTTAATGCGTAAGTGGTCATTAGACGTTTCATTTAATTATATTGTAATGGATAAGCCGTAGTAGCTTTGGGGTTGGAGCAGTCACCTGCTATACAATCTCAGTGAGTTTTTCTAAAAACTTATGTGCAGTGATTTCACACCACGTACTTTACGGTAAAGTAAAACATCGCGCGGATACCTGCATATATCTAACAAGTAATTAAAAGACGTATGTATAGTGCCTGAGACGGCGATAGTCTCACCATCTGTCACGTTGGCATTTAATAATTTTCGGTGTAATAGTCCAATGATATAATAAAAAATGGACGAAGCCCCGAAGAAATAGTAGTTTACGTTCTATGTATTGATCCTGCTCGTAGCCTTAACTCTGTTATGATGAAAGAACACATTGTCCTTCCCTGTTCTTAATACTCAGACAACGTGTGTGCGAAATAAATGTAAATTTAATAGTTAAATGTTTTATAACCCATAAACTGAACTGTAGCACATTCATTCAGTGAGTTAAATTGCGTTGAAAATGTTCTCTATACAAAGTAGAGTTGATCCGTAACTTTGCAATGCATGTCGCCAACTTTCCTATCCCGCCGAGAGAGGGCGCTGTCAACGGTAGTTAGTATAGGTGGACTTTTATAACTTGGCCTCTCTGAGCTAGGATAAAGAGAAAACGTAGTTTGCTGAAGGGGATAAATAGGTATTGTGACGGTAGAAAAAAAGAGCCACTGAACTTTTCTACCAGTCGCTTTCGGTACGTCTTCATGCGAATCTAGATTGTAGCTTGACTGAGTTTCTTCCGGGTTTTCCTCAGAGGGCTGTGAGTGTCAGATGGTATTTTCGACGTTGACAAGTGCCTTAAGTGCCTAAAAATCATTTTCAAATTCAATTTCATTGTTGTTTTTGTTGTTTGAATACATATGCTGACGCTTGTATTCACCGAAGGGGTTGGCGGAGGTTTTGTAATAACAATACCCTATTTTTACCTAAGATGATTAAGCCAACGTGTTAGATGGTGAGTATAGTGGTATCGCTGTCACAGGCACTATACATACGTTTTCGAATAACTTCTCAGCAATGCAAGTTTCCTCACGATGTTTTCCTTCACCGTGGTGTGAAGTCACTGCACATAAGTTATTAGAAAAACTCATGGGTACAGGCCCCGTTGGGTTTCGAACTTGCGTCGCTTGCGTAGTAGGCGACTGCTCTAAATCCACAGCGTCCACTGCTCTTGAAAAATAAAAGATGTAATATCATTGTTCTAATATTTGCTCATTTCATGTTCCAGCAAGATGTGTTTCAGAGACAAAATATCTATCAAATAGCATTGACATATTTGTCTACTCCTTCGGGAAAGCTTGCAGAAGTAATTCATAACACCATAGCAACGGGAATATTATGTCCTACACATCAGAAATTTCCCATTTTATTACTTAGATGTATTCAAAATATTTGAGTTATGCCGTTCTGATCCCCATTTATGATCCACCAGGGGATCAATTTTAATTAATAATTGTCATCTTTGCCGCTCTGAACCACCCTGCCATGCTATGATAGTCTAGTCATGGCTTAACAAAGTTTTGGGACTGTCAGCAACTGCAGAGAACCCTATTTGTTTTTAGCGTCGTTTGATTCCATGCAGTTCAAGTTAAGTTGGTTACAGATATATAGGATATAAAAGATTTGCAAGAATGTTCGCAATGACAATTTTATACTACTTACTTTGAAAACTTTATGAAGATGCATTCTATGTCGCTCGTGTTATTTCTTATGTTGCACATTCGAATTCATGTTCCCTTTGGAGTGAGATAGAATTCGTTATAATATGAGGTTAGAGACGTTTTGTCTCTGTATAGAAATAGATATTTTATTTCTATTAAGATAAATAACATTGTGTGTTTTTGTAATTCTAAGTTAAAAGCATATTATCACGCTTACGATTAAACCAAGTTAAGTTTATTTTCTCTCATTATCTGTTTGATCCGGCTAATCTTCTAAACAGTTTTGCCGATTTCATCAAGACTTTTACTGGCCGATAGCAATTATTACAAGGAATTAAACAGAGAAAAATATTAGAGTCAAACCGCGGGGCACAGCTCCCATACGTATAAAATTCATAGGAAAATTCTGACTTATAAATCCACGCACAACTTACAGGTCGTTTTGTAACGATGTTTTCCTACGTGAAAAAGTCGTGGTGTATCATGAGCAAATGTGAGTGTAAAATAATTTAATAATAATTATAACAAATAATAAATCAAAGAATTATGATAATAAAATACAAAAAAATATTACTCAAACTGTTCGTAACAACATTTTCACCGGTAAACTGGGATCTAGTTCAATCAAGCTGGTTTTTAGTGTTACCCATTGTCAACTGCCTTTTTAAGAAACAGTTATATTTTTAGTTACATTTACCGACAAAATTTGACCTTAAAAATTACAAAGCCTAAAAATGTACATACGCTCCAAATCCGTACAATATTACCTAAACCGTTAAAACATAAGGGTCTTATTTGTTTTACTTGTTTATCTAATCCGCAAACAATGTTAACCCTAAAAAGTTGCGTAGGTCTAGGGTATTTACTTGTCTTAAAACCAGCTTCAAAAACAACACTATAACTCTAAAAGTGTCCCCTATTTCCCCGCTGTATTATAACCATTATCACTTTGACAGCTTTCATAAACATAACATGATTTATGTAGGTGGCAACACAAACACGGTGCGGTTGTAAATAATATACACACCTGTGTTGAACATGGCAATACCAGCGTTGCCATGCACACAGGCAATTTTATCACCACTAAACTTGTGGCCGCGGCCGTTGAAAAATAAATTCGTCAGCTTTACAATGTAAACGACATTGCAACTCTGCAGGAATATTTTCCGCGTGATTACATGTTTTATAAAATGGAAATTGTTTGACTAAGCTGGGCTAAAATAGACTTTGTGTTTATTTTGTGGCATGGAAGATTTTAGCACCATCTGCATAGAATTTATGAGAGATAAGGCTGAACGTGCTAGACTGAATATCCGATTCTGAAAAAAAATGTAAAAATCTTAAAACTTACAAATTTCTACAATCTGCGGTTGTCCCAGTAGTCCCTTTTAATATTTAACTCGACGTCGTCATAACGACGAGTTAATATTAACAATCTTAATTATAGTGGTCGTTCAGGACCCACTGGGCCCCCAATATTCGTCCCCTAGAACAAAAGTTGTATATTCGGCCTCTATGTAGGTGCCCATTGGACCCCGGGAGGAGTCAATTATTAATATATTTTAAGGTACTGGGCGATATATAATTGAAATGCAGCTTTGTAGTAACGTTTTATATTTAAAAAAAGGGCACCAAATAAATTTAATAGATAAAATTGTGTTGTACGTGTAATGGCGGCAAGAATTGAAGAGAGAGCAAGTTCGAATCCCAGCGGGGCCTGTACCAATAAGTTTTTCTAAAAAACTTATGTAATGAAACCTATGAAATCACTGATTTCACACCACGTGCAAGGTAAAGGAAAACATCGTGAGGAAACCTGCATATTTCTGAGAAGTAATTCAAAGACGTATGTATAGTGCCTGAGACGGCGATAGACTCACCATCTGTCACGTTGGCACATAATCATCTTCGGTGAAAAGCGGGTGTTGTGATTACAACACCTTTGCCTACCCCTTCGGGGAATACAGGTATATGTATGTGTAATATTTTAGTGTTAGATAGTTCATTTATCAAGGAATGTTTTATATCATCACGCTAAGACTAATCGTGGGTTAATGTAAACTATTCCGCGCGGTAGTAATCGCCAGCAAGAGCTAGTGTATGCTATAACAAAGCTAAAAGAAGAAATACACATTGCTAACAAATTAATTAGCAATATAAATGTACACTACATTCCTGAGTGTTTTTCACAAGTCAAACTAATAAAATAAATGCCAGTCGTATCATAGAATCCAATTACTCCTACATTGCACCACTCGGCACGTTTATTTACATTAGAATACTTGAATTTTAAGAGCGCCGTAATTCATTTAGGTCGCGAACTCCCGACGTTAATATAAAACAGGATCATAACACACAATAATCTTCAAGCAAACAAGTTTAAGTACTGGATGGTACACTTCTCTTATACCGCAAAGAAACACTGCCTTATCTTATATGACATTTGTGGATTTTCCTTTTGTGCTACTGTTGTATTTTTCTCTTATGTACGTTATCATGTCACAGTTGATATAGCGAGTCGGTGGAAGGGTAATGGCGAACTCATACCGCTTAAACTATAACCCGAGCCAGTAGTTGGATGAGCGACCGCCAGAACTCCCTCCGTGCTTCGGAAAGCACGTTAAGCGCTTGGTCTCCAATTTAACACCTTTGGCAATCGTAACAGGTTAGTTGGAGGCCTAATTGAGTCGACTAACGACTGGATTAACCCAGATTATCAATATTCCTCTTAACAGGAGTTATGAAAGAGATATGGGAGTCGCTTGTGAAAAAGCAGGTGATCAGCCAAATCGGATTCAATCAAGTTCCGACCCCAACAATGCAAGGGATAAGGTCAGGGAGATGATGTACCAGAATCAAATACTCCCCGAACAAGCCAGCAGTATCTGCCCATGAGTAAGGGCTTGTAGTCTGGATTCGGATTTGCTTCACCCAGAGCAATTTGCCATCTGGGGACCAAGAAAACGTCAAAATTAAGAACTTCTTAGTTTTGACGTTTAATTTTACAGTACAAGAATGAAACGTCAAAGCTCAGAAGTTCTTAACACGTGCAGCTTAAACCGATTATGGAAGGCCCCCTGGTCTATGCATTGCAGTGTCAGAGTAAGTGACTTATCTTTACACATTTTATTTGGAGTTAGCACCATGTGTTTTTCTCTTCCATTTCTCTCTATCGGCCAGCATCTATATTGACTAGCCCTATCCATCATTTCTTTGGTCTTCCTTTACGCTTGTAAACCAGTTTTACCATCATTTTAAATCCCTTGGCACAAACTTAGAGCTATATTCGTTATAAGATTTCAATATACACTTTCAGACGGCAAATATGCATTCATGTAAGTTTATCTCATGAAATGCAACTGTAGGTGGCTTAGTTAGTAGCCTCTTCAAGCAACTCTACATCACAGTTTCTTTCATCGCACGATATCTCGTAAGTTTGCCGCTCGTAAAGGAGATGCAAGCTCGCTGGATTTACTGCACATACATAAATTACATATTATTACCGCGATAAACATGTTACACCCGTGTTACAATTCTTGTGAGGTTGCGAACTGCCATTTTGTACTTTGTTACTTTATACCTCTGTGCGCCGTAGTATTGCAACTTTGTTTTTTTTTTTTAAATTACACGTATGTGTTAACAATTTCATGATGCGCACAGGACAAAATCTAAAAGATACTCTATACATACAGGTAAATAAATTACTTTTAAAAACCGTAATAAAAATTTTTAGGGAACAAGTGGAACAAGTCCCTAAAAATGTGTATTCAAATTGGATGCAGATAAGCAATAATGTGTCAACCCGCATAAACTTGGTTTTGAGAAAATGGCGTCTTAAGATGATTGTATACGTGATTTAAGATTTGTTTTATGACATAAATCCATTTTTTACGTACTTTTATGTTTCAGATGACTTGAAACACTTTTTTAGAATGTTAAATACGTGATGCATTATCAAAATATATCAAAACCTTTGAATTTGACTTTTTGTGGGTTGACACATTATTGCTTATCAGCATCCAATTGTTCTTAATTTAAACATGAGTCGTCCGAGTACTCGACCAAAAAATTGCATGTGAATTTATGCCGAGAAACTAAAATTGTTTCATTCTAATGGTGCATATTCGTTGGTACCTATTAATGCTAATGTTGGAGGAACACTACTCCGTTGTTACATTTACATACCCGCTCGTTAATAATGCACCCGAAATTATGTTGCTCATGCGAAATGAACCTAATACACTTAGTGTTTTGACTGATATTGCATTATAGCTTACTTATTTAGACCTAATATTATGTAACAAGACATTTCAATCCTACTGTTTCATATATGTCAATGGATATCAGAATATTCTCTGTTGTATCTATCTTCGCGTCTTTCTATAAGTACACCTCTGCCTACCAACGGGAATACAAACGCAAGGATATGTACCAATGTTGGTTTTAACATAAATCTTTCCATCGGGCATAGACAATGACTAATTATATCCTGCTCGTTTACTCACTTACAGAATGAACAGTAGTCGTTTTATAAGACTCTGTCTGTCTGTATGGCGCGACGGGAATAAAATACATGCGCGGTTATCCCCACTATTTTCGCTGAGAGCTCAGGTGCCTGTATTAGCTAACAAGAAACCAGCCCATTGAAATATTAGGTCTTGTTCGCAAGATCCGATCCTATTTCCAAACCTGAACGCAATTATAATAAAGACGTCGGTATTAAGCGTGCACTCCAATGCAGTGCTAAGGATTATCCCTTATCTCAAAGTGCAGCGTCCATATTATCTACCTCACGCTTGCTTGCAGCGCTGTGCGTTTTGCATATGCTGCCAAATTATATTGGAGATCATTTGGTGTTCAAAATCAAAAATCAAAATCAAAATATCTTTATTTGATTAGACTTCTTACTTTCAAATCGTCAGAAGGACACAAAATACATTATACATGATTATAAATGTTACCACCGGGTTCGGAAGGTAGCTTTTGTTGAGAAGAACCCGGCAAGAAACTCAACAATTACTCTTTTAAAAAAATATATATTATACAATGTTTTTGGCCACAGCACAAATGCTCAATTGTCAAATATAATAACTAAAATACTACAAATATTTGTGAGCATGGCAAATTCCAGCCACTTACTGTTAGAAGTTAGATCGTGAATTTAAAGTATGGTGGTCCTATTTTCATGGGTACGTGTTCGTGAAGGTAGCAAATTATACAGTAGCTACTTATAAAGAGAGTAATGTTATTTGTTTTTTTTTAATTATTATTATTGTTTACTATGTAATCAAATGTACATGATACCAGCTGAGTTTCTTACTGCTTTTTCTCAGAAGGCGTGTTTCCGAATCGGTGGTAAATTCTTTGACATTAATAAGTGCCTTACCATGGCCGAAACTGATTAAATAATTTTCATTTATATTCGTAATTGTTTTTCAGTCAGACTCTCTGTTGATCTGTGATATCTCCGAAACGGCCAGACTGATTTAGACGGTACTCTTGTAGGCAGATAGATGATTTTATAATAAGTAACAAAGTATTTTTTTTTAACCCACGTAAGGGATCACTTTGCAACCTCGAACCCCAAATCAAGTGGAAAATATTTTAACGGGAATGCTAATAGTTCAAAGGTTAAAGCATAGAAGAAACATTTTCTGTACACTATCCGCTTCGTTCACAACTTTGGAGAGGATCAGAATATTAAAAGCATATAACAAGGTAAGTTTACGACATTTACAAGTTTGCTTTGAAGTATTATGGGGCAGCCTTCGCTCACAACTTCGGTGCAGCAAATTGAATGATACATTTTTCATTCAACACCTGAATTTGGATGAACGATAGAAAAATGAAAATGAAAATTACTTATTCAGTTTAGAGCCTGGTAGGGCACTTATGAATGTCGAATTGACCACCGGTTCGGAAACTAGCTTTCTGAGAAGAACCGGCAAGGAGCTCAGCTGCCATCATGCACATTTCATTACATAGTAAGTACTTAAATAATTATTAATTACAATTAAATTCATATAAAATAATTCATGGTTATATTTAACTGGATAACTATGGTATACTCCAAGTATTTAGTATTGAGGTTATGACATGTTTCACCATTGACGAATTACCAGTCATATTAGTCACCATCATCTCAGGGAGATGGGAGACTGGAGGATCCTTAATCAAATACATTGTTGGAGTCGGCACTTGATTCAACCCAATGTGTCTGACCACCTGATTTTTATAAGAAACGACTGCCATCTGACCTTCGTAGCCTCTTTGTAATGTCTTTGTCTCTTGTAACGATTGCCGAAAGTGTTAAAGAGGCAACCGGGACCGAAGGCTTAACGTGCTCTCCGAGGCACGGAGGGAACTTGGGCGATCACTAATATTACTTTGATTTAAATTAAGGTAACTGAACTTCGCTGATCGAGTGCCACGAGCTCCTCTTGTTTCTTCCAATCACACTAATATGTGACATACGTCAATGATGTAACATGTTAAACCTATACTTGGGGAACATAGGAGATAGCCTTGAATACATTTTTTTTATTTTTAAGTGGTAAGAAAGTTGTTTACGACGCTCAGATTCTACTTAATATGCACTTATTTCTGAAATACTCTTTTTACAAACCGGTAAAAATTAACAAGCAACCATTCAACCACTAGGTCACGACGGCTCTTGAAAACATGACTCTCAACAAATTGCAAAACCCAACAACACTTTGTGAATGAAACTTCAGTATCCTAAAATACATGCAAACTGCGAGTTTGCCGGCAAAACATATTAAACCAACTTTCGGGCTCTGCGCTGCCAGCTCATTTGTAAAAGAAATTCCCACACAATGGAACTCATACAAAGATGAGTAAACGTTTCTGTCGCGACCGAAAACGCCTGGATATTGCATTATAGTTGCTATGTACATTATAGCCCTTTGTAAGTCCACAATAGGGTACTATTGTGACTGGAGACAGATACTAATTTCGGTTGTTCCTACGTCCAAAGCAAAACAAAACTTGTTGCGAATAGAATAAGCTTGAAATTTTTTTGGGCGGATTTATCGCGTGCCCATTTTTTTACCTTACGTGACAGTATTGAGGAAGTTTTGTAATAGTTGGGCTACAGTTTTAATGGAAATCGATACTAAAAGGCGCTGTGGAGATAGTTTTGAAGGATATTTTCTATTAAATATTAGAGTTCTTGTTGTTTCGCCATAAAATAAGAAATTTTAACCAAATAGAATCGCAGGTCCATTTAAACAATAATAACTAATAATAACCCTTGGACTCTATTAACGTATTAGCGTCTCAGCCGCATAGACTTAATTTAAGGTATTTTTTTTAATCAAAAGTAGCCAAATTAGATCTTGTTAGGTCAGTTATCTGTCAGTGACAGACCCGTCAAAATCGGTAACAAATAAACAGTCACACTCTCCTATTATAAATCTATGCTCTATACAAATATATACATAAATATAGATACTCAAAGAAAATTGAAGTGTCTATTTGTAATTCCAAAATAACAGCTGCATACCGTATCGTACATTAATATTATGACTGACATAAAAACACAATTTTTAAAATAATCTCTGTCTGTCTGTTTGTTCCGGCTAATCTCTATAAACCTTCACTGTAAGATAACAAATTTTACAAGGAGTAACTCAGGTATGCATTCATTTAAAATAAAATTTGGGTTTCGCGGGTCACCCACGAAATTAAGTCAACGCGGGTGTAACCGCTTGGCACAGCATTGCTAAATGGCTTTACAACAACATTTAGATTGACATCACGAATTTGATTAAAATAAAATATTTTCTAATTGCATCAAAATTGTATCACTCCCAATTCAAAAACTGGCATTGATGATAAAATTTCCCGTTATTTGCTGTAAAATAATTTGATAAAAAATACAATAGGTTGCGGCACCAACATTCGGGCCCCAAATGAAAGGCGTAATTAAATAAACATGGAAATAGGAGATAAATGTGGACGACGTCCGAACAAAAAAGTGGAATGAAAAAACACAATTACGACAACACGTAAATAGGACATTGAAAAAAAGGTTTGCGTTAAGCTACGTTCACATGCGCACATTAAACCTGCTGTGAAAATCTATACTCATACTCGGGGCTTACCATCCTTGATTTAAACAGAGCGTATTAAGAACTTCTTAGGACTTTACTTCATGCTAAGACCAATTAACATTATTCTAATTTGACATTATATGTCATGGTACAAATATTGAATTCATAGATATTTGTGTAACAAACAGACGGATAACGTGGTGCCACAATTCAGTAGATCGCATAATAATTCATATTTTTTTTATAGAATTGGCATATATCCCAGGGAGAGCTTTATAGTCCTAGTGAAAAAGAAAAAGTCTTGCACGAAGAAATTAGATTCGTTTTAATAAAAACTTTTGGCAAACGTGAACCTACATTTTATGCTAGTAGTATTCATATTTCATTTAAATTTAAAATGTCTCTCAGCCACTTTGGGACAATCATAATGTGATCCAAATATGATTCATCGTTACAGGTCGATCGAAGGCCTAAGATAGTCTGACAACTCGTTTAACCCAGATCACGTATTTGCCTCGTTATTGGGTTACAAAGGTCAGATGGCAGTCGGTTCGTATAAAAATCAGGTTATCAGTCACATCGGGTTGAATTAAGTGCCGACCCGAACAATATATAATAAGGACAAGGAGATGATGATGATGTTCTTTTATATATATATTTTTTTGTTTTTAAGGTAATAGTGGTGCTCCCACGCTTCCAACAGCAGTGAGGGAGTCGTTATTAACATTTACCAATGCCACCTGATGCAAATAGTAAGTAGTAATAACAAATGGAAAAGACAAAATATACACAATGTAACTATTTATACAATATAATTCAAAGTCCTGACTGACTGACGTATCACATCACTGCATAGACTAAGCAGCTCGTCGTGTGTTCTTTATGACGTACAGATCCTAGTATCATTCACTCACAAAGGGATGTCTTCCACCCTAAGAGAGTTACATGAGGATTGAAAGTGTGTATCTTACTGCCACGCAGGCGAAGTAGCGGGCACAAGCTAGTATTATTATATACTGCAACGCGTTGCGGTCAGTTTAATAAAATGTGAAAATGTATTGCGATTTTTAGACGTGTGGGTAGAAATTTACATGTAAATTTTTTCCTTTATTTGTGCCAAATTTCATGATTCCATTTCAACCGATAGTACCTTACAGGTTTTAATTATCTTGCTATCATTTATTATGCGACATTAAAGCAATATTTTCATTCCATTCACTCAGATATATGATTAATTTCTCAGCTCCAAAGCATTGTAGACCTATAGCCCGATTCACGTAATGAAAATCATAGCGATGTCGTAACGACTTAGTCATTGGCAGTTTTATTCGACTTCAAAAAATGAGGACGTTATCAAATGTTTTTTTTTCGTAGGCATAATATCAAAGTAAAACGGAATAGTGCAATCGTTGTCGCGAAAACGTCAATCGAATGACTTTAATCGTTCAACGATATATCGATCGTTTTATTTAATATGAATCAGAGCACGGAGTAGTTTCTTGATAACTCCATTCTACTGAGACATGTTTTGACTAATTAACAATAAAGTAATCCTATAAGACTTCCTTTGTTTGAGTTAAGGAACCCCAAAGAGTCACTTATCACAAAATATGAAGTCGTTACAATAGCTACATATAACCTTCACTTAGGGCCTCTCGTAAAACGACGACATTTTCGTCATTTTAACGGTTTATCTTCAATAAAAACTTCCAATGTTATGATAGTAAAATTCTTTTTCTGCTCCTTTTTTTAGTAATCGCCGTTATAAAAGCCTCTATCCCGAAAAATATTTTTCATAGTTCAAGAATTATTATTGTGTGACGTATTGTTTAACCCGTTAATAAGTACATTGGCAAACTCGTGATAGGGGGGGGGCCCTATCACGAGTTTGCCAATGTTTTCGTAATCTATACTCGCTAGCGTCTTCGCCATCTCAATCAAAATCAAAACAGGTTTTTATATATTCTAACGCTAATTCTAAATAGACTAATCGCGGGTTAAAGTAAGCATTAGGCCATATTAACATATATATAGGAATAGTTAACCAGGACGAAGTCGCAGGCAGAAGCTAGTTAGCAATGAATTTACATTTCTGAGCGTTGTGTGTGACACTTAACACATACATAGCTTAATTCAATAGCTTTTATTGCCATTCTATTAAAGTTCTAAATCCCATGACACTTTATACCTTTATATTACACCATTTATGTGCCTAGAAATCAAATATAATAACAAAGAATCTGGGTCCGCAGCTTATTGTTATTCCCTTCGTGACACAATAAAGCTCATCGCCGCATTAAATTGTTACAGCTATGTATGAAGTAGGTAAAGGAAAACGTGCCTTGACCTAATTATATTGAGGTCTATTTTCAAATGTTATTTGAAACGGATAATTGAAGAAAAGGTGTGCTCCTAAATAAGTATATTGATAAAGACTTACGATAATAATAATTTATTGAATTATTATTATTTTTTATATCATTATGCTGATTTCCTTTATTTAAGATACCTGCGGTGAATACTCATTATTTTGAATTGACTGAACCTGCGATTTGTATTTAAGAAATTGCAGGATAACCCCGAACCAGGGTATAAATTAACTTAGGACTAGTACCTTTGTAAAACAATATAAATTTATTTATTTATTTATTCATAAATCAGCACGACATAACATCAATTACGCTAATTAGACAAAACGATAATTATAAAATCAAGACAAACATTAACACTGATGATAAAATACACGAGACAAATATGAACATATAAAAAATAAGAGAACAAACTATTCTAGTAATAAAAGTATATAAAAATTAAAGTAACACAAGTCTTTCAGAATAAATTAAGCATTAATTCAAAACCACCTTCCATTCACCACCAAGCACATCACAGTCACAATAAATAAATAAATGCATCCATTTTTTTTTCCATTATCTATCTTGTTTTACTTTTGCGATTTTATTTTTAAATTTTTAGAAATAAAAGTAACAATGATGAAATTCAAATTCGGAAGAAACAAATTCTAGCTCATATACATACATACATATGCTCACGCCTGTATTCCCCGAAGGGGTAGACAGAGGTGTTGTTATCACAACACCCACTTTTCACTAGATTAAGTGCCAACGTGACAGATGGTGAGTCCATCGCCGTCTCAGGCACTATACATACGTCACTGAATTACTTCTCAAAAAATGCAGGTTTCCTCACGATTCCTTCACCGTAAAGCACGTGGTGTGAAATCACTGTACATAAGTTTTTTAGAAAAACTCATTGGTACGGGCCCCGCTGGGATTCGAACTTGCGTCGCTTGTGTAGCAGGCGACTGCTCAAACCCCGAGGCCACCACGGCTCTTATCTTAGCTTACCTTAGTCCAATAATAAAATACATCACAAGATTTTCCTCAAGACTCACGCTTTGCACTGAACATTGCTATTTTACATACTACCTTTGGGATCCAGATCGAGACGTAGGATATACGTCAGCCTGAATTATTTAAAGGAAGAAATACTACTTCTTGCACCTTAAAATTGTATGAGGACAAGAAATTAGGTCTCGGTTTGGTAGGTAAGCTTGCCTCAAATACTTATGTGTGAGAAGTATTTACAACATTCTTTCGCATGTCTGAGGTTAACGGGTTTCGTAAACTAAACCTTATTGTTTGTTATAAAGAAACCTTAAAAAATATAATCTAATAAATAAAATATATTATTAAAAGGAGTCCCCGTAGGCAAAGTTCTGAAGATACTGGCAGCATTCCCCCTTAAAATAGCAAGACTATAATCCTTTTACCGAGGTAGCTGCCAGCTCTTCAGTCTCCTGTGATGTCAACTACGGCTCACGGCTGTATTCCCCGAAGGGGTAGAGCGAGGTGTTGTAATAACAACACCCACTTTTCACCGAAGATGATTAAGTGCCAACGTGACAGATCTACAGCCATATAACAGATCATGACGGTATTTTCCTCACGATATTTTCTTTCACCATAAGAACGTGGTTTGAAATCACTGCCTATAAGATACACTCAATGTTTTACATAATACCTAATCAGCCCCGATTAACAATAAAGCTTAATGCTACTCAACAGTGACGTAGTATTGTATCACTGGAAGAATATTTAAAATCGGTCCGGTTGTTTCGGAGCCTATTAGTTACAAACAAACAAATCTTTCCTGTTTATAACATTAGTATAAATATAGATAATCGTTTGAATCATACGTTTTCAGGTCTGTTCAAATACCAGTCGGGAAGCTCCAATTATTATGTAAACAGGATTTTCTATTGTGTTTACCTCTGGTAAATTCACGAAATTTTTGTTAGCTCAAAATGTAGGCGTAATTGCACATTATTTTGATAAATAAATAAATAAAATAAATATGCTAACGCCATCCCAGAAGAATACCCAAAGGGGTTAGCTGAGGTGCTGTAACAACAACACCCACATTTCACCGAATATGATTAAGTGCCAACCTGACAGAGGGTGAGTCCATCGCTGTCTCAGGCACTATACATACATCTTTTGAATTACTTCTCAGGTATAGGTTTCCTCACGATGTTTTCCTTCATCACACGTGGTATGAAATCACGGCACATAAGTTTTTAGAAAAACTTATTGGTTTGTTGCTGGGATTCGAACTTGCATCTTCGTATTATTCTTATTTATTTAATCTACGAGGCAAATTACGATTCTAAGTACATTTGTCTAAATGCCTGGACCTATTTAAGGTTGGATTGCAGCTGAAACTTCTCGCAAATAGAGTCACATTACTGGAGTACCGACGTCGATGTGACAGTATAAATAATGTGGCCTTTTCAATCCCGTTTAATTTAAGACCGTCTAAGGCCCGCTGCTGAAATGGTAGCTTCAATTGCCATAGTTACTTATTGTATACTGTAGTTTGAAATTATGTATGCTCGATCTCCAGTTCAAGATCGCTGTGTGCACTGAATGCCCTTCTGTGATTTTGAATGAATGCTTAATTTATTCTGGAAGACTTGTGTTACCTTAATCTAATATAAAAAATTCTCGTGTCACAGTTTTCGTTGCCATACTCCTCCGAAACGGCTAAACCGATTTTGATGAAAGTTTTTGTGCTTATCCGGTATCTATGAGAATCGGCCAACATCTATTTTTCAACTCCCTTAATGTTAGGGGTAGTCCACCCGAAAAAAATATATGGCAATACAACGTTAGCCGGGCACAGCTAGTTTTTATATAGTTTTATTGCTAGAACAGTTTGTTCTCTTCTTTTTATATGTTCATATTTGCCTCGTGTATTTTATCATCTGCGTTAATATTTGTCTTGAGTTTATAACTATCATTTTGTCTAATTAGCATATTATTTATGGTTATGCTAAAAAGTAGCTTAAAATTGTTTGTAGTAAGCTAAAACTGGTAGGTGAGCGTCGTCTAACATTTCTAGACTTTTGTAGTAACTTTATTTCGTTTGTAGTAGCTTCCAATCGTTTGTAGTAAGCCACAAATGGTAGTAAAGAATCATATATAATAGAATAATCACTCATAAACTAAATTCTTACTTCAAGTTTGTTAATTAACTAAATAACTAAAAGCTACACGACGTCCGCAGAGCTCATCCTAAGTTAAACATTATCCTTACATGATGTCGCTTGCACCAAATGTGTTACAAAACATTTCACTGTTCTAGGGCAATCAGTCATGACACAGTAAAAATAAAAATTTACTAAGCAGTATGAAAAGAGCACCAAATTTTCGAAATAATAATGGTAAGGTTTTTTCTATGGACTGTGAAGGTTGTCACTCATAAAGTTTTTTAAAATTACATCTCTATTTACTGTCAAACTAATGTCGATTAGATGATTTGACGTTTAGAAAAGCGTCGATAAAACGGTGTCACGTCATTTCACAGACATTTTTCTTACTGACATTACGCCAGGGCGCTTATGATCTTGCAGATCCAAGCCTCTGGCCGTCATTTCGTACGATTTCATCCTTGCTTCCATACTCCTTATAGTAAGCTTATATATACTGTGGTCATGAGGTGCCTTTTGTAGTTCCTTTTACTCTTCCTTGTAATATAGCAGTGAGAAAGAGTAATGACCAAGGAAATAGAGTTAGCTACGAGCGAGGAAAACTTTGCTAAATTATACCTTTTATAGTCGACTTAATGGTTATTTTTGAATGCGTTACAGCTACACTGAAATACCTAATAATGACTCAGGTGACTGTGAAGGCGTTTTGATAATTAATTCAACATATCCTATACTATATTAATACTGCCTCTCTGGTTATTGGTTGCTAGCGCAACTGCGAGGCCCAGGGCTAGATCCCAGGCAAAATGTAGCAGCAGCTCGGGGTGTGGATTAGTACCCAGCTAGTGACGATAGGCTCACCCCATCTTAGATGGGTCTGAAACATAACTGGGGAAATGTGGGTGTATTATATATATTCCTCTGCCTGACCTTTCGGGGAACACAGATGTGGGCATATGTATGTACACTGACAGCACAGCCTTTAATCAAAGGTTAAAAATCTACCCTCAAAATAGATTTGTATTCAAGGTTTAAATTGCAAAATCCTGAAGCAATGTTATCCGACATTTCACCGCCAGGAATATGTACACAGTAATAAAGGCCTTAAAGAGTTGTGACGTAACGAAATAAACCTTACGAAGGCTGCCGCTTGTATTGCATACGTACTCGCATATCGCTATTGGAGGGCCGTACTTCCATGAATATTTTACTTTCTTTTTGGGTCGACACATCTTGAATATTTACCCGTTGCGATTTATTGCCATTGCTGTGCGAGCTGTGTTCGATGTATGCATTCATACATATCATCGTGCCGAGACCCTCAGAGGCATAACTATTATGTTTTAGACTTATTAGCTATATATATACACACAGATAAATAAAATTGAAGTGTCTCTCTGTAATTAAAAAATAACAACTCTTCACTAAATGCATTTGAAAGTATATACTAGGTAATTATTAATGATAGCCGTGGTGGCCTTGAGGTTTGAGGTTTGAGCAGTGGCCTGCTAAGCAAGCGACGTAAGTTCGAATCCCAGTGGGGCCTGTACCAATGAGTTTTTCTAAAAAATATATGTACAGTGATTTCGCACCACGTTACGGTGAAGGAAAACATCGTGAGGAAACCTGCATATTTCTGAGAAGTAATTCAATGACGTATGTAAAGTGTCTGAGACGGCGATCGACTCACCATTTGTCACGTTGGCACTTAATCATCTTCGGTGAAAAGTGGGTGTTGTGATTACAACACCTCTGCCTACCCCTTCGGGGAATACAGGCGTGAACATATGTATGTATGTAGTAGGTAATGACATTAAAAAACCAATTTTTAAAGCTTATTAAAAACTGTACTTTTATAGAAACAGAAAAGAATACTTATAGTTGATAAGTTTGGTCAAAAGAAGTCAATTTTTTTTGAAATTATGAAACTTTGCCATAAATATAGCATGCAAAGTACATAATTAGTATATAAGATAATAATGTAAGATAAAAAATACTGTATTATATAATATAAATACGTATACGTAATGCGTAAAAAAGATATAGTATTCACAACTTCACATTCCAAACTCGGCAGCGAGCGCCGAAATGAAACTGGTAAGTTGTTCGGGACCATCACGCATAATTTCCAATGGTACACCTGTCTAACTGAAATTCAATAAAAACTTTTCAGTAAGCCACTGAGTAAAATTCACCATTCACACTCTAGTTCGTTCCATTAAGATCTTTGGAACAATTTCAACTGTTACACAAAAGCTTGAAGCCAGTTTTCATCGTCGTCTCTCGGATAATTGGTTTTGGGAATTCCCCTAAGAATTGATGGATTGTTACCTGCAAGTTTGTCCTCTGTAAATTGTTAATTATGGTAATTTTGCTCGCCTTCTCTCCGGTTCGAATCTAATGGTACAAAGTTTGGTCTACCTGCTTAAATACAAATTTGTTTTGTGGCCTTTTTAAAGACATTATATTGTTGATATTATTAGTGTAAAAAGCATCTCATTTGCTAGACTTTTTTTTAATTAAAAAAAATCTACTTAACGAGGAAACATTTCAAACAAATCGATTCTTATTTATTACATACATACATATGCTCACGCACAACATCCACTGTTCACCGAATTTGATCAAGTGCCAACGTGACAGATGGTGAGTCTATCGCCGTCTCAGGCACTATACATACGTCTTTGAATTACTTCTCAGAAATATGCAGGTTTCCACACGATGTTTTCCTTCACTCTAAAGCACGTGGTGTGAAATCAGTGATTTCGCGGTTACATAAGTTTTTTAGAAAAACTCATTGGTACAGGCCCCGCTGTGATTCGAACTTGCGTCGCTTGCGTAGCAGGCGACTGCTCAAACCCCGAGGCCACCACGGCTCTGAAATATTAAACTTTTTATTATAAAGTTTTTTATTTCGTATTTATTGACATCTAGAATTAACTTTCAGGGATAACAACGGCTTTATTAAGGTATATTACACACTGGCCCGCTAAAATAAGTCTCGAATACTTAGTGTTACTTTGTAGCCTACTCAAAAAATATTCATACAATGTTTCCCGAAGTACTTTGCATATTAGAACTGATGAGAGGTACAGTCATATAGTATATATGTTGCTGGCGAAGACTCGGGTGGAAGGTGGTTGTTATCTATACATATACTACCTGTATATATATCGATAACTATAGTACTTGATGAAATAAACTTGTATTTATTTAACAACTATGAAAAAGAGAACGATTTCTGGATTTAGGTTGTAAGACCTCTCGGCAAATTACTGAATCGATAACCAGATTATACTTAACTTATTTAATTAAATAAAATAGGTCTAGACACAGACATTTGTAAGCAAAAACACGGTTAGTATTGACAAAAAACATCTGCTATAACTCTCCTAAGTGCAAAAGTAACATTATTTTTTCGCAATAACGCGTTTAGCACAAAATAAGCCGATAACAAACGACCCAGAGTTGGTTGTTTCCAAAGAAAATACTTTTTATTTTCCCCGTTACTTACTTGGATAAATCCTGTGCTAGCCCGGTTTACATTATAAATAAAATCTCCCAAAAAACAGTGGCACTTATTACATGGACATATAAATGTTGATGAAACCACTAGAACTGATTACGCGGTGAAATTATAAGATTAATTATTTCATCTCTCGTTATTTCAGCAGAACAAAAATATTCTAGAAATCCATATAATTTTCGATTTAAAGAGTTAAAAGCTAGAAGTTAGAAGCTATAATTACTAGAATAGCCTTCCACAGCCAGGCTATTATTGTGTAACATATAATGTATAACAACATGATCGTACGTGATTCTGGACACGACACGCCGCCGACTATGTTTTGTCACGTCGCCTTGCTATGATTCATCGACATAATGCAATTGAGGTATGGTCCAATATTAGTTGGGTTATACACAACATAACAGAGTTAAAAATAAACGATGTAATCAGAAATCTTTAAAGTCTACGAGTTCTAGGGAGCCAGTTATGATCGTTTAAGCAGAGCGTATTGAGTACTTCTAAGCTTAGATATACAATTTATGTACCGTGAAATTAAGCGTCAAAGCTAAGAAGTTCTTAATACGCTCTGCTTAAGCCGATGATGGTAGTCCTCTGTATTAGTTTATCAACTGGACGAAATAGTGACAAGATAAAAATACCATGTAATACTGAGTTTTAAGCTACATCATAATTCATAACGAGGACTTTTATGATGATCCATATTAATATTGTACAAACGAGAAAAGTATTTTGCCAGCTGTGAGATGAAGAGAGCATTTATAGATTTTTAAGATTTAATAATCATTCTACAAGCTGACGCGAAGTAGTGTGTGTCGACATCTTGTAAGTTTGTATGTTTGATACGTTTTCACGACGGAATCGATTTTGATGAAATTTGGAATCGATACCGTTTTACATCCAAATACATAGATAACATAATAAATACATAACGTGGACGAAGAAAGTTGTTATAATTATTATTTAATAAATGGGTGTTATATGCGTCATTCAGTATTATTGGACGTACCTAGATAATTTAAAAATATGCTCACGCCATCCCAGAAGGGCCCCAAAGGGGTAAGCAGAGGCGTTGTGACAACAACACCCACATTTCACCGATATGATTAAGTGACGACGTGACAGAGTGTGAGTCCATCGCCGTCTCAGGCACTATACATACATCTTTGAATTACTTCTCGGACATATGCAGGTTTCCTCACGATGTTTTCCCTCACCGTAAAGCACGTAGTGTGAAATCACAGCACATAAGTTTTTTTTAGAAAAACTCATTAGTCAGGCCCCACTGGGATTCGAACTTGCGTTGCTTGCGTAGCAGGCGACTGCTCTAACCCCGAGGCCACCACGGCTCTCTAGATAATTTAGCCAAACTATAGTTGGTGATAATTTTTAAACTGCAGTTTACGCACATCGCACAAATGCAAAGTCTGATTCCGTAGCAGAACATTGTAGCCTAAGAACGCCTTACTCACAAATAGAGCTACTATTACATCCACCATAAATAGAGCTTTCAATTCTGCCGAAACATTAGAGAATATCAAACCAACGAAACCATATTCAAAATCATCTCAATCTCAAATCGCGGGATCAAGAGCTTAAATAAAAAATGGAGAGAAAAATGACGTCTCTTCCAGTATCGTTATATCTCGCGGCTCAGTAAATAAAAGTATTTCTTATCCGCCTTGCGTCTTCTGATAAGAACCGGAATTCCCTCCGTGATATTAATCATCCGCTCGCATTGGATTTATTTTTTCTTTGCGGAATTATTATCATTGAATTTAATCGCAATATAGGTGTATTTCTTTTGAGACGAGTACCGAATGCTTTATGTCGCGGAAAATATGCTTCACTTTGAATATCTCTCGTACATTTCACGGTATGTTTGCGCGAACGAAACAAAATTTATGTATTTAATGTTCATTGGATTTCACAATAACATTGGAATCTTGTTGGAGTTGTAATCAAACATATTTCGATATTAGGGAAGATACAGGTAATAAGTACGTGTTAGATTCACTTTACTTAAGATAGGTACATATTTAATACTAACGGACGTTACGCGGTTTCACCTGCGTAGTTCCCGTTCCCGTGGGAGTACGGGGATAAAATATAACCTCTATTAATCAATGATAATGTAGCATTCAAATGGTGAAAGAATTTTAAAATCGGGGTAGTACTTGGAGGAGCTCGTGGCACAGTTGCTATTGCGCATATCATTCGATCAGTTAAGTTGATCAACCCTAACCCTAGCCAGTAATTGGATGGACTACCGCTGAGGACTCCCTCCGTACCTCGCACGTTAAGCTTTCGGTCCTGGTTGCCAATTTATCATCTTTGGCAATCAGGTCGGTTCGAACCCAGATCACAGAGTTTCCTCGTAAAAGGGGTTGCGAAGGTCGGACGGCAGTCGTTTCGTATAAAAATCAGGTGATCAGCCACATCGGGTTGAATCAAGTGCCGACCACAACAATGTACGGGATAATGGTCTAGTACTTTTTGAGCCAGTTCGTTACAAACGTAAATCCCATGCAAATCTTTCCTCTTTATAGTATTAGTACGGATTTTGTGTGTTCCTTTACATAACTAGATATATACTCTTCACGATTATGACAAAACCAGTATCAGGCACCATATTTTTTGTGTATGAAGTTGTTTTATTAAGTCTCAACGTGACAGCATGGTGCGTCTATCGCCGTCTCAGGCACTATACATACGTCTTTGAATTACTTCTTTTAGTTAGAGCCGTGGTGGCCTCGGGGTTAGAGCAGTCGCCTGCTACGCAAGCGACGCAAGTTCGAATCCCAGCGGGGCCTGTACCAATGAGATTTTCTAAAAATACTTATGTACAGTGATTTCACACCACGTGCTTTACGGTGAAGGACACCTGCATCGTGAGGAAACCTGCATATTTCTGAGAAGTAATTCAAAGACGTATGTATAGTGCCTGAGACGGCGATAGACTCACCATCTGTCACGTTGGCACTCAATCAAATTCGTTGAAAAGTGGGTGTTGCGATAACACCTCTGCCTACCCCTTCCGGGAATACAGGCGTGAGCATATGTATGAATTACTTCTCACACTTATGCAGGTACCTCACGATATATTCCTTGACTGTAACGCACGTAGTATGAAACACTGCACATAAGTTTTCGCTTGCATAGCAGGCGACTGCTTAAACCGTACTGCCACCACGGCATATTTATTTTACTTTTTAAGATTATTATTCACAACAAATCTAGATGTACTTTCTTCTGTCTATTTACTTCCTCAAATATGACAATAACAAACCATTTTATAGCAATTCATTACGTTTTATTACAGACGCTGAATGGAATAACCGCTTTATCGGAGCGGTTTGTAGTTTTATCGCTTTTAGATGGGTTCACTGCAAGGGTACAATTTTACTGTACTTGCGTAACCATAAAAATGGTCGTGAAGTTAAAATTACGTAATATAGTTGAAATAACGCTATAATAAATAAGTCCGAATGTTTCGAATTCTTTATTTCGTTCTTTAATTCGTTATTTATATTATAAAACTAACTGTGCCCCGTGATTTGTGTTTCAAACTACTATCCGAAACAAACAGACAGATAGACAGACGGAGATTTTTTTTAAATTGGTTTTTTTGTGTCAGCACCGTGTATACTTTGATACTATGTATTTAGTCAAAAGGTTTAATTTTGGAATGACAAATAGACACTTCAATTTTATTTATCTGTATAGATCATAGGTTAACACACAACTTAAACTTTTGTAAAGCTTGTGGTATGACATGTTTAAGTTTTAAACCATTAACCGTTCTCTTAATAATGTAGCTAAAATAATAATATCGTGTAAAATATCTAATGAAAGTGTAGTAAAGATGATTCGTAATAAAAATAAATCACAAACACTCTTCACACTCTGCTTAATAAACTAGTCATTCATATTTCAACAAAGCGATTGAATTTAATCCCACGGGAGCTTGTTAGTTGTTCAAATAAATTCCAATGGGCTAGCTGGGAACTTCATACGTTGATTTATTGCATCGCTCCAGTGTGCACTGGAACAAAATTAATATTTACACACGGTCGGACTCAGTACATTGGTGGAAACATGCGTAAGTAGAGATTTTCGGTACATCTCGCTCTAAAGTTACAAAAAAAGATGGCTGTAGATGCTCCGAGATACTACGAGATAGGTCTACAAAAGTAATAAATATACCTGAACTTCGATGTTAATTTATTGAATAAAAACTTAATTGGATTATTTTATATACATATATTTCAATATGTGTTGATGATATATACAAGATGCCTGAGTTCTTTGGTGGTTATTTTGAAAAGGCTTGTTGTCGAATCGATTTTTCTCGACGTCTATAAGTGGCATACGGGGCTCGAAGTGAATTAATTAATGAAATTAAAATTTTCTGACCTTGATATGTACGCGTTTAAAAAGATGATTTTGATGAGCGATGATTCTCGACAATCGTAAGAAGCCGACCATATGTACGTTTCTATAATGTGGTTCTGGTCTATTTTTTATTCTTTCAAGAGATAGAATTTCTACGTTACAGTATTATACACGAGGAGCAGGATTTATTTTATTTTTGTTTCTCTTGAAAGCAGAGGAGCTTGTGTTTTTTGGAGTTGCTATTGTGCATTTGATCACCGAAGTTAAGCAACCCTAACCCTAGCCAGTAATTGGATGGGTGACCACACGAGTTCCCTCCGTGCCTCGGAGAGTACATTAAGTCGTCGGTGCCAGTTGCCAATTTATCAGCCTCATTTGGTTCAATGAATATATAATGGACAATGTATGCAGACAAAGCCAGGGAGATGATGATGACTCCTGAAAAACTTCTTTTCTATTCTTCTTATACTATAAAAATATGTTTGTTAGATTTGTATTACTCAAAAATGCGTTGAACCATTTGGATGTTTTCTTTTGGTCTCTCTTATTCAGAGGTGGTTTCAATAAGCAAAAACCTTTGGGAGCATTAATGAGTAGAAGTAGACTTAACGAAGAAAGAATGAAAAAAGTACACCCATAGTACCTAAAAGCCATTAATCTCTTATTATTTTATTTCTCCGCAATATCACAAATATATATAGTGAACTGCAGACTCGAATCCTTGTTTTGAAAGTTTTAAGCAAGTGCAAACAAACCGATTTCACGGTTTAGAAATTTTCGTTCCAATTCGCAGACTTTGTAACTAGAGAAATAAAATTATCGAGTCCTACTTTAATCAAATAAATTTTTTTTTAGTTATATTTTATTTTAAATTTTGAAGAAATATATTTTAACTTTCACATCAATGTACAGTGCCTGAGACAGGGATAGATTTACCATCTGTCACGTTGGCACTTAATCATCTTCGGTTAAACGTGAGTGTTGTTATTACAACACCTCTGCCTTCGGGGATAACGGGCGTGAGCATATTTTGTATATATTTTAACTTTCCGAAATAAATGTTTGAACATACTGCCCGCGACATTTTGTAATATTTATAAAGGTTGAAAGTTTGTCCGAAATCTTAATGCCACGCAGACGAAGCTGCGAGAACCAATCAATATAAGATTATTATTTTATTATATTTTGTATTAGACGTCTGATTTTAATATAGCAATTAAATATTTATAGAATTCCAAGTCACATTATCCTGTTTATATAATAGCTTTGGGACTTGTTTTGTATATATTACTTACCTATTATTTACCAGTGCAATCTTAGGTAGGGACACATTATACTTGAATCATAAACATAATTATTGTACTTAATACTAAGTCATAATAAATACTATATAAGGTAATAAATAACTATATCCGTGCTTATTTTAAGACCAGACTTAGAATATATACAAATATTTAGTTTTTCCCCTGGTTTTGGCTTGCGCAGTCATAGTGATATAATCATTGAAATAAAATTAAAAATCTCTCTTTTGAAGGCATTTTTTTTTTAACAAACACAAAGAATTTACAGTCGAATTGATAACATCCTCCTTTTTTTGAAGTCGGCTAAAAAACAAGGTCAGCGTTACCGTTTAATATGATAGTATAATAATATTGAAGCGACTACAGGCATAGTTTTCCAATCATAACACAAGTACTAAATAAAGTTGTTGAGTGGTTTCAAGGATTACCTTCTTCATATGAATCATTCATACTTATATGCATATGCTCACGCCCATATTTTATGGAGGTAGACAGAACCACCGTTAGCCAAATGCTTCGATCCTTACATACTTCTTTCGCTTCGGCCACATTCATACATCCTTTCATCAACTTCCTTCGGTGACGATTGCTCCGAATTTGGGCTAACTAAAAAAGTTTATGAATCCGGCCATCCTTCATATGAATCCTTTATATATGTCATACTCGTACCTACGAATATTGCTTCAATAACAATTATTACACGATAATAATATTATTTCCTCATGCTGGGCATATAAAAAGCTGCGTACAGTCTTAAATTATTAGATATGGCTGTAGTACTTCTGTTCGAATCAAGAGCACCATATTCAAACCAACAGCATATTATTCACTTGAATCAAGAATGTTTTTACTACGCTTTGCAATACTGTTCGCATTTATTATACTGACAACATCACCAACGTGCCAGGGTGAAGATTCGGAACATTTCAATGAGGTTAAAAAGCAAGTTTTATTGAGTTCGTTCAATGTGAGTACAGGAGCATACCCGTTTAAAAGTCCAGTTCGATGGGGACCAGCCCCAGGTGATTATCCACGTCAGGGCGCCTATCCACCCCAGGGTGCCCAACCACCTCAAGGTGCCCAACCACCACAAGGGGCCTACCCACCAGAGGGCGCCTACCCACCAGGTGCCAAACCACCACAAGGTCCCTACCCGCCAGGAGGTTCCAACCCACCAGGAAGTGCTTACCCACCAGGCGGTGCCTTCCCACCAGGAGGTGCCTTCCCACCAGGAGGTGCCTACCCACCAGGCGGTGCCTTCCCACCAGGAGGTGCCTTCCCACCAGGAGGGGCCTTCCCACCAGGAGCCTACCCCCCAGGTGCCTACCCCCCAGGAGGTGCCTACCCACCAAGAGGTGCCTACCCACCAGGAGGTGCCTATCCACCAGGAGGTGCCTTCCCACCAGGAGAGGCTTTCCCACCAGGAGGGGCCTACCCACCAGGAGGTGCCTTCCCACCAGGAGATGCCTACCCACCAGAAGGTGCCTACCCACCAGGAGGTGCCTACCCACCAGGAGGTGCCTACCCACCAGGAGGAGCCTTCCCACCAGGAGCTTACCCCCCAGGTGCCTACCCCCCAGGAGGTGCCTACCCACCAGGAGGTGCCTACCCACCAGGAGGTGCCTTCCCACCAGGAGGGGCCTTCCCACCAGGAGCCTACCCCCCAGGTGCCTACCCCCCAGGAGGTGCCTACCCCCCAGGAGGTGCCTACCCACCAGGAGGTGCCTATCCACCAGGAGGTGCCTTCCCACCAGGAGAGGCTTTCCCACCAGGAGGGGCCTACCCACCAGGAGGTGCCTACCCACCAGGAGGTGCCTACCCACCAAGAGGTACCTACCCTCCAGGAGGTGCCTTCACACCAGGAGGTCCTTGTCCTGGTGGATTTATTCGCGTTGGACGTCACTGTATTGACAAACGAAACGACCGGTGTGATCGCAACAGTTAGTGATTTTCATTTTACCTAAGTTTTATATTAAATTCAAATGTAAAAATCTGGAATCACAAACAGACACTTGAATCGTATTTATTTGTACCTATATACGTATTTAAATTTATTCAACAGCGAAATCACCACGAATGTCTCTACTATATAATAGATATTGTTATAAAAAGGTAAGTGATAACATTATTTTCCGACGGTATTGAAAATAATACCGTAGGAAAATAATGTTATCAGTATCCAAATAACCCAACCAATAAACAGGAGTTTGTATAACGTAATATAACTCACCGCATTACTATCGTTTGGGTAAAACATAATACCAACAATTATGAGACTATGATACAGTTTCCTTGTATATCCAATAAAAGGAATCGAGTTGCCACGTTTTACATACTATTAACTCATTGCACGGACATTACGAACTACAGTGTTAAGTTATATATTCTTGCTGTGAAATTATTGAATAGCAGAAAATAAGCAGTGTTTAAAATGAAGCTGCTATTCTGCCTGCTTCTGTTATCATCTGCTATAGCATCAATAGCAAGTCTGATGCTTTCGCCCCCCGTTCACGGTACTCACATTATCCTCGCCAGAAGGTCTCGGAGGATGCAAAGAGAAAACAATAAATCGTTTACAAACTATGAGTGTCCAATTGGATATAGTAAATTTGGAATATACTGCGTAGAAGAACCACATGATTACTAAGAAAAAAATGCTTAATTGAAATGGTGAATAATTAGCGTGTTTTAAACATACCCAGGGGCATCAATTATAATAATATGTAGTTTTTGAAAATAATAATTATGATTATTAAAATATCCGTGAATGTGCAAAACGTGAAGTTTTTTTATTTCCTCTATCAAAAATATTATCTTGTTATAGATTTTGCAAAAAATATTGTTAGTCATGTTTATTATTGTGTAAATAAATAATTGTATTATTAAGTAACTAATAAGTAACTAAAAACTAATTACAAGTAGAAAACTTGGCCCAAATCGGTGTCTCTATTATTATTACTTAAATATTAAATAGCGGGCTCATATCATAGTTCCTATTGAGGATATCATACATAGATTTTTTTTCCATAATATTGTAGATATTGAAAATATCGTATTGACATAGTAGTTTATGATATAAGTGTGGTTAATCGAAAATTACAGCCGAGGCGATATTGCTACAAGAAAGCAGAGGTTGTAATTCTCAAAGGGCACGTAGGTCATACGACGTATTATAACATATTTGTGGGGAAATGAATAAAACTCGGACGAAAAGAAAGAGTCAAGAGATTTTTTTTTAGACAAAGACACAAAAAACAGCCATTATTACCCATAAAGTAAATTAATATTCTTCTCCCAAAGTTATTTTTATTCATAACATGTTGACCACTTCTCTGACATAAAAGTCTTTGCTAATATTTAAAAAACTAGCGTTCGTTTTAGACGGAGCATCTTGATGAGCCGTGCGTTTTACATTAAAGTAACTCACAAGTATGTAATGAGATACAATACGATACTGAAATTGGTGAAATATGAGAACCTTCAGCAACAAATGTGTTATAAATAATATTATGTGCGTGAGGATAGCCTAATAGATGGATATTAATGCAGCTTTTGAATATTACCTACTGTTAGTTTCATAGTGTTTGCTCTTGTTGCCATCATATTTCCACTGTGTGACAGTGACAGACTTATACAAGTCATATACATCTGTCTCATAATAAGAGTTATACATATCATGGCAATAAGAGGTCATGGTAGGGCCACAGTCCGCCTGATGGTAAGCGGCCACTGCAGCCTATGATCATGACCAATACTAGACTAGTGTCACTCACGCATAATATTACAAGGTATTCCGCTCCCCTCATGGAGCTCTCGCCACAACACTATAAAGTACTATTATTTATCTGCGATCTTCTGTAAGTGCCTAGTCGGACAGCTCCAAATTTCAAATGAGAAACCCCGCTATGCCTTTATAAACTTGTGTATATGTTCACACATCTTATCCATTGTGTCCGCAATGCTGTCATCAATGTACGAACGCCGACAATTTTCGAAAGAGTCAACTGTAATTGGAAAACTTTACCGTGAATTTATTTGTAAAGGTAGAAATAATTTTGATCTGCCAATAATACCTGGTATCGTGTGGAATAAATTTTATTTATTTATGGCGTAGTTTTGTTATTGGAATTTCATTTTACAACAAAAGTAAGAATTGTCTTATGTTCCACAATTCATCTAATAAATATCAAAGTTTTAATAAGCCCTTACAACTATCTTTGACCACCAGAATTAGTTATAACTAAAAAAAAGTTAGGGATTTATATGTGTCTGCCGATGCACTAGGGCAAAAAATGCGCTTAAAAAGTCTACATCTTGTATATTATGTAAAATGTTTAAAATCTCATCCGAGGGCCTTTCATGACAAGCGAGCGAGCTTTTCTTATGCGTATCTGCAGAATAAAATACGACCAGATGCCCATGATGGGGCGACTTCTAAAGAAAACCTGGAAGCCTTTCTCACTACAATAAAGATGTATACTTAATTTTACTGACATTTCCAGTAAGATCTATCTTCGGTAAGTTTACGATATTTTTTTGTATTACTCAAAATTGCAAAATATTTTTGAAAAGATTAATTCATTTGAAAATATTTATAATCCCGTATAACTATGACGTTCAGATCATTTGAAAAGAGAGATATTTTAGAATTAAGAATTTTGGAATCAAATAGCGCTGTAAGTATTACTCAATACTACCAATAATTTGCGCCAGTAGGCAGATCTGCACTAATAACAAGGAGGCAATAGGCAAATGATCTAATTGAAACAGTACCTAATTACATAATTTACCTTATAGTGATACATTTACCGCCGGTTGTGTTTTCCATTCAGACAGGATATTGATTAATTATTAAATTAATAATTACAAATGAAAATATTAATAACAATATTATTTATTATTATTAAGTTTGCTCGTCACTTTCATGAAAATGAAATATAAGTTTTATGTGGGTATTTTAAGAAGGAAAATAATTATAAATCACTTTTCTTGTAGATCCGTCCAAAATTTTTAGATTCCTTTCTACAGTGAATTCCCCATATCCAAATATATTTCCAGAAGGTCAACTCTATTGTATTATAAACTCTACTGTAGCTGGATCAGGGTTGCAATTTGCAAGCGGCCAGTGTTACGGTCGGTACGATCTCCCTTTGACTAGTAAATTGCAATCTCTGACTTTGAAATTGAACCGGGACTAGATTCGTTTGATGATAAATTATAAAGTTCCGTTGTTTTTAACCCACACAAAGAAAAGTGTGAAGTGAAATTTTTTTTTTACAAAGAGGAATATTTGGTCCCCGAAGGGGTAAGCAGAGGTATTGTAACAACAACACCCACATTTCGTGACAGAGGTTGAGTCCATCGCCGTCTCAGGCACTATACAATATACATACGTCTTTGAATTACTTCTCAGAAATATGCAGGTTTCCCCACGATGTTTTCCTTCACTGTAAAGCACGTGGTGTGAAATCACTGCACATAAGTTTTTTTATAAAAACTCATTGGTACAGGCCCCGCTGGGATTAGAACTTGCGTCGCTTGCGTAGCAGGCGACTGCTCTAAACCCGGGGCCACCACGGCTCTTAAAGAGGACTATATAACATAATATGTAGGTATATATGAAAATTGAAATTATGTATTCTGTTTACCTTGGCCTTGTTAACCTGTGGCCTTGGTTTGGCAAGATTAGTCAAGTTGTAGGGCTAAAATGATAATTTATAGTATGGGTTATATTATAAAATTGATGCATTTCTATTGATAAATGATTAAATAATATTAATTTCAACAACGACGATACACCAAACACAAAATAAGATTATAAGTATACCTACTTGCATCGCGATTCTAGTAAGAAATTACTATTCCCGACACCAAATGACACTGCGAAACTAACAACCGTTATAGCCGCAATCAAAATGGGTGTCAGTTCTCAAAAACAGTTGTTATGACAGCTATAATACTGGTACAACTGATCGGTATTGACCTTTAAAAAAAAACTACGCGTTTCCTTAATATTGAAAGAAAAAACAAAAAATGTCCATGATTGGTCCGCGTCCAACATAAGTGCATTTATCTTACACGCTTGATACGTGTGCAACCTAATATTGCAATGTATTATCATCCCAAATCATAGTGATAGCTTAAAATACAGTGTTTATAGGTACATTTTACGAATACAAAAAAGCTTTAATATCAGGTCAAACATATCCTCAATTCCGGCGTTAAACGCTACCCTTACAGAGCAAACATTTCCTACAAACAAACATATACCCCTACCTAGCTATAAAACTCACCATCATTTTATTATACGCGAGGTACTCAGCCCACATGTTGAGCTAAGCGAAGCTAAATTCGTTCACGCCCACGTGCTATATACGTGGACGTCTTCTTTTCTTACTTCGACTAGAAATTTCTTAGACTAGAAATGCATTTTATTACGTTTAAACACGAAAAATGTACTTGGCAAAAAGGCAACCTATACTAGAGGTACTATAGGACCCCTGGTTTATTTGTGGTGTTAATAGCGATAGCTTTCATATACCCCACTATACGTGCTGAGCGATAGCACGTATAGTTGAGTATACGTGCTATCATAAAAAGATAAATAAAGAAGTCAAATTTCTGATTTAATTAATCCGTGATTGATGCTACACAATAGCAGCTTAGCTTGTGTTGTGGCCCGTGGCTGAGCAGGGGTGGGGCGAGGTGGCAAAAGAAAAAAGGTTTCTCTTGTTATTCAAATGAGTGACAAACTCTTGTTGGAAGTGGGCACGGAGAGATCTCAGCTTTGCACCCGCAATTTTAAAAAGTTCTCTCTTTGTACCGGTTTTTTCGATATTTTACATTGCTTTGGTGTTAATGCCTCTGACAGCGGCTTTCAATTCATTTGTAACCTTTGTTTGTTTCGGAATTATAATAAATAATAAAATCACCGTGGTGGCCTTGAGGTTTGAGCAGTCGCCTGCTACGCAAGCGACGCAAGTTCGAATCCCAGCGGGGCCTGTACCAATGAGGTTTTCTAAAAAAAACTTATGTGCAGTGATTTCACACCACGTGCTTTACGGTGACGGAAAACATCGTGAGGAAACCTGCATATTTCTGAGAAGTAATTCAATGACGTATGTAAAGTATCTGAGACGGTGATGGACTCCCCATCTGTCACGTTGGCACTTAATCATCTTCGGTGAAAAGTGGGTGTTGTTATTACAACACCTCTGCCTACCCCTTCGAGGAATACAGGCGTAAGCATATGTATGTATGTATGTAATAAAATCACGATTCTTCACAGGCCGTGTTGGTCTAGAACGCTTTTGCGGAACGAGGGCCTAGGTTTGATCCCTAGGTCGGACGATATGTAATTGGGTTTTTCCATCTGTAATATCCTAGTAGCAGTTCTGGGCTGTGGCTGGAACTTACCGGTTTAGTACTCGGTTAATAGCAGAAGTGTTAATCAAAGCTGGCGAAACGTCGATGCCTTATCTCTTTGAGGAATACAGGAGTGAAAATTATGTAAGTACGAATATATTAGAAGAGGTTAGAAAGAACTAAGAAACAATGGATCATCATCATCCCCTGGCCTTATCCCATACATTGTTGGGGTCGACACTTGATTAAGCCCGATGCGGCTGATCACCTGATTCTTATACGAAGCTTCTTCTCAATAAAAGCAACCTTCCGAACTTGGCGGTAGCATGTATAATCCTATATAATTATGTCATTCTGACGATTTGAAAGTACTTTATAAAAGTCTAATCGAATAAAGATATTTTTGACTTTGACTTTGAAAGCGGCTGACATCTGATCTTCGTAACCCCGTACGAAGAAAATCGGTAATCAGTTATCAAAGTCACTTGGCCTCCGACTGACCTGTAGCGATTGCCAAAGATGCTAAAAGCAAAAAGACGATTGTTAGATAACATGGTGATAGAGATAACTGAAAGAGATAAATAGATGATACACAACGCCTAACAAGTCAGGAGTCCTACCATCATCGGTTTGAGGAGAGCGTATCAAAAACTACTGAGATGTTTCATTTTGGTACCGTAAAATTAAACGTCACAGCTAAGAAGTTCATAATACGCGCTGGTTTAGCGATCATAGTTATATCATAGATCAAACCTGTAGGCCGAGGCAAAGTAACGTTCTCTCGCGCTTGCGCTAATAGAAGAAATCCAAAATAAACATATGTCATTCCCGTACATTTTGTATCGTTTCCATGGGTGAAGCGTGAAGATAATGTTACTTTTTCTACAGGCCCTGGTAGCGTTGGTATTCTGGGGTTAAAAACGGTCTAAAATGTCGTAAGAAAACCTTGAACTTTAGAAACCTTAAGTCGCAGTATTTTGTCGCCAAAACATTATTCTGCGGATAAATGCCTTAACAAATCACACACTTACTTCAAATAAAATGTTATAACTTTAATAAATACTCCTTACGACATAAAAACATTCGGATAAAAATAATGGAAATCAAATAAAAACCCTAGCTTAGCAGAGAATGTCACAGTGTAGAAATTACAGCTCCCAGTTTATTTTATTACTTACTTTATAACGGAACATGAGATCTTGTGCTCGATCTCTGGTTCGGGCAAAGTGTATTGGGTTTTTCCCAGTAGAAGCCCAGCCAGAGTCTGGAAGAGTGCGCGGTTAGTGGCAGTTGGCTCGCCATCTTAAAGTTCTACATATAAACATCAGAAGTATAAACTGTAATTTCGATAATCTTCTCACCCTTCTTCACAGATTAAAATACAACCTTGACGTTATTATACTCTCAGAATGTTGGTTGAGTAAGTGTCCTAATGTTCCATCTCTACAAGGCTATGATTCTTATACATCAGAATTTAGAAACCAAAACGATGGTGTTGTTGTTTTTGTCAGAAACAGCCTTTCGTGTAATATTGAAACTCCCGAGTTCAATGAGGCTAACTGTATAGTTCTTAAACTTAATAACAACTTAGCTATTATTGCATTATATCGATCCCCATCTTACAGAAACTGTTCCCCTTTCATGACCAGCCTCGATAAAGTAATTAGAACTCTAAACTCATATAAAGATGTTATTATTATAGGAGACATAAATATTAATATATCTCCAGGTAGTCTCGACGTATCAGCTGATGAGTACCTTAATCTAACAGCATATCATGGTATGCTCCCGGCTCATCTATACCCTACTCGACAAGAAAATTGTTTAGATCACGTTATCGCAAGGTGTGACAACTCAGCGAAAACTATTGTACTTGACACTCTCGTTACCGATCATGCACCAGTAATTTTTTGTTGCAATACTAAATTTGTACCGGATTATAATAACACTAATCGCACATGTAAACGTGTGGATACACAAGCTATAGTAGATGAATTGTCCAGTACAGATTTCACATCAGTTCTTGAAGCTACAGATACCGATTTAGCCACAAATAAATTAGTCGACATTGTTTCCCAGGTTGTCTCAAAGCACACTTTTTCTTCTTTAATACCAAGTAGAAAACGTATCATCAAACCCTGGATTACCCCAGGCCTTCTTAGATGTATAAGACAAAGAGACAAGTTATACCGAAAATATAAATCTGATCCCGTAAATAATATAAATAAACAAATATTCACCCGCTATCGTAGTTTTTGCAATAATCTTTTACAAAAAGTTAAACAGAACTATGAACAAAAAGAATTACATAACGCCAAGAACAATGCCAAAGCTACATGGAACATTATCAAACAAGTCGCTAACCTCCATAAGAAAAAATCATCTCCATCTGAATTACTGAAATTAAGTGACAATCCTCTCTCATCTGTAAATTTTATCAATAATTTCTTTGTAAATGTAGGAAAGAATCTCATAAGTAAAATTCCAACAATAAGCTTGACTCACAAAATACCTATTCCGGACCTAAATTACAATTGCCCTGCGTCGCTTACACATTCTATGGCATTATTTAATGTAGATAATGATGAGATTGAGCGCATAATTTTGAACCTTAAGGATAGGAGTGCGGCTGGATGGGATGATATCACTACAATGGTTATTAAATCTGCAAGACACATTCTCATTCCAATTTTTAATCACGTTTTCAATCTTTCCTTGACTTCAGGCACCTTTCCTCAAGCATTTAAAAAAGCCGTTGTTCATCCAATCTTCAAGGGTGGTGATAAAAACAATATCACTAATTATAGACCAATATCTGTCTTAACAACTATGTCTAAAATACTTGAAAAAATAATAAATAGCAGATTATTAAAATTTATTGAAGACAAAAATATTTTGTCCGCAAATCAATTCGGTTTCCGTAGAGGAAAATCAACCGAAGATGCAGTATTGGTCATGTCAGATACCATCGTCAAAAATATTGACGATAAACTAAAGACTGCTGGCATATTCTTAGACCTCTCAAAAGCATTCGACACAATTTCCATTCCCATTCTTCTTAACAAACTTGAAAACATTGGTATCAGAGGTGTCGCTCTCAATATCCTAAGCAGCTACCTAAGAAGCCGCTCTCAAATTGTTCTTGTTGACGGCTACAAAAGTAATGAAGAACCGCTGAATTATGGAGTTCCGCAAGGTAGCGTCCTTGGACCTACCCTGTTCCTTATATATATAAACGATCTATGCAACCTTGCTCTTCCAAATTGTAAAATCATTTCGTATGCAGATGACACTGCCCTTCTCATCCATGGACAAAACTGGAAAGATGTCCATCACTTCTCAGAAAATGCGTTAAAAATTGTTATGACGTGGTTGAACTCTAATTTTCTTACTCTAAATTTAGGTAAAACAAAATTTATTTCTTTTTCTCCCTACCAATCCAGACAAACACCATCCACTTTTTCAATTAAAGCACATACATGTGTTGAACATTTAATCCCATCTTCCTGCAATTGCATATCGATTGAGCGAGCTACATCTATAAAATATCTAGGTGTTATTTTAGATGATGAAATGTCTTGGAAATTACAAATTCAATCAGTTGCAGCCCGAATCAAAAAACTTATGTATGTATTTAAAAAGCTACGTAATGTCATGGATTTTAAAAGTATGAAGAATGTGTACCTCGTGCTAGCTGAATCAATATTATCGTACTGTATAACATGTTGGGGCGGCTCTGGTAGATATCACATGCTGAGGTTGGAAAGGGCCCAACGGGCAGCTCTTAAAGTTCTCACTAAAAAACCTATCCGCTTTCCTACTACTGAACTCTATTCTCTTTGTGAGGTATTAACGGTCCGGCAGATTTTCATCTTCCGAACCGTGTTACGCAAACATATAGAATTACCATATGATCCGAACTTAACATCTTCCAAACGTAGATCTGACAAGGTTTGTAAATCCATAAGACGACGGACGGCTCTTGCGAGTCGTCACTATTTTTATATAAGTCCTATGCTTTATAATAAACTAAATAGAATCTTAAATATTTATCCACTCTCACGATATTCATGTAAAATAAAATGTGCAAAGTGGTTAAAATCCTTAAAATATCAAGATACTGAAGACCTTCTTCAATTACACATTTAGTGCAACTCTCATACACACACACATATACACACACACATACATACATACTTACACACATCCACACGCACACACACACACCTAAAGTTAAACCTAAGTTACAAATTTTGTTTATAAAAAATACTGTACTAAACATAAGTTACAAAATTTGTTATTATTACTTTACTTTTAATACTTTTAATATTGTGTTTCTCCGAAGGTGGGCGTTGTCAGACGCAACACAGTTTTTAAACTTCTGCGACTGTCACCGTTCCTCTGTATACTGTACTAAGAGTTATGCCAAATAAACATTATTATTATTATTATTATTATTATCTATAACATGATACTTAAACGTAGCTGCCGAAATGTGGATGCACTATAACTATACATCTGCCTACTCCTTTGGGGAATACAGGCGATAGCATCTCATCAAATCATTTTCCAAATCATACATAATGTATGTAGATTTAAAATGAACCATCATGCTCAGCCTACTAGATTTTTCTCGTTTTGTCTCTACCAGTCTTTACCTGCATCGGTCAAACATCACACTTGAATACGTTTTCAATATTCGAAATGTAGAAGCTGTAAATAGCCTGTGGCGGACGTTCTGTTAGAACTAGAGACCCGACCAAATATTTGCACGGACGAGAAAGGCATGTTGACTGGGATTACCCGGTGTTTGCCGCACGATGGCACTCGAGTGCCGATTATAATGTACCAAATGAACGTATTTGCTCTGCTACTGGTTTAACATATTTAATTACCGCCATTAAAGCACCCATTGCTATTTAAGGGTCGTGTAACACACTTTTGTTGGAAGGAGAAGTTTTTACTTCGACTACGTAGGTAAGTGCTTGCACATAAGTATATCACATAATTTAGAAAAGAGGAAGGTGATTAAATCTATACTTTTTTAATGTATAAGCTGAAGATTTTGTTCGCTTGAACGCGCTAACCTCAGGAACTATTGCTATATATCAGCATTAGATAGCAGCTCGGTGAAAACTGATCCCAAAATCTAGTATGTAGGGCCATGTTTGGTCTAGTACCGACCTGACCTTAAAAAGCTTGACCTCTTATACCTAAACGTAACACTTGGCCGCCAGAAACTAGACGTAGAACATTTTTTTGTCGGTCAAGTAGACACGGGGGGCAAGGATCAAGATTTAGATGGGTTCTAGTCCCTTATGGATATCCTACGCTAGAATGACATTATTAACGTAAATATTTTATCATATGCTGACCTCTTGAAAAACGTTAAATACTACTAACTAAAACGATAATTTTATACTAATACATCTGTTAAGTTCGCTATGCCACCCTAATATGCGAGGCTTGCAATTTGTTTCAAGCCGAGCTTAGCTTAAAAACTAAGCAACATAGCAATGGTACTAATACTTGTTAATGCCTGCTTTGGGAAGGGAGGCCTCTGACTAGCAGTAATAAAGAATATGCTGATGATAATAATATGGTGGAGCCGTGGTGACCTTTATGTTTGAGCAGTCGCCTCGTTTGAGAGTCTGTACCAATGAGTTTTTCAAAAAAACTTATGTACAGTGATTTCACACCACGTGCTTTACGGTGAAGGAAAACATCGTGAGGAAACCTGCATATTTCTGAGAAGTAATTCAATGACTTATGTAAAGTGTCTGCATATATATGATAATAATATAGTCACGATCATCGTGGAAGCACCCACACATTCTTCTTTAGTGGTTTGTCGAACGGCGGAATGTGTGCCCAAAAACCGACACCGATAATGAGTATGCCCTCTACATAATCGTCGTATAGTATACGCCGACAATATAGTGGAGCCATTGCATTATTGCAAATCTTTGAACTACATTATGGCGAAGGTTATAGAAACAATAAGATATATTCTTTCGACTCGTCATCTTGGCTTTCGTCCAATTATATTGCTGGAATCGACTTTAAATCTACAAACAACTAAACAACTTCAACTATGAGTTATTATCAATGTACAGTATTACAAAACCAATTTATCTCTGTCAATATGCAATAAGGCTAATAAATAAGGGCTCGTAGCACAGATGCTACTGCGCATATCATTCAATCAGCGAAGTTAAGCAACCAAGCCGGTAGTTAGATGAATGAACCCACGACTTTCCAGGTGATCAGCAACATCGGGTTGAATGAAGTGCTAGCTCCAACTATTATCTATATAAGCTGGTGGTTTGATCCCAAAAGATCAAATCCCAAGCAAAGCAAAGTTTCTTCCATTAGTTTCTTCGTGAGGTTTCGACACTATACATATACAATTACAAGTACCTAGTCTTCATAAACAGTGAATGTTAAGACAGCTTAATCAAGAAACTAGATTAATTTCCACAAAAAACATGGAGGCAAAGGAAACAATTTGAGAGATTTAACATTTATTTTGGTATAATTTAAAAATTCCGCGTCCGGGCCGGAGAGCGTGTTGACAAGCCGTCTTGTCTGCCCCGGATTTTGTGTCCCGGAAAATCTGTGTCCGGCTGTCCGGGTTCAAGGCATGAGCGATGAGCTTTATCGAGGGAAAAAGTACATCTGTAGTTTAGGCATGGTACACTTTTATTGGGGTGAAAATGTTTCCTTCTTATTCATGTTCATTCGCTCGCTTTCCGGCTTGGGTTTCCAAGAATATGCGATGGTACATAGATATAATATAAGATGGACAAAAACTATTATATTACGTAATACAGAGCATGTTGGGCATGTTGAAGCCTGACTGTAAAGCAAGAGACGTGAGTTCAAGGACCAGGGGGTCAACTTCAATGATCGTTTCAGCAGCGCATATTAAGAAGTTCTTAGCTTTGACGTTAAATTTTACGAGACTAAAATGAAACGTCAAAGCTCAGAAGTTCTGCTTAAACCGATGATGGCAGGCCCCAAGCAGTCTGGACCAATAAGTATTCTGAAAGAAAATTTTACAAAATTGCAGTTGTCTGAGAAGAAATTTAAAAACAGTAAGAACCTTGGCATTTCCTTGGCACTTTTATCTTGGGGTATAGCACCTATCCCACCCGTTCAGAGACCCTTAGAAACTACACCTACTTAGAAAGTAGGGGTGTGAAGACTACCACCGCATCTTTTGGCTTTGTCATCGTTTACTTACGCCCATTCGTGTGAATTACTTTATCAGTACCAAGTCTTGCTACGTCTCGTTTGTATATCCAGTTAATGGACAAATAAATTGGAATTGGAGGATTCAAAATAAACGTTCAGTACAAACCTTGTGGGTTTACTTTGATGGAAGCGCTACATTTGCAAGATACATAGATCCTCTATGCACACTATTCAAAGCTTCGAACCCTAAACCGCTAGTCCTAAAGACATGAAATTTGGAGGACGTGTTCTTGGTGCAGTGTAGGTACTTTAAAAAAAGGTTTTCCGCATTTCCACCCCTATATATATGACGTTTTAATGTTAGTATATGCAATCCTGCAAAATAGTTTCTGAACACATTAGACAGGGAGGGGTTTCCGTGCGAATTTCAGAGCTGCCTTTGACTATACCTACACCTTAAAGAAGAACAGACCAAAATATAAACGACCGGTATTGAGTAGTGTCAGTTCTGTAGTTTTTGTTCCGTGAATAATGTCTCCAAGATAGAGCCGTGGTGGCCTTGTGGTTTGAGCAGTCGCCTGCTACGCAAGCGACGCAAGTTCGAATCCCAGCGGGGCCTGTACCAATGAGTTTTTCTAAATAAGCTTTTGTACAGTGATTTCACACCACGTGCTTTACGGTGAAGGAAAACATTGTGAGAAAACCTGTATATTTCTGCATAATTCAATGTCGTATGTAAAGTGTCTGAGACGGCGATGGACTCACCATCTGTCACGTTGGCACTTAATCACGTTCGGTGAAAAGTGGGTGTTGTGATTACAACACCTCTGCCTACCCCTTCGGGGAATAAAGGCGTGAGCATATGTATGTATGTATGTAATAATGTCTCCAGAGCTCCATCAAAGGCGGGTGGAGCCACTATGGTATCCATAGTTGTACATGGTGCACCTCTGTTATCTTAACACTTCAAATTTGTGTCTTTAAATTTTTCTTCTGAGTTGGCCCCTCACTGTTGGGGATGTCCTGCAAATACTCTCTTAATAATTCATCTCCACCGCCTTCTATTTTCGACATGATGGAATGCAAGTTTTACTGGCAAATGTTCGGCCACCTGGAGTCCTACCATCATCAGTATTAGCAGGACGTATTAAGAACTTCTGAGCTTTGGAGTGTCATTTTGATACCGTAAAATTAAACGTCAAAGCTAAGAAAGCTACGCGCTGCTCAAAACGATCATAGTTGCCCCCTGGTCTGATCAGCTTTTTGGAGTACGACTTCTCCAAAATACTTAGTAATCGGAAAAGACAAGAAAGAGAAGGCTTTCAATTTCAATAAGTGTGAATAAAATTACTTAATTTCATATTCCATGCAAGTTCTAATTTCATATGCTTGTGTCAAGGTTTGTATGTTATGAAATTACCCTCCAACGTACAAAAAAACTTTCCATTTTATGTTAACAATGATGAAATACGATTCGAGGAAGTATGGCGTGCTTAAAATGGAACGGAAATTACTTATTCTACTTAATACATTTTTATATTGAACCAGTTTGAAGTAGACATTCTCCTCATATCCGTCGCCTTTACGAGACATTATAATGATATCAAAATGGGAATATATGCAGAATATTTCAATCCAATATATTATTAACACAGATATTCAAAATGGGATTGTTTCTGTATCTGTGTGCTCGTGGGGGTATGAATGGGTATTAGTTGTTATGTGCAGGCAACTGCCTGAGCTATAAGCACTCAGCTAAACTAGCGCATGAATTTTATAATGTATATAATAATAATACTACAGACACGGACACGTAAAAGTACTACTGCGCATGCAAGATCAGCGCTCATAACTCATGACTACATACTCATGTTATGTTTAAAGTATTCTATACAAAGTCTCGAATGTCAACATCAAGGGATAATCTACCTAAGACATCATTAATAGGACACGAAATTGAATGCAAGGTACTGGGTTTAGGTTAGATTTCGTCAGAGCTGTCTTAGATGTTGTCAGTGAAAGCCGCAGGATTATGTCAGGTGCCCGTGTGACCTATATCGGGAGGTCACCTCAAAATTTACCAGTCCCACTGTCTTCGAAGGCAATCAGTAAACTGGATTAAGGTATGAGAGGTGCATTATAAGATAAGTGCTCATGTTCAAAAGGAAACATTATATAATATTATGCATTAATACTAGATTAGAGATTTGTCGCGGTTTATTTCAACTCAGGCGATTTACTCGCCATCTTTCTTGTTGGGCCAAGTAACTCAAACTCAAGCTCGAAATATCTTCATTTGATTAGACTTTAATAAAGTGTATATACAACGTCAGAATGACATGATTGTACGAATTATAAAATGTTTTTGCTAAATTAAAAATTGAAATAAATAAATAATTAAAAATATAAGTATAAGAATACAAAAAATATATGCGACGCGCATAACTATGTCAATCTACACTTATATTATAAAGAGGAAAGGTTTGTATGTATGTTTGTAACGAATTGCCTCGAATAATTCTGGACCGTTTTAAAAATGATATTACCATTAGAGTGCTACATTATTACTTATTAATATATGTAATATTTTATTACCGTACTCCCACGGGAACGGGAACTACGCGGATGAAACCGCGTGTCGTCCGCTAGTATTCAATAAAAGTAGTTAACCCTCATAATGAAAATGATGATAAAGTTGTAACTCAGCTATCTCATTCTCCAGTAAGTATTGGTTTCCTTTCTTACAAACGATAAGCCTTAAACAATATCCTCGCACAGTCATAAGAGGAACAATCTTCGCGTAGGCGTCAAGTTAGCGAAGATAAATTTCACAAAAATTATCTTGGTCGAGCGAGACCGACCCAAATTCCCATATAAACTGAGACGCAGTAATATCACAGTATGATACCAGAAAATAAACACCTACAGAGGTTCGGCTCCCATACATTGGGGGAAACAGGCACATTTTTTTATACTATACTGAGTAAGTGAAGAAGCACACGTAATTTTTACTAGTAAGTGCCTCATGCCTATTTTAAGAATGCTTGCAAAGGGTCTCTCAAGGTACTTCGCTTGTTTAGGCAACTGAGCTTTGACGTTTCATTTTAGTACCGTAATTAAGCTAAGAAGTTCTTAATAAGCACTGCTTAAACCCATGGTGGCATGTGGCAAAAAGAATATATGACATATTGAATGACATGAATTACCTACTCATTATATTTCTATCAGCGTCTTACTCTTATGGTATCTGTTGGAATAAGTTGGTACTGGTAATCGACGGAGTGAAAGTGAACGAAGCCATATATAAGTTTGTAATGATCAGAACAGTGGTCTTTGTATCCATGGGATACATGTATGTATACTAGTCATATATAAATCAGAATCCTCGCAGGCGCACGTCTACGCGCTTATGCGACGATTTTCTATTGCAGAAAGCCTACCTTGTACTATCTTTATATTTCGTAATACTACACAGTAATATGGGACAAACATTGTTCCTTATCACGAAAGTAGTCACAAAAGGCGCAAGTAAGGGCTGATGTCGGTCTAGTGTGTTTCACAAACAAAGATCGCACGGAAATAAATCTTCAGTAAAAATGATTTATGCCCTCGAGAACTCGTAAAACTTAACGCTTACTCAATTTCAGTGTTGGGACATGCTAACTGTATAGTCTTACTAAGTAATTACATTTATGTTATTTAACGTTGGGTGTGTCAATAATCTGACCTTTAACTAGAATTAGACTTGAAGAGCTTTTTTTTTATTATTTCGACGACACTGGCCTTGTGATAATTAGGGACCCTTAAATGTCGTGTATTTAATGTTCACAATTACTTGCAAATGATTTTTTTGTATATTCGTTGTGTCTTATGTACATATGTTGTGATTTTCAACACGTGCTTTACAGAGAAAACATCGCATATGTTTGGGAAGTCATTCAAAGACGTATGCATAGTGCCTGTGATGGCGATAGACTCACCATCTGCTTCTTTGGCGCGTGTTGTAATTACAACAGCTCTGCCTTTCGAGGAATACAGGCGTGAGAATATGTATGTATTGCTATCTTAGGTAAAGCTTTGCTTCGTATGATAATGTTCAACATTACAATTAAGCTCATAAATACCACTGAGTTAAAAATATTCAGTCAGTATACTAGTCTGAAATTTGGATCTTTATTGAATTGGAATAAACTACTAGCTTCTTCTTTAATTTAAGATCTTTGCTCAATTGTGTGCACAATCCTTGACCTCTTGATACGACACTACACCCGCTTTCTCTTTAAGTTAGTCCATGTAGCTTCTTCTCGGTCTTCCTCTTCCTCTTCTTCCTTCGATTTTCCCTTTCAGCATTAGCTGTATTAGGTTTACGTGTCGTATCAAGTGCCCAACGATTTTTCCTCTTCTATTTTGTATCGTTCTCAATAGTGCTCTTTTCTCATTTATTATGTCTAATACTCCCACATTACTCTTCCTCTCTACCCAGCTAATTCTTTCCATTCTTCGCCAGCACCACACCTCGAATGCTTCCAGTCTCTCTATCCTTTAGTGTTAGTGTCCACGTCTCACTGCCATATAAACTACTATACACATACGATTTTTAGAATTAGTAGATTAAAATATTGAATCTATTAAATAAGAAGATATTCTTTTAGAATTTTTTATTTATTTATTTATTTATTTATTTATTTACCATTTATACACCATCATTACAGATATTTAAACCTAATTCGATGGAATACACACAATAATATTTATTCTTGCTTAAATCTAGTTTAATCTTAATTTACTCCTAAATATAATATTGTGGCCCATGTGAAGTCGTTCAATGAGCCCGAAAACAATTCCACCCGCGATGCGACCGCATTGAGTGTACGCAGCAAATGAAGCCTATGTTAGGCCAGGTTCTTAAAGCCATTCTAATATCATTGTCATTCCATTGGGCCATTGATGACAATATATGACTCTCCCTATATTAAGGTCCTGGCGTGTAACGGCCCGATATGCATCTTCGCACAATTGGTGAAACAAAAACAAATGACAATCGGGCCCCCTATTCTCATAATCTAATCGTGCCATCGAATGTCTACCCTCATCTAAAACGTATTTAATTGCTAATCGCCAACGAGCGATATCACCTTTATTCGACATTTACGGTAGAAGGGAATTTAGCCCGTATTGTCATTGTCACAGAGCATAATAATATTTTACATTTTGTTAGCCGCAAATATATTTTCTCTTATGGATCCATTGGTCTTATTAGGCCTTATTACATTGTTAGGCTTTTCATTCGATCTAATCTGGGTACTAGAATTAGTTTGTGAATAAGTTATTAGCGGGCCATAGGGGGAAAAGTACCTAAGATTATTATTTTGATTGGCAAAAGTAACGGGAATAGGTCCCAATTCAAGCGGTCCATTCTAGCACTTTATTAAATTATGAAAACTGTCAAAATCATAATGTAGTACTTAGTAATTCTATTACGCGGTCGCCACCGCATAATCAATACCCAATATGTGAGCCTAAAATTAGTTCTGTAAGGGACCCCTAGAGGCGCGTTTCTAATACACATATTGTGCGGTGGCTAGACGATTAATAAATTAAAATTCGAAAATAAATTGTTGTTACATAAATAATGTCCTGGTGAAGAGTTTGTGGCACAGTTACTATGTCGCATATCATTCGATCAGCAAAGTTAAGCTACTCTAAATGAAGCCAGTAGTTGGATGGGTGATTATCTGAATTATCTCCGTGCCTCGAAAAGCACGTTAATGCGTCAGTCCCGGTTACCAATTTAACATCTTTGGCAAACGTTATAGGTCAGTCAGAAGCCTAAGAGTCTGACAACTGTTTTAACCCAGATTTTTCTTCTTAAAAAAGGGGTTACGAAGGTCAGATGGCAGTCGCTTCGTATAAAAATCAGGTGATCAGCCGCATCGGGTTGAATCAAGTGCAAACCCCAAAAATGTTTGGGATAAGGCCAAAAAATTATAATTATCCTGGAAAATTGCTTTACCAATCATCTAAATCAAATATTTTGCGTTCCTGACCCAGTATTTTGGCTCTTGAAACAAAGAAGATACACGAACTAAGCCACATGCAACAGCCATAAAAAATCCTAAGTACAGGCCCTACTAATCGGCAGTACATAATAACCTTTGCAGGGAACTTAACAAAATATCACTCGTGAACGACCCTTGGTAGGGAACAGGCAAATATAAAACCAACAGAGCTGTCTAATGGGTAATAAATGTTGCCTTTTACGATCCTGATGACACTGTGAGTGTTCGCGGACTATCTCATTACCACCTACGAGCTGAGTGGTCCATAAGTACTCTTGCTTGATGCTGCAGTAATTATAAGTCGATTTTGATCCCGAATTTTGTAGTGTCGACCCAGAAAGTCCTTTAGCAATATAACATCTCCTGCACTAAGGAAAGTGTCTATATTCGTTCCTTAATTTAATATACCTAACTGTAGGATTTTTGTACTTGACGTTGTGAAGATTGTGCTCGAAGAAGTGGAGCTCGTGGCACAGTTGCCATTGCGCATATCATTCGATCAGCGAAGTTAAGCAACTCTAAGCCTAGACAGTAATTGGATGGGTGACCGCCCGAGTTCCGTCCGTGACTCGGAGAGCACGTTAAGCCGTCGGTGCCGGTTGCCAATTTATCATCTTTGGCAATCGTTACAGGTCAGTCGGAGGCCTAAAGTAGTCTGACAACTGGTTTAAACCAGATCACAGATTTTCCTCGTTAAAGGGGTTGCGAAAGTCAGATGGCAGTCGCTTCGTATAAAAATCATGTGATCAGCCAAATCGGGTTGAATCAAGTGCCGACCCCAACAATGTATGGGATAAGGCCAGGGCGATGATGTTGTGAAGATTGTAACGTGCTCCAACTTCTATGAACTAAAGTAAATTTCATAAGCTCACGCCTACATTATCGAAAGGCGTAGGCAGAGTTGTCTTCTAGAAGTTGTAGGGTTTTATGAATATATCATGTTATGTTGAAGTGATATATTCATAAAATTATCTAGCTCCAACAATAACATATTTATAGGCTATGGTTGCTATGTGTCGAAGAACTCGCGGCTTGTGGGATTATTTCAGGAACTAATAATGGGAGAAAAAATAAAACGTAGTTAGATTTCACGTAAATAACTCTACGTTACCGCTGATTTTTATGCGAAAGTAAGGTCTTGATAACTTTAGAGTTTTAATACATCATTTACTTAATAATTCGACAGCCTATTTGTCAAGGAAGTCAGACAAAATAAAGGCTGACGGTGAAATTTTCATAAAGTGATTAATCGCTCTTCCAGTCTTGCATTTAAGGTCGTTAGTCATTCGAACTTAGTTTAAAACGAAAGGTTAAGTCTCGAGAGCTTCTTGAGAGGCAGTCTAATTATAGAGGCTGGTTTTGTGCTTTTTTCAGCTTTGTTGAGTGCTGCAAAATGGGTTGATGTGCGTAACGTTTCTTATTTTAATGAATACACGCCATTTTTCATACATACATACATATGCTCACGCCTGTATCCCATGGGGGTAGGCAGAGACCACTGTTTGCCACATGCTACGATCCTTACATACTTCTTTCGCTTCATCCACATTCATGCATCTCTTCATACACTTTCTTCACGCCATTTTTCGTGGAGTTTATATAAACTACATTTTTGAGGTAGAACGAAACGATGGAAAGATGAAACAGTGAAGAGTATTAATTGCCTGAACCGCTCTTGGAACGACTGAGGTGATTGTGTGTGTACCAACATGAAAGATTGTGAGTCCATCACAGTCATCAGACAGACAGACATCAGAGTCTTTTGAATTTCTTCTCAGAAATATGCATGCAGATTCCTCAGAATATTTTTCATCATCGCAAAGCGTGTACTGTGACATCACTAAACTTAAGTATTTTGGAAGAACCATTGGTAGAGAACGTACGTCATGTGTGTAAGTTTAAATTCTGGTGGTCTCAAATAACAATAATAAATCGTTCCCCTCCAAAATACAGATATAAAGTCATATAAAAGATCGGTCACTGACCTTTTATATTTTGGGTCGCTTGGTTCAATCTTCACGCGATTAATAACACCCTCATAATATAATATTGGTTGAACACAGACAAAGAATACGAGGGTCAGTGATTCACTAATACTGTTTAAAAAACGAATAAGCCTGCTGTGGGCCCACGCCGGTCGATTTGGCCCAGATCCAAAATCCATTACTACCGCAGTGTTATTCCGTTAAGTTTAAAATTTTCACAGTGTGGCCTAGTGTCATAAATTGCAAGTTGAACGCAGATTAGTGCCAAATTCTTGCAATGACAACTCGGAAATTGGGATTGTAGCAGGACTGGAATATAATTCTGATTGTAAAGATGTCTTGAGATTCTTCTTACTATGCACTAACTCGATTTAAGGCCATAATATTACCATGGAAGTAGGTTATAATACCAGTTAGCCAAAACGCTTGCATGCGAGTGACAGTGGCGTATTGTTTAAGATGGTATCCCAACATAGTACCAACTATCACTTCCATAAAACGCTGATGACCTTACCACTGAAATAAAATTTCTACAGAGGCCTCAAAAGGGGTCCAAATTTTGAACGGTATTTATGCATGCGTCGCTGTCGATAAATTTTAACCAAAAAATTTGTTTGTACTTTAAATAGCCTATTCGAATGGCCGTTTGTAATTATAATATTCTCTATTGAGCCAACTTATTTCTTAAAAAAATATCTGTGATACAACACATCGAAGAAAGGATGGAAAAAAATATCTTTCTCCAAAACGCACCATTGTCTTGAGAACAAAACATAGGCCTGGTTTCCTTTATGTTTAACAAAACACCCTTTTCAGGTGAGTGGATATTTATTTTTTTCTTCCATACAAATCCATTCATACACACGCGTTCATCAGATCTACTGCCAAACAATACTGGTCAGTATTTATTTTGAAATGCGTTGCTTTTAATTTGGTTGATAATATCATATACATAAATAAATAAGCTCACGCTATCCTTCCGAAGGCGTTTCATCAGATGATAATGTGCCAACGTGACAGATACAGATGATAGATGACAGAATCTTTGAATTTCATCTGAGGCACAATATTATGCAGATTTCCTCATGGTGTTACCTCCTTGAACGCAGAATTCGTGGTGTGTAAAATGAAAAAAAAAAAAACGATTATTGAATTATTATTTATCCTTATCTTATTAATAGTCCTCGTAATTAATAAATAAATACCAAATTGAAAAATGCAAAGGCATTTAAATCAAAGACCCTTGCAGAAAATCGTCGAAAACACCCATTAATTTAGCGATGCAATAAAACGGGTAGCAAAATGTAACATTTATTTCGGGACCTGATGCTAATTTTGTAGCTTATATTTTAGTAAAATTAAGTCAAAGCTAGTGCGAAGAGCCGTTCAAAGAGTATATTTATTTAAATTTATGCGCCGTTTAATGTTAACTGCGTTTAAATAAACGCCTGGGCATCTGACTGTCAGTGCTATATTAAAAAATTTACTTTCACAAAGGGTTGCTTAATCCTCTCCTTAATTGACAGAATTCATAAAAAGATAAAATTGATAGCTGCATCCCACTTTCTCTCAACTTCAGAAGAAGTTCTATGTAGTAGAACCAGGATATAATCCAAAGCGGATGAACTGGAATCAGGCGAACTGCTTGCATTTTGCCAACTATATAGCAGAAACAAAACTAACAGTCTAAATGTCATCTGAAACTGATAAGCTAATTTAGCATAAATACGTTACATTACAAATAAAAACACGTAAATAAAAAAACTTCAGGGGCCTTGCCACAAGCTTTTATTTGCAACATAGTTCCCCTGTGTGAGGGTGACAGACTTATACACGTCATATACATCCGTCTCGTAATAAGAGTTAAACTATCGTGGCAATAAGAGGTAATGGTAGGGGCCCTGGGAGCCAACCATCATCGTATAAGCAGCACGTATTAAGAACATCTCAGCTTCGAAGTTTGAACGGTACAAAAATGGAACGCCAAAGCTCAGAAGTTCTGCTTTAATACCAGTACAGCCAGTACAGACAGTCATTTAGATGTCAAATTCCATAAATAATAAATATTGATGATTTATTGAAAGACACCAGCAAAATCAATACTTTTATGTAAGTTCGTGCATCGCCTGTCAGTGCAGTGCAATTTCAAAAAAAGTTGGTAAAATGAATGAAATCCCTTGAAAAATCTCAATATCAATATCTCGTGACGGCATCTGTAATTGACTGAACATGAGTGAATTAGTGGAGCAGAGCTTTTATAATATCAATTACTAGCGGACCTCACACGGTTTCACCCGCTTAGTTCTCGTTCCCGTGGGAGTACGGGGATAAAGTATAGCCTATGTTACTCGCTGATAATGTAGATATCCAATTCTGAAATAATGTTTCTAATCGGTTCAGTAGTTTCGGTGTCTATTCAATACAAACATACTTACATACAAATCTTTCCTCTTTATAATATTAGAATAGATATAATGTGGAAATAGCAAATGATTAGAAGGATACGTTATTTTTTAATTGGGGTGTCCTAACAATATAAAGATATTTTATTTCCACAAACAACTGTGAACCAGCAACATTATCCAACTAAAACCGTTTTATAGGGCTACAAGAGTACCGAAAGCAATTACGTTTTCTAGTTTTGTTTCGTTTAATGATATTGTTAGGTTCAGCCTTTTTGTTGGTACATTAAGGTTTGCGGGAAGGTTTATAAGTCCAATTTAGAAATTGAAACAGGTTACATTTACCTTCACATTAAACAGCGATTTGTTATACCTAGAATAATATCATAACTAATTTTAATGAAATATTCGACGTAAAATTAAAAATGTTAAGTGATATTTTATTCTTAAAATAATTGGGCCCCGTGGCTTTACTTGCGTAGACTTCATTTTGTGGGCGATTTTATTTCATGGAGCCATTTCATATTTATTTACAACAAAATATTTAGAAAAATCTAAAATCGCCTTCAATAAGAGAGGAGAAATATAACTATGTGAAATAAATTACCTACTATTGAAGTTGCTGTTTGGCATCGACTTCAAAAGTAAGTAATTCTTTTTTTTTCTCCTTTATTTTTTGAAGTCGGCTAAAAAGTATCCTTATTTCCTCCTTGTAACATAGGTTATCTGTCAATGAAATCCCGATGAAATTGGTCCAACCGATTCAGAGATTATCTGGAACAAACGGACAGAAAGACACACATATATTTTTTTTAAACACCTTTATTTTACGAGTATGTCAGTACCGATTACATTTTCATATGCATTTAATGAAAAGCTGCTAATTTGGAATTCTAAAGACACACTTTAATTGTATGTCTGAATAGATTTAGATATAGATAAAATATACGCCTTGAAATTTTCGCCTCTGTATATTTCAATTATATATTGAAGCTATTAGTTTGATAGATTGTAGAAAAAGTACATTGGACTCAATATTGGAGGAAACACTCCGAACTAAACTTGAGTATGACAAATTGAATACAAGTAACTTTGATATCAAGTTGGTCCAATTATTCATGCGTTGAACAGACAGTGTTTTGGCATGTATATATAATGGTTTTGGCAGCTGTTTACGAGAGTTAATGGACGTAAGCTTAGAGAAACAAAGCTCAGAATAATTCATAATTATAATCTTCTTGCATTTAACATCATTGCTGATCGAAGTTTAAAGTGCATTGGTGTATCTTACCCAAATGTAAACAAGTTGATTGTTAAAAAAACAAGTAAATTACATATACGCGATCGATCACGACATGACACCCTCACCACGCATACAAACATTTAGGATACTAGGAACAAATCGTTCAAAATGACACATTCACACCAACGCGCATCTACAAGGTTATAAGCAGAATAGATAACAAGGGGTGTCCGTCATGTCCGATCGTGTATACGTCATTAAGGTGTTTTATCAACTTTTTTCAAAATTTCAGCTACACAGCCTACGAAAAATTGTATTAATTTGCCATTATTTTATATAAAACATATTTTTCAAGAGCCGATTTTCACACCAAGTGCTTTACGGTTAAGGAAAGCATCGTCAGGAAATCTGCATATGTTTGAGAAAAGTAATTCAAAGACTATGTATAATACCTGCGACGGCGATGGACTCACCCTCTGTCACGATGGCACTTAATCATATTCGGCGAAATGTGGGTGTTGTTCTTACAACACCTCTTCTTACCCCTTCGGGTACTCTTCTTGGATGGCGTGAGCTTATGTAATATTTTACAACTTTTTAGCCCTCGCGGACTATGGAGCTAACGTTTTCATTTCAAAAATTAGGCCCAGTTTCGTAACTGGTTTTAAAGCATATATTTAAGTGCCCTTACTGACGTTACGTAACCTGCTTAATATCTCGTAGATTCTCGCGTCTGTGTGAGTGTGTCATTTCGAACGATATGTTCCTAGATCCTTACTGCTTGAAGTAGGCTTATATTTACCCACCCAATAGCCAGGGTCTAAGAATTTGGCTATGGTCTGCCCCTGCCTGTCTTAAGAGCCGACTAAAAGGAGGACTGAGAGCCTGATGGCGGTGGTCGGAGTAGGAGCCTTGATCACCTAGCCTCGGTCCCAAGAAGGTGGCAGCGTGATGTGGCTCGCGCTGGTCTGCACAGCAAGGTCTCCAGGGGTGGCGATACAGGTGCCCTGGGGATGTACCACCTATCAGAGTAACCGGAGTTCCGCCTCAGCACGGAGGATGGCCTCCGGAGGGGTTTTAGTGCGGTAAAAATCCCACATACCCCGATCTGCCCCTCCCAGGGTGACCTTTTGAAGGTTTCCCCCTGCTCAATAAGAAAAAGCCTTGTATTTTTACACTGGTGAGGTTGTGTCTGTGATGAAATAGAGAATGAAATATTTGATTAATGTTTAAGGACTAACTACTCTTTAGTTATTTCAGTCCTTAGGTCACCAAAAACTCCACATAAAAGAAATCACACTCAAGATTAATGCAATTCAATTTAGTTTTACGTCAAAATGTTATTATTAATTCCATTTCTAGCGAGCAATGGTAAACTACAGGTAATGCCGAGAGTAATAAAAGGTAAGTACTTACACTTTGTAACGCTCAGACAATGTAACAACAATAGAATATTATAGTTTATGATCCTCAATCAATTCAACCCTCCGTGGGGAGCCATTCAGGACAGAATTAGCTTTAGGTATTGCAATATAGTGTACACTAACTGTGTCCCATAGCTTCACCCGTATGGACTTAATTTCATGGATGTAAAAGTAGCCTAAGCCTAAAGTCTCGTTAAATAGCCAGCCGTTTTTGAGATTAGCCGGAACAAACAGGCGGAGATTTTTTTTAAAGTTGAGGTGTTTATGTATCTACTTTCATATTGGCTGGCATTCACGTAATACTTGTGAACAGGTGCTGCTAAGTATACTTGATTTTTAGTTATGTTAATGATTATCCACATTTGTGCATTGGAACTTTGTCCATGAGCTTACGTTTCTTAAATTATTTATTTTGTATTCTTTAAATTGTATAATACTTTTGAAAAGAGTAATTACTGAGTAAGAAGCCAGGTTCTTCTCAGTAAAAGCAACCTTCCGAACCTGCGGTAGCATGTATAATCCAGTATAATTATGTCACTTTGACGATTTGAAAGTACTTTGTAAAAAGTCTAATCGAATAAAGATATTTTTGACTTTGACTTTGACTTTGACTATTACGAATTACCTGAGTCAAATTACGAACAGACACTTAAATTGTATTTATGTGTATAGATTTACATTCCATTTTGAGCAACATTCCTGACGGATGCTCCTGCAGAGAATTTAATGCTACTCTAACCTTCAAATTTGGATTGGTAGCAGACAGGTGGCAATTTTACAGCCAGATGTATTGTGCAAAGCATCTGTTAGGTTATTATCTTAATATAATATGCAACGCGTTGCAGTACAATATTTGAAGGACAAATTTTAATCCCATGTTTTTTATGAAGAAAAAGAAGTCACTTTTTTAAATAAACATAGTATTTTTATTATAATTTTTTATTATTAAATAATTATACAAATTGAAGTTATTGGCTCAATACTCCCAACCGTATCAACTCAGCAGTTGACATCAACTTTATCGAAGTCGATTTTATTTTTATTATTGATGCTTGTTAACATAAAATATAGCACGGTGCCAACTCATAAATTGAGGACCATCGCACAATATATGAACACATACAATAAATAAACTACGTGTGTTCGACAGTATGTGAATTCTAGAAGTTCCTAGACGATTCTAGAAGCGCCTTATCACCCAACAAGACCACATCTCGTCCCAAACACAGCGTCTATAAATCACATTCAGCGTTACGTCGCCTGTTAACAAATGGGGCACTTAATCTCTGGTTAAATGTAACGTTGCGATCGGAATAGGCTCCCTTGAACCAATGAGACGGAAAAGGGTTGGTAAGCTATTGTGGGTATACGGGAAATTGTATCGAATAGTGTTGCTGTGTTCACCCGGGCTAGTTATTGGTACCTGAATGTTTGGGTACAGTTTATTACTCGTAATTGTTAGCAATACAATGTATTACATTTCTACCGCAAACGGGAGACCTTTATAATTTGGTGATGAATTGACGCAGTGTATTGACCTATTTGTGGAGTGTGGTGTTATTTGTGTGGCTTTTGAAATGAGTACTACTATTCTTTTGTCTGTCCTTATGTCTGTCTGTCACAACTTAGCTGATCGTGCTTCACCAAGTGTTGGTTTGCAAAGGTGCGGTTATTAGTTACTAGCGGACGTCATGTGGATGCACCCGCAAAGTTCTCGTTCCCGTAGGAGTACGGGGATAAAGTATAAAATCAAAATCAAAATTATCTTTATTCGATTAGACTTTCAAATCGTCAGAAAGACACGATTACATAGAATTATACATGTTACCGCCAGGTTCAGAAGGTTGCTTTTACTGAGAAGAACCTGGCAAGAAACTCAGTAATTACTCTTTTAAAAAAAAATTACAGCCTTGAGTAATACAATATAAATCATAAAAAATATATATAAGCCCATGGACACAGTTCCAGTGCACAAAAGTCGATATAAAAATTTTTTTTAACTAATAATAAGAACTACGAATAATTGTGTAGCTTGAGATGTCAAGAGAAGTGGGGACTGGTCATCACCAGTCCCTACTAGCAGCACCTGTTCACAGGTATGACGAAAATGCCAGCCTAGCCTATGTTATTCGCTGATATGTGAAAGTACTTTGTAAGAAGTCTAATCAAATAAAGATATTTAGAATTTTGATTTTTGAAAAGCAACCTTCCGAACCCGATAGTAACATTTATAATCATGTATAATGTATTTGGTGTCCTTCTGACGATTTGAAAGTACTTTGAAGATATTTTGAATTTGAATTTGAACGATCTGGCTCAAAAATTACAGAACCGATATTAAAAAATCATACACCGTATTAATGCTACATTATCACTGATTAATACGGGCTATATTTTATCCCCATACATCCACGGGAACGGGAACTACGCGGGTGAAACCGCGTGACGTTCGCTAATGAGTAATATGTGTACTATCATGATATTATAAGCGATCATTTAACAATTAAATTATTAACAAGGTAACTAACTAGAACCGAGACGTGTTTATTCAACATACATAAACGCAAGCGACGTAACTTAAACTTGGCTAAGAAATCACAACTTTGGAGGTAAACTTCGCAATTGGTTACCGACAACTTGATAAATCTTACGCGTGTTACAATGGAGATACGCCCACGTCCTTATAGCTGTGGTAGTGTGGGTTTAATTGATACACGATTGTTTGTTAGTTTGACAAGGTGTACTTACACCGTCGTAAATTAGTCGCCTTAATAAGTGTGGGCATACATCGTTGCTCTTGTGGCCGCGAACTTTACTGTGGAATACCCGGTCCTAGATTCGATCCCCAAGTCGGATAATTATATGTTGGATTATTTCATCTGTAATTTCCCAGAAGTCTGGAGTCTCGATTAGTGCCCGGTTAATGAAAATAGGCTCTAGGTCTAATTACGTATACTAACTATGCCCCACGGAGTCACCCACGAAGACATTAGTGGAACCCAAATTTAAAAAAAAGGTAAAAAAAGGTGTATAAGTTACTCCTTGTAACATCAGCTATCTGTCATTTAAATTAGCTGGAACAAATAGACGGACAGACAAAGAGATTTTTTTAATGCATATACCGTATATACTTCCACATGTATTTAGTGAAAAGCTGCAAATTTGGAATTACAAACTAACACAAAAATTTTCTGTATGTATAGATAAGGCGTAGTGGACGATAGATTTTTAACTTACTTTTAAGACACAAGGGCTTTAAACTTGTGAAATATGGGTGTACTATAAGAGCAACTTCCTATCTGTCCACTCCTTCTTGGACTACAGTAGTGAGCATAATGTGTAGACGTGACGATACACACAGACCGCACAAGATACTTGTTGTTTATAAATATTTGTTAATGAACTACAAAATATTGTATAATCGTATTTGTAAACAATAAAAAATTAAGTAAAAATACCTTGAGCAAAATCTTTGAACCTAGTTTTCTTTAATACTTATCTCTTTGTCATTCACGAGGCGTATTTTCGGTGTGGATAATATCATACCTACCCATCGTTAGACATTAAGAATTCTAGGCCTAAGTTTTCCAGCAAAAACGTGACAACGTGCCCGAAGATTAATCTCTTCTCGTACGGAATCTTGTGAAATATCAGGAAAGTTTTGTCATAAATTTAACAGTAGGAAAACAAATTAAATTATTGAAATTAATGGCAAACGAACTCTACTGGGCAGAAGATTACTAGTGTCAAAAGAATTAAATGAGATACCGAAGTATCTTTCTTTACGTACGAAGTATAAAGATTGCCCTATGGATTCTAAATTCAGTGTAAATACGTTTTTTTCGGTCCCGTGGTGGCCTTTGGTGGACGCAAGTTCGAAACCCAGCGGGGCCTGTACTAATTATTCTATCTGAAAACTTATGTGCAGTCATTTCACACCACGTGCTTTACGATGAAGGAACACATCGCATATGTCTGAGAAGTAATTTATGTGTTCCTGAGACGGCGATACACTCTCCATCTGTGAATACAGGCATGAGTATATGTATGTATGTCGGGTAATACAGCCATGAGCATATGTATGTATGTATGTACGTTTCTTTTTTCAAAAATTGGTAATCAATACGGCCCGCCTGATGGTAAGTAGCAATCTTGACACCCTAATTTAAGAACCTTAATCTGAAGTGCCTCAAGAAAGCATCGGGGATCTGAAGACCAAATATAGTGGTGTAAAATCGACGTTCATGGCCTAACCTGTAAAAATCATTACAGTGGACTGCTGCAGGTGCCGTCGCGGGCTATGAGCGGTCAGCATTCAGCGAAGATAATTGGTATTTTATTCTCGTCGCGCCATATAGACATACATACTCGTAAAATGACTACTGTAAAGCTACGGGTACGAGTGGTTGATGTTCGCACAGTTTGGAGTATCTTGCGGCGCTCCGTAGCGCGTGTAGCTCCCGTGTTGATGGACAGGTCGTGCTAGTCCCGCACTAGGCTGGGGAATGTAAGCGATATATTCCCATCCAACCTTTTTGTTAGGAATATTCTTTATGTTTTTATACGAATATTTTATGACAATGTCAATACAGTTTTGTTCGCCAATGGTTGTGTTATTATTTCACATGTAAAATATTAACAAGCCTTCAACGTAGGAACCAGCCAACAAGTTGTGCATTCAAGGTCAGTGATCATAACTCGTATCACATGTGATTTAGCGTGATGGTAAATTGATGACAAAGATGAATGGTAAAAAACAGAAAAAAAAAATTATACGTAATGGGGGCCGACTATGATCGTTTAATTATATGAATGAATAATGATGAATAATGAAACGTCAGAGCGCAGAAGTTCTTAATATGCTCTACTGACACCAATGATGTCCGTCAGTAAAATATGAGAATAAGTACTGAATCAAATTGTGCAATACATAATACAACAAAGCATCCACTAAATCAGTTGAAAGCAATACAATGTACATTGAAACTCCACTAAACCGATTGCAAAGGAACGCTGAAAAAATTCAAATGAAGTTTTACAAAAATAATAAAATCGCTGTCGCCGCCTTAGCGTTGTTTTGAATTCTGCTCCGGTTTCCAGTTTAATCGTGTTTGTGTCTCCAATTCAGGTTTTCCCCTTCGTATCCATTTCCATTTTTCATGCAGATTTGGTGAATGCATCAGCTCTGTCATGTCGCAAATCGATGCGGATTTCAATCTGGGCAGCAAACGTAAAAGCTATCAGATACATTTGCTTGAATGCTTTTAAATAATCCAGAATGATTCTTTCATTATATTCATTTTAGTCTGGGTCCTATACCTTTGAGTTTTTTTTAAAATCTTATGTACAGTGATTATTTTATCCACACCACGTGCTTTACGTAAAGGAAAACACTGTGAAGAAACATATTGTCTGCATGTCTGAGAAGTAATTCTAAGGCAATGGACTCACCCTCTGTCAAGTTGGCACTTAATCATGGCCCTTGATATCGCTTTTATCTTTTATGTAACTGACAAAAATGCAATACATAAACAGGGTATCGGAAAAAAAAGAACAGTTGTCTTGTAGAAGATGTAGGGTTTTATGAAAATATCACTATGTTGAAGTCGTAAAATATCTAGCTCCAACGATAACGTAGTTATAGACTATGGTTGCTAAGGGCCGAAGAGCTCGCGGCCTTAAGCGATTGAATGAACGCGCGGCCGCGTTTTCCTACATTATGTACGCGGTAATTCAACTTGTTTAATTAAGTTAATACAGAAAGTCCAGGGATCATTTTTAGGGCAATGTATACGCTTTTATAATAAGTTACCTACATGTATTGTAAATTTACCCTTTGATAAATTTAAAGAGACTGTAAAATCTGTATTACTTAAAAAGGGTTATTATACAGTTAGTGATTATATATGTGATAAAGAAACTTGGAATAATGTATTACCAGATAAATATTGTAAGTAGTCTCATGGACACTGTACTTATGTTACAATTCTTAATATTTATTAGTTTTGATCTTTGTTTGACTGGCTTGAGTTGTCAGGCTCACTAAAATGCCTTTGCTTGCGGCGGCGTGTGGATGACGGGTTGTCCACTTCCCTCTATGATGGTTGAGGAGGTCAATGGCTGGCATTCACGTCATACTTGTGAACAGGTGCTGCTTGTGGGGGCTGGTCATCTCAAGCTACGCATTTAGTTATAAGTAGATGTACTAGATTTTTAGTTATGTTAATTTTTATCGACATTTGTGCATTGGAACATTGTACATGAGCTTACGTTTTTTAAATTATTTATTTTGTATTCTTTAAATTGTATAATATTTTTGAAAAGAGTAATTACTGAGTTTCTTGCCAGGTTCTTCTCAGTAAAAGCAACCTTCCGAACCTGGCGGTAGCATGTATAATCCTGTATAATTGTGTCATTCTGACGATTTGAAAGTGCTTTGTAAAAGTCTAATCGAATAAAGATACTTTTGACTTTGACTTGACTTTGACTAAGGGGAAGGTGACTGGTTTCGAAAAATGATTGTTTGGGATTATTTCAGGAACTATAAGTGGGAGAAAAATAGTAAAAACGCAATTAAATTTCACGTGAATAACTCTACGTTACCGCTGATTATTATGCGAAAATAAGGTATTGATATTGTCAACTTTGGACGTCAATTACTCGAAGACGGAAGAAGAAATTCTTGTCATAATAATCACATATTTATACCCAATTATATACTTTAACAGCTATCCTATTTTCGCGGACAACCTGTATATGAATATGAATCATATTCGGTGAAATGTGGGTGTTGTTACAACACCTCTGCTTACCCTTTGAGAACCCTTCTGGGATGGCGTGAGTATATTTATTTTTATTTATTAGCTGTATCCAGAGGTTTTACCCGCGTAAAGCTAATGTCATGAGTGACCCGTAAAATCCCAATGTTCAGATTTCAAGTGCCCAGATTTCAAGTATATTCATGAAATTTCTCAATGTACTCTTATTATCATGATTTTTGAATGGTGAAAAAAAGAATCTGAGCAAATCTTACAAAATCATTGATTGTTTCATTAACTGTGTGCATAAATAGTCACAAAATCATTTTCATATCTAGCGCAAGAAAATCACTGGAGACCAGGGTTATATAGCACCAGTTTATGCCACATCATTGCCACCTGACAAGCACCTATTCGTTTGATTTCGCAGTAAAAGCTTATTTGATTACTTTCGCTTTTCCCTGAATCGTTTCCGCTTTCTTTGAAAATATTGTCATGCTCGCTACGATACATTAGTGTAATTATTTGATGGTATTGACAATGTACTCTATTCCTATGTGGGTTTTGTTGATATTTGAATAACGGAATGTGTCCGCACATTATGTTAGAAAAGGTCTGAGTAGGCAAATATTAGTGAATACATACATACATATGCTCACGTCTGTATTCCCCGAAGGGGTAGGCAGAGGTGTTGTTATCACAACACCCACTTTTCACCGAATTTGATTAAGTGCCAACGTGACAGATGGTGAGTCTATCGCCGTCTCAGGCACTATACATACGTCTTTGAATTACTTCTCAGAAATATGCAGGTTTCCTCACGTAGTTTTCCTTCACCGTAAAGCACGTGGTGTGAAATCACTGTACATACGTTTTTTAGAAAAAACTCATTGGTACAGGCCCCGCTGGGATTCGAACTTGCGCCGCTTGCGTAGCAGGCGACTGCTCAAACCTCAAGGCCACCACGGCTTATTACGGCTTGATGTGATATTAGAGAATGATTCGTAAAATATATTGGAATACTAACTGTGCCCATGTAGGCTTAATTTCATATGTGGTATTTTTTCTAGCCACTTCATAGATTATCTGGAACTGTTTGTTCCAGCCATGACAGACAGATGGATAGAGAAAAACATATGTATATAAGTACCGTATTTTCATATTGGTAATTTCAAATTACAAACAGACACTTAAATTTGATTTATCTGTATAGATGTATTGATTACTTGATGTGATCATTGTCAACCAGTGCCATGAACAATGCTTTTTAATCGTAAAAACAGAAATTGCGTATGTGTTTTTATCAAAATAGATAACGTTTTATCTTGTTTATAAATCATGAGATCAAAGAGTTCACACATGTTACCATCAGACCCTTGAGACCCATACAGACACGTCACAGCAATTGTTACCAACAATTTATTGAGTTGATGACCTGAATATATCGTTGACCATTTTCCCTCAGCTTACGGTATTTGTATAAGTCACATTGGATTTTAAGGGAGTTTGTTTGGATAAAAATATCCTTACCTTTTCGTAGCTGCGTTCAGTTCTATTATATTATCTGCCTCGTTGGTCTAGTGCTCGTAAACGCTACTATGGAACACGAGGTCCCAGGTTCTAACCCCTGGCAAAGTTTTCTTGGGTATTTCCATCTGTAATTTCCTAGTAGCAGACCGGAGTCTGTATTACTGACCAATATGGCAATAGACTCGCCCTTTACATGGGGTCAAAAATAACTAGTAAATTTGGATGTACTATAAGTACCCTTTCGGGGAATACAAGCGTGATGAACATATCCGTTAGTATGGTATAACGAATAGGCACCATATATGTCAAAACCATGTAAAATTTAACGATTTCCAAAGATATTTATGAACGAATATTGTCTGTGAATAAATCATTACATTCGTCCGATAACGTTTGGAATAGAGGGATTCTGCGTTCTGATTGCTATTACGTTATTCATATTATTTGTATTAAAAAGGGAACAGGCGCGATCTATACTGTAAAATTCTCGTGTCACGGTGTTTGTTTTAAACTCCCCCGTGTAAATTCAATAGGTCTGAGAAAAAAGTATGAGGTCTACCAATTAAACCGTATATGTATATATATAGTTTATTGAGTGTTTGCGGATAACTTGGTGAGATATTATTATTTTTTTGTTGGAATGGAGATATTCAAAATGTGGTACCATGATAAGGAAACCAGGATCTGATGATCCCATCCTAGAGAAATAGCGGGGAGCTTTCGAAGACCTTAGCGACGGCTATTGCAATTATTAACATTTTTATATAGGGTTCTACACAATAATAAACCACCCATTAAATATAATCTACGCGGGTGAACGGGGCACAGCAAGAAATGGTTATAACCGTGGTCTTCACGTAAAAATAGACAAAAAAGTAGACAGCAGGACCTAAAGCTTTATATCCAGTAACTGCCTTTTTTTACCATATTGTGGTCATTTTGAATTTATTTAGAAAAACATTGCATTTGTACCGCATTCGTTATTACTCGGAGACTATTAACGGAGTTCTCTCGGAGAAGCTCGTGATACAGTTGCTTATATCATTCGATCAGCGATGTTAAGCAACCTTACCTCTAGCCAGTAATTGGATGGGTGACCGCCCGAGTTCCGTCCGTGCCTCGTAGAGCATGTTAAGCCGTCGGTCCCGGTTGCCAATTTATCAACTTTGGCAGTCGTTACAGGTCAGTCGGAGGCCTAAAATAGTCTAACAACTGGTTGAACCCAGATCACAGATTTTCCTCGTTAAAGGGGTTGCGAAGGTCAGATGGCAGTTGTTTCGTATAGCCACATCGGTTTGAATCAAGTGCCAACCCCAACAGTGTATGGGATAAGGCCAGGGAGATGATGATGAGTAACAGAGTTCTCTCCTGCTAAGTTAAATCAAAATATCTTTATTTGATTAAATTTCTTACCAAGTACTTTCAAATCGTCAGAAGGACACAAAGTACAAGATTATAAATGTTACCACCGGGTTCGGAAGGTTGCTTTTGTTGAGAAGAATCCGGTAATCCGAAGTAAATACAAGTAATATGTTCGGGTAAAGTTGTGTATGTCGATAACATTATGTTAAAATCACCCCTTTAATTTCGGGGCAGGTGAGATTAAGTCTCGGGGTGGGACGACACTCATAGCGCCGTGCCTGGCTAATTCATGGCTTGTTATATAAAGGCGTTTGTAGATTGGCAGTTGAAACGCTTATGAATCTATGCAGGATGGAAAATATCTATTTAATCGACATACATATGCTCAAGTCTATCTTCCCTTAAGGGGTAGGCAGAGGTGTTGTTATACCAAAACCCACTTTTCACTGAAGATCATTTAAGTGCCAACGTGATAGATGGTTAGTCTATCGCCGTCTCAGGCACTATACATACATCTTTGAATTGCTTCTCAGACATATGCAGGTTTCCCGACAATGTTTTCCTTCACCATAAAGTACGTGGTGTGAAATCACTGCACATAAGTTTTTATAAAAAAAATATTGGTTTGCAGGCCGTTGGGATTCGAACATACGTCACTTACGTAGCAGGTGACTACATAAACCCCAGGGCCACCACGTCTCTCAATCAATTTAAAAGAAGAATCCTTTGACACGATACAAAATGATATTGTAAAATTTTTGCTTTTAGTATAGATGTTGAGTAATAGAAATACACAATTTATTATACAGATAAATAAAGACGAAGGTGTCTGTTCGTAAGTCCAAATTAACACCTTTTGACTAAATGCATAAATGCATACACGGTACTGACAAAGAAAAAACAATTTTCAAAATGTTTCTCTGTCTGTCTGTCTGTCTGTTTATTACGGCATCAATGCAATGACGCTACTAATTTAATTATGTATAAGATATATATTTCAGGAATTATTGTTTGTTCCAGATAATCTTATTGTTTTAAATGGCTATACCGATTTTTACTAGTGAGAAGATAGATGTTGTTACAAGGATTAAAAAGTTTTTTTTTAATAGATAAAATACAAGTTGCGTGGCTAAGTGAAAGCACTTGTCGGTTTTTCTTTAGGCCGCTTATTTCCAAACCGGTGGTTAGTTTCAACGTTATTCACACCAACTCAATAGTAACCATGGGTGTATTAACATTTCAAATGCTTCCTCTGATCAGTAATATTCACCTTACATTGTTCTAGTAAAACTCAAGTACCCCCTATGGTAATAAATGACTCGGACCAAGATCATTTTGAATATACTTAATTACAGAGCTGATGAACGATTATCCCCTTAAATACCCCTTAAAATATTCAGAACAGCTTTAGAAGACCACCTAAGTAAACCAACTAAAAACTAATTTACATAAAGTAACAGAACTATATTCATCTAGTCTGCACTAAAAACGCTCGTCTGAAACACCGCTTAATTATGACATTCTAAATTCTAATGTGTTATTAATGCAAATTCTAAAGGGTCTAATATTATAAGGGACTGCGCAGGTAAAATATTTGGTCTTTACTCATCTCGCGGGTTAAACAAACTTGCGAATGTTATAAATAAAGAAGTATAAGCTGAAAAGTAACCAAAGGGTACTTAGTGATTATTACATTTTTGAATTTTAAATTTAAAATTTTTGAATTTTGATACATATTTTCTGCGTTTGCGGTTGAAACTCTGGGGGTCCAGATGCTCATCAACTTTTCAAAGAGGTTGCACGTCGTCTGGTAGAAGCTTCTCGTGACAAGCGGGCTGGGGCTTTTCTCGCTCAGATAATCAGCATTGCTATTCAACGTGGCAATGCTGCCAGCCTTCTTGGCACGATTCCGAGAGACACCGATTTGGGCCAAGTTTTCTACTTGTAATTAGTTTTTAGCTACTTATTAGTTATTATGTACTTAAATAAAGTCACAACACCCACTTTTCACCGAATTTGATTAAGTGCCAACGTGACAGATGGTGAGTCGTTGGCAGAGGTGTTGTGATAACAACACCTCTGCCTACCCCTTCGGGGTATACAGGCGTGAGCATATGTATGTATGTAAATAAAGTCATTCAAATAAAATTTTTGAATTGTAATTTTTGTAAAGAAATATGTTTATTCTAGTAAGAACTTATATTTAAAAAGACCCGCGGTTCACCTCCGTAGACTTAATACTACGTATTGACTTAATAGTACACGTAATTTCATGGTTTATAATGTTTCTTTGAAACAAAAGTAGCCTGAGTTACTCCTTACAACATTACACATCTGCCAGTTTAGTTTCTGTTAAAATTAGTCCTGCAGTTTCCGAGATTAGCTGGAACAAACAGACGGACAGAAAGACGGTTTTATTTTTGATGATGAACTCTCCTACCGAATTTCGGCTACGGAAGCTAATCTCAACGAGGATCAGCCGTGTACGCAGGAGATATTATAGTGCACAAGTGTGTGCGCAAACACAGGTGCACTCTTTATTCCCTCACTCTCATAGTCCGATGGGACGGCAATCCGACACGACCGGAGCGAGATCAGGCGTAGGACCAACGGCTTAACGTGCTTTCCGAGGCATGGGGGTGGAAACACCGCCAACTTCCAAACTCCGGGCATTTTTATTGTGAATTTCTTGACAGAAAAACCTAATATAAATTTTTGACCCGACCCGGGAATCGAACCCGGGACCTCGTGATCGGCAGGCGAACGTACTAACCATTAGACCAACGAGGCAGTTACATTATTTATATTTTATTTTTTATGAGAGTACTGTCATAATAATATTATGAATAATATTATGTATTTAATGAAATCTGTAAATTGGGACTTACAAACAGACACTTAAATTTTATGTATCTGTATAGATATACATAATTATAGATATACTGTATCGTGTGATGTCAAAGCCTAGGTCAACGCCCTTTCGTCCATGTGGGGTGAGTATGAAGACAAAGAGGGGTATAAAGTAAATTCAAGACAGTATCTTACAAAATATCTTCATTTTAGTAGGACAATGATTATAAGCAACCGAGACAAGGCGTGACAAACAAAATAATTTCCACGGTACTCCTAAAAGTTTCTAGTGATAACCATCTTTCAAAATGAACAACATCAACAGCAGAGCTCAAACTTTGAGGCAGCAAAAGACAGTTTGATCTTACCCTTGATTCCAATCAGACTGACGTGGTCCGTACTTAACAGGTTCTTAAAAGTCAGTCAAAATTCCAAATCGTTCCATTCAAACGACTTTCGACCTACAATCAGAGGGGATTAGCAACTAAATTGAACGAACTCCAAAGTGTTGTTTAAGCTCAGATATTAAGGGCAAAGTTACTTATCTGGATAGTGTAATGTAATCGAGAAGGCGCCTATTAAAACTTGTACTGTTGTTTCTTAGGTTGATGTCGTGGTTACGGGCTTAAGTTATAATAAAGTAGAGGTTCAGCTCTTAAGGTATTTGATATGGTTGGCTTTGTTCCAAGCATTCATTTTAGGAAATCTATACATACATATAAATATAAGTATACATACATACTACATTGAGATAAATAAAATTGAAGTGTCTGTTCGTAATTCCAAATTTACACCTTTTGACTAAATGCATAAATGCATACTCGGTACTGACAAAGAAACCAATTTTCTAAATGTTTCTCTCTCTGTCTGTTTATTACGGCTAATCTAAGAAACGGCTGGGCCGATTTGGCGAGATTGACGAACGGGAGATAGCTAATGTTACATGGAGTATACTTGTTTCTAATTTTATTGTATTTTTTTATATTAGGACTAAGTCAAAGAACAATAAAGGCTTATTATTATTATTATTATATAAAGTGACACTGCTTAATCCAGCCATCGCATTGACCAACCTCATAGAGTTCTCATTAATATAAATTAATCAAGCCCAAACATTAGGTTCTTGCTGTAAACTGTTGAGGAGTTCCTTCGGCTGTCTTTCTTTTCCATCATCAGATCGACTCCACACCGTCATTAAATATTAGTGCTTCAAATACTTAATGAAAATAATTAACAAACGCACTAGTCTCAAAAAAACTTTCGAAACTTCTCTTCAATTTCTCTCATGGATGCCACCATCAGAACCGGACCAAATATAAATGGGACCACTTAGGAAACATCCACTTTCAAATAAAGAAAGAATCACCGAAATCGGTTCACTCAGTCAAAAGTTCTGAGGTAACAAACAAATAAAAACATACAGTCGAATTGATATCCTCCTCCTTTTTGAACTCGGTTAATAACAATTAAGCTTCCGAATAAATAAATCTTAAGAAAATTAGTCTAAGCTAAGCTCATGAATGTTATGAAAATAAGTCGATTATTGTGATCAATTTCGTACCCATAAGTAAACTGAAAATGGCTGCCACCAATACAAAGTGGACTGCATGATCAATCTTCGTAGTGGAATCTACGGAAATGGCTAAACTACTATTGAAAGGAATGAAAAGCTTTCAATTTCATACTAAAGATGCTATACACAACGGCTTAACATCTTATATATTATAATATATATGTCGTGCTGTGGTGGCCGTGGGGTTTGAGCAGTCGCAAGTTCGAATCCCAGTGGGCCCCGTACCAATGAGTTTCTCTAAAAACTTATGTGCAGTGATTTCACACCACGTGCTTTAGGGTGAAGGAAAACATCGTGAGGAAACCTGCATATGTCTGAGAACTATTTCAAAGACTGAAGTGAAGCGCTTGAGACAGCGTCATCATCAATCATCTTCGGTGAAAAGTGGGTGTTGTTATTACAATACCTCTGCCTACCCCTTCGTGGAATATAGGCGTGAGTATATGAATAAGCTTAGGTGATGTTTCGTTATAAGGATTAATAAAAATAGTAAGTAACGTTAGAGTATAGTATTATCCTCAATAATTATTATCTAGACAATACTGAAACAAAATTCATACCGAAACCTCACTCAAGTATTAATACTTCAACGGCGTTCGTCACCGTACCTGGAACAGTGTGAAGGGCCCTTATCCTATACTAATCTTAGGATTGTTTCACTCTGTTTTACTGTCTTGATTATATGAATACACATCTTAAGTTACTGATACCTGTTCGAGTGGTTGCGAATTGCTATCGAGATAGTTTAATACATAATACATCGAGTGTTGTTTCGAGACTACTCGTATGTGACATCAAAGGACTATTTGATTCTGTTTCAAAACTATGTTTACTATAGAAAGCGACAAAAATACAAGATTGTGTTTTGATGTCTTCAAGGAATATTGACCTCAAATAAAATTAAACTACCTCATGCCATCCCACAAGGGTCCCCGAAGGTTAGCTGAGGTGTTGTGACAACACCCACTTTTCACTGAATATGAGAGCCAACGTAGCAGAAGGTGAGACCTTCACCGTCTCAGGCACTATAAATACGTATTTGAAATACTTCTGAGATATATGCAGGTTTCCTCATGATGTTTTCCTTCACGGTAAAGCACATCATCTCCCTGGTCTTATCCCATACACTGTTGGGCTCGGCACTTGATTCAACCCGATGTGGCTGATCAATTGATTTTTATAAGAAGCGACTGCCATCTGACCTTCGCAACCCCTTTGACGAGGAAAATCTGTGATCTGAGTTGGGTGGACTATTTTAGGCCTCCGACTGACCTTTAACAACTGCCAAAGATCATAAATTGGCAACCGGAACCGACGGCTTAACGTGCTCTCCGAGGGACAGAAGAAACTCGGGCGGTCACTCACCCAATTACTGGCTAGGGATAGGGTTGCTTAACTTCGCTGATCGAATGATATGCGCAATAGCAACTGTGCCACGAGCTCCTCCGAGAGAACTCCGTTAATAGTCTCCGAGTAATAACGAATGCGGTACAAATGCAATGTTTTTCTAAATAAATTCAAAATTACCACAATATGAAAAAAAAAAGGCAGTTACTGGATGCCACGAGCTCCTCTCACCGTAAAGCACGTGATGTGAAATAATAAGTTTTTAGAAAAACTCATTGGTACAATCTCCGCTAGGAGTCGAAACCTTTGCTACGTTGGGTAGCAGAGAGTGAGTCCATCGCCGTCTCAGGCACTATATGACATTGAATAACTTCTCAGGCGACTTCACGAACACAAATATTTCATTAAATAAAATACACAAACACAATTTTGTTATATTTTTGCATTTACCAATATGTTAATCGTAATAATAATTACCGCTTAGCTATCAATTAAAAGATACTAATCCCGAGTCTTCAGGGGTTGAAAAAGTTCGTCAAAAAATAGTTTTCCGAGGTCCCTTTTTTGTTACGCAGGCTTCGACCTAAAATTTCGCTGACGAAGAAAAATATATGAAAATTTCACCGAGTCACGACTTAACCACAGAAACGGAATACTCTGCACAGTGTAAAAATAGCAGCTTAATTGAAAGGCTTTGAACCAGAATTGAGGGCAATTGAATAGGCTTATTCTTTAACATTATATTTTTAAATTAAAATTTAAATATTCTCCTTGGTGGTACTGGCCTTGATAAAATATTGTGGGGATGAGTTCTTAGTATAAAGATAGGTATCTGATAACTAATCGGCCGTCAAACCTTAGATTCTAAGGCTTAGAAGCTTTAGATTTAGAAGTAGGCCGTCTAATATTTGCGGTTGAAAGGTTTGTTAATTATAGTTTCTTACTTATATAAGCTATTTACACTTGCTAATACTTAATATATCTATTAACAAGCAAAAAATAACTTTTAAGTATTACGTTATTAGAATGTTGAATCCCGCTAAAAAGGTACATACATTAATTATGTCGTTTTAATTTTAACTCTTATGTTATTTAGTGATCATTTATTCAGAAACTCACGGCGATTCAATAAAATAAAATGTAAGACAATTTTTAAGATTTTTTTATTTCGTTACATTAAGCTCCTCGACACGAAAATTAAGGTAGGGGAAAATTCCATGAGTCGCATGTGTTAGAATCCCGGACACTTGTATACTTTCCAATCGTTTTTAGAAAATGTATCCCGAATAATGATGACCAAAATGAAACATTTAATCAATGTCACCTATAACATCTTCCAAATAATTAACAAGTTCGTTAAACTCAACGACCGTGTGCAGCATACCACAACTGGGTAATTTGACAGCGATACGACTGCAAACTAGATTAAGGTTTCACGTAACGAACGAACTAACAAAGGGTACCTGTTTAATCAAGTTAGCATCTTACCGGTTCGGATTGTGTTCAAATCAATTTATACTATCAATACTGTGGCTGTCCTTCTCTGGCAAGCTTTGGATAGCAGCTGACCCTTTCTAGCACGCCCCAGGTGTCTTGATTGCGTAACGCTTGATAGGAGTCTAATTTGATTATGCACGGTAGTTTAGGCGCTCGTTACAGTTTATGGCACTGTGTCCGATGAATATGTGAACCGTTTAGTTGATGTTATAAGAACTAACTTAGCATACTTTTTCGCGGAACACGGGTGAAACCACGAGGCATAGCTAGTTTAGAATAACTCTGAAACAAAGAGTTTTCTACATTATTGACGTACCTCCTCGGAGTTTGGACCCGCAAACCACACAGGCTAATTACATATATAAATACATATGCTCACGCCTGTATTCCCGGAAGGGGTAGGCAGAGGTGTTGTAATAACAACACCCACTTTTCACCGAAGATGATTAAGTGCCAACGTGACAGATGGTGAGTCAATCGCCGTCTCAGACACTATACATACGTCATTGAATTACTGCTCAGACATATGCAGGTTTTCTCACGATGTTTTCCTTCACCGTAAAGCACTTGGTGTGAAATCACTGTACATAAGTTTTTAGAAAAACTCATTGGTACAGGCCCCGCTGGGAATCGAACCTGCGTCGCTTGAGTAGCAGGTGACTGCTCAAACCTCGAGGCCACCACCTCCCTCTTTGCACAGACTAATTGAAAATTAATTAACTGCTTTTCATTACGGTGTACTAAAATTTCCGTCTCAGTAAAATGTCCGAGACCACGAATCAAAATAAATTTTATTGCCAGTAAAATGTTAGGTATTCCTTTTCTGTGGTAGTTAATATTGTACTTCTCGTTGGCCCTTAAGTAAACAACGTTTAAAATTGTATTTGCTTGTAATTTGCCAGGGTATTAAAACCGCATCTTTTTTATTACCAGGTCGAGTTTCGGGCGATTCATTCCATTTGACTGAAGGAACAAGTTACTTGCCTATTAAAACTGCGAGCCTTACCTAATCAAATTTAATTGTTTTCTCTCGTTCGCATAATTACCGCGTTAGGCATCTTTAGCTGTATTTATGTCTATCATGAGGAGTTCGTGGCACAGTTGCATTTGCGCATATCAATTCAATTCAATTCAAAATATCTTTATTCGATTAGACTTTTTACAAAGTACTTTCAAATCGTCAGAAAGACACGATTACATAGGATTATACATGCTACCGCCAGGTTCGGAAGGTTGCTTTTACTGAGAAGAACCTGGCAAGAAACTCAGTAATTACTCTTTTAAATAAATTAAATTAACAGCTTTGAGTAATACAATATACATCATAAAAAATATATATAAGCCCATGGACACAGTTCCATATCATTCGGTCGGCGAAGTTATACAACCCTAACCCTAGCCAGTAATTGGATGGGTTACCGCCGGAGATCCCTCCGTGCCTCGGATAGCACGTTAAGCCTTGGGCTCGGTTGCCAATTTATCATCTTTGGCAATCGTTACAGTTGAGTCTAAAATAGTCTGACAACTGGTTTAATCATCTCAGATTTTCCTCGTTAAAATTCGAAGGTCAGATGGCAGTCGCTTCGTATATAAATCAGGTGATCAGCCGCAGCGGGTTGAACCAAGTGCCGACTAAGTCTATCATGACCATAGGCGTAAAATAGGTAGGTACCCTTTTTATATAATAATGAGAGCCGTAGTGAGGTTTGAGCAGTCGCCTGCTACGCAAGTTCGAATCCCAGCGGGGCCTGTACCAGTAAGGTTTTCTAAAAAACGTATGTACAGTGATTACACACCACGTGCTTTACGGTGAAGGAAAACATCGTGAGGAAACCTGCATATTTCTGAAAAGTAATTCAATGACGTATGTAAAGTGTCTGAGATGGCGATGGACTCCCCATCTGTCACGTTGGCACTTAATCATCTTCAGTGAAAAGTGGGCGTTGTGATTACAACACCACTGCCAACCCCTTCGGAGAATACAGGCGTGAGCATATGTATATTTCACGCGGAAAATCCGTTATGGATGCATCATCCACCACGGGGGCAGTGGACGGGAAACAATCATTATAATATTAGTAGTGATAATAATATTAGATAGAAAGGGACCAATAAAATCTAGATAGCGACTGGATCTTGCAAATGGAACACATTTTATAGGTCAATAAAATTCCATCTGACTGTATGATTATTCTCTCTATTATGGAATAGAAGCGTTAGATATAAAATCGTAACATGACTTTTAGCTTTTATATGGAATGTTATTACTCTTCGGAATTTTCGCTAAAGGTGTTTTATTTTTCAGGCTAAGCCCTCCCAAGGCGTTTCAAACTTAGATTTATATAGTAAAGCAAATCAAAGTGTAAAATAGTTGCTCTGTCATTCGCAATCACTGTAGATTGTTATTGTCTCTGTATATATATATATATATATATATAATATTAGCGGACGTCACGCGGTTTCACCCACATAGTTTCCGTTCCTGTGGGAGTACGGTATGTAAGAATAAATTATAGCCTATATTTCTCGCTAATAATGTAGCTATCCAATCCTGAAATATTTTTTCAAATCGCACCAGTACTTTTTGAGCCAATTCGCTACAAACATACTTACATGCAAATCTTTCTTCTTTATAATATTAGTAGGTATAGATATAGATCACACAGCCACATGTCAACTGAGAATTTCAAACGTAACTCGTCACAAACACCATCTAATAGCTGGAATAAAGTACTCATAAGCGCAAAACTTTCTTGTTAAACGAGCTCTGTCTACACTTAGGTGAAAATTTTAATCCCATTTAAAGTAGAGAACGAGCGTGTGGTTTCCCTTTTACTTGTTTGTTGATTCGCGCCTAATTACCGACTCAGTATAACCAAAACTTTTGCTCTCTGTATTACATTCCAACACCTGTATTTTGACGCCAACATATATGCTAATTTTGGTTTTGGAACTTCCATTCTGTTCACTCATATATTTTCATTGTACATCTGCTAAGTATCTTCTGTTGTAAATATCCATATGCATGTGATATTGGTACCAAGCTGATGGTCCCTATAAGCAGCGCGTATGTTCGTGCGTTTCGTGGGTACCGTCATTTTAATGTCGTTTAAACGTTTAAACAGTATAGGGATACCCCACTGGTGCGGCTGGGCCCCGCTTCAGATTGGCGCTAAAGTGTAAATTTTACTGGCCTCAAATGCGGCAGAACACAGCAAGCGATGATCGATTGCGAAAGGTTAATCGTGATTGTTTCGATTTTTCAGACATCTCCCCGTTAGAGAGCCTAGTATAGGCAATACCTCCTTCATACACTTCATTCACTACATATGGAGATCGCAGGTAGCTCTGAGGAAGAACTTATATTTATGCGTAGCTGAGACCACCATGCGTACATGCCATGAAGATTTATTATAATAGATTTTACCTAGATTTTTTGAAGGTTAATGTCAATAAGGTGACAACTATACACATAATATTTTATAAGAAGAAGAGAAAGTCTTCCGTATATTGTGGTTCGTATGCTTATAATAATAAGATTGCCGCCTCGTTGGTCTAGTGGTATGTTCGTCTGCCGATCACGAGGTCCCGGGTTCGATTCCCGGGTCGGGTCTAAAAATTTATATTGGGTTTTTCTGTCAAGAAATTCACAATAAAATGCCCGGAGTTTGGAAGTTGGCGGTGTTTCCACCCCCGTGCCTCGGAAAGCACGTTAAGCCGTTGGTCCTACGCCTGATTTCTCTCCGGTCGTGTCGGATTGCCGTCCCATCAGATTATGAGAGTGAGGGAATAAACAGTGCACCTGTGTTTGCGCACACACTTGTGCACTGTAATATCTCCTGCGTACATGGCTAATCCTTGTTGAGATTAGCCGCCGTAACCGAAATTCGGTAGGAGATTATTATTATTATTATAATAATAAGATTTATATGCCCAAAAATTTTTATAAACCTGGTACTTATTAAAAGTATGATAGAAAATACATTATTATTATTATTATTATTATTTAGAGCCCGATGTGTCCCACTGCTGAGCAAAGGCCTCCCTTCCCTCTTTCCAACACTTCCGATCCAGGGCTATCTCCAGCCAGTTTTTGTGGTAAGCGGCGAGTTCGTCCTGCCATCTTTTTCTCGGCCTGCCACGTCTGCGCGTCGCATTCGGAGGGGTCCATCTTGTGGTTTGTTTAGCCCACAGTTCGTCTGACATGCGACACACGTGCCCAGCCCAGTCCCATTTTAGTTTAGCAGCTTGATGACCAACATCGGAGATTTGTGTTTTGGAACGTAGTGTACTATTTCGAATGCGGTCTGTTAATCTGACTCCCATTATACTACGTTCCATGGCTCGCTGGCAGACCCCTAGTCTGGATTTTTGATAGTCTGTCAAAGACCAAGTCTGAGCACCGTAGGTGAGGATTGGGAGAATGCATATGTCCATCAGTCTCTTTTTTAATGTTAAAGGGAGTTTTCCTTTCAAGAGGTCTTTCATAGCCCAATAACTCTTCCAGGCGTTTTCTGTTCGACGTGTGATTTCTCTTTCTTGTCTTGCCTGGAAAGAGACTATTTGACCGAGATAAATGTAATCTTGAACATATGCGATCTCCCCACCGTCCACCTTTATTTTGTGCTTCGTACTGTTTGTCATGACTTTTGTCTTTGACATATTCATCTTTAGGCCAGCTTCAAGGCTTGCCTCATTTAATTCTTAAATCATCAAGGCCAGTTCGGACGCCGAGGAGGAAAATAAAACAATGTCGTCAGCAAAACGGAGATTTGTAAGTTTCTTTTCTCCAACTGTTAATCCTCTTTCTTTCCAGCAGTCGTTTAATGTTCGAAAGATTTGTTCCAATGTGGCGGTGAACAGTTTGGGGGAGAGAGGATCGCCTTGTTTGACACCTCGTCTGATTGGGAATGATGGGCCAGAAGAGTGAAGTTTGATTGATGCCGTACTGTTATTATATATGTTTTTGAGTAGATGAATGTAGCTATTTTCAATTCCCTGTTCTTTTAGTGCTTTGAATATTGATATGTGTTTTAGGCTGTCGAATGCCTTAGAATAATCAATAAAAGCCAGATACAGCGGGAACTTGAACTCAGCAGCCTTTTCAATTATTTGGTTCAGACTATGAAGGTGATCTGTAGTGGATAGTCCACGGCGGAAACCAGCTTGCTCGGGGGGTTGATTCTTGTCTAATTGTCCTGAGATACGGTTTTCAATTACTTTTATAAAGGTTTTATAGAGATGTATAATGAGACTTATGGGGCGGTAATTATTGATGTCGGACTTATCACCTTTTTTATGCAGAAGAATTATTTCGGAGTGGCAAAAATTATTTGGAAATGAGCCTGTTTTAATAATATTGTTGAATAAATGTGTGATATGTGGTAAGAGAATCGGTTCACCGCACTTTATGGCGTCGGTGGTGATTCCATCGTGGCCGGGACTTTTGCCGTATTTAAGGCTCTGGAGAGCTGTATGCACTTCGGACTCTGTTATTGGAGGAATTTCTTCTGGGCATGAGTATGATTCGGTATTCTGTTGGGAGTCTGTGTCTGCTGTGTCATCGGAATATAAATTTTGGTAAAATTCAGTGCATATTCGTAGTACTTTGTCTCTGTCGCTCTGTTTTATTCCATTGCTGTCTTTTAGGTTATTAATCCAGAATTTACCTGTACCTTTGATGGCTGTTCTTAAGGAACAGTTTTTGTGTATTGCATCTTCAACTATGCTCATATTATGATAGCGAATATCTTTACGAATACTTCTCTTTACTTCTCTATCCTTTGTCTTGAATTCTGATGTATAAATAACCAATTTCTGCCTCTCCTCTATTAGTTGACGGGTGTGGTCGCTAAGCTTTTTCATTCTGTTTTTTGTTATCTTTATTTTGTGGCTAGCTGTTCTAATGCTGTCTCTAATCATGTCATATTATCTTTGAATGTTCGCTGTCGATTCTTGTGCTAACAATGTAAAGCTGTTCTTGAGCTCCAGTGTGAATTTGGTTTGGTTTGCTGAAAGGGTGTCTTTATTGATTCTCTTTAAAGTATTATGAACGGTGCGAATACGAATACGAATAGAAAATACATACTACATAATTTTGTACAAACATTAAAATATACGCATTTTTTCATATAAGAATTTATACAACTGCTTAACAAATTTAAACCTTATTTCAGCTCATTAAGGTCGCAAAATAACTTATAGTATACATGCGTAACAGACAGACACGACATAACAAGCAACCTCGCAATAAAAGATATTAAACCACATACAGTTATAATGAGAGCAAATAAAATTCTATTCTTTAGATTTACGACGTTGTGAGTTCCCTCTCGTTACGATGGAAGTGCTGGAACATCTTAACACTTTTTCACTCTTTTGGTTATCAATGGCCCGGAATGAACAGGAAAATTTATGTTTGCTACCACCGTTATATATTAGGATGCGATAATTTTACTGGAAAATGTCTGTTAAGGTAGTTGGAAGCTACTTAAAGGGGTTGGAAGTTTGTAAGAGGGAATTAGGTGCTTCAAATTGCAACCGTTCTATTAGATAAGTAAATTTATGTGTAGAACTTCACTTATTTAATTTATCCCTTAACATTTACACTCGCAGACGAAATGTTCTTATATTCGTCACAAAATTATTACATGAGTATTCCGTGTAATCGTGTATCTTCGGTGAAAAGTGGGTTTTGAATGCATAGATTTTAACCTTTCGAGACAAAGAGAAAACTGATTTGGATGTTCTAACATCAGCACATATCTCTCGTAGCCTTCTCCCAAAGTCCCAACCAAAGCATAATTTAGTCTAAGTCCTAAAACAAATATGATATTTCATTAATTTTCCTACTTGAATTTTAAATTCCTAACCTAATTACGTCATATAAAAGGCGTATTAATTGAAGCCAGATCAAATAAAATAAAAGATCATAAAGGGAATGTCCATAATAAGATACAATCAGTTGTAAGGAACAATGGGATAAAAGGGAGGTCTCTTTCACAGGGTCTATTCATACTATTGTTTTGCGCTGGTCGCTTTGGAGAGATAAATGAATTGTCAATTGTAGAGCTCAGTTGTGACGTGTAATCGATTAGAAAAGTCGAGTCATGTCACGGACAGGATTTAGATCGGGGCCTAGTTCATCCGATTCGAAAAGTTCTCAATTAATTACGTATTTTGGGAAACAATAGAAACATGTTTGCAAAATTACAAAGAATCTGCATGATATAGGACACTAATGGAACAACCGTCCATACATATGGTCACGCATGTATTCCGCGAAGGGGTAGGCAGAAGTGTTGTAACAACAACACCCACTTTTCACCGAAGATGATTAAGCGCCAACGTAACAGATGGTGCGTCTATCGCCGTCTCAGGCACTATCAAACACGTATGGTCTTTGAATGACTTCCTAAACATATGCAGGTTTCCTCACGATGCTTCATTTACCATAAAGTACGTGGTGTGAAATCACTTTACATAAGTTTTTAGAAAAACTTATTGGTACATGCCTCGCTGGGATTCGAAGTTGCGTTCCTTGCGTGGCAGGCAACTGCTCTAACGTCCACCACGGCCCTAAATCTTTATATTCAACATTGCAAATAATTTACTTTAGAATTAGCTTGTATGTGATGGAGATGATAATATGTACTAACCATTTTTCAAACCCAATTTTGTAATCCATGCAGGCAAATCCTACGCATTGTCATATTATATTGATAAGGGTACGCGTTCATTGAATCCTCGTTTAAGACCAGAAGGCGGTATTTGTTTCCAAATCAAAAGCCAATATCGGGTGCCGATCAATACAAGAAGCTTTGACATATTTGCATAATAGGATTTTGTTGGCGACGCAGAGTTACGAATGGTCACTGGATCTCCTACTTTTAGGAGCCAATATGTTTTTGTTGGGACTGGATGCTTTTATTCAGAGCTTTGATTTTTTTGTGGAAAGTTTAAGCTGAACGTCGGTCGGATTTGCCGACTGGAAAGTTAAGCGGCATGTTGGTAAAATAAAGGTGGCACGGTTGTTATTGAGTGGGTTTAGAATTTAGATTTTTCAACAGACCGAACTCGATTATTTTTGAAAAATGTTCAAGTTTCTTGGAATAATCTCCAATAGGGGCTTGTCATATCACAGTTGCTATCGTGAATATAATTTGAGCAGCAAAGCCACCGTCCAGCCATGTAGCTGGAAGGGTGTCCACTCGAGTTCCCTTTATGCCCCGGAGTTAAGCCGTTTTGTTCCGATTGCCAATTGAATATCATAAACAAACACTAGAAGTCTCTCAGGAACCCAAGAGAGCCTTACGATAACCCGAATAACCATTTTTTCTTGTAAAAGGTTGAGCTTTATCACTTTTTTATTACCTACACTTCACTTAGTCTCGTATATACATATGCTCACGCCTGTATCCCATGGGGGTAGGCAGAGACCACCGTTTGCCACATGCTACGATCCTTACATACTTATTTCGCTTCATCCACATTCATGCATCTCTTCATACACTTTCTTCGGCAACGAGTGCTCCGAAATTGACCTTTCTGAAAAATACTATTAATTTGGTCATAGTACTTATTCCTTGGACGCCCTCTACCGACACTTCCGGTCACATTCGCTCTATACATTTCTTTCGTTAAACCATCTCAACATACTTTTTTCAATTTTGGTCAACACATAGTTCTTCAACTTGCAGCTGTCTGTTAGTATCGTAATAATATTATATTGATCATCACTATTCTTTGAATACAGCATGTCTTTATTTCGCACATCAATGGCTCGTCGGATCGGCGTGATTATTTAGCATACAGATAGAAAGGACCAAAGAGTGATATAGGATCTTTTTTAACCGAAGAAACGGACGGTTCCCATGGTAAAACCACACAGCGCAAGTGAAAGCGGATTAATCAATCAGCTGAATTAGAGATCTATGCTGGACATAGTTAAACCCATGTTCTTAGCACCTGATGATTAGTATTCCGTATCTTGTGGCACTCTGCCAGCTTGTGGCATTCTCCAGGTCATCGGTCATTTACCTAAATGCGGTCTCCACTCCAACATATGGCCCACCTGGTGGTAAATGATTACCGCAGCCTATGGACGCTTGCAATGCAAAGGGAATCGGCTTTTTTTGTAAGTACCTGTATTTTAACAGACATAATGGCGTACTTACCTTCACTTAATGGATTCGTATGAAACGCACCGTCACCTTACGATTCAGAGCAGAAACAAATTGGGCCATAAACAATCATTCGCTCGTACTAAATCACCCATTTCCCAAACTAAATCCGTTTCTAATTCAGACAATCATCAATTCCGTTACCTCAAATAAACTAGCCGTCCATATCACAGGTCAACAATAAATTGGTGGTGGGGTCAGCCGTGTAATTATTTTACACCAGGTCCGCATAAATCATCCTGGGGTTACCAATACCCTGGGTCTGCCATCAATCACGACCCGTGCCTCCTAACGTGGCTTTCGTAATGCTTTATATCTTCCAAGCAGTTTTACGCGTTTATAAAGATATCTTTGAATTTATGCGCGCCTGGTAACTGTAGCTTTGAATGGTTAAATGGTTGTGGGTAAATGGACGTTAAAGGGATATTTCTGGGTTGAAATATTATATTTGTACTATAATTCTAGTGGATTGAAGTTCGTATTGTTGTGTGAATTCAATTAACCGTTGACCATAGCATTAATCGGATATTTAATTTTATATATATTTTATCTCATGATACCTTTGTATTTTACCACTATATTTTTTTTAATAAATATTTTTAATTATATTGAGATCGGCCGCAAAACTTTCGCTTATGATAAACGATTAATGGATTGTTTGATGATATGACTAAAAAGACGATGGTCATGGAAGAGAAAAACATCTTGTCAAAATCATCTCCGGTCCAAATAACATGGGATAAGTGCAGGAGAATGATAATTAAGATATACCAAAAGTACCTAGTAATAATACTAGGTAATTTTTATGGTGACTGCCACCTAAACAGTTAATACTTGGTGGTAGTCGCAAGCACTACTGCGATACACGAAGTTCTGTTTCAAAGAATTATTCCCCGGCAGGGGAGCGTTATTCGGTCTGTAGCCCATATCCCGCTAGTAGCCTGAATGTGGATTAGTGCCGATGAAATAGGCAATGATAATAAGCTCATACCCTATTGATGGGAGTTTCATTTAATGCCTAAACACAGCCATGAGGAAAGTATATAATATGTAATAGTTATTAGGTGATAACTATTACATATTACATACAATAAGGTTATTTTTTTAATATTTTATTATGAATGACGATGATACAGAACCTTGTTGTATAACAGAGCAAATTTAATTTCAAAGGCGTCTTAAGTTCAAATCCAGTAATGCCAGTATCTTCACTACACATTTTTTTGTCTAGAATGAAAGCTATCCATCATCCGACCTCGATCGCGTGAGAGAATTGGCTACTGAGGCCTTCCAAAACATTAAGTGGGAACTACATTGCTGTTATGAAAAGCTCCTGTATCACAATTTACTGCAGTCACAAATAACAGAACAGTCGACTTGAAAATTTTTTTTTCTGAAAGCTTAACATTAATGAAGATCATGAGTATTGCTTGGTAATTTCAATATGGATTCCTTTATCAATTATAAACTTAATTTCGTGAATAATGTGACGGATTATAGTTATTTATTTATTTATCAACCAAACATACAAGATTGATTTCACGTAGTGATCTATACAACATTTCCTGTAAACAAAATGTTGCTTTTATTTCCAGTTTTTCCTCTTAAGTTTCCAGCAAAAGTAAAGTTCGATATATTTCTAAATCCAAGACATCAACTCAATGTGTATCCATCTTAAAGACTACAGTATCAGCGGTTTAACCCAGCCGTACCGTTGGGATACATCACAGATTCCCGACTAGATTACTGGACCTAAGCCAGAGAATAGTCTGGATACGGCAAGAAATAATATCGGATTGTTGTTCTACGTTTGTATCTTGTTTTTTCAAACTACGGCCGAGTATCTAATTCCTTGTTTTATAATTGGTAAGCCATTTCTATATATTTATTGACCCTATCACCCTTCAAAGTCAAATTTTGGAATCTGTTTTCAAATTCAATGATGAGGATACGGGAAGATGGTAAGTACTAGGCCCTTACGGTAATAAATTTTACCTAGATGCTGGAACTTGGTAGAGTTTGTGTGTGGATGTGTGCGTATGTGTTATTACTTTCTAACGCTCAAACGACTGAATAGATTTGAATGAAGTTTGGAAGAGATAGCTTATATACTCATTAACAAATGTGTTACAAATGTGTAGCATTTTAATAATATCACACTTCATCAATATTAAAGTTCGGTATCATGTAAAAGCACTCGCAATAATTAAAACCTTACTACGGAAAATGATTTGAATCATGGTTTCATTACTCTGTTCGTTTACAATTAAGTAAAATAATATGTCCGAGAAAATTTTACAACATTTCTAAATACTAAAAAATGGTCAGGAACAATACGAACACGACACGGACCTCGAACCCACGACCGCTAGAAACCATACAATTGCTCTGGCAACTGCGCTATTCGTGAACCTAGCGATCATGTGTCGAATTTTTCCTTCCCTCGTTTGGTGGTTTTAGAGACCGTATCATGTTTGAATTTTTCTGACCATTTTTAAGAATTTAGAATGTAAATATTTGTGTCATGCGTAGAAATCTAATATCAACTTCATTATTTAGCAGAATCGGTGACGTACATACATATGCTCACGCCTGTATTCCCCGAAGGGGTAGGCAGAGGTGTTGTAATCACAACACCCACTTTTCACCGAAGATGACTAAGTGCCAACGTGACAGATGGTGAGTCCATCGCCGTCTCAGACACTTTACATAAGTCATTGAATTACTTCTCAGAAATAAGCAGGTTTCCTCACGATGTTTTCCTGCACCGCACGCTTCAAAGCACGTGGTGTGAAATCACTGTACATAAGTCTTTTAGAAAAACTCATTGGTACAGGCCCCGCTGGGATTCGAACTTGCGTCGCTTGCGTAGCAGGCGACTGCTCAAACCTCAAGGCCACCACGGCTCATCGGTGACGTGTTCTGAACAATTATAATGTAATGAAGATAATTCTAAATCGGTAGCCTTCGAAATTATACCAAAAATCGTTACTTTATAATGTAACTTGAGTCGAGTAAGTTTATGAAAGAAGAATACCAAGAAGAATTTTGCTACAATTTTAGTGATAGACTAGCTGTGCCTTGCGGTCTCACCCGCGTAGTCTGAATTTAATTCCCGCGGAACCCTAAGTGTTTTTCTTAAATAAAAGTACCCTAAGTTACTCTTTGTAGTAGGTAGTAGTAGAGGAGGTCGATGGCTGGCATTCTCGTCATACCTGTGAACAGGTGCTGCTAGTGGGGGCTGGTCATCTCAAGCTACACAATTATTCGTAGTTCTTATTTTTAGTTTTAATATCGACTTTTGTGCACTGCAACTGTGTCCATGGGCTTATATATATATTTTTATGATTTATATTGTATTACTCAATGCTGTAATAATTTTTTTCAAAAGAGTAATTACTGATTTTCTTGCCAGGTTCTTCTCAGATTACCTGGGACAAACAAAACAAACAAAACTGCGAAAAAAAAATTTGGTTTTTCTATGTCAGTACCGTGTATACTTAAATATGCATTTAGTCAAAAGGTGTAATTTTGGAATTACAAACAGACACTCCAATTTTATTTATCTGTATAGATTCTAACGATTTAAAAATATTCTCATTGAGAACAGCTTTATTCTTCTCTTAGTCGTAACCTCATGACTGAGGGACGTGATCATGACGTCTGTACCAACATTGCTTTCCAAGCCTCTCTATTTTGTGCCACATCAGCCTGAAGAGTAGTCCTCGTTGCAGCCTGAGTCGCATCCGTCCATCGTGTTTGCAAACCATCCCTGCTCCTCTTGCCCTCAACTTTATTCCAAGGACGCGCAAAAGATTCAAATATTGCAAACGTTTCAAAATTCAATCGAATTGAGATGATTTTCAAATTGAGTCCTGACAATTAATTAAAATAAGCAAAATACACAAACTCATTTCCAAACGGTGCTCCATTTTAACAACTTTGACATGCCAAAGGGCGGAAGTTAATTCGATCGTATTCCGAATCTCACAGTTCAACAATTTCAGGCGTAGTAAACAAGTTGGAAAGGACATCGGAATAACGATGTCACTTAAAGGAAAACTTTGCTTCTAGGACGTTTCATTCTATTCAATGACTCCCTTGACTACTGAAGGGTTGTAAGGTTTTTCGTCTAACGTCACGATAATAGCAAGAATAAATTAGGTTGAACAAGTCTCTGCTCTCGTTTGCGTATTGGTTTGGTGTAAATGTGTAAATGAGTTTACTTCAATGAATTAGTCCCGTGACTAGAAATTTACAAGTTTTTCCAAATTTCATATATTTTACATTATTCATGTATCATCATCATCATCATCTCCCTGACCTTATCCCATACATTGTTGGGGTCGGCACTTGATTCAACCGGATGCGGCTGATCATCTGATTTTTATACGAAGCGACTGCCATCTGACCTTCGCAACCCCTTTAACGAGGAAAATCTGTGATCTGGGTTAAACCAGTTGTCAGACTATTTTAGACCTCCGACTGACCTGTAACGATTGCCAAAGATGATAAATTGGCAACCAAATTCAAATTATATATTCCTCATTATATAAATATTAGAAATGATAATGTATCATTTCTAATATTTATATAATGAGGAAATCGGTTATTAAAAAGGTTAGTATTTATGTTTGGAACGATTTGGCTCAAAAAACACTGAAACGATTTAAAAAATTCTTTCACACTTGAATGTTACATTATCACTGATGTTGATGAGGGGGAAGCCTTCAAAAGGTCCCCGACCGCCCTGGGAGAGGCAGATCGGGGTATGTGGGATTTTATCCTCACTAAAACCCCCCCGGTGGCCATCCTCAGTGCTGAGGGGGGACTCCGGGTACTCTGATAGAACGCACCGGTGTCCCCCCACACTTTGCCGGGGCACATCCCCGGGGCAGCTGTGACGCCGCCCCTGGAGACCTCGCTGTGCAAGGCAGCGCGAGCCACATCGCGCTGCCACCTTCCCGGGCCCGCGCCGGTGGTCAAAGCTCCCACCCCGACCACCGCCAGCAGGCCCTCCGGCCCCCTTTTAGTCGCCTCTTACGACACGCAGGGGATACCATAGCCATATTCTTAGACCCTGGCTATTGGGTGGAACCCCGAACTCCTAGGGTAACCGCGTGACGTCCGCTAGTCTATTTATAGACTTGTCCGCAATTTTTTCATTATAGACTTGTTACTACACTTTCTCGAGAAAAATGCATACTGTTTGACGAACAAATATGTGATGCTTTGGATAAGGAATTGTTACCTTTTGAGAAACAAAATCACAAATAAAACGTAATTATCTAACGAGAAATAAGTAGAAAAACATCTTAGAATACTTTTATTGAAAACAAAACAAGGAAACCGTGCAATTCAAAATCCATTTGGTCGACTTCCTTATAAATGATATAAAAGGCTAGAGCCAGAGCTATTTTTCCGCGACCAAATTCAATAGAAAAGATACCTAAGCAAATCCAATATTAGGATGGCGTTCCATTATTCATTTCATTAGACGCGCAGTACAGGTGAATTCATATCCCATGGGTTATATCTATACAGATAAAGAAAATTGAAGTGTCTGTTTGTAATTCCAAAATAACAGCTTTTCACTAAATGCATATAAAAGCATATACGGTACTGATTTAAAAAACAAATTGTCACAATTTTTCTCCGTCTGTCTGTCTGTTTGTTCCGGGTAATCTCTAAAACGGACCGATTTTAATGGCACTTTCTCTTGCAGATAGCTAATGTTTTAATAATTAACTTAGGCTACTTTTATATAAAAAAAAACATGTAGGGTTCCACGGGAATTAAATTATATCGGCGCGGGTGTAGCCGCTGGGTACAGCTAGTTGGTAATGTAGAATAATTTGGGCTGTTTATGGTAAGTTACTTTTATCCGTGCTCACATACTATTTATCCACCGTATTGAATCAGAAAGCAAATATATGTAGGCCGACTTAATGTATTTATTTGAAACCATGCTAGAACGGCTATTAGCCACTTATATGTACACGTTTTTACTCAGTCTTCTCGTAGTGCTCCAAGCGTACTGACATGATATCCTTATATTCATTCGCAAACAAATCACATTCAGGATATTTGTCCACAAGAGCGTTGAGTGCGGAGAGATTGCGGGGGACAGGAATGAAATTAATCAAGTGACCTTTGGTATTTCAACATTATTTGGTTTATATAAAAAACACTTACCGTTTCACATGTTGCACGAACATACACGATTAGTGCCTGAAAATAAAAATAAAAGTTAGAAAGATATATTTATTTAGCAAATTACACTTTTTTATTATTAAATAATCATACATACATACATATGCTCACGCCTGCATTCCCCGAAGGGGTAGGCAGAGGTGTTGTATTCACAACACTCACTTTTCACCGAAGATGATTAAGTGCCAACGTGACAGATGGCGAGTCCATCGCCGTCTCAGATACTTTACATACGTCATTGAATTACTTCTCAGAAATATGCAGGCTTCCGCACGATGTTTTAATTCACCGTGAAGCAAGTGGTGTGAAATCACTGTACATAAGTTTTTTTAGAAAAGCTCATTGGTATAGGCCCCGCTGGGATTTGAACTTGCGTCGCTTGCGTAGCAGGCTCAAGCCTCAAGGCCACCACGGCTAAATAATCATATTAACATAATATTATCTAATTAGTTATATTATTTTTGTTAGTAAATTTTCACAATTCTAAATTTCTTCGCACGGACGCAGCCCAATAGTATAAAGCAAATTCCCTAAGCAGTATACAGGGCGTCCTTATAACGTGGCGTTATACAATACAGAATGTTGTAGCATATCGTAAAGCAGCGGATTAAGGGCGCGATAGAATAAAATAGACACACAACGCCAGCCCATTCATACATTAGATATAGGCGTACCTACACTTAGACTCATACTTCCTTTTTAAGAGGCCCCTTTCAAGACTGCTTGGAGCAGTCGATCTTGACTGATTTTCCGCTACTGCTTAGCAAACTACAGTCTTCACATTCACAGAAACTCAGTCCACTCGAGCAGTCCTATCTGATTAGGGCGCTTGGTAGCACTTTATCAATTGCAGCTTGTTGGTGATCATTGGCTAACAGCTTGAGCTGTCCGTGTACGGTCTGTAACCCACGTACTTATGTTTGTGCAATAATCTGGACCTGCGCAGGAGGACGCCCTTCTGCAACCTTTTTTTTATGACTGTGTCACCCAAACCGCGCAAATGCTCATAATTTTCTCGCGAGTACGGTGTTCTCGGCTTACTTCGCCTTGCGGAAAATATTATTACAATATTTTCGCCGAAAATCTTATTTGCTTTTTTTTTGTTTACTGTAATCCCTGCATACTTTTACAGCCTGCGTATTGACGTGTTAATCATTACGGGATTCTTATTTCAGTGTTTGAATATTTTTTTTTACATTATAATTCATATTTTATTAGTTTTTTAGAAATTATACGTTACATTACGCAGTTCCCTTAACATTACATTTTAGATAATAATTGGTATAAAAGGTGAAATATTTTTATGTTTTGCTTGTAGCCTTAATGTAGCCATTGATGATTTAAAAAATATTTGGTGACTTAAATTAGTTAGGGTGAGTAATTTTTCTTTAGTTAATAGATAGCTAAGTGTTGCTATTATTTAATTTATTTTTCCCTAAAATCTGTGCTTTTCCCAAAATTTTATAACGCTTTGAGATGCAGTAAATACATACGTAAGATGCAGTAAATACATACACACTTATTCATAAATCAAAGAGCTAAACTCGGGTGATATTTTAGTTAGGTGTAAGCGAGTTATATTTCCGCTAAAATCCTTAACATTTCCTCAGTAAATCTAAAGGCGTATCTTCCTGGATCTCGAGATACCGTTATGAGATAAGATGCCATGTTACCGTATAAGCGAGGGATAAACAACGGTCTATCTCACCCTGTATCTACGATAAGAGACCTTTTCACCTTTTAAGATCATCTTTCAAGCAGATTTTATTATTTATGACTGTTACTTACCGGTTATCTATACTAATATTATGAAAAGGTGAAGTTTAGGAGTTTGTGACGTTGTACGGAGAATATATTGAACGATATTTATAAGTATCATAGGCTATATAGCCACTCCTTTAATTAATATTACGAAAGCCTCGAAATCTGCGAATTTCAAAGAACTCAAACAATTTAATTTAGAAGTCACGATTACGACATGGTGTCAAGTGCCACCTTATGAAAACAATGGATCCAAACTTTGAATTTCAACGGAATATGTGACGGCATGCACGGTTTACCAATCTCTACTCGATTGAACATTGAAGGTATGTTTATAACGTTAATAATGATAGCCATCTACACTCTGCGGCTTAGCCTCCTTTTACTTCCATCTTACAGGCTTTCCTACTGACACCTTATATTTTTCAACGATGAAAAAGTAGGTTATTCCAACCCTTATAAAAGTCAGTGCAAAAAAATCACATCAGACAATGACGACATAGTAACAAACAAAGTCTTTAAATACGTCAGTTCATTAAAACATTACTGCAATAAAATGCCAAGTTCTCACCCAGCTTAATGTATTCCTTTACACGGACTAAGGGTGAAGATACACATTCAAGTTGTCCTTGTTTCGCAACATAAACCTCTATTATTAATTACCTAGAATTATTAAGCAATTAAGAGCCGTGGCAGCCTTAAGGTTGCTGCTATGAAAGCGACGCAAATTCAAATCCCAGCGGCCTGCAGCAATTGATTTTACACCACGTGTTTTACGGTGAAGGAAAACATCGTGAGGAAATCTGCATATGTCTAAGAAGTATTTTAAAGAGGTATGTATAGTGCCTGAGGCAGCGATAGACTCACCATTTGTTACGTTGGCATTTAATGATCTTCGGTGAAAAGTGGGTGGTGTTATTACAACGCGTGTGTCTCTCATTAGACCCACTCCGTGTCACCACCTTGCGTGGCGGCCCTGCTAGGATGCCATATGGGCAGTGCTTGGCTACGTGGTGATAACAACGGTCGTTTAAATGTGGCTATAACTTCACTTAAAGATGTATTTTGGAACCGCCTGTATATTGTGTGCATGTAGGCATTCCACTGTATGTTGTGTATATTCATGGCAAAAAAGCTATTCACACAATATGGAGTTTGTTCAAAATGTTAAGTATTAATCGATAACAATATTCGTTTCAATCTGCTTTTATTATTCAAATTGTTGGAAAGTTTAATTGCAGCTCAGAACTATGAGCAATTTATAAATTAAATTCAGACAGCGAACATATTTTTAAAGTTGGTCCTTTATTCATAGCTCAATTTAAATACAGGATTATGATGAAATTAAAGTATAATTCATCAATAATCATATAATTGGATGCTGATAAGCAATAATGTGTCAACCCACAAAAAGTCAAATTCAAAGGTTTTGATATATTTTGATAATGCATCACGTATTTAACATTCTAAAAAAGTGTTTCAAGTCATCTGAAACATAAAAGTACGTAAAAAATGGATTTATGTCATAAAACAAATCTTAAATCACGTATACAATCATCTTAAGACGCCATTTTCTCAAAACCAAGTTTATGCGGGTTGACACATTATTGCTTATCTGCATCCAATTGTTTTTAATAAAAAGACCATGTCAATTCAGTCGTAGTTTTTTTTCCAGGTAGTTTTCTGAGAAATAAAATAAAAAATCAAATGAGACTAGATAGTGAAATTGGTTTCATTGGACACAAAAATAGTCTTTTAAACAAATCGTAGGCTTTTTTGGATTAAAATTAGATATGGATCAAATATATGCGCTCCATTTAGAGGAGCTCGTGGCACAGTTGCTATTGCGTATATCATTCGATCAGCGAAATTAAGCAACCCTGACCCTGACCAGTAATTGGATGGGGGACCGCCCGAGTTCCCTCCGTGCCTCGGAGAGCACGTTAAGCCGTAGCGTTGGTCCCGGTTGCCAATTTATCATCTTTGGCAATCGTTACAGGTCAGTCTGACATCTGGTTTAACCCAGATCACAGATTTTGCTCGTAAAAGGGGTTGCGAAGGTCGCTTAGTTTAAAAATCAGGTGATCAGCCACATGGGGTTGTATTAAATGCCGACCCCGACAATGCATGGGATAAGGCCGGAAGATCACAACGGAAATGTTATACCTCAAAGCCAGTTATTGCTTTACGACTTAAAGGTGGATGTTTACCGAAACTCATTAATTAAACCACGAACAGCTGACACGTGGGATCTGTCTAAAATTATATTGTGTATTAGTTTACCTGACTGTTGGCACGGAGTAAATATTTATAATGTAAATATGTAGATACATTTTTATAATGACTGTATGCTCTCTCATTATATCCCAGCCCTAACGAGCAGGAGTTAACCCGTCGGCTGCCATTAACCACGGAACTGCATAAAGCTGGAAAGTTGGACAATTAAATTCTCAGCCTCGGTCGTTTCGACCTAAAGACACCGTGAGAGCAGCCTAACGGTTATGTGAGCTAGTTTGATTTAGTTGCTGAAACGTGAATGGAAACTTCTGGAACTTAAAATTTGCATATTGATGATGTTGTTACATTGATCCCTGAGGTCTTAGTAGGGTTCACATTAGGCCCATTATTGAGTAACTACACAAACATACAAGGTTCCTGACGGGGAGAACCAACTCCACATATAAAATAACGCATTGGCGTTTTGGTATAATAGAATTGAGCTAATATCTAGACAATATAGCTGGTAGAACATGAGGCGAGCTGAGAAACAAGTTAAGTGACATATCAAGTAATTTCCATACTCACGCCTGTAGCCATGCTTCGTCCACATTCATGAACTTCTTCATACACATCCTTTGGTTACGAGTGTATATTATATTCTGTTGATATTTAAGGAACTTGTACTTACTCTCTTATTTTGATTTTATTGGGACAAGTATATTAAATAGAAATTGTGGCAATTTTTTGACATTCATAAGTGACTTACCAGGGCCCAAGCTGAATAAATATTTTTCATATTAAATTTCCAAATTCCGTGGTGGCCATGGGGTTTGAGCAGTTGCCTGTTCCGCAAGCGATGTAAGTTTGAATCCCGTGAGGCCTGTACCAATGATGTTTTTCTAAAAAACTAATGTACAGTGATTTCAAGCCTGACTCTTCACAGCAAAAGCAACCTTCCGACCCGGGTGGTAACATTCATAATCCTGTATCATATATTTTTTGTGTCCTTCTGATGATTTGAAAGTACTATGTTAGAAGTCTACTAATGAAGTAAAGATATTTGAATTTAGAACAAAAAAATTAACAAATATATTCCTCTATTCTCATGTTTCTATCATTGAATACTATAACCCTATCAATATGTGTGACCATAAAATTATATTACCAGTACATTACGCAATATGCATTGATAATTAAATTATTAACTGATGGTGAATTAATGTCGTTATGCGCTTAATTATCAAGCATAGTAGTGTGTTAATTTAGAGGCTTATTACACTAACCATGTTATAATATATCCAATTAATTCAGACTACATGCTACATGAACATGAGAAAACTTGTTTTCTCTAGCTACTACGGGAATCTGCCCTAACTATGTCAACAAGATATTACTAAATATATTATAACTAGCCCACTCGACAGATGTTGTTCTGTCTTATGTATCTATAAATAAACATATATATATAGTACCCCTATCACGGGTTTGCCATCGTTTCGTTATCTATACTCGAGGATGGAGGTTGAGTCCATCGCCGTTCCAAATACTTCTTTGAATTACTTCTTAGACAGGCAGGTTTCCTCACGATGTTTTCGTTCACCTTAGAGTGCGTGGTGTGAAATCACTGTTAGGAACTTGCATCACCTATGTAGCAGGCGACTGCTCATACCTCGAGGCCACCACGGCATTCAATTAATGATTTGTGAATACAATGACTTTATATTATTTCTAAATCAAAGAAAGATATATCAATTTCATGTCCTATCTTACGAAAACAATCAGTATCGTTCCATACAAATAAATGTGTATCAAGAATAAGGACCTATCGTGTTCAACACGCGTCATCGCGATGCCACGATATTACGAGCTCATTTTCGATTGTACTGTACCAAACATTTGTTAGGTTATTCTTTTCTATTGTTAGTTTATTGTTCAATCTCTCGCACCGGGTGATGTGCTGCGATATTGCATTCGAACTTCTATTTACAGTTGCTGAGAATATAATGGTCTCCTACAGAATTTCGGTTAAGGCGGCTAATCTCAACGAGGGTCAGCCATCTGCGCAGGAGATATTATAGTGCACAAGTGTGTGCACTCTTTATTGCCTCACTCTTATGCGAACAAATGTGAATTTCTAGACAGAAAATCAAATTTTGACCGGCATCTTTCTAACCAACAGACCAACGAGGCAGTTAATATACGAGTCATACCATTCAGTATCTTCAATGAAAATTAAGTCCATGTCGGGTACAAAATCAGGTTATATTTCTCATGAAATTGAATGTCAAAGCTAACTTCTAAATACGCGCTGCTTGAAACAATTATAGTAAGTCCCATTTTGGAAAAAAAATTGCCGATGACCATAACATTTAGTAACGGCCGGTTTCCGAAAGGCATGTCAAGTCATAAATTAACTAATCATCGATCAAATGGCATGTTAAGTGCAAATTGGGTTCTGAAAGGATGATCATCTAGTTTGATTTGATTAGAATTTCAGCTGACATAAATGCTAAATTTGCCAGTCAAATCGTGTGTCAACTGCATAGAAGTCTTTAAATCGAGATAATATTTAAACAGTTCAAGGTCAAGTCTTGGATGTTTTGTTTGAAGTTTTGAATGCAATATATTGAGTTGTTAACTGTAATACATACCACGGTACACAGGCTGTTAGAAAGTTTTATTCTAAGTTTAAGCATAATATACCTATTCCCTAATAATGAACGTCGTGCCTATTGCCTCCGGATGTATAACTTTATCACCCAATTATCTTTGGTATAACCGGTGGGTGTACCTTGTACCCCTATTGTGGAAGGAAGGCATGAAATATTCCCGTGAAGCTTTGTATTACCCGTAACGTAAAAGGGTATATTTTATCCCTATCGTGGAATTTGACGTAGGGTAAGTACATGGGACACGTGATACGACCTTGCGGTTCATACTCCCTATGAGAATACCCCACACCATCTTTGTGCTATAAGATTTTTGACTCTGGACCTTTTTAGAGCTCGCACCCAAAGGGTAGAAAACGGACCCTATTACTACGACTTTGGTACTTTGGGCTAACGGCTATCTGTAACCCGTGATTGACCTTAGGGACCCGTGATGATATAGCCTATGCCTTCAGATAAATTTTATTCCTTTAAACGAGCAATTCTTGTATATATATAATCGGAATCTCGGAAACGGCTCTTATGATTTTCTTGAAATTAAGTATGTAAGGGATTTCGGGGACCATACATTGATTTAGCTAGGTTTCATTTTTGGAAAACATCGTTTTGTCCATGTTTTCAGGCACTGAAAAACTCATACAATACAATACGACAGTAATAGTTACCGACAGCTGTCAAGATATAGTAGCTCAGACGTGAGGCTTCCAGCTTACGAGGCGGAAACGAAACTAGAGTATCCCGATTCAAGACTCGTTCACGGTGTCCAAATATTTCTTCTTTGTTATATTTTTTCAGCATATATATATATATGAGAAAACGTTGAAAACATTGAAAGGAAACTGAGCACAGCTCGGTCAACCAGGTTCTGGGCTATCTGATACTGGTATAATTTTTCAAATCGGACCAGTAGTTCCCGAGATTAGCGCGTTCAAGCAAACAAACAAACTACTCAGTTTCATATATTAGTATAGAGTATTGATACATACATACATATGCTCACGCCTGTACTCCCCGAAGGGGTAGGCAGAGGTGATGTAATCACAACACCCACTTTTCACCGAAGATGATTAAGTGCCAACGTGACAGATGGTTAGTCCATCGCCGTCTCAGACACTTTACATACGCCATTGAATTACTTCTCAGAAATATGCAGGTTTCCTCACGATGTTTTCCTTCACCGTAAAACACGTGGTGTGAAATCACTGAACATAAGTTTTATAGAAAAACTCATTGGTACAGGCCCCGCTGGGATTCGAACTTGCGTCGCTTACGTAGCAGGCGACTGCTCAAACCTCAAGGCCACCACGGCTACAGTATTGATGTAGGTTAAAATTTGCAATGGTAAGTAACCAAAATTGCCTTCCCTTTACAACTGAATCTGAAAGAATAAACCAGTTGTAAAAAACAGTATTCATTTGGCATATAACCTGGTGAGATGATCCCGTATAAGCCGTCATTGGTCGTATTAAAATCTTAATTGGATTTTCAATTAATTGGAAAGTGCAATCATTGGAAAATTCCATTAAATTCGGTTATAACGCTTCCCATGATTATCTAGGTTTTGCGTAAAGTTTATTCATTGTACCAAATTGTTTCAATGAAAAATTTAAATCAAATATTTTTCAGTATTCGTTGGACGCTTATCAGCAAACTAGCGATTCGGTTTTTTATTATAAATTTCACTGGTTCGTAAATCGATCTCGAGACCTCGTTTTCCTCAGTAGCGTTTGCAACCACTAAGCCTATAGTAGAAAACATCGTGAGGAAACCTGCATAAGTCTGAGAAGTAATTCAAAGACGTATGCCTGAGACGCAGACAGACATCACGTTGCCATCTTCGCTATAGAGTGGGTGTTGCTATGTTTTTTTTTTTTTTTTTTTTTTTTTATGACGCCCTGTAGGCGTCGCGTGTTTCCTCGGCCGTAGGGCTGAGACTTTTTTCATCCGCTTTTTTAAATATTTGCTACGTTATTTATTTGTGTGTATGTGTGTGTGTGTTTTTGTGTGTTTTTTTTTTTTTTTTTGCTTATTTTGTGTTTGTGTTCGCTTCTTTCCTGTTTGCCGTGTGAAAGGGTTTTGCCTTGTGCGATTTTAGTTTACAGGCGTTTCTTACGCAGAGCCGTCCCCCCAGGAGGGCCCAGGGTTGGTGGCTGTCTGCACGAGTATTTTTTTTGCTAAAAGTTGGGCCATGCATCAGCATGACCCATCTCTTTTATCCCTCTAGACAGCCACCCGCTCCTTTTTCTTAAGCCCTCCGGGATGATGGGTACGTTCTGCTTTGCCGTCTGGGGACTTTCGCCTCCTTTTGGCTGCTCTTTCTTGCCAGCACTCGCCAGCACCGTCGGTTTGCACGGCGTGTCGGGGCGCGGCCCGCAACTTTTTACCATCGCACCACAGCGGTCTGAATATTTCTGCTTTAAGCTTGGCCGGTTTCCCAAGAAACCGGCCACAGTTTTTTGCCATTTTGGTACCGCTGTGGCTCGATTGAGCGGAGCCGCTCCCTCGGTCCGCTGTCCCGGCGGTGCTGTCGAGTGCCTGCAATCTGTGCGCCCCAAGGGCGCCATGCTCACCAGCCAGTTGGTGATCGGCGTGACTCCACGTGGTGTCCCTAGGAGTACGCGATACTGGCCCGAGCCAACGAGTCCCACTTGCGCCGAACTGGACACCCCTGACTGAACGCATTGTGGTCCGTCTTGTCCAGTTTGGCGCTGCTGCAATTGCAGCATCGCGGGACAGCGTTGGCCAGCCAGTCCGCGCACTCGGACTTCATGTGGGCCCCCCCGCAGTGGCTACACGCGACGGCTTTCTGCGTACAGAAACGCCGTCCGTGCCCGTAACCGAGGCAGCGCGAGCATTGGACGAGCGGCGAATAGTCCGCCGCTCGGACCTTCTGCAGGTCTATGTGCACCGCGCCTGCCCCGGTCACTCTGTTCCAGACTGCGGGGGACACCCTCATGACCACGTGGCCGGCGTGGGGGTTCCTGGCTTTCCGCCGAAAGCGGACCTCCAGCCGGACGTCTTCCTCGTCGAGGCCCTGGAGTAGGTCCCGATTCTGGTTCCTCAGGGCGTTTACAACGTCTTCGTCGTTAGTGTACGACATCACGTCCCTGAGGACCAGAAGGGGGTCCTTGTTCCTAATGTCCTCGACGAGGAGCCGATCACCTGCGCTCTTGAGGCGCTCCTTCACCCTTTCCCTGTCCTCTTTGAAGGAGCATGCCACAATGACCTTCTGATCTTTGGCCTTTCGTACCCTTTCTATCCTGACCCACCCGTCTTTGGCATTTACTGCCTTACGGACGTGGGTCAGGACCTCCTCTCCAGTTTCCTGCGTGTTCCTGGAGCTGACCACAACCGAGTGCAGCGGGGCCTGGGTCGGGACCACAGGTTTCGGTCCTGCCGCCGCTACACTAGCGTACGTGGTCTTCTCCAGGGCCACTCCATGCTTTTCCATCACTGCCTTTAGTTCCTCCATTTTCCGGGTATTTTCCTGCATCATTGTGGCATGCTCCTCCGGGCGCTTCTCCAACTCTCCTGTCCCCCTCTCCCAAGGCTGCACCAGTGGTGGTTGCCTTGGGGGCTCCCGTGCCTCTGCCTCCTTCCCCTCTTCCACTACCACTTCTTCTTTTTCTTTCCTTCCTCCCCTCTCCTTTTTTCTCCCGGCCTCCGCTTCCTTCACAAGCTGATAGAGTCGCTCGATGGCCTGGGTAACCGCTTCCTTAATATCAGTCTTAAGGTTGCGCGAGTTACCCAGGTTCAGCTTTGCCTTATTTAGGCAAGCTCGTGCATCGGCGACTCTATCAGCCTGTGCCGGTTTTTTAGACGGGCACTCGGTTGTCTCCGTCGGCGCACTGCTTTCCGGTGCCGCCTTCGGTCTGGACTTCCGAGTGACCGTCGTGGTGTTCAGGGGGGCCGGGGGGGCCGGGGTTGGGGATGGGGTTTTTTCTATGGCAGTCCTCTCGCCCTCCCACGCCTCGACGCTACGCCTCACCATTGCTCTTGAGGGCTCTACCTTTTCGGGAGTCGGGGAGAACGAGAGGCTCTTGCGTGCCCAAACTGTGGGGGCGATATACCTCTTTGGAGGGGTGCACCTTCGTTTGGGAGGGCTGTGCCTTATCATTTTCAGTCGATTTAAATACAATAAATTAAGACGACACAAAATAAATTAACCAGACACGAAATAAATTAACACAGAATTATCACGACACAAAATAAATTAACGAGGAATTAAAATGATGAAATGAAATGCAGATGTATAATTAATAAAGACGGCTAAAGATAAAATAAACAATAATAAAAGTCAATAAATAGAATGAGTCAATATAATAAAATAGTAGTCTGATATAATCAATTAAAATAAATTATCCACGTCATGGTCCAAAAGGATCCTTGTCACTTAATAGTTAAAATAATAAAATGCTAAAATTTACTTATTATTGTATAATAAGACCGTCTAAAAATTCCAATTTAACTTAAAACTAACTAAAAACTATCCTAGATTAGTGCCCAATAGGACGACTAACGAGTCACTTAATACTAAGCCAACAGGGGCAACACAGACGTCAATAGGGACGCTGAAGTCTTAAAAAACTAGTGAAAAACGGTCAAAAAACCGTTTTCGTCAAATTAAAATTAAACCTCGAGTCCTAGAGTGTCCCAAAGCCCCCCAAAGAGTTTTGTCGACCGACAAGCGACTACTCCCAGCGAAAACCGCACCAAAATCGGTTGATTTTGGGGTTTTTGGTGTTGCGTGGGCGGACCGCGGTCACCTACCGGATCGAGACAGGGAGGGTGGGGGGGCGATTTTTCGCGTTTTTTGGGGTTTTTGAGCGCGCAAACCTTGTAGGGGGTTGCGGTAGGGTGTCCCGGATATAATGGGAGCAAAAAACGCGAAACTTTAAATCAAAAATAATTTAAAATGAATTTTTTAGAAAAAATTTACTAAAAATCGGCCTTAATAATTTTGAAAACACTCTTTATTTTTCAGGTGCGGGGGCGGAGCGTCGCGGTATCTTCAGGGATGATATATAGGACCTATTCTCAACGCTACAAGCGGCCAAAAACACTCTGAAAAGATTTTTGAAAATTTAGATATATCTGGGGTGTTGCTATTACAACACCTCTATCTGCCTACCCCTTCGGGGAATACATGCGTGAGCATTTGTATGTATGTAGTTAGTACTATAAGGCTTGGCTGCCCGATAATCATTGTCAAAGTCAAGCTGAAGGCAAATTTGACGATGTCAATAGCAATATTTTAGCTTGGACGGCGAAATGCTTTGCACCAAATTACGCTGTCAATCGGCAAATTTTGCTGTGAAAGTCATTTATTAATGTAAAAGTAACTTAAAAAATCGTGACGTCATCTAACAATTAAAAAATGGATTACTAATTAAATGAAGTTTAATTTTACGATATCAAAATGAAACGTCAAAGCTTCGAAGTTCTTAAACGCTCTGCTTAAACCGATGGTGATAGGACCCTTGTGCTTTAACAGTATTTGTTCACGCTCAGTGAACAGTCAAGCGAAAAGGCGGGGACCCTAACCGCTACGGAGAGCCTAGTCCCGGCGGGGCGATCGAGCCTCCCACTTCGCCTACCACTTGCCACCGAGCCATAGGCGCGCGCGCACTCAATTCTTATTCTCGGTCACCTAACTTGTAAATAACGCCTAATTAAATTATACGCCTATTATACCCCCACAGTATTTTTTAGCTAAAATAATTTCATTCCACCCACCCTTAGTTCTTTTATACGGTACCCACGTATATAAACTTACAAACTTTAAAAAGCTAGAAAATTATTTGCATTTTAAAACTTGCGATGCTAAATCCAACTAGTTTGAAGTGGAGTTGAGCCGACAGTCGAGCGGCCTATCTTCCTTTCTTTAGAGTTTAGACGTGGATCCTATTTGAATCTCCTCTATGTATTTCCATCCATTACGGGAAGTATTCGCTTAGACTTTCAGCATGGATTGTTCACAAGATATACTGCAAGATTTCTGTAATTTTTTTGTCTTGAATTTGGAGTTTTGCAAGATATTTTAAGACAAAGTTGTTTATATTTATGACGTCATACGAGAAATACCTAAAGGTAGAAAAATAAGTATAACTTTTAGCTTTATATTTTTTGTTTAAATAATATGGCGCGATTCCCAAAAATTATTCCTTTTATTTTCATTTAGAAGTGTCGTAATAATATTTGGGAAACATTTAAATTAACTGGATTCCTTTGATGTTTTACGTTGATTACATTAATAATTGAAATGAAACAAATAAAGAACGTGAATTTCAAATGACGTTCCTACAACGAATACAATTTTATTCGAAAATAAAACCCGATAAAAAATAAAAATGTAACCAGCCAGAATCAAAGCTCGTTAAAAAAAATCAAATTACTTGACATGGAAATGGAAACCGCAACCGGTCAGCACCACTTGAGCTAAACCAATTGAACCGTCTACATTCGAACTGAATGGGATTTGAAAATGGAACCTCATTCAGATTTACCTTTTTTTTTCTTTTAAAGGTTAGGAAGGTATGAAAAGGAATGCCTCGGTGGTTTTTAAACGAACGGGTGTACAAATATTTTTGATCATTATTAATCGGTATGATATATTTTACCTTAATTTTTTTTGGTGAACAGGTTTCATTAATTCTACTGAGTGACAATATAAAAGAATATTTTTATAGACATCAATATTTATCATTTTCTTTAATGTTACTTACTTATAATTTTTTTTTTTTCATTGCTATTAAATTTTAACATATTTTTTTTTACCAAACCTCTATTCTTCAAAATGAAATTAAACAACTTTTTTAATTTCAATCAAGCACCTTCCAATTAATTAAAATTATATTTCAAAGTAACACACAAACCATCACAAAATTCTAAGAACAAAAAGCCCTAATAATAAAATATGAATTTATGGGAAAAGCAATTGAGAATTCTCGGAAACGATTAATTATGAGAACCTCCTTATGAATGTACCATTTCAACGCCTCCATTTCCCATTTAGGTAAATGGGTGAAAACGCACATTTTTTTCACATATCAGAGAGATAGAATGACTCTCGAAATGATTAATGACATTAAGAAGTCAACTCTTTAATAAACGTACTGCATCATTCATGAATGCCGACGGTAAGAGCACGTAGGGTTGTCAACTCACAAAAGGTAAATTCACCAAGTTTCCAAGTGACATCATAACAAGACGAGTATAGGTACATCGATTATTCGAAAACGACCGCATGGTTTTCAATGGCTTAAAGTAATGTAGAAAGGTCCAAATATGCAAAGGTACATTTACATCCACTAGACACATCAATTCTATAAATGACTAATATTGCCAATCACAATTTTTATTCGAGAGAAGCACATTAATTTGCACATCAACTCTAATTTAACATGTGTGAAGACATTTTATAGTGGCTAAATAGAGAATAGTTTTGATGCAATTTCTTTATTATTTGAATATTTAAAAGTAGTATCATAAAAATAAATTTCAATATTATATCAAATAATATAACCGAATATGATTATGTATGCGAAACGAATCGATACTCACTGTATAATCGAATCAGTACGCCGTTGGGCCATCACGTTTTGGATTTGTCATTGAGAAACTTATTCGTTGGACGTTAGTAAGTAGTCCAATTGAGCAAAAAAAGTGATCGATAGCATAATTTTTTTTATCCAAGAGTAATATACCTTTTTTAGTGAAGATGCCAACCCTGGCCAGCCATTTTGATTAATGCTATCACTAAATCAGCACTAATGCGGTAGACGCCAACGCTCCGACGAACCTACCGTTTTCTTTCACGTACCTATAGTTTTGCCTAAACGATATGTTACCGCTTTTAGCGATTTATTTATATGTTACAGTAATTTATTATACTACTATTGGAGTAATCGTTTTGTTTGTGAATGGAACATGGTAATAGCTCTCACTAATGGTATGTTTATAAAACTGTCAACGTTTTCAATGACATTCAAATGCCAATGGAGTGTTGCCTACCTTATAAAGAATGAATCCCTTTTTTTCTTAATGACGAGGGGGAAGCCTTCAAAAGGTCCCCGACCGCCCTAGGAGAGACAGGTCGGGGTATGTGGGATTTTCGCTGAGCTAAAACCCCTAGACATGGAGGATGGCCATCCTCCATGCCTAGGGGGACTCCGGATACTCTGATAGATCGCAACAACGTCCCCCCACATATTGCCGGGGCACGTCCACGGGGCAGGTGTATCGCCGGCCCTGGAGACCTCACTGTGCAAAGCAGCGCAAGCCACCTTCCCGGGCCCGCGGCTCGGTGTCAAGTCGCTACTTACAACAGTCAGGGGATACCATAGCCAAATTCTTAGACCCAGGCTATTGGGTGAAGAATTAATCCCTGTGCTAGCATAACGACATCTATTGCTAGCACAGCGAAGCCAGTTCTTCTCTTCTCTTCCATGAAGCACTGGCGACCTTATGCACCGCAGAAACACAACACTACTCAAAGGTAGCATTATTTGCGTTCCTCTGTAAGGTACACCCCCCAATTGGGCAGCTCCAAATATCAATCGAGGGATCCGGTTATGTTCTACCTCTCATGAATCATTCAATCATTAACACAGATCGGTGAAATTAAATCTATTCAGAAAGGTCAAATTCGGAGGACTCGTAACCGAAAAAGTGTATGAAGAGATACATGAATGTCGAAGCGAAAGAAGTATGTAAGAGGATCGTAGCGTGTGGTAAACGGGGGTATTTGCCTACCTCCGTGGGTTACAGGCGTGAGCCTATGACATGAGTTTGTATGTGAGAATGTGATGATAGAAAGAAGGAAGATGATGGACGTAGTGAACGACGAATAACGGAAGAAGCATTAATTATTTTATTGTTGAGTTAGAAGACGAAGTGAAGAATATAAATTTGGAGCTTTATATGTTGTTATTCCACTTCAGTCATACCAAACCACATGTATATACGTCAAACACTAAATCAAATCAGCACTATGGCTGTACATAAATATTGTTATCCCCATCTACTCATATTTATATCATCGATAGTTAATAAAAAGCTAATACGAGCCGAGGTTGTAACGCCAATCTCAATAACTTGATATCTGATACAAGCTGTAATTTTATTACTCCGTCGGCAGCCATCTTGCCCCTTCAGGGATATTGTACGACGTTATTTATTTTAGCGTCTTATGCTACCTTCATGAGGACTAATGGTCATGAATTATGGAGTAAGCGTATTTTGAGACCAAACCAGGTGCAATTCCTATGAGGTTCGTCGTATAGTTTCTCTATTATCTGTGGTTCATTGAATAGGAAAGTAGGTAGATAGTTTTCAACAAAGCTATTTCTTACTAGCTGGTGCCCGCCACTTCGTCTGCCCAGGATTAGTATTTCGATTATCTTATATTAGCCGTGGTGGCCTTGAGGTTTGAGCAGTCGCCTGCTACGCAAGCGATGCAAGTTCGAATCCCAGCGGGGCCTGTACCAATGAGTTTTTCTAAAAGACTTATGTACAGTGATTTCACACCACTTTACGGTGAAGGAGAACATCGTGAGGAAACCTGCATATTTCTGAGAAGTACTTCAAAGACGTATGTATAGTGCCTGAGACGGCGATAGACTCACCATCTGTCACGTTGGCACTTAATCAAATTCGGTGAAAAGTGGGTGTTGTGATAACAGCACCTCTGCCTACCCCTTCGGGGAATACAGGCGTAAGCATATGTATGTATGTATTCTTATATTAGCGTGGCGTATGAGTCGCGCGTCGGACCGGCTATTTTGGCTATAATGGCTTACGCATAAGATATAGATATATACTGTGGCCATCTTTTTTGTAGAACAATTTGAGATAAACATTTCCATCATACATTGCATATATGTAACTCTAGCGGTTTTCGCAGCGCACGCCAGAATAGCTCGCAGATGGTAGATTTCTTCCTACTAATTTGAGACTTACAGTCATATTTTAGACAATTCACACAATATCTTAATAAATTGTAACATATGTGTTATTCTGATGTATAAGCTATATTATTTTAGTTTAATTAAGTAGTTTTTCCGTGAAAGAGTAACAAATATCCATCCATACTTACAAATTTTCGCGATCATAATATTAATGTAGTAGGAAATAGGATCGTTGTGTCCAATGATGTTATAAACAACTTAAAGGGTAGACAGGCAGAAAAATACTTGTTTTTTCTGTGTCAGTGTCGTGTATCCTTTCACTAGCTGTACCCCGCGGTTTCACCCGCGTAGATTTAGTTTTATATAATATATCGGTTTAAAATTGACAAAGTTTCATACAAACTTTCATCCCTTATTTTATCCCAGAGGGGATATTAAGAATTAATCAAAATCCTTTCTTAGCGGATATTTACGTCATAACATCTACCTGCATGCCAAATTTCAGCCCGATCCGTCCAGTGATTTGGGCTGTGCGTTGATAGACCACTATGTCAGTCAGTCAGTCACCTTTGAGTTATATATATTTAGATATGCATTGAGTGAAAAGATGTTATTTTGACACAAAGACACTTACATTTTATTTATGTGTATAGATATAACAGTATTTTTTTACTGCCTACTAAGGTCTCCAATTCTAGAGCGCACCAGCGGTTTGGAAAACAGTGTCCTAGCAAGAACAAAAGCAACAAAAAGTGTTCTCCGTTCGAAACCCAGGAGATTCAATAACAGAGATTTAATAACAAAAAACAGATGCGTAGATAGATAGTAATATCGCGTTCAAATTAATTTCTCAGCCAAGTTGTGCGAAGGAAGATCGAAGACCCCAAGTATATTTTTTGTGGGGAACGTAAACTTTGTAAATTCCCCCAGCCGGGTGTTCTGTAAACAAAAACTTTGACACAAAGGAGGGCGCGAACTATCCTCATCAATCAATCAACGGTGATAGCTGAATTTGTAGCAGTAAACTTAGCGAGCGGAAACATGTCACAGAAATATACAATGTTATCTTGTATCTTGCAAAGATTCCAAAGTTTTATTTAATAATAAAAAATCATGATCTTCTACCGAATTTCGGTTACGGCGGCTAATCTCAACGAGCATTAGCCATCTGCGCAGGAGATATTATAGTGCACAAATGTGTGCGCAAACACAGGTACACTCTTTATTCCCTCACTCTCATAGTCCGATGGGAGGCAATCCGACACGACCGGAGAGAGATCATGCGTAGGACCAACGGTGCAACGTGCTTTCCGAGGCACGGGGGTGGAAACACCGCCAACTTCTAAAACTCCGGGCATTTTATTGTCAATTTCTTGACAGAAGCTAATATACATTTTTGACCCGACCCGGGAATCGAAACCGGGACCTTGTGATCAGCAAGCGAACGTACTAACCAGACCAACGAGGCAGTAGCAGTAGTTAACCGCGAGCCACAGCTAGTTATAAATATCATATAAAATTTTAATCAAAATATTAGTTTCGTTGAATATCTATTTGTTATAATACACACTAATACATACAAAATTTACTGATTATAATATTGGTATAACACCATATTTTTCAATTATAAAACAAGTCAGTTAACAAATAATTTACCTCCACATAAAAAAATCAATAACAAGCCGATATGTGATACGGAAATAAAGTATTAAAACAATTTTATTAAATTGTTTCTAAGTCATTTAAAATTAATCTCGTCTTGATCGGCTACTTAATAAAGTGACGTAACCTCTTTATAGAATGTTCTTTCTCTAAGACTTTTCTAATAACTCGGTGGTATATAAAATGTACTTGTACAAAAACTTGGTAATGACGTCATCGGAAAGTCCGAAGCAATTAGCGAGAGGAAGTAGCTCGTTACAACTTTGCTTTTGGCTTTGATTATGTGAAATTTATAAGGGTCGATGGTATGAGCTACTAAGCGCTTCGCCTTGCCCTTGACCCACGGTCAATTTTAGATGACAAAGTAGAATTAATTAGAGATTGCTATTTAAGGTATAATATTATAAGATCAGACTCATGCGGACCCTCGTCTTCTCGATATTCTTGTATACTGCTGAAACCTGGACATAAAAGCCTGTGTACGTTCGAGGATTGACGCATTCGAAATGTGGTGCTGGAGTCGAATGCTACAAATATCTTGGACACAGTACCGGACAAATGAGTCAATCCTCAGGCAGCTCAACATTACAACGAGGCTATCAACAACCTGTCTACAAAGAGTCATCAAGTTCTTCGGGCACACAGCACGACGCGATCCAGACAGCCTACAAAGGCTGATGATTACGGGACGAGTCGAGGGCAAAAGAAGCAGGGATCGTTCGCCAACACGATGGACGGATGCGACCCAGGCTGCAACGAGAACTACTCTTCAGGCTACCATCCAGATGGCACAAAATAGAGAGGCTTGGAAAGCAATGTTGATGCAGACTTCGTGCCATGGTCACGTCCCTCAGTCATGAGGTTATGACTAAGAAGATTTAAGTATATTAATATAATATTAGATCACACCCTCAGAACGAAAGAGGCTCACTTGAAAAATCATATTTTTTTAAATCTCTGTAAAATTACGGTATTGAATAAAATTAGTTTGCGCAACGTCGATAAGTGTTAAAAAAATCATTTTCATACATACATATGCTCACGCCTGTATTCCCCGAAGAGGTAGGCAGAGGTGTTGTAATCACAACACCCACTTTTCACCGTACATGATTAAGTGCCAACGTGACAGATGGTGAGTCCATCGCCGTCTCAGGCACTTTACATACGTCATTGAATTACTTCTCAGAAATATGCAGGTTTCCTCACGATGTTTTCCTTCACCGTTATGCACGTGGTGTGAAATCACTGTACATAAGTTTTTTAGAAAAACTCATTGGTACAAGCTGGGTTTCGAACTTGCGTCGCTTGCGTAGTAGGCTACTGCTCAAAACTTAAGGCCACCACGGCTCTATAAAAATCATTTTCGACATTTTTTTAAACTAGATTTAGAAATACATTTTGAGGTCTGTCTTAAAGTTAACATAATTAATGTTGCAAATTTTTGAGTTGAGCCCCTATCGTTCTGAGGGTGCGAGATGTGCAGCGCGGTTTAAATCCATGGGAACCCTAATGATTTTTTAAATAAAACTAGCGTATATTACTCCTCCTCCTTCTATCATCTATCTGACAGTGAACGTCCCGTTAAAATCGACACTAGAGATTACCTGGAACAAACAGACGGATAGACAGACTGAGAAAAAAATAAATGTTTTTTTTTATATCGGTTATATCGGTGTTTTGTGTATCTATGTATATTATTAACTCACTTGTCACTGATTTCACTGTCACCATTAAACTTGAAGTGAAGAGTCAATAAAAGTAATAACTATATGCCTCCATAACTATAGCCTCCACTCCGCCCCACTCCATAGAACAAAGGCCTTACTAACCGCAGGAACATTACAGTTAATTGATCATGTACGTACATCTACGGAGAGATCCATCCACGAAACAGTATAATCTATACATATACAGATAAATAAAATGGAAGTGTCTGTTTGCGTGATGAAACTATATAGTAGTGTTACTGTCTGTCTGTCTGTTTGTTCCGGGTAATCTCCGAAACGGCTGACCCGATTTCAACAGGTCTAACTAAGGTCAGTAACTAAGGCTACTTTTATCTATACATATATATATCTATACAGATAAATAAATTGAAGTGTCAGTTTGTTATTCCAAAATTACACCTTTTGAATAAATGCATATTAAAGTATACACGGTATTGAAATAATTAAAGCAATTTTTTTGCCTTTCTGTCTGTTTGTTCCGGCTAATCTCTGAACTGGCTGGACGGATTTTAACGGGACTTTCACTGGCTGATAGCAAATGTTGCAAGGAGTAAACTTAGGCTACTTTTATTTAAAAAAAAATTGAACAGCAAATTAAAGACAAAAAAAAATAGTGACACACCTCACTCTCCAATCGAAAATAAGTTCTAATATAAAAAAGATCTAGTTTTCATCTTAGTAAGCTTATAATATGATTGATGTATGACCATACCATGATCATGCATAGCCATGATATTCACGATGATTATATTCGGTGAAATGTGGGTGTTGTTGTTACAACACCTCGGCTTACCCCTTCGTGGGTGCCGTGAGCATATTTATTTATTTATTATGTATAAGACTATTATAAGTATGTCTCTGTCACAGTGAAACTATCATGGCAATATGAGCATATGACAATGCCCCTGTTCAGTAGCAAGTGCCAGCTATTTACAGAGTAAGATGTATACAAACTACCAGTTACATGTCTCCTTAATCAATTTAATACGAAGCGGATCACGAAACTTGGTCGGCCGACCGCAGACAGATTAACCCAGTTATTACTCTGTGCTCCCTTGCGAAGGCCGAGGGTGCTAATGTAAATATTACGGTGCGTACGAGAATTTGAAGACAAGGACGTGTAGTTTTGGGTTGATGCAGAATGAAATATATTTTCACCGATTCAGGGCACATTTTCACACGGAGCGTGTGAATATTTGAACAAGATGAAAATGGGTTTAGAGAACAATGTTGTTTAAAGAACAATTTTGTTGGTTTACTATACTCACCATTACAATCATCACTCAAAATCATCACGGAGTAGTCATACAAAATCATGCGCCATGGTTCATTATCATGGCATCTAGCAAAATGATATTTCCTGGTATTTGGTGTTGATGAATTTTGGTACAGAATACCAAATTGGTTTTATCATCATTTTTTAAATATACTACGTCAAGTTACGCTGATACTCGTATAATCTATTGCCACTATTCCTTTTAATAATATATTTTAGATATAAGATTATATGTTTTAAGGTTTGTTGTTATAGACACACAATAAAATAATCAAACATGTTTATATACTAATATATAATAAAAGCTGAAGAATTAGTTTGTTTGTTTGTGAACGCGCTCTTTCAGGAGCTGCTGGTCTCATGCGAAATAATTTTTCAATGTTAAATAGGGCTATAAACTATCACGTTACAAACGCTACACGCTATAAAAAAAGTCGCGGGTTAAAGTTAGTGTTAGCACAAACTATTCCACGCGGACAAAGCGTGCAGAAACTGGTAGTAAAAATATAAAGATGACCATTTTCTTGAAATTATTACATTTACCTTTCACGTGTGACGATACAAGAAGCGACTGTGAACAACAGAACAAGCATCTCATTTGAGTAGTAGAGCAAGAGACTACGAAACATACGAAATAGGAGTGCTTTTGTCACACAGAAATGCATAGACAGACACAACAGAAGCTAATCACAGGAACCACATAAATAAATTGTCATACTCATGCCTTCATTCCGGAGAGGTAGGTATTTGAGTCATCTTTACATCTATATATAAACAGGGCCTGTAGACAAAGAAAAATTATACTCACGCTTCGCTTATAGAAACAATACGAAGTGAACGGGAATGACATTTGTCACGTGACTGATTTATGTCAATATCATACATTTTGCATAGGTTCTATTAACGCCAGCGCAAAGGCATGTTACCTTGTCTAGGATAAAGTTGAATTATCTGATTGTAATATCAAATTAATATATTTTACCGAATGCATATGAAAGTATATGCAAAACATAAGCGGGACTTACAAAAAAAGGACCGCTTATGCCTATTTTTAAATTTCTTTACCTTACAGAATAATTAGTTGCAGTATCAACTACAGGCATATTTTGTCAGAAACAAGTCATTCAATTTGTTTACAGAAATTTAGAGAAATATGCTATCTAGATTCATCAACTCTCTGACCTTATCCCATGTATTTTGGGGTCGATCATCTGATTTTACTGCCTGCCTCTGACTGCCATCTGACCTTAACCCCTTTTTTGTGGAAAATCAGCAATCTGTGTTAAACCAGTTGTCAGACTTTCTTAGGCCTCTTACTGACCTGTAACGATTGCCATAGATGTTACATTGGCAACCGGGACCAACGGCTTAACGTGCTCTCCGAGGCATGGAGGGAACTCGGGCGGTAACCCGTGTAATGTCCACCAAAAGCTTTGGACATTACACTGTGTTTTCGCTCTTTTCCTTCTATCCCTTTTGTACATACAAATATAAGGAAACATTTAAATATAACGCAGAAAAAACTTATCATTGTAGGAGGTATTCAAAAAGACATTTCCATGAGCCACAGACGAATTAAATGGACTCAACGTTCAAGAGCCCAGTGATTTCTTAACGATAAAATTTTACGAGCTCTGTTTTCCCTTGTTGCTATTATATAGATTTTTAGTATGTAAACTGTATACTTATTTTTACTGTCTAAATTCACTTTCAAGGTGGTCATGAAAGCCTAGTATTTAGCAAATATCAATAGAATTTGTCTCGGCTGAAGTCAATCACGTGGTTATAGTATTATGTACGTACATATGTCATTATCATCTTCCAGAGGCCAACTATGGTCGTTTACGGTTTACAAGATATGACTTAGATTTTATTTAGAAACTATTAGGCTTCCGCGGGTCTCCCATAAAATAAAATATATATGGGCGAAACCACGGGGCACAGTTAGTTGCATATATAATTACGCGCAACTATGGTACGATTCTCTCCCATGGCATTCGATGGCTGTAATAAGCACTTTCATATTTCGAGCTCAAATAGGTGACATCCTTGACAAACTATAACAGGCACTTTACAAATTAAACCAACTTTACAAGTAACGAACGAAACCTAGCAAATTCTAAAAGACTGGCGACATTACAAGCACGCGTACGAATACCTAAACTTCAGTCTCAACTTGGCCCCAACTAACTTAGGAATCCAACTTAACTACTTATTTAAAGGCTGGAAGCTCATTAATTGGCATCGTGGTAAATTAATTAAGACCTAACTGCCTGTCAGACACGATAAGGCTTGTCAATCTACAAATAAACTTTGATTTTATTCTTCAGAAACAGCAATTTGTATGAGACGTGGAATTTGTGAAATTGTAACAAATGTTCATTGTCACATTTTATTAGAAGTTTGAAAATGTCTGTCCAAATTGTTCTACTTGTTTTCTTATTATTGGTTCAAAGTAATCATATTTACATTATTATTTAGTACCAACTGCGCCCTGCTGTTTCACCTGCGTTGAATTCCGCGCAACCCTAATTAAAAAAAGTACCTACCCTAGGTTTGTCCTTGTAACCCTGAGCTTTCTGTGTATAACACTGTTTTGAAAAATCTGTCCAGCTGTTTAATAGATTAGCCGGAACAAACTGACAGACAGACAGTAACAATTTAAAAGATTTTTTCTTTGTTGTAAATTTTTTTTGACAACTTATTTATCATGTTTTCAGTGAAAGCGGGTGCTATAGCCCCCTTCTACCAACTCCTTCTACGATTCTTCTTAAAAGTGTGACCTTACGAATGAAATTAGCAAGTTCAGAATTTCTCACCCTGTCATTTAGCGCTCAGACCAAACTGGGTCATGTTAAAATCCATTATTCAGTCTAGAAAGTGTCTCAACACAAGCTCCACTAACTTTGCCTATATATATACATCTATCTTTACAGATAATTAAAATTGAAATGTTCAATTTATATTTAAATCTTTTCACCAAATGCATGAATAATCGCTTCTGCCCCACTGCTCAAATTAATTGCTCAATGAGCAAGTACATAATTATTTTGAATTTTTTTTTCTATGTGACCGTCGTCCTTCTCTCTATCTATTTCTGTCTGCTTATTCCAGCTAAACTCTGAAACGGCTCGACTGATTTTAGCAGGACTTTTATTGGGCAGGTAGCTGATACTAAGAAGAGTAACTATCTTACTACTATAATTAAAATAAAAGCATTTGGGTTTCGCGAAAAGAAGCCACCAATGGAATTAAGTCTTCGCGGGTGACAGCTTACAAAATATATTTAAGTCTAAGCCATAGTCCGAATCCAACCTAGTCTGTTTCAGCTTTAAATTATTCCACGGCCTATTTTTATTTTGAAATTTCATCACAATTTATGTCGGCTGAGATGCCGGTGCGAAGCTCAACTTTGTTAATTTCGCACAAACTTGTTCGCTCGAGGGGGTTATTACAGAGTGAGCTAGGAAGACCACGAGTGGGAATATTCCAAACTCTTAGTTATCAATCGACTATGAATTTATTTATTGGTTCACTAGTTCCGACAGTCGCTTTGTAAAGGAATAATTGATTGGTTCGAGATTATTGAAGTTGAATAACCGCTGCTCAGTCTACTGTGATGGTTCCGTTGATTACCAAATTTGATTCTAAGTCTATGGTTTTGTACATTTGATCAGACCCTTAGGAATAATCTGAACTTAGTTCGCCTTTAAATTTACTTGAAAAGTTGATAATGAAAATCCTAATGATGTGCTTACACTTATATTCCCAGAAGTAGGCAGATGTGAGAGATGAGCTTTCGGTACATCTACAGTGCACTCACATTTCGCCAGTTTTTTCCGGTCCCATGTAGTTTCACACGGAATAAATGTTTTCTTTATTCTTTCATGTAATAGGGGGAGAGCTTATTGGCACTACCACTAAGCCTATGTGCTCTGATCCCGAGGATCGAACCCAGGGCCTTATATTCCGCAGTAGCGGTTGCGACCATTACCTCAACAACGCAGTCCCTTACTACCTTAATATTGAACATAATTTGCACAGTAGCAACAAACTGCATGCTCTATTTTGCATAGTCGTAATAAGGTTTCAAAAGTAACGTTGAACTTCGAATAAAAAACTTGGCACTAGATCATTTAGCTTTACCTAGCCTATGTTACGTAGAAACTATTGCAATAAGAATCCTACCGCCTTGTAAAATGCAAAATAAGGTGTTTGCAGACGAAGACAAAGGAAGAACTTCTAGAATTTTAAATATCAAGAAAGCTTTGGAACTATTTTAAAACAACCGCATTATATCTCGCATAAGAATGGTTTTCCTTAAATTACCGCGATAGTATTTTCTTAGGTCAAAGTGCGGTGAGGCAGTCACGTTCGTTTCGGATACGTTTATATACGAGTGTCACGTTTTGCTGATTCAAAGATTACTCTGGATAGTACCAATACTCGCATAAATTTTTCTGTCCTGTCCCGTGAGCTAGTTCAAGTTCTATGTCACTAATAATATTTCTGGATTTGACAAAATGTCTTTTTAAATTTTCGAACTAAAATGGTTCTTGGTTGGTTTTCTTATTTATACTCATATTATAATCTGCTCTGTCAGTCGCGAGATGACGAGGGCATTGTGTGATCTTACATAAGTGTGGGGTGAAATTTTGTGGGTAAGTAAATAAGTTGTCCATCTGTCTGTTTTCACGGTTGAATCACTGAATCGATATCGCTTCCATCCCAAGGACGTGCATAGAGTAATATATCATAACGTTGACATGCGGGCCAATTATGATCGTTTAAGCAGCGCCTATTAAGAACTTCTTAGTTTTGACCTTTAATTTCACGGTAAGAAAATGAAATGTCAAAGCTTAGAAATTCTTAATACGCGCTGCTTAAACCGATGATGTTAGGCCTCTTGGTCGTTTTAAGCGCGTGATAACGTTCATTTATAAGTTTGACGTTTTACGCTTATACTTATACATTCGAGTATTCATCATTTTGAATAATCAAACGTGCCACATACAGAAACATGAATAACAATTAATGTATCAAGCATAATTTATAATAATATGATCGAAAAAACAGGTAATACTAAAGATTTTATGAGCGGTAGGGCATAACGGAGTCTCTATCGAAACTAGACGTTGAAATGAACTCCCCAGCATGGCTTTCCGAGCAAGTACGTGCTTCTTCAAGAAATTAGTGACAAGATTTTTACAGATGCCCTTGGTGTTTCAGTCATCCAAAGGTCTAATCCTCTTACCATGATGGAGGCCATCCGTTTTGGAGTCACTTCATAACAAACAATGATCTGGTCTATCTACTAAAGAGCCCAGTATCAGTAGAATCTCCATACAAATTTCTGTAACATTCTCAAGAGCTGCTATATTAGTTTGTAATTTCCATCCCTTTAATCACGTTTAGCTTAAGCAACTAAACTTTATTGTTTAACTAAACTGGCTTCTAGTTAGGCGTTAGTTATCTCCGCCTATTTAAGTATACATCCGATTTAATTAATAAGGAAACTTAGTTCGTTAATATTGTGTATCTTGCGTTTAATTCAATAATTACCTACTTATTATTAACACGTTTGATTACTAATGTTTTGAAGTTGCTCATTCACCCTAACATAACCAGCTCCGTTATCCTGTTAGGTATCTCAGCGACAAGCTCGACGCGTGTTTCTTTCCATCATAGAATTTTGATACATAATCAGACGGGGTTTCACTGATAACGCCAATATAAGGTGGGCCATAGTTTAGTGCCCTGCGTGCCCCACCAGCTGCACACGGAAAGCTCTGATGGATGGATGGATCAGATGGCTGCCACCAAAAATGCTGTTGAAGTAGCCAAGTTCTGGGCTACAGCAATTTAAAATGTCCGTCATTGACACGATAAGAAGAAAATAAATAATACAAGCGCGGGTGATGATACTTATTCCCAGCAAAGGTAAGATCTCGCAGTCAGGCGGATACCATGAGAAACCGCAGCATCAACCTTTCTACTTGGAAACTTGTATATATTCCGCAAAGAGCTAGAAAACTCTTATTGCGCGATTTAGGTTCTCGTGTATTTGCACTTATACTCTGCAATAGCTGGTACGTGTTTGAGGTAGCTTACAATGACCAGGGTGCTTCAAAGTCTGGGGAGAGTCGAGACTGAGCGGAGATGCCGTCCGTGTCCAACGGGCTCAATGCAGGCTTCGTGGTGCAGGTGAACGTGCGGGGTCAGTGGAGAGATGAGTGCCAAGACAAGTAGTAGCACGGTGCGTCGGTTGAAGTGGACCTGTTGATACTCAATGCTGGCTTGCGGTTAGACTGCTGCTGCTGATGTTGGATGTGATGAGAATGATGCGGAGGCTGTTGATTTTCACATCACGTCGAGACCTGCTGAGTTATTCTGTAAGAGACCTTAAAGACAAACTCGACTTCGAGTGCCGGTTTCAATCATAAGTAATAATTACACCATAAAGTAGATAGGGAAGTAAGGAAGCTTGCCTATAAGGTAAATCACGGGATAGAAACAAAGTAAAGCTATTATATACATGGTGATAATCGGGTTTTAATTTAATTCGAGTGGAAAGAATGGCGGAAAACAATGATTTTTTTCTACTATTATCAATCATCATCATGTTCTTCCAAAGTGTCAAATGAAACAGTCATAAATGCAATATACTCAAATAAGTCTTATTTCCAATTATAAAATTGCTCCTGAACTTTTTCGGGAAAAAATTATACAGATCATTTAAAATTTAATTAGCCGACTTGAAATGTATTTCCGGAATGGAAAAGCCTGTTTACTTTTTAATTATCGTCGGCATTTTTTTGTTTAAGTTACTTGAATCATTTGTACTTAATTGACTTTTATTAGAAAAGACTTCCTCGTTGGTCTAGAGATTGCAATCGCTTCTGTGGAACACGAGGTCCTGGGATCCCCAATGCAAAGTGTTATTGGGCAGCCCGAAGTCTGGATTAATGGTCGGTGAATGGCAATTGACTCCCCCCCCCCCCCTAGTAAATTGGACTTAAACATAACTGTAAAATGGCGGTCTATTAAGTATCTCTTCGGGGAATACAGGCGTGAGCATAAGTATGTATGTATATTTATCAGAATAGTGACCCAGTTTCCCACCGGTGTGTACCAGAGTTCTTCTAAAAACTTAAGTGCGTGTGTGATGTCATACCACGAGCTTTACAGTGGTTGATCCTTCAACACTGTGAGGACCTATAATCGTCTGAGAAGATTACCTATAAAGTGGAGTAAAGTCCCCATTCGGGCAGTTCAGAGTTCCAAAGGAGATCCCCTTATGCCCAAACTCTATTAAACTGTGACAAACAAACCAATAACCAACGTTTTCATACCCGACCAATGTCCAACCAGTGTTGAACAAGTTCACTGGGCTCGACTCTAATTGACACAGATGGATTTGGAACTGTTCCACTCTGATCCAATCTCGTTGGGAATTTAAGACTGGTAACTTGTTAATTGGTTGTTCTGATTCATTCTCTGTGGCGGTCAGAGATGACACGGACTTTCCATTAGCCCTCGGCTCGGTTTTATTTCGCTTCGTGTCATAGAGTGCTTTATAATAGAAGGTGATTTGCAGTTATTTTCCTGACTTTCATTGTTCTCTGCATAAATATTGGCTGGATACAAATTGTATATACAATTTTTGATACTGTGTAATGATGCTGATGGATGTATCCTGATGGTAGGCGATTACTAATAGGCTCATTTGCCACACGACGGGTATCGTAAATACTCTTCTGCTAAATGGAGGTACAGTCTCCAATCGGGCATTTCCATGTTTCAAACAGGATATCCCATTATTCCCCAAACTTACTTCTGTTAAGAAAAAAATATATAATTATGCTTTAAATTTTTTTTTATGCACAAAAGTACGAAGGTGGACTGAATGCATTTTCTACCCTTCAACCAGTTATAATAGAAAAAAAAATGTAAGTGCGGGGGGTTTCTTATCATTATAATATATCCTAAATGCCGTAATACCCTCAAAAACTCGATATTTGAGACTACACTTTGAAATTTTGACAGGTGACTTGTTCAAATGAACTTGGCCTTATTTGAATATGGAATGTTCTAGATTATTGGGCAGTTGAACTATTCAAATATCGAAAACTGAGACAACTCTGCGCATTGAATATTCTATGTCTCAAAATGGGGTCAGCATAACACTACCTGAGATTTTCCGAGCTTACTCCACGATGGAATTTATATCGTATTATAAGAGTTAAGTCAAATAAAAATATTATGAGATGTGATTTATGTTCTAGTGACTCACAAAAGAGCCGTAAATACGACTGAAAATGAAAGCCATTCGTTTCCAGCCAGTCCAAATCATGTACCAATGAAATTCTTCACTGACCCACCACGAGCTTAATGTCTTAACCTTTTTGATATGCCTTTAGGAATTTAATCTAAGAGACTTTAAGAAATGCTTAACTTGGCACCTAATGTTTAACCCAAGAGCGAGTGCTATTTTAAATTTAGGAAATTTTTGCCATAATTATATACCACTTCAGCTTATCGTGAATTTCATGAACAAGTTGCTAACAAAAATTTGAATTAAACGAATAATTACCGAAGGCATTCATTGTAAGCCTGTTGTACCTTAAGTTCGAAAATAATCCTCAATAACTGAAGTGAATACTTGAACCCAATAAAGTTAGGTAAATTATTTTAGCCCAAGTACATTTTTGTGAGGATATTCAACTTCCAATATCCAATTACGATTTGAAATGTGAAACAATTTGAAGTCAAATAAAATCAAGTATTGAAATTAAGCACTTCATCAATTTCCAGCTGATCAGATACTTTATAAACAAATTATTCGTCCATTTTGACAGTTGCTTGGAATTAATGAGCGCTTACACAAAAACGGTACGATTTGTCTTGCGGATGAATTACGGGATTAGGCATCGGTTTTCAAAGAGAATGTGCCTTTGGCTTTTTTTTATTCGATCCACTTAATAAGCGATCTATAGATCGTTCAAATCCGCCCAATTGTAAGTGGATCGGGATTTTTTTAAGAAAAATAATGATAGAATATTGAGCAAAATTAAAAGATGCGTTTACAGCTGCTTGGAACAGTCAAGCCGCTGTAAACGCGTCTTTTAATTTTGCTTTATATTCTATCATTATTTTTCTTTGCTTGTTCGTGGATAATAAATGCGAACGATTGTCATTGTTAGTCCGTTACATTTTTACGCTTTGGCTTAACGGATTTGGGTGGCATTTAGAATGAAGATAGATTTTTCCCGGAATTACCACTAAGGCTTACTTTTTATCTAGAAAAATGTGCCCGTGGCAGTTGCTGTGCGCGAGAAACATCCGGTACTTTGTAGATTAATTGTAGCAAGTATATGTATTAGTGATAGTGGCTGTGAGACAGTGACAGATTTACACACGTCATACATACATGTATCTTATAATAAGTCGATCTATCATAGCAATAAGAACTCGTGATGAGGCCCCAATGAGCCGGTGCTCATGAAAGGGTTCGATGAGCTCCGGCAACATTTCTCGCTGTGAAATAAATAAAAATGTATGTTTCCTTTCCATTAAAAACTAACTCAAAACGAAGAGATACGATGAAGAAGGTGCAATTTTAAATAATGAGAGTGGAAAATGTGTTTGAAGCAACCGTTATACTATTAGAAGATCCTGAATATATTACAATTTCGTCTAAAAGTATTTGTAGGAAAAGAAAGTTCCTCTCAATTTGACTAGTGATACACACATACATATGCTCACGCCTGTATTCCCCGAAGGGGTAGGCAGAGGTTTTGTAATTTCAACACCCACTTTTCACCGAAGATGATTAAGTGCCAACGTGACAGATGGTGAGTCCATCGCCGACTCAGACACTATACATACGTCATTGAATTACTTCTCAGACATATGCAGGTTTCCTCACGATGTTTTCCTTCGCCGTAAAGCACGTGGTGTGAAATCACTGTACATAAGTTTTTTAGAAAAACTCTTTGGTACAGGCCCCGCTGGGATTCGAACTTGCGTCGCTTGCGTAGAAGGCGACTGCTCAAACCTCAAGGCCACCACGGCTCTTGACTAGTGATGTATGTGTAAAAGTTTAACAAAAAGACCTATGAGGTCAAACTGCAAACAATTTACAAAAATGCAGACACTAGCAAACTATTTGTTCCGAGTTTGTTGTTGAAACAATTCCTTTTGTAAAATACTTGTCCAATGTAACTAGTTGCAAAGTGTACGAGGGGAATAAAAATGTGTTTGCCGTCATTTCCAACGGTCTTTTTATGTTCCTGACTGGTGTCACAAACAAACAATGTCCACCGCAATTTTAAAATTAAATTAAAATATTCCTTGTTCTGAATTTCTATTGAGACTGTGAATTTGAAGAATTTATTGTAGCGTATCTTATATCTGGATAGTGGAGCTCGCCACGTATTTTCTCTTACTTTTATTTGTGTACCTACGGATTTTTTACAAAAAGATATGTTATATAAGGTTTGTGTAGGTTATATTATATTGTCATTCAAATATATTTTCCGACGAGAGCCATGGCTCTCGGGGTTTGAGCAGTCGCCTGCTATGCAAGCGACGCAAGTTCGAATCCCAGCTGGGCCTGTACCAATGTGTTTTTCTAAAAAACTTATGTACAGTGATTTCACACCACGTCCTTTGCGGTGAAGGAAAACATCGTGAGGAAACCTGCATATTTCTGAGAAGTAATTCAAAGACGTACGTATAGTGCCTGAGACGGCGATAGACTCAAAATCTGTCACGTTGGCACTTAATCAAATTCGGTGAAAAGTGGGCAGTACAGTTTATGTTTCCGAGGAATTTACCAATATTTTAAATAAAGACTACAAATTCAGGCTGTGAAATTTTTTAATTCGCATACATGTTGGTTTATTGAGTAATCATTTAAGTGCACCTTTGACTTAGCTTAACTTATTCCGAACCGAAATATTTGACAAAACATACCAGTAAAAAATCGTATTATCGATTTATTTACCTCTGTCAATAATTATTTTCATGACTGATACTTAAGACTGGTCTTACTCTACACAAATTACCTAAAAAGTCAAAATGAATCAAGAATCTCCTTTTATCACTACCTTATGTTTCACAAAGAACAGAATACAAAAATAACTGTAAATACACATGAGAATATAACCGTCCATTTATATTAGCGTAGCGCCAGCTAGCTAAAATATGCATATGCGCGTCGGATTAGTATATTTCTTGCTGACTTTGAAACCTAGCTTGGTGTTACCTTTTGTTTTTATTTCTCACAAGCTTGGACATTTTGTGCAGTTGGAACTAAGATAGGTAACTGTCTAGAGCTCCCTATATTCCATAGAGAGCGTTAAGGATGCGTTTTTATATCCTCGACACTAAAGATATAAATATCTATTGCCTTCCGTCAGAGAATAAAATGTGTCTTAGAAATTTCAGCCCTTATGGGTGGATATATATATATGCTCACGCCATCCCAGAAGGGTCCCCGAAGGGGTAAGCAGAGGTGTTGTAACAACACCCACATTTCACCTAATATAATTTAGTGCCAACGTGACAGAGGGTGAGTCCATCGCCGTCTCAGACACTATACATTTCTTCGTCTTTGAATTTCTTCTCAGACATATGCAGGTTTCCTCACGATGTTTTCCTTCACCGTAAAGCACGTGATGTGAAATAACTGCACAAAAGTTTTTTAGAAAAACTCATTGGTACAGGCCCCGCTGGGATTCGAACTTGCGTCGCTTGCGTAGCAGGCGACTGCTCTAACCCCAAGGTTTTTGACCTATGGGTGGAATTTTGTGAAAACCCTTTCTAAGTGGATATTTACACGTTGCAAGTTACATCCTCCAAATTTCATGTCTCACCAGCGGTTCAGACTATACGTCGATATATTAGTCTTGGCTGTGATGGTCAAACTCCAATAACACTCATCGGTAAGTTATTTATTTTTGTGCAATAATGTGAGTACCAAGATCTTTACTATGAAAGATAACATCGTGAGGAAACCTTTATCTGTACGAAAATATCTGCAAGTGCCTGAGACGGTGATGGGCTCGCCATCAACTGGGCACATAATCTTTAGTGAAGAGTGTAGAGTGAGAATATTACAACTATGCTACCCCTTTGACAGAGGATCAAGCAAGGTTTCAAAAATCGTAGTAAGTGTTTCTTAAGGATTAAAATACTGAACAAATATATAAATACTCTAATGTTGTCAAGTGAGAGCCAAAATTAACTTTAATAATATATGACATTTCAAAGTCAACCCCATCTTTAATTGTGCAATCGTCGTCATTTATCATAGATTTTCATTATAAAATGTATGTATTCTTTTAAGTATATAACAGAACTTACCAACTTACGTCACACTATAAATAGGCACATTTTTGTGAACCGCTTTAACCTTTTCATCCTTAAAGGGTTCTGCGGAAAGACAGCCAACTTTAAAATTAATCCCATAAAAAAGTTGGCACCCAACACGCGGCGACGCCATTACTTGCGTTTCATAAATAAATGACATTATGATGCATACTAAATCCGTTTTTTATAATATTTTTCACAGAAATGGCAATTTCTGGCGTTAATATTTCACAAAGCAGTTTACTTGGAATGTGAAAACTTGGCTTCTTTAAGTGGATAATGCACTCAGACGGTCTATTGGTATACATATAATACTATAGTACATACACAAATTTAGATTAACTAATTTAAAAAATTGTTCGTTGTATCAGCAATATCCATTAATAACTTATTATGATCACGCCTGTATTCCCCGAAGGAGTGGAGAGGGAGGCAGAGGTGTTGTAATAACAACACCTACTTTTCACCGAAGATGATCAAGTGCCAACGTGACAGATGGTTACTCTATCGAAGTCTCAGGCACTATACGATATTTTCCTTCACCGTAAAGCACGTGAGGTGAAATAACTGCAGTTAAGTTTTTAGAAAACCTCAGAAATGAAGTCACTTCCGTCGATTTTTTGCAGTTTTGAGCAATAGATATAGAATGGTTCAAAAGGAAGGTTTGAATGTATAATACATATCATTATATATTACAACGTTTTCTCATAGACTTAAAAGTCGTATTTCGAGGCGGAGTGGGGGGTGGGCCACTAGTTTGGTTATAAGTAGGGTAAAAGTAAAAAAGGTATTATGTACAATCATCAGGAAATAATAACATAAGCTTACATTGGTACCTTAATACATTTTTGTTAATTTGATATTTAATCAATAGTAATTTGTCCAATGCCTAATAGAAAATTCTTAAATTTTCACTATGATTCTTCTGAAGATAGTTTGAATGTATAATAATGTTGAAGTTAAATAGTGTAGTATTATTAAAAATGCTAACTTCACCCTATTCTATATAACGTCTTGTTTCACAATAACTTTATAAAAAGTAATAAATGCTCTCTCTATTTATTGATCCAAGTTGTAAAACTTCATACAGCATCTTCTGAAGATATGTTTAGGTACTTCAGTTTTATAGCAAAGGTGTTTGGCAAAGTATTTGTTTGTATAACAGCTTGGAGTTTGTTAATTAATAAACAAAATTATTACATTAAAATTTTATACCCGAATAAAAACTTCAGATAGTTATTGTTTTTCGCATTTTATTAAAGTATTCATTCACTAGTAATACGAGGGCATTCATACAGCCGATATTTCATGTTCAAATATCCGACATCCTAAGCTTAAGTGCACAAGATATAACTATACCGATGGTATTACAGGATGAGTTCCAACAGCTCTCGTCTAAAGGTGGCTTCACACGGTGCGTGATATTACGGACAAGCGCATCTAACGCACCATGATTAGAGTATCGTTCGAGATAGCGCAGGCACCAAAACGTTCTGAACGTCGTGAATACATTGGGAGAAGATATGGATCGGATGGCTTTAATCGTTCAACGATATAACGATTGTTTGTCTCTACGTCAATCAGAGCAGATCAAGAGGTAGAACCGATACAGTTAAGACGGAATTTAATAAAAGCTTTGTTTATATATTTTATGCAAGGCCAACCAAGAAAGTACTTTACTACCAGTGATAATAAGTTTAAGTGAATAAAAATTTCGCTACGGCTAAAATTAGGAATGCTCTTGAAATTTATCAACATTATATTATAAATAGTATACTAAAGAAAAGAAACCTCCTATGAGTTGTAACGCTGAGTTTCTTGCCAGTTCTTCTCATAAGGCTAGTTTCTGAACCGGTGTTAAATTACCAGGACATAATCTGAGTAACTTTTTTAAAATTTCATGTAAATAATATTTGATATTTATTCGAAAATTATTTATGATATATGAGTATTCGAAAACAACAAGCTGTCAAAGCTCATCCCACAGAAGCCACTGTTATAAGCACAGTAAATGGAAGGAACACGGCAGAAAATCGTTTTGCGAAATAAAATGAAGCTGGCAGGAGGATAAACCTTAGGATTTTACTCGCACTTGGGGCAAAACTTACTGCAACTGCTAGCTAAGCAATGCTTCTATATTTTAACGTCAGACTTTACCAATGATTCGTAGACGTAAATTAAGGTCTAAGGAATATTTTTAATCTATACACATAAATATAATTGAAGTGCCTGTTTATAATTCCAAATTAACAGCATTTTACTAAATACACGTGAAAGTGTATGCGGAACTCGCATAAAAAGAAACGATAAAATGTATGTTTTCTATCTTTCTGTCTGTCTATATGTCCGTCTGTCTGGTTGGTCCGGCTACGGCTTGACTAATTTAACGGACATACACTGGCAGATACCATATATGCACAAGGAGTAACATACTTTTACGTTTAAAAAACATTAGGGGTGCGCGGGTGAAACCGTGGCGCACGGCTAGTATAGAATAAAAAGCAGCAAGACATAAAATTTATTCCTGATTAAGATTAAGATTCTGTTAAGTTATTTTGTTCGCTTACTTATGAGATAGAAAGATACTAAAACACATCATCGCTCCGAGATGAAAAATATTAAAAATATACGACAACTTCAGTCACAACATTCACATTAATAGAATCACAAACATTAATATCCCTCAGTAAATACAAAATATTTGAAGAGCTCGTGGCACTGTTGCTATTGCGCATATCATTCGGTCAGCGAAGTTAAGCAACCCTAACCCTAGCCAGTAATTGGAAGGATGACCGCCCGAGTTCCCCTCGTGCCTCGGAGAGCACGTTAAGCCATCGGTCCCGGTTGCCAATTTATCATCTCTGGCAATCATTACAAGTCAGTCGAAGGCCTGAATACTCTAACAACTGGTTTAACCCATATCACAGATTTTCCTCGTCAAAGGGGTTGCGATGGTTAGATAACAGTCGCTTCGAATAAAAATCGGGTGATCAGCCGCATCGGGGTAAATCAAGTGCCGACCCTATCAATGCATGGGATAAGGCCAGGGAGATGAGTAAATACCTTTACTAACAAATTTTTAAAAGTATTAAAATATAAAAAGGACAAATAAGAAATGCTTTCTAGAGAATTAAAGAAACCTTTTTAATGCTGGAATCTACAGAATGACAAATAATGTTTGCGAAATTATTTTGTAAATGGTGGTATAATCTGTACTCTATACATACAGATAAATAAAATTGAAGTGTTTGTTTGTTATTCCAAATTAACAGCTTTTCACTAAATGCAGTCATGTTATGTTTTTAGTAAAAATCTGTACATTACAGAACCGACTTCAATTTTATTTATTTGTATGAATAGATGTATGGACTACAAGGTCAGAAGGTTTACGAAACTAAGGATGGATTGTATGAAAGACGAAATGGCTAGAAAAGTACTCAATGAAGAAATAAAGATTAATGGAATAGCTATCATCTTGAGACAACTGATTAGATGGTTCTCAAGGCATACATATGCTCACGCCTGTATTCCCCGAAGGGGTAGGCAGAGGTGTTGTCATCCCAACACCCACTTTTCACCGAAGTTGATTAAGTGCCAACATGACAGATGGTGAGTCCATCGTCATGTCCGTCTCAGACACTTTATATACGTCATTGAATTAATTCTCAAAAACATGCAGGTTTCCTCACGATGTTTTCCTTCACCGTAAAGCACGTGGTGTGAAATCACTGTACATAAGTTTATCAGAAAAAATTCATTGGTACAGGCCCCGCTGGGATTCGAACTTGCGTCGCTTGCGCTTGGTTCTTAAGGCTGGGTGAAAATCACACTTATGTCAATACATTTAAAAGAAATACCCCCATTTTTGGATCACAAAAACCATCAAACATGCGTTACAAATGCACATTCGGAACGCAAGTCCCATTTACACTTTACCGATTTTATGCAATGAGTTAAGTATTAAAAAAAAGAACTTATTTCTGTGTTAAATTATCGCGATAAACGTTAATTTGTCCTTAAAAAAGAGATAAACTTTGCAGAAAACGCTTAGTTAAATCCACATTTTATCGCTACAGACCCTGTCGAGGGACATAACGTTATTGCTTAAAATTTAATGAATCTAAGAGCAAAAGATACATAAATAACAGCTTTAAGCCTTCGCCGAAACTCGAATAAACTTCACCTGTCCCTTACATTAACTGAAAGCTATGTGATTAAAACTAGCGCTGAACATTCTGGGAAAGGTTTGCTGTTATGCTGAAATTTATATTACGGTACTGTTTGAAAGAGGTAAGAGAGGGAGAGGAAGACCACGGCTAACATATATGAGACAAGTTAAGGAAAAGGTGTCTGTCATGACGTATAGGGAGGTCAAAGAGATGGCACTGGACAGAGACAAGTGGAAAGAAATGCATCGGTTACACCGACAAGAGTTATTACTCTTAAATTGATGATGATGACTGATTGAAAGTTTGGAGTGGATTTTCGAACTTATAAGAAATGAAAATATCTTAATTTTATTAGTTACTATCTGTGCCCCTCGTAAGCTTAGTTTTTGGGTGGATTTTTTCACGGAGCCCTAACTTAATAAAGTATCCTATGTTGCTCCTTGTAACATCAACTACCTGTCAGTGAAAGTCCCGTAGAAATCGTTCCAGACGTTTCAGAGTTTACCCGGAACAAACAGACAGAAAAACAGACGGACAGAAAAAATGTTAAGAATTTGTTTATTTATGTACTTATATTATATACTTTCATATGCATTAAGTGAAAGGCTGTTAATTTAAAAATTACAAACACACAATTATTTTTTATTTATCTGTATGTATAAATTTCCCGGGATATAGTATCCTATGTCCTTCTCCTGGGTCAAATTATGCTTCGTCTAATTTTTTGTAATTTTCCTTTCTATTTTCACAAAAATATCATACATTTTTCATTTTATAGTAAACCACTCCACAGCCATTATGACAATCCAATAGAATTTTAATGATTTTAATTACTTATGGGCACGTCGTCATTGAAACTTAGGACAAGTATGTACAAGTTTTATTTGAAAATTAGGAAAGTTCGAGCTCATTTGAGAAGCCTCTGAGGTACGGAATGAATAGTATGACCAACTTTTCCAACGGAATGAATGAATCTCGAGATATATAAAGTTAAATGGGAAATATCGATAAGCCCTCCAGTTTTATAAACCATTACGTGACTTTGAGCGAGTGTTTTATGTCCCATGTTGCATCATTATCAATTTGAGAAAAACTATTTTGAACTTTATCGAGTAGTGCTTCAAGGACTCTTTTGAATTGAGTAAATTATACCTAAGTACTTTACCTATTTATTAGAAAAACATTACGAAATAAAATTATGATGCTATATTTTGCACAAACTTCAAAAGTACATACAACAAACAACTACATACAACTATACAAAAATCTTAACAATGCTAGTAAATAGGTACTGAACTAACAGCTCTTTCAAAACCTATATCAATTAACAATTATAATATCCTGTTACTTAAAATTGGTTTTCTCTCAAAGCACTGCAGACTCTACAATTTAGTATTATATAAGAGCACTTACGTATCGCCTTTGAGACGCGTAAGAAGAATGGCAGTGATTAAAGCTTCCTTCTATATTCACAGCCTCACTTTATTTTCAAGGAAAAAATAATACGAGCAAAATGTATCTCTTATACGCGGCGGAGAGTCCATTATTAAATGAAATGCAAATACATTTGAACGATGATTATTCTTTTCGGAAGGTATTGCGACTAATCATTTTTCATGTCAAATATAACTTAAGCATAATTTTTAACGAAACCAAAATAACACTACGACAAAAATAGCGACATTGGGCGCCTTCCCACTGACACGATATCGGTCGGTGTAAGGGCGGTTCTGTTCTTTTGCCATACTTTTCAAAAGTTGACAATTAAAATATCAATATAGGCAGGTGATAGGCTATGTCTGAATAGACATTTTACAAAATTTACAGGAGAGCCATTTAAAGATGCCGAATTTAGAAAATAAAAATTAATAAAAAAGATAATGCTCTTACTTTAGTGGGAATAGCGGATATTTGTTGCGAAATTAAACCGTTTATGTTTTAATTTGTGGTTAAAAAAGCAATTATGACTTCCAAAATAACTTACTTAATTTAATATGTCCTGTCACATTATATTTAACGTGCTGAGGTATGCAACGTAAATTCACCCTGCACTGTATCGTCGCCCGATATCGTTCTGATAATCTGTCGGCGACGATAACGACACAGTGTGAAAGCGTTCAGTAGTAATTGTATCAAACTACTAGTCCGACGATATCGTGTCTTTACCGTTACCGTTCAATGTGGAACCGCCCATTGAGACAGTTCATGAAATTGTAAATTGTGTAAACGAATATCATATTCTTTTAATTATTTGAATTTGGAAAAGATATCTCTAGCCAACGAAATACCATACTTACCACATAAAAATAAACTAGATGCGATTTTTATTCAATGACCAGCTTCTGCCCGCGACTTCGTCCACTTGGTATAGTTACTTTGGGCTAACGCTAACTTTAAACCGCGATTTGTCTCGGCGTCATATAAATAGCCTATAGTCATCTTCGGTAAATGGGCTATCTAATACTAAAATATTTTTTCAAATCGGATCAGTAGTTCCAGATTAGCGCGGTCAAGCAAACAAACTATTCAGCCTTTATATAGGTATTAACTAATTTCATGGGTGGGCCGTGGAACCTCAATTTTTTACATAAACAAAAATAACCTACTACTCTACTCCTACTATGCTACTCCTTGTAAGATTTAGTCGTTTCGGAGATTAGCTGGAGAAAACAGATAGACAGACAGAATATTTTGTTTTAATTCCTTATACCGTTCTTTCATACTTTCCGTACTTTCATATGAATATATTGAAACGATGTTATTGTGGAATAACAAACAGAGAGTTCAATATAATTTATCTATAAAGATATAATACTTACTTGGGACTAATAACCTAAAAAACAAATAACCTATCTCTTAAGCCTTAATAAGACTGAAGATAAAGGATGACGTAATTATAGACTTACCGAAACTCTTTTAAGCACGACGATAATTCTGTTTTTAAGATAAAACACACACAAAAATTAAATCCCCGCAATATTTTAGTAATTTCCGCCTTGTCACTGGCAAACCCCTGATCACGAAATTCTGGTACAAAAAATGTCCAACGTAACCTCAATAGCGCGAGAAGTACTTACAATCAAGTTCGTTTATTCTCAGAGTAATTTGCAAAGAAAAATTAATTACATTACCTATTTACTTCGCAACGTTAATGAAGGACCCAATTAACATTAATTTCATGTCACTTTGTGTTTTATTTGCAAATAACATATTATATTTTGAACATAATGTTACGAAAGACTGCTCTATAAGTAACATTAGTAAGGGGCGACCAAGCCTATATTTTTTGTGTAATAACTACAAATCCAAACTTTACACAAATTTCAGCCAAACAGTTCCTGCCTTTCCAAGTCGTGTTAAATATAATGTGTGTCTTGTTTGATAAAAAAAACTACGAAAGTTTTCGACAAATCACTAAAATTTGTATTGAAAAAAATCACCCACAATATTTTAAAATTAAATTTATCACTCGAATTCCACAAAATAAACTTGCGTGCCCGTACATACTAGGAAGGAAACAATATTAAATAATATTTTATCCCCCTAGAAAAGGGCAGTGAAACTTTTCTCGATTTAAGTTAGAACATAAGCACTAGACTGCACCCAAACTTTGTTAGGGTCAGCACACGATATAACCCGATAAAGCTACCAGATTTTAACCCAGATTTTCAGCTAGAAGTAAACCTAGAAGCTTCGTTTGTCAAAAGTACGTCTAATTCAGCATGAAACTTTTAAATGGAAAATTCTCCCACTCTTTCTAAACGTACGTACACTGATAACTTCCCTATAATATGATGAATGATAATATTAGCATAAATTTATATCTTGCCAATTTTTTTTTACTTTTTGTACCAATTCCTCATGTTACATAAGTGTAAGGCCTATCTGCAGCGCATGTAAATAATATGAATATGTTTGGATTAATGTAACGCATAAAAAATATTATACAATTTTTTCAAACTTTTTTTTCCATGGCCCTGTCCTTCTATTCCCTATTCGGTTCATTCTTCAGATAATCTATTTTGTTCACACCCAAATACAACTCTGCGAACTTTCTCTCAGAGGTCATTAAACTTTTATACTCCTTTCTAGTTCACTTTCCAAGTTTTTCTCAAAGGATGTGCAAGGACAGTTCCTCAACGTTTGGTGGTTATTTATAGCTTTTAAAGTGGAGTATAAACTTTACGCAGAATGGGTTCTACATAATACATTCTAGTCACTGTTAGGGTATCAGTTCTTTCCAGTTCACATTTATTTGATATAAAGCTAATATGATTTTGTGCAATTTTAAAGAAGCATACTTGTGTCGCATGAAAATAAAAGATAATGATTTTTTGAACGATAATGATTTTGTGCAATTTTGTTAAAAGATAATGATTTTGTGCAATTTTGTGCAATTTTGTGCAATTTTGTTAAAAGATAATGATTTTGTGCAATAATGATTTTGTGCAATTTTGTTAAAAGATAATGATTTTGTGCAATTTTAAAGAAGCATACTTGTGTCGCATGAAAATAAAAGATAATGATTTTTTGAACGGCACGTTAAAAAACAGTCATGTCGAACAAGGACCTCCTCTTTTTAAGTCGGTTAATTAGTTGAACAGTATCACACCGAAACGAGCGGATTTGCATTAGTCGAAAAATACCATTGTATTTTTACTAAAGATCTGCCGCTAAATCTGACAGCAAATATTGCCTGCTTCTTCTTGCGGAAATTGCTTACCATCACACAGACCTTGCTAGCAACCTTAATAGTCATATTAGTAAGCTAGCTAACTGACAATTAAAACTGGATGCACAATTTTATGGAAATTTCTACTTTATAAAAGTATATAATTTGCACAAAAACTTTAACCCTACAAATGAGAAGGGAATTTCAGCTTTCCTCTGGCGTTTTTTCAAACCAATGAATTATACTGGAACCTTTTCCTTTGTCCAAACGTCACAAAGGCTGAATTTCACTTCGTCACAATAATAAAGTCAGTTACTGTTAAATGCGTCCAAATTCGTGACTCCTGGCTGGCGAGCCGCCAGAAATTTTTTACCTGTAACAGAAGAAAATATTTGCTCCGTAAGTTTGCTAAATTAAAATCGAATAGCCAAAGTTTTTACTATTGAAGGCTATTTAGTTAGAAGATATTATTAATGAGTCTGGCAAATAAGTTAAGGAAGTTTAAATATTAGGCGTAGCTAATTCAATTGGTATTATTCCATCCCTTTGAATATAAAGGAATTTGGTTCTGTTGTATAGTAAAAATAGCACACCCGCCTTTCATCAGATATATAAGCCCTATGTTATAAGGGGCGAGCCTATAAATATTATCCAAGCTCCGAGCTGCGAATTAAAAACCCAAAACACTTTGCTCGATCGTACCCAGAACCTCATGTTCCGCATTAGCGTTTGCGACCACTATACCAACGAGGCAGTTAATTATATTAAGTAATTTAAAAAAAACAATTGGTGTCACCAATATTGATACAAGGTATTCTGGGTGCCCATAGGCTTTAAAGTATAACACGCAGGTAAAATCGCGGACAAATACTTGTAGTTGCCTATATAAAAACATATGGTAACATGAGTGAGAAATATTATAATATGTCCGTTTCCCGACACAGTCAGTGCATTCAAAAGGCATTGTCAGGTGCCAAATTTTCAAGTTTGCATCTCAGCCAAGATTTGAAACGCGCGGAGGAGTCCATTTGTGTATCCGTCTGCGGGTATGGAATATTCTGTGAAGATTAAGTTTCGACGTTGCCGCTTTTAGAATGTACACTAATAATAATAAAGCTGAAGAGAGTTTTTGAGGCACAGTATGTTATCTATGCTAATATACGTGGGGTCTGAGCAGATAAGTGCTACTACGTTTTGTTATATTGGATGATAAAAGGGAAACAACAGCTTTGTATCTTTTACCAGACATGATGTATCTAATTATTATTATTAAACAGGACACGGCGTCACAAGACAATGAACACGAGAAATTATTTAACATAATTACACAATCTATAAATATTCAAGTTACCTATCCCACCCTTACATAGGACTTTTTGTACTTGGCGCAGAGCGATGTGAAATATCTAGTTACATACATTGAAATCTCCTGACACAAAATAAAACAATACAGAAGGCTAGCTTCCATAAATTGATGGATACCGGTACACGCAGACATAGACGCGTAGTTGAGGAGTGTATTGCTCAACTGCAATAAACCCGACTAGAGAATAGATATGGCGATATTTAGATGAATACTGTAACTAAACGAGGAATGCACTATATCGTCAGACTGGTAATTTTATACATGTATATATATGCTCACGCCATCCCAGAAGGGTCCCCGAAGGGGTAAGCAGAGTTGTTGTCATTTCACGAATTTAAGTGCCAACGTGACAGAGTCCATCGCCGTCTGCACTATACACACGTCTTTGATACATACCTCTCAGACACATAATGCAGGTTTCCTCACGATGCTTTCCTTCACCGTAAAGCATGTGGTGTGAAATTACTGCACATAAGTTTTTAGTAAAACTAATTGATACAGGCCCGCTGGGATTCGAACTTGCGTAGCAGGCGACTGCTCGCACCCCAAGGCCACCACGGCTTTTTTTTACAATTAAGTCGTTGTATCGTTGTGGTCAACAATATCGTCCCCGACAGATTGTCGTGCTGATATCGGGTGATAACACAGTGCGGGGTGATGTGTGGAAACAAGTATACGTTGAACGTGGACGGAATATTCAGTAGAGGGCGTCCAAGGAAGATCTTAATTCATCATATTTTCAGAAAGGTTTAATACTGACTTTTCTTGCGTCAGTGTCGTTATCGTCTCAATGTAGGAAGTAAGCCTACTGTTTTTTATGAATTTATGAAAATAATGAAAGGGTATTTATTCAAAATATATTTACCATGAAATGGTATCTGTAAATTTAACCGTATTGATTTAATTGTAATTATTAATATCAGTAAACACATCGTTAATGAAACCACATAATAATAATTAATTTACTAATGACTTTCGACCATTATTCTGATTGAACAAACTAGATAGTTATCTAGTGTTTTAGAGATTACATTATTATCTCTTTGGAGATCTACAATACACACATATCAAAGCTAATGTTTTACTGCTTAGGAATCAGAGCGTACGCATTTGTTGTTTGATATTAATTTATATGTTACAGGCCCCGTCACGAAGACAGCGGATGCAATACGAGCAGCGGAAAATAGTGGGATACTGCGCATGTTTTTATTCGTCTCGCGCAATACAAATACAATATAATAAGAGACAAACTCATAAAATTACTGCAGCGAATTCAAAGGTACAGCGTGCCCTGGATTGGAATTTCTGCGATTCCTGAGGCCAAAGTTGGCCGCTCAAGCAGCAAAATCGCTTAAGCAGCGCGTTTCAAGAATTTCCTCGATATTGTAATGTTGTTTTGTCTAGCAAAGAGCAGCGAATCAGCCACCTTTAATATCATAAAAAATATACCTAGATACAATTTAAAAAGCACTCGTTTACTCATTACCAAAAATGACTAACCTCTACAACGACACAATTGTTTCAAAACCACAAAATGGCTCGATTACAAGACAAATCAGCAAAAATAATGAGAATCTAAATACTCGTACAACCCCGGATTGAAGTTCATTACACAGGACATGAATCCCTCGGGCAACATCAACGTCTCAATGCTAACATTGCGTCTCAAAGAATCACCAAATACGCAAAATGAACCCACTCCGCTGAACTCAAACAAAAACAGGTTAAATTGTAAAAAGATCTGACGTGGGTCAGAGCAGATCTTGCATCCTTATCGCTCGCTTGACACTGAGGTATGAATGACAGAGACGGCAAATCACAAAGGTCATTAAGTCCCGCGTGTGACAATCTCTGATAGATGCGCGTTCCAGTTTGTCACATTTTGATTGATGAACGCGGGGAGGTCTCTTCCATCACATCCCCATGTCAAATTAGACTCAACCTCCCTTGTAGCCAAAAAGGACTTTTTATTTGTGTAATTTACTGGTTCATTGTCATTTAAACCCACCAGTGTTGTTTTAGAACATTAGGCAGATTAAAATACTCAACATAGTGTAGTAAATAAATAATGTTCGGATATTATCACTCACACAGCGCCATCTAATCTCAAACTAAGCCAAGCGTGTATTATAGATACCAGGCGACGAATACAATACTTATATAATTTTACTTTTTAAATACTCACTTTGGATAACATACGAAACAACAAAATTCTCATCATATATTTTACCCAGATGCAGGAATCGAGCCCGAACTAGTGTAACAATCACGTCTACTAACTTGTATAAGATTGTATCTATTTGGAACTATATATAATAGCACTTGTCGATTGCTAAGACTCACCGTAGACCTTGAATAAACCTGTTAAGGTATAATTTTCCATAACACCTTTGTGCGCAATATTTAGCAAATCATCATCATCTCCCTGGCCTTATCCCATACATTGTTGGAGTCGGCACTTGATTCAACCCGATGTGGCTGATCACCAGATTTTTGTACGAAGCGACTGCCATCTGACCTTCGCAACCCATTTAACGAGGAAAAATCTGTGATCTGGGTTAAACCAGTTGTCAGACTATTTTAAGCCTCCGATCGACCTGTAACGATTGCCAAAGATGATAAATTAGCAACCGGGACCGACGGCTTAACGTGCTCTCCCTGGCACGGAGGGAACTCGGGCGGTCACCCATCTAATTACTGGCTAGGGTTAGGGTTGCTTAACTTCGCTGATCGAATGATATGCGCAATAGCAACTGTACCACGAGCTCCTCCTATTATTTAGCAAATCATTATAATTATATTATCAATAGCTGTTCTACTGTTTATACCAAATAAAATGAAACTCTTTCAATTAGGAGCCTGTGAGGAAACTACAAAATAATTTTATTTTTTAACCATGGCAAAATATACTCAATTAAAAAAGAAATTACGAAACTACTCTGTGACCAAAGTACACTAACCCACTAATCGCAACAACTACACTTATTTATATTGCAACCTTCTAAAACGAAATTCACTGTTATGTTTTATTCTAAGAATATAATATTCCTGTTAATTTAGATAGTATGGTCTTCTAAACGCCTCGGATCAAATGAATAAAGCTACTAAATCGCGTTATTTCTACATTCAACCCCCTAATGCCCTGTGGCCAGATCCTACACGTGTTCTATTTGAATAAGGGCGGTATATGCAAAGATGTCAGATAATTAAGTAATTCACAAATTATATACACGGAAGGTAACGCGCGTGGACGCCTATGTATAAGCTTTCATAGCTTACGATAACTGTTTACCATCAGGCGGACTATGGGCTGGTAAAATTAGACGTCAAAGCAATGAAGTTATTGATACTGCTTGAATGTTCATGGTTAACCTCCAGCAGGCCTAGTCAAAGTAACATTATCCTCGCGTTTGCACTTATAGAAACGATACAATATGTATGAGAATTACATATATAAATCACATGCCTACCACGTGGCACACGGTTGACGAATAGAAAATTGGTAAACCATGTCCTTACAGGACCTATAAATAAAGTAACATTATCCTCCGCCTATAGAAGCGGTACAAAGTGTTTAGGAATGACGTGCCTGACTTCACAATTTTATCGATTCTATTAGCGCAAGCGCGAGTAGAATGTTACTTTTTCTTACCCTACTGTGCCGTTCGTTAAACGAAACGTTTGTACATTTATCGAATCGGTTGTTTTCCTCATACAATTTTGTAGATAACATTCATCTTTGGCAGTGGCATCTATTCTACGTGTTTGATCTATCGTGATTGATTGGAGATAGGGATTCGTTCAAAACGTATGGTACTTTTTCTAGGCCTGTCAAGGCGGGCCGAAGAGCGGCTGATGCCTCCGTAATGAGGGCCGCGGGCGCCGGGACGGGGGTCTTGGCGCAGACGCATGGCCCTCGCGGTTGAAGGACGCGTTCGTGTTCTGACGCGCCCTCTCATAGTGTAAAAGCCGGGTTCAGCCTGGTAACGTAAGGAGGGGTCTGACAGGCCAGTCGCTGAGGGGGTCACGGCGAAGCATGTGAAGACGTATCACGCGCACCACCCCACTTATCGACTTGGAAGAACACCGTGGAGTTTATTCGGTGTGAGTCCGACATAACCCTTCCGCTGCCCCGGCGGCGGTTGGTGTATCCATAAAAAAAAGGCCTGTCAAAGGCAAAGTTTACAGACCGGCAATATGCATTTGATAGTTCTGTACTGTAGTGTAACAAACATGCATACGTTACAGTTACTACGTATCTTCAGAACATGCCTTGCCACCATATTTGCCACCTTAACTTAATATATATAAAAATCAGGTCGTGGATAACTTAGTAGTGCCAAACAATAACATATCTCACACGAAAACGTACTGTAACAAAATGGAACAAAGTATATTTACCGATCACACCAAGGGTTAGTAATATTTCAACATACCTACGTCCAAATACAATTTGGGATCCGACAAATCCCTCAGGATCTGGTGAAAAAATCCAGCTTGCCTTATAATTAACCCGGCTTTTACGTCATCGTCCGTTATGGCGCTGAAGCTGGTATAAGGAAAATGGGGATCTAAACAAAAATAAAATTCCTTTCTAATCCATGTTCCTTGTCGAACAAATCTACGTAATTGAGACAGATTTTGCGGAAAACTCCTATTGGTTACAAATGATTTTCGTCAGACGAGTAATAAAATTCTGAAAATTTCTACTTTAATATTTATAATTTGAAGCTCACAGAGATGATAAATTTGGTTAATTATAAGAAAGATTAATTTCGAAAGTATTAAGAGAATATTATAATCTGAAAATCGTTCTTTGAATCCGCGAACCTTGATAGGGAAGTTCAAAAATTCTCAGCATTCTTTAACTGCTATAAGTAAATTAATTGCGCCTAACGATTCATACAAATTTAATTTTTAAGTTTAAACAGCATATAAAGGGAACTTTGGAAAGGGAAAAGGGAAGCCCCAACTGTCACCGAATATTTTGATCCTCAACAAGATCATGCCTGAAATTAGAGAAAAGGTATTTTTCTTCATCATCAGGTCTTATCCCTTATTATTTGGGGACCGCACATGATTTTTTATTGAATTTCTCTTTATGCGTATATAAATGCTATCGCCTGTATTCCCCAAAGCATTAGGCAAAGGTATATTCATAGAACACCTATTTTTGTCGGCTAGGTACGAAATAGGAGGAGCTATTAGTCTCGTTGCCTCTAGTGGTAGCAAGTCACGAGGGTTCAATCCGCGGGTTGGAAAACTTTGTATTGGGTGGCGGAGCCGCGGTGACCTTGGGGTTTGAGCAGTCACCTGCTATGCAAGCGACGCAAGTTTGAATCTCAGCGGGGCCTGCACCAATGAGTATTAGTAAAAAAATTATGTGCAGCGAATTCACACCTCGTGCTTTACGGTCAGGAAACCTGCATATGCCTGTCACGTATGCGTTTTTATAGATATATTGTTTAAGACGGCGATAAATTCACCCTCTGTCACGTTGGCATTTAATCATATTCGATGAAATATAGGTGTTGTTTTTACAACACCTCTGCTTACACCTTCTACAGGCATGAGCATATGTATTTATTATTATTTTTTATAGTATTGTATTTTTGTATCTGTAATTGAGAAAGAGTCCAGACTCAGACGAGGCCCTAATTCAGATAAGTGCCTGGTTTCTATGTATCAGCCGTCATATCAATAATCCTATCTTCGTCATAATTTATGTGATAAAACATTAAAAACACTCACAGCCTCATGTGGCATTGAAATGATGGATGCCAAAACATTTCCTTTAAAAAAGGTTGATTGATATCCATTTCATGCACTCAAATCGCGCATGGATCCGACATTGATGAACAACATTTACTGAACTTATTATCATGTACCTGAAGTGGTTACCATTACTTTTTTTACTGAAAATTTTCGATATTTAACTATTCATTGTCAGTAAGCAAATTCACCTTTTTAATAACAACTCGACGATGAACATGCCTTACATAGTGAATAAAGATACTGCTCACTTGATGGAAAGTAACGACTTTTGTCTAGAAAAAAATTTTGAAATTTGATTCGACGAGAAATACAATTCTGCATACAATCAGCTCTTATTGCAACGATGTTTTGATTCCTATTATGAGGCATAGATAATAGATTAGAGATGTACACGTCATATAATAAACCCATACGTTACAGTATTATTTAGCATAACTTGTAATACAAGTTATGAGCCGTGGTGGCCTTGAGGTTTAAGCAGTCGCCTGAATGAATGAGTTTTTCCAAAAAACTTATGTACATTGATTTCACACCACGTGCTTCACGGTGAAGAAAAACATAGTGAGGAAACCTGCATATTTTTGAGAAGTAATTCAAAGACGTATGGATAGTGCCTGAGACGGCGATAGACTCAACATCTGTCACGTTGGCACTTAATCAACTTCAGAGAAAAGTGAGTATGATAACAACATCTCTGCCTACCCCTTCGTATGTAAGTTATGTTATAAATGTAATATAAAGGAAAAAAAAATATTATTACGAGCCGTGGTGGCCGTTTGAGCCTGCTACGCAAGCGACTACAAGTTCGAATCCCAGCGGGGCTGGTACTAATGAGTATTTCTAAAACGAACTTATATGCAGTGATTTCACACCACGTGCTACCGGTGAAGGAAAACATTTTGAGGAAACCTGCGTATGTCCGATACATAATTCAAAGACATGTATAGTGCCTGACACGATACGATAGACTCACCATCTGTCACGTTGGTACTTATCTTCATTGAAAAGTATACTATATACTGTCGTATACTGTAAATACCAATCGTAGATGGAAATGGATTACATCATCTACACCTATACAAAGTCTATATCATCATCATCATCATAATTTTAAGAGTTTAACTCTTGTCGGTGTAACCGATGCAATTTCTTCCATTCGTCTCTATCCAGTATTATCTCCTTGACCTCCCTGTAGGTCGTGACAGACACCTTTTCCGTAACTTGTCTCATGTATGTTATCCTGGGTCTTCTTCTTCCTCTCTTTCCTTCTACTTTTCCTTCTAAAGTCTATACACAAAGTTATAAATCGAGATAAAACTTCTCAATCGATATTTGAATACCTACTGAAGACATCACTACTACGAAAAATATATTATTTCCTATCAACACCCATATTAGGGGTAATAGAGATAGTAGGCCACGTCGTGCTTAAGTGTCGTCATTAATCTAGGATAGGTACTCAGTTCAAGACTTCTCGCAATCGACAACCAATTCAACATAAAATCGACTAAGACTTTTTCAGATTGCTCCTATTTTTCCAATGATGCTGAGAAACACGGTAAAGTTATTTTCCAAATGGCCAACTCTACCAGAAATACATACAGGTTTCACCTACGTAGATTTATTTTCATGCTTTATTTTGCGGAACCCTAATATTTTTTCTAAATAAACGTTGCTTAAGTTACTTCTTGAAACATTAGCTATCTGCTAGTGTAGTTCTGTTCAAATTGGTTCAGCTGTTTCAGAGATTAGCCAGAACAAACAGACAGAGATAAAATTAAAAAGTTGGTGTTCTTATATCAGTACCCTAAATATGTACTTTCATATGCATTTAGTGAAAAGTTATTTATTGAAATTACAAACAGACACTTAAATTTTACTATTTTCACTGCGGGCTCATAGCTCGTGACAAAAGCACCTGCATGAATAAACGCATTTAACTTTGCTTAAATCGCGTCTATTTGTGCAAGCACAATTTAGCTCTATGTTCGAAACCGACCTTCTGTATGTATTTATTTTGTCGCTCTATTCACATGTTGATCGAATTAGCCTCTCGATACATCGATATTGCGCAGTATCGATGCATCGATTGTATCTTACGTGCGTGGAGAATGCCGATACACCTTCAAAGGGTCATTAGTATGAAAATCGAATTACATCCGTGGGTAGCGTACATTAACAGCGTAATAAATACTATTAGATCATGAATTGGTCTCGTACTGGGAATCATTATATCATCGGTGTAGATGATTATATTTTTTGTACTTTTTCTTATTTAAGGTAAGAAAACGTTTGCTTAGGTTCCCCGTGGGTAGGCAGAGGCGTTACCCGTTCTTTGCCAAAGATGATTAGCTATCGTGACATAGTACATTGACACTTTTCAGTTTTTTATATTTCATTAAATATTATGCAGCTTACAAGGGGGGAGGAAAACCCGAGAAACGATGTGAATGGATGGATTGTGTGAAAGACGATATGGCTAGAATGGGAGTTAATACAGATTATGATGGCTGATAGATAGAAATGGACCAGAAGAACATATTGCCCCGACCACAAATAACATGGGATAAGGACAGGATGACGATGACGATGATGCTATGCAGGTTTCTGCAAGTCGCTTTGCATGTATACATACATATGCTCACGCCTGTATTCCCCGAAGGGGTAGGCAGAGGTGTTGTAATAACTACACCCACTTTCACCGAAGATGATTTGGTGCCAACGTGACAGATGGTGAGTTCATCGCCGTCTCAAACACTTTACATACGTCATTGAATTACTTCTCAAAAATATGCAGGTTTCCTCACGATGTTTTCCTTCACCGTAAAGCACGTGGTGTGAAATCACTGTACATAAGTTTTTTAGAAATACTTATTGGTACAGACCCCGCTGGGATTTGAACTTGCGCCGCTTGCGTAGCAGGCGACTGCTCAAACTTCAAGGCCATCACTGCTCTCAAGTTGTTTTGCTTTACCATAAAGCTATTGGTGCGACATCCCTATGTAAGTTTCTCTGGCAAAAACAAAAAAGCAGAAAACGAATAAATGTGACAATAAAGTTCTAAGAAGGATTCACTCAAATTAGCAATGTATTCGAATGTGAACGAGCACAGAAAAATGTACCTACAGTTTAAAAAATGACGTGCGAATTTCCGATATCAAATTTGTAATTTATAAATTGCCAGGCATTGAAACATTCAATCAATACCTTGATTGATTGTACCTAATAACTCACCGGTTACCGACCCATAGATCATAGGTGCTTGGTTCAGAAGGTAATTTATAAAAAAAAAGGCACTCGAGGTCTATATTTCACCCCTTCTAGTTTATAGTACTTCTTCTATCGTCTTAGATTTTTCATGCTAATATTTTTTCTTTTCGATTTTTTTGTATTTTAAACTGAAACAGAACGGTCCCGCTTTGGTACTACTACTGTATTTGATGGCACCGCTAGTTTTGTGGTCAATAAACCTGATAGTTACACTAAGAGTCGCGGATTAGAATCCCGCATCTCAGGAAATTCTATATGTTGAGCATTTGTGTATGTCTGGTGTATGAGTGTGTCTTGTTTGTTATAAGTATAGTTTATTTACAAATAAAAGTAAGAATGTCCATATAACATCCGTTTTGTCTAAAGCCCATCAAAGTTTAACATAAATAGAAAAAAGGTTAGTCGACATCATAAGTGATCGTAGAGCTGGCAGCTACCTCGGACAAAAATTAGTCTAGCCATTCAAAGGGGGAATGCTGCCAGTATCTTCGGAGCCTTGACTACCGGCACTCATTTTAATAATATATTTTAGTCATTAGATTATATTATTTAAGGTTTGTTGTCATAGTCACCAATGTATCTAAAGATTGGGACTAGATATGGATCTACGTGATAATGTCCAAACAATACTTTTTTTTTATCTTATAAACCTAGGTTTTCTAGCAGGAAAAAGATATATTTCAAATTGTTTCTTTTGTAAGTCAATCACCAAATAGGCGATTTAAACCTGGTGTTTGGTTACACCATACCGATGTCAACCTCCTGGTTTACAACCCTAGATAATCATTGTTCGACGTAAACTAAAACTCAATTAAAGCGTCGCACTGACACCCGGGTACAGGAACCCATTTGGATAATGGTTCTCAAATTGGGATCATAGATGCCAAGATAGATTGAGGTAATTAGGGAGCATGGCTATATTCGAACTTGTCAGTTGGTTAGCTACTAGTTCCTTTTGGATGGACTACAATTAATTTATAATCGTAAAAAAACAGTATTGACAGCCTGAATGCCTAGTGCGAGTTTTCTTAAAATCACCATCACAAGTCTTCGCGTTGGCGTAAACGCAGATTTGTGTAAGATCACAGTAGTGCCAGCTTTGGGCCGACAAATGGCGCTGTTTCAATCGTAAACAAATCTCAGTGAAAAATTAGGCACTATACCCTGTGGTGCCTGATTCACGTAAAACAAACGATCGAAATATCGTTGAACGATTAAAGTCGTTCGCCCGTAATCCTCTTCCAAAGTGGTTTTCACTGGTGGCTTGTAGTGAGCTCATATGGGCAATACGGAATACAGCAACAAATCGTTCGAAATGAAACACTCAATCAGACGCATGCATCTATTATATTATCTATTATAAGCGGCCTCGACATAATGTCAGTAAGGAGTTTTACGTCGTGGCTGATCGCGTATATGTCAGATATTTCTGTAAACTTCAAATAGACATTTGGCGGTTAATTTTTAAAATCTTATGAACGTTCATACGACATCAAACTACAAACTAAAACATCAAAGGTTTTGCCTTCAACGTCCTTCCTTTACTTTCAAGCTATTACTATTATTACTTCCTGGGCATCTCAGTATATTTATGCAAAATATCTCATTTATTTAAATAGGTATTTAAGACTAAGTATCAATTCCACGCCCGTTTGAACTTCAAACGGCGCTTGTATAAATATTAAGACCACCGTCCCACAAACTCGAGACTATTACCAAATAGAAACTTGTCCCTTCATTAACGATCTTCGCTTCAAATATTTTAAATGTTTATTTTTTTATTCTACTTGGTGATGCAAGCGACAGTTATTTTATCGCTTCACCACAAGATGGCGCTACACGTCAGTTAGATTGCACTATCGTTATGTTTTCTTGAATCTATAAATAGTGTCCTCGAAAAATATAGGAAATGAGGATGTGTGTTGCCTTCGTGACAAGAGCATGTTTTACTCATTAAGCAAGTGTGCAGTATGGCTGAGGGTAAGCGATTGCCTGAGGCAACAAACATAAATGAAAACAGTACAGTCAAATTGATAACCTCCTTTTTTTAAAGTCGGTAAAAAATCGATTAATTTTTTTATGGTTCTATCTGTTGGACCTCGATTTTTTTGTGAATCGATTCAATAATCAATCTTTTTCGTGCAGAATCGCCATCCCTGCTCCATTGGTACCACTTGCAACGTTACTCTCCACAGGATTTTATTATTATTTTTATAAGGCAGCGTAGCGTGTGTTCACATGTATTGGTTAAATATAAGCTTTGGGGAAAATATAGATTATTTATCATTTGTAGCAATATTTTTATACTAATCAATCATCTAGTAAAATATCCTAGAGGCTAAGAACTTAAATTGATATAATATTTCCAAAGCGCATTTTCATTTATAAAATAGAGCATCGTTTTATATAATATTCCAGCATGAAGCTAATCGATGGCTTTTTTCACATGCCATCTCTCACATTTGATTTATTTTTCCTCAGCTAACAGTACTCACGAGCAAACAATCTTACCAAAATGAAAATCTCCAAAAACAGACCGAGACTTTCCTTAAACTTACCAATATAAACAGACCTGTCTCTGAGCTTATCTGCACGTAAAAATACGTACGTGAGAGGTCTAGTTGCGCCAGTCGGATGTCGGCGACAGAGCAGTGGTCAAATTGATTACATAAGACGATAGATACTGATGGCCAGATCCATCACGGATCGCAAACAAAATGTGAGAGACCCGAGGCTGTGTTTAATCCTCCTGTATAACAAGAAACGAACGGCGAAGATAAAACTTCCTATTTGGACGACGTTATAGTTTGGAGGCAAAATGTACTCAGTGAATATGGGATTATATCGAAGTTTATGTATAGAATAACAATATTGTATGATTAAAGAGTTTTTGAAAAAATTCAAGATACTAAAATGTTTTCATAGACTACGCTTAAATATTCATATTTTTCAGAGCGAAGTCTGCCCGATGCTATGTAGTTTCTACAGCCTATAAACGCTTGATAAAACAAAGGAGTCTCTCAACTGTGCAAATATAATGGAAGGCGATAGGTTCCACTATTAGTAAGCACAGTCTCCACTCTAACAATTGGGACACAACGCTGCTCGCCGGTAACATTATTTAAGTGGTATATTCTGTAATTTTATTATGTCAGCTAGCGTGTAACACCTAAATAGAGTTATAATCGCAAGACCAGTGTATATCTTGTTGGTGTCAATCACAAGCATCTCCCTGACCTTATCCCATACATTGTTAGGGTCGGCACTTGATTCAACCAGATGTAACTGATCACCTGATTTTTATCCGAAGCGACTGCCATCTGACCTTCGTAACGCCTCTTACTTTGGTTAATTTACCACCAAATGTAAGCCTGTCACGAGAAGAAACGGCGAAACAAACTCTGTTTTTTTTTACAGTTGTCCCTTCATTATACATAGGGTTGTTTTAGTACAATTTAATGGAAGAGTGAGCAACTCTTTGCATGCTTAGCTATCATCAATATACTCAGTTACATTATAATATGCTTTTTCACAAAGTTTCTGTTTGATGCCTTAAAACTTAAATATGGTAGTTCACACATTTTTAATGATAGTTTATTGAAAAAGCGTTTACTTAGCCCCACAAAAGAGTTACCAGTTTTGTGCAGTCTAGTTACAGGGACACAGAGTTTGTCTCTGTAACGTGTTTTTATATTGTGCATATCACAATTTTTCTTAAAACGATCTATATTCTTTCTTACATATAACAAATTTTCATATATTAAACTTCTCTCTGAAAGAATTTCTAGGTTTGAGTTTATGGATTGCAGGAACGTTTCAACAAAGATAGAAATGGCGTCTATAGCATTTCCGCATAAAAGGATGCCATAAGACATAACACTATGGAAATAACTTAAATAGACCAAGCGAGCTGTGTTGTTATCAGTTAGGTGTCTAATTTTTCTTACTGCAAATGCTGCAGAACTGAGTCTTTTCGACTATCCAGTTACATCGGGCCCCCATTGTAATGTATGATCCAATGTAACTCCAAGGAAAAATGTTGTAATATAAATAATTCATGTGCAAGTTGGACGAATTTATAACAGCTTCCTGCGAATCATTTCGATGAAGCTGACAACTAAAATTTGATACAGGTGATCATGTGTAATCAAGATATCTAACAATATTTAAACCATTTGACAGTGATTAGTTAAAATAACATCAATAGCGCTGATATTTAGAACCTCTTAACATATTAAAGCATGTATTATGAACTGTCGTGTGTACCCTCCTCCTAACGATCTTAGTGAATTAATAATTGCCCGTCCGCCTCGTCATTCTCTACCAATTACGAGATACGCGTGAAATATTTGCAACGCGGAAGGCACTGAGGAAAATATGTGCGTCTCATTCTGTCGCTTATTATATTTGAATTGTTTTTAAAAATGAAGATAGAAGCAGTATTTAAATAGAATAGATTTCTTATATACTCTCAAAATGTTTTGTGAGAATTAAGGCCGTTTTCCCACACGTCCATGATTTTATATCCACCACCTTCACGGCTTTTGTTTTGTTGTCAAAAGAATTCTCACGACATCCAAGAAATATATGGGCCTCACACAGAACTCGCAATTTTCGCATTCGCAGGAAAGATTTCGTTGTTTCTTGCAAGGCAAAGTAATCTATAATGAGAAGTAGGTAACTAATTACTAATTACCTACTTTTAAGGTAACCAATTACCTACTACTCATTACAGATAGAAAATAGGCGTGTAATAATGTGATTACGGAAATATTACGATTCAATATTATGACTCCATAATTATTTAAATCAATTTTATGTAAATAGATTGTAATAAAGTGATTATCGTTTGAGCTTAATTAAAAAAAGGCTACAACACCATATAAGGCTTTACTCACTAGTGTATGTTTGATAAAAAATATTTACATTATCATCATACACTAAGGCAGTTTCAAAGTATCGGTCGATATTACACACACACGCTCATATCATCCCTCTGAAACGATAGATCGTAACTATACATCTTCTGATGTACGGCATTAAGCTGTATTAAGCTTACATAAACCTCATTATGAAAGCTGTTAGTCGGCGCTATTATTACTGGAGATAAATTAAAATCATAAGGTTTTGTACTGAAGGCTTGCTAGTAGTGGTCAGTGGGTTTATACCAGTTGGGGGCAGATGTTTGTATTGGATCCGATTTTGGAATTTGTATATTTGTTCTAAGGAAGAATTCGTGCAGAGTTATTTTACTCCAACTAGGTCAGTTAATAAGTGATCATCATCATCTCCCTGGCCTTATCCCATATATGTTATGTTGGGCACTTGATTCATTCATTCAATGGCTGATTACCACCTGATTTTTATAGGAAGCGACTACCATCCGACCTTCGTAACCTTCGTAACCAGTTGTCAGACTTTGTCCGGCCCACGACTGACCTGTAACGATCGCCAAAGATGTTAAATTGGACCGACGGCTTATCGAGCTCTCCGAGGCACAGAGGGGACTCGGGCGGTCACCCATCCAACTACAGACTTGGGTTAGGGTTGCTTATCATCGCTGATCGAATAATATGCGCAATAGCAACTGTGACGTTAGTGACGATGAGAAAAACTAATATTAGTTTTTTCTTTGTGAGAATTGCATCGTTTCGAATCTTTCTTTCATTATCTTTACAAATTAATTCTATGACTTTACTAACATTATCCTCTGCACTACCTAAGTACATGTCACGAGCTCTGAGTGCTTAGCGAAAAAGGGGCCGGTTTATCAGTTGGCAATTATTCGGTGTCAATGGTGAAATCTGTTCCGGTTTTGGGGCTCGGTCGAAAAACCATTACAACACGACGCTAAAATGCCAACGAACAATAATTTACCACATACACATCCCCCAAACCCAAACCAATAACAAACAAAATTACCGCAGAGTAAATCAATTTACACATCCCGTGGAACATCCGAAAAAATATAAAATTTTCGCTTTCATTGAAGCACATAAATTAGATATAATGGAAGAGACTCGTTGTTTGATTACGCGAGATGTCGTTATACATTGAAATTTGCTTTTATGCTCCATTAGACGTCATTTCATCTGCTCTCAATTCCGTGATAATGAACAAATTATTGTCTTTTCCAAGAGACTTAGGCCTTACCAGAAGCTATTATAACCATAATAGTTTAACTATGTGACAGTGATAGACTTATACACGTCATATACACCTGTTTATATGTAAGAAGTGGCATAGAAGCCGTGTGGTTTATATATATATATAAAAAAAAATTAATTCTCACGCTATTCGGTTCTCGAGGGGGTAAACAGAGGTGTTGTAATAACAGCGCCCATATTTCACCGAAGATGAGATGTCGGTAAAACTTTTCATCCAGTCAACCATCGTCTAGAGTTGGCGATGAAACAATCGATATGTTTTTAGATTGTTACGCTTGTTTTAATGCAAGCGATTGGTTCGAGTCTAGCTGAATCTAGCCGATTGTAATCGATCGTCGGCAGACGCGATGTATCGCGCCGTGTTCGATGAGTAGCGAGACTGGCTTCTTACCATCGACTGCGATTGAAAGCAATCGAGATGCTTCAAAAATTATGTAAATTCGTTTATTTGAGCATGCTCACATATATTTGTAATATTTTAGTTATTATATTTGACAATTGAGCATTTGTGCTGTGTCCATGGGCTTATATTCATGAGATATAAATACTGTAACCAAAAACATTGTATAATATATATTTTTTTAAAAGAGTAATTGTTGAGTTTCTTGCCGGGTTCTTCTCAACAAAAGCTACCTTCCGAACCCGGTGGTAACATTTATAATCATGTATAATGTATTTTGTGTCCTTCTGACGATTTGAAAGTACTTTGTAAGAAGTCTAATCAAATAAAGATTCTTTGAATTGAATTGAAAAAGCATATGTATGTATGTCTGCAAAACATGAACTTTCAGTATAAAGATATTTGTTCAGGAATATGAATTATTGTTGATGATAAATTATACAAAACACATAACTGCAACATAACTTAACTCATTATGCTAATTGCTTTCCTTAATCTTGCACCGCTCATCCCCTTCAGAAGTTAACTTTGAGAACACGGATAAATTAAATTCCGGGTACACTGCAGGTAACAAGAACCCAACGCCATTTTCCCGGGTGGATAACTCTCTACTAGGACATATCGTTACCTTTTAATTACACATTATTGTGTTATTCAAACTCGTATACACATATGCTCACGCCTGTATTCCCCAAAGGGGTAGGCAGAGGTGTTGTAATAACAACACTCACTTTTCACCGAATATGATTAAGTGACAACGTGACAAATGGTGAGTCCATCGCCGTCTCAGGCACTATACACACGTTTTTGAATTACAGCTCAGATGTATTCAGTTTTCTTCACGATGTTTTCCTTCACCATAAAGGACGTGAATTGAAATCAATGCACATATTTTTTTAGAAAAACACATTGGCTCCGCTGTGATACGAACTTGCGTCGTTTGCGTAGCAGACAACTGTTCGAACCCCACAGCCACCAAACACTACTACTCTATATCGATAAATTGACATGGAAACACAGAGTTCCGAAGGCATGTCCACAGATAAACATAAACTTAATCATTCGCCCTATTTCGTAAACTCTCTATATGTATATACATGTCTATACAGAAAATAAAATAGAAGAATCTGTTTGTAATTCAAAAATAACAGCTTTCCTGTAAATGCATATGAAAGTACATACGGTATCCAAACAAAAAAAATTATAAAAATATCTGTCTAAAATAAATGGCTGCACTTATTTTAGCAGGATTTTTACTGGTAGATAGCTAATTTTACAAGGACTTACTTAGGCTTTGATTAAAAAAATAAGTCTACGCGACAGTTAAAAAACCATTTGTCCCATTTCGTATACTCTGTGTAACATGTATTTGATACATCATAAGTTCCAGGGTGACCATCAAACAATATGTCATCTGGTAACCCCGGCCGCGCTGGTTTAATTTAAGCATAGCTTGCAGCCATTCCTTCTCATTACACTACCTTTAATTAAATCGGGCTTCGTAAATTAACGTCTAGCACCGTGGTTTGTTATTGTATAATTCTAGGTTTCTTGTCATGTAATAATATATCATATTATGTAAATGGTTATGTACAGATGAATGTTCGGATCCCAGCGGGGCCAGTACCAAAGAGTTTTTCTAAAAAACTTATATGCAGTGACCACGTGCTTTATGGTCAAGGAAAAATCGTGAGGAAACCTATAGTAGAAGTATAGTGCCTGAGACGGCGATGGACTCACCCTCAGTCACGTTGGCACTTAATCATATTCGGTGAAATGTGGCTGTTGTTGCTACAACACCTCTGCTTACCCCTTCGGGGCCCCTTCTGGGATAGCGTGCGTATATTTATTTTATTTATGAATGTTTAAAAGTCTCAATATCAATTAATTTCGTTATTGCAATAATTCTTGCAATAAACCAATTAATCTATAAAAATAAAATTATTGCAAATAAAGATAGTAAGTACTGAGTCTACATATCAGTAATTCTATTATTTTACCACACATTAACTTCGATAGTTAATATTTTTTATTTTCATAATACCTTATATTGGGTTATTTAAAAATGTAAATGTAAGATATACTCATTCAGTTTAGGCTTTGGTAATAAATCATGAACTTAACTCTAGCTCCGCTCAAGAAAACTACCGCAAAGAAAAAAAAAAACAAAAAAAAAATATTTGTAAATTTTATCGAGAATTTTTTACAAATTTGTATCTCCAGCCAGCCGACACTAAATATTCAAAACGTTAACAGAATTTAGCATGTTTTCACAACTTAAGCGTAATTAAAAAGTCACGTGCTGCAAAACCCTCAGTACCGCTCGTACACAAATTCCAGGATAAGGATTCCTGGGTGTTAAGGACTCTAATACACTGCTGTGGTCACGAACGAATTACGGCAAATATTCGCAGATTCTTAACGAATACAGGGGGCCAACTATGATCTTTTAAGCAGCGCGTAAACTTCTTAACTTTGACGTTTAATTTAACGGTACCAAAAAGAAATGTCAAAGCTCAGAAGTTCTTACGCTCTGCTTAAACCAATGATGGCCCATTTTATAGAAAGACTAAGGGACGGTAAATCATCTTCGATAGTCCGTTAAATGATTTTTGTAGCTTTTACTTGTGACTTTATCCGCATAATGAATTCTTATTTCTCTTTACCCATTTTTGTGGTAAAAGCAATCTCCATACCTATAGCTGCTATATATGCTATGTTCAGTCATTAAAGTATAAAATACGGACAGATTATTTGTTCACAATTCAACGCCAGACATCAGTAAGATCACATAAAATAATGTTATCTGATATCTGTCAATTCTCTCATTATCTGGCAACTGACAGGACACTTCCCCTATCTATATATACACTAATATATGTGATGAGTGCGTTTGTTTGCTTGAAAAAAATATTTCAGTTTTACATAGCCCATTTATCAAGTAAGGCTATAGGTATATCATCGCGCTATGACCAATCGCGGGTTAAAGTTAGCGTTAGTCAAAAGGAAGTATTCCACGCGGACGAAGTCGCTGGCCAAAGCTAGTATTATTAATTTGGGTTCTGATGAAAGTCTTTTGAATGTAAATTACGCGCTCCTTCAAATTGATGAGGGGAGCTCAAAAGTTTAACGTTACGTACTATTACAATAATAATTAGCCATTCAGAACAGCTAAGTAAGTCTCTCACACGAAGTACTTAGCTCAGAGGTTTGTATCATGTTTGTTTACGTAACCGTGTAGCGTACGTGTTCACTACACCATATCTCCCCCATTTCGGAATAGACCTTTGCGAATGCCACGGTCAGTCAGCGGCTTAACGTCGAATTAACATGCGAAACTTGTCTGCAGATAAGCCCTTACTAATTAAGTTGAGGGTGGCCCCTTTTAAAGCTCATTAAAATTAAATGCTCACCAACATGCTGTATAATGCAAAAGTGTTGAACCGTCTGTACGAAAACAATAGCATTGTTTGTACGAGTGTTAATTTAAGATGTTTGCACGACCCTTTGTGGAGGTGCGAAGGGATAGATTTATGTGTTTCGGGGCGAACAATCTAGTTGACAATGTGTTAATAACATATTATTTTACGTCCCTATTTGAATTTAATTTATGATTCTGCCTGTTTGGTAAGCCCATGTTTTGGGAGATATTTTAACATCCTTTTTAATGTATAAAATGATTCATTATTTTATACACTTTCGCTGTTTCATTTAGTAAGGCTTTGCTGGAATACAATGCGATCTGTAAATAGCTTCAGAAAGCGAAGCAGTATAATCTTATATGTAATTCAAGGCACTAAATCTTACATAGTTCATATTATTATGTCACAGCTATACTAAATATAATAATCAATCTACATACATACTTACATATGCTCACGCCTGCATTTCCCGAAGGGGTAGGCAGTGGTGTTGTAATAACAACACCACTTTTCACCGAAGTTGATTAGCCAACGCGACAGATTGTGAATCTATCGCTGCCTCAGCAGGTTTCCTCTTGGTGTTTACCTTCACCGTAAAGGACAGTATGAAATCACTTCACATAAGTTTTTAGGAAAATTCATTGGTTCATGCCCCGCTGAGGTTCGAACTTGCGTTTCTTGCGTATCGTGAGGAAACCTGCATATTTCTGAGAAGTAATTCAAAGACGTATGTATAGTGCCTGAGACGGGCGGAGAAAATTGGGTGATGTGATAACAACACCTCTGCCTACCCCTTCGGGGAATACCGGCGTTAGCATATGTATGTAATCAGCTCAGATACCAATTCAACCAATATTATTCGAGGTAGAATGATAGCAGTTGAGTTCGTTCTTACCTCGGTCAGAGGATTAGTTTAGCGAGGTATCGAGACAGCTTGCTGGACACCAGTACCGCAGGCACAGATGTTATTTTTTTATTTTTAAATTCCTTTTAATATTTGGTTTATTATGTAAATTGGAAATATAATACTTTTTGTACATTTGTATTCTATCAAACAAGATTTCTATAAAACTTTTTTTACATCAAAGGCCTTCAAAAATCCGAGCACGCTTACAATTATAAATTAATGTTACAACCATTATAAAAGACATAGATCACTTGTCAAGCTACAAACGCGTAGAGAGAGAAATATTTATAAAGGCTTTCAGGCTTCAGCGTCAATTTCCTCTTCGGACATTGCGCCAAAACCAGTAATTCCATTCACAAAACCTCAATATCCAGCGTTCCACAGCGGCGTGATTTTATTACCTTCTGCCTCACACAACTTCTCTACGGAACCAACTGTCGCAGGCTTTAATTCCATACCCTTATGATCTTGAAACCTTCAAAAAATGTTATCTACCAATAATAGTTTTTATTTTACTATGAACTATCTGTGCCCCGCGGTTTGACCCTCGTAGATTTATTTTCACCCATGACATTAAATCTACCCGGAAACCTAAATTTTAAAAGTTATTTAAAAAAAATATTAATTGTTACATTAGCTATCTGTCAGTGAAAGCCCCGTCAACACACAGTCAGACAAACGGACTGACAGTCACGTATATACGTTCATATGCAGTTAGTAAAAAAGTTAGGGCAAATAGATACTTAAATTATATTTATCTATATAGACGAATTTGGCCCAAATAGAAAACTGAAATTGCAGATCAACTTGTTCTAAGTAAAGGTTAAAATACTAACAATATACGTAGCCAACGTTCCTTATAACAAAATTTGAGAATGTTCTTATGATATTAATTTAAATGACACACCCGCCGTCGACTTTCAATGATATCACTGCCTCGGCTCATACCGGCTTGGAGCCTTTTGAATATTTTAATTTAACCGCTTTAACCGAGGTAATATATCGTACGGAGGCAACCTTAATTATCTCCAAATCTATTCACATGTCAAATAGATTCACGACTTCGATATAAGGGAACATATTTATCTAATACAACGTTCATTATAAGCCGGCTCTTTGTTCCAATATTATTAAGCGAAACGAACGTTCGATTTTAATCTTTACGAGTCTCGTTATAAAATTCACGTCACGTTTTCAATGTTGAATGAATTTTCAATATCAAAAGAGGTCGTTTGAGCATTTCAGTAATGATATAAATTGATAAGGCGGTATCGCTGGTCGGATTCGGCCCTTAATATTTCTTTACATAAAATAGGGATCTTAATGAGATTCACATTTACGTGTCGATATATGTAATAAAGAGCCGTGGAGGCCTCAGGGTTTGAGCAGTCACCTGCCACGCCAGAGACGCAAGTTCTAATCCTAACTAATGAGGCTAATGAAGTCGCTAGTACTCTGATTATCCATTTGTGGAAATATTACATGTAATTATCATTAAAACTTGCACAGTAATTCCATCCTTTATTAAACATCGCACCATAACGTCAGTAGTGTTATTATATATTAGCATCATAAAAGATCCTTATTGACAAGTAAAAATAAAACTTGATTAATTCGTCATATCAACCAAAATGTATAATTTGTTCTACATACAAACTCACTGGCAAGTTTTACTTATTGAGCATAGAACACCACTTAGGAAAATTACAAAAGTTGTATGTTACTTGGTAAATTCATAGACGTGCTACGAGAATAGCTGGGCTACGATGCCATGTAGCTGCCCTAGATATTTTTATAATTAACAGCTTTTCACTGAATGCATATGAAAGTATATACGGTACTTATATTAAAACCAATATTTTTAAAGTTATAGCTCCGGATAATTTCTGAAACGTTTGAATTTAGAATAAAAATAGGGTTCCGGGAAATAAAGCGTGTTAAACCGCGGCGCACAGTTAGTTTTAAAAAAGTTTTATTATGACTTTTAAAAATGTGTTGTTCTCCAACTGATAACATTGGCAGCCCGCATCGCGCCAAGAGCGGCGAGGGAGCGATTTGTTACATGAAATGTGATTGCAAATATTAATTAATTACGGCAGCTGATACTGCTCGCACCAAAATGTGTCGCAATTTACGCTCTCTGTAAAATAGTGTGTATTTAGACCTAACAATGCGCCAGTTTTTTTTTGTTTTGTGAATATCGTCTACTAACATCTATATATTATACAGATGAATAAAATTAAAGTGTCTGTTTGTAATTCCTTATTTACAGTATATACGGTACTCACGTCAAAATAAATTTAAAAAATAAAGTCTGTCTCCGAAACTCTTTACCAAATTTATCTAGAGTTTCACTAGCAGATAACTAGTGTTACTAGGAGTAAGTTAGGGTACTTTTATTTAATAAATACATTAGGGTTTCGCGGTGGGTAAAACCGCGGGGCACTGCTAATCTGAAAATAAACTTGAGCGACATTGAAATTAATTAAGCAGTTGTCATGTTTTAGCACTACTTCTTCGGTGGAAACTAGAATTTAGACCCTTCAGAAACCACCGTTAAGCCTCTTGCAGATGTGAAATTCTATATTATAAAGAAGTAGAAATATTTATTTTATAATAATAATATATAAAATATTTTTTAAAAGAGTAATTGTTGAGTTTCTTGCCGGGTTCTTCTCAACAAAAGCTACCTTCCGAACCCGGTGGTAACATTTATAATCATGCATAATGTATTTTGTGTCCTTCTGACGATTTGAAAGTACTTTATAAGAAGTCTAATCAAATAAAGATATTTTGGATTTTTGAATTTGCAATCAACTGGCTATCATATTTTATTTATCGAATCCAACTACTATTGCCAAAAATAGTTCACTAAAGCAAAAAACAGAAAACTCTCCTATAGATTGGAAAGGTTTTCGTATTTTAAATGTTCACTTACTTAGTCAAGCAATTAAAATCCCATTGGAATTAATCCAGGATACCCAAATTAAATTTTAACCAATCGAATAATAATCGAGAATCCATGTGTGATTTATCGATTAAGCAACGGGCTTGTGTCACGTATTGGTTAAAATTGGATTCGAGTTGAAAGAAACTCGGTAATCGGTGTGTGCCTGTGGACATACATTCAAATAATTATCCAAATTTAAATGAGACATGCGTCCAATAAATCCTCAAAAGGGATGTTACCCAAATCACGAGATGCTCGTAAAAATACGTATTCCTAAATTAAGGCAGGGATCGAGGTCTCAAGGGATCTTGCGTTGATTACACAGCACTTTGCGAGATGAACGAAAAGGACATTTTTATCGATAAAATCCCTGTAAAGGTTTTAAAAACTTTTGAAATGGTAAAACCGATTATTTCTTCAGATCTTACGAGTGGGGGATGTTTGAAACGAATACGCTTAAGGCCTGCAGTCCAATGCTTGCTATGCTGTAATTATGTAGTTTTTGTATATTTTATAAAGTTTATGGAATAGTGTCTTTTGTTATTTTTTTTGTACTTGACACATACTAATAGCTATTCATCATCTCCCTAGCCTTATCTCATACATTGTTGGAGTCGGGTCTTGGTTCAACCCGATGCGGCTGATCACCAGATTTTTATGAAAGCCATCTGACCTACGAAACTGACATCTAACCTAACCCTAATAACGAGGAAACTCTGTGATGTGGGTTAAACCAGTTTTCAGACAAATTTAGGCCTCCGACTGACCTGTAACGATTGCCAAAGATGATAATTTGGCAACCGGGACCGACGGTTTAACGTGCTCTCCGAGGCACGGAGGGAACTCGGGCAGTCACCCATCCAACTACTGGCTTAGGTTAACCTCGCTGATTGAATCATAAGCGCAATAGCAACTGTGCCGCAGATCAAAAATAAAAGTGAGCTCTATTCCAATGTGGAAGAGTTCCTGATACTTTTAAGAGACAGTTCTGGCTAAAAACCTGCAGAACACTTGTAATACAAAGGACGACACTCGCGCGTTACTTACCATGTATATATAAGTAAATGGAATCGTTTTGTCGGTTTCGTGTATTTTGGTCGCAGTGTATTTTCGTTCAACATGACGGAAACCCATTATAACATCAATAACATCACACACGACCGCTTGGCGACCTTACTCACTGCAGTGACACAACGCTACTCGAAAGCACTATTTGGCCGACCTTATTGTGAGGTCACAGTCCCCCGGTGGGGCAGCTCCGATTTTCGAACTTAGAGATTCCATTATGCCAAATATTATCAACAAATATGTAAACGCATATAAATATACACACATATGCTTACGCCTGTCCTCCCTGATGGAGTAGGGAGAGGTGAACTTATATCATCAGTTATGTTAAGTCCAAAGTAATAAGGAATGAGCCTATTGTTACTAACCGGGCACTAAACAGAGCTCTGGGCTGCTTCTGGGAAAATACAGCTGAAAGAAAAATGTTCGACAATATTATTTTTATTCAATATTCTTCAAAATTTCTAAGGCTCACAAATAATATTGTCAATGCATTAAATAAAAATAGTTCCAAAATGTAAGATCCAACAATATTATTGATATGATAAATTAATAGTATTTTTCAGAAAGTTCAAATTTGGAGCACTCGTAACCGAAGAAAGTGTATAAAGAGATGCATGAATGTGGATGAAGCGAAAGAAGTATGTAAGGATCGTAGCATGTGGCAAACGGTGGTCTATGCCTACCCCCATGGGATACAGACGTGAGCGTATGTATGTATGTAATAGTATGCATTATATTGGCATTGTTATTGTGTGTGTGCGGCTAGCCTAAGACATGATTCTATGACCTTATGAAAACGTCGTTACATAATCATGTCAATATCCGCGTGTAGATTCTCATAGTGCTTTATAAGGTAATATAGGTTCAAAACAGAATAAAATATAAATTCAGTGTTGTTTTTCTTTGAAAGGAAGAAACCAGTTTATGGCAGATCGTAAGGCGGAAACATATTGAATTGGTAACTATTTCATTCCGCGTGCGATATTTGTTACGTCTCCTCTGAATAATGTACCTATGTTTTTCTTGTTGGAGGATAATTTTTTGCATGGGAATAAAATGGTGCTTGGTAACTGTGAATAATTTTGTTTTATTATAGTCGTTATAGTATCGCATTATTTTCGTTTGAACATTATCTGGTATTCAATGAAAATAAATATGCTGTAATCCCCAAAGGGGTAGGCAGAGGTGTTATAATAATAACTACCACTATTCACGGAAGATTATTAAGAGCTAACGTGTCAAACGGTAAGTCTATAGCCGTCTCAGACACCATACATAAGTCTTATGCACCTCACGATGTTCTCCTTCTCCGTAAAGCACGTGGTGTGAATCTCTGCACATAAGCTTTTAGAAAAAGTCATTAGTACAGGACCCGCTGGGATTCGAAATAGCGTCGCTTGCGTAGCAGATGACTGCTCAAACCCCAAGACCAACACGGATAATTAATATAACTAAATATTTAATCGACTGATTTAATATATTGGTTGATATTTTTCAACGGTATCATAACAGATGCTACAGTTACTTTGGCTACCTTTAAATAAAACAATTAGGGTTCCGCGGAAATGCAATTAAATCTACGCGGGTGAAACTGCAGGGTATATCTAGTACATAAATATTTCTCGTTATCCAATCTTCAGAGTCTTTGGTACATTACACTTTCAATTAGCTCGGAAGCCTTACAGAGGCAAGAAGAAATTGATATAAAGTTATTTATAGAAATAATCCTGTTAATAATGAAGATCCTTAAAGAAGCCAGAATTTTACTTGTACCAAACGAATAATTACATAACTTTGCACTTTGTCGAGTCCTTTAGCCTAGAAAATATATCTTCTTCACTCCAGTCACTGATTAATATGGAAGGGTCCCCGAAGGGGTAAGCAGAGGTGTTGTAACAACAACACCCACATTTCACCTTATATGATTAATTGCCAACGTGACAGAGGGTGAGTCCATCGCCGTCTCAGGCACTATACATACGTCTTTGAATTACTTCTCAGACATATGCAGGTTTCCTCACGATGTTTTCCTTCACCGTAAAGCACGTGGTGTGAAATTGCACATAAGTATTTAGTAAAGCTCATTGGTACACAGACCCCGCTTGGATTCAAACTTGCATCGCTTCCGTAGCAGGCGACTGCTCAAACCCCGAGGCCATCATGGCTCTCTCACTGAATAATCAAATGAAGAAAATAAGTGAAAGTGAAATAAATACTATGAGGAAATCCGGAGCATGTCTGAGAAGCAATTCGAATACGTCTGTATAGTTCCTAAGGCGGCGTTGGGCTATCAGGCACTTAATCATCTTCGGTGAGAAGGTTGGAAAGGTGATGTATTTACAATAACTCAGCTTACGTTACTAAAATTCAGTAATACAAAATGTAAATATATATACGCCTGGACACATTTCCAATGCAATATCTTGGTTAGGCAGGAGAGGTCTGTCGGATCCGCTAATTTATCGTAAAGTTGAAATAATTTACATCTTTGTTTTATATATTTATTTAAAAACGAAGCACGCCATCTTTCGACTATAATAGCATCGCTTACAGTGGAACAACAGGATCTCTTCACTTTTTATTCACATCGTGAAAGAAGCCAAGAGCCCGTGAATCTGTTGGTTTTTAAGCGATTTGGACTTTTCTATCTTGAAAATCGGATTTCGATTTTACAACACGGATACGATTTCAGGGCGGCATAAAATACACATACGGTTCGTTGCGAAACGTAAATTATATACTGTGAAAGTCGATTGAATTACGAATTCAGTCTAATACTTCGCGCTCATTCAAAACTAACTCTTACATTGCAAATGATGCATGATTAATCTTTGCAAAGTGTGGTCTCTTGCGGAACATGTCCTTGGTTCGATCCCCGGGTCGGGCAAAGTGTTGGGTTCTTTGTTTGCAATTTCCTATTTAGAATTTAATGAAGATTTCAAACATATTATAAATTGTTCCGAGATTAGCTGCAATGTGAAAGATTGCGTTCTGTGTTTTACATATTTTTTAATTATTAAAATATTATGAAGAAGATAATATTTATAATAACAAATCTAATTTCCTCCCTTCACGAATAAAAAATCTTCTAAGAACTTTAAATTGCGCAATGGAAAATTTTTAGTTATGCAGTGTAATATATAAAAGACTTACAATGATCATAATATCACGGTGATATTGTGTCTATTATAAATAAATCTACTAATAAGTACGACCCTAACTCGGTAGACTTACAGCAATCTAATACCGTAAGAGGCAGTTCTTAACTGTACTTAATTGAATAGCTCCGGAGCGACTCAATAGCTTAGAGGAATCTCCGACCGATAGTGCTTTATTAAGTACAGCGTCAAAGAGAGAGCCAATGATCATAAATTGCGCTTGAATACTTTGTCTGCTGACTTTGACGTTCAAATATCGGTTACTTTACAATGGTTTCGGTTGTATTGTACGTTTATAGAGGTTTATGAGATGGGCCCTTGGACCCTTTCATTGACGTATACCCTGGTAAAAAAATATTTACTGCGTTTAATTATTGCTTGGACGCAAATGCGCGTCCACGGCACTCGAGCAAAATTTTCGGACGCGAACGAGCGTCCATGGCACTGATTTTGTTAGGAATTAGCAGCAACAAAAGAAAACCGCTTACTGTTTTTTTTTTCTAATCTGTATCTTTCTTCTTTCCATAAAGAGTACAACGTCATACCAATCAATTTCAAGGAGAAGACAAAGAGAATAGATTCGCCAACCCCATGCGGCTATTATTATATGTATTTATGTAAATAGTTAACCCGTCAAATAAATTATAAATCACATAGCAAAAAGCACTCTACCCCAATGACAGACACTATCAATTCGCTAAGTGGAACATTATAAATGGATGACATCACTCCACAATCGGTGGTTGAACAACAAACCTCTAAAGATATAATATGATATACGCTAGGTCTCAAGCGCCTAGGCACTCACACGGTAAAATAAACGAAACAAAAAACTCTTTTGGGAGACTATATTTTAACGTCAAAATCTCAGCATTGGTAGAGTAAGTGTTATTGATATTCCGGCCTTTTAACACTCAGGGCAAGAAGGTAGTAACTGTGTTTATAAAGTAATAGAAAAGAATTTCATGATATACCTGGTTGGAATAAATAGTGCTGAGTCTGACAGAAAGAGAATCCGTTTTATACACTAGCTGTTCCCCGCGATTTAATTTAATGGATGGCTTTATTTTCCGGAACACATTTCTTTTAAATAAAACTCACAACATCAACGGTCAGCCTGTGAAAATCCCGTTGCATTGAATTGAACAAACAGACATACTGTCGGATCTTGTTTGAAATTTTTTTTTTAAATTAAGTACCGTAATACTGTCCGTAATAATATCCATTTGGTGAAAACTGTTTGAAATAACAGACACTTAAATGTTATTTAGCTGTATAGATATATGTGAGAGTTGATTTATTATGTGTTATGATAATTAATTTACGAGACCTTTATCCGAAACTATGTACGCATATTAACCACATACATAGCTTATAAAAAGGTTGTAACTTCCTAATTACGACACCGTGCTTTGCGAGCTATGTCACCTTATTAAACATTCGTCTCGGCTTAAAAACACTTGACTATCATAACAAAACAAATGATAATATTACAACTAAAACATTTTTAAACGATCACAAACGACTTCCAATTTATATTTCTCACGACATCCAATATTTCTCGTTTGTGAAGACAAGAAAGTACTTAGTTGAATAAACTACAGCAATGAGGGGACGATTGGAAAGCTCAAACAAGTCGAAATGGCTGAATAAAATGTTTTGCGAATCTTGCGAATAAAATAATGTTTCATCGAGGTACAAGGGATAGCTTGTCCTAACCTAATCCTAGTCTCAAATTACAAGTCCCTGGATTACCATAAATCGTGTTTGTTGGAAATTATTTTTAGATTGTAACTTACAAAAAAAAATTGTATTGATCCTCGCCAATAGATGTCTGGGAGTTATATTTTAATGATATTGAACCAGAGACCAGGAGAAGCTCATGGCACTGTGCCACGAGCTCTTACATACTATTGCGTATATCATTCGATCAGCGAAGTTAAGCAACCCTGCCCCTAGCCAGTAATTGGATGGGTGACCGCCCGAACTCCCTCCGTGCCTCGGAGAGTACGTTAAGCCGTCGGTCCGGTTGCCTATTTATCATCTTTGGCAGTCGTTACAGATCAGTCGGAGGCCTAAAATAGTCAGACAACTGGTTTAACCCAGATCACATATTTTCCTCGTTACAGGGGTTGCGAAGGTCAGATGACAGTCGCTTCGTATAAAAATCAGGTGATCAGCCACATCGGGTTGAATCAAGTGCCAACCCCAACAGTGTACGGGATAAGGCCAGGGAAATGATATTGAAGCAGTTTGTCACTGCCTAAAACATGGTGTAAGTGAGGTTTTTGAAAATGAAGCCTAGCTAGATCAATTTATTACCACCACATACCACCTACATACTATACTTAGTATATCATGAATAACGTTGGAGCCGTTTCTAAGATTCAGAAGGTATTAGATACATTTTTCACGAACAAGTTGTTAATATCAATACATTGGAAGTATTTTTACGTATGGCCCATATCCGTTTCAGACGAACGTATTTTCATCATTAATCTTTATTCCTGCGAATAATCCATTGTACGATACCGTGTGTACAAAACAAAGAACATTTTGTGACCCGAATCAAAATGAGATCTATCGTGGTCACGAGTAAGTTGATTATAGATCACATTTTGGCGTGACACGAAATATATTCTCTACTTATTCTAACTGATACTATTTGTTTTCTGTGTTGTATTCATTGCTGTGATGTCGGATAATTAATTGTTCTATTCGCTTCCAAGATTTCACATACAAACTTTGAAAAAACAATACTAAGCAAACAAAATTAGTATATTTGTTTTGGCATATCATCTATTATCTTAAAAACCGTCTTTTAAAAACGAAAAAAAACAAATGTTTTATTGTTTACACCATTAAAAATTACTCGAGATCGATTGACCATTCGAATACTCATACTCGAGACTCGAGTACTGACCCGATTCTTTATTTTTATGATTACTCGAATACTTACCAAAATTGGCCGTCTAGTCACATTACTAGTGAGGTGGCCACAGAGCCACGTTGGTACCTAACCTTAGAAAAAGTTAATGTACTACACCATTAATAACAAATAATAGAAGATACAAATATAATAAGACCCATTATCGTTTTAAATACCCCCTTAATCAGTTTGATGAGCTTTATCAATCTGAATTACTCCGTTGAATGAGTGATAAAATTAATCCCACAATCTTTATGGAGAAGATATAAAGATTTTGGCTTAATTAGGTGTTTGTGGAATAACTGCCATTGTTGGTTTCTTCACCGCATATTACTTAGAGGTTTACTATAAAAATTAGGCATTTAATTATATGCATTTTCTACGAATGCGACAGTATGGTATTAAAAAAAAGATGGGTCCAAAAACAGTAACAAAAGTAATCACAGGAAATATTAACTACACCAAACGAAACAGCAGAAACGAAAGCGGGCAAAACTTTCGACAAATTCACACCAATACAGTTTTGTTAAACGTAACTTGTCGGGCACGAGTTTTGTTATAATTAGATAAAAACAACCAAACAAAAATATTGGCTGTGTGGCGAGCCGCGGCTCTACCACTGTTGGATTAATTAAAAAGATAACAGATGGCCAGATTCTTAGGGTCGGGACAAATGAGTGTTTTGCATCCCGTTCAAGTATCTTAAATGTAAAAACGAATAAGTATTACTATAAATGACTAGCGTAGTTCCCGTTCCCGTGGGAGCACGGTGATAAAATAAAGCCTATGTTACTCGTTGATGATGTAGCTTTCTAAAGGTGAAATAATTTTTGAAACCGAGGCAGTATTTTATGAGTTTATTCATTACAGATATCTTTCCTCTATATAATAGTAGTGTACATAAAATATAAACAACACCAATCGAAGACCGATGGATGGACCAGTAGCAAATTGAGCCGAGTACAGGAAACTGTATGCTCACGCCATCCCAGAAGGGTCCCTGAAGAGGAAAGCAGAGGTGTTGTAACAATAACACCCACATTTCACCGAATATGATTAAGTGCCAACGTGACAGAGAGTGCGTCTACCGTCTCAGGCACTTTACATACGTCTTTGAAATACTTATCAGACATATGCAGGCTTCCTTACGATGATTTCCATCGCCGTAAGGCAAAAAAAAGTGTTTCGACAGATACAATATGAGAGCTGTCCTTCTAAGTGTATTAATTTAGTGACTGTATTATCGTCGAGTTTGTATCAACATCTCTACTACGCTCATTTACTGTGAAAACACTACGGACTCACATTTAAATTAAAATAACAATTCATTTGCTTTGTTACGTCTGGTTGTTTCGCAATTAAAGCACTTTATTAATTGTGCGTCAACACATGCTGAAGCGAACAAGTGTCAACTATCAGAGTTACTGATAAAACAATCTGATTTTAATGCCTATTTATTTGGCTGGGATTGTATGCGCTGTTCCACAAGAGCTGTCTACATTTATATGATAAAAAGAACCCTATGTCATTCTCCGACCCTTTTTTGATCGTTAAACACACTGCCTCATTATATGATTTAATGATAAATTTGAATCAACCGAATAGAAAACAATTTGTTGATTTCTTTTTATACATCTGCTTTCGTATAAAAAAAAACCTTGATAACGACATAAATATATTAATATTATTGATCGTCTCCCTGGCAATATTCGGTACATTTTTGGGAACTTTGACCAAGTTAAAACCATGTGCAAGGTCCTACATGGTTAATCAGATGCTCCGGAGCTGCATGAAGAGTTGTCTAGGATATTTGTTTCTAACAACTACATACGCGGCCGGAGACACAGTTTATTTGCAGTGGGTACAAGTCGCACAGTGGCGCGCGCTCACTCCCAAGTCCCCCGCACTCTCTCCGCTCTCAACGCTCTCTTGGTCTCCAACGCTGATTGTGATGTGTTCGCGGAAGAATGGCAGAAGATAATGACAGTATGCCTGGAGTATTGTGAGGGGAACGAATGAATGGATATTGTATATATTACTCTTAATTAGTGTAATTGGCTTTTAGCCGTTCTAATGAATACATGTATAAATAAATGATGCACTTTGATGTGGCTGATCACCTGATTTTAATACGAAGCGACTATCATCTGACCTTCGTAACCCCGTTTACGAGGAAAATCGGTAGTCTGGGTTAAACTAGTTGTCACACTCTCTTAGGCCCTTCATTCCGTAACGATTGCCAACGATGTGTAATTGGCAAATCTATCATTTTGTACTGTTAATTGTAGTGCGGAGAGTTCATGGGTGATCCGCGGAACCCTAATATTTTTTTAAATAAAATCGGTCCAGCTATTTCAGACAGACTGACAGAAAGACAACCAGAGAGAAATATAAAATGTTAATTACGTAATTACCGTAAATGTACTTTCATATGTACCAAGTGAATAGAGGCTAATTGAATGACGTGACGAAACTGACGCTTAAATCTCGACTTAATGGCAATCTCCCGCTCTTCTTAATTTATAATGAGGTAATAACCACGATCGCTGAACCATCTATCTAAATTATTCCCTTTCCATTCAGGCCCTTTAGCACGGCATTCCAAACAACTAAGTTCTATTCGACATTTCCACTATTAATCATTTATACGTTATATAGTTGAGACAAGGTAAATTCACCTACATTCGTATCGCCTAAGCCATGAGACTGTGCTGACGGCATTCCGGTAAAATGTATCCGCTTAGCATAGATAGGGGTGCAGCATAACATTTCCCCTTCCGTCGTCAGATGCAATCATAGAAATGCCTGCAATTACAGAGAGCTACCTTGCCGTCTTGTGCTCATGTCTTATAACTATATAGGTTTTAATTGCATATGATTTTAAGTTCTATTAGACTGTGGTGGCCTCGGGGTTTGAGCAGTCACCTGCTACGCAAGTTCGAATCGCAGCTGGACCAGCAAAGCTGAGTTATTCTAAAAAACTTATGTACAGTGATCTCACACCACGTGTTTTACGGTGAAGGAAAACATCGTGAGGAAACCTGCATACGTCTGAGAAATAATTCAAAGACTCGGTGAGGCGATGGACTCACCCTCTGTCACGTTGGCACTTAATCACATTCGGTGAAATGTCGGTGTTGTTGTTACAACACCTCTGCTTACGGCGTGAGCATGCTACTAGCTTTCGACTGCGATTTTGCTCCATTGTTTTTAGAACTAGAAACCAAAAGTTTATTGCACAGAAAATTCAATCCTCATTTCATCCCTTTAGGAGTGGAATGTGGAATTTCGGGAAAATCCAATAGTAGTATCCTCCCAGTAGATATAATAATAATCTACACCTAATGAAGAACATGACTTCATATTGTAATGACTCTTAGGACCAGCGTTTTAGGCTGTGCGTTGATATATGCATAAAACGCAATCAGTCAGTCAGTCAGTCAAGACTTTTATGTGGCAGACGATAGCAATGTTCTGTATATTACATTCCGTCATGTTGGCACTTCATTACTTTCGTTGTACTAAGTGTATCTTGTGGGAATTAAATCATTTGTTTAAGAGTGGCCGGTACGAGAAAATACGTGCCCAAATGTAAATATAGTCTGTATATTACACATCTTTGTATCCATACGTTATTTATTTCCCAACCCTATCTTTGTTGACAGTTCTATTGTTGGCTGATAAGAGATGGGACACAGTATTTTTGGGCTATCTATTTTAATCACACTGCGGGGCTTCCCATTCGCTAAATTTATTCTTGATGGCGAACCTCACGTCCAAATTCGTATGTAGGACATAATATCGAGTTGAGAATAACATTTACATGAAGTGTGAAAGAAAGAAAAAACCGTTATAATATCTCTTCGTTGTCCGTTTGTTGACCTTATTCGTAGGAACGTGTCTGTGAACTTTTCTATAATTCTTGCAATCTTGAACTTCACTAATTAAGGTTGTCTGACTCAAAAGACTCGGTATCGAAATATCTCACCAACAGATAAAAAAAACAAATGTGCCTATTTCTAAGCAATTGTGATTCCAAGTTCAAAACTGGTCAGGAGTGTATAAACAGGAATTGTGTTGTTCCAAAGTTCAAATGGAGAGAGAATGAACGAACTAGTTTGTTCCTCGTAGGAATTTGAATTTCGAATCCGTTGTCAGACGGTAGCCAACATGTGTAGAGGATGTAAACTTGTTCGATTGTGTTGCCAGCGTATATAATAGCCGAATAATCAAATACCATTTAAGTATTTTAGGCAGGGTAGCAACACGAGTTACGTAAGCAATTATTAAGTTCCTATTTAACGGTTCAGAACTTTGATTGATTCATTTTGAACTTAGAAATCGATCGTAGTGGTAAATAGTTGGATATAGAGTGCATAGGATTAATTGTTTTTGAATTAATTGTAAGCCTTGTTTAATGAAATAGCGGCAACTAAAGAACATTTTCACAATAAACAAAAAATAAATATACGCAAGCCATTCCATCCATTCCATCAAAACCCACATTTCGAATATGATTATGTGCCAACGTGACAGAGGTTGAGTCCATCGCCGTCTAGGCACTATACATACGTTTTTGAATGACATCTCAGACATATGCAGGTTTCCTCACGATGTTTTCCTTCATCGTAAAGCACGTGGTGTGAAATCATTGCACATAAGTTTTAGAAATAAACATTGTTAAGACCCCGCTGGGAATGGAACCCGCGTCGCCGCGACTGCTCAAACTCCAAGGCTCTCACATTTTCACAAATCATTTTAAAATCGTGCTCACAAAACCACATCATAATTAATACAAATAAAAAAAGGTTAAGATAGTCCGTCTTGATTTACCTTCTAGGCCTTTAAAAGTATTAAATGTGTAGAATTTATGAAAAAATATAAGTAATTACAAGTACTCAAATGCCAACATAATTCTAACCTTCAACTTATACCCTTTCATAGTCCGTACAATATTCAACTTTCCCGCCTACGATACATAATTAAAACTAATTATAAGTTGTATAATTCAGCTGGATATAACAATTAAACAGTGTCATTATATCGCTGTGGAAATGGAAGAAATCGTGTTAATTAAAAAACTTGGTATTGCCGCCACAAGAGCCGTGAGTTTCTAATAAGATAATAAAAATACGATTCAAAGGACTGTAAAGTAAAACAGCGGTACCGGCGATATTCATTTGTTTTCTGCCTAAAGATTAAGACAAATTCAAAATACTTTACTAATTTATACATACAGATAAATAAACTTGAGGTGTCTGTTTACGCCTGTATTCTTCGAAGAGGTAGGCAGATGTGTTGTTATCACAACAACACCCACTTTTCACCGAAGATGATTAAGTGCCAACGTGACAGATGGTGAGTCTATCGCCGTCTCAGGCACTATACATACGTCTTTGAATTACTTCTCAGAAATATGCAGGTTTATACATAAGTTGTACATAAGTTATTTAGAAAAACTCATTGGTACAGGCCCCGCTGGGATTCGAACTTGCGTCGCTTGCGTAGCAGGCAACTGCTCAAACCCCGAGGCCACCTCGGCTCGTAACTAATTATACACTAATTTATACATACAGATAAATAAACTTGAGGTGTCTGTTTACATACATATGCTCACGCCTGTATTCCCCGAAGGGGTAGGCAGAGGTGTTGTAATCACAACACCCACTTTTCACCGAAGATGATTAAGTGCCAACGTGACAGATGGTGAGCTTTTCAAGAATGCGAAAGTATATATGATCATCATCATTAAATTTAAGAGTAAGTACTCTTGTCGGTGTAACCGATGCAACTCTTTCCATTTGTCTCTGTCCAGTGCCATGTCTTTGACCTCATATGTCATAACAGACACCATTTCTTTTAGTTACTTACTTAGTCTGTCTGTTCGTTTCAGCTCATCTCTGAAACAGGTGGGCTGATTATAACGGCTTTTACTGGCAGCATAGGGATTTTTACAAAGTTTTCGGCTATAACACAGGCTACTATATACGCCTATACTGTCGTAGTCAAGTATCGGCGGACGATATCGTGGCAGTGTGAAAGCGCCCAGTAAATAATATTTTCCTAGTGACTCACATGACTCATTAGTATAGGCATACTATAAATATAAGTTCACTAAGCAGTATAGAAAATAGACCAAATGTTTGAAATAAGAAAGATTGCTTTATGGAGACTGAGGGTCTTAAGGTTGTTAAAATGTACTCTTTTGTTAACTGTCAAAGTATTGTTGATTTTCGATTTGAAGTTTAAAAAAATGTGTGTATTAAATTGTAAGAAATAAAAATACATAACTTGTTTTCTGTTTAAATATGAATGGAATTACTTTTAAGTGGCTGCGTCTTGCTCCAAGTTACGAAGTTATTCCAAACCGATCTCTTATAATAATAAAACTATAAGAATTTTAATATAATATTAATTAAAACCTCATTAAAAACTTGACTAAGAAACCTCGAACTATTGAAGTTCGCTGCATATTCGATCAACTTTCAACAAAGAGCAGAAACAATTTGCTTTTCTAAATTAATAAACATCAGAGTTCGCTTGGAACTTATTTATTTATTGATTAAAAACACAATTTACATTGTATTTGCGTACTTAATGAAACAGAAATAATATTTGGTTTTCAGGATCCTAAATTATTAATCGCAATGAAATATTGACAAAACCGTGATTTATATTTGAATAGTTGTGTTTAACGTAGTTTATTCGTGGTAGTTAGCCATCTTATCACAAGATGGCGTTGTATTGTTTTACATCTCGATGGTAAGATTCTCATTTAGTTGTGTATATAGTTCGGAGTCAAATGTCAATAGTATGGTCTTCAAGTAGGCGTCAAGGGAACCAATCAATACAGTTGTGGAATCAATAAATACCAGGACTGTTCTAGTTAGGGTGTTTCATTGAACCAACCAAGGTCTGCTCCGACTGATCCTGGCTTCCAGGCCTAATCTGTCATACAAGTTGTTTCGGCATACTGACTGTTCCATAATGTAAATTTACAGTTTTATCTGTGAACATTGTTAATAATGTGTGGAGAAAAGAAGTTTTGTTATGAATGTAGATTATTACAAGGGGAGGCGAAGACTTAAGGAATTATGGATGTATTCTTTAGGAGATGATATCCAGCTTGCTGGAACCATCCGTCCAAAGTATTTGATCTTGTTTCTCACTTTTATTTATCGTTGTATATATGTACCAGCGGACCCGACAGACGTTGGCCAGCATACCGACTGCAGCGCCATCTACCGGGCTGATTTGTGAATCTAAATCAACCAGAGCGCCACCCAAACGCATACAAAAAAGTTCATTCAAATGGTTTAGGAGGAGTTCAGTGACACAAACACGTACAATATAATTATGATACATGTAAAGATTAGCTGAGGCCTGCGGTTTCACCCGCGTAGATTTAATTTAACTACCGCGGAACGCTAAATGTTTTATTTAATTTAAAGAAGCCTATGTTATTCCTTGTAACATAAGCTATCTGCCAGTGAAAGTCCCGCTAAAATCGCTCCAGTCGTTTCAGAGATTACCAAATAAACGATCAGACAGCGAAAAAATGTTTTTATAAGTCAGTACCGTATATACTTTCATATGAATTTAGTAAAAAACTGTTATTTTGAAATTACAAACAGACACTTAAATTTTATTTATCTGTATAGAGTTTAGATATAGATAAGGTATTATATTATGTGTATTTATTTGTATTATATTTGTTCATGTAATGTTATATTTAAGACGTGTTTCAAATACTAGCCATTCTATAATAACCACAAAATATTGATATCATTTTATTATACACTGCTTATATTTTATGAAGATCAACATTATATTGTAATTGAATTGACCTTTTACAGACAATGCCGCAAGCGAAACATTAAACTAAGACCAGCCAGAATGAAACGATACAAATAAATAAAATAAACGGTAAACCCAAACATCCCCAAATAATCTCCATAAATAAATACCTATGAGTGAAAAATTTACTGAAATTCCAGCTGTTTGAAAACGAGCTCAGATCACCGATGTAAGCTTCTTATAAATACTTGCTACTCGCAAAGGAGCCCGGAATCCGAGATAATCTGTTGACGACATGATTCCGAAATTAGGGACCGACAAGTTTTTACATTCAAATGAAATTTCGGAAGGTCACGTCCGGATAAAAATGTTGTAACAACATAAAAAATAATGACCTTTTTTAAGGAAAACAAATATAATAACCTTTAAAGTCGGATGTTATAGTAAAGGAATCATAACAATTTATATAATTTAATTTGTTCTCATCTCGGGGTTCGCTCAACTTGTTATTGGGAAAAGGTTTGAATAAATATTTTTATTGTTGGCAATTATTGAGGTCCTTAAAATGTCGTGTCTCCGTTTAGAAACATTTTATTATTTTTGACAAAGTTTTGTACAAGCAGCTCATTAGGTATATTTCTGACTAGCTTGCGACCACAGATTCGCCTGCGTGGCAATAAGATATTACATAGAAAATTCCACTACAGAGGGTTTGACCCTCTAGGGGTGGAATTTCGGAAAACCCTTTCTTAATGTATACCTACACCTCATAAAGAACGCAGCCTTCTATGAGCATGTTTCTAGAATCAGAGGTCTAAGTTGTGCATTGATATATATGGCACTGGACAGAGACAAATGGAAAGAGTTACCTTGGTAACACCGACAAGAGTTATTACTCTTAAATTCGTGAAGATGAGAGTACGAAAAATAACTTTTACTCCATTTGAGACTATTTTTAAACATATTAAGATACTATATATCTCTCATCCTATCAAGTTATATGATTCTAATTAAATACAATCGTTCTTTATTCGAGTGTATTATTATATACTCGGCATCAGAAACGTCGGCATAACAACAACAGTCTAAAATTCTAAGGCAAACTTTTTAATGAGAATTTGCAGAATATTCAATAGCGCCACGGAGACTGTTTACATTATAAGTAGGATTAGAACCTTTAATGCACATAATAAAAACATACAGAAGGTCAGTTCCAAAGCTGTGAAAAGACCACCTATAGATAGGGTCTTTTTTTGAATTGCAAGCGTTCACTGATTAGCTGCTTATATCAGACTGTGGCCGTTTCTAAACAGGATCGATATTGTCGTATACAGCATGGCATGTGCCAGGTAAAATTCAAAATATCTTTATTTGATTAGCCTTAAAAAAGTACTTTCAAATCGTCAAAATGACATGATTACACAGGATGCCCGCTGTACGATTCTCGACCTACGTAGGAAGCCGCCCTTATGTTAATGTTCTATATTTGTGTTGAAATCCTTTCCATGTGTATTTCAGAGTACTTAAACTGTGAGCACCGAAGCTGATGTAATGTGAACGGAGAAAATAATGCGAAATATCCAAATGCTTTGCGGCAAAGTAATTTGAGTCAAACAAAAATGTAGGCACGTTCTCGTCTTGGAGTAAACTTATCCTACGTAGATTTGTGTCAGTTAAGGTTTTTTGTTTTTTGTCAGAGAGAAATGTGTGCCCCTGACAGCATGTCTAATATAATTTAAACAAGAAAAAATATGCTGTGTGTGGTCGAAACTGTAGGTGAAGCAAATACATTGATAGATAGGTGTAGAGTAGAGTTGACTAGTATTCTATTTTCTTCCTAGCCTAATCCCATACATCATTGTTGGGGTCAGCGCTCGATTTGACCCATTGTGGCTGATCACCTAATTTTAAACAGCACTACTGCATTCTTATCTTCTTATCTAATCTTCTTACCGCTTTTTACGGAGTAAATCGGTAACCAAGGATAAATTATTTATAGAACTTATTGACTGACTTATAACGATGACTGTACATGCTCTGCGAGGCACGAAGAAAGATACGTCATTATACGTTGAAAAAAAAATTGAAAAAGAACCTCCATACAAGTTTGTTTTTAAATATAATGCAACCTAATTTCTACTGTCATCATGATAAAAGCCTCAAGGCACAAACGAATTGCTCTGAAAATATAAAAAGTTTATTTCAAAAAGGACGGTCGAAGTCACTATCAAATAAAGTAAGGTGCCTCGTTAGTAGTCGGCGGGATTTTTTAATTACACGGAAACGGTGGGAAATGCGATTAAATCAACTTTTTTTAACTCGGACGAATTTAAGCTGCGGCCATTTCGAGCCTTTGGTGATTTTAAAATCAAATTATTGTTTTGTTTGAGTTCGATGACACGTGTTCCTGTAATATTTTTTATAATGTCCAGAAAATTATCTGCAACATACAAAATCAAAAATAAATTTATTTAATTAGATTTCTTACAAAGTACAAATTTTCAAATAGTCTGAGGACAAAGAAAAAATACTTTGTATTATAATTAGTTATATAAATATTTGGAAGGTTGCTTTTACTTAGAAGAACCCGCTTTTCCAAAGATGAATAATTCAGCGAAATTCATTTTCAACTTTATGCCGTCTAAATTAAGGTTTACTATGGATCTGTGCATCCTTGGATAAAAGCAATCCTCAAATCAGCGTGGTGTTACAAAAATGTAGGAGCAAACGCCATTCCATCATAAAGGCTGTCCATCCACCTTATTACCAGTCTGGTATAATTGGCCAAGTCCCACAGGACGTCTAACGAAGATTTATGCCGTACCTTCAGCGGCCTTTCAGAGGGGTTACAGCCGTATTACACCAACGCTTGGCTTCCCGACCGTAAAAGGGATTATATATTGAAAGATTTCTTGGATGTAGCTCGTTTATTAGGTTTTATTTTACCTGTGGAGTGGCCTGGATGGGAGAAGTGACGTGTCACAGGTTAGAAAGGAACTTTTATAAAAGAAGTCTTATTTTTTTTAATTCAAAATTATTGATACATACATAATTATGCTCACGCCTGTATCTGAAGGGGTAGGCAGAGGTGTTATATCGACACACACATTTCACCGAATATGATTGAGTGATAACGGCACAGATGGTGAGTCCATCGCCGTCTCTGGCACTATACGTCTTTGAATTACTTCTCAGACATATGCAGGTTTCCTCACGACATTTTCTTTCACCGTACAGCACGTGGTGAGAAATCACTGCAGATACGTTTTTAGAAAAAGTCATTGGTCCCGCTGGGATTCGAACTTGCTTCGCTTGCATAGCAGGTGACTACTCAAACTCCACGGCCTGGGATGATAAATTGGCAACCGGGACCGACGGCTTGACGTGCTCTCTAGGCACGGAGGGAACTCGGGTGGTCACCCATTCAATTATTGGCTAGTGTTAAGACTGCTCAACTCCGCTGATCGAATGATATGCGCAATAGCAACTGTGCCACAAGCTCCTCACAAATAGCTCTACCAGTATAATGCGAAATATTTAATATTTATGTGATTTAAAGAGGAGGCATTATAAGGCAAGGAAAGAGATCGCACTAATTACTTTACAAATTTTATCGTTCAAATTACAGCGATATTCGATTGATTATATCTTAAGCGTAATAGCTATTAATATCCACTATCCCTGAAGATAATAATATTGAGACTTTCCCAGCTCAGCAACTTTTTGAAGAGCGTGGCAATACCGCCGGCCTTGTTGGCACAATCCCGAGAAACACAGATTTGGGCCAAGTTTTATATGTAATCAGTTATAATGAAGTACTGTTTTATGTGAAAATAATTGAGAAAAGGTCGCTTGCGTAGCAGGAAGTTACTCACCAAACTAGTCCAAAATCTTAACTTAATTTCATAAGTAGCTTTATTTCGCAGAACCCTATTTTTTTTTAAATAAAGCCCTAAGTTCTTGTAACATCAGCGAACTGCCAGTGAAAGTCCCGTTAAAATGGGCCCAGCCTTTACAGAGGTTAATACGAACGAACAGACATAATGACGGAGAGAAAAAGTTCTTTTTTTTTACATTAGTACTTTAATACATGGACATGTTATGTGGAGGGATAAGGATAATGTTGCCAAAAAAAGTTTTGTTAATGAAAGTGGATGGTTGCAAGGGGAAAGGAAGACCTAAGAATCGATGGATGGATTGTGTGAAAGATGACATGGCTAAAATAGGAGTGAATACAGATATGACGGCTAATAGAGAGAAATGGAAGAGAAGAACACATTGCGCCGACTCTAAATAACATGGGATAAGGGCAGGAGGATGATGATGACATTAGTACTTTAATATGTATGAAGTGAAATCGGTCAATTTGGAATTACAATCGTACAATTCAATTGTATTTATCTGTATAGAAGATTTATAGATACCAACACTATGAGAATAGCCTTCAAGAATACTGTCCTATATAGACATACAATTATTCACCCCTAAGCGTGGTATTACGATAACTACAGTAAACATTAATTTACTGTGTCTGTTGAATGGCCATAACGATATGGAATAAAGCGAGTGAAATAATACGTAATATATTATCACGCCTCCCAAGGTCTCCGAAGAGCTGGGGAGGATTAACAACACTAACATTCAACTGTGGGAAAATATTTATGTGACAACGTGAAGTGTGGTTTTTCTCTGAGGTACATTTTGAGTACCGAGCATTTTGACGTCTTCCTTAAGAATACACACACATACATGCATATGTTCACGCCTGTAGTCCCCAAAGGGGTAGGAGGCACACTTTTCACCGAATATGATTAGGTGACAACGTGACCGATGGTGAGTCTATCGCCGTCTCAGGTACTATACATGTCTTTGAACTACTTCTCAAACATATGCAGGTTTCTTCACGATGTTTTCTTTCACCCTAAAGTATAAGGTGTGAAATCACTGACATAAGTTTTTAGAAATACTCTTTGGTACATGTCCCACTGGGATTCGAACTTGCGTCGTTTGCGTCGACGACTCTTACACATACATACAATACTCAGAATGTTATACAATACAATAATCAGTCTACGGAAGTTGACGTGATTTTGAGATCAGGGCCTCAGTCCCAAACGTCATTTTGGATTAAATTATAAATCTAAAATAGCTGATATAATGAGTAATTTAGGCTACATTTTAACTGACTCCGAAAAAGGAGGATATTATCAATTCAAATGTTTGTTTTTTTTTATTTAAAACTAATAAGATTGCGCGAAATAAATCCACCCATAAAATAAAGTTAAATTTAAGTTATGAATTCCAATGAGCTTTTCTTTGGAGACCACACACGCGGTTTCATTTTCCCCTTCAAAGTAATTATGGAAGCTCCCCGACTCGTCTTTAGTTTACCTCATGATAAGTACATGCGATCTTTACATATCGTATACTTGCGTATTATAAACATAACATCGGGTAACCACAAAAATTTAATGGTTAATAGTTAATAGGATACACAACAATGAAAAAAATAGTGAATAAAATTCCGTAATCACGTAATTATTACCTTTCAGAATTGTCCCAATTGTACATGAATATAACTACGTTTTTTTCGCTTTGATTTATTTACTTCTTGATACTCGATACAATCATTGCGAAAAATATTATACATCAGATCTAAACCCACGTTTTATTTCATAGTGTTCGCTAAATCTATGGCTCTAATTACCTGTCTCAAACCTAATTAAAAGCACAACTCATTCTAATAAACGCTCCTGATTCCAGATTAGCCCCCAATAGCGAGTGTAAGAGAATTGATTGCTATCGCCACTAAATAAAATGGCAACAGAAAGACTTCCCCAGACTAATTCTATTAAGAACTTTAGAAGTATGTGTGTTCACAAGCATAATGTATATGCATAAATCAAGCTACAATCTTAACAATAAGAAAATAGTCTCACGCCATCTCAAAGGATCCTCGAAAGGGCAAGCAGAGGTGTTCTAAAGTGTCAATATGATAGAGGGTGAGTCCATCGCCGTCTCAGGTACTATATACATACGTCCTTGAATTACTTCTCACACGTATGCCGGTTCCCTCACGATGTTTTCCTTCACCGTAAAGTGAAATCATTGCACATAAGTTTTTGGAATAACTCATTGGTACCCCTGGGATTCGAACTTGCGTTGCTTGCGTAACAGGCGTCTGCTCAAACCACGGCTTGTTACACAGTTTCAACCTTGTTCTGAGTGAACAAGCGAATATGTTTATGATTGAAATAAGGAACTAGGAAGGAAGTGAGATATATGCTCGTTCTATAAATAAGTGGTAAAGTTTGTTTATAAGAGGAACTTTGAAACTTCTCATACAATATTTAAATGATTATTAGAATGAACTTTCGCTAACGCAGGCTGTCTAGAACATACCACGCTGAACTAAACATGGATGGAAGCTTTTCCTTTTATGGGTATATTATTATATTTTGTTTTGTGCAGTGATTTCACACTTCGGGCTTTATGGTGAAGCAAAACATCGTGAGGAAACCTTCATATGTGTGAGAAGTAATTCAAAGACGTATGTATAGTGCCTGAGACGGCTATGGACTCACCCTGTGTCGCGTTAGCATTTAATCATATTCGGTGAAATGTGTCACCCCTTCGGAGATCCTTCTGCGATAGCGTGAGCATATTTATTTTATATTTAATGTAATGAATTATATGCAGATGAATAAAATGGAAGTGTTTGTTATTTCAAATCAACAGCTTTTTGCTAAATACATATGCAAGGCTATACGGTACGCATATAAAAAAACAAATGTTATTTTTTTTCTTTCCCTGTCTGTCTTTTTGTTCTTTCCAGATAGTCTCTAAAATGGTTGGACCAATATCAACGGGACTTTCACGGGTAGATAATGTAACAAGGAGTAACATAACAATAGAGCTGGCCTTATGTATGTCTTTTTCTTTGAGCTGTCACTTATTATTCTTCACTCGCTTCGTTTAGACCCAAAAATCAAGTACTTGACCCCTATTCGGGTCACCATTACCGAGCTTTCGGTTCGATTTGGAATACAATTACTGTTTCAATGGTTTTAGAGACGCAAATTATCTACGTGTCTACATTTCACTCGATTTCAATGATATTAAATATGTTTATTTTGTTTACCAAGTATCTTAGTGCTACTGGTAAATTGTGGATTAAAATTCCAATAACTCTTTGTCCCTGGAAGCGAACCCAGGACCTGTGTCATGCAGTAACGGTAACCACAAGACGAAAGGAGAAGTCATTATCTATTCAGATATCTATACATCTATATGTACAGATAAATTAAATTGTAATGTCTGTTCGTAATTCCAAATTACCAGCTTTTCACTAAATGCATGTGAAAGTACCTATATACGGTACGCATATGTATAAGCACGTGTGCACTGTCCTAAAAATGAGCCATGTACTTTCTGTAAGCGATGCGCAGGCACTACAATTTTATTTTTGTGCCTTGTGTTTATGTTATGCACATCACATTTCTTTTGAAACGATCCAATGTTTTGATGCACAAATAATAAGTTAGCTAAAATATACTGTCAGGCCACTATCACAATTCCAATTGATTTAAATTTTTCCCTTAACGAATCTCGGGGTCCCAAATTATAAATTGATCGTATAGCCCTTTTCTGTAATGTGAATATAGACTCTATATCAGCAGCTTTGCCCCAAATTAAAATAGCAAAGGACATAACAAAAATATACAAGTCGAGCTGTTTCTATGTCTGTATACTGTCTAACTTTACGAATTGCATAAGCTGCGGAGCTGAGTTTTCCTGATAACTTGGATATATGTGGGCTCCACTGAAGTTTGTTATCAAGGGTCTGTTTATTTGTTCCAGATAACTGACGAAAGATGGACTTTTACTAGTAGATAGCTAATGGTACAAAGAGTATAATAGGCTACATTTATTTAAAAAAAATATTTGAAATGTGGATCTACAGGCGTTGGTTGGCTATTAGCTAGACACATAGAGTGACCAATGAGAAGTTCTCCGACGAGCTGGTCAGAAACGCCAAATCATACAAACCCTCAAACAGAGAAAGGTTGGTTTTCTGGGCCATATTATGAGACATGCCAGATTCGAACTGCTGCAACTTATTATGATGGGCTATATATTAAGTTATTAAGTGTACATACATAGGTAAGTTCAACAATTCAATAAAATAAATCCGGCTCCCACGAGAGCCGTTAGTTTTTACGGGCGTATTGTTTCATTTATATCCCCTATCAAACTTTAAATCCGCGCTTAGGCCGATACAAACACGTACGGGAAATAAGGAAACTTGAGCCCACTTAGATTTATTTGGCAAAACCTTGAGTTTTACAACGCTATGGGAACTTTATCGCCCTCCTAGAGCGTAAAAACATCCAGCATACATATTTTATAACCACTATTTTTGACTCACGGCTGCTGTAAAGAGATTGGCACACTTTGCATTTTTCAACTCTGCAGTTCGGGTTTTTTATTCATACTGTAAATGTGTTGGATAAACAATCCTCTTGATGGTAAACTTAAGGCAAAGGTTTAAAGGCTACTTTTGTTTCCGATACGTTGCTGACCAACACCGTATGGGGAAAGCGTTCCCTTTACAGCCAGTACAGGCGTCCTTAATGGAGTTTGTATGGGTTATAGGAGACACCATGGAGGAACATTTTTTATGCTACTAACCCCCAATAGAGCATTAGGAAGCGTAAGACTTTAAGGGGCTTTTACAAGGACTGCGATTGCATAGAAAAATATAGTCTTAACATACACACATATGGACACAGAATAGAAAATTAAAATTTAAGCAATATATGGAGATCACAAAGCAGAATTTATTGGACTGCTAGGTTCGGCAAGGTGCATAATTAATACACGTTCTCCAACCAAACATCTTCGCACCTCTGCTATCTCTTCGGAAATCTTCCGGAAAGGCGATAAAATATTATATTATTTTTATTTATTGATTTACATACACATATAAAAGTGACATATGATATACTGAATGAAATGATATATCTGAATGAAAAGGAAAGAAAATACACTATATGGAACACCTTCCTGTAGACATAGACAAAGTAACATTCTTTTGCGCTTGCGCCGATAGAAACGAAAAAAAATGTAATGGTAATGACGTAAATCAGTCACGTGACATATGTCAATCGCGTACATTTTCTATCGTTTCTATGAGCGAAGCGTGAGGATAATATTACTTTGTCTACAGGCCCTGGAGGGCTACCATCATCGGTTTAAGCAGAACGTATTAAGAACTTCTGAACTTTGACGTTCCATTTTTGTATCGTAAATTCAAAGCTCGAAGCTAAGTTGTTGATACGTGCTGCTTTAACGATCATATTTGGCCCCCCGTTCAGAAATAGACTATATACTCATGAAAATTAAAATGTTTTCTACAGTTTATGCCTGGTAAGGCACTTTTGAATGTCGAAGAATTTACCACCGGTTCGGAAACTAGCCTTCTGAGAAGAACCAGTAAGAAACTCTTATCAACAGAAATAGACCATTTGATAACCCGTAGAAAGTTATCGTAGCAATAACACAAGGTACGGAATTGGTTTTGTTATAAACCTTTCAATTCCATATTTGGGCCGAAATGAAAGCTGCCAAAAAAACTCAAGGTACGGGACGGGACCAATATTGATATTATGTATTGCTTTATTGAACACATAAAGAAACTCCTCGGTAGTAATGAGAATCGTGATTTATGATATTAATAACTGCAATGTTCCGAGTATGCCGATAAAAAATCCAATAATCACTGGCTTTGCTTAATTGAAGTGTAAGTTTACATAAGAATTTTCATAAATAAATATGCTAGGGGGTAAGCTAAGTGTTGTAACAACAATACCCACATTTCACCGAATATGATTAAGTTCCAACGTGACAGATGGTGAGTCTATCATCGTCTCAGGCACTATACATACGTCTTTTTGAATTACTTCTCAGGCATATGTAGGTTTCCTCACGATATTTATCTTCACCGTAAAGTGGTGTGAAATCAGTCTACATAAGTGTTTAGAAAAACTCATTAGTACAGGCCACGCTGGGAATCGAACTTGCGTCGCCTGCTCTGCACGGCTCTATACAACTGACTATTATACAAGTTTTTACATAATAAAAATAATACTGTCAGCTAAATTTGTCACTTGAAAGCTAAATTCATAACTTTACCTTTGAGATCTATTAACGTGCAACCAGCGAGTGTCAAGCCTTTATACTTTGTATTACATCTCTACACGGAGCGATTTACTTTGAATGTCATAAAGAAACAAAATAGAAACGATCAATTATTGTAGGAAACCAATACTGCAGTATAGTGTAACAAGAAACACAAAGATATCTCAATAAAAGTGGCAAGCCTCTAGTTCGTACCAAATAAAAGACGCAACGGATATAACTCCCATCGATTCGTAGATAAAATATTCCGCTAGAAAATCTTCACTTATCTGCAAAGTAATAAGAATATCGGCAAACGTTACGTGGAAGCCGATAGATACACGGTGTTACAGGGTGTTTATTTTGTGGAAAATTCGAGACCACAATATTGCTCATTACCAACCTTATTTTCGATGGAGGGAAGTGATTTTTATCGGAAAAGGTATTTGAAAAAGCCTTTGTTTCCGCGAGGAAATATTGGGTGCAATGTGCGGGATTACATTTTCTCATATTCTTAATACTTAGTTGTTTTCTATCTGTTGGTCGAGAAAAAACTGAACGCAATACTCGTTCCGATATTGACATGTAAATCTATGCTTTTATATAGAGCTGAAGATTTTGTTTGTTATTCTCAGGAACTACTAGTCCGATTTGAAAAAAAAAATCCGTGTAAGTATATAGTTATAACTCATTTATTGAGAAAAGCTATAGGTTATATATTATGATCACGCTAAGACCAATCCCGGGTAAAAGTTAGCGTCAGCTCAAAGTCACCACTACAGGTGGACAAAGTCACGGGGGGAGGACTAGTAATATCTAACTAACAATCGAAGTTAAATTGATCAAAAATAAATAATGTACTTCCTATGCCAAGTAAATGTTGTGTCGTATTAAGTACTTTAGTGCCAGGATGATCGAACCTTGCTCGTTTTTAAAAAATTAAACCTGTCGTGATCGTCGCCTGAGACGGCGATAGACTCAGCATCTGTCACGTTGGTACTTAATCATGTTCTGTGAAAAGTGGGTGCTGTTATTATGACACCTCTATCTACCCCTTCGTTACAGGCGCGAGCATATGTATGTATGTATGTAGATATGTATATCAAATATCTGTATTCGACTTAATAATTGGGTAGTAACACGCCGTAAGACCCGCAGGAGTAAATATAAGTCCATCTGAAAATCTAAGAACCTCTGACTTTCACGTATAATGCCATATATTTGAATCTCTTTCAACGTAAAAACTACGTGCGTGGAATTTCAATCTGTCAATCTATTCTACACATTACTACATTGTCATTGTACTTTCCTGCTTCGGCATTCATCATGCAAAGGGTTCTTGCTTTAAGTCAACATGTATAAGAAACTTACTGGGATAATATTGATCCATATAAATAAAATTGAAGTGTCTGTTTGTAATTCCAAAATAACAACTTTTCACTAAATGCATATGGCACGGTACTGACATAGAAAAACCAATATTTAAATTGTTTCTCTCTCCGTCTGTCTGTTTGTTCCGGGTAATCTCTAAAACGACTGAATTGATTTTAACGGGACTTTCACTGGCAGATAGCTAATGTTACAAGGAAAAACTTAGGCTAGGAACTTTTATTAAAAAAAATCATTTCCTTGAAACCGCAGGGTACAGCTAGTTATAAATAAAGAGCCCCAAGTGCGACTCGGATTCACGCACACACGTGCCATAATCTGGTTTTTGTACTGTCTGGTAACATATTTATTCATTCATATTTTTGGGATTTGTTGTTATAACGGCCACAGAAATACATCATCTGTAAAAATTTCTACTGACTAATTATCATAGTTTATAAGATATGTCCTGCTGACAGACGGGCACACACATACAAACAGAAGGACAACGGAGTCTTATTAATAGGGTACTGTTTCACTCCTTTGGACCCTAAAAACTTGTGACTAAGAATTGATTTCTCTTTAACTACGTAAATTATTTCTTCTATTGACCAATACAACTTGGAGATTTTTATCCAAGATAGTCGTATTTGAATAAAAAGTTAGTGGTCTTCCATTCCACACCAATATTACAGCTGTCGATTTACAATACTTTTTTCACAACAAGCTATTTACAATTCCAAGCATGCTCATACAATAACCGTTACAACTCCCGAGCGATAATAATGTACCATTATTCCCTATCTTCGATATCAGACCAGGTATTTGTGTGTGAATAGCATGTTTACTTCAATTATGCATATACAATAGTCTATACAATACAATTGGGGAAAAGGAAACAATACATACAGGAATTATATAAGACTTATTCTCATCATCCCCATCATATAAGTAGAAGAGCCGTGATAGTCGAGTGGTTGAAGCAGTCGCATGCAACGCAAGCGACGCAAGCTTGACTACCAGAGGCCTGCACCGATGAGTTTTTCAAACAATTTAAGTGAAATAATTTCACCTCACATGTTTGCGGTGAAGGAAATCGTCGTGAGGAAACCCAGTATAGTGCCCGAGACGGTGATGGACTCACCCTCACGTTGATACTTCATAATATTCGACGAAATATGGGTCAAGAATAAAATAAGGCAAAATTACTTTAATATCATCAGTTGCTCAGCAATTCAGTAAATAACCTGAGTCACTACAGTACCTACGATTTAGAATGATACTCATTTTATGGCAAGTCATAAGAAAGGCTTTTATGTATCGTATTAATATTTATGTTCTGCCTACACTCTCCGGATCAGGTTTATAAGGTCGCTTACTTCAATTAAAACAAGTAAGCTTCGCAAGGCTGTATACTTTTGAAGTGCCTATAAAAAAGGCACGTATTTTGATGTTTTTTAAAGATGAAAAAAAAACCCACATAGGATCACTTCGTTATGCTTGTGTCTGTATGTCTGTCAAGACCTCTTTCTCAGGATCTTGTGTATCAAATGGAAATTAAGTCAAATACCAAAGGTTTTCAATGTTTTGGTTTTATGTTAAATTCATACTTCTAATTCAACGCTATTAAGAGCTATGATGTTTTTGCTGTTGCCCAATTTGACGCTACTGCCATCTGACCTTCGTAACCGCGAGGGAATCGGAAATCTCTTTCTGTTAACGCATTTAAAAAGTGATGGACATAGTTTTGTAAAACCATCTTTTGTAATAAGGAAGATAATATCTAAGAAAAGTGTTCTTGTGATGAGTAATCGAAACTCCGTTGGAAGCTCGCCTCCCAATTGCAATTGTTTTTTACTTAGATATTACTATTTTCGAATGAAGCGATGGAAGAAGGAAATAGCGCAAAACTACATATCCCCATGGGAAATGTCCTACGAAAATAATATGAAAATTGTATCCCTTACATCTGAGTTATGATACAGTAGAAACATATCAATTAATATATTCAATCAGTCGATTAAATAGTTCAGTTATATTAAGAATCGTGGTTATATCCATAGTAATACATAAAGCTGAAGAGATTGTTTGTATGAAGCTAATCTCAGGAACTACTCAGATTTAAACTTATCGAGGAAGGTTAAAGTTAGCGTTAGCCCAAAGTGCGCGGACAGAAACTAGTTTTACATAATTTCGTTCAGCCAAGGACCTGGTGTGGATGGCGGGACCCGCTGGATGTGGGAGGCACAAGACCAGTCGTCGTGGAGATCGTTGGAGGAGGCCTATGCCCATGTCGGCTGAAATGATTACTCAGCTTAGAACTGACCCGAAGGTGCTACAACACCCGCTTTTTATCTAACATAAATTAACGTGATAGATGGCGAGTCCATCGCCGTCCCAGTACAGATAACGCCGAGTTAAGAGCGCGTTCCTTGAATGCGCAGTAGACGTTTTATGAGTCAGTCTCGTACGGAGCGAGGAGAATAAAAACATACGTAGTATCCCCACTATTTTAAATACGCGCTCATAACTCGAAGGTACCAAAACATATCTTTGAATTAATTTTGAGCCATATGCGTTGTTTTCTTATAATAATTTCTATCATCGGAATTCATGGTATAACATCAATAAGTTTTAAGAAAAACTCATTGGTTTGCCAGCGTAGGCGACTGCTCAAACAATTCGATGACCGCTGTGGCTACATCATATTATTAAAAACAAAATGTAAACACACATATACAAACAAACATCCCCTGAGACATTCCAACACCGGGCAGGAGCCACGATCGGAATTTCATTCGACCTGACCCTCACCACCGGATTGGAAACCCCGGATTTTTCCCCAAGTCCCTCGACCGGTAGAATTCTAATTATTTGGGTTGGGGTGTTAAAGACAGTCAGGTAATTCAGGTAAACATTGTAGGGAAATTCCGCAAAGTATAGGCTCCTTCGGTCAACATGTAAATAAAATATCAGTTGTCACACGGCTCTGGTTGCCACACAATTTATTCTTATAGTATAGTGGCATATAGTATTCATACTTTAAGAGCGTGACTTTACAGAAGTCTGGGTAGACTAACTGTGCCCCGCGGTTTCAATTGGCAAAGTTTCATACAAACTTTCATTCCCTATTTTATCTTCTTGAGGGTAGAATTAATCAAAATCCTTTGCGGATGCCTACGTCATAACATCTACCTGCAAGCCAAATTTCAGACCGATCCGTCCTGTGGTTTGGGCTGTGCGTTGATAGATCACTATGTCAGTCAATCAGTCACCTTTGAGTTATATATATTTAGATAGATAATTTAAGTGTCTGTTTGTAATTCCAAATTAATAGCTTTTTACTTAACGCATATAAACTATTTTATTAATTCCAGCGTAACTCTGAAACGGCTGGACTGATTTTGACGAGACTTTTACTGGCAGATAGCTGATGTTGCAATTAACAAATACTACCTATGACATTTAATGTATGCGGATAAAGCCGGGGGGTACAGCTACTATCCATATATTATTTTCACACGTAATACTGCTCGTTCATGAATCCGAGTATAATGTTGCCAATTTCACTAAATCGATCCTATCTCCAACAAAATACATGACAATGTAAATTGAATCTTTGGATGTTCATCTTAGGATACATATTGGAATAGATGTATAGCGAAAAGGACAAGGAAATAGTTAGCATGTGTTAGCAATTTAGGTAACTACCGGTCATTTTGGGAAGGGCTATTGAGCCTCATTGAATGGCAAATGATGATGCCGGGAACGTGACGAAAATTGATTAATTTAAACCTTATAGAGAGTGTCTGGGTGAATGTTCATAATAATGGTATTAAGAAGGAATTTGGCGTCGTTTGACGTCGACCACAGTTTCTGACATCTTTTGAATCTATGAAATTACAAAGTCTTTTAAAACACTATACAATTTGGTGAAACATATATAATTCGAGTAGACGTCACACGGTTCCACCCGCGTAGTTCCCGTTCCCGTGGGAGTACGGGAGTAAAATATAGCTTATATTTTTCGCTCATAATGTACCTATCCATTCATGAAAGAATTTTTAGAATCGGTCCAATACTTTTTGAGCCAATTCGTTACAAACATACTTACATACAAATCTTTCCTCTATATAATATTAGCATTGATTTAAGTATATGTTAGATTCTCTTAAAAAAATATTTAATTGGGTGTTTTAATCGAAAATATTTCTTTTATGTAAATAGTGCTCGAAATAGGCTTCGATCTCCGGGTAAAGGGTTTTCCATCTGCAATTTCCCATTAGCCCATGTGGTTTAGTGTCCAATTAATGGAAACAGGCTCATCTCCCGTTATATGGAAGTTTAAACAAACTGACGAAATGAGGATGTACCTTGAGTACATAATAACCTACCCCTTCGAAGAATACAGAAGTTTTCGTGTATCATTGTGTAGGCATTGTGATCGTGAAGAGTATACACGTATTGCTTACAAACTCTTTAATCTCCAACCAACCCATGTATGCCGATGGATCTACCACCGTTTCTGTCTCAATCACATCTATAACGTGTCACCTATATAATGAAAACCTTTGATTTAAAGGGTGCAACTCCAAATATCATATAAAGCTGTATATCAAAGTTAACTGTTTGAAAGTGAAAACTTTGCAACGAAAGCATTGGCTTAAGTGATAAATTAAGTTACGTACACTGAAATTTATAGGGCGTTGGTGAACTAACAGGCTGAGTGGTGGTGCGTGCCCTTACAACTCGGCCGGTCGTGAGTGTCTTTGTAATTACTTGGGCGTATTGATTTTGTTTATTTATGTGAGAGCTCAGGCCTTCTTGGAAGGGTCCCCGAAGGTATCGGGTGCCAATGTGACTGATGGCTGACTCATACATACATCTAATTTACATAATTCTCGTGTCGCGGAGTTCGTTATCAAACCCTTCCGAAGCGGCTGGGCCGATTTGTACGAAATTTTGTGTGCATATCGAATAGTTCTTAGAATCGGCTAACATCTATTTTTCATCCCTCTAAATGTTTGCATATGCTCAAACCACTCAAGCTCGCCGTTATTGATGTTTGTTTAAAGGGTAAAATAATCACTTGTTTCATGTGCACAGACGTTTCATTTTTGTACCGTAAAATTAAACTTCAAAGCTGAGAAGTCCTGGCCCGAGTTGAAAAAATCCTTCAGTGGTTACCCCATTAATCGAGGAAGAGAATTCATACTAAAGTTAACGTTAGGCCAAAATAACCATTTCACGCGGACGAAGTCGCGGGCGGAAGTTAGTTTGGTTATAAAAATAAGCAATGACAAAGAAGCCATTCCGATAGGACCACAAAATAGAGAAACACGACTACAGCTGGACATTACAACGAGATACGATGAAAGTTCCACGAGCCAGTTCCGAAGGCAAAGTTGGAAGGAAAAAGCAATAACTTCGTCTTTTCCAGCAAGTTGGAAGTTCAATAATGAATTTAGTGGATTGAAAAAAGAACGAGACTGCCTTATGTTTTTTAAGGCACCACCCTCTTAATTGTGCTCTATGAAGCTTGCAACGACGTGCGTTATGATATTGTTCTATCAGGCGACTGGGAGCGCGGTTCCACTTCTTAGTGGTTCCAGATACCTGCCTCGTTGGTCTAGTGGTTAGTACGTTAGCCTGCCGATCACGAGGTCCCGGGTTCGATTCCCGGGTCGGGTCAAAAATTTATAATGTGTGGCAGTTCTGTATGTGCTCACAATCATATCAGCTTTAGGCCGACAGATGTCGCTGTTTCGATCGGCAGTGAAAAACTCGCACCAGGCCTTCAGGTCCTAACTCCGGGCCAGACCTTTTCGTGCCATCACACGAAAAGATCAATATAAGCAGGTATTTGAAAGGCTCTGATTCTATACTCAAGCACCCAACATTGCAAATAGGGCAGCGTTTGTCTGCGATATTCTACAAGGTAATGAATGGAGGGTCCTATTGTACCCAACCGCTGATAATATTTGAATGTACGACCTTTAATTACACGCTAATTGATCGCCAGGGGTCGGTCACTGACCGCTAAGATGAAACACATCATACATTACACCCCGCTGAATACTCCCCAAGGTATATATTCAGGAGATAATAATGTACCTTTTGTTGTATTGTCTTGGGAAAATGTACATTTATAATTAAGTGTGTGTGTACATTATAAAGCTTAATGTACGTTGATTGTCTGTATAGAAGAATAGTGTGTTTGATGTACCGTTAATTGAACTGTTTATTCCGGGAAAAAAGGTTTAAGGATTTGAGGTTTAATTATATGAACGCTAGCACGCAATGACGCTAAAGGAGCTAATCGCCATTGTTTCGATTGTTCATATATTTCGATGCATCGCGACTGTTATGAATCGCGTATAGTCGCCAATCGTCGAATACGACCCGATGAATCGTATCAGACGACGATCGGATCCTTTCGGCTGGATTCGGCGCTTCTCGGACCAATCGCTTGCATAAAACAATCGAAAAACCTATTGACACATCTCGTAATCGCGCATCGCTAATCAACGCAGTCTAAACTACTGGTCCTATTGACAATAAATTTGGATGTGTTCTTGGTAAAGTGTTGTTATATACTAACTACGGAATATAGATTAAGATTGTCCTTGGTTTAAAAGAAGCACCATCTCTTTCTGGCATACAGGTTTAAAAAGGGATGGACATAGTTAGCCCGAGTTTAGTCTAGTCCTCGTTAAAACCATGTTATGCAATAAGGGGGTAAGGATTTTTTGTAATTCTACCCCTAAGTGGTAGGATGGGGGTTGAAAGTGCGTAAGTGAATGTATATACATACGCTTCCCGAAGGGGTAGGCAGAGGTGTCATGATAACAACACCCACTTTTCACCGAAGATAATTAGTGTCAACGTGACAGATTTTGAGAGAGATTATACATAGGTACACCTTTGAATTACTTCTCAGACATAATGCAGGTTTCCTCACGATATTTTCCTTTACCTTAAAGTATGTGTATGATAATTAATTTTTGAGAATAACTCTTTACTACAGGCCCCACTGGAATCCGAACCTTCATCGCGTGCGTAGCAAGCGGCTGCTCAAACCCCACGGCCACTTTTTTTTAGTTGAAAGTCTGTATGTGAACCTTACTGACAAGCAGGCGAAGCTGTGTACTGTACAATAAATTCTTCATAAATAATAATCTCAGCATGAACACACGAAACATTGCATGTTAAATAAAATGTGTCTGATCATTTGCAGAGATTGGCGCGTGTGAATCAAAAGATCCATCACATACATATTGATGTAACAGGAAAACATGACTCGGCCATGCATCGGAAACATTGGCTCTTTGATTTGAAACATTTGTGCTGTCAACAGAATGGGACCACCCCGACACGATATGATCTCGGAAAATAAATATATTTGTATGCTGAGTTTTAATCTGTTTATTGTTTTATATTTATGAATATTATGCCTTCCTAAAAGCTGCCTATTGTAAATACCTTACAAGATTTTCAGCTAACAGTTCCATAAGCTTCTGGCTTACCTGAAACAAAAATACATTATTGGTTACAAAGTATTACAGCAACAAATGAATACAGATAAATAAAACTGAAGTTTTGTTTCTAATCCTAAATTAACAGTTTTATACTAATACAAGTGAATTCTACTAAACTATTCATGAATGCAATATAAAGTAACTTTTCTAATTGATTGCTAAAACAATGTATAAGGAAATATATACATATATCATTACTATAACGCTGGAATAAAAAGGCAGAAAAGAAGGGAAAAATCAGTGTAACAAAACCATTTTTAGTGTACCTTACCCAAAAGTGGAAAACGAGATCCTATTACTAAAACTCCGCTGTCCATACGTCTGTCTGTATGTCTGACATCTGCAATCAGGCTGTGTATCATGAACCGTGGTAGTACAATACTAAAAAAGACAGAATAAAATAAATATTCAAGGGGTTCTCACACAAATGCTATGCTTATAGATACTATGGAACTCTTCGTGCTCGAGTCCGATTCTATCTCTTCCTCTGTCTCTTTAGTCACGTCATCTTCAACGCAGTTCATCTATACAAATATACAAATCAAATTATACTTGTATATATTGAAACAAATAAGCCGAACGCTGCATCCAACAGCTAATGCACAAAGCAAATATAATATCTGTACAGCGCCGAATCGTCGTGGGATGCACACATACATACGATTTATAGCGATTTTGATACGATACCAACTCTACCTTGAAATGGCTGTGAGTTTACGGATAGAATACACAATTTTCTGGTAAAATTCCACGTCTCCGTTCGATAGACTATTTCCTATCTTGTATAGAGTTACGTTTTGATAGAGCTGCTATAAAGCCTTCTTTAAGCGGTCGGAACTATTTCGTAATTCTCGATGTTTCATATGCAAGTATATCAAAATGATCTCATTCGTTGTTTTAAAACAGTTCAGATAAATATAAGATAAGAAACATGTTTTTGGGCAATGAATGATATAAAATAAAATTAAATATAGGAATTTATTCGTAAGGTAATGATGGAATATCGATGTTAGTTAAATATTTGGACATCATTCATACGTATACGTATACCTTACGAATAAATTCCTATTTTTTATTACATTACATATTATTTGAATTATTTAAATATTGTTACTTTATATACTATATAAAAGTACACGGTATCCACATATATTCTTTAATTCTCCATGTTTAAAATAGCGGACCACAGATAAAGCACAACTTATATATTCTGCCTCTAATAGAGTGAAAACGGGGTAAAAAGATATCTAACGCGTTAAGCCGTTGGGCATAAAGTTTTAAGTATTTTGTATATAGTACCGAAAACCCATTTAAATTCATTCAAACATTATAATTCACTTCTAAACTAAATAATATAACCCTTTGTAGCCCCTTGGACTTTCCGAACATTACATATACATGGTGTCCGGGAAAAATCGCAAATAAAATTATTATAACAAAAATATCTTCTTCCATTTTCGAGTAGTTTACGTTCTAAGTTGACCATACGAAGACCTTATTTTCGCATAAACGTAGCGGTAGCGTAGAGTTATTCACGTGAAATCTAAATACGTTTTTATTTTTTTCTCCCTTTAATAGTTCCTGAAATAGTCCCATAAAACTATTTTTCGAAACCAACTTTCTTAATTTAGCAAGTTAAATTAGCGCGTCCGATATCCTGTATACACATCTCTATCCTAAGGAGTTCAAAGCCACGAAAACACCAATTTACAGACGGGCCAATAACTAAACGGACCAATTAAAACTCCTCAACTATAATTCTGAGTATAATTAAGCAAAATTCAACCTTATAACTATCTCTAGATGGAAGTTGGTCATAGCGATTAAACATATTGGATGCTTCTTCGAACTTTACCTGCAGTGCAGACTGGAGTTTAACTACCAATGTAGATATATTTGGTAAGTATATAGATATTATATAGTTGACTGCGGTTTGGACAATACTCGCGTGTAAGTTGGGATCTAATTCTCTGAATAATTCTAATCTTAATCGTATGTGTCGTCGTTGTAGTTCTCTGCAATGTTTAGTTAATATCTAATTGATGAAATAGAGTTAATGGGCGATTTCACATTGAACGGTAACGGTAAAGACACGATTTCGTCGGACTAGTAGTTTGATACAATTACTACTGAACGCTTTCACACTGTGTCGTTATCAGCCACGATATCGTCGCCGACAGATTATCAGGTGATATCGGGCGACGACACAGTGCAGGGTGAATCTGCGTTGCATACACGTTAAATATAATGTGACAGGACATATTAAATAAAGTAAGTTATTTTGAAAGTCATAATTGCTTTTTTAACCACAAATCAAAATGTAAAGGGTTTTATTTCGCAATAAATATCCGCTAGTCCCGCTAAAGTAAGAGTTTATTTTTATTTTCTTAATTTGGAATCTTTACAAGGCTCTCTTGTAAATTTTGTAAAATGTCTATTCAGACATTGCCTATCACCCGCCTATATTGATATTTTAATCATTGTCAGCTTTTGAAAAGTATGGCAAAACGAAGGGTAACGCCCTAACACCGACCGATATCGGCTCGATATCGGCGGACGATATCGTGGCAGTGGGAAAGCGCTCAATGTCTAATTCAAGAGAGGTAGGGCTACCTAATTTCTAAATACTAATGACTTTAACGTAACTAGCGAAATGAGGGTGACCTTGATAGACGTATTCGGGAAATACATACATAAGCATGTATGTCATATCTATTATAATCGATAAAAGCACTCAATCGACTGGTAACCATACTTCAATTGATTATTAATCGATTCAATATTCCAACTCAGCGGCCCCAAAACGAGTAATATTTTCACGATTCTTAAAAGGTCAACCAACAACCCTGACCCGAATGTCACTGCTTTCGAACTTAGTTTAATCGAACTCAAATAAACCGAGTGGAATCGATGTCTAATACCGAATGAAATCGATAACTGTCCGAATAATAGACGCGCTTTGTGTTGAAAGGGATGACGGCTAGTGAAGTGATAATTTGTGAAGGAGATTAGAAATGAAGAATCGTAGGGATGATTTATCTTTGCAGTTTACAAAGAGACTGGAAAATAATGATGTCATCAGTATTCAGTTGCAAAAAATGCTTGTTATGATAATGCAGACAGTGGTTTTTACTTAAGTCGTATTATTTGTACTAAGGTGAGCTTTCAGAATCCAATTTGCTCAATATACCTTCGCGCAGCGTTCCCAACTCTACGTATTTTTAAGTAGATCTACGTACTTTAGGCCTTTCCTGCAATGCCACTTCAGTCCATAATATGCGCATTTTTTAACATAAAAAAAAATATGCTCAAGCCATCCCACAAGGGTCCCCGAAGGGGTAAGCAGAGGTTTGTTGTAACAACACCCACATTTCACCGAAGATGATGAAGATCCAACGTGACATATAGTGAGTCTATCGCCGTCTCAGGTACTATACATATGTCTTTGAATAACTTCTCAGACATAAGCAGGTTTCCTCACAATCTTTTCCTTCGCCGTAAAGCACGTGGTGTGAAATCACTATACTTAAGTTTTTAGAAAAACTCATTGGTACAGGCCCCGCAGGGATTTGAACATGCGTCGCTTGCAGAGCAGGTGACTGCTCAAATCCCAAGGCAACCACGGCTCTTGACCTTCCCTTTTTAATTCCGTATCACAGAACGAGGTGGAGCTACTATTAAACCAAGGACTATCTTAGTCTATGTTTCGTAATAAGTATGTTCAGCATAACCTGTATTTGAACTTGCATAACACATTCTACTACGAACCACATGAGGAAACCGGCATATAAACACGTGCCGCGCTAAATTGATCTCTATGGATTCGATAAAGGGGATAAAATCAATTAAATTTTATGAAAGATTACACGAGTCATTTGATAAGGGCTGTAGCTGACGTCACACGTATGACGGGCCATGTTTACGGGTAATTTCTTTCTGTCCTGGCACATACGTTGATCGATGACGTATTATTCGTGATGAAGGAAACGTGTATCGAATATTGCTTGTTGGACGGCTCAGTAATTATGGCTCAGTTGCGCAATAACTATTAATACAAATAACGTTGAGAATAATGGATCGGTGTTAAATTGAATTTATGGGTAGTGCCAATCAATAAAACGTTACGCAATCACAAATAGTATTTATTGCTTATTTGGACAATAATATAAAAAGTTAAATTATTCAAGAGAAGATTCCTTTGAATATATAATCTATATATAAAAAAATGAATTGCTGTTCGTTAGTCTCGCTAAAGCTTGAGAATGGCTAGAGCGATTTGGGTAATTTTGGTATTGATATATTTGTTGGAATTCAGAGCAGGTTTAAACTGTGTAAAACATAAATAATAAGTAAAGGAAAAGGTGACAAGAAGGTTCACCTGGTCAACTAGTATACTAATAAAGACCGCTGTGGCCTCGAGACCTGCATATGTCACAGAAGTAATTCAAAGACGTATGTATTGTACCGTCAGTGACAGATGTCAAGTTGGCACTTAATCATCTTCGGTGAAAAATGAGGTTGTTATTACAACACCTCTGCCTGTCCCCTCGGGGAATACAGGCGTGAGCATATGTTATATATACTAATACTAGAGGACCCGACTGAAGTTGTCCTGCATACTGTAGCGCCATCTACCGGGCTGATTTATGAATCCAAATCATTCAGGGCGACACCCAAACGCATACAAAAGAGATCATTCAAATTGATCCAACCGTTTAGGAGGAGTTCAGGGACATATACACGTACAGTAATAATAATAATAAAAGTACGAAGATCTAAAAGATGAAATAACCAGCATGTGGCATTTACATAAAGTAACAATAGTCCCAATAGTCTTATCTACAACTGATCCACAATAGATCTGCCTAAACGCACCTACCTCACCTTACAAAAAGCCGTAATATTAAATACTTGCCGAATAACTCGAAAATTTCTCCAAATTGATCGCTCTCTACACACGCTCACTACACACAATCCCATTTGTGATACTCACTTGGCCTAGGCCCGAGAATATCCAAAAAAACCGGTTAATGAAGCCGAGATGAGTTAATTACTTTAAAAATAAATAATAATAATAATAATAATAATGTTTATTTGGCATAACTCTTAGTACAGTATACAGAGGAACGGTGACAGTCACAGTTTAAAAACTGTGTTGCGTCTGACAACGCCCACCTTCGGAGAAACACAATATTAAAATTATTAAAAGTAAAGTAATATTAACAAATTTTTGTAACTTTTTTTACGTACAGTAGAATATATGAATATATAAAGCTGAGGAGTTCGTTTGTTTGCTTGAATGCACTAATCTCAAGAACTATTGATCGGATTTGAAAAATAATATCAGTGTTATATAGTAAATTTATCGCTAAAGGCTATATATCATCACGGTAAGATTAAGTAACTATTCTACGGTGCGAAGTCAGAAGGAGAAGCTAGTTAATATCATAAAGATGCAATTAGGACTAATGAGGGTCTCCTGGTGTAAATTTAGAATTGTTCAACTGACTATTACCATCATGTAGGATACTAGCCAAATAGTACTAACTTTGAGTAGTACTCCTATGGTGGTTTGTGTGTGGTAGGTAAAAGGTAATATGGGTGAAATCAAAGGAACCACGTGCAATAGTGACTATTCGAGTTATTATTTAGAACAAAAGTTAACTCCTGAGTCTACATATTAAACAAATAATCGAAGGCAAAAATAATCTATACTAATACTTCCAAGAGAAAAAAATGTGATTTACATATGCTCACGCTTGTATTCCCGAAGGGGTAGGCAGAGGTGTTGTAATAACAACACCCGCATTTCACTGAATATTGATCATATTCGGTGAAATGTGGGTGACAGAGTGCCAACGTGACAGAAGGTGAGTCCATCGCCGTCTCAGGCACTATACAAACGTCTTTGAATTACTTCTCAGACATATGCAGGTTTCCTCACGATGTTTTCCTTCACTGTAAAGCACGTAGTGTGAAATTACTGCACATAAGTTTTTTAGAAAAACTCATTGGTAAAGGCCCCGCTGGGATTCGAACTTGCGTCGCTTGCGTAGCAGGCGACTGCTCAAACCTCAAGGTCACCACGGCTCTCCAAAAAATGTGATTTAAATTTGTAATAAACTAAAATAAATTCAAATTTTCAAATTTGTTCCCTAATGAAAATGAAAAATATTTATTAAGTATGAATGTCGAAAAATGACCAATGCCTACCTAATAGACCTACGTTATCCGCGAAGTTAAGCAGCCCTAACCCTAGCCAGTAATTGGATGGGTGACCGCCCGAGTTCCCTCCGTGCTTCGGAGAGCACGTTAAGCTGTCGGTCCCGGTTGCCAATTTATCATCTTTGGCAATCGTTACAGGTCAGTCGGAGGCCTAAAATAGTCTGACAACTGGTTTCACCTAGATCACAGATTTTCCTCGTTAAAGGGGTTGCGAAGGTCAGATGGCAGTCGTTTCGTATAAAAATCAAGTGATCAGCCACATCGGGTTGAATCAAGTGTGGGATATGTATGGGATAAGGCCAGGGCGATGATGATGATGAACTGAATATATTCATGTTATTAGATATATATAATTCCCTTTGAATATCAAGCGGGCAAGGCCGAGGACGAAAACTAGTTAGCAATAAAACGCTCGAGACTGTACTAATTAATTCAAATAAATTAAGCATTCCAAATCAACACTAACACCGCTGATTATCCCCTATGCGTATTTCATTACGCATTACGCGTAGCGCTACGTGCGTAGTAATGCTACGCCGTAGCACAAGCTACGAGATTGTATTGTCTACGGCCTCCTGTTGCCACTGAACCGTGATTAAATTAGACGTTGATTATTACATAGGCATGGTTTAATCTTGATCATAATAATATGTAATAACGTATTGTATGGATCAGATGTTGGTATAGATAGTAGTGGGTAGGTTCGGAAATAACAATATTTTTTGTATCGATATTCACTTGAACATTTTGATTGTTAAAGAAATGTTACCAGCGTTCGAATGGAAGCGATGTATTAGTGCGACCTTTTCATGCTTCACTATTTTTATTTATTTACTAGTTATTTTTGCAAAGGAAAGTAGTCTAGGTAATCCTTGTAACATTAGCTATCTGCCAGTGAAACTCCCGTTGAAATTGGCATTTTTTTTAAATTAACTATAACAAACAGACAGAAAGATTTTTTTTTAATTCGGTGATGTATTTACTTAGTTAACAGCTGTTAATTTGGAATTACAATCAATGACCTAATACGCCGGGCTCTGGTCACCGCCGGGGTGCCTGCTGTACTGGAACCAGTAGGTTTGGCGCGCAGCGATGGCCGGAGGCCGGATGGTATGTCACTGGTGCCGTGGAGATTGGGTCGGCCGCTGGTGTGGGATGCCACGTGTGTCGATACGTTGGCTCCGTCCCATCTCCCCGGCACTGCTGTGGCGGCCGGTGCTGCTGCTGCTCAGCAGGAGTGCCTCAAGCGCCGGAAATATGCTTGCATTGGTCAAGGATACATATTTTCTGCGTTTGCGGTTGAAACTCTGGGACCTTGGGGTCCAGATGCTCATCAACTTTTCAAAGAGGTTGCACGTCGTCTGGTAGAAGCTTCTCGTGACAAGCGGGCTGGGGCTTTTCTCGCTCAGAGAATCAGCATTGCTATTCAACGTGGCAATGCTGCCAGCCTTCTTGGCACGATCCCGAGAGACACCGATTTGGGCCAAGTTTTCTACTTGTAATTAGTTTTTAAAAAAAAATAAAAAAAAAACAAACAGACACATTTTACTAAAGAAATTCACTACTGCAGTGGTAATAGTAAAATGTTTTATATTAGTATTTGTTTAGTATATAGTGAGTACTTAGTTACTTTACGCACTTACTTATGAACAAAGTAAAAACCAAACTACAATTTTCAATAAATCCATATCCATAATATTAAAATAGATGTAATTTCCTTAATCAACATCCCTACTAACCAACAATAATCCTACCACCGGCCTTACCTTACCATCAGACGAGCTGTCAGCCGTATTATTAGAACCTCTTTTATCAAGTGAATGACGTCACTCTTTGATGTCCAGTCAGGTTCCCTATATAGTTACTACCATCAGGCATTTCATCATACCCTTGTCTCGTCATCGTTGAGAAAAAAATCCGCTGCTTCACAAAGGCTAAGATTTTTTCGGGTCCGGCGTTGGTGTTATCTTTATTAATCATTTTGCTCCGATGCCTGAACACAAAGCGACAAGTTTACTGGAAATGACCGCCCATTGAACGTGTTAGGGCCCTTAGATTGTGATATTTTGGACTTATAGCGAGCGTATCTGAAATTATGTTCGGTGTATGGATTTTTGACACGGGCGATGGTCGCGCGTGGTCGGTAGGTTATACATACATACATATGCTCACGCCTGTATTCCCCGAAGGGGTAGGCAGAGGTGTTTTAATCACAACACCCACTTTTAACCGGAGCAATCAGCTCCGGTGAAAAGTGCCAAACTGACAGATGGTGAGACCATCGCCGTCGATTTGAAAGTACTTTGTAAAAAGTCTAATCTAATAAAGATATTTTTGACTTTGACTTTGAGTATAAAATTCAATTCAAAGCCACATTAAAAATTAAACAAATGCCAACCGCAATATTCTCAAAGCCAAAAATTACACATTATAACTCGTAATATAAAACAAAAGATGTAATATGGAAGTTTAATTGAATAACAAAGAGATTCGTCTGCGTTTCGAGCGTTTGTCTTGAGACGAGCTGGCATGTGTAAAATCAGATCACAAAGTTTTAAAGCCCCAGGCATGACATACATAGACATACGCTCACGCCTGTATTCCCCGAAGGGGTAGGCAGAGGTGTTGTAATCACAACACCCACTTTTCACCGGAGATGATTAAGTGCCAACGTGACAGATGGTGAGTCCATTGCCGTCTTAGACACTTTACACACGTTATTGAATTACTTCTCAGAAATATGCAGGTTTCCTCACGATGTTTTCCTTCACTGTAAAGCACGTGGTGTGAAATCACAAGCCCCAGACTTTAACTCAAAACGAGGCCTTTTAAACGCGGCAGTAACTTTTACACTCAATTAGTATAGATCCACAGCTTCGTTTGCGTGCCGTTAGATTTCACATACAAACTTTAAGCCCCCATTTCACCCCTTTAGGAGTGGAATTTTGAAAAACCCTCACTTAATGTATCCCTACCTCTATTCAAGATTACACGGTATCAGGCAGCTGGTAAATAATGGAATAATTTTAGTTAAACATTTATATACAAATGAGATGTTAGCTGACATACTTACAAGGTCATTGAGTAGAGAAAAGTATAAAAGGTTTTTAGCTCAATTAATGTTGTCGTAGGTAACTTTGTACTTTGTAATGTTTAATTATTTTTATTGTATTGGTTTAAGGGCCAGTATTAGTCTGTAAGAAGGTTTTAACCTGTCAGGGGAATTAATATTTTAATTTGCTAACCTCTAAATTGCATGTCTCTAGGATCAGGCTGTGCATTGATTCTGCTAGAACTTTGAATTTTATAGGTAATCTAATACCTTTAAACGAGCAATATCGGAAACGACTCCAAGGAAAATGAAATTTATTATGCAGAGTGTTTTAAACTTGGTGATAAATCGATCAAGCTAGGTTTCATTTTTAGATAACGTCGTTTATCTTTATAGTCAGGCAATGAAAAGCTGCATATTATATTTTTTAACTTCTATTAAAAGTATCGCTGTCTATCTTTATGTTCGACTAATTTGTGAAACGGTTGCACCGATTTGAATGGGACTTTCACTGGAAGATAGCTGATTGCTGAGCCTTGTTACATCAGCCATGGGTACTTTTACTGGAAAAAAATGGATTCCGCGACAGTAGATTTAATTTTTTTTTTATCTAAGTGTAGTAGTCTTAATTTACATGTATACTAGCTGTGCCCGGCAAACGTTGTATTGCCATATATTTTTTGGGCTGGTCACCCTTATCATTTAGGGGTAAAAATAGATGTTGGCCGATTCACAGACCTACCCGATTTACACACAAAATTTCATACAAATCGATCCAGCCGTTTCGGAGGAGTACGGTAACTAACATTGTGACATGGAAATTTTATATATTAGATAAAGCACCCTTGAAATTAAAGATACTCAGGTGAAACCACTAGACACAGCTAGTTACTTTATGAAAAGGAACGCGTTGCACAAGTAGCTATGAAAGTGACGCAAGTTCGAATCCCAGCAATTCAATGAGCTTTTCTAAAAACTGAAGTGAGGTGAATTCACACCTAGAGGTGTGTTGTTCTTCTAGAGGCCTTGTGGTGAAGAAAAACAGGATGGAGAAGCCTGCAGGAATGTCTAAAATTTATATCAAATACAAATGTATAGTGTCTGAGACAGCGATGAGCTTACTCTCGCGTTGGCACTAAATCATCTTCGATGAAAAGTGGGTGTTGCAACACCTCTGATTATGCTTTCGGAGACCTTTCTAGGAGCGAGAGTTTTCTTTAATGAATCCGTTTATTTTAAGCATTCCAAAAAAATCTCATAAATATATGTTTCCTTATACATATACTCGTGACAAACACTCATATATGGAAATGCCCGATTCTAGAGAAACAGCTTCTCTTCGGCAATCCGATAAACCTTTCTCTACAAATAAAAAGCGGGGGCGTCTCGAATTCCTCCCAATATCGCTTGTTGCTGTAATAAAACGTGATTCATTCCATCTTAATCTGAGAGCTGTAAAAACTGCTGAAATTTCAGTGATACGATTACGAGGGCCGGTTTACTGAGTTTTATTATTTTTAGGTTTCATCCAGCCCTGTAACTTGGGTAAGCGGTTTTCATACGTTTTAGGGTTCCTTAGCTCAAAAGGAAAAAAAACACCTTTTTCAAATTACTTCATTATCTCTGACTTTCAAGACTTTTTCGTATCTATGTGCAAGATGTCTCAAAATTTAAACAAGCAAAGTAGGTAAAATTCAGCAACCAGTCAACCATAGACTCGCCCTAACACTGAAGCAATCGAGAGGTTATTCGATTGATACGACGAAAGCAATTGGTTGGAGTCGCTCCGAATTTAGCTGTATGTAGGTACCGTATAACCAATCGTCGGCTGACGCGGTACATCTGTCACGCAGTGGCGACTACACGCGATTCGGACTCACTACTATTGACCGCGATTGAAAACAATCGCAACGTATCGAGAAGTTTGAACAATCGAATCGCGACTAGCTTCTCGCCATAGTACATCGCTACATTTTCTCAGAAGCAAGTCAAAATCAAGTTAAAATCTAAACGAAATACTCAGATCTCTTAGCGCTGAATCGTACTATATACGCAATACAAAGATATGGGATACGCGCAAGGGAACCAAATACTAGCCCTAGACTCCTACTTCTCATTAATCTAGAATCATTAAATTTGGCAAGATGCAATGTCTTATAGTATAAATATATATATAGCACGCATAAATGAAAAATCTTAAATTCATAAACTTGTAGTCACAAGACAATCATCATAAGCTTATATATAGATAGATTGTTAAGCTATTAGTTGAGTCGGTTTTCTATAAAGAAAACCGACAGTCGAAAATATCTAGAAAATAGAATTTTCTATCGACATTTCTTTTAGATCGCAGGCAGAGCCACGAACCAATCAATAGCTATCAGACCGTCAATTAAGTATCTAACTGACAGCTCGAGGCCTGAGAAGTTAAAGAACCTTGAAAAGCAATTTTTAGATCCACAGACGCCCTAGTTTCATTTAAGTCATTATTAAATTTATTTTAATGAGTCTTTCTCAAGGCCTTCTACCTTTTTACTTCTTTCATAACAAAATTTCAAAGGTATTTTTTACCTACTTTATTAAATAAGCCGCGTTATTCTGTAATGTTTCTCAGCGTCGAGTTCGATGCCGAGAATCGGTTTCAATTATAGAAAATTGATACGTAATACATAAACGGTAAAGTTCAATTTCGTATCTTTAAAACCGACAGTCGACGTCGATTTCGATCTGAGCAATCTTACAGAATAAAGAGGCTCGACTACCATAGGACTCGTTCTTTTTAATCGGCTACGAAACCGAATAATATCAGACTATAAAAAAATATCTATATCTAAACAGATAAATAAAATATAAATATCTGTTTGTGATTCCAAATTGATAGCTTGAAACTAAATGCACATGAAAGTATAAACGGCACCTTCATATAAATAAACTTAAAAAAGATATGTATGTCTGTTCGTTCTGGCTAATCTCAGCTAGACTGATTTCAACGGGAACTTTTACTGGCATTAGTTGATGTAGTAACGTAAGTAACGTAGTAACTTAGGCTAGTTTTATTTAAGATATACATATGCTCACGCCTGTATTCCCCGAGGGGATATGCAGAAATGTTGTAGCCCACTTTTCACCGAAGATAAAGATTAAGTGCCAACGACACAGATGGTGAGTCTGTCGCCGTCTCGTGCACTATATATACGTCTTTGAATTACTTCTCAGACATATGCAGGTTTCCTCATGATGTTTGCCTTCACCGTAAAGCTCGTGGTGTGAAATCACTGCACTTTTTATTTTAAGATAACTCATTGGTGCAGTCCCCGCTGGGATCCCAACTTGCGTCGCTTTCATAGCAGGCGACTGCTCAAACCCGACACTCACCACGGCCCTTGATGTTAATCTTCCATGAGAAAAACCGGAGGCACAGCCGTACACTAAAACCGAGTCGCGAATGGTTTGGTAAAAAGTGATTTATATCGGGTGTTTTTCTTCCGAAGAAATATCACCGTTTTTTGTGTTTCACTATATCGGAACACTCTATCAATTTCGGGCGATAAACGATGTCGGGCACCCGTTAAGTGCTTACGTTTTTACCCTTTGCCATAAATGTAACGATTACTGCGTGACATTACAAGTACATGTCATTTTATTTTATGGAAGCCTATTTTAAGTTCGATTTAATCTTGTAGATCGAATGAAAAATAGTGTGATAAGTGACAGTTGCAAGTTTAAGAATAATGTGGTGACCAGATATGAAAAAAGTATGTTGATATGGTTTGGACATATCGAAAGGCGATTAACGAAAGAAATTTATAGAGCGAATGTGACCGGAAGTGTCGGTAGAGGGCGTCCAAGGAAGAACTACTATGACCAAATTAATAGTATTTTTTAGAAAGGTCAAATTCAGAGCATTCGTAACCGATGACAGTGTGTGAAGAGATGCATGAATGTGGATGAAGCGAAAGAAGTATGCAAAGATCGTAGCATGTGGCAAATGGTGGTATCTACCTAGCTATACAGGCGTGAGCATATGTATGTATTAAATCTTGAACTTTGTTTTGACTCGTTCAAATTTGTCGCTCGCTCAGTAGTATTTTAAATATTTTATTTTTGACAAATATATTATAATAAGCATTGGAACTTTGTATTTGGGCTATTCGTGAGATAAAATTGTTATGAATATATTATTGAATGGAGTAATTGCTGTGTTTCTTGCAGGGTTTTTCTCAGCAAAAGTAATATTAATAATCCTGTTTAATGTAATTCTCTATGTGTGCCTACTTCTAGTGACTTGAAAGTACATAAATACATACATATGCTCACGCCTGTATTCCCGAGGGGGCAGAGATGTTGTACACAACACCCAGTTTTCACCGGAGATGATTAAGTGCCAATGGGACAAATGGTGAGTGTATCGCCGTCTCAGGCACTGTACATACGTCTTTGAATTTGTTTCCTCACGATGTTTTCTTTCACTGTTAAAGCACGTGGTGTAAAATCACTTTACATTTGTTTTTAGAAAAACTCATTGGTACTATGATTTGAACTTGCGTCGCTTGTGCAGGCGACTGCTCAAACCTCAAGGCCACCACGCCTTGAAAGTACTTTGTTAAAAGTCTGATTGAATAAAGGTTATTTTTTTTTACTTTAGTCAAAAATTTAAAGGCTTAGACTAATTAAACACACAATCATATCCAATCCAATCATCTAATTTCCAAATCTAATCACTTGTTAAAGACACGGGCCTTGTTTCCGAGTACAAAATTGGAGTGTCCTTAAAATGGCCCGTTTCATTGATTAAATAATTCTAATTTCCTGGGATAAGATGAGAAATATCTCGCTTGACATCTTAATCAAACGTTCAAAGACTGAACGGAAACTCAATTAGATGTTTGTATATACCTAGTTACAGGTAAAACAATAGGTAAAGAGGGCATACTAATTGAATTCAATCCTTTTGAGCAGATGTTCAATCCATTGAAAGTAGGCTTAATTAAAGATATCGATAAAATATTTAATTACAAGAATAGTATATAACATACCTTTTCTTTATTTGTTACACACACTGGCTTACGCCCTGCGGTTTCGCCCGCGTGGATTTAATTTCATTCCCGCGGAACCCTACTCCTTATAACATTAGCCGTTTCAGAGATTAGCCGGAACAAACAGACAGACACGGTTATTTTCGAAAAAACATTTTTTGACTTTACCTTATATACTTCCATAATGCATTTAGTGAAAAGCTGTTATTTTGGAATTCAGACAGACACTTCAATTTTATTTATCTGTATAGATATTCCATTCATTCACCATTGGTCTAGTGGTTAGAATACCTGCTCCTACGCAACGCTAGGGGTGTTTGCCTTGAGCCTTGAGTCTGCCTGTGTGGTAAATACATGTTTGCAAGAAATATATTTAATGTTAAGTAGCATAGCCGTTGTTACTGGTACCCATAGTACAATCTTTGGGACAAGATGGCGAGTCCATCGCCTTCTCAGGCACTATGAATTCGTCTTTGAATAACTTCTCAGTCATGCAGGTTACTCACGATTTCTTCACCGTATAGCACGTGGAGTTAAATTACTGCACTTATACTTTTAGAAAAACTCATGGGTGCCGGCCGCTGGGATTCGAACTTGCGTCGCTTGTGTAGCTGCTCAATCCCCACGGCTAGCCGTAGTATTGTGTGATTTTCATAAGGCAGTTGTTATTCAGGAAATTATGCATAACACTTCAAAGCCGGAAGGCTTAAAACCAAAGGACCCTATTGTCTCCAGACCTTGAAGTGACAATGGCGTCTTCATTTTTCAAAGTGACTGTGATTCAATCTATTTGGGAGGGTGTGAACAATGCCTGCATAGATCTCGGTAAATTCCACTGAGCCTCTTTCGAATTGTCTCTGCAGTAAACATAATATAATGTCCGTTACCTCGCTTCTAATTTGGAGACCCTATATCCCTTTGGCTCTTGTAGTTTATCGATAAAAATCCCTAGGACCAAATACAATACTCAATATTCTAAAATATTCAACATAAGGGATACTTGGAACACTCACTGAACTCTATAATTTTACGCTCACATAGTTAAATTACCACCAACAGTAAGACGATTATGGAATCAACTCACGACAAAAGGTATGTGAGGATAGTCGGCAACTAGCATATAATTATGTCCTTAATACAATATTATGTCCTTGGCAATTCAAGTCTAGACTGCAGTAAATGTTCTTGTTGTCGATTGAAGTTCTATTCACGTGTGCAGGTGCCGCCACGAGTTATGAGCGCTGACCTTAAATGCGTAGATTTCATTTCACGAGTCAGTCTTCGTTAGTCGGTATCGCGCGAAATTTATAAAATACATGCGCAGTAACCATATTTACGCTGTGACGTCACCTATACACGTGATCAAAAATCCTAGTTCGATATTTTCGCAATCGAATTCGTCGTCTTTATAAATATTATAAAGAAAAAAGATTTCCCTGTCTGTTTTTTACTAGGAACTAAAACTCCCTAATTAGGAATATTTACTTCTATTATAAAGAGGAAAGATTTGTATGTGAGTATGTTTGCGACGAATTGGCTCAAAAAGTACTAGACCGATTTGAAAAATTCTTTCAGCAATGGATAGGTACATTATGGGCGAGAAATAAAGCCTATATTTTATTCCCGCACTCTCATGGAACTACGCGGGTGAAACCGCGTGACGACCGCTAGTAAGTAATAATACGCATGCAAAGCCGCGGACGGAAACTACTTTTTTTACAAATAGACTTTAACTCTTTCTCCTAGTTAGCCTCCAGCAAGTTAATTCCCCACAATGGACGAACCCTTATAAATTTTGACCGTAGCGATAATGCAAATGAAAAAACAGCCAACTTAATCTTAAACAGGGAGGGCTCAAGTATCTAATTGAATAATTTCGTTGAGAGAATGGAATTGCCAGGGGAAGGGCTGGGACCCTTTAAGGGCATTAAGTAATTCGTCGCTTGAATCCGCAACCGGTCCATAGGGATCCGACGACTGCCGAAAATTTACCCAAACTTCTTGTGTTCAACTGTTTAAAACGCCAAAAATCCTTTTAGAGGAATGTGTCGGTAATTTTAAGCCCTGGGGTAATATTCAACGGCGACGGGGCTAATACGAACCGAGGGATTAAACATTCTTTGTGTGCTAAGTGTACTTATGGCAAGTTATACACACACAATACATTCTAGAAGAGCCGTGGTGGCCTCGGGCTTAGAGCAGTCGCCTGCTACGCAAGCGACGCAAGTTCGAATCCCAGCGGGGCCTGTACCAATGAGTTTTTCTAAAAAACTTATGTACAGTAATTTCACACCGAGTGCTTTACGGTGAAGGAAAACATCGTGAGAAAACCTGCATATTTCTGAGAAGTAATTCAAAGACGTATGTATAGTGCCTGAGACGGCGATAGACTCACCATCTGTCACGTTGGCACTTAATCAAATTTGGTGAAAAGTGGGTGTTGTGATAACAACACCTCTGCCTACCCCTTCGGGGAATACAGGCGTGAGCATATGTATGTATGTAGTACATTCTATGTTAGTATTCATGCCTCGAGTGAGCAATCAAATTGGACAATTTCTACCTCAAAATTGTGTCAAACTTTTGAGTGCCTGTGGTAGTACGGACTAAGTAACAAGCCCATTGAGGCTGTAACTGCTATATAAAACCACCTGGTTTCTTTTAAGTTTAAAGAAGTCTAGTTTTAAAGTGTAACAAAGTTGCTTCATGTACTAAACTTACGAATATCTTACCACCATAATACATCCTGAGGGAAAATCTAGTAAATTTTGATGGTCATTTAAAAACATACATATGTGCTTACGCCTTTATTCGTCGAAGGACTAAGTAGCTAGTAGAACATCCACATTTTGCTAGATATGTTTAACTCCAATGTAATAAGGAACGAACCTAATGCCATTAACCGAGAACTAATTATAACTAGTGTTATTTAAATTATTTACGGTGAAGGAAAACATCGTGATGAAATCGGCATAGGTCAAAGACGTGTGTATGTATAGTGCCTGACACGGCGATAGACTCGTCATCTGTCACGTTGGCACTTAATCATTTTCAGTGAAAAGTGGGTGTTGTTAATATAGCACCTCTGCCTACCCTTTCGGGGAATACAGCCGTGAGAATATGTATGTTATATACATATTCATGTTGTATTTATTGAGATACCTTAAGCGGAATATTGCAATATATATAGCTCGCAAAGTTTAATCCATATCATGATTAAATACGGAATCGTAAAGTTATAACGGCAATAACACCGCTCTTGGCAGTCGCAAAACTCGTAAACAAGCTTGATAACGAGTTTCTTCCTGGCACAAGCATTATAGCTTCAAAGTCCTTAATCATTCCCCACTGAAGGTGTCTGATCCTCACTCCATTTGCCTGAGTCATTCGCTTAGTGTTACCAACGTCCGACGTTATCAAAAGTTAAATTGACAATTCGCTTTATGTAAATGAAGACTAATTTATTCGTTATACTGTGGTTAAATTGCGGTTTGATTTCAACCTTTTATAAAATTAATTAGCAGCTGAAATTACTCTCTTTAAATCGGATAAAATAAAAGTTTTATTAATTTCATTATTAAAAAATATACTGCTTTTTTATACAATTATAGGTTCTGGAAAACATACATGCGGTCCACGGTAAGTGATCACCACAATCTAAGGACACGTATCATGGTCATCGTAATCTAAGGACACTTAATTTCGTCGTTAGGTCTTAATTTCGTAATTCTATCGACCCTGATTGCCATAAACAAAAAACTTAACTTTCATAATGTCTAACTAGATGTAGTTCTGAGTTTAAGTTATTAATTTTATTAGTTTATGCCCTAAATAAATCCATTCAATGTACTCATGTTGATGCAATATTGATGCATTTATGTATTATGATAAAAAAAATATTTTCACAACTTTGGGCACCATTCCCGCAACACACCCATTTAACTGCCGTGTTTTATTTCTAGCTAGCTGTGCCCTGCGGTTTCACCCGCGTAAAGTAAACTTCATGGATGACCCGCGGAGCCCTTGTCTTTTTTAAATTAAAGTAGCCTAAGTTACTCCTTGGAAGATTAGCTTATTGATTAAAGTCCCGTTAAAATTGATCCAGTCGTTTCGGAGATTAGCCGGAACAAACAGACAGAGAAAAATTTTAAAATGATTTTTTTCTATATCTGTACCGTGTATGATATACATTTAGTGAAAAGCTGTTACTTTGGAATTACAAAGAGACTCTTCAATTTATTTATCTGTATAGACTGTATAGATTCCTTTTTATTTTATTTGACTTAAATTCAGTTCTATTATTATTATATTCAGTAAATGATTGTTCCTTGCTAAGTATGCACAACAATATATCAAATCATAAGTTATGTACATTCATCCCAAAACAAATCCGTCAATTGTATACGAGTCAATTGTACGTGAGATATACAATTTTTAATTTGCGAAATAAGGTCAACACGAGACACATTGTATGAGGACACAAAATACAATGTTCTTCAAAAGAAAGTACATTAAAAACTCGAATTGCAATATACTCTTTGCCATCTGCTTTCGCGTCGCACTACTACGAGATAGCATTAAATATGTCATTCTTTTTCATATCTTGCTTTAGTCACAAAAGACCGCAATATTAAAGCCTTTTTCATAAAAGTTACCCTCTTCTATTTAAACACTAGATTCTGCCCAGCCATTTCTCAGCAAAATCTAAACACCTCCTTATAAAAAAAAATCTAAGATATGTGATTAAATGAAAACATCGATTCAAATCGCTAATGCTTGGTTTTGAAGTAGTTTATATCTCTTTTGATAAAGAATTTCAAATGAATATAGTTTTAAACCGACTTTTCTAGTCTTCGTTTAAACCTAGTTTACAAAAATAGGTTTAAGGGAGGCAAATTATCACTTATGTGAATTTTTTTTGAATCGTGTTCGAAAATACACATATACCCACTAATACAGTGGTTTTTCGATCTATTTTTTTTCTAAAATTCATAAATAATGTTCGTTCACTCGAAATATTCCTGCTAAGGAAGGTAGCGCCTCTGATAAATATTTCATAGAATAGCACGCGATCTAGTGCATTAAACCGATATAAATCGTATAAAGCACTGAAGGCTGCTTTATACGATTTATAACGGTGACAAAAATTATACTACCATTTTACGAAATATATGTGTGTTCCGAGGTTTCTCCCGTGTAGACTTGATTTCATGTATTCCTTTATTTCATATTTATTTCATTCACCTATATTTAAGTCTAAGTTACTCTTGCAACATCAGCTGTCCACCCATTTCAGAAAATAATCGGTACAAACAGAAAGACAGACAGACTGAGGGTAAGAGATTTTTTTAAAATTGGTTTTATAAAATGAGCCGTGGTGGCCTTGAGGCTTGAGCAGTCAGTTGCTAAGCAAGCGACGCAAGTTCGAATCCCAGCGGAGCCTGTACCAATGAGTTTTCTAAAAAACTTATGTACAGTGATTTCACACCACGTGCTTTACGGTGAAGGAAAACATCATGATGAAACCTGCATATTTCTGAGAAGTAATTCAATGACGTATGCAAAGTGTCTGAGACGGCGATGGAGTCACCGGAGGAGAGATTATGAGTAGTATATGACGTGAATAAGTCTGTCACCGTCACACAGTCATCATCATGGTAATAAGAGCTGATGGTAAGGCCTCTGAACTATGTTTCACACGAAGCTATACAAAACAATCGGAAAAAGTCGTCCTAAAAAGCTAGTCTCTTTCAACAGACATAGCCCTCTTGAAGGCCTGATTTTTTTTTCCTTTGCACCTCACGTTTAGTTAAAAAGGTACTAAATACTGTACGTGCCCAAGAAGATAAAAACTTGGCTAATTGGAATATTTTCGGGCGCTTTATTAGCAGCATTCTTTAATCTCTAAAAGATAGTACTTTTAATTTAAAATGATGTTTGTTTTTTTTTAATTAAGGTGATTCTGTGAACGTGTAGATAAGAATTTGGTTATTTTTTCTGTCTGGGCTGTTTGAGAAAGTTATTTACTTACAGCCCATCCTAGATAACGATTTAAATCTTAATTTAGACTTATATACGTGTTGTAGGTACTTGTGGAGTTTCTTCTGTCTAAATGCCTAATGTTTTAAGAGTACTTACACAAAAATAGAAAAAAAAACAATAAATTTTGGGGGTCCCATATTAAGAAATTTTTTTTTCACCAAACCCATACGTGTGGTATGTCTAAGGATAGGTCTTCAAGGTGACATTGAGGTTACTAATATAATTTTTTTTTCTAAACTGAAAAGTTTGTGTAACTTTCAAAGTGGTAAAAAGCGTGTGCCTCCCCCCCCCCCCCCTATAACTTATAAAATAAGAGAATGATAAAACAAAAAAAAATTATGCGTACGTCCACCGAAAATTGGTTTGAACGAGACCTAGTTAGAATTTTTTTAATACGTCATAATTCGTAAATCGGAATCATGGGCCAGTCCGACTCGCACTTGGCCGCTTTTTTACCCTTTGGGTATGGAACCCTAAAAAGTTAACGCGCAACCCAAAACACAACATACTTGGACTCAAAACTAAAAGTTTCGATTGTCTGTACACAGTGGAGCTCGGCTAAAAATATCTACAAAAGCCTTTGAAACAGTTTCGCTACAGGATTTCTAACTTTATGTAAATCTACCAAAGCTTTTCTTGTATTTGTATCGGACGAGGCGGAGAGCTTTTTATCTACGTCTTTCCGGACTTTCACAACTGGAGGTCAACCACCTAGCCTTGTCTAGGTCTGAAAAAACCTGCACTTAGATTAGACAATAGTGTCCGTTTGACCGAGTCCGCTCTTTAAAAAATGAAACCTAGCTTAGATCGATTCATCGCCCCCAAAATTTCATGAAAATCGTTTCCGAAATTCAGATTATATAAATACATACATACAAGAATTGCTCGTGTGAGATACAATTATCAATATATAATTTTAGGAATTGTTCGTTGCCAAACAAGCTTCCTTCCCCGGACGCTCAAGTTGTGGAATGAACTCCCCAACATGGTATTCCCAAAACAGCTCAGATTTGGGTTCTTTAAGAAGAAGAGATACTTACATTGTCGGCAACGCACACGTCATACCCCTGGTGTTACAAGCGACCATAGACTGCAAGTATCCGCTTACCATCAGGTGGGTCACGAAAGACAAGACTTATGCAAATACTATGGAACTTTTTTTGTCTTTCTGTCGGGTCGGTTTCCTTTTCATGATTATTCCGACAAGTTTTAAGGTAACATTTTGTGAAAACTTAAGCCTTGGTATATTAATCATGAAGGGCTTCTTCTTCTACTTCAAGTGCCTCTCAAATTAATGAAGATTGGCAACCAGCTCTGAATATTTTCTGCCATCCCTTGATGCCGATCCATTCTCGAATGTTCCACAGCAAGGAATTCTTTCTTCTGCCAACTCCTCGTCTTCCGGCAATTTTGCCCATTATGATGAGTTGGAGCAGCTCGTGTCTCTCGTGACGAAAGACATGTCCGAGATAAGCAACCTTTCTCTGCTTGATGATCTGCATAAATTTGTGTTCTTGACCGACTCTCCGTAAGATTTCCACATTGGTTACGTTTGAGTCTAGCTAACAGAAAGTACACGTCAGTAGGTCCACATCTCAATAAAGGACTAGGGCGGCACAAAAGATCCCAAGGGTCGACATACTTTCTGTTTTCCGGACCCGCTAATATCCCACAGATAAGATAGTAAATCTACATTATACTCATAGCACTAATCTCGTGACGACGTTATAACTAGACTCATACAATGAGAGCGCTCTACATCCGAACAACTGTGTAAGATTTTATAGTTTTCGTGCAGCATTAACAGCGAGTGGTATTTATACAGGAGGAGTCAACACTCCAATTTGATTGCTCTTTTTATACACGTTCACCTTGCAGTGTGCACTTCCATAAAAGTTAATTGAACACCTGCTACAAGGTGCCTCATTCATTTGTTTAAAACTCACTGGGATGCACCAAGTAAAATCTATTAAATTTAAAATGAAACACCTGACTGACTCATATACCGATACACGCACAGCCTAGACCGTTGTTACTTGTGACATTAAATTTGGAGGGTTTGTTTTTTGAAGTCTGCAAGTGACAGAGTATTCCCGAAATTCCACCCTTTTGGGGATGAAATGGGTTATTGCATATTTTGTAAAAAGAAAAACATAACGTGAACGAGTTGCGCGTGGTCAATAGTTATACGTGAACCATTTCAATAGATTAATTTTGTTGACATCTTAAATTTATCATTCGTATTGTGTCAATCGTTCGATCCATTAGATCCACCGTGAATAGGCATGGATACATTATTCAAAAGACTTGACGGATTTAGATCTAGATAATAATGAGAGCAGTATTCAACAAACGAGTTAAGCACATCATTATATAGTTCATATTTACAAAAACGTTTACGTGATAAAATCTTCCGAAAGGTAAACTAATTTCCACGTCGATAACCAATCCCGCAAAAACGGGAGCAATGTAAACACACCCAACACTTCGCGTGCATAGGTAACAAAAAAGGCTCCAAAATACGTCCATCGAGCACAAAATAAAAAGTTACAGAAGACCATCTGCTCATAAACTGGTGGAAACAGGGGGGGTTCACCTAAATAATACAAAACATAGTGTTAGCTACTAGTAGATTTAGCTCGTAAGATATCCTATTCTACAAAGCATATCTCTCTTCGTCAGCAGCTATAATCCGCCGATCATTGGACAAGCTATGCACTGTAGGTTATGCTTTAGTTGCAAGCAACTGAACCTAAAGGACCCTAAGTACACCAAAGAGGCCCGCTATAGTTAGCACAGCGCTTCTACTCTCCTCTCCCTTGAATTCCTGGTAACCTTAACTCAGGAGCACCCGAAGACAGCTTTAATTGGCTGCGATCTTCTGCAATGCAATAAGCCCCGATAAGCCTTAGCTATCTTAAAACTGATGGAACCCATTTAATATGATATTCATGTACACGTCTATGTGTGCGTATGACGATTCTCGACCTATGTGGATCTCAACAAAAGTGGGTAGTCGCCGTTCTGTAACCTTTTCTTTTAAGCTTGTGGACAAGTAGGTCAGATACGCTGTCGTGACCTGTGACGCTATCCGGCAACTCACGAAAGCAAAGAATCGCCTGCCAAAAATCAATACCAAAATAAAACAGAGGGACGCACGTGCTCGCCACCTGGGTTCTATCGCCGGTTTTCAATTAGACAAACAAATTGAAAGTTTGTTCAAGTTTCGGCAGCAATTTCAGTAGGATTGATGCTGTTTGATATTGTTTGAGCTCGATAACGGAATATTGTAGAGTGTTCACTGATCTGCCAATTTTTTTCAGATACCTTTGTGAGATGGGATATTGTATAAGCACCTTTGGTCTAGTGATTAATATAACCAACTCTCACACTAGATGCAGGATCGTTTACCCCAACAGGAAAAATATTTTATGTGATGAGCACACATGACATTATTATTACTTATTTCTAAGTACTTCACCTGTCATTATATACTATGTAAATATTCACAATATACATAATTTAAGACCACGGAAAAGAGGGAGCTTTACGTCGTGTATCGAAAAGCCCCAGTTAAACTGTGGCATTATTTTTCATTTTCGTTGAGGCCCGAACTATTTTCGGGCTACAGTGTTAATGATCAGGACTCTTCATTACAGGTTATTGTAACTTAAAAGAAGATGTCCTAAACACTGTCAATCTAAACTTGTAACTTTAATGAAAAACGTTTTATTTATTTGTGTTTGTTATATCTTAATTTTATATGATTACACTTCTTACAAAGTACTTTCAAATCGTCAGACACAAGAAACATTACCACCAGCAATTATTCCTTTCAACTATATAGTATGACTTATTGTGGCATAACTAGCATAACTTCAAGCATTTCTTTCAAAATCACTATCTAATAAGAAGTATTAATATCCGGTGTCTGGAAACGATACCTACAAGATTCGCTTAGTTTGTGACTAGGGGACTAATAATTTCCGAATATTAATCAATTTTAACATTAAAAATATCTTAATTTGTCAGACTGTCTATAAGTACTTTCAGATCATCAGTCACATAATTATTTTTCCGAACATTATTTTTGATCCCGTTAAAAGCTAATTTGACCCCAATAACTTGACATTATAAAGAGCTGTTATAAAAACAAGAATGACTCTCGTGACGAAAGAACTGACACGAACACTAAATCCAACCATAAAGCCACAGGACAAGCGGTGACCATAAAAGATTATGTCCGAACGGATATATGACAGACCGTGGATGGTTACTGCTATGAATTTATTGTCCTCTCCCTACATTTACATCGCAGTCCCACCGATAAGATCACTATGTGGGCTGTTTGATATGTTAAAGGCTGTATTATAGTTATACTGTCGGTATAGTATTATGTTTATAGTTTTGTAATGTATGTGAAATGAAAACCTGTATGTGAAACAATGTGAAATAAAACACTGGTATGGATGTATGAATGAAATGTTAACTTTCAATTTCTTGATCTTCAGTAACCAAGTCACCTTTCGAACAAAAGAACTAAGATCAAAATTACTGTAAGATGCCTCAAGCAGTCACGCAGCTACGTTTAATCACGTTAAACTTATAACGATTAACTTAACACGTGATGGTTCAAAAGGCAAAGTCAAATTATGTTTAATTAATGTCGGTGATGGATCAACACAGTAATAATACATGTATCTGTAAGCGTACAGATGTGTGAGTGACACAAGAGCCTTCAGTGTGGGTTGTAAATGATGAGTATTTGAGTGTAGAAAAATCAACAGAAAACTGTCAATTTTGGAAGCAAGCTATCTGCAGTAAAATTATCAATTTCCATTATACGAAATTGAACCTCACCATTGAACACGCGAGAACCGCGTGGCTATGTATAATATTACAGAATGGGTATTAACGTTCACTGTTGAGCACGGATTTCTCTTTCAAGATCCCTATAGTATGGCTTCTGTGTATGTTCGAGTTACTGTGAAGATGCACTGAATACCAGCCCTCAAAGTCAAGATGATGAAAGCCGGTTATCAGAGCCTCCTCATATAAAAGTCTGTTTTAAAATTGCTCATTAAATACGACTGCTGTTTCTATGACTAATGACAACGCCGATATTGATTTCACCACACACTTTTACCTATAGCTTTTTGGTATATACATAACTAAAAGAGAACCTCTAAAGCGTGATTTAGAACAAAATAGCACCATCTTGTGTACAAAAACGAAACTACTTATCTATACATTTATACAGATAAATAAATTTGAAGAGTCTGTTTGTAATTTCAAAATATCAGATTTTCTCTAAATGCATATGAAAGTATACACGGTACTGATTTCAAAAACCAAATTATAAAAAAAATATCTGTCTATCTGTATGTCTGTTTGTTTCGAGTTATCTCTGAAACGGCTGATAGCTAATGTTGCAACATTGAAGATCAGCGGTTCAACCACGAAATTAACTCTACGCGGATAAAACCGCGGGACACAGCTAGTCTACATGTAAACTTCGGTAAACACACTTCCATGAAAAATGTATATAGCTTGAGAATTATTCACATAGAACAAATAAGAGCTAGGCGTTGAGCAATAAAAATATTAAACGTTCAACACAAAAGCCCGAAAGCCCAAGCAGTCTTAGTCGACGTTGCGACTCACAAAGTGTAATGGAATAATTTCGTTAAAGTAATGAAAGTGAATTCTCAGACAATTCCGCCCGGTAGCTGCATAAAGAATTTTATCACGCAAACTGAGTTTGTACGCGGATCATAAGAGTAAATTCGATATTTTACTGGATGTGGTATCAAATCACACCGCTCAAATTATCCACAGTTAGCGCGCCCTCGATGATTAAGGTGAAGTTTTATCAATAGGAAATTATTTCAATGAAGACTCCTTTTGCCCGGGGTTTATTGATTTATTTACCTAACTAGCAGTGCTCTGCGGTTTTACTCCCGTAGATTTAATTTCATGGGTGACCCACAGAACCATAATGTTTCTTAAATTCCATGTGACAATGGTCCAGCCGCTTCGGAGATTAGCCATACAAACAGACAGGCAGAGTATTTCTTTTTTTTAACTTTTTTTAGTCAGGACAGTATATTCGTTCATATGCATTTAGTGAAAAGCTGTCATTTTGAAATTACAATCAAACACTTAAATTGTATTTATGTGTCTAGATGTATAGATTTCATGGGGGCTTCATTGCGCGGAACCCTATTTTATTTAAATAAAATTGAAGTTGTTATTCCAAACTAACACCTTTTCGCTAACTACAATTGCCAAACAAGTACGCAATTCTGCGAGAATCAAAACATATTCATATTGAAAAGAAATGTCTTGAATTGCAAACCGTTTCAAATCCTATAATATTTTTAATTAAATGATCAATTCAACCTGAGAGTAATAAAATAAAATAAATGAATATGCTCACGCTATCCCAGAAAGGCCCCCGAGGGTAAGCAGAAGTGCCTACCCACATTTCACCGAATATGATTAAGTGCTAGTGACAGAGGGTGAGTCCATCGCCGTCTCAGGTACTAGACATATGTCTGAATGACTTCTCAGACATATGCAGGTTTTCTCATGATGTTTTCCTTCACCATAAAGCACGTGGTGTGAAATAAGTTTTTAGATAAATAATTGGTGCAGGCCCCACTGGGATTCGAACTTGTGTCGCTTGTGTAGCAGACGACTGCTCAAACCCCAAGGCCACCACGGCTCTACCAAAGAGTATTAATTAAACTATTATTGGCGTTGTAGTATCGATAAAATAATAACTGAATGAGACCATTACTAGGAAACTTCATAAATTTTGTGAATATAATTTTGTTAGAGGTATTTCAAAATAGAGGTACCGTAAACATTAATTATGAAGGATTCCATTGTTACCGAGTCCAAAATACAAAGTTATTTATTTTAAAACGTGAATCGTACGCTCTGTTATTTGGCAAATAGTATTCAAAATAGTTCAAGGTTTATGTTTCATTGATTATTGTGAATGTTTCAAACAAGCTTTGTAGTAACTAACCACCGTTACTCTTACGGATCAACTATTCGTCTAGGACAACATTTTGTGGTTCGACCTTCGAATTTTTGTTTATTTATTTATTTAGACAAGATATTAACTTACAGCTTAAGCCAACACATTTTTACATTTTAATTAATATTCAACAACGATTATAAGATGAAATAAATCTAATATTATTACGAGCCTGTTGTAATACATAAAGCTGAAGCTGAAAAGTTGTTGTTTGCTTGGACGCACTGATCTCTGGAAAACCAAAAATCCAAGTGATAGTACTTAGATTTTTGGAAATAATTTCAGGGTTAGATAGCTCATTTATCGCGGAAACCTACATAGGCTCGATATCATCACGCTAAAAACAATCGCAGGTTAAAGTTAGCGTTAGCCGAAAGTAACTATTCCACGAGGACGAAGTGTCGGCCAGAAGCTAGTCACTTACATCGCTGATAAATCCGGATACTTTTGTTTTAGCCCAGATGATGGGAAGTTTAAATTACGATGCACTATATACATGTGCTCGCGCATTCCCCTAAGGGATGAGATTTGACTACACTCACACTGCGCCAGTTAAGTTAAAGTCCCATGCAATAGGGGGCGAATCTATTGCTATAATCAGGCACTCATTCAGACTCCGGGCAGCTACAGGGAAATTTTAGGGAGCAGCATTTGCAACCACGAGACCAACTAGACTTTTTATTTGCTTTTAAATTATTTGTCACATCATTTGTCAGATCACAGTTTGGAGGAACCTTAATTCCCGATATTATGCCAGGTCAATAACACAAATTCAATTAAACAAAACCAGTGTAACGTCAAACGTACTAATTCGACGCTATGGAGTTACAAAGCAGATACAAATTAATTTGCGCTGCTGCGGTTTTCTCCAAAATGTTTAAAGGCATATGAATGTCTTTGTTCCGTCTCGTGACTCGTCCCATTGGTAACACTTGAGTCACAATTATTTCTAATGAGAGCTCATTTGTTGCCTACATTTTGTTTGTGCCATTTAATTTTGGACTTTGTAGCGTTGTTTGCGTTGATAATTAATGCTATATCATACATTGTATTTAACTTGAAGCCCCAGTCAGAGATATATCTACTAGAAATAAAATATTTTTATCGTATTCTTTTTACCCTTAATTTAAATATACATTATTAAAACATAATTTAGACTTCCTAATATTAAATTCGTGTGCAAATAATTTACATTAATAACAGTGATTCGCCATTCAATCTAAAGTTTATAAATCAATACTTCAATTTCGTTTAATTTTAACTTCTATAAAATTCTTCTCGTAGTTATGCGGTTGCCACATCCAGCTTCTTTAAATCGTTTAATTTTATAGCAGTAAGCCTGACAGTCAAATTACTGAAGAGGGATGTTGCAAATTGAAACGAGTCGACTGAACATTACTCGCGTATTGAATGGTACTCTAACACCTTATTGACTTCGTCAATAGAGTTCAATTTCATAAAACACCTGAATTGTGGTTGGTGTTATAAATTGGAAATAAAAAACAATGATACAATTCTACAATCATTTTAATTATAATTTACATACAACAAATAGTTTAATAAAATTTGATAAAAAAGCACCTACCCATATTATGGTAGCGCGGAAAAAATAACTAGTCCGCCATTTTGGATTATCCACCATATTGGATTAAGATTGCCAAAAGCGTGTATACCAAATTATTAATCGTTAAAAGATAACTGATTTAGAATTCAGTTGCAAGATCCCACCAGACAAACATGCATTCATTCCAATTTAAATAAAAGCTTGTGAAAAGTTGCTACAATTTTAGCCTTTGTTATTTTTCTCCATGACAGGCAATCCACGACGTTTTTTTTATTTTTTCCCCCAAAAGGTTACCCACCTTCTGGGGGAATTTATTTCTACTATTTGATACAGAAAATCCACGATATTTAGGCACCTACGTAAGATGACAGGATATTAGTATAACAAATAGCATACGCCTACTCATGTTCTTGAAAGCTAATCCTAAGCTTAGTCTGGAATTAGAACCCAGACCTTGGGCGGAATAAGTCCTGTTGTAAATTTATTAAATTGTATACTAATAACATTTAAACTAGTTACATGAAAGGTACAAAATAAACTTAATAATAAGTAAGAAGGTTTAAAAGTAAGAGTGTTAGTCTTACCACTCTCCTTGGCCTTATCCCATACATTGTTGGAGTCGGCACTTGATTCAACCCAAATCAGATAATTAGCCAATAACCTGCTTTTTAAACGAAGCGATCTAACCTTGGTTGGTAACCAAATCGGTGATCTGGGTTGAATCAGTTGTCAGACTTTCATAGCCCTCCAACTGACCTGTAACGATTGCCAAAGATATTAAATTGTGAACCGGCACCGACGGCTGAACGTGCTCTTCGAGGCACCTACCTAGCTACTGACTTCGGTTTTAGTTGCTTAACGTCGCTAATCGAATTATATGCCCAACAGCAACTGTGCCATGAGCTCCAATACTGCAAACTATATAAACGAGTTTGAATTTCTTCACAGACATGTGCAGGTGTCTGAACATATTCCTTTACAGGAACATAAAAGGACAGTCGTGGTGGCCTTGAGGTTTGAGCAGTCGCCTGCTCCGCAAGCGACGCAAGTTCGAATCCCAGCGGGGCCTGTACCAATGAGTTTTTCTAGAAAACTTGTACAGTGTACATGTACAGTGATTTCACACCACGTGCTTTACGGTGAAGGAAAACACCGTGAGGAAACCTGCATATATCTGAGAAGTAATTCAAAGACGTATGTTTAGTGCCTGAGACGGCGATGTAGTTACCCTCTGTCACGTTGGCACATGACCATATTCGGTGAAATGTGGGTGTTGTTATTACAACACCTCTGCCTACCCCTTCGGGGAATACAGGCGTGAGCATATGTATGTATGTATGTATGTAAAAAGGATTTATTTCAAACTAAAAAATTATAGCTTAATATAAGATAAATATATATGTATATTTTTAAGAATAGAGCTTAATAAAAGATAAATAATAATTTTGGTCTAGTTTTATTTGACAAAAGAGAGAAAATGTATTGTTTGGATACCCCCTGTTAACTTAGGATCGTTCCTAAATATGTAATCATAATTATGAAGGACTAGCTATTCCCCGTGGTGATGCCCATTTTCGCACGTTGAATCAAGGCATAAGCTATCTTCACCCCAAACTCCGCCCACGCGTTTATGTGGTTAGAGGTAACACACACTTACAAACTTTTATATTTATGTAATGGGAAGTAATATAAATTTGACCATCTCTAAATACATGTGTATACACTAGCTCTTGACTTCTTTGCCCCAAGTATAGTTTATGGCACATTCGAACGTCGCCTCGTCCGTCGCTTGACCTTGCGTTTTGCGCTTTTTTGTATGGAGACGTAAAACTTCAAAACACTCGCCGCTTGGGGCGCTTAACGATTTGTTCCTAGATTCCCTTCTACTCGTCATCATATTCAGCCCACATGCACCCACTGTTGGGTATAGGCCTCCCCTGTGACACGTCACTGCTCTCGGATCTGAGTTAGTCTCCACCACAGTTTCCCAGCCTCGAGATATCGTCAGCCCACCGAGTAAAGCTTATATGTATACCGTGCTACTGTTCATACCTTTATGTTTATCGTGAACGAAGTGTGACCCTAGAGAATTGAATCGCTTGATCTAAAGACAACAGTAATTTTTTTTTTGAGTTAGGAAAACATCGTGGGGTAACCTGTTTATGTCTGAGAAGTAATTCAAAGACCTATGTATATTGCCTGAGTCGGCGATGGACTCACCCTCTGTCACGTTGGCACTTAATCACAGTCGGTGAAATGTGGGTGTTGTTGCTTAACCCTTCGGGGACCCGTCTTAGATGGTGTGAATTTTTTTTATAAATATTTTACCTTTAAAAAATATGTGGTAAATTTATTACCTCACTTTACGTGACCGTGATAATAACCACTGTGGGTGCGGTGGATGTGACTAAACTCGGACAAATAAAATAAACTATATTAGGTCACTCATATGTATAATATGGTCATATCACTTATATACCCTTATCACCTGTACTATAAATTGTCGGGGTCGGCACCTTCAGCATTGAGTGTCGGTTTCAATCATTGAAAATTGATACATAACACATACACGATAAAGTTCAATGTCGTATGTTTGAAACGGATACTCAACGTTGAGTTTGAGATAGAGATAACAACGCAGCTGTGATACGAATGCCTCAATTTTCTTTTCATTTTTATGATCAGTTAAAAACCTGCATTCCTATTTTCATAAAGTATCAAACGCGGAATCCCCAAAAATAATGGTTAATTACTTGATGGTCTAATTAGTTTTATTTGAAATTAGCAAATGGTATAAATACGCAATGGAAATGAAAGAAGCCAAGTTACGCAAGAGTTGAGTTACTCGTAGCAAAGAATATAATGGTAACAGAAAGGCCACTCCTTTAACTTGCCAAAGATCGTTGCAGACATATAGTGTCTAAGCTTATGAGGATATTGGATTAAATCGAGCTTATTCTGTTTGATAGTCGGGTAACCCCACTAGGATTTGTACCTCCATCTCACAGAAGATCGCCAAATAATGTCACCTTAGAGTAGTGTTGTGTTCCTGTTGTGGCTAAGGTCGTCAGTGCTCCATGAGAGGACAGGAGGAGTCACTACGCTAGCGTATGTTTAGTAGGCTGTTTTTATTTTATAATACGTTGGCACAGTTATTCCATTCTTTAAACGGCGGGCAACACGAGAGTGACACTCCACTATTGCTAGCCACTTTGGATGCATAAAAAAGCAGTAACTTTTAAAGTGACACGCTCAATGTGTCATAGATATGTGTGTATTCGTGTAACTTAAGGTAGCTGACCTTCTATACACATTTATTTTGTACTCGCAGTTTAGTTAATTAATCAAAGTTTGTATAGCGCTCGATGAATCAACAATAAACAATATTAATTTGCATCGAGTATTTAATATTTCATTCGTTTTGAATATTGAAATCAAGTACAAACCTATTATAAATTTCACAGAACATATTGTTATGCCTGCCATTTTATCCGTATAATGTAGTAAATTACGTGGAGTAAATTTAACACTTATTTAAAAAAAAGTATGTGTTATATCTTATATGTATATCATAAATCGAAAGAGCCGTGGTGGCCTCGGGGTTTGAGCAGTCGCCTGCTACGCAAGCGACGCAAGTTCGAATCCCAGTGGGGCCTGTACCAATGAGCTTTTCTAAAAAAAAAAACTTATGTGCAGTGATTTCACACCACGTCCTTTACGGTGAAGGAAAACATTTCTGAGAAGTAAATCAAAGACGTATGTATAGTGCCTGAGACGGCGATAGACTCACAATCTGTCACGTTGGCACTTCATAAAATTCGGTGAAAAGTGGGTGTTGTGATTACAACACATCTGCCTACCCCTTCGGGGAATACAGGCGTGAGCATATGTATGAAAATGCTATGATTATCTCAAATACTACTATCAAATTGAAGCCATTTCCACATAAAATATTTTATCTGTTTGAACGCATCGATCATCTTAACTATGTTCTGGATCTTGATACGGTTCACTAGTAAGAGTTGAATTCTGATAGGTTTAAAGCTAGAATAATCCATATTATATACTTTACTAGCCGTTTCACCCGAGTAGTTCACATTCCCGTGGGAGTACGGGAATAAAACCTATATTTCTCCCTGATAATGTAGCTATCCATTGCTGAAAGAATTTTTCAAATCGGTCCAGTACTTTTTGAGCCAATTACAAACATACTTACATACAAATCTATCCTCTTTATAATATTAGTATAGATAGGTAGCAGAGAACAGTAACGGTTTTGTTCTTAAAAAATCGGAAGAGAAGCGAGGGTGAGTCAATAGTATATAAATATAATTTCACCGTAACTTTCATTATAATACGCGTATTCGCCTACAAAGTGTGTACTTGCATATACGAGTTTAGCTACCCATGTTTTAAATACAAACGCTTTCATCACACACATAGATATCTGTGTCTTTCATAGACTTTCGTGTGCGTTAGGTGAGATTATCTAGCGTATGAAACTGGTTAACGTCACTAAACCTCCCCTATGTAAGTTTCTAGAGACACGGTCACAGTAGAAAACTGCTGACCTAATTCATGACATTGAGCACTTATAACGGCCGTAAGGTACTCCGCGTGTGGATTAGTGTTTTGTCCGTCAAAAACCTATGTTTTTTTATACTTACAACAAAGATTGCACACGTCACAAGTAATGAGCGCGTCTGTCTCTGCCTGTCATAGTCATAGACTCCCTGTACTCTACCAACTATAGCGAGAATAGCTGAAACGTACGTACACGGATGGACCTGGATGGACCTGGGGCCTTACCATGACCTCTTATTGCCATGATAGTTTTACTCTTTTTATGGGACAGGTGTATTTGACGAGTATACATCTGTCACTGTCACACAGCTGAAATATCATTGCAATAAGAGCTCATGGTTGCGCCCCGGGACCTGGACGTTACGGAAGGAACAATTATAAACAGGATTTTCAGAAATTTATAATTCATATAATACAAAGGTGCTGCGGCCGGGCGACGCACGAGGACTGAGACGTGCGGGGCCGGGGGACATGCAGAGCGACCGGCGCCGGCGCAGCGGGCCCTACCACACACACTCGCTTTCGGACTCCGCCCGCAACGGCCGACACCTCTCCCTTATTTTTTTGTTTGGCGAAATAGAACCAGTTTCATATTTAATACAGTCCACTTTTATTATATACGAATAACACTCGTCGGAGGATTAACAAACGCATGAATAAGATAGTCAAAGACCCATCATGCATGCCTCAAATTTTACTAATAGAAACATTTCTAAATTTCAGCAAGAAAAGCTAACAAACCAGTGCAAAGAAACTTTCATAGACTTTAACGTGTTTCATACTTTAACCTACATTGTTGAATCATAGTGTTTAGCTTTACAGCCGACTAACTATCTCTTCCAAACGCGTTCGAGCACTTAATGAAATTGGACTGAGTTGGAAGAGGAACATATCTGTAGGTATTTATTCATAGAAATCTTATTTACGAAGACTTAGTATGTTTCCGCCGTGACAACTATAGTCTAACTGTCCTAGTTAGAAGTATTTCCAAAAAAAATAATAAATATGTTCACGGCCTCTCACAAGTGTCTGCGAAGGGGTAAACATTGGTATTGTAACAATAACACCCACATTTCACATAATGTATGGTTATGTGCGAACGTGACAAAGGGTGAGCCCATCACCGTCTCAGGCACTATCCGTACGTTTCTAAATTACTTCTCAGGCATATGCAGGTTTCCTCACGATGTTTCCCTTTACCGTAAAGCACGTGGTGTGAAATCACTGTACATAAGTTTTTGAGAATAACTCATTGGTACAGGCCCCGCTGGGATTCGCACTTGAACCTCACGGCCACCACTGCTCTCAAGTCAATCGAGCGTATTTCAATAGGTTGAGGTCTGTTATTTCACCCCTTAATGGGTTTTGAGTATGTTTTCTTCTCATTTCCATCTTTAATCAATCGATTTAATATCAACAGTGTGTATTATAACTCTACATAGATAAATCAAGCTAGTGGCTTTTTACATTAACTTGAAAATCCTCTTATAAAGACAGTTAAAGCCGTCGTTATTGTTAACTATGTAATAATATTTAATGTCGCTCAAATAAAATGTGGACGAGGTGATAAAGTAGACGAGATCTTAATGTGCCTGGTGTCTATTTCCCAACTTTATTTTCATCCAAAAACGCGTTTTTATAATGTGCGACGGATTTTAAATAGCCATATTTTTAATAACGAGTATTTCTAATACATTTTACTACTCTTTAAGTATACATAGAACATAATTTTCTAAAGAATCTAAGGCGATCTGATAATATTTGAACAATTCCGAATTAATTTTTATTTTAAGAATTTTGTTTGATACAATGAATTGTCTGGAAGTAGGACGTTCTAAAATTATTTTTTTCCAAATCACACTTGACTGTTTTATTTATATAACGCAGCGGAACATGCTACCGCCAGGTTCGGAAGGTTGCTTTTACTGAGAAGAATCTTTTAAAAAATATTATACAGTTTTAAGAATACAAAATAAATCATTTAAGAAACTAATTGCCAAGCTTTGTACTCGGATACAGTATAATAGAATTTCATGCAAAGTTTTTATTTAATGATCGACGACATACAAATGATCACGCCTGTATTCCCCGAAGGGGTAGGTAGAGGTGTAACAACAACACACATTTCACCAAATATTGTTAAGTGCCAACATGAAAGAAACTCAGTCCATCGCCGTCTCAGGCACACAGGACTTTGAATCACTTCTCAGACATAAGCAGATTTCCTCATGCACATACTTTTTTAGAAAAATTCATTGGTACAGGCCCCACTGGGATCGTCGCTTGCGCAGCGGGCGACTGCTCAAACCTCACAGTCACCATCGCTTGGATAGCCATTCTCGGTTTCAGTTTAATAGGCTTTTTTGCAAAGAGTTATATAGCCCTGGTGGCCTTGGGCTTAGAGCAGTCGCCTGCTACGCAAGTGACGCAAGTTCGAATCCCAGTGGGGCCTATACCATGAGTTTGTCAAAAAAATTTCACCCCACATGCTTTTCGGTGAAGGAAAACATCGTGAGGAAACCTGTATACATATACTGGTTGAATTGCTTCTCAGACATCGGAGAAGCAATTCAAACACGTATGTATAGTGCCTGAGACGGCGATGGACTCACCCTCTGTCACGTTGGCACTTGATCATATTCGGTAAAATGTGGGTGTTGTTACAACATTTCTGCTCACCCCTTCGGGGACCCTTCTGGGATGGCGTGAGCATATATATATTTTCATTTTTCAATCAAAGAATATTTATACTGTTTTTGGTTTCGAATCCAGTGTCGTTGCAGAATGTATTTTTCGTCTAGACAACGTTTCTCCAATAAGCAATAAATCAATTTCGGCTCTTGTAGACTTTATACAACTTATAGAAGCTGTCACAAAGTTACGTGTATCTCGTATACGCTACACGGTATTCAGCTGGATTTTACTGATAGATTGAAACACTTTAAAGATGTGTTCGTGAAGCGAAATGTGTATACTGCAACACATTTTTCTGTAGCATATCATTTTCTTAATAAGAAATTACCATTATAATATAATATAGAAAGTCAAGATGATCATAATATATTGTATTGATAATCTCTTGAAATAATCTGAAGTATAGACATCTTAAATATATATAACTCAAGGGTGACTGACATAGTGATCTATCAACGCACAGCCCCAACCAGGACGGATCGGGCTGAAATTTGACATGCAGGTAAATGTTATGATGGCATCCGCCAAGAAAGGATTTTGATTCATTTTACCCCAAGGGGAATAGGGGATGAAAATGTCTATGAAACTTTGTCAATTTTAAGCCGATATATTATATTAAACTAAATCTACGTGGGGCACAGTGTGTTATATGGAGGAGCTCGTGGCACAGTTGCTATTGCGCATATCATTCGATCAGCGAAGTCAAGCAACCCTAAGCCTAGCCAGTAATTGGATGGGTGACCGCCCGAGTTCCCTCCGTGCCTCGGAGAGCACGTTAAGCCGTCGGTCCCGGTTGCCAATTTATCATCTTTGGCAATCGTTACAGGTCAGTCGGAGGCCTAAAATAGTCTGATAACTGGTTTAACCCAGATCACAGATTTTCCTGTCAAAAGGGTTACAAAGGTCAGATGGCAGTCGCTTCGTATTAAAATCAGGTGATCAGCCACATCGGTTTGAATCAAGTGCCGACCCAAACAATGTATGGGATAAGGCCAGGGCGATGATGATGAAATGTGTAATATGTGTGTGTTTGAATGGCATCTCTAGACCATTCTGACGTTACCTCTTCATTATTTAGGTGCATACGTCAAACAAGCAAGTACGCTTCACCGCAACTTTTTAATTGGTTAGCCTGTTTCGTTGTTATGCCTACAACTTAGGGGGTATTAACAAACTGAGAATCAAACTCTCCCTACAAGAATAATGTGTATTTCAATTATTATTTTCTATACAATCTCATGTACTAGCGAAAACTTTACCTTGTTTGATATAGCAGCGTCAAAATTCGTAACAATCTGAAACAAAGGAATAATAGTTAGACTGATATTCTTGAAACAATTACCTAGTACCATGAAGTACCAATTAAAGTGAGTCAACAAACGAAATGGTAACAATTGATTGACACAAATAGAACTAAGGTCGCGGGAACCCAATATGGCAAACCCAATTAGTGAAATGACAGTGGTATTCAATATCAGGGGCCTTACTATGAGCTCTCATTGCCACCATAGTTCCACTGTGTGACAGTGACAGACTTATCCACGTCATATACATGTGTCTCATAATAAGAGTTCAACTATCATGGCAATAAGAGGTCATGGTATAATAAGAGGTTTGCATTTTATTGTGATTCAGTGATGTGATAAATATGGGTAGACCTCGGACGAATAGTTATCAAAAGGATCTTTTCATAAAACATATTTTTTTAAGCAACATTAGATAGATTGGCAAAATGGCGCAAAACTTTTTCTTGAATTCAAAAGCTTGACCTAGCTGTCTCATACAAAATAGTAGATAAGGCGTAGGGTGGCCATCATTTAGCTTTGTTCAAATAAGATTTTATTTTCATTCAGATTCGTGATGGCCTTCGGGTTAGAGCAGTTACCTGATAGTCCTGATACGCAGGCGATGCAACTTCGAACCCCAGCGGACTATACCGACGAGATTCAAAAACTTAAGTGCAGTGATTTCACAGCACTTGCTTTACGGTGAAGGAAAACATCGTGAGGAAACCTGCAGATGTCTTTAATTAGTTCAAAGATACGGATGTATTAATGCCTCACGGCGATGAATTCACCCTTTGTGACGTTGGCGCTAAATCATATTCGTTAAAATGTAGGTGTTGTTATTACAACACGTCCGCTTGCCCCCTCGGAGACCCTTTTAATTTTATTTAATACATGAATTGACCAATCTAATTACGGTAAATTTAGGGTTTTTATATCCGTGTAACTTAAACAGCCACCTTTTGAATTTCACCTTTCATAGTCTTTTAGTCCACGAGCTACTTGTATCGCAATGAAAATTGCATACGTATAAAAAAAGTGCTTGCTTGAAACACAATGACAGACTCACGATCTGTCAATATTATCTTGGTATTTTTTACTAAGATGTTGATGTTATAAATTAAAAACAAAAAAAATATTTTATTTAAACGCCCTCAAAAAGAAGAAAACATTTTTTTCATTAAATTAACTATAACTTATGACCTCATTATACACAAGTTATATGATCATAAAAGCCAGTCAAAAACAAATGAATATTCCCCAAATATTTTTAAAGCAATTTTCGTATCACCTATGCTGCCATATCCTCTGTTTAATGGGTGTCAATCAGGACATCCTGTATTACAACCGTCCGCAACCCCGGATATCACTTGCGCATTGACGTAGTTTACAACTTCCAAGTAACTTGGACGAGCGTATAATGCGAAAAGCGATTAAGCCCTTCAAATCGATACTCTGACGTCACCGCTAGCGTTAAGTCATAAATTATCCGTTTACTATAACAACAACACTTTACTATCCGCACACAATACTTAAAATGTGTTATCAATCAAAATCTGGGCAGTATCCCAAGTTGTAATGATATATGACCACCCTAACGACAGGAACAGTCTATTCAACTCGGGTGACAATACAAGCTCGTTGAATCAACGTGACTTTACTAAGGGAACATCAACTATTTCATAGTACGGGAGGTTTTTTTTACTAGAGGACAAAGGCCGAGGTCGCACAATTGGTTGCGTCGTATCGGTTTTCTGTTGTGATACGTCAAAGAAATTGTACATATGTTTTTGTGTTAGTTGTTTATTGTGCGACTTAAGTTGTGAGGTTTTATTCCGCACGTGATTATTCATAGATAACGAAAAAAAATACAGTTTAGAAATTAAGATTTTATTCACACGCACAAATGTTTCTGAAAAGTTTTATAGGGGCCACGATGAAATGGTCGCTCCATGCGGGGGAGGAGAGGAGTGGAGTCTCTGTGCTAGCGTATAGGACTCTTTTATCTTGTAATATGTTATACAGAGATTCCATTCTTTATAAGGTGGGCAATGCGTGACTGACACTCTGGTGTTGGTCATGTTCATGTTGTGTCATAGGCTGCAGTAGCGGCTTACCGTCAGGTGGATTGTACTCTTGTTTTCCACTTTTGTTGGATAAAAAAGTTCTGCGTTTTACTTCAATGTAACGTCATTATTGAGCCACCAATGACTTTGGCTTATCGTGACCGACTATAATTATCCGTAATTAATAGTCGCCTATGACTATGAATTTAATTAAGAAAGCCATAGAGACCGGGGGACTACCATCACGGTTTAAGCAGAGCATAGTAACTTACAACTTCTGAGCTTTGTCGTTTTATTTTTGCACCTTAAAGTTAAACGTAAAAGCGAAGAAGTTCTTAATACGCGTGGCTTAAATACTTACCTGGTTGACTTTTTCACACAAAAGAAAGTACTTGAAATTTGGCATGTGTTAAACGATGATCTCTGCATACCTCCATGGGATACAGGCGTAAGCATATTATGTATCCATGTATGTATGTTGAAAAAGGGATAATATTACCGGTAACATTACTCGAACTGGGATATTCTAGTTTTGTCATCACCCCGTAGCAGTCTGGAAGCTTCACTTCTGAGCTATCATAACTTGACAGATGTCGGTGAAATTTACTATCGTATTGTAATGATATTGGAGGAGTGTTTAATTGCCTGAAAACATAGTCAGAGCGATGTTTTCTGAAAATGAAACCTACTAGATCAATTTATTGCCTCCGAAACCCCCTAGGTATATACACAATTTCATGAACATCATTGGAACCGTTTGCGACATTCTGATTCTAGATATATATTCAAGAATTGCTCGTTGAAAGCTATAAGATAGTTGGCCCCCTACATACGTTATACACTACAAGCATGTTCTGAATCATACTGTATAGTAGCACCCTTCGGTATAATAGGCGTTATTCATGACACTGTATTGTACAAAGTAAACTATAAATGCATAGTTATTTATATATTTTAGGAACGCTTTCCAGCTAACCTATTTCTAAGCGGGTGCAGGCAGGTGCACATTATTAAACGAGCTCATTTTCCCAGTCAATGGACTCTTATGATACCATATATTATTATTGGACCGTGTTATTTACTAACATAGGTAAAAGCTCATTTCGCCAGTTATATAAGTTGTGTCAGAGGAGCTCTTGGCACAGTTGCTATTGCGCATATCATTCGATCAGCGAAGTTAAGCAACCCTAAGCCTAGCCAGTAATTGGATGGGTGACCGCCCGAGTTCCCTCCGTGCCTCGGAGAGCATGTTAAGCCGTCGGTCCCGGTTGCCAATTTATCATCTTTGGCAATCGTTACACGTCAGTCGGAGGCCTAAAATAGTCTGACAACTGGTTTAACCCAGATCACAGATTTTTCTCGTTAAAGGGGTTGCGAAGGTCAGGTGGCAATCGTTTCGTATAATAATCAGGTGATCAGCCACATCGGGTTGAATCAAGTGCCGACCCCAAAAATGTATGGGATAAGACCAGGGCGATAATGATAAGTTGTGTCAGTTGAAGTGACTCGTTGGTCTAGTGGTCGCAAACGCTACAGCAGAACACGAGGCCCTGGGTTTAATCCCCGGCTTGGGCGAATGTAATTGGCTTATTTCGTGGGTAGTTTATCAGTAGCCCGGAGCCTGGATCAGTGCCCGATTAAAGACAATAGTTTTGCCCCGATTGCATGGGACTTAAACATAACTGGCGAATTGTGAGTGTACTATAAGTACACCTCTGTATACTTCTTCGGGGAATACAGGCGTAGCCATCTGTACAGATAAATAACATTGAAGTGTCAATTTGTAATCACAAATTTACAGCTTTTCACTATATACTTATGACGCTTGACGACGATTTTTATAAAACAAATATAAAAATATATTACAAGCGTCTATGTGGGTGATAATGCAGGACACATAAATAAAATATGACAAAATAAGAAATATATTTTTTATTTATGTGTATAGTGTATCTAATTTATCTTTCACGATTTAAATTCACATTTAAAAATACTCGGAACTTATCGCAATAATAGCAGCCTGCTTGCTACCGCAATTGGTACAACCCAATCGAAACGTTGATTTAAGTTATATTCTAAATATTAACGTGATAAACCCCGAGTAACTTTAAATATAAATAAAATGTGTAATACAATTGAGACTGAATTCTTTCTGTCAGTATTTCTGTTGAATAAGTTTGTAATGCAATCCTATACGGCAACTGTAGAGCATCGCATACCGGAACTGTACAACTATTGGCTCTCGACATTATCTTCACTCTAAAGACCAATTTATCCTTAACGAGGTATAGTCCAACTTACGATTGGAACTTGCGACCACATAAATCTGCATTAAATTTGGCACTTAACTCCACGTATATATATGGAAACTTAATGCATTAAACATATAATACCCTCAAAATGGACCACCTTTATCTATATTACCGTAGTTTATACACCCAATAAAACATGGATTCCCCATATTGTAACGTAATATCTCAAATATATCTTCAGGACAAACATTAGACGACCCTTTAGTGCTCTATTAATGGTCCCTGAACTAATAATGTTGGTTTGTGTGTCGTTCCAAATATATTTTGTGATTGAACTATCAGCGTGTTTTAGAACAAAGTAAAATGTAGCAGAAGGACGGATTCCCCAATTGATCGAGAATTGCTTACACACAGCCGCGAGCGCAGGGGAATTTGGATCAAAGCTGATTCCTAAGATATACCTTAAAACTAGTCTTATTAGTTTTAACCCGACTTAAAAAAGGAAGAGGTTATGAATTCGATTGCATTTCTTTCTTCTTTTCATTAACCCGAACAATGATATTCGGCCAGGGAGGGAGGAAGATAAGGCGAAAGGAAAGGCTGAGGTGTAGTTTTAGAACACTCAACTAAAATCACACATCAGTCTTACCTATGGGGAATACAGGCGTGAGCATATCCATGCATGTAGTAAGCAAACAAGTCGCATAAGTGAGATATTTGTAGGTTTTAACAATAAAAACTATGTTATTTAGTGATATTTTCCCTTTGATGCTTCGCGCCTCCATTGGTCACATTGTGATATTGTAAACCCTAGACCCTTCCTCAATGAATGAAATATACAACAGAAAAATATTTTTTCAAATCGAACCAGTAAGTCCTAAGTTTTGCGTGTTCTACCAAATAAACCTGATGGCTAATATTATAAGCCAGAGCTTATAATATTAGCCATCAGAGCCGTGGTGGCCTTGAGGTTTGAGCAGTCGCCTGCTACGCAAGCGACGCAAGTTCGAATCCCAGCGGGGCCTGTACCAATGAGTTTTTCTAAAAAACTTATGTACAGTGATTTCACACCACGTGCTTTACGGTGAAGGAAAACATCGTGAGGAAACTTGCATATTTCTTAGAAGTAATTCAATGACGTATGTAAAGTGTCTGAGACGGCGATGGACTCACCATCTGTCATGTTGGCACTTAATCATCTTCGGTGAAAAGTGGATTTTGTGATTACAACACCTCTCAACACCCCTACGGGGAATACAGACGAGAGCATATGTATAATATTAGAAAAAAATCTATCAATTATTTATCATGAAATGTATCGCAGCTGGCTTTCTGTATTATTTTTCTTATTTTATTGTTAAAGGTAGACCAAACAGAATCGCTTAAGGGACATTTGCCTTCTTATGGCACGTAATGGGAAATATTTTGTCTTTTATTTTCTATCCTATGAATCCAATAATGTCAAGGCAAACAAACCAACACAAACAGATAGGCAAGGTTTTGTTTGAACTTTCCACATAAAATTTTCACGTAATATTTGATGGGATTTTTATATTCTGGTCTGGCATACATTTTCCATATGCTAATATCTATACAGATAAATAATATTGAAGTGTCTGTTTGTAATTCTCAAATAACAGCTTTTCACTAAATTGATAGTAAGTATATACGGTACCGACAATAAATCCATTTTTAAAATTGTTCTCTGTCCATCTGTTTTTAGAGGTCCTTTCACTGACAGATAACAGCTAATGACAGCTAATTTTACGAGGAGTAACTTAGACTACTTTTATTTAAAAATCATGAACTGAACTATGCGTGAAATTAACTTTACGCTAGTAGAACTGCGGGGCACAGCTCGTGTATTACTAAAAACAAGTATATAAATAGCTTATTTAATAGGACCGTTGGTCAAGTGCTGCTGCTAAACCACGTGTCGATTAATACGTCAGGGCAAAAACAAATGTGATAAATCGGTAGTCTCCAAATTTCTTCTCAAACGTATATCTTGATATGTTCCTTAACTGTAAAGCTCTTGATATGACTTCAACATAATTTTGGAATTGAACGAATTACCCATAACAACACACTCGCACAGACACGCACATTTCTAAATTCTAAGCCCCAGGCAGTTTTTCTAGGCAGTATCAGCTCTACTTGCTCTGTCGGCGATGTCATCCGCGTCAAATAGTTACTTTGGGCTAACGCTAACTTTAACCCGCAATTGGTCTTAGCGTGATGATATATTTCCTCCTTTCTCTGAGCTATCTAACACTGAATTTCTTAAGTCAGACCTGTATGTTCCTGAGAGCGCGTTCAAGCAAGCAATCAAACTTTTCAGCTTTATATATGTAAACAAAGTGCATGACATTTCATTTAGTTTTTACATATTTATTTTTATTTTAACAAACTGAACTCTTTTGTTTCGTTCATAGAGCAGTCAGATTGGATAACTGACATTAGAATTTAGTAGTAATAAGAATGTAACTGTAATTTTAATATTTAAATATTAGTGATTAATAACTGGTGAAGCAATAACTTTAAATGTTGTTTCTCTTTTCAGGTAAGACTTGTGATATATACATGTAATAGAATATTCTGTAAATGTTGTAAAACTAGTGTATGTTATAAAATAAATTTTCTCTTTTCAGAACAACTCAATTTTCGTTATTGTTTTACAATTCATCATATCCAAAAATATATTCATAATTGAACGCATTATATATTTTAGTATAGATTAGACGATAACATTTTGCATGTGACATGGTTTATAACAATACAATTTCACATTCTTCAAAACAAATAATAGCAACTGAATAGGCTTCGTGAAAATACCAATAATAGACCTGTCACGGCTGTCACCTCTCACAGCAGAACAAAGCAAAGCTTTAAGTGGGTTAAACATAACAGTCGATACGTCGTCAAAGGCATATGCTTGCTGAATGAAATCGCATTGTTTTAATGTTTCCGGCATGTAAATTGTTTTTCATAGTACTCAGACTTCCAACTATAATCGTTTAACAGATCTTTAAGAATTTCTTAGCTTTGACGTTTAATTTTACTATACAAAAATGTGTCTGGGCCCTTGTGTTTGTTACATTAGAGGTTAAATTTGCACATATAAATAAAATTAAAGTGTCTTTTTGCAATTCCTAAGTAACTGCTTTTCACTAAATTCATATAAAAGTATATAAGGGGCTTATATCTATAATAAATTTAAAAAAAACTATGCTTCGGGTTATCTCTGAAACAGCTAGAGCGATTTCAACGGGACATTGCTTTTTTTATTCATCAAAATAAACAAGATGTGAGTTTTTTATTCTAGTTTACCAGCCAGGAAACATGATTGAATTATGTATATTGTATTTCACACCGTAAAGCCTAACGATCAAAGTTAACTGTGCATATTTAATACTTATTCAGTGAGAAAGTATTAACTAGACATAAGCAAAACATATAGCGAAGTGTAACAATAAATCATAACGCACCCATATGGGCTCAGCAGGGCCGCTCACATAAATATTGGCACGAAATGTACGAATACACGGTATTGCGTATACTTTGCTTGCAAATCGAAATAAATAAAACAGAGACGGGTTAGTTACACCATGTGTAAGAAGAACGGCGGGACCGATTTAAATGACCTCTGGGGCCTTACCACAAGCTTTTATTGCCATCATAGTTCCGCTGTGTGATGAGCTCGTGGCACAGTTGCTATTGAGCATATCATTCGATCAGCGAAGTTAAGCAACCTTAAGCCTAGCCAGTAATTGGATGGGTGACCGCCCGAGTTCCCTCCGTGCCTCGGAGAGCACGTTAAGCCGTCGGTCCCGGTTGCTAATTTATCATCTTTGGCGGGTCAGTCGGAGGCCTAAAATAGTCTGACAACTGGTTTAACCCAGATCTTGGATTTTCCTCTTTAAAGGGGTTGCGAAGGTCAGATGGCAGTCGCTTCGTTTAAAGACCAGGTGATGAGCCACATTAGGTTGAATCAAGTCCGACCCAACAATGTATGGAATAAGGCCAGGGAGATGATGAGTGAGAGCGACAGACTTATACACGCCATGTACATCCGTCGCATAATAAGAGTTATACTATTAATGCAAGGTCTTCTTCCATATAAGCAGTAAAGCAGTGCTTAACATTTATGATGACTGAATACACTCGTGTCGTGTGGTGGTGTCACAAATATAAATTTATGTGTAATTAACCTACCTACTTATTGTTTATACTTACTGAAATCTGAAAATCCAATGCACGCCCCTGGGTCGTGGTAGATCCCCTGGTTTGTTGGATTCGTCTTCGCCCCGAATAGCAGAATAGCTGTAGAAATGTACTTACCTAAGTTATTAAAATTTACTTTGGAACAATTGACAGCTCACGTCACGCACGAAAATACCTAACTATCTGCCACCCGCGACGTCGCCCACGTTTTATCGACCTATAGATTAAAAAATACCACAGAAAATTCACAACACCAATTTCATCTTTTTAGTGTTTAGGGATGCAATTTTGGAAAACTTCTTAGTGTATACTGACATCTCACAAAGAGCCCTTCCGAAGGTCGGTAGTCTCTAGAAACAGAAGCTTAGGCTGTACTTTCGTACTCTTCGTTCGAAATATAAATCAGACTGTAAGGATGGAATTGTATATTGCTAGATTTATAGACTTAAAGAATTCGATACGAAACCGCAGAGCGCAATTAATTGTTAATAATAAATCATTTTCTGGTCTCCTTCTCACCAATTTGGCCAAATTAGACAACATGATCGACATTTCATCAATTCCCATTATCCGCGCACTGAAAAATTCTCATTCATAAGGCTGAAATGAATTTCCCTCGAGAGGGGACTGTGAATAATTATTTTGTATTATATTAAATATTAACTTCAATGGAAAATCAAATAAAATTGCTTACGGCTGTTTGTTTGTTTATACAAAGGTTGACTTTGTACGTGTGTTGTGGAAATAAGAGAATTTAATCTTTTTTTGATGCCGTAAACAATTAACAAAGGTTTATTGCAATGTTTTCCCTATGGCTAAAATAACGTTAATATATTTCTGAGTAAAAATTATTAATAATTCTCAAATTCTTTTTGTTTTGAGGCGAATCAGACCGAAATTACTCATAAAATACATCCGACAATGTTGCTACTGTTTATAAAGGGCGATTATCGTGCTTCCTCCTAGAAACACAATAAGACTATGTATCTGCTTCTTCATCCAGTGTTCCATTGTCAGCAAATTGTAGAGACACTTCAATGCCATCTTTTATTATAAGAAAATATGTTCTATATATAATAGAACCGTGGTGTTGGTTAATTGTACTACAAACAACTAAAAATGATTATCTACAAACGTGCCGTTTTAAATGTTTCGTTTTCGAATGTCGGTCATAACTTTTTTTTTCAGCTACAAACGAAATAATTTTCACTACAAACAAATACGAAAGCCTTCCTAATGGCAAAAAAAATTGTTTTTTTTCAAGTCGGTGCTAAGTTCGCATAGCTTCGTGATGTCCGTAGGGTTTGAGCAGTCGCCTGCTACGCAATCATATTTGAATCCAAGTGGCCTGTATCAATGAGTTTATCTGAAATTGTACATTGCAGTAATTTCACCCCACGTGCTGTACAGTGAAGGAAAACAGTATGAAGAAACCTGCATGTGTATAATGCCTGAGGCGGCGATGGACTCACCCTCTGTCACGTTGGCACTGAAACATCGGTGAAATTTGAGTGTTGTTGTTAGAACACCTCTGCTTATCCCTTCGGAGACTGTTCTTAAATGGCGTCAGCGAGCATTTTTTGTTAATAATATGGATTATCCATTTTACAGTACATTGAAAGACCAAAAGGCATATCAATTCGGTTCAGGAATTGAATAAACCACTAAAATCAAGCTCTGTGCATTGGTGCGCCCCAGGGTGCCCCTGCCAATAACAGAATCCAATTAGCGATACCAGCCGCTGCGATAGAATAATTATTTAAACTAAATACTCACTAATCCTTGACCCCTTGACAGCTGTAAGGTCGGGAACGATTTTCTTGTTCAATGGAGTGCTGCAACATTCTCATGGAATGACCGAACGAAAATAGATCTTACCAACATTTTCGACAATAGATTAAAAATAAAGAATTTCTAAATAAAAAATTAAAGCCGTGGTGGCCTTGGGGTTAGAACAGTCGCCTGCTACGTAAGCGACGCAAGTTCGAATCCCAAACTGTACCAATATTTTTTTTCTAAAAAACTTATGTGCAGTTATTTCACACCACGTGCTTTACGGTGAAGGAAAACATCGTGAGGAAACCTGCAAACAGAGTAATTCAAAGACCGTATGTATAGTGCCTGAGACGGCGATGGACTCACCCTCTGTCTCGTTGGCACTCGATCATATTCGGTGAAATGTGGGTGTTGTTACAACACCTCTGCTTACCCCTTCGGGGACCCTTCGGGGATGGCGTGAGCATATATATATAATTTCTAAATATTACATTCTTAATATACCGTAGGAGCCGTGGTGGCCTCGGGGTTTGAGCAGTCGCCTGCTATGCAAGCGACGCAAGTTCGAATCCCAGCGGGGCCTGTACCTATGAGTTTTTCTAAAAAACTTATGTACAGTGATTTCACACCACGTGTTTTACGGTGAAGGAAAACATCGTAAGGAAACCTGCATATTACTAAGAAGTAATTCAAAGACGTATGTATAGTGCCTGAGACGGCGATAGACTCACCATCTGTCACGTTGGCACTTAATCAAATTCGGTGAAAAGTGGGTGTTGTGATAACAACACCTCTGCCTACCCCTTCGGGGAATACAGGCGTGAGCATATGTATGTATGTAATATACCGTTCTTTGGTATTGATGCTAATTCACCCATACATAAATATGCTCACGCCTGTATTACCCGTAGAGATATGCAGAGGCGTTGTAATAACAGCACCCACCTTTGACCGAAGATGATTAAGTGCCAAAGTGACAGGTGGTGAGTTTATCTCCGCTTCAGGCATTATATATACGTCTTTGAATTACTTCTCAGACATATGAATTTTTCCTCACGATGTTTTCGTTCACCGTAAAGCACGTGGTGTGAAATTATTGCACATAAGTTTTCAGATAAACTCTTTGGTACACAATTCTGGATAAAAGTCCTTAGCATTTTAGTGCTAAAGGCAAGCCTTTTTACGAGTCCCTTAAGAAGTAATCAAAGAAAATAGAACGTTATGTCACTCCATAACATGTTTGTAGGACTCCAGAGAGCTAGACAGGAGCTCATGGCACAGTTGCTATTGCGCATATAATTTCATCAGCGAAGTTAAGCAACCATAACCGAAGCAAGTAGTTGGATAGGTGACGGGTTTCCTCCGTGCTTCGGAGAGCACGTTAAGCCGTCAGTCCCGTTTGCCAATTTAACATTTTTGGCAATAGTTAGAGGCCTAAGAGAATCTGACAACTGGTTTAAGCCGGATTACAGATTTTCCTCGTAAAAGGGGTAATGAAGGCCAGATGCAGTCGCTTCGTATAAAAATCAAGTGATCGGCATCTGGTTGAGTCAAGTGCCGACACCGAGAATGTGTGGGATAAGGCCAGGGGGATGATAACATTTTTCTAGAATCAAGCTAACTCACATAACATTTCCATCGCCAGCTTACAAACCTACGAGTAATTGATATTTTACCCTGCACAGTCCCCTCCAGAAGAGGAAATTAAAATTTGTTTACAAAACAAGCAACTTAATAGATATTTGATATAGCAACGAAATCAATTCAAGAATAGCCTTTAAACTTCAAAATGGAATACAAGTCAAACAAAAAGCAACCTAATTGTATTTGGGCACAAGGTTTCATTTTATGTACATTGATGAGTACCGATAAAACACCTGACCCGGTAAATTGAAGGTACTGCCAAAGTAAACTTCTTAATTTACACAATTATTTACCGAAAGTCAGAGAAGCGTGGATTAATTGGACTAGGGCCGACTAATCTCTGATTTGTTTTCTATTCAGAGCCCCTTCCAGTCACAATTAACGGAATATCCGGGTAATAAAATCGGTGTTTTCATTGATTACGATGTTTATGTTAAATCAAAACATATAAGATACCATGCGTAATACGGTCAGCTGTTACACATACGAGCAATGAAACCGGGTCTGCACCAATATATTGAAGAAAAAAAGAATTTAAAGAATTGATTTAATACCATGACATACCCAAATATATAGATAACAATATATTGTATGGTTTTCAACTATTGCAGTACAAACCTCAATATGATGATCATGCTGCCATACAATCCAGCCATACATACTATGTAGTGTTCAATGTCCTATAATCATACTATAGATACCATATAAAAGATGTATAAGGTCAAATACTAAATTGCACCTCTGCATGAAGCATACAGCCGCGCTATTCTGTAAGGTTTCGACGACGAGTGTCAGTTTTCATCATAGCAAAAAGATACATAATACCTACACGATAGAGTTAAATTTCGTATCTTTGAAAACTTACAGAATACGCGGCATGTCGTTGAATGCTGTAACTCTCCGTGAGTAGTCATCCCAATTTACCACCACATACACATATACCTGTGGTTTACATCAGAAAAAATGGACACAGTTAAAAAATAATAGGGATTAAGGAGTATTGAAACAATACATATTATTTTATACACTAAATACTAAAGCTTTTGCTTAGCAGCGGAATACTGACTTTAACAGTAACCTAATACTACTAAAATAAAAATAAACTTATGACACTAAATAATTGGTGAACCTGATTCATTGCTCCCGAGTGTATTCGAGTAAAAAGGATAATAACCTGATCATTTCATAAAAGTATAATATAATTACAAATATTTTTTTTTTATGTAATCAATTATCGTGTAATGGATTGCCGATATGTACTTATCTATCATTGTCAGAATACCCTCCTTAGAAATATTTCCTACTAAGAAACGTTCCGTTTAACATTAATCTTGACAACGTATTATCCTTGGGCTGTAATCAATAGCAAGCCTTTCTAGTAAACAGCCTATTTTCAGTCAATGAAGCACAGAAGGATGGGTAACATGTGAGATAACAGAACTTGTGCTATTATGTGGCAAACAAGAACACAAAAAAATATATATACCGAAGCCAAGCTACATTGGCGGTAACAAGACACATTCTTACGACTTTTACGAGAGGTCAGATTACCCTTCGATAGATAGGTAGCTAATAATGTGAAAAGGTTTATTCCGAGTGGTCGATTGATAGATTAAAAATATCCAGGGTCGAAACTAGTTATTTTTAAAAATAATAGTCGATACAATACATGCTTTTCTCCGAAGATGATTAATTGCCAACGTGACAGGTGGCGAGCCTACTTACTCTATCAACTCAATATGCCCAAAAAACATTTAAAAACCAACATTTTAATTAAAAAATAAAACGGAATGTAAATTTACTTTATTTATGACATCAGTGTTCCAACGCTGCTATAATAATGTTGCCAGAGCGATAAGATATTTATATCGCGCTAAAGATTAACTTGAAGTAATGATTGTTTTAAATTGTTACATTAACTATTTTATCGTGGTGAACATGCTACGTCGGTTTCGACTGGATATGAGATCTACGTCCCTACACACGCGTCTGTGTGCATACGACGATTCTCGACCAATGTAGAAGGCTGTCCCTGTGTTACCTTTGCATTTAGTGGATATTCACCGGCGCTAACGAAATTTGTATCTCCGGACGTTTTCGCCAATTTAATCCCAAACGTGGTTGGCGACAAAAAGCCCATTATCGAAGCGTCCTTTCTTATCTTGTTAACGGCCCCGCTTCCTTTTAACTTTGACTAAATCCGAGGACTTTTTTATTGATAAATGGAAGCCATTTTGAGGTATCAGTCAATGTCTACCGACGGCCTTTTATACATTTACTAAATGGAATATAATTTAGTTAGTCGTTATTCAGTGGAGTGTTGACCTTCAACTTGAAACAGAGGTTGTTCTCGTAATGGATTACCTAATCAATCTGATTACAAATGTAAGAAGTAGATTTATTAAAACACTAACTGTAGGGGAATCCTAGTTTAAAAACATCGGAGTTTCCCTTCTACGCCGCTAAAGTAGTGGACTGTATTTTATGTTAATTATTTCGTCATTCGCCGATATTGAGTGTAATTATATAAATAGACAAATACAGGGAAAAATTATACCCTAAACTCACCCCTTTGCCGCATCAGAAACCACTTTCATGAATGTATTATTACGAGCTTGTTGTCGGCCGACCGCGCGTTTTTTCGTTCCCGCCAAAAGTGCTTGTGTTGCCAACTTAGCAACACCAATCCCAAAAAGAATGGTAGGGAGGGGAAAATATATAGATACCATAAATAATCAACTAAATTATAATGTGATGTGTATGTGTGTGTAAAATGCCGCTTTAGTAGTCTAGCTTGACATCACTATTAATACTAAACACTAACGTTAGCTAACTTTTACGTTTTGCTTTTCTCTACACTACTAATTCTACGGTGACCGTAAACAGAGTCACTTCTTCACCGTCTCACTTCAGCAACAACGTACTGCATAAGAAGAAATCTGCCAATGAAGGGTGTATGAAAAACGGGTGTGATCCTCTGCCTACCCCTAAACAGACCCTCGTTTTATGATTTGTACTGAAAGGAGAAAATACTTTTTTATCGACTAGCTGTGCCACAAGGTTTCACCCGTGTAGATTTTATTTCATGGGTTGCATTATTTTTCAGAACCCTATTTTTACTTGCAACATCAGCTATCTGCCCGAGAAAATCTAGAAGTTTCAGAGATTACCCGGAACAAACAGATAGACAGACAGGCAGACAGAGAAAAGTTTTCAAAATATGTTTTATGCAAGTACCGAAGATCCCTTCATATGTAACTTACAAACAGATACTTAAATTTTGTTTATCTTTGTAGATATATATTAAATAATGGTAATCTATTTGTTATGTAACATTTGAGGCTGAACAAAGCACACTAATAGAGTACATACATACATATGCTCACGCCTGTATTCCCCGAAGGGGTAGGCAGAGGTGTTGTTATTACAACACCCACTTTTCACCGAATTTGATTAAGTGCCAAAGTGACAGATGGTGAGTCTATCGCCGTGTTAAGCACTATACATACGTCTTTGAATCACTTCTCAGAAATAAGCAGGTTTCCTCACGATGTTTTCCTTCACCGTAAAGCACGTGTTGTGAAATCACTGTACATAAGTCTTTTAGAAAAACTCATTGGTACCGGCCCCGCTGGGATTCGAACTTGCGTCGCTTGCGTAGCAGGCGACTGCTCAAACCCCGAGGCCACCACGGCTCCATAGAGTACGTAAATACTACAATATATTTATAAGACTTATATGTAAACTGTGCCTACCTTCATTAACATAATGTATGACATAAAATGCTAGACTATATGAATATTAGTAGTAACGCGGTCGTCGGCCACAGGTTGGACATTATGGTACTTGCGCTAGTCTCGGCACACAAAAGGTACACATCATTACTATCAGGTATTTTGAAACATAAATTTCTGTATTTTAGAGATAATTAATCATACAAATTTACCAATATTTTTTATTTACTTAACGGGAATTTAATTATTACAAAAAACTACGTGTATGCCTGCTACGCCGTAGCGGTTTTTCAATACGTGTAATGGTGGGGAGGGTCGACCGATAATATTATAGATACTATCTGTTTTTCATTAAAAAAGGTTTAAAAAAAGGAACCCTCAGCTAAAAGTTCTTGGCGTTTACATCATTGTGGTTACACAATTAAAAAAATAATAAATGTTTTCATAATTGGAACGATATATTTAATTTTTTTAACCTTTTCGTTCTATTATTAAGCATTCAAAATGATGCTCATAGACAAAGAGGTTATCACCAAAAAAGGTGTAGTGTTTGATTACAGCGCGCAACAAAGGGATGCCTTCCATCGGCAAGCCTTTGTCTGTGTATGAAAGAAACCCAGATGCTTATGCAGTACCTGTACTAGTGATTATACTTACGTAACACAAGACTTTGATGTATAATGTCGCTTCTGTTTAAAAATATCTATAGACAAGTAAATGAGATTGGAGTGTATGTTTGTATTCCAAATAATATGACGGCTTTTCACTAAATGTACATATATAAAAAAATATACGGTAGATAAATAAAAAATCTAATTTGATTTTTTTTGTCAATCTGTCTGTCAGTCTGTTTGTTCCGACTGGACCGATTTTAACGGAATCACTGGCAGATAGTGATGTCACAAACAACATTTGGCTATTTAATTTTAGAAAAAAGATATCACTAAATGTTTATCTAACGCAATAGAACCATGAGCTACAGTCAGTACAACAATAGTTTTGTAGTTTGCACTTCGCATATTTATTTTCGGTGAAAATTTGGTGTAATACACCTCTGCGTTACAATTTCGAGGACTCTTCTGGGAGGGAGAGAATATGTAATATTATCTCAAAAATTTAACACCTTTATCAGTTTTCAATAACGGGGTTTCACTTAAGTACTCAAAACATTTACGATGTAATTATAATTAAGAAAAAAAAATATTTGATCATAAAATAACATAGTGAGAAAAAATACTAGTATGTATGATATGTGAGTGATACATTGCTGGGGTCGGCACTTGGTTCAACCCGATGTAGCTGATCATCTAATTTGTATACGAACCGACTGCCATCTAACCTTCGCAACCCCTTTTACGACGAAAATCCGTGATCTGGGTTACCAATTGTCAGACTATTTTAGGCCTCCGACTGACCTGTAACGATTGCCAAAGATGATAAATTGGCAACCGAGACCGACGGCTTAACGTGCTCTCCGAGGCACGGAGGGAACTGGGCGGTCACCCATCCAATTACTGGCTAGGGTTAGGGTTACTTAACTTCGCTGATCGAATGATATGCGCAATAGCAACTGTGCCACGAGCTCCTTAATAAAAAGTCAGTATAAATATCTATTAAATTTAATCACACTGTCACAATTATCACTTACAGGATAAGGACTCTCAGACCTTAAACCACTTAAACGATATTAAAAACCCGGATTGTGTAAATGACGCAAGGAACATTTTAAATAACATCAAACAAAATGTCTCCCAAAAGCCTTGGTTCCAACTCCCGTTTTTTTTCCGCGTCCTTTCAAGTGAACTCACAAACGGCTGTGTGTGAACAATGTCTTAGAAAGAGATACAACTAGTTTTCTTTATTTGAATGTTAATTAACCTTAATGTATAATGCGTTTTAATTATTTAATCATTAGATTCATAGTACCATTAAACTTAGAGTGAGGATAGATTAATTGAAACAAAACTGTTTAGTTCACAATGTAATGGGGGTGAATTTAATGCAATACTTCAATAATATTACATTTATTATCTGTGTATGTATTGTAAATCTTAAATCACTGAATGCTGTACATTGAAATTACATTATCAATAGTTATTTAAAAAGTTGCAATATTTTAAATGGCTCTTAAAAAGAAATTGCAAGTTAGCATTATATTTATTACATCAAATAAATATTTACCCTTATGTTCAAACCATGTATCTACACAAATTCATAAAGCTTTGATATGTGTTCCTTTGCTTGCATAAACGCGCTAATATTGGGAACTAAATACTGGTCCAATTTTAAAAATTATATATAAATAAGTGTTAGAAAGCCCATTAGTCGAGGAATGCTAAATATCGTACTCTAAGACCCAAAGTAACTATTCCATGCGGATGAAGTCGCGGCCAGAAGTTAGTCCCGTTCACCCTTTGGGTACGGAACCTTAGAAAATGAGAGAGGTCTGCAAACTTTATACCCATAATATATACAGGGTTAAAAATGTATAGTAAACATAAAGTGCAGTGTAAAAGTGCACACAGGGACTTTGTAAATCCCTGTACACTGCATCCGTGAACTAAGTTCAACTAGAAGAAAACATCGCTAAGAAGCAAAACATAAACTTTTCAACTTCTAATGGCACAATAAAAAAAACGTACACAACGGGGAGCTATTCGCAAATTTCTTCAGTTACAAATACGCTATTAACATTAAGCTATGATTTAAAAATAACCAGTTTAATTCCGCAGTGAAAGAAAAGACAAAATACGTATCTCGTATATACGTGTGTCTGTGTGAGTGAGTCATTTCGAATGCCGTGAAATATGTTATCTATACTTCCATACTAGTGTTATAACGAGGAAAATTTAGATTGTTTGAATTAGATAGGCTCCGAAGCTTTTGGAACGAATTAAAAAAATCTTTCACACTTTACATGTCCGTCTGTGTGAGGCATTTTTAACGATTTGTTCCTAGACTCCTTTCTGCTTGTAAAGATTATATTACAATACAATCTATCTCGCGAGATTCTGAACTGTCGAAAAATTGTGAACCGCAACATACTGCTTACAATGTAACGTATATACGGTAGATTGTAATTAATCTAAGTGAAACGGTTTGTTGATGATTCACAAAAATTCGACAGTTCACAATCACGCGAGATAGATTATAATCTAACGGTACATATTTACAATTTTACGGTGACATATCCATTCTATGATCGTGATTCGGATCAAATACATGCATGCAAATTGGTTCGCGCGGATCCGTGTGTGCGGTTTTCCTTATAAGGGTTGCGTAGATCAAATAACAGTTGCTGCGTGTAAAATTCTGGTAACGAAGCAAATCTGACTAAATCGCGCGGTTCTCCCAGCGATTACGGAGTCAAAATCCAAAGATGTAAGTTTATTCTGCTGAGCTTTAATATGCGTGGAAACATTTATTTATTTACGGTTTCACCCGCGATTTAATTTCATGGGTGGCCCGCGGAAGTAATTTTTTTTAAATATATGTAGCCTGAGTTCCTCCTTATCCTCTTTAAATCTGACTAGTTGTTTCAGATATTAGCCGGAACAAACAGACAGACAGAGATTTTTTTTTATTTTTTATATCATTACCGCATATACACTTTCATATGCATTTAGTGAAAAACTGTTAATTTGAAATTACAAACAGACACTTCAATTGTATTTATCTGTATAGTTTGTTAGACTACCAAAGATGATTAGAAAACATGACAGATGGCGAGTCCACGGCTGTATCAGGCATTATACTACATAAGACTTTGAATTTCTTCGAACGCGATGTTTTCCTTTACTGTCTATGTATCGCGTTGTTTGACAATGCACTTAAGTTTTATTTTCACTTTGATTGCGAATGTATCTAAGCTATCTAAGATATGCGAATATAAGGTACTTCGACTAGTTGAGTTGTATGTCTTCTGACACGCCACTATTTTACTAAACAAAGAAATAATAACAGTCGGAGTTATGCTATTTTTGGTAATTAAATATCGAATTTTAAATTTATCTGTGATTCTTCGACACAAGAGCAACCTGGGGTCAATTTGAAAGGTCAACGACCGACATTTGAAAGGTCGATTCGTATCCAGCCCCTTTAAAGGGCGTGTAGAGGTATAATGTCGCTGCTAACTTCCAAGTTACAAGGAAAAATATATTTGTCGCACGCAACCCATTTGTCGGGTTTTTAGACTGTTTTATCTGATTGTAAAAATATAATCTGTTGTTAAGTAAATAGTTTATATTTTTTACAAAGTCTCTAATAAATTTGAACAATATCACGATAATTAATGTTGACATTCATTGTTTTGGATTAGATTAAATAATTTTTTATAAAAATACAATGTAACATTTCCTTCACTATTTCGCAGGCACGCACAAAATGTGTGTTTTTAAATGTATAGACGGCTGGATGGATTTATATTTGGTATGGAGATAGCTACTACACGCGTTTTAACTAAGGTAATTAAATCCCAAAAAGGCACATTCAAACGTACATATACCTAACTTAATAAAAAGTCTACATTGTTTATTTTTTAGTCAATTTATTTAAAATGGTTAGTCGCAGGTCCCGCCCTTCTTAGTAAAACACCCTTCCAAGCCCGGCGTTATAAATGTTAATTTACAATCCTATATAATATCGTTGTCATTCTGACGAATTATAAGTACTTAGGTATTAAGTATTGTAGTATATATACCTACTCTTACAAATGCAAAATTTATTATTGTATCATCTGTCGAACTCTCTGTTTTGTTTGACCCTGAATAATTGATATTGAATAACTGTCAATGATATTCTACAATAGTCTTAACTATAAAGATTACATTTTCACGAATTGTACACATTTCCTTATAACTCCTATTACCAAGATAGTTTGTCAGTGTGACAGTGACAGACTTATCCACGTCAATACATCTATCCCATTATCATTGTCGATCTATTACGGGTTTGCAACCGTTTTCGTAATATATACTCGCTTGCGCCTCCGACGAATATTGTACAGCGCCTCCCAGCGGTGAGGTGAAGAACTAAAATATGTCATACAAAATTCGGGTGACGCTAGCGAGTATTGATTACTAAAACGTTGTAAAACTCGTGATAAGGGTACAGAGGTCATGGTCAAAGCAAGCTATACCAATGAGTAAGAACTGCAGTGATTTCACATCACGAGGTTTACGGTGAAGAAAAACACAGTGAGAATTCAAAGACGTATGAGCGGACGCGACTCACCAACTGTCGCGTTCATACTTAATCGTATTCGGGAATCATTCTGGGATGACGTGAGCATAGTAGTCATAGTAGGGCCCCAGATCAGTCAGAAGTTAATATTCTAGGGTTTATCAGGCTTTATAACCAACAGTAAATGGCTCAACTTTTGCACAGCGCAAACAAACAGCAGTTAATAATATAACTTGCTTGCTCGTTATAATATTACGGTTTCAAATTATCAAAGTTGTGATCGTGAACTTCGGTATTGTGTAAGTTTCACTGTATTATTTTTGCACCAGTATAATAATGGAAAGTGGTATTCTATTTATACTTTTTTAAAGAAAGCATTAATAAATCTTAAAATTAATATAAATTATAAGTGACACTTTCGTAAGATATTTTTCAAGTCTTATAATTTCTGATGTGAGATTTCAAGAAGCTGACATATTGTGTTGAAAAACGAATAAATTTGGTGTAAATTTATGAACTACAAAACGTTAGGTAGTAGCGAAAATGTATAAAAATATATCAAGGATATGATACATACACAGGCAAGTATTATGGTCCCGCCTTTATTCCCCGAAGGGGTAGGCAGAGGTGTGCTAACAGTACACCCACATTTCACCAGTTAAATTTAAGTCCCGTGTAATGACGGGACCTCAAATACGTGAGCCTATTATTGTTATTAATCGGGCAATAATGCTGACTCCGGGCTGCTACTAGGAAGTTAACCCAAAAAAACTTTCCCCGACCCGGGGATCAAATCCAGGACGTCTTAGACCCACGAGGCAGTCAAGGATAACATACTATTTCTAATATTAGAGCAAGCAAATTATAATGTTGAAAGTTACTAATACATACAATGTAGCACACGGAAAACAAGCACTCGCATATCTCGAACGTAGATATCGTAAGTCGTCTCGTTTCATTTTATTATCATAGACAATAAATGTCCTATAGGCCCAATCAAAGCAATATTTTCATCGCGCTTGCGCTAATAGAAGCGATACATGTATGGAAATTACATAAATCAGGCACGTGACATATGTCCCATACATAGATTAAGAAGCCTGGTAGGAGCTTGGGATTCATAAAAATATTAAAGTCATACTTATTAATGGGTTAGATAGATTCTCTCAAGCTAATACAGCATAGGGTTATTTAAGAAAAGTATAAAGAGATTCTTACAGGGTAGGCAAAGCGCACGTGTAGACCATAGGCTACGGTAACCACTCACTGTCATTTGGACCGTATACTTGTTATTGGCCCTTGGTATAGACAAAAAGAACAAAGTTAATGTGCGCTTTCAGTGGCTTCTATCATCTTTTTCAAATAAACATCACGAAATATGACCCAAATCTAGAAAATCTCAGACATTTTTCCAATGTCATGAAAATGGGTTAGTTATACGCTGTTAAGAAAAAATGTATTGGATCTTTCTTTAAAAAATACGTAATCCAAATTGGGTAAAGAAAAACACGTATAGAACTTCCTTTTTTGAAATCGTATGTTACGGAACAAACTAAATAAAATAATATTAGATGAGTACAACTCGATGCTCCCAGAGATTGTTTAACTGTGATGCTTCCATGTTTGGAAGGTTCAATTTGCGCTAGCAGGTTGACAGCAGTTGAGGAAAAGTGGTCGACCAGTAAAGACGTGCGATTGTAGTAAATGAGTAAAGTCGTGCAATTCAGTTTGAAGAATTTTATTTCAATATTCCCTCCATGGTAGCTACAGTACACCATCACCTATAAATTAAATTACAGTCCACTCTGGAACGATAGCTAACACGTGCTTAAAGATTTTTTTTTAAAGCACATATTCTTAGTTACAACATTTCTCCCAGACTCCCTGCCTTTTTAACAGTTCTCCGAGTAAGTGAACGTAACCCAGTTACAGCTAAGCTAATACATGTTTTTTGGCACCGTGCCAGTGTTTGAAAAACTTTTTGTTACTTCGCCCCATTGAAACTTAGATGCCAATTTTAAGTAACAATTTTATTTTTCCTATTCCTAACAATAGTTATGTGGATTCGTATAATACTGTACTAGAGTTAACATAAAGTGTTATATAACCCATTACTTTTAAATACTCGTTGTACCCCGCGGATTCGAACGCTCAAAAAAATTCATTTAGTTTTTTTTTTCAGAACACTTATTATTTATTTTAAAAAAAAGTTACACACGAATTACGCAGCAAATTTTGATAATATTACCTACGTTAATTATTTCAACCTATATCAGTTAAATGTCACTTTAATTTTTGAATTACTTGTAACAGCCTGGTGAGATTTGAACTCACGGCTCGTGCGTTGCAGTACTCAAGTCACCAGATCACCACGACTTAATTAAGTAATAGTTTACTAGAACACATATTTAATAAGTGTAAGTAAGATTTCACATAAAAATACCCTTTTTCACCCCCGTAGGGTTGGAATTACAGAAATCCCTTTCTTAGTGGTTACCTACTCTATACAACGAACATACCCTCAAACATTCATGTCTCTGGAACCAACGCTTTAAGCTGTGGGTAACATAATACCAATAGTTTAAAAAAGCGAAAATCCAACGCTTAGAGGAATTGAATCATTTCTACACTTGTCTGAAAGAGTATTACAGCCACTCAAACGCAGACTCAGTTGAGCTCACGCTTGTTAAAACGACTATTATATATAAGCTACGCCTTAATCCAATGTAGAATTCTATCAGTCCCAAGTCTGAACTAGACCGAGCCCGCAGCAAGTTCATTTAATTAATTCCTCTACTTGCCGAAACTCGTAAAGCCTACCGCAAATAATTGAGAAAAGCCTCCAGTGTAATGATTAAGTACCCAATCTTGAACTGACACACAAACAAACCGAAACAAACTGTTTAACTTAGGGATTCCAAGTTGCTAGTGAGTGAAACAGTGAAAGTTCTTTGTTAAATACTTGCTGTTGCTCGCGGTTTTACTTGCATATGATTTACGATATAGACCATGTATAATATACAAGTAAATATTTTTAGTAAAGAGCCGTGGTGGCCTCGGGGTTTGAGCAGTCGCCTGCTACGCAAGCGACGCAAGTTCGAATCCCAGCGGGGCCTGTACCAATGAGTTTTTCTAAAAAACCTTATGTACAGTGATTTCACACCACGTGCTTTACGGTGAAGCAAAACATCGTGAGGAAACCTGCATATTTCTGAGAAGTAATTCAATGACGTATGTATAGTGTCTGAGACGGCGATGGACTCACCATCTATCACGTTGGCACTTAATCATCTTCGGTGAAAACTGGGTGTTTTGATTACAACACCTCTGCCTACCCCTTTGGGGAATACAGGAGTGAGCATATGTATGTATGTAAATATATTTTGAAAGAAATTTTGAAATCCGTCCAGTACTTTTTGAGTTGATTCATTACAAAAGAAAATAGCAATACTTTTTTTTGGATGAGTATTAAAGTATTGTTGTCGAGATCATATTTTATATACTATATAAATATATTAATTATTACATATTTAACAAAGGTTTTTCTTTAGGTAATTTGAATATTTTCTCAGGATCGTATAAATAAATAATTCTGCAACTTTGGTTAAAGTATTAAAGTTTTACTTAAAGTATCCACATTTAATTCAATTCCAAAAGGTCTCTGTTATCTTATCTTAACCTTTCTTAATCCATACAATCTTCAGTACGACACCATAAAAGCATGAAAAAGTCCTAATTCCAATATGTCACGTGACTCCGTGTCCCATCACTAAGGGTGCTCCAGATTGTAATTGCGATCACGGCCAAGTAATTTAATTCCCTTATCAAACAAGGAGATCGTATCACCCGCCAGGGGCTTATCCTTTACTGCTACCAATCTGAGGGGCTGATGCAAGATTTTCTTTTTGCCCCTACATATGGGATGTCGACCGGAATTTAATAGCGACTAGCAGTGCCCTACGGTTACACTCGCGTAGACTTAAATTCACAGCGGGCGTTATTTCGCGGATTACTCTTTGTAAGAGCCGTGGTGGCCTTGAGGTTTGAGCAATCGCCTGCTACGCAAGCGACGCAAGTTCGAATCCCAGCGGGGCCTGTACCAATGAGTTTTTCTAAAAAACTTATGTGCAGTGATCACGTGCTTTACGGAGAAGGAAAACATCGAGGTAACCTGCATATTTCAGAGAAGTAATTCAATGGCGTATGTAAAGTGTCTGAGACGGCGATGGACTCACCATCTGTCACGTTGGCACTTAATCATCTTCGGTGAAAAGTGGGTATTGTGATTACAACACCTCTGCCTACCCCTTCGGGGAATGCAGGCGTGAGCATATGTATTGTTACAACGTCATCTGCTAATGAAAGTTCCTTTAAAATCTGTCCAGCTGTTGAATTGTTTCTTGTGTAAAAATGCGGGAGCTAGCCACATCGGGTTGAATCATGTTCCTACGCCAACAATGTATAGGATTAGCAAACCCGAAAACGATAAATTCTCAAATATGTATAAGATTTTGATCTATATCTGAAGCTTCGAAATTTATGTGAGCTTACAGTATTAGACCATGAATTAACTCACTCCTCAAATAATAACGTAAAGCGAAAGGAGAACAAATTGATTGCATTTATGAAATATAATCTTGAGGTGTGACAGCGAAAACAGATATTACCGGTGTAATGTTGTTGTGGGAATTTATTTCAAGAACGGAGCCTCCTTTCGATCCATATTCACGCCTCACAGCGTATTTGGGGGTTTGTTTATTTGTTTGTTTGCTACACAAACTAACGGGGCGACCGGTATTATACTGAACTTTTGTATACATTTCATGAATATATTCAGGTCTCTATAAATAGGCAACCCTTGCAAAGCCAACCCTTGCAAAGGTTTTCAATCGAGCGTTTCAAAAATACCAATTAAACTGTCCGAATTTGCCAGTAAAAATGATATGCATAAATATGCTCACGCCTGTTTCCCATTAGGGTTAGCCTGAGATCCCACTTATATAGTTCCACGACCCCTAATTACTTTCACGACGTTCATGCTTCTCTTCATACAATCTTGATAAAAAAAATCCGAATTTGACCTTTGTGAAGTAGGTTATTTATCCCATATCAATACTTTTGATAAAAATTACTGGTAAAAAATATTAATTAAATATGATTACAACAACAATACTTTTTTTCAAATCGTTCTATATAGGTAAATAAATAAATAAAATTAGTTTTTAGACAATTTGGAAATAATGTATGAAGCCAATAATTAACTTATACTTCAAAATTAGAAAAGCAGTTCAAAGCAAAAAATTGTTTAACGTTGGATGAATTTCTTGTACGCTAGTATTTAAACGAGACTCCGTGCCGTCTCTGAAGGGATTCTCAAACTAGACTCTGAATAAAAACTCTGATTGAAGTGCGAAGAACACGGTACTTCTTTTGTGCTTTTAACAAGCACAGACAATTTTTCCGTGTCATTTTCGTACCATCGAGCCGGGTTATCCAGCCGCACACTGAACAAAAATATGATGAGAGTTTTCCTGACAAATATTCTACTTCCCCCGTCGTTTGTTGTAGCCCAAGAGCTCTTGAAGGCAAAAAATAAATAGACCATATAATCTTCACAGGATACGACTTTGTGCGGTAACTGACTGAAGATAGAAATTATTTGAGATGAATACACTAGTGGCTCTCGACATAACACCTCTTCAACCCCATGGTGCCAATTTGACAACCACAAATATGTACCCTCGCCAATCACACGTATTAGGATGTCAAAATGGCATCGTTTGTACCGACGACTAGATCACAGTATACAAGACCTTACAACAAGCAGTAAGGAAACTAGCAATAAATCGTGGGAAATTACTCTCACACAGATGAGTTTTTAAGCGTCCTCGGCGTCATGTCAGTAAGAGGTGTCACGTCGTGACTGAACGCGCATACGCCATTCAATTGTATGACGCATGTTTTTCTAAACTACATTTTATTATTAATTTAATGGCGATGAGCGTAAGTACAGCATTACGCGAATATAAATGATTGTTGAGAAAAATCTTGTAAATTGTTAAAAATATGGGTTCTATTGGATTATATGTATAATTTTTTTCTTCTAAACTTCAAATCGAAAAATGTACATTACTTTGACAGTAAATCACATAGTACATTTTAAAAACTTTAAGTGACAAACCTCACGCTCGACGGAGCAAACGTTCTTATTTTGAAAATGTGGTCTTGATTCCATACTTCTTAGTAATTATTATATATACTGTAATGGCGATACTAAGCATGCTTCCAAATGAAAGGTGGCTCACTAACTTATCTCATGATAATCCCTAACTGCACAAAGTGCAAAGGACACAGTTGCATGTTTCTAATTTCAATATAACATAATATCTACAAAGGTATCATGTCAAGCTCAAGTAAGTGTACCACAATAGAAGTCTGACGTATGCAACATACGCAGTAGTGCTTAAAACTTAACTGAGAATAACGCCATACTATGTCGTCATAGCATAAGTATAGTAGCTGCTGACGGAAACTCTGGACCCGGCATTCGTGGAGAGGGTAGTCGATACCCTCTTCCCCAGGGTCCAGAGCAGTCCCGCGCCCCCTCCTTCGGAACCGACCATCTGGTCCGAAGAGATGGGAGTGACGACCGATGAGCTGGACCGAGCCGTGAGGCGCCTCGGAGCCCGAAACACGGCACCAGGCCCCGACGGAATTCCTGGTCGGGCCTGGGTGTTGGCTCTACCCAACGGACTGGGGAACAGGCTGCGGCAGCTGTTTAACGACTGCCTACGCTGCGGCGTGTTCCCCAGAGGCTGGAAAGTGGCTGGGTTGGTTCTCCTCCATAAGGATGGAAGACCCGCGGACTCTTCCTCCGCGTATCGTCCTCTCTGCCTACTAGATGAGGCGGGTAAGCTGCTCGAAAGAGTGTTGACTGACCGCCTCAGTACGCACCTGACGAGCGTCGGGCCGGACCTGTCGGAAGACCAGTTTGGCATCCGACGCGCGCGGTCGACAGTGGACGCGATCATACGCGTCCGAACACTGTCGACGCAGGCTGTATCCCGGGGCGGTGTGGCGTTGGCAGTCAGTCTTGACATTGTCAACGCCTTTAACAGCCTGCCCTGGGATGCAATATGGGGGGCCCTGGTGTACCACCGCGTGCCCCCCTACCTGCAGCGCGTGGTCCGTGCCTACTTGCGCGACAGGTGCGTGCAATATGTGGGCGGAGATGGACGACTCCACCGGAGGGAGGTGTACTGCGGGGTCCCACAGGGATCGGTCCTAGGGCCACTCCTGTGGAACCTCGCGTACGATGCGGTCCTGCGGGTCGACCGCCCCGACGGCGTCAGCATCGTCTGCTATGCGGACGACACGCTGGTGCTAGCCGTCGGGGCGACCTTCGAGGAGACCAACCGGCTCGCCGAGCTTGGCGTGGCATGCGTCGTGGAGAAAATCCACGAGCTGGGCCTTCGGGTAGCGCCGGAGAAGACCGAGGCGCTGTGGTTCCACAAACTCCCGAGGGGAAGGGAACCACCCAGCTCGTCGGTTCGCGTAGGTGACGTGGAGGTCGGGGTGGGACGGTACTTGAAGTACCTAGGTCTCGCCCTGGACGGTCGCTGGGGCTTCGAGGAGCACTTCAGCCGCATGGTCCCCCGGATCAAGAGGGTAGCGGGTGCATTGCACAGACTGCTGCCCAATCTCGGGGGGCCGAGTGAAGGAGTCCGCCGCCTCTATGCGGGGGTCGTGCGATCCGTGGCTCTCTACGGAGCACCCGTCTGGTCTTCCAGACTGGGTGTTAGGCGCTGCAGAACTATGTATAATAGTATGCAGCGTCCTATGGCCATCCGGGTCGCACGAGGGTATCGCACCCTTTCCTTCGAGGCGGCCACTGTCCTGGCGCGGTTTCCGCCCCTGGACATCCTGGCGGAGATGGATGCTCGTGTTTACGACCGTCTCCGCCGGGCGGACGGAACCGCGCCTCCTAATGCGGCTGAAGTGCGCAGGCAGGAGCACCGACGTGCGCTTTTGGCGTGGCGGGAACGGCTGTGTGAGCCGCAGAACGCCCGCCAACGCGCTGTCGGTGCAATTTTGCCCAGCCTCGGGCCCTGGCTAAAGAGGAAGGACCACGTCACCTTCCGGCTGACGCAGGTACTCACCGGACACGGGTGTTTCGGTGAGTACCTGAATCGGATCGGTCGCGAACCGACGGCGCAATGCCACCATTGCGGCTGTGACCGGGATTCCGCACAGCACACGCTGGAGCAGTGCCCAGCGTGGAGCTCGGAGCGTCGAGTCGTGGTCACCAGGATCGGGCAGGACCTCTCTCTGCCACGCGTAGTGACGGCTATGCTGGCAGACAGAGAGGCATGGAGGGCCGTAGTCTCCTTCTGCGAGACGGTAATGTCCCAGAAGGAGACCTCCGAGCGGGATCGGGAGAGAGCCGATCCCTCTCGGAGACGACGGCGACGGCGGGGCGGAGGCAACGCACGCCCCGGTCCGTCCACCCAATAGCCAGGGTCTAAGAATATGGCTATGGTATCCCCTGCCTGTCGTAAGAGGCGACTAAAAGGGGGCCGGAGGGCCTGCTGGCGGTGGTCGGGGTGGGAGCTTTGACCACCGGCGCGGGCCCGGGAAGGTGGCAGCGCGATGTGGCTCGCGCTGCCTTGCACAGCGAGGTCTCCAGGGGCGGCGTCACAGCTGCCCCGGGGATGTGCCCCGGCAAAGCGTGGGGGGACACCGGTGCGTTCTATCAGAGTACCCGGAGTCCCCCCTGAGCACTGAGGATGGCCACCGGGGGGGTTTTAGTGCGGTAAGAATCCCACATACCCCGATCTGCCTCTCCCAGGGCGGTCGGGGACCTTTTGAAGGTTTCCCCCTCGTCAACAAAAAAAAAAAAAAAAAAAAAAAAAGTATAGTAGCTGTCCGGGATAAGGAGTAACCAAGATTACGCTCCGAATTCTCTGCTACTTGCCAATAAAATGTGTATGGAAATAAGTCCAGTCATTACGAAGATTTACTTGGGCGAAAAAATCGCAGATATATCTAATATATAAAATTTCCATGTCACAATGTTAGTTACCATACTCCTCCGAAAGGGCTGGACCGATTTGTATGATATATTGTGTGCAGATCGGGTAGGTCTAAGAATCGGCCAACATCAATTTTTCATTTCCTAAATATAAAGGGTCTTCCATCCCAAATAATATGTGGCAATACAAGGTTTGCCGCACAGCTAGTATTGACTAAATTTAAGGAATACGGAGTTTACAAAAGTAATAGAATACTTCAAATGTATTGCAAGTACGAATATAATTTACTATCCACGCCTTACAGAGTAATTTCTCATTAAGAACCTTTAAGGGGGCTAACTATGATCGTTTTCATAGTGTGTATTAGGAACCTTAGCTTTGACGTTTGATTTTACAGTACCAAAATGAAACGTCAAAGCACAAAAGTTTATTCGCTCTGCTTAAAGCGATAATGGTAGGCCCCCAGTTCTGAAGAACCTTGCTTTTAACATGTTTTTAATAGAGTGTTGTTAAATCATTATTTCAGCATCGAGTTCATAAAACTTTTGTTCTTTGCCTCTTTCCCGTACAATCAAACTTAAGCCAAACTTACCTCCCACCACTATATCAAACCATTGTTAGATGAAATTTCAACCGAACACGTTTTAGTACTCTCTTAGGAGTCAAGGGGAAGTAAAAAAGTTTGACAACACTTCGTGTCGTGTCCACTTCTCTAAGAGGAATGTTAACTAGATATATAGCTCTTTAATCCCTTCATCTACTTGACTTGCGACTCCGTCTGTACCTTTTCGTTTAATTTCCGTACTTTGCTTTGAGATTTCTAACCCAAAAGTGCGAGGTGCCTTACTCGTATATTTTCTTCGAGTACCCCGAAAATATATTGTTTAGCCATTGCTACATACATATACTCACACCGGTATTCTCCGAAGGAGTAGGCAGAGCTGATGTATTGCGTATCAGGCACTATATTTGAATTACTTCTCAGACATATGCAGGTTTCCTCACGATGTTTTCCTTCACCATAAAACACGTGACGTGAAATCACTGCACTTAAGTTTTTCAAAAACTCATTTCTACAGTCCCCGCTGGGATTCGAACTTACGTAGCATGTGACTGCTCAAACCCCACCACGGCTCTGTTTTTATGCGGTGCTAGGTATAGCTACGTATAGTTGCTAGGTATAGTCGTGAATGCTTGTGCTTCGAATCGCTACGTGGTACAAAAATACTGGCAATGTTTTTGATGGAATCCTAAAAACAAGTTTTGAATACAACGGGTTTTGACGAGCAACCATTCTATGAACGATACTCGGTTCTATTGTTAAAACTATGGATTGACATTTTAATAAATGTAGGAAAATATTTTTCATAGTCACAGCATGTAAAAGCACATTTTTTTATTTCAGGGAACAAAAATAATACTACAATATTCAATACCGTCGTTATAAAAGTCTTTAGAATTAATCGTGTCACCAATTCTTTATAGGTGAAATAGCGTAACACTGAATATAGTCGAGCCTTTTGTCGACCCCTTGTTCCAGTAGTTTTCATTACCATCCCTATGATGTTCACGCACATCTGAGTTCACATAAAAACATCTCTCAAAGTAAAGTGGGGTTGACGTTTACAGGGGTCATATGTTAGGCTCAATTTTCAAATGCCCACGGGAGCATAACTTTCTGGATGTATCTAAAGATCGCTCTACACTGCCGGCGTCGTCACCTTGAAGTCAAAAAATAAAAATAAATAAATATGCTCATTACCAGTCAGAATCCATTGCCGTCTTAGGCACTATACATAAGTATATGAAATACTTTTTTCTTTAAATTTATTTTCCTTATTTTGATTTTCTTCGCCATAACGCACGTGGGTTGAAATTACTGCACTTAAGTTTTAGGAAAAACTCATTGGTACATGCCGCTGCATTCAAACTAGCGTCTTTGACGTTGAAATTATACTTTCATATTACCAAGATGGAATGAAAAAAGGTGCTCATTATGTAATGCACATATCAGTGAAGTCAAGCAGCCCTGCTTATGAGCAGTAGGATGGGTGAACATTGTAAGATCTCTCCATTTTTTGCAGTCTCAGTTGCCTTCGAGAGTAACAGTGTCTGTGGTAAATATCTAAAGTTAATGTCTATAACGTATTTTGTACCTCATATAAACTTATGCTGCGAATATTTTTTGTGTGAAAATTTTATTTTATTTCTTTCTTCTTTACAACATCCTAATCAATTGCCAATTGTTTTGCAAGTAAAAAATATGAAAAACATTAACTTGGCCCATCTCAGTTGTAGAGAAGAGAGAAGGAAAAATATTTTTGACTGATTTGAATGAAAAACATGAGCTTGCATGTTGCGAGGTTGCAACTTGCTACAAGTATTGTTGACAAGCTTTGTATTTAATCCACATTCTAAGCATTCGTATAAAACCAGCACCATCGTATAGTAATTTCGTATAGACGCAGACAAACCCGTAGCAATAAGGAAACCATATAATTATTCCGGCTTGGTCGTCAACGAGCACTTTCGTCAACTTGATAGACGTAAGTAATTATTACTGTGTAGAAAAAACAAACGAGATAACATTGTCACACGTAAAAACAAAGAAAATGCCTAATTTATTTATCATTTCATCAGTTTTACTTCTCTTGTTAGCCAAAAATTACATGAACTTGTTTTCCGTCCGCAAAAATGTTCGCTTAGAGTATTTTTTCTAATTAATCAAGTCAGGGTTGTAGCTTTACGCAGAGCTGTAGTAACATTGGGTTCAGCGGTGAAAATATAAAGAATGGGTGCCGTCACGAGTTTTGAGCGCTGGTAATAGTAATAATTTTTTTGGGTCTTGTAAGGCTCGCAAATAAATACGTGCACAGTTTTAGAGCCCATTACTATCGCTGAGCGACTAAACCTCTTGACGACACATATACTTATAATGTGTGGCCAAGATATTACTGTCGCCATAATTTTGATGCAACTGGCACTGTGCGAGTTCAAAGGGCCTTTCCCGTACTATGGTCTGTAGTCTAAGCCCCTGGCGTAATTTCCCAAGCGAGTATAATGCATGCATGTGGTTCTTCAAGAAGGGGGAAAGATTTGGATAGATCTTCATACATACATATGCTCACACCTGTATTCCCCCAAGGAGTAGGCAGAGGTGTTGTAATCACAACACCCACTTTTCACCGAAGATGATTAAGTGCCAACGTGACAGATGGTGAGTCCATCGCCGTCTCAGACACTTAACATACGTCATTGAATTACTTCTCAGAAATATGCAGGATCTCTCACGATGTTTTCCTTCACCGTAAAGCACGTGGTGAGAAGTCACTGTACATAAGTTTTTTATAAAAACTCATTGGTACACACCCCGCTGGGGTTCGAACTTGCGTCGCTTGCGTAGCAGGCCACTGCTCAAACCTCAAGGCAACCACGGCTCTTGGATAGATCTAGGGGAGGGTTTAGTTTAGGCAAGGGAAGGATAAATTCGACTCACAGGTGAGGAACATTATTAGCTCAATTAGCGGAGAAACTGCACGGTTTTCAGGAGGTCGTGGGTTACCAGAAAAACCATTTTTAAGAATATAACATAAAATAGTGTCTCATGCATAAAAATATCAAAAGATTTGTATAGAGCTAGGAACGCGCACATGTTTCGCCTGAGCAAGCGTAAATGCGGTAACTACTTACCACATGGTGGGCCGTATTGTGTGCGGCTGTACGAATGTATGTCACTATTAAGTACGATTTATGTGTATGTTAATGAACGTATTCACATATAATACCATATAATAATCGTACATTCCATACCGCTGCCACAGAGGCAGAACGCTGCATACCACAGAGAGATAAAACACATTTCTTATTAGGTATGTCGTCTACACACGAGTGTGATGTTATTATTCCTGATTTAATGTATTCACTAGTATTTATACGGTTTTATAACTAAGAATGTTATGCAAGTATGTGGTATAAGCCAGTAGTTCGATGGGTGGCCGCCAGAGTTCTCTCCATGCCACGGAGAGCGTTAAGCCGTCAGTCCCGGTTGACAATTTAACATCTTTGGCAAGTGTTATATATCAGTGAGAAGCCTAAGAGAATCTGACAACAAGTTTGACCCAAATTACCGATTTTCCTCTTAAAAAGGAGTTACGAAGGTCATAAGACATTCACTTCGTATAAAAATCAGGTGAATCTGGTTCAATCAAATGTCGACCCCAACAATATATAGGAAAAGGCCAGGAATATATAGTTATAAAGTGTTTTACAGACTAAGACTAGAACTATGATAGTTATGGTTTACGAGTAGCTCCATCTCTTTCTATGATACGGATAAAAAAAAGGGATGGACATAATTTTAGTCCGAGTTTAGTCCAGTCTTTGCTGAAACTGTGTTTTGTAATAAGGGTAATAGCTATACCTATACTGGTTTAGCTATCTGTATTCAAATGAATTTTACAAGAGTCCTTAAAGCGGTAGGCAGGGGTGATTCAACACCCACTTATCACCGAAAATCACCAACGTAACTGATAGAGAATTAGTTTGTAGAAAGAGCAACATAGTCTAAAATTTACAAAACATACATCACAATCCCTAACTAACATTCAAATAAACGTCCACGAAAGGTAAAGTAAGTTTAAATAAATAAATAACAAAATACAAACCCAACTAATATTATAAATGCGAATGTATGTTTGTTTGTTTATAACTTTACCTACAATTTAACGTCGCGTAGAAATGTACAGCGGCCTGAAATGTATCGATATAGTGCAGACCTGAAAAAAACCTTTTAAATCGGTTCAGTTGTTTCAGAGACAAACTAGACAAAAAGGCAAGACAGTCAGACATTTTATTTTTTGGTTTTTTGTATCTGTTCCGTATGTACTGTCATATGCATTTAGTGAAAACCTGTTAAATTGGAAATACAAACGAATATCGAAAAAAGGATTGACAGCGAGGAATCCAATGGGTTCCTCCACATATTTTTAACAATTTACAAGATATTTTTCTTAACAATCACTTGACATTGGCGGAATAGTTTTAGTTAAGATCATCGCCATTAAATAAATAAAGGAAAGGAATTACAAACAGACATAATTGTTGTATCTGTAAACTGTAAAGATATGACCCTATTACTATGAACTTAAAACATTGAATACTTCGGTACTACTTTAGTGCTACATTAAATTCAGTCCCACAATATTGCACACAGAAACTTTTTAAGTTATTTCTCTTGTTTTGCTCACGAAGTTCTCAACAAAAAGTTAACTACTTAGTGTAACATAAATCCCAAATAAGTGAATGTAATTGTTCTCCCATTATCCCGATTCTTAGTAGACACACTTTAGAACAAAGTACTGGATAAAATACGAGTTTTGTCTTTTGCTGGAAGGTACGTGTCGTTGGATCCAGGCTTTTAACTATTTTATTTATTCATAATTATGTATATAAAATACATAATTATATTTTAGTTATTTATTCATAAAAAGGATGGTAGTCGCTTCGTATAGAAAATCAGCTCAAACACATCGGTTTCAAACAAGTGCCGACCCTAACAATGTATGAGATAAGGTAGGGAGATAATGGTGATGATATATAAAAATCAAAAGCAGTGCGTTCAGCCTTCCCTGGCTTATGCGTGTATATAAATATCTATAGCTTTTCGTTTGTCTAGCTAAAAAAAATATCGGCGTTATAGGACGAAATAAAATTTTAAATTGATAAATTTCAGATGAATTATTCAAAATCAAAATCAAAATCAAAAATATCTTTATTTGATTAGACTTCTTACAAAGTACTTTTAAATCGTCAGAAGGACACAAAATACATTATACATGATTATAAATGTTACCACCGGGTTCGGAAGGTAGCTTTTGTTGAGAAGAACCCGGCAAGAAACTCAACAATTACTCTTTTAAAAAAATATATATTATACAATGTTTTTGGTTACAGTATTTATATCTCATGAATATAAGCCCATATTAGAGTTTTAATCGCCCTCAGAGGAGAAATCTCTAATAAAAGTGGTAATTTCGTATTGTAGAAGTGGTTCTTCACTCGCTACATAGATGGCGCTACGCGCTAACAATAGCAATGTTCAAGTACAAATATAAGAGAACATAAATCGCGCAATAAGAGTTTTCGAGCACATTGCAGTAAAATACAAGTTTCCAAATAGAACAGTTGGAGCCGCGGCTCCCCAGGCATGTATTCCGCGTAACTGTAAGATCTTCTTTTTGGTGGGGATGAGTAAGATCAGATGCTCTTCCCACAGTTGGGAATTGAACTTCATTGTCAAACAATTATTAGAAAGGTTTATATTTTTGACAGTCTGTTGACGTTACTAGGGGATTCCGATCTCCAAGGAAATATGTTTTGTATATTCAACACGAGTATTTTGTAACTAGGCTTAGATTAGAATGATATAGTTACCAATTTCCATTATACAAGCAATTTTATTTGTAAAGAACTTCCCAATCGCTTTAAATTGGATGATCGAACCCTTTTAAGCTTTGCAGGCAGACTAAAGGCAGTCTAAAGTATACACAACACTGAAACCTCCAACCAATCAATTTAACCAGAAATTGCCTTATACATTCGTAAGCTCCTTCCTTCTAGGTAAGTGCGTCATAAAGAAAAGGTTGCAACTGAAATAAATAATTAAAGGCCTTTACCAACCCCCAATACAGTTTTAGTGAATTATTTAGTTAGTCTGATTCCAATACTCTGATATCCAAGTTGAGGGTTCAGCGTGCTACCATTTGGGAATAGACGAGTAATTCAATTAGACGCTAGGATTCGATACCTGATACGTTTGTTTGGGATACACCTTCATTAGCGAAAAATAAACTTTCCAGATGCTCCCTTATGGAATTAGATGGAGGTTCATGCAGCGCATACTCTGGGATTTTGTTATCTTAATATATATTTTTCTTAGGGATCTGAAATGAGGATATCCGAAAGCGAACTAAGGTAATCAACTAATAAGCACGATGCTGATGGCCAAGTCATAGCTATCGACGGACCGAATGGTCAGAGGAGCAGAAGAGTCCTATTTTAGATTTAGATCACGTCAAGGCAAAGTAAACGTGAAACACACTCACAACTAGATGATGATGGAAGATGGTAGCAGGGTTCCACTGGATGCGGAATTCTATGGAAGAGATATAATAATATATACAGTTAGAGTAAAGAGCCATGATGGCCACAGGGTTCAAGCAGTCGCCTGCTACGCAAAATCGAATTTAAGAGACCTATAGAGTTTAGCAGTGAAGGAAAACATAATGAGGAAACCTGTTTATATCTGAGAATTAATTCAAAGAGGTATGTATAGTATACTGCCTGAGACAGGCATGGACTTACTATCCGTCACGTTGGTACTTAATCATTTTTGATGATGTCATTACAAAATCACTGCTTATACCTTCGATGAACCTTCTGTAATGGCATGAGCATATAATCTATACCGATAAATAAAATTGAAGTGTCTGTTTATAATACCAAAATAATAGCTTTTAACTTAGTGCATATTTAAGTATATAAGGTATGAAAAAACTAATTTAATTTTTTTTCTCTGTCTGTCTGTAATCTCCGAAACGGCTGGACCGATTTTAACGGGACTTTCACTGTCGGCGTTTTAATTTAATGTTACAAAGGGTAAATAAAACACTTTTATTTTTAAAAAATATTGGTGTTTCGCGAGTACTATAATTATATTAATATAAATCATATAAGATATATATATTTCTAAAGTATATACCGTATTAAACCGTAAGATACCTACAGCGCCGTCTGTTGTGGGCTTAAGTCCATAGGTTTAACCTTAAATAGCCTACACCTGACCACTCAGAGGTGCTAAACAAGCAACTTGAAGAGAGGTCGGGCACAACGGGATCTCCTGACAACAATGGGATCAGATGACAAAGAATTATTGATTCGCTGTGTTCCTGCACCAAGTAAGGGTTAACAGAACTTTAGAAGGCATTGTGTTATCAGTAAGTGGAAAAAGGACTGAGGAGATACATTTTCAAATGGTTAGGATCGGCTTTGGATCTTCAATAAAATGTCTGCTACTGGCATGGCAAACAAGCATGCGGCCCATCTGATGGTAAGTGGTTACCCTTCTTGAAGAGCCCTTTGCTGTACTTGTTTGGGAATACCATGTTGGGGAGTTCGTTCCATAACCTGAGCGATAAGAAAGCTTCTTTGGAAAAATCACTTTCTTAATGTGCTTTGGATCACATAAAAGCTAGACGTAGTTTTCGACAAACTAATATATTTAATGTTCCCAAGACTTTACAGATATGTTCCGATCCACATACATGAAGAACTGTGAATTATAAAATTTCGATAAACTTGATCAGTTTCATTATCAACTAGCAACCAGTAGGAATTCACCTTCGCTTACTTCGGGTTACGATTTTTAAGACTTAAACGTTGACTTTTCACCATTTAGCTATAAACCTATCATTCATCTTCTACATGTTAGTTAAAATCGTATCAAGTCATAACGTTGGCGTCGTTCAAAACAACGGTGGGTTTCAAGATAATTTCGTATGAAAATAGCAACTTCAAACCTCATTAGAGAAATGAGAAAACAGACCGGCGATAATTGTATGCCAAGTCGATGTTTACATTGGAATGTCTAATAAATAATTTACCGCTAGGAATCAATCAATACCTTTTCAATATTGAACGCGACACCAAACAAACAATGAAACCAAATAGCTTCAGCCAGGAACAAATTTCACCGAAATTGAGTTAACTTGTGAAGTTAATCCAAACAAAACTACCAATGTTTGCGAACTTCGCGCATACATTATTACTTAATTATATGTGTGTTTTTTTTATTTATAGACTTATAAAGTACCTTATGAGCATTGTTCTTACCTCGCTCAGAGCGATCTTACTTTAGCGATCCAGCGAGTAACGCAGCCAGCTTACTGGCCACCATTCTCGCAGACACTAATTTAAATTCCGTGTTCTATTTATAATTTTTATTTATATTACATATATTTTTCTGTTTCTGAGCATTGTTATAATTATTCGAATATAACTTTCAAGTGGCTCTTTCCAACTGCCGAAAATGGACAGTCAGGTATTTAGAGTTTAAAACTCATAATATTACCATAGCACTGTGTAAATGAAACCTTTAAAAGCAGTAAGGAATCTAGGATATTTTTTTTTAATGAGATCATTTGGTCCATTGACCAAACGATCTTCTTTAAAAAAAATATTTACGCTCAATGGAGCGCGAGAGTTGTCAATCTATTTTTTTTTTAATTTTACTCTTACTTTATTTACTGTCTAAATAATCTAGATTCATAGTATTTAAATTTAAAAAACTTTGGGAAATACTTCAATGCTTATTAGATATGACATTCTGTAAGACATACATTTGCGCTTAGTTCTTTATGATGCTGTACACTAAATGACATTTAAGAGAGGATGAACAGGGATCTCCACTTCAGAATTTCGCAGCTTCCCCACACGTAATTATGCACAGGCTGGTGCATAATTACGTGTAGGGATCATGCCGGTTCGGCCAATGTATTGGAGTTGAAATCTGTCCCAGCAAAGGAAAGATTTTCCAGCCAGGCAGGTGTCAATGGTGTCATGCTTCTGGAACCGCGGCTCCATCTGTTCCAGTTGGAAACTATTATTTGTAGTCGATTGCGAAGAAATGTTCTATAACGCGATTTAAGTTCTCGTCTATGTAGTGAAGCAAGCAGCGTTAATTGCTACTCAGATTCTCGACAGCAAGCCAAGACAATGTAACATACTCTCGCGCTTATGCTAATAGAAACGATACAGAATGTATGGAATCAGTCATGTGACATATGTCATTCCCATACATTTTGCATTGTTTCCATTAGCGAAGCGTGAGGATAATGTTATTTTGTCTACAGGCCCGGGCCCAGCCGCGTTATTCACTGAGGTTTCTCAGCATCGTACTCGAAGAAGAGCATTCAATGTTAGGAAATTAATAAATACATAGAGGGTAAAGTTCAATTTCGTTTCTTTAAAACCGACACTGGACGACGAGTGCGACGCTGAGGAACCTTAGTGAATAACGCGACCTTTCGTTGACATCTTTGAGTGCAAAAATAATGGTTAATGTTTTCTCTATTTAAGTTTAAAGAGAAATAATATTAAGCTTCAGCTCAGCTTACAAACTAGCTTCCTGTTTCAAACGACAATAGATGTTCCCGTGGGATTAAACGGTGCTCAGAATGTCTCTTCAGATGATGCTATCTTTGTTATTTCATATTTGAATTTCAATGACACAGAGGGTATGTTTTGAATATTTACTGACGTTAATATTATTATTGTGTATGCTTTCTTGTACACCTAATATTGTAAACTTTAGAATACTTATAATTATTCTACGTCAGTTAATCTATAGCTACATCATCATCGAGTAAAATAGGCACGACGCTCGCTATTAAAGACCTTCGAATTTTCTTACTTTTAAATATAAACTAAAGTCTCTCTACATGCTCAATCTAAAATATTTAATGTACCCTTAATGTATTAAGGTACCGTTCCATGTAGCTTATTTAACAGCATGGAATCTAGAAACAAATCGGACGAATCGAAAAACTAATCTGGACAAAGACGCATGCATCTACGAGATTCAAAATATCTCTCACAGAGCTGTCAGTAGCGAGTGTCGTGTCATGGCAATCGCGTTTTACGTCATTTACGTGTTATACCAACATTTATCAAAAACACAAAATCTGATTTATTTTGACAGCCCTAATGCTCCAATGGAGCATAGGGCATAATTTCCAAAATTAGGGCTAATTTCCCTACTGTTTAAGTAAGCTTATATATACCATATATATACTCTATAATAGTAAAGAGGTAATAAGAATTTATGCCAAGAATTATCCGAATTCGACACAGTTCTCAATCCAAGTGAAGAAACGAGTATAGACAGATTACTTGCTGACTAATCTGTAAATAGTTTTAGATAACCTTCACTTACCAAGCTCAATTACACTTACAAATACGATAAATTCGATCCCAAATCAACATTTATTTCAAGTTTTTTCTTTCGATTATCAGTGAGAATACACAAAGTAAGAGAGTCTAATATTCTGTGGCGCAATCTTGTGGTAAATCTACACTAATATTATAAAAAGGAAATCTTTGATTGCTTTTTCGATTGTTTGTTTGCATTGAATAGGCTCCTAAACTCCTTGACCGATTAGAAAAATTCTTTCAGCAATGGATAGCTACATCATCAGCGAGTAACATAAGCTATCTTAAATTCCCGTACTTCCACGGGAACGGGAACTACGCCGGCTCGAAAAAAGGATCGTAATATTTAGACGGAAGTAAATAAAGAAAACGCTCAAAGCTTTCATTAATCAACACGTATTAAATATGGTTCGTTATAACATTTACGTCATGCGAGACGTACAAAATGACAACACAATTAATTTCACCACTCGTGTCATAATCATGTATTTGACATTTAAATAACAAGGGTTTGACGTGATGTGACGTTGAAAATGTTTGCCGGTTATACACTTGGATGATTTCAAATATTAAAGGGATAGTAATAGTTAAGTAGTGTATTTGATGAAACTAAGTTTATTTCGCTCTAGTCATCAAAGAAGTGCCTCCAAAGGGGTAGGCAGCGACACAGTGTACTAATGAGCTTACTACAAGCAATACGGAATCTAGGAGCAAATTGTTTGCAATGACACACTCACATAGCTGCGATATTATAAGCGACCCTGGCGTAATGTTAGTAAGGGATGTCGCGTCGTGACCGATCGTGTATACGTCATTTACATGTTTCATAGATTTTTTTTAAACTTCAAATCTACTTTTAGTAGTTGTCAAAGTGACAGATTGTGAGTCGATCGCCGTCTTAGGCATTTACACACACCTTTGTGTTTTTCTTCATCGAAAAACTCGTAGTGTGACTTCACTGGACTTTGGTTTTCTTAAAAAAAGTCATTGGTTTCGACTCATTCATATAGTTTTTTATTCATGTCTTAGAACACTTGGAATGCCTTTCTGTGATATTTAGTTTACGTGAAATATTTTTTTTTATATGCTATTGCATTGCAATTTGATAAAGTTGTTATTTCGAAATTCACTGGAAGACACATCAATCTTTTGTAAAGATAAATTAAAGATATACATATATGATATGTACATATGACGTACGCTATATTTATATGACTCAAAGCAAAGGTCAAAAAATGCCTATGCATAAACTCCAGCGATATGGCAAAGGATTTGATAGGATAGCGAATATAAAAATAAAATGTGTGCATTGAAATGCAATCGCTATGTCAAACGTGATGGCGGAATGGCTAACGATAAATGGAAAGTCGAACTTGTGGGTATTTTGAATGAATTGCTTTTGTATTGAACGAGCCAATGTTGAAATGTATAGTGGTTTGAAATATTTAAAAATAACTTCAGTCTGTTTGCGACTTTTTCCAGAGAACAAAATAAGTGAAATAATGGATTATAAAGTAGGTTTATTTATTTCAACCTACCTAGTACCTACTTGATTACGATCATACACACTTTTCTTTTTAAATATCTGTCCCGTCTCAAGCCGCCAAAGGTATAATTCCTAGTGCGTCGCTAAATTAAAAATACACTTACTAAATTTTCCTCAAATTCATTCGACACATATGAGAGATTAATTTAAATCAAGTTTAAATTCAACGCAGGTATTTTTGTTCAATTCTCACGTAATTTTTTTCCAATCTCACGATACAAAATGTGATTAAAAATCATTTAGTACTTTTTACGTGACGGTGGTAAGCAGACAGACGTCAAAAAATGTGCTTGATTTTGGTATCGATAACTATTTATCGGTCCATATTTATTTCAAAAAATAAAAATAGCTTCCTACAGACACGGTTACACTTGTGTGAGTTTTATTACAAGTACGGATGAAATCTTGTTATATTAATGCAAATCTATTCGTATTAAACCATAGATAGAACTCAAAATTTGGTAAACTAAGTACCTAATGTTATGTGTCAATATTTTACCATTTTATTTTTAGTATTTAAGTACTTGCTAATTTCGCTTATTTTGTTTTTTGATTTGAATTTTAATTTATTGGGCTCTGATATTATGATTTTCATTTTCATAATCGGATCAGAAGTTCCGAGGCCTCCATATTTATAAACATTAACTCTGTATAACTAGGAAACTTTAATACCTGAATGTGTGAATGAATATGAATATCTTATCATCTCCCTGGTCCCATACACTGTTGGGGTCGGCACTTGATTCAACCCGATGTGGCTGACCACTTGATTTTTATACGAAGCGACTGCCATCTGACCTTCGCAAACCCTTTAACGAGCAAAATCTGCAATCTGGGTTAAACCAGTTATCAGATTATTTTAGGCCTCCGACTGATCTGTAACGACTGCCAAAGATGATAAATTGGCAACCGGGACCGACGGCTTAACGTGCTCTCCGAGGCTCGGCGGTCACCCATCCAATTACTGACTAGAGGTAAGGTTGCTTAAATTCGCTGATCGAATGATATACGCAATAGCAACTATGCCACGAGCTCCTCGTATGAATATGAATACCTAATGCTAAACTAGTGCAGACTAGTATTAGATATAAATTATGGTAGGTTATGTTGTCCTTTAAAGGTTAACTTATAATACAAGAAGCGACTCGCCCCTTTTAAGATTTTTTACAAAACGTTGACTTTTATCTGCTTTCTATTAATATGTTTTTTTATCGGAGTTCAACTCCTACATATAAGTAAAAATCGTATCAAGATCTGTAACGTATTTTGGAGTAACGATGCGTTCAAACAGACCAATTTTTTTTTTACGGAAATAGCTAATTTAATTTATACTATTTAATGTCACACAATATTCACAATGTTTAGTTCGACTAAGAAAGAAAAAGGGATGGAAAATAGGATAGAAAAAATTATAATACTCATATTGTTAGCACCTAAAATATATCATTGATGAAACATAGATAAGTGTTGTTGCACCATACGCAAATCCCAATGGAGACGAGAAAATATATTAAAAATATAATATTAAATTTTGTTTTCAAGTCTACCTACCCCTTAAGATTATTATATCTATGCAAAACATATGACACCTAAAGATCTCCATTAAAAAATGGACACAAATTAAAATAACCATCAAAAATGAATAAAATTTTCAAGTACCCACAATTAATCAAGTAATAAAAAAACCTTAGTCAAAAGAGGTCATAAAAAGTTAAATTAATCCACTAACCTGAGAGGCTTCGCTGGAATTTCAAAACGTACACAAGTCTTATTCACGTCAAATAACTTTTTAATTAGCAAGCATCAAGTTTAAAAACCTTACAATAATTATTTACACGGAAAAGTTATTTTTAAATACACTTAATGTGAATTACGTCACAACCACGCTCGTCTAACACTTTTTACAATATTTTTTTCAACACCCGATCACTCAGTAGTTCGAATTAATCGCGTATTTATAAGAGAAAATTATTTTCACACAAAGACGTGCACCCACGCTGCCTTATGGCTTTATACTGCTGAAACACGCGAACCTTTCAGAAGGAGATAGGGAGGCAGGGTGTCTCTCTCCCTCTCCTTTCATATATCTGTTGGGCGCGTAAGGGTTGACGTTGAATTTGCAATTAAAAATCGTTGATAAACATTAATGGTAAGACCTACGCGTTGATATTCCCGATGAACGAGATACTAAGAATGACCTGAATCTGAAGTTTTATACTGAATATGCTTGAAAAATGTTAGAAGTCTTCATGATAGGTTTTTATGAAAATCCACACATCCGTCGACGAAATGAATGACGTAGAAACTTTATACATTTTCGCAATAAATACTGTGAAAATTATGAATACCAAAATATTATTATTATTAGCGTGTCGTAACCCACTGCTGAGCAAATGTCTCCCTTCCACTTTTCCAACTTTCTCTGTCCTCAGCAGTCTTCTCCCAATCGCTACCAAATTAATTATGAAAAAAAATACTGTCGTATTTTAACCGGAATTCTGATAGGTATGACAGACCTAGAATAAAGGTTAATCATGAGTTCGTGTCGAGAATTATGAGATCCACGAATGATCTAGAAAAATTCAGTTGTAAATAATAATGATTTAATACGAGAGGATTTTTATGTTTATTCTAGATATCAAAATCTCTTTTGTTTCGTCCACGACATAAGATTGAAAAGAACAATTTGTTCTAGATGAAAATAGCAACGTGAAGATAAAAATTGGTATCAAATTGGTGTACTACACCGCTGAAGGTCAAATAATAATATACTACTTACGTACGTATAAGATTAATAATCTCATGTAATAGTCAATAAATTCATGAAGAGCGTTATACAAACTATGCACGGTTTTACCTTTGTCGTTTTCTGCGTACGAGAGATATCTCCTACAAGTCACTGTTATTGCTTGAAGAATACATGAAACAAAAAAGTGAGGAAATTTCTTGATGGAAGGAAACTCGGTTTACGTGCCTTCGTTACCATCAATGTCACCTTGAGAGACTTCATACCCAATACGACAAATACAGGTGCCGTCACGAGTTAAGAGCGCCCAGCGAAAATAGTGGAGGTAACTTTGCAATTATTTTATCTCTCACTCATAAAATTACTACATTTAAGGTCAGCGCTCATAACTCGTGACGGCACCTGTATCATATCAGTGATAGTCTGAAATCTATATCTATATACTTAATATATAAATGTGAAGAGTTTGTTTGATTGTTTAAGGTTTAAAGCAACCTACCAAGTTGGTCAGCTCTTAATTTTACGAGAAATATCATTATTCCTCACTCTGTAAAAAAGTACCAAATCAATCTAACTATTGCCTTCAAAGGCCGAGGCCGAAGTTGGTACCCGAGTTATCAAGGTTAATTAGGCAATGTCAACTCATAGGTGGTGAATCTTTTCTTGTCTCTCGTAGAGCAGAACCCCTATCACGAGTTAAACGGCGTCTCCGCCGAGTATTTGTATGAGATATTGTACAGAGCCTCCACGCGGTAATGTGAAGAACTAATATCTTATACATGTTGTTAAAATGTATGATAAGGGTTTAAACTGACATATAACGTCATATCTACGATGTCTGAAAGGGTATAAACAAAAAATTTTAAAGGCGACTCTTATATAAGTTCTTCTTCTTTCTTAAACCACGAGGATTGTCGAAATAAGCATTAGAAAGTATCAATATTTCATTCCACGAAAGAAACTATCGTATCCGAGCAAAGACGATAACAAAACTAGTTTGGAACACATGCCCCTCTTCGCGATAAGATGTGTCGCGAACCTCGGCATATGAACTGTACACATTTTCCCTTTATACACAACATTCCGGCTGGGAAGCAGAAAATAGCAACGTCACAGAAGGACAGCGTCCTGTACATACATATTACATACAATACACTCACACCTGTATTCCCCGACGGGATATGCAGACGTATACTTATTTAATTTTTATTTTATTTATTTATTTTAGAGAAACAAATAGTATTATAAGACCTTACATATTAGTAAATAAAAATTATACATAAACCAGTGAAGTTTCTACTGATAAATTAAACATATTCAGAGGACGCTTGCAATAAAGGTACATTTCTGTGACTGCGATCACATCTGTTGACATACTTATAGCACACCAGCCAGTTCTGTTTTTATTTACGAGTCTATTGCCACTATTGCACTAATCCAGACTCCGGGCTGCTGCTGGAAAATCACGTATAGAAAACTCACTAATACTCCTCGACTCCGTAATGAAACCAATCACTAAAGAAGCTATCAGGCAGGTAGGCACTTTCCTGTATTGTCGAAAATTGTTGCACGCAAACAAAAAAGCGCGAACGATTCAATGAATTAAAAAATTCCAATAGTAAGTAAAACATGCAAAATTGGCTGGTGAAATATGTACGCAGGACCGCGTCTGTTGTATTCAGTTGGGTGAAGCCGTGATGGAATATTATTTGATCGAGCATGTATCATATAAAATTTCCCTTGAAATTATGAGTTGCTCGACTACAGAATACCACAATAATGCTACCTTACAGTGGTATCGTTTTCCTGCAGTAAGTTTAGTCGCCAGTTTTCCATGGGGGGAGGAGTAGAAGTGCTAGTAGCTTTTCCACGCGAACGAAGTCACGGGCAAAAGCTATTAAAAACTACGGCTTCATCCGTGATACTGCGACTCGTATATGCGTGCGTGCGCTAATGTATGGAAGTCGACCTTGTGTAAGTTTTAATTTGTGTCGGAAGGTAGTTGGAAACTTAAGGGTGGATAATTTATGAGGAGCACGCTCCACACGTCACCGGTACGTGGGGTTGGACTATTCCCGCCATTGTCACACTACTTACTAGTGGGAGGAAAAGATGGTGATACAAAGGGTGTGCGGCCGAGTATTTTTACGTGATAAGTTGTATGTATTTGTCGTATTAGGGTGCGATGAGTGAGATATACTGCAGCGTATGGGTTTACTATCCAGGCATATCAGATTTAATTTATAATTAAAGACCGGATTATATGCGACATGAAATGCAAGGAAATACATAAAATAATTTATTTTGAATTACCCATTCATGTGTATGAATGGGTAATTCAAAATAAATTATAGGTTTAAGAAAATTAAATAAACACTACCTAGTTCCAAACGAAACAAAGGCACAGGTTTAGCTCTAACATTGTCATAGGTAGGTATATTCCTGTATATGGATGTATATTTAAGTAAGTATATAATCTATATATCTATACAGATAAATAAAATTGAAGTGTCTGTTTGTAATTCCAAATTAACAGCTATTCAAAAATATGCGTATGAAAGTATATACAGTATTTTTTTCTCTACCTGTCTGCCTACCTGGTTGTTCCAGCTAATCTCCGAAACACACCGATTTTTGCAGGACTTTCACTGGCAGATAGCTGGCTCATATTAAAAAATAATCAACAGAAAGCTAGCTAACATGAGCAACGAATTATAAAAAAAATATTTATGAAACAAAAATATTTTCCGCAGGCCAACCATGAATTGAAGTCTACGCGGGTGAAACCGCGGGACAAAGCTATTATTTATGTTGTATTAGTGTCGTAATATTGATTTATTGTTTTACATACTAGGCATATACTGCGGCGTTATTCACTAAGGTTTCTCAGCGTCGCACTCGTCGTCGAGTGTCGGTCTACGAGATTCCAAATTGTACCTTATCCTGTATGATTTATGTATCAATATCCTATGATTGAAATCATAGAAATCAAGAAGCCGTGGTGGCCTTGGGGTTAGAGCAGTCGCCTGCTACGCAAGCGATGCAAGTTCGAATCCCAGCGAGGCCTGTACCAATGAGTTTTTTTCTAAAAACTTATGTGCAGTTATTTCACACCACGTGCTTTTCGGTGAAGGAAAACATCGTGAGGAAACCTGCATATGTCTGAGAAGTAATTCAAAGACGTTTGTATAGTGCCTGAGACGGCGATGGACTCACCCTCTGTCACGTTGGCGCTTGATTATATTCGGTGAAATGTGGGTGTTGTTATTACAACACTTACCCCTTCGGGGACCCTTCTGGGATGGCGTGAGCATATTTTTTTTTTAATCAATTCCTGTGATGGAAACCTTAACGCGGGGCTGCTATATATCAGCGCGACTTAACATCTAAGGTCATTTAAGAAAAAACTTAAGTGTTACTACAATTATTATTACAAAACAGGGCTTAAACGGGACTGAAACGTATCTGTCGAAATGTGGGTATACTATAAGTACTCCTCTACCTACACCTTCGGGGAATACAGAACTGTCTGTCTGAATGTCTATGCCCTATTGACAGATCGGTACTTAGAAGATACTTAACCTATAGTACCTACTTAAAAAAGACACGCTCGAAGACGCAGTATAAAGTCAGTTTATATTAAACCCAGAAACATTTCGATCAAAGTAAAAGCAAATATACTTACACCAAAGCCAGAGCGCTCGAAAAATATTCCAATTTGGCAAACAGATTGCGGCTCGAAAGGTTATCCCTTATAAATATATTAAAAGTGGAATTATGAGTTTCAGGAGGGCCGATGTGTTCGCTAAACGCCCCCGAGAGATATCCACCCATCTTTCAAAGCTACCCTTATTTGATTGTCATATGCATGGTCGTATAAACATCCCGCGGTAAAAGGGTTGAGTATTTTACGCCTTTAATTCATTCTCATTCGTTGTTCCGAGCATTTATTTTGAGTTTTAATTAAGCAATACCATTTTGTAATTCACTAAAATGGTCTTTAATGTAGGTTAATACAGGCTCAACAAAGAACTCGAAATTAATATAGCCTTATCTAAGCTTTAGAAAATGTAAGGGTGATATAAAAGGTTAATATTTATAGGAGCCGAAACAAACGAGAATATGTAATTTTATTTTCGCAATTACTTAAGTCATGTATCGCTAAAGCTTGGTATCAATAAAAATCGTAAAAATATTTATAATGTTTTTTATATTCATAAAAATAGTGGCCTTGGTGTTTGAGCGGTCGCCTACGTAACCGACGCAAGCCCGAATCCCAGGGAGACCTGGGACTCGGGCTTGATCATGAGCTCTTATTGCAATGTTAGTACATCTGTGCGACAGTGACAGACTTATACACGTCATATACATCTGTCTAAATATAAGAGTAAAACTATCATGGCAATAAGAGGTTTACCCCTGTACCAATGAGTTCATCTAAAAACTTATGTGCAATGTGATTTCACTCCACGAGCTTTACGGTGGAGGAAAATATCATGCATATTTCTGAAAAGTAACCCAACCCCTTCGGGGAATGCAGGCGTGTATATTTTTATATATCCATATCTGCAGACCTTTGTGGCTGATCACTTGATTTTTATACGAAGCGACTGCCATCTGACCTTCGCAACCCTTTTATTTTAGGCCTTCGACTGACCTGTAACGATTGCCAAAGATAATAAATTGGCAACCGGGACCGACGGCTTAACGTGCTCTCCGAGGCACGGAGGGAACTTGGGTGGTCACCCATCCAATTACTGGCTAGAGATAAGATTGCTTAACTTCACTGATCGAATGATATGCGCAATAGCTCCTCAGGGGTAGGGTGACGTATTGCAACGAAAGTAACTTTTTTTTTGACAAAAAAACTTTTGGTACCAACGTGAAAGGTGAGTCCATTATTACTATAAGTCTCTACATATTGGACCAAATAGTCTCACAGTGCAATTCTAATGCTTCTTCCCGTAAATACTCTGGCTAAGAGCTCTTTGAAGTGGGATTGTGAATGTTTCATTTTAAATCTTCAGTCAATCAAAGAAAGGGGCTTAGAAATCACAGTTGGACTTACTCATTTTATACAAAGACGGCCACATTTTCCGACCTGCCCTCAAACCTTATTCAATATACAACCTTACGGTTACACTATTCTATATACGTAGATAGAACCATTTTCCTACACGGTATTGAAGTGCAAGGAAAGTTGATAACAACTTGACCCGAGACCTCAATCCACTTTATCGAATACCATCAACTAATAAAACACTGGATACGAAAGGTCGGATTGGGTAAACGCTACACTATATTATTGGACACATAATAAAAACTTACAGAAGGTCAGCTCTCCACTTTGGCAGGAGGTAACAACTGACAACGCATCATATAAACGTATACTTACAAGTGTCGCGCTTCAAAATTAAAACTGAAGTGAAATATTTTTTTCACTCCGCCTGATGGTAAGCATCTGCGGCCTATGAACATGACCAACACCAAAAAGTCACTTACATGTTTCATACCTTATGAAGAATAGAGGATTGTGTGACGCATCTCTACCCGAGGCAGAATTAATATTGAATCGAAATTGCAACTAAACAGTCGTATTATTTACTCATCAGTCTCGCACACCACTCTGCCAGCATACCCCTTTCCCCCAAAAAAACGCTGGCGTCCTTACTCACCGTAGAAAAACAATATCTACCTACGACTCATTATTTGGCTGCGATCTTCAGTGACGGGAAGATACAGTACCCAGTCGGGCAGATCCGGATTTTGAACGAAAGATTATTTATGCCCTTCCTCATAATAAAAATAAGAATCTTTCTAGAGCCGTGGTGGCCTAGAGGTTTGAGCAGTCCCAGCGGGGCCTCTACCAATTAGTTTTTCTAAAAAACTTATGTACAGTGATTTCACACCACGTGCTATTCGGTGAAGGAAAACATCGTGAGGAAACCTGCATATTTCTGAGAAGTAATTCAATGACGTATGTAAAGTGTCTGACACGGCGATGGATTCACCATCTGTCACGTTGGCACTTAATCATCTTCGGTGAAAAGTGGGTGTTGTGATTAAAACACCTCTGCCTACCCCTTCGGGGAATACAGGCGTGAGCATGTGTGTGTGTGTATGTGTAATCTTTCTAGATCAATGAAGGAAGTCTCCCTTATGTTACTTTTCTGTTTGGTGATATGTGGCAGCCAATTTGGCAGGTTTTCCCTTCGTACTCAATTAATCGTAAAGATCGGGCCGGAATGCTTGAGCCTAACTCGGAGGCTCTTGAGGAGAGCGAAGGGCTCTCGTGTCCGGCTCTAGCCACTTATAATGCCGACTGTTTGTACTATTACTCGGGACACGGTATGCATTCTTGCTGTTTATATCATCTATATATTTGTGAGGGTGATATAAGGAATTAGTGTCGTAACGTATAGTACCTTAAAATATTAATATCGCAATAAATTGTAACGCGAATGAATCTTGACCAAAATGTTTTGTCGTTTATCATTCTTACACCACAGTAAGTACCTAACCATATATGTGACCATACGGTATATGCATCGCTATGCCCGTATCTTTTGAACTTAAGCCCCCTTATTACTCATAATCATGGTTTAAACGAAGAATAGACCAAACTCGGACTAAAGCTATGTGCATCCCTATCCATATCCATATCACTTACAAATTCTTATAAAAAAGTAGCCTTCAAAAAAGAAAAATAAAACTAAGTGAAATAAATTACTTACTTTTGAAGTTGGTGTCACACGTAGCATTAAATTTCGTATCAAGCACCAAATATTATTTTTCTTTTAAATAGTCGAATTAATTACCTTCCCTTCTTTGGAATCGGTTAAAAAAAGAACACATTTCAAACTCAAAATCTAAACTTTATTTGGTAGAATACCGATATCGTTGTACAATTTCGTTCGCAGCACTAAGGTAAAGGTACCTATGATGGACGCGGACCAAGCATGGATGTTTTTTGTTTTTTCTCTCTAATAAGGAAACGCGCAGTATTTTTTTTTCAAATGTAAATACCGATCAGTTATGCCAGTATTATAGCTGTCATAACAACTATTTTTGACAACTCACACCCATTTTGATTGCGGCCATAAGGGTTGTTATTTGAAATTAATATTATTTAATAATTTCTGAATAGAAATACATCAATTTGATAATACAACCCATACTATAAATTATCATTTTGGCCCTAAAACACAACACGAGATATTTACCGTCCATTAATAGTGCCTGAGTAGGAGTGTTGCTTATTTTCATTATTTCATTGTACTAAGTACTAAACTGAAATTAAGCATTATATTCTGATTAAGTTTAAATTAAAAAGAGCTTTTAATGTATCTCCAAATCCTTAAGAATGTATGTTGAAAAATAATGAAATTACAAATCGAAAAAAAATCGCTCATACTGTCCATGACTGGTGACTTTACCTTACCTATAGATTAACTATACCTCAATGTTACGAGCATTAAAATGTCACCATCTTTTTCGTCCCACTCGTGAAAGTATTTGATGGTTGTTTAGAACTACAGTAAATTTTATGGCCGCACTCAAAGTAAGGGACTTTTAAGATGTCTATAACCAGATAAGATATCTTTTATTTCATCTGTCATCATACAAGCTAACTTTATTCTGAATAACTTATATCTTTGTAATTGTTTTATTATAATAACCTTTAAAGGCACAGTCAGACTCGAAACTAGTTTAAGATGTTTTTTTCAAAATCCGTCATAGCATTCATGATATTACTTGGCTGCGATCTTCCTTAAGGTCAAAGTATAGTCCAGCGTCGGAGAGCTCGGAATTTGGAACGGGGAACCCCTTTATGTCCTACCTCTTTTAAGGATAAACTTGCTATCAAAATGCAAGTTTAGATCCGTTTAGTAATTCAAAAGCTTGTGTTCCCACATTTTGCTCCCAATAACACGAGCCATAACTTGCTGGGTGAAATTAAATTTGCAAGCTTCTCTCAAAAAGCCAGTAAAGCTGCTGTAAACAAAGTTTTATCAACGGACTTTTTGTGGATTCGTAATTATTGTTTAGTATATGGTTATCGAGTGGGCAGTTTAGCAGTCAAGTTACACTACCTACTGCTAAACTGAACTTTAACCGTGTAGGTATGCATTATGTATCAATTTCTTATGATTGAAACCGACGCGACGGCGAGATCTTTCAAAATAATCCTACCATGAGCTCGTACTGTCATGATAGTTTAACTCTTATTATGAGACAGACATCTGTCTAAGTTTAGTTTTTGGAGAAAGAGAGTATACGTATATGACGATTATACATCTGTCGCTGTCACACAGTGGAACTATATATAATCAATAGTGTTATTGTGATAGTTAGATATATGCTCTCGCGGACTTTTTTGTAGATCTTAATAAGATCTCCAAACCCGGAGTACATAATTTTGTGCTATTTTCAAAAAAAAACAAAAAAAAGTTATTGATTTTACACCTTGGGTTACAAAATTGCAATTTTCTTACGGATCTCACATTTTTTGAAAATAAAATATACCTTTACTAAAATATAAGCTTCCTCGATAAATAGACTATCCAACACAGAAATAATTTTTGAAATCGGACCAGTAGTTCCTGAGATTATCGCGTTCAAGCAAACAAACAAGCTGTGCAGCTTTATAATATTATATAGTATATATTAAAGAGTATTCACCCTGCTCACCCAGGGTTAGAAGATATAAACGTCTAGCGGACCAGGTTTGGACGGAATTTTAGAACGAATGAGACCCGTGGAAGGAACTTTGAGAACTTTCGGCCGGAGTTTCGTTTTTCAGAGAATGCGAGTAGGCACCCAGATCTAAAATAGGCAGGTAGGTAGGTATAAAAAAAAACAAACAATCTTAATATTTGAAGAAGAGCCCGTTTTATATTACCTCCGAATACCTGAAGTACTTAAGTACTTACATATGTTTTGTGAGCAAGTTTTGGGATGTGGTTGTGTCAAGGTTTCTAAAGATTATACATCTTTCTAGATCCATAAATAAGTAGATAACTTACCAGACAAAAATTGCGTATTGTAACACAATTATAAAAACGGGGTTATTCTGTCTTTGTTTCAAAAACGGGGGTATTTTTGGACAGGTACCCACTAAGTAAGGGTTTCCGAAATTCCACCCTTAAGGGGTTAATTTTTCTAAGATAATTTTCATTTCACGCTGGCGAAGCCCCTCGCGGTAGTTAGTACCTATTTCATGTTAGTCAACAACATTAATGTGCCTATTAAACAATATTGCTGAAGTGCTACATTACCTGCAGACACGCAACTTAAGCACTACATAGTTTACCATGTAATTATGCTAATTTCCTTAGAGCTCATTATTTAGGCTACCGGCTAAAAGCGTTTTACCTTACCAAGAAGGTAGGTAACATTAATGACTGAATATTAATTCTAGTTTATGTTTATTGAGAACAAATACTCAATAGTTAAATACTTACTTGCAGAAAAAGTTGATGAAATATGTAGGTTCCATCGTGCCGTGTCGGACAGTGTTATCATAGCCGGAGTCTGGATTAGTGCCTGGTTAATAGCTATGCTATTACATAGGATTTACAAATAACTGGTGCATCGTGAGAGTACTATAAGTACACCTCTGTACTATAAATATATTTTTTTGGTATTATTGACTACTGCAAACCAAGAAGGCTAGTTTATTATATACATAACATTGTATCAACATTCATAAGTGTCTTCCTCTTATATATAATATTTTACCAAGAAAGTTATACAATAAATATTGAAACAAACATAAATAATGAAACAAAAATCTAGAAATATAAACATTTTATTTTTTAAACTTGCACTTATTAACAGATTAAGCTGCAAGTTCAACTAAAGACAGTTTAAAGCAGCTATAAATCTGTTATACTTATAAAAAAAAATTGTATTGGTTATCCCCAAAAAAATATTACACAAACAATAGGGAAACCTAAATAAACTTATATAAGGTCTAGACTCTTTAGGTGCACGTTTTTAGCATAGAGATTCAGCAAACCTTTTTTTTTAATTTTCTTGTTATACTTATTGTTAATTTTTATGCTAATGTGTAGCAGATAGAGGTTAGAAATAGTTCAATGCTTATTGGATTTTATGTGGAATATAAGACAATGCTTATTTTTATTATAAAGTGACATTCTAAAAACTCCTCCTTGCACCAGTATCCTCACTGAGGGTAGTGATACGCCATAGAAATCACCGTCTTTTTCACAATCTGTCGCCATCTGTTTCTATCTTTCACTAATGCTAAAAACTATATTGCTTCAAATTTTAATAAAATGAATGAAGGTTGTGAATAATATGAGAAGGGAATTATTTGTGGGTTTTTTTATTTTATTTTTAATTTGCTGTGTACCACCAGCTGATGCTCTATACCAAACATTTCTAAAAAGTCTTGACTTTGTATGTCTTCTAATATTTCTAAGTCTTAAACCTAAATATTTATGAAACTTTACACTGCAATATATCTAACTGGTAAATCCATACACATATTTCTATAAAATAAGCCATTCATACCAGTTCTAGGATAGAAATATCTACGCAAAACCTCCCGTATTTCAGCTACAGTTATCGCCGGCACCCCTTCAAAGCCTGATTTTATATAGACAGCATTGCTCAAGCTAATTGGGTTACAGAAATAACCACCTTCGAATTTGCTAAATGGGTCTCCATTTTTTTTCTTGGCATCTTGCCGTATCAAATATACAGCATCCACTAACTCTGCAACAGTCTCATAAGCTATGAAGCACAATACTTCCAAAGCAGATGTTGATATGTTAAGTTCTTTATTTGGGTTGATCCATTGTTCCAATTTAGTGAAACCTTTACTGCTCAGAGTGCAGCCGGTGCGAAAAGAGCTGCACCTCGCTTTGTGATAGGCTTCATACTTCTCAAAAGACATTGACTCTGTTATTTTAGCAGCCCTAACCTTCCTGAAATAGTCTATAGCATCAAACTTGATTAGACTCACTTCACCTGCTTCGTCTAATTCCTTTATAATGTCAATGTGTGTTCTTCGCTTTTTTATTGTAGGGTCTTTCTCATCTTCCATCATAATGCTTGAAATCAAAGTTTCCGTCGGCGTAGCAATGTTGACTTGGCATTTGTTCTCTATATTATCCAATTTTAATTGATAATCATGGAGACGTTTCAACTTCACTTTGTTTTTCCTTATTTGAAATATAATATCGTAGTTAGTGATAGACTTCCCGTTTCTCAAAATGGAACATTGAAGAGCCTCTTGAAGCATGCTCCTCAGTTGCTGTAAGACGATACTTTCAACTAAAACAACGGTAGCGGCGTTGGGATTAGGATTGTCACCGAATCCGTGTAACATGTTTGATATTTCCTTTTGGAAGTTCGTCACTTCGCTCGTTGCGTCTATAGTGAAGTATGAGACCATGTTTTCCTTTTGCTTTAGAAAAAAGTAAGAAAGAAGAAATGAAACAAATTATCGTGCTTGAATGTGAAATTTCTAAACTGACTAAGCTTTTATTTTGTTTGTTAATTAAAAAACCCAAGGAAACATCTGACATTTCAACATGCCTAGATAAACGTCAGCCATGTCATCTTCATTGACATTGACGTAGAACCTGACAGGAGAAATACCAACAACAAATTGAAATGTTTGTTTACACTTCAATGTCAGCAGTTATATACATAACCTTACTGAATTCTCAATGTTTCATAACATTTGATAACCATTTCAAGGCCCTCTAGAACCTAAAACATTTAGCAAAGGTCTAAATTATGAGTTTACAACGTTTTGTTATGTGTCATTTTGCGAAAATATCAGTTATCAACAGTCGGAAGTTATCATGTTGGGCTTGTGGAAATGATGTAAAAACATTGGTAACCAATTTGTTCTGCTCAAAGTGCAATGCATTACAGAAACCCAAAAAGGAATATAACTACTTTGAAATTCTAGGCGTGAGTGAGACTTATGACCTAAAAGAGAATGATTTGGCCAAGAGGTATAAAGATTTGCAGAAGTATCTACATCCAGACAAATATGCAACAAGGTATTTTATTTCAAATATATTTTTTATATGAATTTCCATTACTATATTTCATATTAATTTTAATTGTTTCACATATTAATACTGAATAATTATAAAGCACACTAATCCTCTAGCTACAGTTATTAAGTCCATCATCAATACCTCCCTGGCCTTATCCCATAGATTGTTGATGATGGTACATTATACAACCTGATGTGGCTGATCACCAGATTTTTAAGCAACTGCCATCTGTCTTACAACCCTTTTTACGTGGAAAATCTGGGTTGAACCCGTTGTCAGACCCTCTTAGGCCTCCAACTGACCTGAAACAATGTCCAAAGATGTTAAATTGGCAATCTGGACCAACGGCTTAATGTTCTCGTCAAGGCATGGAGTAATTTGGTCAATACTAATGCCCAAAACCATTAAAACTCCATACAGTGTATCATAAGCCTTTTTATTCTTATTACAGACCAAAACAAGAGCAGGAGATATCAGAAGAGTACTCATCATTGGTAAATGAAGCATACAACACATTAGTAGGACCTTTGACAAGAGGTAAATATTGATAACAAACTCAAATTTAATTATGTACTTGTCTCACCTAAACAGTAATAGTGATCCCACTGACCACAAGTTGACCTGCATGGTCAACTTGTGGTCAGTATCCTTAGTCATATCTTATCCTTAGTCAAATAGTATCCTTAATATACACCAGAAGTACAAAAACTAATGCTAATTTACAGTATCTCTGTATACATTTGGTACTGAATTTGTGGAAGTCCTTTATAGGCATGATATCAGTTTATCTACTTAAATGAGAAGCAAATGTGATTGACTGATGTGCGGACAAATGCACAGGCCAAACCCTTTAGGCAAAAAAAAAATATCACACACATGTTCATCATATTGTGACCAAGGCATCCACTATAATACATACATACATATGCTCACGCCTGTATTCCCCGAATGGGTAGGCAGAGGTGTTGTAATTACAACACCCACTTTTCACCAAAGATGATCTTAATCATCAGATGGTCTACGTATATAATACGTACGTAATACGTCATTGAATTACGTCTTAGAAATATGTAGGTTTCCTCACGATGTTTTCCTTCCCGCTGGGATTCGAACTTACGTCACTTGCGTAGCAGGCGACTGCTCAAACCTCAAAGCCACCACTATAATATGAAGGATTTAAAAAAATTCGGCCCATAAGGGGGTTAAAATGCTTTTGAACACCATGCAGAGGAAGCGGGTGAAAGCTAGTATAGGGATAAGAAGCCGAAAGGACTTGTGTCCATTGCTTAAGTATGTTTAAATTTCCAGGCATATACATGCTCCATTTGCGAGGTCAAGAGATCCCAGAGAAAACTGAAGTGGATCAAGAATTTCTCATGAAAATAATGGAGAAGAATGAAGAAGTTGAAAATGCTGAGTCTGAAGAAGAAATAATGCACCTAAATAAGGAGAATAAAGCAGCTATTGAAGATTTGAACAACCAACTTTCAAAGGCATTCTTTGCCGGTGATATGAAGAGAGTGATCAAATTGCTGAGTATATTAAAATACTATACAAGCATAGATACACAAATACAAGCAGCTATTCGTAGTAAAGGAATCATTCGATAAAATTTGTGTATATTTCTTATTGATATAAAGTTAGTTAGTCTGTTGAAATGTGATAATTGTGTTAGGATATGATAGATTTAAAAATAGCTGGTGCAGTTAAATCATGTTATTTTGTATTGAAAATAATTTAGCGTTTAAAAAAAATACTTATAACATTTTATAGTTGTTTTTATTTTTAGTGTAATAATACTTACTATTATTACATTACCTATTTCTTTTTAATTTTTATACAAATGATCAGCACCTAATTAGGTATTGGTTTCAATAATAAGAAATTGATACATAATACATAGAGGATAAGGTTCAATCTCGTTTCTTTAAAACGACGAGTGCGACGCTGAGAAACCAGTGAATAACTCTGCTCTATATCCTCACATTGCTCCCAACACGACACTGTTGTATCATTAAGTAGTACATCTAGTGTTGTACTACTTGTATGGGTTTGTAAAACTGCCTACACTCGCCTAACGTAAAAGCGCCCCATGAGGACTATTCGCAATCGATATCGTCAACGTTAAAACTGTGTAGTAAATTCTACCGTGGTTGTACATGTCTACTCTATATTTTTTTGTCCAAAGCTACAACAGTTACAAAAGGAATAAAAAGTTTACCTGCTATAATTAACCCGTCACGTAGGCTACGCGATTTAACCTGCAAGTAATTAACTATTTGCGGCGAAATTAACTATCATAGGTGCCTATCTCTTACCTACTCTCAAAATGATTGATGTGCTTATGCCACGACACACTATTGGCACTATTTATGTAGGTATACTTCGACTGGAGGTACTAGATACTTACATGTAGGTACATTAGCATGAATGTATTTATTCGCAAGGTTGACACCAGACCTAAATTCATAACGGAAAATGTTTAGGTTTCCTCAAATACTGATTTTACAAAATGTTATTTTAATATCAAGGCAGTTAAGACGCGCCTACCTATACGTACGTACTTAAGAATAGATACCAAATTACTCCTCGATAAAGCGTCCAGATAAATAGGCAGAAAATATTCTAGGTCTAGGTAATTACTTACCTACCTACCTGCTACCAGTCAAATACCTTGGTATTTGTGTTCGTATCTATAAAATCTGGATCTCCGAAACGGCTCCAACGATTTTGTATGTACTTTGGTGGTTGCGGAGGCGATAAATTGATCTAGCTAAGTTTAATTATGAGAAAACTTCGTTTTAACCGTGTTTTCAGGCAATGAAAACCTGTTTCAATATCATTGGAACCATACCCATATTCCAATGATATCGAATTCCTGTCATCTATTGGCGAGTTGTACCTAATACTATGTTTATTTTTTGTAAGCAACTAACACAGCATCACTGAAGCTACTCCAATTTAAAATTAATTTCCAAACTACAAGATTAACCAAAAAAATATACGACGTATTAAGTACGTATATAAGTATGCTATGGCAGAAGATCAAGATCGCTCAAATGAACTATTCGAAGAAAGCTCTTAGCAGTAATTTTATGATCATCATAGCCCGTAGGCACGTCTTCAAGAAGGTATGTTTGTAATATATCCAGTATGATATTAGTTTCAAACACCGTATGCTGTGAGGCTAACGCTGTTTTAGTAGTGTAGTAGTTTTCGCAACGTGATCTATGTTGGAGGTGTTCAAAATGTGTTCAAAAGTTCTTGTGGAATGTTTAACGCTGTGGATATTCATGTTATTTTTTATAGGTGGGTAATTGGGTAATATTCTTACCTATTTTGTTTTAATCATTATCATCATCTCCCTTGTTTTATCCCATATATTGTTTGGGACGGCACTTGATTTAACCCAATGCGGCTGATCACCGAATTTTTATACGAACCGACTGCCACCTGACCTTCGTAACCCCTTTGACGAGGAAAATCTGTGATTTGGGTCAAATTTGTTGTCAGACTATTTTTGACCTCCAACTGACCTGTAACGATTGCCAAAGATGATAAATTGGCAACCAGGACCGACGGCTTAAAGTGCTCTCCGAGGCACGGAGGGAACTCGGGCGGTCATCCATCCAATTATTGGCTAGGGTTAGGGTTGTTTACCTTCGCTGATCGAATGATATGCGCAATAGCAACTGAGCAAGAGCTCCTCAATTTAGCTATTTTGTTTTAATCATTTCAGAATATTATATTCAGACGTAGACCTATCCATCACCGTAATAAACTTAAAAAGCTAGTAAGTAACTAGGTAGGTATTGATATTATTTTGATATGTGGCGCATGAGTTTAATGTTACCAGTTCTGGATTAAAAGCGACCTAGACTAGACGTACTACTATAGTAACTAAATATGTAGGTAAGTAGGTAATACACAAGATTGTTGATCGCGGTGAAGCTTGTATATTTATGAAGATATGTTCGTGAACCTAAGATTGTTCAATCTTATATTTTCCAGCAAACGCTCAATTCCTATTACCAAAGGTCGTAGAAGGCACACCAACCTCTATAGACAGATATCCCATCATGGCTCAACTGTTGCTGGACTCGTGGGGGACCCAGCAGTTCGTGCAGCACTGCGCTGGAGTTATACTCACCTCCAGACATGTACTGTCCACCGCACACTGTTTCCAGCATAATGTTAATACTGGAAGAAAGTAAGTCACTCCATACATTAAATCGCACCCTCAGAACGATAGGGGCTCAATAATTTGCGAAAATTGTTATGTTAAGATATGTTAACACAGACCCCACAATTTATTTCTACACGTCATGTTTAAAACATAAAAAATTAATATTTTCTTTAACGCTTTTCGACTACCTAAACTATACTTTAACAATGTAAAATACATTGTATTCAAAACTGGTAAAATAATTACTGCCTATAACTGTTATAAATTCGAACTTTGATTACGACTACCAAACAAAATAGATTTTTGAATTGAGCCTCTTTCGTTCTGAGGGTGCGAAATATTAGTTTCGAGGTCACCCCGGTGACCTCCACCTCATAACCCTAGTTATAAAAATGTTTACCTATACATAGTGTCATGGTGGCCGTGGGGTAAGAACAGTCGCCTGCTGCGCAAGCGATGTTTGTACCCAAGGTCAGTAATAAGTATCATATCATATCATATATAATCAGTAATAAATAAAATAAATGCTGATATGTTTAATATGTTGTTAAAATGTAATGTAATTAGATAATTAAGTTAATATTTACATGCCCTAAAATTGGGTGAAATATGTGATTCTTGTAACCTTTAATAAGACCTACCCTTTGTACCATATTTCTTGTGAATAAATATTATTTCTATTTCTATTTCTATTTCTTAAGTGTTTCTAAAAACGATTTTACACCACGAGATTTACCTAGGGTGATGGAAAACATCGTTAGGAAACCTACCTATGTTATACCATCATCAAGTAGTCATCGAGTCACTATCTGTCAAGTAGGCACTTAATCATAATAGGTATTCGGTCAAAAGTGGGTGTTGTTATTACATCTATGCTTACACCTATTTTTTTTATTTATTACCTACCTAGTGATATCCAACTACAAGAATATCATTAGTGCCTACATGCTAAGGTTTCTACTTAGCTTTGTCCTGAATGGTACTTTACTATTAATCTATGAAGTGTGAATGTACGGGCTCAAGCCTAAGGTACCTACAAAATTCCTTCTGTTATTACTGTTGCAGCCCAGAAAGCCACGGGCAAAGATTTACTCAAATTTGGACGTTTATTTTCAGCTACGCTCTGCCAAAATATTGGAAGGTCCGTGTGGGCTCAACGTATCGTACCCGAGGAGGTGTCATACACAACATAAAGGCTATCATAGTTCACAGCGGCTTCGACAAATATTTCTTCACGAACGACGTAGCTGTTGTTGTAGTCACTAAACCCTTTACATTCAATAGCAAAGTGAGACAGAGCTCCATAATAAAACAAAATGTTGAACTCAAACCGAATTCCGTATGCACGTTGATAGGCTGGGGAGTTGTTGAGGTCAGTAAACTTTGTTAATTTATAAATATTTTCTTAAGGAGGTACCTACCTACCGAAATTGTATATTTATTTACAGATAAACGAGCCACAGCCAGAACAACTTCAACAGGCAAACATGTTTACAATAGATCAAAACATTTGCAGAACACGATACAGTGCGATTGGCGCAGCAATAGCGGATTCTATGCTATGTGCTGGATTAATTGATTTAGGAGGTTTTGATGGATGTTTTGGCGACTCCGGTGGACCTCTCATTTACAAAGGCCTCGTCGTCGGTCTCGTCTCATTTGGCTATTCTTGTGGACATCGATATTACCCCGGTGTCTACACCAAAGTATCTCATTTTACAGACTGGATTGTTAAAACTTCTTCTACTTATAAATAAATAAATAAAATTATATAAGTTTCATGAAGCCAGTATTTTTCTAAATATCCCGTTAACGATGGCTACGCCGCTGGTCCCAATACCTACATACTTTTTACTTTCGACTACGTATAGTTAGGGAAGTGGTTAGTGACTCTTCCTACGTAGCTAGGTGTTCTGGGTCCCATCTACACTAAGACGATTTAAGTAGGCAATAATAAAGAAGATCTACCTTTACAGCATATTTTTTTAATCATTTATACGTTGATGATTTGGTTTTCTGGGCATCGCTCCGTTTACTTAAGATGACTTGCAGAAGATTCTGCGTATATTTAAAAAAATATTGATTATCTGAAACCATAGACGACTAGTCTGACTGTGACTGTCACTTCACTGTGAGGGAGTGAAATTTATTGTCGAATATCTTGTTTGAAGAAACAATAAAAATTGAAGGTTTATATTAGTTGTTATTTTGTAGTATATCAATTTAATTAACCTCATAAATTTATATATAATGGCTAAGAAGAACGTCATTGCATTTGTCAAAGACTTTTACTACGATCCGTTCAAGTGGTAAGTTTACCTAACCTCCTTGATTGAATAAAATGTGCTATCAATGCGTTTCACTAATAATTCCTCTCACCTCTCACCCAATCAATAAAATACCTATGATATCTTAACTGCCACCTTTAAATAGGTCTTGTCATGGCATCTATACAAAAAAGTATCTTGTCCCATCCAATCTGTCAAACCAATAAGTTTATTTGAAGATATTGTTATTTTTCTTTACCATTTTGTATTTACATCGGGTCTTCAGGAGATAGGCCTCTAAATTATAAATTTATATAGTCCCATGTCTGATACTAATAACATTTTAATTGGTTGATAACAATTATATAATTTCTTGAAGTTAATTAGATTCTCAATGCTAGTAGCATTTTTACTCTATGTATTCATATATTTCTTGGATTAAGTCAATTACATTGTATACAATCTTAAATTGTAGAATTTTAAAACTATCCATCTATCTATAAACAGAGGTGTGCATTCCATATAAGCAGTGCTTACTATTTGTGAATACTCATTTTGTACCTACCTACTTATTGTTTATGCTACACGCGCTGCATATAAACTTAATGCAAGACTGAAAAACATAGATGGTACAAGTGTACTGCCTACCTGATAGTAAGTGACTGTTGCAACCATGAATAAAATTTGAGTTTGAGTTTGAATGCTAGTAAAAGTAATCACATGTTCCATCAACCATATACAGAATGCAATCCCTGCACTGTCTAAATATATATATTTCTAGAGTTATCCCAACTAGCACAGCGTCTCAACTCATTTCACATTTTGTAACAACTCACCCCAATGGAGCACTGGCAGCCCCTATTAACATTGGTTTATGAGAAAGAATGTTGAATAATTAAATCACCAAATTCAAAATATCTTTATTTGATTAGACTTCTTACAAAGTACTTTAAAATTGTCAGGGCACAAAAAATACATTATACATGATTATAAATGCAACCAGGTTTCGTTAGATTGCTTTTGTTGAGAAAAACCCTGCAAGAAACTCAACATTTACTGTTTAAAATAAAAATGATTTACTATTTGACCAAAAGCAATTAATGTTGATTGTAAACTAATGAAAAGTTCTTATCAATAAAACATTAACCTATCGAGTTTATCTCTGACAAAGCAATAAAGTAGGTTGAATTCCATGGCAACATTTCATTATTGAGTCAAAACTTACAACGATGCTAACCAATCAGTCACAGTTTTGTATACAATACCTAGTGTGGTGTCATATCTGACATTTGATATTCATGTCATATGATTGGTGCGTATTATTTACATTGCAAGCATTAGACTTGTTGTAAAGAGTATGTCAGTAGCATGCCGAAACTGAAGCGATAAAGTTGTTAACTAGTCTCTGTCCTCAGAAGCCCTACAGATTCTATACTACTTATTTGAAAAGTGAGAAACTACATGTGGTACATATTTTTCGTTTGTTTTGTGAGCGTTTTATATATTTACACTTTTAATATCACTGATTGCAGGTCGCTAGTGAAGAGCGTTGGATTCTTTACTGTGGGCGTTGTGATCGCGAGCGAGTGCACTGGGCTCGAGCTAATGCCAGCCACATTACAATAAACACTTCGAATTAGTCAAAATAAGTATTACAACATGTTAAATAATTTATTATTAATTGCCCTCGTAACCGCGGCGTCCTGTGATGTTCAGAACAAGAAACCAAATTTTGTTATCATACTAACAGACGATCAAGATGTAGCTATCGGTGGCATGGTTAGTATACTACAGCAAATTGTTGTGAATTAACTACATAGTTGAATAAATGTTTTAGTGAAACATACCTATTTTGTTTTATTTTTTTATTTCAGACACCAATGAAGAATGTCCAACGGTTCATTGGGAATGAAGGAATGACATTCACAGAATCTGTAAGTATGCCTCATACCTTCTACACAGTTTGGCACTTGTTCTAATATGTTGCATTGCAAATGAGCTCCTTACTTGCAGTATGTTCCTAGAATTTCATTAAATACATCATATTAACACAATAAAATGGTGTAATTTGTAGGTAAATTTTATTCGAAATTTTGGGTTACTATTTTGGTTATCATTAAAATCGGGCCCATGACTCCTGAGCAGTTTTCACTATTCTCCATAGTGTTAGATTTGGCCATTCAAGTGGGCGTACCACTCGAAAATCATTCTGGGTATTGAAGTAGGTACCTACCTAATTAAGGACCTTACTAACAGGGGCGTGCATTCCATATGTACCAAAACGTATGTAACTACGCGCCACATTGCACCTGTACGCACTCGCTCGACATGAATTAGCCGGCAATTGTTATTGGCTCGACATAGCGAGAATTGACCTAAAGGGAATCGACGACAAGGGAATGATTAACCTACCTATCTACCCTACTTATTGTTTATGCTTACCCCTCTGAAAATCTAATTCACGCCCCTGCTTAATAGTCCCTATTGTGCCAAAATAATCATATAAAAATGCATTCCAAAAGGGATATCAGGGGGCTGGTGTCTTAATTTGGTATACGTAGGACTTATACCTACCTACTTTTAGTTTTCATTTTTTATCGACTTTTGTTCATTGGAACTGTGTCCTTATATATTTATTAAACTTTATACCTTATATATTTTTGTAATTTATCTTGGATTAGTCAAAATTGTAACCATATTTGTGAAAAGAGGTAATCACTTAGTCTGAGTTTCTTGCCGGGTTCATTTCAGTATAAGCAATTTCGAACCCTTGTCGTTCTGAAGATTTGAAACTACTTCATTAAAGCCTATTCTAATAAAGATATTTTTTGAATTGGACATTAGTTCGTGACGTCACCAATCTGCTGCCCCAGCCGAGCGAGCCTCCTCACCGGTATGTACGTGCACAACCACGACACACACAACAACAGCGTCAGCGGTGGCTGCTACGGACCCATCTGGAAACTGCACGAGCATCACACCTTCGCTACTCAACTACAAAATGCTGGATACAACACCTTCTATGCTGGGAAGTACTTGAATACCGTAAGTTTTTTACAAAATGAATTTTCAAAGCTAATAAGTTCTTTATACGCTCTGCTCAAACCGAGGATGGTATGCCCCCTGATGTTCTTTTTATTTTTCAGTATGGTGAGAAAGCGACTGGTGGGCCTGAGAGGGTGCCACCCGGCTGGACCGAGTGGCACGGATTAGTTGGCAACTCTGTTTACTATAACTACACTATATCCAACAATGGCGTGCCTACACACTCCACTGATCAATATCTCACTGATGTTATTGTAAGTTAATACTTTATATTTTACTAGCGTCCCGCCCTCGCGTCTCTTTGGGCTTAATTTTTAAGATTATAAAAAGTTTTCATTACTATCCATAAATATAAAGAAATAAAATAATATATATGACTCACGCAATCCCACAAGGACCCCCAAAAGCCGAAGGGGTAAGCAGAGATGTAACTACCTCGTTTGTGATTAAGTGCAACGTCTTTGAATTAGTTCTCAGACATAATATGCAGGTTTTCTCACGATGTTTTCCTTCACCGTAAAGTGTAAAATCACTGCAAATAAGTATTTAGAAAAGCTCACAGGCCCCGATGCGATTTGAACTTACGTCGCTTGAGTATAGTGGAATTTTTAAGAAGTATGATTTTTTTCAGCGCGAACTGGGCATAAGCTACATAGAGAACCAAACTGAGTCTAAGCCGTTTTTGATGATGCTCGCGCCGCCCGCACCTCACGCGCCGTTCACGCCGGCTCCGAGGCACGCGGGTGCCTTCGTTAATGCCACTGTTGAAAAACTACCCAACTTTAATATTGCCTCTCATGTAAGTGGTGCGCTTGGTGTATAAGGTTTGTGAACTGCAGATTTCCTTGAAATTTATTGTAGTTAGTGTGCTCGATATTGATGTGTGTCACACAAAATTTTATTTATATTGAGATTTTTTTGGAACTGTAAAAAAAATTTTCTTTTAATTTAGTTTTTTAATCTTACAATTAGTAAGTAGTAAATTACCCTATACACCCTAAAAAAACAAATTGACTCTACTTCTATCCGGTATGTATATATTATAATTTGACAATTGTCCGCTGGTTATAGGTTATATAAGATATTTATGGTGCCCTCTAGAAGAAAAAAATTGTGGACTAAATAAAATGTTTTTAATAAAAAAAAATAAGTGCCGTGGTCATATGCCAGGTACTCTAACAAAACATACATGCTAATAATATCATCTATCCTCTGAAAATGAATTGTTTCACATTTTTTAGAGCGTAGTTTTTCAATAGTCAGGTTTTAGATTATAAACTTTTTTTTTATTGCATAGAGAAATTATGTATATACTTGAAAACCCTTAGCTTTTTTCCGTTAATAACAATATTGTTTTGTGATGTATTCCAGGACAAACACTGGCTGATGAGAATGCCGCCGTCGCCTCTACCAGAGTCGATGGTCCCGGAACTGGAAGATGTGTACAGATCGCGGTGGGAGGCTCTGTTGGCGGTCGATGAAATGGTGGCCGACGTGGTGGGCACTCTGGAAACGCTAGCGTTCCTCGACAACACATATATTATATACACCTCCGATAATGGATTTCATATCGGTAAGATTTACAAATAATATTAAACTTGCAACAATACAAATAATGTTGCTTTTTTGTAAATATCCTAAATCACTACTTATAACATCAGCTATCTGCTATTGAAAGTTCCGTTAAAATCGGTTCAGCTGTTTCAGATCTCTGTAACGGCCAGTAAACTAAGATTAGCCGGAACAAACTGACAGACTTGATTTTTTTAGTTGCGTATAAACTTTCGCATTTAATGGAATAACAACCATACATTTTTTATTTTATTTATTTGTATAGTTTAGTTTTCGCCCACAGCTTCGCTTGCGTGGCTGTTAGATTTCATAAACAAACTTTCAACACTTATATCTACTTTTTGAATTTCAAAAAACCCTTTGTACTGAGAAACCAATTTTACTTAAACATTCTATTCAGTCTATTCCATTCATTAGACTTTTTTCGCTTCCCACACGTTCACAATGTTCTAAATTCCAGGTCAATTCTCCCAAGTGTACGACAAACGTCAACCCTACGAGTCAGATATTAGAGTTCCCTTTCTAATAAAAGGACCGGGAATAGACAAGAATGTGACAAACAATGATCCCATATTAAACATAGACTTAGCACCCACAATCATAGAGCTCGCTGGCTTGGAAATACCAAATAGTGTCGATGGTAGACCGATCAGACTGCATACGAATGACACAGTGGTCGAGAGAAATATGCTGCTAGAATATTATGGGGAAGCCAGTGATTCTGTGGTTGATAAGACGTGCCCTTGGAAGTATGATGGAAGTAAATTATATGTGAGTGTCATCATTCCTTGTAATATCGTCTATAAATTATATTCAAATACAAATGTATCTTTATTTGATTAGACTTTTAACAAAGTACTTTCAAATCGTCAGAACATTAATGATTATACATGCTGGGGTCGGAAGGTTGCTCTCTTGAAAAATATTTTTACAATTTTGAGTAATACAAATTGAATCACAAAAATACATAACTCTAAGGACTCAGTTCCAATGAACAAAGGCGATACTACATATAATTGTGTAGCTTGTGATGACCAGCCTCCACAAGCAGCACCTGTGACTATGACGAGAATGGCAGCCATCGCCGTCCTCAACCATTAACTATCAATGTATGTCTGTCGCAGCAATGCTACCCGTCCTTTGAGTGCAAATGTCAAGACTCCAAGAACAACACCTTCGCCTGCCTGCGGCGGTTCGCTGAACGCATCAACACCAAGTATTGCGTGTTTGCCGATAAAGAGGTTAGTCTTTATTCATAAACGGCTTATTCCCAGCTGCTTTTGTTTTGGTATACAAATTAATTTTCACAATATCTAAGAAGTTGAATTGTCGTGGAGATCGCGGGAATTAATGTATGAAAGTTACTTTTTAAAAATCTATAGGTATAAGCCTATTAAACGTAGGCCTCAATTCAATTAAAGAGGAAAATAATGTATGTAATAAGTCGTTAAACAAGCGTATAGTTCGCCTGATTGTAAACACCCTTATCACAAAACATGGTTTTAACGAAGACCAAAGTCGTACTAAAACAATGTCCATCACTTTTTAAATCCATATCACAGAAAGAGATGGAGCTACATTTAAACCAAGGCCTATCTTAGTCTATGTTTTGTAATACGGGTGGCCTGCCTACCTTATAAATGAAATGAGATAGTAATAACATAATCAAACTATTGCTAAGTCATCGACTCCACTTCTACTCCTCTCCATGGAGCACTGGCGACGTGGAGGAATGTCGAATCGAGTGTCAGGAGTGTGGAGTACCAGAAATGTCGAGTATCGAGTGTCGTGTGTGAGAAGTGTCAGGAATGTCGAGTGTCAGAAGTGTCAGGAATGTCAAGTACCAGGAGTGTCGAGCGACAAATCAAATAAAGATATTTTTGAATTCACCTTGTTTCATAAAAAACTTTTTAGAAATACATGAGTATGGTAATGAGGTTGTAAACATGTTTCAGCACTTCGTGGAGGCTTACAACCTCGCGGAGGACCCTTACGAGCTGACCAACATCATTGGTCAAGTGTTACCAAACTTGAAGCATTGGTACCGTATGATGCTCTCGAGTCTCATGATCTGCAAAGGCGCGCAAGACTGCGACAATACCTTCGGAACAAATCTATAAATATATAACTTAGGTTACCTCATTGTAACTTATACCTTATTGCTTGAGCGTTAAATGTAAATTTTGAATGTTGCTAGTTGAAATGTTTAAAATTCATTATAGAAAAAAAAGTGTTAGTTTTCAATCTTTTCAATTCATATTAAATATTATTCGACAAAGGCACCAAGACTTTAAACAATTTTTATTGCAAACAAAACTTTTATAATAACCTAAAATATAAAAATATAAAGTAAATCACAGACGGACATGGCAGCTTAGTATATAACTTGCATTAACAATAATCTGAAACAAACAAACACATAAAAGTGTTAGATTTCACTATCTACTAATAAGCGCAGTAAGAGTCGCTCATACAATTTGATTAACATTTTACAAGTGAGTTTTAACTAAATGACATGATCTTGAATAAGAATTCATATTAAAACCCAGTAAAGAAATTGAATTGCACTATTCTACTAGTGTAGAAAATATAATGCTTGAATAGTGGGTTTCTAAAAATTGTATATCTGTATTTTCAAATATATGTCTGTGGTCAAATGTGGAACGCTACAAATGTATATTACGTACCATAGTGTTCCGTTATATGGAACGGAGCTCCCGCGTATCGGCCAATGAGAGCGCCGCATTTTAGTTTTTAAAATCTACGCGCCCATTTTTGTGGCGCGGCCAAGATTGTACTGTGAACAACGTAGCGAACGCGACAGTCGCTCCGCTCCCGCGCTTTTTCATATTTCTGCTACGCTTTTAGTGATAGAGTTGCAATTAAACGACAACTGACTTATGTGGATTGTGTGATAAACTGATTGTATATAATACTCGTGTCTGAACTGATTTGTGTGTGTGTGTGCGTATGTGTTTTTGTGAATAAATTGTATATATTTTACTGTACAAAGACTTTACATCATCTCCTCGCCTGTGCTGTGCTTAATACCCTGCGCCGAAATATTAACAATTGGTCCTTCGAGCCGGATATTAAGCACAGCACAGGCGAGGAGATGATGGAAAGTCTTTGTACAGTAAAATATCTACAGTTTATTCACAAAAACACACACGCACACACACACACAAATCAGTTCAGACACGAGTATTATATACAATCAGTTTATCACACAATCCACATAAGTCAGTTATCGTTTAATTCAAACTCAATCACAAAAGGCAAAATAGAAATATGAAAAAGCGCGGGAGCGGAGCGACTGCCGCGTTCGCTGCGTTGTTCACAGTATTACTACCGGGGGCGTTGCGGGTGGATATAGCAGTAGGTAATCGGTGCATATTATTACTTGCGTTTGTGTCGAACAATGTTGACGGCTCCATTATAGGTATATAATATGACGATGCACGAGCTATGTGTGTGACGAATTCCAACACGATATTTAAATTCGGTGACACTCGTAAATCCTCGGTGTGCAACGGGCCTTTTTTCATCACAAATTCTCCGTACTGAGCTCGCTGTGTCGGTGTTAATTTGTACAATAATTCACTCACTAGTTGTGGGTTATCAATTGTTAAAGAATTCGGCGCAGGGTATTAAGTACAGCACAGGCGAGGAGATGGAAAGTCTTTGTACAGTAAAATATATACAGTTTATTCACAAAAACACATACGCACACACACACACAAATCAGTTCAGACACGAGTATTATATACAATAAGTTTATCACACAATCCACATAAGTCAGTTGTCGTTTAATTGCAACTCTATCACTAAAAGCGTAGTAGAAATATGAAAAAGCGCGGGAGCGGAGCGACTGTCGCGTTCGCTACGTTGTTCACAGTACAATTTTGGCCGCGCAACTAAATTGGCGCGCAGATTTTAAAAACTCAAATGCCGCGCGCTCATTGGCCGATACGCGGGAGCTCCATTCCATATAATGGAACATTATGGTACGTAGCATACATTTGCTACGTTCCATATTTGACCTCAGACAAAAACTTCCATTGAAGCATTATATTTTCTACATTCCACCCCCTTGTTAAGGCTTAAGCCGACAACAATACTGTCAGGTAGAAAACATTTGCATCTGGCATCATTTAAATCCAACGTACTTATTATACAATTCTAGGTAATAACAGAAGCAAAACTATTAGTGGTCAACACTAAACACTAGAACTTATTTGTGGCTTATTTGTGGCAACATAACAAAACAAAAACTTCAATATGTCAGAACAAAATATAAACATATGACAGTAAAAACAAAACACCTTCAATTATTTAGCCATCGTGGCAACACAAAATATAACAGAAACAAAAAGTCTGGCCTCTTAGTATAACACACACGTAGGTAACAATAATAATAATATCTGACCAATAAAAATCAACACAATCATAACATACAATTTAATAAATTTGGCCATCGTGGCTCAGGCACTCTACACTAAAATGTGGCACTCATATAGGAACATACGTACTACGCGGTTATTACTCTCAACCTCGCATCGCAGAACATACCTACCAGAGCCTGAGCCTATGTTATTACCTACTCTAGTGTCTAAGACGCGCTTAAAGGGCCTTGGCACGAGATCATATGCCAGGTTTCCATACGCTTCGTGGTAGGATGTGCGACTTTATTATATATTTAACTCCAAGGTCCAAATACTCTAAAATAAAATAAAACATGCCTATTGTCGTTACAATCCTACGACCTACATTTGTGTCAGGTGACCACCGTTTGATTGAGACATCAAACAACTGGTTGAAGGTCCTGGGTACAAATCCTATACCTAACGTACAATCGTGACTACCTGGAGACTTGTCTATGGCAACAGAGCCAGACACAACAGCAGACAAGCCTCTTCGTAGTTCCAATATGCTTGTGAACCACCCCCTACTAGGAGAACCATCGGCAGTGTGAATCGAAGGGACGTCACTAGTCACCTGCCGCACCCTCTCCACTGACTCAACACTACCCAGACAGCCATTAACATAGTGGTTATCGCGGGTGGTCTGCATGGTACGCAGGTTCGATTCCTGATACTCGATGTCGGATAAATTCACGGTATCACGTGCGCACGGTCCTATTTCCCAACCACCGCCTACGCGGCGGCGGCTAGTGCTATCTAAAATACCATGGGCGCGTTCCGTCTCGACATTATTTGTGGAGGTCTCCATCATACCTACGGCCTCCATCATACCTACGGCCTCAGGTTCAAAAGGCACCTTCACAATGTCATGGCATTCACTAGTATACATGTTATACTCTAATGCTACATTTACAGACTCACAAATTGTATGTGAAGTCTCACCCGATGGCCCATGAACAACCCAACCTAACTTTGTAAGAGAGGCCACTGGTTGTCCGGATATACCCCATCGCATATTCCGGTTAACTATCAACTCCCAATTATCCTGCCCTAATAATAACAAAGGTTTTGCATCGATCATTTCCTCAAAATCTACATCATGTAAATGCCTATTACTCGACATAACTGTGGCAGGTACGCTCTGCGACGGTAAATCAATATTACATATAGTTCGCAACGAAACACTATGACAAATACGGTTAGGTCCACGAATTAGTGTAGTTACCTTACGTGAATCGCTATCAGTTATAATATGACCCCGCGCGCTGACAATCTTCAGCGGGTAATTCGGACCACTTATAATATCACTGATTTGGCTGTCTATTAGTGACACTGTGGACCCGTCGTCCAACAGTGCATAGGTACTTATTACTCGACCGGCACTAATCACGTCAACTGGTACTACCTTTAAAAATGTTTTGGGTGTTCGCTCACCCATGTTGGTTACCGACTCTGTGACAGCGTCGTCCTCGGAGGCCGAGCGCGGTGATCGCAGCCCCGCTGCCAGCGGCTCGGCCGCGGCGGCGGAGGTCGTGGAGGTCAAGCGGGTGGAGGCGGCCGGTTGCGGCAGCGGCGTGGACGGCGCGGAAGCGCGCGCGTCGGCGCTCACCCTCTCGTAATGCAGCAGAGTGTGATGTGAAAAACGACAATTATCACATCGTTTCGCGCGGCACTTATATTTCGAGTGACTTTTCACCAAACACTTAAAACATAGCTTATTTACTTTTATGTACGCCCACCTTTCGTCTACACTTTTATCACGGAACTTTACGCACTGTGATAAGCTATGATTTAATCTACACAACGCACACATAACTTCGCCGGCCGATGAGGTCCTTGACCTCGCGGATAAGGGCGGTTGCACTATGCGCAACAGCTGTGGCGATGACGGCGGTAGCGCCGTTGTTCGGGAACTAGACATCGGTAACGGCCACTCATCGGATAAATCTACACTGGTGTGTACACGGTGAGCATCTCGATGTCTTGTCTTGTGTGTGTAGTTCACAGTATTACTACCGGGGACGGTGCGGGTGGATATAGCTCTGGCCAAACCATCGAAAATATATTTTTGACCAGCTTCAATATTCGAAGTATTGGCGGGAATCGGTGCGCGGCTGTCAGAGGGCGCATGCGCGAGCGGTCGGTTTTCACTGTTATTTGGCGGGAACGCAGCCTGGTGATTCGCGGGCTTTTCGAAATGTGGCGGCAAATCTGTCGACTCTACTTTCGACTCCAGCCACTCCTCCACACGGTCACCAAGCGGATGAACTTCCTCTCCGCCCTGAATACCTTCTCTGTCTTCCAGCTCCTGCTCTTCAATTTCTGCTATTTGTAATGCCAGCTTTTTCATGATGAGCTGCTTTTCCACCTTAGCGATCTCCTGCTCCGCCTCATACTCGACTCGGAGTCGCATGGTGGTGCTCGATCTTGAACACCTCGATCGCGACGACTCATTGGTGACACTACTCGTGCATTGGTGTGCTACCCGGCGTGTTTCATCCAACAACGCTTTTCGTTGGCGGGTAACACAACCCGTAATCTGTGTGGTGTTATCCTTCTCCATGACTGTACTGCACTGATGCGGCTCAGAAGGACCAATTGTTAAAGAATTCGGCGCAGGGTATTAAGTACAGCACAGGCGAGGAGATGGAAAGTCTTTGTACAGTAAAATATATACAGTTTATTCACAAAAACACATACGCACACACACACACAAATCAGTTCAGACACGAGTATTATATACAATAAGTTTATCACACAATCCACATAAGTCAGTTGTCGTTTAATTGCAACTCTATCACTAAAAGCGTAGTAGAAATATGAAAAAGCGCGGGAGCGGAGCGACTGTCGCGTTCGCTACGTTGTTCACAGTACAATTTTGGCCGCGCAACTAAATTGGCGCGCAGATTTTAAAAACTCAAATGCCGCGCGCTCATTGGCCGATACGCGGGAGCTCCATTCCATATAATGGAACATTATGGTACGTAGCATACATTTGCTACGTTCCATATTTGACCTCAGACAAAAACTTCCATTGAAGCATTATATTTTCTACAGGTTACGCAGGTTAGTTAGTACCAAGCGTGCATTCGTACATTGCGGCATCGACTATTTCGGGCCGATGGAGGTAGCAATTGGTAGGCGACGGGAGAAGAGGTGGGGAGTTTTGTTTACCTGCCTCGTTACTCGTAGTATTCACCTCGAACTTGCAGCATCCTTGTCATCAGATTCAGCCATTATGGCAATACGCCGGTTTATCGCACGCCGTGGTCAACCGCAAGAGATGTTTAGTGACAGAGGGACTAACTTTGTAGGTGCCGACAAAGAACTTAGGAACGCTATAAAGTTGTTAGATCACTTAAAGATACAAAATGAATTTGTAACTAAAGGTATTAAATGGAATTTTAACCCTCCAGCAGCGCCCCACATGGGTGGATGTTGGGAGCGATTAGTTAGGTCAGTTAAAGTGGCTCTCAAAACTACGTTGAAAGAGCGAGCACCAAAAGAGGAAGTCCTATTGACTTTGTTAGCAGAGGTCGAGATGGTAATAAATAGCAGGCCCTTGACATACGTTACTTCAGAGTCAAACGAACCCCTAGCGCTTACTCCAAACCATCTATTGCTCGGTACAGCATCAGGTGCGTCACAATTAAGCACCTTAGACGCGTCTGATTTAGTTGGTCGGAAATTATGGCGAAATGCTCAATCTCTGGCAGATATGTTCTGGCGACGTTGGTTAAGGGAGTATCTTCCGACATTGCAGAGGCGTCAAAAATGGCATAATTCGGTGCCGCCCCTTAAGATCGGAGATGTTGTTTTGATATTTGATCAGCATCAGCCGCGTAATACATGGCCTAAAGGTATTATTAGTGCAGTGTACCCGGGCCACGACGGCCAAATTAGAACTGTGGATATAAAAACTGTTCATGGGGTCATTAAAAGGCCAGTTGTAAAGGTTATTGTATTGCCAATTGATCGTGTTGTTGATGGCTGAAACTATAGCAGGAGTGCAGTTTAGCTCTGAAAATTGTTTATTTTATATACTTTTATTCAACTGTATTACTGTGTGTGTTGCCACGATGGCTAAATAATTGAATGTGTGTTGTTTTGACTCATATGTGGATATTTTGTTTTTGTTATGTTGTGCGTTGCCTAGTAACAAATAAGTTGTTGTATTTAGTGTTACCCACTAATAGGTTTGCTTCTGTTATTACCTAGAATTGTATTGTAAGAACGTTGGATTTAAATGATGCCAGATGCAAATGATTTTCTACCTGACAGTATTGTTGTCAGCTTGAGCCTTAACAAGGGGGTGGAATGTAGAAAATATAATGCTTGAATAGTGGGTTTCTAAAAATTGTATATCTGTATTTTCAAATATATGTCTGTGGTCAAATGTGGAACGCTACAAATGTATATTACGTACCATAGTGTTCCGTTATATGGAACGGAGCTCCCGCGTATCGGCCAATGAGAGCGCCGCATTTTAGTTTTTAAAATCTACGCGCCCATTTTTGTGGCGCGGCCAAGATTGTACTGTGAACAACGTAGCGAACGCGACAGTCGCTCCGCTCCCGCGCTTTTTCATATTTCTGCTACGCTTTTAGTGATAGAGTTGCAATTAAACGACAACTGACTTATGTGGATTGTGTGATAAACTGATTGTATATAATACTCGTGTCTGAACTGATTTGTGTGTGTGTGTGCGTATGTGTTTTTGTGAATAAATTGTATATATTTTACTGTACAAAGACTTTACATCATCTCCTCGCCTGTGCTGTGCTTAATACCCTGCGCCGAAATATTAACAACTAGCTTTGCCCTGCGGTTTCACTCGCGTAGATTTAATTTAATTCGCGCGGAACCCCAACAATTTTTTTTTATTTAAATAAAAGTAGCCTAAGTTACTGCTTGTAACATTAGCTATATGTCAGTAAAAGTCCCGTTAAAATCAGTCCAGCCGTTTCAGAGAATACCCGGAACCAACAATGTTATGCATTTAGTTAAAAGCTGTTATTTTGGAATTTAAAAAGACACTTCAATTTTATTTATCTGTATAGATAACTGCTTTTCACTTAATTCATATGGAAAGAATATATGGTACTGACTTAAAAAAAACTTATGTTAATTTTTTTTCTGTCTGTCTTTTTGTTCCGGGTAATCTCTGAAACGGCTGAACCAATTTTAACCCAAATTTCACTGGCAGATAGCTAATGTTACAAGGACTAACATAGGCTACTTTTATTAAAATAAACATTTAGGGAAGTTTTTTAGCGGGAATTAAATTAAATCTACGCGGGCGAAACCGCAGGGCACCGCTAGTATAAAATAAACTTGTAGCTAGTAGAGTAATATAAAGCAGTATAAACCTTAGGTTCAAGTGACAGCGGGCACCTGCTGTCTGTTATGTATGCTGAAGTAATCAGTCACTTTGCTCTGAGACTGCAAGTCCTCCTTGTACACCAGAGGGCACGGGAAATATTTCTGAGAAGCAACAAATAATCTAAATATAATAATGTTATTATAAAACTCAATAAGTTCTGCACCAATCGAGCTGAAATTTTAGCATGATATATAATCCGCATCAAGGATTGTTTTTATAATTTTTTTGTCATCTATATACGATATCGACCCCCCACCTACCATGTCATCAAAAATAAGCAAAACAAAGAACCTAAACGACTATTAAAAAAAAAATTGAAACCTGAACAGCCTTTACTCCACCAGAAATATCAACAGTGGGCACCACTTGCTTCGGCTTTAGGAACTTGACGAACCGGATCATCTCGGAGAAACTCGAGTGTTCGCTGTACGGGATACCTGGAAGGGAACATTATCATTAGGAGCAGTGTTGGCAGAGAGGTTTAAATACCTGCCTGTAACATGCAAGTTGAAAGTAATTTACACCGGTGCCAACAAAAGAATTTTCTAAAAATGTTTGATGCCGCACCATGACCTTAAAAGTGATGGAAAACATGCATATTATTATAGTGAAGAAATATATAGTATAGTACACTACTCCTTACAGGACTTTCTGGGTAGGCGTAAAGTAACGACCCTTACAAAAATGCAATAGTTACTCTAACATCCAGATGTTAACCTCGTAACTACTCATTAACATGAAATAAGTTTTCAAAAGAGAGCTAATCTATTTCTATACAAATAAATAAAATTGAAGTGTCTGTAATTTCAAAATAACAGCTTTTCACTAAATGCATATGAAAGTATATATACGGTACTGACTTAAATAAACTAATTTACAATTTTTTCTCTGTCCGTCCGTGTCCGCGATGTGCTAAGGTTTATCTTACCGTGTATTACGATATTATCCTTGTTCACGCTGGAGTTTTTCCCGTTCTCCCAGCCGCTCGGTTTGAACGCCACTACCTCCGTAAACGAACCCTGTAGGCTGTCGAGGTAACTCCGTAATTTCTGTACAAATATAAACATATTATCTTTATTTCTTAGTTTCCAATTAAATTTTAAAAGATATTGATTGAATAAAAGACACCTCAAATATCACATTTGCCTCACATCATTTGTTTCCAGTATGCCTTAAACAAATCATGTCTTTTCGCTCAAATACCTCATGTGTATAGTACTTCATGTGGACGACGTGCAACTTAGCTCAAGCGTAAAGTCCGTTATAAGATATACATCAACCCCTCAGGCATCAAGTACCTCGTGTATCAAATCCAAGATTGACGTCAACTACCTTGTGGGTCAAGTCCCTCATCGACCCCCGTTACCGTGTGCGTCAAGTCCCTCATAGGCGTCAAGTACCTTGTTCGTCAAATCCATAATTGACGTCAACTACCTCGTGGGTCAAGTCCCTCATCAACCCCAGTTACCTTGTGCGTCAAGCTCCTCATAGGCGTCAATTACCTCGTGCGTCAAGTCCCTCATAGGCACGACGTGCAGCTGGCAAGAGTGCGGGGAAGCCTGGCCGAAGCTGCGGCCCTCGACCGTCTGCAGCACGCGGTCCTTCTCCGGACACGCCCACACCGCGCACCCCACGCGACGAGCCATGCCCAGGAAGAACTTCTCTTTACCTACCTCATCGAAGAAACACTTATTTGCAATTATACCACTCATAATAAAATTGAAGTGTCTGTTTGTAATTCCAAATTAAGACCTTTTCACTCTATCCTACGAAAATATAGTACTTATATAAATATTTACGGCTGGACTGATTTTAACGGAACTTTCACTGGTAGAAAGTTGGCGTTATAAGGAGTAGGCGACATCAGCTACTTTCGAACATATTATATAGAATAAAGTTAGAAACATATGTTTTTATGTTAATCCAGCATAAAATCGCGAATCACAGCTACTTCATAAAAGAAGTAAAAAAAATATTTAAATAAACCGTGAGGAAACCTGCTAACGTGCACAAATTCATTATCTCACGCAGAATGCAATTCTCGCTCCTAAACTTTCGAAAATTAAAATTAAAATGATTTACTCATTTTAGGCCCTGGTTAAGGCACTTTTCACACGGACACATTTTGTCTGAAACTGCAAAAATTAAGAAGATTTAGATAAGTCGCTTGTCTTACCAATAGTGTAAGTACCGCAAACAATAAGAACTTGAGAGAACTTCTTGCCGATTTTCTCCAGAGCCAATTTCTTCTGGCGCAGAATGTACAAGGCCATCTCTAAGCTCTGGTCTTGCGTTGGGAAGTCATACCGGGGATTGCAATACCTGTAAAGGATTAGACAATATTTCTTTATGAACCAACTAACTTCAATTACTCTCACGTAATACTTGCGATAAAATAAATATTTGTTTCAAGTTTTGAGCGCTCTGCTAAAATAGTGCATGCATTTGTTCGAGCTCGCTCTATATAAGAACCACAAACTTACTACTGCGAGAGGGACGCCTATTTATTATTGAGATTGCAAAACATCTGACAGTGCCTCGCCAAAATTTGGCCGTTACGAAACAACATACATTCGAACAAGGAAATCAAATCACATTTTAAACTTATAACGCGAATGCAAAGTGAGTGCGAAAACTCACGTGGTATCCAGATATATGGTATGTATATCTTTGTTCCAGAATATAGGGTAGGACTCCATAGTAGGCGAAGCCCTGAAGTCCCCCGTGTGGAGCAACGTCTTCCCATTAGGTAAGGTGAATAACAGCATTATCGCTCCCGGACAGCTGAAAAGAGTCTGTAGATAATATAACGTGTAACTGGCCACTTCATACATATAATTAGAAAAAAAAATGTTGAAGAGCATTTTTGAAACTGTGAGGCTGCTTTAGGTGTAGGTTGACACAATAAAATGTCACTGCCCTCGATTGGACTTACTGCTCACTATTAGGTTTGTTTATGGTTACAAGTGGGGAGGAAGGCTTGAGTGAAAGAGGAAATGGTGATAAATATGAAAACGTAATATGACAGAGTAATGAAAGATAATAGAGACCAAGACTCACTTCGGGCCGCTGAGCCAGCGGACTAAGTAATGGAAGAGAAAAACACATTGCGCCTACCCCAATAATATGCGATAAGGACAGGAGGATGAAATTGATAGTTTAATCAGTTCATATTTTTTTTGAACCCTTATTTAGTTATATAACAAATGCCCTTCGCTTAATTTCCCAGCGTAAATTTATAAAAAAACTCACTGGTTAGCTTCGACCGCCGTCACTTCTACACCTTCGATTCTCACTGTCTCGTCCACGTTTATCACGTGAATGCATTTAGCGCTGACACCCAGCCTCGATATGCATAGATCGGCTAAAATTAAAGGCAGTTGTAAAAATCTGGATATAATATCAATATTAGGTATTATTATATGAGGAGCTCGTGGCACAGTTGCTATTGCGCATATCATTCGATCAGCGAAGTTAAGCAACACTAGCCCTAGCCAGTAATTGGATGGGTGTCCGCCCGAGTTAAGCCGTCGGTCCCGGTTGCCAATTTATCATCTTTGGCAATCGTTACAGGTCAGTCGGAGGGCTAAAATAGTCTGACAACTGGTTTAACCCAGATCACAGATTTTCCTCGTAAAAGGGGTTGCGAAGGTCAGATGGCAGTCGCTTCGTATAAAAATCAGGTGATCAGCCACATCGGGTTGAATCAAGTGTCCACCCCAGAAATGTATGGGATAAGGCCAGGGAGATGAATAAGGTATTATTATAAATGGGAAAAGTGTATATGATCATGCCATCCCAGAAGGTTCCCCGAAGGAGTAAGCAGAGGTTTTTTCACCGATAATTATTAAGTGCCAACGTGACAGAGGGTGAGTCCATCACCGTCTCAGACACTATACGGCTTTGAATTACATGTCAGATATATGCAGGTTTCCTCACGATGTTTTCCTTCACCGTAAAGCACGTGGAGTGAAATAACTGCACATAAGTTTTTAGAAATACTCATTGGTACAGGCCCCGCTGGAATTTGAACTTGCGTCGCATGCGTAGCAGGCGACTGCTCTAACCCCAAAGCCACCACGGCTATGTACATACATATAAGATTTAAGAAAACGCAATCATTGCGCGTTCTAACTGACAGTCACGTGTGGCTCCATCTTGGAGATAAATAAATAAGTTTTGTGTCTGCCTGTTTTTTACCCTGAACTATTTTGTTTAAATTTGATATAGAGTAACTTTATCCCCAAAGAAGGACACGAGTACTGAAATAATCATTTCGCAAATAAACGTGGATATAAACTACCTACTAGTATTATGATGTAGGTAAGGGTGAACACGTACCAGTAATTTTAGAACAAAACAACAATTTACTAAAACTCTTCTTGAGGCCAGAATAGTGGTCGGAATGGAAGTGAGTCAGAAAATAGTGTTTCACATTGGGTATGTCTCCGTAAGAGAAAGCATCCACGGCAAAATGTGTACCTGGAAGAAAGTCACGAAATTAACACAATATCGGATTCGACGTCATATTTCAATATGTTAAATAGTAGTTAAATAACTATGTAGTTACCTAATCTCAATAAATTTGGACACTTGAATAATGCCTTAAGGAAACAGACTGACTTTGTAAACTTTCAATAATTTATCTATTCTCAAGCTCTCTAGGTCTCGACGATTTGAAAGCACTTCAACCCCAAAACTGAATGTAAAAGAGAGTTAAAAGTGAACAAATTACCTGCAACAATTTTATGATGAGGTATATTCCTTGGCGTGATCGATGTTCTATTCGACTTCGACCTCATTGGTAGGCTGAACTGTATGGATTCTACCTTGCCCCTAGGAGAGTGCGAGCTCGAACTGTCGTTCCGCGTCTTAAGCGATGGCACGCGAGGCGCGTCGGAACTTGAGGTCTTAATGTCCTGCCGACGCGGCGACGCGCCTGTACGCCTTCCCGACAGCACATTCGCAGACCCAGGTGAAACCTCATGGTCTCTCCAGCTACCCGTGTAACACGACCTACCGCGTTCGCATTTAACAGCGTCAGCGACACCCAAGTTCTTGCTCATGTCCACTTCATCACGAATAACATTATTAACCTGACCAGCATCGGATTTCACACATCTCAAAACATTGGCTTTACGAAAAAAACTGTCAATCCTCTTTTGACTCAACTTATCGCCTTTGCCATTGTTTACGACACTCTCAATAAATGCTTTTCTCTTATTACCCTTATGAATTTTACTTTTGGTTGAAATTCGTCGTTTCACTAATTTATAATTTGGTGGCTGAACAATGACATGGGAGAACTTCTCAATTGCATTTGTGTTTAAAATTAGAACTTTTGTGTTTTCTACTGGCTCGTCTGGCGCTGACAACCTTTTCTTTTTAATTTCTAAGTTGACAGCTACAGCTGATCTTTTTAGTGGATTTGAGCAAGTTTCATTCATGTTTTCATCATATTCACTTTCGGTCGATATCTGTGAACTCTCGATAACTTCGCATTCAACATTTGTATCCTTATCATTATTAATTTTCGAGACACAAATTCTCTTAAATTTACTTTTATTTGAGGTGATATCTACACCTTGACAATTGGTTATGCCAAAAGAAACAATAATGTGTGGTTCTTCAACCTGATCATATGTTAGTGTTTTATTATTGGATAGCTCAGTTGCTGAGGATATAGTAAGTAGAGATCTATTACTGTTCTTATCAATATAATTGTCAATGGCACCAATATCATCTAAAGAAGCTGGGCTCAAACTTGCATCATTAGTCTTATGCACAGCCTCAGGTATAGTATGCAAATCTTCAATGGCTGAAAAACCTAAGCTGCCAGTGGTATCATGGTCATTATCTTCAGGAATTTTTTTATTGGCTTTCAAAGATTTTCGAATGAAGTTCTGAATACTCTGTGAGTTTTCTTTACCTAAGGAAATGTGCTGAAAGGAATGGTTGCAGTAAAATATTTAAAATAGGTATGATGGGATGTATTCAGAGCCGCCTATGGCCACTCGCAACATCAGGAGCATTGCATAATGTGTTGCGCTGGCCATTTAGGAAAGAATATAGACAATTTGTCAAGAGTCCTTCTCATATTGGTCCGAGAATACTGCTGTCATTCTGCATTCAGCACTATTAGCTTATGTTGGGTTGGGATCCCATGTAAATGTTGGGCTGCCCTCAAGTATGCCTTATAAATGATTAAAGAAATATAAACCTAATAAATAAATATCATATATGAAAAACATAACTGTTTGTATGACTGTCTGCAGCCGTACCAATTTTAATACTGGCACATTATAAAGAGTAACTTTAACTTAAGAAAAAAATAAGCATATAAGATTAACACTGAACATAGTTTTTATTCTTAATATGTGGGTAAAATCAAAAGGGGCTTTGATGTAGAATGCTTCCACACTTCATAAGATAATTTTCACACAAATATCCCCTTACTATGAATTTCTAAGCAAGTTGAATGTATGAAGAAACCAATTAATTTTCATTATTTATTCTGGTAAACCTTTTTCCATTTCTTTTTCAAAACATCTTTTGTTTTGGTAATATATAGAAATGCTGCCACAGTTGAGAACAGCTGTGAACCCTTATATTAAAAAGTGAGTATTAACTGCCTCATTGGTATAGTGGTTAAAAATGCTACTGCCGAACATGCGGTCCTGGGTTCGGACCCCTTGCCTGACCAAGTGTTATTAGGTTTATCTGCCTACTTTCTATTTGCCCCTTTGGGGAATACAGGTATGAGTACTGTTTTCAGGAGTCAATATTTATTCCAACCAATACTTTTTACACATTTTGTCCCATATCTCAGGAAGTGGTGGGAATTAGAACTTTTCCTTTACAGGGGGGACCCAGCGTTTCCCCCCACACTTCCATATCTATTTCATCCTATGTTGCGCAGTTATTGTACATTCCTCCCCTACCCGCGAGACATAGCTAGTAACTTAGGCTTAGCTGGAGGACGTAGGCATGCAAAACAAATATATAGAAGTAAAAACTTACCTTCTTCACATTCGTTTTAGAAACACCATTGTTGCGCCGTAATGATAACGAAAATCGACTTGCAGTTGAATTCTGTTGGTATAGAATCATTTTATTTTATAGTGAATTAACTAAATAGTATTGTTTAATATTTAATAATAGGAAAAGCACAAAATTACCTGTGTAAGGGAAATGCTTCCATTATTTTTCTTAATGCTCCTAGGATTTAAAAGGGATGGCACGTATTCATTTATATCATTAATGCTCATCACAAAACTGAATTATACAAAAACCACTTGTACGTAATATTTGTAATTTATTTTATAAATAATTTTGCGCACTTTTGTTTGACAAAAATACTGGAGTTCAGTTTTGTTTGACATTTCTTCTGACTTTTGACTTAGATCAACATTGATGGCAGATAGAGCTGTAAACTCATAGATAATGAAAAAAAAATCGCATACTGTACATTGTACAGTAGCAAGCCATATGTATTCTGCAGTTTCAAAGTTGGTTTTTTTATTCATTCGCACAGATAATTAAAAAAATCTGTGCCATTATTTATCTTAGTCCATTATTTTACTTATGTATATGCAACAACGTATGTTTACTGAGAATGGCCAACGTATATAGAACCCTCAATTTTACTCACTATGTATACCTAATAGAATTTCTATAAAAAATATTTTCTATTTAATACAGTATTGCCTTATCTTAAAATGAAGTCAAACACACGTTAGTGTTTTAAACTATATTGCCCCTTATAAAAAACATTTACAAAAGTATGGAAAATTACTTACGTATTGTAATTTTTTTAAATAATGTTCACTGCATATCACGTATACATACCAACCATCTAAAGAAAGTATTACAATTGACATAAAATTGTCATGAACATATAGCTAAATAAATCAACTGTTATGAGAAATGTTTTGAAAAATAAATAGACAGCGAGGAATCCAATGGGTTCCTCCACATATTTTTAACATTTTACAAGATATTTTTCTCAACAATCACTTGACATTGGCGGAATAGTTTTACTTAAGCTCATCGCCATTAAATAAATAAGGGAAAGGAGAAATGTTTTTTATAAGAAACAGATTTTGAGTCAAATGTACGGGAAATATATTGTGAATTTGAGATTTATTGCTGGCTACATATTTTCACAAACTTCAAAATCAAATTCAATTTAGCGTTTTGCTTTGAAAGGTGTAGACTGTGTGTGAACTTATGTTTTTTTTCATGAAAATAATAATTAATTGACTGAAATTGCATCTCAAATTGGATTACTAAATCATTTTTGGTTTGCTTTGTATGTGAGTATAATTCTAATTATCACTTCATAAATGTTATGTTAGGTTAGAAGTTGCATATAATTTCTGCTGACTGTCCCTGATAATTTTCCGAATATTTAAAATTTATGCTTAATTTATTAGGGGCTGGAAGTGGCTTTTTTATTTGGATGTGCTGGATAATGTTCTATATGTATGAATGAAATGTATCGCATAAATATGCTTCAGTGAATAAAATAATCGATATAATTTCGGTGGCCAATATCTCGCGATGTTTACGCATTATTTAAAACGGTGTGGAATCTAATCTAAACACAGAAGGAACAATTCGTTCAGTCAAATAATTCAAATTATATCACACAACTACTAAACACCATTGCCATTTCCACATTTGTATTTCATTCAGACAAATATCTTAAACTTTTTGAATTAATAATACCTATTCCAACACAATCTTGTATTATTCATCAACAATTTTCCACAATTCTGCAAGGCTTTGAAGAACCAATATATAACAGTGAAGTTTGCCCCTTAAAGAACTCTATACCATAGACAAGAGAAGATCAGTTCTTGGGGTTAGAGGGAGTGTGAGGCATGGCAGGCTCTAGACGTGCTCGCAATCAGGCTAGCACGGTAGCTATACCTCGTCAGAATTCAGTGTCTGAAAATGGGAGAGCACGTCAGAATCTGGGCCCGGAAGTACTAGCAGCAATGAGTAAGGAGCAACTCCGTGCAGAGTGCAGGAAAAGGGGCCAGCGTACATCGGGCAACAAAAATGAGCTGGTATAATACGCAGTTTGAGTTTGTAACTGTGCTTTGTTTTATTTGTTTCAGCCGTCTGTGTTGTGATGCTTGTTTTGTTTTCATGTAGGATTTGATCTATTTATATTTTAATGTTATATATTTATGTATCTGCACATAATGTTATGTTGATTATAGATAGATATAATGAACTATGTTTTTTTATGTGACTATAGTAACAATACCTAAATTGCAACATATGCTTACAGTTTTTATTGCATATGCAGCTTGAATAGTTTTTACGTGCTCACTCTTGTGATACTTTCAAAATTTGTTATTTCAGAACACAATTTTACTAAGCTATTTTATGATACAGATACCATCACAAGCGATGAGCACTCAGTGAAAAGAGTGGGGGCAACTGCTCATGTATTTGTTAGTATTCTCTCCATACAAGATCATAAAAGTAACTACATTTCACTCAAGATCAGTGCTCATAGCTTGTGATGGCACTGTTGTATTAAAAGGACATTCTTCCAAGTTGTGAATATATCAAAATTTAGCTTTAAGATGTATTACTTTCCTTAAAAAAAATATTGACATAATACACAAAACTATTTTATAGGCTTAGCACTTTACACATGGAGGTAAATTAAGATTATTGAAGTTTATGCATTTAAAAATGGTTCAGGTCAATACTAAAATGCTTAAAGTAGTACATCTTTTGCATTTAATCATATTGATAAATTAAAACAGCTGTAGTTCTTGGCAAGAATTGTCTTGGCACAATTAAACTACTCTCTACCAATACAAATAAAGACTGCCCTTTGTCTGTCTGTACACAAATAGTATTTTGTTTACATGTTATTCTATACTTTGTGTTTTGGAAAACAGATCCTCACAAAGAACACGTTATTTTACAATTATGACGCCAATTCGAATTTCACGTGAATATCCATTGTTGATACACCAACCGCCGGGAGGGCAGAGGAAGGGTTGTTGGACTAGCAACTGCTAAACTCCACGGTGTTCCTCCTGGTTGTTAGGGATGTAAATATTTTTTTTCACATCCCTCACCGTGACTCCCCCGGTGACTGACCTGTCGAATCCCTCCTTCCAATACCTGACTGAACTCTATGGTTGTATTGTTTGATATTTATATGAATATCAAAATTTATCCAGTCATACAGACAGACTATAATTTATTACTAATTAGAATCAGAATTTTAATTATTCATATCTCTTATGTATTGCTGCTGGCTTTCATAAAAAAGAGTTTAAACATTTTTATGTGTATGTCTATGTTTGTTTCCAAGAAACTCTGCTGTAGACATAACTTACCACAAGAACAATGGTCCTTTACCATAATGGAACTTATAGCATAAATTCTGTGAAATTCATTCAATCACCCCATTCACTCTTAAATAAACCTTATAAACATTAATATGATCATGCATCTTACAAGGCTATTTCGTGCTTCAGAAGAGTTATTTTCAATCGTATTTTTTTTCCTCAAGACAAACTACGCATCATTGAATTGAATATCAATCACATATATAAAATACGTCACAAAAAGTCGCTTAGTCATGAATCTTATAAGACTTGCAAATTGATAGTCAGTGGACCATATCGGGAACACAAGGTTTACCTTTCAACATTTATTATGTGCAATGATATTTTATACAACTAAAGAGGCAGCATAATTATGTAGTAGGTACTGCGGGTAAAATGAAATAGAAATAATATTTATTCACATGACAACAAAATATGTAGGTATTTTTAAGGTAACAAGAATGAAATGTAAATATTAACTTATTTACCTACTACGGTACTGCAGTTATATTTTAACCACTTATTAATATTAAATATACGCATAAGTACAACGTCCCAATTGGGGTGAATTGGCTTTACTACCTCTATCTTTTTTACTCACGTGCTTATCCTATCTATTGTACTGCTCACTCACGGGAACAGATTATATACGTTAATTAGTATACCATTGATTATTTATGACTACGATTAAGACACGACCTACTGTAGGAAACCAGTAGTGATTAAGAGTTTTGCATCAAATTATAATATCGATAACCTGAAGAAAATAAGGGTCAGTGGACCTGCGCACGCGCTCATCATACGCGGCAATCACGCCACTCCGGTTATTTCCGGGGCTCTAACTGTGCCAATTAAATATAGACTCTAATGTCAAGGGCGGAAAGCTGTTAACGTTTTATTGCTGAATATTGTTGGAAAATACTTGCTGCCGTTTTATAAGGCACTGTAAATACTTAAGTTTGAGTTCAAATTGAATTAATAACGTGTGCGTTACACTTCCATTGAATACTGTAACTTATACGAAAGGCATTCGGTTGAGAATTGTTTGTTTTTCGTTTTGGACCAAAGCCACGCTGGCGTCTGTCAGCTGTTCACGAATGATTTATTGAGGCGGCGTTAATGTTAATAATGTTCATTGTTGATTAGGTCAATCACTTTCGCTGGATACAAAGAAGCGCTTGCCTTTGTTCATATTAGGTAGGTATTTAGTTGAAAACTGCTTCGTTGGCCTAGTGGTCGTAAATGCCGCTGCGGTAAACAAAGATTCGATCCCGGGCCGGGCAACGTGAAAAATATTGGGATTTTTCCATCTGTAATTTCCCAGCTGCAGCCTGGTGTCTAGATTAGTGCCCCCTATTTAATGGGATTTAAAACATAATTGACGATATTTACGTGCACTATAAGTACACCTCTGCCTACACCTCTGGGGAATAGAGGAATAGAATAGAAAATAGATAGAGGAAGGAAGGGAATAGAACTAAACAAACAACATATTACTTAAATATGTTGTTTGTTTAGTGTTGAATGACACAAAACAACTCGTAATCTTATTTGTTTTAGTCCGAGCCCCATTGTTCTATAACATTGTAGTTTCGACTCGGCCCGCAGTGATAGTGAAATGAGAGAGTGCCCATGAGTTGAAAGTGAAATTCATTTAGTACTGGCGTGATGTCACAGTCATTTCACTCACGGCTTCGCGACAAGCGGGTTGATCTGCGCTCGTAGGTACCGAGTTGACCGTCGGTTTTATATTTAAATTGCGAATAAAGAAAATATACGGCGCGCTTTGGCTTTAGATTGGTGTGTGTGTGATATATATATTTTTTTGGATTTTTTTAAAGGTAAGTGTCAATACGACGCATATTATTAATTTTATTCCGCCTTTTATTTTTTTCGTTTAGTTAGTTTAGTACAGCTCTGTATTTGTGCGTCTAATAAATAACGTCTTGCTTTTATCTTTTTGATTGACGTGTGAAGGACAGTGCTCATTTATCTTATAATATCAGGAAATTCTGTGTAACGCAGCATGAATTAAAATGTTAACCGAAGTTTTCGACTTTGTTTTTTGATGACGTTTCCGCTATCGACAATGGAAATTGTAGTAGTGATTGACGTCGGCGACGTCTCGAGTCACGTGGCATGTCGCCGACATTGAGAAAGGCTCAAAAGATTTCAGGAAATTTTGAAGCAAAGATACTTAGTTATGCTACAAAATTTTCCTGTGTCGACCCAAGTATAGACTTTAAAACGTTGACTGCGGTTTATACCTTATTTTGTATGGGAACGCAAAAGTGCCCCTAGCGGCGAGTGTGGGAAGTTTTAGGATCCCAGGAAAATACGTAATCGATATAGTCAACGTTAAAACATGTTAAAATGTTATTTCGGATTCGGGCTCTCGTACCTACTTTGATAGAAAAGAGATTTATTACATAAGTCATTTAAAAATTATGATTATTATTATTACCAACTATTCTCGAAGGTGGATACAGAATGTTTAAAAAATTATATAAAATAAAAAAGTCGAATTGTAACCTCCTCCTTTTTTAAGTCGGGTATAATAGAGTTAAAATAGATCCCATCATTAAACATTTTCCCTTTGTATAATTAAATATTGACCTAGTAAATATTTATTATCTGCAAACTGCCTCTTTATCGCGCACAAATCATTGCCAACGTGTGAGTTATGTAGTAAATAACAATGGAAACGATTTCATCATTATTACGAATCGAACTCATATCGTGCGTGATTTACATGAGGATTTACAGTATCGTGATCACCCGCTACCTATGGAATGAGTAGGTACCTAAACTTTATGCAATAGTGCGTGTGCTATATATTTATCTATTGTTTCATATCTCTAACACTGTTCAGTCGTGCCTTATAGAGTCATCAAAATCATTTTAAACATATGTATTCACAAACGTATGTTTTGTTTTAAATTTCAGGGATTTCTTATCTGTGAACGTATTCCGAAAGTTTAGATTCGATTTCTCGTGAAGCTTGATTCTGATATAAAGAAAAAATATATATCTAGATATTTATCTAGAGTTTACATTTTCTTCGATATGCTTTGCAAAGCTTGCTTACTAAACAGACACACTTATTTCAATAAACATGCACGTGTAGATTTTTAACACTGTTAGAATTGCAAATGTGTGACCGACTTTGCATGTTTCAACAGATGTGTTATAAGTTATTACGTACAATACATTTGTGTTATTACGTTATTGTCATTCATTTACATATTTTTACGATTCATTCCGATAGTGTTGGCGTTTTCTAACATAACAGCTACTGCGAATTTGTTGCGATGGTATAAATTTAGTACCTGCATCTTTTAGCTAAGTATTTAGTTTCAGTTTTGACCTACCAGTTGATACCTTTTTTACGAAGTGTAGTGTAACCTTCAAAAGGTACCTGACCGCATTGGCTGAGGCAGATGTGTGGGACTTACGCACCACATTCCCCCGGTGGACATCCTCCGTGCTTAAGGGGTACTCCGAAAGATGCAGGGGATACCATAGCCAAATTCCCTGGCTATTGGGTGCAGCGTTTAGATACCAAACAAGCCCTTTTGTTTAAGAGAAATATGTTATGAATGCCTTTCCGGATTATACTTACGTAGTTATAGAAGTTGATTTGAGCTTTGATACTGATTTGTGTAATATAAAACAATGACATGTCGACTACCTGACTAACAAGCTGATGGGTCGAAATGTTCAATTCGTTCAATTGACATCCGTCCGGTATCATCACTGCCTCTTACTAGGTTCAAATAAAAACCTATCTATACTTACTCGTATAGATAACTAACTGTGTCTCGCAGTTTACGTGCTTAGGATTAACAATGAAAACTATGTTACTTTGTGATATTTTCTCCGTTTTTTGTTTTCTATCGGTCCTTCTCTCCTATTGATCGCAGCTTGATGTTACGTACAGTGTTATTACGATACAGCATCGATCGTTTCGCCAAAACAATATATTTTTAGCTATTCGATAAAATGAAAACTTAAGTTTAATAAGTTAACTCAACTTACATCGTACACAGACAAAATACATTTAATCAATACCGAAGTATTTGATTTAGTTTGGGTTACTTAGCAGTTGTTCATTGAATCAATTTACTATTTACGACCTTATTATAAACAGTCATTATAATTTTAGAATTAACTACTGAATCAATATTAGGTATTTGATTAGGTTAAGAATGTGGTAATTTTAACAATATCTACGTAATATGTGATCTAATAACAATTTACTAAGCTAGCTGTGCCCCGCGGTATTACCCGCGTAGACTGAATTTCACGGTTAACCCGCGGAACCCTAATATTTTTAATAAAAGTAGCCTAAGTTACTTCTTGTAACATTGGCTATCTACCGGTGAAATCCCGATAAAATCAGTTCAGCCGTTTCGGAGATTAGCTGAAACCTACAGACAGACATAGAAAAATCTTAAAAATTGGTTATTTCATTTCAGTACCTTATATACCTTTTAATATACATGGAGTGAAAAGCTGTTATTTTGAAACAACAAACAGACACTTACATTTTATTGATCTGTATAAATGTATAGATAAATAAAATCTAGGATGATGGTGCGCGGTTTTGTAGAAGACCTGTGTCTCTACACGGGTATAATATAGGTAGTCTAGTGTACCCCAAGTACAGGTCGGTAAATGTTCAATCAAACGCCGTCGCTTAACGTTGCGTTTTAGCGTGGCTCAAACTGTGTTGATCTGCAATCTTTGGCAACCACAACCGGTCTCCGAAAAAGTATCAAACGCAAGTTTCAGAAACGTGTCAAAACCTATACTTAAGACACTAGCATCTCGCTATATATTAAACTCTTGTTGAAATTAATTTATATCCTTTGTACTACTTACCTACTCCGTTGTCAAAGTTAATAGTCACTGTTGTAAAATCCGTTTCGCCACGCTTGCTCGGGCTCGACGTGCATTCAAATTGAAAAGGTATTCGAGAAATCGACTACGTATTCTAATTAGGTACTGCTTCACTTAGAAACTGCGTTGCTATCAATGTAATGTCAATTTTCTTGACCTTTCTGTAAACCTTAGTTAGAAACACGCAGCGATTCACTCAAATTTGTTCTCTTACTTACTGGCAAAAAAATATACCTAATTGAACGTTTTCGTACATTTCAAAATGTAATTTTATTGAAGGTAATTTATATAATGATGAAGCAGTTTTTTGCTATTAATCATTTTTATAGTACTCATAAATCCGCCGAGAGTAGAGTACGAATACAGCTTCACATGTGGAAAGCATCTGCCTTGATCTTCTCAGTTCCCACTTATAAACCTCTCAAAACTACGCACCCAGTTATGGTAGAACTCTACGAACATAGATCTGCGTACACAACAGTTAGAGACAGGATTTACTGTGACAGATAACTACGTACTCATTATTTATGAGGGGACTATTGTCACAGATGTTTTTGGTAATATGTCGGCAATCTGTTACGGGGATGTAAGGGATGTCATTTGGAGTCAAATAACCAAGCCCTTATAACTAACGCCTACGCAAATGTCGACAATTTTTTTTTACAGTACTGACCTTGACTACGCAGAAATACTTAATTTGATCAGCCTGTCTCTGTCTGTCTGCATGACGCGACGAGAATAAAGTACACGCTCAGTTAAACCACCATTTTGTTTGAGCGCTCCTAACACTTGAAGACACCTGCATTCTCCTACGTCCCATTTAAAATAGCCCCGAATACTTCTAAACTACCACACACAGCCTTGTAAATTGTCTCGCCACTGGTACGGTCAAGCAGTAACTGGACAAGACGTTATCGAAAGAATATGTGATAATGATTTCCTTATTTGTTTTTCCAGCTCGCCCGGCTCGGGTTCTACAAGCTGGCGGCGGCCGCGCAGCCAGACACCGAGCTGCGCTCGCGCAACGGACTCCACCATCCACACCCTAAGGAGACAAGGTACCGTAGAGGTTTTGTCGATCATTAATATTTTGTACATGCATTATAAACAGGTTGAACCCCTAAATCATGCTCGTGCAAAGAGGAGCTCGTGGCACAGTTGCTATTGCGCATATCATTCGATCAGCGAAGTTAAGCAACCCTACCTCCTAGCCAGTGATTGGATGGGTGACCGCTCGAGTTCCCTCCGTGCCTCGGAGAGCACGTTAAGCCGTCGGTCCCGGTTGCCAGATCCAGAGATTACCCCATGACTTCACAACCCAAAAACTTATCTTGTATAATATAAGTACCATTTTATATCTTTATTTTCAGTCAAAACAACAATACTATACGTTGTTCTGCCATTGAATTGTTTCGAAGCAATTGAATACTTACCTCAAATATATAGTATGTAAATGGATTTCAATTGTTTGGAGTTTGATAAATTATTAATTGTTTTAGATATAAAATACATTAAGCTACATAATTATGGCGTTAGTTTAACTCTCATTTGACGGTATTCGGAGGCTGTCTGTGATATTTTAACTTTCTCTACAATTATATATAGTTACGTATTACCAAAGTACCTCGAAGAAACTACCTACATAATACTTACCTTATTTAAATCGCCTGAGTATGTGTGATAAATTTATAAATACGCAGTTCTCTTGGGATCATTCACAGCCATCTATACGTTCATAATAATATACATAGATAAATGAAATCGAAGTGTCTGTTTGTAATTCCTAATTAACACCTTTTAACCAAATGCCTATCAAAATATATAGGTAAGTAACATTATAATTTTTTTTTTAAATCTGTAGTTGTCTGTCTGTTTGTTCCGGGTAATATGAATAGGCTGGACCTATTTGTAACGGGACTTTTACTTTTCCGTTTTTGTTCCGCAAATCAAGCCACCATGAAATTAAAATAAAGTGACGCGGGTTAAACCGCGGGGCACATCTAGTCAAACATAATATACCTAGGTACAAATGTCCGTCTATCAATTTCAAATAACACGTACCTATAAAGAATATAGTGTCTGCTTCTACGAAATTTTCAATACTGATCGTGTTTAGAATTCGTAATGACACACATATCGTGCATAGGTGCGATAAGGAAAATATTTTGCCTGAAGGACGGCGACAGACTCACCGCTGGAGCGAAAATTGGACGTTGATTCACTATCGATTCTCAAAATGCTTAGGAAAAGTTAGAACACAAGGCGGGATCCATAACCACTATTTAATAACTCTTGAGAACTGTGCCGATTGAGTTACTCCTGTGCTCTCCCCATTTTGTTGAGGACCAACCTCTACCGACTACTTCGAATACTTCTTATCCTAGCAGGAACTACGAACTTCTGCAGTTTGGCAGGAAGAATATTTTTTTTAATCTAGATTGTCTGAAAATATCAATTTGTTTGTATGTAATCGTAATTTGTGTTCAGTTTCGGTGAAAAGTGGGTGTTGTTATTACAATACCTCTGCATTCGGGGAATACAGGCGTGAGAATTAATGTTTACTAATAAAATTATTTCTATTTCAGGAGCAAACCCGCCCCAATGGATTCAGAGAGCCTTGTGCTTTGGAGGCGGCCCCTCACCACACTGGAATACTTCTTCAGGGAACTATTTATATTAATATCTACAGGACTACAGAGGTATATCATTCTCATTCTTTATAACTTGCTTACGTTGCCCGTGATGAATCATTTTATCCAATGAATCATTGTAATTTTGAGCTGTCACTTTTTTACAACGATATCCATAAACATAATTTATCATGGTTCTGGCCAAGAAAGAATAATATAAAAAATAAGTCTTTGCGATGTGTTTAAACAAAATATTTTTTCTACAGACTTAATAATCGACCATATGTATGTATGTGTTGATCGATCTAGCTACTTACTTGAGGTATAAATATGAATATATAAAAAGTTTGATGAATAAGGTTGATAAAGATAAGGTTTTTCTGTATATAGTGGAGTTGATCACAATACTTTCTACCTTTATATACCATAGGGGTATCTATCCTAAGTTATCTAATCTGCACCAAAAACACCAATGGAAAAAAGCCATGACTAAAAACGATTCTATAATAAAATACTTACTTTCATTTCCACTTTCATTTTCTCTTTTGAAAGTACGCTTTCATTATTAGAAAGTATATTAAGTGTTACTTTTTCAGGTTATTCGCGTACAAATTACTCGCTCTGACATTAGTGTTAGCGACCACAACTACAGTTGTATCGTACTACGTGAGTGGGCCACATCAACCCTATGTACAGGTATGTACATATTCTACACTCAAACAAATTGATTAAATGTTTAAGCATCACGTTTTCAATCTCGAGTTATATATAGTTACTCAAAATAGATGGCACAATATTGGCTTAAAACGACTGCATAAATTCATTATTAGATTTGTCTGGATATAAAGACATCTTTCCTGGAATAATACTACATATATAAAAACTCTGTGCGTGAGTGTGCGGGCGTGTGTGTGTGGAGCGCGTCTTTTGGTGTGGCTGGTGGGTGTTGCTGGGCGTATGCAGCACGGTGGGGCTGGGTACGGGGCTGCACACGTTATGTTGTGTGTGTGTGTGTGTAGATGTGCGTGGAGCGCGTGTCTTGGTGGGGCTGGTGGGTGGGTTTCCTGGCGTGTGCAGCTCGGTGGGGCTGGGTACGGGGCTGCACACGTTATGTTGTGTGTGTGTGTAGATGTGCGTGGAGCGCGTGTCTTGGTGGGACTGGTGGGTGGGTTTCCTTGCGTGTGCAGCTCGGTGGGGCTGGGTACGGGGCTGCACACGTTATGTTGTGTGTGTGTGTAGATGTGCGTGGAGCGCGTGTCGTGGTGGGGCTGGTGGGTGTTGCTGGGCGTGTGCAGCTCGGTGGGTCTGGGAACGGGCCTGCACACCTTCCTGCTGTACCTGGGACCGCACATCGCTCGTGTCACTCTCGCCGCCTACGAATGCGGTGCACTCAACTTCCCGCAACCGCCGTATCCCAACGAGTATGTATATTTACTTAATTTTACGATATGGTCTCTCGCAGTTGGTAGGGGGGAGTTACCTCCAATGCTTAACCGGACTAAAGGGCGAGACCCAAGGGCCTCCAGCCGAGCTTAAACTTAAAAACTAAGCAACACAGCTAAGGGCACCCCGGTGCGGGGCTCGGACCTCGGCTTAGGGCGTTGCTGGGGGATGAGCTAGGGAGCTGGATCTGAGTGGTATATATATTTACTTAGTTGTACTCGTATTGGCTGTCTACTTAATGAATAATGTGATTTGAACAATATTTGTTTGTGTGTAGCATAATATGTCCGACGGAGGTCGATCCGTCGTGGGCGGTGTCGATATGGAACATAATGTGGAAGGTGCGAGTGGAGTGCATGCTGTGGGGAGCGGGCACGGCGCTGGGCGAGCTGCCGCCCTACTTCATGGCGCGCGCCGCCCGCCTCTCGGGCGCCGGGGTCGCTGACCTCGCGCCCGATGACACCTCGAGAACTGGCAGGTAGCTGTCCCATTCCATAAGGAAGTTACATGCATTGTTTTGAGCTCTTGACCAATGAGTTTTTCACACCACGATCTTAAGAGTGTTGGAAACTTTCGGGGGGAAACTTGCATATATCTGAGAATGTATCTAATTCAAATGTATAGTGCTTGAAAAGCCGATGGACTCACCATCTGTGTCGTAAGCACATTTTACTGCAGATGATCAAGTTAATCTTACCACTTCAGGAACCGTTCTCCGATGGCGCGAGAAAATTTATTTTGTATGAAAAACATTAAATTTCTTCCATTTTTAGGGCCAAAATAATGATTCAAAAGTTGGTCCAGCGCGTTGGTTTCGCGGGCATATTAGCGTGCGCGTCGGTCCCCAATCCGTTGTTCGACCTCGCCGGCCTCACGTGCGGACACTTCCTGGTGCCCTTCTGGACGTTCTTCGGCGCCACCGTGCTGGGGAAAGCGGTCATCAAGATGCACATACAGAAGATGTTTGTCATCATTGCATTCAATGAGACTTTGGTTGGGTAAGTAGATTTTTCAGAAAAATCGAAATATTTAACTTAAAAATATTATTAAGATTTTTTCCTTTAAAATAGTCTGTGATCTAATTCACGTGTGTCGTCATCTTAAAAGTCAGCTGCTTGTGTCTGCCTGTATGTTACCCTTTCACTAAGACGCTGAATCGATGTTTCTGCATTTTTGGTATAGCGATAGCTTTTATCAAAAGGACATAGACTACTTAAAAAACTTCCCAGTGAATCTGAATCTCGCTGAAGATTTGTAGATAGTTCTAATAGAAGCGTCTTACTAATCCGACTCCAATAAAATTGCGAGTGATGGAATGGAATATTCGATTTGCTGGATTGCGTGGAAAAAATCATCTAATATATAAAATTCTCGTGTCACAGTTTTCGTTGCCATACTCCTCCGAAACGGCTGGACCGATTTGTATGAAATTTTGTGTGCAGATCGGGTAGGTATGAGAATCGGCCAACATCTATTTTTCATCCCCCTAAATGTTAGGGGTAGTCCACCCCAAAAAAAAAATGGCAATACAACGTTTGCCGGGCACAGCTAGTAATTCATAATATTTTGTAAATGTACGTTTTTATATCAGAGTTGTTTTCACATATATACTATCTCAATTCCAGCCAAGTCCTGTCGTGGGTGGAGCGGATACCGTACATAGGTCCTAAGCTGGAAGCTCCAATGCTAGAATTCCTTCGCAACCAGAAAGCGAGACTTCACAAGAACGGCTCAGCCTCTCCGGTCGAGAACCAGGGGTCGATGCTCTCGAACCTTCTAGAAAAGTTCGTGCTAGCGATGGTGATGTACTTCGTTGTGTCGATAGTGAATGCGCTCGCGCAAAACTACAGCAAGCGACTCGGGAAAAAGAAGGGCAAGAAGAGGGATTAGGGCTTGCGTGCGCCGGGCGATGACAGGGGATTCGGTAAGTCTTACATCCAGGACCTGTAGACAAAGTTACACTATCCTCATGCTTCGCTAGTAGAAACGATACAAAATAAACGGGAATGACATATGTCACGTGACTGATTTAGCGTTACCGTTATAGCGCAAGCGCGAGAGAATTTCTTACCTAAGCCTACATTTCAGTTTAGACGAATATAATATGGTCTCATTGCAGTTCTAAGAGCATAACATATTTGGTGTTACAATATAATTTGCCTTAGTCCTTTTAAAATTGAATTTTAATAATCAGCTCCTTTATATCTCTTCCAGCGCGGCGACGAACAAAGTCGAAGAAAGTGCGTCGACGCCGGTAGTAAGACTGCGCACGTCACAAGAATGATGGAAGTTAAATGTCTACTCGGCTTTGGGCTAACATTATGCTTAACTACATGCAATAAATATATTCATGTTCATATATTTATCGCATGAATATAACGCGGTTAAATACCAAAATGTTCCGTACACATTCAAATTTTGTATACACTATGCAACACTAACTAATTGTCAAATTCAGCTTTGCACACGCGTTGGCTGTATTTCGCGGAACCCTATTTTTTTTAAATCTAAATTACCCCAAGATACTCCTTGTAAAATTCAGCCGTTTCAAAAAATAGACAGAAAAAAAAATATTTTGGGTTATTATATGATTACCGTATATACTTTCATATGCATTTAGTGAAAAGCTGTTAATTTGAAAACAAACTGACACTTAAATTTTATTTATAGAATATAGATATTCTGTATAGAAGAGCGAACAATACTTCCATTTAACACATTCACTGCTAACATTTCAACTTCTTCGTAAATTCTCTAACAGTTGGACTCACATACGCGTCGTTAGCAGTGAAGAAAACATCTAGAAATACATAGTGGATTTTTTTTTTCTTAACACAGCTATTGCCCGACCAATGACGTCTTGCCTTTACATTTAAATAATAATGTAAATATTAGAATTATTAACTGGAGTATACATTCAACTTCCATTATTATAAATATCGTCAAAAGTGTGTTCCAAATATTAGACAGGCGTGACTTATAGCTTGTAAGGTGCTCAAATATGCATACAACTGACAGGAATATAGGCATTCAGTCTCGCTATAACCTTTTGTATCAATAAACCCTCATTTTGATACCAGTAATCATTAATCAGTTATGATATTATAGGACTATTATATTATTTGTGTTGTGTATAAAATGGCAAAATAGTTAATCAAACAATTGAAAAAATATTGTGTTCTATAAACATGCCTCAAAGGTTGTTGGATTAATATCTGAGGCCTTACCATGATCTCCTAATGTCATGATAGTTTGACTTTTGACAGTGACAGACTATACATGCTATATAGGGTCTAGACTTTATTTTTTGCACAGATTATCAGCTGGTGGTACAAAAAAAGCTATGGTTTTTTTTCCGTCGTAGTACTTACTATTTATTTTTGTTGTAAAGTGTAGTTCTTGAAGGTTACTAAAGGTTTGATGCTTATTAGATGATTTATGGAACTATTAAAATATTTATTTATATATATAAAGACAAAAAAATGAAAAAGGTAATTTTTTTTTAAAGTTATAAGTATGATCTGTGCCAAAAATCTGCTCTTAAAAAGTCTCTTCTCTGTATACATCTGTCTCATAATCGCTGCTAATTGATACCAAGAGGTAATGGTAGGGTCTGAAAAGAACTACCTTTTTCTGTAGATTATATAGCTAGAGTAGGTTTGCATGTATAGATCACATTTCGTATAAAACACAATAGCGAAACATTAAAGTATTTAATTAAGTTAATGTATGATTGCTCTAAGCAGCACGATTATAATTCAGCTTCTAATATTCCATTCATAATTCAAAAACATATTATTTTAAGTTCCAAAATAGTTAAAAGTTGTCACGTAAAAAATTATACCGTCAATATTTTTAATCGGATATTATTTTCAAACTTTGAAAATTACATATGGCGGAATATTATACTGGTCGTGGAAAGGTTTTATTTCTCAAAATATTATTATTTTAGTGAATTTATTTTAAAAATAATTTGTGATTGCGTGATCCAAAAAATGTTTTTTTGGTGCTGTTCCTATGTGTGGATTAGTTGGTCATAGCCCTCAAGTTATATGAGTTTCAAACCTGACCTAGTCAACGTGATTGGGTATATTTATTTGTTTATTCTATACTGTATTTTATTATGCTATGTTTAGATAAGTCGACCAAATCAAAACACTGGCAGTTGCCAAAGAGGAAAAAAAAAATATATATATTCGGAGTTTGAAAAGTACTCGGGATTTGTACCTCGACTGCGGTAAAAAGTACGCGTTTTTGTCATTATTTTTCTCCTTTCGCAGTGTCACTTTAATTTGGTCGTGTAACATAAGGGTTTTTGATTGAAAGACATTTTGTATCTCGTGCGTAGCAAGTATATAGACGAAGTGAATATTATATAAGTAGCAAAATAAAGTCCAGTATTACTTAAGATTGTGTAGGAATGTTTTATATAGGATTTCAGTGATTCGCATTCCTTCTTAATAAGACGTAGAGTTTGCAACCTTATTGTGTATCAGTTAAGGTCGGTTATAGTACTGTTTTAAAACACTGGTGAATCCTTTGAAAATTCAGATTTTATACATTTTGAAGTTAAGTTATTAAATATTCAGTATAATCTTTATGTCGATTCTAAACTTCAATATTCTGTTTAAATAAAAGTCATAGTTAGTTTTTGTGATTTAGTGTCTACTTTGTATATTCATTCTCATAAATTATTTAAGATCTTTCCAATATTTACTCGATTGTGTTTAACTTATATATTCGTGATTGTAAATATATACATAGTGCAGCATTTAGATGCACCTTTTATATGTATGTATAGTATGTTTCAAACAATATTGTTTACTACATTCCATATAGTAAATTGTTCGCAAGTTTTAATTTCATTTTGTATGAGACGCTAAGCGTTACTTCGACTAACGTTTATAAGTGAAAAAGTTATCCATTTTGAATATTATACCAACCAGTGTTTTAGTGAAATCCATTCTTAGAATAAATTCATTGCAAAATAAACCTTATTTCTTCAATGTAAAGTTCACCTGAAGTAGGTAAAGCTCTGTTTATTGTATCAGTGAACCTCTTGATTGATAAGATTATTTTCCATTGACTAGCGGCGTATAGGTATCATTTAGATTGGATTCACTAAAGTTTTTGAACTAAATTGCGATCAACAAGACAACTACAATAGAAATTTGGCTGTATCAGATTGTCATTTGTTTTAATTTATGGTCATTTATTTGGTGGTTGTTGTGAAGGCCAGGATTGTTTATTTTATAATTTGTTATATTTATTAAAAATATTTGGTGTCCTACAGTAATTATGTAATATTAAAGGTGTATATTATCGTAGATTGTACAGTCACATGGAGTGGTACATTTAGTACAAAAATGTTTGCTTATATTATTTTGTTGTAAGTTTGAGGTTTCATATGCGGAGAGCAAATAAATGAATGTTCACGAACTACATTTTGTGTATTTTATTTACCTTATTTAATGTATTCCGTGATAAAACATACTTTATAATTATTTTTAGGCTCAGCAAAGCTAAATTATAGTTATAACTATATTTTCGTGGCATTCAATGATTGCATATTTCAGGCTAATTGTTTTAATAATAGACAAAAACAATTTTATCAACGTCTGGTATAAAGTAACACATTAACAGCTTATTGATTTTCTCAAAGCAAGGAGCCAAGGACTTCAAGTCAAAAAGCATTAAAAAATATTGAATATCGTCTTGCAAATCAGACCAATCAAACACGGGCTGTCTGTTTAACTCTTCCTTTGTCTTCTTTTATCCAAAAGACAACATTACCAAATCCCCGCTTGTCAGTACTTAACGACAGAAACTTGTCAAATGTCAGATAATTGATTCGGACGATTGAATTTTGAGGTTATTTAGTTACTAAAAAAACACAATATAATTCGTTTTATTATTTATTGAAATATTCCACCAGCCATTTAATTTAACGGCAATGCTAGGACGGTTAACATCGTGTTTAATTCATACACGTGGGCTGAAGCACCAAGTGAATATAAAATGGGTTAGACCAGAATATATACCTTCGTACAAGCCACAGAAGTCAGGGGATTTAGAGGGGCTTCCAACAATTGATGAGAGTGTAGTGGGCCCAAGTTATGCTGATATTGAAGAGCTTAAAGAGTAAGTGTGTTTATCTCTCCGCCTGATGAAAATATTGAATGTGTTGTTTGTTCAGGCATACATTATGTTATTACCATCTTAGCATTCTCATCTAGTAAAACCCCATTATTACAATTCATAGACTAAAATAGTCCTTGGTTTAAAAGTTCCATCTCTTTCTGTGATATGAATTTAAAAAAGGATGGTTATTGTATTAGTGCAAGTATTAGTTAAAAAAAAAAATTTGTAAGGTTATTATGCATTGTGTTTCAATCCAGTGGACATGTGTGACGGATTTTTTGAGGATTACATAGTACAAGTCCTGTCACACATAAATAATGTACAAGGGAAAATAGTGGGGAAGCTGTGCATGTTTTTACTAGTGTCGCACATACATATAGACAGAGATAGACTTGTAAACTAACTTCTACAGATTCTCTTGTACTCATTCTTAACTTGTGACAAGGCCTGTAACATCAATACACATGTATCATCAAATACACCTGTAACATCAAATCACATAAGAGGTGTGTGATGCCCCTGGTATTGCAAGCCACTGCAGGCTGAGGTAACCACATACGCTTGGGTGGGAAGCATGCTTGTGTGCCATATAATGGTACATATTAAACAAATATATTGGGTGTCCAATGCAGCCTTGACACTGGCAATTGTATCCATTTAACTTTTTTAGTGCTTCAGAAGCAGTGAAGAAGATTTTCTCCGTAGCACACTTGGGACGCAGGGAATACCATGCTTTAGTGAAGAAAGAATTAATTGATCGAGTGAGAAGACACCAATATGATGAAAATACAGCTGAAACTCGCAGTAAGTTTTTAATACTAACTTACTTATTGTCATGCAACACACCCTTACCTATTTTGTAAGGGTGTGCTGCACCAACTATGTAGCTATAAAAAAAATTACACTTCTTTCTGATGAAGCGAAAAAATGCACCAATTTAGAATTTTATTGTCAGTTGCAGTTCAGTTCAGAAACTATTCATACATTAATTTAACTGATATAACTGACTATTCTGCCACAGCATAACTAAGATGCCTTATTCAACATCTGGTATTTTTTTTACTTTTGATGCTATTTTAATAAGAAAAAAACTACTTATCTGTTTTCGAATTTTCAATACCTTGAATAGTTTTGGAATAATAGGTGTTGTCATTGAGAAGTCACATTGATTTAAATATTTACTGCAGTTTTTGCATGTTGAATACAATATATGGTTTTTGTAGATCATGGCATTATAGATATATAATGGCAGTATATAAATATATAACTTTTCACATTTTAAACACACTGACAGACATATTTGTTCCTTGAAAAATTAAGCCATAGGTTTCAACAATTATCATGCCACCCACCATTGTGTTTAGTACATCAACAATTTTTCTTATTCAGTTGCAAGGCTCACAGGACACATTCGCTGCCTCCAGGATACAATGGAGAAGTTTCCTAGAAATTCAAGGATGCAGGTAAGGATCATCCTGAATACCCGATTTTTTTTTACCACCAAGTTGACACACAAGCATCTGCCCTGATTGATGGTAAGTGGTTTCTGCAGCCTATGGTCGCTTGCAATACCAGGGGCATCACATACGTTTTACCAACCCTGTACTATTATAGTTTTTTGTGGGAATCTGTTGATACTGATGAACATGATTCAAATATTTGGAGATACAGAGGTGCTCACTAACTATTTTACTATGTAAAAAATATTGCTTTATCATCATCCTTCCATACCACGACAAATGTTTATTCTTCAACTTCTCAGTCACTGCTGCTACTTTAATATTGCTGGTTTAATTATAAGCACCATTAATAATATTGGAACCATTATTGATTCCAGCAAATGCTCCTAGAACAGATTGACAGAAGGAAGAAGTTACTGAAATACCTGCGACAGTATGATTACAAAAAGTTTGAATGGCTCTTGGAGAAACTCAATATTGAATACAAAGGCAACCCTGTGTGAGTGGCATGTTATATCAATAGTGTATTATAATGTGTGTGTTGATACCTATCTGCTAAAATCCAGCAGATCATTATAAAAAAAGTTGAATATTAGTTTTATCTGTATGGGGCTCGGCCTCTATATGAGGGCTTGTGACACAGTTATTGCACATATCATTCCAAGCCAGTACTTGGATGGGTGACCGCCCTAGTTCCCTCCGTGCATCGGAGAGCGCGCCGTCAGTCGCAGTTGCCAATTGAACATCTTTGGCAATCCTTACAGGTCAGTTGGAAGGCTAAGAAAGTCTGGCAACTGGTTTAACCCAGATCACTGATTATCCTCGTAAAAGGGGTTGCGAAGGTCAAATGGATACGCAACATATAAAATCAGGTGATCAGCCACATCGGGCTGAATCAAGTGCCGACCCCAACAATGTTTGGCATAAGGCCATGGAGATGATGATGATGATTCGTTTTCTCTTTGTATACTCACATAAAGATCAAAATTAAAAATGTTATTCAATATAAGAGACTTTTGGAACACTCGGAGAACATAAGTTAATTTTACTCAAATTATTTCAGTGACCACCATAAGCTTTCTCGAAAGGAATCCTTGCGCAAACTAACAGAGATGCACTGTGAAGACATACGTAATAAGAAACTGGCAGATTACAGGAATCTTTTAGAAAGTCAACAAGGACCGTTCCTCCAACAGAAACTTGAAGCCTTGAAATTAATTAGGAGTGAACAAATTGATCTACAATTACCAGTGACTGTTACCGAACAGGATATAAAGAAAGTTGACGAGCAGTATAATGAATGGAAGGTCAAGGATGACATCAAACAGCAATCTAAGAAAAAGAGGAAAAATATCTTCGCGGAGTTAGATTAAATTGTTTATTTAAATTATAGCTAAGTTGTAGAAAATTGTTTGTTTTATTAAATAGCAAGCTGTGCCCCGCGGTTTCACCCGTGTAGACTTAATTTCACGGGTGGCAAAGTCTAATTTAAAAAGTAAGTTACTCCTCTTAACTTTAGCTGTCTACCAGTGAAAGTCCCGTTAAAATCAGTCCAGCCGTTTCATAGACTGCCCGGAACAAACAGACAGAGAGATTTTTTTTTAAATTGGTTTTTATGTCAGTATTGTATATACTTTTATTAAGTAACTAAAAACTAATTACAAGTAGAAAACTTGGCCCAAATCGGTGTCTCTCGGGATCGTGTCAAGAAGGCTGGCAATTTCAATATGCATTTAGTGAAAAGTTATTTTGCAATTACAAACAGACACTTATTTATCTGTACTTAAAGAGTATAGATAGAAAGGTAGGGATTCTGTGAATTACATGGAAACTACAGCAGCATAAAAAATCATGAAAAAGAAGTCTCAACTGAAAGTTGAGGCATTCTCAATGGTTAGAATTTATATATACTTATTTTAGCCCTTGACTGTCATCACATTATTTAATATTTGTTTTCAAAACAATGTTGGTTGGAAGATGTTCAAATGTAAGTGTTTGCAAAATATGTCCTGATATTTGATTATATTTTCAGAATAAAAAACGAAAAGGCTTATCTTCATTTTTTTAATTTTTCTGTTATATTTGCTATAGTTTGTGATAGTGTAAGCATAGCTTCGGCGTGCGTTTGTGATGCTTCGGCTTGCTTTTTAGCAGCTTCGGCTTGCGTTTTAGCCGCTTCGGCTTGCGTGCGTACAGCCTGGGCTTGCGTCCTGACCGCGTCTGCCTGGGTTTTAGCTGCTTCTGCCTGGATCATGGCTGCGTCTGCTTGTGTCTGTGCCGCTGACGCCTGCGCCCGTGATGCTTCTGCCATAATAAACGTCGCTTCCGCCAACTTTTCCTCTGCTCTTAATCTTCTGTTTTCGAAATCCACTACCCAGCTTGGTACAACTTTAGTTTGAAACTTTGCTGGTACTGTAAATAAAGAATAGGTTGACCAACTTGTTTGTTTGCTTCTCATTCCGTTTGGAGAAAGTAGAACTACATATGACTACTAACTTGAATGTTTACTTGTCTGTTTGGGAAATAATCTGCGCCGCAAGGTACCTAGAAAAGAACAAAATATTTAAAAAGTTTATTTGTTAGATATATCTTAGTATTTTTTATGTAGGTAAATTAGTTAAAAACTTACGATCATCTGGTGGGCTAGGTGAATATGCGCCTGAAAAAAGAAAGTGATAAGAACCTACTGTTTTGAAGCCTCTTTAACAAATATATAATATCTATCGTTATACACAGTACAGAATAAAATGCGAAAAAATACTTTTGTATAAAAAGGGACCGACTGATGTGGAAACCTAAAACCAATCGAAATTGACTGACATCACGTCAAGGTGCAATCACATGCAGCCGCCCGACGCTCGTTTCCAGCGACAAATGTGGTCACGTGACCCCATTTTAAATTTCCCGCGACTCAAAAAGGAACTACGTCATGCAGCCGCTCTAATCACGTATAGGTGCTACCTGATGTAAACCGCTCGACTTCCAGCGACAAATGTGGTCACGTGATATGTAGCGATACGTGATTGGAGCGGCTGCATGACATAGTTCCTTTTTGAGTCGCGGGAAATTTAAAATGGGGTCACGTTTGTCGCTGGGAACTAGCGTCGGGCGGCTGCATGTGGTTCCACCTTATCGCAACATATCACGTGACCACATTTGTCGCTGGAAACGAGCATCGAGAGGCTTACGTCAGGTTGCACCTTTACTTCGCTCTCATTGCTCGCCACATACGCGGGTAGTTCGTGATTTATAATGTGCATTCGATTTGCATATATATATTTTTTTTGTTTAAAATGTGGTTTTGACATAAGCATTAGTATTTTTATGTTGAAATGGTGTGTTTTTATCTTATTTATGGGTGCTTAGAAAACAGTAACAGAATATATATAAAAAAATGTATTGATACTGTTCTACTTCTTTAAAAAAAAGCAAAAATTACAAATTATATCAAGCAAATATTTTGTTTCTAGGCTAGGCAAGTTGAATAAACTGTTAATACTCTCAGGACAGTTTGACGGGTTTCGGTAGTACAATTGTAAAAGTGCGCTATACAGAAATTATAAATTTGTCCTGTCCTATTATGGGTAGCTTACAAAAATGTTATAATGATTGCCCTATTATAAAAGTGTTAATTATTCACCATCAATCATTCAACACAGTAAAGTAATAAAGTCAATCGAACAACACACAAGAATAATGTCTATGTACTATAATTAATTAATAAATATACAAAGACCTTAATAATTTTCGGTGAATAGTGGATGTTGTTTAACACCTCTGCCTACCCCTTTGGACACCCTTCTGGGATGGTGTGAATATATTTATCTTTTATTTTACAAATATAAACTAAATATGTGAAAGTTAACTTACGCTTTTTACTAGAGTGGCTTACTCTGGCTGGAGAATTTGGTACTATTGGCTTTTCATCCTTTGCATCTTCATCTGAATGAAACAGAAATAATTCTACTATAGAGCCGGGGTGGCCCCGGGGTTTGAGCAGTGGGCTGCTATGCAAGCGACTCAATTTCGAATCCCAGCGGGGCCTGCACCAATGAGTTTTTCTAAAAACTTATGTGCAGTCATTTCACACCACATCATTAGGGTGAAGGAAAACATTGTGAGGAAACCTGCATATGTCTGAGAAGTAATTCAAAGACGTATGAATGAGACGGCGATGGACACACCCTCTGTCACATTGGCACTTAATCATATTCAGTGAAATGTGGGTGTTGTTGTTACAACACTTCTGCTTACCCTTTCGGGGACCCTTCTGGGATGGCGTGAGCATATATAATTCTACTATAGAATTAACTACACATTTACTGCTGGTAAGTATGTCATTTAAATTAAAGTATTTACCAGCTGGCTCCATAAAAAATGCTTCGAAATCTGTACTCTCATCATGTCCCAAGTCAGAACCTGTATCATCTAGGGTATCCTGCAAAAAAAATATTGTTGAAGCCAAAGCCCCATTATTAAAAAACAGACTTAGATAATCCTTGGTGATAAAAGTAGCTTCATCTCTTTCTGTGATACAAATTTAAAAAGTGATAGATATAGTTTTAGTCTGAATTTGGTCTAGTCTTCGTTTAAACTATATTTTGTAACATGGGGGCAGGTATTTTACTTGTCCAATCAATGTACAATGCAACGGCACAGTGGCTAGCATTCCTGACTGCTGTCCTATGTGCAGCGAGTTAGTTTCTTTCATTTTATATCTATATTAATTTAAAAAATGAGTTTATAAGGGGAGCTCTGAGAGTAGCAGCAGTGACTGAGAAGTTGAAGAATAAACATAGAGAGGAACACATTGCGCCGACCCAAAATAACATGGAATAAGGGCAGGAGGATGATAATTAATTTAAAAAAATAACTAACACCAGAGTTTCCGAGGATTGGTATGTCTTTGATAAGAGCACAATCTTCAATGATGGCCAGAACTCTTTTGTCCAATTCAGATATTTCTTCTTCAGACCCATCAAATGTGTTTCTCCTTCTAGCTATTGCTCTTGTTTTTACCTTGTGCTTCAGGTCAGCCCAGTACTGTAATAGAAATTAAGTTTACTATTACCTCAGTTGATTAACTGACTGAAAGTGGGTTTATGCAAGTCATAATTAATTTAATTTCCTTCAATCTACAAATTAATGATGACTTAAATAAAACTGAAAACTAATTTAGTCAATGATAAGATCCCTGTACCTGTTATAGTGTTTCAAAGTTAGGACAGCATTTGCTTTGTCTTAAAATCAGGTACCCATCAATTCATTAAGTGTGAAACAATGTTTATCCCATACATTCATTACCCCTATCACGGGTTTGCCACCATTTTCATAATCTATACTCTAGCGTCTCAGCCCAATATTAGCATGAGAAATTGTGCAGTGACTCCCAGCAGTGACATACAGAACTAAAATAACTCATACAAATATTGCGAGTGATGCTAGTGAGTATAAACGGTGGCAAACCCATGATAGGGGTATAGGTCAGGGTGACACTGATGAATCAACAATAATAAATAAAAAACAAAAAAAAAAATATATTTTTTTTCAATATTGATAGTCCCCAGTAATGCTGGATTAGTGCCGAGTTAATGGCAATAAAGCCACCCCCTACAACATGGGGCTCAAACATAGCTACCAGCATGTGGTCAACTTGTACCCCATCTGGGAAAACAGGCGTGAATATAGTATTATGTATGTAGATGTCTCTGGAATACTTATTTAAAAGGCAAAACTAACCACAAGCTGTATATTTCCTTAAACTTACACGTTTCCATCTTGTACCAGTTTTGGAGGCCCCACCCCTGTGGGCATTGAGTCTTTGAGCTAGCTCGCCCCACTCTCTATCTATCACTTCTTTGGCTCTAGGGCCCGAACTAGCGCCCTTCACAAGCACTGGATGTGACGCTAAATGGTCCAATAGTTCGTTTAGCTGCGAGTTTGAAACTCTGTATTCCATAGGTGTGCAGTAAGCGTTGAAATTGTTCTTGATAATTTAAAACATCATATACTAAACTTAAAACGCCGAACCAATAGTAAACTAAAGACTTTTCTAATGTATTGAGAGCCTTGTTAATTATATTAAACGACAGTTTATTCAAATAAAAAACAATACGTATTCAATCTTATAATACACGCACTGTAATTGTTATCAAATTAAAGACAAACAAACAAACTGCCTATACTTCTTAAAACATTGTTTTTTAATCATTGACAAATTTGACATTACGATGAATTGACATTTAGTTGGTTAATGGTTTGACAGTTGTGGCACAGATTCTATAATTTCTTCGTTTTGTTATCGGCTTCTCGTTAGATCATCATCTCCCTGGCCTTATCACATAGATTGTTTCTCGTTAGATAAGCGCTGTTTTCTCCTAACTCCGCGTGCGTACATATTCAGACCCAGGTCCAGTGAAAAACTAGAACTTTTAAAAGTTTTAATTATTATCATTTTTCTTTTCTCACTGCCATTGTATTTACTAATTTAGTAACAAAACTTATTTCATTTCATACCGAAATATTTGTCTTTATAATAATATCCGAAAGAGCAGCATAAAGTAATAAAAGTTTTTTTTTATTTTCCAAACATTTATTAGCATACTTAAATTTTTATACTTATTTGTATAAAACAGTTCAATTATTATGTCTAAAACATATAAAATATAAAGCGTCGTATCAAAATATCAGTCAAATTTGGACGGAATTTCAATCTACATAAAATATTATTAATGTGCCTTAACTAAGATAAATTGTAATAAGAAAGACATCCTAACATTTACATTAACAAAATATATGGCTGTAAGGCTAAGAGAGGCAATTAGTCGGGTCCCTATTCCAGTAAATAGACTCAATTATTTTATAACAACGAAAAAAAAATATGTGTATTATACACCGACCAAAAATAAAACAAATTAATCTCACCTACTACATTTACATTGTATATTGGAAGACTTAGCAATAAGCTAAAAATGAATATTATTGTACTTCTCAGACATCTAGCACATGGCTAGAATCTGTTTATATATGTGGTACTGATTTTTAATCTATGGTCAAAACCTATACTGGGGGTACTGAGTTCACATGAAAAGTGTACGATCAAAGCGATGTTGTGTGAGGTGCTCGTGCATATGCGGTGGGAATGAACCCGGAGCGGCGCGACTTGGGCGCGTGTGCCCAGAGCCAGCCCTCCACGGTCTGCTGCGTCAGGTCGGCGTACACCCACTCGCCGCGCTTTACTGATAGGTCATCCGGCGCCTGCGCCTGAATATAAACATAAGTACCCTTATTAAAAAACATCGCCTAAGATAATCTTTGACCGAAAGGTCCTATCGCTTTTAGTGCTACAGGTTTCAAAAAGAATCGATGTGTTTTTTTCTTTTTTGGGGAGTTTGATTTAAATCCTGTTTTGTATTAGGGAAGTTTATGTCAATAACTTTTTATTTTACAAGATGCACGACGCACAATTTTAATTTAGTACACAAAAAGTATATAAATATGAGTCTGGATTTATGTCCGGTTACAAGCAATAGACACGGCCACTATAACATGGGATCTCAAACATAACTATCGAAATGCGTACTATTAGTACACCTCTGCCTACGCCTGCGGGGTACATGCGTGAGTGTATGTATGTTTTTGTAATTATCAAATACTTAACATGGTTAGGAAAAATACGATTTAGATACGCACATCTATATTTTTTATATAGAGCTACTCCAAAATACACAAATGCGAGGGTTTTTGATCTTTCCCTCCATCCACGCATCCATTGACCCAATGAAGTGTGTGTCGATGTCACAGTAGGTAAATACAACTCACCTTATAATCATAGAGCATAACTAGTTCGGTCCCGTGATACCGTCCGTCTCCGTCTTGGGGGTTGGTGCTAATGTTGTTGGTCGGAGGCAGTATGTTAGGAGGGTTCGGCTGGGGAGTGAGCAGCGGCTGACTGCTGTCTTGTTGGGAGGCTGGAACATATAAATATTATAACCATTATGATATATATTATGCGATGTGCAGTCAAATGTGATTGCATGAATGATATGAAGTGATATGAGTTCTAGCAACAAAACACGTCGCGTAAATTGTCCATCCAGCCTGTACACGTAATTAAAACAGTAAGGATGTCGCAGCGACTCAGTTGACAATGTTTCGCCGTCGTGAAAATTTACTATGGAAATACGATTGCTGGCTTCTCCCAATGTGGTATTCACGTGAATCCGACATCGTTGAATTTCGATCGAATGATTTTAATCGTTCAACGATCGTTTATTTTAACCATGTTTGTATGTAAAATGCGGTGGAGTGATTTTTTTGTAATTGGTGAAAAATTTAATCACAAACATTGCATCAGACAGTATTTAAACTCACCTTGCGCTACAGCCGGGTAGACGAAGCCAGAAGGTATAAATCCCTCTTGTCCGTCACTTCTTACTATCCAGTACCAGTCTGGATCTTCTCTATTTAGCACTGGACAAAATAACATACAAAAACGAATTAATACATTATAAAGCTTATTTCTTCACACCATGTCATCATTCATCATCATGTTATATTGTATGTATATAGTGTAACACAGTGTCTAGACACAACATTTCACAGACCATACGCTGATGGCACATATCAATTTGGAAATAAAATAAAACATCCCTTATCACATTTCTTAAATTTAAGTTGTTTATTTTAATAATTTTTGAGACCTTACAGTTCTCACAATTAAATTTTACAATGAAAAGAAGCATTTTTTTATAATCCACATGTCATCCAAAAAGTATCCAGTAACCTCTAAGTACACTTTATCACAAAAATAAACAGCAAGTATAACAACGAAAATGTATTGTATAGTTGTACTAGATGAGCCCAGTTCTTTCACCTGCATGTAATTTAACTACCACCAGTCTTGGTAAAAAAAAAGCAAGAGTTTCTATTGGTAAAAGAACTTTTTGGTACAACCTCCCAAAAGAAGCATTACTTTATAATATTAGCATAGAAATAAGATAAAAATACCTGTAACAAACTCTCCTCGTTCCACATCAACATCATTCTCATCCCTTGCGGTGAATGTGTAAAGAACAACGTAACGTCCAGACGGGTCTTTACTGAAAGGACAAGCCTCGCCTTCGCTGCCCAGTTCCGAATGACCATCATTAGTTGCGCCGTCTGATACTGATAGCCTGAGAATTTATCATTGAGGAATTAAAAAGTTATGTTTCTGCTTTACATAGTAATCACTGATCACTAAGTAATCAGTTAGCATTGCTTAAATGTGAGTAGGACTCTTTTAGCACTCATTAAATATGATTTGATGGCTATGGAACTTACATACTTGCTCTCTAATCATAAGACTGCTGGCTATAGGAATAAATCTGTATTATCTTAAGGGCAAAACTAATTATCCCTAAATGCAAAAGTCAGTGTTGTTTATGGAGACAGGGGCCAGAATGTGACCTTACAAATCGACATTGTGGAGAGGTAGGTGATATTCAGAACATAGTAGGTAAATTATATAATATAGATGAGCTACAGTCAGTCAGTATGCAATGCTCAGTATACATATATTAAACCTATGTTTAGCAGACTACAACAGGTTTATGAACTACCACTAAGTCTGATTAATTACTACTTAGTAAACATAAGGAGGCCTTTGCCCAGCAGTGGGACACAACAGGCTAATAAAAAAAAACATATGTACCCATAGCACTCAAATATGTAAATATATGTAACCACATAACTCAAATGTGTGCACAATTTGCAAGGGGACTTATCATTTCTGATATGACTTTCTAAGATTGATCAAAAGCTTTTCAAATCCTTGTTGCTTGAATTATATTTTCATAAATGTATAAAAGGATCTATAAATATAGTAAAAAGTTCTTCACTTACTGTGACACATCTCTGTGTGCCAATTCAGCAGGGGATCTACTTCTAGGCAGCTTTTTCTTCAAGTCATGATGCTCACAAGGTGCACAATATGAGTGAGGTATGAATCCTTCTCGTCTCGTTTCTGCCACTATCACATACACCCAGTCATTCTCTCTGTAGAGTACATTCACAATTTGTCCTCGTTTAACCTACATAGGAGAGGATATTTTGTTTACTATGTGTTAAACTGATAGGCAAAGGTACAAGAATTAGGAAAACAAATATGTCACATTCTTTTTCTAATAGTAGTAGTATAGTATCATTAGCATTTATAAACATAATGAGAGGTGGTAGACCTCTAAATAAGTATACCCAAGTGTTTCCAGTTGTATTTTAATTAAAAGGGGGCAAGTCTATTCCCATTAACAAGCACTAAACCAGACTCCGAGCAGCTACTGGGAAATTAGATGGAAAACTCCAATAATACTGTCTAACCTAGAGATCATACCCAAGTTCTAGTGTTTCTTAATAGTGCTTGGGGGCCACTAGACAAATGTGGCAGTCTTTATCATTTACAACTATGTAAATGTAATCTGTCTGAAGGACATGTTTCTGTGCTTCTAATTTTATTAGTAGATTAACTTTGAATACCTATAAGAAATAACTTGTTGTTGAAAATTACCTCTAACTCATCATCAACGCATGGAGCAAAGTCATGCAGGACTACCATCTTGGAATCTGGGCTGAGGCCATGCTCCTTTTCAATACCAACTCGGACTAGGGTCTCTATACTGGCAGAGCCTGTGATGCGGCCCATGCCCGGGCTGAGGCCTGAGCCAGGCCGTGACAGCTCTTTGTCTGAATCACCACTGTTTGCTACAGATAATAATAAATAATACCATTATGGAAATTACGAAATGCTGTTGTTGCAGCTATTGCCGGAACATGTTATCATGGATCAGGAAATTGTTTATAATATTACTATTTTAACAACTGTATAAACAATTACAATTAAAAAAAAACACTTAGAAGAATCCAACACACATGGTGCGTAAATCAATTATTTCCAACAATTCCGTTAAGTGGTTGCCAAAAATTGTTTGTTGTTTTGTCATTATGTTGATATCGTTAATAATTTCGTAGGTCTACAGGTATGTATGAGAAGCCTTAATACATAAGACCACACGGCCAGAGGGTGCGAACATGTTAGTCAAGAAAAACAAGATGAAATTACAACTTTTACGTATTTATAATTATGTAGAAAGTTAGAGGTCATTGACATGAAAACTTCTTAAAAGCTTCGATACTCACATTTCTTCTTTTTGCCCCTTCTAATCCTGACTGGACATAAAAACGCCATATCGATTTAAAATTACTTTACCTCATTACTTTCATTTATTATGGTAAATTTATACTATAAATTTCACGAGTTCTTTGTCCAATAATAAATTTTCACACGGTCGGTCAGTCGGTTTCATAAAATAAAACGTCAAAAAGTTCACTCACAAAACAACTTTTTTCTAAGCGTTTCGTTTCTGCACATGTTGTTACTAGTTAGTTGCGTTGCGTCAAAATTCTCAGTCGAAGTCTGTGGTCAATATTACACAGAAGTACAATATTATACCAATGATATAAAAGTTTGTTTCTTGGGCTTATTGCACAGACCTAAACAAATATTTATAAAAATAATTCAAATACAAATTTCCTTTCGGTTGTTGATAAAACCTATAAGAATAAACCTATATAAAGACTAAATAGATAAAAATTGAGAATTAAGAAAACTTCTTTGAAGATTTATTTTTGAGTTAAATATGTAAATACTTGTTTTTTACAGTATCATTTACTTCTTGGTTCGAATTGCTTCTTTTGGAGCATGCCTATCGCCCTTTTGTAAGTACTCTCAGGCCACCAACCTAGGTTTAATTGCTATGTAGTACCTTCCGCCGTTGGGTTAAGTAAATAGCCCGTTTTGTAAGCGCCTAGGTAGTCTACATACAGTACGATAACTATAGGTCCATGAAATCGATCGGATGAAAAAGGGTTCACAGGAATGCGTAGTGCCAGAAAAAAAACTGATAAACATTGGAAGTATTGGGACTAAGAAAACGCTTCATGTTACAAATATATTGGTATTTTTATTTTGTAACATTCAAATTGTCCACTGAATCCTTATTTTTATTCTTATTAAATTTCTTAGGTAGCAACGCGGATACAATGATTTGGCACATTCATTTAATTAATTCATTATTAAACTAGATAGGTATACAACTACAATGCTTTAATAGGTAAAACATGATCTTAGTATCTCTAGGCGATTGTCATAGTGAGTAGGAGAAGAGGGGTGTACCGTCATGAGTTTTGAGCGTTCAGCGTAAATAGCGGGGAGAGCTGCGTATGTAACGCTCGCGCCAAACTAACCCAAAAAATGTATGATGCGCTTTCAAGGCTAGTGTTCATAACTCGTGACAGCACTTTAATGCATACAAAAAAAAACGATTACAGGTAGGACGATAGCTAATGCAAATTTATGGTATATAAGGGTAACATTGACTTCGTCGTAATGAAAAATTATAAGTGTTGCGTATCAGTTAGAGAATGCCACTGCTCATGTCGATGGTCCGGGAACTTTATGCAATCCATCCAGTGTTTCAACCTTCGCCCTTTGCTACTAGCTCCTAAAACAAGGCTCCCCAGAAAATCATTTGGTTTGCCATAATCTTTGTCCCAAACTGTCAATGTCAGATTTTGGCGGGAGAGTTCAGTTGGTCGCGTCTCGAAAAGGAATTCCTCGTTCCACACTGGATTCAGATTGCGCCATTTTATGGAAGTCTTATGTTTTTTGTGGTACGGATCAGGATCTAAATGTCTGAAAACGAATTATGCAACGATAAGTGTAGTTAGTTGGAACACTTGAGATTGACATGGACAACTTTGTAGACGTATGGAATATTCCAAAGATACTTCATTATCTTGGTGAGTTATGATACGGTGGATAGGTACTTTTTTGTTACCTACTAGCGGACGCGACAGACGTCCTACATACCGGCAGCGCCATATACCGGGCTGATTTGTGAATTTACCATCCAGGGAGCCACCCAAACGCATACAAGAAAATTTATTGAAATCGGTCCAGCTGTTTAGGAGGAGTTCAGTGATACACACGTAGGTACAGTAGAATTATATACATAAAGATTTAAGTTTGAAGTTTTCTCTAGAGTGTAGAGATAGTAACTTTTATATTTCCACTCACAGCGCACGGCAATGGCGGTAGTTTGAACCAATATCTTTCCGATCTATCAGATAGCAGTTCGCAACTTAATGTAGAGAAGATAAAATCTAGTCTAAAGTTTTCCCAAGAGTGCGGTTAATACCTTCGAAGCGTATTTATGCGGTTATTCACCTTAACTCTTTGATAAATAGTTTTCGTAACCACTTTTAGCAACTACCTACCTACATAATTATCTACGTAACTACGTACCTAGTAGTAATTACCAAACATTTTGAATCTTCTTCGACGAGACTTTCGATAATCAAATATAGTAAACCAGAAAAATACAATGGTTTGTACACCAAATAGGTACCGATTGGTTTTAACAAGTTGTCACGTTGATTATATCGCCTGCGTATTTCCTTATTTTGTATGCGAACGGTAAAAAGCCCCACGCGGCTATAGTAGGAATTTTTACGTCTCCGTGCAAAATAAACGCAAAACGCAAGGTCGAGCGTTCGAACGTTTTAAAAACCTACACTTGGGACACGGATTTGGAAAACTTACAGTTTAACAAAAGGATCTGAGTATCCATTGCTGTCTTGCGGAGGTAGATCTGCTCCTCGGCACACAGTGACCACGAGTGCTCTCCGCTTGGTGCTGTAGCACAATGCCAGCAATATCCTGGGCCCAGTGGGCGCTGACCCAGATGAACCAGACAATGCTAGCCTAAGCTGAGAAGGAGCCTTAGCACATTCTCGAAGTGCCACCGTCGCTGAGCCCATTTCGTCGCAGCCATACCTAAGGCATAAGAGGATAGTTTAAAAATGCGTGCGCATGTGATGTGACAAACTGGTAGCAAAGACAATTACCGCCTAATCTACACCTTGAGACTCCCGCTCTATGCCCTTAAACCCAATACAGAAACTCAATATTTTTTTTAAATTTTCAAATTTACTATTCACCCTCTTCGATGTGGATTTTTTTTACTAAGAACACTACTACTTACTACTTTACAAAGAACACACTATCCAATTTTCATGTCTGTAAAACCTCGTAATGTTTATGCGCGTAATTATTATTAGCTAAGTCAGGTGATCAGCTGCATCGGGTTGAATCAAGTGACGACTCCAACAATGTATGGGATAAGGCCGGGCAGTTATTATTAACTAAGTCAGTCAGTCAAAAGTTTATATACGGTTTATATGGTATAGATTTATAAGTTATTTGATCTACCTGCGAAATAAATTGGAAGGTAAATAAGTGGTGGGTACCTACATACCTGTCATCATCAAAGAGAACAATCTCCAATGATTTGATTCCAAGGTCAGATTCAGTGAGCCCGAAGAAATGCAACGTCTCATTGAATTCTGGATTCTTCGTTTTGTGAACTGTCTTTGTTCTTAATCTATTTGAATACGTGCCTTCTGAAATAATAACTCAATGTAAGAATTATTCATAGTTGAATAAACTGACTTGAATCGTTTTTCAAATAAGACGAGGAAAGCCTAACAGATTATTCTGTATTGAGGGACAAATAAGTCAATTTCTTTATTTACAAGAAAGAGCCACTCAAAAAGTAATATTCCGTATTGAACAAAAAATACAGGGAAAAAAACAATTACTTGATATTTAAGCCAATAGCAGATGTTGATTCTGTTATTTCCAATGAAATACTTTTAGCGTGCCTGCCTCGGGTCACCGGGCTCGATAGATAAGATTGATGATTTATTTGTCTTAAAATTACCTCTTGGTACGACTTCTAATCTACAAAATGGATCGGAGAGACCAGTCATGTCCATTCCAGTTAGGCCTCTCGCTCTGAGAACAGTTACGGCTAATGATGAGGTGGCATTGTCGTAAGCGAGTCTTATTTCAAGGGTCCCAAATCCAGCATCTGGTATCGTAGGAGCCCGTTCAATCTGATTAGCTGGTTTTGAAATTTCTTTTCTAACGCTGCGCAAGCTGTAAGCGCTGCCTTTACTGCCGGTACGTTTAAGGGATGCCAGAGGACGTTGGTTGAGGCTGTCTGTTCTGTGTAAGCTGAGGCCACTGAAACCGTGCGATAGGATGTCCGTTTCATTCCATTCGTAGTGCGTTTCCTAAAAATGGTAAAGTAATTACGTTGTACACATTATCTAATCATTTACAGTATGAAATTAACATGATTAGGTTACCCTGAATGGTTGGTTGAATAGATCCTTATTTGTAAATGAGTGTGACTGATAAACCATTCTAATTTAATATAGTTAGCGTTAACCCCTAGGACATAGTGTATTTAAAAATTAATTATGTACGTGGACGAAGCCGCAGTAGGTAATTGAATTAGTGCCTAATATAATAAATATTTCAAAAAAAATTGCATTGAGATTCTTTCGTTGAACCAAAAAGTTACAAATCCTTGTCATGAGCTCCATCATATTATAACTTTGTTCCACAAATTCTCATTGATGGGGATTTTCTATCGGGATTAGGGAATGATCCCCTTAGATTTTGGAGAGTGTACCCATGCCTTTTTAGCACACAATTAACGAGTCATCTTTTTACTAAACAGAGAACATTGATTATACCATATCGCTTCTATTAAAGGTCAAATTCGGAGCACTCATAACCGAAGAAATTGTATGAAGAGGTGCATTAATGTAGATAAAACGAAAGAAGTATGTAAGGAACGTAGCATGTTGCGCACAGTATTCTCTGCCTACCCCCATGGGATACAGGTGTGAAAATATTGTACTATTCATCGTATCACCTCTTAGCTGTAAAGTTAGATAGTAAGTAGATCTATGAAAAATAATACCTCCTATAGGTATCCATATTCAATTTTATTTATCGTTTCACCATGGGACGTCGGCTATAAAGTCGGCAATTAGGATCACTGGCCAATAGACGCTGGGATATATATGACACTTCAAGACCTCTATACGTCGGAAAAAGTATCTACTATAAAGTAAATTATATAACCGCCACGCTACACAATAGGCCAGTTTTAATGAAAATAATTTGCACCTAACTAAGCAGAATTCGCATTACTTATATGACCAAAATAATTAATATTTATGTCACTTATAATTGGGAAAGTGTCACTCTTTTCACGGCTTAACCAATTTTTGTGACATATGTTAATTATAATAATTTTTGGGTTAGCTAGCCGCGCGAATGAAGTCACGACCAAAACCTAGTTTTATTACTGTCCCCGGTAAACATTATATTGCCATAATATTTTTTGGTGTGGATCATACTTATCATTTAGTGGTGTGATGATGAAATTGATGATAACCGATTCTATCCGATGTGTACCCAATATTTCATACAAATCAGTCCACCCTTTTCGGAGGAGTTTGGTAACAAACACTGAGACACAAGAATTTTATATATTAGATTATTTATCTAGGTAAATAACATTAACATTTTGGCAAGTAAAATGGACAGTTGCGTCATGAAAGTGGTTGAGGCGATCCGGCCCCAGCATCCGGCCTATTCTGATATGCACAGTATCTACCCCTACCTTTATCCCTTGGGTACATAACAATACCGTATATTTGAATACTGTGCCGTTATCGACAGCTGTAACGGATAAAGCTCTTGTTTGCACAGGCCCTTAGAGTCGTTACGTAATCAACCCCCCGATAGCCCACACGTGCGAAGTTCAAGTTACGGAAACTGTGATACCTAACAAACTATGTATTGCTTAGTAACCTTTAATCATGTGCTTATGGCTAGTTTAAGATCAGTCACGTTTTTATACAGAGGTGTACTTATGGTGAACCCACATTTCGCTAGTTATATTTAATTCCAATGACACTAATCCAGGAACCAGACTGCTTCTGGGAAATTATAAATTTAATAACCCAATCTGCCCGACCCAGGAAAAAGTTATCGAATAATTTAGAAATGATTGAACTTATCATTTCTTAATGCTGCTTGTTATAAGAAAAGGTACATACACAATGAATCCAAATGAGAATCTAAATAGATTATTTGGTTAATTGAAGATTATGCTGGATTAGCTACCTTCTTACACGCGATTAGGGAGATTCTTAATTATAGAGTTTCACAAACAAAGGAGCCAATCTCTGCGTATTAGTAGGTAATTTGATCAGTCTCTCGTTATTTTAGGTACCTAGTAACTTTATTTATTCAGAAATAGCATTTAACATTGAAATGCCTGAGCTTATATAATAAATGATGACGAATCTCAAAATTATTTTCTACATTTCCACATTCTAACCGCTTTCATCAGAGAAAACAACTCGCAGAGTATATGTAGAGCATTATTTAATGAGCGTTCGGAAATGACGTTTCATCAATCAGTGGTACGAAGAGGACATGAAAATTCCTCCTCGATCCACTGGTGGCACGAGTTGTTGTTACGTTGAGCATGAATGTATGGCGTGAACGCGAAAACACATATGTGCAGTTGCATACATACATAGATATGCTCACGCCTGTATTCCCCGAAGGGGTAGGCCGAGGTGTTGTAATAACAACACCCACTTTTCACCGAAGATGATTAGATGCCAACGTGATAGATGGTGAGTCTATCGCTATCTCAGGCACTATACGTCTTTGAATTACTTCATAAACATATGCAGGTTTCCTCACGATGCTTTCCTTCACCGTAAAGCACCTGGCCCCGCTGGGATTCGAACTTGCGACGCTTGCATAGCATGCGACTGCTTAAACCCCAAGGCCACCCCGGCTCCTATATGCCCAGTTAAACCACTATTTCGCTGACCACTCAAGACTCGTGACGACACCTGTATAAACTTTTACGCCATAATGGCACATCTCTCGATCACAGTCAGATCACTCAGACAAATTGAGATGACCTCAATTAACTCCGAATCAATAAAAAATGCTACATCTCAATGGACACTCTCCCCAAACCCCCTGTTTGCTCCAGCCTCCGTCGGATAATAGATAGCATGACGCACGAGTGACGTAATGACGCGACAACGATTCGGTTCGCTTGTTTGAGGGTCACTGTTATCCCTTCAGTCCAGTACTCTCGTACCTAATTGTACGGATTTATGACAGGCTGAAGTTCAAATTATTCGCGTTTCAGTATTGTATGTATGTTTGTTACTCTTTGACGCAAAAAGTACGGAATGGATTTTGATGAAAGTTTACAATAATATCTACATATAACTTACACATCAGAATAAAACATAGGCTATAATTTAAATGGATAAAATATACAAAGATATGTCAAACCCTGTGCAGACAGAGTCGCGGGCACCAGCTGGTATCATATTACTTTCACTGGAGGTAGCCGCTTGCAATATCCATTAGAAAATTGCCCCCTAGCACTGCTATACTCAGGTATTTACCGCTGTATATGTCAGATAAGTATGCAGAGATTTGTTTTACCGCTGTAAAAGAGTGGGTGTCACTTGACAGTGTTCACAAAAACCAGCGACTCACGCCGTGAAGATACTCATGGGCGAACTTATGATGTATGATCAACGTAGTTTTACTAACATACCTATGTTTGAATTAATTGTAATACTCCAGTCTTCTCTTCTTAGGTCTCTTCTGTTTTAAAAAAAATATTGCTAATTTTATGATGTTTAAAAAATCATAATAGTTATATCTAATATAAAATTTCCATGTCACAATGTTAGTTACCGTACTCCTCCGAAAAGGCTTTTTTGTGTGCAGATCGGGTAGGTCTGAGAATTGGCCAACGTCTATGATAAGGGTGACCACCCCAAAAAAATATATGGCAATACAACATTTGCCGGGCACAGCTAGTATTTAAATAAAAATGGCTGAACAATTTGTTTGTTTGGATGAACGCGCCAATCAGCTACTAAAGGTATGAATAAAAAAAATGTTTTTGTGTTAGATAGTTCAATAAACCAAGGAAACTTTACGCTTAAAACATTATATTACACTGTGAACAATAGGAGTGAAGCATCAATGGAAAATGTTACAAAAGCGGGAGGAAATATCGCTAATAAACATAGTTTTTATTGTTACTCCTACGAGGGTAAAACCGCGACGCACAGCTAGTTAGTTCATAACAAATAATATCCTATGCCCAATAACAAGGTAATCATAAATTATGTCAAATATTTTTCTGAGTGACTAATTGCTTCAAAGACTACATATAGGTTAAATTAATATAGTGTGCTTTTCAGAAAAATATATATTTAATTATTATTATTGCACCCGTGTAGGATTCTTCTCCTCTCACGTTAAATTTAATGTATACGACCTTACTGCTATCGTTATATTAAAACATTAAATGTCGACTGGGAAGATAGTTTCCACAATTGCTTAATGGACATTTTATTGTATTAAGACAGCGTGGGATTAATCAAATACTTGCAGATAAGATAATCCGTTGTTACCGAGTGGTTAACTACGAGACGATAGTGTTGTTCATCATGAATTTTACGTTGAGGGAATCATGAAGAAACTCACATGCTTGGACTCAATATCTCGATCAGGATCTCTCAAAACGCCTGGTTGACGTCTCTGGTGACCGTCGAGCTGGTTCTTAGGAGAGGATTAGTTTAGCAATCCAGCGAGGTAACGCAGCCAGCTTACTGAACACCATTCCCGAAGACACAAATTTAAATTCTTTATTCTATTTATAATTTTTATTTATATTTATTTTCCTTTTCTCGTAGTTCTATTGTTCTAGATTAGAGTTAATAATTATGTATAAAAGAATGACATGATTCTACAAATGAAATAAATCCATGAGATTAGTTCACAAGTATTTTTAGTGAAAATCGGGTACTCTACAAAGTGTCACTTCTTCTTCGGTCTAAATTTCTAGTCGTTTATTTAAAAGTATTTTACAAAGAGACTCCGACCGAAGCAATACAATACTTAACATATACATTTTACTCTTTTTGGCTCGAACCCTAAAAATATAAAATTACTTTTCAATTAACAAAACCATACCTATATTATATGTCTGTGGAAAGGACAAGTTAATCATTAAATTGTTAATCTGACTGAACAGATTTGGATTTGTGTGATCAGGACAGCACAGACAGGCATCGCTTGTTCAGACTACGCCCCCGGGCAACTAAACAATTCTGGCGGCCTTCTTCGGGATAATTCTCAAAGAATTTGATGTTGCCTGCCTACAAAAACTTGGAAAGTTTTAAGCATAAATACTCATCACGCTACAGATTTACTTAAAAAACGATGTATGGATTGTGTGAAAGATGATATGGGAGTGAATACGACAGCTGATAACAGAAAATGAAAAGAAGAAAACATTACGCCAAACCCAAATAATATGCAGTATAAGGGCAAGATGATGATGATATTTTATATTACTTCGTATTACAGCTTCAGTTGTGCGGGCTTCCAATAATTTTGCCAGTGCTGTGTATGGGCGTGTTATGCAAAGGGATTAGGACATTGTTGCAAAAAAGTTTTTGTTTATGAATGTGGATGGTTTCAAGGGGAAATTAATACATAAGGAACGATGAATGGATTGTGTGAAAGATGACATGCACTAGCAAGGGTGTTAATACAGATATAACGCCTGATAGAAAGATAGAAGTATAAGAATACATAAATTTAACTTTCATTATTTTTTCCAAAACACAAATCGCCGATGTTGGTCGTCAAGCTGCTAAACTGAAATGGGACTGGGCTGGGCACGTGTGTCGCATGTCAGACGAACTGTGGGCTAAACAAACCACATGGACCCCACCGAATGCGACGCGCAGACGTGACAGGCCGAGAAAAAGATGACAGGACGAACTCGCCGCTTACCTCAAAAACTGGCCGGAGATAGCCCTAGATCGGAAGGGTTGGAAAGAGGGAAGGGAGGCCTTTGCCCAGCAGTGGGACACATCGAGCTCTAAATAAATAAAATAATAAACTTTTATACTCATTTCTAGAGACAGAAAAGATTACCTAAGTACCTACAGTTTCAATTGCGTAGGAGATAACTATGTTTACTATCCGTGTTATGATGAAATATCTATTAATAAAATTATCAAATTCCCTTAGCATCCATAAATACAATTGTATTGATATGATTGATTGATTGTGTTTAGGTTTGCCATTTCCTAACACATTATAAGAAAATAGATATTTTCGTAAAAGGTGTATATTTAAATATTCCAAAAATACAAAGGACGCAAACAATTAAAACACGAAGAGTTTTCCGAAAATGGAGGCTCAGTCTAATTAATGAACTTCTGGGCAATTTACACATCTCCAAAGTTAGCAGGATTAAAGGATGAAAAGGTTTTGTTATAATACCGCATACATTTTCGTGTACTCTTAAGTCTCCCGTAGGTAAAATAAAGTTTAAAGGAACAGGGATAATTAGCTTTGGATATCATATCACACCACAAAGTTAATAAATATTCTGTTGTGAGTTAAGGAATTCACGCAGTTACGTCTGCCGCGTTAGTCATCGAATGAAGGTTTTAAACATACAAAATTTAACATTATAGTCTATGTATTATGTATCAATTCCCTGTGATTGAATCCGCCGATCGACGTCGAGTTCGACGCTGAGAAATCTTACAGAATAATGCAGTTGCGTAGCAGTAAGATTTCGATTTAAGAAGAGTAGAGTTTCTGAAAAACATTTTCTTAGAATACACACGAAGGTGTGTTCTTGGAGGTAAGGTAACCAACAGTTTAGGCTGTGCGTCGATAAATTGATATGCAAGTCAGTCACACAATACTTTGATTGCATGTATATAGAAATGGTAGGTACATATACCAATCACAAGTCTCAATTAAAACGTCTTCAACTACCTACTTATCGCTTTGTAAGTTGAACCTAAATCAAATAAACAGTATAAGCGAATAAACATGAAATGGAACCTACGGCAAGGTTTCCCAGTATGCTGTAAATAGACGGCCCTGACCTGATTTTTACGGGAAAACATACCTTCTGTCTATAGACGTAATTATTATTTTCCAATAACTTGATAAGTATACCTATAGATTCTTAAGGACATCCAATATTTTATTGAGGGGAGACGAGAGTACCTACGTAATTTAAGCTTATTCGCATGATTTGTTTCGTTAAGGAAATATTCGCATTTATGAATCATTCTCAGAAAATAAATGGGTATGTTTAATTAAAAAGCTCGTTATTATTTTTGAAAATTACAAAACCAAAATCATACGTCTCGTTTTATGAACTCAGGGAATATCTAACGAAAGGATCCGTTTCTTTTGTACTCTATCATTGTATTAAAATTATTTTTACTTTGCATTTTTGCATTCAGCATAGCGTTTGCTAATGCAAACGCTATGCGGACTACAGAAACGAATACAGATTAAATATTAATATGTAGCTAAGTATTTTTGCATGTATATTTGAAACTAGCCGTGCCCCGCGGTTTCACCCGTGTAGACTTAATTTTATGGGTGTATTTTTAACGGAACCCAAACTTAAATAAAGTATCCTACGTTTCTCCTTGTAACATCAGGTACCTGTCAGTGAAATTCACGTAGAAATCGGTCCAGACGGTTCAAAGTTCAGACAGACAGATAAATTGTTAAAAATTTGTTTTTTTTTATGTACATACATACATATGATCACACCTGGGTACGAAGGGGAAGGCAGAGGTGTTGTAACTACTCAAACTCAAACTCAAAATATCTTTATTTGATTAGACTTCTTACAAAGTACTTTCAAATCGTCAGAAGGACACAAAATACATTATACATGATTATAAATGTTACCACCGGGTTCGGAAGGTAGCTTTTGTTGAGAAGAACCCGGCAAGAAACTCAACAATTACTCTTTTAAAAAAATATATATTATACAATGTTTTTGGTTACAGTATTTATATCTCATGAATATAAGCCCATGGGACACAGCACAAATGCTCAATTGTCAAATATAATAACTAAAATATTACAAATATTTGTGAGCAAGGCAAATTCCAGCCAGTCAAAGCAAAGATCAAACTAAGATTAATTAATTGTAGCAAAAGTACAGTGCCAATGGGATTATTTACAATAATTTTTCGACAAAGATACATCCCAGGGTTCCTTATCACAAATATAATCACTTACAGTATAATATCCTTTTTTGAGCAAAACTCCTTTGATGGTCTCTTTAAATTTATTGAAGGGCAAGTTTACAATTTCTGTTGGTAATTTATTATAGAAGCGTGTGCACTGTCCTAAAAATGAGCCATGTACTTTCTGTAAGCGATGCGCAGGCACTACAATTTTGTTTTTGTGCCTTGTGTTTATGTTATGCACATCACATTTTTTTTGAAACGATCCAATGTTTTGATGCACAAATAATAAGTTAGCTAAAATATACTGTGAGGCCACTGTCAAAATTCCAATTGATTTAAATTTTTCCCTTAACGAATCTCGGGGTCCCAAATTATAAATTGATCGTATAGCCCTTTTCTGTAATGTGAATATATCCTCTATATCAGCAGCTTTGCCCCAAATTAAAATAGCATAGGACATAACACTATGAAAATAACAAAAATATACGAGTCGAGCTGTTTCTATGTCTGTATACTGTCTAACTTTACGAATTGCATAAGCCGCGGAGCTGAGTTTTCCTGATAACTTGGATATATGTGGGCTCCACTGAAGTTTGTTATCAAGGGTTATACCTAGAAATACTACTGACTCTACGATATCCAAAGTTTCGCCATTTACCATGACCTTTGTATCAACAGGTTTGACGTTTGGTAAAGTGAATTTAATACATTTAGTTTTTTGTGCATTTAAGACTAAGTTATTTACATTAAACCATTTCAATACCTGATCAAGTGCACTGTTTACATCTGCATAATTCGTTTTGGCTCTGTCGACTTCAAACAAAAGAGATGTGTCATCAGCGAACAGTACAATGTCACACGTATTCTTGACTAAATTTGGTAAATCATTAATATACACTAAGAACAGAAATGGTCCTAGGATTGAACCCTGTGGGACGCCCATTAGTACTGGAGAACCGGAAGATTTGACGCCATTTACTTCGACCGTTTGAATCCGCTGACAAAGATACGATTTGATTAGGTCGAGTGCCCTACCTTTGACACCGTAATAATTTAATTTAACTAATAAGGTTTCGTGTTGGACACAATCGAAAGCCTTGGATAGGTCGCAGAATACACCTATGATGTCATGAGCGTTCTCCCACGCTCTATAAATATGTCTAAGAAGTGCAACACCAGCATCAGTAGTTGAACGACCTTTTGTGAAGCCATATTGCTCGCCATGTAGAATATTATTAAGATTAAAGAAGGCGACTATTTGATTCAAAATAATTTTTTCAAAAATTTTGCTGAGGGCTGGCAGGATAGAGATCGGTCTGAAGTTGGTAGGATCACTATTATCACCACCTTTAAATAATGGAATAACTTTACTATATTTCATGAGGTCCGGGAATACACCGCTCATAATACAACTGTTAAAAATTTCAGCTAAACAGGGGGCAATTATGTCAATAATATCGTGAAGTACTTTCACTGATATATCCCACAAATCACCAGTCTTTTTGGAATTCAAACTTTTAAATGTCTTTATTATTTCAAAAGGCGTGATAGTACAAAAACTAAAGCTAGTGCCACACTCAGAAACATTTGATTTCAATAATAATTCGGCGTCTGTGGGAGATGAATTTAGGGAACTAGTAGTTACTAAAGGAATATTTACAAAGAAGTTGTTGAAAGTTTCAGCTATTTTGTTATCATCTTCGATTACTTTGTTATCAATATTTAAAGTAATACGACAGTCGCGACTCTTTGCCTTTCCCGTCTCGGCATTAATAACGTTCCAGGTAGTCTTTATCTTATTATCAGAGTATTTGATTTTCTGGGCAAGATGCAAGGCTTTAGCTTTTATACAAACTTTCTTAAAACATTTAGAGTATCTAGTTACGAATGCTGAGAACTCAGGACTATGATCATATCGTTTCATACCATAAAGATCATACAACTTCTTTCTACTTATATGTATACCTACAGTTGCCCATTCATTGAATTTTACTTTACTTTGCTTCTGAACAGTTTTTAATTTAAAAGTACTATTGAATTCCGTTTGTATAACGTTTGTATAACGTGTACTGGTAACCATACTCATCACGGGAACGCAATACTACTAAGTACTAGAGTATAATTTGTCTATCTTTTGTAACTTGTACAATTGGAGTTGTATCCAAAAAACTGGACTCAACCCCAGTTCTACTCAAGAACTTAAAGTAAGCTTCTCAAACGCTACAATTTCTATTGATTTATTCACTCCAAAGCCTACGGCTTCGCGTAAACAAAACATTTGCTCAGAAGAAAATTTTTGTTCGGAATCCAAGACGCTATTGTTGTTTTTTTCCTACCTTTGACAAAGGTAAAAAGCAAACTAATAGAAATTCGAATATAAAATATGAAGGGCTTCAAGATTTCCGAGAACAGTAATCACAACAAATAATAAAGACTACTTCCAGAAAAACCAGTGAAATAAATCCTACGGGAGCATAACAAGAAACCTGGAACTTTGTAAGAAGTATAGGTAAAATATTATATTCTTCGCAACATTCCCCGTTGTCATGACGAATAGGTTATTATAACATTAGGTTATTTTGATTTGTCATGATACCTACACTAGAAAACTCTTTTTTTTTCCCAACCAACTTTAAATCGTCGACGGCTTGTCGTTTGGGTTTAAATCTCTCGTGGTTAAGTCTGCGTGACACCAGCAGATTTAAGATGTTATCTGTTCTAATGAAATGAGCAATAGCCACGACCATATAATATGTGCATTAGCATTCGATGAGCACGACACTCTTTTAACCCAAGTATATATTTTGTATTGAGTATTTGGTGCCTTTGGAATTCAAAGGAGGAGAAGGAGCCGTGGTGGCCTTGAGGTTTGAGCAGTCGCCTGCTATGCAAGCGACGCAAGTTCGAATCCCAGAGGGGCCTGTACCAATGAGTTTTTCTAAAAAACTTATGTACAGTGATTTCACACCATGTGCTTTTCGGTGAAGGAAAACATCGTGAGGAAACCTGCATATTTCTGAGAAGTAATTCAATGAAGTATGTAAAGTGTCTGAGACGGCGATGGACTCACCATCTGTCACGTTGGCACTCAATCATCTTCGGTGAAAAGTGGGTGTTGTGATTACAACACCTCTGCCTACCCCTTCGGGGAATACAGGCGTGAGCATATGTATGTATGTATGGAATTCAAAAACAATCCACCTCCGACAAAGTGTCAACACATTACTATCCATAACATGTTAAAACTTATTCTTGGCCACCTTAGCCAGGAGCTTTTCCTCGCTCAATGCACCGCGACCTTGCTCCGCTTCAGGGGACAGGGGCCTTACCACGAACCCTTATTGTCTTAAGACTTATACACGTCATATACATCTGTCTCAGAAGGGCTCGTTGCACAGTTGCTATTGCGCATATCATTTGATCAACGAAATAACACAACCATAACCCAAACTTGTAGTCGGATGAAGTGACCGCCCAAGTTCCCTCCGTGCGATTTTCCTCGTAAAAGGGGTTACGAAGGTCAGATAGCAGTCGCTTCGTATAAAAATCAGGTGATCAACTATATCAGGTGGAATCAAGTGCACACTTTAACAATGTATGGGATAAGCCCAGGGAGATGATGATACATATGTCTCAATAAAAGGTCATGGAAGGCCCTAGCAGACAAAGGAATAAACTTACGTGAGGTGAAGCGGCAGATTTCTTGCTATCAGAATTGCTTGGCTGTCTGGAAAATGTGGGCGCATGGACACTGAGAGGGGATCCCGGCTCGGAGTCAGTCTTGCCTTCGTTGCTACTGTTCCCTGCATCCTGCGAGTAAAGAAGCACCATTATTCTAGTGCAGACATTCAGAGAGTCTGTCTCTAAGTCCTAATCCTGCTGGCCATAGAGCACGTTCACTATTGTTACCACGGTTCACTTAATTATATTCACAAGAGAAATGCTACACTACGTTCTGGTTACGATCCCCGGGTCGAGAAAATTTTGGTGGGATTCTCGGAATTACATTCGTATTTTACCAGAAGCAGTCCGGAGTCTGCACTCTTACTTGCTAGGGACTTACAGCATAACTGGCAAATGGTGGATGTACAGAGGCGTGAGCATAATTTCGATTTATGTCTTGATTTTTAATCGGTCAAGATTCAGAATAACCATCAGTTTCATTTACTTGTTAACTTGGGACATGTTGCAATAATAATCCTGAACGTCTTATTGCCGAAAAGACCGACATTTATGTGTATGTATGCATGATTAGTCTCTTATTCTACAAGCATATAATGTTGAATTTATGTATATTTTTTTGTAAGACAGCTTAAGACAATAAAATACATACATAGTTATTTATGAAGCGCCATACAGTTTTGTTACGAAATAGATAAACGTCGGTGTGTTGATATGCAAATAAAGTGGATGTCATCGGGACTCTGAACAGGGCATTTGAGAATATTGTAAGCACACTTACGAGTAAGGGACGAACTGAGAACGTTCAAGTGGAAATCGCTGGTTGGCTTGGGTACTTCTCATATTGTAAAATAGCATATGATTTATCATTGATGCTCTTTTTGATGAGATTAGAAAGTTCTTATCTCATCTTAAATCTCATACATATACGAATACCTGTAGTCAAATCACTACTTTCTCAGCTTCCTCTAAAAACCTTTGTAATACATAACATGGGTAATGATCCCGACTGTCTCAGAAGTCTCAACATTGTCAACTTAAACCGACTAATTTATTTCAGAGGTGAAGCGGATGAAAAAGCCAAAGCCTGCAAATGCAGGAGTCGAGACCCTTGGTCCGTGGGGTCCTAGCACTATTAGGCTTTTTAAAGAAATAACTAAAAGGTTAGTCGACATCACAGGAGACCGAAGAGCTGGCAGCTACCTCGGACAAAGAATTAGTCTTGCCATTCAAAGAGGGAATGCTGCCAGTATCTTCGGAACCTTGCCTACAGGGACTCCTTTGAATATTTTTAAGGTTTTAAGTTAAGTTAGTTTTTAGTTATTGTATGAGTATCCCAATTCCTTAGATAAAATGTCGAATAAAATTTATTTCTATTCTGTACCCAAGTATTAGGTTCTGACATGTTTCATCATTGATGAATTTCTATTCTTACTTATTAGTGTCAAATGCTGCAGATGTGTTAATCCTTCATCATTGGAATTCAACCTCAAGGATCGTCTCTTAGTATCAATTCGTTTCCACACTAATGCATAGTGATATTCATCGAGGTGAAATATGTAAATTACGAAACAGAATTATTTTTTTAAAAGCTTTTATTTGTCCTAGAATCTATGTACCTACTTATGTATGTTGTTCGAGTGAAATCTTTTTGATGTAGTATATTCAAGCGATTGAGCTGAAATGTTGTATACACGTTTATTTTGGAAGACAATGCGCGATACGGTGCGACATCATTCTAAATCAAATATGGCGGACTATCCAAGATGGCGAAATTTTAAATTTCTACAATATGTATATCAAATGAAAGGGCTTGTTGAGAGTAGCTCAAAGAAGCTGTTTTTTAAAAGATTTTTTAAACTTTTTATTTTTACATGTAACTTTTTGACTTACATGATGATTCACCTGCAAGGATCTGGCCAGCTCGGTGTCAGTATACCTGCCGGTCGTCCGTCTTTCTGGTAGAATATACTTCGGCAGGGACTTGAAAAACCAGGCTCCTGACTTCTTCCACATCTCCCTCGTTTCCGCGCAAAGGTTGCACATGTAATGCTCTCTGGAAAGAGGAGATCTGCTCTCATGAATATGAGGCTAAGTGCATCTTTATCAATTATACAGGTTTGTTTTAGGAGCACCGCTATAGGTACCCTAGGGTTGTAAAATATTATCAAGTGACCTGTGTAGGATTTCATCAGATATAACAGTGAAACTTTGTCGAGGCAAAAAAAGTTTGTTGATTTATAACGCAGAGATTTGTACTATAAAAATTTGCTCTAAGTCTGTCACTTTCACATGCCCCAACTATCACGGCAATAAAAGCTTATTTTTATTATTATGGTAAGCCTCAGATTCTTCTCAATTCATACAGCCCTCCGATTGAAGGATATCTTTGAAATCTATAGGAACTACTATACATGTGAAATCAGAGGACCCAGAGTATGTTTCATAATCAGCCAACTTCTTACCTATGTGGCGGTGAGTCTATGACGCACTTGGGGCAGGCGGAGTGTCTGCAGATGGAGCAGGTCCTCAACGGTGCCAGCAGCTTGGACGTGTCCCCACACACCAAGCAGGTCCGAGGCGCCGGACCTTGTGCTGACCGACGCATACCTTGGACATTCAGGTACAAGAATTTTATCAACCTACTTATTATGCGATTAAAACGAATGTCGGTATTTGTTTATGAATTAAAAGTTTACCGTTAATTTGTTTCTAATTGAAGGTGGTCCAATTACTTAAACCCTAAAACTAAAGTAAAGCCAGAAGAAGACACGCTCTTTTAACAAACGTGATTAAATTTGGTACCAACTTGATCATTGATAAATTAACAGAATTGTAAAATAGTAGGGACATTATGGGTTAAATATATATCATCATCATCCTCCTGCCCTTTTCGCATGCTATTTATGGATTAAATATATATAGATAAAAAAAAATGTTTCTTAGTTCGACACAGATTGACACTGTTTTATTACCGTGGTTGTGTTTATTGAGCTGCGGCTCTAACAATTCATTTGTGATAGATTCATTTATTTAAACTTTATGCACAAAGTACACTGGTGGACTTGGTGCATAAAGCTTTAGCAAGCTTTTTCTGCCAGTCTACTTTACTATAAAGGACTATATAGAAGCGGGTGTGTTGTATAATTAGGAAAAAAATATAAATAAATCTATAGCTAACAGTGACAAACAATACTCGTAAATAAAGAGCAAAATTGTGGTAATACTTTAATAGTATTCTCTCACAAGGTTTCTTAAAAATAGACTTGGAAGGACTTTTCCTGATTACGGATGGAAGATTTTGTAATAAGTGAATCTTAAGTTAAATCTGATAAATAACGATAGTCATAATAAACGATAGAAACCGAACGTAATACAACTACTTAACACAACGGACCAATATGCTACCAAAATAGATTGAATGCCGTGCACAAAATCAATGCTCTTGATACCGTGAATACGTGAGATTCAGCGAATCATTGTGTTAATGTATCGCGAACGCTTGTTATTCCAATAAAGGGATGTTTTGGATATTTAAATTCGGACCTTTGCGTCATTGGAAGCCGTACGAATCTGCTGCGTAACTGAAGTATTAATGGTACTGTTACGAATTTGCTGACATCACGAGAATGTAGATTAGATAACCTTTATAAATAATACCCATGCCGATGTTGGCTATGGTAACCTAGCTTTGTTTTGTTTGTGTAGGCACTGGCTTATTCACTTACCTAATGTTTTTTGTAAATGTTTTGTGCCGTAATGACTAGTTAGGGTATCCACGAGGTTATATTATACCAAGGATGGCGGTTTGTTCTTCATATAGTGACCCGATTAGCGTCTAGTTTATGCCTCCCTTGTGTGGGGGATAACGTTTATTTGGGTACTGACTACTGGGGGCCAACTATGATCGTTTTAGCAGTGCGTATTAAGAACTTAGCTTTGACGTTTAATTTTACGTTACCAAAGTGAAACGCCAAAGCTCGGAAGTTCTTAATGCGCTCTGCTTAAGCCTATGATGGTAGGCCCTCTGGACCCTTAGACTATATTTATAAGAATTGAGACCACTTGCAAAACGGGGGATTCAAATCGTGTTCAAAACAAAAATTCAATTTTAATGCGCTTTATAAACATCTCCGCTCATGGCATATCCATAAATATTTAGGAAATTTATTTTATCATTTGTTATGTGTGAAACGAGCATTGTCGTATTTCCCAAATGTACTTAGGGTAAGTAGGTAATAGATATCGTTACGTTCTGCGTTACTTGCTTTCATGGACATGCCATTGGGATTTAGGGCTCTGCAATACTTGAGCGTATTTATTAATATTTTTTAAATTTACCTTGTCTTAACTCTAAAAACTACGTGACTCGCTTAAACTTTCCCACCCTTCAATAGTTTATGAAAAAGAACTAAAATATTCAAAAATATTTCCTCACGTCACACGAACCACTTTGCTTCTTAAAGAGTGTATTTGCTTATCAGAACTTGTTCTGATACATCTTTATGTAGGTATCAGAAAAAGGCTATTGTAAGTAAGAATGTTATTATACGGTAGCAACCATAAAAAAACATTCTACTTGAAAACCTTCGGTTAATTTTGATGTCAGTTAAACCTTGCGATATTTAATAGCCTTCGTAGTAAGCTATTAGTAAACCATTCGTTTAAATATCATCTGGGCACCAAACTAATTGAATGAGACCCTTCATAATAAGTTTGACCTTTGATATTAACCGCACTATCGAACTCTTAAGTACCTTAAATTCAGCACCATATTATACAGTGATAAAAACTATAAACTTCCTTTAAAATGTTTTACGTGCCATTTAGTTAATTATATTAACCGACTTTAGAGAAAGGCTGTGTGAATTCACGCAATTTATACAGAAAAATATTATCTAGTGAAAAACTGTTTATTCGGAATCAAACACGGGCACTTTAGTTTTATTGGGACATGTGTATGTATACGTAGTACTAGCTACTGCCCGCGACTTTTTCCAGGTGGAAAAGTTACTTTGGCCCAACGATAGCTTTAAGTCGCGATTGGTCTTAGCGTGATGATATAGCCTAGCAGGAAATATATTTTTAAATCGGACCAGTAGTTCCATAGATAAGCGCATTCAAGCAAGCAGACAAACAAACTTTTCAGCTTTATGTATTACAATTGATTTATATATATGTGTCGTCCACTATCCTTTTTTCATCTGTCATTTGGATGCTGATAAGCAATAATGTGTCAACCCACAAAAAGTCAAATTCAAAGGTTTTGATATATTTTGATAATGCATCACGTATTTAACATTCTAAAAAAGTGTTTCAAGTCATCTGAAACATAAAAGTACGTAAAAAATGGATTTATGTCATAAAACAAATCTTAAATCACGTATACAATCATCTTAAGACGCCATTTTCTCAAAACCAAGTTTATGCGGGTTGACACATTATTGCTTATCTGCATCCATTTATTGCTCTTCTTCACATGTGCCTATCATTTTTACATACAACCTCTTTGCCCCATAGATATACTGATGACATTTTAAAATCCATGCAATATTGGCTTGAATACCTTCAAGTCTAGCAACCAGTCGGCCGACACGTTTAGCTTCGACCTCGTCTATTTTCTCAGCCCTCTTGACAACGGCTGCGATGGCGTCCCGCTCGGCTGGTGACAGCGGGGGTTCGCTGCGTGCGGCGCTCCATCCTGCTCGAAGCCTGTGGGGGACAACCATGTTAATTCATTTGTTACGTTTGTTAATATATAGTCTTGTACACTATTTACTCTGGTCCCAGTTTATATACTACTCCTTCTTCAACTCCATACCCATTTATATATCTATCTACCAACGTATATCTTTTAACTTTATATATATCGTTGGTCTAGTGGTTAGTAAGTTCGCCTGACGTTAATGAGGTTCCGTGTCGGGTCAAAAATAGCTATGGGTTTTACCGTCAAGAAATTCACAATAAATGCTCGGAGTTTGGAACTTGCACGTTAAGCCGTTGGTCCTACGCCTGCTCTCCCTTTCCGGTCGTGTCAGATTGCGCGTCCCATCGGATTACGAGAGTGAGGGAATAAAGAGTGCACCTGCAGATTGCCAATCTTAGTTGAGATTAGCCGCCGTAACGGAAATTCGGTAGGAGATAATTATTATTAAACGAGCAATTCTTGTATCTCTGAATCTCGGAAACAGCTTTAAAGATTTTAATGAAATTTAGTATGCAGGGGGTTTCGAGGGCGATAAATAGATCTATGTAGCTTGCATTTTTAGAAAACGTTAAAAACAAACGTGCATAGTTCGGCCACTCAGTTACTAAATATAAACGCAACGTCCTTTCGGTTTCGGTTTTGGAAATTTTGAGAGTGTGTTCTTTAGGAATTCTTTAGTAGTTCGTAGGAAACATACATGAGACAAGTTAAAGAAAAGGTGTCTGTCATGACGTATAAGGAGGTTAAAGAGGTGGCACTGGATAGAGACAAATGGAAAGAGTTGCATCGGTTACACCGATGAGAGTTACTGTTAAATTCATGATGATGATGATAATGATGACGAAGGTGAAGATGTTGCTACAAGCAAACAAGCATTCATAGCGTGCAGTAGCCACTTACCAACAGTCGGACTGTACACTTATTTGTCACCTTAGCAGTGTTAATAAAATTAATCAGAAAATAAGTATAGTGTCATTAAACTATGGGAATTAAGGCTGCATTATAAATATATCTATTGTAGCCAAATAAGAGCCGTGGTGGCCTTGGGGTTACAGCAGTCGCCTGCTACGCAAGCGACGCAAGTTCGAATCCCAGTAGGGCCTGCAAAAAAACTTTATGCAGTTATTTGACACCACGCGCTTTACAGTGAAGGAAAACATCATTTACAGTGAGGAACCCTGCATATGTCTGAGAAGTAATTCAAGACGTATGTATTGTACTCACCCCCTGTCACCTTGGTACTTAATAAAACTAACACCCACATATTCGGTGAAATGTGGGTGTTAGTTTTACAATACATGTGCTTAAAGCTTCAGTTAAAGCCTGACAGAGAAAGGAACAGCGAAGTCACGAAACAAATTTAAGGCAGATTTAATATTCTTCTAAACACTAGCAAGTACAAAACTCCTTTAGAATTAGACTTTCAAAAAAAGGTCATGCGGTATAGTTTTCGGTGTTTTCGGACCCTTATAGCTTAGCAAGGGATTACATCGTAGCGGACGACACCTTTTCCAAGTATTTATGTTTAACAACTTAACTGCTAGCTAAAGTACCCATAAAATATTATTTAACAAGCTTTTACTTGGTAAAGGGAAACCCTCTTAATGCTGTCGCGGTACATTTTGGGACCTTGAAGTAAATCCTCTGACTGAGTATAATCAAAGTGTGATTTCAGAGTAAAATGCTTTCAACCATTTTGTGATTGCGACGTTATTTCAAATTGTTTCCTTTTGTTGGCTTCCCGACAATGTCAACAATGAAATCACATTTATATTTGAATGTGTGCGCGAATTTTTATCGACTACGGCGACACAAGAAGGAGGGTTATGATTTTGACTGGTATATTTGTATGTATGTTCCCTCAGAACGCCAAGACTCATCATAATGTGCTGCTTATCCCGATATTTAGGAAAAAAAAATCGAAAAAACCTAACCTCTAATCCTTTCGATAATACACTAGTATATTGCCATGGTGGCCAAATGCGAAAGTCCTTTTTAAGGATCGTTCAAAACGCCTTGTTATCGTCTCTGGTGACCGTCGAGCTGGTTCTTACCTCGGTCAGAGGATTCGTTTAGCGATCCAGCGAAGTAACGCAGCCAGTCTACTGGGCACCATTCCTGCAGACACTAATTTAAATTCTGTGTTCTATTTATAATTTTTATTTTTATAATATTTTTCGGTTTCTCGTAGTTTGTTGTACTAGTTATTAAATAATTTCATTACTAAAAATAATTTAATTATATAGTATATTACAACAACAGATATACTTGTATGCATTATACGCCTTCACATAAGGGTTTCCAAAGTCGAGGCAGTGGTGTATCAACACCAATTATCACCGAAGATTATGTGCCAAAGTAACAAATGGCGAGTCCATCGCCGCGCCGTCTCAGACTCTACATACATCTTTATATTATTTCTTAGACATATGTAGGTTTCCACACGTTGTTTTCCTTCAGCGTAAAACTCGTCTGTGAAATCAAAACGTTTCTCTTCTTGTTCGTTACGTCATGTGATACTATTCGGGGTAGATGTCACTCGCCTCACGATGTCTCGCCATCGATCTCTGTTGGATGTCATTCCGGTGCACTCGTGTAAGGTCTGTTACCTTCAACCCTACCTTGGAGGACAAGACGTTCAATAGACACTCCATCCCGCTTTGAAACGTGTCCAAAGAAACCTTTTTTTAAATCAATAAATTTGTTCTTCTAAATTAGCTAGATAGAAGAGACAAGAAAAAACTCCGAAATAATCTCCACGGCTGAAAAGTTATACTATCTAAATATGAGTTAAAACATTTCAAATAAAAGACGTGTGCCTATTTCATTCCGTTTACATACAATGAGACTGTAACTGAACATACTCGTATTATGAAACAACACGCTTTGTTTAACTCAATTAACCAGGCAAAAATAAACAAACAAGATGTTATCTTCACATAAAGTCATGAAGGAAAACGGTAGGTAATAAGATACTTACTGGGAGAATGCGGGTGTTGACCCCGTAGTTGAATTTGATACTAAAAATATACCAACTTGTATGTCGACCTTAAACCGCGAGCAAATGAACCCATGGGGACAATTAGGCACTTTTAGCACCTGCCGCGTTATTCTGTAAAGTGTCTGTTTCAAAGATACGAAATTGACTTTTATCGTCTATGTATTATGTATCAATTTCATATGATTGAAGCCGACGTTCGACGTAGAGCTCGACGCTGAGAAACCTTACAGAATAAAGCGGGCTGTAGTAGGCTATATAGATTACACAGCGATTACTCGATCCATGAATGTAGCCGATGCTGCAGTTTTATCTACCCTTGGATTATGATATCGGGTTCAATCGATAGTTTCATGGAACACTCATCAGCTTCATATGATGAAGAACCTACATATAATTATTATTTTTATAAGTACCTTTAAAAAAGTTAGGGCTTTATTTGGGCGATATGCTTCTAAATACTCCCGTGCTATGCTCGCACATTTGGAATCGATCCAGAAAAAGAAAAATAGATGAAAATTTGTCATTCGCATAAGTCCAATGCATGAAACACAGGCTCACCATCTATCACGTTATCTACACTTTGGTTTAAAATGAAATAAAAATCCTGAGACGAAATTTTTTTTGTATAGTCTGTGATGATTTAAGTGCAGCGATTTTATTATAGGTTCTGGCAAAGCAAGCCATGAGCGTCAAAGTAATTACGACCGGTTCAGAAATAAGGCTTCTGAAAGAGCCGAGACAAGAATATCAGTCAGCATATACACAAAAATATAAAATAATAACAGTGACTTATTACGAAGAATTTTCGTAAAGGAGTGCCGTTTTATGCCTTCATGCAATAGTAATTCAAATGTGTCGAAATCAATGGGTGACCAATCAATCGATCCCTAGTTTATCACCTTTATATATGCTCACGCCATCCCAGAAGGGTCCCCGAAGGGGTAAGCAGAGGTGTTGTACATTTCATCGAGTCCATCGCCGTCTCAGGCACTATACATAAGTCTTTGAATTACTTCTCAGACATATGCAGGTTTCCTCACGATGTTTTCCTTCACCGTTTCAATCACTGTACATAATTTTTTTTTTGGAAAACCTCATTGGTTCAGGCCCCGCTGGGATTCGAACTTGCATCGCTTGCGTAGCAGGCGACTGCTCTAACCCCAAGGCCACCACGGCTTTATCACCTTTGAAATTGTACTTGTGCACCTTGACCGTGAAATCCCTTCAGAAAGCTTGTACAATGAACAACATACAAGCAATACAGACTGCAATACATAAAATCACTCCTGTAATGCCTATTGGAGTTGAGGTATTCTTATTGTACAACCACATTTCGCTTGTTATTGTTAAGAGCCATTTAAGGGGCGACCCCATTGCCGGTAACCAGGCTATAATACGGACTCCGGACTTCTACTGGGAAATTACAGATAGTATAACTCAATAACTTTGCTAGACCCGGGAATCAATCCCAGGAATCAACGCGTCAGTCTATAACTACTACTATATAAAATGGAAGAGAATACGCAACAGTCTATCTACGTGACTGTAATAATCCCTTTTGTGTACCCAGTTCAGCTCTCAAAGGGGATTAAACCGTAGATATGGGAAAGCATACTTTTTACCATTTTAATTGAAACTGGACGGACGGACGCTGTTTGTTTTTAAGCTGATGTTCAAAGAGACTTATGGAGCAAAAGCTTCTTTGAAAATTCGTTTGTTAATGCTATTTGTTACTTCGTTTTCTTTAAAATTTACTTGATTGTCTATCAAAGTTAGGTAGTTATTATACTGCACAAACTTAGATTTGACTTTTTAGGGAAATTGCGTCGTACAGCTTGTGGTTAAGAAGTCTTATTTACATTGGTGAACTTATGATGATAATGTTTTATTGAATAGTAAAATATGAAGAAAGAGATTTCAAAGGCCTGTATAATTTGTCGCTCAGACAATGTTTATATTACAGACAGTTAAAACGTAATATATTTTTTTTCTCTTTAATTATAAACATGTAGGGTTACGAATTAAATTGTAACTCATGATGTCTGTGATAATTTCTTAGGAAGCCTCTAAGCAATTTCCCATCTATATTTTATTACATAAATCAGTCACGTGACATATGTCATCCCCATACATTTTGCATCTTTTCTACTAGCGAAGCGTGAAGTTAATGTTATTTTGTCTACAGGCCCAGCAACGCAACATGTCATAATAATGTCGTGAATATCTCCGTCGGAACAACTCAAGCATCAAGGCTAAAGCGGTTCAGGGTTGTTGCCCGAGTAACCTGCCACAATACTTCGCCTAAATCTAAAAAATCCATATTTTATTATGCTACAATATTGAATACACTGCGAGCCTCAGAATCTATTCCAGCTTTTTATAGGCTGAAGATTTTTGTTTATCGGCTTTTAAAGTTAGTGTCGTAAAACATGTTGTATAAGGAGGCCTTACCACGAGTTCTTATTGCTATGATATTCTATACTAGCGGATGTCATGCGGTTTCACCCGCGTAGTTCCCGTTCCCGTGGGAGTACAGAAATAAAATATAGCCTATGTTACTCGCTGATGATGTAGATTTCTAATGGTGAAATATTTTTTTAAATCAGCACAGTAGTTTTTGAGTTTATTCATGACAAACATACACACAATACAATCTTTCCTCTTTATAATAGTAGTGTAGATGTAGATATGATTCATATTATGAGACAGATGTACATAACGTGTATAAGTCTGTCACTGTTGGATTATTGGTAAACCACACAAAATTTAAGTTAAGTTTGCAAACACATAGGGTACGTTCCACTTAACGCCCGCAACGATTGTAACACCCTCTGTATCGTTCCACCTAAGGCCGGTGGTCGTTGCGAGAGATCGCTCGACGTCATAGGTGACGTCACTGTTCGCGACCACATCGCGCCCACTTCGCCCACAAAATATTGGTGGGTCAGAGTGGGCTTTCACTAAAAAGTAGTGGGAATTCGAAAAAAGTGTCAGTGGAAGATGCTAAACGTGCCGAAAATAGTAAATTTTACTCCAATCGCGAAATATTTACTCACAAACCCGACAGCTGTACGTTTTCACCATGCCGCCATATTGCGAGCACACAGCGCTCAAGTTGTGCGTTCCACCTATAACATTCGCCTACAACGCCCGCGGCGTTTTTACGTTAGTGGAACGGCAACTTCAGCGGTCGTGGTCGATGGCGTTGCGGGCGTTAAGTGGAACGTACCCATAATGTCAACTGTCAATGTGACTGACGGCTGTCAGTCTATAGAGCACTGACGTTTGTAGCGTAAAATCTGAATCGCTTTTTTTCTCTCCTCGCCCTGTCTGTGGAACATCGCAAAATATTTTGGTCTTCAATTATCTCAATTTTTTTTTTATTTATCACCTATAATCCTGTCGCACAGCTCAACTATCATGGCAATAAGAACTCATGGTTAGGCCCCAGGATGCACATCGCCAATTTATTACAAACAGACACTGTAATTTTATTTATCTGTGTGTAGATGTTTATATATATCTTATTGATTTTCTTCAATAGGTACATGAATAAGAGGGAGTCAGATAAAATACTGCGAATTCATTACTTCATATATCTCGAAGTAATAAGATATTCCATCGTAAGACAACACCGAGGACATGTCAGACAAATATACGAGTACCTTTATCCTTATTTATAACATCGTGGAGATGGAAATGTCAAAAGAAATTCTTGTGTACGTAAATCGCTCGTAGCTAGTTTCAAACTACCCTCTACGCCGTAGAGCGCGTAGACCGTAGACCGTCTACGAGTACAGTCGTTATCGATACCGTAAAAGATAAAACTTACTTTTAATATCTTTAAGATTAACTTAATTTAATATGTTTTAAATTTATATGTACATGATTATATTAATTTTATAATTGGAAAAGTGTATCTGTGTGAGTGTATGTCTGTTATCTTACGAATTAACTGCTGAACCGATTTGGCTGATATTTGGTATAGGTAGGGATAAAAGATCTTTTCGCGGACAAAGTTGTGGGTTGAACTACGAAAATAATAATGCATATGCTCAAGGGGTAGGCAGCGGTATTGTAATAACAACACACACTTTTCGCCCAAGATGATTAAGTGCCAACGTGTCTGATGGTGAGCCTATCGCCGTCTCAGGCACTATACATTCGTCATTGAATTACTTCTCAGACATAAGTAAGTTTACTTGCGATGTTTCCCTTCACCTTACAGCACGTGGCGTGAAATCACTGCATATACGTTTAAAAAAAACTCATTGGTACAGGCCCCGCTGGGATTCGAGTTTGCGTCGCTTGCGTAGCAGGCGACTGCTCAAACCCCAAGGCAACTACGGTTCTTATATATAAATATAATGAAAATAATAATGTCAGCCGGATATCACGTTATATGGTAAAGCAACTAAATTAGGTACAAAAGTAAGGGAACAAATAGCTTCCAGATAGTTTATGATTAAATACTAGGAACTGGGAAATTATTAGTTTGAAGCAATATTACGAACAACCTTGCAAAATCAAGGTTTGAGAGAAATCTCGAGCTCCGTGGGATGCCATCCTTCGATAAAGACCTTCAATAAAGTCAAATAAGGCTTCATATTTATTAAATATTCACTCTACTGTGTGCTAGCTAACATTTATAGTTCCACTAACTACCTGCCCTCGATTTCTAAGACATTAGGCATCAAATAATTGAATCTATAAATATAATATGATTGATAAAAGAGTCGTGGTGGCCTTGGGGTTTTATCAGACGCCTGTTACGCAAGCGACGCAAGTTCGAATCCCAACGGGGCCTGTACCTAATTATAATTCAAAGACTTAAGTATACCTGAGACGGCGATAGACTCACCAAATGCCACGTTGGCACTTAATCATCGTCGGTGAAAAATGGTTGTTGTTGATGAGACTGATTACCTGATTTTTATACGAAGCGACTGCCATCTGACCTTCGTAAACCAGTTGTCAGACTTTCTTAGGCTTTCTCTGACTGACCTATAATGATTGCCAAAGATGTTAAATTGGTAACCGGGACCGACGGCTTAACGTGCTCTGCGAGGCACGGAGGGAACTCGGGCGGTCACCCATCCAACTACTGGCTAGGGTCAGGGTTGCTTAACTTCACTGATCGAATGATATGCGCAATAGCAACTGTGCCACGAGTTCCTCAATTTTATTTTACTGCCGATATGATTGGATTCGTAAGGTACTTATATATCTACGATATGTTCTTTCAATTCGGCATACAAAAGTTGCCACTTTGCCCATTCTGGCATAAATTGAATCGAAGAAACTCTATAAAGTATCACAAAGTAACTTTATCTCACAATTAGGTAAGGAATAAATTGTAACACATTTTGCGCAGAGCGAATTTTATATAGTTACGAAGCAGGCTACCAAAAAATGGAAATTGGCAGAAACTTTGTTCAGGAAGGTAAATACGAAATTGTATTATGTATATTCATCTTTTGAAGTGTGCCTCTAGTAGGATGACGGACTAAAGGAATGAATTTTAATAATATCCTTTTAACAACTAAGTAATCTAGATAGGTACTCAGTTGAAGGACTTTATAAATAGACTCCGACCGCAGCTTCGCCTGCGTGTCAGTAAGATTTCACTGAGTCGAATTTTGATAAACTCGAAAATTTTAAATATACCCACAACTCAGTAAGCACACATCCTTCGAATTTCATGTCTCTAGGACCAGCGGCTTAAGCTGTACGTTGATTTCAATAAGAGAGTTATTAGAGTCGTGGTAGCCGTGAGCAGTCGCCTGCTACGCAAGCGACGCAAGTTCGAATTCCAGCGGGGCCTGTGCCAATGAGTTTTTCTAAAAAACTTATGTACAGTGAATACACACTACCTGCTTTACGGTGAAAGAAAACATCGTGAGGAAACCTAACCTGCATAAGAGAAGTCATTCAATGACGTATGTAAAGTGTCTGAGACGGCGATGGACTCACCATCTGGTACGTTGGCTAAGTGCCAAATCATGTGAAAAGTGGGTGTTGTGATTACATTTTAGGTATGAGACATATACAAAATTATAAGACGAAAGTATGTCTGATGCCTAGTATTTTTTATCTATAATAAGGTTAAAAAACCATTTTCATAGCGAAGATGGATACGGCAATCATTTTTATGTGTGTGCAAACAAAGGTGCGGAACAAACAATATTTTAGCAACACCAAAAGTGTTACTCCTATTCCTAGCTCCACCGATAGAATTCTATCGATTCAATTAACGTCATGAACACAAGATTACTCAAATTATTTTATATGAAAATGAAAATTGATTTATGTCGAAAAATTTACCATCGGTTCGGAAAATATCCCTCTGCGAAGAACCTGCAAGAATCTTAGCTGGTATTATGTGCATTTAATTACAGAATAATTAATGATAAGTTATAATTCATTTTAAATGTACGTATAGTAAAAGTTTCGGAAATATGCTTGCATTGATCAAGGATACATATTTTCTGCGTTTGCGGTTGAAACTTTCACAAAGGTTGTACGTCGTCTGGTAGAAGCCTCTCGTGACAAGCGGGCTGGAGCTTTTCTCGCTTAGAGAATCAGCATTGCTATTCAACGTGGCAATGCTGCTAGCCTTCTTGGCACGATCCCGAGAGACACCGATTTGGGCTAAGTTTTCTACTTGTAATTAGTTTTAAGTAGTGTTCCTTGGATATATAATTATGTTTTTAATCAATATAGCGTATAGTAAATATTCCATCTAGAGACACCTGTTATGCCCTACGTCTACGACTTATATAATGTGCTACCAATTATGCACGGTTGTCAGACACTAGTCATGGTTAACGGTATCCTTAATTGTCTCTTGAATTGTAATGAATACGTTTTAGGTTACTTATTATCATCTGAATGGTATTGGATTTTCAGAGGGGTAATAATAATAATTAGGGAGGTTGGTTAAGTACATACCAATGTGGCGTGGCGTAGGAACATACGTTTTGGTATAGACACACACACGACATGAGTGCATTTAATTATCACAAACGGTAAGCACTGCTTATCTGCTTATATGGAATGCAGGCCAACCGAACACCAACGAACCAACAGGTGGTTCATCATCCACCTGCCCTTTTCCCATTTTATTTGGGATCGGCGCAATGTGTTCTTCTCTTCTATTTCTCTCTATCAGCCGTCATATCTGTATTCACTCCTATTTTAGCCACATCATCTTTCACACAATCCATTCATCGTTTCTTAGGTCTTCCTTTCCCCTTGTAACCTTCATAAACAAAACTTTTTTGGCAACATTATCGTAATCCCTCCGCATAACATGTCCATACCACGACAAATGTTTATTCTTCAACTTGTCAGTCAGTGGTGCTACTTTCAGACTTCTCTCTGTATACTCATTCCTTACCTTGTCCAATCTCGTTGCGCCACACATCCATCTCAACTTCCGCATCTCAGTTGCATGCAGCTTTCTTTCATCCGTCACCTTTGTGGTTATGGCACTAAGATTGAACCCTAAACACTTTGTTTGTTTCACATAAAAAATGAGATCAGTTTTGCCCCTTCTTTATTTTGAATCATGCAATGCAACTCTTCTGCTGTTTTTTTTAGATACTATTGTTTGGTTGAAGAGGCCGAAAAACAATTTGAACTTGTGAATGAATTCAGACGGCCCGTGTTCACAATAAAGTTAACAATGAGCAATGATGTTATATACATCTAACGAAGTATAAAATGTCAAAGTATCATAAAACAATCAGAAACAAACAATAAAAGAAATAGAAACCATTTCAATTGAAAGTCCGTAAGCTTTTTATGTTTACCACGCTTTCTACTCAACTTCGTAGCGGAGATCGGAAGGTATCAAGCGTTCTTATTAACTTCCAGGAAGTGCTTCCTTGACTATCCATTCAATTTTTTACTACAAAAGGTGATGTACAGGAACTCCTAAGTGACTTGCAAAATCTTTTATGTCACTCGTGTGTCACCTACCTTATGAATAACATCATTGTTCTTATAACTGGCTAAGGGTTCGACTATAGCTAGCGTAGATCTCCAGCATCCTCCATCTGGCTACCTTTCTGTAGGCCAAGTAACGTTCTCTCGTGTTTGCGCTAATAGAAGCGATACAAAATGTATGGAAATGACATTCAGGCACGTGACACATGTCATTCCAATACACTTTGTAACGTTTCTATTAGCGAAGCGCGAGGATAATGTTACTTTGTCTACATTGTTGTATATATATTTAATGTTTGTCTGTTATATGTTGGTAACAGAGATAGTGTTAGCCCTTATAGGTACACCAATATGTTGCTTTCCACCAAAAATCGTGGATACTTTAGAGAACCATTCCCCATTGAAATATAACAATGTCTTCAACAACCCTCTTAGTTTTTAACATACTAAGCTAGTTGCAACACAGAACATGAATAACTTCTCACTATTAATAATTCTTTATTATCTGTGGTTGCTGAAACTATTCACCCTCCTGTTAATTAAATACTAAGCTAACCACTAACTATTCGAATCAATCACGTTAGTCGATACTATCCGAATTATTCAATGATACGAGTAGAATAGTTTCCTCTAGTCGAGTGCTTTCAAACATGTTGTCCTTTGAATGAACAATGTTGACCAATTAAGAATTTGAGATACATGGAACTACTTAGATAATTCGGAGGTCCCGTAACCGGAGGAAGTGTATGATAGTCCTTTGTCAAACGTTAATTGCAAGTGATTCGATCGTTCAAGTATTAACTTATGAAAAGACCCGAATCTTTTCGGTCGTTTAATAATTTCAAAAAAAATTATAAATTAAACAATAATATTTTACATACATACATACATATGCTCATGCCTGTAGTCCCTGAAGGGGTAGGCAGAGGTGTTGTTATCACAACACTCACTTTTCACCGAATTTTGATTAAGTGCCAACGTGACAGATGGTGAGTCTATCGCCGTCTCAGGCACTATACATACATCTTTGGATTACTTCTCAGAAATATGCAGGTTTCCTCACGATGTTTTCCTTCACCGTAAAGCATGTGGTGTGAAATCAATGTACATAAGTTTTTTAGAAAAACTAATTGGTACAGGCCCCGCTGGGATTCGAACTTGCGTCGCTTGCGTAGCAGGCCACTGTTCAAGCCCCGAGGCCACCACGGCTCTTTTTAATAATATTTCGTTTTATTATTATATGTATGGACAGTATAATTATTGCAAAAATCAACACTTTAAATGAGAGAGAATACATTTTTTACAGAAACAGGGTTAAAACGATGTTTTCATAGGTTAAGGAATGTATCTGAGCATAACAGTACTGTTAACACTCCTATTAGTGTTTTAAACTAGTACAAGAGACAATAGCTGAGCCCAGTGTCTCTCAGCGTTGTCGCTTAAATGTAGTTCATCAGAACATACAGGGCTTAGCTGGCAAAGAATTAGAGATAGACTTGTTTTTAGAATATCACAATGTTCACATTTTATGTTTAACTGAACATTGGCTAAAGAAGCATGAGCTATTGCTCACTAATACTAAGTATAGACTTGCGAGTGCATTTGTCAGACGTTCAGCAATACATGGAAGCTCATTGATTATTGTTTCAAATGAAGTAAAATTTAAGGAACGGAAAGACATAGTTAATATTTCCGTTGACCGCACAGCTGAGTTATCGTGCATCGAACTCGACAAATTTGTTATTATTTGCGTGTACCGTCCCCCTTCAGGGAACTTTTGTTTATTTGAATCTCTGTTAGAAGATGCTATTAAGCGTGTTAGTGTACTTAATAAAAATATAATAGTTTGTGGCGACTTTAACGTTAATCTGCTAGACAGTGGGCCATTAACGGTTAGGTTAGTTAGTCTTTTTAATTCATTTAATTTAAAGCATTTATTCTCTGAGCCTACTAGAATCACAGCCACTACAGCCACATGTTTAGATAATATATTTTGCGACTGCGAAGCCATAGATAGTGCTATTATTAGTGATATCACATCTGACCACTGTGGTCAAAAGATGACTGTTTTATATAAATGTCAATCACATATACAAAAAGTAACATGTAGACCTATCACAAAGAAACGGTTAAATAATTTTAAATCTAATATAGAAAGTAAAATTCCATATTTGCGATGTTCACAAACTGATCCCGATAAACGTTTTAAAAGCCTATTTCACCTTATAAAAAATGAGTTTAACAGTACCTTTAAACTTAAACCGGTCCATAAGAACATTAAAGCAAAATTTAATGAATGGGCAACTCCAGGTATATGCATTAGTAGAAATAGGTTGTATGAGCTATATGGGTTGAAACAATGTAATCATAACCCTGAATTTCTAACTTATGTACGGGCTTATTCAAAAACCTTCAAAAAAGCTTGTATAAAAGCTAAAGCTCTATATCTCTCGTGCAAAATTAAAAATGCTGATAACAAGTTTAAGGCTACATGGAATATGATCAATGCGGAGACAGGGAAGGTAAAAAGTCGCGATACTCGAATAGCCTTAAATATTAATAATAATCTAATCCGCGATAATATTCAAATTGCAGAAACGTTTAATAACTTTTTTATTAACATTCCTGTAGTTACAACTTGTTCCTTGCATTCATCTTCTTCAGACGCCGAATCTCTTCTTAAGTCAAGTGTGTCAGAATGCGACGCCGGCTTTTGTTTTTGTTCCGTTACCCCATTAGAAGTGATTAAGACATTTAAAAGTTTAAATTAAAAAAAAACAGGTGACCTGTGGGATATATCACTAAAAGTATTACAAGATATAATAGCTCCAAGTCTAGCTGAAATTTTTAACAATTGTATTAAATTAGGTAAATTTCCCGATTTGATGAAATACAGTAAAGTTATACCATTGTTTAAAGCTGGTGATATTAATGATCCCAATAACTACAGACCAATTTCAATTTTACCTGCTCTTAGCAAAATTTTTGAGAAAATCATGTTAAATCAGTTAGTTTTACATTTCAACATGAATAAGATTTTACACAATGAGCAGTATGGCTTCACCAAAGGTCGGTCGACTAATGATGCCGGTGTTGCACTTCTTCGACATGTATATAGGGCTTGGGAGAAATCACATGATATGATAGGTGTATTCTGTGACCTATCTAAAGCGTTTGATTGCGTACATCATGAGACATTATTGCTCAAATTAAAACACTATGGAGTCAAAGGTACTGCACTCGATTTAATTAATTCATATTTAAGCCAGAGGGTACAGAAAGTAGAGGTAAATGGCGTTAAGTCTTCCGGGTCCCCGGTTCTAATGGGCGTTCCGCAGGGATCAATATTAGGGCCTTTTCTGTTTCTGATATACATTAATGATTTACCGCATTTTGTTCAGAATACTTGTGATATTGTACTGTTCGCTGATGATACATCACTCCTGTTTGAAGTTAACAGAGCTAAAACGGATTATGATGATGTAAACAGTGCCCTTGACAAAGTATTGAAATGGTTCACTGTAAATAACTTAGTTTTGAACGCAAAAAAAAAACAAAATGCTTAAAATTTACTTTACCGAACGTCAAACCTGTTCCGACCAAAATTATGATCAATGGTGAAGAACTGGATATTGTGGAGTCAGTAGTTTTTCTAGGTGTAACACTCGATAATAAACTTCAATGGGGCCCACATATATCTAGTCTAGCTGGGAAACTCAGCTCAGCAGCATATGCAGTTAGGAAAGTAAAGCAATTCACTGATGTAGACACGGCACGCTTAGTTTATTTTAGTTACTTTCATAGCGTTATGTCGTATGCCATCCTGCTTTGGGGCAAAGCTGCCGATATAGAAGCCATATTTATATTACAGAAAAGGGCTGTAAGATCAATCTATAACTTAGGATCTAGAGCATCTTTGAAGGAAAAATTTAAAGAAATAGGAATTTTAACCTAGGCTTCGCAGTATATTTTAGCAAATTTATTACTTGTACATAAAAATATAAATTCTTTTCAAAAGAAGTGTGATGTACATAATGTCAACACAAGGCACAAAAATAAAATAGTAGTACCTACACACCGCTTACAGAAAGTCCAGGGATCATTTTTAGGGCAATGTATACGCTTTTATAATAAGTTACCTACATGTATTGTAAATTTACCCTTTGATAAATTTAAAGAGACTGTAAAATCTGTATTACTTAAAAAGGGTTATTATACAGTTAGTGATTATATATGTGATAAAGAAACTTGGAATAATGTATTACCAGATAAATATTGTAAGTAGTCTCATGGACACTGTACTTATGTTACAATTCTTAATATTTATTAGTTTTGATCTTTGTTTGACTGGTTTGAGTTGTCAAGCTCACTAAAATGCCTTTGCTTGCGGCGGCGTCTGGATGACGGGTTGTCCACTTCCCTCTATGATGGTTGAGGAGGTCAATGGCTGGCATTCACGTCATACTTGTGAACAGGTGCTGCTTGTGGGGGCTGGTCATCTCAAGCTACGCATTTAGTTATAAGTAGATGTACTAGATTTTTTGTTATGTTAATTTTTATCGACATTTGTGCATTGGAACATTGTCCATGAGCTTACGTTTTTTAAATTATTTATTTTGTATTCTTTAAATTGTATAATATTTTTGAAAAGAGTAATTACTGAGTTTCTTGCCAGGTTCTTCTCAGTAAAAGCAACCTTCCGAACCTGGCGGTAGCATGTATAATCCTGTATAATTGTGTCATTCTGACGATTTGAAAGTGCTTTGTAAAAGTCTAATCGAATAAAGATACTTTTGACTTTGACTTTGACTCTGAAGATGAAACCTAACTAGATCTATTTTTTGCCCCTGAAACCCTCTACACACAATATTTCATGAAAATCGTTGCAGTCGTTTACGAAATTCTTGTATATATATACAAGAATTGGTCGTTTATAGGTATAAGATAATAATAACCAATTTTGTTGTAACACGAACCCTGAAGAAGGGTTCCTTACAAGCTACGGGCTTGTCTGCACACTTGTACCTATAGGTAAGTATTATACATTGTGCGTGAATATTCAACCCTTATTGACCGATTGTTCCACATTTATATAATCCTGTCGATGTCCATGCGAGTATGCGTGTACCTACTGGACAGTCATAACGAACAAGTTTTCTTTATCTAGCTGTACTTAGTACGTAAATAATAATATTGTATAACCTAGCTACACAAAGAAGACATAATTACGAAAAGTATTGTAAAGTTTCTTTTGAGATCTTTAGAAATGGGACACCTATTGTGGCTATTGTTAAAACTGCCTAATATACCCCACGTGATTTACGTTGAAGGAAAATATCGTGAGGAAACCTACATATGTCTGAGAAGTAAGTCAAAGACGTATGTATAGTGCCCGAGACGGCGATAGACTCACCCTCTGTCACGTTGGCACTAAATCACTTCAGTGAAATGTGAGTATTGTTATTACAACTCCTCTGCTTAACCCTTCAGGGAATACAGGCGTGAGCATATGTATGTATGTAGATCTATTTATTTTTATATTAAGTGGGTATTAGCTGAAAAACTAAGCAAGGATAGTGTATTTTCATGACAAAGGTATAGATAACACGATATTCCACAATCATAGGTGCCATAGTTAGTTTTGCAGGAAGCGGATGTGACACGAGATAGCGACCGATGTGCCGACACAAGGGCAAAGTATGAAAATAAAACAAGGCTGTATCTATATGCATGTGGTATGTTTATTTATTTGTTCGATGCGTCACATATAGGGAGATCCTATCCTTTTATTACATTTTCCTTGATCGAGTCATGATTGCTGCGGTGAGTTCGAAGTTTCGCGTTTAATAGCGACGTAGGGGCTAAGGGACTTAAGAATTTGCCTGCTATACAAACGTTGCAGTTCCAAAAAAACAAAATTCTAAATATTTTTATTTGATTAGAAATACAAACTTATAAAGTAATTTCGAATCGTCAGAAGGACAGAAAAAATATATTATAAATGTTACCACCGAGTTCGGAAGTCGGTAACAATCGTATCTGAACCTACTAGTATGTAGAACATAAAAACTTTTTCAAAAAAAAAAATTAAGTGCAATAATATTGTGGAACGTAGAACGTCTTACACTGGCCGCTAGGGGCGCTTTTACGTTATAACCTACTAAGTACGTACTTAGGGTACCGATGAATTAATATTAAAATATGGTCGCCCTGAAGATAGAAGATGGAGGAGCTCGTGGCACAGTTGCTATTGCGCATATCATTCGATCACCGAAGTTAAGCAACCCTGAGCCTAGCCAGTAATTGGATGGGTGACCGCCCGAGTTCCCTCCGTGCCTCGGAGAGCACGTTAAGCCGTCGGTCCCGGTTGCCAATTTATCGTCTTTGGCAATCGTTACAGGTCAGTCAGAGGCCTAAATTAGTCTGACAACTGGTTTCACCCAGATCACAGATTTTCCTCGTTAAAGAGGTTGCGAAGGTCAGATGGCAGTCGCTTCGTATAAAAATCAGGTGACCAGCCACATCGGGTTGAATCAAGTGCTGACCCTAACAATGTATGGGATAAGGCCAGGGCGATGATGGTCATCCTGAAGATAATAATATATTTACGGTACCGAAATATAATGCCTAGGGTATAATAATAATAATAAAAGTACGGATCTCTGGGAGGGAATAATCCTTTCGTACATTAAATATTATTCCGTGTTACACACAAACTACCTACTTACGATTTCCCCGAATTCTCACAATTATTTATTTTCCCATAGAATTACACGGCTGGTATTTAATGTTTACTTTGATTTGAGATGATTCAATAAGGGTTGAATGGTAACAAGGAAACGCAAACTCATGATATGAAAATATTGATACGGGGTCCCCGGCTCGCGAACAATAAGTACTTTTACTTCTTTACTAACTAACTTCCTCTTTAAAGCAATGTCCAGCTTTATTTGGACCAAATCGATCTATTATATTTTTTCACTGTTTCAAGTGTATTTGTAATACCTAAGTTGTATTATTCTTTCCGAGTTGTTATTCAGATAAAGAATGTAAATAATTTATGTCGGTGGAAATAATATTGTAGTACTTATTTATTAATTCCATGGTTTTGACCTACCAAATATTAATAAATATAATATAAAATAAATGCCATAATTTTAATGACGCTTATATTTTGTTGATAGGTCATAAGTACCTTTATTTTTAATAGACATTTATAGTCATCGACTGGTTAGAACCAGTGGTAACTAGTTTGAGTACCTATATGTATAGCGACGCAAGTTCTGAGATCTGTCACGTTGGCACCCAATTATCTTCGGTGCGAATGTAATGTAAAACCTCTTTATCAATCCGGGAATACCTCAGGGTTCTTGTCGAAAATCGTGAGTTTACGTTATTTTTGATTACAGAACTTACATTTTTTTTTAAATATTCGGTAGGTTAACATCACGGCAAAATAGCTGTAGTAAAGTGAAAAAAAGTACTCTACCCCTTGCACTAAATTATGCATATTTAATTATATTCCCTAATTCATAAAATAACATTATCGATATTTTCTGTAAAGATGTGAAAAATATTCAAAGCGCCGCTTCATCTTCCCACTGAGGATGGAAGTTTAAATAAATCTTAGCGCGCTTTTTTAAATGTGTATCAAAACAAACAAAACTTCTAATAAAACCCACAATACAATATCAAAACTTTTTATAACAAAATTACTTACTTTGCTCGTAATGACAGCTGCCGGTCGTTAGGGCACACGTATTTATTAACTTTACTTTGATAATTCATTGCACTATTATTACGAAATTCGAACGTAAGGAAAATAAAATTGTTATCTACGCGCGGTAATGTCCGTGTCGCGCGCTCTCGCCTGTTGATTCCATCCAACTGTTGCTTCGCGCGTGCCGACTGACGAGTCCTGATAATCGATATTTTTACAACGCGCTTTTAGTAAACTAAAGTGATGTTACGAATAGCGAGCTACATCCCTTTATCAGTGTGATATCAGTTCCAAATGTGTGGTTTGTCCAGATAGGGCGGATTATTAATGTTTGATTATAGAACGCCTGCTGTTTGTAGTGGCGGTTTTGGAAGTGGCGTTAATGAACTCATTATTTTGAGGGTAATAGAATACCTATTCTTTCCCATTTTTTTAGTTACATGTGAGACCAACGGGATGAACCTCATTGAATTAAAAAGTGTCATATTCTAACAAATTTAAAATCTGTTCCCAGGAATTTACAACACAGAACTTGTTATAAGAACCCGAGTAAAAGAGACGCGCTTGACAGATGATGAGCGTTATACATAAACGTTCCTGTGTCTTCACTCCCGGTACTGACGTATCTACCTGTTAAGTTGTATAAAATATTATTGGTCATAACGCATAAAATAAACACAAAATCAGTGTCAAATTGATTTAGCTACTTAATATAGATATAGATTACCTAACATATTTTTAGCGTTATATCTTGGCAATTTGTAAAATTATATATTTTTTTATTTCGTATATCATTGAAAAGCGTAAGGGTGGAGAGGTTTATAACAACAAAACTAAATAATAAAATATCGAAGATTTGGTTGCATAGGCTGCGACCCCTTTGCCAGTCCTGGTCAGAATTTAAAAAAATACTGCTGCTAGTGCTGTGTACTTGCGTTATTAGTAGATTAATAGGCTATTATCATTCACACACAAAACACATTTCCAACCAAAGCTTACTAACAATTAAAATATATATATTAATAATGTGCCGCACAATATTTTTTGGGTCTTTTGTAAAAGTGGTCGAATAGTGATAGATTTGAAACCACTTATTACTTAATGGTTATGTTTAAATTATTTGTTAGTGATATTCGCTTTTCATTGCTGTATTTTTTCCAATTAATGACATTTATAAGGGTGCAACCTCGCTGCAAACGAGTGTCGAGTGGCTGCATCAAGTCCTACCTTAAATCGTTAACCATCATTCACTGTATTATAGTCGATTTGATAAATCGAGTGTCAGGAACATGAAAGTGGATACATCTCTATTAACGTCATTTTGACAATGACATGACATTTCCGCTTGCTTTTTTTTTACTCATTTCCTTCAGTCAGTAATGATGGATGGCGCACTTGCGAAAGGTGTTTAGTTTTCTGTGAATTGTGTTATTTTTATGTAGTGTCGTGAAGTGAAACCGAGGTATTAAATGCCGTACCCCAGGCGCTTCTCCGCCAAGATGGACCGGTCAGACTACGACGACGACGTGACTGTCGTTGATGTGTATGATTTGGCATCGGATATTGGCAAGGAATGTGAGATAATTATCGAGAAATACGGCCCTGACGCAGTAACAGCGCTTCTGCCGAAAGTGATCAATTCCTTAGAGCTACTCGAGAATTTGGCCGTTAGAAACGAGAAAGAAAATCATGCTCTACAAGAGTTGACGGCCAAGATTTCGCAGTTGGAAAACGATAAGATTGAGAAGGCTGAATACAGACAACGCTTCGAAAAGGTACGTTGTAGAGGTCACTGTTAGGTAAATTGCTTGTATTAGTAGTTGTACTATGCGTGTTGTGGCGTGGAACGCACGAAATGTTCGATATTTCGACACCAAGTGCAGTGGGTGCAGTTGCTAAACAACTGAACCATTGCGCGACATTGACATCACTGGACAAGTCACCGCTCGCTTTGTAATGTAAATTACATTCTGTTATTGTCACTTGTCACTGTAATAAATTAGTTCTGTCCCCAACAATTGAGTTGTGGTGCTAACAAAATGTTTGTCTAACATATATTCAATAGACAAATGTTTTGTTCTATGAAGGGGAATTAGAAAGGTAGTGAAAGCAATGGTCATTACTTATAATCTAACCTTTGGTTGCTTGATAAGTACACATTTTAGATATAAGATGTTGCAGTATTTGTCAAAAATGGATATTGGGTTTTTTGTCAAGCAATTCACAATAAATGCCCAGAGCTTAGAAGTTAGAATGCGGTGTTTCCACGCCCATGCTTCGGAAAGCATGTCAAGCCATTGGTCCTAAGCCTGATCTCTCTCTGGTTGTGTTGGATTGCCGTCCCATTGGACAATGAGAGTGAGGGAATAAAGAGTACACCTGTGTTTGCGCACACACACATGCACTCTCTTGCGCAGTTGGCTGATCCTTGTTGAGATTTGCCGCTGTAACCTAAATTCGGTAGGAGACCATTATTATTATTATTTGCCTTTACCAAAGAACTTGTACTCATCTATCAATGCATGCAAAGCATTGTTTATTGTTTCTGACTGCTTGTTAATGCCACAAGAATAGCTGTTCCTGTTTATAAATATAATGACTTACTCAAACGAAGAAGTGTTGATTGTAACATGTGTTATTTTACCATAGAAAAATTTGCTTCTTTCTATGGCAGTTTGATGGCAGAGTGATGCATGTCCACGCAATCAGGCACATTAACACAGCCCTATCTGGTAACCTCCCAAGAACATTATAATTTCATACAAAATTATATGAGTAGCATCAAATAAATTGTGACATTATGTTTATTATGAGGGCATAAGATATGTGCTTTACCAATTCAGACATTTGTTAATCTCATCCAACAAGCCTCACTCATTTGTCAATCTTGATTGGTTATTCTGATACAGGTGCCGTCACAAGTTATTAGTGTGCAGCAAAATACTGCCTCATGCCTACATATAGATAGAGACAGACTAATAAAATGATTGAGTATTGGAAGGTTCTTAACTCATGGCAGGATCTGTATTTATTTATATTGCAATGGTTGCTAACAATCATAAATTGTTCCTAATGGTTTCATCATGTGTTAGTTTTTACTTGGGAATGATAGTAAAATTAGATTTTGATCAGTTACACTTCAACAAATATGTTTAATACACCACTTGGTGACATCATCCTTTTAAATCTCCTTGTCTAGCTTACTCGAAACTAACCTGGTTTTTTTGTATCATAAACATAATTGTACATGACTCATTAGTTTCATATTGAGTCTATAATATTTGTGAGTATGAAATATTTCAGTTTATCAGTGAGATTGTAAACATCTGTCTTAATTTTTCTTAATCTCTGAGATTGATCAAAGTCAAAGTCAAAGTCAAAAGTATCTTTATTCGATTAGACTTTTACAAAGCACTTTCAAATCGTCAGAATGACACAATTATACAGGATTATACATGCTACCGCCAGGTTCGGAAGGTTGCTTTTACTGAGAAGAACCTGGCAAGAAAGTCAGTAATTACTCTTTTCAAAAATATTATACAATTTAAAGAATACAAAATAAATAATTTAAAAAACGTAAGCTCATGGACAATGTTCCAATGCACAAATGTCGATAAAAATTAACATAACAAAAAATCTAGTACATCTACTTATAACTAAATGCGTAGCTTGAGATGACCAGCCCCCACAAGCAGCACCTGTTCACAAGTATGACGTGAATGCCAGCCATTGACCTCCTCAACCATCATAGAGGGAAGTGGACAACCCGTCATCCAGACGCCGCCGCAAGCAAAGGCATTTTAGTGAGCTTGACAACTCAAGCCAGTCAAACAAAGATCAAAACTAATAAATATTAAGAATTGTAACATAAGTACAGTGCCCATGAGACTACTTACAATATTTATCTGGTACATCAACTGTTGAAGAACATTAATATGTTCATAAGTAAATTATATAAATTTACTACCTCTTGCAAAAAAATGCAGATGAAGTCACATACAACTAGTAATACTTACCTACTAGGGAAATATTGTATATTTATTATGTTTTGTATTTGTTATAAATATAACATGACCAAGCCTAAGTATCATATTATAATCTCTGATCATAGATTAGATTAGATTTCATAACAAATCTGATCTGATCAGATCAAGTCTCACATTATTTTTACACACAAATTTTGTTATCATACTTTTCTTCAGTTTGTTTATTAAGTAAGTTCAAGATATAAAAAAATATCTTTATTTGACCAGACTTCTAACAAAGTATTTTAAAATCATCAGAAGGACCAAAAATTATGCGGCCATATCAATGTTACTGTTATTTATAATAATAGGTACTAGTTTGATAGAGCTTAAAGCTTGATAGAGTGATGTGAACACAATTAACCTGCAATGTATGTTATAGATAAAATCAGAGCTTTCACCACTTACGGCCAGTTATGTAACTGGATACTTTCACTTTATCGTCTAGGTGTTTGTTATTTATCATCCTTGCACTTAGTTCCATAATGTGCTATTATATAATTACCACTCTTACCGAAATTATAATTATTATTTTGGATTTAAAAAAAAAAAAATTAAATCCTGTTACGTCAATTTAGTCTCAGTAAAGAGTATTTAACATGATTAGTTGGTGAACATACCTCATGACAAAAAATCCTTAGTCTTCGTGCACTTGAAGGTTTCATGCATTTGCAGGTAATTTATTAATGATCCTATTAACATGAGTGAGTACATTAAACTGTATTCTTGTTTGATAATTTTTAAGTACCATTTCAATCTTAAATCACTTCTAATAGAGTTTCAAGGGATGGGTGGAATCAATATGCGATTTGGTCCGTAAACAATGATATTTTACTGGATATGTTATGTTTATGGCAGTCCGCGAAAATGATTTATTCAGTTTAGGCCCTGGTAAGGCACTTATGAATGTCGAAGAATTTACCATAGGTTCGGAAACTAGCCTTCTGAGAAGAACCGGTAAGAAACTCAACTGGCATCATGTATAAAATATCATCGCCCCTAGATAAGTGACTGGACACCATAAAAGCCCTAAGATTTATTAACAAGCCGGTGGCATAGACTACGATGATGTTCTCAATTGGATAATTTAATTGAATTGGTACTTCCCGGCGATACGTGTGGAGATTGTCGTTGTTTAAAAATAGATTATTCGCCCGTCCGAAGATGGAAATGGATATTATAAATCCTAATTAGAATAATAGTTATAAGGTTTTATCGTTACATCGCAGAATTCTATTCATCTATACAGATAAATAAAATTGAAGTGTCAGTTTGTAATTCCAAAATAACAGCTTTTCACTAAATGAGTATGAAAGTATACACGGTACTGATATAGAAAAACCAATTTTTAGTTTTTTTCTCTCTGTTTGTCTGTCTGTTTGTTCGGGAGAATCTCCGAAATGACTAGACAGATTTTAACGGGAATTTCACTGGAACATCTAACGTTAGAAGGAGTAACATAGGCTACTTTTACATAAAAAAAACATAAGTGTTCCGTCACCCATGAAATTAAGTCAGCGCGGGTGAAACCGCAGGGCACAGCTAGTATCATCATAATAATGAAATCAAATAATTTATCGTCAAAATTATTCAGTTTTGCGGTGAGCGGTGAGATGAGGCTTTTATATCTAACCGCTATTTGGTTCCATTTGTATTGCACGTGGGGCAATCGATTTCATAATGGTGATAATAATGTTCCTGCGCCGGCGCCGGTTGGCAGACACCCTCCAAGGTTGGGGGCACCTTTCATTTCTCACTGCTCAAATATTCGCGGAATGTCTTGATTTTATCTAGACGATTTCACGATGAGGTGTGATGCGGCTATAGAGTTAATGTTTATCATAATTCTGTATAATTAATACCTATTACGATGGGGTTGTGAATAAGGACAGCATAACTATTGACTTATTTGAAAAAACTGTCATGTCATTATACCCCGAAATGTCCACGATGCAGGTGCATTCGTGAGTCATGAGCGCTGGCCTTCAATGCGCAGTAATATTTTTTTGTTTCTTCTATGGAGCGATTGCGATCAAATACATGCAGTTATCTCCACTATTTTTATTGCTCGTAACGGCCGAATGTCTTCAAAATATTTGCGAATCCGATACATATAACGAATATACGAATCCTGACTACTACTGTATTCAACCATTCGCAAATAACAACCGGCGTTTCAGAAGCCTAATGCGTGTTAAATGTTCTTAACTGGGTTATCGCTTCTGTTAGTAGAATACTGAATGTGGCAGACGTTATGCAGAAATCTGCTAACTGAAAATGTAACCAGAAAATTTGCCTTTCTCGGAAACATTATCGCATTTACACAAGGATACGACCTCTTTGCAACACCGATGTTGTTATATTTGCACAGCCTAAACATACATATCCCTTTATTGTTCGTCCCTTAGGTAGTATAATTAAATATTTAGTCTATGATGTTACAACTTTCTACCAGATTTCGAGTTCTAACTCATAATTTTCTATGAACCCCATGCCCAACTTAACTACAAATGTATCCTAAGCAACAAACAAAAAATAGACTATGATAGTTTTTGGTTTAAAAGTAGCTCCATCTCTTATTATTACAAGGATTGAAAAGGGGACGTAGTTATAGTCTAAGTTTATTCTAGAGTTTAAATCATGTTTTGTAATAAGGGAGCATTAGTCCGCGTTAAATTTCTATCGCCACTGATGAGAAGCGTAGGTTTTTTGCCAAGTTTAGTTTTTTTCGAAGGTCATGCGACATTATGTCACCTTACTTCACGTAAAAAACACGTGAGTATTCAAACTTTTTTATTATGATACACCTTATAAAAAAAAATATACTATACCAATACAACACTAACCACCTAACACTGGTCGTCTTTACTTGATTGATAGTTGAATAAATCTACAGGAATTACAGATACCTTTCCTAAAGACAGCTTCAACGAATCTATTTGGCGAAATAGATTCGTATGTTATACAGATAGAAGATTATTACAAAGGAAATGAAACATTGTTGTTGAGAATGTTTGATTCTGGGAAAAGGACATAAAATATATGGGCTTGGACCCTCGGGAACACAAGAATTTCACGCGTCACGAAGTCGGAAAAATAAGGCTTCATCTGAGTCATTCTGTCTTCAATCCATTCCAAAAAGATAGGCGTGACGCCTACATTTCATTCGAAGATATTAAGGAGCTAAGGTGACAGATGTTTCCCTCATCGCTGTCAAAAAATGTTAAAATTGTATAATATTTTTGAAAAGAATTAGTGAGTTTCTTGCCAGGTTCTTCTCAGTAAAAGCAACCATCCGAACCTGGCGGTAGCATGTATAATCCTGTATAATTATGTCATTCTGACGATTTGAAAGTACTTTGTAAAAAGTCTAATCGAATAAAGATATTTTTGACTTTTTGACTTTTGAATATGTGAACCTCTAAACATTTTGGGCTTGGATCGCGAAGCTATAATGACGACATATTTTTTTACCTACTGTTAGATCTTATTCATGATGTTAAAAATATATTAAGGTGGGCGTACCCCACCGTACATAACTGATGAATTATCATAGTAACCGTATATGGCCCTGAACCGCTTATACGCACATTAATGTAATAGTATGTAAATTATTATAGCACAACTTAAGGGTACTTACATAATATTACTTTAAGTTCTAAGTATCTCTATACATTGCTTTACATGTTGCCTACTTAGTTATGAGAGCAGATCATTACACTATTATATTGTAATGAAGCAATCAACTAAAGGTGCAGCATTCAATGTTAACACTTTATGAACATTACTCGTGATTACATCTACATACCTATTACATTACATATGTACATGTGTTTACTACGCATGTATTTTATTCGACTCACGTCATAGAGACAGAGAGACAGACTCGTAAAATGACTACTGCGAAAAAATTACAACTACTTGAAATCGTTGACGTTAAGCCGTCGGTCTCGGTTGCCTATTTATCATTTTTGGCAATCGTTACAGGTCAGTCGGAGGCCTAAAACTGGTTTAACCCAGATCACAGATTTTCCACGTAAAAAGGGGTTGCGAAGGTCAGATGGCATTCGCTTCGTATAAAAATCTGGTGATCAGCCGCATCGGGTTGAATAAAGTGCCGACCCCAAAAATGTATGGGATAAGGCCAGGGAGATGATGAATCTCTAATTATAACACCTCCTGTAACACGTGCCCAATAACTTATAATGGTTATAAAGTGCTTTATTAAATGATGTTCTACCCGGCATCATCAACTCTTTAACATCTTTAGTTATATAAATCCCTTTGAGTTTCATTGCATTGCGGTAATTTGCTTTTTACTGCTAAAACCTTTTTACAACCTACGTTAAAATGGTTCCGTTACATAGTGCCTTAATGAAGGTTCAATTTTATATCTCTCTTTTCGAATCGGTCGTATGCTTTTCTGTCGAGTAGAGATATTTTGAAATATATTCGATAATGTCAAACCACCGAGGTACTAGAAGTTACAAGGAGTAGTAAAAAAGTTTAAGTCTGAGATCATCATTACATTTAAAGATCGTGTTTATGTATAATACTTGTTCTCAGAGTTCATGTATTCTTTTGGGAAACAATTAAGAACGTGCGAAATTCCTTTACTAGTTTCAATAATATTTGCTGCCCATTCTGTCAGTGATTTATGACTGACGAGCCATTAAATTATATTAAATAAATCACATTAAATCATCTTAACAATAAATAGACACATATGCTTGGAAATAATAGCAAATTATGTTGAACATGAGTTTAATGCTTATTGATTTTCATATAAAACTAGCTGTGCACCGCCAAAACCCTACTTTAAAAAAAATAATGAAAGTAGCCTAAAGTTACTCCTTGTAACATTAGCTATGTGAAAGCCCGTTAAAATCAGACAGACAGGCAGACAGAGAAAAAAAATTAAATTCGTTGTTTCCTTGTCTGTACTGTGTTAACTTTTTTATGCATTTGGTGAAAAGCTTTGGAATTAAGAACAGACACTTCAATTTTATTTATCTGTATATCATATGAAATAATGTAGTAATAAGATACAAAAGACAATCATATTTTTCCTTCTATAGGTACTTTCACATTTACATTGAATTGAATCATAATTAAAACAAATAAATATGTCGACGGCGAAGTACTTATACCTACTGACCTCCTGAATTTTTTCGAGAAATTCACTTTATATCGTATTTGAAGGATTTTTCAGTTTGTGTAAATTATTCGCTGCGATAATTAGAGAATAAGCGTACGAGAGTGAATTCGTTACTTACATATTTTGATATATGAAACCACAACCATATGAAATTCAAAACAATAACGCTACATTTTGAGTTAATATATTCATGGGTAAAAACCTCACAGATTTGTCTTATCAGCATATATTCTGCATTTTATATTTCCGTACCCTCATCAATAAACGAACGAATGTAGCTATTTTGAGAATTTAGGTTATCCTGTATTGAATTATAATTTTCATGCACCCGCATAGTAGGATCCGGTAAACCAATTATACGCCCGCAGCAAAAGTGATTCTGTGTCATAAATAAGTGAGTGAAGGCCCTAGGCTAATCTCATATCGAATGTCTACTAAATAAAGATTTGGCGCACTGGAACATTTATATGAATTTATGCATATAAATTCTTTGCAAACACCGCCATTTTAAAGTAGGCTTTATGAATGCCATTTTCTCGTGACGGCACCTATATCTCTAAATTATAGGTTATCTGTGTTAATGACATGTGTCAATGGAAAACAACGCTATTATGGCAACACTCAGTTTCATCTTCTACTACCTAAGCGTGTGTAACATTGAATTTAAATACGTATAGACGTGCTCGTGCATTAAACAGTATAATATTATGTAAATCATGAACTCTTGTGTGGAATGTTAATTTTAAACTTTACTCTATAAACAGTACAATTTTGGGGGCATATCTCAACATAAAATGTTCATACATACATATGCTCACGCCTGGTGTCCCCGAAAGGATAGGCAGCGGTGTTGTAATAAAAACACACTTTTCACCGAAGTGACAGATGGTGAGACTATCGCTGTCTCAAACACTGTACATATATCTGTGATTTAAAGCACGTGGTGTAAAATCACTCGACATTATTTTTAATATACTCATTGGTACAGGCCAGTGGGATTGGAATTTGCGTCGCTTGCGTTTCCCCGGCCAAAATGTTCATGCTTAATTTAAAGCAAATTGTACTCTTTTGTCTAGGAAATAGAAGCTATAGAAGAACAATGGCGGACAGAGTCGGCAGAACTAGTGACAGCAGTGTCCAGACTTCAAGACGAGAACAAACGTTTGAGAAGGACGATAAATGCGCCTGCGGACGGTATGTTTACAAGTAATGAGCCTTTTTCTATTTTCTTTTAGTTTAGCTATTATTACGTGGTCGAAGGAAAATGAAATGACGGCGGCTATTTCATTTCCCTCAGGCCTGCAATTCCCCCGAGCTTATTAGAAAAATACCACCGTTTGCGTGGGTTAATCAAAGTGGCTATATTGCAAGCGTTCCACGGTTGATCAAACGGAAAACCTGAACCAACGGTGAATGAAATCAAATACATAAAGCATTTCAGAGTGAGATGATTGAGACTTAAATGTATAAAAAAAACGGTCTATTGCATTTCTATGATCTTTGCGTTTGCTTCTTGAATTATAAGTTACGCTTAAATAGTCTCCATGACAAAATATCCCCTTGGCTTCTTCGTGTTTTAGAATACGTATAGAATTTTTCGAATGTATTTTCGAATTCAAACACGCACCCATGTTAAGGATATGATGTAAGTAGGCACAGCGAATTCCCCGCAGATATTACCTGAAGATTCCTTGATTTTCAACATAAAGCCAAGAACCCGGAACAAATATTTGCACTTGAGAACAAAAACGTCGCCCTAAATGTTTAACGTCTTGGAGTGCCGACGTAACGCGAGAATTTAAAGAACGATTATCTCGTTTCAAAGGAAACACGTAGATAAGGACTAAAAGCTTCTTGTTTATAGGAAACAATGGAAATTAGACGCTGTCTTTCAACTTAATAATTAATTGACAGTAATTTCTAGTTCATGTTAAACATAATCCCTCTTTCTGCAAATCATCGCCTTAGATATAATGCTTGGTATAAAAGTAGTTCCTTCTCTTTTGGTGATACGGTATTCAAAAGGTATGGACAAAGCTTGGGTCGATGTGGATTTGGGGATTATTGCGAATTTTGAAGAATTTGCTAAATCAGTCTTATCTCGTATGTATTAAGGTGTATTCTTTGCAGGCACAAGTGCACCACCTTCTCCGGCTCGTGAGCACGACCAAGAAGTGCTGTCTCGTTTGAGCAGCACTGCGGAGAAACAGAGAGCGACATTACGTCATCAGGAGCTGCAGTTGCAGGAGAAACAGCAGCTGATTGATAGTGTGAGTACATATTATTCATTGAGAATTATGACAAATTGTGAACAATAATAATTTTTTGTCCTCTTGGAATTTGCATACTTTAAAATGGTCATGAAAACAGCTGTAATTACGCAGTGTTCATTTGTAATTTTTTTTTGTGGGATATTATGTCGGTCATGCAAGTGCTCATGCAGTTTAATGACAACTCCTTGTTAATGAAGATCGTTAAGGTTCAAATTTTTTTCATGTTCCAAATCGTCGGAACGACATCTAATATATAAAATTCTCGTGTCACAGTTTTCGTTGCCATACTCCTCCGAAACGGCTTGACCGATTTTGATGAAATTTTTTGTCCCCCTGAATGTTCGGGGTAGTCCACCCCAAAAAAAATGGCAGTACAACGTTTGCCGGGCACTAGCTAGTGATTATATAGAATTTTACGTGCTACCGCCGGGTGCTATAAGAATAACTCAAAACTGAAAATATTAATCTTGTACTATTGTCAGCTGTCTCTGCTATCTAATAAACAAATCAGATATGGAACTACGTAACGATAGTATAAAACGCGAAAAAAACATACAGATATAATATCTCTACTTTAGATTGTAGAACAATGACCGCCCAAATGTTTGAGATGTGTTCAAAGATTTCGTCAATCGGATTCAACGGGAACCTTAATCAAGATAGGGTCGTTTCCAGCGTCCTTTTATCTTCCTTGTTAAATCCACAGTTCCAGACACAAGACAATATATTTGGAACACAAAAATTAGAAGAGAAGACTTGATATGAAACGAGTTCAGATGGTGAATTATCTTTCGCTAATAATGACGGATTCCTATAAAATTTTAGGGGCCTAGCATATATGTCATATGACTGTACAATAAAACTTACATACATACATACATATGCTCACGCCTGTATTCCCCGAAGGGGTAGGCAGAGGTGTATTAATAGCAACACCCACTTTTCACAGAACATGATTAAGTGCCAACGTGACAGATGTCACTGGTGGTCCATCGCCGTCTCGGACAATTTACGTACGTCATTGAATTACTTCTCAGAAATATGCAGGTTTCCTCACGATGTTTTCCTTCACCGTAAAGCACGTGGTGTGAAATCACGGTACATACGTTTTTTAGAAAAACTCATTGGTACAGGCCCCGCTGGGATTCGAACTGCTCAAATCTCAAGGCCACCACGGCTCTACAATAAAACATGTCCTAATTATAATTTGTCATTGTTTTAAGTGTTGATGGTGTTGTGATCTGGTAGTATGTATTGCAGTAGTAACAATTTGTATGTAAACTTGTCCTATTCAAGTTGACGTCACAATTTATGGAAAACAGTTTCTGAAAAGCAATGTAGAACCTCATTGCGTGGGCGTCTTAAAGGTTAGGCACAAATCGATTCAAACCTGACTCCACGTAGGTAAACATTAGCTCCCCCTTCTTCCCACGGTTTTATAGCACCTGCGCCCCAAGCAATAAGGTGTAAAATTGTTTGCTTCACTGCCTTCGGATTGGGTTATAAATTCAGGCCGGCCTCGTTCGGACTAAGTGTACACCGATAATAAACTTCTAACTTGCTTAATCCGAATTTAGTAATGTTTTGCTGGTAATCTCATGTAATTGCATTTTAGCATTTGATACTTCTCTTAATCAAAAATAGTGTCTTAACATTGACGAATGTTTAAATCAAAAATAGGACTTAAACATTCGTCAATGTTAAGACACTATTTTGATTTGGACTTAGAAACTTCATATTTTCTTCTACTTGTCCAAATCATAGTAGTTATATATTGTCTCATGTTCGGTTTGAAAAACTTTTTCTATCACTTGTTTAATAATAACAGTCAAAATGTGAACTGAGTTGTGATGATCTTTCGTGTTTGACTTTCGGTTGAACTTACCTCTATCGTGTTTCTTAGGACAAGGGTCACAGTAAATTGGACGTGACGCACATAGGTATCGTAGTATATCATATCGCGTTACCATATATACGATCACCGGAACGCTTTGCGTTGTTATCAAAGGATATGTCTTTTTCTATCTGATAGATATTTCATGTATTTGGGTAAACACAACGAACTTCTTAAGAAAAGCTGATAAAATTTTAATTGTAGTCCCGTCTCGTGTCGTTACTGTATCTATAGGATTTTACTATGATCTGGAATACGTGTGATGATATAAATCGTTATGGGGGAACACAGCTTTTGTTTACACCTACAACTTGGAAATTATCTCGGAAGGATAATGTCGAACTTGAAAATGTCAAGAACGTATGGGGAAATTTCAAATGACAAATAGTTATTATCCGTAAGCATGTTTCAGAAGGGTTACTATGAGATATGCGTCGTTACGATGTGGTACTAGCTAGCTATTTGAGTATAAAATATATTGGTTCTGATTGTTATTAATTTTCGTTACCACGAAATCTCGGCCGTTTATTTTATTTTTATTAATTATCGTAATAACAGAAAACCCCTTTTTATCCATTACAAACAACAAGTTGGTAATAGAGAAAAATATTTTGTGGTTATAAAATGAACAAAGTAATTTGGGTTTAAATTCCCGGAATACATCTTGTAAATACGTACTAAATGTTATCTACTATAAAAACTTTTCGAACATTATAGTTAATTAATTTTCATGTTAGAAAAATCGAGAAGATCTTGCAGCCGAGTATTCAAAGGAGCCTTAATTAATTTTGCAATCCACCGCTTTGAAACTTTAAAGAGGGCTGTTACCCTAACCCGGAAACCTACTATCTGCCGGCTTAAAGAACTCTTTACCATTAAAAAGATTTTCATTATAAAGGGAAACATAAGTATTTTCTAGCTGAAGTATTTGATAACCAGAAATGTTTTTACTTCTATATACCTTATTCCATCTTTAATTAGCACTAGTGGACGTCGCGCAGTTTCACCCGCGTAGTTCTCGTTCCCGTGGGACTAGGGGGTAAAATATAGCCTATATTACTCGCTGATAATGTAGCTATCCATTGCTGAAAGATTTTTTCTATTCGGTCTAGTAGTTTCGGAGTTTATACAAATACACTTTCTTCTTTATAATATTAAGTATAGATATAGGTTATATGTAACACAGATTAATATTCATTCGGGTTCCAGCTTTGTTATGTTACAGCTTTAATTTATTTTTCTATTGGATATATATCTCAACAAACTGGCTGATAATAATCTTTATTGATTGGAACAAATTCTTCTAAGTTTAATCTTAAATTATTATTTCATTCAGACCCTTTCTGACCGTTATGGCAATATTTTCGGCTAACATTAGTCAGATCCGCGACGGACTTATCGATCCACGTTATAAAAGTCTGCTATTATGACGTAAGGGTTAAAATGTCATACAAGACTGGGTTATTGAAAAGGTTATGAGACTTTCTGTGACGACTATCTTGTTTATGAAACGCTAGATATATTTTTATAACACGGTCATATTTTACACCTGATGGTACCTAAGCGTTATTCCCATAACAGTTTTAGTGCCATCCAGGGCTATGTCATATACATAATTCTTTGGCTACTTGCGCTAGTCGCATTGGACTGTCTATACTTATCGTATAAATGGGAAAGTGTCTGTCTGTTTGACCTTTAGCTTTCACAGCTGCATCTATTTTGGAATTTGGTATAGGGTCTTCTAGGATGGAGATAGTGTTCAAATCACGCCAACCTGTTCCGTTCTTACTTCACAAAAGATCATCATCCTTATCCTCCTGCCTTTATCCTATTTTAAATTTGATTGCCGCAATGTGGTTTCTATTCCATTTCTCTCTATCAGCCGTCATATCAGTACCCCTATCACGGGTTTGCTACCGATTATCTATACTCGCTAGCATCTTTGCCGAACATTTATATGAGAAATCGTGCAGCGACACCAAGCGATGACGTGAAGAACTAAAATATCTCTTACAAATATTGCAAGGGACGCTAGCGAGTAAAGTTTACGAAAACGGTGGCAAACTCGTGATGTATTCACTCCCTTGCCTTATCTATTCTTTCATATAATCCATCCATCGTTTCTTAGGACGAAATGACGAACCGTTGAAATAATATTCAAAATATTTTCATGTTATTACTTGCGCTTTTTAATGAGTGCATTTAGTTGTGGCCTGTGTACAAGCTTATCTTGAGTTGAAATTTTTAAAATAAGAATGATGGAACAAAGCACAGAGAACAAAGAAATTTAGAAATTCTGGTCAGCCCGCGTCCTAATTGAATGTACCTATTGACATTGTTTTTGAGTGATTGATCGACGAAAAGTGACAGCCTCGGATACCTTACATGGATAATTTATGATACGCTTTCTATACTGAAATTATATTCCTGAAATATGTCTCTGAGATTAATTGGTTATAATCTATACTAATATATAAAGCTGAAGAGTTCGTTTGTTTGTTCGTGCTACTCTCATGAACTGCTGGTTCGAATTGAAAAATTATTTTAATGTTACTCGTAGGTAGCCCATTTATCGAAAAGCTATAGGATAGGCGTTATATCATCACGCTACGTAAACGAAGTCGCGGATTGAAGTAAGCGTTAGCCCAGAGTAACTATTCCGCGCAGACGATGTCACGGGCAGAAGCTAGTACAAGCAATCGTGTATGTTTATATTGAGCATATATATATATATATATATATATATATATATATATATGCATGCTCAATATGTACGTGAGGGTAGGCAGAGACAACCAATTGCCACGTGCGACGATCCCAACATACTTCTTTCGCTTCGTCCACATTCATGCATCCTTCGGCTATGAGTGCTGCGAATGTGACCTTTCAGAAATGTGTATGGTGTCTTAATACTTTAACACAGTATTTTAGTTATAAAATCATTGTCATTCACAATTAAATCGATCAGAAGTATTTGTGAATAAGAAAATTGTAATATGTATTTTCTGAGCAGATATCAAATACAATGTAGGTACCTTTTGTATCCTTTACGTAATAAGCTTTGCGTGCTTGTGTAAAGGTTACATTGTTTGATTGTGCTATCATGTTTGATGTTCCTTCATAGGTATTTAATATGAAATACCAATTGGTTGAATACATCAATATTGTTTGCTAAAATACTTCGATCCTATATTCAATAGTCGTAACATTAAGTGGAATTAATTATGCTACCATTTTAGTCAGGATTTTTTTTCTAAAACCTAGTATCGGTGTTGAGTTGTACGTACAGGTGTCGTCACGTGTTAGAGTGCTGACCTTGAATGCGTAATAATAAAAAATAAAAATGCCCACTATTTTCGCTGAGCGCTCATATCTTGCGACGCACCTGTGCCTAATTATATAATTTATTGATGTTGATCAACATTTTATCAGACACCAGCTGTGCCCCGTGGTTTCACCCGCGTAGACTTAATTTCATGGGTGTCTTTATCATCTAAGTTACTCCTTGTCACATCATCTACCTGTTTCGGAGATAGACATAGACAAACAGACAGACAGAGAAAAATGTTATAAATTGTTTTGTTTATTTATGTGCCTTATATACACTTACATATGTAATTTGAAATTAAAAACAGACATCTCAATTTTATTTATCTGTATGTATGTATAGAGTATAGATGTATAGATTAGCAAGCGGAGTAAGATATCTAAAATGCTACTTAAATAACATTGAACCAATATCAAAATAGGTCGGCTCAAATTATAACTCTGAACCTGTCTCCCAAACCGACTGGCCCAGTAAATTGGGTTTTAGTCTGATTACTCTGGCGGCTCATTTCGCCTGGAATCGTTTTTAATTAAAGTGTGCACCGTTGGATCGTATCACGTTTAATAATGAATATTGGATTTCATTACATGTGAATACGATACAATAATCCGCTTTGTCCAGTCTCGTATTCATTTGAACATCAGTAGGTCTAAAAAGGCCACTTTGGGAGAATCATAGTGTGATCCGAATATGATTCATCATTGTCATATCGTGAATCATAATATGAATTACACCTAAGTGACCATTTTGTCGTTTCGATGATGAATCATATTCGGATCACATTATGATTTTCCCAAAGTGGCCTTTTTAGACCTACTGCTTGCAATTAATCTGTGCCCTGACGTGAATATTGCGGACGAGTCTGCGCGACTAAGGAGGGAGTGTTTCAAGTGTATTTCAGTCTTTTTGGATTTCCAACCTGATTTTCAGAGCACGAACACCTATTTTATTGTGGTGGTTAAGCCTTCTGTGTATAAGTCTTTGAGGGGGAAACTCATTTCTGTCGAAAGGAGATCGTAATCCTAAATTTCGTGGAAGGAATATTTACTCGAAAGTAATATTCTCATAAATTGTGTTATATTTCAGTACTTTTCGCTAAGCTGTGGAGCGAGCCTTTCAAAGACAGCATTCAAAGATGATGACTCTCAGATTTCGAGGATTATTATCGTCCATCTTCTTCAAATTATCTTCGTTCTAGCTATCTGTTGTATCTGTATCTATTCTTACAATTTCAACCGAATTAAATTGTCGATATAGGATTATCAGTTAAGCCTCTAGAGATCTGTTTTGGGTTATTAATCTTTCATCTAAATTATTGCTGTTCGTTAGTCCCACTAAAACTCGGGAATAGCTAGGTAAATTTTTATGTTAATATATTTGTAGAAGTTCACAGAAGGTTACTTCAATAATCAGCCAAAGGAAAGGTGATACGAAGTTCACCGGGTCAACTAGTCAGTTATAAAATCATAAAAAGTTTCTAGCTTAGCTGCACAAACTGTTAATAAATTGCATAATTGACAATAATATTATGTGTGCGGCCCGAATTACGGTATTTTTCAATTTGAACGTTGACAATATTATTGTATGCCTAGCCTTTACTTAATTCTCGACTTTGAATTTGAAATAAAAAAATTACATACATACATATGCTCACGCCTGTATTCCCCGAAGGGGTAGGCAGAGGTGCTGTGATAACAACACCCACTTTTCACCGAATTTGATCAAGTGCCAATGTGACAGATGGTGAGTCTATCGCCGTCTCAGGCACTATACATACGTCTTTGAATTACTTCTCAGAAATATGCAGGTTTCCTCACGATGTTTTCCTTCACCGTAAAGCACGTGGTGTGAAATCACTGTACATAAGTGTTTAGAAAAACTCATTGGTACAGGCCCCGCTGGGATTCGAACTTGCGTCGCTTGCGTAGCAGGCGACTGCTCAAACCCCGAGGCCACCACGGCATAAAAAAATATTTCCAAAATACTAGAAGTAGGTGCTAAGTATTTAAAACTTACATTAATATATGCTATAAATGTGCTTTTTGAAAGCACGAACAGATTATTTTTCTGAATAGCGTTGCATTTGGAAAGTCTTTGTACAATTACGAGGCAAATTTTCTTTACAACTATTTGGCTCGCGGCCACTGCACCAAGTTGAATCGCATGGCAATTAAGAAACATTGCTCCTACTCTACCGCACACCGTGCTCGTGGCACAGTTGCTATTGCGCATATCATTCGATCAGCGAAGTTAAGTAACCCTAACCCTAGCCAGTAATTGGATGGGTGACCGCCCGCGTTCCCTTCGTGCCTCGGAGAGCACGTTAAGCCGTCGGTCCCGGTTGCCAATTTATAATCTTTAATTTTATTAAGTATAAATATAGATGGAATGCATCTCTTTCAATGCATTTTTATCGAAATCGTTTGATAGACGCGACAATAACAAATGGTATTTATTTTATCTGTAAGCACCGATTGTATAGTCAAGGTCCCCATTTGAGATAGCTAGTGGGTGTGACACCTAAAAGATTTGATAGCGAATTTCTAGAATGCCGAAAACCTTGAATGAACTGTTTATCTCGATAATGTATCTTATCGTATTGACATGAATAGGTGAATTGTTTTTGCACCTCGCCGTTTCGAATCGAATAACAGTGTTGTATTATCTCGCGAGTTCTATGTCACGAGATAACGCCTTTTTACGTTTTATATACTATCACGTGTTTTTCAACAAAATACATGTTTAGTGTAGAATAAATATTGTTCTTTTTATTCGGATAGTTTGTTTTAAATTATTTGTAACATGGCAATTCTTGATACTTTACAGTTGACGAACCAAGTGGATAAGTTGGCACAAGTCACCCGTGACCTCAGGCGGAAACATAAGCAGCTACAAAACCAGGTAATATTTATGTAATAATGCGATAAAACAATTGTATAATTTACTCTAAAATACTCCCCGATATTAATACCTCGGGGATAGGAGGCGCTGCGCTAGCGTAACAAATGAACATTATAATTAATTTTTATTTATATATTGAGGATAGGAACAGTTGGAAAAGTGGAAGAAAAATCCCTGCCCAACAATGGGACACAACAGGCTCATAATATTAATAATTTATATCAAAAATGTGTGTGTACATTGCTCTGTCAAAAAAAAATTTACTTAGACTGGAGTTCATAACATTATGTAATGACTAAGCAGCGGTGCATCCCGACATAATGCATCAGAATAGGTCGCGTCACGAGTTGAGAACTAACGAATCCTAACTAACATTATAAATGCGTAAGTAACTCTCTCTGTCTCGCTTTCACGCCAAAACCGCTAAACCGATCTGGATGAAATATGGTACACAGGTCGATTGGACCCCGGGAAAGGACATAGGATACTTTTTATCTCGATAATCCAATGGGAACGGGAACTACGCGGGTGCAACCGCGGGGCACAAATAGTCATTTTATAAGTCTGTCTCTGTCTATGTGCATGGCGCGAGGTGAATATAGACTTGCGCAGTATCCCCACTATTATTCACTGAGCGTTCTTTACTCATGACGGAACCTGTGATACTATGTACACGCATTATATCAATAGGGAAAGGGAAGCACTCTCGTCCTAAGTAAATATTTAAGTTTCCTTCATTTGACAGTTTATTACACTACATACTACGTACTTCACACTACCCTACTGTGAGGGACATTTTCTAAGAGAAGAATCTTTTTCATATCATGCAGGCAGTGTTCTCTAGATTTGAATTATCCATACATCTATACAGATAAATAAAATTGAAGTATCTGTTTGTAATTCCAAAATAACAGCTTTTCACTAAATGCGGATAGCTAATGTTACAAGGAGTAACTCTTAAAAACATAAGCGGTTCCGCGGGTCACACATGAAATTAAGTCTACGCGGGTGAAACCGCGGTGCACAGCTAGTTATATTATATAAGTACCAGCGTTTAGTCTTAATTAAATGGGTTATGGAACTTAGAGATAAAATAGTACGCGCGTGTGTACGCAAACACAGGTGCACTCTTATTACCTCACTCTCATAGTCCAATGGGAGGCAATCCGACACGACCGGAGAGAGATCAGGCGTAGGACCAACGGCTTAACGTGCTTTCCGAGGCACGGGGGTGGAAACACCGCCAACTTCCAAACTCCGGGCATTTATTGTGAATTTCTTGACAGAAAAACCTAATAGTTTATTTTGACCCGACCCGGGAACCGAACCCGAGACTTCGTAATCGGCAGGCTAACTTACAAACCACTAGATCAACGAAGCATGTTAAACCAAGCACTCGGACACAAAGCAAATGTTCATAAAACAAAATGTTTCAAATGTAAAACAATGTGCCTTTACCAACATGTTGCGTGTTTATTCGTCGGAAACATCGATACTTGTTGCCAATTATAATCTATTCGATCATAATGACTATGAATTTACTTAAAATTATATACAACATGAGCACTGGAGAACTCGTTATATTTTTTGTTCAATCCCTTGACGCTTTAAATTTACTCATCTGTAGGCTTAGAAAAGTAACATTCTTTCACGCTTGCGCTAATAGGAACGTTAAAAAATGTATGGAAATGACATTAATCAGTCACGTGATTTATGTCATTTTGTATCGTCTACTAGCTAAGCGTGAGGATAATGTTACATTGTCTCCAAGCCATGAATCATTCATCTGAGTCTGATTCGTCCTAAGTAATTAAAATTAAAGTTCTTTAACTTCCTCTGTACATGGACATGGGTGTCGTTAATTAAAGTGTAGTAACATTTATCAAGTACCTACTTAATCAACATATTTAAAAGTGGGTTGGCAATAAAAATAAAATCTGCATTATTTTGCTTATTTACAGATGAACTAGGTACGATTCGTGTGGTTGATACAATTTTGTTTTAAACTTCTTGTTATGATGATCAACCAAAATGTTATTTAATTCCATTTTTAATTCAATTCCAAAGTTTTAAGCTGGTCTTACTGTCATTTGTTAGAACTAGATTACGATTGAATTGAAATCCTGCTAATAACACGTTTACTAGTGACTACTTCGTTGGTAGCGGTCGTCAACACTACTGAGGAATACGACGTCGTGGGTTCGATATGGTCGTATGGCGCAATATGGTTGTACTATAAGACCACCTACCCTTTCGGGGAACACAGACTGAAGCATATGTGTTTATTATAAGTGTGTGATGTGTTCGCGGATGAATGGCAGACGATAATGTCAGTATGCCTGGAGTATTGTGAGGGGAACGAATGAATGAATATTACTCTTAATTAGTGTAATTGGCTTTTAGCCGTTCTAATTAATACATGTATAAAATAAATATAAAAATAAGTATATAAAACATGGTATACCTAGTAGAAAGTACGCAAATACGTATGTTGTTTCCAGATGCGCTTAGTATGCGAGGAGCGGACCGAGCTGACGACCATAGTGCAGACCCAGCAGCGGGACATAGCCAAGCTGCAGCAGGCCGACGAACAGAATAAGGTCTGATAACTATCTTCTTATCCACTCATGTAACAATAGGCATGCTATATGTAATTTTATCATCCATATCTATACAAATAAATAATATTAAAGTGTCTGTTTGTAATTTCAAATTGATAACTTTTCACTAAATGCATGTGAAAATATATAGGGTAGGTACTAACATAGCAGAAAAACAACAATTTTCTTAATTTATCTCTGTCTGTCTGTTTGTTCCGGCTAATGTCTGAAACAGTTTGACCGATTTCAACGTAATGCTTGTAATGAATAGGCTCAAAAACTACTGCACCGATTTCAAAAATTATTTCACCATTGGATAGCTACATCATCAGCGAGTAACATAAGCTTTATTTTATCCCCGTACTCCCACGGGAACGGGAACTTCGCGGGTGAAACCGCGTAAGTACCGCTAGTTAATTATAAAAATAAAACAAGAAAGAGGAATATTTAATTTACTCGTGTGTTTCTACTGTTCGTTGTTGTAGTGTGGTTCGTGTGGCATATCTCCACCGGCGGGCGCTGAAGGCCCCACGTTCAGCGTGCGCGAGTTGCGCGCCATATTGCACGAGCGCAATGAACTCAAACTGAAGCTGGCGCGCGCCGAGGAACAATTACAGGCACTGCAGATTGAACCGCTGCCTGACAGGTACTTTATGCTCACGTCTGTATTCCCCAAAGGGGTACCGCTTGGAGTGCAGGGGCGATGTAATAACAACACTCACTTTTCACCGAAGAAGTGCCAACGTGACAGCGAGTCTATGACAGGGTGTATATCGCCGCCTCAGGCACTATACATACGTCTTTGAGTAATTCTCAGACATTTGCAGCTCAAAGTCCCGTAAAGCCCTTGATGATATCACTACACATAAGTTTTTAGAAAAACTCATTAGTGCAGGCCGCTTGGATTCGAACTTGCGTCGCTTACATAAACCCAAAGCCACCATGGCTCAACTCACACTTTTCAAAATAGGAAGGCAGAAATAGCAATCTATTAACGTGAACTGTTGTGAGGCCTTTGGTGTTGCAATTGGTATTCAAACACACATTCAAATTTGAAATATCTCAATTTCATAAGACTTTAAAAAAGTAAGTAATATATGCTCACGCCATCCCAGAAGGGTCCCCGAAGGGGTAAGCAGAGGTGTTGTAACAACAACACCCACATTTCACCCAATATAATCAAGTGCCAACGTGACAGAAGTCCATTGCCGTCTCAGGAACTATACATACGTCTTTGAATTACTTCTCAGACATATACAGGTTTCCTCACGATGTTTTGCTTCACCGTAAAGCACGTGGTGTGAAATAACTGCACATAAGTTTTTAGGAAAACTCATTGGTACAGACCCCGCTGGGATTCGAACTTGCGTCGCTTGCGTAGCAGGCGACTGCTCTAACCCCAAGGCCACCACGGCTCAAATGGTCAGAATTACATAAGTATACTGGATTATACATGCTACCGCCGAGGCCAAAAGGAAGCTTTTACTAACAACCGTTTTCAACAATAAACCCGTCTGCCATATAGTTTACAAAAGACTAACAAATCTATAATTTTGTCCTAACTTTCATGGCAATAGCTTATTGCTAGTTAAACATTATTATGAAATTGATGTATTAGTACAATATAAGGATAGACAAATCTGACATATAACTGCCAGGATGGCAATCCAGCTGTGAACTTGATAGGTTATTGAAAACGGCCGTAGGAGGAATCCTATAGAATATCCCCCCGCTGCGGTTGGTGTATTAAGAGCGTATTCACCACGTATAAAAAAATTACCTAGTTGATCTGTGCTCGGTTTCTTTTCAATGACGTTTTCTCACATATGTATGCATAAAAAAATGGAGAAAAAGAAAAAATAGAACCGGTGAACGTCAGTCACGAACCGGGGTACTCTAGTTTTGTTGTCGCCCCGTATGCTGGTAGCCTCACGTCTGAGCTAGCTACCAAAACTTGACAGATGTCGGCGAAATTTGGTGTCGTATTGTAATGATATGCTATGAGCTTTTCAGTGTTTGAAAACATGGTCAAAACGATGTTTTCCTAAAATGAAACCTAGCTAGATAATTTTTTACCCCTGAAATCCCCTACACACAAAATATCATCTCCGACACCCTATATAAGAATTGCTCGTTTAAAGGTATGAGATAAAAAAAGGTTTTTAGGATGTCATGCTAGTTAGTTCTATACGGCATTAAAATTTGCGACTCGCTTAACATTTAGACAAATGTATATTGTAGTACGGATACATCGCCATCGGCCAGCTCGGCGCCAGTTGAAGACGATGCGCCTGTACAAGGCCCCCTGCCTGCGGAACCCGACGACGCTCCATGGAAACGTAACAGTGGAATAAGGAAGTTGTGAGTACTATCATTATACTATACACGCTTATTTTTCATGATATTGTACTAATAATTGCATATAGGGTTGGGATCGATCGGTAGATTCTTCACTTCCGTCTAAAAGGAAAATTTTATTAAGATGCCTAAAGGAGGAACGAGTTACATAATTAAAAGAAATTTTATTTACTAAACTATGAACATACATGTGATGTGATACCCCATAGTGTAAGGTATCTAAATTTTCCATTTCGACGACTATAAATGGACCACCCTGTTGTCACCATATTGAGTTATCAAAAAGATGCATGCACATTATTCTGTTGCACGTACTCATACTTATGACAATGCTGTCATAAGTATCTCATCACTGTCTCTCACAACTTCAGTTATATTTTTTTCACTGACCTATAAACCATCCTTTTGTTCTATAAATTTTGGTTAAGGCTTATTATAATGTATCGAATTAGTTTATTTCACTCACAAGCTTTTATTTTTGGTTCTGGTACATTTTACTATTTTTTATTTAACTTAAGTAGGGACAAAGCATGTCTACTTATTTAATAATGGAAATATTATAATTTTAACAAAATTGCTTTAAGTTTTTTTATAGGCTCAGTTAAAAAAAAATTGGAAAAATAGACCAGGGCCGAAAGAGACCACGGAACGTCGTTTCCATTGACTGGAGCACGGATTGCATGGTTTGGAACGAATTGTAACTTTAAGAAATGACAAATTCTATTAGAGCTTTTGTGCTGAACCTCATACCCATCCTATCCTGTTTTGTTTTTATTTCTTCAATGTTTATGTTTTTTTATTAAAATATTTTTTTTTGATTTAATCTTTAATAAAGAACTTTCAAATCGTTGACGACTATATGATTATACATGCTACCGCCGGCTTCGAAGGGTTGCTTTTACTGAGACGAAACCGGCAAGAAACAATGTAATTACTCTTTTCAAAAATATTTTTACAATTTTGAGTGATAAATGACAAAATATATAAGCCCATAGACGCAGTTCCAATACGCGATTCAATTCACTTAGAATATTTACGATAATACATGTACTGCTAAAAGTTTATTATAAATTTATTCGAATTTTACCGCGCACCCGTGACAGTAATTAAATTTAAAAAATCTTATTTTTTGATGCTCATAATTTTTTTATGGATTCGAAAAATTTCTCGGCAATATGTAAATATTTTGCCATCGTCTATGCAATGTGAATAAAACTATCATTTGCACACGATTTACAGGAAACATTCTGTGCTCATTCACGGCTAGTAAAAACAATGCATACGTCATTTTCATCAAACATAATTGCACAATGTGTTTTGTATGCACTTATGTGTCATTTACATTATTAATATCTGTACTTATAGCATTACTTTTCAATTATGCAAGTACATAATGGGATTTTCTTAGACATTTAAAGAAAAAAATCTCCAGACAAAAAAAAATTTATTAATACCTAACAGTTTTTTGACGTTATGAAATATTTTCATAGGCAGTTAAAGAATTATTTAAAAAACTCTCCTGAGTAACGAAAAAGAGATTTAATATGTTTTTTAACATTATGAAATTTTTTTTCCGTATTTTATTATTATGTGTAACTTTTATTTTTTTTTATGTTGTCCCAAATATATCTTTTTCTTATGTCCTCGTATATTTTATGTTGAACCTTCCTAAGCCTTGAGTTGCGTTAGGTTTCTGGCGCTGTCTTCACGCTCCGGCGGCCGACGCTCGCCGCCCCCGAGGATCTCTTTCGGCCCCTGGTATTGAGGACACTCTAGTGCCCGGTACGTGGACGGTCCCGCCATTATGTTGTTTAAAATCTATTGCAAATATGTGCCGTCATTAGTTTTGTGCGCTGAGAGAAAATATTGGGGCAACTGCGCATGTATTTGTTCGTGTCGCTCATTACAAGACGCAAAAAAGACTACTTATAACAATGTGATATCTAATAAAAGACAATATAATAATATTGAAGGGCTCAAAACTCCTGTCGGCACCTGTACCTACTATGATCAGTATATTTAAGCGTAATTTTTTTAAATTTATTTGCGTTTGAAAAGAGTGCATAAATTAATTATTAAATCAGTAATAACTGATTATAACTGTTATTAATTTCTGGAATAAAGTCAATACTATTGAAAACTTAAAATGCATTGTAATAAATTTTTAACAACATAATATTTTATTATTTTCACAAAGAGGCCGAATATTCATTAACTAATACATACAAAAACATCAAAATGATCGCATACATAAAAACACATACATTTTATTACTTCAGTGACGTCTTAAGATTCAATTTAAATGCTAATTGTTGGTATTTAACTGTTAAATTACCAAAATACAGAATATCCTTTTAATATAGGTTACACTCCAGTTAATATAGGTTGAGCTCGTAGATTTAAATCTCAACAGGAAGGGAACTTAGCCGTGTACTTAATCAATATCGGAAAATATCTACGAGCCATCCTATAGCAACAGGAATATAATAATTTACACTTCAATAAATAATGCATGCCATTAAGAAATTATGAATAAATTAAATGAAAATGATGTTCCGCAGTTTTCGCAAGCTCTTTGCTGAGTCTGATATTGCCGTGGGGTCATTCCCCCGCCGCTCGCTGTCATCGTTCGCCAGCAAGATGTCCGCGGCCGGTGGCGCCCCCACCGCCCCCGCGTAGGCACTCCGACCCCACCTCACCCTCGCACACTACCCTACACTCCGACCACACACACAAACACCACAAACTAGACCTCAGACAAGAACTGCAGCTGAACCTCAACAACCAGGAAGTCGACAAATGGCTCGGTACCAAGTTTGAACAGAAAGAGGAGTTGGATTTCGAATTCTACGACGATAGGTTTAAGCACGACATTCCCTTGCAACGCTCCATCTCGCTCGACGGTGGCATCGACATTTTTAATTACCTGCAAACTATAGGGTCGGATTGGACTGGAAGCAGTACTGCTTCTTCGTGGACTATCAACTCTGATGGGAGGGAGAGTCGCATGTTTGATCAGTACAGGAGCTTTGAAGATATTCCGGCTTCTCCAAGAGTGAGAAGCCGGCGCGCATCTTTTAACGTGGACAACACGTTATTGGGTCGGAATTCTGCGTTTACGGTGCTGAAGGGAAGCTACAAGGGCATCGACAGTGGGAACATCTCCCCACAAATTAAAAAGCTACAGAAATGCTTCACGTTCGCGAATTTCGAGGATTGCAAGGCGAAAGACTCGGCGGAGAATTTGGATGACATGCAAGAGGATGTACCAAGGTTAGGAAAAGCTCGTGGTGCTAGGACCCCGGAGGTGGTCAGTGGCAGAAGCTCCCCACAACCGAACAGAGTACAAAGCTACTTCTCGTTTCGGGACTCTGTTCTCAATCTGAAAGAGATCAAAACACGCAACTGCATCGTTGATGACAGTGACAATGATCTCGAGATTCGAGTCCCCTTCTACAGGAGTATGTCTTTTGGATCGAAGAGTGTGGACAAAGAGTGGGAGACTAAGACTGTGGGTCAGAGGAAGGGCCCACAAGCGATGAAGAATGATGTGAATCTGAGAAAGGAGGTTCTTCTGAAACAAAACTTATCCAGAATAAAGAGCTGTGAAGATCTGGCTCAGAAAAGTCGCGGGTCGACTGAGATAGCACCTTTAGGGTCAGCGGTCCTGCGAGGCAGCTATAGAGATATCCAAGTAGGCAGTGGAGGCGCATCATCAAATTTACTCAAATTGAAGAGAACCTACTCATACGTTGGTTCATCTGATAAAAGTAAGGTACCCACTATCATAATATCGAGAGTCGGCCGCTCGGACACCCCGAAAGGTGTTGCCAAAAAGGAAAATATACTTTCCACAAATACTTCCAATTTAGTAGAAATAGGTAGAAAATGTGACTGTCGAATATGTACTGACGAAGGTGAGGATAGAAGTTTGTTACGTAAGTTATTAAGTAAGTTGTTTACGAGGATCGTATCGTGTAGAGAATACGGCAGGAAATTGACTTGGTGGGACGAAAATAACAATTTGAATGAAAGTGAAATGTACACGTGTCTAATAAATGTATTGAAATTATTGCTCGGGCTGTGGTTGAGGCATTACGATCACAATTGACTAGTGAGCGTCATTCTCGATACATTTTCAGTGAAGTATTGTAATGCAGAGCAAAATAAACCTTAGCATTTATGCGAAACATTTTCAATCAAAGGGCCGAGATGTAACGAATAACATTCCATTTAAATTCCATTTAATTTTTGTAGCGACTAATAATTATAATTGTATGCATAATTGGCCAAAATACACATTTATTCTCCACTGAAAATGTTTATTAGGAATAGACTTAAAGTATGTACCTATAGATTTATTTTCATCTAGGAATAGGGGACGTATACATTAATTAACCAGAATGCAAGTAGTGCTAAATTGTTTTTCGATACTATTATGGTCGGTGTTCACGAACCGGTGATAGGCTTTTAATTATGATATTAACATCACGAAATACATAAAAATAACAATAAATTAATCCTTTAAATTTATCATATCGTTGTAGGATACCCTTATGCGATATCGGTTGATATATTTAAGGGTGCAAGTGCGTTATGTAGTTTGATAAATCGTTACAATTCCATCTTTGCCATTAATGCACTGTACATACACCATATTATAATAACAAATTTGATCACAGCTAGCACATCTAGTTAATTTCCCTCTTATTACAAATTATGGTTATAAAACCAGACGATGAAGTTCTGTCTCTTTCTTGAGATATGGAAATGAAAAGAGACGAACATAGTTTTAGTCCTGGTTTTCTAGTATTAGTTCAAACCAATGTTTGCATTAAGAGGTACTAGGTTTAGCCTGTTCTATAATATTCCATATCAAGTCAATTTCGTATTCATTGAATGACTGGATTGTGATGTCTATTGTTAAACTATACAGAGTTGTAATTAAGGACGTAAGGGATGCAAAATTTAAAAATTGGTCATATTAAAATGATCGCTTAGACAGTATAAATAAATAATTAAAAAAAACATAATGCCTTCTTGTATTCGATTGTCCTTGATTACATTTCTGTATAATAATGGGATGTGGGGTGAAGTACCCACATTTACATAATAATTATTTTAATATTATCCTTTTAAAAATCGAACATTTGTAATTATCCAATACATTCCTGAGTGGTTCCAAATACGTGCGAATCATGAATCACTACATGATTATTATTTAAAAATATTATATAATCATAAAGCATTTTACAATAATAAATTTGATTCGATTTTTAGGTGACAACATTCGAATGATAAAAATGGGATTAGTGGTTTTGGTATAAAGGAAGTGTTAGTGTTTAGATGGATAACTTTTTTATAAACGGACCTATTATGAAATATAGATAACATTAGGTAATAGGTGTTATATTTACTAAGTGCTATGAGGTCCCAGTCGTAATAGTTGGTTAGTACTGTATAGTTATCAAAAACAACTGCGGTTTATTTTCACGCATGTTGCGTGAAAAAGTTATATCACCAAATTAAATAATATAAAATAATGAACAAAATGTTGATAGTAACTGGGGTCTTCAGTCATAACCTGTTAATTAATGACATTTAAATTGGATATCATCATCACTTCATAAAATGTTAGGTAATATTATTTGAATTTAAATATAACGTTTCAATTAGTCGTCACTATGGATAAGGTGCGGTGTATGTTAGCTAGAAGATGTAATGATCTTACTTACCCTCGCACATAAACAATTCTCAAGTACTTTAATTTACTATTTCTCTGTGGCAAATAAAGTTATTCGTGATATTAAACGGACTCCAGAATAGTTTTCATGTCGTCGACATATATTTTCGCTAATGTTGCTATAAAAAGGGGATAAGTTAAGTAAGATAGTAAATGGTCTAATTTATGATTAATTCGTGTGTAAGAGTGTGCCATTAATTAACTTGAAGTTGGGCTTGAACACATATCTAATGGTATTTTAAACATCTGTCACCTTGCATTAATATAATTAGTGTTTCATTACTATACTAGATCTGTCTTGAAACCAATTCTTCCAAGTACTAGACGATTTGATATCTTTTCTACAAAATATGATAAAAATAGTGTCTCTTCTTGAAAGTAGTTATTGAAAGTTGAAATAATTCAACAAAAGACGTGGGTTTTTGAATAATTTATTGACTAGTAATGTTAAATATGACTCATACATACATACATACATACATACATTAGACTCATAATAATTTTAAGAATAACATTCCTAATTTTCCCAGAATAATTGATAGTATGTTACAACCCTTTTGTTTGAATAAAACCCCAGTAAAGAATTTGGTAAAATAATTTGAGTTGGCCTAATAAAACAAGAAATAGTGATGAGGCTTACCCAAACAATCCAAAAAATCTGTATTTTTATTTATAAATTCAACAAAAGTATTTAAAAAACCAGTTGGAGTGCAAACTAGACAGTTCATAAGTGTAAACCTTAAAAAGTGTCATTTAAAAAAGTGAAGTTTGAATCTTGGACATAATTAGGAGACATTAGCAAAAATACAGTGTGGTAAATGTAACATGTATATCTGTATGTGTATGTATGCCTGTCGGAGGTAAAGTAATTCCCAGTAGAGAGATTATGATAATTTTATTGATTCAAAGGAAAAAAGTATCGATGTCATCCAATCTCTCCTTGGAATAGTCTAGGGTCTCTCTAATTGGCTGTTTAACCAAAGCTATGATTTTGATGAATGACGTCAGAGCTCATTGCCTCTCGCTCACATTAAACAAAAATAGGGAGTGAGAGAATTATAATAGATCCAATGCAATTTTGAGAATCCGAGAATGACGTCAAAGCTAGCCTCTCGCTCTATTGTAAGAAAACAAACGAGGTAATAACGTATCGATGAGAAGCACATCCGTTAACGCGTTTACTGCTAACGCATCTGCGCGTCCAACAGTGAGCGAATTTACGAAGAAGATGCAACGTTAGCAGTGAACGTGTTGGGTGTATATTTTAAATGTTCGTCTTATGATATTAAGTTCAATGTTAACTCCAAAGTTTTAAACAGTTGATCCACTATATGAACTTCTTATGGCAGCGTAGTATTTTTAACTTTTATTCGAGTCGCTAAAATGTGGTAGGGTTGTCACAAAAATTGTTTGTTTCTATGAATTTTAGCTTCTTATATTATTTTATAGACGTGTATTTGACGAACTTAATGTAAGGGGTATTTTATTTGTAAGTATAATTTAGGTGTTGCTTCATTCCGTATTGAATTAATATTGTAAGCGATTGATATTTCCTTATGTATATGTATTGTTTCTAGTCACAGAATAGCTGGGTACTAGATGTAGGGCTGTAATAACATTTGGTATCTGTGTTGCCAGAAAGCAGCTTTGCTACTTGCTGCTATAATACTTTCAAATTATTTACACTTTTTCATTGGTTTTTGGGAACCCACTCGTAAGTAGATTGTTTTAATGAAAATCATTATACCTTGTCCAGCGAATGTGTGACTATGACAGATCCGAAAAGTGATGCCCTTTGACGTACCAAGTCGATTATACAGTATCGATTCAACGTTAGTATCGATTGGTTTTAGATTTAGTTTCAGATATTATAAAGGCATTGCGGTTTTACCCGCGTAATATTTTCCAATGTAGCTTCGCTCCTATTGGCCACAGCCTTCTTCGATTAATTAACTATCCAACACCAAAAATAACTTCAATTCAATTCAATAGTTTCTGAGAATAGCACGTTCAATCAAACGCTTCAGCTTAATAATATTAGTATAGTTTCTTTGGGTATCACTTGTATTCGTTCGACAAGGTATATCTAGTTCTTATTGCATGCGTCAAAAGTTATCACAATATAGGAATTAATGTTGCAATCGGTACCTACATCTTGCACGGACATGTATCATTTGTAATCTGAATTTAGCCACAGGTGATTCTAGAGCGAGACAGATATGTCTGCTAACCACAAGAGCAACTGGTTCGACACTATCGCTTGTTGCTAACTTTAGAGCTATTAATGTCCGTAATGTAATATGTTTTGTAATAGTATAAGTTGACGGTGTCAAATATATTATCTGTTTATACTACATAATATTAATTTGTGTTTTATTTTTTATCTATAAATATCACAAAGTATGAAGTGCGAGTCATGGTGGCTGTGGGGTTTGAGCAAGTGACGCTAGTTCGAATCCCAGCGGAATGCACCAAAAAGATTTTCTAAAAATCTAAGTGCAGTAATTTCACTCTATGTGCTTTACGGTGAAGGAAACATCGTGAGGAAACCTGTCTGTCGAGTAATTCAGAGACGAATGTATAGTGCCTGAGACGGCTATGGACTCACCCTCTGTCACGTTGGTACATAGAGGTTGGAAGATATCAATGAAAAAACGTATATTCTTCATGGATACAATTTATAATATATAAAAAACTAGTTATAAAACTACACTGAGCTAATGCTAAATCATTTAAAATAGTTCCCCGTCAACTTTCCAATACAGCGATTGTTAGACAAGCATAATTAATACGCTCCGAGGGGTTCATCTATACCGTATATAATAATGTTGTAAATACCTATTCGATATTAATGACAAGGCGCGCACACCACATCAATCAACGTTACAAGTGATTAACATAGAACCTTGTCGTTTTACACTGAAACGCCTGGCTCGGTTAATTTATCAAGTTTGATTGTAACGAATGGACTGTGACAAAGTTCTAAGTCGAACTCGGAAGAGACAGGCTGACTAACTTGTTTTTTTTTGCTACACCTGTTTGTTGACTGGAATTCTAACACGAGATGATTATCTTATTGCTCTAATATGTTGCAGTAACTTTTCCCCGCGACTTTGTTCATGCTATCTTTTTGACCTCATCAGTGAACATTTAGCGTAAAGGGTAAATTTAGTTCAAGGTTTTATGATCGAGTTTTAGCTGAGACGATCTCTACTGTTGGTAATATTGAGCTATGAGTTAAAATGCCATTAAATCCTACCTACCATTATTAATCTGTGAATTCTAAAACTAAACATCTCCACGCCTTTGTTTCTAAGCTTCTAAAAAATTACAAGCAGAACAGAAAAAGCCGGATGAAATAGACAGCTAGGTAGAAAGACTGACAGAAAAAAATTGGTTTTTTTAATGTAACTATTATATGTAATTGCAAACAATTATAAGTTTAGTAAAAAGCTGTTAAATTTGAATTAGAAACAGACACTTAAATTGTATTTATCTCTATAATTATATATACACATAGATATATAGATACATATTTAGTAATATTAGTAGTTAGTAGGTTAACATATAAATATATGAGATAAATATCAGACGCAAGGTAACCGCTTATTTAAATACTTGAAAAAAATCTGACTATCTTGGAATGTTAATCTTGTGTAAACAGTCTGAACACACAAACAAGGAAAGTCCATTTGGAAGTCGTCAATTGTTGGAGCAATGTGAGCGAAAGTAACCTGCATACGATGTAGATATGATGCACACACTTATAATAAAAATAAAATATGCTCACGCCATCCCAGAAGGTTCCCCGATAGGGTAAGCAGAGGTGTTGTATCAACAACACCCACTTTTCACCGAATATGATCAAATGCCAACGTGACAGAGGGTGAGTCCATCGCCGCCTCAGGCACTATACATACGTCTTTGAATTACTTCTCAGACATGCAGGTTTCCTCACGAGGTTTTCCTTCACAGTAAAGTACGTGGTGTTAAATAACTGCACATACGTTTTTAGAAAAACTCATTGGTACAGGCCCCGCTGGGATTTGAACTTGCGTCACTTGCGTAGCAGGCGACTGCTCTAACCCTAAGGCCAGCACGGCTCAGTTGAAATGCACACACTTGCATTTCATATTAATGAATTATGTATATAGATTGGGACATTGGTCCCCTAGTTACGATAACTGCAAGTGAGTGCCACTTGCAGTTCATATCGATAAATTATATATACAGGGACATTAGTCTCAAAGCTTAACCTAGCTATAGGTGTAGTATAACACCTATACTAAAGTAAAGCTATAATATAATATCGTATGTAGTAATGTTATTGTCTCATAAACTTGTGTTTTATTATTAAATTCTTCTAACAATACTCATAGTAGACTATAAACAGGATTTGGAACCAAAGTATTGTTATTTATAGTTAGCTGGAAAGCGACGGAAAGTAATGAAATACGAGGTGAAGTTAAATTAAATATGTCCAGGGGACCTACCATCATCGGTTTAAACAGAGAGTATTAAGAACTTCTAAGTTTGACGTTTCATTATGGTAGCGTTAATACAAACGTCAAAGCTAAGAAGCTTAAAGGTGCGGCCTCAAGCAGCCGCTCGACGTTCGTTTCCAGCGACAAATGTGGGCACGTGATCGTGATGGGCATCGCTACATATAGCGACAAAGTTGAAAATGTTGAGCTTTATCGCTGGGAAGTTTCCCGCGACTCTAAAAGGAACTACGTCATGCAGCCGCTCGTCGCTCGTTTGGTGATGGTGGCATTTTTCGTGATTCAAAGATGGGCCAAAAGTTCAAGTAGAGAGAAATGAGCGTACCGGATCCAGAAAAGCTAACGGTTGATGGAATGGCTTTACCATATGTGGTAGTTGGTCCACTCTCGATACTTTCCAGCGATAGAGCTCAACATTTTCAGCTTTGTCGCTACATATCAGGTGACCACATTTGTCGCTGGAAACGAGTGTCGGGCGGCTGCATGAGGTTGCACTTTTAAGAACTTCTGAGTTAGACGTTTAATTTTGGTAGCGTTATATCAAACGCTTAAGCTAAGAAGCTTAATCGATCATATTTGGCCTCCGATTTTAATTTACAACTGAGCTAAGTTTGTTGAGTCTTCTACTGCTAAATGCAACAAGCAAATGCCGGAGTCCCTAATCAAAACTCAGTTACGAATTCGAAAGCTGATTATATTTCAATTGCACGCGAAACTCTTTAACGCGCTTTTAATAACTTTTCAACTATCAATAGACATGTCAATAGTTATATTCAAAGGAAAGTAATAAAAAGTAACGCGACGGGTAGATTAACTACCGGAGGCAGTTGATGTTATCAGTACGTTCAGCTGTCCAACTACCGTAATCAAATTCAATACCACTTGTAGGTGAGTTTGTGCTAATTTGTTTTAATCTAGGCAAGAGACTACATCTACCGAATAGACGCTGCTTTTCTTGTCAGGTGGCCGAGTAACATTATCTCGCGCTTGCGCTGATAGAAACGATACAAAATGTATGGGAATGACATGAATCAGGCTCTGGGGCCTTACAATTACCTCTTATTGCCATAATAGTTTTACTCTCATTAATAATGATCTCCTACCGAATTTCGGCTACGGCGGCTAATCTCAACGAGGATCAGCCATGTGCGCAGGAGATATTATAGTGCACAAGTGTGTGCGCAAACACAGATGCACTCTTTATTCCCTCACTCTCATAGTCCGATGGGACGGCAATCCGACACGACCGGAGAGAGATCAGGCGTAGGACCAACGGCTTAACGTGCTTTCCGAGGCACGGGGGTGGAAACACCGCCAACTTCCAAACTCCGGGCATTTTTATTGTGAATTTCTTGACAGAAAAACCCAATATAAATTTTTGACCCGACCCGGGAATCGAACCCGGGACCTCGTGATCGGCAGGCGAACGTACTAACCATTAGACCAACGAGGCAGTTACCCTCATTATGAGACAGATGTACATATCGTGTATAAATCTGTCATTGTCACACAGCTGCACTAACATTGCAATAAGAGCTCATGGTTAGGCCTCTGGGGCTGTAGACAAAGTTTCATTATTTAACACTTCGCTAGTAGAAACGATACAAAATGTATGGGAATGACATATGTCACTGTTATTTAACGTAAAATTTACTTTAAATTTGAGTTTGATAAAATTTGTGTAAATACATTTTCGTGCGGTTGTGATGTTTCGTTTTCAGAGAACGATAAGTCCCAGTAGAGATAGACAAAGTAACACTCTCTCACGCTTGCGCTAATAGAAACGATAAAAAAATTATAGAAATAAATCAGTCACGTGACATGTAATTTCCGTCCATTTTGTATCGTTCCGACTAGCGAAGCTTTAGCATAATGTTACGTTATCTACATATAGGCCAGGTTCATCACAGCATCTACTCAAGAAACTATGGTTATGATCAACTCATCACCAATTTCACCACATTTAAAGTGAGCCGACGAGTGTGTCACGGCCTATAATTTTCGGTTTCATCGGTATATCGGCGTGCAGGCGACCGGTTTGGTTCAAGATCACAGGTTGTGGCCCACATTTACAACTTTCTTCGTAAAAACACACCACACCCACCTGACAGATTTTGAGGAATTATTTTTTATCACAACGTTAAAAACGAGTATCTGTCTCTCATATTGTATTTTATTTCCGAGAATATCTACAACACACTTACGTTGCGATAAGGTGTTTATACTTATCAAAGCATTGATTGATTTGAGAGAAATTTTATTCGGTGTCTAATACGTTTGTACTGAGACCTGTCGCCAATAATAGCTAACGACTGCCCGCGGCTCTGTCCGAAAGGTATGGCCATCTATTAATGTAAGTATAATTTCGGTACTTTATCAGAAACATTTTTTTAAATTGCTTCTAGGTATATCATACATATTAATAGCTAGCCAGCCACTCTGTCTGCTAAGACTTATCTTTATATTTTTGACAATTCACATAATAGCTTTATAAATTATAGCCTATTTGCTATTCCTATATATATGCTATATTTTTTGTGTGGAAGAGTAACAAACAAGCATAAGTCTTTGACATCATCATCTCCCGTAGATTGTTGGGGTCGGCACTTGATTCAACCCGATGTGGCTGATCACCAACTTTTTATACGAAGCGACGTCCATCTGACCATCGTAACCCCTTTTACGAGGAAAGTGGGTAATGGTTAAACCAGTTGTCATAATTTCATAGGCCTCCGACTGACCTGTAACGTTTGCCAAAAATGCCGGAACCGATGGCTTAACGTGCTCTCAGGAACTCGGGTTTTTAACCCATTTAACTACTGGCTTGGGCTAGGGTTGCTTAACTTCGCTGATCGAATGATATGCGTAATAGCAACTATGCCACGAGCTCCTAACAAACTTTGGACGTTTACGTAAAATAGACGTAATGTTATGCTTGACACATCGATGGACTCGCCATCTGTCGTATTGCCACTTAATTTCATCTTCGGTAACGAAGAGGGTGTTGTAATACCTTTGCCTACCCCCTCCCCCTTTTAGGGACCCTTCTTTGAAGGCGTGAGTATTTTTTTAAGACGATGCTTTATAACACCCATTTACTGCCTCCAGTAAATTTGTCTTGACTTATCATTATATAGTTTAGATTAAAACATACATACATTGTGTATGATCACACCTGCCGCGATACTCTGTAAGTTTTTCAGCGTCGAAATCGACGACGAACGTCAATTTCACACATAATGCACAGAAAATACAGTTCAATTTCGTATCTCTGAAAACGGCATTCGACGTCGAGTGCGATGCTGAGAAATCTGAAGTGAATAACGTGGCTGTATTCCGTGGCATTCCCTGGACAGCTTTCCGCACAAATATATCCTGCTTGAATTAAAGATCGAGGCTGTTCAGGATCTGTCTGCGAAAATTCCTCGAGTTATTTTGGTCACATTGCCAGGTAGATCAGTGACAACCTAGAAAAGCTCATTCTCACTGAGAAGATGGAGGGGAAACGACCCAAAGGTCGCAGTCCGAAGCGATGGTCAGATCAAATTCGCACTACCATCAACAATAGTGTCCACAAAGTCTCCCCACGCCAAAGACAGAAGCAGATGGCGACAGATTGTGAAAATGAAGCTGATTTCCACGGAGTATTACAACCCTCAGCAGTGAGGATAACGACGCGAGAAGGAGGAGAAGGCAGAGTCTAGTGTGCACCATATACAACGATCCTTGCATACTTCTTTCTCTTCGCCTACATTCATACATTTCCATCGGGAATGAGTGCTCCGATTTTTTTTTTTTAAACTTTCGTAATACGTATCTACTTATTTCTGGGATTTAAGTATAATACGCAATACCCATCTGTTTAAGTATACAATATTGCGTGCTGCCTAATGAACTGTTATGTAAAATAGGGAAATATGTCATTAATGATGTTTATTTAATTTTGTAACATTTCGATATGTCTAAACGTTACACTTTATAATTTTGTAAGATCAACCGACCAACCTACATTTCGTTAGAAATTTCTTATCTGAACTAGCTTCTGCTCGAGAATTAATTAATTAAATAAGTTATTGTGACAACATGCCTGATCTAGATGTAACATAATTCTATATCGATATACAATTATGACCAAATTGGTCAGAGTGTTTACAAACAGCTACACTTTTACTTGTATATAACGGGCAGAGATAAATAATGTCGAGGGTTTAAATAGGGATTTTTTGTTAAGTACATAATTATTGTTATTTTATTGGTGGACCGATTTTCATGACCTGAGATTTCAGTTAAAGCATTGTAACAATACTAATATTTTTTCTATTTTACATAAGTATAGAGATTTGTTACACCATAGTACCTACGTATCCTTATTCAAAATTCGGTGTGTCCCCTGCTTGTAATCCCCCGATGGAACATAAATAGGGCTTTGCTACCGTTTTCGTTATCTATACTCGCTAGCGTCTTCGCCGAACTGAGAGAAATATGAGAAATTGTGCAGCGACATCTAGCGGTGACGTGAAGAAATAAAATATTTCGTACAAATATTGCAAGTGACGCTAGCGAGTATAGTTTAGGAAAAAGGTGGTAAACTCGTGATAGGGGTGCTGGACAGCTCGAAAAGGCATCAGAGCCATCGATGTTTGTTGATTGATTGGGTTTGCATATAAGGCTCTATTGGCAATCTTGAAGATTCGTTTTTAACTGATTTCAACCAAAGGAGGTTCTCAATGCGACAATGTTTTTTTTTAAAATAAATTATATTATTTGAAAAGTATAAATAAAAGAAACTATTTAGAACCTTTTAGAATTGTCTAAATTCGGCTTCCTAAGAACCCCATTTTTCAATAAAGTAGATTTATCCTCGATTTTGGCGGGTTATACTATCAAGAAACCCTGATCCGCGCGACGGGCGAGATACTTTAGTGAAAAAATGTATTAGGAACCTTTTCGAAGCATATTTTTTGCAAACACCCATGTTCGTCGGCTCGGTTGGCACGCATCAATGTGGAATAGCTAGATGGAGCGCAGAGAGGTGTGCTTCGTGCGTCTATCCGAATATCGAGGCCGCGTAAGATGTCGGTACTTGCTACTACACGCTACACGTTTTGATACTTAGATCTGCCGCCTTTTATTAATAAGGTAAGTGACCTCAAGAATTTGATAATATTCGTATTCATACCCACAGTTGTTTAAAAGACATTAGTAAATAGGTATTCTTTTATTCATGAGTTTGAAGTTTGTACAAGCCCTGCATTTACTTTGTCTGTGTTCAAAATTTGCAATATATTTTAAGCCTTAAAACATGTTAGTCAGTAACTGATATTATTAAGTTACGTTATACGTACAATATTATTTTATTTTCAACTACCTGCGCCCACGGTATCATCCGATTGGAATCAATTTCATTTCACGGAACCTTTTTTATACATGAAAGTAACCTTAATTCCCCCTTGTAACATCAGCTATCTGCCAGGGAAAGTCCTGTTTAAATCGGTCCAGCCGTCTCAGAGATTAGCCAGAACAAACATACAGAGAGATTTATTAAATGTGTTTTTCTTATTTAAATACCGTATATTTCATATGCATTAGTGAAAAGCTGTTAACAAACAGACACTTAATTTTGATTTATCTTTATAGATATGAGTGCATGTGAAGCTATGGAATGAATGTCTCTGGCCTTAGGTATGCCACAAAAAGTGGTTAGATTTCAATTAATAATTCTTTATAGTTAAATAATTATAAATAATAATTTAAAGATTGCCTGATTGAAACCAGAATTTCTTCGACTTCTGACAGATCTGAAACCATTGTCAAGGATGCAACGTAAGATTGGTCAGAGTAGTTTTACCAGTTACAAAGATCGGTACCTATTTCTACGGAAAAATTGTTTCATTGAACGATTTATATACACAACTATGCCAGCCCAACTTCTAGAACATTCATTAGATATTTTAAGGTATTTATGTAGGCAACATTCCTACATTGCAGCCTTGCAGCCTTAAATCTTAGAAATGCAAGTACCAAGCCTTCTTATGCGTCGTACACGCGAGTAAAGGTGAGGTCTGCGCGGGCGCAGCGAGTGACGTGTCTCTTCTCACCTCTCTTCCTTCAGTGAACCGCGAACCGTCGTACGAGTAAGACGCGTGCTCGTCTTGCGATCAACAAATATACTAATCATTGCTAATTGGTGTTACATTGAACCAGTGTTAGTTTGCGCGTATCTCGATCGTCGAATACAAACTTGTATAGATAAAAGTTTGTTTTTCAGACGCAAGGACAGTGTTACGAAAGTTCTTGCCGCAGGTCAAATATTGAAGTGGTTTTGGTAAAATTTTGTTGATTTCGGGATTGTTGCGTGCACACCAACGGAATAGAAGGTAAGATTGATTACGACAACCTTAATTGAGTTTTGTCAGGAGAATGTTTCTATAATAGTTTCTGGCAGTTTGTTAATTTGGCACGCTGCTAGTTCCGAAGCGAATTCACGAGAGTTTTTAAGTTTCAGTTATTAAGTTAGTCACAACATATTTGTAAGACGACGAAAGTGGGACTTCAAGTGTGTTTGTTTATAACACTAAAATAACTTTCACTTGAACACTGAAGGAATACGTTTGCGGAAGACTAAGGCGGAATTTGTTTTCTCTTCGGAGTAGGAATTAGGAAGTAGGTATGGTCGTTTGGTTTTGCATTCAATTAGCGCGTTTACAAGTTCATAAACGAGGTTTGGGTAAGGCTTAGAGGTAGTTAAGAAAACTACATATATAATTTGCCTGTCCAAAAGATCTGATTTCAACAGTCTGATTTATATCGAATGTTGTAGGTATATCAAATTATTACGTTCGTAATTATTTATGTAGAAAGTACCCACTACAGTTTATTTAAGTCAGAGACCGTCTCTCTCCCGACAAACTATATCTACCCCAAAATACCTACATATAAATATCTCTACTTAATTTGACGCCCTAAATCACATATTAATTGATAATTATAGTGCTAGACTCGTTACTACGCATTAATTTCCTTGCAAATCTTGCTTTTTTCCATAGTCAGAGGTATGATGTGTTCGAATACAAATGACGTTTCATTTAGGTACCATAATATTAAACGTTGAAAGCTAATAAGTTCTTAATACGTGGTTAAAGTATCATAGTTGGCCCCCAGCACACACTACCGTAATCAAGCATTTCCAAGGTATATTAGTTAGTTATGCATTAATGGAATTCGCATAAAACAGAGACATTCTAGACAGGTTCACAAATAAAGAAACGTATCAAGTTATTCATTTAAAGGTCATATAAAATACGAGGTCCGGCCGCGGCCGTATGCGAGTACTGATCAATAACAATTGGTTAGTTGGTAGGTATTTAATAGTAAGCTATACAGATAGAAAGCCGTGGTGGCCGTGGGGTTTGAGTAGTCGCCGGCTTCGCAAGCGACGCATGTTCGAATCCCAGCGGGGCCTGAGTACATCACGCGATTTACGATGTAGGAAAACAACATGAGGAAACCTGCAAATGTCTGAGAAGTAATTTAAAGACATATGTATTGTGCCTGAGACGGCGATAGATTCACCATTTGTCGGATTGGCCCTTAATAATTTTCGGTGAAAAGTGGAAGATGTTACTACAACACCTCTGCTTACCTATTCGGGATATACAGGTGTGATATGTATGTATGTTTGAATGTATAAAGTAATTAAAAGATCTTGATAAAAACAATCTTAAAATTGTTTAGAAAATATGTCTGTAAAACATTTCATTATCTTAAAAGCGAATCCTTACAAATATCTTATTTGCCAAAACAAGGTAATGGCTCTAGTAAGATATTCAGTATTATACAGCATTTCAGAGAAGTAGGTGTCAACCCTTGAGGAAGCACCGCGTATTAAGTAACTACCCACTTGAAATAAAACTTGACTAGCTAGGTAGCTGCTCCTGCCTGTTACGTGGGTAGGTAGTTTATGCAGTAGTAGATTACTTGATGCTCAAATGTATAGTCAGGATGCATAATACTCCAAAACTTTCTTTCTAAGCCATCGTTGTCGATGGATTAATTTAGGCTTCTATTATTTTTGAAAAAATATTCTACCGTCACGAGTTAAGAACGAGAACCTTTGAGGGCGCAGTAGTCATTTTATGAGTATGTCCATATATATGGTGCGAAGCGTATCCCCACTATTTTGGCTTCGCGATTTTTATTTATGACGAGATCTGTAACATAGATTTTATTGTTAATCCGTTAACAGCTGTGTTATTCTGTAAGAATTCGGTCGAGCGCGTATTGTAAAGTGATTCATAATAAATAGATGATAAAGTTCAATTTGGTATCTTTGAAGTGCGACGCTGAGAAATTTTACAGAATAGCGGCAGGTAGTCTTTTAAGGTAAATGTGAAATATAGCCACTCAATTTATTATACGCAGTAGGTAGGTGTGTAAGCAAGGAAGTTAGGCCTGCCATGCTAACTAGACCGAGGATACAACGTCTTTGGCAATTTAATTATTTATTACATAATTAATTCTTATAAATACCTACTTATGGAACTTACCTAACTAATTATCTATTGACTACATGCATGAGACCTATGGTTTCACAATCACAATACATAAGTTGATTCTAATGATATTGGTATCTATTGTAACACTATGATTTTATAATCCTATTGCTAGCTGGTATCTGGGGTCCCAAAAGGGGTAAGCAAAGGTGTTGTAACTACAACACCCACATATCATCGAGTATGATTAATTGTCAACGTGACAGAATCCATCGCCGTCTCAGGCACTTTGCTTTTTATGTTTGAATTACTTCTCAGACATATTTCCTCACGGTGTTTTCCTTCAAGTTTTTAGAAAAACTCATTGGTACAAGCCCACTGGGATTCGAACTTGCGTCACTTGCGTAGCAGGCGTCTACTTAAAAAAACCTGAGGCCACCGCAGCTCTTTTAAGAATTTTTAGAAAATGTCAATAAATCTTCTATATTTTTTTAGTTGTTAATATAATGTTTAGTATCGAAAATCATCACAACAGACTTTTCCTACTCAGCGTATTGGAATGTTGTTATCAGTTTACAATAGACGTTGTTTTTGTTGTGACATTCTTCATCTGTTGTTATATTTATATTGTTTTAATTAAACAATTATACACATTGTTTATTACGTAAATAGAAAATTATAAGTTTGTTGTATTTAACTTAAATCTAGTTTAATAAACTAAGCGAAAAGTAAAAAAAATAAATAGAATAGAGAATTTAAATTTATGTCTGCGGGAATTGTGCCCAGTAAGCGGGCTGTGATACCTGCTTACATTTTTTTTTTAATTTTTAATGAATATGAAAAGGGAGTTTGTTCAAATTGTGAACATGTCACTCCCGTAAGGTACACAAGTATAATATTGACAATATTACTTAGTAATAATCAACTATAACTAAGGGTGCGCCTTGAGTCCGCTTAGGGCTATTTTGTAAAGTTTCCCAGCTTCCTGAGAAGACGGTAAAGCTAACATGCTGTTACACCAACCAACATACAACCAACAACAACATTGTTTGTATGAAATATGATTATTGTACATGAAACGTTATCGTAAACTCTCAATTCGGATGTAGTGACGTACTAAATCTGTAAAATTAAATAAATAATGTTTGGATATAAATTCACATCGCCATTTAGTCCTAAACTAAGCAAAGCTATATACCTAATTCTCTTTTAACTAGTGGACGTCATGCGGTTTCACCCGCGGAGTTCTCGGTCCCGTGGGAGTATGGGGATAAAATATAGCCTATGTTATTCGCTGATAATGTAGCTATCCATTACTACAAGATTTTTCTAACCGGTCCAGTACTTTCATAGCCTATTCATTACAAACATATTTACACTCAAATATTTCCTATTTATAATATTAATACACAAATAAAATGGAGCAAGTATTGAACGTGACACCTTGATGTGTAGTCAACCTAACTTTTAACGTTAATTTGGTGTTACAAACAGGCACTCCTATTTTATTTATCTGTTAGTATAGATTTAAAAAAAGCCCACGATCAAAACGTACAAAAATCAGGTGATCATCCACATCGGGTTAAGGGCATAATGTATGGGATAAGGCGAGGGAGATGATGATGTTTTTTTTGTACCTCCAATGTGCTCACACGTCACTTTTCAATAAACGATCCTCTTTTTATTGACCAGTCCAAACATGGTGTTAAGCATTGGCTGTTGTGAACACTTACTATCAGTCTCTGTGAACACTAAAACTGGACTCAAATTTTTATCTTAACTATTTAAGTCATCCAACCACAATGAGGACTCTCCATTATGTGTTAGACGTATTAAGTTGTTTGTGGTATTGAAAAAAATCACTGATTCTATTATGTAATTAGAGCAAGAACTGATTCTTTCAAATCATTGTTGCTTCCTATTTATTTTATTTTTATTTAATGTGAAGACATAGTTTATAAAACTTAAAAGAAATAACATAAATAACAGTGACGAGTTAAGTCAAGTAACTACTTTTATATATATTCCATTTTATCAGTTTCATCATAAATGCCGTTGGTTTCGAGTACTTTTCACGATCTTTTCGAGAACTTTGATTATTCAATCGATTTGATCAACGCAGTTGGGACGTTATCCATGTCTACAAAATATTATGATTCCATACAAAAGACATCAACGGGTTGCTTCGTATTCACTGTTATCGTTCAAAATTATCGTTCGAAAATCGATATTAAAATTGCATTTTTGAATTCAAACTAAGATTCGATGTTGATTAAAATAATAAGAATATTGATTATTATTATAATGAGGTCACGTTTTAAGTTGATTGTTGTAATAAAACTACAATAAATTCCATCAAATAAATCGGTGATAGAATTTAAGTATCTAGAAAAACCGCTTTTGAGAACCGGCGAGTGATAAAAATACCTTTAAACTTTCAAATATTTCGGCAGTTGCATGGCACTGTGCGCGAATCGGATGGCACTTGCGGCACTCGCGACTTTTATCAACGTAATCAAAGTGTTAAAATAACTTTTTGCACGAAAGTGGGTAAATTGGAGTCTTTTCGGCCACACATCACGACTTTCTACCCATACTGGTTGTTCTTCAGCGCAGTTTAAGTCGTTTTACTCTAAAGGCCTGCCGTTATGTCGCATTTTGACTTGATATATGTATTTAACATTATATTATCTTTTTTTTTCATGTGTCAGCCGAATAATAATAAACATTTTTTCACCACAATAAACAACAACATCTAAAAAATATATAAAAATAACACATAAAAACCAAATAACAAGTGTTATCATCGGTGCAATATTATGAAAATATTATTATTATAATTAATTTATAAGCACGCTAAGCTACTGGCAAATAATGCTCAAATTTGGTATGATGATAGCTTTAATCCCAGAAGGACGTAGGGTTTGTATAATTGCGGTTGAAGATGTTTGTAAAACCTGGTAAAATTAGAAAACGCTGTCAAAAAGGTCACACTGGAATCAACTAATTCGACCACAGGTTATATTCCACATACATCAAATTGTAGTACTGAATATGAATGAAGCATATATTAAATGTATATGAATAAGAATATTCTAAACGAGCGTGCGAACTAAGGATTGTTCGTACACATTAGTTTTAGTTAATAATGGAACACGATTATATACAAATATGGTAAGGAATGAAGATAAAATCTATACATATAAATAACATTGAAGTGTCTGTTTGTAATTCCAAAATTACACCTTTTGACTAAATGCATTTGAAAGTATAGGTACATGGTATTGACATAGAAAAACCAATTATTAATTTATTTCTCTCCGTCTGTCCGTCTGTCTCCAAAACGGCTGATTATAACAGTAGACAGCTAATGGTACAAGTAGCAACATAGGGTACTTTTATTAAAAAAACATTTAGTGTATGAAATTAAATAAACGCGGGTGAAGCCGCAGAGCACAGCTAGTATAAATATAAAATTACACAGCGACCACCCGCGTGCGTGGAATATCATACCGTAGTTGTTTTACTCACAAAATAACTCCACCAATGCAAACAAACTTAAATTGTATTATAACAGAATTACGATACAATATCCATTGCTTTATTTATCCGTTTCTATTGCATTGAGTTACAAGAAAATTATCATGACCATAAATAAAAACGTCTTGTTTAATTCAGAAAATTCGTTTGAATTTCAACTTTATAATATGTAATGTAAGTTCCAATTTCGTTTGGCAAAAGCAGCAAGTAACTCTGTAAAAAGCATAGCATTCGATAGATTGTGGAAATATGGGATCAGTTATGGGATTCAATAGCTTATTATGCTTTCGATCATATTCTGAGAGAATTCAACTTTGTGCACGAAATAAGGGCATGAAATAATTCCTTGTTTTGAATTATTTTATACTACGGCGACTTCGAGTCTTTTAAGTACATTATTTCTGTCTCTGGAATCAAAATTACATCTATTAAAATTTTAAGTCAAATCAGTTTACTGTGTTAATGCTTATTAGGAACCACTCGATATTAATATGACTTGTTGAATTCTCCCTCCATTATGAATGGGATTAAATCCAGTGTCGATCCTTAATCAAAAGTCGGTAGGGGGCGTCCAAGGAAGAACTACTATGACAAAATTAATCAAAATTGTTCAAAAGGTCAAATTCGGAGCACTCTTAACCGAAGAAAGTGTATGAAGAGATGAATGAATATGGATGAAGCGAAAGAAGTATGTAAGGATCGTAGCATGTGGCAAACGGTGGTCTCTGCCTACCCTCATGGGATACAGGCGTGAGCATATGTATGTATGTATATAATGCTTAATTTTTGTTGACTACACTTTATAATAGAGAAGAGTTTGGAACGAATTAGTAATTGACATTATGGCAGGACTTTTTATGCATTTTAAAAGATCAGGACTCAATCATCCATTGTTTATGTGATGTATTAGGGAAAACTCTGGTCTAGTCTGGATACCAGGGATGAACAATGAGACAATAACTTGACTGCTTTACGTATAATCGCAGACGAAGGGCACCCGCAATGTACAGTAAAAATCTTCTTATATCCTCCCTACTTCTTATATACTCCCTACTCCCTATTTACAAATATCACAGTTTTTTTAAAATAGTGGAGCAGATTTTATCGATTACAAATCGATATAAAAAAAGTAAATTTTCATCGAATCAAACAATTTTCACTCGCTTCTATTCGCCATTAATTAACTCCCAAGTTCAATGTCACGCGACCATTATACAATGATTTCACTATTTTGTATTCGTTTTCACATTTGTTACGTGTGCTTTGCGATCATGGATTTTGTACTCAGAGTGGGACGTAATACATGTCCAATTTAAATATCTACTTTTCTTTGGCTGTCAGACAGCTAGGCCTTTTGTATTTCACCCAATAGCCAGGGTCTAATAATTTGGCTATAAAATCTCGTGACTGTCGTAAGAGGCGACTAAAAGGGGGCCGGAGGGCCTGCTGGCGGTGGTCGGGGTGGGAGCTTTGACCACCGAGCCGCGGGCCCGGGAAGGTGGCAGCGCGATGAGGCTCGCGCTGCCTTGCACAGCGAGGTCTCCAGCGGCGGCAACACAGCTGCCCCGGGGATGTGCCCCGGCAAAGTGTGGGGGGACACCGGTATCAGAGTACCCGGAGTCCCCCCTGAGCACTGAGGATGACCTCCGGGGGGGTTTTAGTGCGGTAAAAATATACCCCGACCTGCCTCTCCTAGGACGGACGGGGACTTTTTGAAGGTTTCCCCCTCGTCAATAAAAAAAAAGACCTTTTGTATTGCAAGTTGCTAACTTTGCTAAGTTGTAACTAAGCAATGGGTTGAAGATTATCTCAACTAAGAAAGTTACTGGTTAGAAGGTTACTTATTTAAATGATCGATCACTTTTCGTCATCAAGATTTGGGCTTAACTAATATCAAGGTCTAATACAAGGAAACGGTGAAGTTTTTAATTTGGTAATTCTAAACTACTCACCAATGGCACATCTAAACATCTTCTATACATATAAATAAAATTGAAGTGTATGTTTGTAATTCCAAAATAACAGCTTTTCACTGAACGCATATGACGGTACTCACATAAAATAAGAACAATTTAAAAAAATTTTGTCTGTCTGTCTGTTTGTTCTAATCTCCGAACCGACTCCGACCGAAAATCGGTCCGATTTTAACGGAACTTTCTCTTTCAGATGGCTAATGTGACAACGAGTAACTTAAGCTACTTTTATGTAAAAAAACATGTAGGGTTCCGCGGGAATGAAATTAACTCTACGCGTTTAAAACCACGGGGCACAGCAAGTTATATAATATAAGCTCGATCGATATTTAGAATTCGTAAAAATAAGCTATGCACACAAGATGAATAAAATGCTTAAATGACCTACCCTAAATAATAAAATTCAAAACGTATTTACTTATCTCTCTCTATCCACATAAATAGTTGTGATTATTATCTGTTACGTTTCCAGTAGGCTGTCACCAACGCAGGAAGGACCATTGTCACAAAATACAAAGGTAACTAAAGGTGGGCCTCCAAAATTTTATATAAATAAAGACGCTCGTGACGACACAGACTATCTGTGTTCGAAATTCGGAGTACTGAAGATCCCAGTAAAATATTAGAATAGTGTTTTTTCTCCTGTGGCTCAACGCACGGGGAACTAGAAATATTGCGAGTCATGAATGTTGTCTATAGTCTATACTAATATTATAAAGAGGAATGATTTGTATGTTACGAATAGGCTCAAAACGTACAGGACGGATTTTAAAAATTCTGTCATCATTTAAATGCTACATTATCACTGATAATATAGCCTATAGTTTATCTCCGTACTAACAAGGGAACGGGAACTACGCGAGTGAAACCGCGTGACGTCAGCTAGTGTGTGAATAAAGGCGCTGTGCTAGCTAATAGGATACTCAACCTTAAAAATATCTTTATTTGATTAGACTTCAACAAAGATTCAGTTTTTTAAATTTTGCGTATGATGCTTCCCCAAGTGGTCCTTTTTCAGAGTACGCTTACCATCAGATGGACAGTACTTTGTTTACTTTTGCGGTAAGAAAGACGAGCACTTTGGAACAAATCGGACTAATTCTAGTAAGTACGTACGTACTTTGCACCTATACCACGTATGAGATTCGGCCTTCTCTTAGTTTTTATTTTGTGTCATTGTTCGTGACACCCTCTCAGTAAATTATAGCGGAATTGTTATGAGTATAGCGTGTTAGAGTTAGTCTTTCTTTAACACTAATAACTACTTCCTTTGGGTAAAGCTTTACTGCGTCATAACTTGACTTGGTGCTAGTACAATAAACCTATTTATCTTACGACATTGTATAATATGATTCTTGTACCGGTTGGTAACATTACATGTAGGTACTCTTGTCTTAACTTATCATGTTTTGTGGCAATGTTGGGTCCGGTTGCCAGAAAGCACGTCGACCCTTGGGATATTTTGTGCCGCCCTAGCCCTTATGCTCTAGGTACCTAACTCCTCAAATACTCCCTAAACAAGCCGGCAGATCCTGCCCAAGGGGAAGAGCTTGTAGTTCTCTGGTTTCGGGTATGTCTTACCCAGTAGGTCCATTTGCCATCTGGCTAGTGCGTCGCAAGTGCAAATTAGAAGGTCACGTATTATTCCTAACCATTAAAAAAAATTAAGAATGTAAATACGTCTGTCATGCATAAAAATCTATTATTTAGCTAAAAAGATTTTTCTGTAATCTTTAATTAGGAATAAAAATAGCTTTGACCTTTTTTAAGGGTCCTTCTAGGGTACGCCAGAGTCATGGATAAAACTTAATCAATTTGAAATTCGCCTTAAAGTAATACACCACAAAGTTAAATATTGCATCAACTTATCGCTTTGCTAGAAAACAAAGCCAACTACTGAAATAACATGTCATTATTACAATCGATACAATTAAATGTTAATCGATATATAATCGATCCCTAATATCACGCCTGGATCCTACACCGACTTTCTACTCGATTAGATATAGTGCGTTTTATTGGCGATAGTGGAAAGTTGCTCACGGCCGGTGAATGGAGGCATTCATCTCTTCATTACTTGCGTTATTAAAATGTTATGTGATGTAACATTGTAGGGTCTCCAATTATTTATATGAAGGAAGCTGAGAGATTCAAGCAAGTTCACATGTAGTACCTACTGAAATATATTTACACAGTTTAATCCCTGGAAGGCAAGTCAAGCCACCTTAACCATTTTTGCAGGAGGTTTTGATAAATCGTTCAAATTTAATTCCCTTCGATAAATTACTAAATTGCTGCACAATTTGCGATATCACTATTGGTCACGTAATATCGTTGAGATGATTTGTAATTTTGTACTAAGAGCCGTGGTGGCCGTGGGCAAGCGACGCAAGTTTGAATCCCAGAGTGACCTGTCTGTACATTACTAATATCTGTCAACGTGACAGATGGCGAGTCCATCACCGTCTTTGGCACTTCGTATTCGAATTTATTCTGACATATAAGGTTGGTTTCCTTACAAATCAAAACTTTTAATTTTTATGAAAAACTAATTTTTACACAAACCAGATGGTCTTTAACGTTTTGGCATCTGAAACAAACTTTCTTTATGAAATTTTGTATTTATCTTCGCGTTGTAAATATCTTATTCGTGCAGTGATAGCTCGAAAAGAAATTGAGAGATATTTATTTTATCTTTGATCGGAATGTCTGCACACAGGATTGGAAATTAGGACATCGCATGATAAGCCGTCATATAGGACATCTATATCTATGAGTATTTTTTGTGACATTATTACGTAATATACGATTAGAGTTCCATATTGAGAAAGCGTGTAATTTTTAGAACGAAGATTACTAGATAATGGTAATGAAAAATACGAACACGAGGCGGGATTCGAACCCACGACCTCTGCAAGCCGTACAGTTGGATACACAGAACAGATGGCGTAACGCGGCCCCCTATACCGCAAAGACAAGGGAAGGAAAAATTCGCCGCATGAGGATTACAAGTAGCTCAGTTGGAAGAGGAACTGCACGGTTTGCAGAGGTTGTGGGTTCGAGTCCCGCATGGTGTTGGTATTTTTCTTTACCCTTTTTAAGAATTTAGAATTTAAACATTAAGTCATGAATAGGAACTCTGTACTACTGTAGTTGTTGTTCAAGCATCAACTTCGTTTGCTCACGCCTGTATTCCCCGAAGGTTGCCGAAGGGGTTGAGAGGTGTACTTAGTTATAGTACGCCGACATTTCGCCAGTTATAGGGAGCGCTCGTTTTGCTAAAAAACGGGAAAATAATCCATACTCCGGACTGCTATTAGAAAATCAAAAATGGAAAAACCCATATCGAAACCTAGACCGCGTAATTATCAGTAGCGTTCGCGACCACTACACCAACGAGGCATATAATCTTCAGATACGTAGCATTACTATAAACTGGTGTAATCCACTGATTCACGTTATATTAATATTAGCCTTAAATGATAAGATAGCACATATTCAATGTCAGATTTGTTGTCAAATGTATTAGGTTTTACAGTTTTATCTATATTGGATGACGTAATGTGAACGAATATTACGTCATTTTTATAAATCGAATTACCTTAGAGCCTCGTGAGCCTTTTTTCTATACCTTTTGCTAACATTTTAAGGTATATGGCATGTCCAATCTTATAAAAATGGTTGGCACACGTTAAATCTATACAGATAAATAAAATTGAACTGTCTGTTTGTAACTAAATGCATATAAAAGTATTAAAACCAATTTATCAATAGTTCTCTGTCTGTTTTTACTGGCTAATGAATCGGCTGGACCGATTTTAACAGGACTTTACAAAGAGTACTTTTATTTAAAAAAAAATGGGTTCAGCTAGTACCCTATAAATATTTTTCTTAACATCCACTCTTCGCTTCCCTTGGTGGCAAAATGTGATTCTTGTGACCTTAAGACCTATTTTTTACCATATTTTGTGTGAATAAATATTATTTCTATTTCTATTGTTTAGTTGTAATTTTTTTGGAACACGTTATGAGCAACCTACCGTAACCGAAACACAGGAAGGGCGTACGCAACCTGCATATTGAAAGCCTATACCGTACCCCGGAAACTATGATATGGTATAATAATATAGGTAGTTTTCACTCATGTTACAAATATGAACTCTTACGCGATTGCTAACGATATAAGATGAGATTAGCCCTCAGTTTTTCCGAAGATAATTAGGATCTGATGCGACTGCCTACAAATCTCAGGCACAAATACATAATTCTTAAAAATGGTTAAGAACACGAGGCGGGACGACCTCCGCAAAACGTGCTAGCCGTTTTTAAGAATTTAGAATGTGTTTTATGCACTAAAAAATAATATTTACAAATATATTTCAATTTCTTCTGAGACATATGTAAGTTTCCATATGTCTTCCATAAGGTCGTGGTGTAACATCGCTTGAAGTTTTGGTAAATAAAACTTATTTGGTGCATATCATTTTTGATTTTAACTTCCCTTGCGTAATTAGCATCGTTCGTGACCAGTGCTCGTTCGTTTTAAGTTGCATCCCTTGCAACTTTCTACTACTTAAACCATTTGTTCACCACAACTACTTCTGACTATATGCATATTTGATTATCAAATGGGTTTCTACTAAAACATAACTAAAATATTATTTTTAATATTTAAGAAGTCATCAAACAAAAAATAGAGCCGTGATGGCCTCGGGGTTAGAGCAGTCGCCTGCTACGCAAGCGACGCAAGTTCGAATCCCAGCGGGGCCCGTACCAATGAGATTTTCTAAAAAATTTATGTGCAGTGATTTCACACCACGTGCTTTACGGTGAAGGAAAACATCGTGAGGAAACCTGCATATTTCTGAGAAGTAATTCAAAGACTTATGTATAGTGCCTGAGACGGCGATCGACTCACCATCTGTCAAGTTGGCACTCAATCAAATTCGGTGAAAAGTGGGTGTTATGATAACAACACCTCTACCTACCCTTTCGGGGAATACAGGCGTGAGCATATGTATGTATCAAACAAATTTAGCATACGAAATAGAAGGACTACCTCGTTGTTCTAGTGGTCACAAAAGCTACTGCAGAACTCGAGGCTCTACTATTTTTTATCCGTCATGGATACACTAACCACATCGGGGGAGCGGAAGGGTTATGTCGGACTTGCACCGACTAAACTCCACGGTCGGTAATTGTTGAGTGCGCGTGTTATATGGCAAAATTAGAATTATCCACGTGAAGTCTGCATTAGTGCCAGGTTAATTTTAATAGGCTTGTCCCCTATTACATGGATTTTAAACGTAACCGGCTAAATGTGTCTGCCTGCGCCATCGGGGACTAAAGGCGTGAGCAATGAGCGTATATATTAGATAGAAGGACACTCTTAGATACGGATGTCTTTGGTGAGGCCGTAAGATTCGTAATAAAAAATAGCTGAGCCTTATACAACTGTTAGATAAGTTTCCTGTATTGCAACTTTAGTGAAAGCTTTTTATAAAGAACCTCATTAACACTCAGTACGTATAAAACTATTAGTTTTTAGATTCCTATAGCAAATAACTTATATAAAATTGTACCTATGCAATTAATGAAATCACTCAAGTATGTAAATACATTTGAAATTACTTTTTAAGTTTACGTAATCATCAACATCATAAAGTAAGTAATTTCATTTTATTTGTATTTAAATAATAAATGAATAAACGCTTGTTACCATAGACCGTTGACGTTATAATATTGTGCACCGGTCTGTCAAACCGAAATGATCTTAATTTGTCAGTTTTTCCAAGCAATTTATTAGATGTGCCGTTTCGCTCTAAATCTACGAACAAATACAATAGAAGCCTATTTGTGTGAGTAGCTTGTCAACTTAGGTCCCAGTATAAATATATGTTTCACTCACCAAGCAGTATGGAATCTAGACTAAAATTTTGAAAAAAGAACATTTGCTCCATCGAGAGTGAGGGTTGACACTCTTAAAAAAGTTTATAAAGCCCCTCAATATTACCAATAAATAACATAATTAAAGAGGCGCCAGCTATCGAAGATTCGTGGACTCATAGAAAATACTGTGCTAAAGATCATCACATGATCAAATGCATAGTTAAAGATTCATTTAAGGACACAGACATAAAGAAGTAATGTCGATTTGAATATTATACTGTGGTTGGTACCTAGGTTCACTATCTACGCAGCTATCACGAAGTAATCTATGTCAAGCTATACACTGTCTGTCTATAAGTGAAGTAGAGTGAGCTGTCTTCATTCACGGCTGATGGATTTAGGCTAGACAAGTTGAAGGTCTAGGCGAGCGTTGAAAGATAACAAATATTACGGTTAAGAGCGTTCAGCTCAATCTTTCAAGCATAAGTTTTGACATGTTAAATTGTTTGTATTTTATATTATCCCTCGCAGTTGGTAGGAGGGAATTACCATCACTGTTTAACCGGACAAAAGGGCGAGATACAAGGGCCTCCAAAGCTTAAACTTATAAAACTAAGCAACAGAGCTAAGGTCGCCCCGGTGCGGGGCTCGGACCTTGACTTAGGGCATTGCTGGGGGATGAGCTAGGGAGCTGGATGTATTATTTAGGGACATGTTTAAGGCTAATGACTCGGCACGCGCCGGCTCTTGGGAAGGTGATGTCTTAAATTTCGCGACGAGTATGATAATACATTTTACTGTAGAAGACACACTGTAGATAAATATGTTAGTATGATAAATAAGGGTTCTACAGTTTACATAAAGAAATTAAGTAAGTAAGTAGTTAGTTTACAGAAATAAAAGTATTTATTTACTGCAAAAGCCAGTAAATGTGGCAACATTAACGCCACAATAACTGCCAGTTAGCATAAATGAACAGTTATTAATTATGCGCTTGCTTTCGTTGCGATTATGCGATAAACGAAGAAAGTGGTACTCACGAGCAACGCCTCCACTTGATCCGGGGTTTTGTGCAGAAATATTATCGTGCTATAGAAACTATAAAAATCACGGCTTGTAATCATTGGAGGATATAACGAGGCATGACGTACGCATACATAGGTACAATATATTTCTTACAAATTAGTTAAACTTGATTCTAGATCCTCAGTGAAAGTTTTTTTTGACTAAGCTCAGTTTTAAAGATTATCTTACAACAAAACTTACAACTTAACCAAATAATGTATGTATGGGCGGTTGTAAATCGAGACTTTATTACCCTGTGCTTTTAATGGGCCGTATTTAACCTGCATTTTAGATATTTTTTAGTAAACGACATTAGGGTGGTGGATATTCTATTATAATTATTATAAAAGCTTTTGTATTCTATAAGAAAATATAAAAGAAATAAAAATATGTGTTTAACGATCGGTAACAATTAGCATGCTAATAAAAAATATTATTATAGAATGCTCAATTAGCATTACTTTAAGTTGTGAATCGCTTTTGTTTTGTTTGTGTACACCTGTCAAATAAGGCGGGCGCTGTGCTCGTAAGCATTGCAGAGTTTCTCTCAAGGATTGTCGACTTAATTTCTTCATTCATTGTGCTCGGGGAATTTTAATGGACACCACACCTCCTAAGTAAGATAAGTTACCTTACGATAACTTTGAGAACTCTTGGAAAGTTAAGAATGGCATTACTTATGTCAAATGTCGAGTGTTATCGTTGTATTTACGTTTTTGCCTAAAAATAAACTTGGAAAGTTGCACTTTCGATTATTCAGGTATTTCGAGAATTGAAGAATAATACTCTAGTATTCATTTTCTTTTAATTGAATGCTTAGATTGCCTAGCCTAGCCATTCTTTCCAGTTGTTCTCTGAAGCCTAGTTTACGAATCAACATAATATGTGCCTCACCTTAGGGTTGTTTTAGTTTGATAATTACCTTATGATGGCCTTAAATCAGACGGTAATTCATTTTCAAAATTTCTAAAACCTAATTTAAATAAAAGGTGTGAAAAAAAAATCGAAAACTTCAATTATCATTCGTACAAATTCAATTCGTTAAAAAAATGTTAAGCTTGTGTGTACCAAAGTAGTCATCTCCATACAATAAGTAAAGTAAATGACGTTGGTTCAATCTCGCATGTTGGCTCGGGGCGTTTGGAAAGGTGACCGTCTGCTTTCACCTGCGCGTGCGTCGCCAACATTTAGCATAACAATCGCATTGCCATTTTAAGGTAAGCTGAGTAATTATAAGGCTTTATGACCTACTATAGGTATTAAGAAGCTTAAGTATGGATTTTATTTATTGGTGAATTTATGTTCGAGAAGAAAGTTGTTTATTAAATACTAGTTTGTCTCGCGGTTTTACCCGAGTTAGAACCACAATGTAGCTTATGTCACTCATTAGTGAAAATTTGTTTTAAATGGTCCTGTAGTTTGAGTGAGATAATATCATGGGCTGTGGCATTAAGTCCTTCTATGTAGCAGGAAGATTGAATTAAATAAAAAAACAGTATTGACATCGATAAATGCAGTTAGTAAGTACGTTATAAGTATAATATAAGATATTAAGATATATTAATATTCAATCCGGTTATAAATCGGTGCCCGTTCAGTTCTTGGGTGATTTATTTTCTTTCTTTCGGTGAACATTTTTTTTTCTTTTACTCCTTCCAATACTTCCTCGTTTGTGAATGTCTATCCCATTAGAAATCCGTATCACCAAAGGGATGGAACTACATTCAAACCAAGAATTATCTTAGGCAATGATTTGTAATGTGTTTTAGACTTGCATCTGCTGGATTCGAGGTGAGGTTTTTGGCAAGAAGAAATCCAGGACTTTGGAGTAAATTTTGTTTATTATTATCAGTTACAATTTAAAAGCCGTACATCATGTTCAGAGAGAGCGTTCCATTAAAAGTCTAGAGATCGAGAGGGGGGCTCGCGTTCCAGTACAGTGGTTTTTCTTTATCTGTAGCATATGGTTGGTTGAGTTTGAGTTTCGACGAAATCGGGAGATATAAGTTCCGCATACAAATTGGACTTCTATCAGGTGATTGTACAAGGTTATTCTACAAACATGATAATATTACATTCGCTTGACATCTTTCTTTCTGCCTCTAAACCATGTTATTTGAGATGGTTTAGAGGCAGAAAGAAAGCATGTTTTTATCTTTATTTTCCCTAGTCGCCAACAAGTATATAAACTTCGATAAAAACTAAATATAACGATAGAAAACACCAAATATTTTTACCAAGCTATCGCAAACAGTGCGGTAATCGTTTTAGCGTACCTACTTTTAATTTGTATAGAACCTAACAGTAACAGGAACTAGCGGTAGATTTATGGTTTCGGTTCAGTTCTACTTTAGTACGATAGTTCTACTATAAATTGAACAGTAAAAGTGCGTACCTAGTTATATTTTCTCATAGTGATGTTACCTTAGGTAGGTAACATCACGTTGCGTTTCCAGCCGCGTTATTACATACATATGCTCACGCCTGTATTCCCCGAAGGGGCACGCAGAGGTGTTGTTAACACAACACCCACTTTTCACCGAATTTGATTAAGCGCCAACGTGACAGATGGTGAGTCTATCGCCGTCTCAGGCACTATACATACGTCTTTGATTTACTTCTCAGACATATGCAGGTTTCCTCACGATGTTTTCCTTCACCGTAAAGCACGTGGTGTGAAATCACTGTACATAAGGTTTTTAGAAAACTTATTGGTACGGGCCCCGAGTGACATTAGCTACTTTTATTTGAAAAAAAGCATTAAGGTTCCGCGGGTCTCCCATGGAATTAACTCTACATGGGTAAAACCGCGGGGCACGGCTAGCCCCCTATGTATTTTGTATTTCCTGTGATTAAAACCATCGCTAGTCGTTGAGTTCGACGCTGAGAAAGCTTAGTGAATAACGCGACAGTATCCATCTCATAACATATTATTTTGTTTCAGATTCCTGAGCTGCTCTTTTTATCTCGTAAGTACTATGTTATTTAATTACTTCGACTTTCATCACTTAATCGTTTATGGGTATCCATTGGTCATTCACCTCTGACGAAATTGGCAGGTTATAATTATTCTACGCTATATTTGGTAGGTGAATGTAGTCAATACATAATATTTAAACATACGGTGATAATTTACGATACCTATGTCGTGTTTAATCCTTAATAATTATAATAGTCCGAAAAGTAGTAGGGATAATAGTCCGAAATCGCGATCAGGATATGTAAAAGGATCAAAACTCACTCGTCCCCTGATGAAGTACAACTTTGAACAACGTATATATTTAATAGTATATTTGGAATGTAAGTTTTGTATCCTTATGTATTGTGAGATCATCTCGTATTTTAAAACAAGAAATAAACGAAGGTCCTTCCACTGAGGACCGGATTTTAAAGGTAATTTTGTTGCTGCATCTTTCAAAACGATCATTAACATTCCAAAAGTGGCAAGTATTCACTTTTGGTAAAAATAAAGATATTATTTAAGATGCTTTATAATATTTTCAACTTCAACTTCTGTGTTCTTTTTAACCACCGACGAAAAAAGAGGGGTGTCGATGTAGTTATTTTCGTTTTATAATATTTTGCCGTTGGCCGGGTGCGCTGTTTTCATACAAAATTTACTACATAATAATACCTACTCTTCTTAAATCAATAAATCTATCCTATATATAACCGACATAATATTTTGGTAATGTAAATAAATTGCAAGGTCAGCGCTCGTAACTCATGACTGCAACTGTATATTTAAGAAGCACTAACTGAATACTTTTTTCCACCTGACAATATTACGTATATAAAATTGTATTGCTTCGTCATGTTAGTTCTGTAACGGCCTCTGGGCTTGTTTGTAGATATTACGTAATTCAATGTTATTACGCTGTCGGTAATGTGTCTGATGGAAATTAATCATTAAATTGTATCCGAAATGCTAAACTAGCTATTCGATTCGTAATCAGTATTGCGGGATTATGTTGTTTAAATTTTGTGTTCGTGCCAATGTGATAAATTGACCCTCGACGTCGAGTGTGACGCTGAGAAACCTTTAAGAAGAACTAGGCCTAGACAAGGTGACTCTCTCGCGCTTGCGTTAGTAGAAACGATACAAAATACATACATATGCTCACGCCTGTATTCCCCGAAGGGGTAGGCAGAGGTGTTATAATCACAACACCCACTTTTCACCGAATTTCATTAAGTGCCAACGTGACAGATGGTGAGTCTATCGTCGTCTCAGGCACTATACATACGTCTTTGAATTACTTCTCAGACATATGCAGGTTTCCTCACGATGTTTTCCTTCACCGTAAAGCCGATACAAAATGTATGGAAATTACATAAACCAGTCACGTGACATATGTCATTCCCTTACATTTTGTATCGTTTCTACTAGCGAAGCGTGAGGATAATATTACTTTGTCTACAGGCCCTGGAGTTCACGCAAGTCCTCGACCACGACTCTGATGAGATAAAAATGTTAAAGTAGACATCGAAAGAGCCGTGGTGGCCTTGAGGTTTGAGCAGTCGCCTGCTATGCAAGCGACGCAAGTTCGAATCCCAGCGGGACCTGTACCAATGAGTTTTTCTAAAAAACTTATGTACAGTGATTTTACACCATGTGCTTTTCGGTGAAGGAAAACATCTTGAGGAAACCTGCATATTTCTGAGAAGTAATTCAATGAAGTATGTAAAGTGTCTGAGACGGCGATGGACTCACCATCTGTCACGTTGGCACTTAATCATCTTCGGTGAAAAGTGGGTGTTGTGAGTACAACACCTCTGCCTAACCCTTCGGGGAATACAGGCGTCAGCATATGTATGTAGTAGACATTTTATTGCTGTATATGTATTAAAGGTTAGTTAAACGAAACTACATGTTTCGCATTGGTCATCATCGTGTGGTCATTATCTGTTGACAGCTATTATTACATGTAAACTTAACTTTGAAATGTAAGAAAGTATACCTCACTTTTCTTACACCAAATATTATTTTAATATTTCACAAAGTGCAATATCACTATCTGATACAAACTGCTCAAATAGAAACGTAGCGTAATTTCAAAGATCACAGTTTGCATTCTCACGGCAATAATATTATGTCATACAATTTCCATGTAAGTCTGTATGCACGGTTGTCGGCTGCGTTGAAAACGTGTGAAATAAATGTATGTAAACTGTAGAAAGTTTCGGTAACGATGACGTTAGACATGGTGCTAAATATAAAGTTCGCGTGAATACAATTACGAATATGGTGGAAAGAAAAAAAATTACGTGCAACTCCCTTGGTGTAGTCGTAGGAGTACCACACTACTTCAAGGCAGTTTTTTGATGAATTTCAAAGGCGACAAACAAGCGTACACCCCGCGATGGTAAACGGCTATTGAGCTTATGAATACCTGTTACACCAATACTTTAAGGCGATAGGAACTTTTTTATGAATTTCAAAGACGAGCAACAAGCGGCTGATGGTAAACTAAAAAAAAAAACATTAGAGCCTTACCAACTTACCTTGGCCTAAACTGGATAAATAGTAGCTTACGAATGCTTGTTACACCAATTGACACTTTGTTAACATAATGACAATTATTGCTAGCAGCGACTCCACTCCTACCCTTCCCCTCCATGGACCACTGGCGACTTTACTATCCGCAGGAGCCCGACACCACTAAAAGGTAGCATTTGTCTGAGACTTTTTGGAATTGATCGCGAGAGATCCCGCTATGTCTTCCCGTCTCTAGAATTTAAGCGTTCTAAATATTCCAAAAGTACATAACCACTTTGACTTCTTCACATGATTAGTACACAGACTTACTTCGTAACGTTTTCTCACGAAACTTCTGTGTTTATCTAAATTATATGATAAGAGAAAATCTTATCTTGATCAACATTAAAATAAGGATGCGAATTTCACGAACGGTAAAAGTCAGGATATCCATAATTGTAGTAGGATGTAGGATATGGCTCTCAAGTTTGTTCGCATCATATATGCTTTTCCTTAATTGAAGTTACTTTTATATATGGACACTATTGCACTATTGCACACGGTTGCAAGTAGGGTCGTAGGTTCGACCATCGCACTCAATAATGTAAGTAGCCTAGTAGTTCAGTTAGAGAAATTTGATGTATTGTGGATGAAAAGATTTTCACTACCTATTCATGGGTGTCACTAACGGAAATGTTTACATATTAAAAAGGCAGCATGCTCATTGGAATACCTGGGGACATTTTGGGGATCTCTCCATTGAAACACAATCAAACATGCTATTGACAAAACTGTTCGAAAAGAATTTCCCGTGGGGTACATATAGACCCGCATCATTCACCCAGGTAAATTATTTGCTTAGCTCTCACGGAATTATTTACATATTATGAAGGTGGTAAGCTCTCATTATCCTTTATGGACACTTGAAACGGCAGGTGAATATTTTGTCGATCTATCAAACATATTGACTGGTAGAAAATGCATTAAGTGCACCTTTGTACTTTTGTGCATAAAGTGTAAATAATTAAACATGCGAGTATGTGCTACAAAACCGTTCGACATTTTTTTCTCGTAGCGTACATACTGCTGCATCACTCACCCAAGTAAATTTCATTCGACTCCAGCGTAGTGAAACGTCACAATAAGGGTGTGTTAGCTCTAAAGATGTATTAAGGGTAAAAGGCGAGGGATGCGTTTGTTAAAGAATCATAAGAATCCCTCTATTCCTCGCTCCTGGAGCCTCTCGGCTTTATAATCAATTTATTCTCGGCTCCAAGAGCGCGGAATGAGTGATGCAGCAGGCCTAGTAATTACGCCACGTGAACATTTTATCGAACGTTATAAGACACCTTAAAGCTGTATTTAGTATTACCATGCAAAGGCGAGAAGAAAACGATTCAGCTTTATTACTTTTGCAGCGGCCACCTAAGTCCCGACATGTAATTTATCACGCGTATCGCTCATATCAAAAGCAATTATATTCATTGTATGTACAAGTACATCATTATTATATAACACAAAATAACATTACATAATGATCTACTGCTATTTTTTACATGATAAAAACGATGTTTGACAGCTGTCAAAGTAGTGGACATGTCAGATGGAAGGAAAGTGATTTACTATATTGTAAGGTAGGTTTCTTACATCTTGTAACAAGCGCCAATATTGCTGCTGATAAAAATAGCACTTTTTTAGACGGAGCCTAAAATGCGGAAAAACCGGACCGTAGAAATTACGATGTAATTTTTTAATCTTGAAAATATTATTTTTATTTACTGCACTTGCCACAGTTATTAAAAAAGAAGTACTTGCAACACTTTAGTGAGTTTAAAAAAACTTATGTTCAGTGGTTTCACACCTCGTGCTTTATGGTGAAGAAAAACATTGTGAGGATACCTGCATATGTCTGAGAAGTAAATCAAAGACATATGTGCCTGAGATGAAAATAGACTCACTATCTGTCATGTTGGCACTTAATCATCTTTGGCGTACCCCTTCGGGGAATACAGACATGAGCATATGTACTCGTACGAATAAATATGTGTGTACAAATATATTCTTATGTATAACTTAAACTGCGCTATAACCGTTTGTCTCGCAATTAAGGTTTATAATTGCACTTTAGTCGCCTTGTAGTTATAAAGCAAACACCGGGGAAACATTTCCTCATATCTTTAACGATATAATCATCTTCATGTCCGCGCTTCGTTATCTAAACATCACATAACCTCTAAATAAAGCAATTTACAGAGAATGCCAGAATGTAGCTAAAGGAATATATAATAAGGAACAAGTTTACACTTATAAGAGCTTTCAATGAAGTAATAATACGGAACTTCATCACATTTATTGATAAATAAAATTGAAGTGTCTGTTTGAAATCCAACAAAAAGCATACACAAGTATATACGGTACCTACATCAGAAAAAAACATTTTTTTGACTGTCGTCTGTCTGTTTGTTTGTTCTGGCTTATCACTTAAACGGCTGGATCAATTTTAACAGGACTTTGACTGGCAGATAGCTTATGTTTTATAAAAAAAACTAGCTGTGCCCTGAAAACGTTGTATTGCCATATATTTTTTGGGGTGGTCACCCTTATCATTTAGGAGTATATAAAATAGATGTTGGCCGATTCTCAGACCTACCTGATCTGCACACAAAATTTCATATAAATCGGCCCAGCCGATTCGGGGGAGTATGGTAACTGACATTGTGACATGGAAGTTTTATATATTAGATAATTATCATTCTGCGAAATAAAGATACAAATGAAATTCTAAAAAGTCTACGCTGGTGAAATGGCAGTGCAAAGCTAGTTTAAGAATATGCTTTAAGCGTCAATAACCTCAACAACCGATTGATTTATTCCAAGCATCAATCGATACAGTTAAAGAAGAGTATACTATTCAAATTAGAAAGGGAATTTGTGTGTGAGACAAATACCAGTCGCGATAAAACATTCACCTTACGTTCGCTCACGTTATAGCGTGCTATGAAGCATTCAAATTAGCTGTCTTTGACGATTAGATGTCGAAGTGAGATCCAGGGTTCCTTGACAGTATAAATTTATAAAATTTAAATTGTAGCAGCGTTTCTCCGCTCGCTACATAGATGGCGCTACTCGCTAACAAATGCGAAGTTTGAGAACAAAAACACGAAAACCTAAATCGCACAATAAGAGTTATCAAGTGCATTGCAGTATAGACAAGAATGTTCCCCAAGAATTACACCCGCCTGGTTGAAAGATCTTTCCTTTCATAAACATGATCTCTCGCTCTCTCTCCTCACAAGATAAACATTAAAAACTAAAATAAATTCTGGACTACCTCTTTGGGCTACTAGCCGCAATAACTACAGAATAAGAGGTCCCTTGGATCTGGTCCCCGGCTCGGGAAAAATATTATTGGGTTATCATATATTCTGTACTTTCTCAGTAGCCCAGAGTCTGGATTCATGTCCGATTAGTAGGCCGCCTTGTGTGTGCTGATATAAACATAACTGGCGCACATGATATGTATCTAACATCTGTTTATTTAATAAATCTAATATATAAAATTATCATGTCACAATGTTAGTTACCATACTCCTCCGAAACGGCTGGACCGATTTGTATGAAATTTTGTGTGCAGATCGGGTAGGTTTGAGAATCGGCCAACATCTATTTTTCATACGCATAAATGATAAGGGTGACCACCCCAAAAAAAAATATGAAAATACAACGATTGCCGGGCACAGCTGGTAACAATGTAAATATTGCGGTATTAGCCCCAGTCTGGTGGATACATAAAAAAAAATATAAAAATTACGGATTCACTTTTACTATTAACATTCACGCGAGGTGGTGAAAACAATTGGTGTGTCCGTACGCACGCGGACATTATTTATGTATGTATGCGATCACTTTCTCGAATTTCGTTCAAACCTTTCCACCGCGTTCTTGACCTCCACAATCCTGTTTCTAAATAATTTTAATATTGGAAATTGACGAAAGTAGGTCTTTAATCTAAATACATGAATTCATATCGATTTTTCTAACATCGTGTAATACATTTGTGTAACAATTTAATACATTTAATACATTTGTTTAATACATTTATCTATTTATACTCATATTATAAAGAGTAAATATTTGATTGTTTGTTTGCATTAAAAAGCTCAGAAACTACTGAACTAATCTTGAAAATTCTTTCAGCAATGAGTAGCTACGTTATCAGCGAGTAACATAGGCTATATTTTATCCCCATACTCTCATAGGAACGGGAACTACGCGGGTGAAACCGCGTGACGTCCGCTAGTTTATACAATAAATACAAAGAGTTGTGGTGATGAAAATACTTATCGAAGGAATTGGATATTATGATCGTAACGGTCCAAAGTCACGTCGACAAACAAACACAATGGAAGTAGGTTGTTATGCTGATAATTTTGTGATAACGTTCACTTTAGCAGAATTCTCATTACGCTTTATCGTGACACAAGTTTACTGCTGCTACAGGTGCCGCCACGAGCTATGAGCGCTGACATGCGGGACGCGACAGTAATATAGTAAATGTGAGGTTACCATCACTATTTTCGCTGAGCGCTCATAACTCTTGATGGCATCTGTACTCCTTTAAATAGTATAAATTGAAGTCACACAGTAATTGAAAGACGTATGTATAGTGCTTGAGACGGCGATGGACTTGCCCTCTGTCACGTTGGCACTTAATCATATTCGGTGTAATGTGGGTGTTGTAACACCGCTGCTTACCCTTTCGGGGACCCTTCTGGGATGGCGTGAACAGTTTTTTATCATCACTACCATACACAATTATTTGGTCTTGTAAACTACATTATGGATCTTGATACGGCTTTTGATAACATGAACTCCGATGGGCTTATAGTAAAAAAGAGCAATATTTTTTTATACACTGGCTGTGCCCCGCGGTTTCACCCGCGTAGATTTGATTTCATGATTGACCCGCAGAACCTTAATGATTGTTTTACAAAAAGTAGCCTTAATTAGCCTAGTAAAAATCCCAATGTCAACCCGACCCGAGGATCGAACTTAGGACCTTTCCTTAGTACCGTTTTGCGATCATGAGACATGATTGTAGAATAACTTTCACGCAAGAAGCTAAGAGAAGATAAACACACAAATAAAACTAAACTGTAACTAACTTTAAGAAAAAGTAACTAGCTTCGTTTCTGACTCAAAATGGGCAAATCACGTGGTCATCTGTATATTTTACAATCTGACGGGTCATTAAACCTGATACCTTGTTTTGTGGGCATAACAAAATTCCTCGTGCGCCTCTATACTCGCTCGCCTTGACTCTTATGGGCATCGATACTAAAAATATACACACAATGGTCACTAAGGAAATTCTCGGCTCGCGTTTCCAGAACGATTTCTATGCGATTTGCTTACTACTTTGGTCGACACAAATATTAGTAGTGCAATAACCAGAGCCTGAGCTGAATTATTCACTATTTTTTCGACTCTTGCCAAACAAGAGTAGGTTACATATATGGTATGTTTTATATATTACTTACTTGTAAATACAATACTTGTCAAATGCAAATCTATCTGGTATTGTTTTTTTTTCCTTCGTCGTAATGTTTTAACTTACATGCATGCTAATCCAATTGTCACAATTGCGAATATTTATACGTTACATCGTATTCGATTATTGTAAGATGATTTAATGATTTATATTGTATCGATGAAATGTACATGATGTCTGACAGAGTTTTTTACCGGTTCTCAGAAGGCTAGTTTTAAAATTTTCGACTTTCATAAGTGCCTTACCAGGGCCCAAACTTAATAAATATTTTTCATTTTCTATAACATGATGTTTTCATAGTATAAGGTACTTTAAGCCGCGAACCGACGGCGCAATGCCACCATTGCGGCTGTGACCGGGATTCCGCACAGCACACGCTGGAGCAGTGCCCAGCGTGGAGCTCGGAGCGTCGAGTCCTGGTCACCAGGATCGGGCAGGACCTCTCTCTGCCACGCGTAGTGACGGCTATGCTGGCAGACAGAGAGGCATGGAGGGCCGTAGTCTCCTTCTGCGAGACGGTAATGTCCCAGAAGGAGACCTCCGAGCGGGATCGGGAGAGAGCCGATCCCTCTCGGAGACGACGGCGACGGCGGGGCGGAGGCAACGCACGCCCCGGTCCGTCCACCCAATAGCCAGGGTCTAAGAATATGGCTATGGTATCCCCTGCCTGTTGTACTCAGAGTGGGACGTAATACATGTCCAATTTAAATATCTACTTTTCTTTGGCTGTCAGACAGCTAGGCCTTTTGTATTTCACCCAATAGCCAGGGTCTAATAATTTGCTATAAAATCTCGTGCCTGTCGTAAGAGGCGACTAAAAGGGGGCCGGAGGGCCTGCTGGCGGTGGTCGGGGTGGGAGCTTTGACCACCGGCGCGGGCCCGGGAAGGTGGCAGCGCGATGTGGCTCGCGCTGCCTTGCACAGCGAGGTCTCTAGGGGCGGCCCAACAGCTGCCCCGGGGATGTGCCCCGGCAAAGTGTGGGGGGACACCGGTGCGTTCTATCAGAGTACCCGGAGTCCCCCCTGAGCACTGAGGACGGCCAGCGGGGGGGTTTTAGTGCGGTAAGAATCCCACATACCCCGATCTGCCTCTCCCAGGGCGGTCGGGGACCTTTTGAAGGTTTCCCCCTCGTCTACAAAAAAAAAAAAAAAAAAAAGTACTTTAAGCATTCGGTGGATAAATGTAAATATATCATGACCAATAAAGTAAACTCAACATACGCCGCTATGACCAAAAATATAAAACGCTGCGCACTGCCGTCGATAGATTTCGTAAAGCTATACTTCCGGGTACTAAAAAAATTACGTATGTAATGTAGAGCGAGGACTTCAACCATACAGGTTTAGCAACTGGGCTTATTAAAAACTATTAGAGTTTTATTAATGACATACATGTTTAAATTATAAATTCTTAGAAAGGGTAAAGAAGGCGGCATGGCGCATGGGGTTGGATCACGAGTAGTTCAGTTGAAAAAGCAACTGCACGGTTTGCAGAGGTCGTGGGTTCGAGTCCCGCCTCTGTTCATATTTTTCTTTAACCTATTTAAGAATTTATTATAAACTAACTGTGACCCGCGGTTTCATACGCGTAGACCTATTTTCTTGGATGACTTTATTTCGCGGAACCATATTATTCTTTGTTTAAAGTAGTCCATGATACTCTTTGTAACATCTATCCCCGTTAAAACAGTCCAGCAGTTTCAGAAATTAACATAGAATCGGAAGAAACAGACAGACGAAGAAAATAAATAAAAAATATTTTTAGTGCTTAATAGCTGTTAATTTGGAATCACCAACATACACTTTAATTTATCGGTATGTATGTATGTATGTGTATGTAGAGATAAAACTGGTCTTGAGAGAGCTTAGATCACGCTGACGGACTAGACTATGTTATTAGTAAGTGATTCGTAATATATGTATATATAATCGGGTAATTTATAACCAGATGAATTATTAAATTGTTCATTAACAAATTGAAATATGGCTGCGTTTTGATTTTTTATAATAAATATTTAAAATCAATACTGAAATAAAAAATATTATAATTAACATGTAATTCTCAAATATTAAAAGAACTATGAAATTTAAAATAAAATACTTTTTAATTCTATAATACTCACTTTTATGAATTAAATAAAGGAAACTGCTTCTTATTCCGTCGTGCCTTCTTAGCCGTGGTGGCCTTGAGGTTTGAGCAGTCGCCTGCTACGCAAGCGACGCAAGTTCGAATCCCAGCGAGGCCTGTACCAATGAGTTTTTCTATAAGACTTATGTACAGTGATTTCACACCACGTGCTTTACGGGGAAGGAAAACATCGTGAGGAAACCTGCATATTTCTGAGAAGTAATTCAATGACGTATGTAAAGTGTCTGAGACGGCGATGGACTCACCATCTGTCACGTTGGCACTTAATCATCTTCGGTGAAAAGTGGGTGTTGTGATTACAACACCTCTGCCTACCCCTTCGGGGAATACAGGCGTGAGATATGTATGTATGTATTCTTCTTATTCTTAGGCATCCTTAAGTTTTTTGATACCGACAATCATTTCTCGGTAAATACGTAGGTACCTACTTACATGTTGCAATTTTGAACGAGACGTAACGCAATAGTTTTGCTCTGAAATGAATTAGTGCTCTGTAACACTCCAAATAATTATATTATCCAGTATAATTACTTTGCCATGTAGGCCACCGGCTATAGTGACTGTAAACTAATTTACTATAATAATGGTCTTAGCTATATTAACTTTTAAATTGTACTTAGAATAAATCTATACATCTATACAGATACATAAAATTGGAGTGTCTGTTTGAAATTCCAAAATTACACCCTTTGACTAAATGCATATGAAAGTACATACATACATACGCTCACGCCTGTATCCCATGGGGGTAGGCAGAGACCACTGTTTGCCACATGCTACGATCCTTCCAAGTGTACACGGTAATAACGTAAAAAAACTTTTTTTTTACTGTCTGTCTGTTTGTTCCGGGTAATCTTTGAAACGGCTGAACCGATTTAACGGGAACTTTCAATGGCAGATAGCTAATGTTACAAAGGGTAACATAGGTTACTTTAAAAAAAAACTTTTAGGATTCTGCGGGAATTAAATTAAGTCTACGCGGATGACACCGCAGGGCACAGCTAGTACTATCTAAATCTTATTCGAGTAGAATATTTTTTCGATATTAATAACTTTCTGTAACAGAAACAGATATATAATATGAATTAATATTTACACAGACACTTTCATTATATATCTCATATATCTATTATTATTGTAAGAACTCGTTTTTAACTCTCTTATTATGGCTCGGTCTCAAATGTAAATATTACTCTATAATTGGTATGAATTGTCTAAAAAATTATATTGCAACTATATTTTACCTTTCATGCTGCCTTGATAGTATAAATATGGAGTGAAACCCGACGTTATTTAAAAAATATATAAGTTTGCCCACAATCGTATATACATATAGCAAGTAGGTACTATAGTAAGTTCTAGCTGTGCAATGCGGTCTCACCCGCGTAGATTTCGTTTCATGCTTAATGTCACGGCACCCTAATATGTTTTGTATATAAAAGTAGCCTAAGTTACTCCTTGAACCACCAGCTACCTGCCAGTGAGAGAGAGTATTCTCGTTAAAATCGGTCCAGCCGTTACAGAGATTACCCGGAACAAACAGACAGACAGGCAGAGAAAAAATTTCAAATTAGTTTTTTTTTGTTTCAGTACCTTATATGCATTTTGTTAAAAGATGTTATTTTGGAATTACAAACAGACAATGCAATTTTATTTATCTGTATAGATATAGATTTATTTTGTTCTGTGATGCCACCCAAGTTTCATTAAATGTCAATGGTTTCACAACATCCATTTAATTATATTACAATACACCTTGGCCTATTACTAATCCTTGCGTTTTTTCGATATAAACATTTTTAACCATTTTCTTAACATAATATTATTTTATCTTAAGCCTGAGCATGACGCGAGCGGTCTCCCAAACTTGTTTCTTTTTTGGTGTGATTGGAGACAAAAGTGTTATGTTATATAAGTGAGAAAAATATTTAAATAAAGACATCTCTTTTCCTGATAGTAATAATTTAAAACGGAAGGTATAAATAGTATTTTTACATACGAAGAGTTCAAAATATAACTTAAATTATGGAAAGTGGCTTACCTTAGAAACTGACGCTTGTCCTAAAACTATTATTAACAAACATGCTTGCTCCAATCGTATACGTTCGTAAACAATAGCAAATTAATTATATAAATGTTTAGAATTCATTTGATCTCTATGACACACTATACAAATAACCTTTAACTAACCAACTCGGCAATCTGCATAATATATATAGTAATTACATAGAAACATTCGGACAATGTTGATAGATGGCAAAATGACCCAGGCAATAATTCCGTTACATAATATATTATTGAATCTGTTAGCATTTTGCCTATTTAAGTAATATTATCTTTAGCAATTTAGCCATTTTTGTGTTAGGAGGTTAATTGAGTAATTGATTTTCATAAACGTTTCATTGGCATTTATAGATTATTATGAAGCTATTCATACTTACTTACGAAAATAATGTCCTCCGTTTTATTACAATGTATTTTTTTACGTATGGATATAATTTTTGCTGCCATATAAATGTAATATACATACATCTCATACATAATATAATTATATATTCGACATTAATCGCAAGCACAAATTATATTTATTTATATTAAATACTTGTTTTCATAGAAAAAACTCTCTCATTGATTTAAATTGCCGAATTGTTTAAAATGATAATTATAATTGATGATAATTATAATTACAATGAGAATGTAAAGTTATTCGTAAAATCGACCTGTCTAAGGTCACAGTGTAAATGGGATTAACCTTTCGGGACACAACGCAAAGCACCTATTTTATCGCAGCCAACCTCACGTCAAAACATCAAAAGTGAAACCGGTCTTTAGTATTTTCTCCGCGTCTGTACTCGGGGTCGTCTTTTTTGAGACAGGTAGGTGTCTGGCACGTTAATGGTACAGGTTCGATTCCTGATCGCGTGCCTCGTGTTTTGGTGTTTTTATACGTCTTTTGTAACTTTTTGTATTTTTTCTCAACTTTTTTGGGCCTACATTTTTTATCGTGGAACGACGGAATTTGGGCTTAAAAGGCAATGTTTAAGCCTCTTTGTAAATCTATTTACGGATAGTAATTGTGTGAAGGGTATTAGGGTTTTTGCATTTATAAAACGTGATGGAATTTTAATTCCATCCTGTGTTAGTTCTTTTTAACTTAGAGGAAACTACGATTTTGGTACATACTTTAAATGGAACGTCAAAGCTAAGAAATTATTTATACGCGCTGCTTAAACCATCATATTCCAGGCTTTAAGAACTTGATAGGTTTTAAGTTGTCTTAGCTGTCGACGGCTTTTACTACTCTTAAAGCGATTCTTATTTAGAGATCACAAAGTCAAAGTCGTAGTCTTAAATCGAATAAAGATTCGATTAGACTTTTCACAAAGTACTTTCACATCGTCAGAATGGCATTATTACACAGGATTATACATGCTACCGCCAGGTTCAGAAGGTTGCTTTTACTGAGAAGAACCTGGCAAGAAACTCAGTAATTACTCTTTTCAAAAAAAATATACAATTTTAAAAATACACTTGTCCAATGCACAACCAGCTCCCACAAGCAGCAGCTGTTCACAAGTATGACGCGAATGCCAGCCATTGACCTCCTCAATCATCATAGAGGGAAATGGACACTCGCCGATCTAGTGCTTAGAAGAATTGACGTTTCAAGCACCTTTCCTGGGATAAATGAATTATCTCAATTGAAATCGCAGAGAAATATGAATCTCCGTTTTGTTTGTGGTTTACATGAACCGATCTCGGTTGCCGACCTCAAAGGAACCAAGACATCGGCCGATTTGACAAGCACTTGGCCGACTTGCAGTAGCGACCCGCCAATTACTACGAATTGATTCTGCCGGAAAATCAATGAAGTTACATCATAGAATGCTATTACAAATAATGACATAGGCTGATTTTGAACAAGGATTTTAAGAGAGTCTGAAACTTATTTTATTGTACCATTTTTTTCTACTGACGTGGTAAATCTTACAGTTCCACAGATGGTAAGCGGTCACCGCGGTCTATGGATACTTGCTGTTTGGTATATTCGGGAATATTTGAGACATAACATAATAATATTGAAATTTGCTTTTTTTAATAAATTAGTTTAACGCTGGCCATTCATATGAGCTGCACTAGTTATTGAGACACAACACTTCTAATATCAAAGGTATTAGGTACGCGCGAGTTACAGATCTTGTAAGAATCTCTTAACAGCGAGTACAGCATAAGAATTTTCAGAAGGGATCCTAGATTAGGTAAAACACTGTGCCGTGGATGGCTTGGTGGTATATTATAGGACGAACTCTCGATCCCCGGGTAGGGTCAAAGATTTATATTGGGTTTTTGTGTCAAGAAACTCACAATAAATGTGTGTTTCAAAGTTGGCAGTGTTTAAACCCCGTGCCTCGGAAAACATGTTAAGCCGATGGTTCTAAGCCTGATATCTCTCCGTTCCATTGGACTATGACAGTGAGGGAATTAAGAGCGCACCTGTGTTTGCGCACACACTTGTGCAGTATAATATACACAGATGACTGATCCTCGTTGCGATTAGCCGTGGTAACCGAAAGTCGGTAGGAGACCATTATAGGAATAATATAGGTTATATATTTAATAACATCTGGTGTCAATCATTTCCGCGTGTAAGCCTCGGGGCATTTCTAGTTCATGAGCTTACAACTGCAAATGATAGGTTTCGACGCTAAGATTGCTTGACAGCATAAGGCCGACATTAAAAACACTATCTAGGTAATTATTTTTGCGAATTAAACTTAGTCGTCTCACTTCCTGGCTCCAAGTACCTAACTATTGGCTTCGAAGGCATAATATATCATTATATGGCGATGGGAAGAGAGATCTAATACCTAATAATTTTCCTAGACTTGACATTATCTCGCTCGCAATTAGTGTTGTGCTTGGAACTGTCATGGCGTCAAATTACTCTCGTTTTGACATTACTGAAAGAAACATATTAAACATATTAATTACTTAGTAACATTTATAAACCTGTAAAGTGTCTAAATGTCTAAATCCTGTTTTATTGCGTTTCGCTTCTTCCAACAATTGAAACAAATTTTCGTTAATGAATAATAAATTTGAATTCTATAGAAATGCCATCTTAATTAACCTACAAAAAGTAGGTTGCATACTTATTATAAAATTAAATCAACCTTTATTGCAAAGCATGGTTTATCTGTAATTTTTTTTTATTTTAGTTTTAAAAAAAACAGCAAGTGAGAAATAAACAAACAAATTATTTTTTGTTTTTAAATATATATTATACAAATATATATACATTATAGAGTTGAAAGTGGGTAAATATTACTGTTTATAGCTACTTAACATGTCATTAAACGTATAGCGTATAATAAAAGATTCATCCGCTACGTGACATTTATGAGTATAAAAGACATACAATATCTTTAGTTACCTATTTACTTGTGATTTACGCGGAGAAATCCAATAAATAATGGTCAAGAGTGTCAAAAACAGGTCTCAGAGGAATGAGGTATACCTGTTTATTTCTGCCTTTCGAGGCGTGACCTCTCGTGGCGAAAGCACGAGGTCATGGTAAGGCGAGACTTACTGGGGGCCAACTATGATCGTTTAACCAGAGCGTATTAAGAACTACTTAGCTTAATATTAATAATTATATTAATTAATGAGTAATGAATATGCTTTATTTTCAATCTTTTTACTATACAATCAAAATGAATAATGCGTATTACCTTAAACCTAATAGAAAAAAACAAGCTTTGAAGTTTGATATTACGGTACCAAAATGAACCGTCAAAGCTAAGAAGTTACGCTCTGCTTAAACCGATGATGACGCCTCCTGGCCCTTGATAGTTTTGATACTATTTGAGGTTCAACTCATCTGTGACTTCAAAGATAACTATGATGAATACCTTTTTAAGAATCCTGATAGTATTATGAGTACTAGCTTCTGCCCCCAGCTAAGTCTGTATGTTATTTGTTACTAGCGTCCACCAGCCGCGATTCCGTCTGTAGGATTTGACTCACATAATGTGTAAAGTTTCATTAAAATCCATTCAGTAATTTTTGCGTGAAAGTGTAACCAACATGTTTATAAATTCATGTTCAAGTCTCCAGTTTATTCAAAAATGATTTATTTTCGCGACTTAATCAGTCTACGTTGTGTATAGAAAGTAATTACGCTCAATTTTTTGAATTCCAACCATAGCAGCCATCATTTTTCTTATCTTAAATTATTTGAAATTTTATTGTTTTTGTCTCTAAAACCTTTCATATCTGTACTGCTATCTAGCATGTCAACATTCACAGAATCCATCCATCCTGTATCTTCTTCTCTTGAAACCATCTAAATTAATTCATCCACTCGCAGAACACACACAGAATAGTATATAATAGTAGAACTACGAGAAAGTAATGTATAAATACAGCGATTACGTGTACTCTGTAACGTTTGTTATCACTTGAAACATCTCAATTATTATGATGTAATATAAAGTTCTCTATCAAGGCAGTAGTTTATCTATCAAGGCATCGAAGTCTAGATGTTTGATATACGACCACGTTGCAATGCGGAAGAATACTGCGAGAACGAGTTTAAAATTATGTCTTTTAATTTGCATAATATCTATGTATCGGTACAGATAGGGTGTGTTTATTTATCGTGTAATGTGGTGACCGGGAGTGGGTCTCATGAGAGACAAGTTCGGTTTCATTGCCGTTTACTGACTAATATACCTTATATCTAATAGATATAACGAAGGAGGTGTCACTTCAACCGCAAAGACATGTTGAACTTCATTACTTAGTTGAAAAAAATGATTATAATAAGTGTACATATATTATGCGCTCTCCACCTAATGAATTTCGTACGCAGTTGTTATTTGTCACTCCTCAGATCTATAAATCTATACTGATAAACAAAATTGTAGTGTCTGTTTGTAATTCCAAAATAACAGCTTTCCACCAAATTAATATGAAAGTAAAAAACATTTTTTTTAATTTTATCTATCTTTCTGTTTGTTCCGGCTATCTCTGAAACGGCTGAACCAATTTTATCGGGACTTTCACTGGCAGATAGCAAATTTTACAAGGAGTAAACTAGGCCAATTTTATTTAAAAAAAATTAGGGTTCCGCAGCTCATCCATGAAATTAACTTTAAGCGCGGAAAACCGCGGGGCACAGCTATGACAACTGGAACGTTTCCGTTTAGGCACTTCTAATAAAAACATCTGTGAAGAGTAGTATAAGGAAAATAAATGACAGAAGAAAATTCTACTTCATAATTTCTCACGTCGTGTTTGATACATTAAGATTAAGGCACGCATTACATCATATGCTTGGTAATCTAAAAAATATATAGGTATTTTAAGGACAACATAGTCTGACATCATCGAACAAGTATCGGTAGGTAACCTTCAACATTATTTCACACTTTTTATTTGAAGCTTAATTAATATAAACTGCGACTCGGTGTCGTAAATTGATTCACAAATGTTGCTTTTTATTTTGGGGACAAATAGAATTATACTGCTGTTTACATCTTAATGCAAATAAAAATATTTTCCATGTAAAAGTCCTTACTTATGATGTCCGTACCATAACCTCTTGTTGCCATGATAGTGTAAGTTTTATTATGAGACAGATATATATGACGTGTAGAAGTCTGTCACTGTCATACACAGATAAACTATGGCCGTAAGGTCGCTGGCTTGCGTTGATACAACTACAACTTCTAACATGGTTTGCGTTGATGAAACTTATAGAGTATCAACGTAATATGAATGTTGATGACATTTTTAACTATAATTAGTCCTAAAATTTAATTAATTAATTTATACCTTTACTTCTACATGGCACTTTAAATCGGGGTTAGTGTCCAATTCTTTTTCTCTTTCGGCCCCTTATTGCTGAGGATGTCCTGCGAGTACTGTCTCAATAGATTTTCTCCACCGCCCTCTATCTTCGGCATGGTGGAATGCGACGTTCACCGGTATTGCCAATTGCTCGGCCACCTGGTCTGACCATCTTTTTGGACTACGACCTCTTAATCGCTTGCCCTCTGTTGCCTTTCAAGATTGGTGTCCAACAGATATTTTTAAATCTCATCGATATGAATAGTAGGTAGATAACGTGCTTTTTTATTACACATCCATCTCTAGGAACTAATAACGTGATCATCTTCTTTTTTTATTTTATTTCTGTTGCATCAATCTTTCATCACTCAACTGATGGTGTTACGTATGCGTATACATTGATTGATCGACATTCAAATATTGAATGCAGCGAACAAATGTATTAGTCGACAAGCACGGCAGTAGTGTACTGCAAGTGGCATTGTTTAGTGATCGCGAGAGGGTGGGCAACTCAAGGCAAGTCGGTTGACTGACCGGTCGCATTCCACTTGGGGCACTATTTTTTATTAATACTGTTGCTACATGGAAACATTTGTATCAAGTGATGATGATTGCGTGATAGCAGGTTGGTATACTGTAAATTACATAGACGATTTCTTCTTTGGTTGCAGTGCTTATGTTATGAATGCGGTTTGTATAGAGTTCTGTTTAAATTAAAGTGCAGAATTTACGGTGAAGCTAAAAATCGTGAGGAAACCAGTACGTCTTAGAAGAAATTAAAGACGTATGTTAAGTTCCTGAGACGCAATGGACTCACCATGTGTCAGTAGGCAATTAATAATCGTTGGTGAAAAGTGGGTGTAACAACAACACCTCCTAGGGACTCGAAAAGTTTTTAATCGGTCTGTTTTCTTTTCATAAGTAAACTGCTAAATGATTTTGGTAAAACTTGGTACAGATATGGATACCGTTTGTTACGGAAACTATTTGAAGCGCATGAGGTCACGGGCAAGCTGGCTTGTTATACTTGTCAGTCGGTCGGTAGTTAATAGTCCGGTTTGGTTCGTGGTCGCACCAGTACTGCACCGTCAGAGTAGTAACTGTTTTTTGTAATTAAGAACACCTGTAACTACTAATTATCTATTTTATAACTTGAATGGTGTAAAAAAGGATTTGCAATCTTTTATATTCATGTATGATTTTGTGACTATGTAAAGTACTTTTCAACTGACTTCAAAAAGAGGTTCTTTTTTCAAAGTATAGGCAATAAAACATTTTTTTTCCCTTATTATAAAACGCGGCCTCCAAGATAAGCCTTGGTTTAGAAGTAGCTCTACTGTCTCGTTTTGTGATACGAATGTAAAAGGAGATGGAGAGAGGACATGACAGTCTGAATTTAGTGAATTTTGGTGTAAACCATGCTATGTAATAGGGGGGATTGACTTTTAGTCACAAGGATTTTAATTCAGACAAATGATAATTATGCTTAGCTAGATATGTGTTTGAATTATTTCTCAAACATGTTTTCTCACGATGTTTTCCTTCACCGTCAAGCACATGATGTGAAATCACATACGTTTTTAGAAAAATTCATTGGTACAGGGCGCATGGATTCAAACTTGCGTCGCTTGCAAACCCCACGACGGCAGTAACAAAAGAATTGTTAAAAATATTGAATCGTAATATGTTTTCAGACTATAATGTAATACATATGCAGGTAATTAGCAGTCTCCTGCTAAATATTAGCATTCGCCTGTGTAACTCTGTCTGTTGGCACCGGCTCGCTAAATCGTCTAAACATTTACACAAGAACCTTACGTAAATTTATTCCATACGAGAAAAATCCACCAAATAAAATATTATCTTAAAATATTTCAGGAAATGACTTGCAGCGCAAACATGTCAGTTGTGCAATATGTAAGGTTGTAATCATTTCCTTGATGACAGAATAACTTTTTTTTAATAAATCATTACGTATTGTCAATATTTTGTTGGCCGAATGTGGTAATATTAAATTGAGTGCAAAATGTCAGCTTTTTAAATATGTTGACTCTCACTTCTCGTTACGTATTTCTCGACCCTTAATATATTATATATCGTATTGTTTACTTCACTTCACTTTTATAGTATAAAACATCTGTAAGACAGTTTGCTATATATTACGTGCAAATTAGTAGGTATTTTTTTTAGGTCAGAGCCGTGGTGGCCTTGAGGATTGAGCAGACGCAAGTTCGAATCCCAGCGGGGTCTGTACCAATGAGTTTTTCTAAAAAAACTTATGTACAGTGATTTCACACCACGTGCTTTACGGTGAAGGAAAACATCGTGAGGAAACCTGCATATTTCTGAGAAGTAATTCAATGACGTATGTAAAGTGTATGAGACGGCGATGGACTCACCATTTGTCACGTTGGCACTTAATCATCTTCGGTGAAAAGTGGGTGTTGTGATTACAACACCTCTGCCTACCCCTTCGGGGAATACAGGCGTGAGCATATGTATGTATGTCAGAGTAAATAAAAAATAAATTAATATATAAAGAAAGGCTCGTTGAAAGCACATAGATTTTAATGGTCTTTTGTTCCGGTAGTTCTAGGCCTCCGATCTTGATGTACATTCAAGCGCATATGTAATAAATTAAATCATACTGATAATAAATATGCATATATCTACTTATTAGGGAAACATTATGTATATGAGTATAAATCTGTATGTATGTAATGAATTCAGAAGCGCATGTTTGATGTCTTATCAAAGTATAAATCTTGATATGTCTAGTTTTCTCACTAGGTTCACACTAAGTAAAGAAAGTTCTCCCGCAGAATGACGTAAGTTACGCTCAAAAAAACGATTAATCAGATATTCAGATCCCTTGTTACACTACTAGGTATATATAATATGTTTACACTTCACTGTACCTACTTCGGCCGGTTTGAATAAAACCACGTATTACGATTATTAGCTATAATACGCACTCTCGGAGATTTTCTCTCACGTTTTGTAGTTTGAGGCCACGCAAATAATGAACGCACAGCGTATGCAAATAACTCTTAATGCCTTGCCACGACAGGTATTTGTGTCGAGAGACAAGGACGAGAGAACTAAGAACTGATAGTTCTCTTACGATATACCTTATAGTATTCGAAAGTGTGTTTATTTGTCCTTCTTTAACGCGTCAATAGAATAACGGATCATAATGCCACTTGCATTTGTTCCTGAATTCCATAGACGGTGCCTGTTGGTAATCGGGTCATGGTAATCTTACTAATGTAGTCACATTTTTTTGTATTCCCCTGTATGTAGCGGTAGTTGGTAGTAATACTATAAAAAAAACCTACAGAAGGTCGGTTCACGCGCAAGATGCATCTAGTTACAACTGGATTTTTCACATTGTGGAGGCTTATTGGGCTAGATCAATCAAAGACCGAAAAAGCTTAAACTTGAGGCGAACAACAATATATTATATAATAATCTCTACCTTTTAGCACACCATACCGATAAGGTGATCGTCAGGTAAACGGCCTACTTAATGTTAAGTGGCAACCATCGAGATGATTGCAATAGGACAACTCTCGTGTTGTCAAGCCTTTTAAAATAATTTCCACCTTTCAAACTACTATCTTTTGACCCAAAACGGATACACGGGTTCGTTAAGATATGCATCCAAATAACGCTCTCTAAATGGTTGTTTTGAAAGCCTGTGCATTATGGTTTCTTATATATCTAATCTTGGTTATCTGTTTACAAGGATAAACTTTATACCGGCTATAACTGGTTAAGGTCAGGTTAACGATTTGCAAGTAAAGGGGTGTCTCTGGAGTAGTACTTGGTATCAAGTCTCATAAGGATAGATTGAGTACCGACCCTAACAATGTATGGGACAAGGTTAGGATGATAGTAGTGTAATATTAGTTGTAGATAATATTACTTTGTCCAATGCTTAATGATTCCAATATCATGTAAGTCGGCGGTCTCTATATAACGGCCGGTACAGAGTCTCTATTTTATTGGTATTGTTTTATTTTTCATTATTATTACTTATGTATTCATGTTACAACACTTTTCACGGTAAAAATTACACTTAACAAATTTATAAAATTTGATGATTTGTATAAGATAGCCTGAGTCTCTTTTAGGTTGTTCTCATAAAGTTTTGTAGCAGGGTCTATACTAAATAGTTCTAAGTATCACCGGTCAATCATTTGATACACCAGGGGGTCAACTATCATCGTTTAAGCAACACGTATTAAGAACTTCTCAGTTTCGAAATTTGAATTAACGATACAAAAATGGAACGTCAAAGCTCTGAAGTGCTTAATACGCTCAGGTTAAACCGATGATGGTAGGCCCCCAGTACTCACCCAAGCCCAAGTTCCTCGTTTTGCATGAGAACGTTAAAAAGTGCTCCTAGCGACGAATGTATGAAGATGACGTTCGTACCGGACAAAACATACTTGGGGCACTGGTTTGTCAAAGTGAAGATGTTACAAACATCTCTTGCGCAAACATGTCGCCTCATTCAAATTTGCTATGGCACAGTCGAGTGTGAAGAAATGGCCCCTACTTTCCCCTAAGCTAATAAATATTTGCGCCAAATGATGTAATTTCTCTCAACCGCGATTCTTAGGTAAGTAATTAGTGAAGAAACTCAATAGTTTCTTAATTAATCCTGCTCAGACTTTACGTCAGCCCATTGCGTATTTCTATTACGGTCATTATAAAATACTTATTGATACACTATGACACAGGCCGTGATCTCTGCTCTATTAAGTTATATAACTTCATGAATGTGATGAAAACTTTTGGTTGAGTACTAGCTTCTGGCTTCTCGTTCGTCCGCGTGGAAAAGTTGCCTGCTATTAAACACTAACTCTAACCCGCGATTGGTCCTCTCGTGGTTATTTATAGCCTTCTTCAATAAATGGGTTATCTAACACTGATGTAATTTTTCAAATCGGACTAGAGCTCCTGAGATTAGCGCGTTCAAGCAAATAAAGCATAGATTTAGCATAGACTATATATTATATTAATATTAATTAAGCTTTAATGTGCTCTGTTCTAATAGTATTCTGACAATAAGCAGGTAATGTACCTACTTACATACATTACATACATAATATGCTCACGTCCTTATTCCGAAAGAGTAAACTAGACTATGTATTTACATGCACCGTCACATTTCTCCAGTTATGTTTAAGTCTCACGTAATAGGGGGCGAGCCTATTGTCCAGTCCATTAACCAGATACCTACTAATCCATAATTACAGATAGAAAAACTCAGTAATTCTTCACCCCGGGACATAACCCGTGTTTCCGTCAAAGTTCAATCAAACGCGCGTTTTCGATATATGTTTTGGTATATTAGAATATCAGAACCCATCCCAAAGAAATCATATTATATTGTATGTTTACAAGCGTTTCGAAATAGAGAGAAACCAAAAGAACATATAATATTATGCAATAGTACAGCACCTATGTAGGAAGTACTACTATACAAAAACTTAATAAATGTATGGACGTATATAAAAGAAAGGTTATTTCTACGCACGTCATAAAGACAAGCGTTACATGATGGCGTAGGAAGCAAGGCAAACGTCATTTCAATCACAACACCTTCAATAAACACCGTACTATAGGAAAAGCTGACAAGACAGGCACATAAAGAAAAGATAACAGAAAGACAACCGCCTACATTGGTTGATAAAATAGCACGCACATATAGGCGCACTCATACGAGGATATAGAAATCGGGTGACTTTCGTGTTCTTATTGTGTGGATGACTTAAATAGTGCACTCGAATTGAGTTTCTTGCCGGTTCTCAGAAGGCTAGTTTTCGAACAGGTGGTGGATTCTTCAATGTTCTTAAAGTGCCTTACTAAGGCTTATACTGATTAAATCATTTTCATTTTCACTCTTACGAACATCTCTAAATCGCCCCACGTTTCGTCTTTTTCTGTAAATTGTTGTGAATTATTGTGGCCCGAAACTAAGCCACAGTTACAGCTGGGCATCTAATCAGGGACGGCCTGTAGAACACGATATAAGGTGCCATAATTTGAGTCACCCGCCTCCCATGCTGGTGTCCTGACAGCCACGCTAATTGCAATAGTAGCCTTAGAGCGAGATGCTCGTTTTGTGTATGTTTGCCTAAAGTATGGGATCTGGTGTTGTGTATGTTTTTATTTTGTGTCAGAGATGTGATTAACTTGTTCCATTAATGCACTTTTAACCTCGATAGTTAATCCAAACACGCGTGATCGATGTATGATTGGATCAATCAGTAACAATTTATTATCTCTTTAACACCACTTAAGCTGTTAGTGGCGTTAAAAATGTACACTGATTAAAATTGTGCCGAGGAATTTTTAGTTATGTTTAAGTGAAAGGATTTATTGAGTTCGACGGGTCGTTAGCTAACTAACACTTAAATGTTCATAGAAATTGAACAAAATACTTTCAATTTTAATTGAAGGTTCTCTATAAAAAATCTATTATTTATTTTTTTAAATTTAAGCGACTAATAAAATACAGTATATCTATGAAAGATGATTGGATTGATGATCCATCGTGTCATAATGACACGATTTAAAGATACCTGCCTCGACCCCCTGATCCCAGTTAGCTAATCGAAGATTCGCATATACAACGTAACCGTTAAAACAAATGGTAAATTATTAGGTTAACGTTACGCAGGTGGTAAAAGTAAAATATATTGGCGGCACCGTTACGATGTTCCCCGTTTATCGTACCGTTAGACGTGTTGTTCGATGTGTTGATATGCAGGAATTAACAACCTGTTATCCGAATGCAGTTACTGTAGGCTATATGGTGTAACCGAGCTCCCTAAATGAGGTCGCGTAACGAAGTATTTATGCCCTATTAAGGTCGTTATCTTCAAAGTAGTCCTAATAAAATAATCAATCAAATGGGTTTTACTGGGTATAATCATGTCATTCACCTCATACCATTTTCTATTTGAGTAAATTTGGTAATATGTACCGTAAATTGAAGACTTATATTAGCATGAATAGCTCTGAATTCCAACTCTTCTTACATAGGTTCTTTTCCAATATAAAATCACCAATAAAATAACACATCATTATTTAAATAATCAATAATTACCAAGTTTAAATTCAAACACGCAAAACTAGTTTAATTTCCGTTTGACAAGAGAAATGTCTATCGAGAGCTGTATTCCTTGTGTCTAGTCTAATGTCTAGAGAAACTTCCTAAATTCCTTTAGCATTACTGTTTTAAAGTAATGCTAAAGGAATTTAGGAAGTTTCTCTAGACATTGACAGATCGACATGAATATACAAATCTCAACCAAACGTTGGAATGTTGATATCTGATACATTATCTTCATGTATCTGTTGCGAAACACATTGCTGAGTAATTTAGAAAACTTTCAAAGTAAAAATAGCTAGCGATAAAATCTAATGTATAAAGCAGAATAGTCTGTTAGTCTAAACGTGCTAATTTTAGGAAGTACTGGTCCGTTTTGAAAAAATCGTTCTAGATAGCCCATTTATCGACGAAGGCTATGCGATATATCATCACACTAAGACCTATCATGAGTTAAAATGAGATAAGTTAGCGTAAGCCCAAAGTAACTATTGAGTCAAATCAGCAAAGAGGTGTCAAACAAATAAAATAAGCTCTAAATAAACTCATAAGATGCATTACCAAAATCGGAAGAACATATTTCAAAAACCATAATTTCCGCAACCAATTCTATGATCACGAATTTCATTGATTGAAGTATCGATTGCACCTGCTTTGAGAAAAAAATTTCAAAGGGCCTACGAATACGAACCCTATTATAGATAGGCAAAGTTATTACGCAAGTCAATAACGCAATGGCGGCAAAAAGCACAAAATAAAAACATACAGAAGACCAACTCCCACACATTGATAGTAACAATACCCCATGTTTTGACTTGAATTAACATTGACGAACTTCGTTGCATATTGGTGAGACTGGAAATGTGTTGATACTTTTTTATGTGTTGAATGCCAAAGACACATTTCTAGCAACAGCACTCATCACCAACAATTCGTCAACGGTTAAACATCTCGAAACCTCTGCTCGTGTTACGGGTACCTACACACTCATATACTTACAAGAGTTTGCGGCTCCATGTGAAATTACTGGAAATAGCCAATGATATTTAAAATTTAAAATAGGTATGGAACTAGCGTGCCAAAATTGAGGCATTTAAGTTATCAGAACTCTAGACTCTTTCCTCCTTATTAGACAAGTGACAATCTGCGTTCGGAACATTATTTCGATCGTTTTGTGAGCTTATCACATATATCCTTTTGGAAATACCCAACTTCATCAGACTGGAATCCTCAAACACGTGCGTGTTAGTACCTACTTGCGAGGATTTTTGCGCTAGAAGCCCTTCTGTTACGTCTTTATTTTGTACAAAAAGGTTTCAAGTCACGTTCCCCGACCGTGATTTGAGTCGCAAGGCAAAGAGCGCTTAGCGCTGTTAGGACATTTTTTGTAACCTTCAAATTACGTTATGTCATCGCCACCATGGCGAGTTTTTGGACACAAAATAACCATTTAGAATGCTATCGCTGGTTATTTCTGTAACATTTTGCTTTGTGATTAACTCTTGAGTTGTGCGAGTAGACTTTAGATATTGAACAGACTAGAAATCATAGTTATTTAGCGATTCGAAATATTTGCGAATATAAATATATGCCTCAATATTTTGTCACAAATATTAGATTCACAATACAACTACATATATATACAGAGAAATAAAACTGAAGTGTCTGTTAGTAATTCCAGAATTAGCCACCGCAGGTTCTGACATAAAATAACAATTTTCTTTTGTTTTCTCTCTGTCTGTCAGTACGTCTGCTTAGCTCTGAACAGATGGACCAATTTTAACGGGACTTTCAAAGGCCAATAGTTGATGTTGCAAGGGTCACAGCAAATTTTGATCATAACTTGTTTTACATGCAAATAGGCAAAATGACTTGGCTTAATTTTGCATTAAAGTTATTCTATGTTTAAGTAACAGACTCGCTACTTCCTTAATATTCCGCGTCGAGACGTGTACCTAACAGCCGCGGTAGGTGCCAACGCTCTGAGCACAGTTTTAGACTAAACTTATTGGCTAAGGTATAGGTAGCATCTAAGTACCATTTGTGATCATCTAAATAAGAATAAATATGAAAATCGGACGGAATTCGAATTGAGTAACTCCTTTTTTTGAAGTCAGTTAAAAAATATTGTTTTTTGTTAGAAAAAGGATGCAAACACCCAGTATAGAATCTGAATAGTGAGTCGTCCCGTTACAACGTGTGACCGGTTTAGCTTGTTCAGTGTTAGACCGGATAGCTAAGGAAATGGTCGCAGACCTTGAATTAGTTGCCACTTTCCTGGCTATTCATGACAAATGCTTCATGTTTGAGTACCTACTTAATTTAATTAGTGTTCAATCCGAATCCATATCTATACCGACACATAAAATTTAAGTGTCTGTTTGTAATTCCCAATGAATAAAAGAAAACAATGCTTTAAAATTCTGTTTGTCGGTCTGTGTGTTATTCCGGTTAACCTAAGACAACTTTACGAAGAACGGCTTTTAAGTATCAATCAAGGGTATATCGGTCGCCGCACATACCTACGCGTAGGTAAGTTTTTCGGATTACATAGCTACCGTTTTTCAGAAACTATACATACCTATTATTCATTAAAAAAATCTTTTCATATTTTGGCTAATACGCAACGCAATTCGTCGATGTCAAAACATGACCACACTGCTTACCCTATAGAACACAGGTGTGACGATTGTAAGTTCTTAAAAAAATATCTAGGCGGTGTAATTTCATTAAACGAAGTTCGTTTTATCAATAAAAAAATACATTTAATGTTAAAAAATAAAAAAATCTGCGTGTTCGTCGTGCATCAGCCCGGAATCGAACCCGGGCCGCCCGCGTGGCAGGCGAGCATTCTACCACTGAACCACCCAATATATATATATATATATATATATATATATATATATATATATATATATATATATATATATTGGGTGGTATATATATATAGTTAGTCACACTATTTATAACTCAAGAATGACAGAACCGATTTGGCTGAAAATTGGTGGGGAGGTAGCTTAAGACCAGGAAAAGGACATAGGATATATCCCGAAAAATTTATACATACAGGAAAAAGAAAATGAAGTGTCTGTTCGTAATTTCAATTTAAAAGCTTTTCATATACATAGAAAAAATAGCATTTTCTCTGTCTGTCTGTTTGTTTCGGGTAAACTCTGAAACTTCTGGACCGATTTCTACGGGACTTTCACTGACAGATAGCTGATGTTAAAAAGAATAACTTGGAAACTTTTTTTTAAGTTAGGGTTCCGTGAAAAAATCTAGCATAAAATTAAGTCTACACCGACGAAACCGTGGGGCACAGCTAGTTTGTATATATAAAACAGCGTCTTAATGTTAGCTGCCAAATTAGTTCACACGACTTAACGAGCTAAGCCTGATTATGAAACAATTGTTCAAGCAGTTGTTGAATCTTGCTTAAATATCTTGTTTAATTGTGAATGAGAATTATACTACAACTGGCAATTTTTATATTTTAATAAGTAAATACAAGGTTAATTATTCGGTTAACCAAGATTTTATAGTTGCGTATCTACGTCAAGGTTCTTTACTATTAAGTTTTAGATCAAGTAATTTGTAATATGTGGTTTTTATGACATGATTTTAATTATAGGCGGTATCAGGCAGCGGTAATAGGCATGTATAATTTCTTAAAAAAAAGTTATTCGTATAATACCCATTGAAAATGCCGATCAATGGGGATCCATGTCGTTCTGACTATTTGAAAGTACTTTGTCAAAAGTCTAATCAAATAAATATATTTTAAATTTAGTATTTTTTATAATCAAGTTTAAAGATCTAAGCGACAGACAGACAGCGACAAGCGACTTTGTTTTATAGTATGTGGTGGTAAGCATATCCTAGTATGTATAATAGAAATGTTTTGATGGTTTTAGCAACTTAGGATTGAAAGTGAAACCTAATAGTTATGTGTGATGAGAATAACTGTGGTGTAACTCCCGTCACGAGTAAAGGTCATGCGAGAAATAGTGTGGATACTGTGCACGTTTTTATTCGCCTCGCGCCATATGTATACAAACAGACAGTCGGACAGATAGACAGACAGACAGAGAAAGAACTAAAAAAAGTTCTATTCAAATGTAAATACCACAGTACCCCTATCACGGGTTTGCCACCGTTTTCGTAATCTATACTCGCTAGCGTCTCCGCCGAATATTAGTATTGGAAATTGTGCAGCGTCTCCCAGCGGTGACGTGAAGTACTAAAATATCTCGTACAAATATCGCGAGTGACGCTAGCGAGTATAGATTACGAAAACGGTGGCGAACTCGTGATAGGGGTACAGTCAATAGGTTCTATTCGAATGCAAGTACTACTGATGAATCTAAGTAAACTTGTACTTCTCGCAGGGCGTTGAACTAAGTAGCTAGTTCCTAGGCCGGTTTTTACCCGACTGCGCGAATGGAAATTGTCGTATTGTGTTCAATCTATGAACCTTTTAACGTATATACCTTTTTAAACATAGCATAATTTGTCAAAGTAATGTTTGCTAAATGTAAAGGTAAATTTTATACAGTCCATTAATGAATGCTTACCTATTAAAACAACGTTTAAAACGTTTAATTATGAAAACACAAGCTAAAATGAGTGAGAAAGGTAATTTTGGTATATCTTTGTGTACATGAGTTCTAAATTCTACCTAGCGGACCTCTCGCGGTTTCACCCGCGTAGTTCCCGTTCTCGTTGGAGTACGGGGATAAAATAAAGCCTATGCTACTCGCTGATGATGTAGCTATCCAATTGTGAAAATTTTTTTTAAATCGGTCCAGTAGTTTTTGAGCCTATTCATTACAACCGAACAAACAAGTTTTCCTCTTTATAATATTAGTGTAGACTACACCCACACAAATAAGATTTCTTTTAAATTACATGTTGCATTATTTTCTTGGGCATTCGATTTCTTTGTTTTTGTGACTTCTACGCATTAACACACCTGTTTGCTTTGTAGTCAGCCTTATCTACGGTCATTCACCCCGCGATAAGCAGTCGATGTTTCTCAACTTAAAAGTTTGTAAAGTTGTTGATAATTGACTTTTATTATAGGAAAATGATATTGAAAATTTGTGTAAATAGGAAATAGGCTAAATTTGAAAATTTTATTAATTTTCATGTGTATTTTATCCCCAAAACCCAAAACATACCAGGTATTTTGTACTAAAAAAATTTTTTTTTACTGATATTGATGTTTTAAAATTATAATATCGTTTTCCCGTGAAGAATTTTTCAGAATTAGAAAATACTAAAAATATTAACAATCTCTAACATTTATGAGAAATAGACTGGTATCTTCGTGTCAACGTCTCTATATTTATAATATCAAAATATTCTTTGTTACAGATGAATTCAGCTGATCTTCACATGTAAAAGGTAAGGTTTACAATAACCAACATTCTATGTCCCTAGTACTTTATTTATTTATTTGGCACAGTAACAACATACAAATTCACACATAACACATGATCATAGTTTTATTCTAAGACATTCAATAATTTGTACATCGATAATAACCATGTACTTGTATGTTTTGACACGTGACAAGGACGTCGTCTTTTGACCCTGCGTTTTGCGCTTTTATTGGGGCCCTTTTTAATGTCCCCATACTAAATTGGGCAGGCGATATCGTCAACATAAAACATGGTAAAACCTCTACTTATAGACTAGCGAACGTAGTTCCCGTTCTCGTGAGAGAACGGGAATAAAATAAAGCCTATGTTACTCGTTGATGATGTAGCTTTCCAATGATGAAAGAATTGTTGAAATCGACACAGTAGTTTTTGAGTTTATTCATTACGAACATACACACAAAAATACAAATCTTTCGTCTCTATAATAGTAGGGTAAACTAGATGACCCGGTGCTTCGTATCAACATTTCCTTTACCTAATTATTTATGCTTTTTCCCACAGTTCAAACCTTCCCTGTACTTTAACAAAAATTAAACTTACCTAAATCGGTCTAGCTACAGTAGCGGTTCGTGTATTATGGCATCTAGCAAAAATATGAATAAACATTAATATATAACTCACATAATATTTAATGTCGTGCCTATTGTTGGTTCATAAAAGCACGACAACCAACTTTAATAGTAACACTACTTCCGTTATCGGAAGTTGCGTCATCATTACACATTACCGCTAGTTACTTAAAGTTTGTAGTGACAACAATGGTTCTGCGTACAAAATAATAATTGTATATGAATTTTATTGTAATGAATAATTATTTACTATGTAATGAAATGTGCATGATGCCTGCTGAGTTCCTTGTCGGTTCTTCTCAGAAGGCTTGTTTCTGGACCGGTGGTTAATACTTCGACATTCATAAGGCAGTGCCTAACCAGGGCCTAAACTGAATAAATCATTTACATATTCAATATAAGTTAATTTAGGTGTCATCGCGAGCTATGAGCGCTCAGCGAAATTGGTGAAAAATATTTTTATCTCTGCTTTGTAATAAAGTGGTTCGAATACCTATTACTTTCTACTTACTTATTACTATTTAAAAAAAAAACTATACTAATATCATTAAGTTTTGTAACAAATTGCCTCAAAAAGTACTTGACCGATCTTGAAAATTCTTTCGGCAATGGATAGCTACATCCTCAGTGAAGTAACAAAGGCTATATTACATCCCCGTACTCCCACAGGAATGGGAACTACGCGGGTGAAACCGCGTGATGTCCGCAAGTGTTACAATAAAAAAACAAAAAAATCCCATTTAATTACAACTACACACAAGACGTATAAACACCTGCAACATGTTTGTCGCATACTTCAAATCAAATTACGCGTCAATAACAGTTGAAAAAGTAAAATGCATCGAAGGAAAAATAGAATAGCTGAATGCCTGAGCATGTTTACATGAAGCGAAATATAAAAAGAGCGAGTAATGTTGATGCAAAGCGATAATTGTCTGAGTTTTCCGCTTGGTTTCCGACTTTCGATCGGTTTTCTTAGAAATTACTTAATATGCATTCAAGATGGATCCAAAACATGTTCATGGTTTTCATGAAATTAAAAGTGTTTGTTCTACGGTCAAAATGCTTGTCTTATTTTGAGTACTAGCTGCAGTTTCGACACAAGTAGATTTTATTTGATTCCCCCGGAACCTTAATGTTTTTTTTTTAATAATAGTAGCCTAAGTTACTCCTTGTAACATTAGCTGTCTGTCGGTGAAAGTCCCGTTAAAATCGGTCCAGCAGTTTCAGAGATTACGCGGTACAAACAAACACACAGACAGAGAGAGAAAAAAAAAATAGTTTTTTGTTGTCTGTACCGTATATACTTTCGTAAAGCTGTTATTTTAGAATTACAAAATGTCAAAATAATTGTGTTGTGTTTTGAGTATATAAGTGTTGTCAAAATGCTTGTGACATAAGTACCTGGTCCAACGATTAAGTCTGAATTACTTATGACAGTTTCATACGAGTAGATTTCCTTATTTATAACAATTAGATGAAAGTGAAGAGCCTGATAATAAAATCAACATGTGGAACGAAATTGAGTGTCAAAACTACAAAACTATAAATCTACATTCGTTTAAACATAACATAAAGGAATACATTTTAAACCTTTAAGACTGACTCCTCGCGTTCAAAGTAGTAAAAGTTCTTATTTCAAAAAATAGGCAAGATTCCTTACTGCTTGTAACACATATTTGTACTGTAGTGCCGGTGTCTAAACTAAGCTTCAAAACTTGAAGATATTATGGAATCCGCTAATGAGAATCGACCGGGCATAATTCACGCAAATTCTCTCTGACGCGACCAAAATCAACGGTACTTTTGCTTAAAATAAAACTTGTCTATTATCCTGCCACAGACAATAAATTGTATCTGTCAAACGTCAAAATGCTTTTATCACAGGCTTAGTTTGTAACTGGCACGAGCGTCGCGTCGTTTCTCTAGTTTCCACTTCGTAGAGGCAGTACCTACAGCATGCATAAGAAAAAAACATCTTTAAGGCGTGACCGCGTGAAACAATGAGCCATTATGCCTTGTTTAGCGGAAGACTACGTATTAAGGTATATTGACCCGATTCTGATGCACGATACGTGCTAGCTACCGGATAAGCTTCGATAGTACATTTGACGAATTACAACGTTGATTTAAAAACTTTTTGGCGTTGACCTTATATAAAATTCAAAATACCTTTATTTGATTAGACTTCTTACAAAGTACTTTCAAATCGTCAGAAGGACACAATTATTACATTATACATGATTATAAATGTTACCACCGGATTCGGAAGGTTACTTTTGTTGAGAAGAACCCGGCAAGAAACTCAACAATTACTCTTTTAAAAAAATATTATACAATGTTATTTTTGCGTATCTATTTTATCTATAAATATTATTCTCTCTATAAGTATTATTCGGAATGATTATTATAATTATAAAAAAAATGTGAAAAAAAGAACCTTTTGAAATCTAGAACATTTCCTCGGATGCAAAATTCCTTTAATTATTAAAAGAACTATTTTATCACTTTTCATTCGTCTTTGAATCACTTCTCTACAATATATATATACATACAGGATTCCTCACGATGTTTTCCTTCATCGCGAAGCTCGTGGTGTAAAGTCATTGTACTTAAGTTTTTGGAGAAACTCATTGGTATGCAAGGCTGTGATTGTAATTAAAGAACGTTGACATTATTAAATAGCGATTGAACTAAATAAGGTAGTTGGGTGGTCGCGTCTGTACCGGTGTTACGTCACCGTTAAGTGTGACGGTAACGGTCTTCTGCCGTGTAACGGAACAGTACACTCGCGCGCACTGCAATTTTACAATTATGTCCCATTCAATCAAAGCTTGTCTCAGATTTAATGTGGTGTTCAGATAATATTTGTAGAGCACACGCTAATAATTGGTTGTTATTATGTGCAATCATAATTTATGTATAGAGAGATGATACTTCTCAGGTGCATACTTAGCACAGAGGATCGGCTGGTGGAACATATAAATTTAATAATAATAAATAAAAATCCCTCAATATTTTAAATTTTTTCGTTGTTATACTTACTACTTATTTCACATTTCAGCACAGGTCTAGCCTAGTGTGATCACTAATTATTTCCATGTTTTGTGATTCGAAGTAATTTTTTAGTTATTTATAAAAAAAATATTTAAATAGCTGTCCGTAAATATTTCTATCATGTCTGCATTTCTGTCATTCCGTCTGTGTAAATATTTCGTGCTGGAATTTAATAAACATTTTTTATTACTATGGTAAAATTTTGTTAGTAGTGGTTTAAAGGTTCGGTGTTTATTGGATGATATGTGGTCAATAAGACAATTCTTTTTTTTGATGTGAAATGAATTTCTAAATAATTAAATGTCTCACAAATATATATAAAATACGATTAAAATTTCGAAGAAAAAAAAATTTGGCGCTTTTTATATATTTTTCTTTTTTCCGTGACTAAAATGTTCACGCAAAGCGTAAATATAAGGTATGTTTACATAAATATACCCTATATTTACTTTTCGACAAATCGAACGTTGTAAGTTTAGTTTTAAATTAGTTATTAAGTAGGTACTGTCGCGCCTTAATTCTGGAAAGATATTTTACGCTAAATCATTCCAATTGACTATCAATTGAAGCCTTCACAAAACTAGATTTCAATTCATATGTATTTATATCTGTGATATACAAATAAAAATGGATAACCGAAAACACTCAGTGGGTAGTGATTCTATTCTTTTATTTAGAAACAAGATGTTCTGAACCAGTGACATTTTCTCCAAATAATTAAGCGAATATAATAGTAGTCATTAACTCGAATACCGACATGTGAAGAATCTGACCGAGTGGCCTAGATGTGAGACTTCTCCATTGTTATAAATTATTCTTCTTTCAAATCTTAAATTTATAAGTTCCGATTGTAAACGAACCTATAATATTATGGAGTTGTCTTTGACTGCCTCGTTGGTCTAGTGTTCGCAAAGGGTGCTGCTGAGCTCCTGAGTTCGATCACCGAGTCGGACCAAGTATAGTTAGGTTTTTCTATCGGTAATTCTGGATTAGTGCCCGGTAATCTACACTTCTACACTACTATTATAAACAGGAAAGATTTGAATTTTTGTGTGTATGTTTTTAATTAATAAACTCAAAAACTACTCTGGCGATTTCAAAAATTCTTTCACTATTGTATAGCTGCATCATCAGCGAGTAACATAGGCTTAAATGTATCCTCGTACAACCACGGGAGCGGGAACTACGCGGGTGAAATCAATGGCAACCAAAAAAACCAAAGGCAATAAGCTCGCCTCCTGTTACATGGCACCTTAACTAAACTGGTGTAAAGTCGGTCCTTCGGATTAGTCCGGTTAAGCAGTGGAGGTAACTCCCCCTACCAACTGCGAGAGACCATATCAAAAAAAATCAGTCCTTCGGGGAATACAGGTGTGAGCATAATATGTATGTAAGCGGAAGATTATAAAGAGTAGTTTTTACGAATATTCAGACTCCTCTAGTCTATGCGGTTTAAAAATGATGCAAGAGGAAGTTATTTCTTAAAGTATGTGTAAGTTTATGAAAAATAAGCCATGGATTATCGCTATCATCAAGTGTAATAGTCCCATATACCCAAGATTTTATGGTCATCATAATGTACATACTACGTACTCAAGACCCGGTGATGGCTGGTATAAGTGTTCATTTTATCTAGTCATTATGTGACTGAATGCTACATTTAAATACTTCCGTATTCCCCAAAGGAGTAGGCAGAGATGTACTAATAGTACACCCACATTTCGCCAGGTATATTTCAGTCCAATATAATTATTTAAAGATTAATTTACGTACAATTTAGTTAGCAGAAGCCGTCAACAAGGTGTCATTTTACTAAATAATGTATTCATAATATGTCATTGGTCATTGTTGTTTGATTTTAATTAATCTTAACTTTTGAAAGTGGTTGCACGTCGTCTGGTAGAAGCTTCTCGTGACAAGCGGGCTGGGGCTTTTCTCGCTCATAGAATCAGCATTGC